>OY971418.1:5917500-10917500 GCA_963853865.1 Helleia helle | reverse complement strand
TCCCAATTGGGGAAGGTTATAAAGAGGATGTTTTTTTATTATATTATTAGTCGGGGCAGACATTTAAAAAGAAAAAATTCCGGGGAGCGATTTTTTTTTAAATCACGGAGGGGAAAATGTAACAAATATAAGGGATCTCCTTCTGGAGGAAGACTACGATATTGATCCTAGCGTAAAAATGATAATGACCAAACTTGTGAGAAATTAAATTTCCAACAACTTTGGATACCGCCATTTTTGCTCTAAAGTTGAAAATTATCGAGTTTTTTCAGAAAAACGAAAAAATTGAACTTTAAAACAAGATGGCGGCGAATCCTCTACCGGGATTAGTTAGAAAATCGAGATTTATACGTCCAACCACCACCGCCGACGTTAAAAAAAAATCGCCCTCGGATTTTTTTCTATTTCAGGCTAGTTTTATGTCTGCCCCGGCTGGACTAATTGTAGAAATAAAAACAAGACAAGAAGATAGGTTAAACAGGATAGTAACAAATATATCACACATAATTTTACTTTCAAGCTTTTGAAAATTTAGTACCTACTTCTTTTGGCACGTTAAGGAAAAATGATGAGAATATTTTTTTACGGTGTGCGCGGTTACGAAAAACCGACACCCTGAAATTAGCTATAGTCAACAGTACAATTTTCACATAATGACAGTATAGACGTCAGAAGAAGATATAGTTTTTAACTATACTATGTATTTTTTCTTTAAGAAGTACATAAGTTCACATAAGTACAAACACACTTTTTTATTAACAAAATAAAAGACTTCATGTGGCAGTTGATGTTTTGTTGTGTGATGCCTTTAAATTGTCTTTGATTTGATTTAAGTATAATTTAATACTAATGAGAAACGCAGGAAATCCGAACCGCAATGTCGTTAACTTGCCTATTAACATTTCGTTTTATTTGGCTTAAGATTAAAGTCACGTGCTAAATATATTTTATAGGACAAATGTTCTATAAAGTATATGTTGTTTATTAACATAATTACATACAAGAGTCTACATATTTTGGAGGCGGTAACATAGTACTTCAGTCCCTAGAATAGAAATTATTAATATTGTTATAATTATGACATTAACGTAAACGTTCTTTTTCATTCTGATGTTCCTCCTCGAAATCAGGCGAGGTGAATATTATTTATATATACTTCTATACTAATATTATAAAGCTAAATAGTTTGTTAGTTTGAACGGGCTAATCTCAGGAACTACTGGTCCGATTTGAAAAAATCTTTCAGTGTTAGATAGCCCATTTATCGAGGAAGGCTATAGGCTATATAACATCACGCTGTGACTAACAGTAATTAAGTTGAGTAAGTTAACGCGGGCGAAGCTGCGGGCAACAGCTAGTTAAATATAATTCTGTTTGATCTGCTTGATTTTTTTTAGAGCATAAGGAAGCAAACGAGCAGTCGGAGTCTTATGGTGACTACCGTCGCTCATAGACATCTGGACAACCAAAGGTTATGCAGATGTGTTGCCCTCCTTTTCCCTACCCCAATGGGCTCTCCGGAAACCCACAAACCGCACGAAACGCCGGTGTTATGTAAGCCGAGTCGTGCCGGCCCAATTCGGCTACAATTCAGCAATGGCTCTACTACCTCTTACAAGTAGCTTGTGTGAATAGGTATAATCACAATTGTGTGTAATCTTCATTTTACTTCTGAGAACTAACGTCTAAATATTGCCCTTTGTGTCCTTAGAATACGATGACAGGTTTATTAAGCACGTTAAAACCGTATACATGACTCAAACGTCCCTTGATTGTTCCTAATTCGAAACATTTTGCCGGTCATTTGTTAAGGACAGATCATTTAGTTAAGTATAGATATCGATAGATCTATTTGATTTTATGTTAGATGTTGAATAAATACTTGACAGTACGTTTGGTGAAGGTAAAGTCTCTGGTGGAACGCGAAAAACTTTTTTCCAAAAAAATTGTATCGAAAACAAAAATTATAACACAAACATTAAATAAAATGTAAAATGCTTTCATGAATGGGGAAATATTTTTAAAGAATAATTTTGTTAGCCACATGTACGATGCCGGGGTCTTTAACCTGTCTTCTAACAGCTGATCCGAGTGTTGGAAATGTTATGTTACAATGAATCATACCTTGCTAGTTGCGACCTATTGGAGATATTTGACTGAAATTTTGTAACGAACTAATGTTATTTCTTGCTTGTTATATAATCAATTGTAATTCCTATATTTGTCTATTATTTTCTATCGGTGTTTGTTTTGGCACACTAAGAAAGTCCCCACCATGGTTCAGGCCTTGACGTGGCGGTGGGGCTCAGTAGCCTAGGGTGAGCCCAGCACCTTGGGCGAAGCTTATTGAGCCGAGGGGGCTCTTTGTGCCCCTCTTATAAGAAGAGGGGACAAAAGAGCAAGGGGAAAGGGGTGAGGATGGGAACCTCACCCCATTGTACTGTCCCGACGTTGGGAAGGGTGGTTCTGTGGTGCGGGACAACCCCTCTGTGGAGGTGGTGTCGGTCCCTTGCGGGACTGACTAGCCGTCGAGGTGCCCTGTTAGCTTAACAGATCCGGGGCACCTCACCAAGGCGGCATTGGTGGCACTCGCCGGGTTTTAGTGGGTAGAGCTGCGTTCATTTACCATCTTTCGGGCGCAGCGAGTCCCACATACCCGCCTGGGGAGACCCACTCTCCCGCGGGATGCCTCAGAGTATTTCCCGGCGTTAAAGAAAAAAAAAACACTAAGAAAGTAAGCAGAACTACTTATGATTTTACCATCGAGTATATAGCCGGATAGAGCAGTAATATGAGCCATACATTTTGAAACTGGTCAGTGATTTGTCACTGACGTAATAGAAATTCAACCAACCAGTGATCTGTATATACGTCCCATTGTCCAATCATCCATCAATGGCCGTCAGACGGTCAATCAGAGCGCAGACCTGGCGTAGCGTCGCAGCACAAACTTCGCGGAATTTGTTTTCAAAAAACACCATAACATTACCGCTCTATTCCGGTTATATATATATATATATATATATATATATATATATATATATATATATATATATATATATAACCGGAATATTATATATATATATAATATGAAAAGTAAAATCATATTTCATAAATCTATACATAATAGGATACCGTGTGACTGCAACTGGCAACATTGGTACAATAAGTGTATTCGAACGTTAATTCTAAAATTGATTCACAAAGGAGCGGATTTACGGTAGATGATGTTCTATTGGTAGTGAAGTGATTGTCAGAGTTGTCCAGAAAGATGACCCAGCTGGGCGGGGGACACGCGGCCCCCTGACACACATACAGACACCACTAAATATAGATTTGTGATCCTACACGCTAGACGGAACGGGTATATTAAATACTGAATTATAAATAGTAACAGATAGAAATAGCCGACGATACAAGTACAACTTCTATCATAAAGTGTTGATTTTTGATAATTTTATTTGTTTGTATTTATTAATTGACGGCCGGCTGGTCAAGTGGTTAGGTTAGACAAGACACTTTACGCAGCGGTCGCGGGTTCAAATCCAGCGAGGTGTAGAGAATTTGTATGACGAAAATAGATGTATAATAGTCTGAACCGGCTCATGGACGTGTATATACGTATTTATATAAATTTATTAAATATATTTCCGTTTCTAATACCTACCTACCCTTCACACAAGTTCTTACAAACTTACCACGGGGCTAGGTTAACGTTGTGTGATTGTTGAATAATATTGAATAATACTAACAGTCACCTTCTAGTAATTATCAAATTATTATTGATCACAATTAATTAATATAATTTTATAATTCTGTCCATTGATAGAGATTTAAAATGAATGAATTTTGAATTACTTTATTAATTAATAATAATATAATAATAGCTACGGACGCTTTTACACCACGTCAATCTGGTCCCGTGGTAAGTTCTCGAAGAACTTGTGTTACGGGTACTAGACAACGGAAATATATTTAATACTATACATATATTTATGATTTTTATTATATAATACACATCATATTTAAAATTATACAGGCAGGTTTCCAACCCGCTACCTCCGCCTTGAGTCCCAACGCGCTAACCCATAAGCCACAGAGGTCGTCATCAATTTTTCTATTTTGACAAAGTCAATTTCAGCATTTTTCTTAGCTCGATGGTCTAAAGTCACTACTGGGTATAGGTTCGGCCTCTTGAGTGAGAGGTCCGTGTTTGATCCTGACCCCTTGGTGCCTTGAAATAAGGTTTTCTAAATTTCTACGCGCACCTAAACATGATACCATCGCTTGCGTGATTGAACGAAACATCGTGAGGAAACCTGCATGCTTGATGATATTAAAAGTCTTTGAAGGTGTGTGAAGTTTACCAACCCGCGTTGGGCCAACGAATCTGTGAATGAAAAAACATAACACCCTCCTCGCCTGATTTCGAGGAGGAACCCCGTGCCCAGCAATGGAACATATAAGGGTTGATATAATTATATATACGTATCTACAGGTATCTCTAAATCCCATCACCCATGGTTTTTATCATAAATAAACTTTTAAATCTAACTTGACAATATGTTTTAAGATAAGCAATTCTTATGCCCGATTTTACGGCAATGCACTAGTCAATAGTGCCGTAAAACCTTAAACCATTCTGCTGCAAATAAGTGCATTAACAAGCGAAATTATGCAATAACTGTGGATGATACGACAATATAACTAATTTTACGCACGTTTCGCCGCAAAACTGGGACACTCAGGAACTGGACGGCGACAATAACGATGGTCGTTTGCAACCTTGTATGAGCCAGTATGGTGTTTATAACATTCATCATCATAAGCCCGTTATTGCGCACTGCTGAGTCTAGGCTTCCCTTTTTTCTGCCAATCTCTTGTATCGCTTGCCTGCCTCATCCATGTTTTACTTATCAGCCTTCCCACGTCATCTGTCCATATCGCCATAGGACATCCTGGACTTCTCCGACCCAGTCTAGGTCATCATTCACTAACATTATAACATTGCTATGGGCAAACATTTAAATGTTTAATTACGGGACGATAGAAAATATACGTTATGTTGATGATGATTATAATAGTTTTTAAAAACTTATTTAAGCTTAACTTATTTAACTTATTTATTTTTCGCTCTCTCAAACAGGAAGGTTACGGTTACAAACCTACGGCTTATATTTGCTTGAAATCAGTAATTCCATGAAGGAAAAGGTGAACATGTTTTCCAGTCAAACATGAAAATCCTTGACTTTCGTACACCGCAAGGCTGTGTTAAACGTGGAACAGTAAGGAGATTAGAGAAATGCGATAAAAATAAAGTCAGCATTACAGCACGCAAATTAGAACCCATTAGATAATGAACACTGATAACCAGTCATACTCTTTTGTTATGTAACACATGCAAATGAGATTAAGACACCGTCGATACAACAGATTTCGACATGCAGTGTTAATACTCAGATCCTTGTTTAAAGAATAAATATTTACGTGGTCAAGATAAATGGCCTTTTCCAAGAATGATTAAAACTGGAAATTATATTTATTTTGTGCAACTGTTACCTATATGAGTTTGAAGTGTGCGTGGGAGCGCTGGGCTACTTTCTGCTCTCTATTTCTAACGCCTATTTTCTACTGTCTATTTTCTACTGTCTGTTTCTACTGTCTATTTTCTACTGTCTATTTTCGGCTGTCTATTTCTAATGTCCATTTTCTGCTGTCTATTTTCTACTGTCTATTTCAACTGTCTATTTTCTACTGTCTATTTTTATGAAGATTTTCTACTGTCTATTTTCTACTGGCTATTTTCTACTGTCTATTAGGCTTTCTGCACGTTATAAATATGAAATGGTATGCTTTGAAGATGGCGCTTTACAGAGGTACCATTAACTATCTTTGATCACCGCAATGGTATCTCTATTATACATAATATATGAATAAACAAAAACAAATTCTACGAATAAAAAACGAAGATTTCTAAAGTCAATACCGTAGGGTAAAGAAAACATTTTATTAAAACTAGGTACATATGGAAGCAATTACAGTTAAGTAAGACCCGCGTTAGATTCTTTAAATAAATAAACAAAAACATGATTTTAAAATTTAAACTCACATTTATTTAAAACACTTGAAAGTTTTCTATCAGTTACCTTCTATAATAGCAGCTGATACTTACCACTATGTCAGAAAGGCCGTTACTTTGACATACATATTTTACGTAAGCCAACAATTGTAGGTGTTTGTGGACATAAAATCATTTATACAGTATTCTCAGCACGCACATCATAGAAACCCATTACCCCAGTGTAAAGTAGGGTGCCAGCAGAACGATTGGTTACTGATGACGATTGATTACCATTATTTGTGTAGCAGTATGTCACTGATTGAACCAAACGATGATATATTACATGACAACCACTTTCAATAAAAGAATTAGAGCGAAGATATAATTAAATAAATGTATAACTTGAAAAAATACATTTTTATGAAGCACACGTAACAATTATATAAGGACAAAAGGTTTTAAAGCAGAGATGGCGAAGTGATAAGAACTCGAACGAAGAGGTCCGGTTTCTGAATTTAATAATTCTTGTATATGTACTTCGCTTTGTCTGCGATTAAGGAAGTCTTGAGGAAACCTTCCTGGCTCTTGAGGTTATCTTGCAGTACCTTTTCAAAGATCCCAGGGAGGCGAAGCCCAGGCCGTTAGAGGAGAAAGTGGCTAGATGACATTTAAGACGTCTATGGGATCACAGAAAATTTTGCCAATCGACCTCCGAACTCAATATGAAAATAGCTCCTGATGATGATGATGATGCAAATTTAGAAGTATGAATTTGGGACACTGCATATGCAAACTTAGAACTCATAAAACGGATAAGGAGTGAGAGGCAAATTGAGAGGAACAATATAATTATTTTACAAAACCATTTTTCGTATATTTCCGAGAAACCGCAAGTTTTTATGACTCCATAGGATTGTGTGTGTGAATGTTAATTATGGATATTGTATCACACATACAAAGTCCAAAGCAGGTGTATGGAGTCATTTGTGCCACGTCGACCACGTATAATAAGCGTGATATTTTGAAAATATTTGTATATATACTTATAGATGTTTTAAAGTATTTCTTATGAAAAATAAAATACTTCTTAGAATCACGTGTTTAATTAAGCAATTTTTACATAGTTGTAATATTATAGGCACCGACATTCAACACTTTTCATCTACTGTTATATACTTGAAGCATACAAAAATGTTAAGGTTGATTTTTATTTGCTGGTTTCCCAAAAATAACGGCCATTTTGTTTCTGTGTTACTGGTGCAGATTCACAACTGTAGGTAGGTATATCTCATTGTTTTTTTAAAAATAATATTTCTTATTTAGGGTATTTATAAGATAATTAAGTTATTGGTTTGGAAATCCTAGTTTAAGCAATTATCGATTCTTAGACCAAATGATGTATTTATTAGCCGTGTATTGAGACAACTTATAAGTTGTAGGTATATTCCAAAACTTATTATCTAAATTAACGGGGGTGTATCCGCAGGACATGTTTAGTGTAAGTCCATAACAATCCCCACTTGACTATGACATTCTGTCATAGTTTCAACTCTCATTTTTTATCATCGCCCTCGTGTGTCAGAAATCATACAAATTGCTTCGTAGGCGGAATTTTTGGTCATCATTAGTTTTAATGTTGTCGAACCGTAAATACGTCTATAATAACAATGATACACTAAAATATTGTTCACCCCGATAATTTAGAAGAGATTTAGAGAATGAAACAACTTTTAAGATTTTTATCGCGGTTTATAGATTTTATATGCTCGACGTAGCAACCATGGTCACAGGAGGAATTAGGTGTCAGACGTCCGAACGATACAAACATTTTGTTACGTGATGACGATGAAACCGCGATAAAATCCGCAAAAGTTGTTTTATTAAAAAGGTTTCGAGAAGGTACAGTCTGATTTGTCTTACATAAAATTTCGGCTAACATTGTTAAAATACAGGCGACCGGAGACATAAATTTGGCACATAAAAAATTGTTAAAGTAAAAGTTTTACTATCGTTCTTTTGCGAAATTGCTTAACTATAATCATGCTCTTACCTAAATCAATACACTAATACATGTTTCTCGGTGGATGCCATCGTGTGACATTTTGGATAACAACTAGTCCAAAGATACCAGGTCAGAACTAAACGCTTCAACGCTTACTAAAGGCGGATTACATTTCGTGACTACATTTCTTTCTACATTTTTCGTCACACGCAACGTCTTTGTGAGCGAGATAACATGAATACTTAATGGAAAATTCGTAAGATAGTCTCTTAATTCAAATATATTAGTAGTGAACCTTATTGGTTGAAAATCTTCTTCAGATTAAAAAACAGTACATCGTTAAGTCACCGTAGAACGAATAGCCAATATAAGCCGTTATTGTAATTTTTTGCGTGGTTGACTCGACACAATATAAGTGAAGTCGTGAGCAACAGCTAGTCTTATAATTTATTTGTGTAAAATATTATTATTTCTTGTATTTAGGTCGTAAATCATTTTTATAGCTATTTTGTACTGGAAAATTGCGAGTCAACATGCAACTTGTTTTAGCTGAATACCATTTAAGGATATTTGTGCATAATATGTAGAATATACGTTTACCAGCTTTTACTTTTACAATGAGATAAATGATTTTATTTAAGTGTTATAAATCTTATTCCATAGGTAATTTGTATTAAAAAAAAAATGGTTGCCTGTAAAGTCGGTTTTACGGGCGAAGATTTTACGTGACATCGTTTCGGTGACTCATCGTAACGTTACCGAGCGTTACACTTTTTCATAAGTGACTCCCAGCCGCAACCTAATTTAAGACGTTGTCACGTCAAAAAATACCTCGAAATGGTATCGTTTCGGGAATATTTTGTCGTAACGTAGAATTAATTATTCCAACTAGATGATAAAAAGAAATGAAATTATTTCATTAATTATTTTATTTTATATTTACTACATACAAATATTGTCTTCATTGATTCACAAAATATATCTTCTTTTCTATTCTGATTAAAATCTGTAAAAATTACATGAGATATTGTTAAACAAAGAATGTCATTTATTTAAGCCACCTCACATAATTCAGTCTGCAGGGTTATTTGGGAGCTATATTAATCCAGCAGTGATAAAATAATATAATTATTCATTATGTAATTGTGGCAAGGGATCGGCCGTCTTGGCGTTCATTGAGGGAGGCCTATTTCAGCTGGGGACGAATAGAGGCTGATTATGTTTGTTTCTCCCGTGAAACAGCTTTGCTGTGTTTCGGAGAGAAGGGCAAGACAGGCAGTGTAATTACTGGCACCGAGACTTAACATCTTATGTCTCAGGATAGGCAAAACATAAATGAGTTGCCTGGGCTCGTTCCAGGTATACTAGTTTATGTTCATGGGCGACATCGACCACTTACCATCAGGTGGTACGTTTGCCAGTTTCAACATAACCTATCCTATCGAAACCATATACCTATCCAACATAAAAAATAATAATGATGATTTTGTGATTGTAGTATATGGTGAAACCTCTATCATTATTGCATGCATATAGGTACTTACTGTAGGAACACATTTCATAATAACATCCTTGTATATTAATCTGATGTCTTAACTCTTCATCGTGTTCAATTGAAGCCCACGCGCTCCAACGACCTACCGGACAGTTGAGAGATTCTCTCATACATTTTTGTGTTTATTAATTATAATTTACAAAACGTCTTAATTACTTTGTGAAATAAAATTATATGATTTTAATATAATACTCAATATGGTTAAAAAGATCTATTACGTATTATAAGACATAATATAAAGGTTATAAATAAAAGATAGAGACAGTAACTTTCGTTGACTAAAACATGTGTATAACTTGAAAGTGTTAGAATAAACTTCCTATATTACAATATTTAATCACAATAATAAAATATTAACAGCTCTTTAATATAAACAGGGCGGTCGCTTTGAGTTCTTTATGTTTTATTTAATTTGAGTGCGGAAATGGGTGCTGCTGCTGCGCCGCTTAATGAAGCTTGAACTTCAATGGGATTCTCAATGGAGCGCTTGGGAAATGTTACAAATACAATTTTATAATCTGCATTCATACAGATTCAAAAACAACTTTACATGCGTATAATTAATTACCTTGACAAATTTGATGTGAAACATCTATTGGCGCGCCTACGCAATAACATAGACTCGAATGCCGTGACAGCAAATGACGTGACAAAAACGACGTGACAACAAACGTCGTGAAGCTGTAATTTCTTTATTTTATACCATCTTTCATTATAGATAATTTTGCCCTCGCAAAAGATTGCTGACTCAACCGATATAATTATAATAAATTATTATATGACAATACGACAAAATTATCTACATGTTTGTTTTTACCAGTCCAACATTCGTTATAATTTTGTACATATTATGGCTTTTTACATAAAACGTATTAACAACGATTAACTATTTAAGTCATGAGAAAATGCTCGGCCTAATTACATGCAGACATACAATTTTATGAAGACATAAGATTTACTTCCATATTTTTGCATGTTTTGTTTTACATTGAGTTATACATATATATATATATATGTATAACGCTTTGCATTGAGTATATTAATTAAAATAGAGATATGCTTCAGATTCGTTAAATTCTTGGAACTTCGACTGACTAATCAAGAATTTATACATGTTTTTTTATTTCGAAATAAATATAAGCAACAGAAGGCTTATGAACACCAATGAAAGTCTGAATATATATAAAAAAATACATACTTGGGAAATGTTAAGAAATGGATAGATGCTGAGAACTAACAGTAGCTAGCAGTAGATAGTGCTTCAAGATAGACTTAGCATATATTCTTAGACAATAGAGTCACTGAGTTATAAATTAGAACTTGCACTACTCTATGTAGAGCGTTTATAAATAGTCCGTTAATGGCAAGATCATGTCTTACGTCTTGAAGTGACCAGTATATCAGAGCTATTACATGCGTGCTTGAAAGTTACTTCATTAATATTCGTGAATGTGTTTTTACTGGTGTAGATTTCACTCCGTACTGCGAAGGGACCGTTGTATATGGACGTCAATGGTTTAGCAAGTGCGTTGTTGTTACAAATGTACTAAAATATATGTAACACGACTAACATGGAAGAAGACTTTACAAGAAAACGTTTCAGTGGATGGATGAAAACATTTATTTCAAGGATTAAGATAGAACATTATAAATTAGTTTAAAAACTAGGATTTGGTCTATGAAAATAATTTTCATCGTCTTTTTAAATTGTCGGAAATATGGACTAAGCTGCAATTAAATTTATAATTAATTTACGCGCAGATGTTTTAGCAAATATAGCAAATAATTTGATATACAGTACTTATCTGAGAATAATTCTTTAAAAAGTTAAATTAAATTATGTTTTGTTACTATGAGAATAATCTAAGTAAGGTGTATGATTGTGCGATAGCAATTTTATCGTAATACATGCAGAAGATCAAACAGAAGCAACGCTACATGATCAGGCAGATTGCCTACAGTTACAATTACTAGTAATTTCAAATTGTGTGGTCGAAGTTAAGGCTTATCTATTCAAAGTTGCAATTAAAAGGTTCGAGGTACCTTCGAGGATAACTAGGGAAACTGCTCCAAATACCCGGCAAACTGGATGGTGACCCAAAATTATTTATTTATTTAAATATATATATATATATATATATATATATATATGAGAGCAGGTTAAGATTAATTATAGGTACTCGGTAATTGAATGTATTTACATAATGGTTGAGACTTGTGGTTCTGAAATTATTACGGTAATGACAAGTTCAACTTTCTACTATCGTATGTAATGTATGCCCATATTTTTTTCTTACGTCAATTAGTACCTATAGATTTTACCGTAAATACTGTAATAGAGCGGTAAAGTTATGTGTTTTGTATGAAAACAAATTCCGCCAAATTTGTGCTGCGACGCTGCGCTGGTTCTGTGCTCTGATTGGACGACTAATGACCATTGATGGATGATGGGACTTACATTCAAATCACTGGTTGGTTGAATTGCTATTACGTCAACGACAAATCACTTACCAGTTTCAAAATTTTATGGATCACATTTACTACTCTATCCGGTTATATGTTCGATGGTTTTACGTCTCGTAATTTCTCGTTTACGATAAAATACAATTTTATTGGTCGTATGGAAACTTGTATAAAACAATTATTGGTTGCATGGCAGCTTGCATACTCAACTTCACAATTAGAAAAAATATCTATGACCAGTAAAAACAGCAAATATACATGTATCGTAAAATGAATATTATATGTTTATGTGATAGCGATTCAGGCGTGTATGTGTGTCGGGAACGAAAAGGTCGTAAACTCGATGGCACAGTGATAAGATCTGTAGTGAGAATATTCGTTTACGTTATTGTTTCTATTGTACTGCGTTTCGTATTGTCTTATATCGTGAGAACGGCCATTGTGTAGGTACATTGAAAACAAATGAAGGAAACGTACTAATTTTCTAACGAGACCAAAATGTTGCGAAACCCAAAAGCTACCTATATATATATAGCGTGAGTATCTTTGAGAAGTAACTGCTTGTCTTTAAGTACAATTTTATGTTACAGTAGCTTTAAATGTCGATTTAGAATCGTTATTATAACGTTAATCGATTAATTTTGTGGTAATATATATTTTTACATTAATACGCTTATAATAATTGTAAAATATTTTAATTTCGTGTACGCAGAAACGAGTTTTAGTTTTATTACCAAACACAGTTCAATTAAGTTTTTCCCACACATTCTAAATGGTTTTATCACTGTGTGCATACCTCCAACATTAATTTAATGAAAATTATATTTTTAATACTTATTACCTACGTTGTTTTGATTACCGAATAAAACATTGACCCAGTCTCAAGAAAAATCAGCGGAATATCAACAGCATTTTTACATCACAATGTTAAATAAATTTACCTAAACCTCACCCTCAAACCTAAACCAAATATTTTATCATTTGGTTTGCATTTTTGCATCGTATTTATTGTAAGTTCATCAACATTTAATTTACAAAAGCAATTATGAATATAAATTTATATTATTGCAATTTGGTAAGCGACTATATATTATAACTGTAAAATAACATGCACCTTAGTATAACGAAATAGAAGTCCTAAGTATATACTTTATTTTCAGAGCCACCGCGCGTTACAGCGGCAGTTGGGCCACGAGGCAAGCGAGCGCAGACACCGCAGCAGCCAGTGCGCTCGCCGCCCGCTCCGCTCACTGCTCCGTCGCCCGCCCCGCCTCCAGTGCAGCCGCGCGAACATTCTGTGGCCCTCGCGCACGCTGCCAAAGGTGTTGAAGCCTTGGGCGTTTTAGTGCAGTACTTGGTGTTTCGGGTGTGTACAATTTTATTGTTATTACAAGCCCAAACTGAAATTCAATAAGAGTTAATGGGGACACGGACGTTACAAAGTGCTTTATCAACTGAAACTTATATAAATAAATTTACACTAAATTTTAAACTACCTCTTGAAATATATCACTTTTGAAATATATCAAATAAACAAACGCGTTTTTAGGATGATAGTTTCTGGAGAGTCGCCAATATATATCCGGTAGTATCGCAATATTTTTAGATGTTTGTATTTAAAATAATACGGATTTGTTACAAACGTACCGGAAAGTTCTAGTCTGAAACTATTTCTATTTCAAATTGTAAACATCTTTGAATTAGTCACTTCTTAATCTTGTTATGTAACAGAAGTTCTGATTTCTATGATTCAGAATGTTTGTGATTTTTTTATCGAAGTGACGTTTATTATTCGATTTGCACTGAAAATGTAATTAAAAATAGCATTAATATTTAATTATAACATCTCCTCAGAGGAATAATCGTAGTACCTACAATGTTCAATATTAAAAAGGGAACTAAACACGAACAAGGGCTTTACCTATGTTGTTTGATATAATTAATGAAAGTTTAAAATTTTTAATTACAATCCTTACATTATAATAAAAATCATTAATGATTCAGACTACCTTATTTTTAAGTTTAACATAAAAAAGTTTTAAATCTTTTCAGCTGGACGCGCTTAACAGCAGCTCATGGCGTGTAGAAGCAGAGCGATGGCGCGGAGTGGCCGCAGCGGAGCGCAGCAGCGCCGCGCGCGCCGACCGCGACCGCCAGCAGAGGGCCCAAAAGGATCTCGACACCAGTAAGTGCTTACTGAAATAGTTGTTGAATTATAACGCATTGAGGATACGCTTCTAGAGTGTATTGGTACAATCGGGTTCGACATTAAGAAGTGTTTCTTTATGATCATCATTATCAGCTTTTTTTTGTCTACTGCTGGCCTCATTCAATAAACGCCATGATGCCGATCTCTAATCAACCTCTATAAGTTTCCTTTATATGAATAAAACCGCTAGTATAATACGAGTATCACCAGATGTAAAAAAATATTTCGACATTATTTAAAATGGAAAACTTGACTAACTTTTCCATAACTTAACGCAATGGGCGTAGTTTGTGCTTTAATCTCTTTTTAATTAATGTAATTTATAGTAAATGTACATTTAGAGACATGCTAATGCGATGATCTTCTGTGTTATGGTCGCCATCGTCGCCGATAATCGAATTAGTGATGGGAAAATTAAGCGTTTGTATAACTGGGTGATGTAACTTGTAAACTAAGCGATGAAGAAAGAGAACGAAGCGATATTAAACACATCTAATTTAGAGACACAAAATATCTCTTCAAAGAATACTTAAAATCATCGTATAATATAATGATATTTAATTATAATACTCCTTTTAAACTTTAATTTTCAGTCGCCGAATGCCTGAGCAAGATCTCAGAGCTAGAGGTCGAGGTATCCGCGAAGGAGGAAGCTAACGCACGCCTCAAAGCCGCACACATCGAGGAGGTGGCTGCCTTAGCTAACGATGTGAAAGGTTTAAAGGTAAATGACCTAATTAATTTTAATCAATTAAAATAATCAAAAATTCTTATATTATATTGATAAAATAATTTATTAATTACAGGATACTATAGAGACCCTCAAAGAAGAAGTGGGAGAAAGCAGAGCGCGATTACACGCGCACAGTGAAATAGAACGGACCTTGCGCGCACAGCTCGAAGCCGCACGGGCAGAAATCGACCGTGGGACTCAGTTGCACAACGCGTCCGACACATCCGACATGTCCGACACGTCCGACACGTCCGACACGTCCGACATGCCGTGCGACAAGTTGTGCAACACGAGCGACGCCGCCTGCGATCCCGTTTTTTATGAGTCGGAAGAGTACGAGTTACGACTAAGTCCAAAAGAGGAACTGAGCACTGACGCTAATGAACTCGCTGCGGAGGTTGGACAACTGTTAACATAATTATCATTTAATACACTTGGATTTTTTATCATTATTATTAATTTTAAATAAATAAATTATATAATCGTATTTCAGGTACGATCTTTAAGAGCTGTTATTGAAATGAAGCAAGCGGAAATGGCCTCTCTGCGTGATGCCCGTTCAGAATTAGCTGTGGAACGTGAGCGGCGAGTGACCGCTGAACGCGAAGCCTGTTCCGCGCGTCAGGCAGCTGAAGAGCTTCGTGAAAGAGCAGCTGCCCGGCAAAGAGAAGCTGACAGACTGAGGGAAGACAATCGGAGGCTAAGAGAGGTTGCGGCGAGAGACCGCGACCATGCTACCAGATTGTCAGCCTTGAACGAAGAACTGCGCTACAAGCTCAGGCAAAAGTCACAGGTATAACACATAACATAATAATTTCTACAAATTGTAACTATTAAAAAAGTTATTTACTTTGCTTGCTATTTCGTTCAAGATAGGCAACGTATGGATGAGCTACAAAGATCCATTGAACATATTTTTGTCAAAATATAGTCCCACAATAAGTGGTGAACGTCACTACTTATTTGGGAGTTTGCCTTTTCAATCTGTCTCTAATAAATAAATTAAGTTAAATCTCTCTAATATATTAATTTATCTCTAATAAAAAATAAAATAATTAATCTCTACCTATTTCTAGGTGGTGTCCCTACTGGCGGGCGGCGGGTACATAGAGCGGACGCCGATGCGCACGCGCACGTCCTCGGGCGACTCGGCGCGGTCGGCGTCGCCGATGCCCGACACGCCACCCTCCCCCGCCGCCTCCCCGGACCCGGACTCGCCGCCTCTGCCCGCTGTGAAGGGGGTCGTGGAGAAACACGACTCCGTCAGTTGGGTACTTGAAATCGAAGAAACTCCCGAAGAAATGGCTTCAAGGTATTAGCGAAAGCTAATAATTATATTACAATAAAGCTTCTTCATGTTAAAGAATTAAGACTAGAAGAAGTAATAGGTTCAAAATGGATTTTGAATCTGATTATGTTATCGTCGCTTATTAACCTACTGGAAAAAATAAACATCGTAAGAAAGCCTATATGCCTGATGAAATATTAAATAAAAAAGGCGTCGATAGGCCTAAAAGGGTTTGAAAAAAATAATCGTGAATAAATTTGTTGTATGTATGTGTATGGTATTTGTGAAAAATATATGGATTTAATTCCAGTTATGTGTTGTATTTCAGACTTGCTCGCCGTTCGTCGTTCCGCGCAGGCGCGTCGCCGAGCGGCGTGAAGCGGCGGGGCGGCGGTTCCCCCGGGAGCGGCTCCCCCGCGCCCGCGTCCCCCGCACCTAACGCCTCCAAACTCTTCAGGCCGGGAGACCTGGACTTCCCTCCGCCCCCACCCCCGCTCAAGGAATCAGCCGGAGAGGCCATTTACATATACGACGACCGTCAATATTGAACGCGCTCGTCACGTTTATACTAGTCTTGTACTTTGTCCGCGTTGTGAGACTACTTTCTTGCCGGACTCGATTACCATCGCACGATGGAGACATGGGACCCGACCGAATTGGATTAACACGTGATTCGCGTGATGCGTTTACGTGATGCGGCTTTAAGATAATAATTACGGATTTTACGCATTTTCGATGAATGGTCTAATCGCGATAGTGTTTTGAATGGATTTTATCGATTATTTATGAGCTTATTATTATTTTATGTAGCTTTAGATATGCGTTTAGCTCCACATAGACGATAAGCCTGCGGTGATATGAATATGTTTTGTTCGCCGATGATATTACGCTACAACCGATGTTAGTTTACTGTATGTCGATAGATTCGGTTATCTTTAGCGCCTTTTCATCCTAGGTTCACTCGTTTTAAAGAGTGAATATTGAAATGGCGTTAAAGAATAAGTTACTAATGTTAATAATGTTTGCTTTTCTCAAAGTCTGGCCTCACATATTTGATAGCTCGGCTAAATTTTGACGGAAACGATTGTGTACCTGTAAGTTGCGCCAATAAATATATCTACTGTTTTCTAATGTAGGAACCTGTTTACTCAAATTCTATTAAACGTTTTCCATATGTAATACTTCTCTATTAGATTCTATTGCTTTTCTGTACTCACTTTCTCTGCTATATGTTTTGTTGGTGCAATATTGTTTCTGATTATGTTTGAAGTGTACTATATGTTATTCACAATACTTTATCATCGGTCTATAGACTTTGACGGACATATTTCAGAAGTTAGTTATGTATTGTTTTGTGTCTATTATATTTATAACTTAATTATTATAGTTTATCGTGGTTGTTGGCATCGTTTTTTATTTTTATGTACAAATATCAATTTATAATGAGAAAAAAAAATTGTAGTTGTAAGAGAATTACGTCAGAGTGTTAAGTCATTAAAACTAGTTAAGTTTCGATGGTAATTTTGATATTGATAATAATTATTATTGCTTTAAAAGTGATTCAGTTTTACCTTCGCTTCGATACTAGTGTTGTTAAGTAACTTAGTGAAAACATTGCAATAAAACCAAAGAGTCTCAATCAACTTGCTCTTTGTATGTTTCTCTGTTGTGCTGAATATTGCATGTCACGTCAATCAAGCTAATATTAACTTTTATTTATTTTTTAAGATAAACAATATAAATAATACCATTCCAAAATTAAGAATTGTAAGCAAAAGTAATAATTACTTGATTAGGAGAATATCTATAAATAAAAAAATAAATAAATTGAAAAAAATAAGTTTCATTTTTACTTTAACCCTATAACCCCATTTGAAATTGAAATAAAGGCTATTTCAAAGTATAACATTAAGATATATCCAAACATATATATCAAAAATATATCCAATAACATTTGACTATAAGTTGGTTGGATGGCTGATGCTGTAACCAAGGCTTTGAATCCCTTTTTTATGTTAGTTGGACAAGAAAACTGGCTGGCAAGATGTTAAGTCTGTGCCAGTAATTACACTGCCCATCTTGCCCTTCTCTCGCAAACACAGCAAAGCTGTTTGATGGGAGAAAAAAGCAAGATGGTGGTATTATAATGAAACAATTTTTTACGGATTTTATCGTGGTTTATTAAGATTTTTAAATTTTCATTATAATGAGTGAAATTCGGGTAAACATTAGAAAACAAGATGGTGCTACCCATGCAACCGGGAGCGCAGCACAGCACGATCCCTCCCGCCGGTGAAACTCGCCGACTTTTAGGGTAAGGAATCTGCTGTCTTAGCGTTTCTTGAACGTAGCCTATGTCAAGCAGTGGGCAGACAGATATTGATAATGACTCAGATGTTGCTAAAATAGACAAGTCCAAGGAGCAAAGGTCCTGCAATTTGTACAATTGGAGATAATTGGCATAACTGTCCTGAACCACTCGTCGGCAACTAGGGCATTCTTATACATTATGTACTTAATTTACTGGTACATAGGTAAAATGCCCTGATGCAATAATTTAATGATAACACATCCCTTTTAAGTCAAGACTATATAAAACAGTTTGTAAGTTAAATTTAGAACAGTTACTGTTTCCTAACTACTTACTACTTACTTATTCCCAATATGAAGAATCACAAATTTCGAAACACAAATTTGTGATTACAATTACCCGTTAATAGTGATCGTTCAGTGGAAAGAAATTAAAATCTAGGTTCGTACTACGTACCCTACTAACTACTGGTATTTATGGTATTTATTTTTTATTTTGGGCAACATCGGATGGAAAAGTGCACAACGGTTGACTGTTGAGTAAAAATTAAAATATACTTATATATACATAGTTTTTTATATTTTATTAACCGACTTCTAAAAAAGGAGCAGGTTCTCAATTCGGATGTTTATATGTTTTTTTGGATATAATAATAACAATTAACAACTGTTTGGATTCCCCATGTTACATTTACTTTGCGCCCGTTCTTTTCAGTGGACTAACTTTAAAACCGGTAATAGACACAGTTTGACATGTTGCTTACGATGCTATCAAGGAAAGAGCATACTCATATTTGAAAGGCCTGCAACGCACCTGCTTAACCCTTTGGTGTAGCGGGTGTCAGTGGATGTCGCTTTCACTTACCATCAGGTGAACCGACTGTCCGTTTGCTCCCTCTTCTATAAAAACTTTTTTCTCTATGTAAAAAACAAGCGTTCGTATAACCTCAAATCATTTGTCAATGAGTCATATCATCTACAGTGGTCAAAATAACCCTTCAATGAGTAAAGATATTAAGGGGAAATAAATAAATACAAACAATTTTTACACCACGTTAATCTACGCCGGAGTTATGTTTGTAAGAACTTTGATGTGATAGTATGAACAGAAATAATATATAAATACAAATTCTTCATAAATACGTGTATGTCCATGATTCGTTGTCTTCATTTATATTTATCATACGAGTTGTCGGCAATTGGCGGAAAGCGAGCCCGCTGCGTCTACTTAGGTCCAGTAGTCTGCCCCATCATGGTTCAGGCCTTGTCGTGGCGGTGGGGCTCAGTAGCCTAGGGTGAGCCCAGCACCTTGGGCGAAGCCAATTGAGCCGAGGGGGCTCTTTGTACCCCTCTTATAAGAAGAGGGGACAAAAGAGCAGGGGGCAAGGGGTGAGGATGGGAACCTCACCCCATTGTACTGTGGGGTTGTTCTGTGGTGCTGGACAACCCCTCTGTGGAGGTGGCGTCGGTCCCTTGCGGGGCTGACTAGCCGTCGAGGTGCCCTGTTAGCTTAACAGATCCGGGGCACCTCACCAAGGCGGCACTGGTGGCACTCGCCGGGTTTTAGTGGGTAGAGCTGCGTCCATTTACCATCTTTCGGGCGCAGCGAGTCCCACATACCCACCTGGGGAGTCCCACTCCCCGATGGGATGCCTCAGAGCATTTCCTGGCGTAAAAAAAGGCTATTTTGAAGATTGACATCAGATTAGTAGCTTGTCTAGTTTGCGTCAACTTAAAAAAATACGAACATCAAGAATACTTAGGTTTACTTTGTCGCTGTCACTATTTACGTGGTTTGGAATTCCTGTAATATTAAAAAACTTTTCAAGAGTTTTAGTCTGCGTACTCAGAAATGGCTTTTTTACAAAACATTGCTTGTTAACGAAGAATGTTCGCATAAGTACCAATGTGTGTAGGTATACGCGCACACACACACACACACACACAACATGTACACATACTATTATATACTATGCTAATTACCTTGAATAAACTTTACACAGGCCATAATTACACCTTTCGCTGTGTCAAACATAACGTACCTAGTAAATATTAGTGCTGGGTTAAAATTTCATCTCTTTTGAACGTGTCTTACGATCTATGTGTCGCGATCAGCAAAGCCCCAAATAGGCTGAGATGTGCCTGAGCATCGCGTTTGGGATGTACTAGTAAAGTTCCTCTGGAGTTCCCAGGGCTGTTCACATTACGCGAAGGCAGACCATCGGGAGGGCTTTTGTGGATAAAAATTGCCACATCCCACACTCTTCCCGTTTTAAGGGTTCCGTATCCAAAGCCTTACTAAGCCTCTGTTGCCCGTCCGTCCATCCATTCGTCTGTCCGTCTGAGGCACGGAATATTTATGGGGCTCCAATACAGCAAATGTGACTTTTTCCTGTTTTTTGTATTTTGATATCGCAATGACATGAACGTAAAATAAAGAAAACACCTTCAGTGTCAACCCATAGATGTCCACTACTCGGCATGGGTACTCCCCCTCCAATCATGCGATAGTTCACCGATTAGTTGGTGAACTTTACACACCTTCAAAAACTTTTAATCCCATCAGGCATGAAGGTTTCCTCACGATTTTTCCTTCACCGGTGAGCAAGCGATAGTCTCATGTTCAAGTGCACGTAGAAATTTAGAAAAACCAATTCAAGGCATCAGATGGGTCGGGATCGAACCCGGACCTCTCACTTACGAGGCCGAGTTCATATATACCCATTAGACCATCGTCACCCTACAAATACTACCTAAATAGTAATTATGTGTTATTTGCCATATTATATATTATACTATTAGGCGATCTTGTTTACACAGAAACAAAAAGATACTTCCGACAATAAACATGCATGCATTAAGTAAAATTAATTAATTCTTTGAAATCCTGACTAACGTATAAATTTAAAGTATACATGTTAGTTTGTTTGTCCTTCTTTCACTCCACAAACAAGTTACGCAGCAAAGTGATTTTTTGCAACGAGAAATTTTAAGAACTGAGAAGTAAGTCAAGAGGGAAATGAATAAGTAAATGCATTTCATTAATATAAGAGTAGAGGATGTTAACGAAAGCTTCATGAATGAAATTGCCGTTTTGTATGAAAAAAAAATTACAATTTTTTGTCATGTATTTTTTATTTGTATTAATCGAAGTATCACCCATAGAATCACCCATGCGATCAATGCATCTTTGCCAACAAATTCTTCAAAGGTATTTTGTACTGCCTCTCGGGTATTGAATTTTTTTCCCGCCAAGAAGTTATCCAAATTCTGGAAAAAGTAGTCTGTAGGCGCAAGGTCTGCTGAGTAGGGCAGATGACGGAGAGCTTCCAACCCCAGTTTTTGCAACTTGGAGACCGTATGCTGTGCAGTATGCGATCGCGCGTTGTCGTGCAGGAGCAGCGGAGACGAGCGATTGACCAATGCTGGTTGGAGATGTGCCGGCTTCTCCATCACATTATGTTCAGTTCTTCACAGTACATATCTGCAATAATGCTCACCCCCTTTGGTAAGAAGCTGTGATGAATCACACCGGCGCTAGACCACCAAACAGTGACCATCACTTTTCTAGGGGTAAGTTTTCGTTTAGGGCATTGTTTAGGTGCTGAACCAGGAACCAACCAACTTGCTGAGCGCTTGCGGTTATCAAACAGAATCCATTTTTCATCGCACGTAACAATGCGGTTCAAAATTCCTTCATTAGTGTGTCTATTGAGCAGTGCAAGGCACGTCTCGACGCGTACTTCGCGCTGGCGATCATTGAGTCGTGGGGCACCCATTTGTCAAGCTTTTTTACCTTGCCATTTTGACGCAAATGGACCAATATTGTTATGACGCTAACGTCGAAAGCTGCTGCTAATTCGATGCATGTTGACATGATGACGAAAAACATTGAAATGCGATGAAAATGTAACACTAAAAACAAATGACTACTTTTGGAAAAAGAATTCCATGTTTTTAAAAATATGGAATTCTTTTTCTAAATTAGAATTCTTAGCCAAACAAAAATTATTTTGATTTGAAATGGCCAGTACTGCAGCAGTAATAGGATATTTTTTGTGAGTTAAAATTGGCATATTGCACTGGTCCCTAAAAAAATCGTCTGCTGTCGAGGGACACCAGATATGAACGAAGTTCTTTATTATAAAAATATTAATTCGAGGTATAAAAAAAATATTATTCGGTCATTTTTTATTATGATTTACTATCGGTAAAAATCAGATTGCTTAGCAGCCCCAATAGTGTAACACCCAGCTACCGACGCAGTGACGTGTCAGTCAAATATTTGTATTTCAATGGTATATTCAATTTGATCTGTTTCTGAGTAGGATGACGTCAGAAATCTTACGCTTTTTTTTGCCGAACTTCGGGGGAGGCCTACTATATCCAGCGTGGACGTCTATTGGCCGAAACGACGAGTTATTATCCTACGCTGTCGTGTATCGTGCGGTTTGTGAGTTTCCGTTGGACAAGGAGCGATTATGGGAACCTCTCCCCATTGCACTGTCCCGACGTTGGGAGGAGTTATTCTGTGGTGCGGGACGACCTCTCTGTAGAGGTGATGTCGGTCCCTTGAGGAACTGACTAGCCGTCGAGGTGCCCTGTTTGTTCATTAGATCCGGGGCGCCTCACCAAAGGCGGCATTGGTGGCACTCTCCGGGTTTTAGTGGGTAGAGCTTCGTCCATTCCGACGGATTGATAACCTCCTCCTTTTTGAAGTCGGTTAAAAATGAAATGGATATTTTATCTTCATTATTATCAGTATCCTTGAACATAGGCTCCGTTTAATGACCGAAACGACGTCCACTTCCCTAAATAACGCTTAGCAAGAAATTAAGTACGTTTGTACGAATTATAAATGTCTGTATGTATGTCCTTATTTACAGTGGATTTGTGTTATCGAAGCTAGTCAAAATATTGTTATGAATAAAGAATGGCATGCAAAAACTAAAATAAAAAGTGAAAATATTACATAATATGTATTGTAAACGGTATTTAGTTTTTATAGTCAGAATTTTAAACACAGGCCAAGTTAATTGAGCGCACTGAATACGACGATCACCTTACATATTTTTCAATATTTTTAACAATACATATTTTTCAAGAATTCTTTTTTCAGGTAGGTTTAAAAAAATACTAATGGAATCATTAGAATCAGGCAAAAAAACCACCGCAAGGACACGCGATTTACGTTAATTTTATTTAAAATAGAAATACACACTTGTGTATTCAAATGTATTCAAAGAGGTAGTCTTACAGTTTAATAGCTAGAGCCTTATGGCTGAGGGACGGATGGACAGCGCGTGGGTTCCATTGGCTTTTAGCTACGGAACCTTAAAAAAAACTAGCACGATACCGTAGCATATTACAAATATCGTTTTGTCTGAGCGTTGCAAACGTGTATATAAACATGACACGTGAAAAAGAAACACTATAACAACCGAAACGCGAAATGAGTGTCAGTGCGATATTTATCATTTTTGGTTTGCTTTCTGGTGAGTAAAGAAAGCTTTTTTTGTTTAGTGTTCCGTTTATTGTTATATTTTCTGTGTGTTGTGTTGCTTATTAAAATTAAAATATTTGTTACACTTTTGTTTGTTAAATCAAAGTTTGGTTTTGACTCTTAGGGGAGTGAATAGGTACATAACGTGAAAAGTATAATTTTACCTGCAAACATATCTGTCGGTTTTTCTAACATGAATATGCTATTTCGGAAGAATCATAAAATTATCAAGGCAAACTGACAAACAAGTCATTTGAAGGCAATGTCAAAGTCACAGTTTAAAATAAGTCGCCCATGAACATGTTCAGTTTACCTGGAACTAGCCCAGGCAACTCATTTATGTGTTGCCTATCCTGAGCCATAAGATGATTAGTCTCGGTGCCAGTAATTACACTGCCTGTCTTGCCCTTCTCGCCGAAACAAAGCAAAGCTGTTTGACGGGTAAAACAAGCAGGATGGTGGTACCCATGGAGCCGGGAGTGCGGCACAGCATAACCCTCCCACCGGTTAGCGCTGTAAACAGAGAATTACCTATAATATAATAAATCATGCTATGTAAGCATATTATTGTGTATTTTCCTTTGTTTTATTTTATACTGTACAGTTACAGTTTAAGCTATCATAATATTATCAATATATATGATATAGATATGTATAATTCAACTCCAACTACAGGCGTAACTCCTGCCTGGTGCGAGATAGCATTGAATTTAATAATGTATGTAAAAAAATCTCCTTTGATCCACACACATTGAATAGCAAGAATTCAAGAGATAAGCTAAACCTTAACTTCTTTGAAAAGAATAAACTTTATTAGATTTAGATAATTGTAACTTTGATTATTAATGTTCTGTTGCTAGTGCCTAATTGTTTGCATGTTTGTACTATCCTTTAGTCACTAATTGTGGAAACCTGTAATTGGCTTCGCTACTTCTATTCGTATGCTATTTTTAAAACATTTGTAAGCTGTTGGTTTTCCTAAATAATAAAATAAAATAAATAATCAGGACTACAATATTATATAATATCGTCAATATACCAACTAACATTTTCTAAAATAAATTTCTAATTGGCCATAATGACATGTTTATTAGTAACTTAATGTGGGTTACTGATGCCCTTCAGTTGCCTAATTAGTACTTATTATCAAACCACTTACTCCAAATACACTTTGTAAGGCCGACTACGCACCTGCCTCTAGTGTGACTAGTCTCTATCTAGTGTAGAGTGTACCAACGCCCATAGACATCCGCACAACCAGAAGTTATGCAGATGCATTGCCGTCTCTTTCCAATCCCCCGAATGGGCCATCGGAAACTCAAAAACCGCACGAAACGCCACATCATTTGACACCGGTGTTATGTGAGCGAGAGGTACTACCCCGGTCGTGCCGGACCAATTCGGCTGTAAAGCAGCAAGGCACTTCCTCTTACAAATATATAGAATTAACATGTTATCATTTACAATTTTTAATTATATTTTACGATCGAGAAACATTTTATAGGATTACTATATTAGTGTTTTTATAGAGCAGAAATAGCTCAGCTTTTGTTATTTGCATAAATCAATTGAGACAGTTATAAGCTAATAAATAATTTATTTTATTTTGTTTCTCTTAGCGTAAATATTTTTGGAGGATTTCTCCTTAACAGTTACTTTTATCACCTCTTAACCTACTTTGAAGTTGTAGGTTGTTAACTTAAAATTATTTTAAAAGCTTAATTTTATTTAGAATGTGAATCCTGAGAATTTAAAGGTATCCAAAATTATTATAGAATTTTGTAATAACTTATTATTATGATATTTAGTAACGTTA
This sequence comes from Helleia helle, assembly GCA_963853865.1. Classification (NCBI taxonomy): domain Eukaryota; kingdom Metazoa; phylum Arthropoda; class Insecta; order Lepidoptera; family Lycaenidae; genus Helleia; species Helleia helle. Next base: position 10,891,560 of record OY971418.1, on the reverse strand, counting down.
TTTTAGAATTAACATAGAGTGTAACCGAGTTCATGTCGTAATCCCATTGCAGTTGTTACGTTCAATTAAAAATATGCGCGTAATTCACGAATTTCAATGTTACTCCGTTCTCAAAGCATTTTTTCGCAAAAATATATTTCTTGTTATTTCATAACTCTTCTGCAATAAGTGGTATCTGTTACGCATAAAATATACTATGTACTCAACTCAATCTTTACAAGTGGATGCGGTTTTCCTTGCTATAAATATATATAACATTGTACATAATTACGTAACAATGGATTTCCGTTTATAAATAATGTTATGAGGTTGATAAATCCTAATCCGTTGGAATGATTATCATTAAAGTTGATGTACTTATATAGTAAAAGGTTTTTACGCCATTGACTTAGTTGAAATTCGCCATATTTAGAACCAACAAAGGAGTAACATCTAGTTTTTATATAAAACTATTATTTTTGAAAAGGCTTCTACTTATTTATGATAAAATTACATGCTTTATTTCACTTCATATTTTTACGATAGTATAGTTTTTACATGGTTTTTACCATGTTTTTACGATTAAAATAACGGCCATGTTTAAATTTACTTACACAAGTAAATTTTCTAACGCGATATTACTACTTTTAAGTATTGTTACTTAATAGTGCTTAGATATCTAGAGGTAATTAACATTGAATATTATTTCTTTACAATCCAAAATTTTCGATAAATTGTGCGTTTGGTTGGGTTATAGATAATAAAAATATCTATGTAAAACACCGCGTCAATCTGGTCCCATGGTAAGTTCTCGAAGAACTTGTGTTACGGGTACCAGACAACGGAAATATATTCAATACTTTTATACTATATATATATATATATATATATATATATATATATTTATTTATGATGTTTAATATATGATAGGTACACATATTTAATACACATCCATGAACCAAGAACACAGATTTTTCTTTTCCTTGATGGGATTCGAACACGCTACCTTCGGCTCGAACGTAAGCTCGCTAACCATTGAGCCATAGAGGTCGTCATTTAGGACGCCATAGTATAGATCAAGACGTTGATTCATTCAGTATTAATGGTGTTAATACCCCTTATTCATTCAAGCTGGACTTCTTTGGGTTGACGCTGAAATAATTTTGAATCTTGTCAGACATGCAGGCAGCTTTCCTCACGATGTTTTTCATTACCGCGAGCAAGCGATTTTGAAAAGATAAACGGGAAAATACTGTCTTATGGGGTGGAGAAGGTCTGGTTCGAATTTTGTACTCTCACTTCTATACTTTAGTTGCTCACAAATACAATTGAGTATTTATTATTTATTTATTACATTATAACATAAATACAAATACAAATATACATAACAAATACAACATAATTGGTTATTAACCGTTTAGTCTAGTCAACAAGTTGAAAATAGTCTAAAATAGAGATACTGCTCTTATAATTATGTGCGATAGCTCATTGGATCCGGAATGACGCCTAGAAAAATTGCAAAATTTATAAACAATTAAAGATTTTACAGACAAAATTAATATAAATTATTAGATGAAAAAAATGGCATTTTGTTTTCTGCCAATATTTCATAAATTATTAATATTTAATAAATTTCTAAAAAAGATTCTAAAAGAGGAGTAAATTTCCAATAAAAAACTCCTGACTCCCGGAACTCTATTTCCATTATTTATAATTTTAATTTAACGCTGAAAATAGGTCTGCGCGCGACATTTTTAGGTTGCACGCGAGGCGTCAAAAGCGAGTGCGGCACATTAATTAATTTAATTAAGGTATTGATTTTTTTTTTATTTGAAACAATTATGGTGTGTTCTGAACACTATAAATATTTTATTCCCGTTGGAAATTTTACTTAAATTTTTCAACAAGTTAAACGATTGTTAACTAACAAAATTTTCTTGAACTTCCGTCTCAATTGTAAATGAAAAAAAATGTTTTAATTATTCTCGAAAATAAATTTCTCTTCGTAGAGCCTTTCTTATATACATAATTAATAAGACCATGCCATAAAAATTAAAAAATACTAATACTTTGTTCATAAGTAATAATTTTTTGTACTTGAAGACATTACTTGAATTTTTCAGTTTTTCTTAGTATGTACACGCGGACGAAGTCACGGGCATCAGCTAGTATAATTATAAAGTAGTAGATAATTAAAGAAATAGGAAAAAAGGGTTTAAGTTAAATTAGAAAATCAAACGAACTTACCTGTAAGTGAAGTTCGATTGTTATTAAACGATGTGATTCGCCCTTCGAGATTACATATATTTACAAGTAGTACCACATCCCATGTGCATCGTACACACTTTTAGAGCAACGCTAGACAAAGTAAACTTGTTTTCTCCACTGACGCCCTCTATAACAGCCTGCAGACGTCACCTCATACACGTTTCTGTCGTGTACGGCTTTCCTGTTAGCTATTTCGAATCTAAGGGATAGTACATTTTAAAAACTAAAGATGTAATTAGGGTCCGGGAGGGTTGTAATCTCTCGGGCGAATCACTTCGTTTAATAACAATCGAACTTCACTTACAGGTAAGTTCGTTTGATTTTCTATTAAACTTCGTGATTCGCCCTTCGAGGTTACATATAATATTTACAAGTAGATGTTTAGATAACTACGAAATAGCTAATAACACTTGTAAAAAACACAGTGTGGATATAACAAAAGAATTTTATCAGAAAATATGTTCCATATAATAAAGTGCAATAATCACACTCAATGAAATTTATACATTAATATAGCGTTACCTGTTGGAAGCCAACCTACAAGAGAGTAAGCAAATGAATGTGATGTATCAGTAGTTACCTCTCTATTGTTAAATTTGGCAAAAAGTTTGTAATTTGCCAGTTCCACCGGCTGTTTGTTTTCTAACGTCTTAGATATTGACACTAAGTCGGGTCACAGCAGGAGTAGCTGCGTAACTCTTACTGTGGGCACTAAACACTGATGTGTCCATCCCACTCTCTTGGATGCAACGGCTCAAGTCTGTGAACTAACATACTTAAACGATTTCGGAATAAATAACAATTTTAGGACCTTTTTCAGAAGATAATTTTAAATTATAGTATTAGCTAGGCAAATAGTTGTCTCATAATATTATATATATTAATATTATATATAATATACTAAATATATTAAAACATACAAAATTATTTTTGTAATTTTTTATAATATTTAATAATTTTATTAGCGTTAGTGTTGGAACACGATGGTTCGTAATTAAGGCCAAGTTATATACTAGTTTTATTCAAGTATAATTCAAATGATTAATCTTCATTAGGATAATAATAATATAGCCTGCCTAAATAATTTTATACAATTTGTGGGGTCCCAAATTGTGTTATATTTAGGAAACGGAGTGCGTAAATTATACACTCCCTTACATTTTTTTTTTAAATTCTTAAGTCGTTTACAATATTTGAGCCTACAATTAGTGCTAAACCCAATTCAGCAGAATTAATGGTCCCATATTTACTTAAAGAAAGATGATTAATTTGATTAAAAAATGAATTTTGTCACAAACTGACACGGTATAAAATATCTTCTTGACCATACAAAATTTGTACCGTTGTCTTACACAAAGGAAATATTTATATATGTAATATGTTATCCGTAATGGACGTTAACACAACATCGCGTCTGAAAATATCTGAAATCTGCAAAATGTAGTTTTGTGAACAAAGGGTACTAAGGCTACCTAAGCCAGGCTGGTACAACAACGACTCCGACGATTTTGTATTTTTGGTTTTCCAAAATTATTACAAAGTTTTTGTTCCAACTCAGGATCATTCTGATCCTCTGATCTGAACGCGACGGGACTTTGCGTCAGTTTTTTCCTTTCGACCTTTCGTAGGATGCGTATACATAATATATATCTTTTTGTTCCCACTACCTCCAAATTATTCTGCTAATATCGTTTAAATGAGGGTACCGAATAACCTCCCTCTCCATCCTATTTATGTAAGATGACCGCACCGGAAGAAGTGGAGCTGTCAATAATTCTCAATAGAATTTAGTTATTTTCTAAGATCCCACTTTTAAATCTTAAGAATGTTGTACGAGACGGGACAGGCAGTACCTATCTCCATTCGATAATTGCCTGTTTGAATGGGGCTAAAGATTTTATAAATATTATAAATCCATCCGTCTAAATCACTGATGAAATGATTTGGTAAATTAATATTTTCTTTATTGCCCGTAATGATCATTTTCTTTTAAATAAAGATAATGCGTTCAAAATTTTTTGTATATGGGTACCATTTTGCATATTCATTGTATTGCTGGATAAATGGATATTAATAATCCTATCAATTGGGCAAAGCGTCGCAGTTTACATCTCTTTGAAATTCGAAACTGTTGGTTTGCTATATACAGAAAACAAGGAGGCAAGCAGAAAAAACCTAAAAAAGATTAACTGACCTGGATTTTTTCCTTTATTCGAATGTAAATCACAAAATTACTAGTAATTTTTTGTCAGATTTTGTTTCCATTACTATCAATTATTTGTGTAGATAATAAGCCCCGATTAGTTAAACATTGCATAACTGGTCGCATGATTTTTAAAAAAATGGAAAGCGCTATAATGTTTAAGCCGCATGGTAAAACTTGAAATTCATATCTTTCTTAGAAAAAATTGGCAATATAAGATTCAACGCTGTCCTGAAATCTTCAAGTTTGAAGTGTGGCGCAGCTCAGGTATAGAAATTATTAAAAATTTTAAAGTTCAAAATAAATCAATTTTACCATTACACTTACTTTTTCATAATAGATTACACTTCTTAAAATATATCGAAATATATGCGATAGAAGTTGACCAGAACATTCACATATTATCGCATCTAAAGAAGGATTTAACTTCCTATTTCCCTGTCATACATGATATTTTTAGATGTATGAACACAGGTATGATTGCCTAGACTCTAGACCACAGCAGAATGAAAGGGTACACGTAAACCTTGTATCCAAGATAATATCACAGTGTCCCTCGTGATCTGCGCCTATGCCTTTTTAAAGAATGAAAGCGTACCTGCTTGCTGGTGCTGGAGTCGAGTTGTGTCAGGAGCGCTATCTACCGGCGCACAGGCACCGTCGCTCCGCCCTTTGCGCACACCTGCTGTGAAGCTCGGACTCAGTTGTGAGGGCTGAGGAGCTGAAGCTGGAGTTGGAGGCGGGCCCCTTTAGTTTAGAGACCTAGAGGTGGATGGCTCATTACGTCTCCTGGATGGTAATGATGGTCTCTTTGCTACTGAAAAAACTTCATCTCAGCGTCAGTCTTAGAAGTCGCTTTTATGAGTTTTAGCTTTTTTTCTGGTATCGGTTTACAAATACATAACACAAAATACGACCAACATTGCTCAGTATTTTTTACTGATTAATCGTTATTGTTGCGAGATTAAATAACATTCATGATGAGGTTAAAATTTTCAGCCACACCGGATATAGTAACATCAGTTGATTTCGCTTTTCTCGTAAAATGGCAACCATTTACATTAACTGCCGCCTTTATTCTTGGGGTTAAGAGTGGATATAGATAGATATTTTCTCTAAGCCCATTTACTATAATATCGGTTCATCGGCTAGCTATATTTTTGTTTATATCAGGCCCTCATGTATGATAAGCATGATCAATTGATCAGTGTCTAGGTCCCCACCATGGTTCAGGCCTTGTCGTGGCGGTGGGGCTCAGTAACTCAGTATATATCAGTTGTCTGATTGTCATAATACAGGCTCTGCCTAGTTTGGGGTCAGATCTCCCAACATATTCATTATTATTATCTAATAAATGATAATTATATGCTTTATAATAATTATTGCAACATACCGTTATATAAACCCACCTTAGTCTAGGATGTTTAGCTCCTAGGTTAGTTTTTGTGATACAGTCTCACGGGCTGTACTCTAAAAAACTTTCAATGAATATCACGACAAACCTCGCGGATTGTGCTCTATAATAATGAGCATCGCTTGAAGATTACGTCACCATGGACGTATAGGACGGTTTTATTTGTTTTAGTGGGTAATAATCTCTATGATTAAACACCATTGCACATTGAAAAATCGTATGAAATATTGTTCCACTTACCTTCAATTCTATTCTCTGGTATATTATTTTGTAAAATATTCGTGAGCATCTAGAATAGTTTTTATGATACAGTCTCACGGGCTGTACTCTAAAAAACTTTTAAATGTATTCGTGACACAACCTCGCGGATTGTGCTCTAGAATAATATGCATCACTGATAACGACAAAACCTTATAGGATCGTTTTTTTTTGTGGGTAACTCCATTGTACATTGGAAAAATCGGTGTGTATATTTTCCATTTATCTTCAATATATAGTAAAATATTTGTGAGCATCTAGGATAGTTTTTATGATACAGTCTCACGGGCTGTACTCTAAAAAACTTTTAAATGTATTCGTGACACAACCTCGCGGATTGTGCTCTAGAATAATATGCATCACTGATAACGACAAAACCTTATAGGATCGTTTTTTTTTTGTGGGTAACTCCATTGTACATTGGAAAAATCGGTGTGTATATTTTTCCATTTATCTTCAATATATAGTAAAATATTTGTGAGCATCTAGGATAGTTTTTATGATACAGTCTCACGGGCTGTACTCTAAAAAACTTTTAAATGTATTCGTGACACAACCTCGCGGATTGTGCTCTAGAATAATATGCATCACTGATAACGACACAACCTTATAGGATCGTTTTATTTATTTTTGTGGGTAACTCCATTGTACATTGAAAAATCGGTGTATATCTTTTTCCATTTATCTTCAATATTTAGTAAAATATTTGTGAGCATCTAGGATAGTTTTTATGAAACAGTCTCACGTTCTGTACTCTTAAAAAACTTTAAAATGTTTTCACGACAAAATCTCGCAGATTATGCTCTAGAATAATATTATATATAATATTAATAATATTTCAGATTAAACTCAATTGTCCATTGAAAAAAGGCTTTATAAAAATATTTCCATTTAACATCAATAGTATTCTCTGGTTTGATATTGTGTAAAATATGCGTTAGCCTCAATTATAGTTTTAGAATTATGTGCATCACTTTAAGATAACGACACAACATTATATGAGTTTTATTTGTTTTAATGGGTAAAAATCTTGTAGATTGAACTCAATTGAACATTGAAAATATATTGTATTCTCTGGTGTAATATTCTGTAAAATATTCAAGATAGACTCGATATTACTATGTTCCAATTATTTTTCTTATTTTTTAATTCTTGCGTTTTTACAAGCTTCTATAAACTTTTAAATTTTGATTGATTATAAATTTCACTTTAAAAGGAAAAAATACGTGCACGATGGCCGGCACACAAAACGTGTATGAGGTGACGTCTGCAGGCTGTTATAGAGGGCGTCAGTGGCGAAAACAAGTTTACTTTGTCTAGCGTTGCTCTAAAAGTGTGTACGATGCACATGGGATGTGGTACTACTTGTAAATATATGTAATCTCGAAGGGCGAATCACGAAGTTTAATAAACATTATTTGTAGTAGTCGACTCCGCGGCGAAGGCCTCTTCTCAACCTTTCCATACACCTATATCTCGCGCCATTTCAATCCAGTAAGTTCCACATATCTGGTTAAAAATGTCTCCCCATTATTTATTTGGTCTCCTTTTTTTTCTTTTCATGTCTCTCAGGAACCATTGTGGTAATCTTTTTGTCCATCTATTGTTACACATACTAGATACATATGTAGAATGTGTACCATATATAGTAAAATTGTAATAAAATTAAAGATGTATTTGCACATTTTTAACCCTATTATACCAAATTGTACATAATATATTAAGAAAACAGTCTGTAGGGTTTTTCCCTTACAAAAGGTCACCAATATGTATCTTCAACTCAAAAAAAATAGTATAGGTCGGACACTCAGAGAGGACGTGCCGCAAAAAGTACGTCCCAATCTTGTAAACTAGTTCTGTATGAAACGAACGGAGGAGAACAATACGACGTTGAATTCACCGTGTAAAGTATTACGGCGGTCGAAATTACATCATGCATACGGATAAGTGGTATTTTTAACTTAGATGTTACGTAGCTAAATTTGCGACATTTTATCTCTATCGTGACAGTCTATCAAAGTTGGTGGGAGGGATGCGCTTGGCGCGCTCATCTGCATTGTCTTAGTAAAAGGTAGTGCCATGCTGCTTTGCAGCCGAATTGGGCCGGCACGACCGGGGTGGTACCTCTCGCTCACATAGCACCGGCGTCAAGTGACAGCTATGCTGTTGCGTTTCGTGTGAGTTTCCGGTAGCCCTTTGGGGGGTATGGGGAAAAGGAGGGCAACGCATCTGCATAACTTTTGGTTGCGCTGATGTCTATGGGCGTCGATAGTCACCATTAGGCTCCGACTGCTCGGTTGCCTCCTTGTGACATGAAAAAAAATGTTACCACCATCCTGCTTATTTATTTCGTGAAACAGCTTTACTGTTTCGGAGAGAAGGGTGAGACATGCAGTGTAATTACTGGCACAGAGACTTATCATCTTACTTCCCAAGATAGTCAACGCATGAATGAGTGGCCTGGGTGAATTCGTTTATGTTCATTCATGACGTTGACCACGTATCCACATAACATAACACGACTCGTTTGCCATTTTGCTTGTCGAACTAACACTTAAAAGCCACGAAAATACTGAGTTTCTTGCCGGTTCTTTTCAGGATAGGGCTAGGGTTCGAACCGGTGGTAACATGTCACTCTCCCTCCATCATCTCGATGGCTCCTCTTAGGCTAAACAGTATTCAAATCATCATCATTAATAAAACTAAAACAAGCGGAGCAAACAAAAACCATTACTTTACTACTTTAATCGAACAATGGTGCGGACCAATGGTCTGCAGAGTTATTAAAAAAAAAAAAAAAAAAAAAAAAAACACGAAAATAACCACACTAAAAATGTGAGCTACGATCGCCTAATGGGTATGGACTCGTTCTCTTGAGGGAGAGCCGAAGTCCACGTTTGATCCCGACCCCCCTGTGATGCCTAGATATGGGGTTTTATTCTGAACACTGAGACCATCGCTTGCTTACCGGTGAAGGAAACATAAATAAATAATAGAATATAAGTTACGAGTAGTTTACTTGCAATTTGTATCAAACCAGTTGTGCAAGCGGCGAAATGAGCTTTGTGAGTGATTTTGCGGAGTAAAATATTTAAAAGTGGTAGAGTTATTATTTAGTTAGTATCATAGTTTCATGATGGTTCGCCCTGATAGATAAACACCAAGCTTTGTTTTGTATTTTTTTTATGTTAGTTGGATAGGCAAACCGGAAAACGTGCCACCTGATGGTAAGTGGTCGACGTCGCCCATGAACATAAACCAGTTTACCTGGAATGAGCCCAGGCAACTCATTTATGTGTTGCCTATCCTGAGACATAAGATGTTAAGTCTCGGTGCCAGTAATTACAGTGCTTGTCTTGCCCTTCTCTCCGAAACACAGCAAAGCTGTTTCACGGGAGAAACAAGCAAGAAGAATACAGTGAATACCTTGTTGAATACCAACAAAAGAAATAACAAAATTTTTCTTCTATTCAAACAATTTCCTTTTTTTGTTAATTAATTGTTTAAGCCACAGATATTAGAAATAAGTTCTTAATATTCTTAATATTATGTTCTTAATATTTCTATGGTAAACTATCAACGTATAATATTAAAAATAAAAGTGGAAAAGTGAAAAAAAGATTTATAGTATTATAACGAAATGAATTTCCATCAAGAACCATCAGTACATTCAATCAGTTATATCAACGAGTATCTATTGTAATTGTAATAATTTTGAAAATTATTACAATTTGAAAATTTTGAAAATATTTGACCTCTTGACTATTATTATTATTATATATTATATATTGAAGTAAGTAATTATTATTTTCTCTTTCAGTTTCTCCTGAAAGTCCTGATACACAGGCTAGGCTAAGATTTTATTTTAGGTAAGTATTTTTAATAATCTTACACTTGATACAGAAATTATTGTCAATAATATTAGTAGGGGTCAGTCGACTTTCATCTACAGGGGATTAAAAGATCTTCTCGCGGTATACAGCCCTGGGTCAGTATGAGTGGCGGCGGGTCGGTCTTGCGATCATCAAAAGTGGTTAAAGTTAAGCAGTAAATGGAAATGGACTAGTATCGATATTAAAATTGTGGGATTGTATTCCATCTCTTTTCTTTACTAACATGAGAACTGGAAAAGCGCCATCCAAAAAACTTAAATATAATAAAACAATTGCAACTCGTTTTCGGGCGATAGTCACTATAATACTACTAGTGTATAGAAAATAGAAAATAACCTATGGCAAATTATTACCAGATTGTACTTAGTTAAATCCGCACAAAAAATATTTATATATAAATAATAAGTTTGACTAAAAAAAAAAGTATAGTAGTAGACGACCTCTGCGGCTCATTGGCTAGCGCGTTGTTGCTCGAAGTAGCAGGTTCGAATCCTACCAGGGAACAAAAATTTTCCATACTCCTGGGTCATGGATGTGTATTAAATATGTGTTTTATATAATAAAAATCTTAAATACATATATATACATGTATATTATAATATAAAAGTATTAAATATATTTCTGGTATCTGGTAATCTTTGCAAAAACTGGGCCCATGAAAAATATATTTCAAACAAAGGTTTTACTTTCTTTGTTTGTAATAATTGTGATTCAGGAAACGATGAGTTTGATTAAGATAAAAAAATTACCTATTAAAGCTTTATTTATATTTTTCTATTATGTTTAGCAAATTTAGTTTTGATTTTATAAAAGAATTAAAGTTTTAGTTTGATATTCCCTAAAATTTTAAAGAATAATGTTGCTGTGTTTAATTGTGTTGTTTAACTAAGACTGATTAGTAATTTAACTGTTAAGAGAGTTCTAAGATATTATTAATAAACCTTTATATGTTTCCAAAGAAATATTTTGTTACTTGTTTAAATATTATTGAACTTAAATTAAGAGAAATATTTTCTTTTGTTATGTTTATTACCGTACTTTTTTACTTTTTGTTTTTAGAAAAAAATATACTTTTAATTTGCATTGAATCATATGTAGTTATTTTTTAATAAAACACTTATAAATTAAAAATAAAATACTGGACCTTTTTTCCCCTGGCTGTCCCTTTTTACCCCTACTATGGGGTAAAAAGAGACAGTCGACAAGTTCTAGAAAAACAGTAAAAAGACATATTTCTATAATGATGAATCAACCAGGAATTGAGCCAAACATAGTTCGATAGTTGTTTGTTTGATATGTGTTATGTGTATTTGGTTTGATTTTCACAGTATAGTGACTATTAGTCAAATTGGATCTTTGTGCCCCGCCCTACCCTACCCGTAACACAAGGTCTTCGTGAACTTACCACGGGACCAGATTGACGTGGTGTAAAAAGCGTCCATAGATATTATTATTGTTTAATCTGTCATAAATAAGTTGAAAGTATTTTATCGCTATTTTATAATGGACGCGTCGTAGTGACAGGAAGCGACTAGGTACTACCCATAAAGTTAATACCTAATTATTGAACCTTTCCGATAGGTATATTAACTTTATGGTACTACCTGAATAAACCTAGACTGCTTACCTTTTTTTTCTTTAACGCCGGGAAATGCTTTGAGGCATCCCGCCTGGGGAGTGGGTCTGCCCAGGCGGGCATGTGGGACTCGCTGCGCCCGAAAGATGGTAAGTGGACGCAGCTCTACCCACTAAAAACCGGCGAGTGCCACCAGTGCCGCCTTTGGTAAGGTGTCCCGGATCTGTTAAGCTAACAAGGCACCTCGACGGCTAGTCAGACCCGAGACTGCTTATCTGGGTTTACACGAGATATGCAAATATTTAGTTTAATATTAATACGCTTATTAATAGACAACTTAGTCAGTTTATGGTCATACATTTGAACGTCAATGCTATGAGCACACTATTGCAGTTGTGTCGATCTTAAGTCAATACTTTCCTTACGTCCAGCTGTAGTACACTCATGATGATGATGACTTCTCTCTCTCTCTCTCTATTTAAGAATTAAGAGCCTTGCTCTTGTCGGTGATAGCTGAGCACATCCTTATTATGTTTCAGTTCATTTGAAGACTACGAGGAGATACTTTTAAGCGATGTTCAGGATATTTATCTAGCACCTTGGTACAACTCAAGTCGCGGCACGGTTATATTTGCACATGGGTATACTGGTAAGTATTATTTGATAATCTACAAAATCTACAGTTATAATAAAAGGGCAGAAATCCCGTGCTTTTTGTGGTGTTTTAATCGTGCAACATTGATTTTTTTGAACAAATTAATCTAGGTGATAGGGAAATAGCAATGGAACACTTGGAAGCATTTTAAATCTGTTTTGTCCATCTGTATATGTATATGATATCACTTGAATTACTTATCGGATTTTCTTGCAGTTTTCTCAAGTAATTTATCTTAGTTATAGGCTCCGTTTCATTGAAATCGGATTATAAAAAGACATGTGGCACTCGGGGACTGCCGCGGTAAAGCTATTGCATAGCATTTTTTAAGCAACTTATGCAATTATAATCATTTGTTTATTTTTTATTTATGCAGTATTTTTTTTTCTTTCTTTTGTTTTATATTTTATATTTAATGGATTACCAACAATTCTATGATTTAATGCGAATAGCCAATGATCAACAAAGAGATAATATTCTAAGGCAGTTAAATATTCTCACGGATAAAACTTTCACTTAGTTATTGTCACTTTAATGTTCAACACTTATAACACGTACACTTATTAAATTATTACTTATTTCTATTTTTAATACTTTATTTAACACGGAGACGACGTGAAAATGTAAAGCGCCATCTAGTTAGTCACCTATATACTTTCTCACAAACAGCTGTTGCTTACTGTTAGGATGGCACGTTGTAGGTCCTTTTTAAAAAAAACACTTTATTACTGCTGAAAACTAATTTAATCACACTGCATTTACTTTTACAAAAATGAAAATTACATAGAGAAATTACATGTGTTGACCGGACAAAAGTTAGGGTTTGACTGTCTATAATTATTAAAAAATCGCTTTTATATAAAATAAATAATGTTAAGCATAGCATATTCCAGGAACAATAATCGTTCATAACATTACGTATTCGTCCGATTTCGGAGCAGCTCGTCGCTCGTCGAGTGTCAGGTTTTTTCGTTACGGAATTTCTGGATTCGGTCGCCGCGCTCAAGGCCCGCGATAGAAGCTATGCAATAGCTTAATAAAAATATATAGTCATTTAATTATACAAATCCCTTTGGACGCGTGTAGAGCCAAAATATAGTTTCTTGATAATATTCAAAAGCATAACAATAAATATCCTGATATCTATTTCTATTTACACCTTAACGTAAGAAACCAAAATTATATCATTATTGCGTGTACGATTATATTCTATTTATCTATTCTGTACAGGTTTTATGGTTCGTTATTTTAAAAGGAATCCATAAACCAATTTTTTCTCTTTTTTAACCCTGACCAATGAAAGCGGGTACATAAAAATGCATCTGTTTGTTATCTTTACTTTTCCATGCATCTATTAAAAGAGTTCACAGATTTGCATGCCTTTTGTTTATGAAAAAAAATATAAGTTTATAAAGATTCTTCTTCTATCCTCAAAAGTAGGATGTTGAACGTTGCTTATTGTTACATATTATTATGTTTAATATATATCATAAATTAAATCTGAAAATTAAAACAGAAAAAACAAAACATGTATTAGGTACATAATATATTTGATTTTAATCTGTACCAGTATGAAAAATATTAAAATGCAAATATTCTAAAAAAATATGGATCCTCTACTTTGTGATTTCAGCGTTCTTCAGTCGTAATCTATACTTTTAAGTAAAAGCTAAATGTTAAAATGATAAAAAAATATAAGCGTCATTAAAAATAGTATTTATATTACAATTATCATATCTCAGAAATTTTAACAGTCGGGGATTTTGAGTTTCAGGTCTATAGGTTGATAAAATTCCCAGAAGTAAAATTCACAGAAAATGTTCAAGCTTTTTCTATTTATATTTAAAAAGCCAGGGTTATTTTAGTGAGGAGTATTAAAAAGAAAGGTTATTATGAAAGATATAAAAAAACTATTTTTAACCGACTTCAACAAAAAAGAGGAAGTTATCAATTCGATCGGCTTTTTTTATGTATGTACACCGATTTATCCGTCAATTGTGGACCGATTTTAAATTTTTTTTGTTTGAAAGGGTATACTTGCCAAATAGTCCCATGATAAGGAAACCAGGGTCTGATGATGGCATCCTAGAGAAATCGAGGGGAACTTTCGAAAATGTAGGAGCGACTAGTGCGCTTAATATTTTTTAAATTAAGCATTTTAAAGCACTACAATTTAATGAAGGTTTAGTGTTTATCTAATGCTGGAGCCGAAAGACAGTCGAGGGAACTCCTCAACTATTTATTTCAGTATCCTTGTTTTTGATTAAATTAATTTGATGTCCATATTGAGATTTAAGATTGTAAGTCTCAATGCCGGTATTTACACTGCCCTTCGTTCTGAAACACAGCAAAGCTATTCCACGGAGAAGCAGGATGGTAGTCTGTGGTATCCATGTACATGGGAGCTTAGCACGGCGCATTCCTCCCACAGGCTAAAAAAGATTCCAAAAATCGTTATTTGAAAATGAATTTCAATCTAAAGTGCCATATAAAATTCACCCTTCACCACTAAAGCAACCTTTGATTGAGTATGCGAAAATACCATTGCAATTCACGAAGTCAATAACGAAGGCAAGCGAATTTTCAGATTCACTTTGATTAAATTCTGTATAGTCGTTAATAGTGCAGTACGTTTCCGAGTCCCATTAAAGTTTGTTAATATTTTACAGGCGATCCCAGTGGGAATGCTGTGCGGCAAGTGGTGGAAACTTATCTCGAACAAGGCGAAAGTAATGTAGCTCTCCTGAACTGGCAACATTTGGCAGCGGCCATAACACCCGGGTTTTCCAGTTCATATATAAAATGGGCGGTTCCTAATTCTTTACAGGTAAATAATATCATAGTTGTGGATAGTTGATATCACTGTATGTGTACCTACTACATACAGTGAAATACAATATTTTTTTGGTGCGGGATGTTTGTCGCACGTTTGTCAAGTTTCGCTTTGCAAGAAATTGTATGTGATTATTTCCATTGCAACTCACCGACACGCTACGCATTAATTGATATTTTCTTGCAATAAGGAAGTTTTTATTTTTACAAAAAAAAAAAAACTTAAAAAATCTTAATTAATTGTAAGGCAAAAAAATTATAATATATATATTGTGAAAGAATTATTTCAATAACTAGAAAAATGACAAAACGAATCAACTTTTACTGAAACCGAACGCGCGCGGAGCGTTTGCTCTGTGACGTCACTAGTCTCGCCGGGTCAACGGTGTGGGTAAGGCGATAGTTCGAATCGAGCGAGTGAGTCGCGGTCTGTGGGTGAGACTTGTGACGTCAGAGGCCGCGTGCCGAGAAGTTTTAAAGCGGACGGGAGAAGTATCATAGCTTCGTCATTTATGGAGGTAAATGAAAAAAAATCAAAGCGTTTTAGTTTGTGTAGTTTTTGTAAGTTTAGTGCTTTGTTTATAACATAAATTAAAAAACATGGAAACTTCCTTATTGGCATTTTAACACACGTGTGTAACCAGTGCAGCCAGCCAGCGTGCATAATAATCAATTATTAGATATTATTATATGTATAAGACTTTATAATAATAATCATATACCTAGTAGAGTAACATTCCGGTCCCCACCATGGTTCAGGCCTTGTCGTGGCGATGGGGCTCAGTAACCTAGGGTGAGCGGTGCACCTTGGGCGAAGCTAATTGGGCCGAGGGGGCTCTTTGTACCCCTCTTATAAGAAGAGGGGACAGAAGAGCAGGGGGCAAGGGTCACCCCTTGGGATGATGGGAACCTCACCCCATTGTACTGTCCCGACGATGGGAGGGGTTGTTCTGTGGTGCGGGACAACCCCTCTGTGGAGGTGGCGTCGGTCCCTTGCGGGACTGACTAGCCGTCGAGGTGCCCTGATTGTTTTCTAGATTCGGGGCACCTCACCAAATGCGGCATTGGTGGCACTCGCCGGGTTTTAGTGGGTAGAGCTGTCGGGCGCAGCGAGTCCCACATACCCGCGTGGGGAGACCCACTCCCCCGCGGAATGCCTCAGATGATTTCCCGGCGATAAAGAAAAAAAGAAAAACGTGTGGCACTCGGGGACTGCCGCGGTAAAGCTATTCCATAGCATTTTTTATC
Organism: Helleia helle; assembly: GCA_963853865.1. Classification (NCBI taxonomy): domain Eukaryota; kingdom Metazoa; phylum Arthropoda; class Insecta; order Lepidoptera; family Lycaenidae; genus Helleia; species Helleia helle. Next base: position 10,875,234 of record OY971418.1, on the reverse strand, counting down.
AACTTATGCAATTATAATAATTTAATTATGATCGCTCTCCTTTCTATTTAAGCTCCGTGACACACGCATAAAAATTTCACAACTATTATACTTATAATATTATGTCAATTCTTTTTCATTATTTACATTTTTTGAATCTAAACTACGCCATTATCCGAATATTGTGGATATATGTTGTCGATTCGAAAGATTTATTTAAATACGTTAATTTGAGAGGAGAACTTACCGTATCCCACACCTATATACTTTCTCACAAACAGCTGCTTACTTATTCGTCCGATTTCGGAGCAGCTCGTCTCTCGTCGGGTGTTAGGTTTTTTCGTTACGGAATTTCTTGATTCGGTCTCCGCGCTCAAGGCCCGCGATAAAAGCTATGCAATAGCTTAATAAAAAAAATAAAAAATTAACATTCCCGTATTAAACTCACTACACTACGACAGAGTACTAAATAAAGACGTTGAAAATAATATATTTTGATGACACATTTTTTTCAGATTTTACTCGGCTCATTACAATTTTAATATTGCGGCATGCAGCAACCATGGTCATGGACGTCACTATGATTTCTAAATTTTTCTACATTCACATTCTTAATAAACTCGGATAAAATGGGCGAAATTATAATAGATATAAGAAAGTAATAATATCACACTGTCAGCACTTTCTATTTTGTATAACTTTATTTTTAAATTATATCTTTGCAGCTTGGAATAGAATTCGCTGATATCCTGACTAGCCTGTCGTATAAAGGACTTAATCTGAACAGGACCCATTTGATCGGCCACTCCGTGGGCGCTCATCTGTTTGGCATCACTGGCAATCATTTGGTGCAAAAAGGAATTCGATTACCATGGTATCTAATAAAATACTAACAAACGTTATATATTTACTAAAATTATAAAGGTACACATATCTGACCTATACCTATGCACACAGACCATAAAAATAAAGGCGGAGTTCCACCGCGTCGAAGAGGCTATGCACGAGTGTTAAGCTCCGCTTTGCAAGAAATTGTATGTGATTGTGTCCATTGCAACCAACGGACATACTAAGCAATTAAGTATCAATTACATATCAATTGACATGGCTTGCTCAAATAGATACTTATATAGTTCAACGATTTCAACGCACGCTGTGCATGTGGTACCCGGCTTGATCCACAAAGCGTATGTCATCTCTGCGCATGCTGTGTATGAGCATGCGGTGTATTTGAGCTGTGTGGACACATTTGTTTGACAACGTATGACACGTGACGTCAATTCATGCTTATCGTGTCCGTGGACTACAGAAAACACGTGCGTAGCCTCCCCGTGCGCTGTGGTAGGCCCCGCTACATTTTACATAGTTGTGGGTTAATATTTGTGTATAGTATGTACTGCAGTACAGACGTCACGCAGCTAAAATGCGCCGCGTGCTCGTGCACAGCATGCGCAGCGGTGGAGCTCCGCCTCAAACATTACCAGTTCAGATGTGGTTTTATAAGGAGTAACACAAGCAGTCAGAGCCTTATGGTGACTACCAAAGACAATGGCACAACCAGAGCTTATGTAGATGCGCTGCAATCCTTTTCCCTATCCCCCCCAATAGGCCACCGGAAACTCACGAACCGCACGAAACGCGACCGCGTAGCTATCACTTGACGCCGGTATTATGTGAGCGAGAGGTACCACTCCGTTCGTGCCGGCCCAGTTCGGCTGCGATGCAGCATTACACTACCTCTTACTAAATGTTTATGTAATTATATAGAGATTATAATTAAATGCAGATGCCTTATATGTGTATGCATCCATTTGACTTTATATTACGAAGGTCTCTTCATACTGTTCTTTTGACCACATATACACACTATTTATAACCTGAATCCTACTAATATTATAAACGCGAAAATTAGTAAGAATGTATGGATGTATGTTTGTTACTCTTTCACGCAAAAAATACTGAATAGATTTCAATTAAACTTTACAATAACATAGTTTGTACATCAGAATAACATATAGGTAGCCTATGTGTTATATTGATGTATAAACTATGTTTTTAAATTATGTATAATCCATCCCTGTACTCCCACAGGAATGGGAAGTACGGGGGTGAAACCGCAGGGCACTGCTAGTATATATATTATACCGTATGATTTACCGGTGGGAGGGAAGCGCTGTGCCGCACTCCCGGCTGCATGGGTACCACCATCTTGCCTATTTCTCCCGTGAAACAGCTTTGCTGTGTTTCGGAGAGAAGGGCAAGACAGGCAGTGTAGTTACTGGCACCGAGACTTAACATCTTATGTCTCAGGATAGGCAACACATAAATGAGTTGCCTGGGCTCGTTCCAGGTATACTAGTTTATGTTCATGGGCGACGTCGACCACTTAACATCAGGTGGTACGTTTGCCAGTTTGCCTATCGAACTAACATAAAAAAAATTATAAATAGGTATTCTATGTAGTAAAGTCATTTTTCAATTCACCACTACTAGTACTAATAAATAAATCTTTCAGGATAACAGGATTGGATCCTTCTGGCATAGGTTTTGAAAATAAGCCAGATCTGCTCAAACTAAATCGGGGATCGGCGACGTTCGTGAGTGTCATACACACTGACCCTAACAAGTACGGGATAAGGTTCGCCATCGGGACCGTCGACATTTGGCCAAATTACAGGACAGTCAAGCACGTGACGCAACCAGGGTGCGAGTCTAGGCGTAACCAAATGTTTTCCGCAGGAGGTAATGTATTACATTTTAAACCAGTATCAACTGCATGTGTACTGCGTCCTGTTTAACTATTGCGAAAACGATGTGCTTCTACTATAGGGCCTGTAGACAAAGTGACATCGCTATGTAGCCGAAATTCGTTATCGTCTTTGAGATAACGATAATAATTTTCTAGCCAATGATCAATCAAAGATCGTGACAGTGCAACGACAACAACTGTCAAGTGTCAACAAAGTTCGACAAGAAGTGTCAAATCGGACCAAAAAATTAAAATTAATTTCTATGTAAATATACCTCATACACAATATAACTCATAAAAATTGTGAAAATGTTGCCCTCCATGGCCCACGCCCACGGATAACGAATCAATATCAATAATAAAATAACCTAAGTTTGACATAAGTGTTCGATAACCAATTGACAGTTTATGATTTTGTTACGAATTTTAACATTGTCTACCAACTTGCGATAACGATAACGAGTGACATAATTGACGACGTCTTATGTCAATCCCATACATTTTATTCTTTTCGAACTTCGTTATCGTTTTTCTAATGTTACTTTGTCTAAGGCCTCAGAACACTCGAGTACGGTGCGCTCGTTTTCCGTATAGCAGATTTGTTGCATTCCTGAAATAATCACAGGGCTGACATGTCTCAGTTTGATCTCAATATAAATAAAAAGATAATATGTATGAGTGTAATTGTATGTACTAATATCCGTGCATTCAAACAATTCGCACCGCAGCTAATTTTGGAAACCAAACTAAATAAATTAATTCTTAAAAATCAACTATCATAATATATTCCCAAGCCACATATTGTAAATAACTTGTATATTCTACTATGCAAATACTAGACTTAAAACATACTTATAAAAGTTATTGTGCTACAATTATTATATCACATAAAACTTACGACGCAGAAATTTGTAGAAGTTAGAATAATTGGCGTTGTACGAATAAGTGGTAGGCTATTTATTAACCCTTAAAACTATATACTAATCTACATAATATTAATAGCATTAATCACATTTATATGTTCCTTTAGATTAATAAGAGTAATATACGCTAATTATATATTAATAAATAATACGAAATTTCCAACAATCGGTCTAGCTCTATTTATTCAGGAGATTTATCTCCAAATTTTCTGGCATTTGGCAACATAAATCGACCCCAATGTCTGAAAATCTGCAAGTGGGAGGAATTTTGTTGAACCCGTTGCTATCGACAGAATTTCCAAACCATAAATTTACGGATCGTCAAAAACCTATTCTTTTTTAAAGGTTCGCAACACAACGGTGATCATATACCAGGAGATAAACAAGCTCATTTGCCCAGAAATTGCCATTGCATTTAAAAATATGAACTATTCCATTCACTCCACTTTGGCAATTAGTTCGCCAGAAGTTCGAACATGAAAGAAAAAAAATAACAAACAATTTTGCTGCTATTATATTTAGTATGAATGTATATTCAATATTATATTTAGTATGCTTGCTTTTATATTTATTATGGAACAAATTAAAAAAATAAGGCTTTGTTTATAATACCCGGGCATCGTGAATAATAAGTTTTTATGTATTATGTATAATATCTACATAATGTCAAATTGGTCTACTTCACTTGACATTTTGCAGCCTATAAGTATTTGGTCACTAACCCAACCTTAACATTATGGCACCTCATTTAAGGTACTTTTTAAACTGTCCCAATAATGTACCCAACATTATGAATATTGCCCTATTAATCATAATCACAAAATCTGGAAATCCTATTTTCAGAAATATTTTACTGAGCAATAATCATTTATATTTATCGTTTCAGATTTGTGTAATCACAACAGAAGCTGGCAGTTGTTAATAGATGCAATCAAGTATCCTGGCACTCTATACGGGGCCTACGCAAAAAACTATAGGCAGTGGAAAAAGAAACCTAAAGATGTGGAAATACTCCATGAAATTGGAACCTACGATTTATCAGCGTAAGCTTTTTTTTCTATAATTGATTTAGATATATTTTTTTCTGCCGCATGCTACTTTCTATGTAGACAATGTAATATATCTCGCAATTTTTATTTCATTAAAATCAGTTGCGTCGTTTCGGAGGTGAACGAACTTTGGAATTTTAAGACGTATTCAAGAAGCAAATACCCATTACCCAATAGTAAATAATTATGATAATGACGATGAAGAAGAATTTCAGGATACATTGAATTCCATAAAAAGTTAAATCCCCACGCGGGTATGTGGGACTCGCTGCGCCCGACAGCTAGTAAATGGACGCAGCTCTACCCACTAAAACCCGGCGAGCGCCACCAATGCCGCCTTTGGTGAGGTGCCCCGGATCTAGTAAACAAACAGGGCACCTCGACGGCTAGTCAGTCCCGCAAGGGACCGACGCCACCTCCACAGAGACCCCTCTGTGGAGGTGGCGTCCCGCACCACAGAATAACCCCTCCCAACGTCGGGACAGTTCAATGGGGTGAGGTTCCCATACTCGCACCTTGCCACCTGCTCTTTTGTCCCCTCTTCTTATAAGAGGAGGCCGAGGGGGCTCTTTGTACCCCACAAAGAGCCCCCTCGGCCCAATTTGCTTCACCCAAGGTGCAGCGGCTCACCCTAGGTTACTGAGCCCTACCGCCACGACAAGGCTTGAACCTTGGTGGGGTGATTGTAGTAAGCCTGACTCGTGCCACTATCTTTAATATTTTTTACCCAATAAAATTATTTGTTCATATTATCCGTATAGCATTATAACAATACCAAAAATTATGTGAAAACTACAGAAACTTTTTTAGTAAAATTTTCGGATGCTTATTATGATTGTTTAGGGTACAATGGGATTGGCATATTCTTTTAGAATTAAAATCCCCAATTTATATAAGATAAAAAAAAAAAAAAATGTTTGCAATAATTTCGCGAAGCGAATGCAGTCTTTATAGTGAATGTAGAGCCAACGCATATCTATGCATATACCTTGTATATAGTAAGGTTTGTGGTAACATGACGTCTACTTTCTTATTATAAAAAACTATTTCTTTTTCAGGCCTCCTGGAAATTATTATTTAAAAACAAAATCTGAATCACCTTATGGACTTGGGATGAGCGGACTCTTTGAAGATAGAAAAGCTCGAAAGAGTAAACAATAAAACAACAAATGTAGATTAAGTTAGAAATTAATGATATTTATAAATAATATTTTTTTATTAAGAGGTAGTTTCATTATAAAATAATCTATATATATATTGTTCTGTATTTCAAATTATTTACATTTACATTTACCGATGGGAGAGGCCGCACTCCCAGCTGCATGGGTAGGTACGGATCTTGCTTATTTCTCCCGTGAAACAGCTTTGCTGTGTTTTGGAGAGAAGGGCAAGATAGGCAGTGTAATTACTGGCACAGAGACTTAACATCTTATGTCTCAATAAGATAGGCAACACATAAATGAGTTGCCTGGGCTCGTTCCAGGTAAACTAGTTTATGTTCATGGGCGACGTCGACCACTTACCATCAGGTGGCACGTCTGCCAGTTTGCCTATCCAACTATCATCAAAAATACATTTTATTGACTAGATTATGTCGTGTGATTGTTGGTTTAATATTCCTACACTTTTTCATAAAAAAATACACGTCCCTCAATTCACCTTTAGATAGTTTCCTTTCAATAGAATCAAATGAAACTTCTTTACAGAAAACTTACCCAAGTTTTCTTGATTCAATAGCAGTTTTTATACCTTTAGTTCTTTGTCTCATACTCAAAATGGAGATGGTCTCAGTTTTATAAAACGTCTTAACGTTTTTTTACGTTTACGTTTGATTTACGTTACAGATTGGTAACATTATTTCATGCCTTTAAATAATAAACGGCTAATTTCGTACAACATTAATCAGCGCGCGTTCAGGCCGTCAGCCAACTGATAAAAGTTTCATTGCGTTTAAAAACAAATGACGCCACCGTTGTCGTTTACAACAGCTGTTTGACAATTTACGCTTTTAATAATGGCCCATACTGCCTTTGAATCGGTCGCGCACGAATTAACAGCGGGCGAAATTAAGGCCTTCAAACTTTTTGCGGGGCAGACGGTCCGATATGCCTAGTTTATATTTTGGAGCCCTTTAAGGCTGGGAAGAAAATTACAGATGTTCCAAATGGATTTCACGAGGTAGTTAGCTATTGGTCAAAGGAAGTAATTAACCTTTTTTAATTATAAAGCTATGCCTACGTTCAGCTTAGGGAGTGAATGAACTTTTCTTAAACGTTTTTCTCAGTTCGGGTGAGTTCAACTAGAGATTTCCTGAATTCACAAACTTAGCGTTTGACTTCCTATATTCTAAAGCGAACACAAATTAACTCTTTTAGAATTAAATCTAGATAGTTGAGAAAGAATTTTGTTGGTGTTTATTGGTTATTATTGATAAGTTAAACTAAATAAGTTTTGCCTCTTCATATTTGTTTTTATTACCCTATATTATATTTTATACCCTAGGCTCCTTGCTCCTATACCCCATGCTCCTTATTTCTATAGTCCATGCTCCTTACTTCCATACTTCATGCTCCTTATTTCTATACTCCATGCTTCTAACTTCTATACACCATGCCAGTAACAGTACCATAATGTGTTGTACATTTAATTCAATAATAAACTCATCTTTGTACATAATTTAGAATGAAATATATACGTACATCATTGATTCAAAATTAGTGGTTGTAATTATACACTAACATACACAATTAACTGTCCCTTTGTAGGGATTATTCTATAAATTATGCAAGTGACGAGGGGTTACATTAGCTCGGGAAAGTCAACGTTTATTTTAATTTTAATGTGAAACAAATATTTTGTTTACAAAGGTATTACAAATATATTTTTTATTTTAGTTGAGATTGCGCAAAATTTTACTAATACCGCTGATCAACTTTAGCTATGTGGTTTTTTGGAACATAGCTTATTTGGCGTACTGTTTGTTGCCTATAGAAAAAATAAGCAAGACACGAAAGATTACAAACAGTATGGCAAACAGCATGATACCGTTATATGTTAGATGTACATCATAGAATATGGATGTTTCACATCTACTGGGCGTTCCTGACGGACATTTTTTTCTTGATTAAAGATTTCTGTCACCTAATTTTTACGTCACAGCAACTTACATAATAAAGTGATGACATGCGCGTATCCCACCGACATTCTCATAATTCCCCCCTGTCTTTGTATTTTATTAGGCCGCCAAAACATGAGCAGCATACTAATCTATGGAAATCGAAAGCGTTTTCTACTATGGACTATACTGAAATTATACCGCCACAAAATAATTATTAGGGCGTATAAAAGTTGATAGACACGGGACGCCTCCAAGATGTAAATAATAAATCTATAATATAGGATGTTTAATGTAGACAATTCACGGACCCATCTTTATCCAGTTCGCTCTAATTACATAAACAATTAATAGTGGTGCAATAATGATCGGTTATCATTATTGCACCACCGCAAAACCAAGCTGAAAGCAAGCAAATTGTAGCTGCCTGTTCAAAGACAAAGAAATGTCACAGTTGTTGCCGTCTCATTCAGATCTATATTTGTGCACGTATTTTTGTAGCTTATGGTAAAAATATAATAATTTTATTTTATGTAACATATAATTATCATTGTTTCAGTCTAAATGCCTTCAATCTTTCAATGCCCGCCATATTGGAAATTTAGGAAATGGGATATAAGGAGACTAAAATTGAATTACTTCCTATATTTTCTATATTCTTTTGTTCAAATTATTATGAGACGTCTTATTTTATTTATTTTCCGGGCAGCAAACATATCAAAGGATTATTTTAGATGGTGCCCCGGACCTCATGAGCAAACAGGGCACCTCGACGGCTAGTCAGTCCCTCAGGGGATCGATGCCACCTCCACAGAGTGGTTGTCTCGCGCTACAGAACAACCCCTCCCAACATCGGGAAAGTACAATGGGTGAGGTTCCCATCCTCACCCCTTGCCCCCTGCTCTTTTGTCAAAGAGTCGCCTCGGATCAATTAGCTTCGCCCAAGGTGCTGGGCTCACCCTAGGCTACTGAGCCCCAAAGCCACGTCTTATGCTGGGGCGGCTTTTATAAAGACGAAAAGTTGAATGTGCTCAAAATAAATTGCACTTAGATTAAAACCATGAACAAATATAAAGGAAAATCAACAAGAGCTATTCAAGCATAAATATAATATAACTGTAATGAAACATTAACTCAAAGGCTTCCTTATTCGTTATTGGTTATTATGAATCAACTTCAAACTAGGGTGAAGTCCACAAAGTTATTGACTGTCGCTCTTTCGTTACTTATTCTAATGCAGACACAAATTGGCGACCGCTACGTGCTTTTATTGAACTTCCACTCGTATTGCATTTTATTATTAAAAAGAAAACTTGACAGTACGTAGTAGGGGTGCCTTTTTACAGTATTTTCCCGATTAGAATTAGCCCCTTTTTGTTAGACAATCATTCTTCATTCCTCCTTCAGTCGTATTACACAAGTGTGAGGGTCGTGACCTCGTCCATGACTTTGGTTCTCACGATGTTACACCAACTTTTTCTATCTCCAACCACCGGGGGAGCATCTATGTGTTGGTATTCTAATCTATATATCTAATGTGGTGGTATTGGTTTCATTATGTGAGTAAAAGTAAACAAACAGGAAGACAGTTCATTCAGATAGTCACTAATGAGGCTGGTGACCATAAAGAAGTCTATGTGAATTAATCCTTATTGCGCCAGACCCCGCTCTCTTGCTCTATGGCCTATATAATAATAATATTAACCCTTATATATTCTACTGCTGGGCACGGGTCACCTCGAAATCAGGCGAAGAGGGTGTTGGGGCATAGTTCACCGATGCGCTAGCCCAATGCGGGTTGATAAACTTAACACACCTTCAAAGACTTTTAATCCCGATTAATTTGACGACCTCTGTGGCTCAATGGTTAGCGCATTGGCGCTTAAGCCAGAAGTAGCGGGTTCGAATCCCGCTAGGGAATAAAAAAGTTTTCTGTATTCCTGGGTCATAGATGTTTATATATAGATATAGATAGATAGATAGTATAAAAAATCCCACCAGGTATGCAGGTGTTTCAGGTCCTCACGATGTTTCCTTCACCGCTGAGCAAGCGATGGTCTCATGTCCAGGTGCACGTCAAAATTTAGAAATACCCATTTCAAAGCATTACGGGTGTCAGGATCGAACCCGGACCACTCATAAGAGGCTGAGCCCATAGGTACCCATTAGACTATCGTCGCTCATGGCTTATACTGGATTGTTAAATGGTAGGACGGCGCGGCGGTGCCAGTAATTACAGTTTTTCCTCTCCTTATTTCCGAAACAAAAAAGAAATTATGTAACTGGATTGTAGCTCATCATCCTCATCATCGTTATCACTTTCTTCGGTCCACTGCTAGACAAGACAAGCCTCTTCCTTTTTCCACTTTCTTTTCTTTTTTTAAGCTAATAAATTAAATATATATACGTTGAATGTTTTACTATTGAAAATTATATAAAACGTATTTAATAAATAAAATTTAATAAGAACATGAAGAAAATTGTAAAAAGTATTATGAAAACGAAAAAAAAAATTAAAATAGATATAATACTTGTCGAAACAAACAGATGCTATTCCTTCGTCTCCTCTCCAGTGGTTGTAAGTATCTATTTGTAAGAGGTACGGTAATTGCAGCCGAATTGGGCCGGTACGACCGCGGCGGTACCTCTCACATTATAACGGCATAAAGTGACAGCTATGCTATGTGTTTCGTGCGGTTTGTGAGTTTCCGGTGGCCCATTGGGGGGGGATAGGGCAAAGGAGGGCAACGCATCTGCATAATCTCTGCTTGTGTAAATGTGTATGGGTGTCGATAGTCGCCATAAGGCTTTGACTGCTTGTTTGCCCTCCTATGCTATAAGAAAATCTATCAAAGGGACTTCCTTGTATTGAGCTACTTAGCAGCAAAAAGGCGATGGTAATTATGAACTATCTACAAACAAAATGGACTGTCACAACCCTCAATTTAAGCTGTCAGTATCATTAACATAATAGGTACTCACATAAAATTTTGACTACCTCTATATTTCTTATTTTATTTTATTTCTACATTCCTCGGGATATAGATTTTAAGAATAACCTTCGTTAAGAATAAATAATGTTTTAATCATTATGGGAAAGAAAGGAGTTGTTTTTGTTACTTAATATGTATATGCATGCATATTATGCCATATATTATAGTGCTAACAGACATAATATATCATATCGTTGATACTGACATCAATACTATACTAATAAACCTATATTTTTAGCTCCATTAGTTGTATTCCGAATTACATGCGGTCCGGCTATGAACCTGACTTCTGCCGGTTGACTTTCCGATTTAAGACCAATATGGGCAGCAATAACTAACTATGTATAATAATGGGCTAATATATATATCGCGAACCACATAGTTAGGTAAGTAAGTGAAATAAGAAAATATAGTTAGTATAGTATGCAAAAATTTGTTTAAATACAATTTTTAAGTGACACGTTAACGAACGATGTATATTTACGCAAAAATGGTTCCATTTTAAGGCGCTGTGCATAGTCAAAATAGGCTGTACAAAACAGTTTTTTAGGGAAATTTATACATCTGAGAGCATCAAAAAAATATATGTTAATCTTGATCATATTTATGGGTGGACTATTTTGTTCAAAACACATTTTCGAAAAAAAATCTCGATAATAAAAAATCATAAAATAACCATTAAAATTAACATTGTAGCAACTGTATCTTTATTATTTGAACAAATCTTGTTAAATAATTAATAACAGTGATATAATATGTTATAATAAGGGGAACTGTTTTTTTTATTTATCGATTGAATTACGATATTTGTAAGGAATAATAAATAATATTAAATGATAACTCGAACCATTCAAACTAAACATCGTACCATCGCGGCGTCTTTTCGCTTCTCTTTCTTTTCTACGTAGAGCGACAGTGACTGCTGAGTCGCGTTGCTAGACGGACCTGTGCCATTTTGTAACTCTCGCTGCTTAGAAATAACTTACGTATTTGTTGTCAAAAGTTTTATATATTTTATTTTGTGACTTTCTTTTTGTGATTGTGTTTTTTTGTAATTATTGTGATTTTTAATTAATTATTAACTTAATTTATTGTTCGTGTAATCTTTTGTTCGGTTTTGATTTTATTAATGGGTAATAAAAAAAAAAATGGAGAACGCATCGGTTGAAGACTCACTTAGTAATCAATAAATAAACAATAAAGCAAGTAGTAAATTTTACACGAACAATAAAACTCAAAAAAATGTAATTATTCCAAATAAAAAAATAAAAATAAAAAAACCCAACAAAAAGTATTTCTAATAATAAAAACTCCATGCGGGGTTTGAACCCGAGGCTGGTTACTGAAACAAGCAAATATTCACACACGGCGAGACCGCTTGACCAATCGAGCTACATCTTTTAGATTCATAATTTTGTTTCTAATACCTATGTACATAATATCATAATCTAATATTACTTGAAACAAAATAAGCTGTGTAAGAAAAGGTAAGTACCTAGTACTTACTTTACAACTTCCATCATGTGTTTTTGTTTCATCGAATACGATCTTTTTATTGCCCTCCGTATATTTTTTTTCAGGGGGTCTATTTTTTAAATAATATAATATATGATGACAATTATCTTCTATTGTACATAATAAAGAGTAAAATGACCTCCTCCAGTATTAGTACACACTTTTGTAACAAACTATAATATTTTTTCCAGAATCAACCATGAAGCTTGGTTGACGTTGGTATTTTATTTTTATTGTTTTACTCTTCTGTAATATTGTGTAGGGACATAATGTACTGTGTATGTGGAAATGTCGATGCGTTTATTTGCTCGTCCGCAATTTATGTACATACATACATACATTGTACATCTATTATATATATATATATATTGTACTCGTACATTTGTCACTAATAAACTGTTTTGTGGAAACGTCGTTTCAATATTCCGCTCAACCTTCCGATGTACATGACGTGTTAGTAGCGCTGGTGTCATCATCATCAGTCACATATAAATGTACCTACATAAGTAATAAAGGGCTAAAATATTTCTTATTTTTTCCTTTTTTGATAATATGCCGTTTTGAGAATTAGCCATTTCTAGAATTTAACTTTCTCCATCATTCATCATCAGTCACATATAAATGTATATACATAAGTATAAAGGGCTAAAATATTTCTTATTTTTCCCTTTTTTGATAATATGCCGTTTTGAGAATTAGCCATTTCTAAAATTTACCTTCCATCCACCTAAGCCTTTTTATTTATTATTCGTCTAATGAGTCACATAATTTCTCGATAACTTTTTAGAAACTAACAATAAGATAATAAGAAAAATATGAACAGATTTTTATGAAAAACTACACTAAAACATGTAGGTATATAATATCTAAAAATAAAATAAAAAGTACGCTTATATTCTAAAAATAAATAAAAAACATGCATCATAATATTATCGTGATTTGAACCTTTAAAAAAAATACATACAATTTTATATCTATCGAGATTTGAACTAGGACATCACCGCTGTGATATTACGCTTCTATAATGAAATCACGTATCGGCTAAAATAGCATGTTACACTCCGCCGTGGACGGAAGTCGATGGAAATAATCGTCCCTCACTTATTTGCTTCACCCCCTCTAATAAGTATATAAAAGTTCCATTGACCGCGCCATAAATCCATAAATTTTGTAATTGGATGCTAATTTATTTTAATTTACGAATCCTGAATATTATGTCTATCTTGAAATATTCACCCTAATATACCTACTCGTATAAAGAAAATACTGCAGTCACTCTCCTGTTATTTCGATTACTTAGAATATCATTTTTAGCCGCCACACGCACTTTTAAAATACGCGGTAAAATGTGCCCGAGCGGGACGCGCGGAGTGCGCCCCGCAGAATGCCCCGCACCTCACCCCCTCTGATCGGCCCGTGCGTCCCCTAACAGCGCCTTAACACAGTGAGCATGGACTTACTATTTCTAATATTTTTGTCGGCGTCTGTATTATTCTGAGAATGGTAATTTTCTATTGCAAGAGAAACAGATATGAACACAGACTAGATAGCAATAATAACTTCCCTAACCTCATTCACATTTGTACATCCCAGGCACTTTCATTAGGGAAGGCTACAAAGTTTATCTAACTACAAACAAGACCTTCGTGAATGTGAAATACATTCCCAAATAACTAATCATGTTATTTGTATCAAATATCTAAAGTAAATTCAACCCTATACGTGGTCAGCTCCGTTCGACCTTGCCTCATCAAATATTAATATGGGTTCGAAATAGAATATCAATTTATACACCGGACAGTCATTAAAATAACATAGTGTATGTTTTTAATAATGACCAGTGAGTCAAAGACGAACATTATGTATACATGAAGGCTTTCGATTATCTATAGCTAGCTGTTGCCCGCAGCCTTGTGTTAACACAGATTTAAAGCCGCGTCGCGTAAAGATTTAAAGTCCGGATTGATGATGATTATTTTACTCAGAAGTATATATTTATAGTGTTAAGTATAAGAATTTTAAAATCGAACCTTCTAGTTCCCAAAGGTTTTGCTTGGCCAGTTCTTTACAAGAAAAAGTAAGGGTGCCACTGTTTTTTATTTTTTTGTTATACGATTAATTGCTTTACGATATTTTTTGTAAGACCATAAAATAAACGCTTTTATTGTTATACGATTAATTGTTAAAAAAAATTGTTTCTTTATATTGAGTCATGAACCTTGCAAGAAAGGTTTAATTAAGTACCGACTTTCTATATTTTCAGTGAATATATCGTACATGTGATATGCCTGAAACCATCTCTAAGAAATTATCAGAACGATAGTAAAAACCTCATCAAAACCCGTTGCGTAATTTAAAGAATCTAAAATTCTTAGCGATGGAGGTTCGCTTACCTGATGGGAAGGGACTTTTTATATGTAAAGCTTTAAGATTGTATGGCGTGATTTAAATTATTTATTATTTTGTTTTTCATAATATATATCAAACTGACGATACATTTAATGTACGTTAGAAATTGACTATTTTCTTCCGTCTCTATGAAATACATTACTGCTAGAAAGCACAATGTTACTCCGAGCGAGCTTTTAAAGCTCTATAGTAAAATAAACCTTAAAGTAACTTAATGCTATCGTAGCGTACGTCATTAGTAGTAATAACATGTTTTCTGCTCGCTTCTTTATAATCATTTCTTGTGAAAGATTTTATACGTGCAAGCTCGCCTTTTATGCATAAATATATTTAATTTGCTAATTAAGCTAAATGTTAGCTAAGGAGCGATGTAATATAAATTTTACGAGAAATTCCAAACAAACTAATTTAAAAGCGTTTTTAGAAAACAAAATAACTTAGATCATTTGTGTACAATTACTTCATTTTTTAATATATTATATACATTTATTGTAAACCATAAGTAAATAATATGTATTGCACATGACCGAAGCATACTATGCCTTTTTCAAATGGGAACTAAAATGAAATTTTAAAGAACAAGATCCCATAACTATTAGACATTCGTTATTTTATAAAAGCTCAAAATTTCTTAAAGCATGCCACCAACGCAGGTCCACGTTTGAGATGAGAATTGTCACTAAATTAAGTAACTGGTAAGGGTTGATATGAGTTTTTGTTAATTCTGAAAAAAATTACCCATATCAACATGCGTACGGTTTTATATTTATTTATTTATTAGGATATATAATTATTTATTATTATATATTACACATATACATATAATCTAATATATTTTACAGCGAGGGGGGAGGGCGCATCGTCAATTTCAGTGTTGAGAGCATGCAGAGAAACCTCTAAGCCTTTATAAAATGACGAAATTTGGCAAGAACTAACTCTTTTATTACGTTTCTTTTTCGGTTTTAAACCGAACATAATTACATTATTTACAATACTGCTTACCTATTCCCTCCTCTCCTTTTTCTCCTTATCTTTCCTTTCTCCATATCAACATTATACTTTTCTAAATATTGTAGGTTAATATAAAAACACTCTAATATATGTTTCTTTTAGACAGAACCCATTTTATTATAATATCAATGGGCTTTTCATTTCATTTTTCAGTTTATTTTATTTAAAGTAATGTATGAAACATGTAACAAAATTTTAAATATCTACCAATTTTAGTTCAAAAGATACAGTTCTGTGACACATATCGGATACAACTGAATGTCAGTGATAGGGTTCCCTTGACACCCTTCAAGTAATAAAGCCGTAAAACTGTATTCACAGATGGATTTTATAGGTCTATATATTATACATTACTTTATACTACTATTACTATATAATATCATTAAAATATATAGTATCATTAATTTATTATATACCCATATATAGGTAAAAAAATGAATATAATATATAGATATAATTATTTGTGTGTGTGTGTGTGTGTGTGTGTGTGTGTGTGTGTGTAAACATCCTGATAGACATTGATGTAACCCTCATTACTCTAAACTATCAATATAACTTACATACGTTTAAGTCAAAATACTTACACAAAAGTTTACTTCCCAGCAACTTATGCTAAATACGTAATTTTGTCGAATTCCAAGAAAGTTTGTAGCAAAGAGCTTTGTGAAAAGCGCACTGGAACATCCAGCTCTCATTTGCATAACTCTACGAGAGCTTTGAAATTCAACAGGCGGGACGCATGCGTACGGTGGTCTGGAATTTAATAAGCGCCAGTCAGCGCGTCCCTACCAAGTGGACTGGTACGTGGTTAGTTCCAAAAGTTTCGCGATCTATTATGTAGTTTTGTAACATGGATTATCAAAGGCAGATGGTGTTTCTCATACTATGTTCCCGTATGTCTTGATTTATAATTACAATTGTCTAACTTGTTGCTTATTAAAAATTTTAGTTCGCTTTTTTTTTGCTTTACCTACTTTTAACATAACTAGTAAGTAAACATCTTTCTAACGTTACTGTATAATGTACATCAGAATATGTTATATTTTACTATCGTTATAATATTTTATTACAATGATTTTATGAAGTCAATAATGGGAAAAAATAATAATTTCAAAGTAATATTAAACTGCGTTTAAAACATGTGCAGAATATTCGTTTCTTTTTAATTTACATAACAAATATCATTCTACGTGACGGGATATTGGTAGTACTAATTAATTTTTTCTATATTTTTTGTAATACTATAAAAATACTTACAAAAAAATAGTTTATATAGAGTATAATAACAGTAGCTTGTGCGCCAAGGGTTCCGTACCTGTTCCGTACCTACCTATATGTTATGCTGAACGATCTTACTTTTTGTCAAATTTCGTTATTTTAGGTCTACGGGAACCACTATATAGGTCGTATCCTTATAGAGTACTTTCGGTTGAATTAGAATTGTCAATTTTGGTGAAAAGCAAGGTCTTACAGCTGTTTTACATAAGTAAAGGAAAAATTCTGAAAAATAGAAAAAGTTGAAAATTAAGGTAAATTTTGGTACCCACTTTTTCCAAAAATCTAAATTTGCCCATATCTTTTTATCGCTATATTTGTAATTTATATAAAATATCTTATATAAATCTCAACCTGCTAGGTCCACCCGTTCCTGAGAAAATAGGTGTGACACACGGACGGACAGAGGGAAAGAGAGTTGATTGTGTAAATGATTCATTTTTTACCTTTTAAAGAACGAAAGGACGAATTCCCAAACACGATCATACTTAAACATAAACAATTCAATATAAAGACACATTAAGTCTTTAACACCAACAGTAATTATGGTGTAGAAGTTAAGGAACTGTGATTACCATGTAACTCAGTGGCGAACACGATATGGAGAAAATTGAGCAAATTGTAGATACTTTTCGTATTGTAGGTTTTACATTCAATATGAACGTTTCCTTTAGATTACTACTAAATTTGTAAATGCTTTGCCATCTGAACGTTGAGTTGTAATTTTGTAAATTAAAATAGGCTGAGTTTCATTATAAATCCGTACCTCTTCAGAACCACTTCACGCTTTGAAGTAGTACACAATGGGACCGGCAAACTCAAAAAAATGTAAAGCGTTCTCATTCGTCTTTGATCTTTGGCATGCAGCTATTAGCGCCATATAAATTCATACGAAAGTTATATCCACATCACAGAAATTTTACCAAATATTAAAATTTTAAAGTGTGTAATTTTGGTATGTTTGTTTTTCGATCTAGCATAATCGGGTACTGACGTAATTTACGATTTTTGTTCTTGTTAAAGTCCTACCTACGGTGAATTTGTTGAACATTTTAATATTTAAGTACCTACATACATATATCGTCCACCGGACTACCGATCGTATCTACAGATACAATATAATATTATGTAAGTCTGGGTAGAAACCTAGTGTGTGATCGGAATTATTATAACAATTGTTTAATACTTTTGGTACAGTCAAAGCTAAACTATCGTTCGCATAAAAGTATTTCTGAAGGCGTATCGTATGATATATTTTCGTATGATATAATATTATATGCTCGTGCAAGAGATACCTCTTGCACCAGGCTATTCTACGATTATGTCCTATTACGAAAGAAGATGGGACAACAATCAGTAAAAATTATCACAAAAAGTACTTCTATAGTTTTCTTTCATTCGTTTGTTAATTGCAATCTTAGAGTATACATAATTATACTCTAAGATTGCAATCAATTGCACGAATTTAAAAATGCATCAGTCGACTAACAACAACAAAGAGAGTCTTACCAATGGAACTAGATTTAACAGTGCTATTAAGGTTTGGTAATGCTAATGTTGATCACACTGATATGGTATCTTATAAATATAAACGACATAATTATTATTATTCATTCCAAAATGTACTCACGTCAACGATATAAGCCTCCGAATATTTGATATCATTCGCAATATAAATATTCCAATCTCACTGAAAGCCTATAAAGTTATTGTCTCATAGCCGTTGATGCATAATTCATGAGAATTTGTGGTAAACTAAGCAAAACGGATTAATAACATGATACGCTTTCCTCATTTCATGCAGTTCACATAAGCAAATAATATTTTTTGCCATTCAAGCCCCAATTATTTGGCCGAGAACTATTTATCATGCTGCCTTTGTTTTTTACGACTTATTGGCAGACAAATTGACGACGTTGACGCTCTTTAGGCGAATGGATTTTATTTTTTTATTTTTATTTTTTATACTTAAATGATATAAAAGAAATTTCATTCATAGCATTAGCTTGACACACGTTTTTTTAAATAGAGTTTTTAGGCGAAACTGAAACACGATAATAATAATAATGATTAGAGTAATAATAATAATAATGATTTTTTACCCAGTAATGATTTATAATTATACATTTAGTTTTAGTGAAAATTACTTACAGAGTAGTCAGAAAACAAAAGTTTAGAAATGCAGAGTTCAAATTCCACTTCTAGAGATAGAGTTAGTTTGTAATGTTGTTACAACTTAGGTATTATAGCTAATATTTGGACCACTTTAAGTTACTTAAATATTCAGGTCCTAACTAAAATGGTTGCTTTTAAGTATTTACTTATCTATGTATCAAAAACATATAGTAAACACAAATAACTCGAGATACGTAATCTTTGTGCAATACCAGTCTTGAAAAATATCTGGGGGGGTTAGCCAAGATTCCATTCTACAATCGTAAACGCTAGTAGAAAACTAATATGAGTATGGAAATGACATTTTACATCGATAAATCACGTGGTCTTAAATGTCAATTCCATACATTTATTAGTTTTCTACTAGCGTTTACGATTGTAGAATGGCATCTTTGCTAACCCACCTGAAACCTTAACTATATAAAGAATCAGTTTATAAAGTTAAGGTTTCAGTATTATATTCAGTATAGAAAGAATAAGTCGCCGTCGTAACAAAAAAATTACATGTTAATTTTAACTATTGTTCTAAGATCTCTATATAAAACGACCTTCACCGAGCTGGTTATTGGATGAAACTTATTTTATATTCAATTTAATATGTCAATAAATATATTGCATATGGGTTGTCTAAAAAATTTCAGTCCAGGATATGATTAATTAATAATTAAAAAAAAAAAATTTTACTTATTTTTTAAGGTATTGGTTAGTAGACAAATTCCATACCAATCGAAATTATAAACCCCATAGAATATGCAAACGTTAGGTTGTCTTTCTTTTTCCCGTCACAACTCTCGGGTAGGCAGGTAAATCGATACTAGTGACTTGCACCGATCTGGTTAACGAATTAAAATTAAATGAAAATAAAGATTAATCCATTACGATCACGGTAGTATAAGGTTATCTATAAATTTATTTTTGTTGTAATTTTTTTAAATTATTAATTAATAATAATCCTGGACTGAATTTTTTTAGGCAACCCATATGCAATATATTTATTAATATATTAAATTGAATATAAAATAAGTTTCATCCAATAAGCAGCTCGGTGAAGGTCCTCTTTATATCGGTATCCTTAACTATATCTGGCACTACATTTACTATCGAATGACATGGTCAAACGCACACTATACAGTGAACTGACCCCTGGTTTATAGACAATTGTAGGTTCCGTACACATAAATAAAACCATAAAATGAAAATTTGTAGTTCCATTTATTTACGCGTACCCTTTCTAAATGTTTTTTTTAATGTTAGGTGGGTATGCAAACGCCCACACGAGCTACCTGATGAAATGTGGTCAGCGTCGCCGGTGAACATGAGTTTACCCAGGCAATACGAATGTGTTGCTGATCCTGTACATTGACTCTTCTGTCCTTGTTTCCAAAACACTGAAGAAATAAGTATGGTCGTCCATGCAAAGGGATCCATCTATTTATAAGTCTGTATGATACCACCATCGAGCATATTATAACCGGAATAGAATTATGTGTTTTGTATGGAAACAAATTCCGCCAAATTTGTGCTGCGATGCTGCGCTGGTTCTGCGCTCTGATTGGCCGACTGATGGCCATTGATGGATGATTGGCCGATGGGACGTACATACATATCACTGGTTGGTTGAATTGCTATTACATCAGTGACCAATCACTGACCAGTTTCGGATTTTTATGACTCACATTACTACTCTATCCGGTTATATGCTCGATGTTTACCACCTAGTAACTGTAAACAGCTTAACTTAATTGTTTGTTTGTCTCTTTTTATGTTTATCTGTTCTTTGTTTGCTTGTTTGTGTCTCCACTGTATGACCTTGAAAACACGCCTGCATGGTATTGATGAGTTCTTTAAAGTCCGGGTTCACGATGAGGGTTACGTTTACCTTTTTACAGATTGTATAGCTGTGAATATTCAAAGAATCGAGGTGCCTCCCCTTGTTGAAATTGGCACGGAATTTGTAATATTAGACTGCCAGTATAGCACCAACGGAACATCACCCAAAGGACTTGTGATGAAGTGGTTTTTCAACGGCTCCTCGGGATTAATATATCAATGGATACCACCACTAAAGCCACAAGTAATTGGACTGTTGAAGGGCAAAGTCGATATTAATTTCAGAATATCTGGTATGTAGATACCTAGGTAACACTGAAAATGTTTAGAAAATGAAAAACGGCTTAATGTAGAAAGTTGCCAATACTTTAATTTGTTTTTCGAAGTAATCTCCGTTTCTTTCTACACATCGTCGCATTCGATGGAACCACTGAGAAAAGCAGTGGGCCCATTCTTCCTTAGGAGTCTCTTCTATGGCATTTTCGTAAGCTTTCACCGCATCTTCAGGGCTCGTAAAGCGAATACCTCGAATTTTATCTTTAGTTCTTGGGAATAAATGAAAGTCGCAGGGCGCCAGGTCAGGACTGTAAGGCGGATGACTTATCTCGACACCTGCCATAGTCAAATATTCAACAGTCCGTTTTGCGGAGTGCGCTGAAGCATTGTCGTGGTGAAGGAGGATCCTGCTTCGAGGGCGCTGCTGTCGAATTTTTTCCAAGACAACAGACAAACAGCAATTGACATACCAGTCTGCAGTAACTTTCCTTCCATCTTCTAGCACAACTGTCGCGAACTGGCCTTTCCGACCAAATAATGTGGCAATCATCTTTTTTCCTTGACTTCTTCCATTCTTTACCTTAGTTGGCCGATCCTCGAAAGGAAACACCCACTGAGCTGATTGTCTTTTGGTTTCGGGTTCGTAGCAAGATATCCAGCTTTCATCACCCGTGATGATGTCAAATACAGCATTTGAGTTACCGCCGTTGAACTTATCTAACATTTGGCGACACCAGTCCATGCGGAGGCGTTTCTGGTCGTCGGTTAAAGTATGGGGAATCCATCTGGTACAAAGCTTCCTGACGCCTAAATGTTCGTGTAATATTTTTTGAACTTGACTCATACCAATGCCTAGGCTTGCCTGTATCTGCTGATAGGTCACTCTCTTATCTTCCTCTATCATGCGTCGCACAGCACTGATGTTATCTTCAGTAGTCGCTGTTAAAGGACGTCCCTCACGCGGATCATCACTGAGATTGCTACGTCCACGCTTAAACTCGTTAAACCAATTGTAAATAGTGGCACGAGATGGGGCTTCATTAAAAAATGCTAATCGCAGCCTATCATAGCTTTGTTGTTGAGTAAGCCCACAACGAAAGTCATAATAAATCATTGACCGAAAATTTTCTCGCGTTATGTTCATTTTCACGTGTAACAAGAGTTTTTGATTTGAAATGCAATATACTACATTAGGTTACCAAAGAGTTCTAAAATTGAAATTCAAAAAAGTTTTCATTTTCAATGTTTCTAACTGGCCAGTTCTAAACATTTTCAGTGTTACCCACGTATATGATGAACTTTTATTAAAAAAAAAAATGTAAATATTTTCTCAATAAAATGAAACGGCATATCGGATATAACCTCCACCACTAAAGTATTACACGCATCGAGCATATAACCGAAATAGAGCGGCAATGCTTGACATTACCGCTTTGTTTTGTATGAAAACATTCCGCCAAATTTGTACTGCGACGCTGCGCCAGTTCTGCGCTCTGATTGGCCGACTGATGGCCATTGATGATGGATGATTGGCCGATGGAACGTTGAATTGCTATTACATCAGTGAGAAATCACTGACCAGTTTCGGAATATTATGGCCACATTACGACTCAATTCGGTTATACGCTCGATGATTACACATAACACGTTTATAAGATATTGTCCATAATTATGCATGATATGATAAATGTAATAAATAAAGACTGGCAAATAGAGCGGGTTATAGACCTAACTATTTGATTTAATAGTTTAAAAATGCCTACTCATAAAAAATATGCAATGATTTTCTAAGAAAACGACTTCAGATATATTTTCATTTTGACTTCAGATTTTATATAGAATATTACAAATATTTACTGAACATAAAAGACCAAATATAGAAAGAAACAAAGAACAGAATGACAATAAAATATAATTATTTGTATTCACTCAAGATGAATCTGTATTAATATTAAAAGACGAGAGCTTATTGGGTAGAAAATAAGACAATTACTTGATTTCTCAATTTTATTTTTAAGGGATAAAAATCCAAAATCTGAATCCTGGCTATTCAGATTCCGAGATGGCGGTCCAATGTGTGAAAAGGGAGTTTAAGTCAATCTTCAACTAAAAGATGATCTCAGTACATGGTGTTGGTTGTTACTATCTAATAAAAAGATGTATTGGGAAGATACGGGCTAAATACTTTGAAAATACGATTAGGATTTGGATCGTTAAATTATTTAATAAATAAAATATATAAATAAAACTTTATTTGGTAAACACACTGTCCTAACACATTATTGATTATAATATAACATCTGTGGTAAGCTGTACATTTTAAATTTTAATGTTTAAGAACAGCATATTAAAAGAAAGAAGCAATAAGAGAAGATAGTAATGTTGACAACAGTGTGTTTCGCTAAAAGGTGGGACCTCAGCTATAGTCACGACTAAAAGCCCTAACACTGGTTTTCAGGATTTACATATAACTTTACATAAATCTAGGTGATATGTCATATGAATCTAACCATCGCCTCTGCGATTGGTCGCTTTGAGTACTGTGACGTCATTTACGACGTTGTCAGTGTATAGGATCTACCTACTTAATTAGGTACTTTATGTGTCAGGATAAACTGCATTCAATAATAAAATATTTTTAAGTCAACATGGTTATTTTCATTACTAAAATTATTTAAAATGTCTCGTAAACAAGACATATTAATATATAATGTCAAAATATCGAGCCCCTCGAAATAACAATGAAAAACATGGAAAACACCCCGTTTCAAATAGTTATTGTAATAAAGTGTATGTAATTACTAAAGTATTTTAGAGGAACCACTACAAGCGTACCGTGCTATCAAAATACTGAAGCCAACTACTGATCTCAGTGGAAACTACACTTGTGTGGTATCAACCTTTGTGGAAGAGGACCGCCGAACGAAACCCATGCTCGTTTTTAGTAAGTTTTACATCAATTTATAAAACTCATCCCCAGATATTCAAACGAATCTCAAATTTAAGACGTACTTAAACTCATGCTACAACGTGTCAGATTCAAAGAAATAAGGCGGACAACACGAGTTTAAGTACGTCTTAAATTTGAGATGCGTTTGAGTATTTGGGGGTCAGAATCGTAGATCATTGAGAATCTAACTTCGATAAAAATAAGCAACCTATCACAATTAAATAATATACTATCAACATTTTTATACGAGGAATTTGTGTACAATCTCAATATCTAACAAATAGCATTCGGATGAATGCCAGCTGGTCGAAGTACCATTCTCTCTTTGTCTTAGTCTCTCTATAACTATGAAGCTAGTGAGCTAGTTTCATCAGCACCGAAAATAATATGAAAGAAGTTTAAAAATAGGACAACTAAAAAGTAAAAAATATTTCTCATTAAGGTTTAGAAAAACAAAAAAAAAGAATTTGGGTGTTGATTTTTTTTATCTAAATTCTAGAGCATTACATTATAAAAATTAAGAGGCTAATGGCGTCTTTTACTACTGATCTTGTAGAATACATAAAATTGATATTTGCAGGTCCCGCTCGAAGATTGAATTTTTTCCAAGAAAAGAAATACGTATTTCTAGTGACTCTCATATGTACCGCTGAAAATGTTTATCCGAAACCAGTTATGACGATAATGTCGCGGGGGTAAGTGAGTAAATACTAGTATATAAAGCATTAACCTGTTAAAGCATACAGTACCTTTCCACAGAAATCGAATATATATTTTTTTATAGTTATTTGTTTTAAATTTCAATTTCAAAGTTTTTATTCTCATAAAAAGCAAAATTGCATCTTCTAAAACCATAATATATGTTCATAAATTCAGGCATCGGCTTGCTATAATGATTTTAACAATGTATGATATGTACTTAAAATAATTACCAGATCATTTGCACAACCACAGATAAAGTAAATAACTCAATTATATAATTTTACATAACTCATCTTACTATTCGCCGCCTTTTGTTTCTGTCAATGTGTTAATGGCTGTAAATATGCCATATTTCTACCGTAAAACAAAAGTTGTACTGAACATAATTTTTAGGCGAATTCAATTTATTTGTGAACCAAATAAAATAGTTTTTATGTATAGGTACAGTACCTCGTGTCCTTATTATATTTTTTATTTTTAAGTTCTAGTCTCAGGACCGAGTTAATGTTGCCCACAGTCCCCATTATAATATATTATAGATGTTCAGAGAGACATTAATTATGGACATATAAACATACTAAAAAAATAGGTCACGGCTATGCCGATATGTGGATAAAGTAGGTACTTAAGCAACTAAATAGCGTACACTATGCAACGTTTTAAGATCACCAATTTGGCTGGAGGATTGGTGATCCGGCGAGTCAGACTGATGACCGGATTATCCCCGGACAAAAACTGTTATAATTGATCCACGTTCGATGCATACGACACCGACCATGTCCTGGGATGCGTTTTAAATTGATTGGCGAGCGAAATACACGAATGAATTAAATAAATGTAATACCCATTTGTAAAACATTACAAACTTATTTGCAATTTTTTACGCGAATTTGACTCATTATGAAACAACTTATTACGGATTTTATAGCGGTTTATAAATATGTTCGACATTACGGAATATTTTACAGCAACCATGAGCGTGATTGAAATGTCAAACGTACCTACTATGTAAAAAGTTTTTAAGGAAATCGTTTTTTTTTATTATTATTGCAATAGTAGTTACTAAGTTCTAATAAAAAAAATAGCAAAAAGGTAGACAAAAGTAGACATCACAGGACACCGAAGAGTTGGCAGCTACCTCGGACACAGAATTAGTCTAGCAATTCAAAGGGGAGACGCTGCCAGTATCTTCGAAACCTAAACCTTGCCTAAAGGGACTTCTTTTTAATAATATATCTTAGTTTTTTAATATATTTTTTAAGATTTTTAGTTTTAGGTTCTTTGTACTTTATTAAGTCTTTATATTAGTATAATCTCACTTTAGCTTATAACATTGTAATATAAGTTCTTACACTCTCATATTAATATTTCTTTGTGAGTAAAAGGTTTCAAATCAAAATCAACCTCAAGCCTTATCAACCTTACGCTACACAATTACGCTAGTATGAAAAGCACAAAAGAAATCTTTCAGCGTAGCAAAAGGTCCAGAAAAAAAGCTCCTTCAAATTTTGATCTCTTAAACTAAGACAAATGAGTTTTTTTTAGGGTTCCACTTAAACAAGCCGTGACAGATATTAAAATGGACTCGTGGGGTCTGTACACGGTGACCACGAAGGCCGTAGTCCACGACGATGACGTCATCACACCCCACGAAGAGTTCATCTGCTGTTTAAACCTGCCGCTAGCTAATTATACAATCAATAGAACAACAATATATTATCCAGGTAGTTTATTTCCTATTTCTTAGATAAATATTTCGACATTAACTACGAATGTCTTGTGTTGTTCGCGAAGTCCTGCTTCAAATGGCTTTAATAGTAAAAATAACAATGTTAATTTAAAAAGTGTATTACTATCTGCTTCTTTTAAGAGCTAGTTCAGACACGGAGTGAACCGCGTGGTTTCAGAATCACATGGGTCTTATTTATATAGATATTTAGTATTTTATATTTATATAATTTAGGGCTCATTCAGACACGCGAGAACCGCTCAATTACAAATCTCGCGGTTCTGAAACTGCGTGGTTCCCGTAGTGTCTTATACCCACATACTGTTTAGATATTCGTTTAAAAAAAAAACTCCTTAATCTACGAATGCCTTGTTCAAAAGAAATGCGTTTTAAGGGATTTTTATAGTAAAATAACATTCTTAATTTCATAAGTATATAATTATTTGCTTCTCTTTATACCATTATACCTGTACAGTGTTTAGTTTTGAACAAACTCATCAGTAATCAACAATTAGTTGTATAGTGGAATCGAAGAAGGTTTTTTTTACGTATGATAAGAGCTTCAGAGTATATCTCTTAGTAGTAATCTTATCGTGGTAATGTCTACCTTAATATGTTTTATCTGCAATATATAACAAACACATGATACAAAAAGAACAATATATATTTATTAAATCGGCTGTCCATTTCGTTGTGTGTCGTACAAATTGTTGGATATGTTAATATAATGATAATTTTGTGTATAGGTTTGATGCCGACGGCGTACATCGCAGTGTATGAAATTCAAAAGCCGCAAGAACACCAAGCAAACTGTAAGTGACAACAGTATTGTTGTATTACTTTATTTTTGGTGTTTTTTTATCATTATTGTTATAAATTAATAAAAAACTAAAAACCAAACTCATTCAAATAAAAGTAAAATAACAGGAACATTTTAGGAAGTTAAAACCATCGTACCTAAAACATGCAAAATAGATTTAACAGTTTTCAATATTGTCTACACATACATATACGGTAAAGATGAAAAACACTTAAAAGGAAATGTGCTATAAACAAGTAAAATATCAGATTCACTCACAAACTCTGAAGATACCGCAGCACTTCAGCATACTTCAAAAGATTTCAGCAATGAGAATAGTTTTGTGCAATAATCTTTAAATAAGCTTCTCAGTGAGGATATAATCCACTGCATGATTTAAAAGTTTTAAAACGTTTATAAAGTGCAACATAAAATGTTTTAGAATTTAATTAATTTCACTTATACTTAATGGTTCTGCAAACAGGCATCAGGCAGACGAGCCACCAGAAATGAGTTCACCAGAGAGTAGCCCTAATCAAGTCCCCACCATGGTTCAAGCCTTGTCGTGGTGGTGGGGCTCAGTAGCCTAATGTGGACCCAGCACCTTGGGCGAAGCCAATTGAACCGAGGGAGCTGCTCTTTATACCCCTCTTATAAGAAGAGGGGACAAAAGAGCAGGGGGGTACAAGGGGCGAGAATGGAAACGTCACCCCATTGTACTGTTCAGACGTTAGGAGAAGTTGTTCGGTGGTACGGACAATCCCTCTGTGGAGGTGGCGTCGGTCCCTTGGGGGACTGACAATCCGTCGAGGTACCCTGTTGCTCAACAGATCTGGGGCACCTCATAAAAGGCGGCATTGGTGGCACTCGCCGGGTTTTAGTGAGTAGAGCAGCGTCCACAATCTTTTGGGCACAGCGAGTACCACATAACCACCTGGGGAGGGGTCCCCCGCGGGGTGCATTTCCCGGTGCAATAGAAAAAAAAGGTACCCAAAAAAGTTGACCTGGAATTAATTCCGGTTACCTATTCGTCCGTTATCTATAGTGAGGCGTAAGATGTTCTCGCTGTCATTAAAGTTCCTATCTTGCCTTTCTTTTCAACACATAGTAAAGCTGTTTGACGAAAGAAATAAGTAGGATAGTGGTACCACATCAGAAAGGCGCGTGGCACAAACGCATCCCTTCCACCGGAGAAATATACCTACACCCACCCGGGAATTTGTGTTGGTAGCTAAGGTTATGTACTACTCTTAATTTAGTTGTGTTTTGTGTGTGTCTATAGACTCAAAACTTATTCTCATTCCTCAAGATTTTATGTTGTGTTTATTTATGTTAGAAGATAAAAAGAAAGATAAAGATAGATCAAAGATATATTGTAATTTGACATATTACTAAAACATTTTCATTGTTTTCAGGTATAGAAGCAATCAAAGAAAACATGAGGCTTACTATTTATTGCATAGTTTTATCTTTGCTCATTAAATTGTAAAAAATGTAGATATTCGCTTTAAGAATAATCTCAAGTAATTTGTCGAAAATACGAGACTATGTAGAAAACGAATATTTTATGATATTAAATATAAATAGACTGCTATCACATTAGATACAAAAGATCTATTCTTCTTGAGTGTCGTAATCATGAAATAGCAAAAATTGCACTGTCTGTCTGTCAACGGAGGTATTCTTCTTGTAGACTATTAAAACTATCAGACGAGAAAATCTGTATGTTGTAAACGGAATTACCGTTTAATAGCGAAAGTCGGTTCAAACGAGATTCATAGGTTTTTTAAATATCTCAATAATGAAAACTATAATGTTTACAGCTGAATTCGTTTATTTTTATACTTTAAATCTATACTATTCTAGCAATAAATATCAGTGGTAAAGGCTGCGTAAGTTTTTAAGTTCTGATGAAAAATAAAGAATCTGATGACTAAAACGTAATTTAAATAAGTGGATGAATGTACGTAGTATAATTGTAAGTGAGAATGAAGCTGATTAGATTACTCTTCATTAAGGCTATGTTCTAGTTCGCAAACATTATACAGTATCGATTCAGTATTCATTTTCAATAATAATTTATTAAATTGTTTCAAATTCATGATTCACAAAATAACTACAGGGTAGGTCTTTGATACTCTCTAAGCCATATTATGCTCAAAACACCCCATCAACACTGCGATGAGTATTTTTTTCTACTTTTCTAATAAAAATATATTAAATTACCTAGTCAACTGTTTAGTAATACGTACCTAGTTAAATGTTTTTATTACACATACTTTTATTGTTACACAGCATTTGCGATTAGCGTTATATTATGTTTTATAATTATAGAATTCATAGGAATAAATATTACCTTTCTGCACTTAGTTTTTTATAAATGTACCTACTTCTATATTTCTCTAGGAATTTTAATATTATATGCAATGCTTTATATAATAAAAGTTAGTGATACCATATTTTGCACGCAAAAATTCATTTACGTATACAACCAGGTCATCAATGGGATTTTGTGGTTATCTGAAACTCAGCCTAAAAAGTATATCCATATAGGTAGGTAGGTATCTTTTCACTTAAAGTTCTGACGGTGGCAGCAGCTCCCGAAGGAAGTGGTATTTAGTACTAGTTTATTGAATAGGCGAGAGGACCTTATCCCCGTTCACCTGTGAATTGTTGATTTTCCGTCCCACTTCCCAACCCCCGTCCGGACTTGACGGTCTCTCTACTCGTTCCCCTTGCTTCTGCTGATTCTCACAGGACATCAGGATCATCAAAAGTCCACCGTTGACTAGCCCCTGTCACTCATAAGAACGAAGCTCCAAAAGGTATATATTTAATTTGGTGTACTGTACGGTAAGCTACTGATATTATAGCCTCCAACACTATCGTAGGTATTGTGAATTAATTATACATCCACTGCTGAACATAGGCTTCCTTAAATGATCGCCAAGACGACCGATCCTTCGTCACTCGCATCCAACACGGTCTTATAAGCATATCCCGCAATGAATTACAGGGACATCACTAATAGAAATTTAATCTTCATCTAGAGAAAGTGTGTAATATATATTTAAAAATATACACCAAATAAAGAAACCTTAATTAGCAACTTTGTATCAAATTTTCATCTATCACAATCTTGTATCATAACACCGTAATTGGATTTCAACAATTGTGCTTATTTGGCTAACGGGCATGTTAGTCTGTGCGTGATTGAAAGGCAGTATACAGCTTATTAACTAATTAAATAGAACGGCGAAATACCGTGCTCTGTAAACCATATTGTTGTTTACTCATGTGCTAGCCACACACATGCTTGCACATCAAATACCAACACATGCTGTTTCCATCTTTATATATACAGGTTGTCCCAAGTAATAGTGTCAAGTTATCCAGAGGTAGAACACCATTAGGGCTATCTGTATCACACTCATAAAGGTTCCGCGATTTTGCGTAGTTTTTGAGTTATGATTACGTGTCTTTTTTGACTAACCCGACTTGCAAGACTCAGTGATTATTCGTCACAGAGCTCGAGCCCTAGTGGTGTTCTACCTCCGAACAACCGCTTGACACTATTTCTTGTGACATTCCGTATAATTCTATAATTCTGTGTATATATTGGTAAACTCCTCCTAATCAGCAGAACCGATTTTGATGTTTTTTTGTATGTGTTCATGTACAATCGAGAATGGCGTAGATTCACAATTCGGTCCAATACAAAATGTTTTGTAAAGGACATCTGTCAAGTCCACTAGAATCCATATAAAATCGCTCACTTTCCTTCTTATATTTTTCTCAAATGTTCCGAACTGACGTGTTACAGTTGAAGTCCGATGACTGGTAGTAGTAGACAAGCAGAGATCTCGGGTTCGAATCCCATCAAGTGCAATTTTTTTTATTAATGCACCAATTACAAACTACCAGCACCAGCTTCAAAAATGTCTATTTTTTATGGCATCAGGGGGCAAACGAGCAGTCGGAGCCTCACGGCGCGGACGCCCATACACATCC
This sequence comes from Helleia helle, assembly GCA_963853865.1. Taxonomy (NCBI): domain Eukaryota; kingdom Metazoa; phylum Arthropoda; class Insecta; order Lepidoptera; family Lycaenidae; genus Helleia; species Helleia helle. The sequence goes on along the minus strand of OY971418.1, from coordinate 10,843,744 downwards.
GCACAACCAAGGCCACGCAGATGCGCCGCCCTCCTTTTCGCTATCCCCCCAATGAGCCACTGGAAACACAAAAATCTCACGAAACGCGACAGCATAGCTGTCACTTGACGCCGGTGTTATGTGAGCGAGAGGTACCACCCCAGCGGAGGTTCCCCCTCTTCTATAAAAAAGCATGGCACTACCAAGAATTTCATAAATTATATGTAACAAATGTTTTTATGATGGTACCATTTATTTAATATAATTATGTTACAATAAAACATTGCATGTTAAAGAAACATAAGGCCTGCGAACAAAAGTAAATACATACTGAAGTATGTATTTACTTTTGAAGTTTAAGTTAGTTTTCAAGTTTAAGAATTCCAATAAATAATGTATTTATGGGCACTTGTTTTGTCAGCGTGTCTACTGAATACAAAGCGATACAAATAAAATTGTATCCCTTGTTTCGTATTAAAACTAATTAAAAGGCTTCTATCAAAGATGGTATTACAGGCGTTTTTTTACACTTTTATATTTATAGATAATACTTTGGCGCATCTTAGCAGTAAAATCGATTCGATCGCCGCGACTGAAAACGGTATGACGCTGTCATATCAACGTTGTATTTTTATTATTTATGAATATGTCTAATATCAGGGCCATCTTAAGCGTATTCCGCGCCCGGGTGCGGGTGCATCCCTTGAACCCTCGAGTAAAGACGGCTGTGTCTAATATTCATCGGCAGGAGGGATGCGCTGTGCCGCGCTTGCTTTGCAAGCACAACTTTGCTGTGTTTCGGAGAGAAGGGCAAGACATGCAGAGTAATTACTGGCACAGCGACTTAACATCTTATGTCTCAGGATAGACAATATATAAATGACTTGCCTGAGCTAGTTCCAGGTAAACTAGTTTATGTTCATGGGTGACGTCGACCACTTACCATCAGGACGACACCTTTGTCAGTTTACCTATGCAACTTACATAAAAAATGTCCATTTATTCTTTCCCTAACAAGGAGGAGGAAGATGATCGCACAAAATACCACAAAATAGCTGGTGTTCTATAACTGCGTAGGTAGGCATAATGTATAATATCCTAGAACCGCCATTGGGAGGCAGCTATTTCATCAAAGACTTTTAATCAAAATGAACATGCAGTTTCCTACCGTTTTTAATCTCCCCTGAGCAGCATTGACATAAGCACAAGTGAAAATTGAAAAACATTTTCAGCGGAATACGGACGGACGAATTGAATTCAACTCGATATATTTTATAACAAAGCAAAATATTTGATATTTTTTTATTTAAATAAAAAAAAGAATCTATCAAAATAGAACTATCAAAGTAGCTTTTTGGCGAGATGCCCCTGTCACTAAAAAAGAACTGGCGTAACAAACTCAGTGGCACTAAAGATTTCAATATTCTATATCAAATTTTACAAAAGCTTTGTTATACATATGTTCTTAGGCTCATCTAGATCTTAGGTACTATGCAAATGGACTACAGTATATTCCCCGATAAGTTCCTAATTTTACTTTAGTCTACGGAAATGGGCTAAAACAGGAAACGATGGACGAACACGTACACACGTACGTGCTTCGAAACTTACCAGATTGTCTAAGAGAATAGAGGCGCGGCCCGAGCTGAACGAAATACACTCTAACTTATTTGAAGTTTCAAAATTTGAACGGTATACGTGAATAGACTATTGACTTTTTAAATTTTATTAGCTTCGGTATCAATGAGTTCTTCCTTCTTATCGTTTATAGAAGCAGTCCCTTAGAACTTCACACAAACGTATTGTTGGATCTGTTTCGCTTTTAATTCCGGGAATAATCTGGGAAAATTGCTGTTTTTTAAGTTTAATCGCTATCAATATAATAGCGCTGAGTGATTTTACACGCGAGGTCGTGGGTTCACGTCCAAAAGACTGAATACAGGTTCATGACTGTTTCATCATCGTCATGATCAATCTCTTTCCGGTTGGATATAGGTTTCTTTCAATACACGCCAAGACATAAGATACCCTGGCACCCTCATCCCACCGTCGTCGTCCAATCTAGCTGGTCGTCAACGTACCTTTCGCCTTCCCGAACGGTGAGTCCATTTCATTTTCATTTATTTAGCCCACCACAAATCAATTCTTCGGTGTATGTGATCGGCCCACTCCCATTTCAGCGCGACTGAATACTTATGAGTAATCTTCTTACAAACGATCTCTGACTAAGTACTTTGATTTTACCAATATTTATTTTGTTTTATGTAGTAGGAACATTAACTAATATTGTACAAATAATAATTAATATTTATTTTATTTAGGACACCGGTGGGAGGGAAGCGCTGTGCCGCGCTCCCGGCTGCATGGTTTATCCCGTGAAACAGCTTTGCTGTGTTTCGGAGAAAAGGGCAAGACAGACAGTGTAATTACTGGCACCGAGACTTAACATCTTATGTCTCAGGATAGGCAACACATAATAAGCCTGGGCTCGTTCCAGGTATACTAGTTTATGTTCATGGCCGACGTCGACCACTTACCATCAGGTGATACGTTTGCCAGTTTGCCTATCCAACTAACAAAAAAAAACACACATGTCTGCCCTTGATAACAGCCACCCCACCACAGGCATTATATTATATACTTGGTAAGTTAACCACTACTCCAAACTAAATTTCTTTTTAGAAAAATAATAAAAAAAGTGCATGCAAGTGCAAATTGCAAGTGTGTATTTTTGTCGCTAGTCAGACTTAACTTTTTACGAGAGCACAAAAGAAACTGTTACTGCTATATTTTCAAACTCTGATGAAAAAGATATGTAAGACATATATACTAATATATATGTATATATATTAGTATCTGTTTGTTTCTCTGTGTCTATGGCACTGTAGCACTAATGCGTGAACCGATTTAGATGCGATTTGGGTTAATTGAAAGCAGATTTCTAGCGTCAGTTTTGAGACAAAATATGTGGACATCAGCTATTTAAACATTTGGGAAATATCAAACCAGAAAGCAATAATTCCTGTACCTAATATTTTCCCTCACCAAAAAAAACTTTAATGTTCCGTTATTATGGAAATGAAATGTTCCATAGCAAAAACTTTCGATTTAGAGAGCCTATTATAACTATATATATAAAACAAACGTTTGAAACATTGAAACCATGTTTGGACGGAGTTTTCGATAAAAATGTGATATTTTACATAAATTGCAATTTGGACGAGACCAATTTTTGATGTTATCCCGAGGGATTGTGTGCTGAATGTATTTGCGATCATTAACATGATTACGATTTGCTCGTCATCAATTTAGTCAGTATTTTTCTATTCAATTTGAATGTTTGTGTACCAACAAAATTCGATCCATTTTGTGATATTTATACGCGGATGATATGGGATTTTACCTACACAATAACATGTATAAAATATATGCAACTTGGTGTTGGTATAAATAAAAAATGACAGTTTTAAATGAATGACTAAATGGTTACTGACGCCCTGTGTATGTAATGTGCACTAAAACATGTGTCAGGAATGCTTAGATGCGATTTAAGATTGTTTACAGAACAAACTTTCACACATTTTAGTAAGAGGTGCTTTGCAGCCGAATTGGGCCGGCACGACCGGGGTGGTACCCCTCGCACACATAGCGGTGCTATCAAGTGCCTCAAGTGACAGCTATGCTGTCGCGTTTCGTGCGGTTTGTGAGTTTTCGGTGGCCCATTGGGGGGATAGGGAAAAGGAGGGCAACTATACAATACAATAACTTTTAGTTTTGCGGATGCCTATGGGCTTCGGTAGTCACCATAAGGCTCTGATTGCTCTGTTCTCCAAATACACCCGGTATAATATGTTCGATGAGATAACATAGTATTACATATATTATGTAGTTCTATTATTTTATTTAGAACCTAGTGCCAAACTTCGTTTAGTAGCTAAAACGTGTAGAAGCATCAAGCATGTAAATCCAAACTATAGGATAAAGATCATCATCATCATCACAGTAGTAGCACTTTCGATGTGCCCTGTGTTAGTCAGATTCCCCTTCAAGAGGCTGAGAAAACTGAAAAAAAACCAATACAAAAAAAATACCGAAATAGAGAGGCAATGTTAAGTGTTTTGTATGAAACAAAAAGAAAGATAATCACGCAGAGAAATGTTAAAATCATGATGTACCAAATCAATCGTCATCATTATCCAATCGTTCGTCATCATACAACATAGTCAACTGATATCCTCTTTCAGAGTAGACTTATCATCCATACATATTGAGCATATAAACGGTAAAGAGCGGTTATATCATATTGTCACCGGTGGGAGCGAAGCGCTGTGCCGCGCTCTCGGCTGCATGGGTACCACCATCTTGCTTGTTTCTCCCGTGAAACAGCTTTGCTGTATTTCCGAGAGAAGGGCAAGATAGGCAGTGTAATTACTGGCACCGAGACTTAACATCTTATGTCTCAGGATAGGCAACACATAAATGAGTTGCCTGGGCTCGTTCCAGGTAAACTAGTTTATGTTCATGGGTGACGTCGACCACTTTCCATCAGGTGGCACGTTTGCCAGTTTGCTTATCTAAGTAACATAAAAGAAATGTGTTTTGTATGAAAACAAATTCCGCCTTTGTGCTGCGACGCTGCGCTGGTCCTGTGCTCTGATTGGACGACTCATGGCCATGGATAGATGACTGGCCCATGGGACGTACATACAGATCACTGGTTGGTTGAATTGCTTGTTGTCAGTAATAAATCAATGAACAGTTTCCGTATTTTATGGCTCACATTACAACTCTATCTATGCTCGATGACTACACTTACATATGCATGTGTACCGCCATCCTGCCTATTTCTTGCGTGAAACATCAGTGTCTCAGCAAGGCAGGTAATTAATTATCAAGTTTCCTGTGTTTTTCTCAAGTGAACTCGTATACGGGGCGTCGATGATTACCTTAAAGTGGCACAAAGTGCCGCCTTTGGTGAGGTGCCCCGGATCTAATGTGCAAACAGGGCACCTCGACGGCTAGTCAGTCCCTCAAGGGACCGACGCCACCTCCACAGAGGGGTTGTCCCGCACCACAGAATAACCCCTCCCAACGTCGGGACAGTAGAATCGGGTGAGGTTCCCATCCTCGCCCCTTGCCCCCTGCTCTTTTGTCCCCTCTTCTTATAAGAGGGATTTGTATCCCCCTCGGCTCAATTAGCTTCGTCCAAGGTGCTGGGCTCATCCTAGGCTACTGAGGCCCACCGCCACGTCAAGGCCTGAACCATGGTGGGTTTCTTTTCCATCTGGCATAAAGTTGGTTTCTAAAAAACGTCCTTTTTAGAGATAAAAGTTCATAATAATATTATTATTATTATTAGCATCCAGCAATGGTAAAATTAAATATATACTTGCAATATAACAGATATATTGCAATCAAATAAATGTAGCTCAAATTTACTCGTCACCATTAGCTCAACGTGAATTCTCCCATTTAAACATTAAGCCCGGTTAATCTTGACCACGACAGATTGAGTCCATATGTGAGCTCTGGGGAGGTGAGATAGCACGTATCACTCGCAATATTGTGAATATTCAACATTACATCTACAGTTTCAGATTAAATACTCATTGGGAATATTAATATTTAACTTTAATAGAACGTACCCACGACATAAATATGGCATATTTTATGATAAAAAACGAGAAACTAGAGGCTTTTGAAATGTGGAATTATAGCAGGCTTCGAATAAGCTGAACCAAAAGCGAAAAACGACGATATTCCACGGCGCGCCGGACAAGATAAGTATTTTGACCATAAAAAGTCACAAAGTAAGCTATCTGGGACATGTTTTAAGAAACTAACGCTGAGCATGTGCAACGTGAGCAACCATGCCCGGTCTAGACAGACAGCACCTGTGTCAGACAGAAGGTGAGGGGTTTGCGCTTACGGCGCATCCACCGCTCAAGGATCGGACGCAGAGGAACCTATACAAAAGCCTATAGCTTTTGCCATACGGCTACCGCGCCAGGACCTCCCCTCACCTTCGCCTCTTGCCCTAGTCGGCGAACCCGCAGGATCCCGTCCAGCGTAAGGCTCTCACTGAGCGACCTCCTAGACCGAGACATAGAAATGCGTCTCGGCAAGAACCTCCGCCACGAGCTCCCACGGAGAGTCACCGGCCAGTGCAGTGGCTGCAGCCCACGATACCGTACGGTACCCCCGGATAAATGATAACCAACCTGCATTAGTGGAGAGGCACTGGAAGATTAAAAATTAAGATATAAGCCTATCGATTAGGTATTACTGCTTCTTGAAGTCGCGGATACAAATCAGGCCAAAGCCAGGCATCGGACTAGCCGTATAAATAATACGAATGAGCAGTATCCCTAGTACTTTGACTATAGTAACATTGAATTTAGAATATTAGTACGAGGGCGGCACTGAAAATTTCGGGAATCGAGGAAGTGACACAACATTACTATTTAAAAATGTATTTATTGCTTTTCGAAGTATTCTCCGCGAAATTTGACACATTTTTCCATACGATGGAACCAATCATTGAAGCAACCATTCCATTCGGAAGTTGGTGTCTTCAAAATGGCCGTTTTGTAGGCGTCCACAGCTCTTCAGGCGATGAAAATCTCTGACCACGCAATTTATTCTTTATTTTAGGGAAAGTATAGAAATCATTAGGGCTTAGGTCGGGGTTGTACGGCGGATGGTCTAATAATTCTATGTTTTCTTGCTCTAAAAACTCTTTTGTTCTGTGCGCGGTGTGAGAACTCGCATTGTCGTGATGGAGGATGATGCGGCGGTTGCAGTTCTCTTTACCGAGTTCAGAAACGACCTGTGGCAAACAAATGCTAGCATACCATTGTGCATTAACCGTTCTTTGTCCCTCGAGAGGAATAGTCGCAACATGGCCGGTTTTGGAGACAAACGTGGACACCTTTTTTTTTTGCAACACTCCGTGAACGAACAATTTTTTTTGGCTTTAACTCATTTTCGAACACCCAAACTCGTGACTGGTTTTTTGTTTCGGGTTCGTACGCGTATATCCAGGATCCGTCACCTGATACGATATTGTATACAGCATTTGAGGATCCTGCGTGGAATCTTTCGAGAGTTCTGACGCACCAAGTAACGCGAGCCGCTTTTTGCTCTTCACAGAGCAAATGCGGTATCCATCGGGAAAATAACTTTTCACACCTAATTGTTCATGCAAGATTATTTGTATTCGACTCATGCCAATGTCTAAAGTTGCCTGAATTTCGCGGTATGTCACATGTCGATCTTCCTCAATCAGCTTACGCACAGCATCAACGTTTTCTTGGGTGACTGCAGTTTTTGCACGACCTTGACGGGGATCATCACTGAGCTTGACACGTCCACGTTGAAATTCAGCAAACCAGCTATAAATTGTGGATTTGGATGGGGCTTTATCACCAAATGCATAAATTATCCGGTCAACATACTGTTTTTGTGTTAAACCACTTCGAAAGTTATAATATATCATCGCTCTAGAATTTTCTCGAGTCAATTCCATTTTCTCAACAACTAAACAAGTTTGACAAGACCTTGTGACAAGAGCGAAAATCTTTTTTTAAATAAATAAATGGTATTCGATTTTTAAAACCAAGGAGTTTTCAATTAAAAAGAGTTTAATATGTCAGGAACAGTGGAAATATTCCATTCCCGATACTTTTAGTGCAGCCTATGTATTAGACAGGTGAATCGTACCAATTTACATAGCAACCAAACGTAAAACTTTATTACTCCATTAAACAATATTAAGAAGCCAAACAAAATAGGCGGAGAAAAAAGAGAAAATAATGTTCAAGGAGGGAATGAGTTCAGAGGCCTCAAAACTGTCAGCGTAAACAAAATTGTACTGTTCGACAAAAACTTTAACACAAAACGATTTAACGTTAACCCAAACTAAAAGGTGTGATTAATTTTCTACTGACCATAAAGTTTTAGCAATAGAACATTAGGGACAGGTAATTACGAAGATAAAAAATAATTTAATTTCACAATGATATTTACCAAAAGCTTTGTACTGGATGGACTGGGCTACTTTGGACATTTACGTTTAACGAATGTAGGTATATAAAAATACAATAATTAAAAGTAGTTAACCACGTATGTCAGAAAAACTTTAAAAATCTCCAAATTCTCAGATTAGCAAATACTAATTAAAGTTTTGTAGATATTGGCAAATTGGATACCATAAAGAGGTGAAAGGGATGCGCTGTGCCGCGCTCCGAGCTGCATGGGTACCAACCACCATCTTGCTTGTTTCTCCCGTGAAACAACTTTGCTGTGTTTCGGAGAGAATACTGCCTGGGCTACACAGGCAGTGTAATTACTGGCACAGATCATCTTATGTCTCAAGATAGGCAACACATAAATAAGTTGACTGGGCTCGTTCCCGTTACCTAGATAACTAGTTTACGTTCATGGGCGACTCGACAACTTACCATCATGTGGTACCTCTGCCAGTTTACCTAACCAACTACCATAAGAAAAGATAGACCAACGTTGCTCATTAACATTGAGTTTTGTAACTTTTTTGTGCCAGACCCGGGAAAAAATGCTAATAATATTAACAAGTAACTCATAACCAGAGACAAAAAGATTACTAGAACAATGTCCTTTGGGTTTTTTTTGTAATTTGAGATGTCAATAGCAGTAATCTACTGCTATTATACTGATAGTTAGCAGTAGTTACATGCTGATGATGATAGTTATCAAACTACTTCTTACTCATCTACGATGTACAATTCGAACTCAATAATTATTGTAGGTAGCTATACAATTTAGGTATAGTTAATGTAATAACATAGAATTATAATACTTACTAACAAAATATGAGCTGTAATTGCTTGAAATAAAATGTATTATTATTATTATTATTATACCATAGTATTAATCTATAATAATATTATAAAGCTGAAGAATTTGTTTAGCAAGTTAACGCGGGCGAACCTGCGGGCAACAGCTAGTATAATTTATATAGATAAATAAAATTGAAGTGTCTGTTTGTAATATTAAAATAACCGCTTTTTATTGAATGTATATGGATGTATACACGGTACATATATCGAAATAGCATTTTCTACAATTTTCGTCTGTCTGTCTGTCTGTTTGTTCCGGCTAATCTCTGTAACGGATGGACCGATTTTGATGGGACCGTCACTGACATATAGCTGATATTATAGGGAGTAACTTAGGCTACAAAAATAATCACCATCAATGCAGGTACGGCTATAAATCTAAGTTAACGCGGGCGAAGCTGCGGGCAACAGCTAGTTAGTATTATAAACGAAATTTGTAAGAATGTATGGGTCTTGTTTTTACTCCTTCACGCAAAAACTACAGAATATATTTTAATGAAACTTTACAATAATATATTAACTTATACATCAGAATAACATATAGGATATAATTTATCCTCGTATTCCCACGGGAATGGGAAGTACGCGAGTGAAACCACGGGGCGCTACTAGTAGGATATAAGTACATATATCAGTAACTTGGTGGGTCCAAGTCACTAGTACACGTAGTCCAGTAACCGGTTATAGGCGACCTATCGTGACCAAAATATCCTTTCTCTCAAAATGGACCAACCATGGTTGCTGTAAAGTATCCGAAACGTCGGGCTTGTAAAAATCTTAATAAACCGCGATAAAATCCGTAAAAAATTGTTTCATTATAATAAACAAAATTCCATTAAAATAAGTCAGTAGTTTGGGAGTTCTTTCGGGAGAAACATTTTTATACATAAAGCTTAGAAATAATATTCAATAGCGACATCTATATTAAAATCAAAGTTTTAACTCCTCTTCGATACCACCGTCTCGCGTGTTTCACTGTTACCTCGTTTGTTTAACAGTTCAATTAATATCCACTAGATGGAGCAATAACTAGGTCGTCAAAGATAATGAAATATCAAACTTACCGTCATAATATTATCATGTCTTAACACTTGAAAAACGAATTTAATCCTTCAGGATTATTTCAACTACATAATATATCAAGATCTAATATATATTATTTAATTTAGGTCCGACAAATCAACATTTAATTGTTCTCCAATGAGAATGCAGAAAACCACACAAGATTTTAATATAACGACGTTTATGTGTTGTAGGTATGGCAAATGCCATTTTTTTTTAATAAGCATGGCACACCGAACGGAAGATTGGCAATATAAAAAATAGATCATATTGTTAATTCTACCCTGGAAATCGATATAGCACTAAAGCAGTAAAGGCTTTTTCATTCCATCTATTCGAAAAGGACGACTTGGTTCGCCTTTATGTGCACACTTAAGTGCGCCGCAATGATATTTGTCGCGCACTTTTTGAATTTGGAACATCTTAGTGTTCAGCGCCAAAGAAATCGACCGCAAATATTGTTTGAATAAAGACTGGCTGGTAGGTACCTACTACCTACGACGCGCGTCGGCCCATAGTCGCTTCGCCGGCTGTAACTGTAGATAACTATAAATTTCCATACTTGCGAAAATGTCTCAAATGTAAATATAAGTTTTTAGTTGTTCTATTATTAGATACTATTTAGTTTCAATAAAATATGAGGCGCCTTTTATTTTCTCATAGAGGTGATGAAAAGTAGAGTGTATCACTCGGGCGCAAAATATATTGAGCCAATTGAGTCAATCTCGTTTAAAAAAGGCCGAAATCTCACTATAATGAGATTGCATTCCCTAATCTAAATACCTCAATAACTAATTCCACCCGACGGTGACGCGGCACAGTCCCGCCACTGATACACAACCGACGCCAGGAGGCCGTGTGGTCGCAGACTGCACGGTAGGCGGGGGGCAACCCCCCAATCAAAAGTGAGCCGAATGGGCTCACACTAATCCGTTGAAGCATTAGGGCCTTCGGGCCATTAGCATAGATCCATCCAAAAAAAAAAAATCAATAACTAATTAAATATCGTTTTATTAATAAGATTATTTATGCATCAATCACTAACAAACGTTTTTACGTATATTAAAAAAAGAAATTTTCAATAATTTGTTCATGGGGGGGCTGGGGGCAAAAAGTATATTTTTAGGCCATTTAGAAAAAGATTTACGATAAATAAATTAATAACCAGCAAATAATTTTAATAATCACTGTCAAACGACGATAAAAATACAATGAGGGGCTAAATAAGTGAGTGGATTGTGGAGCTCTTAGCACGGATAGAGTGCCCGCGCATCGAGCGCCTCGAACGTCCGTTCAAAAGCTTCGCTTCAAAACTCGTTAAGTTGATTGCAGATCTTCTTGTATTCGCCCCGTTATCTTCATTCTACAAAACAGCAACCGGTTTCAGTGTGTCTGAATTTGCTTCAATGGACAAGGGACAAGTCTAATTAGAGCTGCGTAATACGAGAAGTAAACAAGACAATTTTGAACATATCTTATACGCAGAATCTTTTTATGTTCCGTACAACGTAAATTGAAACTGCAATGATTATGTACCTTTATGTGACATATAGTCATTAATACTTATTTTCTGCTTTATGCATTTTATATCCTGTAATCCTTCAAATTTCGCACCTCATATTGGACGACCATTATATATATATTTTTGTAAACGTGATGTATGTTCGCAAAAATATAAACGAATTTCTTAAAAAATGCGTTAATCACAATAGAAATACAAGGAACAAACATAAACTGGATGTGCCATATTTTAGGCTATGGTAATTAATTTGGTTCATTTTTTTATGTTAGTTGGATAGGCAAACTGGCAAACGTACCACCTATTGGTAAGTGGTCGACGTCGCCCATGAACATGAACAACAAACCAGTATACCTGGAACGAGCCCAGGCAACTAATTTATGTGTTGCCTATCCTGAGACGTAAGATGTTAAGTCTCGGTGCCAGTAACTACACTGCCTGTCTTGCTCTTCTCTCCGAAACACAGCAAAGCTGTTTCACGGGAGAAACAAGCAAGATGGTGGTACCCCTGCAGCTGGGAGCGCGGCACAGCGCTTCCCTCCCACCGGTAAATAATTCATTAGCTCAAACTAACACAGGGGCAGTATTTCAAAGATTTACTGCTTTTTGGGAAGGGAAGTACGTCAATAATTATTATTATGCGGTGCTCTACCGGTTTTACAAAAGCTAAAACCCTTAAGATTTTGTACTGCACATTTGTTCGGAGTCATCTCGAATATGATTCACAGATTTGGAATCCTTGTTATGCGAGATATATTGATCGAATTGAGAATATACAGAAAAGATTCATAAAATACCTATGTTATAAGTTAAAATTGCCTTCATCATTCAATCATTCGGGGAACTACCTAAATATGTGTAAAAAGCTTCATATCTTACCACTTACTAACCGCCGCATAATCGCAGATGTTAAATTTTTAATAAAGCTCATGCGTAATGAAATTAATTGCTCGGATCTATTGAGTAAACTAAAATTTAATGTCCCTACGAAGAGTAGTAGGTATATTCCCCCATTATATACTCCAAGTGTATCTTCTAATTATAGACAAAACTCATACATAGTGCGATCAATTAGAGATTTTAATGATGTTTGTAAAGAGTACTCATTTGATCCATATTAAATTGTGTAAGCGTGTCGCAAGTTAGGAAGCAACTGAGTCATAGTTTTTTCATAACATAATTTTATTTAGTCAAGTTTCTCTATTATATTTATTTGCATTGTATACCATAAGAAATTATTATTATGTAGGTACTTGATGCCAGTGTCAGTGCTCTTAAAAACTTTGTTTTACAAACTAATAACTACCTAACTAATAACTACTAACGTACATACCTAGTCAGTAATAAAAAAACCTTTGGCTTACTGCCCTCTCGATTGACACGACAGAATTATTGTCAACGCTTTTGTTTGTCTCCCATTAATGAAAATAAAAGAGTGGGCTTATTATGAGCGATTCTCTAGTCTAAACCAGTTCAGTCAACTCCATAGTCTAAGTTTTGGTTGAAGAATGTTACCCTTTTTACACGTGTCCAACAGATTTAAATTTCGTTTTAACAAAATAAATTCTAAATAAAATATTTTCAATTTAATATATGCGTAGTTTTTTGATACGCAAAAAAGACAATATAGTGAGAAACCTATGCAAAAACTTTAGAGATATGAAGATTGAAGAGTGTGAATTTGGTTTTATTATATGATTGTCTTTTAATTACACATTATTGTAATGTAATCAACCATTTTTTTCCTTTAACGCCGGGAAATGCTCTGAGGCATCCAGCGGGGGAGTGGGTCTCCCCACGCGGGTATGTGGGACTCGCTGCGCCTGAAAGCTGGTAAGTGGACGCAGCTCTACCCACTAAAACCCGGCGAGCGCCACCAATACCGCCTTTGGTGAGGTGCCCCGGTTCTAATGAGCAAACAGGGCACCTCAACAGCTAGTCAGTCCCCCAAGGGACAGACGAAACCTCCACAGAGGGGTTGTCCTGCACCCCAGAACGACCCCTCCCAACGTCGGACAGTACAATGGGGTGAGATTGCCATCCTCGCCTCTTGCCCCTGCTCTTTTGTCCCCTCTTTTTATAAAAGGGGTACAAAGAGACCCCTCGTCTCAATCCACTTGGCCCAAGGTGCTGGGCTCACCCTAGGCTACTGAGCCCCACCGCGTCGACAAGGCCTGAACCATGGTGGGGAAGCATACAAGCATTCCGATACAAAGCAACATGTTAACTTTTGTTCACAACAACTGGAAAATATTACAGTTTGTTAACAGCGTAAATTAGAACGGAGGTGCTGATTTTGACTTGTGTGGTCAAGTTGTTATCATAGAAAAAGTTGATGACAAGTAGGTCGCAGAGCTAACATTAAATTTTATTTTATTTAAATATGGCGTGTGCAATTTTCACCGTTGAAAAGTTGATATAAAATTAATTGTATGTGTATTTATTATTTTCGATGGCTACGTAAACTGACATTCAACTTCAGGAAAGGGTTCAAAATCCAAACGTTTGTATGATGACAAAAAATTACTTGGGGTCATGTTAAAAGGAAGGAATTTTAAATTTATTTATTTAAGTCATTCGGTACTTACCCATAAATATTCTTAAAAGTGAGATTGTGAGTTTATGGATACCATGGGATGAAGTTAAAACGTGGTGTGACTTTTTACGAATATAAATTTTTTGGCCAATTCCCGGGATCATTCACTCTAAATTTAAAAAAAACATCCGAAATAAATAGCCGGTAATCAATACCTAATAGAGGATTATTGCTCTATTAAATGCAAAATGAATTTTTCAAATCCTATTGGTAGTAAGTAGTATAATATTATTAGTAGATACATATAGATTAGCATAAACTCCATAAAAGAAAAATGCGTAGAAAAGTGAGACACTGCCACTGACACACTGGATTACGACCTTCGAATGCTAAGATTCAATTTCATTGCAGCTGATATGCCATACATTTTCCCATAAATTTCAACTCCATATTCTTGTGCAGGCGTAACTGTACTGTAAGGAAGATATGCTGATGATGATACATAATAAATTGAAACTAGGTTAACGACAGCATACGAGATTCACAAATAAGTTTTAGCTTCCCTGCTATATAGGTCCAATTTAAAATAGTCTTATAATGAAAAATAGAATAGTCTATTAAATATAGTAATGGCTGATTTATGGGTTTAATTTTCTAACCTAAAAAAATATTTTTGTGTCTTTATTTTCATACTTAAAATGGAAATGTCAATCCCATCCAATATTCGTAACGCTGTCTTGAAAATATGACTAATATAGATTATTAAGAAAAACAATATAAAGCTTAGCAGAGCCAGACGAATTGATACCCCACCATGGTTCAAGCCTTGTTGTAGCGGTGGGGCTCAGTAGCCTAAGATGAACCAAGAGGGCTGCTCTTTGTGCCCCTCTTATAAGAAAAGGAGACAAAAGAGTAGGAGGGATAGGGTGCGAGGATGGGAACATCAACCTATTCTAGATACTGTACCGACGCTGGGAGCGGTTGTTACTTGTTATGTGGTGCGGGACAACCCTTCTGCGGAGGTGGCGTCGGTCCCTTGGGGGACTGACCAGTCGTCGTGGTATCGTGTTGTTTAATAGATTGGGGATACCTCACCAAAGATGGCATTGTTTAAAAAAAAGACGAATTTATAAATATAAAATAAGGGATCCTACAATTGTTTATAACTTCTTAGTTAATAATAATAATAAAAGCTCTTGCTTTTTATTCAACACTAGTAATAATAGTTTATTATTTCATTGAAATCATCTTTCCATTGGGTACAATAATTTTCTAGTAATATCAAATTAAATTGCACATGCATATTTAACTTGTTGACCGACCTTCGCATCCTGGCGGCTAAAATATGAGTTGTATTTATAGACTGCACCGAGGTACACATTGTGTATCGACGTAAGTCAAGATTTACTCAGCTCAGAATACTCAGATCAGAAAGAGTTTCTTTAGTCTACACTCTATAGATATGTTCTCTCATATTTGTATGAAACAAACAAATACTACACATTGCAAGTAAATAATACCTACAAATATTTTGTACAAAATTTGTTTTTCAATGTAGCCTATATCCATTATTTATCTTGATAATGGAACTCTATACCTATATCATGGCTATATCATTAAATCACATCATGGGCACGAATTCAAAACCCAACAAATGCTTTCATTTGCTGTGTTAAAGGTTATTTATATATATAATAATATGTTGGGACAACTCACACACGGCCATCTGATGCCAAACTAGGGAGAGCCTGTTCTTATGGCAACTGGTACATACTTATATATTTCTAAATACAAAATATGTAGTAAGCGCCACCCATGAAGTTATATTGGCTTCTTCTGCATAGGCTTAGCATCTGCATAACATTATATTTATAGTTACAAGTTAATATATTTTACAATTATCGATAATTATTTTAAGCTAAAGTGATATTATTAAAATAAAGACTTAATAATGTACAAAGAATCTAAAACTAAAAACCTTAAAAAATGTATTAAAAAAATATAACTAAAATATATTATTAAAAAGGAGTCCCTTTAGGCAAGGTTCCGAAGATACTGGCAGCGTTCCCCCTTTGAATTGCTAGACTAGTTCTTTGTCCGAGGTAGCTGCCAGCTCTTCGGTCTCCTGTGATGTCGACTAACCTTTTTGCTATTTCCCTAAAAAGCTTCATAGCGCTAGGACCCCACGGACCAAGGGTCTCGACACCGAATGGGACAAAATGGAAATGGGACAAATTCGGAGCCTAGACCCCTGTATTTGCATACTTTAGCTTTTTCAGCCGCTTCACAAGCCGCACCGGCTAAATACATACATATTATAGCAGAGAGTACAACATATCCGCGTGGGGAGACCCACTCCCCCGCGGGATGCCTCAGAGCATTTCCCGGCGTTAAAGAAAAGAAAAAGGATCAAACCCGGACCTCTCACTCAAGATGCTCACTAGACCATAGTCGCTTATTTAGTAACTATTAATTATAAAAAAAAAACAATAGACTCACCAAAAAAAAAGATAATTGTAAAAGTTATCGAAACTGTACTTCGCAGGTCAACGGCTTATTTGTGGATTTTGTTTTACCAGCGAGTTATGATGAGCTGATTGGGCTGCGTGCAAACCTCCGCTAACCCACTGACCAACAAACAATATATCGTTTAATCACTTTCACAGGTGAACAAAACATCACGTGGAGAATAAATCTATATGGACATATTTTTATTGCTATATGTGGGACAATCGAGTTCTAAATGGAATGACAATTTTTGTCTGCGCTTAGATGCGTGATTCAGGTGTCAGCGACCATTCTCTAGTGGGTATGGGCTCGGCTTCATGAGTGAGAGGTCCGGGTTCGATCTTGACCCCTGTGATGCCTTGAAATGGTTTTTTTTCTAAATTTCTATGTGCACCTGAACATGAGACCATCGCTTATACTCACCGGTGAAGGAAACATCGTGAGGAAACCTGCATGCCCGATGAGATTAAAGTCTTTAAGGGTGTGTGAAGTTCACCAACCCGTATTGGGCCAGTGCATCGGTGAACTATGGCCCAAAACTTTCCTCGTTTTCGTTCGTTTTCGAGGAGGAGACCCGGGCCCAGCAGTGGGTCATATAAAGGTTGATATTATGTTATTTATTATATTATAAATGCGGGTACCGGGATATCAGGCGTCTTAACTTTAATTGAAAAGCCATGGTCCAGGATAGACACGAGCTGTAGTAAATAATGATAAAAAAATAGGAATATATTAAAAGGAATGTATGTTTCTGTCCTGGTTGGTTCTTTGATTATCAGCTCCTTGAAGTTCGTTTTTGGAAACTTTGTGAGGTAATAATTGCTTAAAATAAGTATTCTAGTCTCTCGTTATACAGCACTGAATACCAATATTAAAAAAGAATTTTCAAAATCGGTCCACAATTGACGGTCCACAGTGAACATACATTAAAAAATATATACATACGAACGTAGAACCAAAAATACTTTATGATATTAACTTCCTCTAACCTGGAAATTTTATAGCTTTAATCTTTAAAATAATCGCGAAAAAAGCTCGAAAAATGTTCATTGATAATTTGTTCTTCAATTTCAATTACCTTTGTTTAAAAAATGACGCACGTGGGTTATAAATGTTGGAAAGAGTCAACTATAACAGCCTAAAAAAATCTAAAAACTTGAAACATTTCAGCGTAAACATTTTAAGAAACTCCACCGCGCGAAGTAGAGCCTATTCTTATACACCATTAAATTAATAATGTACATGAGAAGAAAACATTATAAAAATAGATAATGGCACATCTGCCGGCCTTTTATAAGAGGCTGTATCATAAATACTTCGCATCCTGACTACATACAATATATGACCATTTAGAGTATGGAATTTTAATAAGTATGCTTTTGTACGATTAACTTTGCTTGTACTGCAAATTGTTGTTGCAGTGTCATTAAATGTGAAGTGTATCGCGTTAACTTGTCTTTAATATTATATTATTAGGGTAAATTATTTTAGACTGACCTGTGGAAGAAAGGATGGAAATTTAAAACAGATGAGGCGAAAATTTATTTTATTTTAATATATTTATTCGTACTATAATATTGGTACAGTTTTATAGAGGTTCGTATTGTAATAGGATGCGTTTTTATAAATAGAACTGTGTTAACAACAAAATTTAACTATATTTAATATAGTCTAATGATGCTTCTAATATTGAACAGACATTTCATCAAAGTATTTTTAATGTCAAAATGCAAGTAATATCGAAAAAGAAAACATTTTCTTTACTAATCGTATTTAATAACCAAGAATTGCAAAAAAACTTGTTAGCTACAATTGAAATATTTTACGAAAAAAATATATACATGACATGTAATGTAATTGAAAATTATACATTCTATATATCACTTTATATACTCATGACCCCAAAGATATTTATATTCATGTAAACTGTCTGCTCTCGACCGGATTTGAAGCTCTTGACCGGCGGATGTCCGGTACCTTTACCAAGGCAGGTTTGTCTGAAAGAACCATAAGTTTAATCTAATAATAAACATCCAGGTACTTAAGGAGTAATCTTGGAAAATTATTTCAATGAAAGCATTATTCATCAATTACCTAATTATTTACCAAATAATGATAATATTATTAATATAATATAATATTACTGAGTTTATTTGTTTATGACCGAATTATCTTATTAGTACCTTATGTGATAATGTTAAGTATGTCTAGATAATAAAGACGTTATTGGTGAACCCACAACCTATAAATAAGATTTAATTTAAAAAAATTTGCAATAATCTAATATAAAATTTAAAACTGAAAAGCTTATCAAAAAAACAAGATAACCTCTGAGGTATAAAAGAAAATTCTTTTATCTAAAAAAAAAGTTATAAAAAAACTATTATTGTAACACTTAATCTGCCGTGATCTACGACCCTACTTTCCCAATAACTACCGTCGCACCTATGTGAAAATTTGCTTAGCTATGTCAATAGTCTCGCCACAAAAGTTTCGATGTTAGTGTAACTGCATAGCGGTATATTCAAGTGCACGGCCAAGGCAAATGTTAAGCTTCTCTATAGACGCGGTCATTCTTCAAGCGATCGCCATATACAGTACTCTCTTGGAAGCTTTGAGACAGTATTTGAATAAATAGGTTTTATGAAACGACTGGTGAGTCGCATATTATTTTTTTAAATCATAAATTATTATTATTATACCAAAAAATTACACATTTATTGTAAAAGCTTTTACAAATATTATTTTTTTATTTCTATTAAAATACAATTTTAACAATTTAAAATTCTATTCGCTTTAAATAAATGTAAAGCATTTTTTAAATATTATTTTTGTAAGCTTGAGCTTTTTTATTGTATGTAATAATAAATTATTTGACATCTTTAGCTATTATACGATATTTATTTTTTAAATGTAATCTTAGGCATATTTATTTCTTTTATAACTGTATAGTAATTTATTGAAAGATAATATAGGTATGCTATTATTTACAGACATAATGAGGCGTACACTATATGTATATTTAATTTTAAACGCACTGAAGTTAGCAACACAATACAGAATAGATGACAACGATATAACGTATATTGAAGGCGGAGACGAGAACCATTTGTTGGCAAATGAAAATTTAAACAATTTAAGGGATGCACGGATATTTTGGCCTTACCCGCTAAATAATAAAAGTAATCCAGATGCAAAAGTAAATAAGGCTAATGGCGTTAACTCGGACAAAAGGACTGGGAACAAAAAAGGTCGATTCATTAATTGGTCGTATCCTCAAAGCCCCATAGTCGACTTCATGCTGCAAACATCAGCCATCAATTACGCACCAGTCAATACCAACGATCCATTTGATTTTCTGCGTGATTCATATCCCATCCCGAAAGGTGAGTTCGTATTGATATTATTATATTTAAAATATGGTGAGACTAGCTGTTTTTCGTGAATCCGAATAATATGTGGTATCCGAAGCTTATATAGATTTGGTATTTAGAATATGTAGTTTTTTAATTTCTATGAAGGCACTACAAGTGATGGAAGAGAGGGTGTTGGATATGAAGGGATCGGCCGTCTTGACATTCATTGAAGGAGGCCTATATTCAGCAGTGGACGGATAGGGGCTGATGATGATGATGATGAATGCACTACGTACCAGATAATATTAATTATATAAATATTATAGGCATATGATTCTCGGTGAAAAAGTTTCCCATAATATATTAATCCGTATGCTCTATGTATGTGCAAAATTTTATCCAAATTCGTGTAATCATTTAGTTATATTCTATAACAAATAAATACTTTCACACTGATAATATTAGTAGGATATCATTATTACTTATTATATGTAATCTCATGATTACATTACGAGCTGATGCACGTCGTTATTAAATCCGTATTGGTGTAAAGAAAATTAAGGCTCCATACAGTTGTAAAAAAATATATTCCCGTTTGTCTGGAAGAACGAACACAAATGCGTATGTAATTTGCCGCACCATAACAACCTTTTTACAAAAAAAACTGGCCAAACGAGCATCGGAATGCATCTAGGAGAATATTATGGTGCCCACCTTACATCTTACTTTTTATTTTTGATTTTTCAAAATGTTAATTACGAAAGCTTGAAATTTATATATGAATTCCAAAAATATTATATTATTTATACACTTATAAGTAGATATTTTTTGAAGCGAATTAGCTGTAACATACCGATGACAGGTCGTTCTTTTATTGTGAACTAGCTTTTGCCTGTGGCTTCGCCCGCGTAGAGTTCGAAAAAGTGATTTATGTATTTACTGAGATAAAAAAAACAAACAAATTATCCGTACTAATATAATAAAATGCAAATCATGGAAAGACTTGTCGCGTTCGGCCAGCGTCTACTTATTAATTTTGTGCGTTTGACAATTACGTCGTTTTTGACATTTCAATTGACGTACTTAATTATTTTATCTACTATAGATTATTATTATTAAGAATTACTCTATCTAGTAATAAAGCTAATGTGATTCCCGTAGAAACTTTAAAATTTTCGGGATAAAATGAGGCCTGATAAATGAGGATGTGTTATTATGGTATATATACACTGCCAAATTTCATCAAAATCCGTTCAGTAGTTTTATCGCGATTGAATAACCAACATCCAAACTTTTGTATTTGACTGGCCTGTTGGTCTAGAGTTCTAGTGACCCTGACTGCTAAACCAGGAGGTCGTGGGTTCGATTTCCGCCCAGGACAAATATTTGTGTGATGAGCATGATCATTTGTTCTGTGTATGGGTGTAATTTATCTATAATATGTATATATTTAGAAATATATGCTTACCTAACTCCTAAGTATGCATCAGTTATCTGGTTACCATAAGAACAGGCTCTGCCTAGTTTGGGATCAGATGGCCGTGTGTGAGTTGTCCCAACATATTATTATTATATTAGTAACAAACATATAATACGTTAATAAAATCATTTATTCAAATCATATGACGCATTGAACAGAAAAATGTTGATAATGATTATAGGACCTGAACCTTGTAATGACGTTATCCGCAAATACCTTTGATACAGATATATGTTATTTAATAACAGTAAATACTTGTAAAATACATAATCGGAATTCACCCTGATGATTGCATGTACTTTTCCAGCAAAGCAATACACCAAAGTGTTTTTGGTAAACAACGAAATATATATTCCTGGGATATAATATATCATCATCATTAACATCATCCGTCCACCGCTGGACATAGGCCTCTTTCATTGAACGCTAAGACGGCCGATTCCCACCACTCGCACATATACAGCAACATATACATACATACAATATTCCCTGAAATCCTATATATCAATATAAAATACTCTTAAGCATCCCTTGGGGGAGGGGGGACTCCCCAGGCGGGTGTGTGGGACTCGCTGCGCCCGAAATATGTTAAGGTGGACGCAGCTCTACCCACTTAAACCCAGCGAGTGCCACCAACTCCGCCTTTGGTGAGGTGCCCCGGATTTGTTGAGCAACAGGGCACCTCGACTGCTAGTCAGTCCCTAAGGGACCAGTGCAATGGGGTGAGGTTCCCATCCTCGCCCCTTGTCTTACCCAGCTCTTACGGCCCCTCTTCTTATATGAGGGGTACTAAGAGCAGCTCCCTCGGTTCAATTGGTTTCGCCCAAGGTGCTAGGTTCACCTTAGGCTACTCAGCCCCACCGCTACATCAAGCCTGAGACTATGGTGGGTAACCCCTGAAATCCTAATGACATCGATATCATAAAAATAACACACAGGAATGTAATATGTTTTCACGTGCACGTATTATTTATTCATGGTATACTATTTTTCAAACCGACTATGTATTATTCATTGACATAAATTATTTCGCTGCGGCCATTCACAGATCACTGTCGTAAAGGTCTTCTACCTTCAATCTACAAGTTACAACTATGTATTATAAAGTATACTTTAGGGTTCCTTGCCCAAAAGGTGTTAACTATAATAATAAGCTAAAATATAAAAATAAAAGGTATTTATTAATGCTCAAAATATACAGGGTTAAACTTTAAATATTCAAGGTGCAGTCCTTGAGTCCAGAGGTGCTGTTGAATAAAATAATAAAAGTTAAAAAAATAATCGGCCCCTAAACAAATTTCCGTTTTTACAAATTTTTGACTCCATATTATTATCTTAATACGTTTTTTCATTCTTACATAACTAACAAATATATTGTTCGGTAGTACGGAACCTTTCGGGTGCGACTCCTTTTTGCACATAGCCGGTATTTTATTATTTGCACCTTAAGGTAATTAATAATTAACGAAATAAATATAATATTATTTTCCATTCTTACGATACGGTGCTTCTCTTCATTTCGATTTTTTTTAGAAAATATTAAATATCAGAGATGCAAAAATAATGTTCTCACATTATTTATGCTCATTAATTCAATGAATTTTTACTAGTGATACAAATTTCTCTAAAAAAATGTCTCAAAAATAGTTTTGAACTTATTAATATAATAATATAATTAATGTTAATGAGTCAATTTTATTTGTTGCGCTTTTAACACACTGCCATTTCACTTTCACTTACGAAGCTTCACTTACAAATAGCTGAATGGATAAACACGATGGAAGATTTTTTGTATTGTAATTATAACACTTGCTGTTGCAAAACCAGTTAAGCATACTTAGACTCCAATTGGATAGCTTCTTTAAGTATATCTAATGGATAAGAAAAAGGAGGACACCTTGTAAATTTATGACAATACAGATTCTTTGTAGTAGGCAGTAAGTTCTTAGAAAGCTAGTGCATACATTTCTTCTTAAATATATTTTAAACAAGATGATTGGGGAGGCCTACGTTCAGCAGTAGACTTGTTTTGGCTGGATGAATGAATGAATGAATGAATATTTTAAATAAAGCTTTTTTTTTAAATTACTGATTCCCATTGAGGAATCAAACAAAAGAAAACAAAACAGTTATTAAAACTTATCCATGCTACGGAACCCTAGTTTGACACACTTTTATTTATAAAATACAATAAAAGTAAAAGTGTTGTCCAAGTTGTCCTGTTTTAAACGCCTTAAGCGAGCATCTATCACTTTCGCACAAATAGCTTTACGAACATTTTCTAGTTTATTTAACGGTATTTATGAGAGTTTGAGTGTGTCGTTCGACAGTATTTTTTAATTTATAATTAAATAATTTGTTTGTATTTCTTTCTATTTTAAGACTTACGACCTATCTCAGATTTTATGGGAAGCTCTAATAATAAATATCCCAAATAAAAGTCAATAAAAACTGTTGAGACTGAGAAATCTAATGACCCTACCACTCTTTTGTGGGTGACACTAGATTTACAAATGTATCCTAATTGATTGGTCGATTAATATTATGTGTATAAAAACTCCTTCACAAATCATACATTATTAAAGAACAATTTGGATAACCATATCAAAACCATAATAAAATTTCATCAATATCAGTCACACCATTTTGTAATTCATAGGAAACATAAACAACAAAACAGACATCTATTATTATTACGTAAAACGGTTCCCGTTCTCTTTCATTTACTAGAGTTGATATTAAGTATAATTTCAAGAATAATACAACCTGCATCCTGAAAAAAAAACATTTCTGCAAAATAAATAACCTTTTCAACAATAGTACTATCAAATACAAACGATTCCTCTAAACACAACTGGTGGGTTAGCCGAGATGCCATCCCCACCATGGTTCAGGCCTTGACGTGGCGGTGGGGCTCAGTAGCCTAGGGTGAGCCCAGCACCTTGGGCGAAGCCAATTGAGCCGAGGGGGCTCTTTGTACCCCTCTTTTAAGAAGAGGGGACAAAAGAGCAGAGGGCAAGGGGTGAGGATGGGAACCTCACCCCGTTGTACTGTCCCGACGTTGGTAGGGGTTGTTCTGTGGTGCGGGACAACCCCTCTGTGGAGGTGGCGTCGGTCCCTTGCGGGACTGACTAGCCGTCGAGGTGCCCTGTTAGCTTAACAGATCCGGGGCACCTCACCAAGGCGGCACTGGTGGCACTCGCCGGGTTTTAGTGGGTAGAGCTGCGTCCATGTACCATCTCGGGCGCAGCGAGTCCCACATACCCACCTGGGGAGACCCACTCCCCAGGCGGGATGCCTCAGAGCATTTCCCGGCGTAAAAAAAAAGCCGAGATGCCATTCTACAATCGTAAACGCAAGTAGAAAACTAAAAAATGTATGGAAATGACATTTTACATCGATAAATCACGTGGTCTTAAATGTCATTTCTATACATTTATTAGATTTCTACTAGCGTACCAATGAACTACTAACAATAATAAATATATGTATGATTTAAGGTTTCGGAGATTCCTCTCAAGAATATGACTATGTCATCATTGGAGGGGGTACAGCCGGTGCTGTCCTAGCTGCTCGTTTGTCAGAGGACAAGCCCCGGGCTTCAGTCCTTGTCATAGAAGCTGGCAAGCCCGAGATGCTGTTGTCAGATATCCCATCGATGTCACATTACCTCCAGCAGACGGACTACGTGTGGCCGTACACCATGGAACACCAGCCCGGGGTTTGTATGGGTAAGCGTTTTTGGTGAAATGTAGATATGTCGAGTAGTTATTAAGGTTTGCTAATTTTTGAAAGCTCTATGTCCAGGAGCGGATGGATAGAAGCTGATGATGATGATTATGAAGTTATGTCTTTATAAGTAATACCTAATATACTAGTACTCTTATTTAGCTTATTCTATGTGGATGATACATTCTTAATGACGTCTTTTGTACCTATTTTAAACAATCTATATAAGAATCTAATTTAAACGTGCC
Organism: Helleia helle; assembly: GCA_963853865.1. Lineage (NCBI taxonomy): Eukaryota > Metazoa > Arthropoda > Insecta > Lepidoptera > Lycaenidae > Helleia > Helleia helle. The sequence goes on along the minus strand of OY971418.1, from coordinate 10,818,448 downwards.
ATGAACTATATATTTTTGGGGTGAACACGATATATTACTTAGGCTAATCTATGTAGGTAGGTAATGTGTGTAAGGAATATCAAGGTCATTGAACCGTTACTAGCCGCTAAACGACTGACATACATCCATAGTGAGCTGTAAATTTATTGGTACTTTCGAAGCACATAAAAAATCTTAGAAAATACTACTTTAGCAGGAATATGACAAGTATAATATGAAGGACTATTAATTACAGCCGTGTCCGTCCGTCATAAAAAAGTTTTATACATTTAGACATTTTATAAAAATTATAGTAAAGTAATTATGTACCTACTACCTAGTTATAAAAGAGTTTTGTAAACATTTGCATGCTGATTGTTCGGCGAAGTATGATGGATTTTATTCAATTGTTTAATGACGATCTCTGATGTATATGTATCCATGTCTCTGCAAATAAATAAATTCTAATTCTAACGTAGCGTTTTACTGGTTTTTTTTTAAATTAGGTATTACATAATCATTTACAGTCCCAAATATTACTAATATTATTTTGTAGTTATATTCGTAATACAGACCCCTCTAACTAACTCAAGAATCTTCGCGTATATCAGAAAGTTCCAAGATGAAAAACATATTTTTTTCCAAATTTTTTTTACAATTAGAACTATCAAAAGGTGAAATAAGTATATTTTAGAGAAAATATCGAAATGCTACACGCATTCAACGACAGAATTCAATTCACTAGTCGGGTCTCTGGCACATTGCCAAACTACCTTCATGGCGTATAGACATCTCTATTACTCTGATTTGGTCGACATTTTGGCTTCATTCCAGGATTAATATAATATTTACTAATTTCAAATATGAATTACTTATTTTTAATACCCAAAGTTATGCATTAGCTAACTCTACATATTCTTTTAATCACGCCTGTAACCTAATTAACTTTGTACAGGTTACTGTACCACTTATAAACGCTACAGCGTACTATTTCTTAGGTTTTCTTAAAAGTAGGTTATATTTTATGATAGTAGTTTGGTCCGATAACGAGTACCGAATTATCGACCATCATATGTCGCCGAATATGTAACATAAAAAGTTTTTTTTAATGTTAGTTGGATAGGCAAACTGGCAAACGTGCCACCTGATGGTAAGTAGTCGACGTCGCCCATGAACATAAACCAGTTTACCTGGAACGAGCCCAGGCAACTCGTTTATGTGTTGCCTATCTTGAGATATAAGATGTTAAGTCTCGGTGCCAGTAATTACACTGCCTGTCTTGCCCTTCTCTCCGAAACACAGCAGAGCTGTTCACGGGAGAAACAAGCAAGATAGTGGTACCCATGCAGCCGGGAGCGCGGCACAGCGCTTCCCTCGCACCAGTAAAGCGTATAACATGTTCATTTACCATAATTTACCTTTTATTAACTGTAAGGGGCAGCGCTCAGCGGGGCATGCGCCTTTGGTCTTCGTGGAGCAGTGGACTGTATATTCTTGGGTTAGGTAAATGAGAACAACTTTTAAATTTAAAACAATGCAGTGAAAGGTAGAGTTTCGGAGGAGTCACGGGCAGAGTGACACCTTGTGATACTAGCGAGTCAAGCAGAATAGTGATTAGGCCCGCCGAGCGCGAGATTCTTATTAGAATCGTATCAGCGTTGTGCGAAGGCGGGCCGGTGTGATTTTGCGAGCGCTCGACCAATCAGGTGCGAGCGCGCTGGCGTTCATCGCAAATTTTGAGGCAGGCGTGTATAGTGAGCATGTCTGTTCGTGAGTGTGCGTGCATTTCTTTATTCATATAAAATTTATGGTTACAAATGCTTATGTATATAATTTTAACAATTGTGTATAAAATAAAAGAATTACGACGAGAAAAATAACAATTAAACTTATGAGCTAAACTATAATCTAAGCTGTTATTTACAATCTCCCCCTCGTGCGCAAGCACCATATACTCAGTTCGCAGTTGTAATTACGATAAGACGAGAGGCCGGACGACGAAGCAATCCTGCTGCTGTTCTGATCTCGGTCACCCGAACTCGTCCGTCGGGCCCTGGGTAGACTTTTACCACCTCGCCTCGAGGCCACACTCCTCTGGGCATTGTGCCATCACATATGACTACGATGTCACCGACTTTTATGTTCGCATGCTGGGAGGTGGAGCCAGACCGGGGCATCAAGAGAGGTCTGTATTCTGCTGTCCAGCGTGTCCAGAAGGCGTCAGCTAATGCTTGTGTAGCCTTCCAAGAGTGTGCGTTCAGTGGCGTGTCTTTGAAGAAACCCAGCGGTGACATTCCACTTGAGCGTCCAATAAGAAAGTGGTTTGGGGTTAACGCTTCTTCATCTAGATTGGGATTCACCGGTGTCAATGGCCTTGAGTTAACAATATGTTCCGCTTCTAGTAACAGCGTATGAAGTATATCATCGGGGGGGATTTCTCTTTCAGCGTGACTTTCAAAGCTGACTTTACTGATCTAACCATTCTCTCCCAAGCTCCTCCCATGTTCGGGGCACCGGGTGGTATTTTCTTCCAGGTGATCAGTTTCTCAGATGCGAAAGCTTTTAATTCGTGACCGTTGTTCTTTATGGCCTCGGCGATTTCAGTCTCGGCGCCCACGAAGTTTGTGCCGTTGTCGCTGTATATTACTGTCGGCGTGCCACGGCGAGCTATCATTCTGCGCAGGCTCATGATCATGGAGGAGGCCGAGAGAGATGTGACCGTCTCCAGATGCACTGCTCGTGTGGTGAGGCAGGTGTATAGTGCGCCCCACCTCTTTTCTCGTCTTCGCCCGACAACTACATGCATCGGCCCAAAGTAGTCTACCGCTGTTGCTGTGAAGGGCGGTTGGTTATGGGCCTGCCTTTCTGCAGGTAAGTCGCCTAAGGGGATTTTTGAGGGGATCCCCCTATAGGTTCGACACCATTGGCATTTGTTGCATATGTAGCGTATAACACCGCGCAGTCCTATTATATGGTATCGTTGTCTCAACTCGTTCATTACGGTCTGATGGTTGCCGTGGTTGAAGGTTGCGTGCGTATGATGCACCAACAGCTGAGTGAAGCCTTCCTTTGCGTGTAAGACTGGCAGGTTATGCTTATCTCTTATTCTGCTATCTAAGCACAGGATGCCGTTGCGGTCGATCTTCACGGAGAGCTTGTAGAACGGGGACTTCTTCGGCGGTCGCCGCCCAGCCTCTATCGTCGTGATATCTTCGCCGAACGAGTTATATTGGCTTCGTCTTACTAGTAATAGCTCGGCCAGTCTCATGTGGTTTGGTGCGAGCTCTGTACTTGTGTTTATTTTGAGTAATTTGGCTTTAAATACCTCGGCAGCGAGAAGAACGGTGGCAGCAACACGTATTAATCGCGTATATTTAGAGAAACGTTCTAATTGAGGTAAGTAATCACTCACGTCATGCCTAATGGTTACATGTACTTGTTTCAGGATTCTTTCTTCCCCTGAAGGGGGTGACGGCGCCGCGGGGAGCTTCTCTCGTGGCCATGATGCGGAGTCATGCCTAATGAACTCGGGTCCAGTGAACCACCTATGCTCTGCGTTAAATTCGACAGGAATGCCCTTGGTCGCGTCGTCCGCGACGTTATCTGCACTGGGTACCCATCGCCAGTTAGCTGGAGTGGTTAGGTTTTCTATCTCGGCTAGTCTATGAGCTACGAATGACTTGAACGTGCGCGGGTCAGATTTTATCCAAGTTAATATCGTTTTAGAATCTGACCAGTAATGACATTTTGTTATCTTATAATCCGACTCGCGCTTGACCGATTCGGCTAGTCGACTACCTAACACTGCTGCTTGAAGCTCTAGGCGGGGTATCGAGATGGGTTTTAACGGAGCTACTTTGGCTTTGCCGGCTACCAGTCGCGATGTCTTTGTACCGTTCGACCTTGTACTTACTAGATATATCGCGGCCGAGTATACCTTTTCACTCGCGTCACAAAAAACATGTAACTCCCCCTCGCCAGAGGGCGTGGCAGGTACGTATCTATCTATTTCTAGTTTTTTCAAAAGTTTTAAGTTTTTAATAAATGATAACCATGTCACGTGATTTTCCTTTGTGATGGGGTCATCCCAACCTATCCCGCTTCGCCATATCTCCTGAATAAGACACTTGCCTATCATCGTAATCGGTGAAACCAAACCTAGCGGGTCAAACACAGACATGACCGCGCTGGTTACTTGTCGCTTGGTAGGTAAAGTGCTGCCATCTATGACGCTCGCGGGCGTACTCCTAAGGTTGACGTTGAAACCTAATGTATCGCGTGTGTGGTTCCATATGAGACCTAATGTTCGCTCTATATCGCTTTTACCTAATGTGGTCGAATCGCTACTGCGCGTATCAGTGACACCGCTTATCACTCCGGGCACGTTCGACGCCCATCCGCGTAACTCAAAGGATGCGTCTAAATGTACTTTGTACATGGCATCTATCACTCGCTTTGCCTCGCTCTCGGTGTCGAACGCGCCTAAATAATCGTCCATGTAAAAGTTACGCACTGTGGCCTTCGCGACCTCGGGATACTGCTGGCCGTGATGTTCTGCGTTTTTATTTTTCACATAAATGGCGGTACACGGAGAGGATGCCGCCCCGAATATTAATGACGTCATGCGGTATTCTTGTGGCGGTCCCTGCCTATCCTCGCCCCTCCATAAAAATCGTAGACTATCACGGTCCTGCTGAGCGATTTTCACTTGAAGGAACATTTCCTTTATGTCTGCTACCACTGCGATCCTACCTTCCCGAAACCTAATCAATACTCCGAATAAAGATTGTAACAAGTCAGGACCTGTCAGGAGTGCATCGTTCAGACTCTTTCCCCCGTACTTGGCTGCTGCATCGAACACCAATCGTACCTTACCCTTTTGGGGGTGCACTACCGAAAAGTGCGGCAAGTACCAGCTGCGTGGTGACGTAACTGGGTTGTCAATTTTTTCTGCGTAGCCTGCCTTTATTAAATTGCCTACCTGCTTGTTATATTCGGATTTTAGAATTAAATTTTTATCTAACTTGTTTTCTAAACTGTATAGACGGCTGAGAGCTTGTTTTTTGTTATTAGGCATTATCTCATCGTCGGTTCGCCATAGTAAACCCGCTTCGAACCTGTTGTGATCTATTTTCTTACAAGTTTTATTTAGAATCGCTAGGGCGCGCTGTTCAGGGTCTGACGTTGGCCGCCGCGCTTCTATGCCTAGCGATTCTATACTAAAGAAATTCCTAATTAGATCTAACGCGGGATCGTCTGTCGGCGTGGGACGCACGTGGTTTATTAATGCGACCGTGCCACGTGGACGTGCGTCCTGCCCGTGCAGTACCCATCCTAATTTGGTTAACGATGCCACTGGTTGAGTTCTGTTGCCGATTCGTAACTGCCTAGACGTAATTAAGTGCCAGTTGTCCTGGCCTATTAATATGGTCGGTTTACCCAACTCATAGCATAGTTCGTCCTCTAATTCCGCTAGGTGGCTGCACTGTCGCACTAAGTCCCTGCTTATTTTTTGTTTCGCTAAGTTTAAATTTCCTATGGTGCTCGCACTCATGGTTTCTATATTTCTATTGCATAGACCACGGATCGATAACGTGATGCGGCACGATTCTATTTCGTCTATGCGACTGCCCCCTACTCCTTCCAACGATAATAACTGGCCGTGCCCTCTCTCTATGACGCTGTCCGCCGTGCCTTGTTCAACGAGCGTCATGGTTGAACCTTCATCAAGTAAGGCGTAAGTGGTGGTCGAACCTATGGGGCCGCTAATCTCAACCGGTACTATCTTTAAGTAGGTGTTAGACGCATGTATATGATTTATGGAGCTGACATTACCGCGCGCTGGCCTTGATGTGCCGTCGTTGCCGTGTAACATTTTATGGTGTGAGGCTTCACACCCATTTACTCCGCACGGTATGTATTTGCATTTGAACATTCGCGGATGTGAGCTACTTAGACACCTAAAACATAATCTATCACGTTTGGCCGTCTCCCATCTCTCTTTAACCGATAGTTTCGTGAAGTCCGCGCACGCCGCGGCGCCGTGGTTTCCTGAACATATACTTCATTTTATTTTCGCGTCTACTGATGGTTCTACACTAGGTCGCGACGGGCGGGGTTTTTGCGGTCTCGAAGTTTGCTTTTTTATGGTGGCGACTGTTTTACGTGACGGTTTGGTCTCCGGCTCCGATTCGTAACACGAGCTATCACTCTCCTCTTGTGGATGGCGCATGCGCGGACGCTCCCGTTCGCGGGTTGTGTTTACTACGCGAGGTTTCATTCGATTTTTTCTCTCATCACGTGTTGTTTCATAGGCGAACATAGCGCCGCACTGATCGGCCATGATATTAAGAAAACGGGACAACAATTCTAACTCGGGCGCTCCGGAGCGTTCCGATCTAAATTCGTACCATTTATATTTTAAAATCGTGCTAAGTTTTTCTACTATACGACTCACTAACTCGGGCGAGTACAAATATTGCGGTTGATTTAGTGATTTTATGGCCGCTACTGTATTGGATACTTTGCTCGCGAAACTACTGATGTTGCGCCCGTCTTCGCCCATACGGGGCATTCGCTTAATGTTATCTAATTCCGATAATATAAGTAATTCCGGTCGGCCGTATCGCCTTTCTAAGGTGTCCATCACTTCGTATGGATCGGACGACGTGAATAGTAAAGCTCTAACTGTTTCGCGGGCTGCACCTCGCAGTGCTTTTCTTAATCTGGCTACATTTTGTACGTCGGTAAACGTGTCTACTGTGTCGTTGAAGACTGATTTAAATGCCATCCATTCTGTTATGGCCCCGTCGAAGTGGGGTAGCTCGTGGATGAATTTAGGAGCTTTCGATGTATTGGAATTAACCGCCTGCATAATCGCGTTGGCCAGCATTGCCATGTCGCTGCTACTACTCGACACGTCTTTGCCAACGCGTGGCTCGCCCCTAACAGAGTTGGGTGGTCGCGGCACCTGTCCCGGGATCTGGGCGTTATCTAGTATTACCGGTCTTTTAGTTACGCACTGTTCCGATATCCAACCCTTAACGCGTGACTCTTCTCTACTGGGTGGCTGTTCCGCGTCGTTTGAGCTCTCCAGTTCGATTCTGGCTATTTCTAAACGATTCAATGCAGCCGCGGATGCCGCCCTAGCCCGTGCTAATTCGGAATTATGTAATTCTAACTCGGCTTTTAACATAGATAATCGGCTACTGGCCCTATCCACGGGAATATTAACAACTGTGCCCGGCGCACTCCTTACTTGACTATCTAGCTCTTCTGCCCTGTTCTCGACTATCTGCTCGTTATTACCGCGCGTGTTGCTGCTTCCGCTAGTATTCTCGGCGCTGGTGCCCTTACTCCACGTATTCGATTCTGTAGACGTGGTTTGGCCTGACGTCGGCGTGGTGTCGGTGGAGGGTGTAGTTTTGCCCGAACGTAATACACGTACGTCTTCCATTGCGCACGAGGGGACCCTACTCCTAACAATATCTTAAATTAACACTTTCACTTTCACTTTCACTTGTTCTTAATGTCTTTACCTAACTTGCCTATCTTGCCTATCTGCCTGGCCGGACTACTACCGCGGTGATGCCGGACCAGGAATGGGAATGTACGGGATAGGAAGGTAGGAACCTCCCGGCATAGGGCGCAGGTGTTCACGGGAGCATTAAAGAATGGCGGGAAAACCACCCTTGTCGTTGCGTGCCAACCTGTGGCCCCAGAACGTGCCCGCACCGTACCGGCGAGGTCTGACTATGACACCTGGGGAGGTGCGTGAAGTCGTCAGCCACTTCACTATGCCTCCGTACGCTGTGATGGCCTTTAACACCGCTAGGTGGCCACGTACGTAATGACGATTTGTAACAAGTAATTAACAGTGGTTAGGCAAGACCAACTGCTAACACTCGCGCGTTCGTATTTCTTTCTTGCTTTGACGCACACTTGTTTCTTTTCTTGAGATGCACTTGCTTCTTTTCTTTGAGATGCACTTGCTTCTTTTCTTGAGATGCACTTGCTTCTTTTCTTGATATGCACTTGCTTCTTTTCTTGATATGCACTTGCTTGAAACAGTGATTCGGCCAAGAAGGACCAATTGTAAGGGGCAGCGCTCAGCGGGGCATGCGCCTTTGGTCTTCGTGGAGCAGTGGACTGTATATTCTTGGGTTAGGTAAATGAGAACAACTTTTAAATTTAAAACAATGCAGTGAAAGGTAGAGTTTCGGAGGAGTCACGGGCAGAGTGACACCTTGTGATACTAGCGAGTCAAGCAGAATAGTGATTAGGCCCGCCGAGCGCGAGATTCTTATTAGAATCGTATCAGCGTTGTGCGAAGGCGGGCCGGTGTGATTTTGCGAGCGCTCGACCAATCAGGTGCGAGCGCGCTGGCGTTCATCGCAAATTTTGAGGCAGGCGTGTATAGTGAGCATGTCTGTTCGTGAGTGTGCGTGCATTTCTTTATTCATATAAAATTTATGGTTACAAATGCTTATGTATATAATTTTAACAATTGTGTATAAAATAAAAGAATTACGACGAGAAAAATAACAATTAAACTTATGAGCTAAACTATAATCTAAGCTGTTATTTACATTAACTTTGAATAGTAAATTCATTTATTTCATGGTAATTTAAAATTTATTTTATTTATTAAATTGGAAAATTAAAATTGACAAAATAATAACAATTTAACACTGGCTACGTAATTCTTTAATACATTTTTTTTCCTAATAAGTATATTCCATAGCATGAAAATTTCTTATCTGGTATCAAACCGAACAGACATAAGGTTACCGAATAGGTCGTATGCCGTATAATGACCGGAATGCTGATGCGTAATCAAGCCTCCTGACAGAAGCGATCAGCGTCGCTTGTTAACATGAACGAGGTATATTAAGATCCTTATTGTGACAGCTTGTGACATCTGCTCCATGCGCCCCACCATGGTTCAGGCCTTGACGTGGCGGTGGGGCTCAGTAACCTAGGGTGAGCCCAACACCTTGGGCGAAGCTAATTGAGCCGAGGGGGCTCTTTGTACTCCTCTTATAAGAAGAGGGGACAAAAGAGCAGGGAGCAAGGGGTGAGGATGGGAACCTCATCACATTGTACTGTCCCGACGTTGGGAGGGGTTGTTCTGTGGTGCGGGACAACCCCTCTGTGGAGGTGGCGTCGGTCCCTTGCGGGACTGACTAGCCGTCGAGGTGCCCTGTCAGCTTAACATTACCATCTTTCGGGCGCAGCGAGTCCCACATACCCATCTGGGGAGACCCACTCCCCAGGCGGAATGCTTCAGACATTTCCCGGCGTAAAAGAAAAAAAAAAAAGGTGTATGGTGTTATGGCAGGCAACCCCTGCCCTGCCTTTATTACCCCAAAATAGCATACCGGCATCAAGTAAGAAATATGCAGGATGGTGGTTACTATGCAAAGCGCATCCCACTTGCCGGTAAAAGTCTATTAACCTGTATTTTTTATTTACATTCCAAACGCGTTTTTTTTTGGTAGAATTTGTCTCCTTTCTGTTTTGTTCATAATTAAAGTTTCCAAACTACAAATTCAATTAAATATTTTGATATGTATATAAACCTTAATAAACGTTTTAATCGTAGATTAATATTTGACATTGGAAATTGTATGTGTTGTAAGATAAAAAAATATTGTGTACAGATAAAATTTGACTATGTTTTAAACTCTTAACTATGATCTTCATATCTATCCAAACAATAATTAAATATGAACGAAACTTTTGTAATTACTTAATTGCATGGGTGTGTATTACCAAAATGGTATTCATTGAATAGACTATAAGCAATTATATTGTAACAAAGAGATAATTTAAAAGAATTTAATAAACGCTGGTCGTTAAGTTAAACTTTACAGGTTTCATTTTAAATACCATTGCTTAATTTTAAAGCTAAGCAATTAAAATCACAATCCTAATTAACTTTTTGTCTAAATAATCACTTTACAAAGGATTATATTTCCGTTAAAATTAATTAAAATTATGTTCAATGACATTTTTGTATATTATAATGTTTGTGATCAAAGCAAAGATGCTAACATTAATTACTACCATTCGTGATAATCATCGTCAATTGATGCAAATGCAGAAATAAAAATACAAATCAATCCTTTGATAACGAAAAATTTAGCATCTCATCTCAAATCAAATCATTTAAATAAATTTTAGTAACATTAACTCGACTAATGTTTAGTATTTCCAGTATCTATAATCAAAATAATCAAAACTGAATTTCGAGAATTTTATAAAAATAATTTAAGACACCATATTAAATTTCACCTGGGGCTATGTTACATTAACTAAATAACTATGTTTTAAGCCTATCTTATATCTTTAAATGAGCAATTCTTGTATATATATATATATATATATATATATATATATATATAATTGGAATCTCCTCGGAATCGGCTCCAACGATTTTCATGAAATTTTTATATAGGGGGTTTCGGGGGCGATAAATCGATCTAGCTAGGAATCATTTTTAGAAAATGTCATTTTATTAAAAAAAAAAAAAAAAATATACCGAGCAAAGCTCGGTCATCCGGGTACTGCCATTATTAATTAATTTACTCGAAATAATAATGTGAAATCATTATTTTTACTGCTCCTAAAATGAATAATCACACTAATATTGATATATAATCTCACTTTTTTGGTTTTTAAATGTTTAAGGTTTTTTTTGGTGTAGAATTTTTATATGAAAAATAGTCATAGAAAAAAAGATTGTATCACAATTATTCTTGTCAAGTATTATTAAGAAAACCTAAATCAATCAAATGATTCGAATTTAGATTTTTTCCCTGAAATTTGCACCTAAAATTAGCACTTTTGTTAGCATTACTAACACAAAGCTTTCTCAAATTACAGGAAGTGAAGAACAAAGATGTTATTCTCCGCGCGGGAAGGCTTTAGGAGGCCACAGCGTCACTAACAATATGGTTTACTCGCGAGGCAGAGCTCAAGATTGGGATAGAATAGCTGCTGATGGCAACCTTGGATGGTATTTATGTAGTTATCTGTACTGAAATATAATTGTCAAATAAATTTTTGAAACTTTGAGAAAATGTATTGTGAGAGATCTTCTGGCCATAGTAGCGGTTTTTATATAAATACGTTTCCTTAATTTCTCGTGACCTTTACGCCAAAATATATTATAATACGAAATTTCTAAATAGGTACTTAATATCTAAGATATAAGATCTAGTCTATATATTACTGAATATTATGTTAGTCAAAAAAGTTTCTATCTTACTAACTTTTCTTTTGTGTATCCAGGATTTTACTGTTAGGGCTTCATTATTTATTTTATTTATTATTTTTGTAGGTCCTACCAAGAAGTGCTACCATATTTTATGAAATCTGAAAGAGCCGAATTGAAGAAATACAAAAACGCCAGCTACCACGGACGTGACGGTGATATAACTGTTGAAAATGTTCCATTTAAGTAAGCAATTTCTTAGTACTATTTAGTACTATTATTTATTTTGTGATACTTCCTTCTTTTTTTCTTTAACGCCGGGAAATACTCTGGGGCATCCCGCGGGGGAGTGGGTCTCCCCACGCGGGTACGTGGAACTTGCTGCGCCCGAAAGCTGGTAAGTGGATACAGCTGTACCCACTAAAACCCGGCGAGTGCCACCAATGCCGCCTTTGGTGAAGTGCCCCGGATCTGTTAAGCAAACAGGGCACCTCGACGGCTAGTCAGTCCCTCAGGGGACTGACGCCACTTCCACCAACCACAGAGGGGTTGCTTCGCACCACAGAATAACTCCTCTCAACGTCGGGACAGTACAATGGAGTGAGGTTCCCGTCCTCACCCCTTGCCCCCGGCTCTTTATCCGCTATTCTTATAAGAATAGCCCCGTCGGCTCAATTAGCGTCGGCCAAGGTGTAGCGGCTCACCCTAGGCTACTGAGCCCCACCGCCACGACAAGGCCTGAACCATGGTGAGGTCAGTGGTACTTCCTACTTATCTACATATTATTATTTTTTCTAATTTCAGAACTGGACTTGTAGAAGCATTTCTTGCAGCTGGGAGAGCGTTTGGACATCCAACAATAGATTACAATAACCCAGATCAACTAGGATTTGGATACGTTCAAACAATTAGTAATAAGGGCCATAGACTAAGCACAGCTAAGGCTTTTCTCCACCCTAATAAAAGGCGAAAGAATCTTCACATACTAACTGAAGCTCGGGCAACCAAAGTTGTTATTCAGCCACAGAATAAAAGAGCATATGCCGTTGAATATATTAAAAATAATGTCAAATATACCGCCCGCTTCAGACGAGAAGCAATTTTATCAGCTGGCCCCATAGGTTCAGCTCAGTTACTCCTGTTATCTGGAATTGGACCAGGAGAAAATATGCAAAATTTGGGTTTACCCACAATATCTGACCTAAGAGTTGGGAAAAATTTATACGACCACATCAGTTTTCCTGGAGTAGTTTTTAAGCTAAATAGCACAAATGCTAGTTTGATGGAACCTAAAGTAGCTACTTTATCTAACTTGATGCAGTGGCTTCAATATGGTGATGGTCTAATGACGACACCCGGAGGAATTGAAGGAGTTGGGTACTTGAAAACAGCCCTATCTGAAGATTTGGATTTGGTTCCTGATATAGAATTGCTAAGTATGGGAGGATCTTTGACTTTAGATTCAGGAAATGCGATCAGAAAAAGTTGGAAGATATCCGATAAGACTTATTATACCGCATTCGGTTCCCTTAGTGGTTTAGACACATGGCAAGCGATACCTGTACTTTTGCATCCTAAGTCAAAGGGATATTTAGAACTGCGAGATACAAATCCTTTTTCACATCCAAAGTTATTTGGAAATTATCTGACTGATCCAAAGGACTTAGCAACTTTAAAAGAGGCAGTGCAATATATTATAAAATTAGGTGAATCAGAACCGTTTAGAAAATATGGTGCTAAATTACATTTAGCTTCATATCCATCATGCTCTATTCATCCTTTGGGATCAGATCCCTACTGGGAGTGTGCGATTAAAACTATGGTAGTTTCCCTTCGAAGACAAGTAGCTACATGTAAAATGGGACCTCCTACAGATAATGATGCCGTGGTGGATCCTGAATTAAGAGTATATGGTGTGGATGGTTTAAGAGTTGTTGATTCAAGTATAATTCCTAAAACACTTAGTTCAGATACAAGTGCGGCAGAAATTATGATAGCTGAAAAAGCCGCCGATATGATAAAGAAAACTTGGTCAAATGTAATAGTCTCTTAAAAACCTCTTATGCATAAGTATTATTTTTAATGACTTTTTATAGATATTTTATTGACTTAATTTTAAGTTTAATATTAAGTTGCCATCATGGAAAGCAGTCAAAAATGTATCAGATAATCTCTTTTTAGTTATAAAATACTGTAGTCATTTAAACGTGAGTAAGTAATTAAAAAACAATTTATGTCATTGTTTTATGCCAAATTATTAAGTAAATTTCGCAATGTTTGTGTTGAAATAAACGTAGAAAAAGGGACAGTCATCGTTTAATTTTATTCCAACATTAATAGAAGCCCGTCAGAGATTGGGGTTTTGCACGGTCATGTTAACCCCAATATAAAATTAATGGTTACTCTGTATAGAGATCCATTTAGAGGGGAAGGTATTTACTGGAATTATTTTTCAATGGTTTGGTGGGAGGGATGCGCTTTGTGTGTTGCGCCCGTCAGCTTAGGTACCACCATCCGCTTATTTCTCCCCTGAGACCGTTTAACTATGTTCAGACAAGGAAAAGTGGACAGTATATAAAATAACCGAACCGACTCCTAGTATGTTTTGGGGCAACCAAGGCGTGTACGACCTAGCACTCCTCTTTTCTCTTTTCAATTAATACGAGGGGTCACCCAAAAGTGAGCTTTCTTGTACCTTGTAAGATTATACGTATCATTCCTAGAAGATTAATTTGAATACTAGCAGTCTGAAAGATAACACTTTAATACCTCACGGGGCTGTGATTAAGTATCTCGGTTTGAAGAAAATATCTACCAAAAAACTACTGAATGGATTTTGATGAAACATTACATTAATATTATAGCTTATGTATCAGAATAGCATATAGACTATAATTTATCCCTGTACTCCCACGGGAATGGGAAGTACGTGGGTGAAACCGTGGAGCGCTGGTAGTCCAACATAAAAAGACATTGTAGATATCAAAAGCATTATCAGCTCTCTCTATATGACTTGACACCAAACACTTTTTTTTTCTTTAACGCCGGGAAATCCTCTGAGGCATCCCGCGGGGAGTGGGTCTCCCCACGCGGGTATGTGGGACTCGCTGCGCGCGACAGCTGGTAGACGCAGCTCTACCCACTAAAACCCGGCGAGTGCCACCAATGCCGCCTTTGGTGAGGTGCCCCGGATCTAGAAAACAAACAGGGCACCTCGACGGCTAGTCAGTCCCGCAAGGGACCGACGCCACCTCCACAGAGGGGTTGTCCCGCACCACAGAACAACCCCTCCCAACGTCGGGACAGTACAATGGGGTGAGGTTCCCATCCTCTCCCTTGCCCTTGGAAAATCGACTACAATTATATGAAAACCCATATAGTTGACGTGGAATACTAATTGTACCTAACCAATGTTCTAGTTAACTTATGTGATGAAATTGACACGCCAATTAAACCTTAACAAATACATTTCATTTTGCAAATGAATTTACGTTTGTTGTTATGATAATGACGTTATGTTTTGTATTTATTATGACAACTAGTACGTTTGAGTTGATTGCGCATGATTATAAAATCATCTGAGGATATTTGTGAAATATCCGGCAGCAGGTAGAACCGGCTTCTTAACGAGTCAACTTATATTTCATTCTAAACATTCTTTAAGGTCCCGATTTCGATTTAACAAAAACAAAATTCCACATTTATATAAATGTGAAATTTAAGATGAAAAATAAATTCTTGTTGTTCTATCATGTTGGATATTTAAAATATTATAGTTGTTGTTATTATTCTTGAAATATGTGTATAGATCATAAATATAGAATTATTATAAACCAATTCCAAAGACACTTAATAAAAATTACATAAGCTTAATAGATTCATGTCTTGCCGTGACTACATAATATAATCGTATAAAAAAAAACACCTTACTTATACGCCTAAAATAACTATGTTGTTATAATACGAATAACTTGTTGCTCTTTATAAAATTTATAGTCTTTTGGCGTCGAAACAACTTGTGTCAAATGTTGTCGTACTTTTAATATTTAAAAAATGGATAGGTACATTCATACTACGCCTACATAGCGGGAACGAGGAAGATTATAGCATGTCTAAATTTCTTGCCTTTGTCGCAAGTCATACCTACTGGTTCTCGAATGCAATACAAACGCTATGTTCGAAGTTATTTAAGGAGTTTTGAAAGACATGATTTGAAATTGACATGAAAAAAGAGAACCTTGTGCGAGATGTGAACTTGTAAAACTCAAATAATTTATGTTAATATTTAGTTATTTATGTGCTGTTAGTGATGTCACTCCAAGTGTGATGATTTTCAGTAACTCCTCATGAGTTACTGAAAATCAGCGTCTCACCATTGCTGTAATGGTGTGGCAAATGCTGAGTGGCTACCTCTATTGTTCGCAATAATTAATCTATGTGAAACTACGTTATAAACGATTACGTTTTTATCTATGTTGTGGACAATAAAATATTTTTCTTTCTTTCTAATTAGTTATATATTTTTTTCTACATTTGAAAAAATATCGATTTTATTAAAGATATCTTAATGTCTTCAACATATATTTATATTACAAAAAAATATTACTTTGTTAAACTTTATCTTTTGCGTACCTATATATATTTTTTTGGTTTAATTAATAAATAATAAATATCAACAATTTTTTTTATTATCTATGGATGCTTTTTTTACACCACTTGTGTTACGGGTACCAGACAAAGGAAATATATTTAATACTATTATATATACACTATACTTTATATATTTATATTATATGTATACATATAAATATATATAATAAAAATTATTATATATATACTATACTTACACATATTTAAGATTTTTTTTATAATACACATATTTAATACACATCCATGACCCAGGAACACAAAAAACTTTTTTGTTCCCTGGCGGGATTTGAACCCGCAACCTCCGGCTTGAGCGCTAACGCGCTAACCAATGAGCTACAAAAGTCGTCATAAATATATATTTATATTATTTAACCCACTATTGTTTTTCTTTCAACTTAGAAAAAATACACAAATAAGAAATAAATATCTCTCGTAATATATCTCGTATATAATATAAAGAACTATTATTGAATAAATAATAATTCCATAAAAGATTAATAAACTGAACTTACCTACGTACTCTACGTACTGTAGTACTGTATAGTACTGTACGTATTGTTTTTGAACCAATGGATTATTCACTTGATCACTTAATTTATTGAGACCACAAGACAACACTGAAAACAGAATGACATTAAAGCTATGCTTATGGACAAATATAAATCACAAAGTTATTGTGCGATTTTACTTTAATCACAATTTTCGCGGTCGCTATTAAGCCATGAATTGATGGCGGTTAATATTTTAATGCGTTACCCGATACTATTAGAGAGTTAGAGTGTCCACCATGGTCTTTATGCGGGTGTGCTAATTCAAAATTCGAGAAGTCTGTGAGTTGAATTCGAGTTTCAAGATTAAATAAGGTTAGTTGAATGAATGGCCGGGAAGCGCAGTCGCCCACGCTCCGTCGAGCGCGCGAACGTTGGAAACGCCGCGGTGCCTCAACAAGTGGAGTGGCTCAAATATTAAATGTCAATCGAATATTATGTCAACTTATACGTAGTGATTAAGTGTCAAAAGTGATTTTAATATTTGATTAAAATAAAAGAATAAAAATCATGGTCATACATAATAAATAAAATAAATTTAGTTTTTTTATGTATTGTTTTTTTATTTGTTTTATTTTTCTCCTAATTAGTTTTCGTCCTTTTCAAGGAGTCAAGGAGTAAAAAATGTTAAAAGTTAAATTATGTTTAAGTTAAATGTGGATCTGCGTTTTTTTAAACCAATGTCTAAAACTTAAAAGTTAGTAAAAAAAATTTACTTAAAAATTGAGAAGTTTTAAAATTCATTCCTTTTTTATATCATCAAAAATTATTCAAAACCCAGAATTCCTTTACTACTAAAAAAAGCAATAATACAATTTCCTAATCTACGGGTGTCATTTATTGTGTAAGCAAATTTTGCATTGTATATAATTGAATGAAAAGAAAGCAAAAAGGAAAAGTTAATATTATAATACAATTATGCGCATTCCAGACTCGGGCTCCGAAAGTAATTGAAATGAATATGTTTGTTTTGTTTTTACTGTGTTAAACATCTGCTTTATTTTAACTTTAATTCAATTATTATACATCTTGAAAATATTATTATACATTTCTTTACTTTGTGTCTAAATAATATATTATCTGCTTTAAAATTGATTTGCAAGATTCTATCCGAAGAAATATACGTTACCAGTTAAACAAAAGCTTGTAAAATAAATCAGTTTTTCATGAAAACTTGATATTATACATGTATGAACAGTATGATTATTCTTAAATTGTTTTATATCTAATACTTATAATCCAAAAATATAAAAAATCTAATAATTAATTCTAATTAATCAAATCATAAATCATAAAGTTTTTAATCATAAAGCATATTTTATATAAATAATTATAAATTGTTATCAAATTGCCTTTCACTGATTGTGCTTAATTGCAGTAGGTGGTATAAATGAATTTCGATTACGAGAGCTTAACTACATTCCCCGTCGATAAATAATTCAACGGTATTGTTGGGAAATGTTTTACGGTTTTTCGCGTTTCAGGTAAGAATGTTTTAAAACTCTAATTTTTAATTCACGGATTAAGCGCTTTAAAGCTTATTGTAGTAGAAAATGTAAATTGGTAGGTTTTTTAAAGGGGTTTCACAGCCATAAAGCCTGCGGCACCTGTCTTTCATGTACATCTAAATGGCGTATGAGAATTTTTTAAAAAGGGTGCATTACTTAATACTCATTAATAAAGATATGTAGGAACGTTAAAAGAATATTATTAAAACAGTATAAGAAGGTGGAGTTTGATCATGTGCTTTGGCAACTAGAATTCTTAACGCGTACATCAATCACGGAGATTTTATGCCAAAAAACCATGCTAAAACTGCATGCCCTAAAACATTAAAAGTCTTGTGCGGCATGTAAAGTTACCGTGATTTAATAGGGTATAGTGTATGCACGCTTTGGTTGGCTTTGTATTTACCTGATTAAAAAAGATAATCATTAACAATTATTTATTTACAATCCTAAGTAATAAATCTTAAGTATTATATTATTTAAAAAAAGAGATTTAATAAGGTCAATATTTTATACAAAATAGAACATTATTGATTTTTTCAGTATGAAGTAAATTAAACATAATATTATATTTAAATATTAAATTTTTTTTTTCGACGTTACAGATGTAAAATTCATTAATTATTAATAATATTTTTATCAATGATTTGTATCAAAAGAATACAAAGATTTTATGAATTTATATATTTAATAATTTGTTTGATTTTTTTTAACAATAATTATTATGTTAAAGACACTTTAATTCATAATTTATATTATTTCTTTTATTATATTACTTGTAATTGTCTGGCTGCAATTATCATGGGTGTTACGTAGATTTGTCGTTTAAAGATCGATTTGGGTAACACAGTCGTTGTTTTTAATTTATATTCTTAGTAAAATTTGCATATTATGTAATTTATATGTGTATTCATGATTCAGTCGAGTCCGTGCGACGAATGCGTTAGTCCGGTCATATTTAAAATAGCTTTTTAATACCGCCATTTTTTAATTGTCAATTGCCACTTGATAGCACATCGGGAATCGTTCTTACTACAATTAATCGCCATGAAAATCTTAACATGAATTTAATGTTTTCACGCCATCCACATGTTTATAGTGTGCCAGGTTCAGCTCTTATATATGGGTCTTGTTAATAGTTAATACTAATTGCCCTCGTATTAGTCTAATGCTTATTTAATGTTCCATAATATTATAATTGCTGCATTTATATGATTACCTTTAAAACCATCGCTTGGCATAAAAATAACAATTAGTTTTTAGAGTTGGCTTAAATTACTTTTGTACGGTTCTGAAATCTTACATTGAGCTTTTGTTAGAAAGTAAAAAAGAGGACATATGTCTCGAAACAGACTGCCATAAAATAACGCATTAATTTCCTTCGTATTTGAAAGAAAGTAGAAATCCGAGTCAGAAATCCATAAGGATTATTGGAAATTGGAAGAAAAAAGGAGAACTTGTAAAAGGATTCATAAGAGTCCTTTTACAAGTTCCTTGACCTTCCAATTTAAATGGACAAATTTACTTTAAGTAGAGGCTCTACGGGTAGTGACCACTCGCCATCGCGTTAGAAGCGTATTCGTTTGGCACATACATTTTTAGAATATAAACATTAATTCAAAATAAAATCCTAATAGGATTTTGAAATTTAAATGTTTACAGAATTTAAAATTATTCATTTTTAAACTAAAAATCCGAAATTCGTGCATAGAAATTATGCATAGCTTTGAAATTTTGGTTGAAACAACGATTTTCTTAAAATGCTCGTTCTATCAAACACAAGAGTTCCGACATCGAGGGGAAAGTCCAACACAGAATTGTATACAAGTAGCTTGTTAAAAGTAAACATTATATTATACAGAAGAGGCAGTGCCATGCTGCATTGCAGCCGAACTGGGCCGGCACGACCAGGGTGGTACCTCTCGCTCACATAACACCGGCGTCAAATGACAGCTATGCTGTCGCGTTTCGTGCGGTTTGTGAGTTTCCGGTGGCCCATTGGGGCGGATAGGGAAAAAGAGGGCGGCGCATCTGCGTGGTCTTGGTTGTGCGGATGTGTACGGGCATTGG
This sequence comes from Helleia helle, assembly GCA_963853865.1. Lineage (NCBI taxonomy): Eukaryota > Metazoa > Arthropoda > Insecta > Lepidoptera > Lycaenidae > Helleia > Helleia helle. Next base: position 10,798,475 of record OY971418.1, on the reverse strand, counting down.
CGCCGTTAGGCTCCGACAACTCGTTTGCCCCCTGATGACATAAAAAAAATACAAAACAAGTACAAATTAAGATACATAAATACTTTTCTGTTTGTATATATTCCATATTATCCTCAGGCGTCGTGTCGAGCGCTTGCTATTAAACCATACGTATATATCACACACTTATGATTAAATCTCATTATGCGAAACGATTGTGGTCGACATAAAACCCGTATTTTACACACGTACTTGTTAAACACATTCAGCCAGCGCCAAGAATATGAACTGCGAGACATCAACAATTGAATCGTCGAGCGAGATAAAGTTGTAAAACTTATATAATTATAGCACTCGTATAATTTATAAAGTTTGGTTATGGATGTAATATGATGGTTTTGAGGTTTTGTGTTCATGGAGGGTCAAAAGTGTTAACTTAGATCCTAAGTTACTAAGGCTCCTCTCTTTCCGACACAGTACAATGCTGTGTCGTTTCTGACAGTGTAAGGATACATAAGGTATAGTTTTTTTTTAAGAGCATAGGACGGCAAACGAGCTATTGAAGCCGTTTGGCGACTATCGACGCCCATATACATCCGCACAATCAAAGATTATGCAGATGCCCTCCTTTTCCCTATCCCCCCATTGGGTCACCGGAAACTCACAAACCGCACGAAGCGCGACATCAGTGGTGGTCACTTGACGCCGGTGTTATGTGTGAGAGGTACGACCCCGGTCGTGCCGGCTTAATTCGGCTGCAAAGCAGCATGGCACTACCTCCTACAATAACTAGCCTATTCTATTTCCTACATTTTGTTCCTCTTACTTCCTTACAATTGCCGAAGTTAGAAGTTAGGTAGATGAAGTGTTGGTCGACCATTATACATGTGGGAAGATGATCTCCACGTAGTGACCGATCCGTGTTGGATGCTAAACGGTGCTTACATCGAAAGATCGATTTTTTTAATTTTTGTCGGTCTATCTGTTTGTTCCTGCTAATCTCTGAAACAGCTGGACTGATTTTGACTTTCACTGGCAGTTAATTGATATTTTAAGAAGTAACTTAGGCTACTTTTGTTAAAAAAAAGATTCCGCGAAAATAAATAGAAAAAAAAAACCAATAAAATAGTAAACAATATCCGATTCATATAGGATAGTATTTATTATACATATATTTATATAAATATAATGTGTTATGAAAATAATCACCATTTTCTTCTTTTACGCCGGGAAATGCTCTGAGGCATCCCGCGGGCGAGTGGGTCTCCCCACGCGGGTATGTGGGACTCGCTGCGCCCGACAGCTGGTAAATGGACGCAGCTCTACCCACTAAAACCCGGCGAGTGCCACAAATGCCGCCTTTGGTGAGGTGCCCCGGATCTAGAAAACAAACAGGGCACCTCGACGGCTAGTCAGTCCCGCAAGGGACCGACGCCACCTCCACAGAGGGGTTGTCCCGCACCACAGAACAACCCCTCCCAACGTCGGGACAGTACAATGGGGTGAGGTTCCCATCCTCACCCTTTGCCCCCTGCTCTTCTGTCCCCTCTTCTTATAAGAGGGGTACAAAGAGCCCCCTCGGCCCAATTAGCTTCGCCCAAGGTGGGTGCACCTTGGGTGAGCGGTGGCTCACCCTAGGTTACTGAGCCCCACCGCCACGACAAGGCCTGAACCATGGTGGGGATAAAAATAATCACCATATCAGTCCTTATGCGGCTATAAATCTAAACTAAGCGGGCGAAGCAAGAGCTAGTATAACATATAAATGTATTAAATAACGAGTTAGCATGTGTTTGTTGTATTTCTCTTTGCGTGTGCTTCAGTAATATATTATAATGTGTACTTTTCCTCTTTGCGGCTAAGCGGATTCATATTGTACAAAATGGCTTAACTAGTAAACCATTTTTTAAGCTAGACAGTGTAAGTGGTAAATACACGCTTACGTTAAAACACAAATGAAATATGGTAGATTAAAAGCGATGCAAGTCTAAAAACTTCGTTACGTTCAGAAGTAGAGACTTAATTGTCACTGCAAACGCTATGCATTTATTATTAATGAATAATAAATCCTGTTCATACTAATACAATTACTGGGATTAATTTTCACATTTAATTTACCTTAATTTGCTCATTGTGTCGTTCAGCTTCGAGTTTTTATATTTTATCATTATCACCGTAATGGTGTTTTATCCATCATCATGTTTCTGCCACTAGACTAGACTTATGCCTATTTTGATGACGAAGGTCGGTCCACTCCCAGCTATGGACGACGATCTTTTATAGATAATTATAACTGTAGCGTAAATGTAAATTATAAAAGGTAGGAAGGTTTTAGTATCATTTAAGTAGAGCTTTTGGATTCTGATGATAACCAATGTTCTAGAAACTAGGAAGAAAGGTGTCTGAAATTGGTCGATGCAGTTCAATTATTTACGCTTCAGTGTCTTTGACTCCTTTGACTAACGTTTACACTGCAGGTAGCTTTGAGGAGCACTTTACTATGACTCATTCTACTGTAGTATACCAAGCTATATTGCACATTCAGTTCCTGATACAATATTTCATGCTTTTATCATTGTTAAATCTATGTTTAAAGAAAAACTGCACTATTATTTAACATAGTTATAATTTCCAATAATAGACAGTAAATTGACCGCCACACCCGGCGGTTGGCTGAGTATGTAGATTCTATAATTGCTTGCATAACTATTTAAAGAAAAAAATAACAATAAAGTTAGTTCTAGTCTATGGTGGCAATGAGAATTGAAGTAATATATAATATTCACAGTAGATATTCCAGTGGCTAAAACGCAGTAATATTAAACCTGACTTGGCTTGGACACAAATGGAAAATGCGTCCGAGCATAGACTCATATATGGGCACCGAAACGGCATGTATATTCATGCATTTGAATGCAATTCATACATTAGGGTATACTTTCAGGATTCCTTAAAATAATTCATAGGTCAAGTTCGAACCCAAACCTCTTAATTTGAGACGCGACTCTGTAATAAATAGACCATCATAGATTTATTGCAGGACTATTTAGATTATCTTACTTACTTACTCCGTTGGCTTAACGACCCGAAGTGGATCTTGGCCTCCCATACGAGATGGCGCCACGCGATCTGTCGATCTCCTCCCAATTTATTGCGTCACGGGCGCGTAGGTCTTTTATCACTTCGTTCTTCCAGCGGTATTTGGGTCGGCGGCCGCATAGCTGTCCCTTATAGGCCCTTCTCTCCGCCCTGTCAGCGGGCATTCTCTCGAGATGTCCAAGCCACCGGAGTCTAACAGTTTTACTTTCTCCTACAACATTGGCCTCAGACATGAGACACCATATGTTATTATTTATAATTAGGTACAATATTTAATTAAAAGCACACATTGAACCTTACTGAGAGTGCCCTTAAACCCTTAAACTAAAACCACTGCGAACGCCTTCAGCCACTTTTTGAGGGTCCCGAATCTGCAGTCAACAGGATCAACTCAACGACAGACTGGCCCCAGTGTAAGCCAGACTACTCCTCGTAGGGGGAACTGCCCGACCGCTACTAAGTAGTCTCCGTGACTTCGTGCCATACTGGGTGCATACATACTCGCTGCGCCCGAATGGTGGTAAGCTCTACCCACTAAAACCCGTCAAGTGCCACCAATGCCGCCTTTGGTGAGGTACCCCGGATCTGATGAGCAAACAGAACAAAACAACCTCGACAACTAGTCAGTCCCTCAAGGACCGACGCCACCTCCATATAGGGGTTGTGCTGCACCACAGAACAACCCCTCCCAACGTCAGGACAGTACAATGGGGTGAGGTTCCCTTCCTTGCCCCTTGTCCCCCTGCTTTTTTGTCCCCTCTTCTTATAAGAGGTGTACAAAGAGCAGCTCCCTCGGCTCAATTTGATTCGCCCAAGGTGCTGGACACACCCTAGGCTACTGAGCCCCACCGCCACGACAAGGCTTGAACCATGGTCGGGCCGTTCTAATCCCCTTGCACACCAGTATATTTTCAGGTATCTACTCAATTGTCTTCCTTATTGTTTTAAAACGTACAAGTTTAAGGTATTTCCCCAATCTCTTTAGCTTCGTTAGTGATTGGATGGCAGATGGACTGTTTTTTCTACGGCGCGGCTCAAACGTAAAACTGATTCGTTACGAATGTAAATAAATGAACCAATTTTTATGCTGAAATATTGTTTTCGCTTCAGTAAAACGTCACATTTACGGACTCGATTTTACGAGGCAGTAAAACGACTCAATAAATTATTGTTTTATGTGTTGCACTTTATTGTTAACCTTTTTTAATCGTTTAATTACACATTAAGTTTCATTGAAGTGATTACGGTATTTTATTAAATAATAGTAATTTACGCTATCTCTATTTGAATATTTACACTTATGTAGCGTAGCACGGTTTCTCCCACGTACTCCCCATTCCCGTGAGCGTTCAGTTATTATGATGTATAAGTTCTATTATTGCAAAGTTTCATTAAAATCCATTCATTTGTTTTTGTGTGAAAGAGTAACAAACATTCATCCGATACTTTCGGATACTTTCGCGTATATAATATTAGTAGGATCGTATAGGATCGACCGCTTTGATCATGTGCCGTACAGATCATTTTAAGCTCGGGACTTTGAAAGAAAAGTAATTTCAATATTCAAAAAAATTAATCATCTTGTTTTTAAAATTATGTTTGTAGCGATCTGAACGGTTACAACGTTTGAGAACTGTGGTAATTTTATGAAGCTTTCGTAACTTATATGATATATCCCTTGAAATATTCGCTTAAGTGTGTACATCATACGTTTAAATACGGTCTTGTGATATCCACGACGTAATTAACATGAAACTTTTTCATCTAAGACTCTAAATTTAAATCTATAAATAGCCATTTTACAAAAATAGCTATTTATAGATTACATCAAGTCTGGCAGCCAATTAGTATAACTACTTATTACTACTACTACTAGCGAGACCTCCCCACTTCCAACCTACATAAACCTGCCGTGATAGATTTAATTTATATTATTTATATAAAAAAACTATACTTACTCAGTTTCTTGTCAAATATTTCATAAATAAAAAAATAGGTTTATAAGGCTTGTCGAGATGTCGTTAAAAGCTTGGACCTGTTAGAAATTGGACCATGAAAAAAGTAATAAATGCGGATGTTTCGGCCCCACACATTTATTCGTTCGGTTCGCCGACATAAATCATTCTCTGTCATAAATCGAATCCCGTGTTTATATGGCACTAAAAAGTCCAAAAAATTGAAATACATTCCTAATTGATTATCAATTTCGATTGCCTGTTCGCTAAAGACAAATTACTAAATTCTTCTCCTACGGTAAATTAGGACATATAATTGTATATATGTATAAATATTATATAACCTCTATAAAAATTAATGTAAAAGTATAGTAACTAACTGAGAACGACTTTAAGAAACAATGTCATACATTCAGTCAGACAAGATCTTCAAACCTCAGATGTTGGCAATTCCTAAAGGAAACTAGAACTTAAAAGAAGAAGAAGATCTTCAAACATCATTTAAAAAATACTCTTTAAATTTTAAATATAATATGTTTTACATATTCAAAATTAAAAAAGAAACGGGCTAATATCAAACATCCAGTCCCCTATTAAAATATTTTTACATAAAATCTCGTGCAATTTTTATTACACGTACTCGGGAACTCTAGCCACGGGGTCTACATGGCACTAAAAAGTCCAAAAATTTGAAATACATTCCTAATTGATTATCAATTTCGATTGCCTGTTCGCTAAAGACAAATGACTAAATTCATCTCCTACGGTAAATTAGGACATATAATTGTATATATGTATAAATATTATACTTAGAGGTTAGAGGTTATACCTCTATAAAATTAATTTAAAAGTATAGTAACTAACTGAGAACGACTTTAAGAAACAATGTCATACATTCAGTCAGACAAGATCTTCAAACCTCAGATGTTGGCAATTCCTAAAGGAAGCTAGAACTTAAAAGCAGAAGAAGATCTTCAAACATCATTTAAAAAAATACTCTTTAAATTTTAAATATAATATGTTTTACATATTCAAAATTAAAAAACAAACGGGCTCATATCAAACATCCAGTCCCCTATTAAAATATTTTTACATAAAATCTCGTACAATTTTTATTACACGTACTCGGGAACTCTAGCCACGGGGTCTACATGGCACTAAAAAGTCCAAAAATTTGAAATACATTCCTAATTGATTATCAATTTCGATTGCCTGTTCGCTAAAGACAAATGACTAAATTCTTCTCCTACGGTAAATTAGGACATATAATTGTATATATGTATAAATATTATACTTATAACCTCTATAAAATTAATTTAAAAGTATAGTAACTAACTGAGAACGACTTTAAGAAACAATGTCATACATTTAGTCAGACAAGATCTTTAAACCTCAGATGTTGGCAATTCCTAAAGGAAGCTAGAACTTAAAAGAAGAAGAAGATCTTCAAACATCATTTCAAAAAATACTCGTTAAATTTTAAATATAATATGTTTTACATATTCAAAATTAAAAAAGAAACGGGCTAATATCAAACATCCAGTCCCCTATTAAAATATTTTTACATAAAATCTCGTGCAATTTTTATTACACGTACTCGGGAACTCTAGCCACGTACGTGGTCCCTACATTTTACATGTCACACATCTGTGTGGAGAACGTATTCTTTCTATTTTACGTTAACAAAAGATGAATCACAAAATGTATTCTACAGCGTGCACGCTACGAGCGCTACGATGGCTACGACAGCTACGTCAGCTACGCGGCTACGGGCATATGCGTGTGTGGCATCACACGCTTTCGGGAACGCCTCTATGTTTAGTCACGCAATGTTTCGTCCAATTTAATAAATTACCATTTGCCTTTTACACATTAAGCAACAAAAATAATATACTCATAGTTTTATTACTCACAATTATTTCACTTCAATTATATTCACATAAAAATAATGAAAACAAAATCAACACGTGATTTTAAATGAAGTTGTACGAGTGTTAATTTGCTATTTGTTACACAGACGTAGAAGTTAATGTATACGAGCGTTATTTCTTAGTAAATAAATAGTGTCAGATCTGTAATTACCCCAATAAGCATGCAGCTATTATATTATATTGATTAACATTTAAAAATATTAATATTTTATGGGAAAACCCAATTCAGTGGAGTTAAAAATAGGAGATAAATTAAAAATAAACATTTCATATCTTAAATTTTACTTTGTTTTTTAAGATTATGTTTTTATTGAATAACCATTGCCGCGTTATAATATGATATGGTAATTCGTAATGAATTTAGTGTTTATTATTTTATTAATAGAGTTTCGCTTCTTATTACACCTTTTTCCATTAACTTAAACCATAATGTATCATATTAGTATATTTTTATTTATCCAATCTTCGCAAGAATGCTTAACGTTAGAAACGTCTTGTAAACGCCGCTGATCCACATATACTACAATAAAAACATTACCAAAAAAAACACCTTTAAAAAGAAGCAACACGTTTTTAAATAAAATGTGTATTAAATATTTAACATAACATATGTCTACAAGGGGTAAGGTATGGTTTGAGGAATCAATTCATTCCGTATTCAATGAATGCAAATTTAATGGCAACTCGCAGTATGCTTTCCAAATTAAACTTCGCTGCAATCCCGACAGGAAAAGGGAATGAATATAAAATTAAATTACCTGATTTTATTTATCTTCTAACAAGTATTTGCCGTACAACTTTTAAGATACGGAAAGTTTTGAGCTCATAAATATATTTTCGCTATTTTGACAAAGTAACCGAATCAATGGTCGCTCTTCACTAAGCACATAGTCATTTTTCGATATATGTAATTTGTATGTTTGTCTTGTTATATATATATGCAACGTATTGTTTGAGGTATTCTTTGACGTATGTATGTGCAATGTATTGATAAATTTTCCTCAAACAATACGTTAGGTATATGATATAGTTAATACGTTGCATATATATATTAGTTATAATAAAACAAACGGTCCTAACGTGGCGTCCTCCCGTGACCATGGTTGCTGTAAAGTATCCGAAACGTCTGTTAAAAACTTAATAAACCGCGATAAAATCTGAGAAAGTTGTTACATTATAATGAGTGAAATTCGTGAAAACATTAGAAAACAATATGTAATATTTTAATTAGTTATTAAAATGAATGATACTTAATTTATTGTTAATAAATAAATAAAGGACTTATTAATGACAGTATCCCAGATATTCTATTCGCCAAGATATTTTATTGTAATAGTTACCTTGGTTTCATGAAAATTAAGTTGCATTTAGATTCTATTATCTCAATCAAATTCTACCAAAAAATCAGAGAACAAAAATCGGCACAACATTTGTCTTATTTCTTCTTCTTTTTGTAAATATTATTTATGTTTCATGTATGCATTACATATGTTTATACAAATTTAAAAAAACATGTATATATTCACAATTAAAGAACAACGCAGTAAAATACAAATGGATGTCGGTTCGCTCGGTAACTTCCCAGTCGTAATGTTAAACTTCGTACGACTGTCTGCGTGGCGCCGACTTTGTGGAGTAAATTACTAGCAGTTTGCTTTTAGGGCTTGCTAGCCCCTCGTGGCAATTGAAATTTACCTCCAACTTCTACCTGTGAATTTGCATCAAAATAATTGAACTCATTGCCAAAAGTATTAGGGGTTTAGGGTATTTACAATAGACCATAATATTATCGAGAATTGTCAGTTCTCAGCCTCAGATGCAGCAGTTTCTGCACACAAAAAAAAACTGGAACTTGAAAAAAATATCATGTCATTATGCATTTTTATTTAACACATTTTCTTAAGGAATAGTCACTTTTTACTCACGTATTACCGCCCGACCGAGCGGAGGACCATACGTAGGAGCGCCGCATAACAGCATGGTAAAAGCGTCCATAGATATTATAATATTAAAATTGTTAAACCTAGTTTATCTTAGCCGCTCTCAGCTGGTGCTTTCCTTGGTCTCGCCCTGAAGCCTTAAGGGAAGAGGAGCCTCGGATCCCCCACTATCTACCAAAAAATTATCCCCCAAAACCTAAGAAACTATTGTAATTGTATGAATGGCTGTTTGTTTTTGCATTATTGTTATGTCTATGTTTGCATCTAGCTTGTCACAATACCGTCGAATACTCTTGGCTACCATTCCTGTAGCTCCTATTACTATTGGTACTATTTCAACTTTGGTTTTCCATAATCGGGTTATTTCTTTTTTTAGTAAGTGGTATTTAGTTAATTTTTCTATTTCTTTGGCGCCAATGTTGTAGTCGGTCGGTATTGTGACATCTATTAGGTAGGTCTTATTTTGTAGTTTGTCTATGTAAATAATGTCTAGTATATTATATTACATTACATTACATTACGTTACGTTACGTTACGTTACATTACATTACATTACATTACATTACATTACATTACATTACATTACATTACATTACATTACATTACATTACATTACATTACATTACATTACATTACATTACATTACATTACATTAGTGTAAGTAATTGTTTAAACTGGTAAATACCGCGTAAAATCCATCCTTGCGGACAGACGGCTAAACCGCCTACCGCGCGGAGCATCGTTACGAAAAACGCTTTATCGACTCCACCTACCACGACGGCGCGCGGTTCCGTGTATTAATCGCCTAAAGACTAATATCTCTGAAAATGCAGTTACGAGGGCGGCACTGAAAATTTCGGGAATCAAGGAAGTGACACAACATTACTATTTAAAAATGTATTTATTGCTTTTCGAAGTATTCTCCGCGAAATTTGACACATTTTTCCATACGATGGAACCAATCATTGAAGCAACCATTCCATTCGGAATTCTTCAGGCGATGAAAATCTCTGACCATGCAATTTATTCTTTATTTTAGGGAAAGTATAGAAATAATTAGGGCTTAGGTCGGGGCTGTACGGTGGATGGTCTAATAATTCTATGTTTTCTTGCTCTAAAAACTCTTTTGTTCTGTGCGCGGTGTGAGAACTCGCATTGTCGTGATGGAGGATGATGCGGCGGTTGCAGTTCCCTTTACGGAGTTCAGAAACGACCTGTGGCAAACAAATGCTAGCATACCATTCTGCATTAACCGTTATTTGTCCCTCAAGAGGAATAGTCGCAACATGGCCGGTTTTGGAGACAAACGTGGCCACCATTTTTTTTGTAACACTCCGTGAACGAACAATTTTTGTTGGCTTTAACTCATTTTCGAACACCCAAACTAATGACTGGTTTCGCGGTATGTCACATGTCGACCTTCCTCAATCAGCTTACGCACAGCATCAACGTTTTCTTGGGTGACTGCAGTTTTTGGACGACCTTGACGGGGATCATCACTGAGTCACGTCCACGTTGAAATTCAGCAAACCAGCGATAAATTGTGGTTTTGGATGGGGCTTCATCACCAAATGCAGAAATCATCCGGTCAACACACTGTTTTTGTGTTAAACCACTTCGAAAGTCATAATAAATCATCACTCTAGAATTTTCTCGAGTCAATTCCATTTTCTCAACGACTAAACAAGTTTGACAAGACCGAGAATCTTTTTTTAAATAAATAAATGGTATTCGATTTTTAAAACCAAGGAGTTTTCAATTAAAAAGATTTTAATATGACAGGAACAGTGGAAATATTCCATTCCCGATACTTTTAGTGCAGCCTATGTATATACAGGCGGTCATAGGGAAAGACGAAAAGACTTCCATTTTGTTCACACAACCGCGTTCATTTTAAAACATTTTAGATACGGAATCCAAAAACCAATCGAGGATTCCTTTCTAAGTTTATTGAGTAGAGGTAACTTTTAAAAACATTTACCTGCCAGCCTCGTTCCAATTTTATAACAATACTCTCGAATTTCCAACACTTCGTTTCGATTTTATTTTAAACCTTTAACTAAACTGGAGACTTTATTTCGCCTACACCATATTTTATTTCAGTCATGTCAATATTTATTGACTCTAAAGCTATACTTTGTCGGCCTTACTTATAAACTTATCTTAATATTTAATCAATTGGTTAACAACTTATTAGCAAAGACCTCACTTATAAACACTATTTAGCGTTAAAAATTCTTTGAGTAATGCTTAAATAGTCGTCAAAATTAAACACTGACATGGTTTAAGCCTTGCTAAGAAGCAAAATGGTTGATTTTACAACGATTTTACATAAATCATGTAAAATGAATGCTGTTCTATTGATAACTGGTCTATAGTTTGACGCTAGGTTTGACGTTTGTTTCTTACTGACTTTTTTCGTTCGTGTTGGAATCAGTTCAGACCAGAGGCTATGCTGCCTAGTCTGTTGTATTATTTAGTCTGTAATGTGTGTAAAAGTGAGAAGCCCCAAGGAGTGCGGCTTCGCACCTCTAGTCCCCATCAATCAACTATCACTTCCCACTCTAGTCTCCACCCACCCTGAACTGTCCACCACAATATTCGCCAACCAATTAAGATATATTATTAAACAGGTTTTTAAAACAGACACTATAGAAAACCGCTTCGAAATTAAATTATTATATTAAAATATTAAATATATTTTTTTTAACGGGAAACCAAAAACACAACCGCATGCCACGATTTTCCCCGCTGATCCTTATTTCCAAATTTTTATTATATTACATTTTCATTAAACTATTTATAAATTTTAATTTATAAATAAAAATTTTATAAAAAAAAAAAAATTTCTATTTAAAAATAATCTGTCAAATTCACGACACTGTCATAGATGATATTAGGTATATGGAAAAAATCGAACTATTTTATTATAATTTAATAAAATTATAAAAATATATATTTAAATTTTCATTAAGTATTAAAACTATTTACAAATTTTCTTATTTTAAATAGAAAATTTAAAAATAATCTGTCAAATTCACGACACTGTCACAGATGATATAAGAAAAAAATCGAACTATTGACAATTTTGTTCGTTCAATTTCTCTATCTAGTCGATTATTTTGGATATAATCTGTGCCAACCATCTACGTATCGTTCTCTGTTCGTTTCTTAACCAAGCAACAGCTAATTATTGTGAATAAGTAAACAAAAGTTAATCATTGATTTATAGCTTAAGAGTTGATTAACTAAGAGATGGCTACCTATTGCTTAGCGAGATTTTTATAAGTAAGACCGTATATTATTAATGAGCGACGTATATTTTTGTAGGTATTATGATTGTAGATAGACGTCAATTTCTAATACGCACTTGTGATTCGGTCAGGTAACGACTTTTTGATTATATTCCACACATTAACAGGGCACACGCGAGCTAGCAAGGCCACGCTAAAACAAACCAATGTTTTTCTATCATAATTATAAATGTATAAAAATGAGTATATTTTTGAGGACAGTGTTTATTAAAATGTTAGTCGAAGTTAGGTTATTATCTACCGTAATCTGTTAATAGAGCGATCAGTGAAAGCCATTATATAAAACTTACTCACAGTATTCTGTGAGTAATTATGTAAAACTTACTCACAGTATCCCTTCCCAGCTATGTAAATTTCTGCCCATTTTCCTTCCCACTATAGATTAAGTGAAGTTTACATACCAAAAGGAATCTACTTCCTGTCAATATAGATTAAGAAAGGGCTTTATAAAAGCTGAGAATTTATGAAGCTATGAGAATCACAACTCCTTTAAGATTTGAAGTCATTAATTTAGAAAAAATATTTTGTTTTGTTATCACTGTTTTTACTAGCATCATTTATATAGGAAATAAAAAGATAAAATTCATTTTTAAAATATATCTAACACAAAAATAAGTGATGACGTCTGTTATCACCACTCTGTATATAATTTTACAAAGCAAATAAACAATTCATATTTTTTTGATCACGCGATGACTTACTCGCTTTTGTAAATTAATATAGCAAAATTAATTACTTTGATATCTTATTCATCGGAAATTACATTAATTATGTTTATCAAACAAAACATAGAACTGTTAAATAATATCCAACAAGTATTTTTATGTATTTTTATTCATTTTATGTTTTTAGTAACACAATATAATGAACACGTGCAAAAAATCTCGTTAAAAACGGTAAAAGAATTCAAATTTTACTTCCAGTGGATGCAAAATTACGGCTTAAAGATTAGCGAGAGATAGAGTGATAATATGTATACATAAGTGCGTCACGGTGTATGAATAAAAACAATATTTACATTATGTTGTTTAAAATAATAGTAATAACTATTTAACGAAAGCTGAACAAAAATGTGGACATTTAGAGTGATTTTAAAATTTCTGTGATAATGACTGTTAGTTGATGAATTGACTAAAAGAAGAAATGAAGATGTTTGGCAGAGGAGATAGACGGGTTCTCTCCATCATCTTCAGCACGATGCTTTTAGGAAGAGCTATTGCAGGTAAGTTTTGTTTATTAAGACATATTTAGTTGTAAAAACATGTTAGTGATTTTATTATAACCAAAAAACGTTTGGAAAATCGATACGATTTCAAAGAACGAACAAGTCGTTTATATAAAGTAGTCTTTGTTTTCAAATGCTCCGATCCTTCGCATATTATCATTATACAACCCCAAAAAATCGCCAAATATGAATGAGACTCGCACAACGGAAGATTAAATAGGTATATACAAAATTTCCTCAAAATGCGAGATCAAGTTGTTCTTATATATCATGACATACGGACAGCAACCAAAATACATTTAAAATGGTAAATTTAATGTCTCTTTTTTTATTCGGGCTAAGCCCACCTCTCGTTCCCACTTCTGCAACTCCTGTATAGCCAGGATCGACAGCGGTAGCCACTAAATGAACCTTTGATACGATCTTAGGGAGCCAGAACGATACGTTAAAACTGCCTTGGGACCCGCAACGAATTTAATTAGAAGGATGCAGTAGGAGTAGGAAATATTTCCAGTTTTCCTCCCGGGTTAAAGCGGGAGACAGTACAAGATTGCAATGACTAACAAAAGTCGAAATAAAACAGCAGCCAGGAGACGCCTGCAATGCACCACGGAGAAATTATTTATACGACGACCTCTTTGGCTCAATGGTTAACGCGTTGACTCTCAAGCCGGAGGTAGCGGGTTCGAATCCCGCCAGAAAGTTATCTGTGTTCCTGAGTCATGATGTGTAGTAAATATGTGCATTGTATAATAAAAATCTTAAATATGTGTAAAACTCAGGATGGTGGCCCCTCCCTTCGGTAGGTAATTGTGTACTCACATAGACTTTGCAAATGTATTTATAAGTATAGAATATAAGTCTTGGCGCTGATAGAAAGAGGCTCGTGACATCATTGGATGGAATAATGCTGATGATGATGGTAATGATAGAATAAATATTTCTCCATTAATTAACACCAAGCGAAATTACACTAAAGGCGTAATAGCTCCCTGATATTGAATGAAATGAAAACGATTGGTTATTGTGTAATTATTGTAATATCATTGCTGAATTTATAATAACCCAGTCATATAATATTTAGTAGAACGTATTACGTAAGGTGTAAGCGATAAAATTAATATTACGTTTATGAAGGACAGGTTTTTTTATATCAACCATTTTCCAGTGATTCAAAAGAACAATGAAAGGCTTTTCAAAAAAGAGTCCTAGTAACAAATCAACCTTTTATTAAATACGTTTTGGCTACATTTTCTGCAAACATTAAGAAATATCACCCATTTTACCTTGGCATGAAAATATAATTGCGCCATCTTTTCTTATTTTTTTACAGCTGTTGACGAAAATTGTCGGAAAATATTTAAACTTTATGAATAAGTTAGCTGTTAGTTCATTTAGTTTTGATGTTTAGATTGCTACATATTTTACAGGTATATTTATTTAGAAGAATGGATCTTTATCTTTTTATTTATTCATTTATTTATTTATAATAAGGACAACCAATGGTATACGATAAGTTTTAAGTTGACATCTTAAAGCAAGTAAATCCAATTACAGGTCATCACGGCTGGTTATTAGTTTATAAAACAGAGTTTTTAAGAGCACTGACACTGGCATCAAGTACATAATAATAATTTCTTATTGTATACAATGCAAATAAATATAATAGAGAAACTTGACTAAATAAAATTAACTTATGAAAAAACTATCACTCAGTTGCTTCCTAACTTGCGACACGCTTACACAATATGGATCAAATGAGTACTCTTTACAAACATCATTAAAGTCTCTAATTGATCGCACTATGTATGAGTTTTGTCTATAATTAGAAGATGCACTTGGAGTATATAATGGGGGATTATACCTAATACTCTTCGTAGGGACATTAAATTTTAGTTTACTCAATAGATCCGAGCAATTAATTTCATTACGCATGAGCTTTATGAAAAATGTAACATCTGCGATTCTGCGGCGGTTAGTAAGTGGTAAGATATGTAGCTTTTTACACATATTTAGGTAGTTCCCCGAATGATAAAGCAATTTTAACTTATAACATAGGTATTTTATGAATCTTTTCTGTATGTTCTCAATTCGATCAATATATCTCGCATAACAAGGATTCCAAATCTGTGAAGCATATTCGAGATGACTCCGAACAAATGTGCAGTACAAAATCTTAAGGGTTTTAGCTTTTGTAAAACCAGTAGAGCACCGCATAATAAAGCCGAGTGCTTTGGAGGCTTTAGCCACAATGCTATCAACATGCTCATTAAATATCAGTTTGGAGTCGTGGAATACACCTAAATCCCGCATTATATTACGTCTAGATAGCGGTTGGTCATTTATTTTATATGTGGTAATAATATTAGAAAATTTGCGGCTAAATGTGATAACAGAACATTTTTGCGAATTCAGATCAAGCATATTGATTTTACAGTAGTTGTATAAACGTGACAAGTCAGCCTGGAGCAGAGCCACATCAGCCTTCGACTTTACAGTAGCAAAAATCTTCATATCATCAGCAAAGCATAGGACGTGAGATGAATGAAAACAGGAAACTATGTCGTTTATATAAATCGTAAATAATAGAGGACCTAACAAAGACCCCTGAGGAACCCCACTAGGAATAGTTACCCAGGAAGATGAATAATTATTTAATACTACAGCTTGGGATCTGTTGCTGATATATGAAGAAAACCACCTCAAGAGGTCACCTCTGATCCCTACATTAAAAAGCTTGTCCAACAAAATGTTATGGTTTATTCGGTCAAAAGCCTTGCTGTAATCCGTATATATGACATCCACCTGCTCGCCCAAATTCATGGATTCAGTCAGGAAGTCATTCAACAGGATAAGATTCGTGGTTGTGGATCTCCCCTGCAGGGAACCGTGCTGGGTTGGATTAAACGAGCTCCCCAAGGCCGCATAAACTTGATTATAAACAACACGCTCGAGTATCTTCGCTATAACACATAGTTTAGATATAGGTCTATAATTGAGTATATCAGTTTTGGAACCCTTTTTATGGACAGGTGTAATATATGCAGCCTTCCAAATCTGAGGAACAACGCAAGAAGCAAGTGATTTTTTAAATAATAATAATATATTTAAATAATTTAAACGCTTTTATTAGCTTCACCTTTATGCATTTATGTACCTGTGTAACGGAATATTTATACGTTATTTTTACCCACTTCAAGACGTCAGATTAAATTAAAAATTGAAATTGACCATATAAAAAAATTTAAAAACGTAAAAATATAATTCCGACGCTATGGTCAGTTTATGAAATAATAAAAAAATAAAAAAAAAAACAAATTATTTTCGTGTCTACTCGATTTACTATTTTAATTTGGCCCTGAAAATTTTGCATTATAATAACTTTGTTATAAACATTAAAAAATATATTTATATAATTAAACTTTTTTTTTCTGAGTAAATTAAAAAATATATTAAAAATATCGTTTTAACGACTTACGATTTTCTAAAGTTGTTATTATCATCTTCTAGCTTCTAACCACCCTATCTCGGGTAGTTATAATTATATCGAAAACATAGAGAGATAATTTTCTTTATAAAATATGATGCTCTACAACTCTACAAAATTGAAAAACATACACTTTTTATATTTTTTCCACGCCTCGAAGGTGATTTAAAAAGACCGTTCAAAATCATTCGCTTTTGAATCTTTCAAAGTAACTTTATACAAAATTCAAGTATTTACCTCAAAATTCGTATTTTTACAATACAATAATTTAATATGTTTGTACCAATATCCTGATCAGGCTAATGGTTATTAGGATAGCACATCCAAAGAAGGGATAATGCGCGCAAATTACTATTAAAAACGAGTGATGTATCACATGTGTGGTTTTTAGTCTCTCACTCATTCTCAAATGATTGCAATAAGCTGTTAAAATCCTAATAAAATTTATTAACTAATTTAGATACTAAAAATTAAGAAATAAATTATAGTTTAACAAACTAAAAAAACACGTTTAAATAGCAAACCAAAATAAAAATTTGAAAATGTTTTTTAATATAGGAATTAAATAGAAAAATAAAATAAAATGCAAAAAAGCGTCGGGTGCTTTTTTTCATTTTTGTTTTTTTTTTCATTTTCATATTAACTTCACTTTTAAAAAGAGCTACCGATGATATATTTATAACAATTTTTATTTTATTTTTTATGCAAACTGGCAAACGTACCAACTGATGTTAAGTGGTCGACGTTGCCCATGAACATAAACTAGTTTACCTGGAACGACCCCAGGCAACTCATTTATGTGTAGCCTATCCCGAGACATAAGATGTAAAGTCTCGGCGCCAGTAATTACACTGCCTGTCTTGCCTTTTATTTGTTTTGTCTATTTTACAGTTTTATACCCGCTTTAGTCTCTGTTAGTTGTTTATATGCCTTTGGAATGGAATACGAACATATTTTTGCGTGAAATGAGTTGCGTGCTAGAGACAGATAGCCCGCCGGCGCTCACTCATAAAAATAACCTCATTGGCTAATGTTCATTTTGCTTTTTTGTCATTTGAAAGTTTTTATTTACTATTATATATAAAGGTCTCGTGTCACGGTGGTTGTTGTCACCCTTTTTTTTGTAATCGCAGGGTAGTTGTAGTTTTTTTTTAATGCAGGGATGCTTTTTACACATGTAGTCAGGATCTCGGGTGTAGTCACACTAGGTGTGTAGGGCTCGACGGATTTTTATGATTTTTTTATGCATATTTGATATATTTCATACCACACCTACACCATCGTAAGCTTCTGAGATCGTAAGAGGTAGTGCCATGCTGCATTGCAGCCGAACTTGGCCGGCACGACCGGGGTAGTTTCCCCCCTGATGACATAAAACTAACTAACCTAAAATCTAACGCAGTTCCTATAGGCAAATACTACTACTATATGACTTATAATATAATAATAATAATATCAACCCTTATCCTACTGCTGGGCACAGGTCTCCTCCTTGAAATCAGGCGAGGAGGGTGTTGGTTGGGCCATAGTTCACCGATGCACTGGCCTAATGCGAATTAGTGAACTTCACACACCTTCAAAAACTTTTAATTTCATCAGGCATGCACGTTTCCTTACGATGTTTCCTTCACCGATGAGCAAGAGATGGACTCATATTCAGGTGCACATAGAAATGAAGAAAAAGCCATTTCAAGGCATCATAGGGGGTCAGGGTCAAACCCGGGCCTCTCACTCAAGAGACGGAGCTCATACCCACTAGACCACCGTCGCTCAGGACTTATGTTTAATTTAAAATAATTTGAATATGAAGTACAACCCTACTTGAAACTTTAACAAGACTCATGACAAACAATCCAGCGAGGATATGTTTCAATATAGACGAGTCCCTTAGGACAATATGTTAGGAAAACTGTACTGCTTCAGACCCTTTACAAGTATTATCCACTCATAGTATAGGCAACACATAATTAAGTTGCCTGGGCTAGTTCCAGGTAAACTAGATTCATATTATAATGAAACAATTTTTTACGGTTGCTGTAAAGTATCTGAAACGTCGGGCTTGTAAAAATCTTAATAAACCGCGACAAAATCTGTTAAAAGAATTGTTTCATTATATGAGTGAAATTCGCGTAAACATAAGAAAAGTAGGTTATGTTCATGGGCGACGTCAACCAATTGCCACCAGATGACACGTCTACCAGTTTGACTATCCAACTAATATAAAAAAATGTCGACTAACCTTTTCCAGTGACCGACTTTTTAAGAAATTCAGCACACTTTCAAGGCACTAAAAATAGCAACTTTATCAGACATAATTATTTTTTACAAAACGATAAATAACCGTTCAAGTTCTAAAACACGCTTTAATAAAAAATTCCAACAACTTTCTTAGACTCCTTAACTACTTTAGAACCTTGAAAATTACGTTAATTAAGCCAGTCTACCGCTAATGTGGTGCAAATGAGTGTTCGCTAACTGATCGAGGTAACGCGCGATAGTCGTTAGATCATAGCCAACTTTAATGACTTTCCTACAGACAAAGATCTATAGGGTTGGAATTTTTTTGCTATATATCTTTTCTACATATAAGGGAGCTTTACCCTTTGTCTATTGATGAGAAAATAATTCATTAGTTTTAAAATTATGAAAGTTTTATAGACCTTTAGGAACTTCTTATACAGTTCTGTGTCAGTACATGTAATAATATAGTTTATATTATGACATGTAAACATAACGAACTAAAGCAAGCATAAACTATCTTTTGATTCATATGACACCTGGTGTCCGCCATTTTGAATTTTCTGTGACTTCATTTATGTTGTGGTTAAACAACAACAATACCTTTATAAACAAAAAATCATGTTTCAACGAAAAGTAATCGAATAATTTATATTAATTGAAATAAATTATTGTGGTTGTTTGGTAAATAAAATGCTATTTTTCTATACATTTAATTGTTTATATTCCAAATTTATTGAGTTCATATTTGAATATCATTTTAGTGCGAGGTTTACGATCTTTGCGGGTTGTACCGGAGATAATAAAATATATCTATTCGAAACCACAAGTTTCATGATTCACCGCCGATCTTGTAAATCCACTCGAAGAGAACCGTTACACTGCTAGAAATTTGTTACAACCATTCTATAAATAACTGTGAATTGTTCGATCTATTGTTCCTTTTTTGTGATGTGCGGCGAGGAAATGTGCCATTACTATCCTCGCCACTTAGACATGTCTTTGTCTAGAGCAAAGTAGAGATGTATTGATGTACATGATGAACTATAGTTACTACAGTATACTATAGTTTCAGGCCAGTAACCGTCTCAATATTTATAACTAAGAAAACGTCTCCTTACCTTCGTCAAGTATTAAGTATTAATAAATTATAATTTAAAAACTAAAAAACATGATACTATTGTAAAAAGCGTTAGGCGCCCGCGCTCCCGGCTGCATGGGTGCACCACCATCTTGCTTATTTCTCCCGTGAAACAGCTTTGCTGTGTTTCGGAGAGAAGGGCAAGACAGGCAGTGTAATTACTGGCGCCGAGACTTTACATCTTATGTCTCGGGATAGGCTACACATAAATGAGTTGCCTGGGGTCGTTCCAGGTAAACTAGTTTATGTTCATGGGCAACGTCGACCACTTAACATCAGTTGGTACGTTTGCCAGTTTGCATAAAAAATAAAATAAAAATTGTTATAAATATATCATCGGTAGCTCTTTTTAAAAGTGAAGTTAATATGAAAATGAAAAATAAAATAAAATGCAAAAAAGCGTCGGGTGCTTTTTTTCATTTTTGTTTTTTTTTTCATTTTCATATTAACTTCACTTTTAAAAAGAGCTACCGATGATATATTTATAACAATTTTTATTTTATTTTTTATGCAAACTGGCAAACGTACCAACTGATGTTAAGTGGTCGACGTTGCCCATGAACATAAACTAGTTTACCTGGAACGACCCCAGGCAACTCATTTATGTGTAGCCTATCCCGAGACATAAGATGTAAAGTCTCGGCGCCAGTAATTACACTGCCTGTCTTGCCCTTCTCTCCGAAACACAGCAAAGCTGTTTCACGGGAGAAATAAGCAAGATGGTGGTGCACCCATGCAGCCGGGAGCGCGGGCGCCTAACGCTTTTTACAATAGTATCATGTTTTTTAGTTTTTAAATTATAATTTATTAATACTTAATACTTGACGAAGGTAAGGAGACGTTTTCTTAGTTATAAATATTGAGACGGTTACTGGCCTGAAACTATAGTATACTGTAGTAACTATAGTTCATCATGTACATCAATACATCTCTACTTTGCTCTAGACAAAGACATGTCTAAGTGGCGAGGATAGTAATGGCACATTTCCTCGCCGCACATCACAAAAAAGGAACAATAGATCGAACAATTCACAGTTATTTATAGAATGGTTGTAACAAATTTCTAGCAGTGTAACGGTTCTCTTCGAGTGGATTTACAAGATCGGCGGTGAATCATGAAACTTGTGGTTTCGAATAGATATATTTTATTATCTCCGGTACAACCCGCAAAGATCGTAAACCTCGCACTAAAATGATATTCAAATATGAACTCAATAAATTTGGAATATAAACAATTAAATGTATAGAAAAATAGCATTTTATTTACCAAACAACCACAATAATTTATTTCAATTAATATAAATTATTCGATTACTTTTCGTTGAAACATGATTTTTTGTTTATAAAGGTATTGTTGTTGTTTAACCACAACATAAATGAAGTCACAGAAAATTCAAAATGGCGGACACCAGGTGTCATATGAATCAAAAGATAGTTTATGCTTGCTTTAGTTCGTTATGTTTACATGTCATAATATAAACTATATTATTACATGTACTGACACAGAACTGTATAAGAAGTTCCTAAAGGTCTATAAAACTTTCATAATTTTAAAACTAATGAATTATTTTCTCATCAATAGACAAAGGGTAAAGCTCCCTTATATGTAGAAAAGATATATAGCAAAAAAATTCCAACCCTATAGATCTTTGTCTGTAGGAAAGTCATTAAAGTTGGCTATGATCTAACGACTATCGCGCGTTACCTCGATCAGTTAGCGAACACTCATTTGCACCACATTAGCGGTAGACTGGCTTAATTAACGTAATTTTCAAGGTTCTAAAGTAGTTAAGGAGTCTAAGAAAGTTGTTGGAATTTTTTATTAAAGCGTGTTTTAGAACTTGAACGGTTATTTATCGTTTTGTAAAAAATAATTATGTCTGATAAAGTTGCTATTTTTAGTGCCTTGAAAGTGTGCTGAATTTCTTAAAAAGTCGGTCACTGGAAAAGGTTAGTCGACATTTTTTTATATTAGTTGGATAGTCAAACTGGTAGACGTGTCATCTGGTGGCAATTGGTTGACGTCGCCCATGAACATAACCTACTTTTCTTATGTTTACGCGAATTTCACTCATATAATGAAACAATTCTTTTAACAGATTTTGTCGCGGTTTATTAAGATTTTTACAAGCCCGACGTTTCAGATACTTTACAGCAACCGTAAAAAATTGTTTCATTATAATATGAATCTAGTTTACCTGGAACTAGCCCAGGCAACTTAATTATGTGTTGCCTATACTATGAGTGGATAATACTTGTAAAGGGTCTGAAGCAGTACAGTTTTCCTAACATATTGTCCTAAGGGACTCGTCTATATTGAAACATATCCTCGCTGGATTGTTTGTCATGAGTCTTGTTAAAGTTTCAAGTAGGGTTGTACTTCATATTCAAATTATTTTAAATTAAACATAAGTCCTGAGCGACGGTGGTCTAGTGGGTATGAGCTCCGTCTCTTGAGTGAGAGGCCCGGGTTTGACCCTGACCCCCTATGATGCCTTGAAATGGCTTTTTCTTCATTTCTATGTGCACCTGAATATGAGTCCATCTCTTGCTCATCGGTGAAGGAAACATCGTAAGGAAACGTGCATGCCTGATGAAATTAAAAGTTTTTGAAGGTGTGTGAAGTTCACTAATTCGCATTAGGCCAGTGCATCGGTGAACTATGGCCCAACCAACACCCTCCTCGCCTGATTTCAAGGAGGAGACCTGTGCCCAGCAGTAGGATAAGGGTTGATATTATTATTATTATATTATAAGTCATATAGTAGTAGTATTTGCCTATAGGAACTGCGTTAGATTTTAGGTTAGTTAGTTTTATGTCATCAGGGGGGAAACTACCCCGGTCGTGCCGGCCAAGTTCGGCTGCAATGCAGCATGGCACTACCTCTTACGATCTCAGAAGCTTACGATGGTGTAGGTGTGGTATGAAATATATCAAATATGCATAAAAAAATCATAAAAATCCGTCGAGCCCTACACACCTAGTGTGACTACACCCGAGATCCTGACTACATGTGTAAAAAGCATCCCTGCATTAAAAAAAAACTACAACTACCCTGCGATTACAAAAAAAAGGGTGACAACAACCACCGTGACACGAGACCTTTATATATAATAGTAAATAAAAACTTTCAAATGACAAAAAAGCAAAATGAACATTAGCCAATGAGGTTATTTTTATGAGTGAGCGCCGGCGGGCTATCTGTCTCTAGCACGCAACTCATTTCACGCAAAAATATGTTCGTATTCCATTCCAAAGGCATATAAACAACTAACAGAGACTAAAGCGGGTATAAAACTGTAAAATGTAACTGAAACAGATAAAAAACGTTGCTTTAATGGCGACGTTGGTGAAAATCGTTCTTTTGCCGTTCCTTTGTTGACAAATTTATATTCATTGCGCCACTACAATACGCCTAGTAGAATATTACCCCACATTGTAATGTTTCTAGGTCGTAATTCTTGATTTTAAAACACATTTTATATGTATTGTAAAAATATTTGGTCATACATAACATAACTAAATAATAACTGTGTACCTATGATATTGTCGACATAACATCGTATCGAATAAAGGAAAAGACTTGGCAGAAATTGCAAAGTAAATATAGGGACAGAAAATAGAGGCCAATGTCAGTTTCTCCTCACGTACAAAAACCCAATATACATGGTGTTCATTATTACTTAGGTAATTAACTTGCACATTAACTGTCTCTAATTTAGTTATTGAAGTGCTTATATAACAAATATTATTTTATTTTGTTAATTTTAGGAAAATTCCTATTTGTACAAAGTATCTAGTTTTTTATTTTATTTTTAAGTGTCATTTTTCACTTCTATAACTATTTAAAACGGAATATTTACCATGTTTTTTTTACTCGTCCCGATATTTCAACTTTATCTACAAATTTCTTGCTGTCGAGACAATATGTCGAAATATAGTGGTCCGAGTAAAGAAAGTGTTATTACTTACCCACTACTTAATCCATATTGACTTGAGATAAAAGACACGATTTGGAGATACTTTTCAGCATAATGCACGAGATCTATGAAAATAAACAAAACTACCAACAAATAATTAAAATACAATTCCTAGACCAAAGCTATCGTATTATGGTTTGTTTGTTTTCGGTTGTCGGAACTCGAGCTAGCGTAAGCAAACTTTGATGGAAATCTTGACCAAGTTTAGCTGCATAACATAATGGAACGCTGCTACATTTTATTGCTAAGTACTAGCTTTAGAGACTGCGCAGTGCTTTGACAGAGTTAGCATAATAACCTATAGAACCCATATAACTCTCTCAACTTTTATACGTACTTGTACTGCAGAAGCCAGGTCGGCTCCTGAAATCGAACTAAGGTATTGTTCGTTTCTACGAAGTTTATATTACGTTTAGTTCCTACGATAAAATATTTCTTGATGATTTTCTCTATCAAACAACTTTTATTGATAATTATTTCAACTTTGGCCTGCAGCTTCACCTGTATAGTACGAGTAGTATAGGTAGTGCTGTTGACGATAATATTCTTAACGGTACGCTACATTTTGGTGTACCAATAGTGTTTTTTTTTAATGTTAGTTGGATAGGCACACTGGCAAACTAACTGATGGTAAGTGGTCGACGTTGCCCATGAACATAAACTAGTTTACCTGGAACGAGCCCAGGCAACTAATCTATGTGTTGCCTATCCTGAGACATAAGATGTTAAGTCTCGGTACCAGTAATTACACTGCCTGTCTTGCCCTTCTCTCCGAAACACAGCAAAGCTGTTTCACGGGAGAAACAAGCAAGATGGTGGTACCCATGCTGCCGGGAGCGCGGCACAGCGTTTCCCTCCCACCGGTAGTGTAATTGAAAGAGGCTTAATTATAAAGTAAATAGGATTATGATAAAAAATCTTTAAAAAAATTAACATGATAAAAATCACAGGACATAATATGTTAGACGATCTCCGTACAGTGGCCGGTCCGTGTTGGATACGAGTGACGAGGGACTGGTCGTCTTGGCGTTCTTTGAAGGAGGCCTATGTTCAGCAGTGGACGGATAGAGGCTAATGATGATGATGATGATGTTGATATGGTAAATAGCATTATTTGAGTTGAAATTAATAAGAAATACAATGACATTCAAAATGAGGAAATTATAGTTGTACAGTAATTTTACAAATTGGTTAAAATCACGAAATCTGTTTTGTATGCCAAAATTCTGCTGCGGTTCTGTCGCCGGTGTTAATTTTGTATCGCAAATATTTGCCTTCGTTAAACGTTACCGCAAGTGTACTTTGAACACATTCATTTTATGTACAAATTATTTAAAGACTGAATAGTAGGATAATGAAGTGCTGATAAAAAAAGAAAAAATGTGCTGATAAAGAAGGCGGGAAGAGTGCGCTTGTCCACACGCTCATATGGTATATAATAGGTATGTATATGTAATAAGTACCCATTTTACCCATCTTTCCCGAAAATTTAAACAGTTTTGCTTTATCGTAACAAGGGCAAGAAAGTGTAATTACAGGCACTAAGCCTTTCTTAATCATAGTATCATATACCTCAGGATAGTCAAGATATAAACATACCATCAAATTGCAAATATTTCTGATGAAATATGTACTAATGGTATTTCATGAAAACAATAATTCTGATGTATTTTTTTATAAAATTGACATATTCATTTATACAATTAATTTACCCAATTGCTACAAGCTTTATGTCATTATTTTGAACAAAATTGAGCGAGAAACCTTCCGGCAGAAAATAAGAAATAGACAGTAAAATGATTCTGAAAATATATTGAAAAAGTAAATTTTAATACCCTGAATGTAGAGTGGACGAATATTACGAAATAATGTGGCGGGTTAGGTTTTACGAGCGGATGCCCTGTCAACCTCCTTCACTTAAGACTATTTTATATTCATGTTACACTAATTTCAATTTATTTTCTTGGTCTGTGTTAGACCCCAACAGAGAAACAATTTTATGGATTTTAGGAGGACTGAGGTCATAGATGTCCTAAATCCTAATGTTACAAACTTAATAAACCGCGATAAAATCCGTAAAATTGTTTCATTATAATGATTGAAATTCGCGTAAACATTGGAAAATCAAATTGTCTTGTTATAAGTGAGTCAGTTATAAGAGTGAACAGAAAGTACAATTTTAACATTCTTTATAAACGAAGAACACACAATTCTTCTCATGTTAGAATATACAGATAGAAGAATTACACAAATATCATATATGACACTATACAACAATAAACTAAGCTAAGACCGCTAAACAAATTAAAAAATCGGTTGTCTGTAAAGTCGGTTTACTGACGATAGTTGAACGTGACAACGTCATAAGAAAACTTTTTCGTTCGTGCAGCCGGATCCATCGAATTATAAGACGTTGTCACGTCAAAACTTATTCTCTAATAGTTCTTTTTAATCCCCTATCTATCTATACAGATAAACAAAATTGGAGTGTCTGTTTGTAATATTAAAATAACTGCTTTTTATTAAATATTATATAATTTGGATATATACACAGTACATAATATATCAAAATAACATTTTTTACAATTTTGACTGTCGGTCTGTCAGTCTGGTTGTTCCGCCTAATCTATAAAACGGCTAAGCCGATTTTGACAGGACTTTCACTGGCAGATGTCTGTCGTTGTAAGGAGTAACTTAGTCTATAAAAATAATAATCATCAATCTGGGTACGGCTGTAAAGTTGCTAAGTCTAAGTTAACGCCGGCAAAGCTGCGGGCAACAGCTAATATGAAATTCACAACTCCTATTACATAAATATAATATGTGAAAGTCTAAATAATAATTTCTTGAATAAACAAAGATTGGACGGTAAGTGTTAAAGAAAAGCATAAACTATTTATTATTGAACTATATATTATACTAGTAATTTCGTATTAATATTTAAGTTAGTATATTGTTGTCAATATTGTATGTATATTTTGGTTGATACTTATGTTTATAATTTAAAAAGTGCCTTTAATTTATACTAACTGTTGTCGTGTATTTATCAATTGATCTAATTTAGGTTATTAGAATAAATTACTAAGGAATAATTTATAAGATCTAAAGATAATTTAACGATACTTTTGATTTATTTGAATAATAAGTAATAATTTCAAAGTACTGTTTTTTAATTTGTTTTACATAACTCTTATAACACTCATAATAATCAAAAGCATACATTTTATGTAGTAGGTGACTCATAAGAATTTATTGAGCATGTAATTTTTCAACGTCAATATATATAACAGCGACGATGGCTTAGTGGGTATGGCCTCGGCCTCTTGAGTGAGAGCTGAGAGGTCCGGGTTCGATCCTGACCCCCTGTGATACCTAGAAATGGTTAAATTTCTACGTGCACCTGAACATAAGGCCATCGCTTGCTCACCGGTGAAGGAAAACATCGTGAGGAAACCTGCGCCTGATGAGATTAAAAGTCTTTGAAGATGTGTGAAGTTCACCAACCCGTATTGGGCCAGCACATCGGTGAACTATGGCCCAAAACCCTCCTCGCCTGATTTCAAGGAGGAGACCCGTGCCCAGCAGTGGGATATAATTTATAAGGGTTGATATTATTATTATATATTATAATATATATTATACTTCTAACGTCAATGCAGTTTTACACAAGCACGGTATGGATAACAACATATTTAGTATTCTAAAAGTAACTATTGAAATTTGAATGCTTTTGAATTTCAATAGCTTCCTTGGCTGCGACGGAAGTGGTTTAGATCAAACGATAACATCTACGGCTTCTAGGACTAACCTTCGACAGATGCCCTGCATATATTATAGAGAGTCGTTTCTATCCATGATATCGCTAAAAGGTATTGTCTACAGATAAAACAATCCCAATGTAAAGATGTCAGTTGGTTATCATCAAAAGGAGAGTAAACAATTTAGATTTAGAAAATAATTAAGACTGTGAGAATTACAGCAATACAACTTTTATAGAATTCAAAAAGAGTCTTTGAAGTATCATTACATGCTATTTTTCCATAATATAAAATTAAAATAACCCGTATTTAAGCGTCTATAAAATATGTTAATTAATTATTAACTAGAGGTCGCCCAGCGATCGAAATTCGATCTCAATATTTTTTTAACGTTTGACAGTACTTAAAAAAAGTGCGTGCGTACAAAGTACACATGTCAGAAGTGAAACTTATTTGGGCAACTAATTTTTAAATCTAGTTTAAATTTAAAGTTTTAGTATACTAAAGCTTTACCGTTTGCGCTTTCCTCTTAAAAAGGGGTACAAAGGTTTTTACTTCACGTATAATATATTGATTTATCATAATAAAATTCACTAATCGGGTCTACGCGAGCCTACACATAATATATACACACCTAAATATGTAGGTTATTATGACTGAACCTCAGAATGATTAATTCCATTGATAAAATAATTGTTCAAAAGTTTTCATGTGTGTTGTCGCCGTTCACATCCAATATTTATGTTAAGCCTGACACCAGTTAAGTATGACCTACAAACTTTTATTTCATTTATAGGTACAATATGAAAGAGAGACTCGTGTACGAACAGCCTACAATGCAATTTGAATGTACATCCTCTTATATTCCACTTGTTGAGTTTTAATTACGTTTTTATTACCAGTGAGAGGAATCGCTTTACTACGCCCCCGTATACGTGAAATTTACCATCATTCTTATTTCTTCAAAGCAGTTTTGGTGTATTATGAAAAGAAGCAGGGGAATTACCCCACCATGGTTCAGGCCTTGACGTGGCGATAGGGCTCAGTAGCCTAGGGTGAGCCCAACACCTTGGGCGAAGCTAATTGAGCCGAGGGGGCTCTTTTTACCCCTCTTATAAGAAGAGGGGACAAAAGAGCAGGGGACAAGGGGCGAGTATGGGAACCTCACCCCATTTTACTGTCCCGA
Organism: Helleia helle; assembly: GCA_963853865.1. NCBI lineage: Eukaryota > Metazoa > Arthropoda > Insecta > Lepidoptera > Lycaenidae > Helleia > Helleia helle. Next base: position 10,769,241 of record OY971418.1, on the reverse strand, counting down.
CGTTAGGAGGGGCTGTTCTGTGGTGCGGGACAACCCCTCTATGGAGGTGGCGTCGGTCCCTTGGGGGACTATCTAGCCGTCGAGGTGCCCTGTTTGCTCATTAGATCCGGGGCACCTCACAAAAGGTGGTATTGGTGGCACTCGCCGGGTTTTAGTGGGTAGAGCTGCGTCCACTTACCAGCTTTCGGGCGCAGCGAGTCCCACATACTCGCGTGGGGAGACCCACTCCCCCACGGGATGCCTCAGAGCATTTCCCGGCATTAAAAAAAAAAAAGGGCAGGAAATTACAGGCAGAGAATATATTCTCTGGCGTCTCAATTGGTTTTCCTGGGTCTGGCTTATAAAAAACGTCCCGGGTGAACTCAATTATGTTAATGGTCGACGATGACAATTTACAATCAAGGGGTCTTCCAGTAGTTCTTTCAGCGTAATTCTTTACTAACATATAAAATTATGTTCCTACCTCATGGCATATGATAAAGCTTTAACTCTAAGAAATTAGTGCAATGTTGCAGTTGACTTCTATTCAGATTAGGCTACAATTATTATATTGTAGTAACATTTTAAGACAATTTCCAAGAAACTTGAGCGGATTTTATTTTTGTCAGCGACATTTTATACCCACTTTCCACGATATGAACAAAAGAGATTGGTTTGGATAATTTACGAAATTACATCGCCACTCCAGATTAGCATTGTTATTGCTGCTCGGGCTAAATTAATAATTTCTTTTCAAAGAAAAGCCATAAGGATTCGTTATTACTGAATGTATCTACTACCTCCTCGTTGTGATTTTCATTTAGGGAGACTATGTACAAGATTTATTTATTGTTACTACTACATTTAAATATTATTTATTATGGCTGAATAGTGTTTTTGGTATTTTTCAAGCTAAGGATGCACAAGCTTACTAACACGAGAGCCAAATGATCTGCTTTTGTAATATCTTTTGCAACATAGTCAGTTACTGCAGACAGTCACATCCTGGGAAGTCAATAATAGTCTTTTTTTTATTAAAAAAATTGGTTGTCTGTAAAGTTGGTTTACGGACGATAGTTAACATGCCAACGTCATAACAAAACGCAAGCGTAAAATGAACGCAACGGGACAATGAGCGTTACAGGACATTTTCGTGCATGCAGCCGGCGTTCATCGATTTATTAGACGTTAACACTTCAAAATTATTGTGTAGTATATTGTACCGACTAAAATGATATTTACAATCTCAGCCCGCAATTATAAGGAATATGTGGCATGCATGTGTGTGCTCGGAGTATTTCTTACTGGTTGTGTTTGGTTATGTCCTGTCAATTTTGGTTTTACGGCCGAGAGCGCAGTTTTATACGTAGAAGTCACGCACTTCCTAAATTTATACTGTAGAGAAATATTTCTGTTGAAATATAGAAATATCAATTTCTCTGTGTTGTTATTTTTTGTTGTTCCGGTTATTTGGTTGGTTACTGAACATAGAGCGACTTATAAATTTTACATAAAAAGTTTTTACTACATGATTGGTGTGCAATGATAGAGTCAGTTTTCATTAGCATAAACTAACTATAAATAAATATAGTCTATATTAAACATCAGAAGGGGATTAAGCACTTGGGTCACTGTGTCGTCCATAAATGTATTGCCTAAGACCTCAGATAGATTTTTGCGCCATTAAATACACAGGTTATTTGGTGTAATAAATAAATAGGCTGTTGGTATCAGGCGGACGCTGAGTGGGACGAACGTAAAAACCACATAACCTTGGCGTCTGTTCATAAATTTTGTGTATCGCTAATATTTTATTACGTTTTATTTACGTTTGTTATTTAAAATATACAATACAATATACAATAAAAATAACAATACATAAACAAAACATTTAATGTATAAATTATTAGAACGGTTATAATCATATTTTGTTAAAATATTTCATAAATAAACTGATATCCGTCTTTTCATTTAAGAGCCTGGCTCTTGTCGGAGTAATCGTCAAACCTTCCTTCTTTATGCCAATTTCTTTACCTCCTGAAACTGATATAATTCATCGTTGTGCAAAACGTTTAAGTAAGGTTTAAATTTTTTAAATCGTAACTATACCATTGAAATTGTACTTTAACAGCTTTTGATTCCAATTCTGTGTCATATCTAATTGGAATAAGAGCCAAGAGGTAGCGCCATACTGCTTTTTAGCCGAATTGGGCCGGTACGACCGGGATGGTACCTTTCGCGCATATAATACCGGCGTAAAGTAACAGAAAGAAAGTATTTGGAAGGGACTTCAATTCTATTTATTGTTGTAGATTTATAATATTTATTTGCATCACAAAATTGATACACAATACTAAAACAGTTGTTTTTGTATAAAAGTAGCGAAAACGTAAATCGTTCACCTGGAACGTACATTATACCTCGGAGCAAAGCAATTCCATCGAGTGAAAATTTCCTACGAAACGAACGGAGTTTACTAGAATAGCAGAAAGCGGTAGTTATATAGTACGAGTGTTCATATTGTAGGGCAGGGGAGTTACCTAACACCATTTTTACCCGACACATTCAAGAAATTGAAACAGAAGTGTCCCCAAGTGGAATCCCCTTGGAAGTCTAATTGAATTCAATATGTCTTTCAGTTTTATTTTCTCTGTCAATCATTTAATATTGTGCTTTAGTATTCAAAGTTTTTGAAACTTTTAGTAAAATTTGTTTCGTGTATAATGTATATAAACATAAGTTGGAATAAAAGGTCTATATAAATATTTCATCAATTCGACGGAATCATTTTTTTTTTCATTTGAGTTTAAGAAAGTAAAAGATAATATTTCATTTAAAAAACATGAAGAAACTAATTTGAAATAGATATTTGTATGTCGGGGGTTAAAATGATATTATATGACGTTCAGACGTAAATTATACGGGCGTGTGAAAAATTAAGACTTACAGTTGTATAAGAAATATAAACATTTTCAAACTAAACACAAGCTTTTCATTTTATTTTCGAACAGTATTTTCAACAAAATGTTAATGTGATAGCTGTTGAACTGTAATAAATACTGTTCTATCTTGAATTTTACATACCCATAAGGAAATACTGCCATGATATAAGGCTTATAATCGGATTAACATAAAATAAGTTTAAAGAAAAAAAAAGGAAAAGGTTTTTCTGTCTTAAAAAGTGTTGAATTAACTAATTAAATAAAATAAGTTATTAGAAAAAAATGGCTCAATTTTCAACTCACTACTAACAGGAATTTGTTAAAGAAAGAAAAATACTGATGATTATGATAAAGATGTTGCTGATGATGATGAAAATAGGTTTCCCATAAAAATGTAGTACGCACGTAAAATTGTAGTTTTATATTCAAGGCGTAGGCAGCGCGAACCTTCTTCAATGTTATAAATATCAAAACAGTGTCAATTTAAAAGTTTATCCCTACAAGGAAAAGATAAAGTTTTATTTTAAGTCCTTAAATCAACAAAGCCATTCTGAAGCTTTAAAATAAATGTAAAAAGTATCCTTCTTTTCATTTATCATTTGTTCCGTATTATATTTCTATCCTAGCATCCTTGTAATTTCTTTTTTGAAATTAATTGCTACTTTTTTATATTGATGCATTTATTTCTGTTCTGTATTTTATTAGTAATCAGCTGTTGCCTGCAGCTTCGCTCATGTTTACTTCTACTTACATTCTTAGCCGGTCAGTCAATGACTTTTTATAGCCTGACTTACTTCAGAGTATATCTCTTTGCCACTTACAATTAAAATTAGGAGTAGCGCGATATTTGACAGATTACATGAATACCTTGGGACTTATAATATTAGTATTGAATTGACACCATTCGTCCTTAAATTGTTCTTATTTATTTTTAGTTTAGTTTGCTAAAGAATCGATACAAAGACTTGCGAACTGTTACAATGTCATTCATACATCTGATAAAATAAGGATAGTCGATATCATCGCAATTTAGCTTCTAGCGTTTTCTTCGCGTGACTAGCTGTCGATAGAAAATCTTATCGCAGGGAACCCCACCTTATGTTACATGTTTACAACACGTTTCATTCACGTTTATGGGACCGACTTAAATGTCTTCCTCACTTAACTCATATAATAAACTTTAATCGATCATTCGTTTTTTGTTACGATAATTTGAGTTATTATTAGATGGACGTTACGATTTATATTACAATGGCAGGTGGTATTTAGTTGAAATGTAAAATGTATTTAGACATGAGTAACGTATTTTTGAAGTGAAAACTTATTTAGGCGCGTTGAGCACTTTTTGGGTGAACAAAAATCATGGAACACGCGACATCGTTATCTCATCACCTAACGCTTCCAATGTGACATTTATGACGTCATTGAAATTTAAAAACATACAAGTTATAAGTTTTCACTTCTATCGACAGTTCTTATAACTGCCAGTTTTTTTTGTGTTAATCATCATCATCATCATGTCTACGCCTGAACAGTTCTTTTGTTAGAAACTTTTTTTGTTAATTGTATAGGCAAATATAGGCCAGCCACATGACGTAACTCATCAAGAGGTAGTGCCATGCTTCTTTGCAGCCGAATTGGGCCGGCATGACCGGGGTGGTATCTCTCATTCACATAACACCGGCGTCAAGTGACAGCTATGCAGTCGCGTTACGGGTGGTTTGTAAGTTTCTGGTGGCCCGTTGGGGGATATGGAAAAGGAGAGCAACGCATTAGCATAACTTTTGGTTATGCGGATGTATATGGGCGTCGGTAGTCACCGGCTAAGCTAAGCTAAGGCTCCAATTGCTCGGTTGCCTCCTTGTGACATAAAAAAATTGGTCAGCGTCTCATTCATGTGTTGCCTATTCTAAGACGTAGATGGTAAATCTCGGTGCCTGTTATTACACAGCCTTTTTTTTCCTTTAACGCCGGGAAATGGTCTGAGGCATCCCGCGGTGGAGTGGGTCTCCCCACGCGGGTATGTGGGACTCGCTGCGCCCGACAGCTGGTAAATGGACGCAGCTCTACCCATTAAAACCCGGCGAGTGCCACCAATGCCGCCCCGGATCTAGAAAACAAAACAGGGCAGCTCGACGGCTAGTCAGTCCTGCAAGGGACAGACGCCACCTCCACAGAGGGGTTGTCCCGCACCACAGAATAACCCCTCCCAACGTCGGGACAGTACAATGGGGTGAGGTTCCCATCCTCACCCCTTGCCCCCTGCTCTTCTGTCCCCTCTTCTTATAAGAGGGGTACAAAGAGCCACGTCGGCCCAATTAGCTTCGCCAAAGGTGCACCGCTCACCCTAGGTTACTGAGCCCCACCGCTACGACAAGGTCTGAACCATGGTGGGGTTTTTACACAGCCTGTCCTGTCCTCCTTTTTAAAATACATCCATGCATTTTTACGGAAGAAACAAGGGTTCTCATACAACCGAAAGCGCGGCACAGAGCGACGCATCCCTCCCACCAGTGAATTTGCTGATCTATGTTAATCCAACACATTGACTTAACCCATTGCTGGTACATAGTCGTGTTATGATAATCTATAATATGATGCAATATGAAACAGTCGCTTTATTGGATTTGACTCATGTATGTGCGAGGCACTTAAACACTTTCGACTTTCATTTTAAAGTAAAACTTTTTAAGTACGTTTGTATAATGATCGTAATGTCAATTAGCATAACGTCACAATATATCAGCAAGTATAATTGTCGTGGCGGTGGGGCTCAGTAGCCTAAGGTGAACCCAGCACCTTGGGCGAAGTCAAGTGAACCGAGGGGGCTGCTCTTTGTACGCCTCTTATAAGAAGAGGGAACAAAAAAGCAGGGGGACAATGAGTGAGGATGGGAACCTCACCCCATTGTACTGTCCTGAGGTTAGTTAGGAGGGGTTGTTGTGGTTGTGGAGGGGTCTGTGGTGGAGGACAACCTCTTTGTGGAGTTTTGCTCAATAGATCCAGGGCACCTCACTAAAGGCAGCATTGGTGGCACTCGCCGGGTTTTTGTGGATAGGTCCACCTTACCACCTTTCGGACGCAGCAAGTCCCACATACCGCGTGGGGCAACCCATTCCCCGGCGGGATGCCTCAGAGCATTTCCCGGCGTAAATGAAAAAAAAGGTTAATACGGCAACCTCAATTACAGAATTTCAGTCATAGAAAATTTAATTCTGGAAAACTTTATCAAATTATCTAAATCTATTTTTAAGCGTCACTTGTATTGGCATTATGTAATCTACTTGGGTAATAAATATATATAATCTACTTGGGTGTTTTACTGGCTCTTAGTGCGGTGATCAGACATATTAGGCGCCAAAAGATTTCCTTATTTTCTGTAGTTTTTCCTGTCCACTATTTTACCTCTGAGGCTACAAAGGCCACACATTTATCAGAACCTCAAGTTTCCCCCAATTAGCACTGATTACGTTAATTAGATATGGGAAAAGTCGTTAGGTTTTCGTAAAAACTTGTTCATAATTATAATATTCCCGATAATTACGTATGCCTCCGCAGGAGCCCCGCTACGCTCAGCCTTCCGCCTTCAAAAACAAATCTGCTAAATGCATCTCCATTGTTACGTGCTATCCGAAAACTAAACAAACTATCAGATAACGGATAAACATCTTTGCCCATAACCTGTCGAAATTAATAGAATTAGTTCAGGTTTTTCTCGTAAAATAATTTTTAACTATTAAGAACTTTACTACATTATGTGTATATTTGTTTGTCTACTTGTAACGTTGTCTTGGTATAATTATGCTGTAATGACGTTATGGTTGTGTCTAAATAAATAAATAAATAAATATTTTATCCTTTTTATTTATATTTTTTAATTATATTCAAATAAGTTTCAGCTTTCCTGGAAGCTTCGGATAGTTTTATGTATTATTTGATGTAGCATGTACCGGGAGGGATGGGTACCACCATCTTGCTTGTTTCTCCCTTGAAATAGCTTTGCAGTGTTTCGGAGAGAAGGGCAAGACAGGCAGTGTAATTACTGGCACCGAGACTTAACATCTTATGTCTCAGGATAGGCAACACATAAATGAGTTGCCTGGGCTAGTTCCAGGTAAACTAGTTTATGTTCATGTGCGACGCTCCCCACCATGGTTCTGGCCTTATCGTGGCGGTGGGGGGTGGGGCGAAGCTAATTGGGCCGAGGGGGCTCTTTGTACCCCTCTTATAAGAAGAGGGGACAGAAGAGCAGGGGGCAAGGGGTGAGGATGGGAACCTCACCTCATTGTACTGTCCCGACGTTGGGAGGGGTTGTTCTGTGGTGCGGGACAATCCCTCTGTGGAGGTGGCGTCGGTCCCTTCCGGGACTGACTAGCCGTCCAGGTGCCCTGTTTGTTTTCTAGATCCGGGGCACCTCACCAAAGGCGGCATTGGTGGCACTCGCCAGGTTTTAGTGGGTAGAGCTGCGTCCATTTACCAGCTGTCGGGCACAGCGAGTTCCACATACCCGCGTAGGGAGACCCACTCCCCACCCGGGATGCCTCAGAGCATTTCCCGGCGTTAAAGAAAAAAATAAATGTGCGACGCTGACCACATACCATCATGTAGCTCGTTTGCCCGTTTGCCGATCCAACTATTTTAAAAAAGAGACCACCCTGATACATTATAATATTTCGAATGTCAAAAGACTAATCGGCAGCAATCACCCATAAAGTTAATATACCTAGCGGACTAGAGGAACAGACACGAGCTGTCAAACGAAACCGAAATGATTTGACATTTGTGTGCGTCAAAATTGCTTATGAGTGCGTGTAGTGATGTATATCATGTCGCTTCATCGAGCTAACCTAAACAGAATAGAGTGGTAATGTTATGTGTTTTGTAGGTAAACAAATTCCTCCAAATTTGTGCTGCGACGCTACACCGCGGATTCTGAGCTCTGATTAGACGACTGATGGCCATTGACGATTGGTCGATGCGACGTAAATACAGATAACTGGTTGGTTGAATTGCTATTACGTCTGTGACAAATCACTGACCAGTTTCGAAATTATATGATTATCACATTACTCCTCTATCCGATTATATGCTCGATGTTATGCTAAAATATCGATGTGAATAATATTTATTACTTAAGTAATAATAAGTTCTATTAATAGTATTAATAGAACTTAAATATAATTGGGTTTTATAGCATTCCGAAGTGGACCGGCTTCTTGAATACTCGTAAGGATAGGATAAATACGAACTATTAGGCTTGTTCGACGTGTTCGATAGTTTAAGTGGTGTATCTATTTGAGACGACAGGGACAGATCACAGGTACAGTGACCGTGCGCTATCGTGCCTGGGATAATCCCCCACTTTTATTTGACGTACGCCCTTTTGCCTTGGGCTGGTCACGTACGCCACCACGCATCCCTGAATGCGTATTATAAATAGTACTACTGTCTAGAAGACCCAAGAAGACGTAGGTCGAAATGCAACAGTATAGTGGGCCCTCGGGAGACGTAGACTGAATGAAACAAAATATCACTTTCACTTTGTTCCTAGTTCTCGGGTCTTGACTATTTCACTTCTTACTGCTCTTCGTGTAGCCTCTTCGATGGGTATGCTGCAACTCACAAGTAAGCCCAAAATTGACTCGATATATATAAGACCAGGTTGGCATTATCAGTTATTTTCCTTATAATTTTACTGTGAGCCGAGATCTAAAATGTTTATTTATTATGTTTTCTAATAAACCCTTATATTATATACATTTGAATAAACCTACTGACATCATTTATAAGATAAAACATTCTGAATAAACAACAAATAAACGCAGCCCCTCCCCTTTCCCCTAGGGGGGAAGTTATTACGTGTGCCGACTTGTCGTCAGTTGCCCGCGCGCGCGGCTCGACGCGGTCGCTTGTAACAGTGAGAAGAAGTTTCGGCGCAGTCAAAGTAAGTTTTTTCCCTCCAATTTTGTTGATCGTCACAGAAAATCTAACGGTGTTTTTTCAACCAACTTTATCTTGATAACTTACGCAGTTCCTAATCTTTATATTAATAATTAAACGTGTGTATTTAAGTTTATTTAAACGAGATTTCTACGTTTTTTTCCAAAATGACCTTGAGGGGACAACTGTACCACTGTACTGGGGGACGGTTGTAGCGGTACAACTGTACCCGTGTTACAATTGTCCCCAGTAGGACCTCAGGCTTTAGTCAAATCAATCTTTAGTAATATATTTATATTTTAAAGTATTTTGTAGCTTATTTATTTCGTATGTCAGCCACCTCCTATTACTCATAGTTTCTTTTTTGGATCAGATGCCGAGAACCAGAACCAGAAAAACTGATAGAGCATCGAAAGATGTATTTCTGTACCAACAAGCGTACGAAGAAATTCTTGCTGGTAAATCCATAAGATCTGCTGCTGAAATGTTTGGTTTATGCCACGTTTCTTTGATAAGATACAAGAACAAAAGAAAAAATTCTGAAGATGGGGTAACGGTGTCGATGGGCTACAATTCTGCAAAAAAGGTTTTATCTGAAGACCAGGAAAAGATTATTTCAAACTATTTGCAAAGATCGGCAGATATTTACTTTGGCCTGTCGCCCAAGGAAGTACGAAGATTGGCATATGAATTAGCTGTATATTACAATTTAAACAGACCAGCCACTTGGGATGAAAATGGAATGGCGGGACCTGACTGGTTTTCATCTTTTATAAAGCGTAACTCAGAGTTGTCAATAAGATGCGCTCAAGCTACTAGTCTATCTAGGGCTACGAGCTTCAACACAACCAACGTTAATACCTTCTTTGACAATTTGGAGAAAGTGATGGATAGGCATATATTTGAACCAAAAGATATTTACAACATGGACGAAACTGGAATAACAACCGTCCAAAAACCGGATAGAATCTTAACCAGAAAGGGTATGCGTCAAGTTGGTGCAATAACATCTGCGGAACCTGGAACCTTAGTAACAATTACAGTGGCTGTAAACGCACTCGGGAATTCGATTCCCGCCATGTTTATATTTCCCCATTTAAGATACAGCTCACACTTTGTTCGGGATGGTACTCTAGGATGTATCGGCGCAGGTAATTCATCTGGATGGATGCAAGAAAATGAATTTCTGATATTTTTAAACCATTTCAACCAACCATATTAGACAACCATCCGTCGCACATAACTATATCTGCACTTGACTTCTGTAAAGAACATGGAATCGTTATGTTGTCTTTCCCACCACATTGCTCTCATAAATTGCAACCTGTAGACCGCTCAGTGAATGGTCCATTAAAAAAAGCAGTCAACTCGGCGTGTGATGCGTGGATGAGAAGTCACCCTGGACGAACAATGACCATATATGATATTCCATCAGTTGTGGCCACAGCATATCCATTAGTTTTGACCCAAAATAATATACAGGCAGGATTTAGATGCATAGGAATATATCCATATAACAGAAATATCTTCACAGAACTCGATTTCAGCCCTTCTTTTTTCACGGATAGACCTATGCTGGAATATAATGACGTATATGCCAACGTTGACGCAGCTCAAACCAAAGAAACATCTCACACAAGCTTTATAGATCCACTGAGGCCTACGGAATCCAATCAAAACTTATCAAATTTACGACTAGAGCAAGGCACCCCTTTGGATTTTTCCTCGGAAACTAGTACCCCTGCAACAGAACCATTAGACCCTTTAGCAGGCACTGAAATATCACAAGAAATAGTACACACGATACCACCTTCCACACCTTCGTTGGGTACAGTACAGAAAAATATATATCAGGCCAAAAATATGATTTCTGAACCATCTACTAGTACAGCCACAATGGCAACGTTTTCTCCAGAAGGAATAAGACCTTTACCAAAAGCACCGCCACGGAAATCAACCAATAAAGGACGTAAGAAGAGAAAATCTGCTATATGGACTGACACACCGGAAAAAGAATCAATTAGAAAAGAACACGAAGAAATAGATCGTAAGAAAAAAGCTAAACAAATAAAGAAATACAATGTGAATACAAAACTTAAAACAAAAACTAAATCTAAAACAAGTACAAAGAAGCCAAAGACCAAGGAAAAATCTGATGATATTAATTCTAGCTCTGAAGAAAAAGATTGTCTATGCCTAGTATGTATGGAATCTTTTGGTTCTAGTAGACCAAACGAACAATGGGTACAGTGCACTTATTGTCATAACTGGGCCCACGAAGACTGTACACCACAAGAAAATTATTATATTTGCCACAATTGTGATTCGGAATGAAAACTACAAATAAGACTGATTTATTAGAGATATGGTTGTTAAAGATTTTTAAATAATAAGTTTTTTTATTTTATTGAAGACTGATTAATACTTAAGTAAGTAAATATTTTTATGTCCTTTGTGGGGATGGTTGTACCACGGGGACAATTGTTGCACGTGATTTTTCATACAAAGTTATAATTAACAATATGGTCCATTTTTCGATAATAATAAGCATTAGACCAATTGAAATGTAACTCACAAGACTCATAGAACAATGTCTTATAATCAGTATTGTAAGCTAGATTGTTAAATACTAGGAAACTTGACTTTTATGTTTGTTGACTTAACTCATATATTTTTTGAGAATTTTGATTTGTTTTTTTGCTAGGTTATTAAAGAACTTGTCTAGTGATATACTGTGATGGAAATAAATAAAACTTTCTAATTAAATCAAGGAGTTTTGTTTCATGATATATCTGGTACAACTGACCCAGGGTGGGGGACAATTGTACCATCCTTTCCTTTTGGTTTAAATCTGAAATATTTCAACTTGTATCGTTTCTACACATTCAAAGATGATGCTCACTTATTGCCAAGGAAACTAAGTATCAATATACAAAAACACTTTTGCCGTGAACTCATAAATGAAGCCAGAATTAAGTGTCAAAGTTAAAATGCTACAATTGTACCCGGTCTCCCCTATCCAAGTCAGTAGGAAATCTGAAAGATACATAAATTATATACTAATTATAATAGCAGTCAAGTATCTTAAATAGGTTCACATTCCCAGGTGATTCCTATCTCTACCTCATATAAGTATTTTGACATCAGTAATAGATATTCGTTTACCGCGTTATAGACAGTGGACACGAAATATCGATAACTTGATGCAGCCCTAGTGTAAAACGAAAATTATTTCTTTTACACAAAACATTCGTAAATTCTGCATTATGTGTATTCAATCTTTGTTTCTTACATAGATAAATGTTAATAGAAGAGAATTATCATATTTACTCATTACAATTCGAAGCGTATTAGCAAAAATAAATACTATGTTTGGAGGTATCGATTTGGAATAATTTACCTGTGAAATGAACATTTTTCGGGGTTATTTCGCTGTGTTGTACAGAAATCAATCACTGAACAAGTCACCATGTTTCTGAAGCACTATTTCTCAAAAATATGAACGATTTCACGTAATATCACAAAAATTCACAAAGCTTAAATTGTCAGCGTGACGGATTTTGCCGAGAAATGTCAAACAGTTGCAAAAATGGTTCTGTTACGTCCAAGCACGCATCTCTTTTTATCACACGGTGTTGCTGATAGTGACATCTCACTCGCTCAGCGGTTTGATCCTCTATTCCGCTAGGTATATTAACTTTATACAATCACCATAAACGTTTCATTTTACATTACTAACATGTTTATCATTTTATCATTCCCCGGAGAAGTGAGCTCGATGTTGCGCCGTATTGCCATAATATTAATGCGAACCCAGAGCCAAATGAACGAGATGAGAGCGTGCTTGGGAACGATAACTAATGCCTCCCCTCTCCTAACAGGGGGGAGCGTAGGATTAAAAATAATGAAAACGTTCAACTTTACAATAGTCGAGATTAAAATGTAGAGGGTATTTTGGGAAGACGATCTCCGTGCGATGGCCGGTCCGTGTTGGATGCGACTGGCTAGGGATCGGCCCTCTTCCCCACCATGGATCTGAGTCTTGACGTGGCGGTGGGGCTTAAGCCTGGGGTGCAGTCCAGCATCTTGGGCGACCAATCAAATCCCGGGCGGCAGTTGGTTGTGGCCACTGCCGGCCAAACCGCTCCCCAGTACATAGTGCCGGGGGTGGTGGTCGCCATCTGACTTCGAGACGGGGACTGCGAGGAAGAAAACCTCTAAAAAAAATTACCCCAATCCCAAAATAAGCTCAGGTGCGCGGCGAGGGGATGAATGGCTGGAGGGTCTCCAGTCACTAGCGCACCCTGTTTTGATGGCTACGGGTTCCGCTCGACCCTAATGAGCAAATAAAACCATGGATAAGAACAGTATTGAATATGGTCCCCGGGCGGGTCCCCGAAAGGGGGATCCCGCACCAGCGCCGATGCCACGGCGGAGGTCTGCCCCTCGTACTACGGGGAGGGCACAAGCTGTTTTAGGGACGAGCATTCTGCTCGTTCCAGCAACAACGACTCAGGCAAGAATACAGACTCGATTGCACGCGATTTGGTGAGGGAGAAGGATGTTAACTCGGAGGCTAGGATAGAGGATCCATCGCCGGTGACAAGGCGTGTGACACGCCAATCGGTCGCTCGTGCAGGGGTCACCCTGGATGAGCTTCTAGGGACGGAGTCCATACCGTCTATGTCGGAGTCGGACGTCTGCGGGAGCAAGCGATTGTTCTCGGAGGTCTCCGGCTCGGACACGGATGTGGCTGGAAATTCGAAGGCGGGGCGCAAAAGTACCGCAATGCGTGGAAAAGCGCGTGGCGTGGAGTCTAGGCTTGCTGGTGCTCGCCAGGCAGTCAGAGAGCGGGAGGAAGTGGCTCGCGAGGCCGAATTCGTGGCTGCCCTAGAAAAAAGAGCATACATGAAGGCTGCTCCCGAGGCGAAGAGTTTGGAGATTCCTCCCGGCCCACTTGACCTGGACGTCGATGGAATGGGGGCCCCAGAGCTGGTTGGGGCGGCGCATGCCAATTTGGAAGAGATTACTGGCATAGCCAGCAGGTCTACAAACCTGAAAGGCGGCTATGCCAATAAAATAAGGCGGGCGACCGGGGCAATAAAAGTAGTCCTGGAGGCGCTAGAGTCACGAACGGAGGCAGAAGAGACGCGCCGCCTTCGTGCAGACAATGGGAGGCTACAGCGGGAGGTCGCAATTCTCCGCGAAGAAGTGCGCGCATACCGACGCGACTTCGAGGAGGCCAAGGCTGCGGCGGCAACGAACAAGATGACCGCGAGCCCGATGTCCAGCGAGCAGTTGGGCATCTTCGAAAGCAACGTGGTCAAGTTGATTGGCAACGTGCTGGATGGCAGGCTCGCGGCCCTAGAAGATAGGTTGCTACCTCCGGTCATTTCTCGGCCTCCACTGGCGGCGGATAATGGAAGGATCGCTCAAGCGACCCGGGCTGCCATTGCAGCGAAGAGGGGATCCGCCGCGCAAGCCGCCCAACAGGTGCAGCCAGTGGTGCCACAGCGGGCGCAGACGGAGGGGCCGACAAACAACAGAGCGTCGGCACAAACAACAGTGGAGTTCCAACCGCTACCTGCTCATCCTGTGGCGCGGCCGGCACCAGCTTCAAAGAAAGGGAAAGGAAAAGGGCAAAAGGAGGTGGCGTGGACCAGTTTTGGACCGTCCACCTCAAGGACGAGCCAGGGGTCTCAGCCACAGCAGGCAGGAGCTTCTGTCCCTGATGTGGCCCCCGAAGACGGTTGGTCAGTGGTTGTACGGCGCAAGGCGCTGAAGAAGAAGGCGGCGCAAACAAAGCCAGCACCCCAAGTATCAAAAGTGACGGGAGCTAAGGGTGCAAAGTTGGTACTGCCGAGCTCTTCGGCGGTCGTTATAAAATTGCGGCCGGAGGCGACCCAAAAGGGGGTCACTTACGGTGAGGCCCTCACAAAGGCCCAGGACCAAATAGGTGACGTGCGGGATTTGGGCATAGGCCCTCTCCGTATTAGGAGCTCGGCCACAGGAGCCCGACTTATTGAGGTGCCAGGGCGAGCTAGCGGGGAGAAGGCAGACGTCCTGGCAAGCAAACTGGCGGAGGTGTTAGAGGGTGTCGCGGAAGTAACCAGGCCTGTCAAGTCAACCGACTTCAGATTGACGGGCCTGGATGACACCGCAACGCAGGATCGCATACGATCTGCGGTCGCGGCTGGGGGGGCTTGTTCTCCCGAGCAGATATGGGTCGGGGAGATCTATCGCTGCCCACGCGGGGTCGGGTTTGCCCGAATGGCGTGCCCCCTGACGGCAGCTAAGAAGCTGCTGCAGTTGGGACACCTGGTCATTGGGTGGAGTAGGGTCCAACTGCAGCACATCGGAGCTCGTCCCAGGCACTGCTTTAAGTGCCTAGGCCTGGGGCACGCTGCTACTGCGTGCCCATCGGAGAAAGATCGCAGCGATTTATGCTACCGCTGCGGGCAGCCTGGCCACAAATCGTCCGGCTGAGGCCGAGCTTCGGTGCGCTGTGTGTGCCGACGCCGGACGTAAAGCAGACCACGTGATGGGGGCAGATCGTGCAAGCCCCCACCTACTCGCGGAAAGGTTATACTCTCCCCACGTCCATCGGGGATAATGGCGGCGCCTGACGCTGAAATGACCGAGTAATGCCAGGACATCTCAGCTTCTTACAGGGGAACGTAAACCACTCCGCTGCGGCACAGGACCTTTTCCTTCAGTCTATGGCGGAGTGGAGCGTTGACCTCGCGATCGTATCAGAGCCCTATTATGTGCCTCCCCAGCCACATTGGGCTGGAGACGACGAGGGCTCCGTCGCGATAGTCGCGAGGCCAGGCGCAGGACCCCCCCTCATACCCAGAGTGAGAGGGCGCGGGTATGTGGTGGCCGTTCGGGGAGAGGTTGCGATTATCGGCGTATATTTCTCCCCGAACCGCGATCTGGCTGCCCTAGAACAGTTCCTTGATGTTCTGGGGCCGCTGATTGGACGACTGGCTCCTCTTCCCGTGGTTGTCGCTGGAGACTTCAACGCCAAGTCCTCGGCATGGGGGTCTCCGATCACAAACCCTAAGGGAAGGGAGGTGGAAGAGTGGGCGCTAGCTGCGGGACTGTCCCTGCTGAACAGAGGGACAGACAATGGCGGAAGAGGCGGCCATCGTCAGCCGCTGGAGCCTCCCGTCGAGTGAGGATCAGGGAGTGGACCAGATGGCTGGTTGTCTCGGCGACGCATTCACTGGCGTCTGCCAAGCTTCCATGCCTAGGCTGAGGGGTTCTCCCCCTCCTCGACGGGCGGTGTACTGGTGGTCGGCAGAGTTGGCAGACCTCCGCGCTGCCTGCAACGCAGCACGCCGCGCCTATGTTCGCAGCAGGCGGCGCCGCCCCCAGGACGTGGAGCGGGATGACCGGCTGTATAGAGTCTACGGAGCGAAACGTAGGATCCTGCAGCTGGCCATCAGTCGGGCCAAGGAAGCAGCGTGGCTGGAGCTGGTGGAAGGTCTCGAAAGAGACCCTTGGGGCCGACCATACAAAAGGGCGCGAGACAAACTTCGCGCCCAGTCGGCCCCATTGACAGAGACGCTCCAGCCCAAGCTGCTGGGGAACATCGTCGGGGATTTGTTTCCCGACTACCCGGTAGGCTTCGTCCCTCCACGGATGGCCCGACGGACGCCGGACTCAATGGAGGAAGAGGGTGTTCCGCCACCCATCACTGACGCTGAAATGGAGGCGGTTCTGTTACGCCTCCGAAGTAAGAAGAGGGCGCCGGGTCCAGACGGGGTGCACGGGAGAGTTCTGTCCATAGGTCTCGTGCATCTCGGAGACAGCCTTCGGGAACTCTTTGACCGCTGTATGCGGTCCGGTCAATTTCCGAAGGCCTGGAAGGATGGTCGGCTCACCCTACTACCAAAGGGGGGCCGACCAACGGATAGCGCGTCGGCGGTGCGACCAATCGTGTTGTTGAACGAAGCGGGGAAGGCCCTGGAAAGGATCTTGGCCTCCCGTCTCGTTCAGCATCTGGAGGAGGGTCCTGGGCCTGGACTGTCGGAATCTCAGTACGGGTTTCGGGTCGGCCGGTCGACCGTCGACGCCCTAGGGCGGCTTAAGTTGGTGACGGAAGAGGCGGAACGCCGGGGAGAGGTGGTGGTGGCTGTGTCGCTGGACATTGCCAACGCCTTCAACAGCCTTCCCCACAGCGCAATACGGGAGGCACTGAAGTATTTCGGCGTGCCTCCGTATCTCGGAAGGCTGTTGAGGGCGTATCTCTCCGATAGAGAGGTCGTGTACGAGGACCGGTCGGAGTCCTTAGTGAGGCGGCGAGTCGAGTGCGGCGTCCCGCAAGGGTCGGTTCTGGGCCCTACCCTATGGGACGTCGGCTACGACTGGGTCCTGCGGAGCGGCCGTCCCTCCGGGATAGAAGTCATCTGCTATGCAGATGACACTCTAGTCATATCCCGGGGACGAACGTACATGGAGGCTGCGCGGCTGGCCGAGGAGGGAGTAGCCCTCGTTGTCAGCCGCATAGAGCGACTGGGGCTTCGGGTCCGTTTTGACTGCTCTTCCGCGGACCTGGGAGGAAAGGGCCCCCACCGGGAGCACGACTTCTCTTTGGAGAGACGGAGGTCAGGGTGAGCCCCACGATGAAGTATCTGGGACTTACCCTCGACGGGAGGTGGACCTTTGGCCCCCATTTCCAACAACTGGGGCCGAAGGTCACAAGAGTGGCGTCATCGCTGAGCCGACTCCTGCCAAACATAGGAGGGCCCAGCGAAGCCTGCAGGCGGCTGTACTCCGGAGCCTGTCGGAGTATGGCTACGTATGGTGCCCCTATCTGGGCGGATTCCCTCACCGCACGCAATAAAGCCCTGCTGCGGAAAATGCAGCGGGTCATAGCGGTGAGGGTGATCAGGGGTTACCGTACGGTCTCCTGGGTGGCAGCCACTGCCCTGGCTGGAGATCCGCCGTGGGAGCTCGTGGCGTTGGTGCTCACCGAGTTGTGCCTCCTCGTTTCGCAGAGGAGATCAGAATTCGGTGAGTCGCCTAGCTGGGAGGAGCTCTCACATGTGCGGAGGTTGGGGCAACAGTGACTGTTGCGAAGGTGGGGGGAGGACCTGGCGCAGTCGCCGTACGGCCAACGTACGGCCGAGGCACTGCGTCCGGTCCTGGCAGCGTGGATGCGTCGCCGGAAGAAACCCCTCACCTTCCGCTTGACACAGGTGCTTACCGGACACGGATGTTTCGGTGCGTACCTGTGTCGAGTTGCCAGGAGGGAGCCGACGCCAGCCTGCCACGAGTGCGGTGCTGTGGAGGACTCGGCCCAGCACACCCTAGAGGTGTGCGATAGATGGGCCGCACAGCGTCAAAATCTCGTGGCTGTGCTTGGAGGAGACCTTTCGCTCTCGAGAATGGTGCGCTGCATGCTCGAGAGTGATGAGGCCTGGCAGGCGGCGGTCACCTTCTGCGAAAGCGTTATTTCGCAGAAGGAGGCCGCGGAGCGGGACAGAGAGGACGACGCCACGTCCGTCCCGCTCCGTCGACGTAGGACAGGAGTGACGAGGAGGCGCTACGCGCACCTCCTGCCTCTTGCCTAACGGGATTCGGGGTAAGGTTGGGTACCTGCCCCGATAGAAAAGTTCCGGCGTCGGCGGGGGTGCTCCAGGTTGTCGGAGCTCCCCCATACTAGGAAGAAGACCGGTTAGCCCTTTTGAGGGAACCGGCCGGTCGCGGGGAGTGTTCTGTGTTAGAAAGATCCGGGACACTCCCCTTCAAGCGGCTGAAGGCAACTCGCAGTGGTTTTAGTGCGGTATACCGGCGCTGGGGGGGGGGGAGCGCAGGAAGTCCCACATATCGCCGGGGACGCCCCATCCCCGGGTGAATGCGCAAAGCATTTCCACTGCGTCAAAAAAAAAAAAAAAAAAAAAAAAAAAAAAAAGGGATCGGCCCTCTTGGCCGTTCATTAAGGAAGGCCAGAAGTTCAGCAGTGGACGAATAGGGGCTGATGATGATGATGATGATGGGTGAATTTTAAATTCAAAAAATATTCAGGTCTAACTAAATAGTGGTACTAGTGGTACTAAATAGTGGGGAACTAGGGGCATGATGGGGTAGCGAGATGGGACATGCGGAAATACCAAAAACTAAACACTTGCTGTGACCTATCCAGACTCACATCGTCTGCGTGGGAGACCGAGAAACGTCCTCCTAGATCCTCCAGATCCTATCACGGTTGCCAATAATCGTTTTCCTCTCCAACCTAGGGCATCCCGTCTTTAATACACAGTACACTCATTACACGCACTCAACACCGCTTCCGTGGTAGGTGGCGACGACCTCGTTTCCGACCGTCGGTCCCGTTATCGACAGGAAGTTCACATCGATGCCCCGTCTCTTAGATGACGGGATGGGGGCCCCAAACACACTAAAACTTAGAAAGGTTTGAGCCTCGTTGCCTCACCTATAGACAGATGAAGTTAGAACAGACCTCAGTCTACTAGCTTAGAATTAAAAAAAAAAAAAAACACTTGCTCAAAGTGGGGCTTTAGCTAATCAGAAGCCGCTTTCGAACAATACTCATTGTGGCCATGACAGTCTGCGAAAGTGCGTGCGTTCTTTGTTTACAATCACATTTTTGTTAAAGCGCATAATTGATGTAATATTTTGTGTTTCTTAACAATTTCAGAAACAAGTAAGGAATAGTTTTGAGCTGATGATCCTATTTTCCTTTGATTTACGTTTTCCTTACAGTTGATAGGCGTATTCAGAATTGCATTAATCCTAACCGTTTATTATATAAATTTTATTTTCTTTAAACACAATGAGTGGGGGCAAGATGGTGTAAATCGTATGGGGCATAATGGGGTACCCCATTATGTAAAGCTGCACCTGAAATAATAGTATTTCAGGTGCAGCAAGTTCTGCAAACCTTTCCTCAAGAAAGTCAGCCATTCGTACAGGATCGAATGATAAGAGAGGGCCTAAATCCGGACGTAACACACCTAAAACAAAGCAAGTTCAATCGATTGATGAAGATTTTCTTGCATCAGTTCTTTTCATACTGCATGTGCAGGGGTGGATGATGAAGACTTAGAAAAAGTACTCATATGCATCTTCTGTGAATGTTTAATTTACAATGAGAATCCTATCTTGCCCCTTAACCCCATCATGCCCCATCTATTATTCCCCATCTTACCCCACATGCGGGGCAAGACGGGTATTTTATTTGTTCTCAAATAAATATCATTATTAAAAATTTGTGGTAACATTTTCATCCAAAGGCTATGCCAATTTGTAATTGATTAAATAACTAATATGCCATAAATAAATGAAAACATTATGTTGATTTTTACTACCGTTTTGTATAGTTTTCCATTAGCGTCCCCATCGGGGTATGATACTTCACCTACGTAATAGTACAAAAAATATCCACTTTTGCTTTGTATTTATTACACACTCGTTATGAGGTTTTTCATATAATTATACTAATTATTATTCGCTTACAAATATTGTGATATATATGGTTCTGTGTATCATGTACTGGTAAGCAGATGGAGATTTTTTTTCTCCTAACAATTTCGAAGAGGTAGTGCCATGCTGCTTTGCAGCCGAATTGGGCCGCCACGACCTCCCGCTCACATAACACCGGCGTCAAATGACAGCTATGCTATCGCGTTTCGTACGTTTATAAGTTTCCGGTGTCCCATTGGGGGAAAAGAGAAAAGAAGGGCAACGCAACCTTACGCGTCACCGATCTACAGTACTATTCAGGCAATTTCGTCTGGAAAAACTGACATAATTCGCGACGACTATCTTCACATATACAGGTTTATCTCAGTCTCATATTAAGACATATCTTTGTGCCATTTTTATACCAAACGACACTGTATCATCACATTCGTCTTAACATGTAGATGTCGCGTTGAACAAATTTTACTTCAGAAATAAAGTTATTCAGACAAGCAAATTTTCATTTCACCAAACCTTAATCTTAGGATTATGCTCGAGCGTAATTTTATGCGCGGTACAGTTATACTTGAACAAGATGCGCTAGTGAGAACCCTAAGCAGATTGCTATAAATAGTGTATGATAAAACTTAACAAATTTTATTGGCTTTCGAGAATATCTCTCTGATGAAGAGTGAGTCTGTATCGAGTACTAGTCGAAATAACACTTCCATTAGCAGCGAGTAGCGGGCGGTGAATCATGACGCGAATACAGCCTTCTGCCTTGATTAAGAGCTAGTTTCTCTTAATCAAGGCAGAGGCTGTATTCGTATTTACTATATATAATGAACACAACATTGATGTCTCGGAATAGTCTGATTAATATTTATTTCATTTCGTTAAAAATGTGATACACTGTAATTACATTTGCATGTTGTATAATGTTGTCCACATATGAATAATATACCTACATCCATAATATTACGTCGTTAATCGTTTTTTCTATTCTTTTCTTTTTCTAGCTAAAGAAAAATTCGAAATACGTTTAAGGCGTTACTCACAATTGTTCAAATTAGTTTAATGTTTTTTTCTTGAAATGAAAAAAATATATATTCACTATATAATGTGTGCGAGTATAGTATAGTGGCGAGTCTGATGCGGTGTCCCACAGAGATCTGGGTCCCATCCTGTCGGACATCAGATACGACTGGGTCTTGCAAGGCCGCCTGCTCCTCGGCGCGGCTAGCCGCAACTTTAAAAAACCAAGGCCCTTGTCTTTCGCGGGACCGGACTCCGGAGTCTACTAGAGTATGGCAACGTTCAGTGCACCCATTTGGGCTGGTCACTTTAGCGCGTGAAATAAGGCCCAGCTGCGCTTGGCGCAGCGGGTCATCGCGGTAAAAAGGATTTGGAGGTATAATATACGGTATCAAGGGCGGCAGCCAGTGCCATGGCCAGGGAACTCGCGGCAGAGGTTCTTGCCGAGACGCACTCCATGTCTCAGATAGAAGGTCTCTCGACGAGAGCCTTATGGCAAAAGCCTAATGGCTGCTCTGCGTCCGGTCCTCAAGCGGTGGATGCGTCCCAAGCGCAAACCCCTCACCACACCTTCTGTCTGACACAGGTGCTCACAGTGACAATATGTCACGATTGAGTGCGGCGGTGGACTCTCAGCCCAGCACATCCTTGAGCCTCGAGGTATGCCTAAGATAGGCATCTCTGAATCAAAGTCTGACATTGGTCACCGGAGGGGACTTGTCTCTGCCGAGCGTCATCACCGCGATGCTCGGCAAAGACGAGTCCCAGAAAGATGCCAACGAGAGGGTGAGAGAGAAGGCCACCGACGAGGCCTCCCGCGGGCGACGGGCAGGGGTGCGTAGGAGGCGCTACTTAATGCGCCTCCAGTAACGCCCCTGTGCTCGCGTCGTGTTCAGGATGGGAATCTGGGCCCAGTGTGGCACGACGTCGCGAGGACTACTTAGTGGCGGCCGGACAGTCCCCCTTACGAGGAGTAGTCTGACCATACTCTGGCACCAGCCTGTCGCTGTGGTGCTCCTGTTGCCTGCAAATCCGGGACCCTCAAAAGGTGGCTGAAGGCGCTCGCAGTGGTTTTAGTTTGGGTAGTACATGGCCCAAGTGTGAGTCCCATATAGGTCTAGGGGCCTTGCCCGAGGTACCTGGATACACGTAAATAATGCATTTCCCTGCGTCAACAAAAAAAGGCAATTTCATTGTGTTCATTACATACAAATTGTTTCAGAGATTTAGACTTGATTAAGTAACAAGCAATAACACACACAACAACAATAACACAACAATAAACTTATAAACTACGGTTTCTTTAATGCTTTTCATCCACTTGGTTCTTTACGTAAAACAAACAGACTTAGCAATATTTGTAACATTTCTCGCAGATACTTATACAATTTACGGCCACAATAAGTTCACCAATAAAAAGTGCAATAAATACCAAATATAAAACGGTGTATCCGACTAATGAAGGAGTTGCCTCCGTTCCGTACACCTGACCTAGTTTCGCACCTAGTTTGTCATTTACTCGGTATTTAATATCTTTTATTATATCAATACTGGGGTAAAAACGTAATTGTTGTGTCATATACATACGTTATACACACGTCCGTACGAAATAAAAAGAAGAGAAAAACTATATAAAATGAAAAACTTTTGACGGATTTTATAGCGGCTTATTAAGTTTTTACAGGCCCGAATACTTTATCATGGTCACGCTGTGAAGTATCCAATACTAATCCGTAAATAGTTATTTCATTATAATAAGTGAAATTCATATTAACATTAGGAAACAATGCAAATAACCTTGACAGAAAATATAGAATATGTAATATAATATAATAATATATCAACCCTTATATGTTAAGTAGTGGGCTACTGGGCACGGGTCTCCCCCTTGAAATCAGGCGAGGAGGGTTTTGGGCTATAGTTCACCGATGCGCTGGCATAATGCGGGTTGGTGAACTTCGCACACCTTTAATGCGTTTTAATCTTATCAGGCATGCAGGTTTCCTCACGATGTTTCCTTCACCGGTGAGCAAGCGATGGTCTCATGTTCAGGTGCACATAGAAATTTAGAAAAAACCCATTTCTAGGCATCACATGGGAGTCAGGATCGAACCCGGACCTCTCAGCTCTAACTCAAGAGGCTGAGCGCATACCCACTATGCCATCGTAGCTCACATAAATTGTAAAGCATGCATCAAAATCAATCATGAATGTGACACAAATAACATTTCTTTGTAATATTTAACTAATAGTTAGGGAGGCGAGGTACCTAAATGGCGTAATTCAACGGCGCCGTCGAGACCTATCAAAATCGAAAGATAAAATAATTTCGAAAAGAAAAGCTCGTATGGTAAAAACCATTTTAGCGGTGGGTTTGGCGTGTACGGTTTTTCAAAAATGTTTAAAAAAACAGTTACTTGGGCATTCTCGAGCGCGTCAGATATTCATACTACGTATGCCCCAAGTGCCTCTGATAACAACGGTATACTATAATAAAACAATTTTTTACGGATTTTATCGCGGTCTATTAAGATTTTTACAAGCCCGACGTTTCGGATACTTTACAGCAACCATGGTCATGTAATGATAGGACATATGACACCTCAGTCCTCCCGTGACCATGGTTGCTGTAAAGTATCCGAAACGTCGGGCTTGTAAAAATCTTAATAAACCGCGATAAAATCCGTAAAAAATTGTTTTATTATAATGAGTGAAATTCGCGTAAACATTAGAAAACAAAACGGTATACTAATCTGCCGGTTTGGGTGGTGGGCGTAGGCATATAAAGTAGTCAAAAATGCAAAAAAAAAATTACTCGAGCGCGTCAGATTTTCGGAAGGGGTGTTGAGTAGGCCCCAAGGAAGCTCCCTTTAAAAAAAATGACGATTTCGGCGCGACGATAAGTTACGATGAATTTTTGAAAATGCAAAAAAAAAAGTTTTTTTGAAAAACTCGAGCGCGTCAGATTTTTATAGGGGAGGTTTATCTCGGTATCCTGAAAGCATATTTTCTTAATCTAACAAAAATATTGGTGGGTTCTCTTAATCTGACCGAAAAAGGTTTTTTGGTTTCTTTTTTTTCCTTTCTTTCTCCTTGATAAAACGGGGAATTTAAGAATGACAATAAAGCGATAGATACAACCAACGTAAATGTAGATGAAATGTCGTACGAATTGTATTATTTATTGTATAAAAAAATGAAATGATATAAAAATAGTATTATAATTGTATTGTTATATATGACCTTTACATTTTTGCTCAATACAATTCATCTTCTTCTTCTTCACTGGAACTTTCATATTGTGGCTCCTCATCCACAATTCTTTCCTGCTGAGTGCCTGCAACATCCGTAACAATTATTTCTATTCAGTAATTTTGTTGAGAGAATATTATAGAAGTACAAAAATTTACCTGAATCAAGCGTCTCGTCATTGCTGTCCTCAGTGTCATTCTCGTTGCCCAGAATATCCGGCGATACAACAACATTTTCATACGCATCGGGCAATTGATTCGGAAGACGAAATGGCTCCTCCACACTTCCGGTCATGCGGAAACCGGCGGATTTTGTATTTTTAGTAAGTTTTAGATTATATTCTTCAAAATAAAAAATAAAAAAATCGCGCTCGAGAATGCCGGATTAACGTTTTTTTTTTATAAGTTCGCGACCCTATCACTCGGCGGCGTCAAGGACTTATCGTCAGATTAGTTAAATTTAGTCTTAAAACACTAAAATCAATCTCCAATATCTTAATCTGACGCGCTCGAGTATTTCAGACGATCGATTTTTTTTTACTAATCTGATCGTCTATCCTAGGCGCGCGTCACTACATATAGAGCTAAATACTTTACAAGGTAGTTCTATTAGGTCTAAGGTATCTCTCATATCTTAAACTGCCACGCTCGAGTATTACCGAAAATTCCCCTATTCGCCTCCCTAACTATAATTAACATACAACCTTTACATTGATGCATTCTAATAAAAAGTACTGGATTTATTATAAAACATTATTGATAGTAGGTAAGTGCAGTAATATTAAACTGTTTGTAGTAGTCAAAAGTTTTTTTCTTTAAGGTTACACAAGTCGCTCATCTTTCCATACAAACGCAAACAGTAATTACTACAATGTTTGACGTTGACCATGAAAAACTAAGTATAATATAAATTGATCTCGTCATTATATATGTGTGTATGTACCCAAAAACGTAAAAAAAATATACATTTAAAAAATACAAGCTTCTAAACTTTCGTATTTCAACACTGATTTTAGCCCAACTTTGGGCGTAAATAATATACCGATCACGAAAGCTCAAAAATAAAGCCCGTATAGTTTAGTTATTCAAAGGATAAAATAAATTTATTTTGAAAAGATACACTTATAACTTTTTCTATAATAACTGTTTTGCTAAAAGGACATTTTCGGAATGAATCATTGTGCATTTCATTCTAGCACGCATGTTCGCGCACTATGTCAGGTGAGATAGCAATCATTTTGTTAGAGTTCGCGCCAACGACTAGTTCAACCTTAGCGCCGGGAAATACTCTGAGGCATCCCGCGGGGGAGTGGGTCTCACCAGGCGGGTATGTGGGACTCGCTGTACCCGAAAGTGGACTGGTAAGTGGACGCAGCTCTACCCACTCAAACCCAGCGAGTGCCATCAATGCCACCTCGACGTGTAGTCAGGCCCTCAAGGGACTGACGCCACCTCCACAGAGGGGTTCTCCCGCACCACAGAACAACCCCTCCCAACGTTGGGACAGAACAATGGGGTGAAGTTCCCGTCCTCGCCCCTTGCCCCCTGCTCTTTTGCCCCCTCTTCTTATAAGAGGGGTACAAAGAGCCCCCTCGGCTCAATCAGCTTCGCCTAAGGTGCAGCGGCTCACCCTAGGCTACTGAGCCCCACCGCCACGTCGAGGCCTGAAACATGGTGGGGATGGTGGGGAGTAGTCAAAAGTTGTACATGAGATGAGTAGTTAACAATGAGTTAACACATGCTCTACTTTGACTTTGAAAATTTAATATCAGAGTTTGAAGAGCTAATGTTTACGCTTCGATTATTTAGACAGGTAAATAATCAAAGCGTTTACGGATATTTCACACATTAGTAACTTAATAATGAAGTTTAAGGGTCGGCGCAAATTGTAGGCGATGTTGTATAAACATCGTCGCGCTTTTGAAAAGTTTTGTATATTTTTAAATATATTATTATATTTGGAATTTGTGACCTTATCGCGGTTTATTAAGATTTTTCCAAGCCCGACGTTTCGGATACTTTACAGCAACCATGGTCACGAGAGGACTGAGGTGACAGATGTCCTAATGTTACAAGTTATTCGAAACTACCCTATGATACATCATTATTTTAATAATTCCTCGAATAACAACAACAATACAATATCTTTAATATATTATATATTAAAGATAATACATAGACTATAATTTATCCTTGTACTCCCACGGGAATGGGAAATACGCGGGCGAAACCGCGAGGCGCTGCTAGTGTGTTTTTTAACTTTATTAACTTAAGCAATTATCAAAACTTTGATTTAGAAATCAAATCTAAAAATGTATTTGTTTGTTTTATTATTTGATAACCAAAACATTTTGATTGCTTTTTTCTGCAGCCTGATGTTGAATTCTATTTTTAAGTTTTGTTTTGTTTTGCTATGTATTAATTGTGCATTTAAATATAATAAAAAAGTTCATAATATTTTATTGCTGAGCGGCTGTGTGTCTATATCATTTCTATAATAAAAGATTGAAATATCAGTAATCATAACAGTGATGACTAATATATCCTCCTCGAAAATAAGCGAAAAGGTCTATCAAGTCTTAAGTTGTGTAAGCTATATAACTTAGATATAAATGTGCTAACAGAATTACGTAGGTACTACATCTTATTTAAATATAACCACGGGATTAAAATTTGCGAAACTTTTCTGAATTTTCGAGCCATTGTTATTAAACTATTGTTGGATTTCTAAATTTTGCATAAAGTTCACATTTCTGCTTCGATGCTGGGGAACTGCGGTATATTATTCTCTCAGACATTCACAGCACCAACTTTCCGTCGGTTTTTTATGCTGTGTGCTTCAAAATCAAGCGAGAATTTTATATAACACAAGATATTTTATTCTTTACAAAATTATATGATCTATTATGTTTTTGCGCTATTATGAATAATTTCCATAAGTTAACATGTTTAACAACCATAGAGTTTCCTGAATTATTACAATGCTTTAATTTTTATAGGTTACTAATCCTACTATGAGTTACTAAATTCAAGTATGAATTGGTCTTGCACACAAAAGCTTACATCATCATCATCAGCCCCTTATCCATCCACTGCTGAACATAGGCCTCCCTCCAAGAACGCCAAGACGGCCGATCCCTCGCCACCCGCATCCTCAATTAGCTTCGCCTAAGGTGCTGGGCTCACCCTAGGATACTTAGTCCCACCGCCACGTCAAGGCCTGAACCATGGTGGACTCATTTTCAACGTGTACAAAACCTTAAAAATTCAAAATGTCTTTATTATTTAGCTTCATGTGATATTTTATTAATGAAACCTATTGTTTAATTTCACCGGAGGCGTAATTTTTTTTTCTGTAACGTTTTTCGTCCTTAGTACCATATTAAAAGCTAACGCAAACCGAACTTCCTCATAAAGCATTCAGTAAGAGAAAAAGCTTCTGGAAGTGCAGCTCGGTCGATTGTCCGCTCCGGTAAACTCTTTTAAGTTAACAACTGGGCTCACTTTTAGGAATTAATTGTACGAGTCCCACAAAGCTTATTACAAACCAGCAAAACATTAAAAAACTTGACCTCATATTGTTATACTTTTAACTAATACTGAAAAGCTTTCCTTCTTGGTTTAGAGAATGGTAAGTTTAATAAAATGTCATATTTTGTCTGTTGGTTTATGGTAATATGTGATTTGACAAAAATAATGCTTAACAAATTTTCGAGTTTTATCACTACGTAATTACGTAGAAGTATCAGCCCGTTATTTTCATTTTTTATGCATTATATGCATGCTATCTTAATTCTTCATGCAACATATGAATGCTATATAAATAGTCTGCACAAAACATTTGGACATTTAGTTGTAAAATTCAGAAAGACAATTTGTTCATAATTATTGTCATAATTACTGTGTGTTTGAGTGTATTTGAGTACAAACTATATAGAACAACGCTACTGCTGTTATTGTCGATCATATCGAATCATTCAATTTCAACTGAATATACTGCCAACACAGGAGAACGGATGGCTGATGGGCCAATAAGGTTCAAGAGTGGAGGCCGCGTTTGGGTAGACGAAGTGTTGGTCTGCCACTAACCAGGTGGGAAGACGATCTCCGTACTGTGGCCGGTCCGTGTTGGATGCGAGTAGCGAGGGATCGGTCGTCTTGACGTTCTTTGAGGGAGGCCTATGTTCAGCAGTGGATGGATAGAGGCTGATGATGAAGATGATGATACTGTCAACATTTGAAGCGAATTACACATCATAATTAGATATTCTCACTTTTTAGACTTTTGCCTTGTTACGTTTTTTTCTAATGATGATTATCACGTATGATGCCTACGTAATAAAGCTTTTTAAATTTTATTTATCACACTGCTATAATCTTGTTTACCTTAGCGATGTTCGCTTACGTATTCAAAATCGATAAGGACAAGATGAGAATAGTTTAAATAACCCACTAAAATGCGGTTCATTTTTGTGAAATTACTGGCACTTCGTGATAGAAATTTAATGAAAGGAACCACAAGGTTTATGGTGCACGTGTTTGCTATTCACAAAGCGTATTTCTGGAAAACGTAACGTGAAATTATCGCTCCGTGCTTATCATAACGTACAATGAGCGTCATACTATTCCAATTCCTATAATTTATAGAGGTTTTAGAATTCATAAAAAAACACTGTATTACAATTAATCAATTTGTCATGATTTTCAGTAATTTAAATTAAATATTGTAATAAATTTGTGAGTGTAGGTAGTCGTCATAGTACGTCTGTGGCTCATGGTGGGGCGAACTAAAATCGGTGGTAGTAAATGGTGAAGACTCTTGAATGACCGATTGACGATGAGGATAGTGCCCTCAGGCAGTACGTGCACAAGTACATATAAAGACAAGCAATATGTAATAAATATAAGAGAGTAAAAATTATAGTTTGTACTGTAGACATATAAAATAAAGTAAGTACTTTGTTAAAGGGATTTTAATTTATATAAAAAAACCCTTTACGGATTTTATGGCGGTTAATTAAGATTTTTACAAGCCCGACGTTGCGGATACTTTACAACATCCATGGTCAGGGGAGAACTGACTTGACTTGGTTTTATTATAATGCATGAAATTCGCGTAAACATTAGAACACAGTATGTCTAAAGTAACCTAAAAACTATGTATGATTCGTCAGTGTTGTGGTAAAATGACATCAAATATTTAAACTAACCCCAAATGAGCTAATCATTAAATTAGCGATAAAATAACTAAGCATGTAGTTAAAATCAACAATTCCGACAAACTAATTACTATAACTTCCTACAATGTTTGGACTAATTTCGAGTTATGTACTTTTACGGATTTCCTACAATTCAGAATTTTAGTGAGACGTAGTGCCATGCTGCTTTGCAGCCGATTTGGGCCGGCACGACGGGGGTGGTACATGTCACTCACATAACACCGGCGTAAAGTGATGGCTATGCTGTCGCGTTTCGTGTGGTTTGTGAGTTTCCGCTGGCCCATCGGGGGGATAGAAGAAAGGAGGGCAAATTGCAATGCATCTGACGTTGATAGTCGCCAAAAGGCTTCGACTGCTCGTTTGCCCTCCTATGCTATCAGATGTATGCAGTTATGAAGGTTTTTGGTTGAGTTTATATTAGATGATTGTGGATTCAAGTATAGGAGTAGAAAACATAACTTACGCCCGAATACTCAAACGAATCTCAATTTTAAAACGTACTTAAACTCGTGCTGTCCCTCTTTTTTTCTTTGAATCTGACACGTCGTAGCATGAGTTTAAGTACGACTTACATTTGAGATTCGTTTGAGTATTTGGGGGTTAGTATATTTGTCATTCACACGCAACGACATATTTTTATTTATTTAGTCAAGTTAAACAAACATTAGCAAGAAATACCAACTGATTCTAAATATTTTTTACTTTAATAGTTACTAATAACTATATAACTATTTATAATTTTATATTATAATTTATAATTCCATGAAATGTCTGATTAAATGAAATGTCCATGTAAATCTGCTTTTGCTATCATATTCATAAAACACGTGACGCTCATACAGAATTATTTTGTCCAAATTTAAATAAAAATCCCAGCTTATTGCCTGATATCAAACAGCCTCCCGTGCGTAGTACGAAGCGACATGAATAGAAAGCACTTGGCTTTTATAGCAACTTTCAAAGAAATGATTTTTTTTAAATCTAGCTTTCACAAACATAAAATCAAAGTGCAAAAAGCTTTAACTTAATAACCCTAAAGCAGTATAATAAGTTTGAGTATATTTGGGTAAATTTTTTTGTGAACAAGTTTTCTTTTTAATGAATGCAAAAATTATTTTCTTGAAATGTAAGCGCACTCTAAGGAAATTATGTTCAATTCTTCTCGCTCCGTTGTGACTTGTGAGATAAATTATTTGCATGTTTAAGATAAGAAAATATTATTTTATGACATAAAAAGATCGACAACATGCAACTTATTTACAACAAATATTGACTATTAGGAGAAGGAAGAAATCATCATCATCATCAGCTGTCCACTGCTAATAGACCTCCTTCAGTGAACGCCACGATCACCGATCTCTTGTATATTTTGATATTGACGGTGAAAATATTTTAACTAAATTATTTTTAATTAAAGGTTATCGTAGGCCAGTAATTTCTTTACTATTGTACCGTTTGTATCATCGAACGAACAGTGTTTTACCTTACGAAAATAGCAAAGTACTTGTACTATTAACACACTAACACAATATTTTTTTTTTAATGCGTTCACATCATTCATAACTTGATAAGTTACGCACCCTTATTATTTTCCGGCATTTCAACAAACGTTGTCAATGAGTTCGTATCCCCGAGGAAATCAAAACAGAAGTTTCACACTCAAGTCAAATTCCATCACAGCCATTAAACAATGACTCCTAGATATCTCGTTTTGTTTGTGTGTAGATTGTTCCGTCAATCTCATGGGATCTAGAAAAAGATATTGAAATAGGGATACCTTGATACAAAAGATAGTTACTATCAATATTACTCCTATATTTTAAATACGCTGGATGGACGAAATGATGAAAGACCTACGCATCCTGACTCCTGGACGCCGTAAACTGGAAGGAAATCGCACAAGACAGGGCGTGGTGGCGCCATCTTGTATCGGAGGCTAAGATCCACTTTGGATCGTTGAACTAGTGAAGTAAGTAAGTACGAGGGCGGCACTGAAAATTTCGGGAATCAAGGAAGTGACACAACACTACTTTTTAAAAATGTATTTATTGCTGTTCGAAGTATTCTCCGCGAAATTTGACACATTTTTCCATACGATGGAACCAATCATTGAAGCAACCATTCCATTCGGAAATTGGGGTCTCCAAAATGGCCGTTCTGTAGGCGTCCACAGCTTCTTCAGGCGATGAAAATCTCTGACCACGCAATTTATTCTTTATTTTAGGGAAAGTATAGAAATCATTAGGGCTTAGGTCGGGGCTGTACGACGGATGGTCTAATAATTCTATGTTTTCTTGCTCTAAAAACTCTTTTGTTCTGTGCGCGGTGTGAGAACTCGCATCGTCGTGATGGAGGATGATGCGGCGGTTGCAGTTCTCTTTACGGAGTTCAGAAACGACCTGTGGCAAACAAATGCTAGTATACCATTCTGCATTAACAGTTCTTTGTCCCTCAAGAGGAATAGTCGCAACATGGCCGGTTGTGGAGACAAACGTGGCCACCATTTTTTTTGCAACACTCCGTGAACGAACAATTTTTGTTGGCTTTAACTCATTTTCGAACACCCAAACTCGTGACTGGTTTTTTGTTTCGGGTTCGTACGCATCTATCCAGGATTCGTCACCTGATACGATGTTGTATACAGCATTTGAGGATCCTGCGTGGAATCATTCGAGAGTTCTGACGCACCAAGTAACGCGAGCCGCTTTTTGCTCTTCACAGAGCAAAAATTTCGCGGTATGTCACATGTCGATCTTCCTCAATCAGCTTACGTACAGCATCAACGTTTTCTTGGGTGACTGCAGTTTTTGGACGACCTTGACGGGGATCATCACTGAGCTTGACACGTCCACGTTAAAATTCAGCAAACCAGCGATAAATTGTGGTTTTGGATGGGGCTATATCACCAAATGCAGAAATCATCCGGTCAACACACTGTTTTTGTGTTAAACCACTTCGAAAGTCATAATAAATCATGGCTCTAGAATTTTCTCGAGTCAATTCCATTTTCTCAACGACTAAACAAGTTTGAGAAGACCTTGTGACAAGACCGAGAATCTTTTTTTAAATAAATAAATGGTATTCCATTTTTAAAACCTTTCAATTAAAAAAAGTTTTCAATTAAAAATATTTTAATATGACAGGAACAGTGGAAATATTCCATTCCCGATACTTTTAGTGCAGCCTATGTATATTATAAATGCAAAAGTAAATATTTGTCTGTATTATGTTACCTTTCTAAGAAACACTGATCAAATTTCGATAAAGTTCAAAAAAGTTATAGTATATATTCCAGGCAAGGCTATCACATATATAGAAGCTACCTACGCTTATTCTCTTTTAAAACTCTTACAGGTAAACTACATTACTAGCAGATCCAACATTAATTTGACCTCAAAATGAAAGCAGTTTCATAATTTTGGAGTTTTCTAAAATCATGAAACTCACTCACCTAAATTAATTAGGTCATAATTGTTAGTTATCATTCGCAGAGCTAAGCCAATTACACTGTTGCCGCTGCTAGCAGTCAGCGTATTAAATATTTAACACATGAAATTTTTAATGGATATTCTGATATTGTTCTAAGGTTGCTGGTAACCTCATTCTAGTAGACAGACTGAGTGTAATTCAAATTCAAAATTTATTTGCTTAAAAATACGGTACATAAAAGGTTGATATTATATAGTTTTATTAAGATGATCGCGTATTCTGCCATACAGCGTGCAAATTGATAGATCATATGATAATATTCCAAAACTCATTCCAAAATAATTATTAATTAATTATTATTCCATATTGTTTCTTTTATTCATGTCCATACTGTTAGCGTGTGTCAATTTTTATGGAAGTTATATGGAACTACACAGTGGTACATACCTATATAAGTTAAAAATAATAAATAAAAATAAAATGTCACTCGAAATTCACATTCACATAAATACATTTACGAAAAGCTAAATCAACAAAACATAAATTAATAAAAATAATTGAGATTTACAACTTGTCGTCTAAGAATTCCTTTATGTCGTAATACATTTTATCTAAGAGCCAAAAATAAATAATAATAATAATACATTTATTTCAGATTTAAATCCATATAATTATGTTAGTCGCAAAAATATACTTACAACTAATGTTAGTAGACCTTACTGAGGTTTACCTAATTTTGTAAATATTTTCATTTTTAATTTGATACAGAGACATGCGCCTTCGTCCAGTGTCTCCAAACCGGACTCTCAAAATGATCAACTAACGTTTTCAAAATACTGCTGGTACTATGACGGACACGGTGCATTATAGAGGCAATTCTATTCCGCAGAACCGCTCTAAAGCGCGAGTAGTGCGTGTTAGAGTAGTTAATGCGAGCTTGCGCAAACATACCTGATGCACTACAGTATCTCGGCAAGCCCAGCAGCATTCTGAAAACGTTATTGTATTGAACGCGGAGAGCATTTATCGTGCTTTGGGTATAGCTGACCCACAGGCTGCACGTGTAAAAGGACTGGCAGTACGCCTTGAACAACATAACTTTTACCTCTTGTGAGCAGTGTGCGAACCTTCGGGCCAGCATATTACCTCGCACGGCCAATGCCCTCCTCTCCCTCTCGATATCCATATTATCAGAGAGATCCTCCGTGACCCAGTGACCCAGATACTTGAATTGAGTAACTCTTTCCAATGGCACGCCATTAAGACTTACATTCGGGACTACACCCACTTTGCGCCCTTTAAGCCGAAAAACGAGTAAGTTGCTCTTTTTCGCGTTGTATCTGAGCCCTTGGGCCTCGGCGAATCTCTCACAGATTGCCAAGAGTCTTCTGATTGCACTGATTGAGGGAGCCAGTAGAACCATGTCATCATCGTTACTAAAATTATTTACAGGGTTGCCACCTATGTGGCACCCGATACCTGCTCCACTGAGTTCCTCAATCAGTTCATCTACATACAGGCTGAAGAGTAAAGGAGAGGTTAATCCCCCCTGCCTCGCACCACACCTCAATTCGTAAGCCTCAGAGAAACTGCCATTCCACTTGACAACATTCTTTTGATTCTTGTACCAATAATCAAAAACCCCGACAACCTCCTCCGAAATATTTGTTCGCGTTCTTAGTTTTTGCCATAGAAGTTTATACGACACCAAATCAAAAGCTTTCGACAGGTCAAGGAAGCACTCTTATATTGGTGTCTTCCTATTGGTATAGTACTGAACGGTCTCCTTAAGGCTGTAAACAGCTGTTTCCGTTGATAAGCCAGCTCTAAATCCGAACTGCGCATCATTAAGCTTGATGTTCTTGGATACATGCTCATTAAGTAGACCGTCCAGGACCTTAACCACCGTCGTCGCCAGTGAGATGGGTCTATAATTAGACTTATCAGAGGAATTACCCGTCTTGTTCTTGACTATTGGTACAACAATAGTCCTCAAGCTGTCCGCCGGGAGATATGAATGGCGAACACAAAAAGTATAAAACATCGCCAGAATCCTCGGCAGGTGACACCTTGCATACGCCAGGTGCTCGATACTGATACCATCGTGCCCCGAAGACTTACCCCTTGTCATATTCTTTATGATCGACGCCACTTCTTTGGCGGTAAACTTTATTGGTATATAATCAGATCGATAGATATCCGTATTGGGCACCTGCCGTAAAGTAGATTGAGGTGGTCGTTCTGCCCTGAAATAGTGTTTGAACGCATTTGCGATATCAACTGGTTCACCCACTCCATCAACGGTTAAAGGGACACACGACCTGGGATTCAATTTGCTAGTTTGTTTCCAGAAGTTTTTAAAATCTTTATTTGCGTGAAGGGAGGCTAGAACATCCATTTTAATGCGCTCTTCATTTCGTTGGCACCATTTTAGCTTAGCATAAAAACTCGACGCGACTCCACCATATTTTTATAAATTGGACCAGTGCTGGGACGACCATGCAATATCCATTCCAAAAAGTGACGTCGTGAGATTTTATAGAGTGGACTCACATGTTTGTTCCAGCCCACCAAACGCTTAAATAAAGATGTCGATAGTCCGGCAGTATATTATATTTATTTATTTATTTATATATATATTGTAATTGACATACAAAAAACATTTTTGCAGCATAGCTGAAGCCTTTTTTTTTTTTTTATCGCAGGGAAATGCTTTTTACGCATGTAGCCAGGATCTCGGGTAGATCCTGACCCTATGTGGGACTCGCACCTGGGAGTGCCCTACCCGTAAACTAAAACCATTGCGAGCGCCTTCAGCCGCTTTAATTTGAGGGTTCCGGATAGGCGTTCAACAGGATCACCTCAGCGACAGGCTGGCCCCGGCGAAGGCCAGACTACTCCTCTTAAGGGGGGACTGCCCAGCTGCTTAGGCAGTCCCCGCGACGTCGTGTCATACTGGGCCCAGGTTCCCATCCTGAACCGGACACGAGCACAGGGGTGTTACTGAAGGCGCATTAAGTAGCGCCTCCTACGCACCCCCGTTCGTCGCCCACGGGGGAGGCCTCGTCGGCGGCCTCCTCTCTCACCCGCTCGTCAGCCTACTTCTGGGACATTACTGCCTCGCAGAAGGAGACCATCGCCGTCCAGGACTCGTCGTCACCGAGCATCACGGTGATGACACTCGGCAGAGACAAGTCCCCTCCGATGACCGATGTCAGATCATGACGCAGCGCCGCCCATCTCGGGCACACCTTGAGGGTGTGCTGGGCCGAGTCCACCGCCGAGTGCATAGCTGAAGCCTCCTATATGGTATATGAATCGCATATTTGTTTCTACATATCTTATGCCGTATAACATTTGATTTTAATAAGCAATAAAGGATATGCGTTTATAAATAATAATGTTCATCCTCCGTAATAATAGGTTTTTTTTTAAACTAACTACAGTGGGGTCCCCATAAATGTAAGTTTGCGAATAGATTCTGTTCAGCAGCATATGCAGTGAGAAAAAAAAGGTTACACAATAAATTCGTTATTTGTAAAAGCCTGTCCAGTTGCTTAGCAACGAATAAACAGTCTGATAAACGCACGTGCATATAAATGACGATGATTAAAATTATGTAATTAATCCCACCCCACAATTGTGTTAACCTAATAATATATCAAAGTATAAAGAGATCCGAACTTACTTTTAAAGCGATATGAATCTTCAGAAATCGCAAAGCCTCAGGCTGTGATATCAGCGGTTTCAAACTTTTCCAAACGTCTTAAAACATCCGTACCTTTTTTTTTTCGATTGAGCCTATTTAAACTCTTACAAGAATCACACAGTCCTTTCTTATTTTATTTTTACTTTTATATACTATTAATAACAGTTTTACTTGAATATATATCGCAAACTGTAGTGACTAGAACTATTAGGTATTTATGGGAATTTATGATGGCAATCAATGGCCTATGTTCAGCGGTGGACAGATAGGGGCTGATGATGATGACGGTGACAATGATGATGACCATGATGTTGATAATGAAGATGATGAATCAAAATACAACCCGCAATTTCAGGACAATTGAGAAATTATTCATTTGCTTAATGTCAGAAATTGATTTAATGAACCATAATACCAAATAAAATCAATGTTTATAAAATGTTATTAAAATTAGTTAAAGGGCCCAAGGTGTATAAATAATATAAAAATTACTTGCCAAATAATTGATCCGATTATTATTATTTTTTTTTATGTTAGTTGGATAAGCAAACTGGCAAACGTACCACCTGATGGTAAGTGGTCGACGTCGCCCATGAACATAAACTAGTATACCTGGAACGACCCCAAGCAACTCATTTATGTGTTGCCTATCCTGAGACATAAGATGTTAAGTCTCGGTGCCAGTAATTACACTGCCTGTCTTGCCCTTCTCTCCGAAACACAACAAAGCTGTTTCACGGGAGAAACAAGCAAGATGGTGGTACCCATGCAGCCGGGAGCGCGGCACAGCGCTTCCTTCCCACCGGTTTCATAGAGTTACTAACAAACTTCTACCACCTTTTACACTTGAAAAATACAATAATATTTGTATTCCTGTCCCTTTCATGGTTTTATAAAATAACAATCACTTACACAATGAACTCCAACGATTGCTTAGACTTTAGCGTTTTGTTAAAGGGGTATTAAGTATTAACACAAGTTATTACGCAACGCAAGTCGCAATACAAGTCGTATTAATAAATTAGCTGTTCTGCCACCTGGGCTTGACCCTCTTCCACCTCAAAGAGGATTGAAAGAGTGACGGGTGAGATTTACTTTGCATTTACACCAAAACATAAATTCACGTATAATTAAACTTTTTGCGGTACAATTAAGCATTCATTTATATCTGGTAGATTGATTCCCAGTATTCAGTATGTTGAAATGTTACATACAAAGCCACTGGCTAATTCTTCCCTGCTCTCTTCTTATGACGTATATGATTTAATACATAGTATATAGTTGAAACCTTGAAAATTAATTCTTCATTAATGCCCAGAAAATGATATAATGTTAGAGGTAGTGCCATTCTTGTAAGAGGTAGTGTCATGTATGCAGCCGACTTCGGCTGGCACGACCGGTGACCTCTCGCTCAAATAACACCGGCGTCAATGACATTTATGCTGTCGCGTTTCGTGTGGTTTCTGAGTTTCCTGTGGCCCATCGGGGGGATAGGAAAAAGGAGAGCAACACATCTGTAAAATCTCTGGTTATACAGATGTGTATGGGTATCGATAGTCTAAAGCTTCGACTGCTCGTTTGCCCTCCTCTGCAATTAAAAAAAAAAACAAACGTACAAGTGTCGTAGCACGAAATATTAAATTAAAAGATTATAATTTGAAGAAAAAAGCCAACGCAATAATAAACGAGCTGATCAAAATATAGACCACATTCAAATCGCTTCACCTGTTTGAGAACTATGGTGCCACAGACAAAACACTATAGCATAGGATCCCGATATACAGAGGACCTTCACCGAGCTGGTTATTGGATGAAACTTATTTTATATTCAATTTAATATATTAATAGATATATTGCATATGGGTTGCCTAAAAAATTCAGTCCAGGATTATTATTAATATTAATAATAAAAAAAAAATTACAACAAAAATAAATTTATAGACAACCATATACCACCGTGACCTTAAATTATTAATCTTAATTTTCATTTAATTTTAATTTGTTAACCAGACCGGTGCAAGTCACTAGTATCGATTTATCTGCTTATAACCGCCTACCCGAGAGTTGTGACGGGAAAAAAGAAGACAATCTAACGTTTGCATATTCTATGGGGTTTATACTTTCGATTGGTATGGAATTTGTCTATTAACCAATACCTTTAAAAAAAAAGTTAAAATATATTTTTTTAAATTATTAATTAATCATATCCTGGACTGAAAGTTTTTAGACAACCCATATGGAATATATTTATTGACATATTAAATTGAATATAAAATAAGTTTAATCCAATAACTAGCTCGGTGAAGGTCGTTTTATATCGGGATCTAAGGCTACTAGCGATCAAACGTAAAACACCCGTCGGGGGTAAAAAAACTTATAAACATTTGGATAGTTACATATCGTATAGCTGTATATGTTACAGTTAGAAGTAACCGCTAGGCCCAAGACCTCACAAGAGGTTCAACACTAGTCGGTCCTGCTAAATGTTGGATTCCGCGTGATTCGTTGCAATTATAAGACAATCTTGCTAGCAGCCCTTGTGGGTATTCGTTTTATTATTTAGCATTAATTGTTGTGTACGCATCTAGTTTTGTTCAGATTCTACAAAATATAACACCAAAATTTAAATAGTTCATTTGGAATACAATTTTAACGAAAATCTAATAAAATGGCGACATAAATCAGGAATTTTCAAACTAAAACAAAGTTAAATATCAAGATGGACAAAAATCACAAAGTGTAAGTCCTAAAAATATACCTTCAATAATAGTCTAGTTAACAACTTTTGTAAAAGTAGAAAGTCAACATATATGGTAAATTGTTAGCAAGTCTTCGGAGATTATTTGCTAAGTTTCTGAGCTTAAGTATCCGTCGTTGTCTGGCTCGAGTATGTACAGTGTTTAACAACATGGGAATTTGAAGATAGAAATAAAATGGTCTTAAATTAATTCATCTAAAACTTTTTTACAGCATCGTAGAAAATTAAAGCATTTGTTATCATATTATCCAATCTGGGGAAAATGAGATGAAAGAGGAAGCCTTTCATTTATTACAGAATTTATTAAACTTCACCGAATGGATCACAAATTCTAAATATATCGTGAGGACCTTCCTCATTCCTATTAGTAGATGTCTAAACTTTAATTCCATTTATTCTAGAGTAACTCTAAGTTTTTGTTTATATATATATATAATGTGTTTTAGTTTTCGTCTATACAAAAACAGTGCCTAATGTGACAGATATTTTGTTGATCGTATGTTAATAAATATCATTATCATCATCATCATCATCACCACCACCACCATCGCCATCACCATCATCATTATCATCATCATCATCATCATCATCATCATCAGTCATTATCCGTCCACCTCTGAACATAGGCCTCTTTTAAATAATGCCAAGACGACCGGTCCCTTGCCACTCGCATTCAACGCGGACTAGCCACCGCACGGAGATCGTCTATCTACGTTTAATATATTATTTTATTAAATAAAGTAATATAGGTATGTATTCGTAAAAGATAACATTAATTTTAGCTTTTGGCACTCTTTTTCTGGTACCAAACACTGCTAAGTCCACCCAATATAAAAAGGAGTACAAAAAATTCCCCCCACTTATTATGAATGAAAAAAATAAAATTTAGACCCCCTTGTGAGCGACGTTGGCCTGGTAGATGCCTAGAAATGGGTTTTTCTAAATTTCTACGAGCACCAGAACATGAGACCATCGCTTGCTCACCGGTGAATGAAACATCGTGAGGAAATCTGCATGTCCGATAAGATTAAAAGTCTTTGAAGGTGTGTGAAGTTCACCAACCCGCATTGGGCCAGCGCATCGGTGAACTCAAGTAGGAGGAGGAGAGGAGAGAGAGGAGGAGAAGGGTTGTTATTATGATTATATTATTAGACCCTCTTATTATTATTACGGATTCGATGACGAATGACACGAAAATATATTAAGGAAACTCAAATATTTAACTCCGAAATTACTATGGTCTTTGTCAAGATCTTGCAACTTTTTAAGAAGTACCCAGTCAATAGTACAAGCCAGCCTTCAAATCATTAGCCGTATTAAACCTTATATAATATATTTACTTTCAAAGTCGGAAACCATTTAAATTCGTAAATATTCCCATTGATCCTTTGACATTTCGAAGCACTTTATTCGGACACAAGTAAAGTGGAACGGGCGTTCTCATAAATACTGTATGTGGCGAGATGAAAAGAACGTGTCACAACATTCCATATGCTCACCTGGCATAAAGCCGAAGCTGACCCCACAAAAGGGAATCCTTATGAGATCATTTTATAAAATGGCTTTACTAGATATGAGCTGGACTCATACTCCTAACGTTTAACAGACAGACTAGAATAAATAGCTTCTTTAAAGTAAGATAAAGTTACTTTTTGTATTGTTTTTTTTTTTATAATATAATATTTTACAAAACATATAAGTAAATAATATCATGTAAGTTTACGTGAGCGACGATAGATGTATGGGGATGGATGGATCGTCAAGTCACTAGCGGGTAGGCTCGGCCTCTTGGGTTCAGGTTCGATCCTGACCCCTGTGATGCCTTGAAATAGACTTTTTTTTTTAATTTCTACGTGTACCTTAACATGGGGACATCGCTTTCTCACCGGTGAAGGAAACATCGTGAGGAAACCTGATGAGATTAAAAGTCTTTGAAGGTGTGTGAACTATGGCCCAACACCCTCTTCGTCTGATTTCGAGGTGGAGACCCGTGCCCAGCAGTGGTATAAGGGTTGATATTATATTACGTTATAAGTTCACGTATTATGCGTTACACGCTTATTTTTGTATAGGTTTTTTTTAGTCTAGCAAAAGACTAAAGAAGTTGCAATGGTTAAGGATTACGCGACACATTAGCATGTATCTAGTGTATGTGTGTGTGTGAGAGTTCTATATTATCTTTGAAATATAATTAAAGCTGAGGACAATATAAAAACATCAAGTTGAAAGTATGGTATATTTGCGATATTTGTCTGTCAAAAAGTTCTGCATTACTTGAATAAACAGTCAACACAAACAAACATGCGATAAAAAGCTAGCATTAGTGACGATGAAAATGTTCTCCATATTAGGGGTATGTTCAAAGCAAACATAGCGACGTGGAGCATTATGTAAGCATAGACTAAACTAGTGTCTATATGCTCATCAAACTGCAATACGCATGCATATTGCATTTCGTATTACCTGTGTTACCTGTTCAAAATTATAATGCTAAGGGAATAGTCCAATTATACTAGTACATTTATATTACTGTAATAATAAAACATATTTTCACCGTCTTATATTTTGTTTTCTATTAATAGAAAAATTCCAAGAGTTCAACAAACCGCTCTATATAGTCTTTGTCGATTTCCAAAAAGCCTTCGATACTATACTCCTCCACTCAGCGATTTGGGAAGCTCTACTCTCTCAAGAGGTGGCATTGGATTACATACAAGTTCTAAAAAACATCTATGACAGCAGTTTTAGCACAGTGAAATTGGAGACCATTGGGCCACCCATACAAATAAAAAGTTGGTGAGACACAGTCTCACCAACAAGTTTTAAAGCGGTGCTCGAGTCCATCATCCACAAACTAATCTGGAAGAAAGTCAGCATAAACATAGATGGGTGTTACCTCAGTCACCTTAGATTTGCTGACGATATAGTCCTGCTATCAGAAAGCTAAATTCAACTAGAACTAATGATAAACTCTCTACATGAAGAAAGTTTTAAAGTAGGTTTCAAAATCAACCTAAATAAAACGAATGAGGATATCAGGATATCATCTTAGACGTACAACTTGTTCAAAATTTGAAACTTTTTAAATGTTACTAAAGCACTAGCGGATCAGATAGACGTTGTTAATAAAATAATAAATTGTAAATCTTAACCATTCTCGAATCCACGCACAATAAATTTCATCATATTCGGTCTAATAATTCAGTGACAGACAGACGCATACAAGAATTATATACTCGTATGTAAAGATATTTTTTCATACATGCAATGAAATTTTTCATCCAATATGCAACGTAGTATTGCAACATTGATATGGTATAGACAAAAGTGGATCGGTTGTTTCGAACGTTCAAAGGCCTTTGGGAAGATACGGATGTGGGCATCCGAACATGTCCGATGGCCATTATTTATGACTCTCCGCGAAGGCACGTAGCTACAGGAAGTCGTTACCTTTACATTAGGCTATACGGTTGGAGTGAAGATAAAAAATTTATTCGTTACGAAGCAGATACCGTAATGGCGGTTCTATTGTG
This sequence comes from Helleia helle, assembly GCA_963853865.1. Lineage (NCBI taxonomy): Eukaryota > Metazoa > Arthropoda > Insecta > Lepidoptera > Lycaenidae > Helleia > Helleia helle. The sequence continues at coordinate 10,726,013 of OY971418.1, read as the reverse complement.
TTTTTTTTTTATTATTGGATAATAAATGCACCTTTGTATTACTTTACTAGAGTTTTTTATAAGAATTTTTATGTAAATTGTTAGATAAATTGGCCAACAGTTGACTCAGTTGCTTGCGGTCCCTTATTCTTAAAAGCAGCAAAGATGTTTTACCTAAAGAAATCAGTAATGTACCTATGACGAAAGGTCAAATATGAGAGGTGGTACTAAGTGCATCCCTCCTATCGGTAAAATGAGGAAATTGATCTTACACAACTTACGTAATAACACCTATTATGTCTTATTAGGTAGGAACTAGCAAGCGCACGGCTAAGTGGATAAGTTAACCTCGCCTAAATCCTCCTTCGCCTCGTCATATGTAGTTTCATATAACATTCAAGCGACGATCATCATCAGTCCGCGTTCATGTGCCCCTATTTGCATCTACTAGGGGCACATCTCCCACTACTCGTATTCAACTTGACCGAATTTAGCACGCAGATCGTCATTCTAGTGGGAGATCAAAATTTTGTCTTTCTTTAATCACTTTATGAAGTCTTACATTAGACCCCTCTTAAAAAACTTGAAGTCCTCACTGTGGTCCTAAAAGTGACACATCTCCATAGAAAATTTCGTCTTAATTTTTGCAAACGTAGCAGTAGACCAGGTACACATTTGTAGCGTAAGCTAAGTTTCTATTGTGGTTTAGGGAATGCATGCTTATATTTCATACAAAAATCCAACATTTTTAAATTTAACTTACTAGCGATTTGTTAAAGTGGAACAAGGATGTATCCATTTAGAATTTTCGAGAAATCGAAACAATGTTACGTTTACATTATTTATAACTTTTATAAATATTAGGTTATATTATTGTTACATGGAAGATATAATCAATTATAATGAAACAACTTTATCGTGGTTAAGTTTTTTACAAGCCTGACGTTTCAGATACTTTACAGCAACCATGGTCTCGGGAGGACTTCGTAAAATTTGTTTCATTATAATGAGTGAAATTCGCGTAAACGTTGGAAAACAAGATATATATCAATACGTTGTTGTTTTTTCGTGTTTACGCGATTTCACTCATTATTATTTACACTTTACAGGAACCATTCCTCAGACTCTGTTTTGTATATTGTCAAACCACATCGACCTATATTGTATATAGCAAGTACATTACACCACTGTAATATACATTTTGCATTATTCCATGCGATGTCGCATATTCCGAGACGCAAGCCTTGAATTAGAGTTTAGTCAGAGCGGAGTGGGACTCGGTTGGATTCCATTTTAACCGTTAATTGAAATTGAATATAGAAGTCCTGTTCCATTATTTATAACTTTAGGATTCCATACATTCAAGTATACTATTCTAAAATCAGACACAATTTTCTGGTCTTGTAATGTGATGCACAAGAATAATGTTTGAGATTTAAAAAGTTGTTTAGCTCCATCAATGAAATACAAACAGTGAATTATGCAATAAGATACCTCGCATTATAAATAACGATTACTTAATGCATTTAAAAGTTAATTTATTAGAAAAAAGTTTAAATCGAGTATAAACTAATTGTTATAAGTAGGTACTTATAAGTATAGATTATAGTAAAAGGTGCCATTATAATATGTGAGCTAAGATACCAATATTTTGCTAACATGCGGAATAACTAATTTACTATTATTCAGTTATAAACTTGACAAAATCACAAAGTCAACAAACTTAGTTCTCTGTAAAGCAAATCCGACGTTCGTCATAATGTTTGGTTCGTTACTGCAATGTATGCGCTAGTTTATAACCCACTCAAAATCAAAGTTTAGAACGTTGTATACGTGTCAATTACAAATCGCCGATTCTCAGTCTATTGATTATTTGTTAAAAATTTCTTGAGAGGACAAAAACCGATATTTATATCAGTTACTTTTCTTAAATTCGTTTTTGATATGCACATGAGTATCCTAAATCCATAATTAAAAAATGTTTTTCTTATTATGTATAATGTTTCACTAAAGTCCAGACAAAGCATGAACGCCTTTTCTAATTTGCAATGAAATATTTTGAATTTTTTGGGTTTGTGTGAATTAGTACAGTAAAAATAGAATTTAACCTCGCACTAAATTTCCGATCGAATTTTTTGACGTGACAACGTTTTATAATTCGATGGAGCCGGCTGCAAGAACGAAAAAAGATGATGTATGCGATTACGTGTGCGGCGTTACCTCGCTCTGAGGCGTTCCATTTTCTTATGACGTTGTCACGTTCAACTATCGTCAGTAAACCGACTTTACAGACAACCGATTTTTTTATAAAGTTAATTTTGTGATTTTATGCTTGAACAGTAGTTCACTTACGAAATTTTTTCAAGATGCGGCTTGAACTTCCACCTGGATCTGTCAGAATTTAGTGATTTTATGCTCAGTAAATGACTCTAACCCTTACTAAAAAAATTGGGTTGGGAGTTTAGTGCGAGGTTGTCCAAGTAAAACTAAGAAATATATTAAAAGGAAGAAGAAATAATATATATCTACGTTTACAACTCATCAAGTACCAAGTCGCATGGCACGTCGCAGCATCCCGACGCGCTCTCTAAACTTATTGCTTTTTTCACTTACACCAAGCACGTCATTAGATGCTGCAATGGTGTCACGTCAAAATGTCATATAACGACAAACACCAACTTTGCACTTCCACCAACTTCCTTACATATTTTTGCAGTGTTTTTATTTTTCTCACAGCATGTAAGGTACGTAAGGAAAAGATTTTCAGTTCCTTTTTTTTCTCTTCCGAGTTTTCACCTCAGCATATAATTTAATAATCACAATGTATCAAGTTATTTAATAAATATATATCTTAATATGGATAATCTTTTTATATTTATTTTTTCCATCCCTCGAATCTGTTCAATGTTTTTTATATTGCTATCTTTTATGGCAAATAAATTGTGCTAAATTTTTTCTTTGACTGAAGCGCGATTTGCCTGCCTGATGCATACGAGTATATAGATACAAGTGTCACTACCACGATAGTTTTTTTTTTTTGCATAAGCCAAAGTTAACAACCCTAGCGCGATCGCCGAGTATAGGTATAAAAAGTGAAGTACATATACACAAAATTGCCTTCTGTTCCTATCTATTTTGTGATAATATCCTCTACGACGTCGGTGTAGTATACACAATACTGTGTGTGTATTGCTAATGATTATTGTGAATAATACTTAAATTTTCAATATTAATATTGAAGATCAACACGGGTACAAACATCGACGACATCAGAATTTCCTTATTTATCGACACATAGCGCATAAAGTACTAATAAATGCTAGGGTTGTGTGTAGGCACACGAACCTCGTAGATTTTAAGGTCTGAGATCAAGAGACCTCAAAAGAGCTCAAATCATTAAAAAAATCTATAGTTCTACTTATCTACCTTGTACAAAGTTACATCGTGTAATGTCAAATTTGGATACTATAAAGAAATATCAACAATCAATTATCCAAGTGGGACACAGCTACACGTATTTATATACACAAGCGAGCTGTCTGTTTGTGTTGGGCTCTGGTGTTGACATTGTCCGCAATCACCACTCAGCTATATTGTAGCTACAAGCTAACCTTATTAGCGCTAATCATACCATTGTTTACTTTGATGATATGTATTGTTTTTTGTTGATCATCATGTCACCTCATCTTTATATATAACTCGTACGTAAGTATGTCACTGAACTCTTCCTAAGCGGCTGGACCGATCTTGATGAAATTTTTTGTATGTGTTCAAGTGGATTTGAGAACATATTTAATAGTTATATATTATAATCATTATTTGAGAGCACATTTATATTATTTGTATATAGCTACAAGGTTATGTCACAGACCAAGCATTGTACTCTCTCACCGTAACAGCACATAACAGGTAGTAACTGAAAATCAGTCGATCTTTCTTCGGGTTGGTTTAATAGTAGGGTTACATACCTTTTTGCGATTCTGCATTAATTATTATTTATTAATGCAGAATCGCAAAATTATTAAGCATTAATAAATAATAATTATTAATTGTATGTGTATACACTGTATTGTATTGTGATATTATTAATGTTGTTAAGATATTTTATTTGGTAGTTTTTATTTTTACTCTTTTTTTATTGTGAAGTCTACATTACACATAGTAATGTAGAAATGTGAATAAAGTTTTTTCTATCTATTCTATATTTTAGGAGGTTCCGTACTCGACAGTCAACGTCATAATCTAGGGGAGATTATGACGTTGACTGTCGAGTCAACTGACTGACAAAGTGAATTCATGTTTTGTTTTCTAATGTTTACGCGAATTTCATTTTGTTTCATTATAATGAATTCATGTTCTCAATAAAAGCACCTACATAAGTTTTTCGCTTTTATTATTTTATGCAAACGTATTCAAAACTTATGACAATCATTTTATGTAATATGTCTTTTTTTATAAAAGAGGGAGAAAACGGACAGTCGGTTCACCTGATGGTAAGTAAAAGCGATATCCACTGACACTTGCTACACCAGAGGGTTAGCAGGTGCGTTGCGGGGTTCAAATATGAGTATGCTGTTTTCTTGAAGGTATCTAAGTCGTATCGGTTCGGAAACACCGTAAGTGGCAGCTGATTCCATATATTCGTCGTGCGAGGCAGGAAATACCGTAAAAATCGAGTTGTTGTGCATTTCCGAACATTGAGTTGGTGAGGGTGAAAACTGTCCGGCGGTGGAATTCTGCTGCAGGTATTAATCCGAACAATTCCTCAGAACACTCCCCGTGGTAGATGCGGTAGAAGATGCAGAGCGATCCGACATCTCTACGCAGCGCCAAAGAATCAAGCCGATTGAAGAAAACCTTGCTATCGACGATTCGAGCCGCTCGGCGTTGGACGCGGTCAAATGGCTATTGGGGCGCTCCAGCCCAGAGGTGAGAACAGTATTCCATGTGAGGCCGGATCTGCGCCTTGTATAATTGAATTATATGTACTTATAATTAAGTATTTTGTTGTAAAAAAAAATATGAACAGATTAATATATTTTTTTCATGATCCTAAAAGAGTGTTCCGTAGTTTTTTTTATGTACAACTGTTTTAGAACTATCATGAAAATGCTCGTCGTCGTCGTCATTTATTTCCTCATTACCTCGTCCCACCTGCAGCAAGGGCTCGTACATTATACTAACTTGAAATACGAATCATTCGAACTTATTGTCGTAAAAACTTTGTCGTTCCTACATTCGTTTCTTTTTGATTGATTGTGGCCTAATGTCGGATTATCCGGATTTCCTAAGCGTTTGCACGATTTACAAAAATTTTTCTTTGGCATTACGACTATTATTTATAGGACGCAATATTGTCTACACAAATGACAAATTTATAAATTTATGTTATACATATAAAAATATTCTACATAATAAATATCTACTAGAAATAATTAATAAAATAAAGCAGAGGAGTTTTATCGGTTCCACCAATCAGATTTTTGCACTTCTGCATGTTATTTTTATACTAGTTGGACAAACTAGCTGACGTGCCACCTACGTAAATAAATGGTCGACGCCCATGAACATAAACTACCTGGAACTAGCCCAAGCAACTTATTTATGTGTTGCCTATTCTGAAACATAAAATGTTAAGTCTTGGTGGCAGTAGTTACACTGTCTGTCCTGCCTTTCTCTCCGAAACACAGCAAAGCTATTTTATGGAAGAAACAAGCAAGATGGTGGTACCTACCCATGCAGCCGGGAGCGCGGCACAGCGAATCACTCCCACCGGTCGGATATGTAATGTAACAATTATTTAAGACTAGCTGTTACCCGCAGCTTCGACCGCGTTTACTTAGACTTACAGCTGTTCGGATTGATGATGATTATTTTTATGGCCAAAGTTACGCCTTATAACGTCAGCTATCTGCTAGTAAAAGCTTCGTCAAAATCGGCTTAGCCGTTTCAGAGATTAACCGGAACAAACAGACGGACAAAAATGGTTTTTCTTAATGTAAGTGCAGTATATTATTTCATAGATTTTAACCGCGACTTCGTCCGCATATAAGAAGTATTGTTTTAAATCTTATTTTTCAAATAAAGTAGTAGTAGCCATGCTGCTTTGCAACCGAATTGGGCCGGCACCACCGTGGTGGTGCCTCTCGCTCACATAACACCGGCGTCAAGTGACAGCTATGCTGTCGCGTTTCGTGCGGTTTGTGAGTTTCTGGTGGCCCATTGTGAGGTATGGGGAAAAGGAGGGCAACGCATCTGCATAACTTTTGGCTGTGCCGATGTCTATGGGCGTCGGTAGTCACCTCCGGCTCCGACTGCTCGGTTGCCTCCATGTGACATAAAAAAAAATGGTTCCAATTTACAAACTATAATAATTTAAAGAATACTATTTACTTCCACTGTAAGGCCCGATAGTACTTTTTTATAAAATATATTTATTTAATTTAGTAGTACATTTTTATTATATTTAAATAACTTTTACGGATTTTATCGCGGTTTATTAAGATTTTTAAATGCCTGACGTTTCGGATACTTTCCAGCAACCATGTTCATGGGAGGATTGAGGTGTCAGACGTCCTATAGTATTTATTTTGTGTCCTAACGATACAAAATTATTCGTAACTACCCTATGATACATTTAATTAAAATACCTATGATTTTAATTCAAATTAGTACCTACTACCAGCAAAAAAACTACGAAAAAGTTATATTTTTTATTCATTTATTTTATTATTGTTCCTAGCATTGATTATAAATAGAACTTTGTCATTTATTGCAATTTTAAATTATTAAATAAAAACATATTGGATATATATTACAAAGAAAAAAAAACTAAAAGCCTTAAAAAATATAATATAATAACTTAAGTATATTAATAAAAAGGAGTCCCTTTAGGCAAGGTTCCGAAGGTTTTCACAGCGTTCCCCCTTTGAATTACTAGACTAATTCTTTGTCCGAGGTAGCTGCCAGTTCTTCGGTCTCCTGTGATGTCGACTAACCTTTTTGATATTTCCTTAAAGAGCCTTAAAGCGCTAGGACCCCACGGACTAAGGGTCTCGACACCGAATGGGACAAAATCATATTCGGAGCCTAGACCCCTGTATTTGCATATTTTAGCTTTTTCAGCCGCTTCATTATTATATATAAGTATTCCTTTTTTATAATATAATGAATTCTATTAATAAATCATTTTTGGATAAATTACTAATATATGAATACTTCATTTAAAACGCGTGCAATACAAAAGTGCGATCCTCATAAGGATTCGCATCTTGTAATGGATAGCGTGATCTACATTTTGTGTTAACGCCATCTATTGACACATCTAAAAAACTTCTTGTTACACTAATTATACATCTTATATCTTACCTAGGGTCTCAAACTATCTCCATATCAAATTTCACTCAAATCGGTTTAGTGGTTTAACAAATATACAGTCCCGGCGTTTTAGCTGCACAACTCCCGATCCCGTGGGATTTTCAGGATAGCAAATATTTTAAGTCCTACGTTAAGTTCCAAAGTATCTTCATACTAAATCTCACCCAAATCTGTTCCGTGGTTTAGAAGATAGACAGTCCCGGGTTTTACCCACATAGGTCCCGTTCCCGTGGGATTTTTAGGATAAAAACTATTTGAAATCCTACGTTAAGTTCCAAAGTATCTTCATATCAAATTTCACACAAATCTGTGCCGTGGTTTAGAAGATAGACAGTCCCGGGGTCTAACGCGCATTTTTCCCATTCCCGTGGGATTTTCAAGATAAGATTTATTTTAAGTCCTACGTTAAGTTTCGAAGTACCTTCATATTAAATTTCACCCAAATCTGTTCCGTGGTTTAGAAGATAGTCTGTCTCGGGGTATTACCCGCATAGGTCCCGTTCCCGTGGGATTTTCAGGATAAAAACTATTTAATGTCCTATGTTAATTTTCAAAGTATCTTCATATCAAATTTCACCCAAATCTGTTCCGTGGTTCAGAAGATAGATAATCCCGGGGTTTTACCCGCATAAATCCCGTTTCCGTAGGATTTCCGGGATAAAAACTATCCTATATCCTTTCTCGGGTTTCAAGCTATCTTTGTGCCAAATTTCATCCAAATCTGTTCAGCGGTTTAGGCGTGAAGAAGAGACAGACAGACAGACAGACAGACAGACAGAGTTACTTTCGCATTTATAATATTAATAAGGATACCTTTGTATATATTAATGTTATACAATTAATTAATATGTTAGACAATTCATTATGTCTTTATAAATTATAATATATGTGTTATTCTAATGCATAAGCTGTATTATTTTAAGTTCATTAATAATCCATTCATTATATTTGTTTCACACAAACAAACAGCATCCACACATACAAACTTTCGCGTTTACAATATTATTAGGATGTAATTTTAATGAAATATAGCAAGAGGTAGTGCCGTGCTTTCATCCGAATTGGCCTGGCACAACCGGGGTGGTACGTACCTATCGCTCACAACACAGCGGCGTCAAGTGACAGCTATGCTGTCGCGTTTCATGCGGTTTTTGAGATTCCGGTTGCCTATTGGGAGGGATAGAGAAAAGGAGGGCAACGCATCTGCATAACTTTTGGCTGTGCGGATGTCTATGGGCGTCGATAGTCAGTATAAGGCTCCGACTGCTCTATTGCCTCTCTACGACATAAAAAAATGAGATATTGTACAATTTTTGCAGTTTGGTCCAACTTGAGAGATATAGAGAGAGGATAGTTCTGTACGCCTTTTCTCGTATTATTTCATAGTACCTGGATGACCGAGCTTCACTCGGTATTCTTTTTGTTTTTTAAAATAAAATGATATTTTCTAAAAATGATTCCTAGCTAGATCGATTTATCACCCCCGAAACCCCCTACATACTAAATTTCATGAAAATCGTTGGAGCCGATTCCGAGATTCCAATTATATATATATATATATATATATATATATATATATGCAAGAATTGCTCATTTAAAGATATAAGATAAGTAATGCTAGCCCTGCAGGTCACGCTAGACAAGATGGTTGTCTATGGCAAAACGTTTACCCGGCTACTAGTATTAAACTTTTATAAGTTATTTATATTTCTGAATTACGCGGGTAAAACCGCAGCAACCTGCTAGTGAAGTATATAAAGAAATTGCCTTGGAGCTTAAGCATATGTCATCAAAAGAATTTTTAGTAAGAATAAGCATCTTTTACCAAAGAATGTTGTCTATAATATTCCTAAGAAACATAATATTATAAACTTTTTCAAAAACGATTTTCAAAGGCTGGAATGTATTTAAGAATAATAAAAATGCATTATTCAAATATCATTATTAAAATAATACGTTAAAAAAGAGTAAAGACAATGTCACCGCTCCAAGCTATATCTTCCAGACATATTTTCCATATCGTTCCATATCGTTCTAAAAAAGATTTAAGTTGCAGTTTCTGTAGAGTGCAATTGCTAATCTTTGTAGTTACACCGGTAAAGGTTGTTATTAATTTGTTTTTTTATAGCACAGGAGGGTAAACGGCAGTCGAAGCCGTTTGGCGACTATCGATGCCCATTATACACATCCGGACAGCCAGAGATTATGCCGAAGGGGGGCACCTTTTCCCTATCCCCTCCAATGGACCACCGGAAACTCACAAACCGCACGAAACGCGACAGCATAGCTGTCACTTGACACCGGTGTTATGTGAGCGAGAGGTACTACCCCGGTCGTGCCGGCCCAAATGCAGCCGATATGTCATGTGTAAATATATAAAATTTAAAATTAACATGGTTATTTTCACTATTAACACACACACAACTGTTTTCACTTTTCGCGAATCTCGATATTTTGGCATTCCCTACAAATACATTATTTACGTGGCTATTATTATTGTACTTCCAGTAAACCAAGACTATCATGGGACCATCGAGTATATAACCGAAATAGAGCGGTAATGTTTTGTTTGCAGACAAATTCCGCCAAATTTCTGCGACGCTGCGATGGTTTTGCGCTCTCATTGACCGACTGATGATGATGAGGCATGATTAGCCGATGGGACTTACATTACATTACAGATCACTGATTAGTTTAATTGCTATAACGTCAGTGACAAGTCACTGACCAGTTTCGGAATTGTATGGCTCACACTACACTATCCGGTTATATGCTCGATGCATGGGACATACTAGTCACAAAGCTAAATCAGAGAGTATCTAATAATGAAGTACAGAAATAATTATTAGTATTGTTTTCTAATGTCTACGCGAATTTCATTTATTATAAAGAAAACTTTCACAAATTTTATAGCGGTTTATTAAGTTTTTTACAAGCTCGAAGTTTCGGATACTTTACAACAACCATGGTCGTGGAGGGACTAATAAAAAATATTATCTTTGTGTGTGATAAATTAGTGTCCGTCAAAAAGCGTGAAATAAAGGTGTCGCCACAGAAATGAACGAATTGTGGAGATAGTACTACTCCGTACTTTATCCATGTGTGGATGTTAAATGCATAACAGCTAAAATTATAGGTCACATAGTGTGTACTGTGTACATAACACAAGACAATGGGTGTAGCGGTGACGGTGATATATGGGCTTAGATCTCCACATAGATAATATAATAATTAATTGTACGCGAGGGTACCCGTAGCTATCATATGAGATAGAAGGATATACAATATCTTAATACTGTCTTATAAATATGCGAACTGTATAATAGTTCAGGAAAACATAACTAGAAAACCTGGATGCCAGATAAGGTTAAATTTGAGGGGAAAATAATGATCTCTTTCCACGCATGATTTCGGGGAGGAAACCCACCCCCAGTAGTTGGACATATAAGAAACGCTCGTGATAATGATGGTAGTATATATATGTTTTTTTTATAGAAGAGGGGGCAAACAAGGGGGTGGTCGGATGGTAAGTGATAGCGACATCCACTGACACCCGCTACACCAGAGGGTTAGCAGGTGCGTTGCCGGCCATAATATAGGTACTACCTGTATATACGTAGAAAACTTCTGAACACTCCGTATTATTTTTTTCAAGTTTTTCATTGTAATCACAATATTTCATCGCTCGGAACAATAGAGCACGTGCGTCAATTGAACGTACAAATGCTACTTACTAGTCGGGGAAGGTATTCCGTGTCATCTAGCCGCACTATACCATCCCCTTCACTTCAGACACGCACTTGAACTAAAAGCATTTCTAGAGTAAGCAGTTATTACAGAGAACGTCGACTTTTATTTAGCAATGACATCATCCGACAGAAAGCCGACAAAATTAAAAATAAAATTTAAATATAGAATGTATTTCTAGTTGATGATGAATGAATTATATCCTGGCACACAAAATCCAGAATACTTGTGCAAAGTTTGCACAAGTCGGGAACAGAAAACATGAACTTTTTCAAAACTTGTACAAGTATTATCCAACACACGTTACAGTATAGTTTGCTAGCATTCTTCCGCGAGTTTAACTGGCAGTTGGGAGTGCTTCAGGCTCACAGCACGCAAAATATGCGCAAAAGAGTCAAGTCGCGAATACCAACCTGACCTCAAGTAACAAGTACAGTATAGTTTACACTTATTTTCACGTTACAGTATAGTTTACATAGACAATACACTAATATATTATAGTTTACAAGTTTAAACTTGCGCACGTATATTGGAACGTGTGTGACTACTGTCTACTTTTAGTTTATAGTCTTCCTCACTGCCTTCCTCACTTCTTTCGAATTCCCTTAGCTTTTTTAGTTTTTCAAAATATAACATAGGCAAAATTTCCATGTTTAATAATAAAATCATTGTACAATATTTTATATGAGTTTCATTGTGTCAGCGGGACACAGGTGTGATGTTTAGTCGTTAGATGTCAGGCAAGCGTGCGAGAACATTCGTGCTATGTCGGTAATTAGTTAACGAAAAGGGCAAGGTCGCTCCACAGGGATATTTCGGGAAGGTGCCATCGTGTGGCCGACAAATATTTACATAAAACCTACTTGTGTTAATTAGCTTTAATGACTTGTAATACAATAATATTCCCTCATAATGCATGTTTTTAAAATATGTATTTTATTAATTAATCATATGATTCTAGACTACTTAAACTAATTTTTTATTTTATTTTTATTTATTTTATTAGGGAAACATACAGCAATATAATATTACAAAATATTACACAAAATTACCAGAACATAAGCCAGTAAAGTTTCCACTTAAGTTTATTGTATCAGGAGTGAGTATACATAAATCTACTTTTAAAAAAAACATAATATTCTTTTTACACGCTTTTTATTAGCTTCACCTGTATGTTTGTATGTTTGTATGTTTGTTTGTAACCGACTTCTTTGGACGCTATTTTGACCCACTTCTAACGACCAGATTTCGTTCAAACTTTGTAGATTTATCGAGGACCGATGACAATACAATAATTTGATAAAATTATTCCAATATCCTGATCAGGATAATCAGGATAGCACATGCTAGGAAGGCATACCGCGCAAGTTACCTACATCACATGTGTTGTTTTTAGTCTCTCACTCATTTCTAAAGTGATTGCCATTAGTTGAGTACTTTAAATTAATAAAATCTTTAATTAAAAAAATCGACACTAAAAAGTAAAAAATAAATTATAGTTTAAAAAAAACTAAAAAACACGCTTTAATAGCAAACCGAACTATAAATTTGAAAATAATTTTTAATAGAAGAATTAAATGGGTTAACATAATAAATAAATGATATTACTTATTGTAAAAAAGTGTGGTGCTTGTAACTAAGTTTTTATACTAACTTCACTTTTGAAAAATAGATACCGATGAAATATTTTTAACAAGAATATCGAGCACCTCGCGCTTTTTTACAATAAGTAATATCATTTATTTATTATGTTAACCCATTTAATTCTTCTATTAAAAATTATTTTCAAATTTATAGTTCGGTTTGCTATTAAAGCGTGTTTTTTAGTTTTTTTTAAACTATAATTTTTATTTTAACTTAACAAATTAAGTAACTACCTACATTAATAAACCAAAAACAATGTATAAAATTTATCACTATTTAAAAAACAATGAAAAATCCAATCAACCCTTTCACTGTGTGACACAGTAAAGTTTCCACTTAAGTTTATTATTTTATTTTAATTAATTCTGAACAAAGTATTGTAAAAACCTTAAATTTTGCCTTTTTTATAAATGGTATGGATAAATTGACAGAAGAGTAACCCATCGGTATGGTGTTGTTGATGTTGGACAAATTAATAAGTTCTCTGTTGACTTGCACTCTGTGTGAGGCCGAGAACCTTTGTTAGTGTGGGTAATTTTGCCTGTCCTACAGCCTACTATTCTTTCACTAAAAGTTAACCACGGAAGAAATAGGTAGGATAGTGGTATACACACACAGACGCTCGGCACAAACGTCCCTCCCACCGACGTACCCACCATATTTCACCTGACCGTGTTACTCGCAATATCATTTTAACATCTATGATTGAATGGCTGACTTCGTGTAAATGACTTGTTGATACAAGTCTATTACAGAGATAGCGACGACGTGATATTGGTTAGAGATTGCATTACCACACGCAACCAATCTAACACCATCGCCATACGGTTTGTTTAATAATTCCTCAACATAAAACATTTTGTGAGTGGATAGTTCTGTCGTAGGTACGCGTTGACTCCCTTCCAAGGTTCAAGCCTTGTCATGGCGGTGGGGCTCAGTAGCTTAAGGTGAACCCAGCACCTTGGGCGAATCAAATTAAACCGAGGGAGCTGCTCTTCGTACCCCTCTTATAGTAAGAGGGGATAAAAGAGCAGGAGAGACAAGGGGCGAGTATGGAAACCTCACCCCATTGCACTGTCCCGAAGTTGTGAGGGGTTATCCTGTGGTGCGTGCTGACCCCTCTGACCTCCACAGAGGGGTCAGCACGCACCACAGCAGGGGTTGGTGGCGGTCCCTTGAGGCACTGACTAACCCTCGAGGTGCCCTGTTTTCTCCATAGATCAGGGGCACCTCACCAAAGACGGCATTGATGGCACTTTTAGTGGATAAAGCTGCGTCCACCTTACCACCTTTCGGGCGCAGCCAGTCCCACATGGTACCTGGGAAGACTCACTCCACCGCGGGATGCCTCAAAGCAATTCCCGGCGTTAAAGAAAGAAAAAGGTTTGCGTTGACTCTCAACTTTCAAATTGCTGGCGTGTGCAGGTGGTAGTCACTTACCATCTCGTGAGATGCTTACCCGTTGGACAAAAGGGACTATTAAAGAGCTAAACAACCCCCAACAACATAAACCCGTACAACCAAGAAACAAAGCACTTAAGATATTAGTAAAAGATCAAATACATAATAAATAAATCTTTTATTTAAATACAACAACAACATTAACCCGGACAGTAAACGACTTAGGGACCTCAAAGAAAGAGCATGCTCATATCTGAAAGGCCGGCAAAGCACCTGCTAATCCTCTGATGTAGCGGGTGTCTGTGGATGTAACTTTTCACTTACCATCATGTGAACCGACTGCCCCCTCTTATATATAAATAACAATATATAAGTGATATTATATGTATATATGCAAGTAAAACTCAACAAACAAATCCCTACTACTAAGCCTAATATGGCTTTTATTTTAGCCCACTCTGCTCTGATTACCTTGGATAAACATCGAACACGAAGTAAACACAAACAAAATAGTTTCAAAAAAATTGTTTATCTAACCCTGATTAAAGAGAACAAATAAAGGATATATTTAGGGTTCCGTAAATTTAGGAGTGAACAAGTTTTCACAACAATGAGAGCGGTTTTATAATGCATGCGATCGGAATCCGTACATCCATTATATCTAGAAAACTATTCAGTTGCTACTCTGGTGGGTTAGCGAAGATCAACATCATCATCGTCATCATCAGCATCTATTCGTTCACTGCTGAACATAGGCCTCCCTCAATGAACGCCAAGACGGCCGAACCCTCGCCACTCGCCATTCTACAATCGTAAACGCTAGTAGAAAACTAATAAATGTATGGAAATGACATTTTACATCGATAAATCACGTGGTCTTAAATGTCATTTCCGTTTACGATTGTAGAATGGCATCTTGGCTAACCCACCTGCTCCAACAAAATATAACACCTTCACCTTCGTCTATCGATAATCACCTGCGAAATTGGGAAAACACGAACGACGGAGAAAAGTCGGATGAAGTCGGATCAAGTGCGGAAAATGCCTTACAAATAGCTATACGATAACTTCGGAATGTATTGTCACGGACTACGATGATGCAGTGCGTAACCGTTCTTCTAAAATGGACACACTCCATTTTTTCGCATGAGTAAGTAGTATTTGGCGCGCCAAAAATGTATTAATAAAGTTATTAATTAATGAAAAAAAAAGTTTTTGCCATAACTATTACTAAAAAAAAGATTTTTTTTTTAACAAATCATTTTATTTTTACAAGTTTTTACATTTCTCGGCTAAGTTACATTTTTAACGATATGAAAAATGAAACTGTCTTGACGAATAAATAATACAAACTGCTTTTTCGTCTACAATTTTCCACATTAAATTATAGATCAACAAAAGCCGAACTCGGTTTCAACCAATAATTTACTCAAAGCTCAAGATATAAAAAATATGATGCAGTACCGATTACGTATACGTGACAAGATTGAATAGAATGTCTCGTAAACCAAATGTCTCGGTCCCTACCGTAAATATGAACGACGAAAGTCATTTTGAGATGTTACGAAAAATATTTCAACAATATTATTTCTTCTACTTCTACTCGATATATGACTTAATTAGTACGCTAGGATATTCTGTTTTAGACGTAAAGCTTTTTCTGAACACTAATTAGTACATGTCTCTCTAATAATCTTACTAATATTATATAAATTATAATCCTTAATCCATGTAACAGACATGTTTATATGAAATACCCGAGTTACTTATATTTAAGTTTGACAAGATAAAGATTCGTAGCTAATTAAAATAGTGATGTTACAGTATAAAGAAGCAAAATACTTAAAAGTTTTGTACATTACGAAAAATAAATAGATACAGCCCTATACAATTTAATATTAAACGCTTGCCTAATTGTATCATCGTAAGGTTGTTGTGAAATCCTTCATGTCAGTAAAAATCATTCTGATGACAATTAACAGCACAATATCAATACTAGTTTATAATATTTGAGATAATGTCACAAATGACTATTGATTATGCTAAAATGCGAGACGGTCAGTCGGATGGAGTTGTCGTAATATCCCCGTTAAAGCCCCGTTCTTGGAGTGTAGAACTATATCGTTTTAAATATCCTTCTTGAGAGATGTTTATGTCAAGAACTTATGTTATCGAGAATATGTTGAAGATAGTTTATAACAGAAGACTTGCTTGTAATGATCTCTATTATTTATTTTGATTTACAGTCAATTTTCGCTGGAGATCGGTCAATATGAGCGCTTCAAAAACTAAATTGCTCGTGTTTCAAATAAATTCATTCAGAATATTGTATGAAGCGTAAATGATTTAACAACTAGATTGCATAAAAAATGAGTGTGTGTAATTCATATGCGCGATTGAAGTTTAACTTCATAAAATCTGAGTTACCCTATGCTCTATAGGGTAACTCAGAATTTAAAGAAGTTTTACTTCAAAAATAAAAATCTAACCCTTAAATAGATATTGTTTCGGTTGCCGTTGATCCCGTGATCATGGCGATTGAAACATTGCCGAAATATCGGGACCTCAATAAAACCATAAACGCGGTAAGCACGCGTAATAATAATATATTATATTTAAATATGAATAGTGATCGCGTTTCTTTAAAACAATATAAAAATCTAATATGTTGTAACGCGATTTTCTACCAGTTGATGTATAATATCTAAAAATAAAAAATAACCTATTTTATCGCAGAATTACTTTTTTTATGTACATCCATAAGGGTAACCAAGGAAATGTGGGTAGAAAATAAAGCTGACATAGATGTATGCCTGTGTGTGGCAAAATTTAAGATAGACCTATGTCGAGGGTAACAACAGTTGTGATAAAAATATCCATTATTATCTCACATTAATCAATATGAGTAATGTGAGTAAATAAAATGCGAATAGATAACCGGGCCGGGTACCACATGCGTGGAGCAGCTAATTTTTTGGAGTAACTTTTCACCAACGCGCTCTCTTGTTGTAAATATCTCATAATAGTACTACTATATAATAATACTACGTTCTAAAAGAATTTTATTCTGTTTGATTTTTTTTAACTAACACTAATCACTATAGACATTCGTGCCCGTTCCTTTTTCAATTCGGTTACAAGATTTTGTAAATTTGAGTTCAATTGTTTATTAATGTAATATTTCCAACTGTACTTTTAAGCGAACTTATTATTGTACTATTATTAAATTACTTAATATGAATGAATAATTAATAGAAGGATACTAGGATAAATTTTATGATCATAGTTGGTTAACTTTTTAAATTGTCTAGATTTTTTATTTCTTTATTATGGCGCAGAAAA
This sequence comes from Helleia helle, assembly GCA_963853865.1. NCBI lineage: Eukaryota > Metazoa > Arthropoda > Insecta > Lepidoptera > Lycaenidae > Helleia > Helleia helle. The sequence continues at coordinate 10,708,523 of OY971418.1, read as the reverse complement.
ATTATTTAATTGTACTAGCTTTTATAAAAAAAAACTCGCGTGAAACTGATAAATAAAAAATAAATCACTACCGCTAATGGCGATGAATTTAAATAACCCGTTTTTGTTGCAAGTTCATTATTGTCAGCCGAGCTTCTGCGTAAAAAGGAAATTAGCCAGCGATTGGAATCGCGACGTGGTAATAGTTGCCTTCGCTGGATCCCTTCGAATTATATTACATCACTTTATATAAACACTTTTATTGAACTATACATATTTACTAAATGTACAAGGAATTTCAGTGTCATATAATTACCTACAGAATGAAGAGTTAAAAAAAATTATTGTTTAAATTTAAAATGACCGTAACATGAGCCAACTGACAAATATTATAGCTATATTCTAATATATAAAATTCTCGTGTCACGGTGAAGAAATTAAACTCCTCCGATTCTCATGAAATTTTGTGCGCATATCGAGTAGGTCTGAGAATCGGTCAACATCTATTTCTCATCCCCCTAAATGTTAAAGATGGTCCATCCCTTATTTTTTTTTTGGACAAAATATAACGCGGGCGAAGCTGCGGGCAACAGCTAGTATTCTATAATGCATTGCTTTTCGTGAGCACTGGCAACCTAGAAAGTAATTAACGTCAGCCAATGTCGTCTTCAATATTATTTATATAATGAAACGACGCTTGTGCTTGCATGAACAGAACAGAACAGGAAAATGTTTAATAGACAAAAATATGCATAGACAATATTTCACAATTAACATCTCACAGGTTGCAGTACACAAGTTTGTTACCAGATGTCGCTACCAATATGTTAATTTAGAAAAATCATTACAATTTATTTTCTAGTATTTGTTTACTATTTACCTACTGTGGTTTCTTGGTAAAAATTTAATACACATCAGTAAAACAAAGAATACCACCCCATTATATTGCATAGCCTGCAGCTACGCCCGCGTTACTCAATTATATAACCTATAGCCTTTCTCGATAAATGGGCTGCTAACACTGAAATAATTTTTCAAATCGGACCAGTAGTTCCTGAGATTAGCGCGTTCAAACAAACAAACAAACTCTTCAGCTTTACAATATTAGTATAGATTATTTGTTTCAAATTTGTTAGTACATATATGTACAAAACTCAACAGGGATGTTGATACACGCTGCGTTACGAAGATGAGCTTTACATCCGACACCTTCCTACCGTTTTTAATAAAAACTGCGACATAAGACATTTGCATCAAAAACAGATACAATCCATGGAGAGGCTGAATATAGGTCGAGTGTACCGTCGCGCACTCGTTGATATAACGAAATACATTCGAATATGGCAAGATATATTTATTTCTATTATATAAATTGACTCGAAAACATGACTGTGGCTCTGCGCCTGTACTCTGTATAGTGTGACAGCTATTGGTGTTGCGACATGAGAAAAGTATTTAATTAGTAGGTGAGAGAAAGGAAAGAGACTACCAATACAACATACAAATGTCAACGTTCTCATATCCTTCACATCATATCAGATTAAGCATCGAAGATAAAAGAGCCTTCAGATGTGTCTTTAATTTTTTATCATTATCGGCCTCTTATCGTCTACCGCCGATTCTATTTCTACATTTGTGAATCACACTGGGCATGGTTTCTTAATAATACCGTATGACTTACTGAATACTTAAAATGCTTTATTATTGGGTAGACTTACGCTTAAAGCTTATGGGAAACTGGGCCCAGTATGACACGACGTCGTGGGGACTGCTTGGTAGCGGCCGGGCATTCGCTCCTTACGGGGAGTAAATCTGGCCTTCGCCAGGGCCAGCCTGTCGCTGAGATGCTCATGTTGCCTGCAGATCCGGGACCCCCAAAAAGCGGCTGAAGGCGCTCGCGGTGGTTTTAGTTTACGGGTAGGGCACTCCCCGGTGCGAGTCCCACACAGGTTCAGGATCTACCCGAGATCATGGCTACATGCGTAAAAAGCAGTTCCCTGCGATAAAAAAAGGCTACTTGGAAATTATCATCTAAGAATTGAACTTACGATCATACCAGTTTATTATCAAGTGTAGACATTATCAAGACAAGTTAAATTTCAATAAACTTTGATTTCATTCTTTTAAGTAGTATTCAACTCAATGCCGGCCTGTCCCTGCTCAACGTAGGGACAGTCCAGACGTGCGTGCGTTGGTCGGGAGGTTCCGTGGTGGATGTCACATTCGCCACGCCAGCCATCGCACGCAGAGTGGAGGGGTGGAGGGTGGAGACGGGGGTGGAGACTCTCTCGGACCATCGCTATATAAGGTTCGAGGTGTCTCCAGCTCCCGTCCGTCCGGCATCATCGTCGTCGTCGTCGTCGTCCAGGAGGAGAAGTCAGTTTCCGCGTTGGGCACTCAAAAAAGCTCGACCGGGAACTGGCAGAGGAGGCTGCTATAGTCGGCCGGTGGAGTCTCCCGCCGCTGGTAGAGCTAGGGGTGGATGAGGCGGCTGACCGGCTCTGCGACGCGTTCACAGCGGTCTGCAGAGCGGCCATGCCGCCCGCGAGACGTCCACCCCCGCGGCGGGCACTCTACTGGTGGTCGGCTGAGATAGCCAGTCTCCGGGCCGCCTGCAATCGGGCCAGACGGCTTTATACCCAGAGCAGGCGGCGGCGCCCCCAGGACGTCGACAGGGACGACAGGCTGCGCAGGGTCTACGCAGAAAAGCGAAAGATCCTGCAGCGAGCCATTTGCCGAGCCAAGGAGGAGGCCTGGCTGGAGATGGTTGAGGGTCTCAACAGAGACCCCTGGGGTCGACCATACATATGGGCGCGGAACAAGCTCCGCGCCCAGTCGGCCCCAATCAACGAGACGCTCCAGCGGGGCCAACTGGGGAGGATCGTTGGGGAACTTTTCCCCGACACGCCCGTGGGCTATACGCCCCCCAGGATGGCTCGGCAGACGCCGGACGAGGAGGGTGTTCCGCCACCCGTCACGGAGGCTGAAATGGAGGTGGTTCTGTCCCGCCTCCAGAGTAAGAAGAGGGCGCCGGGTCCAGACGGGGTGCATGGGAGGGTCCTCGCGATCTCTCTCGCGTAGCTCGGCGATAGCCTTCGGGAGCTGTTCGATCGCTGCCTGCGGTCCGGACAGTTCCCGAGGGCCTGGAAGGAGGGTCGGCTCTGCCTGCTACAAAAGGCAGGGTGGACCCCGGACTCGGCTTCGGCGGTGCGACCGGTGGTGTTGCTGAGTGAAGCTGGGAAGGCCTTGGAGAAAATAGTGGCCTCCCGGCTCGTTCAGCATCTGGAGGAGGGCCCGGGACCGGGACTCTCAAAGTCCCAATTTGGGTTCCGGGCACGCCGGTCGACCGTCGACGCCCTCAAACGCCTTCGGGCGGTGACGGTTGAGGCGGAACACAGAGGGGAGGTGGTGGTCGCGGTGTCCCTGGACATCGCGAACGCCTTCAACAGCCTCCCTCACAGTGTGATACGGGAGGCACTGAATTTCTTCGGAGTGCCCCCGTATCTAAGGAGGCTGTTGGAGGCGTACCTCTCCGAGAAGAGGGTAGCCTGCGAGAACCGGTGTGGGTCCGTAGAGTGGTGGCGAGTTGGGTACGGTGTTCCACAGGGGTCGGTTCTTGGTCCAATCCTGTGGGACATCGGCTACGACTGGGTCCTGCGAGGCCGCCTCCTCCCCGGGATGGGTGTCATATGCTACGCGAATGACACCCTCGTGTATGCCCGGGGACGAGGCTATAAGGAAGCGGCGCGGCTGGCCGAGGTCGGGATCGACCTCATCATCAGCTGCATAGAAAGGTTAGGGCTTCGGGTCAGACCTGAGAAGACCGAAGCCCTTCTCTTCTGCGGGACCGGGCGGAAAGGACCCCCACCGGGGGCTGCCCTCCAGGTCGGAGGGGTGAGGGTCAGGATGAGCCCCATATCAAATATCTGGGACTCATCCTTGATGGAGGGTGGACCTTCGGCCCACATTTCTCCATGTTGGGACCGAAGGTCGTGAAGGCGGCAAGTGCACTGGGCAGACTCCTCCCGAACCTCGGAGGACCCAGCGCCGCCTGCAGGCAGCTATACTCCGGAGTCTGCCGTAGTATGGCGACGTACGGTGCACCCATCTGGGCGGATCACCTTACCGGGAGGAATAAGGCTAGGCTGCGGTCGGCGCAGCGGGTCATTGCGGTAAGAGTGATCCGGGGGTACCGTACGGTTTCGTGGGCAGCAGCCACTGCCCTAGCCGGTGACCCCCCGTGGGAGCTCGTGGCGGAGGTTCTTGCCGAAATGCACTTCTATGTCTCGGATAGGAGGTGTCTCGGTGAGACCCTTACGCTGGACGGGATCCTGCGGGTTCGCCGACTAGGGCAAGAGGCGTTAATGCGGAGGTGGGGGGAGGACCTGGCGCAGCAACCGTATGGCAAAAACCTGACGGTTGCTTTGCGCCCGGTCCTTGAGCGATGGATGCGCCGTAAGCGCAAACCCCTCACCTTCCGTCTGACACAGGTGCTCACAGGGCATGGTTGCTTTGGTGAGTACCTGTGCCGGACGGCCCGCAGGGAGCCGTTGACAGTGTGTCATGATTGTGGCGCGGCGGTGGACTCAGCCCAGCACACACTCGAGGTGTGCCCGAGATGGGCGGCGCTGCGTCACAGTCTGACATCAGTCATCGGAGGGGACTTGTCTCTGCCGAGCGTCATCTCCGCGATACTCGGTGACGACGAGTCCTGGACGGCGATGGTCTCCTTCTGCGAGGCAGTAATGTCGACGAGCGGGTGAGAGAGGAGGCCGCCGACGAGGCTTCCTCCCGCGGGCGACGAACGGGGGTGCGTAGGAGGCGCTATTTAATGCGCCTTCAGTAACGCCCCTGTGTTCGTGTCGGGCTCAGGATGGGAACCTGGGTCTGTATGGCACGACGTCGTGGGGACTGCTTAGTAGCGGCCGGGCAGTCCCCCCCTTCGAGGAGTAGTCTGGCCTTTGCCGGGGCCAGCCTGTCGCTGAGGTGATCCTGTCCGTTGCCTGCATATCCGGGACCCTCAAAAAGCGGCTGAAGGCGCTCGCAGTGGTTTTAGTTAGGGTGGGCACTCCCAGGTGCGAGTCCCACATATTGGTCAGGACCTACCCGAAGATCCTGGCTGCATCCATAAGGATTTCCCTGCGAAAAAAAAAAAAAAAAAAAAAAAAAGTATTCAACTCAATGTATGCTCTAAAGTACAATCTGACATCATCATCATCATCATCATCATCATCATAATCATCACCATAATCATCATAATCATCACCATAATCATCATAATCATCATAATCATCATCGTCATGATCATCATCATCATCAGCGTCTATCCGACCACTGCTGAACATAAGGCCAATATTATGACATATTTGATCAGTCACCTGAATTGCCCTTTGATGAGGTCGATATAATAGGTACATTACACTCGAGAAATAAGTTAAATGAAGTTAATACAAAGTCAAAATCACGTTTCGTGTCGATTATAATAAAAAAATATCACAAAAGTTTGGACTTAATTTAAAGAGTCGACGAACGTTCGAACTGAAAGAGATCATTATCAACGATACGGTTATAATATTATATTCTTGTTTAAAATTATATTTCAGAATCTCGTAAACAAAAACTGAAAACATACATTTCAACTATTTGTTGGTAAGCGATACCTTGAGTAATTTAAAAGATTTGTTTTTATTCATATTGTGAGATATATTCTCAAACTAAATAGAAAAGGGAAAAGAACGAAATAAAAAAAAGATATTGTCAGTTATTGTAGGTATATATCTAACAGTAACTCAAATTAAAATTTTTGATAAGCGAAACAAACACGCATTTAATTAAATGATAAACATTTCTTTTTGTTAAACTATAATACAAATTTACCTATATACATTGTTGGCTGGTTTTTATAATACTTAATTCATAATATTTTCTTCTTGCCGTCTTGTGTATTTGTCCAAATACAACCAAATCTAAGTCACACGGAGTGAGAATTAGTGATTTGAAATATGTACAGCTCGTAACAAATAACTTATTAATACTAAGTTATACTTAGTACTATTATTTATTCTGTGGTTATACATGATTTTTTGATACTGTTTGAAAAGTAAGGCACGTATTTTGGCAAGGCGGTCTTGTATTTACTCTCTGGTTGAAAATAAAAAAGACAAATGTTTATTGCCGCGGAAACATTTTCTTATGTGTCTCTGGGGCGCCGCATTTACACGTAAGGGCGACGACGCCAATTTCGAGTTTCCCTGAGCCTCAGATTTTTATATCACCGTACGCAAAAAGTGTCGGTTATGAAACACTTAGAGCAACACCTAAAAAGTAATCCTAAAAGTGTAGCTTAGTTTTCCTAGTTGGGTAGGTTCCAGTTTATTTATTACAATTTTTATTTAAACGAAATACTTTAGGCTCTGTCTTTTATATTATTATTAAAAGTCAATAGGTATATTTAATATTTCGTTGTAGGTACATGATAACTCCCCACCATGGTTCAGGCCTTGTCGTGGCGGTGGGGCTTAGTAACCTAGGGTGAACGGCCACCTTGGGCGAAGCTAATTGGGCCGAGGGGGCTCTTTGTACCCCTCTTATAAGAAGAGGGGACAAAATAGCAGGGGGCAAGGGGTGAGGATGGGAACCTCACCTCATTGTACTGTCCCAATGCGGGATGCCTCAGAGCATTTTCCGGCGTTAAAGAAAAAAAAAAGGTACATGATAACTCCAAAATAAACAATATTCTTTTTTTAGCAATTACCCAAGTTTTACTGTCGTTTGTTTGTTTTTTTAGAGATCCCTCCCTGCTCCCTGCTGCTCTATAAGAAGAGGTGCCAAAGAGCAGGGGGTACAAGGGGCGAGGTTACCTCACCCCATTGTACTGTCCCGATGTTGAGAGGGGTTATTCTGTTGTGCGGGACATCCCCACTGTGGAGGTGGCGTCGGTACCTTGAGAGACTGACTGGCCGTTGAGGTGCCCTGTTTCCTCAAAAGATCAGGGGCATCTCACCAAAGACAACGAAAAGACAAAGATACACACCATTACTTTTTAATTTATAATTTGCCCTCAGCTTTGCGTGCGTGGATTTCTGATTCATAAAAAATAATGATAAAAATGTGATGTCTACAAAAATTTACGATCTATTAAATACTAAAATAAATCTAAAATACTTTTCTATTGTCCTGCGTAAATTAAATATTTTCCAGAATAAAATGAAAATATATATTTTGGATGCTCTCGGTCCAACTATCCTGATGCGAAAAAACATGCCGATCTTTTTTTTGCTCCACTGAAACGTGACAAGGATAAACAAATGACGTTTATGTTTATAAGATTAACTTAAAGGAAGCTAGGATAATATAACACGACACATTTTACAGAATAGATTAAGACACGATTAGCCACATTAAGACATGGTGACAAACAACCCCCACCATGGTTCAGGCTTTGTCGTGGCGATGGAGCTCAGTAGCTAAGGGTGAGCCGCTGCACCTTGGGCGAAGCAAATTGAGCCGAGGGGGCTCTTTGTACCCCTCTTATAAGGAGAGGGTACAAAAGAGCAGGGGCAAGGGGCGAGGATGGGAACCTCACCCCATTGTACTGTCCCGACGTTGTCACGACAGAACAACCCCTTGTTCTGTGGTGCGGGACAACCCTTCTGTGGAGGTGGTGTCGGTCCCCTGAGGGACTAGCCGTCGAGGTGCTCTGTTTGCTCATTAGATCGGGGACACCTCACCAAAGGCGGCATTGGTGGCAATCGCCGGGTTTTAGTGGGTAGAGCTGCCTCCACTTGCCAGCTTTCGGGCGCAGCGAGTCCCACATACCCACGTGGAGAGTCTCACTCCCCCGCGGGATGCCTCAGAGCATTTCCCGGCGTAAAAGAAAAAAAAAGACAAACAACAGCGTTACAACGGTTAACTTATCTTGCCAACTCAAGAGTATTAAACGGGACATCGTTTTCATTTTATTAAATACTAGCTGTCGCCCGCGATTTCACTAATCACACGCAATAATATAAAAAACAGCTTCCCGAATCAACCGACCAACTAACGCAAAATAAATAGCCTATAAAAAGGTCTGTCAAATACAAAAATATTTTTTCAAATACAACTTGTAGTTCCGTTATCGTAATATTAATAGTTGGTGAATAGCGCGTTCAAACAAACACACAAACTTCGTCAGCTTTTTTTTTCTATTAAATATAAATTGTCAGTACCTCTACCTTGAGTTTTTTTACAAGCGCAAAAGACATAACTATAGTAATTATGTAAAACGCAACACGAATAGAAAACTAAGGTATGGTATAGTTTTCGATTCGTGTTTCGCTACTATAGTTATGTCATGTGCGAACTTACGGTAGAGGTACAGGTCTCAACATTTTCTGTTAGTTAGATAGGCAAATGGGCAGGCGAAACCAATGATGGTGAGTGGTCAGCGTCGCCCATGAACATAGTTTACCTGAAACGAGCCCAGGCAACTCAGTCATGTGTAGCTTATCCTGGAACATAAGATGTTAAGTCTCGGTGCCAGTAATTACACTGCCTGTCTTTCCCTTCTCTCGTAAACACAACAAAGTTGTTTTACGGAAGAAACAAGCAATATGGTACCCATGCAACCAGGAGTGCGGCACAGCGTACCTATCCCTCCCACCGGTAAAATTATTTTCTCTGGCAATGAAAATAAAAATAACGGCTAAATCATCTTATCACGAGGATATTTCGCGTATTCACCATAATCACCATCATTAATCTATATATTCATTGTAACGATATTTGTATTTCAACATTCCGAAATATACCTAGATATTTTGTAGTGATTTAAAGTCGCCCCGGGGTATCGCTATGACTGAATGAAGTAGCGATATCCCTATCGGTCCATCCGTTTGAGAGCTACGATGCCATACACACACAAAAACACACAGACACTCTCTCTCTTTCTCTTTTACCTTCTCTCTCTCTATCTTTCTCTCTCTCTCTCTCGACATCGACACATAAAATGAGAGGTATACAGATAATCAAATAATCTATTTCAAGACCTCATCATACACAGTATGAAAAAATCTCTTTTATCAGAAAATTGAGTTGGGTATTCCTTTTGGATGAACTCACTGACTTATGGACAGTAATAAAAATTGAAGCTTAATTATTGAGTATACTATTGTCACAATAGTATGCTATTGCTTCTTCGCTTCTCCCGCGTTAACTTAGATTTACAGCCGTACCCGGATTGATGATGATTATTTTTATAGCCTAAGTTACTCCTTATAACATCTGCTATATTCCAGTGAAAGTCCTATTCAAATCGGCCCAGCCGTTTCAGAGATTAGCCAGAACAAACAGACAGACAGACAAACAGACAGACGGACAAACAGACAAAAATTGTAAAAAAGGCTATTTTGGTATATGTACCGTGTATACATCATAAGCACTTAGTAAAAAGCGGTTATTTTAATATTAGAAACAGACACTCCAATTTTATTTAACTGTATAGATGTACAGATGTCATATATCTATTTTACTGAAAATTTGGATGAGCTATAACATAGCTTACCAAGTTTTGTCATATATTTTATTTAACTTGTTCACAAAAATAATATAAAGAAAGTTTTTATAGCACGGAACTCGAATTACACTTCAAACTGTGATGTAAGATAATTTGGAGGGAAATGCAATATTTATAACTAACAGTGCCGATACGTACCAAGTTGCAACCGTGGCCGAGCCCCCAGCGAAACGTGCAAATTATATTATAAAGCCAGGGGAATGGCTTCTAACACGCAAGACGTGAACTTTGTCACGTGGCAACCCGTCTATTGCTGTATCCCATTTCTTTATTTGAAAAATAGCTAGAGCCAATTTGCTGCTATTAAAAGCAATTAAAAACGAGGTCATATAATACGTACTATACGTCCGTGCGACTAATGTTCATATATGCACTAAAATATAAACCAACCAACGCATTGTTATTGGTTAGCTATTCCTTGTTCTTCAGTCTATCTTTTGACTTGATATTCATACGATACCATGTGTTTTACCCCATTGCCGAATATAGTCACTTGCATATATAATTATTGTAACCGGATCTCAATAGTTGTAAGCTAAGATTCGGATCTTAGCTTACAACTATTGAGACAGTCAGCTGCCTTCTTCTCCCCACCATGGTTCAGGCCTTGACGTGGCGGTGGGGCTCAGTTAGGGTGAGCCGCTGCACCTTAGGCGAAGCTAATTGAGCCGAGGGGGCTCTTTGTGGGGTACAAAGTCTGGGGTCAAAGTGTGGGGTCTTATAAGAGGGGACAAAAGAGCAGGGGGCAAGGGGCGAGGACGGGAACCTCACCCCATTGTACTGTCCCAACGTTGGAAGGGTTGTTGTGGTGCGGGACAACCCCTCTGTGGAGGTGGCGTCGGTCCCTTGGGGGATTGACTAGCCGTCGAGGTGCCCTGTTTGCTTATTAGATCCGGGGCACCTCACCAAAGACGGCATTGCTGGCACTCGCCGGATTTTAGTGGGTGGAGCTGCGTCCATTTACACCTGCATATACATATACCCGCCGGGGGAGACCCACTCCCCCGCGGGATACCTTAGAGCATTTCCCGGCGTTAAATAAAAAAAATAAAAAGCTGTCTTCTTCTATTGTCTTACTGCTTACAGTTCAAGCATGTTATATGAGATCTTATATTTGTGTAATGCTATATCACACATCTATTCCACGTATATCGGACCTTAAGTATAAAAGTAAATATTGTGTTTTTAAGTTTATCTTATTTCAAATTAACCTTTGTTATTTGTGCTACAAAGTTTAACAAACGTGGGCGCGCCCACGTAAGTTTTGAAACTTTGAATATGGGCGAAGCCGCGAGCTACATCTATTTACTAGCATAATAGGAACATAGATTATATTTATGGTCTTTAAAATTATACCAAAATTACAATCTTCACAGTTAATACTGTTTCTAAATATATACCAGCTACATTTACTGATCTCGACGGACGGTACCTGTTTTACATATTTTAAAAAATCTATATGACCAGAATTTTTAAACCTTTTACTTTCCTTGCTATATACACTTAATGCATTAAGTTTAAAAAATAGTAATAATACCGTATAACAAAAACTTAACACATAAAGTATGATAATTGTAAGACTAAGCTTGCTAGTTGCTACAATACTAGAACAAGTTTATTACTAGGTATTATTTATTTATATTAATTATGTGACCGAGTCCAAGAAAATTTCTTTTTTTTATATCATAGGAGGCAAACGAGCAGTCGAAGCCTTATATGGCCACTATCGACGCCCATACACTACCAGAGTTTATGCAGATGTGTATGTTCAAATATAAGGTATATTTGGACAATAATTCCCTTTTTTTGCTTTAAAAACACCTATTGAGCATCCAAACGGGTTTAATAAGTACCTAAATATATTTTTATCTTTTCCAGCTCGTGGGAACATGGAGGTGAAGGTGGAACTGCAGATGGAACGCTGGGTGTCCCGCGGGGGTTCCGTGAGGCTCCGGTGCGTGCACGACGTCCCACCGCATCTTCTCGACAAGGTCGTCTTCCTACGCCAGGGCACCAAGATATTCCAGTACATTAGAAATAGGAAACCGCCTTACAGAAATTTCACTACTCCTGGTGCTGTGCTAAATGTAAGTCCTAGTTTTATAACACTCTTTTTATGTCGTGAACTAATAACTATAGACATAATATTTTGACTTTTATCATCATCATCATCGTCATCATCACAAAGCCTTTCTAAAAAAGCAGTAGAACCCACTTTTAAAGCAAATGTTTGACACTTAATTAATAAATAAAATCATTTATTTCGGGATTAACAAATACCCATAGCACCTGCATAGCACAACAAAATAATTTTAAAAATGGTGTTAGTAAGTTATCTAAATTAAAATTATGGGAAGGTCTGTTTTTGACCAAATGTACACGAGTCCAGTGCTGCATTAGAACACTGTCCACGTCCAATCTGGCCGCCATTGTCTTCACCAGACTGTTGGTGCTGCGCCGCACTCGGTGCTTGCATGTTTCTCCCGTGAAACAGCTTTGCTGTGTTTCGGAGAGAAGAGCAAGACAGGCAGTGTAATTACTGGCACCGAGACTTAACATCTTATGTCTCAGGAATACATAGATAAATTGCCTGGGCTCGTTCCAGGTAAACTAATTTATGTTCATGGGCGACGTCGACCACTAAACATCAGGTGGCACGTTTGCCAGTTTGCCTATCCTACTAATATAAAAAAAAAAAAAAACAAGGATGCTGTGCGCTTTCTTCTAATACCCGACAGAATGTCATCATTACCGGGTGAATATTTACTACTAAAAAGAAACTTCCATCGTACCTTATTTCACTTACATTATATATATTTTAGTAAGTAAACTGTAAAAAGAGACTTTGTAGCGGAAAAACATTTTCATCCTCATTTTGTTCACTCTTATACTCGACGAGAAATTGCCGTTAAAACCGTGTTAAAATGTACTTCGTCGTAAGTGCGACATGTCACACGAGGGCGATTTTGGCTTGTAAACGAAACGTCGACTAAAAAACCTTACATTTTATTTTTTCTCATCTAAAGCTACATCTAGTTAAGTTAACATTGTGCTGAGTGAACACAGAAATAGCTCGGGCAATTAGTTTTAGTCTAGACCAGCGGAAGTTACGATTTACGAGTGGATGTAAAAGTACAAAAGAAAATCAATCTTTATTAGTAATCCGCAACAGAGTATAAATTATTAATCCTTTTTTTCCTATAAATAACTATAAACATATAAACAATGAGAAGCAGTATCGCTATACTGCTTCTCATTGTTTATATCTTAATGTGTTTATAAGGAAATCTTTGTAACTAGTATATAATGCTCGCTAGCATTATATACGAGTTACAAAGATTTCCCTCTATACATGTATAAAACAAATAAAATGTTGGTTTAGATGTTTGCAATGTTGACACTCTGACAACAAAGCTATAGGGTTCCTTATTGAAGACATACAAAACCCTAAATATACAAAACAAAAATGATATGCTATATAAATAGATGTCATATAATACCTTCACTATCATATTATGTGTCGACCTTTTCTTGGAATAATATGAGGGCGACGTCAGACATGTTTAAACAAGGACCAAGAATGAGGAAAAATTCACATTTTTTCTCGTTTCAAGCGAATATGAGTTACTAATACTTTAATATTATTTAGTCTCATCGCTAAATGTATAAACATTTTTTATCCAAAAACTTTGCTTTATTTGCTTTAGCGATATATCAGAACGGGGCCCACAGGCTTTAATTTTTTTTGCACTACTATGCATTTTTTTATAAGAGTATCTCATTTATTTTTTATCTCTACGTCATCATGGAAAAGGGAGTCACAGAAAATAGTATTCCGGCTTAGCTAATAAATACCTTTAAATATGTATATTTTAACATCATCTCTCCTTCTACACAGCACGCCACATAACCATTTAGATTTTAGATCAAGCACCCGACACCCGACCGTCAAAACTTTGACCATAAAATTGAAACGTTGTAAAAATGCGAAGTATAACCAGTATAACATCAAAAATGGATAAGTTTTAAGGATACTTTCTGGATAAAAGTTAAATATAAAATAACTTGTAAAATAAATAAATAGTTACTTGTAAAATAAATAGGCACCCAAAGAATGAGATTCACATTTCCGACTAGCGTTCACAGTCCATCTGCTTTATCTTTTTAACACTTAAAATAATATAACATAGAAAGAGAAATATTATTCTAAATATAATATAGAAAATAATCCTAAAAGTATAATATAACTCGAACTTTTTATTCTTAAATAAAACAAAGTGTTAATTGGACGATTCTGGATAAAAGGAAAGGACATTTTTTTTTAATTGCGTGCTGATTTCTTGTGTGGGTTTCGTCCTCGCACTTGAGCGAGATATTTTATGTGATGGTGTTTTATTTACAAGATTATTATCTATACTAATATTATAAAGCTGAAGAGTTTGTTTGAACGCGCTAATCTCAGGAACTACTGGTCCGATTTGAAAAATTCTTTCAGTGTTAGACAGCCCATTTATCGAGGAAGGCTATAGGCTATATAACATCACGCTGTGACATATAGGAGTTGAGTAACGCGGGCGAAGCTGCAGGCAACAGCTAGTAGGTAATAAGTACAAAGCTCCTAGACTAATTTATTTCAATCGTGATAACCTAATAAGCGCTGATAAGTTTTGTTATTATCAATTTTTATATTTATATCCACTTGCCACGAATGATTAAATAAAAAAACAATTACATATTCTAAAACACTAATGAAATATTAAAGGTCATGTCAGAAATATATTTAATGAGCATAATTTAGACACTATTCGATATAAAACCCATAAAACCTAATCATTTTGTCATACTATCTAACCAGTATTTTATTTTCAATCTAGCCATTTTTTACGTAGTTTGAATACCAAATACTAAGTTTTTATCCTGGTATAATGTTTTATCCGTACTCAGAAGCCATTAGCTCGCTTATAACCAAGTCGGGCGACACTACTGCTTACTTATCTGCACTGTAACGTACTCTGACTTTGATTTAGCGACGTAGTTCCTCAGCACGAATTACAAATATTCCCTGAGCATCCATCCCTTGTTGCGTGACTTGATATTTCAAGACAATATCTTGGGGAAAATTGTGAGATGACTGTCAGTTTTAGATATGAACTATTTTGACCTTCTTTGGTGGATTTATTGAGCTGATTTCCATGATATGATTTACCGAACAAAAGATTATTAAAATCGTTTTATATGATAAAATAGCATCTAGGTACTGTGAAAAAAACTTAATCTTAAAAGAACTTCAATCATAATTAAATCAGAAAATCCAAAAAAGTTATTAGTTTTACTTTAAAATTAAGAAAGCAAGAGAATAAAATATAACCTCTGAAATAACGATAGAGTATGAAATTATGTTAGCGTGTTCTATTCTTGTGCCGGAAAATGCCCAGCATTACTGGCTATTACAAGTATTTTTGCTCCTAGCGCTTAAATCTTTACTACAGGTATTTTATATTCTAAACCTTGGCAATTGTATTTCAATGATATTCAGTATTTTACATTTCATCCCTACACAATTACTCCTTAAATATAATATTATATATATAAGAAAACCTTACCTGCCCTTAACCATGATCCTTACAAATGATCAATGTTTTAAAAATTTAAACAAACCAGGCAAATATTTTGATATAATTTAGGTTGCTTTTAAGCCAATGAGTTCAGGGTTGCGTTGAAGCGAGGTCAGCTTTATACGGACTAGATACTTTAAGTTTAGCAGCAAAATATTCCAAGCAACGAGGATTTAGACTTAACGATGTTCATATATTCTTATCTATGGGCTCATACCTGAACTAAAATTATTTTGACTGCTTTTGGCCTTTATAAATATGTATTAACGCTAGGTCATAAAAACCTAAATTCCTGGAATTAAATAACAGAAATACATTTTCTGGGGGTCATTATTCAAACATTTTTATAATTACTACACATTTATTCAAATATACTCATTCTTCAAATTGACAATCCTTGAAATACGATCCTAGAACCCCCTTATATAGCGAATAGAGAGCAAACTAAAGGTGTAGGCAAACAGGAGAGTAACGGGGCGGAATGAACTAACAGCCCGAGTGAGCATGACGTACAGGACAACCACAGGCTAGGCTGCCCTCGTTAAGTTAACCGAGTCACTACCTCAGGCCGCCTAAAACAGCGCATAGAGATTTTATCAACGCCTCATTATTCTTCTTATATATATTTAAGTAAATCCGACCTACACCTATCCTATTTTTCACTTTAACAACAATTGTTAAAGTGAAAAATATGAAGAAGAAAGATATAGAAAAATATAGAAAAAGAAAGAAAATATAATACTTCAAGTATTAAATTTTCTTTCTTTTTCTGTATATATTTATTGATCACTCATTAAATGGACTTGACGGGATTCAAACGCCCTTTAACATATATAATTTACTTACAGATATTCAACATATCTGTTTCCGCTAGGCTTTAAATTGTGACCTTTACGTTTAGTACCTACTAATCCCGTAGACTAGATACCAAATTAACGTGTATAGATATTGTCATTCTTAGGTAATAAGTAGTATCAAAGCTTACTTAAGAAACAAGGAACGAGCAGTCTCGTGTATATTTATTATTCGTTTTTATAGATATTATACTTGCATACGACAGAGAACCACCAAATACGGAACAAACCTTGTACCAACTATCAGACCTGGAAACTCATACACATCTTGTTCGTTCAGAGCAAAGATATGTACTCCTAATAGTAATAACTTCAGTAACTATTTCTTAAGAGTGAGATACATCAGTCATGAAATAGGGCGCACCTAAGGGGCGGAGCGCACATAAGCCGCTTTCTGGCTCTAGAAATATCTTTTATGATAATTCAAAAACTTGACGTCCACGTTCATATTTTTCCTAAAATTAAAATTCTGTGCAGAGATGTATCTTTCGGAAGGTCGCAACAATGACAGGTCCAGATCGAACGTGCTCAAAACTTATAATAGAATACGATCGTTATTTTACTATATTCATATATAGACTTTTCATATTCTCTTTTCAAAGACGAAGCGAGCTTATAAATATATTAGTATCGTCAGTGAATCCCCTGAAAATTAAATATTAACACTTACATTTTTCTTGTAATGCCTTTGCAGACTTAAGCAAAAGGGAAAAAGTTTTAATTCTTGCAAGTTATATTCCTGACTTGGTGTTCTTTTAAACAGACGTCCAGCAAGGAGAGGAAATAAGAATTAAGTGATCAAGTTATATTTTCTAGTATAATGAATTACAAAAATTGTACTTAGTGTCTACTTATTACTACATTCATATTATCAAAAATAAATTATATCAGAGCTCTTTTCGACAGATGTTTTCCAACTACCACTAGGTAAACCCTTATATATTAGTGAAAATTTCTACAATCTAATTATTAGATACGACTGGCCTGTTGGTCTAGTGGTCAGTGAGCCTGACTACTAAACCAGAAGGTGTGGGTTCGATCCCCACCCAGGACAAATGTTGGTGTGATGAGCATGATCATTTGTTATGTGTCTGGGTGTAATTTATCTATAATATGTATGTATTTAGAAATATATGTATAAGTATGTATCAGTTGTCTGGTTGCCCCATATTACAGGCTCTGCCTAGTTTGGGATCAGATGGCCGTGTGTGAGTTGTCCCAACATATTATTACAATCCTAGTATACCTTATAATATTATAATAATAATATTATAAGGTATACTAGAATTGTACTCCTATTTTTTGTAGTGTAGTATTAAATGGCGCTACATACAAAGAGTGAATCGAGGAGTTCTGTAAACTTAATAATTCCGACGTTCCCCAAACCTTTCCATATTTAATCTCCTTGAGGGCCAGTAACATTATACTTACGCTTTCATTTACTGTAAACTATTCAAAGACATTTAATATTACTTAACGTGTAGCCAGGTAGGAATTAGACTTTTTAATCTTTAATCAAATCCATTGACCACAGGTTCTCTCCAATCGGCTTGATTCTAGGATCGCTCTGCATCTTCTACCGCATCTAACACTCTCTTTCACCCTCACCAACAACTCGATTTTTACGGCATTTCCTGCCTCGCACGACGAATATATGGAATCAGATGCTACCTACGGTGTTTCCGAACCAATACGACTTAGGGCCTATTAAGAAAATAGCATACTCCCATTTGAAAGGGCGGCAACGCACCTGCTAACCCTCTGGTGTAGCGGGTGTCAGTGGATGTCGCTTTCACTTACCATCAGGTGAACCGACTGTCCGTTTGTCCCCTCTTTTATAAAAACAAATATACAGGACCGAACTTGTAAGGGCGTGGATTCAGGCAAAGATTATATTTTTCATATTAATTTGAATGGAAAATCAATATAAATTTAACTTTTAGCTAAAACATATTTGATCAAAAATTATTTCTCATTAGACTTTGAAATTGAAACAAATTTGAATTCACGGGAATACAATATTCTATTAAATTTATTTAATTACATAAATAATACGTGGTATTCGAACTGAACCTACGTGTTCTTTATAGATATAAAACATCATCACCCTCCGTTTGGTTTGCCGCAGTCGGTTAATTATTTTATACAAAACAATATTTCATCATATTAATTTACAATCTGGTTGTGTATTAAATAACATCGCATGCAGACGGAATGCTTTATACAGGGAGGGTGTAACAGGTCGACCTGACTGTTAGGTCAGTCTATATTAGCTTAAATGTATGTTGGTCTAGTATACACGTTATAATTCTTTTATAGTTAAGAAAACCCACCATGGTTCAGGCCTTGTCGTGGCGGTGGGGCTCAGTTGCCTAGGGTGAGCCCAGCACCTTGGGCGAAGCGAATTGAGCCGAGGGGGCTCTTTGTACCCCTCTTATAAGAAGAGGGGACAAAAGAGCAGGGGGCAAGGGGCGATGACGGGAACCTTACCCCATTGTACTGTCCCGACGTTAGGAGAGGTTGTTCTGTGGTTCGTCGGTCCCCTGAAGGACTGACTAGCCGTCGAGGTGCCCTGTTTGCTTAACAGATCCGGGGTCCGGGGGGATCCGGGAACACCAATGCCACCTCACCAAAGGTGGCATTGGTGGCACTCGCCATGTTTTAGTGGGTAGAGCCTCGTCCACTTACCAGATTTCGGGCGCAGCGAGTCCCACTTACCCATGTGGGGAGACCCAATCCCCCGCGGGATGCATCAGAGCATTTCCCGGCGTTAAAGAAAAAAAAGTGTGGGGTAACTGTGGTGTTGGTAGTAGCTGGTGATGATGTAGAGAAAAGCAGGTTATTGCTCACTTGAACATCTTCTGCTATTGCAACAAAATCTATAAAATAGTCCAAGTCTAAAGAAATCTGAGATTAATTTATATAAATACTGTTCCGTGAACCCGCCCCGACACATAGATCATTATACTTTGTAATTGGCTGGATTCAAACCCACGATCCCCCTAGTAACCAGTTACATGACCTCTACAACATACAGAAGAATCGAAAACTATTCAAACCTGGATATTTTTCGTTTTTCACGTTTGTTTCGCGGAGTTCGATATTTCAACATAATCTACAAATTTGTTTCACAAAACATGAGTCCAGTGTCGTAATAAGTATAAAAATAGTTTTAGAATTTAATATAACAATTTTAATTAAATCTTATACAGAAAAATATGTTAAAATGTAAAATAAGTAAAACACATCTTTACATATTAATATAAAATCTAATTTTAACAATGTCTTTTCAGATCGCTCTGGCCACTGAGAACTCGATAATCCTTCAGAATCTTGACTTTTCTGCGAGTGGCAGCTATTCGTGTGAAGTCTCCCTTGATACGCCCATTTATACAAAAGCGTCAAACGAGAAGCAGCTCACAGTTTTCCGTATGTATCCATTTCTCTTTGTATTACAAATTCTCGTATTGTTGTCTACAAACGGCAATCTTGTCCTGTTAAGGTTTTGCCTTTTTGTATTACTAACAATGTTTTGTTGCCTATAATTGTTACACAGAAGTGTATGTTTATTTTTACATTGGTATAGAAATCATTATTTATGAGTATGTCATTTAGATAAGAGAGATCTTTAATGATTAGGCTGTATCTAAGTATGAATATACATAGTTAAAAATCGTCTGTTGCTTAGAATATTATTATATCAACCTAGCAGCGCCCCGTGGTGTCACGCGCGTACTTACATTTCCGTGAGAGTGAATTCATAAATTATAGTCTATATGTTATTCTAATGTATGAGCTATGTTATTGTGAAGTTTTATTTAAGTAGTTTTTACATGAAAGAGTAACAAACATACATCTATAGTTACATCCATATATTCTTACAAACTTTCGCGTTTATAATGTTAGTAGGATGTTCTTTTGATTAATCTAGTACTATTATATAGATCTTCTAGTGTACGTAATAATAGCTTTAATAGTTATAAAACCTTTATCTAAAAATATAATTCATTACAGCAGATAAAGTGGTGTGGGTAGTAGAAGGTTTTAAAACAAATTTCCCTGTCACTTTGAAGTAGAGCAAATCTTTTACAAGCGGACGTCGATTTCGTTACGTACGAGTATGTATCTACGTTGCTAAAGCAACGTACATACGTGCCACACCGCTGTTTAAAAATATTTACTAACTAAACATATTGTTTTCTCCTACCGTGACCATAGTTGCTGTAAAGTATCCGAAACATCGGGCTTGTAAAAATCTTAATAAGCCGCGATATAATCCGTATGAATTGTTTCATTATAACAAAACATTTTGAAACAGTAGTGTGGCAGCACTATTACTTTAGAAATCTAAATTTACCTATACCTCAATTCACATATCTATTATTATTATATTAAGTGTCAATTAATAAATCAATAAATATATAAAATATTCGTCTGTCTATGTGCGTGATACATGATGACCAACATCATCGAGCTATTCCAAAACCAAGTTCCAAAATAACCTATGAAATTGCCGCTCTGCAGTACTGGCCATTTCAAATCAAAAATATTTTTGTTTGGCTAAGAATTCTAATTTCAAATTAATTTTATTTTAAAAACATGGAATTCTTTTTCCAAAAGTAGTCATTTCTTTATTGATAAGTGTTACATTTTCATCACATTTCAATCTTTTTTGTCATCATGGATAAGTTAAAAATTCGTACGTCGTGCAAGCAGCGCGGCACAAGCAGCACGCAACATCAACGACGTTTACGGAGCTAACACTACAAACCAACGCACCACCTGTTATTGGTTTGCTCGCTTCATTTCTGGATTTTTTGTTTTTTTATAGAAGAGGAGGCAAACGGACAGACCTGAAAAATGAACCTCGCGGTCGTCCGAAGACTTTGGTCGACAATGACGAATTAAAGGCGATTGTGGAGGCTGATGATACACAATCTACGGCTGAATTAGCAGCAGCTATCGACGTTAGCGTCAAAATAATATTGGTCCATTTGCGTCAAATTGGCAAGGTAAAAAAGCTTGACAAATGAGTGCCCCACAAACTCAATGATCGCCAGCTCGAAGTACACGTCGAATCGTGCCTTGCACTGCTCAACAGACACACCAATGAAGGAATTTTGAACCGCATTGTTATTGACTCTGTTTGATGACCGCAAGCGCTCAGCAAGTTGGTTGGATCCTGGTTCAGCACCTAAATAATGCCCTAGAAAACTTACCCCTAGAAAAGTGATGGTCACTGTTTGGTGGTCTAGCGCCGGTGTGATTTATCTTACCAAACGGGATGAGTATTACTGCAGATGTGTACTGTGAAGAGCTGAACACAATGATGGAGAAGCTGGCATATCTCCAACCAGCATTGGTCAATCGCTCGTCTCCGCTGCTCCTGCACGACAACGCGCTACCTCATACTGCACAGCAGATGGTTTCTAAGTTGCAAGAACTGGGGTTGGAAGCTCTCCGTCATCCGCCCTACTTACCAGACCTTGCGCCTACAGACTACTACTTTTTCCAGAATTTGGATAACTTCTTGTCGGGAAAAAAATCAATAACCGAGAGGCAGTAAAAAATGCCTTTGAAGAATTTGTTGCCTACCGTCCAGCTGATTTCTTTAAGAAGGGCATTAATAAACTGCCACTGCGTTGGCAAAGATGCATTGATTGCATGGGTGATTACTTCGATTAATACGAATAAAAAATACATGAAAAACATTCGTTTAATTTTTTTCATACAAAACGGCAATTTCATAGATAGACCTAATATTTCCATGACATTTAATATCATTTCCATGATTATTCACATTTTCATTAGATGAGACGACGATTTTTTTGCAATGGCCGGTCCTTTTTAGATGCGCGTGATCGGTTGTCTTGGCATACATAGAAAGAAGTCTGACCCCCAAATACTCAAACGAATCCCAAATTTAAGACGTACTTAAACTCGTGTTGTCCCTCTTTTTTCTTTGAATCTGAGAAGTCGTAGCATGAGTTTAAGTACGTCTCAAATTTGAGATTCGTTTGAGTATTTGGGGGTGAGTACGGAAAAGTTCGGTGATGATGATTATCATTGACATACGACGTTGAGTAATGATTTCGACGATATTTCACATTCATAAATTTATTCCCACATCCAACTTTAAATATGACCAGAGAAAGGGCTGGGGCCATGAAAATTTAACAGTTAATTTTATAGTAGTAGAGTACATTTTTTTCCTTTTTTTATTTATTGCTGTGCCGATTTGACCCTGAATTTTTAATATCCCGGGACTTCACGGGCAGCTTGGATCTTGGAGAGCCAGCCTCAGGCCAAAACGTGAATATTCTTGATGACGCTGAGCACTTAGCATTAGTAGTTTTGTTCAGAAATGTTTATCTCCAAAAGATCGTACTATCCTTTGTGAGTTCACCCAATCGTATTTCCATTATTCCCATTTGCAGCTTGTTATTTTCCATTGTGTATATAAAACGCGTTTAACAACTAATGAAAATGGCTGTAAAAGTTTTCCCCGTG
The DNA here is from genome assembly GCA_963853865.1 of Helleia helle. Lineage (NCBI taxonomy): Eukaryota > Metazoa > Arthropoda > Insecta > Lepidoptera > Lycaenidae > Helleia > Helleia helle. Next base: position 10,686,009 of record OY971418.1, on the reverse strand, counting down.
AGACGTCCAATTAAAAAGTAGTTTAAAAAATATCTGTACGGAATGTTTTTTTTTAATTGAGACAGTGCCAACAGTTTTATCCATGACTGACATAAATATTTTTTGTTATAAATAAACATGTTTTTGGTCTTTTTTGCTCGTATCTGCCGAAAGCTGGTAAGTGGACCCAGCTCTACCCACTAAAACCCAACGAGTGCCACCAGTGCCGTCTTTGGTGAGGTGCCCCGGATCTAATGAGCAAACAGGGCACCTCGACAGCTAGCCAGTCCCCCAAGGGACCGACGCCACCTCCACAGGGGGGGTTGTGTCGCACCACAGAACAACCCCTCCCAACGTCGGGACAGTACAATGGGGTGAGGTTCCCGTTCTCGCCCCTTGCCCCCTGCTCGTTTGTCCCCTCTTCTTATAAGAGGTGTACAAAGAGCCCCCTCGGCTCAATTAGCTTCGCCCAAGGTGCAGCGGCTCACCCTAGGCTACTGAGCCCCACCGCCACGACAAGGCCTGAACCATGGTGGAGATGTTTTTGGTCTATCTAACTGATATTTCTCGTATGCATTTCATGCAAAATATTTTTATAGCAATAAATGAATAAAGATAAGGGCGCAAAAAATAAATAAAAGTAAAAGCTATGAAAAATCTTAAGTCTATCCGACTTAGCTCGTAAGTTAGGCAGCTGCCAATTTTTTTCAACTCGCTAATGGACAATCTAATAATAAATCCAAGTCGCCCCTACATATAAACTAGATCCCATGAGTCCTCGTTATGCCCAGGAAACTCTTCCACCCAACCTAAAAATAGAATGCAACGAAATAGGAAAGGGTTGATATATTATAATACATATAGATCCTACCGTAGCTATTGTTGAATAAACAATATGTCTCTGGTGGCCGTATCACATCGAACTTTATCTAGCACCTGAATATAAATATTTGTTAGCAATACTGTTCGAAGCCTGTACTGTATAATAAATATAAGGATGCACGTGCAAGCATGTTTTTTTTTATGTTAGTTGGATAGGCAAACTGGCAAACGTGCCACCTGATGTCGACGTCGCCCATGAACATAAACTAGTTTACCTGGAACTAGCCCAGGCAACTCAGTTATGTGTTGCCTATCCTGAGACATGTCTATTATTTCCCACATTACAAATTACGCATATGCAAAGTGGTAAAAAGAAAGAAAAATATTTTATGTTCACAACAAAAATCAAAACATAATCACAAGGTAGCTTCACAATGGTGTAAATGGTACCTCGATTGTGAAACTACCTTTTTCACTCGCTCAGCATTTGCCATTACCATTATAGTAATGATGATTTTCAGTGACTCTTCATTGTCACTCACTTTAAAAAATTTAAAGACAAATAGTGGTAATGATTAATTTTAATTCAAATTCAAAATTCTTTATTGTTAGATGCAGTAACAAATTATAGGTCTTACAAGAATATACAGTCCTTACATCTTAAGAAACTTGGTTCGAAATTTTGAGTTAGAAAGAAAGCTAGAAAGTGAACTATATACTTCGGTTTCACTTATGTGTTGGACTATATATTATTGAATGTACTAAAACTGTTCTGTTTTGACCTATTTATACAGTTATAGAGACATACAGATATCTATATATAAATAATACAAAAACAGCACCATAGCATAATAGTAAATTATAACAAAACTAACTCGTTTAAATCCGGACAGGACATGAATGGGTTCGTTAGCTTCAATTTTGTTAACGCTGCACGAATCTTTACGTTTTCAGGGAATATAATGTATAAAACAAACAAAATTGAAATTACTAAGACTTTATGAAACATTTATTGTATTTGAAGCAATAAACGTTTGGTATTGTTCATTTACTGATTAACGACTTTATGTTTTACTTAGATTAATCGTTTATTGAAATTGAAACAGATATCCCGGAAAAGAAGTAAACGCTTCCTTCTAGCTTTGCAAATCTCAATGCAAATCCGTCGAATCCGATACGAGTAGACACAAACCCAGACCGCGCTAGCAGCGGTAGCACTACGTTACCGCTAGATTGCTTGGGCATCCCGCATGACGACCGCCTCCCTCTCCAGAGGGAGGGATGAGGGAAAAAAAAAATGCAAATTCAGTTTTGTCCATCCTCAGTTGTATAAAAGCAAACCAACAAAAAAGGTATTTTAATACTACCTATTATCTAGTTATCTACTAGACAAGACCTGCCGTGAACCAAGAGCATAGAGATGTCAGTTTATCGATCCAAGAGGAAGGTGAAGTCAGTTTATCGATTTAATATAATCTTCACTTAAGGTTACACAAGTCGCTCATCTTTCCATACAAACGCAGAACAGTAATTACTACAATGTTTGACGTTGACCATGAAAAACTAAGGATAATATAAATTGATCTTGTTATCTATGTCTGTATGTACCCAAAATCGTAAAAAATATACATTTAAATGATACAAGCTTCTAAACTTTCGTATTTCAACACTGATTTTAGCCCAACTTTGGGCGAAAATAAATAGTGTACGGAGCATGAAAACTCAAAAATAAACCTTGTACAGACATAGTTTAGTTATTTAAAAGTTGAAATAAATTTATTTTAAAAAGATCCACTTAACAGTTTTTCTATAATAACTGTTTAGCTAAAAAGACATTTTCGAAATAAATCATTGTGCATTTCATTCTAGCACACATGTTCGCGCCTTATGTCAGGTGAGATAACAATCATTTTGTTAGAGTTCGCGTCGTCGACTATATAACCTATTAGTGTATTATCTATGGTCGACTAGTTCAACCTTAAATATACAAATTTAAATCGCAAGGCGGCATTATATATGTCGGAGAAAGTAGTCCGAATGGAATCGATTGCTGGTTACATGAAGACTACATCGATGCTGAGAAAATACTTTGTTTACACTTACACTTACTTACTTGTGTACACTTTATACGTAGCGAAACACGTACCGGGCTGCTAGTATACTATAATCTTTTTGTGTATTTAAATAAATCATACAAATGAGAGAGAAAATTTTCAGTATATGAATTCAAAATGCAGAGATTTCAATAAAATCCATTTTCAACACAAAACGAACAAAGGAAGACATCTAATGCACTCGAATCAGTAATGCTTCCTCCAATCTCGCAATGACCTAATATTTGCATAATCTACAACATCTCGCAATGGCTCTCTATCTCGCACAAGCTTGCAAAAAACTGGCGGAATATTTTATGAAAGCGATGTCCGGGGGACGATTGCCACCTTACGCGGCCATTTTTTTTTTGTTTTTAAACGCTATGATTTAGACAGAATTTTAGACGGTGCTTTCAAATTAGATATTTTCTGTTACTATTAATACATGTGTTTATTATGAATATATATGTAATTATTAACATATATTTTTTATTACGAAAATTATTTAAAACGGGATATTTACCATGTTTTTCATTTTTATTTCGCGGATCTCGATATTTCGACATTATCTACGAATGTCTTGTTCATCAATAACCATGTTAACTTAAAATCATATATATTTTTTAATCCTTACATTCCTAATAATATGTACGAAGAGTATTTTCATTAAATTCGATATCGAAAAAAAAATCGGTTGTCTGTAAAATACTACAGAAATGTATTTGGAGATGTTATAGAATAGATTTAGAGTGCAATGCCATGCCATGTTTCATTATAATAATAATAATAATATAATAATAAATAAATAAATATTAAAATAATTATTATTATAATAATAAATATTATACTTCGAAAGAAAATATTTTTGCTTTCTCTACAGTATGTAGAAGTTGTTGTTCTCTACAGTATGTTGAAGTACATTATTTAAAAGATTAAAATTTAAATCTTTCACATAAACGCACCAAAATTTATACTCTAATCCTACTTCCTACTAATCATTTTTAAAGAAGAATAACTTTTTGGGTTGTACATTTTATTTAAAATAAATATTTATTAAATTAAAAAAGCTGGCTTATGAAAGACAGAAGAGAAATGCTACAATCATCAACAACATGATAGAGTAGTAATGTGAGACATAAAATTCCGAAACTAGGCAGTGATTTGTCACTGACGTAATAGCAATTCAACTAACCATTTACCTATCTGTATGTCAATCATCCATCAATGGCCATTAGTCGGCCAATCAGAGCGCAGAACCGGTGCACGGTGCAGCGTCACAGCACAAAGATGGAATTTGTTTTTTTTTTTTATGTCACAAAGAGACAACCGAGCAGTCAAAGCCTTACGGTGACTACCGACGCCCATAGACATTATGCAAATGCGTTGCTTTCCTTTTCCCTATTCCCCGTTGCGAGCTACCGGAAACTCACAAACCGCACGAAATGCGACAGCATAACTGTCACTTGTGATCGAGAGGTACCACCCCGGTCGTGCCGCCCCAATTCGGCTGTAAAGCAGTATGGAAAACACATAACTCTATCTCTCTATTCCAGTTACATACTCTATACCTACCGTATAATTACAATAAACATTATAATATACGACTATTAATTTAATTGCCATAATATTCGTCTTTATAACAAGGTTGTGGACAACGGACATGACAAAAAACCGTTTCGATTCGCCTTACTAACCCTTAAAATATTTTATCAATCTAAAGGAAAGCATTCTAAATGTATTAGGTACAATGTTTCCATGAATATCCGTTGCAAAGAGAACGATGCAAATGCTTTATTTTCTTCCCCAGGTCATTTATCAAGCCCCGGGTCGGGCAACAAACACGGCGAGGTTTTTTATTGAATGAGCCTTTGCCTCCCAAAAAACAACCTTTGTAATGTTGTCTTCATCATTTTCAGCGAATCGATATCTTGAGCAGAATGTCTTTACTTAAATAAATTTGAACACGTATTTATTTTATCGGTAACCTTAGTTCTCTGTTCTTAGCACGCTCCATAGCACGTTGAGCTACGGCAAAGTTTCGGACAAGTCGTCAATTTAGAGGCCACGTTTCAGCCCCGGTTACCAACGTTACCGATATCACGCAAAGAATACCCTCGTTGAAGTGGCAGTGGGCTGGTCACACTCAGGAGAATGGACGGCCGATGGGCCAATAAGGTTCAAGAGTGAAGGCCACGTTTAGGTAGATGATGTGTTGTTCGGCCATTACCCAGGTGGGAAGACGATCCCCACCATGGTTCAGGCCTTGTCGTGGCTGTAGGGCTCAGTCGCCTAGGGTGAGCCCAGCACCTCGCACGAAGCGAATTGAGCCGAGAGGGCTCTTCGTACCTCTCTTATAAGAAGAGGGGACAAAAGAGCAGGGGCCAAGGGGCGAGGACGGGAACCTCTCCCCATTGTACTGTCCTGACGTTGGGAGGGGTTGTTCTGTGGTGCGGGACAACCCATCTTTGGAGGTGGCGTCGGTCCCCTGAGGGACTCTGCCGTAGCCCGTCGAGGTGCCCTGTTTGCTCAACAGATCCGGGGCACTTGACCAAAAGGCGGCATTGGTGGCACTCGTCGGGTTTTAGTGGATAGAGCTGCGTCCACTTACCAGCTTTCAGGCGCAGCGAGTTCCACATACCCGCGCGGGGAGACCCACTCCCCCGCGGGATGCCTCAGAAAAAAAGTGGAAAGACGATCTCCGTGCGGTGCCCGGTCCGTGTTGGACAGCTGTGGACGGATAGAGGCTGATGATGACGATGATCTTTTTTTCTCTGTATGTTTTGTGTAACGTTAACTTATTTTTTACCGATTTCCGACGTCCGATTAGTTTCACATGTTTTACTCACATTACTCCAATAATAGAGTTTAGTGGTGTATCTTATATTATATAATTAGTAATAACCACCAACAAACCTCACGCATATATCTTAGTTTTTAAATTACATCTTTATTTATTTATTTTAATTTTAGCATTGATACAAAGGTGATAATGCCTCATAAATTATTAATAATCAGATTTCAATTGTACGGATTACAGTGTTTGTAGAAAATCTCATTTGATAAGATCAGAAATTTTGGCACGTGATGCAAATATTTTGTTTTTTTAATCATTAGTCGACTACGGTAATGGAAAAGAAAGGGTTATTGCCATGTATAAGTATACGACTTCTACCAAACCTAAAGAAAGAGGTATTGTAGAAGGAGTATAACTACATCATAGCAGACTAATGTCCTCTTGATTTTTTTTCAAATAAATGTTAGTAGATTAGGCCAACTGGTAGAGGTTCCACTTGATAGCAAGTCATCAGCGTCGCTGATAAAACGGAGACGAGTCTACCTGTTGCTAGCCCAGGCAAAATACCATTTTATATAGTATTATTATATTAGTAATAATATAAACAATTGAGACGCAATTTTAAAAACAAACATGGGCATTTCCAGACAAAAATGACTTATCTTACTTTATAACCGTTTAATGCATAATCGCAGCTGTCTAAGATTAGTAGCAGTCTAAGATAACCTCAATTGTAATTAAAAAGCTCAACATTATATTGAAAATATATTTTTCGGAATTATTTTTAGTCGTCCTGGAGTAAAGTGAAGATTTGGCTTGATAAACCTTTATTTAGCAGTAGCTGTTGCCGCAGGTTCGCCCGAACTTAGATTTACTTTTTTATTTAGGTACTTATTTTTATAGACTGTGTCCTTTCTTGTAGTATGATCTCTGTCTCCTTGTCATTTTTTTATTTAAGTTCTCTCACTGTTTGGATCATACATTGTGCACAAGTTCCTCGGATTTGAATTTTTTTACGGTAATCTATTTTTTTTAAGTAGGTTACCGTACTTAATTTACTCCTCATACGATCGGCTACCAGCCAGTGATAATTTCGACAAAATCGGTTTAGCTGTTTTGAATACAAGCTACAACGAACCGACAGAAAGACAGACAAAAATTTTAAAAAAGTATTTTTTTTTAAACCGTTCAGTTTTTAAAAATTGTACTTAATAATCAAAGTAATAATAAGAAAGCATTTGACCTTGAAACTGCTGAGCCGATTTTTACTAAACATGTCTTAGAATCGAGAAAAAACGCATCCAAATCGGTTCACCTGTTTATGTGCGGTGCCACATGTAGACACACATCGATACACTTAATTTACCAAACTTATAACACATTCTTTTTGTGTCAGGGCCAAAATGTTTTTTTTTATTATTATAGTACCATATTGCTTAAATTAAAATGTATAAAACACTTTTATCTTGATTACAAACAGACAAACTTTGCAAAACAAAACAAAAATATGCAATATTAAAACAAATAATTGCAATATTGTCTTTAAGAGGACGCATTCGAAATTTTGGCGTCAATAATCTCAATTTTTTCAGTTCAAAAATATAAGTTGGTGACCTGATAGTTGATGAATAAAACCTTGCTTTATTAGTTTTCAATACATAATTAAGTAACTTTTGCAACAGAGAAAAAATATCAAACATACCTCTTTTTAAAAAGAGATTCACATCTTATGGGCAAACGGCACCGGTTTAAGCCTTAACTTTGTCAGTAGATGAGTCTATAAATTATGTTTAAAATAGTAGAAGGAATTTCTCAAATTCAAACACTCAGTTCCCTCTTGCGCCTGCCCGGCTTCAGAATTATTGTTTAACGATGCGTCGCCTAAGATACAAATCTATTAGAAATACAATAAATTTTCATGCTTAAGATCATAAAAGTATTAAATTATTAACGTCAGTTCGCAGTAGGGAATTAATAATAAATAACGATAACAATAAAATAAATCTGTATATAAGACAATGAACACAGATTAATTTTAAAGTCACATATACAATGTACACAGTATACAATGAACGTGTTACTTTTATTGGTGATTGTAAATTATGCGGCGGGGCTGTCTGGAGAGTATAATTTGGTGGGATGGCATCAAAAAGTGGGGGTAAGAGAGGCAGAGAGAATTAAAAAATACGAAGATGCTTTACGTATTGTTGGAGGTCATATTGCACCATTAAATGGTCATCCATACTTGGCTGGTCTCCTCATCGATGTGATCGGCCTAACTCAACCGTCGGCATGTGGGGGATCTATCATATCGAGTACACGAATACTGACAGCCGCAAATTGCTGGAGCGACGGATCGTTTCAAGCGTGGCGGATGACTGCAGTGCTTGGATCACCATTCCTTTATCACGGCGGGCTGAGAATTCCCACCACATCTATAACTTTACACCCTAGTTACAATCCTTGGACTCTTGCCAATGACATTCCCATGTTGAATCTATCGCATCGGATACAATTCAGTGACGTGGTTAGACCTATCGCACTTCCGTTCGGGCCTTTTCTAAACCTTGATTACACTGGAATATGGATGCAGGCATCCGGATATGGGAGATACTCTGATTTAACAAATCCAACGATTAATACGATGGTCCGAAATATATTTCTTCAAGTGATATCATTGCAGCAATGTAGATCGGTATATGGTAGCATTGTGCAAGACTCGAATATATGCACAAATGGATTTGGAGGGGTTGGCATTTGTCAAGGCGATTCTGGCGGACCTTTGGCGCTGAAGGCCCAAGGACTAGATATTCTCGTTGGAGTGAGCTCTTTTGTGGCTCGAGATGGCTGTCAACTCGGTTTTCCTTCTGCTTTCGCAAGAGTGTCTTCGTATATTGGCTAGATTGCTATGCATTTGTAAATTAATCATATAAAGTTTTGTGCTAAAAATATATAGATAAAAAATTACGTAGAATAATAGTAGTGACTTAAATAAAAATAATAGTGTTACATTGATTCTAGTTGTTTATAAGAACGATAGTGAAGCTACGTAATATTAACAGGATATACTAAAAGATTTTTCTGTGTTAATTAGTGTTAATAATAACTAATAAAGTACATACAAGTTTGGGCGGGATACGGATCATGAAAAATAAAATACTCCCACCACCCACCCGAAACAATATTTATTTAAATATGAATAGGGATCTGTTTCCTATACATCACAATAATAAACTATTTTCCTTTAATTACGACGCGATTTATCCGTAAACTTTTCATAATTGCCCCAACAAAAGAGCAGCGGTAGGAAGTCGGTTCAGGAAATTACCTAATGGATACGAAAGACTAATATAATTTACAGCTTTTAGTGATAACACGACTTCTGTTCTTTCACCAAAATAGTGCACACACCCATTAACATCGAATAACAATTATGAAGATAGAAAACATCTCCTTTTAAGACACACAAAGTTATTTAAAGAATAAAAAAAATTAAAACTACGAGTATACAGTATTAATTTTACTTCTTAAATTCCTCGATTTTATTTTTAAGCGACTTAAAAAAAAGAGGAGGTTCTCAATTCGTCTGTATGGTTTTTTTTTTTATGTATCGGACACGATTACTCCGCCGCATGTAAATGGTATTCGATGGTTATTTTTTTGTTTGAAAGCTGGTGCTTTCAATTTGGTCCCATAATAATTTTATTATTATTCCCAATAATGCATATTTGGTTGGTTTATTTTACCTCGACGATATACTGATATATGTAATATGCTCATTTTATTATTTGTCGATGTAACAATTGTATAGGATGCTTTGGTAGCACACCATACTATCTCGCGGTCATCGTAATCATCATCATCATCATGATCATCATCATCGTCGTCGTTCTTTATCCGTCCACTGCTAAACATAGGCCTCCTTCAATGAACGCCAATACGACGAATTTCGGAATCACTAAAAATTAAGAAATAAAACCATTTTACAAAAAATTAAAACCGACTTCAAAAATACTAAACTAATAAGTTCTAAAATAACTGTGTTTCTTTAATTTTTGTGCTTACAGCTTATAATCAACTTAATCTTCTACTAATGTACAAACTTTGCGTTTACCACGTCATTATAGTTACTTTTGGAGTCGGTGTCAGCCAAGGTAGGTAGGTAGGGTACCAGACTCCTCCCGAACCTCGGAGGACCCAGCGCCGCCTGCAGGCAGCTATACTCCGAAGTCTGCCGGAGTATGGCGACGTATGGTGCACCCACCATAGGTCCACCATTTAGTTAGTATTTTTGAAGTCGGTTTTAATTTTTTGTAAAATGTTTTTATTACACTTATATTTTTGGATTTTGATATGTCATGATTTATATAGCTTTCCTTTCTTAATTTGGATTACCAAAAACCAAGATCTGTTACTGTATCAATAATATATCCCCACCATGGTTCAGGCCTTGACGTGGCGGTGGGGCTAGTAGCCTAGGGTGAGCCACTGCACCTTGGGCGAAGCTAATTGAGCCGAGGAGGGGGCTCTTTGTACCCCTCTTATAAGAAGAGGGGAAAAAAGCAGGGTGCAAGGGGCGAGGATGGGAACCTCACCCCATTGTACTGTCCCGACGTTGGGAGGGGTTGTTTTCAACAAATTCCGCCTTTGTGCTGTGACGCTGCGCTGGTTCTGCGCTCTGGTTGGCTGACTGATGGCCATTGATGGATGATCGACCGATGTGACGTAAATACAGATAACTGGTTGGTTGAATTGCTATTACGTCAGTGACAAATCACTGACCAGTTTCGGAATTTTATAGCTCACTATTCTATCCGGATCTCGATGGTGCGAATAGATTCACTTTTGGATCTCTACAAAATTTATTCCGTACTAACATCAAGGCAAAATTAAGCCGTATGGAAGTCACCTTAAAGGTAGTATATTATTTATATTTATACTTATAGTATGAAAAAGTCACATGTTGCTATTTAAATCAAATCAAATCAAAATCAAATCAATGTTTTTTTTTCAAAATAGTACTAATACAGTATCTTATTGAATGTCAATTAAATCTACCACCGGTTCCAAGGTAAGCCCACTGAGAAGAACCGGCGAAACAAACTCAGTGGAACTAATCTTTTCAAATAATATACATATATTATATAACAATTTTAACATATTATCCTGAAATGCCCGGGAGGAACGCCGTATTCACAGGTTGTGGTATCTTCCATGAACTCTTTTACTTTATAATATCTTTTACCACACAAACGCTATTTATTATTTAATTCTCCCAAAAATATAGGTATTTAACGCACCGAATCGGTTTGCACTTGCGTTGCGCGGGAGATGTCTTTATATGAACTCCGGTGACCTACCACGGCCGGCAAGCACGCCACAGTATACGAATATGCAGTAGATTGACTATGCTCGAATTATTCTTAGATGTGATAATTAATAATTATGCATAACAAAATCTTGTTATTGTTATAGTTATCTAGTTTTAGGCTCCGAATGCTCGTTTGTCCCCCTAAGGCCTAAGCTATAAAAAAAATCAATCATTCTAAGAATGCTTGTAGGAGATTAAAAAATTGTAGACAAACAAATTCTTTTATACTATATTAATTGTTTAAATTGTTTTAAAATTCAACAAAATTTTGTTGTCGTATGCTAGGTCCAGGTTCATTTTCATCGACCCATACATCATCGATTAATGTTAGACACGGGTCTCCTCTGAGAAGAGGGTCAAGGCCATAGTCCTCACGACACTGCCCTATGGGTAGGGGGCTAGGAAATGATTGCAAATCAGAAATATTTTGTGATGAAGGTTCCTCATTTTCTTTATTTTCGGACAATTTGAATTCTTCAAGTGTTAACAATTTCTGGCAGAAAGACATCACTACATAGTATAAACTATAAAGCAAAGTCGCTTCCCGCGTCTGACTGTATGTATGCTTACATCTTTAAAACTACACAACGGATTTTGATACGGTTTTCTTAATAGATAGAATGATTCAAGAGGAAGGTAATAGGTACATGCATAATATAGTAGATAAACACTGATAATTTTAGAAGTTTCTGATGTGATGTCATAATTAAACACATTTTTTGCACTTACATTGCAAACGCTGGATGAACCCTAACAGTTAGATCAAAATAATGTACTACATTATTGTACACCTTAGCCGGGCCCGGTTCCGAAAGTTAGGATAATTAATTATTATTGTATCAATGTATGGTAGAATTGTGTATCCTAAATATGCATACGGAAAAGTCCACGATGGCATAATATGTCTACATTAGTTAAATATAACATACTACCTATATCCATTTTAATACTTAAAAAAATTGCCAATTATAAAGCGGTAATGTAAAAGCTATTCACAAAAATACGGTATTAATCACTACATATTATAAAATAAAGTCCTACGCCCGTCCATAGATAAATAATTATCATCAATCCGTATACGGCTGTATATCTAAGTTAACGCGGGCGAAGCTGCGGGCAACAGCTAGTTTGTGATATAACTGTATTAAGATTATTTTTCCTTATTTTACTTTTTTTAGTCGCCATTTCAATTAAATAACTAGGTACTACACAAACTCAAGTATCTATTTATTTACACTAATTAAAGGTTTTGTATTACAAACTAATTACAACTAAGAACAACAATTGTTAGTAAGTATTAAGTAGCTATATTATTTACACTGTGTCGTCTTATTTATTTAGAGGTAATAATATGAAATGCGCGGTAGCAACGTTGTCACGAGCAAAAGCGGCACAGGTCCTACTTCGATGACGCCCGGCTGGGTACTGGCTCGACGTGGTGCGATGCGCGAGAGCCATTTTTAACGTTTTTTATTCTGTCATGTTATTTTTATTATGTCAATTCAAAAATTTTTGAATTGACATAATAAAAATCTATCCAATCATTTCCACATCATCTCCGTTTAGCAATCTAAACGTAAAAATTTCATTAAAATTGAGTTACCCGAAGTCTTATACTACTCAAAATGCTTTTAAAATCGACGTTACTTTAGAATTTTTTTGATCATGTAAAATGTTAAATATTGTATTTTTATCCAAAAACATCCCTAGATCAAAGATGTATCTATACCCTATTTTTTTATTATTATTTTAAAATGACTTCTATGAAAACACCTCGATCTAGAAACAACAATTTCGGATAAGAGGCCCTTAACAACTTTTTTGAATTTTTTATGGAGAGCTTTTGAACGTTTTCTGGGATCCTATTGTAAAAGCGAAAGCAAGCAAAAAATTGCTTACTTTTGAAAGTCTAATCATTGGTGCATGTAACCTGTGCCTATTACGTGTATTCCTACTATGAATATCACTTTTCTTACAAAATTCATTTATGTTTTTCCGGACATACAGTAAATTTTCTAAGATGTATTGAGAGGCGGCAGTCAGAATTCCCATTTCTTTAAATTTTTCTCTCAAAGATGAATAGGGAGGCAACTTGTAAATTGCACGAATAGCCCGCTTCTGCAGCACAAAAATGTTGTTTATGTCGGCCGCATTTTCCCATAAAAGTATGCCATAAGACATAATGCTATGAAAGTAGCTAAAATATACTATTCGTGCTGTATCTTCATCAGTAAACTGTCTTATTTTTCTCACTGCATATGCTGCTAAACTGAGTCTATTCGCCAATGAAGCTATGTGGGGACCCCACTGCAGCTTAACATCTAGAGTTATTCCTAGGAAAACTGTGGAGTCCACCAATTCCAAGTTTTCACTGTCTAAGAGTACATTGGTTTGCAGTTGCTTAACATTTGGCAAGGAAAATTTTATGCATTTAGTTTTTTTACTATTTAAAAGCAATTTATGAACGCTAAACCAATGTACCATTCTCGATAGTGTGTGTTTACTTCGTCATAAATCATAATTAGTTTCTTGTCGTTTGATTTTTGAATTTAAAAAGAAGAAGATCACATACCCTATTTTATTCACTATGATACCACCGTATGATACTGTATTTACGTATCTGATTTTACTTGAATTCACCATGGCGCATCCCATACCAAGTTTATGTAATGTCAAAACTCAAAACCATAATATATATATAGGTACGTCCTTGCTATGAAAAGACAAGTTCTGTTCATTTTAGTATTCGTGGCTAAAGAAACACCAAAAGTGGGCGATAACTGGTGATTGTGATGATGAATAATAAAAAATACAAGGATAATGGGAGCATTATGTGCTCTCCGAATGCGAATTTAAAATGTAAAGAACTCTAGTGTTGTGTTTGCATATTATTGTAATGTTGGTCCTATAAAGACCGTTGGTAGTTACACTTATACATATTGTTTTTATAAACTAGATTTATGTGCAGTTTCTTCAATACCGACTTTTGAATGAATATTGGCACTTCTCTATAGAGATAATTGGATCGGTGATATTACTTCCACGGATTGGTTTTGTCACCAATAGAGTACATCGCAATATTGCTTTGAAGTTCTCATTCTGCAATTATATACCAGGATATTGAATTATTAATTGAGTGCAGTAACTTATTATAGAAAGTAGTGTCGTGTAATACAAACGTTTTTTATATGGTATATATTTATTTTAAATTACCTAACTTTTAGATGATATCATGGCTTCTACTAGATTAAAAATACATAATGTTGGTGATACGTCCATCTCTCATGGGTTATTAGATAGACCAAAATCTCATTCTAAGATTTCCATTTGTGTGTGAACATTAGTATATTAATGCGTCGAGATTGTAAATATTTATAAACAGCGATAAAATCCATCAAAAGTAGTTTCATTATAATTAATAAACTCACGTAACTTTACAAAATTATATTATCAATGTTTTTAATGTTTCATCGTACGGTCATGCATATATACATACTTAATATGTATATGTGCATGACCGTATATATATGTACATATATATAAGCAAAGGAAATTCTAATGATTGTTAACATATTTCAGATCCACAAAAGCACAATCCTCGTGTAGATTTCCCGACACGGTACCTGAGTTCTGGAGAAACGCTGAGGGCGAACTGCACAACCGCGCCCGCGTTCCCCGCCCCACACATCACGTGGTTTATTAATGGAAAAAAGGTAGCATTTCTTATGAACTTAGGCTTAACTTTTGAATTAAGGCTGTCAATCTTATCACTTACCACCAGGTGAAACGACTGTCCGTTTGCCCCCTCTTCTATAAAAAATCAGGATATAATAATATATAATAATATACATAATAATAATAGGGTCATAGGTCTGACACACAGAACAATATTATTTAATATTGTTGAGGATAATTTACAGTTATATGAAACCATAAACATATAATATTATGACAGTATATTCTAAGTCTATGTATGAAACATTATTTGTCCGGAAAGAGTAAAAGTACATAATATATTTCACCTCTTCCTAACCTTTTAGGAGTATCGTTGACCACTTACCACATGAACTGACTGTTTGTCCGTTTCAGATTTTTTCCTTTAATTGTGTTATGAAACCTTACTTTATACCAAATTTTATGATATGTCAAACAAGATTTCTTGAAATATTCAAACAACATTACCACTGATTCACGGAACTAATTCAAGTAAACAGCATATTTTGGCCCACACAAATACAGAACACATTCAACTACCACGCACATCATCCACTAAACATACTCCATATTTACACCAAGTTCTTGCTAATTCGTTTGTTCATAGTCGAAGTTTACATTTCAACAAAACAGAAACCCAGTTCTAAGACGTAAAAGTTTTATAATTCCCTGAAAATTATGATTAATTTATATTCATTGTTTTATGTCAGTAATAAACTCAGTACAATATGTTAATGACTTAATTGATAGGGATAATTATAAGAAATAGAGGCCGAGGTCATATTAAACTGGCGGGGGCCCATAACCCTACAAAATATAAATTGTAAAAACTAAAGAATAAAAGTTAATTAAAAACTACAGCAATTGAAAATCGTAAAGCCTATTATTAAAATGGCTTTTAATTATATGTATTTCTTTAATTAATTATTTTATCACGCTATAAAAAAAGCTTTTCCAAATTTTAGTTTTAATTATTATTTATGCTTTGAAGTGTCTTAGGTAATAGGTTTATATAATAAATTCTTCCTTGTAAATAAATTACTGAATTATATATACATATACATATAAAAATTGTTCTTGTACTAATGTACAAGCTTTGCGTTTACCACGTCATTCCTCTTGGTCCTAGTTTCCTTATCAGGCGACCATTTGGAAAGTATACTCTTTCAAACCAAAAAAGAATTTTTCAAAACGGTTGGTAAACGACGGTGTTATGTCCGAACAAACATAAAAAATACAAACATCCAAATTGAGAACCTCCTCCTTTTTAGAAGTCGGTTAAAAATACATGAAAACAATCTGCCGAAAGTTCCAAATGAGGTAACGCTTAGATTGATCTTGTAAACACGAAGACACCCATAATCAGACTGAATGCAAAAATCCCATTTACTTAAACCCAAAACCATACAAGTAATACGAAATGAAAACTCATTACGCCGTAATCTATTCCGAAAACAATAAAAATCACACTTGCTCGTAAATTGTAATAGCTTGACCTGACCCTCAGGTTCGTTTAGCTCCAGCAAATAACGAAAAACAACTGGTCCTCATTCCGTAGTTAAAGTTAACTAGGTCAGGAACAAGTGTGACTGTTCGTTAAACGTAAATAGAACGCATTTCCTAACCCACCGTGTTTATTAAAAGTTACCTGTGTCCATGAAAGACACTTTTGCTTATCAGAACACAAACATGGCGACTTTATTACTAGTTCGGACGTTCATTTAATTCGCATCTGGAAAATAACAGCTGTGGATATGACGTGTGTCTTAAGTGTAAGATATGCCTGGTCCTTTTCTTTCTTTAACGCCGGGAAATGCTCTGAGGCATCCCGCGGGGGAGTGGGTCTCCCCACGCGGGTATATGAGACTCGCTTCGCCCGATAGCTGGTAAATGGACGCAGCTCTACCGACTAAAACCCGGCGAGTGCCACCAATGCCGCCTTTGGTGAGGTGCCCCGAATCTAGAAAACAAACAGGGCACCTCGACGGCTAGTCAGTCCCGCAAGGGACCGACGCCACCTCCACAGAGGGTTTGTCCCGCACCACAGAACAACCCCTCCCAACGTCGGGACAGTACAATGGGGTGAGGTTCCCATCCTCACCCCTTGCCCCCTGCTCTTCTGTCCCCTCTTCTTATAAGAGGGGTACAAAGAGCCCCCTCGGCCCAATTAGCTTCGCCCAAGGTGCACCGCTCACCCTAGGTTACTGAGCCCCACCGCCACGACAAGGCCTGAACCATGGTGGGAAAGATATGCCTGGTTCACATGTTGAATGTAACTAAACATATATTTTTTATATGCTAGTTATATAGGCAACCGGATAGATGAGCCACATATTGATGAGTGGTCAACGTCGCCCATGAACATAAACAAATTACTCTGAAACTAGACCAGGCTACAGCGGAGCCCAACTCATTCACGTTTTACCTAGGGTAAAACCGGGATAGATGCCCCACTTTTTGAATTTGCCTCATAATTTTAAAAATATTAATTTTATACGAATAATTTTTATTAATATATCTAGTTCAATCCTTTATGTTGAATTACTATAATTATTTTTTTACCTATCATATACAGATTTTGCAGAAATTAGCTTTTCGTGGGACATGTTTTTTGAGGATAGATGCCTACCTGTATGGATAGTTGCCCCACCATGAAAATACCGAGAAGGATAGATGCCTGCAGTGCAGGATAGATGCCCTTTATACCGTGTAAATGAAAAACTCAAACCAAATGCTAGGTAGATCTCATGGAGCATGTAACCGGAATAGATCGGTAATGTTGTGTTTTGTATGACAAATTCCGCCAAATTTGTGCTGCGGTGCTGCGCCGTCGCGCCGGTTCTGCGCTCTGATTAGCCATTGATGTATGATTGGACGTATATACAGGTCACTCGTTGGTTGAATTGCTATTACGTCAGTGAGAAATCAGTGACCAGTTTCGGAAATTCATGGCTCACATTACTACTCTATCCAGTTATATGCTTGATGGTAGTTCTTCTCCTAAAACAGCGAATGTCTCCAAGAAACATGGGTCATAATAATGAAAAACATTGTGTGTTTCTTTTAATCTTTTAATTGTTATCATTAGAAGATAAATAACAATATCACACAAATTACTATTTTTTTTTAAAAACGTTAAATCATGTTTTTTTGTTACATACAACTACAAAAACATAAAATCTTTAGGGTTATCCTGTCCATCTCTGTTAGTTTTCTTTACGGGCAAGCCTTTAGTTTTCCTTCCTTTAATTTTATAGTATTAGGTGGTCTTAATCTTGGCTGCTTGATCTGCAAGTAGTTTGTCTTTTATTGAAGCTCTGTCTTGGTATAGTTTTAAATACAATAAATATAATTTTCTTTATCACACAAATCATGGCAGCTTGGTTGTCAACATCATTTTCACTAAAAGAATTATTTTTGTTGTCTTGTTCATTATTTGTTTTTTTTTTCTTAATTTTCTGCTTGTTTCCAGTCTTGTTTTTCTTGTGTATAATCATTAAAAAATCCAAATACAAATATATGTACAATTATATCTATATGTATAAAATATAACAGGCACTGAAAATATTTTGAAAATATACACCTACTGCGTATACGTTTGCAGGGATAGATGCCCCAAGGGCACCTATACCTCGAAAAATCAGGGCAACTATCCTTTGTGATATGGATAGATGCCCACGTATTTTTAAAATAAATTATGAACAAAATAGCATCTACTTACACTTAGACGCAGACTCAATGAACTAATATATTGACGTAATATAAAATATCACGAAATTTATTACTAATTATAAAGTTATACAACGCAAAGTAATAACCTTTAAATCTTTGCCGTGTTCGTGAATTTCGCCGCGGAGATATTTACACACACGAGCAAAATGAGTTCTTTTTCGTGGGTTGTCCGTGGGTAACTTAGGTACGGTGTGACTGGGGCTCCTGCTTATGTGATTAATTTTTATTCACGAGTTCGGGAAGTTGGGTTTTTAGGATATGAGGCATCTATCCCGCTGCGGCATCTATCCCGGTTTTACCCTATCCGTTCGACCGTCGACGGTAAGTCTCGGTGGCTGTAATTCCACTGCATGTGCTACCCTTCTCACTGAACACAGCAAAGCCGTTTCACGGAACAATCAGGTATTTGTGCAGGTAGGGTTGGACCTGTCCTTGTAGCGCGGCACAAGCGCATCCCGACCGGTCAAGTAGTTATAAGATCTAAACTAGTACACAGTGAACGTGACTCTATTTAATTAATTACCATAACAATTTAATTAATTATCACTTATAAATTTAAGTGTGCTTGCATTAGCTGGCGACACTCGAGCGATACCGCAAGCTACTGTTTGTAATTTAATAAATGGACGTAACATTATTGTCAATGATAATTAATTATTTTGCTAAGATCATTGCCCAAAAATATAAAGTACATTGTCGACCTATTTCCTCTAATACTACCAAGTACTCTATGTTTATAGCAAGACTATAAAGTGATCAGTTTAATGTCTTGAGAATCGAGAGTTCTATATTCTGTTTAGGGTTATTGCTAAGACATCGCTCTCAGCTCTAAGTATTTCGATGTATCGATATCGAAATTATAAAAAGTTTACAAATTAGAATAATGCAAATAAATTTTACACATTACATACATAGTGTAGTCAATATGATTAAATTAAAAACCATTATTCACAAAAACGCTTTTATCTTCGAACATGCAGGTTTAGTAAAAGAAAGCCAATAAAACAGTAAATGTCGATATTAATATTCTTTAGTAGCGGTCGGGCAGCCCCTTCTTACGAGTCGGGGGACTGCCCCTTTACGCTGAGGTGATCCTGTTGCCTGCAAATCCTGGGGTTTTAGTTTACGGGTAGGGCACTCCCAGGTGCGAGTCCCACATACAGTCATGATTTAGACGGGATCCTGGTTACATGCGTAAAAAGCATTACCCTGCGATAACAAAAAAGAAAAAAAGATATTAATATTCAAGAAATGCCTTTTTTTTTACACCGGGAAATGCTCTGAGGCATCCCGCCTGGGGTGTGGGTCTCCCCAGGTGGGTATGTGGGACTCGCTGCGCCCGAAAGATGGCAAATGGACGCAGCTCTACCCACTAAAACCCGGCGAGTGCCACCAGTGTCGCCTTGGTGAGGTGCCCCGGATCTGTTAAGTTGACAGGGCATCTCGACGGCTTGTCAGTCCCGCAAGGGACCGACGCCACCTCCATAGAGGGGTTGACCCGCACCACAGAACTACCCCTCCCAACGTCGGGACAGTAGGTAGAATGGAGTAAGGTTCCCATCCTCACCCCTTGCCCCCTGCTCTTCTGTCCCCTCTTCTTATAAGAGGAGTACAAAGATGCCTATCTCTATTATGCACTAGTGATGATCATAACTACAATATAATGTTCTTTATTACAGATGAACGAACTTGTTGCGTATTCCCACAAGTACAGAGTCCCAGTGAGTGATAAAGGTGGAAGGAGAGGACTGCAGAGGCCTTTCGAGCAAGAGAATAACGTAAGCACACCAACTCCAATTCTGACTTTGTCCCATGTTTCACACGTCGCCACAAGAGCCCCCGGGTGCAACCCTAAAGAGATTAAGGTAATAATAATAGCAATCAAAATGTTTTATAAGTTGCGCCTGATGGGACATTCCCAAATCGATCCTTACGACAACATTCAGGAAATGTAATGAAAATAATTATTAATTAGGTACCAAAAAGGGTAAAAAGAAACCCTAAAGTGATTATTCGAATGTCACAGCAATTTTTTCGCACAGTTCTGCTGCTAGTTTTACCAAAAATAAAGCAGCTTGTAGCTAGCTTGTAGGTATGTTGTATATCTCAACCCGGGTCGTGCATATATGTACTACATAGTATTTTATAAGTATTTATTTTATATTTATAACCGTTACACAAGTTCTCATGAACTTACAACTGACTGCCTAGGTTAAGTTGGTGTGATTGTTCATAATTAAAATATGACAAATAATAAATAATACCTAATACAACCGACGAAGGAACCTAATGTGGGTTATAATATTTTTGTTTTTGTCTGACTGTGACCTAAAGATTATAATTATATTTTTTCAAAATATTCTAATGTCGCAAACCAAAACAAAATAAATTATTACAAAAGTGCGATTTAACGAATTTAACTGCGAATACATTTCTTCGTCATTCAAAAGTGATTTTTCTGAACCGTACGCGGCACGATGCCCTTACTGTCTAATACTAACTTCTGTTCGGCCATGTTGATATAAAACACCAGTAACCTCGCAGGATTAAATAGCTAACATTATAAACAACGTCTGTTTTACAAATACTTGACTTAACTTAATAATAAATAAAAATGTTTTTTTATGGCATAAGGAGGCAACCAAGCAGTCGGAGCATTATGGTGACTACCGACGGCTTTAGTTTTAGTTTAGTAGACGGACGCACAACCAAAAGTTATGCAGATGCGTTGCCCTGCTTTTCCCTATACCCCCCAAAATTATTTTTAAAGCGTTTATTATACTAACGTTACATTTGTAGGTCTATGTTTCGCGCCGCTCCGCCTTAATCCCGCGATTCGCACGCTTTTGTTTACCTAATCTTTGCTATGTGCGTAGAGTTCATAAAATTCAAGTGGACAATTAAATTAATATTATTTTTTATGAAAATTAACGAAATGCACTCCTGCGAGCTCCATAATCCTGTATATATATGTACATACGTATTAATCCTCCGTGTATCTGTTACATCTTTACATTTTTTCAATCTTCTTGGCACTTTTCCTTATGGTGTTTAAATAAGCAATAGT
Source organism: Helleia helle (assembly GCA_963853865.1). Taxonomy (NCBI): domain Eukaryota; kingdom Metazoa; phylum Arthropoda; class Insecta; order Lepidoptera; family Lycaenidae; genus Helleia; species Helleia helle. The sequence continues at coordinate 10,664,437 of OY971418.1, read as the reverse complement.
TAAATATCGTTAGATCCGTTACGTTGCTATTTATGTGACTGTGACATTATTGCTGTTTTTTATTTGAATGCGGCAGAAGTGGACTTTACGTGTTTCTAGTGGATATACATACCGTGGGAGGGAAGCGCTGTGCCGCGCTCCCGGCTGCATGGGTACCACCGTCTTGCTTGTTTCTCCCGTGAAACAGCTTTGCTGTGTTTCGGAGAGAAGGGTATGACATGCAGTGTAATTACTGGCACCGAGACATAACATCTTATGTATATAGGCAAAACATAAACAAATTGCCTGGGCTTGTTCCAGGTAAACTTACCATCAGGTGGCACTTCTGCCAGTTTGCCTATCTAACATAAAAAAATACAAAGAAATATTTCTTCGACACGCTCTGCAACCTGAGCGATTTAATGAGCTTTACCTACCTAGCAGTGGCGTTAGAATTATTTTAATTGTGAGAGTGAGACTGGCACTTATATCACAATTATAAAAAAAAACGGATGTGTGACATCAAATTATACGATTTTTCACGCAATCAAGTTATTTCGCTTTTTTAATAATCATGTTTATTAAACTGATTCAAATATATATTTGCTTTTGCAAAGAATAAAATACTTGACACTTATTAAGTGTTCAATTTTAGACTTAAAGGTATACAAAATACTAAATGTCACTTATTCATTAGTATTCTGATCACTTAATCATGATTTACAGACAGAGACGATAAGCGAGCGGGAACCGAACGGCATCACAAACGAGAGCAGGCACAGGGCCCATCGGCCGACCCGCGGACGAGACCTCTATATTACGGTCTCCGAATTACAACTAGTGGCCACCGGCAGGCTGGAAGTCACGTGTGTCAGCACGATACCCGAATTCAGGAGCATAGACGACAAATTTGCTGATGTGCGGAACGACACTGTTATAGGTAAGGCTTTTATAAAATGTATTTTTTTTACCAGTGCCTCTATATTTCTTTTGCTCTGTAGCCCGAACGACTTGATGGATTTCAGCTTGAGAAATGTCGTTAGAATTATGAGAGTTACAACATGTATCCACGCTGTCGGTTGTTTTTATTAATAAACCATTTTGGAAAGGTTTTTTTTTTTTTACTTTAGCTTAGTTTTTGAGTGTAACATATCTTGGGTTATGGAGTCAAACGGCTTGTTTTTAGATTTGTCTGCAGGAGGGATTTGTCTTTTTAAAATAATTGCTTGTTTAACTGATCGTTCCGAAGTTGTCGAACGTTCAGTCTCTGTTGTATCACCAATTCCATTTAATAAGCATTGGAAATATCTAGGATCTCTGCTGAGTAATGTGTGATGAGCTTCTAGGTTCATATTGTTGTGCATCAAACTCATGCGAGAAGTCTAGATAAAATAAATCTTAGATAATACAAGTTTACCGTATTAGTTGCCCTGTTGACAATTCATTTAGTCACTATATGCTTTCAAGGCGAGGCTATCCGAGAACTGGATAAATATGAGGCTCCACTCGGCTTGAAACCGCATCGAGCGCTTTCGCAGCGAGTGAAAACACATATTTATTTAATTGAAGAGAGGAATTTATAAAAAAATACTTTATGACGATCGTTTTAAATCACATTTTCTACAAGGTTTCTATGATTCATTTTCTAGGGTATAAGTTTTATGGTGCAAAACCTGTTATTACTCAAATAAAATGGTTTTTTCATCTCAATTTTGACCTATCTTTGCTATTTTTTAATGCAGCAAAATATAACTAATCGTGTATCGAACAACCGAAATTTAATCATGAAGGACTGTTAAATAGCATATCTATTTTTTTTCAAACTTAAATCGGCTTAGTTTCTACATAAAACATAATTCAAAATGCCGTTTATCGGGACATGCCCGCCTTAAGCATATAATTAAATACACTATTTATATTCAAAAACATACATTATGTAGAGGTTTTGTATTTTTGTTGCTTGAAGATACTTGAAAATGACTAAATTATATTTATTTTTCAGTGGATGTTTTAAAGGCATCAACGTACGAACAGCCAAATAACTTTACGAGCCTCGGATCCAGCACCTCAAGAGCCATTTCGTCGATTCAATCAACATTGACGTCAGTTCAATCATCTTCAATCATTTTCATCGCGTTTGTTTTACTTCTACCAATAGTTTGATAGCAACTAAACGATTATTTTTATTATTATTGAATAGGGCTGTGATAAAAATGCACAATCATAATTAGTTGTGTGTGGTAAGAATTGGTTTTATTATTCGTATAATAATTTATTGAAAAAGACATGGCATGTCTTTTTAATTATAACGTGAAGGCGTCACGTGGAATTTTATGTATGATAAAATTGAATGCATACTTTTCTATAGTAGTACAAGATGCATTTAATAGTAATGTACTTAGCCTGTGTTATTAATTACGGCGTTGAAAATTACATTAAAATATATATACTACACAAGCAAAAAGTCATATTGAAACTTATACTTGTCTGTCCCTACCTATCCAACTTAAATGTCAGTTTTGTGTTACGATAGAGCCAGTCACTCAGACCAGGCACGAGAACGCCGGATAGTCCTATTGCTGTTAATAGGCGGATTGATCACTTAGGTTTCAGTTTCAGACTTCAGTAGCGATTCTTAAAACACTCTAGAACAACTTGAGTAGAAAAACCTGTTATCGAGTCAAGAATGAGTTGAAGAGTAACAACTTTAATTTGAAAGTAATAATTCTTATTCTTATTGACAAAGAAAAATAATTAGTATTGCGCCAATTTTAACTATTGCTGAAATATATTACAATTTTGTTGATTTCATCATCATTTATATATGCAATTTTTGCATAATTAAATTAATTGATACCTACTAGTAAAAGAACTTCTAATAAATCATTAATTATAAATTAAAAGTATATAAGTAATAAAATATTAGTTGTACAATAAAATGTGATTCCAATTTTCGAAATAAAGATTAGACTTATACGAGTATAGGTAATAATTATGTTTTGTTTAAGTTGATTTGTATACAAAATAAACATTTTTTAACAGTATAAATATTAATAGGTAGTGTTTTTTAGTCCATCGCCTACAATGTATATTGCTTCCGTTATACAGATAAAAAAGATTAGAAATAATATGTCGATTATAAGCAGACAAATGCAAGTAGACATGGATTTAATGATAGTAGCAATAATTGCCATGGAACGTTAAAAACCAGGTTATTCGGAATATGTATTTGATATTTAATTTTACTAGATGCCTGTGTACTCTCACCATACAAACAAGTGTGATTATTTTCAAATCAGGACACGAGTGGTGGAGCGTGTTATATATTTGCGGCCGCACTCAGAAAGGGCATTAAATTAGTCCTAATTGGTACTTAAGTAATTGACATTAACTCCCTTAATTATCGTCACATCCCTGAGACAAAACATCCGCACCCAGAAACGACTTATTTATATTACATTATACATGTATACTGACGGTACGTATATATTTATTTGCATGACTCCTAAAAACCACGATATACATCCCTGTAGAGATATTTTGAACCGTTTACGTGCCTAGATTTTATTAAAAATCGCCAAAGTTGACATATCACTTCTTAATGATTTAGATATATATGTAAGATAAGAAATAGGTAAATTATTTAAAACATAAAATTAATCAGATAGGAAAAACTGAATTTGTATTTTTGTTAGAATCCTTATATATTATTTATTTCTCATATTATTAATAAAGGGTTTATATTTATTGGTTTCTATTGTTAAAGAGTAGCTTTTTGATGTAGGTAATAACCTCCACGATCACTAAACGAAAATGACGAACGGGCGGACACGAAAGATTTTTTTTATAGCAAAGGAGGGCAAACGAGCAGTCGAATCGTTTGGCGACTAACGACGCTCTCACACATCCGCACAACCAGAGATTATGCAGATGCGTTGCCCTCCTTTTCTCTATCTCCCCAATGAGCCACCGGAAACCCACAACCGTACCGTACCGCATGAAACGCAACGAGAGCGAGAGGTACCACCCCGGTCGTGCCGGCCCAATTCAGCTGCAAAGCAGCAAGGCACTGCCTCTTACAACAGTACTAAAAGTAAAATTATGAACACTATTAAACATGGTAGTAAAAGAGATCCTTTTTTACATTTTACGTAAAAGTTACTTTTTTATTCAAAAGTTATGAAATATGAAAAATATGTACTTTTAACTAGATAAATCGATAAGACGTATTCAGACTAAGAAGAGGTTTTATTGTCAATTAAAATGTTACCCGACTTCAGACAGAGGATTATTTCTGGATGCATATAGTATCATATTATTATTATTGTGTAAGATAATTTTATGTACTTAAATATAAGATGTATTTTTAATAAACTAAATGGCTGGAAAGGGGCATTTATGCGATTATCATTTTTTTTTTTTTGTTTTGATAATTTAGATTTTTGTAAATAAATAGCTTCGTGTCGTTTGTATGAACTGTAGTTGATGAAAAAAAATAATTACAGTGTATTATTTAATATGAAATTTTAATAAACTTTTTTTTAAATGCTTTGTCATACTGAGTTATTAGGTATAGGTATATATACTTGTGAGCGACGATGGCCTAGTGGGTATGGGCTCGGCCTCTTGAGTGAGAGCCGAGAGGTCCGGGTTCGATCCTGACCCCCCTGTGATGCCTAGAAATAGGTTTTTCTAAATTTCTACCTGCACCTGACCATCGCTTGCTCACCGCTGAAGGAAACATCGTGAGGAAACCTGCATGCCTGATGAGATTAAAAGTCTTTGAAGGTGTGTGAAGTTCACCAACCCGCATTGGGCCAGGGCATCGGTGAACTATGGCCCAAAACCATCCTCGCCTGATTTCGAGGAGGAGACCCGTGCCCAGCAGTGGGACATATAAGGGTTGATATTATTATTATTACATTATTATATATACTTGCGTATTTGTCTTATATACTTTATAAAAATACGTATGAATATCCGCTTTGTATGCCTATTTTATATTTATGATTAAAATGAACAACGAAAGAATCAGTATGCGAGTCTTTACTAGAATCGATCTGTCCGTCCACTATTGTAAAACATATCAAGTAAATTCTAATAAAATGTAAGATCAAAGGACCAATTCAGAGGACAGAAAGACAGAGTACCTCTTTTTTGCGTATTCCTGCATCACTTCGTTTTAAAATAAATCACTACAGAGTACATAGAGATCATGGTGCATAGAAGTAAGGGGTACCATATCTGTGAATAATAAAATGTCAGTCGATAAGCGTTAAAAAACAGTGGCACCACACTAGCAAATGGTAGGTGGGTTTTAAATTCAATTCGTCTAAAACTGTTACTTCATACCATACCCTTTATTATATAACAGCACCACTGTAGACGGTTTTTGAACTGTTATTTACAGCAAAAAATTGGTACTACGAGTACGGTATTTTTTTTTTTCAGACATTTATTATTTCTTCTATGCTGCATGGTAGGAACAGATTGCCATGTCGCTGAGGGAAACATTAACCGACAGACACTTGTTTAAATTCATTGGTTTCAATACAGAGCCTTTGTTCGATTTTTTTCCCTAAAGATGGCCAAGACGCAGTGTTGCCAGTGATAACTTTTTTTATAATAGGACCAGGATTATAACGCTATAATCTCGCATTGAAATGGCATGAATGCAATGCAGGAACTTAGTACTTAATAATATTTAGAAAAATACCGTATACCGTTATTGACTAAGTATTTATAGTTTTGTACCGTAATACGTTACAAAACTATAAGTACTTATATAGTTAATAACGGTGTCATTAAGTTAGTCTTCAAAATTATTATTTCCTTTCACGAGAAAAACTGTAATAACCAAGGAAAAACTTCACATGTTTTTGTAATGAAATAGGGTTGCGTTGCATGCTAAATTAAAATTAAAATATCATAATTTTGTAGCCTTCAGCATATTATATTATAATTAAAGCCCTCACTTAGCCTTGTTCGCTTCATTTGCTCTGGTTGTGCCATATGCGAAAGCAAACACTGCCGGTAGATAGTAGAAACATTGCATTTTGAAAATTATATAAACGTCCAATACAATTTTTGGACATTGCATTTTTTTTTTTATATTAATTCCATTTGTGCAAAATTAGAAACAGTTTTCATGATTTCCAAGAAAAAATCTAGTTAACTAAATAGTTCTATTAGATATATTATAAGCACACAAGTTTGAAAGACAGGGCAAATTATAATTGTAAGTTTTAGACCAAAAGTTACTACCTAAATGATTTGTTTAAATTAATATATATTTAAGTATTGCGAAGGTACCTTGAATTTCGTCATAAAGTTTGATTTCATGTCTACAGTCTATTAAATAAATCTCTCCCTATCATAAGATTATTAATAAATTATACCTTAACTGCATATCATATCTTAACATATCTTGTAAAATGATTCTTAATACTTAATTGTAAATATATAAATATATTATTTAACATGTCGATTTTTATTTCAAATATCCCCAACATATCTATCCAAACCTACACCAGCAAAATCACAGTTCCGCTGTTTCGTATTCATAAAATGTATACGTCGTTAAATTAAAATTATTGTCAAAATTATTATGAGAATATTCTATAGATGTATATAGATAATATATATATTATATAGAATATTTAATTGAAATTATATGGTCATAATAGTAAAATACTACAAATACATAGTCGTATACGTAATAATAGACTTAAAACTCTAGGGTGGTTGAACTGCCACCCGAGTCATTTGTAGGTATTTTAATGTCATAAAGAGGCAACCGAGCAGTCGGACTCCGAATATGGGAGTGACTACCGACGCCAATATAGACATCCGCACAACCAAAAGTTATGCAGATGTGTTGCCCTCCTTTTCTCTATATAGGATAGGAGGACACGGGAAGACTGTCCCGTGTCCTCCTGTCCTCCCGTGACTATGGTTGCTGTAAAGTATCTGGAACGTCGGGCTTGTAAAAATCGTAATAAACCGCGATAAAATCCGTAAAAAATTGTTTTCATTATAAGTGAAATTCTCGTAAACATTAGAAAACAATAGAGTAATTTTTATTCACAAATGTAATGAAAAGTCTGAATTTATCACTCATTGATAGATTTGTCGTTAAAGTACTATAAAACCACCACTGTAATAAATAATAAGGGTCGTTTAGTTATTCAATCCATAAGCATCGATTATTGGTCAAAGCAGTGTATAAGTCCTATATAAGCTCTATTCCCTAGATAACTATCACCTTGATATAACGCATTTAAAGTGATTTTTTATTAGTAAGACTGATTAATTGATTATGTATAAGGATTGTTATTATTATTTTCTTATTTTTATTAGATATATTATGTGTATCGTTTAATGATTATATACTTTTATGAATTAAATATAGGGGTATATATTTACTCTTTCTTTGTGGGTTAGGCCGAGTTCGAGACCACTTCTCGACCGGCTGCGATACCTGACATAAGTACACATGATTTAGTGTTACATATTATAGCCTATGCGAAAGAGGAGCGTTTCGCATAGTTCACATTTTGCAAGCTCCCACGATAGATGGGGGCCCTCTAAAACCACTATCTATCTGTTTATCAAAATAGTCCTGCTGAATGATAGAGGGTACCACCATCTTGCTTGTTTCTCCCGTGAAACAGCTTTGCTGTGTTTCGGAGAGAAGGGCAAGACAGGTAGTGTAATTACTGGCACCGAGACTTAACATCTTATGTCTCAGGATAGGCAACACATAAATGAGTTGCCTGGGCTCGTTCCAGGTATACTAGTTTATGTTCATGGGCGACGTCGACCACTTAACATCAGGTGGTACGTTTGTGAGTTTGCCTATCCAACTAACATAAAAAAAAGAGTAACTAACGTCCATAGTACATACAAACTGTCGCGTTTTTAATATTTATAGGTAGGAGTTTAAACATTGGAGAATAATATCCTGTAACGAAGTAATTAGCTACTTCCTATTATAACTCTGGTCTATTCAGCTGGCCGGCTGGTGACAAATAAGCGGTCACGGGTTTGAATCCCTTTTAAGTGGAAGTATGAAGAATGTGATGTCATCGTCTCGTATATGTACATATTTTTATAGTTTTTTGTTTAACTCTGTTCTTTCTACCCATTAATCGTTATATCTTCTAAAGAGCCGTTCTACCACGGTAGATTCAATTTTATGTTTAATGAACTACTTCATACATACAATATTGAATATATTTTAAGAAGAGGGGACAAAAGAGCAGGGGGCAAGGGACGAGGATGGGAACCTCACCCCATTGTAATTACCCGATGTTGAGAGGGGTTCTTCTGTGGTGCGGGACAGCCCCTCTGTTGAGGTGGCGTCGGTACCTTGACTAGCCGTCGAGGTGCCGTTTGTTAGATCCGGGGCCTCACCAAAGGCAGCATTGGTGGCACTCGCCAGGTTTTAGTGGGTAGAGCTGCGTCCACTTACCAGCTGTCGGGCGCAGGGAGTCCCACATACCCGCGTGGGGAGACCCACTCCCCCGCGGGATGCCTCAGAAAAAAAATGGTTTACACCTTGTGTGTATAATCTTTTTTTTCCTTTTTTTATGAATAGTTTCGGGTGCTAATGCTGCGTGTGCTCTTATGTAACTACTATTTCTGTTAGTTGGTTGTGTATATGTTGTGATTATGATTATACGAAAATTTGTATATCTAGTAGTATCTAATGATGTTATTCGTTAGAGTAATGTGTTACATTCTGAGTACACGTAGCCCTCGCAATTTTTTTTTTTTCTTATAGGTAGATAGTATTTTTTTATTTCTTATTTAGGAGACGGTGGAATTAAAATGAGTGCTAATGTATGGTAGGCGAGTCCAGCGGGTTATGCAATTTGATACATTGTGTGTATATAATCTGCCTCCATCGATGTCTATCTGTCGCGTCTCTTATCCCAGTACTCCCACGGAAATGAGAAGTACGCGGTTGATACCGCGGGGCGCTGCTTGTTATAAAACAGCGAAATAAAACAGCGAAATTGTTTTAATTTAGTATATTAATGGAATGAACATTATAAAGTGTAATATATCTATCTATAGCTTAATAATAATAGAATTTATATTTTATCACATGGCTAAGTTTAGACGGTCAATACTAAAGTGTACCTACTAAATTTAAAAAAATGTAAACAGTGTAATTCCTTGTAATTTCTTACAAACATTTCTTTATCAAATACATACACAATATCAAACACATTTATGTATATAGACAAGTTATACTTTACTATACAAATCATATATTACCTAATGATTGGTAAAGAATGCGAACACGGTAAGTACATACCTTTGTTAATTTATAATTTTTATAACTAGGTAGGTACCTATAACCTAAAACACATTTTTTTACTTCTTCAGCGGAAATAGTATTGAACATAGTAATAATTAAATAGGTACATAATACCAATGGACTAGTATAAGGAAAATGTAACTTCGTTCATTTTTAATTCTTGAGAATAACGAATACGAGTTAACATTACAAGCGTAAAAACAATCAATGATTGTCAATCATACAAGGAATAATTAATTCTAAGTAAATAAATTCTTAATACAAAAATGTGAATGTTCTCACTGTTGCGTTTAGAAAGATACATGTTTTAAATTAAAAAGTAAATTTCGTGTGCGCTGAATTTAGACGATACCGGGAAATTATTATACAACAATATTACACAAAATGGACATATCATAGATACATTATAATTCGATATTTCAATATTTGTAATTGCACAAGCATATTACAACAGCTATATAAAAGTTAACAAAGCTGCATTGTTATAGATATTGATTTAACACTAAAGTGCAAACAGGTATTGTTATGACTTTTTTGTGTGCACACTATAATCATACATCATTTTCATCATCATCAACCTCTAGGCATCCCACAGTCGTCCACTACTGGAAAAATGCCTCCTGAAGGGGCTCGTAGCGCCTACACACTAGACGGTTATCAGCCTTCCGGGTAGCCACGTGGGTGGTGGTGGTCCGCAAGCAAAAATCTATTATAATATGTAATTAATTAATTTCGCGCACTACAATGCGGCTACCCACAAACCGCTGCGGGTCGCTCAACGGGCTGCTTTTTCAAAGACTAAATCGCACAATGCGTATAACAATTAACAACCAAGCCACAACCAAGCCGCCCTCAAGGCGTTTAACCGCGTAGTGTCTATGAGCTATTGCAACCCTACGACTGATCCCACGGATTTCATAAAATTATGCAAGAAGTTCAAATACTTCAATTCAGCGTTCTTGCTAAAAATACTGCTGTTCCGTCATAAAGTCTTATAAAACTGAATCTGGCCAACTAGAAGGTGAATCACTTACTGTACATTCTTTTTTGTATTATTATTTATTTTCCTTTTCTGTCTTAAAATCCCCATAAAGATTTATAAATTAATTTAGAAATAGTATAATTATAGTTAGTAAGTAAGTACCTATAGTTATTTTTCACATTTTCTAGATTCAACGAAAAACAAATCAATGAACAATGTGTATATAGGTACCGTAGTCTATACATTTGTATTTTTTTAGTACAAATACGTAATTCATTAAAACATTAAACTTTTTCCGTCTTTTTAAATCCGCTTGAATGAAACCCCCGAGTGAAAGGGAGTTCACTACGACATATTATACCTATTAGGTTTACATTAAAATACATAGTCTCATGGACCATGCTTATAATTTTATCTTCTGTACACAGGTAACCTATTTCTAATTTATTGAAGTGAAAACTTATTTGAACATCGTTGTGATTTGAAAGTCGATGAAACGAAAAAGCGACAGTAAAAAGAGACAGACATATATGAATTTCATACGATTTTAATAATATAAACCATAAAAATAAACTAAAATAGTTTTTTATTTATAGATGTATGTGTATTATAAACCCATACAGAAATTATATTAACATTGATATCACAAACTTAACTTAAAATATTGTATGCTATAGTTATAAATTATTTGTTGTAAGTCATTAAAATAGTACATTTTATATTTAATCTTCTACAGATGTTGTAAGATTCTTTAACAAACTCTCTTCTGAGAGGTTTTAGTTTTTGCAGTTTGAAACTCTTTTAGACAATTTAAAGTGAAGTGGCGAAGGATGCGTACCTACTTGACAATCGAAGTCTTTAATTTCGGTTAATAAGTTTAGGATTTGTAAGTTTTTAAATAATACACTAAAAACTACCACTAGGGTAGATTTTAACGCTTTTTTGGCAGAAAGCATAAACGTCAATATAGTCAAAAGCTAAGCAAATTTTTCAGGATCGCTTTTTTGCTTATTACACAATTAGGTATAATTAATTTATTAAATAAGGTAGACTCTTTAATTATTAAAAATATAGTTATTTTATAAAAAATAAAGTTATTAAATCTCATCTTTTAAGTATAGAATTTATAATTAACCTAAACATAAACAACCGAGGCGTAATTCTATTCCTGTTGATTATTATAATTTTTTAAAAGATTTTATAGCCCGGTAAAGAGACCTTTAGGCCAAGATAATTATAAAAAAATCTATTATGTTCGTCTACGTTATGATTTTTTTTTAACTGCAGTATCCTGTAGACTTCGGAAAATCAGATAGTTGATACCTACAATTTTTTAAGGCCAAGCACAAAATTAAAATAAAGTTGTATATTTGTACTTGTTCTCTTTTGAAAATGCAAAATATAGTTAATTACGAGTTATCTACGCAGTGCATAAAGAGTTTTGGCCGCTGAAATTATTGTGACTTATTATCTAGTTGAATTACTATCTGATTAGAAACTACTTTGGTAGCAACAGCCGCGTTTGGAATTAAGAAACGATCCATATCTTTTATCAACAAATTATCACCGTCTGGTATTCCGTATTTAAACGTTATTAGCTCCGGATGTCTCTTTTTTGCTGTGATTTTGACAATAGTTGAAAGCGGCCTTCGCGATAAAATATTCGCCAATCCCTTTTTATTTTGTATTTCACGTAATATTATTAAATGCGTTTCTGTTACCACTAAATACGAATCAAACATATAACCATTAGACAATACTTCCTGGCAAGCAAAACTGTTAACAATATTTGAACCTTTCAGAAAAGATTGAATTTCAACTACTTCTTCTAAAGAATCAGAATTAGTCACATCATTTTTGGCATCGGAATGCGAGTCGTCATCTTCGTCGTTGATGCTAAAAACGGGCGGAACGTTTCGGTACCTGTGTTCTTTTTTATCTGTTGCGGACACATGCCATTCCCCGTTATTAGTATTCGAATTTGGATTTACAATATATTCAATGAGTTTCCCTTTGACTTCCTGCCCCTTGGCTTTCATTGCTGATGACAATTTACTAAACAGTTGAATAGCCGGTATATTATCTCTCGACTTTGTATTATTTATTTCTACACCATTGTTATTATTATTAGGTGCACACACTAAGCACATTGTCGTATTATGATCTTCTAAACAATCAGTCATATGCGGACCAAAGTAATCGTGTATAGCTACAAATCCACCATCTAGCATAGAAACATGTTTTATGTTCTTTTTCAAGAATGATGCTACTACCATATGAGCGTAACTGTCCTCTTCAGTTCTGCCAGAGCTGACAAAGCATAAGTGTTCACCAGCCGCGAGCGATCCTGCAGCGAGAGCTTGTCTTTGAGCATTCAACAAGCCCTGTACTGCTGTATTAAATGCATTTGGTTCTTGTAACATCAAATTACAATCAAGGTGGAATGCTGTTGAAAGATGACCAGCGTTATACTGATCAGCTGGCCGACAATCGACTAAAAAGAACTTCACAGCATCAGCATCACCCACATCGATTGTCGCACTTTCGATTAATTCATGCACGGCTACGGGTAGACATAGAGCTTGAGAATATAGTTTAGAATTAATGTCCTCCCCACTTTCAGAAAATAACACGTCAATGACATCTTCACGAAACGATACAGGTGTTTTGAGTGAATAGTAATGGGCTAAAGAACAGAAATCCGACACGTCGTTAGCATCTAAGTCACCAGGCATTTTGCTTATTGTTTGTATTATTGTGGTTTTATCTTCTGATTTCATCTGCAGCAGCTGTTCTCTAGCATTAATAATCATTATTAGACTCAAAAAGAATATGAAAAAAGGATCAGACCTTTGAAAATATAAGTCCCACATGAACAGGACCACTTCTAGATTGCAGGTTCCTGAAAAAAGTGATCTTAACCAAGGCATACAATACTGTTCAGGTGTTATTCGCTTTGTGTCCAAAAATGAACACAGTTCTGGATCATGATATTGTAACACCAATCTCAAAATATGAAAGGGAACTCCATTAGACACACAACCACACGGAATGTAAAGCTTTAGTATTTTTTCAAATAAATTATATGTGTCAGCCCTTGGTAGCTTGAGGCTCAACAAAGGAAATAAAATTTCAATCCAACCATTATTAGTAGAATAATTTATAGATTTTGATTTGCAATAGAATGTAATTATGGACTCTATATCTGAAATAACAGACAATTTTTCATCATCATCATTATCAAGTTTTGTTATAAATTTTTTAACATCATCCCTTAAGACATTCTGATTAGGCAAATCAAAAATTTCATCAAATGAAAGCAATTGGTTACTAGCATCTTGACAATTCAAGCACACAAGCCATACATCAGGTCGAAGACTTTCTGGTACTTTTTTGCCTCTTGTGATAGTATTTATTTCTTGTGGAGTGCATCCATCAAGAAGAGCAGATTCTAGCTCTATCAACCTGAAAAGAACAAGATTTTGTTGTATATTAAATAAATATTTGTGAGCGACGATGACCTAGTGAGTACGGGCTCGGTCTCATGACTGAGAGATCTGTGTTCAATCCTGCCCGTGATGCCTTGAAATGGATTTTTCTTAATTTCTATGCGCACCTGAACATGAGACTATTGCTTGTTCACCAGGGAAGGAAACATCGTTAGAAAACCTGCATGCCTGATGAGATTTACCATTTTTAGTAGTAGTAGTCTTTGAAGGTGTGTAAAATTGACCTATGTGCATTGGGCCAGCGCATTGGTGAACTATGGCCCAACACCCTCCTCACCTGTTTTCGAGAAGTGCCCAGCAGTGGGACATATAAGGATTAATTAATCATTATAATTAATATTGAACACAAGATTTGTTGTGATAATGGCCAACAGGCTATGGACAGAAATTAAATTTAGTATGGACACAAATTTTAATTAAAAGATTTATTTTTATCAACTGCCATTTTATTATTCTTACTACATTATTGAAAACAATGGCCTGAAGCATTGATTGCTATTTGCACAATTTTCCATTTCTTGTGAGGCATTAAGATAAATCCACATACATGTTGAGTAATGTGTGAGATTTTTAATAGATTGGGCTCAACATCAACCTAGACTTGTGTCATTTGCTACACCAATGACTTGGACGTAAGCAAAGGATCATGTCATAATTGTTATTTTTGTATGACTTGAACATTACATTCAAGTCCAAACACACTATCCACTACCCAAACTGTCTTTGTCCTATAGACCTACATAATGCTGACTGATTATGCCTGATAAGTCCTGAATCTGTTCTCAGTCAGCATGATAAAGCTTTGTGTAAGTCCTTAAAATTAGATTACTTTCCGGCTTTGGGTGCCGTGAGTGTTGAACTAGGTGAGACATTCTATCATGAAATTTTCTTAGTTAAAAAACGCCACATTGTACATTAAGTAATAGTTTTTCTGAGTGTTCTTTGTACTTTTCACTAAATTAAATGTTTTGATAGCACAAGAAAACCTGATGTGTATTTTTTCATATTAATTTATTATTGTTGTGTTGCTTTCTTTAATAACATTAAAAAATTTCATGTGACATAAAAACATTAGAAAATTTTTGGCCAATGTTATTTGGACTTGACTATTTATATATTATGATTACTAGAGATCTTGATTAATAAGAAAATGTAAACTTTAGGAAGATTAGTGGGGTTGATAGCACTCTTGTCAGCTAATCACCAGTTTTGAAAACAATATTGTTGATTCATGTACACTACAACTTAATATGCCTTACAGACCTTGAGTAAAAAAAAACTATTAATGTGTCTTAGACAGTAAAATAAAGATAAAAAATATCATAATTCACTTTTACTGACCTTAGACTGGCTGTCTAGAAATATGTTGAAAACTTATTTGTAATCATAGGTTGATTACAAAAGTGATAAAACCACTTGCAATTGCCATTAATAGAAGCATAAATTATTTACTTACAATTAAGTAAAATAACACTAATACTATAATAATTTCACCTATTATAATTTGTCATCATTGTAACTTGAAAAGACATGGAATTTTAAATTATATTGCTACATAATATTGTTTGATTATAAAATAATGTAATTAAATAATATTACCTATAACTAACAAACTTACCAAGTACTATCATCTTCTTCAGCCATCGTTATCTGCTGCTGATGAAGATATTATAAGATATTTTTTATTTTAACACGAAATCAAATTATACTTTCTTTGATTACACGGCACTTTGATAATTATTTGCACTTTATTATAAATTCAAATAAAGTTGTAGGTAAAATAAGAAACTTAGTCTACGAAAATAAGCAAAATAGTATTAGTTGTTTCTGTATAAATAATATTCAGACTTGGACAAACAACAATAATATAGACTTTTCTCAAATCTCAATATTTCCATTCCTGTAATACGAATTTTTTCAAGACTTTGAAAGATTTATTTAATTGACATTAATGTAATTTGACAGTCGAGTGTTGACATTTTTTTTTTAATAATTCATGGCCTGGTTCTAGGAACAAGTATAATATGGAATTGACATTCGCGTATACCCGAAAGGGACAGGCATATTTTACAGGGATACCACATTCATAATAACAAGTCTACTTATTTTCTTGAAACAAGTGATTTAAAAATAATAAAAACTGGTAAAGGTTGATAGATAACTATAAGCATTAGCTCTAACCAAACATTTATTCTAATTTTAGACAGCTGCATTTTTCCGGATTATCGAAAATATTATGTAATGACTAATAACAAACCGCTAAAAACATAAATAATAAAAAAGAAGGCTATATACATCTTAATATGTATGATCTATAGTACATAGCCTTTAAGGATAGCAATAAACATATTTGTTTTTATTGTATTTATTTCGAAAATTCCAGTCACCCTTTTTAAATAATACCACATTCTTGGGTAATCTGCTTATAACAAAACTGGTATCACCATACCTACATAAGCCGACCAAATTAAAAAGTAGTACAAAATGGCGGCATATTTGACAAACTGTTCGCGAGTGAGAATGTTTGTATGGCATTCAAATTTAGTCGATAATTTTCGACACAACAAGGATGTGCCCAAAAAACAAAGGGTGATATTCTGACAAAGACAAAAGAAAGTGTCTATGTCTCTGTCACTCTTGGATTTTTCGTATGTTGTTATCTCGTTCCAATACGGTATTATTATTAGCTTGTCAAATCTATTGATACTTGATCTTAGGCCTGGTTACAAGAACTTTAAGCCAAGAGTGTTGACAACAAAATATGATTTTTTAATTTTTGTCGTTCATAGGCATTAGCTACTAGGCTATTAGCCATACAAAATACAATACATATTTAGTCTGTAATATGGAGAAACGGCGGGAAATCTCAAGGAAAGGAAGCCGCGCCTTCGCCCCGCTAGCCCCTCATCAATCAACTATCATTTCCCATTCTATTCACCCAGAATAGTCCACCACAATGTTCGCGAACTAATCACATTATACAGGGTGTCCCAAAACTCAACGATAATCTGGGACCGGATGAATGGCCAAGTTACACCAGTTCCGGGAAAAATAAAATAAAATTTCCATATCACTCAGTTCAGCGATAATAGACAATTTTGTAAAAAAGTCGAAATTCAACATCCTTGGTCGCATTTTCAAGTCCTGTGATCACCAATGTCACAATTTCACTGTGATATTTTTAATTTCGTGATCTTCATTAACGATGCTTTTAATCGCAACTACGAATTAATGCAAAAAACATTGTTAATTTAATAAAATAAGTTAAGTTTTAGTGAGTCATGGTTCACAAAAATATTGTAAGTTAATTTTGACACTTCATTTTGAAAAAAAATTGGACTACACTCTTGAATGGTAGATGTGACTGATGGGATCACCTTCAAACTCAGACACAACAAATCAGAAAAACTATTTATTTTAATATTAACATTTTGAATTTATTTTATTAAATATTATGATCATTATGAAATTTATAGAGAATACAAAAATTATATCAGATAACTAAACATGTTACTTCTTCAATTGATTTTAACAGAATTATATAAAATATTACACAATCCATCTTTTATATCTAAAAGTGACATTCCAAATTTAAAGTTATTCAAAATATAATACATACTTAAAAACCAAACAGATCGTAGTTGACATCAAAAGAGTATGCATGATCTGAGATTACCAATCAACATACACTACCCTTGGTAAGTTATTTCAAAAGATGGCGCATTTAATCAAGATTTAAAAAATGGTGCAACACAAGCCACTTTTCTTACCATTAAAAATGTATTTCTAATTTTTTTCAAATTGAGCTCATTTCAAAAATAATAATTGATACTTTTTTGTATTAACAGATCGGGGTCTCGAGTGTGTGTAATGAACAAAAGTGATAGAATGAGATAGATAGTGACGCTGACAGTCTGTCTCACTCTAGAGCGAGACAGATTGATATTCGACTTTTAGAATGAGCGAGACGGATAGTGACGCTTAAGGGGTCGTCCGTTCACAACATTTAGTACGCATCGTTTCTTCGTCTACTACGCATCTCTCGTATTCGTATAACCATCGTACTAACGACTTTGGCTTGGATTACTTTGGACTTGATACTGTATCCGTACTGACGACTTTGGCTTGTGTTACTTTGGACTTGATACTGCATCCGTACTGACGACATTGGCTTTGCTTTTCTGGACTTTGTGCTGTGAAAATAGTGTGTGAACAACATGCCGGATCTATACACATTACAAGAATATTCAAATATGCATCTTATCTACGGCGAATGCCATTGTAATGCCTCTGCCGCAGCCAGATTGTATCGCGAGAGATACCCCAATGTGCAGCGTCACCCAGATTATCGCGTATTCCAAAATGTGCACGCATCATACTCGGATGGACGATTGCCCAGTGATCGTACGTCCGGTGGAAGACCGCAAAGAGACTATGACGACGTACTTTTGAATGAAATTCAAAATTACCCTAGCACTTCAGTACGTGCGATAGAACTAGCAACGGGAGTACCGAAAAGTAACGCTCATCGAATTTTAAAACGATACGAATTTCATCATAGAATTGATTTCTACAGGACAATGTTAGCGAAAATTCGTGAAGATCCTGAATTCCTAAACAGGGATTATTTGAACGCTGTTTTTCATAAAAAGGGATTATTTGAACGCTGATTATCCTGACAGATGGATCGGACGCGGTGGCTCAAATTTATGGTCTCCTCATTCCCCCGATCTAAATCCAGTTGATTTTTTTTTACTGGGGACGCATAAAAGAAAAAGTCTATTCGAAACCAATACAAAATCTATCAGAACTTCGCCAAAAAATTGATGCAGCGTCATAAGAAATAAATTCAAGGAATTTGGCACGACTGGTGCAAAGTCTTTTGTAAGGCGTTGCAGAGCCTGTATTCGTGCCCGAGGCAAACAATTCGAACATTTACTGTAGTTTAAGGAGAATAATTAAATAAAAAGTTTTACGGCGGTTCGTTCATTGTTTTATTAATTATTATTATGTTTTTTTACAATAATATTAGTAATTATTAACTGACTCAATTACCTCTTTACTAAAAATAATAATTTTATTTCAGATCAGAAACAAAAAAAATACAAATTTTAGTAACAAAAATTCCTAATGTTGAGTTGTTCAAATTGAGCTCAATTTGAAAAAAATTAGAAAAACATTTTTAATGGTAAGAAAAGTGGCTAGTGTTGGACCATTTTTTAATCTTGATTAAATGTTCCATCTTTTGAAATAGCTTGCCAAGGGTAGTGTACTACAATTTTTTTTCAAAATGCAGTGTCAAAGTTAACTAACAATATTTTTGTGAACCATGACTCACTAAAACTTAACTTATTTTATTAAATTAACATGTTTTTGCATTAATTCGTAGTTGCGATTAAAAGCATCGTTAATGAAGATCACGAAATTAAAAAAATCACAGCGAAATTGTGACATTGGTGATCACAGGACTGGAAAATGCGACCATGGATGTCGAATTTCGACTTTTTTACAAAATTGTCTATTATCGCTGAACTGAGTGATATGGAATTTTTATTTTATTTTTCCCGGAACTGATGTAATTTGGCCATTCATCCAGTCCCAGATTATCGTTTTGGGATACCCTGTATATTACACAGATTAAGGTTTTAAAACAAACACTATAGAAAACCACCAGAACAGTCTTACTATAGAAAACCACTCCAGAACAGTCCTCCACAAGACAAAATATGATAATTGATAACAGATACTTAAACCAACGTCACCATGGAGTATACACCTATAGCTCATAAAAAGTAAGCAGAACCAACTCTGTGTACGAAAAGTGTCCGTCCAAAAGTGACATATTAAGTATGTTTTACAAATTACATTACCAATTACAGCACTAAAGCGCAATAAGCGCCATAATACTCAATGTTAATGTTCCAATTGTTCCAAAAAAAGTGAGTGTTCGGAACGCGAAATCTAGTACGTAGTATATATATAATATCTATGCTTGCCACTCGCATCCAACATGGACTGACCAGTGACCACTGCACGGAGATCGTCTTCAAACCTAGTTAATGGTCGACTAACATTTCCTCTACCTAAACGCGGCCTTTGGCCCATCCGCCATCCATTCTTCTGAGTGTGTGTCCAGCCCACTGCCACTTCAACGAGCTTATTTTTCGCGTGATATCTATAACATTAGTTCTCTGGCGCATGTCTTCGTTTCTAATCCTATCTGCCAAAGAAACACCCTGCATAGCACGTTAGGGTATCAGTATGTTCTGTGTTCTTTATTACTAGGAAATACCGCTTTGGCTTAAAGGCGCGACCTTTAAACCAAATAACCATGTCATAAAATATTTTAAAAAAATCGGTTGTCTGTAAAGTCGGTTTACTGACGATAGTTGAACGTGATAACGTCATAAGAAAATGGAACGCCTCAGAGCGAGGTAACGCCGCATGCGTCGTGTTTTTTCGTTCTTGCAGCTAGCTCCATCGTATTATAAGACGTTGTCACGTCAAAAACGACTTCTATGTACCATGCTAAGATCAAGCATCAATAGATTTGACAAGCTAATAATAATACCGTATTGGAACGAGATAACAACATACGAAAAAGTGACAGAGACATAGACACTTTCTTTTGTCTTTGTCAGAATATCACTTTTTGTTTGTTGGGCACAGCAACGATGTGCCCAACAAAAAATAATCGACTAAATTTGAATGTCTTAAAAACATTCTCACTCGCGAAATAATTTGTCAAATATGTCCGCCATTTTGTACTACTTTTTAATTTGGTCGGTTTATAAAATATAGTGATGCCAGTTTTGCTAGAAGGCAAAACTGGCAGATTCTTCATAGAATATGGTATTATATAAAAGGGTGACTGGAATCTTCATTACAAATGTGTTTATTTCTATCATAAAAGGCTAAATACTATAGATCATACATATTAGGAGGACGTTGGCTTTCTTTTTTGTTATTTGTGTTTTAGCGGTTTATTTGTTATTACATATTTTAGATAATCATGAACAATGCAGCTGTGTTAAATTACAATAAATGTTTGGTTAGGGCTCATGCCTATAGTTATCTATCAATCCTTTCCAGTATTTTTATTTTGAAATTTGAATACACTTGAAGCGAAGCTTGAGCAGAGCTGTTAACGTATTCGGGTAAAAATATATCGGTTTTGATATCCAAAAGTAAATATTGAAAATCGATAAATCGAAAGAAATTACATCGCCGATATATATCGATTATTTTCAGAAAAAATAGCGATATTTTGATATATCGATACTTTTTACCCAAACCTACCGCTGAAAAAACCACAGAGTACTTTGTAGTTGTTTGTAGTTTCAAGTTTGTACATATCATAATATTGTTCTGTGGTACTTATAACATGGAAAAAACACGGAAAAAACATAAACAGTGTTGATACACCAGTTGGTGTTAATTGGACTTAGATTAGAAAGAAATAAAGTTTTAATTTTAAAATAACAATATTGTATTTAAATTTAAATATTCACATGAATTTCAAACTTTTATTGAAATTTGAAAATATGTTTATCTTCTCAATGTTGGAGTGTGACTAATTGATTGTAACAAATATTAACCACTTGTTTATTGTTACAAGAGTTAAAACTAGTATGGAACTATCTAATATTTAGAAAACTTCAAAATGAACTTCACTAAACTTTTTCCAACTACGGAGGCTTTTATAGTTTTTGCACTTTATATAATTTTGTTTGTATTTCAAGGTATTTTTATAGACTATTCATTTTTGAGTGAGTACAATCAGATATTTATGAATATGTTTATCTCTTGCAGGGGTTTTTATTACTGCATCTAAAACAGAAAATGGAGCATATGACTATAATACAACTCTTGTTGTATTTTTGACAGAATTGCTAAAACTAACAATTTCAGCAACCTTATATTCTTTTAAAAAAGAGTAAGTCATATTAATTTAGTATTACTTTAAGTTTTTAGTATTTTCTAATTAGATTGGGAATGTAGGTAGTCTCTTCAAAAGGAAGAGAAATTAATCAAGCACCCTAGTACTTACTCATTCAGAGGTGTTCAGAGCCAGTCAGGATAATAGAGTTTGTAGTTGGAGAGTGTATTTAATTTTAATACCACGTAAAAAGAGGTTAACATATTGAATAAGCCTATTCCAAATAAATTTCCTCTTGTTTATTATCCTATAATAAAATTCTAAGTAAAAACTGTTGTTGTATAATTGTTAAATAATATTAATATTATTCCTGTATTTTAAATAAGCTAGTTGAGCAATGTTGTAGTATGCAGCTTTAATTTATTAAGATAGAAAATGAATAATCTCAAATATTTTGTTTCAGGAATAAGCTAAATATATTTAGAGCTATTATTGTTAATAGTAAATTAGCGTTATATTATTTTATTCCTTCACTGCTATACTGCTTTTATAATAATCTAGCATTTATAAATTTGTCTCACTATGACCCTACTACATATTACATCCTTCTGCAATTTAGAGTTGTTTTGACTGCGCTAATATTTCAGGTAAGTATTTGGAATAATTGTTGTTTATGAAAATTTATATGAATAGAATAGGGCCAATAAGGCTCTGAAATGGATGTCATGTTCAAGTTATATGCTAGTAGTGGAGATTATATGTTGACATTTGTTGATAGAGATCTCTGTCCAGGAGTATATTATTATATGATAACTGACATCTTATATAAATGACATTATGAAACCCTTTGATAGTTATAATAATATTTGCCTTCAATTTCAGATTTTATTCAAGAGAAAACTTACATTTATACAGTGGATATCCTTGGGTATACTTACGTTTGGGTGTATGATAAAAACTTTGGATGCTTCATCACTTCAGTCAAAAGAAACAGATGTTGTATCTCAAATATTTAATATTTACTTTGTATCTATAAATTTTCAAAATTTTTGCTCTTGTTTAGCGGGCACATACAATGAATATTTGCTCAAAACGCAGGGACAAAATGTAGATATATTTCTACAAAATGTTTTTATGTATTTGGACTCCATATTGTGTAATTATCTTATACTGTTAATTAAGGGGGAAATTGGAGAAATGTTCAATGATTTTAAATTATTGGGAGATGTCTATGTGATTCTTATAATTATAAACAGTGCAATTGTTGGTATTGTCACAAGTTTCTTTCTTAAAAACTTGAATTCGATTTTAAAAACATATGCTAGTGCCTTAGAACTTGTTATAACTGCTGTAGTTTGTTATTTACTTTTCAATATTCTTATTAGTTGGTACACAGTTATTTCCATATGTTTAGTGAGTCTCGCTGTGGCAATGTATTTAAAGAATCCTGTGAATAATAGTAATCCTAGTCAAGTAGAAATTAGAGGTAAAGAACCTCTTTTAGAAGTAACATCTGAATAAGATTTCTGAATATTATTGTATTACAGTAACCAAATCGAATAACCCAAAGAAAGAAAAAATAAAAGTATTTACAATTTTCTGTTTAATTTTTAAAATAAAAAAGCTGTTTTAGAGTTCTTTGGAGGAGGAGCATCTCAAACGGTTCCCAAAATTAGGTTGGTGATGACAGTATTCCTAGTAATATAATCAGTATTAATTCAGAAATCTCAGTATATATAAGCAGAATATTAATTGAATAAATTACATGTTTTGGACTTTTCTCTTTTATTGTATATACTGCCAAGTAAAACCAATGTCAAAATGTTTCTTTAGAGTCTTTGTCTTAAGAGTAACATACGCTGTAATTACAGGTCTTTTACAGAAAATCTATTTAAAAATTCTACAAAGGCTTCTCAGTTATTTATTTGAACTTTTAGGGTAATAAAATAAGACAAGAAAATTTATCTCACACTTTTATTTTTCTTATATATTTCATACTCTTAAATTTAAAATGAATAAAAATATTTTAGGGCGATAAGTGCTAAAAGGTGTTGATGATTAGCATAAATCATTCCGCATAGCCTTTATTATTGCACAAATCCATACTATATATTATAATTATCTATTAGATCTACTATAATACTAAGCAAATGATCTCAAACCCAATTCAATCTTAACGATTACACTATCATCTTTAAGGCACCAGGGAAATGTAAGAATTTAAATAGGCTTATACAAGAGAGTGGTTACATACTTTTTTCTATACCTATGAGTAGCAGATAGTACCATGACACCATCCTTAATTGACAAAGCATATAAATGATTCAGCATAACATGATTTGGTTCAGGCAATAGTGTTGGTTCGCACTGCAACAATAATTACAATCTTTTATTTTCCAAGTGGAACAACATTTAGAACAGATAATTTAATAATATTTTAATATACTCACAGATAAGGGCGTGTCCTTATTTAATATAACTTGCAAAAGATGCGGGGGTAATATAGGGGGTCCAGAAACTTTTTCCCATGGCTTTGGTTGTGGAATTTCCTATAATAAATAAATTTATTTAATAAAAATGATATAACAAGCAATGAGAATGTGTGTACCAGGCTTAAATTAACAGGTAGGCGTATCTAACAAAATCGTTGTATATTGTGTCCCATTTTAGATTAGGTACTATAATATATTCATATTTGCATGCAATTGCAAGAGTACAAAGGAGATGGTGTTGTGCAGATTTTTTTAAATATAAAAATGTAATTTTCAAGTGTTATCAGAATTATCTAACTAAATCTTTTCCCAATAAACAATTCCAAATCCCAATGATAATTACAGTGTGCCGCGCTCCCATCTGCTTGGGTACCACCATCCTCATTCCTCCCCACCATGGGCGGCAAACCTTCTCGTGGCATTTTCCCCAGATTGGATAATATAATAACAAATGCTTTAATATATTTTTTACGATGCTGTTTATTAAGATTTTTACAAGCCCGACGTTTCTATGATGTACAGCATCATAGATTGTGTGTGTGAGAACAAGTTGTAGATGAATTACTTTAGGATTCTTTTATTTCTATGTTCAGTAAACTCGTATGTTTAGTAAGAGGTAATGCCATGACGCATTGTAGCCGAACTGGGCCGGCACGACCGGGGTGGTACCTCTCGCTGACATAACACCGGCGTCAAGTGACACCTATGCTGTCGCGTTTCGTGCGGTTTGTGAATTTTCGATGGCCCATTGGGGGGATAGAGAAAAGGAGGGCAGCGCACCTGCGTGGCCTTGGTTGTGCGGATGTGTATGGGCGTCGGCGCCGTAAGGCTCCGACTACTCGTTTGCCCCCCGATGACATAAAAATATATATTTCTGGGCGACACTGCCCACTTAACATCAGGTACGATGTCTGCCACTTTGCTTATCTAAGTTACATAAAAACAATCTATATTTTTTTTTATGACAGTATGCATTAATCAGTGCATTATTTAATACCAATTGTTTTCATAACTTCAATAGTTCACATATTGGGTTTGTAAAAATAATTTACACAACTATGTTTATCTTTAAGATGATGTCATAACAAATTACTGGTATGTACATGCAAAGCGCCTACATTAATCGTTATCAGCAAATAGTTAAAACAACTGCTCATTTTATAAATTTTCAACTAGCAGGAGATTCAGAGGACTGCAGAATACAATTTATTTCAGTTTTCATGGTTAACACCATCCTGCTTATTTCTTCCATGAAATACAGCCCTCTAATTTTAGGCAACACACAAATGAGTTTATTAGTTTACAAAACAAGGACTATTCCTCTGTGAATTGGTTCATGTTTTTTTATTTTATACACTGGGTAATGCTCTTGACTGGCATCCCGCGGGGGAGGGCAGACTCCCAAGGCGAGTACTTGGGACTCGCTGAGCCCCAAAGATGATAAGGTGGACGCAGCTCTACCCACTAAAACCCGGCGAGTGCCGCCTATGCCGCCTTTGGTGAGGTGCCCCGGATCTGTTGAGCAACAGAACACTTCGACGGCTAGTCAGTCCTCCAAGGGACCGATGCCACCTCCACAGAGGGGTTGTCCCGCACCACAGAACAACCCCTCCAAACGTCCGGACAGTGCAATGGGGTTAGGTTCCTATCCTCGGCCCTTGTCCCCCCCTGTTCTTTTGATCCCTTTTCTTATAAAAGGGGTACAAAGAGCTACCTGGGCTCAATTAGCTTCGCCCAAGGTGCAGCGGCTCACCCTAGGCTACTGAGCCCCACCGCTACGACAAGGCCTGAACCATGGTGGAGATATTTTTGATCTAACTAACTGATATTTCTCGTATTAAGTTCATGCAAAATACTTTTATAGCAATTAATGAATAAAGATAAGGGCGCAAAAATATATAATAGCTTTGCCCAAGGCGGTGGGTTCACCTGCCTAAGGTGAACCCACCACCTTGGGCAAGGTGCTGGGCTCACCGTAGGCTACTGGGCCCTACCGCCGCGACAAGGCTTTAACCATGGTGGAGTTAAAGAAGTTCACCTGGGACTATCCCATTTTCATGTGACATATTCAAATTATCTTGGGGCGTAAGACGGTATCAGTTATTACATATTTATTATATCGGTATATTACGAGTGTCCTGCCCTTTTGTCTGAAACACAGCAAAGCTGTTTGACAGAAGATCCAGGAAGGTAGTATGAATGTAGACGGGAGTGCAGCACAGTTTAAGGCCATTACAATAAGCAGTTTTCTTATCTTACTAAGCAACATAAAAAAAAGAATAAAACTTACACCAAAAGCATCAAACTGTATATTTTTCATTAAAAGGTTTATTGATATTTTAAAATGGAACAAACTGTTACCTGGGAATATTCAGTTTGGGCACCACTGTGGACTCCTTCGCTGTCTTTTGCGAGAGCTTGAAATACTTCAAAATCCGACATTTTCACAGTTACAAGATTGTTCTTAGAACCCATTCCATTATCAACAACTTTCTATAACAAAAAAATATATATTTGTAGTAAATTATGAATGCTATGCTCCATCCATCCATTGTCCATGCTGCTTTGCAGCCGAATTAGGCAGGCACGACTGGTGTGGTACATCTCGCTCACATAACACCGACTATGATGTCACGTTTCGTGCGGTTTATGAGTTTCTAGTGGCCCATGGGGGGGATAGGGAAAAGGAGGGCAACATATTTGCATAACTTTTGGTTGTGCAAATATGGGCATCGTCTTTGGACATTGGTAGTCACCATAAGACTGACTGCTCAGTTGCCTCCATAAAAATTCTATTCAGTCCTATATAAGAAATAAATATCACTACATAGTATAAAGCAAAGTGGCTTACCGCGTCTGTCTGTATGTATGCATGCTTAGATTTTTAAAACTACACAACGGATTTTTATGCGGTTTTTTAAATAGATAGAGTGATTTAAGAGGAAGGTTTATATGTATAATAACATGCTTAATATATTAGAGAACCACTGATAATTTCAAGATTTCTAATGTGAAGTCGAAAATAAACAAATTTTTGGGGTTACATTGCAAACGCTGGCTGAACTCGACGAGATAGATCAAAATAAAGCACTACAGTTTTGTACACCTTAAAAAGGTCTGCAAAAAAGTCCGCGATGGCATATGTCTATCTCTGAAGAATAACATACGATATCCATCTCAATACTTAAAAAAATGGGCAATTATAAAGTGGTAATTGGAAAGCTATTTACACAAATTCGGTATTAATCCTTATCATTTTAAATACGTTAGTTAGCTTGAGCGTTTCATGAAGATTATTTTTTCGCCTTACACCATGCACATTCAATGAACACCTTAGGAGATATAGCAAATGAAAATAATGCGTCGCCGTGTTTTCGACCGGGGCGAGCTGGCCGGGCGCTGCGTGACGCCTCGCCTCGCGTCCGAGCCAGGGGTTCCAAAAGTTTAGGTAGTGTGTTTAGGCATTTTACACCATACATTGGAGTATGGTGTAAACTGATCATCATGATATCTTTCTATGGACGGCAGTCCGTATACGACTGTAAATCTAAGTTAACGCGGGCGAAGCTGCGGGCAACAGCTAGTATGTACATAATTATAATGACATTGTAAATATGTTTGTGTTCATTGTGGAAGGCCAATGTTCAGCACTGGACGGATAGAGGCTGATGATGATGATTATGATGATAATGTAAATATGAAGAGGACAAAAACATTTTAGCAAGATTTTATAAATAGATATTATTATGTAATTAGCTATGGTGCTTGCAATGGTGTTAAAATCTCAACAACTTATGAAAAAAAAAATCCTATTAAGACTCAATTATTTGCAATTATTTAAAATACTAGCTGGTGCCCGCAACTTCGTCTGGGCAGGATAAGGTTTTAGTTTTTTTTCATAAAAAGTATTCTATGTTACTACCTATACCTCCAAGAATATGTGTACAAAGTTTCATGATGATCGGTTAAGTAGTTTTCGCGTGAAAGCGTAACAAACAAACTTACTTTTATAATATTAGTAGGATTTTAAGTATATAATAAAAATCGGTTGTCTATAAAGTCAGTTTACTGACGATAATTGAATGTGACAACGTCATAAGAAAATGGAACGCTTCACAGCGAGGTAACGCCGCATGCGTCATCTTTTTTCGTTCATGCAGCTGGCATGCGGCCATTGAATTATAAGACATTGTCATGTCAATAATTGACTTACTTGTTCTACCAGGATTTTTACTAGGCACATAATATTACAAGCTATTTGCAAAAAACATAAATACTACTTCAATATGGCTAATGAACAGAATAAAATTATATAGGTAATATACATTACTTACTACAGTAGGATCATGTCTCCATTCGCCATCCACAAAATATTTATATTGGTGTTCTCCTTCAGGCAGATCAATTATGGTTACAAAGTCTCCATGAGACTTAACCATTGGAATAGTTTTCCATTCCGTAAATGTTCCACTAATGAATACCTTAAAATTAAACAACATTTTTCAATCTATACTAGAAG
The DNA here is from genome assembly GCA_963853865.1 of Helleia helle. NCBI lineage: Eukaryota > Metazoa > Arthropoda > Insecta > Lepidoptera > Lycaenidae > Helleia > Helleia helle. Next base: position 10,635,749 of record OY971418.1, on the reverse strand, counting down.
TTATATAAATTGCTACAGAACACAGCAATATAAACTGCCGATGATTAATGGGCTAGGCCCACAACTCATTTCCACATTGCTTCTCCTGTGCAGCCAAGATAAACAGTGGTAACCATCAAATGACACATAAATACAATATTGGGGAGCCCAGGGGATGTTTAAACTGCCTTGGAACCTGCATGGAATTTAATCAGAAGTATTCAGGAGGAGTAGGAAATATTTTCCAGTGTCAAAATTAGAAAACATAAACAGATAATTGATAAACAATAAAATGGAGGGGACACTACACTACACTCAAGATATTTTAATAATAATAATAATATCTATGGACATATTTCACTCATTATAATGAAACACTTTTTTACGGATTTTATCGCGGTTTATTAAGATTTCATCAGTCCTCCCGTGACCATGGTTGCTGTAAAGTATCCGAAACGTCGGGCTTGTAAAAATCTTAATAAACCACGATAAAATCCGTAAAAAAGTGTTTCATTATAATATCTATGGACGCTTTCACACCACGTCAATATGGTCCCGTGGTAAGTTCTCGAAGAACTTGTGTTACGGGCACCAGACAACGGAAATATATTTAATAATTTTATACTATAAACACATTTAAGATTTTTATTATATAATACACACATTTAATAAACGTCCATGACCCAGGAACACAGAAAATATTTTTGTTCCCTGGCGGGATTCGAACCCGCAACCTCCGGCTTGAGCGCTAACGCGCTTACCACTGAGCCACAGAGGTCGTCATATTTTATTTTATTTAATTATATTTGATTTGATAGATTATATATAAGAACCAAATTTACTAAGATTATTAAGATTTGCAATGCATATATACCTGTTTTCCTCCTCCTTCCCATTTAAAAACAGTAGGTAATACTTTAACATCAATACTATCACAATTTTTGTTACTCTCTGTTAGAGTATTAGACCGTTCACGCATTACGGGTTCTTCTATCTCATGTTCTGGAACAGCTTTAGTGTAATAAGGAGCTCCGTCCTCAATGTTATTGTCGTCATCTCGACCTCCACGGTCGTCATCTATTTTTTTGTCAAATGTGAAAGCTTCTCCTTCCTTGGCAGGTGAGGATGGTCCAACATCTGGTTGCTTACTAATTTGGTCTTTATGCCACTCTTTTGGGTGGTTACTGCCTGCATTTCCCATCTCTGAAATAAACGCGATGAAAATTTATTGTCAACAGACAACAATTGAAATTTTTCTTCATGTATGCTGTATAAGAAAATAGCTAAAAGTAGATAATAGCAAAAACTTATTATTACTGAATTAGATACTTACCCAATAAAGTGTTAAAAAGTAATACAAATCAAAGCAATAACAATTTATTTTGCATTTTTCGTGGTACTTACACCTACATAAATTCTTTATTTTCTTTTCTTGACTTATGTCATTGTTTTTTTTTTATTATTTTCATTTAAAGGCATTAGCTACTAGGCTATTAGCCATACAAAATACAATTATTCGGTCTGTAATACGGAGAAATGGCGGGAAACCCCAAGGAGCGCGGTTTCGCCCCTCTAGCCCCCATCAATCAACTATCATTCCCCATTCCATCCACACAAGGCAGTCCCCCACAATATTCGCCAAACAATCACATTATATATTACACAGATTAAGTTTTTAAAACAAACACTATAGAAAACCGCCAGAACTGCAGCCCTACTAAGAAAACCACTCCAGAACGGTACTCCATAAGATTCGCCAACCAATCACAATATATAAAGATCAAGTTTTTAAAACAAACACTATAGAAAACCACTCCGAATGGACAAAACACAAAATAACAATTAATTAACGGGAAACCAAAAAAACACAACCGCGCGTCCCGATGCTTCCCGCTATTCCCCCTTATGTCATTGTCAAATGTCAATTGTCTTTTTAAAAATTCGTGTCACTTTCATGAGGCAAAGATTTTTAATAGTCATGCCAAATCTAAAATGATGTACCTACTATGCGAACTTAATAAGAATAGTATTGTCAAGACGCCATTTTGTTCAGCAATACTCGCGAACATCATTACCAAAGTGTGGAAAAAAACCAATAAAGGAAAATTATATTTCATAGCGACATCTACTGAGCAAATTAGAAACACGACGTCAATAGGTCGATAAACAGTCAATCGTTAACGTCAGTCAAGGATAGACGGCGCTTATTTATTGGTATTATTAAGTTTAAAACTTATTTATCACTACATTATTTAATTATCAGCTTAAATTTAGGTAACGTGCAAGCGCAACGTTACACGTGTATATGGGTTTTTTATTCTTTATAGGAACTTCGATCCTATCTGGTGTTCCACGACACCACATTTCGCCAACATTAAAGAATTTAGGTAGACAAAGTGTCGACCTTTAACCAGGTGGGAAGACAATCTCCGTGCAGTAATCGTTCCGTGTTGGATGCGAGTGGCAAGGGATCGGTCGTTCCTTGAAGGAGGCCTATGTTCAGAAGTTGACGGATAAAGGCTGATGATGATGATAATGAAGGGGTCGGCCGTCTTGGCATTCATTGAGAGGCCTTTACTCTTTGGGAAGGCCTTTGTTCAGCAGTGGACGGATAAAGGCTGATTATAATGGTGATGATGAAGGACCGTCTTGGCGTTCATTGAGGGAGGCCTATGTTCAGAAGTGGACGGATAGGCTGATGATGATTTTGATGATTTGTGTTATTTTATTTCACTAAAAGTAGGTATTTATTTGTTTGTATACTGACACTGGAAATCCTCGACGATTTGAACTAGGTGTGCCGATTTTGGTTTCGTTTTACGTTTACCCACGTTTTCACTCACGTTTACCTTCAAATCAGTCCATCAGGTCCTGAGGTAAGATCTTAACATAACTATCCAAACGAGGCCAAGCTCGATATGCCTAATTCTACTCGTCAAGAAGTTCCAGTAGCAGTCACTCACATTTACCTTTAGGTCACTCCATCAGAACCTGAGGTAAGATCTTATCATAACTATCAAATTGAGCACAAACCACATGTCTCTACTTGTGGAGGGCTTGCTTACAGTGCCTAGTAAATTAGCAGTGACTGAAGTGGGTACCTATTGGTATTTTACATAGTTATTATTTAGTAAAAACATAAACAGCAATAAAATTTATTTTTGTAGTCACCTATGTATTACAAAGAATGAAAAAATATTAATCTCGTAAAGTATCAAATATGTTTACTTGACTACAGCTATTCTCGCACCTGTGTATGTGTGACCTGTGTCAATGTAGTATGTAGTTCGATTCGATACAGCTATCAATTATCTTGCGAACGCGTCGTTTACACTTCATATATAAAATTCAATTTATTAAATAAAAAAGTGGAAGGATAAATAATTCACTTTATTAAATTCACTAATACGTCATTACATCCATTAATTATGAAATATATTTAGCTATCGTAACTTGTAACGTATTTACTATGTTACTACTGACCAGAAAAATAAAAAACCTCGCCATATTGCGGAAGATTTCGAAACTAATTTCTGTATGGCTTTGTGTTGACGTAAAAAAATACATTGGCGGCACCGCGCAGGGTTTATATATTTCTAGTCAATCTTTAACTGGTATTCATCGTAAAGACCTATTGTTATTGTGCGGTTATGGAATCATTGTGTTTATCATATATTTTATAGCTCTATCCCACGATCTGTAGGAATTTACATCGCAGATTATGTAAATTGAATGAGCAAAATGGAGTGGAAACTATGTGATAACAACATAATAAAAATTATTAGTACCTATATTATAAACAAAATGTAGCATAAATTATTGTTACTAATATATTTGTACAATTTGTCTATTGTTGCATTTTATATGATTAACACAATACGATTAACTAATAAAATCACAGCTCAGGTGTATCAAAAATATAAATTTGTATAAAATAAACAATAAATATTAAAATTACAGTTCATAAGATACTTAAATAGGTAAATTACGCTGCATAAAAATACCCGCTTCAAGTTAAAAGTGTTGCCAACCTTACTCTAAAAATAATACAATTTGGAATCTAAAGACCCAGCTGGAAAAAAATATCTAATCCATTGTCATTTAACTTTATTGTGCTTGGAAGAACAAGGTATTTTTCTATATTCCTTTAAATTTGGTAAAATATAATGAGTACATTAAAACACCTATAACAGCATTAAATATTTTAAGCATATAATATGTACCTATATACTATTCAAAACAAATTAATATTTAAATATGTATACATTAAGAAATGTATTATATCCTTAGTGTGCATGTAAGTAGTTATTTATTTATACTAAAACATCAACTCACAAAGAAATAACTCTAATAACGCGTAAAATGACCTCATATATTGATTTATGGATATGATTATAATCTAAGCAACAAATAAAAGTACCTCAAAGACTTTAAATTGGATAATGTTGTGTAAAATATAGCCACAACATCGAGATAAATTCTCATCACATTATTAATAACATTTTATATGTATGTATACATAAATTATAGATAACAATACAAGACAGGTACATAATAGTTTGTCAAAAGTATTTAAATTGACTCTATTTAATTTGTAAATAAAGATTTTTGATTAATTCATAATAAATAACTTAAATTTTAAAAAATCAATCGATTTTTTTCGGGTTATTTTTGGATATTCTTTGGTTTTCTAATATTGCGAATTGAAGTTAAAAACGTTTAAAAAGAAAGGTTTTTTGCAGCAACACTGCGAATTTCCATTTTGTACAATGAAATTGCATTATCATAAAATAAAATACATATTGTCGCATCTTAATTTGGACTATCAATGGAGACAAATCAATCAATCAATATTTAACAAACTTTAAAAGTTTATATAACGAGGCTCAAACAACAAATAGTTAGTTACATTTAAACCATGTACGGTTGAACATTAAATCTATAACTACACATTTAATAAGACTATAAGATCAAATATTTTCTCTTCATTAATACTATATGTGCTTACGATAAAGCCTTCTTAGGTATAATATAGGTTATATGTTATAGCCTAAGCTATATAACTATGTATAGCTTCTCATTTGTCTATTGAAAATTATTGTCATGGTCTATTTAAAATTAGATCTTTGGCAAACTTAGACAAAACAGCAACAGGCCTGATCTGCAATAACAGAATATATAAAAAATTAAGCAAACTTTAAAATATTTTCTATACTAGCATAAGTACCGAAGCCAAAACCGGTTATTCCGAAAATTATTATAGCAATATCTTTCCACAGGCGCCACTCGTTTTTTCCTTCGGGCCAAAACGTGATGATTTCAATGATCGGCGGAAAAATGAGTGCCAGCGCCGAACTGCTGAATGCTCCAACCAACGAGATTATAGCACTTAGGTTCGGGATAATGATGGCTGCCATAACTGAAAAGAGTTTTTTTTATTATTTTTTATTTTACTAAAACATTAACTAAAATAATACAAACATTTTTAAGAGGTAATGCCATTGCTACTTGGCTGCGGAATTGGGCCGGAACAACCAGGGTGGTAACTCTCGTTCACATAACACCGGCGTCAAGTGACAGCTAAGCTGTCGCCTTTCGTGCGGTTTGTGAGTTTCCGATGGCAAATTGGGAGGATAGGGAAAATGAGGGCAACACATCTGCATAATCTCTGGTTGTGCGGATGTGTATGAGCGTCGGTAGTCTAAAGCTTCTCGTTTGCTCTCCTATATATACTATAAAAAAACTTGTTACATATTAGGTGCACCGCATGACATGCATTGAACTAATACGGTCGGGATAATCTCAAAGATTGCAGAAGGTCTTTATTTATTACATTACCTAATTAATTCTGTTTGCGATTTTTTTAAACCTATATTAACACATATTATTGCCATTGGGTGGTTAATGGTTGGGTGGTTCGAGTTTTATGCCCCGGCGCCGAGTCTTGCTGAAAATACCATTCCTGGTTATTAAACATGGTGTTGAACCTTCTCAAGAAAGGTATCGTGTTACACAGCCTTTTTATGAGCTGTGCTGCGCTCCCGGCTGCATGGGTACCACCATCTTGCTTGTTTCTCCCGTGAAACAGCTTTGCTGTGTTACGGAGAGAAGGGCGAAACAGGCAGTGTAATTGCTGGCACCGAGACTTAACATCTTATGTCTCAGGATAGGCAACACATAAATGAGTTGCCTGGGCTCGTTCCAGGTAAACTGGTTTATGTTCATGGGTGACGTCGACCATCAGGTGGCACGTTTGCCAGTTTGCCTATACAACTAACATAAAAACACTTGTGGCAATGTCTTATACCTTTTTCACAAGAATATGTTTAAATCACTCCTTCATAGCTAACAACCCACCAAACCATTACTAAAGTCGGACAATGCTCTCGTTGTATTCTGTTGATGGTCATTTTGTTTGTTAAAATATTGATCAATTGTAAAAAAAAAAATCTCATTTTTCTGTGCTTCCCCTTGCGTACCGCTAAGTAGTTGTTTTGATTTTACCACCCTATTCTTTTTTAAATTATCAGTCAAGAAATGACCAGTGCGTCTCTTATAGTCTGCAAGTCCTTTTTTATCGTTGGGAAATGCCTTTTGCATACCGCCAGGTCAGGGGGACCCGGTGGACGTTTCTGCTATTGGATAGGGTCGTGGGAACGCCAGGCATACAACCCTATACCTCGTCAGCAGTTGCATTTGCAGGCCCTTCTCCTATGATGACGTTTGACGTCATCCTCCTCCGCCGAGGGCTCCCAGGAACATTTTTGGGAGCCCTACAGCTCGGAAGACGGCAAGTCCTAAGTCATCTTTTAAAACACGCGACATGGTTCTAGGTGATATCTTCATCTCCCGTGATGAAATCTTCTGCTTTCGGACAGGATTTCTTAGAATTCTTTCCCTTATTGCTTTGATCGCCTTTTTAGTACGATCACTACACTATTTGATTCCATACCTACTTTGTGTACCTAATGCAATCATAGCGATTCGGTTCTCTTTATCACCCCACTCCATTTTAATATCACAAAATATTTTACAATGTATTGGCGCGAAAATAAGAATACACAACGAACAATCATATAAAAATTACAGATTCCAAATTATTCCAATATAATAGGTATATACATATTATATTCTTTTGAGCTTTTTTTTTCCTTATTGCCGTGAAATACTCTGAGGCATCCCGCGGTGGAGTGGGTCCACCACAGAACAACCGCTCCCAACGTCGGGACAGTACAATGGGGTGAGGTTCTCGTCCTCACCCCTTTCCCCTGCTCTTTTGTCCCCTCTTCTTATAAGAGGGGTACAAAGAGCCCCCAGACTTACTCCTCGTAAGGGGGGACTACCCGGCCGCCACTAAACAATCCCCGCGACGTTATGCCATACTAGGCCCATGTTTCCATCTTGAAACCCGACACTTTCATCGTCATCACCCCGAAGACTGCCAGTGATAGTAAAATCGTCATTCTACAGCCAAATACATCATCATCATCATCACCGTGTTTGCAACATATACAATAGCCGTAGGCAATCTACGCCCATACCGTGCACAAAAACCTCGTTGCTACAGCTAGACCAAGTCTAACATGTCATCAATTGCCATTATACACTTTTTATATGATACAATATCATGCAGATACTTCTTGGTTTAAATAATGAATAAAATACTTATTAAAATGTCTAATAGGCAATAAAAACCAGAATCAATCGTAAAGATAAAACGTAATGAAAAAAGAGAGAAGCAATCCCAGAGACAAAAAGATTGCAAATCGAGGAAGTCAAACGAGTGTACAATATATTTCCCAGCAACTGATACTGTTAACACATTTGTCAATAAATAATTTATTGTTTGTACATCATAATATTATCGCATATGTCTGGTTCTTTTCCGCGCGTGGAATAATATATCAGACACACCTCATAAACAATAATTTATTTGTAGTTAAATATCTTTGTCGAATCAATCTAATCTATTTCTAATATAAAGTTCATTTGATGATATGAAACTTCTATGGGCGCGTTTTGGCAGTAAAATCTACTCGAATGCCGTTACGGCTTGCTTTATCATAAGAACATTTATCAGCGTCATCGTCATCATCATCATCAGCCGCTATCCGTTCACTGCTGAACATAGGCCCTCCCTCAATGAACGCCAAAGAAAAAGAACATAAAATGAACTAAATCCCAACTTTTTCAAAATACTCGTAAAAGCCATAAAAAACTACATAATTTTCCCACGAAAATACCGCAACTATCTGGCCAGTGTCCCCAATCAATATCAACAAGTTCGAACTACCTTACTACCTACTACTTGGACAAAACGTAAGCCAACACGAAAAGATGCAATTAGAAAAGTCATTGTTTTTAAAATATGAATAGGGACCTAATTTATAGTCAGAACTAGCAGCGCCTCGCGGTTTCACTTGCGTACTTCTCATTCCCGTGGGAGTACAGGGATAATATAATTTATATGTTATCCTGAAGTGTAAGCTATATTATTGTAAAGTTATCAAAATTCGTTCAGTAGTTTTTGCATGAAAGTAATAAACATACATCCATACATTCTTATTTCGCGTTTATAAATTAGTTGGATTGTTTTCCATAGTATTTCACATAATGAGAGATGAATGATGGATACTTATCTTATCAATCGGCCTTGTGAATGAACCAATACGCTGATAAGTAATGGACACAGCTAGCCCTATGTGCATTACAATCCTAAAAAAATCAAAAGCTCATAGTATTGCCCAAGCCATTGGCAGGTCTCATATTTGCACTTGTGTTAATCTTTCATGATTTGTAAAACCACGCCATTTACTATCTGATATCCGACCAAATGAAAACCATAATCAATTCTTAAAAACTGGCTGACCGGGCAAAAGTTGTTCTGCTTTAAAAATTATCCCTAGTGAATATTTTGAATGTTAATAAATATATTTTTTTTTGGTTAGTGACACTCTAATCACCTAACAGTATGAAATATACTTTACGACCTATTCCTATATCTACCAAATATACATTAAATTTTTTATAAAAATCGGTCCAACTATTCGGGGGAGAGCGAACACGAACGTCATGACACAAGATTTTTGTATATAATACATATTACAAAAAATGACCAACTGTTACATTAATTATTACATAGGGCCATGTGCATGATAGACGATAGCGATGACCTTTTTAATTACAATCAGTAACCAGACAATTACGCGGCGTAAATCTATATTGTTTAATGACGAGCTTGTAAAAGTATTAACTAGTTTTACCCGCGTATTGACCTTCTGTCCGTGACTTATAACCTTTAATAATTTGTACTGCACTTTAGTCGGGGGTTTTAAGTTAGTCATATTATTTTTAAATGTCTATAAACATATAAAATAATGTTGAAAATCTCAACTTAATCTAAGATGAGATATGTTTAATATCGTTTGTTGACTGTCGTAACTCGTAATACTTAGCGTACTTTAGACAATACTAGCTGTTGCCCACAGCTTCGCCCGCCTTAACTTAGATTAACAGTCATATACGGATTGATGATGATTATTTTTATAGCCTAAGTTACTCCTTATAACATCAGCTAGCGTCAAAATCGGCCCAGCCGTTTCAGAGATTAGCCGGAACAAACAAACAGACAGTCAAAAATTTAAAAAATGCCTATATTGGTATATGTACTGTGTATGCATATGGATTATGGATGCATTTAGTAAAAAGCGGTTATTTTAATATCACAAACAGACACTCCAATTTTATTTATCTGTAAAGATTAGATAGGATAGGTCAAATAGGGATACACTACTGGAATATTCCCAACCTCCAAGTTTTCTATGCGTTTATGTAGTTTCAGTACCGAAAGTGAAGCAAAAAGAGTATAATTAAATTTTATATTGATTCATATTTAGATGTTTTGTTTTCTTTTGTTTACACAATATAGATAACCTTTATTCGCTAGCTATTTGGGGCAGCTCGAGTACTTATTCTCGATGTTTTATCTGTTTTAAGTGTTAATGCGAGCGAACAAAACATTGTGTATGTTTATTACAAGTCTATATACGCGGTGCAAGCATGCATCGAAACTCTCATACAATTTTAGTTAATTCTTTTTATACTTTCCATAAAAACGTTGGAAATACGGATTTATTTGCTAAATAAGTATTTTTGTCGCTAATCCTAAACTTCGAAAAAACTATTATGCAATAGAACTGAATATTCGGCCTTTTCCAAACCTTTTATTTCTTTTACGCCGGGAAATGCTCTGAGGCATCCCGCGAGGGAGTGGGTCTCCCCAGGCTGGTAAGTGGACGCAGCTCTACCCACTAAAACCCGGCGAGTGCCACCAATGCCGCCTTTGGTGAGATGCCCCGAATCTGTTGAGCAAATAGGGCACCTCGACGGCTCGACCTCGAGGGGGTGTCAGTCCCTCAGGTGTCCCGCACCACAGAACAGCCCCTCCCAACATCGGGACAGTACAATGGGGTGTGGTTCCCGTTTTCGCCCCTTGCCCCCTGCTCATTTGTCTCATCTTATAAGGGGGGTAAAAAGAGCCCCCGGGGCACAATTCCCTTCGCCCAAGGTGCTGGGCTCACCACAGGCTACTGAGTCCCACCACCACGACAAGGTCTGAACCATGGTAGGGTTCCTTGTTATAACCTAACAAAAGTGTCATAACTGTAGGTACCACGGAGCAATTACAATTTCTCTATGGTAGGTACCTACCTGTTTATTAGGGTTCCGTAGCCAAATGACAAAAAACGGAACCCTTATAGATTCGTCATGTCTGTCTGTCTGTCCGTCCGTATGTCACAGCCACTTTCTTCCGAAAATTTAAGAGCTATGCTGTTGAAACTTGGTAAGTAGATGTATTCTGTAAACCGCATTAAGACTTTGACACAAAAATAGAAAAAAAAAACAATCAATTTTGGGGATCCACATACTTAGAACTAAAACTCATTTTTTTATGTCATCAAACCCATCTGTGTGGGGTATCTATGGACAGGTCTTCAAAAATGTTATTGAGGTTACATTACCATGCAAACTTCCATTTGCATGGTACTTTGGTTTGAACAAGATCTAGTAAGTAGTTTTTTTTATAAGTCATAAATAGTAAACCGCAATTTACCTTTCATGCAATCAACTCAAATATATAAAAAAAACATTTAATTCCATAAACATAAACCTTAATTTTTATTAGTGTCTAATGTTGTATAATAAGTAATGGTACGGAACCCTTTGTGCGCGAGTCCGACTAGCACTTGGCCGGTTTTATATTTCAATATTTGTTGTCAAACATTCATAATCTTAAAAAGATACAGTGAACTGGACGACAAATTACCATTTAATCGTCTCGACAAACAGCACAAGTGGAATCTCCCACATTCATAAAACACATATTTGAACGAACTGGTTACAATAAATAATTACCTAATAATATTATTATGTTTATAAAATTACACTGTTATCAGACAGTAAGACATATCAATAAAATAGTGTTACAAATATAAACTAAAATAATAATCCAGTCTCGGTAAGGTAGTAAGTAAGTAATCTTTAGGGATTAGCATCAAAATGACAAGCGGGACCACAGTTCTGTGAGCGGGACCCATAGGGCGGTTGCGCACTGCACTCGATCCGAGTCCGGATTCTGATCGGATGCAGTGCGTAACCACCCTTATAGTAATTAAAAATACGTTATTCGTCTGTCAAATCAAAATCTATAAGGTCATTAAATCATAAAATTTTGCAAGGAACAAGGTCGCGTGCAGAATAGGAAATCAATCCAAAAATCATTACTTCGTTATTATGGACATATGAATGACTTATATACCAAACAATATCCTTACTATTTGTTTTGTTTATATATGCCACAATAGCCCAGCTCTGGTCAACTCATAGTGTTTCGAGTATACCCCTAAAATTCCCATCCCACGTAAAGCTTATATATGACCTACTAATTAGACTATCATAAGTTCCAACTTATGATAGTCTAATTTTAAGTATATGATAAAAACTTACATGTCACTGAGATGAGTAAAAATCTGGTTACAACTTCTCCATACTCCAACGCTTTTTCGGAAGTCAGTTTAGTTCGAATGTAGGGCCATAAAATATTCATCGGTACGTAGAATTGTAGTCCGTAAGATAGGAAAATCGCGGCCGCCATGACAGCCCGTACACTTTGTGCTAACCTAAAATAAAATAGATGTGAAGAAATCATATTTATCTGTATGTTATATTTAACATACAACCTCTTTAATTTATGAACAAGGATTGTGTAAACATCAGGACTTCTAAGGAACTAATCTATTTTTACCATTAGACACACATGATTTAGAATTTTTAATATTGATTATGGTTAATAACATTTTGGATTTAGCACATGGATCTCGCCTTTTTTCGAGAAGCTCTACTAGCAAAAATAAAATTATCTTTTTAACATTGACTGGGGATCTCGCCGTCTTGTGAAGCTCTACTAGCGAAAATAAAATATTTTTACTGACTGGCTCTTCTTGACTGGTCTTGACTCACTTTCAATGTTTTAAGTCGGTCTTAAGTAGACCCTGCCTCATGACACAGGGCCAGTAAAAAACAGGGACGGTAAAGTTCTTCATAAGTCAAGTCCTGGATAAGTAAGCTGAATGTAATTCTTATTGCGGTAGTATGTTGTGTGTCATGTTATAGAAAAATATATGCGCCAGTAAAATGGCGCATGTAATAAAGAGTAACACACGCGAACATGTTTGATCAATGAAATCGTTTTCTCGTTTTCCCCTTGCATTTACTTAATTATATTCAACGAAAGTATTTAAACGAAGATTTATAAATATCCTATAAAGTTTGAAAAAATGGCGGAAATTTTACTTTCTTTAGATTTTAGTTACATTTTAGCACTGATCAACATGGAAAATAAAAGCGTTATGCGCTGGAAAATATCCAGGTCGCTGTGTCCGCTAACCTGAATAACGCATTATAAATTATACAGATCATTAAAGAGAGAACTCTTCTATTCTAGAGTAACAAAAATATGGTTTTATAATATTACAAGTGGCACCGATAGACGTTGTCCTGTACATTTTTTTTGTAAATCTAAACCGTGCTCGAATCCACTTAAAAGCACACAAGAAAATTCATCAAGATCGGTCCAGCCGCTTAGGAGGAGTTCAGTGACATACACACGTATAAAAGAATTATGTAAAGACTAGCTGTTGCCCGCAGCGTCGCCCGCGTTTCCTTTTTATCTAAAAAAATTTTAGGGGTAGACCACCCTTAACATTTAGGGGGATGAAAAATAGATGTTATCCGATTCTCAGACCTACCCGATATGCACACAAAATTTCATGAGAATCGGTCGAGCAGTTTCGGAGGAGTTCAATTACGTACACTGTGAGTATTTTATATATTAGATAGCCCACTCACACACAATAAAAGAACACAAGTTGTAGTGTTGTCAGTTGTGTACAAAAATCTGTGGTACAAAACAATCGATTTAAACTTATAATGCAGTATTATAAATTTATAATAGCACTTAGTTCATTTTTAACGAAATAAAAACTCACTCTTATTCTCCGTCTGGATCTATAAGAATAGATCCATGATAATTCACATGAGATAAATTTTCTAATAATTATTTACTACGCTCAGGCAGAAAGATTATATAGTTGTTCTTAAATAAATATTCCATCATTTTTTGATGCGAACTTAAATCGGTAATCGGTACCTTCCTGCTAATTTGAGACAGACTATACCTATAGCACATCGAGCATATATTTAACCGGAACAGAGCGGTAATGCTATGAAAACAAATTCCACCTTTGTGCTTGCGGCGATGCGCCGGTTTTGCGCTCTGATTAGCTGACTAATGGTCATTAATGGATAAATGGCCGGTGGGATGTACATACAGATGACTAGTTGATTGAATTGCTTTACATCAGTGACAATCAACTGACCAGTTTCGGACACAATACTACTCTATCCGGTTATATGCCCGATGCTGTAAGCGACCCATAAATAAATGTCCTACTGCTGGGCACGGATCTCCTCCTAGAAATCAAGCGAGGATAGTATTAGGTGATAGTTCGCCTATGCTGGCACAATGCGGGTTGGCGAACTTCAAACACCCTCAAAGACTTTTAATCTCATCAGGCATGAGAAGAAAGAAAAAAGACTTTTATCCTTCATCGGTGAGCAAACGCTGTTGTTGATCAGGCCTACAGGAAAATTATATATGTCTGTCGAAGCTAAACTTTTACTAACTAGAAGATCTTCGCACGCCTGTCACGTTGGTCTATATGTAACCCTCTCATAATCTGCATGCTGTAAGACACGTTCTATGAAAAGATAAATACGACAACTTACAAATCATTCGGTAAGTTTAGGGTAATACTTCCAAACACGTGGTCTCCATACTTCAAATATCCAAAAAAGCCAATTGCTGTGTACAGAGCGGCCACTATCACCATTCCCGTGTTCAAGACGCCTGTTAAACCGCCAAAATCTTCCGGGGTCTTCATATTATTCTCTAATGGTAAAATCTGCAACATCAAATATAAAAATTATGTGCATTTCTGGCATGGAAATACCGAATCACAAGTTATGATAAAGTGATCTTACGACCTACGTCATAAAGTAGAATTAATTGTAATGTAAGAAGGAAACCATCTTACAATCTATCCGGATGTTTGTATACATGGCGAAATTTCACAGAGATAAAACTAGGAACTGACATACATTGTATGTTTATAATGAGAGATATATAAAGAGATACGTTTATACGCACAAATACGGCACAATGACAAACAATAATTGTTTTGTAATTTCTCGATATGACTAAAAATGTTTAAGTTTGTTAATAAAATATATCTAATCTGTTTATTTATCATTATTTTACCATAATACCATACCATTTATCATTAAGTAAAAGTTCCCTTTTACCTTATGATAAGGAAAGTAATTTTGTGAATAAATTGCATTAATTAAGATTTGTCAAGAGGTAGTGCCATACTGCTTTGCAGCCGAATGAGGCCGGCACGAC
The DNA here is from genome assembly GCA_963853865.1 of Helleia helle. Lineage (NCBI taxonomy): Eukaryota > Metazoa > Arthropoda > Insecta > Lepidoptera > Lycaenidae > Helleia > Helleia helle. Next base: position 10,620,748 of record OY971418.1, on the reverse strand, counting down.
CGGGGTGGTACCTCTCGCTCACATAACACCGGCGTCAAGTGACAGCTATGCTGTCGCGTTTCGTGCGGTTTGTGAGTTTCCGGTGGCCCATTGGGGGATAGGGAAAAGGAGGGCAACGCGTTTACATAACTTTTGGTTGTGCGAAAGTCTATGGGCGTCGGTAGTCACCATAAGGTTCCAACTGCTCGGTTGCCTCCTTGTGACATAAAAAAAGCCAAATTTTTTAAATGAATTAGGAGAAAACATCGAACTAACCGAGTAAATATAATCTTGATATCATAAAGTGCGTAATTTGGTATTATAGGAACTCCACTATCTTGCGTCAGAACGGTGTCTCATTGCATCCGATCATCACATGACGGAAATCCAGTACGTCCAACGTACAAATCCAGCTTACCAAACCAATAGTTCTACGACCACTTCGGGATGCAATTTAATTTTCATTGACTCAGATCGGATGCCATTTCAATCCATCCTTACTCTATTTATTTAATCTCCGACGCAAAAAGGGTGTTATAGGTATGTCTGTTGCACCGAAATTTACAAACGGGTGATCCGATTTGGATGCGGTGGTAACCAAAATCGTTTTAACCGGTTCAATATTATTTTCGATCTCTAAACTTTCTACATTCATACTAAATACGTGTCTGTGTGTACGGTGAATTTGATGTATAAAATTATATCTTAAAACCAGGACTTTCATAAGCATTGAGGAAAAAGAATTGAATATGGAAACGGAACGACGCGCCGCGGCGCCATCCACACCGATCACCGGCGTCCGGCGGCTCGACTATTCTGTCAGTAAATGTCGAAAGTACCCTACATTAAACACTTATTGGAAAAATGAATCACTTACTAAACAATTCCTATGCCATGCATAGAAATCGTTATTTTACACGCTTTATATTAGCTTCACCTGTATCCCCACCATGGTTCAAAGCCTTGTCGTGGCGGTGGGTCTCACTAGCCTAGGGTGTGCCCAGCACCTTGGGCGAAGCAAATTGAGCCGAGGGAGGTGCTCTTTGTACCCCTCTTATAAGAAGCACCGGGACAAGGGGCGAGAATGGGAATCTCACCCCATTGCACTGCCCCGACGTTGGGAGGGGTTGTTTTGTGGTGCGGGACAACTCCTCTATGGAGGTGGCGTCAATCCCTTGGGGGACTAACTAGCCGTCGAGGTGCCCTGTTTGCTCAATAGATCCGGGGCGAGGTGCCCCAAGGCGGCCAAACCAAAACCAAAGGCAGCATTGGTGGCACTCGCCGGGTTTTAGTGGGTAGAGCTGCGTCCTGAATGTATGTTTGTTTGTAACCGATATTTTTTTATACGAGATTTATACATTATTTTGTTTTGTGTTTCCAGTGGGTATGTAGAATATTATTTTTGAAAGTAAGCCTAATGACATTGTTAAAACCATAACAACTTTTGAATTTTAATTTTGCACAATTATTATCAATATCATCATCATCAGCCTCTATCCGTCCACTACAGAACATTCGCCTCCCTCAATGAACGCCAAGCCGATCCTTAATTATCATAATTTAAAATTAGAATACTAATGGCTTCTTATTACGTATTATATGCATTTCGTATTATGAAATCAGGTATTGACATTAAAATTAATTCCTGAAATTTAAGCATTCCTTCAATATCGCAAATTATTGCGCACAATATGCTTTGTGTGGGATGTGGGAATGCGAGGAGCAGTGTCAGGGACATACTGACCGAGAGACGAGCGACGATAGAACCATAATATGGTTTTAATGTGTGCATAACACAGAGTATTGAAGTTTCTGGAAAAGAATTCTAATTGAAAACCAAACTGTCTCTTATACGTTGACGTATGTGATGTACATGTAAATGAAGTTTAAAACTGATATTGCTTTAATTGATCCAATTATTACGGATTTTTATTACTAATATTGACAATAACGAAAGACATTAACTTATTGTATTGCTGATGTCCAGCAGTGGATTGAGCTATATTTTATTAATTTATTGACGGGCGAGTTTTTTTATAGCATAAGAGGGCAAACGAGCAGTCGAAGCCTTTTCGCGACTATCAACACCCATACACATCCATACAACGAGAGACTATGCAGATGCGTTGCCCACCATTTCCCTATCCCCCCTAATCGGCCACCGGTAACTCACAAACCGCACGAAACGCGAAAGCATAGCTGTTACACAAACAATGACAAAAATTACGAAATTAAAATAATAATAAGGACCTCAATGTTCTTTTTTTTTTGAAGGGCTCGACTTTTCGGCCTGATGGCCTTTAAGCTCAATCGGTACAGTAAGTGAACAGATGGCTCACTTAAGAAAGACTCAATGTTCTACACTATGGAAACACATACTAATTACTCTTTCTGAATAATTAACCGACTTCAAAAAGGAGGAGGTTATCAATTCGTCGGAATCTTTCTTTTTTTTTTTTTTTAATGTATTACCACGTCATTATTGTTACTTTTGAAGCCGGTGTCGTATTCGTAAATGTACCTACCTCCCTACCTATCTTGGCTGACACCGACTCCAAAAGTAACAAAATGACGTGGTAAATGCAAAGATTGTATATTAGTAGAAGAACAAGTTGATTATAAATTGTAGGCACAAAGATTAAGGAAATTATTTCATTACTTTTTAGTTTTTTTAAATTTTAAGTCGGTTTTAATTTTTGTTAAAAATTTTTTTATTTCTTAATGTTTTGATTTTTTTTCACTGCTTTTATTCTTTTACACATTAGTCACTTATTATAAGTAAATTAAAAAGTTAGTTTAAAATATACTATTTACTTACCACTCCAATTCCTTCAAATGCATAAATAGCTGTTCCAAAATATAGCGGCAATTGATGCCAACTTGAGAATGCCTTTACCGTGTTAGTGTGCGGCAAATCTTGTAATATATAGTAGAATGTAATTGTCAGACCCCAAGCAGTCATTATTGAGGCAATCAGAGAGACCGGGGTCAAATATTTTAGGTTCTTTACCATGCCCAGTGCCAGCATCGGTGGAAACAGCAAAGCTAAGTAGCTGTGTACACTGAGGTTTACGTGAAAGAAGTGCATGGTGTCCTGTAGGTTAGTTGCAACAAACAAGAAGTAAACACAGCAGAACCCCAATTGTGTTATCACAAGAAATATATTGACTATATTCCTGAAACAAAACCTCATGCTGTTATTCAAGTAGTGAATGTTGAAACAATCTTTCATTTTAATTAAAAAATATATTTTACAGAGTGAAAAAGTGTTCTTCTATAGTAATTTCACTTTATTCAGGTTATTCAAGATAAAATATGTTAATAATGAGGAAAATGTTTTATCAATACAGCACAGGTAAACAATAACAGTATAATAATGTGTTTCATACCTTATTTTTCTAGCATGTGGTCGTAAAAATATCGGCCCCATCGCAAAGGCATCTTCTACAACTTCAGCAAAATTCAGAGATGGTTTTTGATTCCTGATGCATAGTTCACGGGAACATCGCACTAATATGTGCATACAGTGTGTGCATATTATTCCCATAAATAAGGTTCCGAATACACCTACAATACATAAGTATAAATTTGCTTTAAATTTGCAAATTGAATAGATAACATACGTGACAACAAACGATACATACCCAAATACAATCCAGCATTTTTAAAAGCATCTGGCATTGCCAAAATACCCGTACCAATATTTCCTTTTAACAAATGAATTAACGTGTCGAAATTTGATGTTGGATGCTCGAGAGACCGCTCCGAAGCCGGATTATATTCTTTCGACTTATCATCTTTCTTCGGTGAGCCTGAGCTTGTCACTAATTCCACAGTTTGGATCTCATTGTTATCGATCGGAATATTAGGTCCTATTAAGAGTGGCCGCTTTTCGTCGCTCATATTCGTGTATTCTTTTATAGCTTCAAAATTAAGACTAATAATATTGTTTTATTGTCATATATTACATATTCTAGGAGCCCACAATTTTATGAAAATAAATAAGTTCTGAGAAAAATAATTATCAATGAAAAATGCAATTTTCCTTTTTATTTTCACTATGATACAGTTCGTAAAATAATTTGTTTACATTACTAGATTTTGACCACTCCACTCAATAAAAATTGATCTACTGCGGAGCGGATTGACATTTATAAATTTGACAGTTTGTTATCGCACAGTTTTTTTCTATTCAAAGGCATTAGCTACAAGACTATTAACCATAAAAAAATGTTTAGTCTGTAATATGGAGGAACGGCGGGAAACAATTATTTATTTATTTTGTTTTAATGGACTGCACTTAGTGCAATGCCAACGAAATGGAAAAACAGAGGGAAACTCCAAGGTGCGTGGCTTTGCCCCTCCAATCCCCTACCACTCAACCATCACTCCCCACTTCACCCACCCAGTCGTCCACAGTATTCGCCAACCAATGAAAATATATTATAAAGATCAAGTTTTTAAAACAAACACTATAGAAAACGGCTCCTAATGAACAAAATACAGAATAATAATTAATTAACAGGAAACCAAATAAACATAACCGCGTTCCCAGAAATTTCCCGCCGAAATCCATAAAGTTAATATACCTAGCGGAAAGGTATATTTACTTTATGCCAAAATCCTATCACACAGTTGCAAGTTCATAAAATCAATAGTCCGTAAATTTTTTTTTTTTTATTAATATTTTATGGCCTGGTTACGAGACCTTTAAGCCAAAATTTGTAGGAGTAAACTCAGTAATGCAGACAAAATATAGAAGGACTGGGCATACCTACGAAAAAAAGGTGTAACCTACAACTCAAATCGGCACATAACATGGCTACCATTGCTAGAGTTTTGACAGCAAAACCATAAAGAATACTACTATGAAAAGGGCACTCAAGATGGCGGATCAGGTACTCATTTACAGCTGTAAGTTTAAAGAAAGGGGCATCTCCTCTTATTTCCTAACTTCATGCTAAGTACGGATGCTTGTCATTAGACAAATATAGGAGTAATAAATCCAGCATAGTTATTCCAATTCAATATCATTTATTTACTTTCATACAACACTTGTTATATTCGCAATCTCTTTCAATATAAAGTTGCTACTCTCTTCGAGACTCAGCTCAGAGCACGGTATGGAAACTAGGAACAAAATTTATTTTGTAATAAAAAGTGACATCTAGCCATCGGATGTTTTACTAAATTGAGTGTGTTGCTGTTATAAAATATTTGAAAGGAATATTTGATAATTTGGTATAATTATTTATTTAAATAATTAAATACAGTTAATTTTCTTAGTTAAATAATAATCTAACATTATTTTATTTATATTTTAACATAGTGTTAGTGCCGTTAATACCTTTAATCATATTAGTTTCATTTGCAATATGGTAGGATTTAGAATTTCTGATATAGTAATACTGTAGTCATACTAATAATGCAAAAATGCAAATGGCCGCTATTGTTGCAATAATTTTAAAGTTTTCGAAGTAATCGAAGTTCGAACTCATGCGCATTTTGTTCTTGCAATTTCAATCTAGTGGTAGTTATGTACGAGATGCACGCGCACAAGATGAATGCAAGATATTTTTGTGTAAAAATTACCTCCTAAATAATTATCTCATACCTATCGAATTAATTAATTAACATAAGGATAACAATTAACATCATAAAAAATAAAACACGGTAAGGTAAAGAGACTTCTTTACACAAAAAATATCACAGGTGGATATAATAACTTAGTATTTAATAGAAATAATAAACCTTAGAATAATAATAAACGTATATATAGGCTATATATACGTAGGTATTTAGAGCTAGGTATAGATTTTTAGTTCCATATCCAACAACTAGAGGGCGCCACGTACGGCTTACATCTATTTGATTCGAGTTTCCAGTCTATCATCTCTGGTTATAAAATAGTAGTCTTTGGCTCAGAGTGTCTGCTAAAGATGGGCGCTTAATCAATTAGAGCTGTAAAAATTCCGCTTTTTGAAAAAATCATTCAAGCGCGTTAATAAAATCAAGCTGATTTCGATTAATCGTCAAGGTTAAAATTTTAAAAAATTCAATACTATATTATCATGATTAAAGGAAAGTAACCTTATTCCGATACGTTTAAAACTCAAAATATAATGTGAATAAGGAGCCATACTTCTATACGCTGTGGGTGATATGACGCAATATAAAGATTTTTTCATTTTATTGGATTAAAACCTTATCCCTATACCTTTAAGAATCAATATTAGATTCGATTGGTTACGTATTAAACGGCTAAAATACATTCTGCCTGTTTACATAACATTTCTATCAGACTGACAACGCTCCGTTTTTGGTTGGTTACAAACTTTTTACAGCTTAGGAACTTTTATTATGATTTATGATTTATGATTTTAATTTTTAACTGATTTTAATTTTTTAAACTCAGTACGCTTGTCAATGTCGATGAGCTTAGATGTTAATTTTTACTTTGCGTGCGCGTAGCCGTTATTCGAATTAGTGTGAATTGAGTGACTTAAATGTTTTATTTGATATTGGTTAATGTAAATAATAATTGTCAATAGTAAACTGATATTTTTATTAGGAATTAAGTATATTATAGTTATAAATAAGTAAATTCGTGTTGTGATTTTTTTTGTTGTTATAAATAATATTTATTATATAAAAACCCAATAGGGAAAGCGAAAATACTTAGATTAAATAATAATAGTCCATACAGTCTAGTCTGCATATTATGATTTTTGTGTTGTTATTATATATTACATTAGTTATAGGGTGTAAGTGTTGTGAATAATTAATAATTATTAGTGTAGTGAAAATGTCGAGCAGCGTTTTAATCTGGGACTACTTTCAAAAAAACCAGACCGATAGTTGCTGTGTGTAATACATGTGAAAAACAAATATCATATAGAACAACTATAAGTAATTTGAAACAACATTTGAAACTGAAACATTTGGGTGTTTTCAATGATTTACTTTCGCGTGACTTATCACGGCCGACTTCTTCTCAACGGCAGGGTTACGAGAATAATGGCGGTGGTGGTTGGACTAGTGGAGAAAATGGTGAGGAGAATACTAATAATTCTAACAATGCATGTGGCTCTAATGGTGAAGGTTATTAAAAGCACTTGCCTTTTGTCTTGGACTGGCCTATTGATCTAGTGGTTCGTGACCCTGTCTACTAAACCGGAAGGTCGTGGGTTCGATTCCCACCCAGGATGAAAGTTTGTGTGACGAGCATGATCATTTTTTCTGTGTCTGGGTGTAGTTTTATCTATATCATGTATGTATTTAGAAATATAATATAAGTATACATCAGTTGTCTGGTTGCCATAAGAACAGGATCTGCCTAGTTTGGGATCAGATGGTCTTGTGTGGGATGTCCCAACGTAATAATTTTAAAAGTATATATTATATTCATTATCATCATCATGTTGAATGAATTATTTATTAAGAGAAATTTAAAAATCAATCCCAATCCTGACATCAGTCATCGGAGGGGACTTGTCTCTGCCGAGCGTCATCACCGCGATGCTTGGTGACGACGAGTCCTGGACGGTGATGGTCTCCTTCTGTGAGGCAGTAATGTCCCAGAAGGAGGTCGACGAGCGGGTGAGAGAGGAGGCCGCCGACGAAGCCTTCTCCCGCGGGCGTAGGAGGCGCTATTTAATGCGCCTCCAGTAACGCCCCTGTGCTCGTGTCGGACTCAGGATGGGAACCTGGGTCTGTATGGCACGACGTCGTGGGGACTGCTTAGTAGCAGCCGGGCATTCCCCCCCTACAAGGAGTATCTGGCCTTCGCCGGGGCCAGCCTGTCGCTGAGGTGATCCTGTCTGTTGCCTGCATAATGCGTTACAATAAAAAGCTCGGCCGGCTTTTTTAAGCGCGCTGAAAAATAAAAGCCAAAGGCTTAAGCGTGTTGAAAATAAAAAGCCATTTATCACATCCCTAGTGTCTGCCCATAGTCCTATTCGATACTGTGCCATACTCTCCCCACCATTCGTTCCCCTACTAAACGGGTAACAGACCCGTTTAGTCAATTTAGTCTCTTTTAAATTAATAAAACAACTTAATATCTCTTTACATTCAACAATAGATTCTTCACTACATTTATCGTTATTAATATTGATATAATTTTATACATTGGGATATATTATTGTATGATTGTTACGAAAGTTACGGAATAGCCCTGATTATGCTTACACAAAACTACTTGAGCTGATATTTCTCCGAAGTCCGACGTAAAATTTAAGACGTCGTATCGTACCTAACCATAGACTTAGAATATACTGTCATATGTATATTATACTAGCTGTTGCCTGCAGCTTCGCCCGCGTTACTCAACTCCTATATTTCACAGGGTGATGTTATATAGCCTATAGCCTTCCTCGATAAATGGGCTGTCTAACACTGAAATAATTTTTCAAATCGGACCAGTAGTTCCTGAGATTAGCGCGTTCAAACAAACAAACAAACTCTTCAGCTTTATAATATTAGTATAGATACATTATATTATGTTTATGTACAGGTAACGATCAGATCTACAACTAAAATGCCCGCCTGTGCTGTTTTCTTTTGTAAAAAAATCTAAAACATCTAGTTTGCAGAAGGATGGAGCCTGGAGGTACCTTTCATTTGTACGTACAATTTTATTTGTTTTATTATTACTTACTTTAAATTTTTGTAAACTACAAATTGTTTACCGCCTACATGTTTATACTGCTACGAAAATATCGATAACATCATTACCAGGTGCCATCTTCATATTGAAGTTCGGAAATCAGTTGGCAAAATTTTCTGCGATCCCATGCTGCTTCCTTTAGATGCGTATATATTGATATCGATGAATGCTTTATAGGCTAGTGAAAATATAATTTAACCTCGCATTAAGTTTCCGATCTTATTTTTTCATAAGGTTTATGTCAGGTCAAATAATGACAGGTCGAGTTGGAGCTTCAAGCGCCATCTTGAAATAAAGTTTTTGGCCGATATCTCGGAAACTATGCACCTTGGGGCAAAAGATATTGAAATCATCATTGTATAGAATAAAATTTCGCCGGTCTCCAGTTATGTATTATAAATTATACGACGCCCATACACATCCGCACAACCAAGGCCACACAGATGCGCCACCCTCCTTATCCCTTTCCCCCAATGGGCCACCGGAAACTCACAAACCGCACGAAACGCGACAGCATAACTGTCACTTGACGCCGGTGTTATGTTAGCGAGAGGTACCACCACGGTTGTGCCGGCCCAGTTCGGCTGCAATGCAGCATGACACTACCTCTTAAAGAAATATTAATATATAAATATATTTACTATTTATACTTTGCTGAAATCGATGATACCTATATGTGAAACGATACATAATATTATATTAAACATTTTGTAATTGTTTTTAGATACATAGAAATTAAAAACTAAAATTTAATATTTATATACATACAATACTTAAAACTATACTGTCTAGATTATTATATCTTTCTTATTATTAGTATTCAATCTTAGAATCAATTCATAATATATTTGAAGATTTTCATTTTAGAACAATTTTAAATATAAAAACAATTCATAAGTACACAAATTCATTAAAAAAGAATTAAGAATTTATATACAATGCTTAGAACTTAAAAGAGTTACAATTAAAAAGTATTTAATTGAGGTCAATACGTTTGTATAACTAATTTGAGATTTCGGAACGTGTCTTCTCTATTGTCATAAGGAATTTGGCAACATTGTCATTAAAATGTCATTCCTAAACAACAATTAAAAAATGTCGGAATCGTGTCAAGACGGTAATTGTCATGGAAATAATGAATTTGGACCTGACGAATCACCTACAAAGCTTATTGTTAATTATATTCCCGAAGTCATGACGCAGGATATGATGTTTTCGTTATTCTCGACAATGGGTAAATTAGAAAGCTGTAAGTTGATAGCGAATCGAGGGTATGGGTTTGTCGAATACTCTCGTCCAGAAGATGCAATAAAAGCACGGAAGGCGTTCAATGGCCTCTTGATGCAGAATAAAACGCTGAAAGTTTCACATGCCTTACTCAATCCAGAGCTGAAGCCCCCCACGAAACCGGAAGCAGACTGGAACCTATACGTATGTAACCTGCCCAACGAACTGACCTTGCAGGATTTACATGGGCTGTTTGCACAATTTGGCAAAATAGTTAATTCTCGTATCGCTTCAGGTATAGCTTTCGTTTTATATGAGCATCAATTTGAAGCCGAGAGGGCCATTCAGAATGTTAATGGTACCACTCCGCCAGGTTTTTTACACCCACTTACTGTTAAGTATGCTAATAAGAGTAATCCTCATAAGAGTAAGAATAATAACAATAACTTTTCTAAGAACCCTCTCATAAAGCCTTATCATTGGATCAATCATATGGGTGCTATCAATGACCATAACTCTCCGACCACATGGTCTATATACATTTACAATATTGCCCCGGAGGTAGAAGAACTGACTTTATGGCAACTTTTTGGTCCTTATGGTGCTATTGTGTCTGTTAAAATTATTAAAGATCATAAAACGAATAAGAGTAAAGGTTTTGGATTTGTGACTATGAGAAATTATGACCAGGCTGCGATGGCAATACAAGCCCTTAATGGTTATGTGCTTCAGGGCCAGCCTCTATCAGTTAGTTTTAAAACACAAAAAAGATAATGTCTTAATGAAACCAAATCAATCTTTACAATATCAGTACAGTAACAAAATAGACAAAATAATTTCTCATTATTGGCATACATTTTTACATTGTAAGTCCCGAGTCTTAAATCTTTACACAACCAAATCACACAATATGCAGTTAGACTCTTGTTGAAATTTTTTATATTAATTTGAGCTATTGACCTTGTTAAGTTTGTTTCTTATTGTGGATAATAATTTATTCAGTTTGCTCGTTAAATGTTTCAAGTTTACTAGAAGTTTAAGATTGTATTGAAGATGTTTGTTGTTTGGACGTTCAACATCAGTTGTGAGCTATGTGCTTTGATTATTATTTTTATATATTATTTAAGTATAAACCATATTTAATGTGCTTTTACAAGATCTAACCAATATAAGCCACGTTGAGATGTTTAATCAGCTATTAGTTTTAGTTGTACACTTTTTATAACATGATGTCTATTTAGGTAGTGAAAACGAAGTCTAGAATATATCATATTTATACATTTAGTATAAAATTTGCTGAATTAAAGTTCATTTTCACAATTTTATAAAGTGGTTTTACTTATAAGACATGCTATCATATACATTATACATCCATGTTTAATGTTTCAATGAATCACTATTGTTTCTGAACTCATGGCTAGTGCTTGTTGCTGATATTCTCTAGAATATAACTCTAGTTAATGCACTGATATGTAAACTTATGCCTTTTATCAAGTATATTAATACTTAAAAATTATAGCTCTTTAATGGTTTTCTTTAAAGGATAATGCTTTTAGAATATGAAATATGTTTTATATTTGCATATCCTCATTAAAAATTTGACTTTAAAGGTTTTACAGTTTATATTTGGTATACAATATTAAAAGTTATTTTTTTTAATCTTTTTGTTATTATATTTACAAGATTACTGCATTGCATGCTACTGTTATTCTTTAGCATATATTTGAGTATTAAAAATTTTTGTTTCTTTAAGCATAGTATATTTAAAACAATATTGGATGTTAATTATATAAGATATAATTATTTACATGATTTTTGTAACTTGATCTAAGGTTTTATTTTTATGAAATAGTAATTTATACTCCTGCAGCTGATATTGTTAAAATCATTAATTTTACCCTTATGCATTTTTTAAGTTTTTAGAATAATTAATAAATAAAACATATTTATTATGACTGAGAATATATATATAATGCATTAAAAAGAATTATTACGTAGTTTTGCAATCACCAAAATGAAAATGTTTGCATCCTGTCCTAAAATATGCTAACTAAATGGTAACCTACACACCCAGTTTTTATGTTAAGGTTTCATATCGACGCTAGATGGCGTTATACTTGAAGACTGCACAAGTCATGCCACACTGAATGGAATTACAGAAAATTACCCTTTTGTTTGGAAATCCCTGATGGCGAAAAATATCCAATATTCCTTAAGTCATTTAAGGCACATAGTTATTAGACATTATAGATAGAGATAATATTATATTTTTTTCCGTTGAGTATCTATACCTACGGATAAATAAAATTGGGAGTGTCTGTTTGTAATATTAAAATAACTGCTTTTTATTGAATGCATATGGATAACCCGGGACATATACCAAAATAGTGTTTTTAATATTTTTCTCTGTCTGTCCGTCTGTCTGTCTGTTTGTACCGGCTAATCTCTGAAACTCGATTTTGACGAGACTTTCACTGACAGATAGCTGATGTTATAAGGAGTAACTTAGGCTATAAAAATAATAATCATCAATCCAGCTACGGCTGTAAATGAAAGTTAACGCGGGCGAAGCTGCGGGCAACAGCTAGTTTATATGATAAAATAATATAAAATTAAAAAAGTTTTTCCGTTGAGAGATGCGTTGTGCCGCGCCTCCGAATGCATAGGTACCACCTACCTAAAACTTAAGGGCAGGACTAGTGTAATAAATGATAAATCTCGCTGTCAGACATACCATATTACCATTTTACCTCTCAGGAGAGGCAGTTCAACTAAGTTTATGGGTATTACTGACCGCTTACCATCAGGCTGCTCGTTATCCCTAATATACCTAACATAAAAAGATATGCAACCAGCAGGTGTGTCATCTAATAGTAAGTGATCAACATCATGAATGAACTAAATGTTCGTGGGTTTGGAAAATAATATTAGGCTATCTTTTGCCAGGCTTTTTGTCTCGAGGAAGGCATGTTAGAACGCCTTTATTTAGCCAATGTAAACCGTCCGGGTGGCGTAAATAATAGATGGCCGTTGCGTTACAAACCTCTGGAATAAATAACGCGTCAGGAAAAAGGAGTGAATATATAATTGGTACAAAAATGTATTGTATTACGGACAGAAAAACGAATATGGATTGCCGAGCTCGCTAAATTCGTCATAGTGCGGAGCTCCCAGTTAAGAAGATTAAAAAAGGTCTTTTATCTTACGCCGTAGATAAGCATAATATTGTTATATTGTTTCCCATTTACTCACATAATGCAACCTGGCATGAACATCTGAAACCATCTATAGTTAACACTATGTAATAGGTAAGAGTAAATTTTCGCACTCAAGTGTATCAGAAACTACTATTTTTATTACCTATACTATTTCATTGATGAAAACTATACTTACGTAAAGAACTAGATAGGAGGGCCGATGCTGACCCAAAATATTATTCATTTTCATAATTTGAAATATTTTATAATTTTTATGTCAAAGCTTTAGCGCATGCTCCGTGTTGCTGCTTACAATCGATAGGGACAAGTGGAAGACAACAGCTGGCAACAATATTAGTGTTTTTATTGAAATTTAAATAAAATTATCGAGTTGTGAAGGCAATTGTGCGTTGAAGTGGCGGTGGAGTGCGAAACTTCTGCTGGTACGGGGGGCGTCGGCCTCACCGTGAGTAGTAAGGTGAGTCGCGGCGTCTTAAATTTTCAATAAATAAATAACAATAATTACCAACATACATTTTTTTTATGTTAGTTGGATAGGCAAACTGATAAACGTGCCACCTGATGGTAAGTGGTCGACGTCGCCTATGAACATAAACGAGTTTACCTGGAGCGAGACCAGGCAACTCATTTATGTGTTGCCTATCCTGAGACATAAGATGTTCAGTCTCGGTGCCAGTAATTACACTGCCTGTCTTGCCCTTCTCTCCGAAACACAGCAAAACTGTTTCACGGGAAAAACAAGCAAGATGGTGGTACCCATGCAGCCGGGAGCGCGGCACAGCGCTTCCCTCCCACCGGTACCTTATAATTTCAATATAATCAGCCATTACGAATACGTATACGAGTATGGACAATAGCATAAAAAGTTGTTTTTTGAACATTATATTATATCACAAGCGAAAAAGAAATGCTTGAAGTTAGCTAAAAAAATTTTTTCTGGGAATATTATTATTATGGTAGGTATTGCAAAAAGAGCATATTTATACGTTTTTTTAATGGAAAGGGCCTGATGGCCTTTAAGCTCAATCTGAACAGTAGGTAGGTATACTTCAGTTACTCCTTACATCAAGTGGAAGCTGTAGATACTTTCGTTATTATCTAGCACCTGGGCTATGCTGAATATGAATCGTCTTTGTCTAAATCCTCAATTATGATAATGAATGTCAATGGTAAAAAATCCGCATTGCAGTAAAACTGTTTTACATAAGTCCCGCGTAAATACAAAGCTACATTAGGTACCTATATAGAAAACAAGTAACTTATAACTTTGAGGAGACTAAATTATATTCAGATGAGATGATGTTACTAAATGATGATAACGTGAAATGTGAATCATCATCATCCCTATCTGATATCTTTACTGTTGGAATGTCAATTAAATATTCTTTCAATAGTCATTCTTCTTTCTTCATTTTATATTTGTGGAAGAGACATGCAGCTGCACGAAAACCAATCTGCTTATTTTTCGCCAAATAGCCATACAGATAGAACAAGACAGGCATATATGGAAGATGGAGGTGGGCCCGGGACCGGGACCCTCAGAATCCAATTTGGGTTCCGGGCACGCCGGTCGACCGTTGACGCCCTCAAACACCTTCAGGCGGTGACGGGTGAGGCGGAACACAGTGGGGAGGTGGTGGTCGCGGTGTCCTTGGACATCGCGAACGCCTTCAACAGCCTCCCTCACAGTGTGATACGGGAGCCTTGTGGATACCTTGTGATCAGCCGCATAGAGAGGTTAGGGCTTCGGGTCGGACCTGAGAAGACCGAAGCCCTTATCTTCCGCGGGACCGGGCGAAAAGGACCCCCACCGGGGGCTGCCCTCCAGATTAGAGGGGTGAGGGTCTGGATGAGCCCCCCCCACATCAAATATCTGGGTCTCATATTTGACGGAGGGTGGGGACCCTCGGTCCACATTTCTCAGTGTTGGGACCGAGGGTCGTGAAGGCGGCAAGTGCGCTGGGCAGACTCCTCCCGAACCTCGGAGGACCCAGCGCCGCCTGCAGGCAGCTATACTCCGGAGTCTGCCGGAGTATAGCGACTTACGGTGCACCTATCTGGGCGGGTCACCTTACCGCGAGGAATAAGGCCCAGCTGCGCCGAGCGCAGCGGGTCACCGCGGTAAGAGTGATCCGGGGATACCGTACGGTATCGTGGGCGGCAGCCACTGCGCTGGCCGGTGACCCCCCGTGGGAGCTCGTGGCGGAGGTTCTTGCCGAAACGAACTCCTAAGTCTCGGATAGGAGATCGCTCGGTGAGAGTCTTACGCTGGACGGGATCCTGCGGGTTAGCCGACTAGGGCAAGAGGCGTTAATGCGAAGGTGGGGGGAGGAACTGGCGTGACAGCCATACGGCAAAAGCCTAACGGTTGCTCTGCGTCCGGTCTTTGAGCGGTGGATGCGCCGTAAGCGCAAACCCTTCACCTTCCGTTTGACACAGGTGCTCACTGGGCATGGTTGCTTTGGGTGAGTACAGCTGTGCTGGACGGCCCGCAGGGAGCCATTGACAGTGTGTCAAAATTGTGGCGCGGCGGTGGACTCGGCCCAACACACCCTCGAGGTGTGCCCGAGATGGGCGGCGCTGCGTCATAGTCTGACATCGTTCATCGAAGGGGACTTGTCTCTGCCGAGTGTCATCACCGCGATGCTCGGTGATGATGAGTCCTGGACGGCGATGATTTCCTTCTGCGAGGCAGTAATGTCCCAGCGGGTGAGAGAGGAGGCCGGGATAAGGATGGGAACCTGGGCCCAGTATGATGCGACGTCGCGGGGACTGCCTAAGCAGCCGATCAGTCCTCCCGTAAGAGGAGTAGTCTGGCCTTCGCTGGGACCAGCCTGTCGCTGAGGTGATCCTGTTGAATGCTATCCGGGACCCTCAAATTAAAGCGGCGCTCGCAGTGGTTTTAATTTACGGGTAGGGCACTCCCAGGTGCTAGTCCCACATAGGGTTAGGATCTACCCGCGGATCCTGGCTACATCCGTAAAAAGTATTTTCCTGCGATAACAAAAAAAAAAGAAAGTCATATAGGGAAGTAACTTATAAGTCTCTCCTCATATGAATTTTATAAGATTGGATTTTATAAGAAAGAGGCCCAGCCTTAGGCTGAACATAACTTCAGGTAGCTGTACTAACAAACGAGAGATTAGATAATATAACTGTGAATATAATCATCAAATTCTTTTGGAATATTTTGTATTCATACAACACAAGATGTCGAGAGTTGTCATAGCTATAATATACAGTTAGTATCTGAACTGAATTTGTCGCACTGATGATGATTGTTTTGATAGCATACGCCTTAGATCCAGGGCCGTCTTTGGGGCCCCTGGGTGCACAAAAATTCTGGGCCTTTTGGAAAGATATGAGAATGTTGGTGCTATATATTTACTGTGGTTAATCGTTCCAATTCAAACATACATACATATAAGTTTGATACTGGTCATAAAATACTTACCCAGAAGTAGTATTAAATATACTGGTGGAACAATAGTAGAGACACATATGTCTTCATATTTCGGGCCTCCGTGAGAGGACCGTAAAGACGGTAGGTACTGCCTATATCTTTCCAAATTCCTGATAAACACCTGAAAGAGTAACAAACAAAACTCACTCACTCACTGTCTCATTTAATAGGATGTCGACGCGATGATTTAAAGATTACATTTCATCAGGTATATCCGAGTCCGGGGGCGGCGCGCGGGGTATGGGCCCTGCCTCAGCCGCCCCCCTGCACCATGGCGGCGGAGGAGGCTCTGCCCCCCTGCTCGCCCATCTCACCAGACGCGCCAGCCGCTCCTCCGAGAATCACCGCCAATCTAAACCACAACTCGGACTTCCATCAGCTTATTTTTGAAGCTGTCCGTTCAGGGTAATTTACCTTAAGCACTTAACAGATTTTAAGGAATTGAGATTCAAAGAGCAATATGAAAGCTTCTGTAGGCAGATTGTAATTATCATTGATGGAAAACATCGTAGGGAAACTTGCATCCCCACCATGGTTCAGGCCTTGACGTGGCGGTGGGGCTCAGTAGCCTAGGGTGAGCCCAGCACCTTGGGCGAAGCTAATTGAGCCGAGGGGGCTCTTTGTACCCCTCTTATAAGAAGAGGGGACAAAAGAGCAAGGGGTGAGGATGAGAACCTCACCTCCTTGTACTGTCCCGACGTTGGGAGGGGTTGTTCTGTGGTGCGGGACAACCCCTCTGTGGAGGTGGCGTCGGTCCCTTGCGGGACTGACTAGCCGTCGAGGTGCCCAGTTTGTTTACTAGATCCGGGGCACCTCACCAAAGGCGGCATTGGTGGCACTCGCCGGGTTTTAGTGGGTAGAGCTGCGTACACTTACCAGCTGTCGGGCGCAGCGAGTCCCACATACCCGCGTGGGGAGACCCACTCCCCCGCGGGATGCCTCAGACCATTTCCCCGCGTTAGAGAAAAAAAAAAGGGAAACTTGCATGCTTGATGAGATTAAATGTCTTTGAAGGTGTGTGAAGTTCACCAACGCGTATCGGGCCAGCGCATCGGTGAACTATGGCGCAACACCCTCCTCGCCTGATTTCGAGGCGGAGACCCGTGCCCAGCAGTGGAACATAATATAAGGGATATTATTATACTTACATATTATATAGTAAGGGATAATATAAACTAAAGAGTTCAAAAAGAACTCTTCACTAAATAGGTACCGCTAATAAATCTTAATGAAGTTACTCTTAAGTCTTAATGAATGTGAAAATCAATCTCGATAGTTGAGCACATGTTAATAAGTACCTACCAATTGTAATTACCTACCTACATATAACATTAATATGTACTGTGTAAGTTTACGGTAGAAAATTTACTTACAATATTATACCGGCGCGGCGCTACTACCGCCCACAGACTACTACCGCCATTCTGCTTTTTAGGGTTCCGTAGCCAAATGGCAAAAAACGGAACTCTTATAGATTCGACATGTCTGTCTGTCTGTCTGTCCGTCCGTATGTCACAGCCATTTTCTTCCGAAACTATAAGAGCTATACTTTTGAAACTTGGTAAGTAGATGTATTATATAAAATACATCTACTTACCAAAAAAAACTAAATCTCAAATTTTTTTTTTCATCAAACCCATCACACGGATGGGTGGGATATTTATGGATAGGTCTTCAAAAATGATATTGAGGTTTCTAATACCATTTTATTCTAAACTGAATAGTTTGCGCGAGAGACACTTCCAAAGTGGAAAAATGTGTGCCCCTCCCCCCTGTAACTTCTAAAATAAGAGTATGATAAAACTAAAAAAAAATATCTGATATACATTACTATGCAAACTTCCACCGAAAATTGATTTGAACAAGATCTAGTAAGTAGTTTTTTTAATACGTCATAAATCGTAAACCGCAATTTAACCTTTATCAACTCAAATATATAAAAAACATTTAATTCCATAAACATAAACCTTAATTTTTGTTAAAGTGTCTAATGTTGTATATTATGTAATGGTACGGAACCCTTTGTGCGCGAGTCCGACTAGCACTTGGCCGGTTTTATTTAGCTATCGAATGAATAGAAGGCTAACTTCTCGACTTTTTTAATAAACTTACGATCCGATAAGTTGCCTGGGCGAGTTCACCTGGGACTGAAGGTGAACTTGTTTACGGTCATGGCCAATGCTGATCACTTACCACCAGGGGGCTCGTCTGCCCGTCGAGTAACATCAAAAATATCGATTCAATATCTTTTATAATTTTTTACAGTACCTAACTACTGTCTTTAACAGGGAGGTATCCGAGATCGAGCGGCTGGTTGAGAAGTTAGGTGTGGAGGTGCTCACAGCCCGCGACCAACATGGCTACACCCCGGCGCACTGGGCGGCGCTGGATGGGAGTGTGGCTGTCATGAGATACTTGGTGGAACGTGGTGCTCCCATAGACTTGTCGTGCCTTGGAACTCAGGTATATTTCCTCTCCTTACCTGTTATTGAGATAAAACTCATCGTCCTTAACATATTATGTACAGAGTGAAAATGACCCCACCATGATTCAAGCCTCGTCGTGGCGGTGGGCCTTAGTAGCCTAGGGTGGGCCCAGCACCTTGGGGAAAGCAAATTGAGCCGAGAGAGCTGCACTTTGTACCCCTCTTATAAGAAGAAGGGACAAAAGAGCAGGGGACAAGGGGCGAGGATAGGAACCTCACCCCTTTGTACTGCCCCGACGTTGGGAGTGGTTGTTCTGTGTGACAACCGCTCTGTGGAAGTGGCGTCGCTCCCTTGAGGGACTGACTAGCCGTCGATTTGTCCTGTTTGCTCAACAGATCCGGGGCACCAAACCAAAGGTGGCATGGTGGCAATCGCCGGGTTTTAGTGTGTAGAGCTGCGTCCACCTTATCACCTTTCGGGCGCAGCGAGGCCCACATACCCGCTTTGGTAGACCCACTCCCCCACGGGATGCCTCAGAGCATTTCCCCCGGCGTAAAAGAAAAAAAAGGTGAAAAGGACGTTATGGCATTAATTCGATGCTGAAAAAATATATTTTGATACAAATTAAATTATTTTATGGTTCTGTGGTTCTATGCTATGTATTTTGATGTGAAAGCAGTGAAACTGCCTTGGCAGTAAAATCGATCGAACGCTGTGTCAGACGTCAGTACGACACGACGCTATCATACTGTCAGTAGGTACGGCACGACGCTACCGTGCCGTCATGCTCTTCTTCATCATCATTCATCAGCATCTTTTCTTATAGATTTTTTATAAGTAGTGATGTATTATGATATGCTTTACATCTGCTGGACTTACCGTTACGGCCAACTTTTTTGTGCTATATAGTAAGTTTTTTATAACGTAGATATTTATTCTTCAGGGACCTCGGCCTATACATTGGGCGTGCAGGAAAGGGCATGCTTCGGTAGTGCAAGTACTGTTACAGTCAGGTGTGGCTGTCAACGCTGTAGACTTTAAAGGTAGTCTAAATATATTATATAAATAACGCTTTATTCAATAAATATAGGTTGTATAAGTGCACTATGAAGTATGAACGTAAAAACGTTATCGATCGGCGTTGAAATTGACCTCAAACCAGCTGAATGTAGCCAATAATATGATAATAGAATGTAATTTAAATAAAACTACATAGTACATACTATATTTACAAAGAATTGGTCCTATCAGAAAGTTTGATGCGACGTAAGAATACTTATCATAAGTACCTAATCATCACAATAACAATGATATTTGCCAAATTTTATTGAATATTTTTTACATTTTTTTTTTGATTATCTAATTTAAAACATCGACACGCGGCAAAATATTTACAATTTAAACATAAAATCAACGTGGGTGTATAAAACTAAGTTTTATCACCTCTGTCACGTGTAACACACTTGAATAGCATTGAGTATTGACAATGCTTTCTTTGTCTTTAGGTTTGACACCTCTTATGACCGCCTGTATGTACGGGAAAACTGCAACCGCCGCGTACCTACTTGGTATGGGAGCCGCGACCCGCTTGTCTGATATAAATGGCGATACAGCCTTGCACTGGGCAGCATACAAAGGTCACGCGGATTTAGTCCGCCTATTGATATACTCCGGAGTACCTTTGCATTGTACGGATAATTTTGGATCAACGCCTCTGCATCTGGCATGCCTGTCCGGCAATTTGACATGCGTTAGACTGCTTTGTGAAAAGGTAATAGATAGATACTTCCCGCGGAATAAACTAACTTGATTATGAGTTGGAGAGTGTAGGTATAGACTATGTTTAATGAAACAACTTTTTACGGATTTTATTGCGATTTATTATGATTTTTGAATTCCCGACGATGCAAATATTTTACAGCAACCATGGTCGTGGCGTATAGATCTTAAGAGGACGCATTGGAAATTTTGGCGACAATAATCTAATTTTTTTTCAGTAATTCCAAAACGAATGTAAATATAAGTTGGTGACCTGATAGTTCATAATGAAAACCTTATTTAGTCAGTTTTCAATACATAATTAGGTAAATTTTGTAACAGAGAAAAATAATATCAAACATACCTCTTTTTAAAAAGCGATTCACGTGCTATTAACGGGAATGGTTTCTTTCTCCGTCTTAGATACATACCTACTCTTTAAAATAGTAGAAAGAATTTCTCAGATTATCGTTTTAAACTAAATAAAATAATAAAAACAATGAAAATAACCATGTAAATTAAAATCATACTTATATGTATAAAAACCATTTTGTCGTTTAGGACCTCGCTCAGGACGCTCAGTCCCCTCTTCCGCCTGTCCAGCTTCAGAATTATTGTTTAATATTGTCACATGACTCATTGTCATATCATAACGCAATATTTAGTGCATTGAATTTGAAATTGACCAATCATGTTGAGTCTGAACTCTGATGACTTCAAAGTTCAACTTCTAGGACTTAATTGACACATACTTCCATGGTATTGGGGTTTTGTTTGTTGGTCTTTATACTTAATATAAATTAGTAAATTGACGTCATTAGCAGATGTAATGAAAAACAATCAAGTACTACATACAGTCTAGACTATTAAATATGAAACTTAAGTGGTTGTTAAAATTCTTTGCCTATACATAAGTTATGTTTAGTCTCAAGTCTAAAGCATTCCACTATGCCAATGTTTAAACTATACACAGTTTGCGGATTGTAACGTCAATGACCATAATGTAGGTCATTATCAATAAACCGTTCGGTTTCATATATTTTTTGTCAATCATTTAGGTTAAAGCAGAACTGGAGCCCCGCGATAAAAATGGGAAGACGCCGCTCATGCTAGCCCAAAGCCATCGACATTTGGAAGTAGTAAAGTTGTTGCAGAAGGAAATGAAACGGAAGTCACATTGGATGCCTCCACTTTCCGAACTTTGGGCGTTGTTATTTGGAGGAGCTGGAGATTCTAAGGGACCTCTACTTTTTTTCTTAGTATCTGTTCTTTTGTGGGGATATCCAATGTATATTATTCGAGTGAGTTTAAAAAACAACTAATAGAGTATTTTATTTCAGAGAATCAATAGGAGCGTAGATATGCTGTTTTATTTGTTGAACCGGCTCGAAGGATCACATTCCGAAACTTTAAACAGTATTTGTTTGTAACTTGTTGTATTACAAAATTGGTCGATAGTAATTTTAAAGACATTTAAATATTAAAATGCATTTGCAACAGAATAAAAAACTACACATTTTAATTATCATCTTCTCACATTTTAGTGCATACCTCTAACGTGGAACACTCTTCGTCTCTCCCACTATTGTTTTCTGTACTGGAACGCTATAATGTGGATGAGCTGGGTGATAGCAAATCGCCGCGACCCGGGCTATATCCCTCAGAACTCGGAGACATACTACAGAGCCATTAGACAAATACCTTACTATGATAAATGGAAGAAACGCAACGTCATATTGTCACGGCTCTGTCATACCTGCAGATGTTTACGTCCTCTAAGGTAAGTTAGGTTTATTATAGGTAATATTATTTTTATATTGCAATGGCGTGCATTTGTTAAAGAAATTAGATAAGTACACAAAGTTTCAGAAACTCTTTTCAGTAATTTATTTTCTTTTTCACTACATATTTATTTTGTAAAAGCAGGAACTTGATCTGGTGCTATTAGCATTCATTTGTATTTCTCTTTCAAATGACTTTGAATTATAAAGTACGATTTATCATCGATGGCTTTCGAACATATTTCTAAAACCTGCCATTGTTTTTTGTATAAAATATACATAAATGAAATATGTAAGTAATATGAACAAAACATAAAATTTTCTGTATTGTTTCGCAGAGCTAAACATTGCCGGATTTGTAAACGTTGTGTGGCGTATTTTGACCACCACTGTCCTTTTATCTACAACTGCATCGGCGTAAGAAACAGAATGTGGTTCTTCCTATTTGTAATGAGTGTTGCCATCAACTGCACGCTGTCTATTTACTTCGCGTGCTACTGTTTGTTGTTGGAAGGTTTCGGATTTCTCTACATGCTTGGACTTTTGGAAGCCATCACGTTTTGCGCGCTTGGCTGGATACTAACGTGTACCTCTGTAAGTTTTCATGTTTACCAGAAATTTGCAAAACAATGTTTATACTTTCAACACTGGCACCAGAGCAGGGAGGCATAATGTGGAACAAATGCTATAACTCCGCAGTCCAAGAGGCCTCAGCTAAAGAGGCTTACGAGAAACTTCATAATATTATTAAAGATATAATATTTAAATTGCCTGCTACTTATACTATTTCATATACATTTGCCTTATGGGAAAATCCACAAACGATAACTTTGGGTCGGGCCACATCACAGGGTATAATTACGTCACTGCACGTTAAATTAATTCGATTCGGGTTGCAAAAATATCGAATCAGAAATACGCTGCTATATTACGACTACAGTGAAACACGTGTGTAGCGTTATAAGACATATGTAAAATTGCTCATTTTTCATCCATGTTTTCGATTTTTAAGTAAGTATATTATATTCACAGGTTCTACACGCGTGTATGAATCTAACCACCAACGAAATGTTCAACTACAAACGGTATCCGTATCTCCGAGACAAACGAGGGAGATATCAGAATCCATTTTCGAGAGGTCCTATTATGAATTTAATAGAGTTTTTCGTTTGCCTGCCTGACAAGTTCGATGAGCAAGATATTTTCTATGAAGAGAACATATGATATGAGAATGTGTGTCAGAGTGACACAATTACAAAAACTCCAGAAGTGATCTCCTGGACGTCGTTACAGAAAAAGAGCGGGAAAGCCAATTTGGAGCTACGCTACGATATCAAACAATGAACATGTGATTATAATATGTCACGCTGATAACGATAAAATATACAAAATTGATATTTAAACTTGAAGCAATATTTTGCAAAAGCAAATGTCATTAATTTTAACGAATAGCTTCTTTTGCATTTGTGTCCGTTATCCGATTTCGCACATTTTAATATTCCCAGCGCTATCGCCTATTTAACCGACTTCAACAAAAAGGAGGAGGTTCTCAACTCGGCCGGTATTTTTTTTTATGTATGTACACCGATTTCTCCGTCAATTGTGGACCGATTTTCAAAATTCTTTTTTTGTTTGAAAGGGTATACTTGCCATTTGGTCCCATGATAAGGAAACCAGGATCTGATGATGGCATCCTAGAGAAATCGAGGGAAACTTTCGAAATTTGTAGGAATGACTAGTGTGCTTAATATTTTTTTAAATAAGCATTTTAAAGCACTACAATTTAATGAAGGTCTAGAGTCGATCTGATGCTGGAGCTGGAAGACAGTCGAGGGAACTCCTCGACGATTTACTTCAGTAATCTTGTGTTTGGGCTTGATTAATTTGTATTGATGAGAACTTTACACCTAGATGGGTTGTGACTGTGATTGGGGGTCTGATGATGAAGACGAAGCTCAGTTAAGGGAACTCCTAAATAGTTTAAAGTAGCTACCTTGTGATTGGACTTAATTAATTTATACTGATGAGAACTTTGCACCCTTATGGGTGATACGTGCCATTACCGTTATGATGATGGAGACTATAGACAGTCGAGGAAACTCCTCGACGATTTACAGCTTCTTTTGGGCTTACTTCATACGGTTCAATATGCCAAAATGTCTATCTCTGTATGCCTTTCTTTAATGAATCACTAAAAATTAAGAAATAAAATTTTTTAAATAAAAATTATAACCGACTTCAAAAAGATTAAAACCGTAAACGCAAAGATTGTACACGCGATTATTTTATAACATTTTAGTTACTTTATTTTTTGAAGTCGGTTATAATTTTTATTTTTTATCTATTAATTGGACCTTAATAGAGCTCAAGCCAGCACTATTATCTCGGTCAGCCACAATCAACCTCTTTTTTCTCTTGGTTCACAATAATATTGTTGGCTATGCTAGTGGTTGTCGGTCAAAAGTAGAAAGGCTAACAAATAACAAGCCGATGTCTAAGTAGAGTTGATCGATCTACTTAAAATGGTTATTTAACTTAAAGTGACACATGACCCATATATACATAGGTCATGTATAATCTCTGAATAAGTAAAATTTATGTAAAAAATACGCAAAAAATATTTCTTTGTTACTACAAAGAAATACGTCTATATAAAAATTAAATATTCTCAAGCGTCTGTTTTAATTTTATTCAAGGGGTATGTGCTGTGATGTAATCGAACTATATAAATATTCCCCGTATTACCTAAATTTTAGCTTAAAAACCAACATGTAATGTCACATCGTTTGAGCATCTGAACTTTACTTTTGGTTTTTATACAAATTATAATATATGGCTATAATAATATAACCGAATTGATTTTATTCAAAATTTGAGCAGGTCAACCCTAAAAAAAGGAGTATTTTTAGGATATATAAAAATCACTTACTTACAAGTTACAACTAGTATTTTTGATAGGATGTAACATTTTTTCAACACAGATGTATAATTTCCTTAGTTTTACGAAATATCACCTACCTAGAGATATTAAAGATCAGTGACGATTTACACATAATTAAATTAAACATTGTCAAGATTTTGTTAATGACTTAAAGTTTCTGGCATAAAACCTGATTGTCGGGCTCGGGGTGAGAACCTAGGCCTGTATGGCACGACGTCGTGGGGACTGCTTAGCAGCAGCCGGGCAGTCCTTTGCTAGCCAGAGAGGCCAGCTTGTCGATGAGGTGATTCTGTTGCCTGCAGATCCGGGACCCTCAAAAAGCGGCTGAAGGCGCTCGCAGTGGTTTTAGTTAGGGTGGGCACTCCCAGGTGCGAGTCCCAAATTGTATGATGTAAAAAAAGACATAAAAACTGATCAAAGATGAATCTTATTTTTGTATTTGTCGTTTCTATGATATTATATTACTCTATAGGTGCCTTTATAGATTTTTTAATATTAAAATTGTTTCATTATGTTTTATTGGATACCTAATATACAATAATAGCACTCATTGTTCTACAATTGAATTAGATGAAGCAATTCAAAAATGCGCACTTAGTGTAATGGAAAAAAATTACTATTAAACTATGTCAATGATGAAATTGAATAAATCACTAATGCTTATACTTAACTATAGTTTTATTCACTTATTAATTATTTAATAATATATTCCGATTAATATTCATTTTAGTGTATTCGGCCTACTTTGGGGTGGCAAATTTTTTATATGAATATATTATATATATAATATAAGCAGGGAAGGGCGGGTATGTGAGACTCGCTGCGTCCAAAAGATGGTAAGGTGGACGCAGCTCTACCTATTAAAGCCCGACGCGTGCCACCAATGTCGCCTTTGGGTGAGGTGCCCCGGATCTATTCAGCAAACAGGGCACCTCGACGGCTAGCCAGTCCATTAAGGGACCGACACCACATCCACAGAGGAGTTGTCCCGCACCACAGAACAACCCCTCACAACAGTACAATGGGGTGAAGTTCCCGTCCTCGCCCCCTGCTCTTTTGTCCCCTCTTCTTTTAAGAGGGGTACAAAGTGCCCCCTCGGCTCAATTAGCTTCCCCCTAGGTGCTAGGCTGACCACAGGCTACTAAGCCCCACCGCCACGTCAAGGCCTGAACCATAGTGGGGTAGATAATAAGCTAGTTCCCACAACATAATTAAGCAAAGGACCAGGATTGAGGCCTGGGAGGAGTCACGTGATGCTTTGGGAGTTTTCTGTGACTTATCCAAGGCGTTTGATTGTGTACAGCATGAGACCTTGATCAGGAAATTACGCCACTATAGGATAGACGGTACGGCACTGGATCTTTTGAATTCTTATCTTAACAACAGGACTCAGAAGGTAGAGATAAATGGTAAAAGATCATCCGGGACTAAAATACAAATGGGGGTCCCACAGGGGTCCATTCTAGGTCCTTTCTTTTTCTAGTTTATGTAAACGATTTACCTTACCTAGTTAAAGATAGTCAAGAGGTAGTGTTGTTTGCTGATGATACTTCACTTATTTTTAAAATCAAACGACAAGAAACTAATTATGACGAGGTAAACAACACACTATCGAGGATGGTACATCGGTTTAGCGTTAATAACTTGCTTTTAAATATTAAAAAAACTAAATGCATTAAATTTTCCTTGCCAAATGTTAAGCAACTGCAAACCAATGTGCTACTCTTAGAGAGTGAAAACTTGGAATTGGTGGACTCCACAGTTTTCCTCGGAATAACTCTAGATCTTAAGCTGCAGTGGGGTCCCCACATAGCTAAATTGGCGAATAGACTCAGTTCAACAGCATGTGCAGTGAGAAAAATAAGACAGTTTACTGATGAAGATACAGAGCGAATAGTATATTTTAGCTACTTTCATAGCATTATGTATTATGGCATACTTTATGGAGAAATGCGGCCGACATAAACAACATTTTTGTGCTGCAGAAGCGGGCTATTCGTGCAATTTACAAATTGCCTCCCTATTCATCTTTGAGAGAAAAATTTAAAAAATAGGAATTCTGACTGTCGCCTCTCAATACATCTTAGAAAATTTACTGTATGTCCGGAAAAACATAAATGAATTTTGTAAGAAAAGAGATATTCATAGTAGGAATACATGTAATAGACACAGGTTAGATGATGTTGATGTAGACTATCAAAAGTAAGCAATTCTTTTAAAGGCCATGACTGATGTATGTATACGCTTTTACAATAGGATCCCAGAAAACATTCAAAAGCTCTCCATAAAAAAATCTAAAAAGTTGTTAAAGAGCGTTTGTGTGTTAGAGGATATTATAAAGTAAAAGATTTCATGGAAGATACCACACCCTGGGAATAAGGCGTTCCTCCCGGGCATTTCAGGATAAGATGTTAAAATTGTTATATAATATATTATATTATTTGAAAAGATTAGTTCCACTGAGTTTGTTTCGCCGGTTCTTCTCAGTGGGCTTACCTTGGAACCGGTGGTAGATTCAATAGGGATGTTGACAGTATTCATATAAAAATATAATTTTGATGTTAATTGGTAGTTTATATGATAGAATTCTGAAAAAATACATTGTTTTCCCTTATTTTTATATGATTAAATTAATATTTTATAAATAAAATGTAACAAAATTTAAAATAGGTCACGTGATAATAAACGGAAATGACGTCACCAGTTCCTATTTAGCGGAAGCGGAAGAATGTTGACGTACTTTTATACACTATTTTCCGTACGCAGTACATATTGTAAAAACTATTTTTCAGGCGTTTTGACAGTGTACACACACATAGGCACCGTACAACACTTATAAAACTTAGAAGCCATTTTTTTATTAACGACAACTACTTAGAATCATTTTATCACTTTTACGATGTTTAACAACATATGACGTCACGTGACAAGTGTTAGCGTTTTGGAACGAAATTTAAAATGCATTATCAAATGCAAGATTTTATAGGCATTAGAAGTATTTAAGCAAAAGTTGATAATATTTAGGCCTCTGTTAGATATTTATAAGTGATTTAAAAACATTTCTGAAAAATGTCAACATCCTACTATAACTGTATTAGTACTATTTTAAATAAAAAAAATTGATTTGATTTGATCATCATCAATCTGTTAATTTGTTGTTAAATCATGTAAGTAAACACGTTTTACGGAACCCTCTGCTCGCAACTTAGATTCGTGCTTATCTGAGTTTTTTTACACGCTTTATATTAGCTTCATCACGGTTTATAGCGAACCGAACTAAAAATTTTAAAATAATTTCAATACAAGAATAAAATGGATTTAAAAATATATGATATAGGCATGGGCGTACCCAGCTTCTGGTCTAGGGGGGGGGGGGCCCGTCAGATTTTTTTTAGACCGGATCGCCGGCACTTGTTTTATCATACACACCTTCATGAAGCCGCATAGTTCACTTCTGGTCAGAGTAGAGAAGACCGAAGCCCTTCCAGGTTAGAGGGAGGAGGGTCTGGATGAGCCCCCATATCAAGTATCTGAGGCTCATCCTTGACGGAGGGTGGACCGACCTTCGGCCCACATTTTTCAATATTGGGACCGACAGTCGTGAAGGCGAAATGTGAGCTGGGCAGACTCCCCGTACCTCAGAGGACCCCACGCCACCTGCAGGTCTGTCGGAGTATGGCGATGTATGGTGCAATATGAGCGGGCCACCTTACTGCAAGGTGTAAGGCCCAGCGGCGCTCGGTGCAACGGGTCATTGCGGTAAGAGTGATTCGGGAGTACCGCACGGTTCGGGGGTATCGTTGCCGGCAGCCACTGCCCTGGCCGGTGACCCCCCGTGGGAACTCATGGCGGAGGTTCTTGGCGAGACGCAAGTTGTCTCTCAGCGAGAGCCTAAAGTTGGACGGGATCCTGCGGGTTCGCCGACTAGGTCAAGAGGCGTTAATGCGGAGGAGAGGGGAGGACATGGTGCGGCAGCCGTATAGCAAAAGCCTAACGGTTGCTCTGCGTCCGGTCTTGACATAAGTGCTCACCTTGCACGGTTGCTTTGGCGAGTACCTGTGCTGGACTGGACGGCCCATAGGTAGCCGATGACAGTATATCACGATTGTGGCGTGGCGGTGGACTCAGCCCAGCACACCATCCACGTGCGCCAGGGATGGGTGGCACTGCGTCGCGATCTGATGTCACATCGGCGGGGACTTGTTTCTGGCGAGCGTTATCACCACGATGCCTGGCGATGACGACTCCAGGACGGTGATGGTCTCCTTCTGAGAGGCAGTAATTTACTCCGGGTACATTATAGGGTGTTTTATTAAATTTTTAAAACAACTTATTGACATTGGTAATGGCAAAATCTCTGAAGACGTTTTGACTGGCTGCATCCTATTTACCGTATTTTTTATGATTCTACTGATTTTTTTTGATTATCATGATTTTTGCTTGTTGGTACTAAACGTTTTTTAGATATTTAAGACGATTTAACAAAATGAAAGTGTTTTGTTTGTTGTTATATAAGTTTTACAACATTCTCAAGTCATTTAGTCATGAAAAAACCTTTATTATTGCAATTTTTTTATTTTGTAAAACTACCGGGGCTAAAGGTTTTTAAAAAACAACTGTTTTCACTATTTTCTCTATGGGAGTAGTTATAATGTCAAGTGCCACGAGGTTTATAAAATAGCTAATAATGTTCCTAAATAGACAGTTTTATAAAAATGTTTTTTATTTTATTGCACGAATAAGTTGAAAAAAACTGGGGCGTTTTACCTAGTTTTCCCCTAATATAGGACATTCAACATTACCAAAACTTAATCATTGCATTATTCAATGTTTTGAAAATGTAAGTTAATGAGTTCTTGCAGTAAGCCGACGATAGTATAGTGGAAGATACAACTTCCAGGGGGGGGGGGGCAGCTGCCCACCCCTGCTCCCCCCTGGGTACGCCCATGGATATAGGTACCTACTTATAGTAAAAAAGCGTGTGGTGCTTTGTAGTTTGTACCTACTAAGTATTTATACTAACTTCACTTTTACAAATAAGTAGATACCGATAAAATATTTTTAACAATGAATATTAAGCACCTCACGCTTTTTAGGTACCTACAGTAAGTAGGTAATATTTTTTTTGTTTATCTCTTTAATTCTTGTATTGAAATGATTTTCCAATTTTTAGTTCGGTTTGCTAATTAAAGTGTGTGTTTTTAAACTAAGTATAATTTATTATTCTTAATGTGTTTGAAGTGGGCCTGTGTGGCGTTTTAGCGAAAGGATCCGTTTTCGACCGTTATCTACACCTCCGAAAATACAAATATTAAGTAGTTCTACAGTTTCAAGAGCTGGGCTTGTGTTCCCTATTGGATGTTTATACTTTATTGTATTTGGACAAATATATGATGCACAGGCAAATACAACCATCTAGGTATACATGGCAGCGAAATAACAAACATAGGTACGAACATTTAATAGTAAAACCTAATATGTTCACCAACACTACGGACGTTTTACAACTTTTACATAGATACACAACCTCAGATCAAGTAAAAAAAGGTTAAAGTTACTTCATCTGAGTACACAACACAAAATACTACACGTCCGTAGTCCATAGAGATCGGCAGCGCGTGCGCTTCTTAAATATTCTGAATATAGCCATTGTGTTATTTGCGTATTTGCCGTCTGCCGATTTGACCCGTTTGATGTGGGTTGAAAAACCGACAAGCGCACGGTAACTCGTATATGGTATTGGCCTTATTTGTCAAATAGGCAAATAAGGACAACGCTGTCATATACGCCATATTATACCAAATAGCAATGATAAGTGCAGCATAATTTATTTATAGATATAAAAGTTATTAAAAAAGCACTTATTGGACTATAATAAATATTATGTCTTTAAATGAGCCTTATAAGTTAGATAACAGTAGGTAGTCGAAAGTTAAGTTTAAGTTCGTGGTTTATAAAGTAGGTACCAACATTGTAAAATAAGCGACAAATAGCCGGATAAGAGTTTTGTATGAGAAGTGACTTTGTTGTTTTGTTGCGGTAGCCACAATATTTTGATGTGCACATTGTTGCTAGTTGTGATGTGACAACAAACAACTATAGCTCCTATGGTGTCCTCGTGTCTACACAATGTTGTTTGCGACGCGTACAGCCTGTTTTGACTACGAAATGGCTATAATGCGATCGGTTCCGTTCACGTTTGATTTTATCGACAATACAAACGTCCGCACGTGTAAATACAATTTTTCTCAAATTTACGCCGGCTCACGTATTGCCATGGTGAGTGTGATAACACCATTGAGCTTATCCAGATGAGGCGTAGCCTTATTTTCAGAAATTCCTCATTACACATGTCACATACATTTACCGGTGAGAAGGATGTATTTTTGCCTCGCGCCACTGCATAGGTAGGTACCACCATGGTGCTTTCTTTCGTGAAACAGATTTGCCGGGTTTCGAAAAGGAGCGCGGGGCAGGCCGCAGGCAATGTAACTACTGGCACCGAGACTTCTGTATCAGGATAGGCAACTCATGAATGAGTAACCGGAATAGTTTTGGGTGGACTAGTACGTGAATGTATACAAGATTAACCACTCACCACGGCTTATCTGCCATTTGCATATAGAACTAACGAAAATACTTATTATATATAAACGAAGTCACTTTGTATGTATTTTGGATTTGGATGAGGAAATAAAACAACAATATTGATAATTGCTATGTATATTGTACCGTCAGACATTCATGAATGGTTATCAACTTATCATGACAAAAATCTAAATGTATAAGTATTGCCTCTAAGTGGAACATTGTAAGTACTTATTAGTTAATACGCTGACAGAGATTAGATTACCAAAACTATCCCAACACTTTAAATGTTTAGGTACTAACGAGAGAAATATTTAATTAAAAAAATAACATCAATACTAATGAAACAGCCTCAAAAGAAAGTACAAATACGCAATGTACTTTATCGAAATAAATAAAAATATCTAATGGAACATTTTATTCGAATAATAAATATTATTATTTTACCCTTCTTAATATCACATATTATCTAGACATCAGTCAGTTACGGACAACATTCATCATTTGAGGTCAAAATTTGATTTCGACATAATATGATTAGTCATCAACTAATCATGTAGACTGTGACGACACGAGTAAGCAAGTTACACGT
Source organism: Helleia helle (assembly GCA_963853865.1). Lineage (NCBI taxonomy): Eukaryota > Metazoa > Arthropoda > Insecta > Lepidoptera > Lycaenidae > Helleia > Helleia helle. Next base: position 10,588,107 of record OY971418.1, on the reverse strand, counting down.
ACATCCAACGGATTTTATATCACCCTCGTTATAGCAGTCTTACATACCATAGAATCATAGCAAGGCTATCCATAAATTACGTCAAACGTTAGGGAGAGACATTGACATTCTTTGACAAGGGATGGGAAAAAAATTGTGACGTCACACTTCAACATCAAACTAATATCTTTTAGTCATTAACACGAATTCTTAAAAAAACTAAATCAAAAACAATCTTAACAGAAATAAAACTATGTGAAGTAATTTATGGATGGTCCCTAAACACAATATTATGTTTTCGCATATAAAATAACATCAATTCCTGTTCCACAGGTAAATATACTTAGTGACGAAGAATAAGTTACTTTATAGTAAGCATAAGGCCAACTTTTATATTGATCGAACAGCGCGTGGAAATTGTAGAAAAGCTTAAAGCATTAAAATAACGCGATCTGTTTCATGTTCAGGTCGATCTAGAAGTTAGGCATTTACACTAATTACATTAAGCAGCATATCATTAATGAAACCATGAATCACACAAAAAGTTTATTAACGTGCCTATATGTGCAAAACTACTGTTTGTGCATATCATCAGTTTGACCACGAACTATCACTTTAAAAGCAAAATTTACCAGATGCAAATAGATATGTAGTAAGGCGATATCTAAGATTTACTACAATGAATAATATTCGATGATTAATAAAATTAAGATTAACAGACCAGAAAAAAATAAAATAAAATTTTGTAGCTTTGTAATTCTGAAATTAGATCTATTTGTGCACTGTTGAGCACTTATTTGATAGAAGATTGTTCTTATAAATGTAAGTAACTGGTCATAATTCAAATCGTCTAACGATGAGTCTAAACACTACAAATGCAAATAACTATTTCTAAAAAATAACACTATGTGGTCTATAATACTGATGTGCTTCCATTTCTTTGTATCTAACCTACAGTTTGTTCGTCGATGTAAAACTACATTTGTTAATATTACAGCGTCATTTAAGCCATTATTCTAGAAAGGAATATAGAATCCTGTCGCTATGGCAGCAGTATAATATAGATTTATTATGAATTTTTCTTTTTGATTTTTTATCTATTCTATATTTCCAAGCTGTGCAACAATTTTCAAGCTTTCATATTCTTAACCCTTTAACCGCCAAGGTCGGAATAATCCGACAAATATTTTCGTGCCCATTTCGCCAAGGTCGGATATTTACGACCAAGTACCACTACACGGTTAATATGCCTTTTTTTGTTTAATAGTACTGTATTATATTAAAATAATGTTTATACTTGGTAAATAGTTAATGAAGGAATCATTTACAATTGATTATACTTTAGTTTCTTCATTAGAAGACCTAAAAATAATGTCTAAAGTTAAATAAATTACCGATATTATTATTAGAAAAGTGTATTGATGTCCAACGCCCGTGTCGGAAAAATCCGACAGTAGGGACGGGACATAAGCAATGATTTACTGATACAAAAATCCACATAAATTAAAATATGTCTGTTTATGCTAACTAATTTATTATAAAGCAATGGTTACTGAATAAATAAAATATGTGTTTATTTTATGTGTTTTTTTGGGGATGGGATATCGATCTACTGTTGAAAATCTCTATTTTTTGTAGGTATTTTTTTTTCGTTTTACTGTGCCTGGCGCTATTATATTTAAACAACTCAATTATTTAATCCGTGGAAACTATGAAATTAATATTATTTGAAATGCAATAACAAATATCGGAAATTATGTCACTTCACTATTCAAGCTGTTTTTTGCCATCTTTATATATTTACTTACAACATTATGGATTCAAATACTAGATATCAGTTTATATAAATTATAAATTAAGAAATAAATTATCGACATCGAAAAAGATAAGCACATTGCACATCACTATTTGTTGTAGGTATAAATTTTTCGATTTATGGTGCCGGCGCTAGAGGCACGACAATTGATTTTAAGCTCGGCGGTGAAAGGGTTAATAGTGCGTACGTGTAACTACAAGCTTGTACAACTTCGTGAGGCAAATGTATCAATATTGCAGGATTGTAAGGAGCTTCTTTAATTAATTGTAATTAAAATAAAATAGAGTGTAAAAAGTTGTTTTATTATAACAAAATACCTAGTAGTTTTCCTAGATTATTTATAAGGTCCATAAACTTAGGTTCACAATCACAACACAATTATTGTTGTTTTCTACACAACGTCTTTATCCTGAGTTTCATAATAAAATTTTGCAACACATTCATATTTTCTTTTAAGAAGAAAATATGAATGTGTTGCAAAATTTGCAAATAAAATACAAAATCTGTGTCTGGCATAATATGCCAGACATTTGCCAGATTATTCTATAATATCTTGTGGCGTATAATATTAAACATAAACTATAATATAGGTAAAAATTAACAAAAAATAAACTAAAGAAATAATTTATTTTTTTATAAGTCTTAAAGTTTTTCGCCTCAATCATGGAGAACCTTACAATTTTAAGAAAAACACACTCTCCCGGAATAATGTACATTTACCTCGAATATGATTCACCGAACGATTTTTAATAATGATGACACAGTAAATTTAGCAGTAGTTTCATAGAATAACTGTCACATTTAACAAATATGTCGGAACTATTCATCTTTAGGGTTAATTCTAATAGCTGCGTTGATTTCCTCCTTGGAGTGATCTTTGTCTCCCCAGCCCCATAGAGTATGGGATCCATCTCCGGTACGGTTCACTCGATTGCGGACTATTTCATCAGATACTGTTTTTAGGTCATACGCCCAGCCGATTTTAGAGAAGAAGTTAATGAATGCTGTGGTGAAGTTGATTCTGTTGTTACCGAGCTCAGCTGTCTTATAGTCCCACGGGAAAGTGTGGTGATAGTTGTGAAATCCCTCCCCCAAAGCGAACACAGCCACGGAAATGTTCTCCGATGGCTGGATGTTCTTATCGTACGGCTTGTCACCCCACTTGTGGGCGGCCGAGTTGACGAGCCAAGTTACATTCAAAATAGCCGCGTAACGGAACATAGCTGCGACGAAATATGCGTTTAGCCATGTCTCACCCCAGAAGTACACCGGAACTACAGTCGGCATGATGAAACAAGCGATAGGCATGAGGATTAAATAGTACCTGAAACAAATGAACGAATATCAGCATACAATAAACATCAACGAAACCTTAGAATAATTACACTAGAAATTAATACTAATAAAAACCAAGTCCGCGTGCCCATTTTGAAGCACCTTTCTTGGAGCCATCATGGCTCCAAACGCCGGGCCGCTGCGTAGTCTTGTGTGTCAAAGCAAGCAGAACGTGTCTCGCGAAAAAAATTAATTATGACGATTTGTGCAGTTAAATTGATTCACAATACATATGAAAAACAAAATAAATGTAATAAAATCAATTTTCACAGGAAATCTTTCAATATTTCATAGTATCTTTTAGTTTATTTAGGTTTAACTAAAAAAGTTTTCTTTCGCTGCTCAGTGTTGCCCGATTATGAAAATATTTTAAGTGACTTTTTAACCGACTTCAACAAAAAGGAGGAGGTTCTCAATTCGATGGTATTTTTTTTATGTATGTACACCGATTTCTCCGTCAATTGTGGGCCGATTTTCAAAATTCTTTTTTTGTTTTAAAGGGTATACTATGATAAGAAAACCAGGGTCTGATGATGGAATCCCAGAGAAATCGAGGGGAACTTTCGAAAATTGTAGGAGCGACTAGTGCGCTTAATATTTTTTTAAGTAAACATTTTAAAGCACTTCAATTTGATGAAGGTCTAAAGTCGATCTGATGCTGGAGCTGAAAGACAGTTGAGGGAACTCTTCGACGATTTACTTCAGTAACCTTGTGTTTGGGATTAATTGATTTGTATTGATGAGAACTTTCCACCTAGATGGGTTGTAACTGTGATTGGGGGTCTGATGATGAAGACAAAGGACAGTTAAGGGATCTCCTAAATAGTTTACAGTAGCTACCTTGTGATTGGACTTAATTAATTTATACTGATGAGAACTTTGCACCCATATGGGTGACACGTGCCATTACAGGTCTGATGATGGAGACCATAGCCAGTCGAGGGAACTCCTCGACTATTTACAGCTTTTGTTGGGCTTACTTCATACGGTTCACTATGCCAAAATGTCTATCTCTTTCTGCCTTTCTTTAATAAATCACTAAAAATTAAGAAATAAAAATTTTAAACAAAAAATTATAACCGACTTCAAAATATAAAATAACTAAAAAGTAATGAAATAATCGCGTTTCTTTAATTTTTGTGTCTACAACTAATAATCATCTAGTACTTCTACTAATGTACATTTTTTTTGCGTTTACCACGTCATTATTGTTATTCTTGGAGTCGGTGTCAGCTAAGTTAAATTGGTACAGCAACAAAAACATCACCGTCGTCCGTCACCGGTGTCGTATTTGTTGCTGTAGGTTAACCTACCTTGGCTTGGCTTGGACACAAAAATTAAAGAAACGCGATTATTTTATTACTTTTTAGTTATTTTATGTTTTGAAGTCGGTTATACTTAATTTTTTGTTTAATTTTTTTTCCCCACTGATTAATTTTAAAACAGTTGCTAATGATATTTACGTAGGTACCTACGTGATACGTTCTATTATGTGTTTGTGTGATTTAACGATATTACATTATTATACAAACAGTGAAAGAGTAACAAACGTTCATACATCATATACATATTACAACAAATTACATGTTGAAATAGTGTTATATATTATTAAATAGTAATATATTATAGTATATAAAAATTACTACTGTGTTTAATTCGAATAAAAAATAACATTTTACTATTTACACTTTCTTTTATTCGTTTCATATAAAATATAAACATTCTTTAACATACATAGCTATTTATCATTGCTATAACAAATTATTATGTACCTATATGCATGTCTATGGACGCTTTTACACCACGTCAATTATTATGAAAAAAAAAACAGCGGCCGATTTATTCCCCGTTTTCGAGAAAACTTTACCACTACTGGCAACTTCTATAAATGATGATGAAAATGAAGCACTAAGCTTCATTTTTGACAAAGCACTTGTATGAAGACTGTCTTTCTATAGTGTAATTATTCTAAGAACGAAACACAAACTACAATTGAAATCGCTATTACGTCTGACGGTTACACCAATTCGAGGGTTTGAATACTGCATATGACAGGCAGTATGATATAGAAACCTATATCATACTGGTAGCGCAGGTCCCAAATGTGTAGAAATTATATTTTTTTATAAATTAGTATCCGTAATATACAAAGCGGGTAAACGGGTGGTCACCCAGAATAACAAAAAATATAAGTATTTTATTGGACGAATACTAATTAATCATCGGTCTGATTATGTTTTTTTTTTTGTAAAATTGGTCTACATATTACTTACTTTACATTACAAGCTTACTATAGGGTCAGGTGCATAGATGAAAATTGGTCAATTTTTAATCTATGGTCAGGTGACTAATGTGCGATTTTTCATAAATATTAATCTTTATTTAAATGAAAAATTTTAAGTTATTTTCTTGAAATATTTTACTCATGCATTTGGTAATATTAAGTTCAAGCAGACAGAGATATGCACTAAGCGTTACATACACTAAAATACATCAAAAATCAAAATCATCTTTGCATAATATTTTCTTAAGTATACATAATATATTTAGATATTCAACAACATTGTCCTTTATTTGCTAATGGATGTCAAATATTTGTTTTGCTGTTTGTCTTTCTTTGTGTTTTTGGTAGTATAGGAAATTCATTGTTTGTTACTAGTAAATATTAAAGGCCTTTTCTAACATATTGGATAGGGGACATAATATGTATCTATTTTTTGAACGCCTGGAAATGCTCTGAGGCATTGCGCTGGGGAGTGGGTCTCCTCAGTCGGGTATGTGGGATTCGCTGCGCCAAAAAGCTGGTAAGTGGAGGCAGCTCTACCCAATAATACCCGGCGAGTGCCACCAATGCCGCCTTTGGTGAGGTGTCTCGGATCTAATGAGCAAACAAGGCACCTCGACGGCTAGTCAGCCTCTCAGGGTACCGACGCCACCTCCACGGAGGGGTTGTCCCGCACCATAGAATGACCCCTTCTAACGTTGAGACAGTACAATGGGGTGAGGTTCCCGTCCTCACCCCCTGCTTTTTTGGCCCCTCTTCTTATAAGAGGGGTACAAAGAGGCACCTCGGCTCAATTAGCTTCACCCAAGGTGCTGGGCACATCTTAGGCTACTGAGCCCCACCACCACACCAAGGCCTGAACCTATATTGGTAAGATAGTATTGGTAGATATTACATAAGAAATTATGTTGGATGATTGAAGTAGAAATTATTTTTCACAACCAGTATGCTGTATGGTATCCATAAATTGTCAGTCATACCTGTTGTGTCTTAAAAAATTCAACCACATCGGCTAATGTGCTTGTGCATTTAGATATTTCTATATTTTATGACTTACTTCTTTTGGAAGCGTAGAATAGGATCAGCATATAGGTCACTTATATCAATTCCTTTGCCTTTCTTCTTTAGTTCTGGATGTTTTCGAACCAGCAGCCAGCCAATATGTGAAAAGAAAAATCCTCGAGTGGCATTGTGTGGGTCAGCATCAGTCTCGGAATATTTATGGTGCATACGATGATCACGAGCCCAGTCAATTGCAGAGTCCTATGGCATACAAATTAAATGAAACATTACTCTCTTTCATGATAAATATAAAAAAATAAAAAAAAAAAATAGAAAAATATTTCTAATTGTATAAGTAAAGAGCATGTTCTTAACATTATCTCAAATTATTGTAGTATGTAATAAACATATGTAGTGGTATACTTAGATAACGATAGAAACTGTAATAATATATCAATATCAAAGAAATAATTGTATTTTGTGTAAAATGTACTTTTATTTACCTGGAAAGCCAATGTATTGAAAATCACAAGAATGAGACGAAGTGGCCACTTTGCTTTATAAGACTTATGAGCCCAAAGACGATGGGCACCAGCTGTTATTCCCAGGCCAGACATAACATAGAGGATAAAAGCTGAAAGATGATATAACTTAAGTACCTATTCAGGTCAAGGTCAGTTAACTAAAACTATCACTTTGCTCCCATGATAGCTTTGTGCATGTTATCAACAAAGTCACCTTGGGCTTAATATTCTAAACTCAGGTCATCTATGAGACCGCACCTTGAAAATGATGATAATTGTAGTTGTAATTACACTTCTTGATTAACCAGTAATTCAAAAAGCTGGATGGTGTTAATGTTTGCCACATGGGACATAATTATATATCCAATTTGTTTGTGAATACATTTGTTATAAGGTAAGGTACATTGTATGTTTTTTTTTGTAAATAACAAAACAGTCAAATTTTTTGATGAAAGTAAGCTTACCAAATATTTCGGTCTCCCATTTAGCCGAGAATAAAAACAAATATCCTCCATATATACCAGCGATATGCAGGTACGTAAAAGCAATGATATTTCTCCACACTAATTTCTTGGGATAGTTATCTGCTTGTTGAATTGGAGTATTAGGGAGAGCAAGGTCTGGAGTAACTCCGTCACTCTCAAACAAAACCCCATTAGCATCCGTCGAATTTGGTGCCATTGTAGTGACAATGTAACTAAAAAAAACACCAACCACTATAATGCTAAATTACCACTAAACAATATCCAAATTTGAATGAATGAATAATTGATATATTATACCGCAGATTATATTTTCACATGTCTTTTATAAAATATATTTCATGTTTGTTACCTACATGATAAGAATGCAAAAACTAACATTTAACAAATCTGTCAACTTTTCAAATGTCAATAATTTTAAACCTTAGTCTGCACAGCTTGTATAAATTTAGTCAAAAATAAAATAAATTATGACACTTCATCAAAAAATCTATATTTTTTTCAGTTAGGTACAGTATATTTTGTAACTTTGTTAGTTACAAAAAAAGTCACTTGCATTCGGACTATAGTTAATAAGTTCGACAGTTTTCGCTCGCTTTTCCAAATGAAAATAAAATAAACATAATATAATATATAATGTAACACTAAACTTTAAGTATCTACAGCTTGTTTATTAAATTATATGGGATACTAAACGCTACGCGTTTTTAATTACATACGAGAAATGCATTAATAAAAAACTAAATGTTATCAGCAACTTTTGAACCGAGAAAAATATCTGGGATACTAAACGCTACGCGTTTTTAATTACATACGAGAAATGCATTAATAAAAAACTAAATGTTATCAGCAACTTTTGAACCGAGAAAAATATCTGCGTAGTAAATAGAATTATCTGTTTGTTTATTGCAAATGTACACAATGCACATACTTAGATTATTTATAAGTGAAAGTATTTTTATTTTACACTAATAAAAATAAATAAATAAATCGAAGAAAATATTAAACCGCAATGTGAAAAAAATATTTTAGTTACTATAATATTGAGTTGCATATTATGTGTAATATTAGGTACCTAATATTATTTATTATTAGCACCGGTACTTACCAGTATAAACAATGTTTGGTTAAATTAAAACTTATTCACTGAAAGTAGCTTTCGTAATGAACTTAATATCCATTTAATGTCACTATTTATAAGGATTATGTACTTCGATTTTTTTAATATAGCTGATGCAACTGATTTGCACGTTTACGAATGAAGAACGACCCGTGGAATCACAATGATAAAATTAAACTTGTCACTTGTGTATTTATTTACTTGCACGCAGAAAACTTTAGCCCATTTCCCAGGTAATAGGTATTGTAAATTGTTCAGTACGGTGACGTTATGTCTGGCGGTTAGTTGAATAAAGATTACAGAGGGGAGCGAAGTGGGCACAATAACGTGCATGCGTCATTCGTCAACCGCTAAGCTCCTCGTGGATTGGATGTTTCAGTGGCGCGATACTTGGACCACGTTACAACCTACACCGCACACACACATTGTTAAAATAAAAGACCACGAGATCGGTTTGTGATCATGATCTTGATTGTGATCTTGATCGGTATTCAGTTCGGACGCTTTTATTCCTTATATTTTCTGGCAGCCGAAAGTGATTTGAAACATCGCTCATGGTTCCCAAAAAGTATCTGTTGCGAAATGCGAATCGTCTATCCACTCGTTTTTTCAGCAAAGGCTAATCAAGTAGATTTTATGGTTTTAGGTATAATTACACGGGTTGTTTGCTTGCGTATTATAGGTACCTATTGAAAACAAATCAAATATGAATTTTAATTTAAGTTGCCATTAAATTTAATATTAAGTAACAATCTTAGAATAATTACACTAGTGTAAGTATTGTTAATTACACTAGTGTAAGTAATGTAATTATTCTAAGGTAACAATAAAAATTACACCTTGGCGCTATTTGAAGTTAGGATTTGTCCACGTTGTCAGAAGCTACTTAACTAGTAGTTAGCACTATTATAGCGGTCGTTGAGCCGAAAACTGTTTATTAAACTAGAAAGTAAGACTAAAAAGTTGAAGTTCTTGATTTCCTAAGCTTAAATAACAGTAATAGTAGTAGTATATCTTTACCAACTGCTGCTACCGCAATTAAATCGTAGACATGGAAAAATACGTATCGTAGACATGAAAAATCCAAATATGTATTACTAGCTGTTGCCCGCACCTTCGCCCGCGCTAGCTAAGATATACAACAGTATACGGAGTGATGTTCATTATTTGTATATCCTAAGTTACTCCTTATAACATCAGCTATCTTCCAGTGAAAGTCCCGTCAAAATCGGCCCAACCGTTTTAGAGTTATAGATAGATAGATATATCTCTAAGACGATAGAGCCGGTTTGCTCAACAGATTCGGGGCATCTCACCAGGGGCGGCATTGGTGGCACTCGCCGGGTTTTAGTGGGTAGAGCTACGTCCACCTTACCACCTTTCGGGCGCAGTGAGTCCCACGTACCCGCCTGGGGAGACCCACTCCCCCGCGATGCCTCAGAGCATTTCCCGGCGTAAAAAAGGCAATTACTTACCTATTTATGTGTTGCCTATCCTGAGATATAAGATGTTAAGTCTCGGTGCCGGTAAATATTATACTGCCTGTCTTCTCTTCGAAACACAGCCAAGCTGTTTCACGGAAGAAATAAGCAAGATGGTAGTGCCCATGCAGCCGGGAGCGCGGCACAGCGCCGGTAATTGAAATAGAGATCGTGACCAAGCAATGATAACCTGCTCACGTGCTATTTTGAATATAATTGCTGTTGAAATTAGGAAAAACCCAGTTATCCTCGTCAGGCTTGAATCCAGATCTTTCACTTACGAGGTGATTCAATGTCTTACGATGTGAAATTGTCTTTCAAACGTCACTCAAACGTAAAATAAGTATTTGCTACTTTTACACAAGTAATCTCGTCAACAAGTTACCTTTTAAGTGAAAACTTTTTCTCCGTCTCCTAAAAATATGGTTGAGGTTTCGTTCGATTCGGGTCTTTACCTATGAAATTGCAGTTCTGCAGTACTGGCCATTTCAAATCAAAATAATTTTTGTTTGGCTAAGAATTCTAATTTCAAATTACTTTTATATAAAAAATATGGAATTATTTTTCCAAAAGTAGTCATTTCTTTATTGATTAGTGTTACACTTTCATCGCATTTCAATCTTTTTCGTCATCATGGATACGTTATAAATTCGAGTAATTATGGAATATGAGTACCTACCGTCGTGGCAGCAACGCGGCACAAGCGGCACGCAACATCAACGACGTTTACGGAGCTAACACTACAAACCAACGCACCACCTGTTATTGGTTTGCTCGCTTCCGTTCTGGAAATTTCGACCTGAAAAATGAACCTCGTGGTCGTCCGAGGACACGACTCGACTCCTGCACGACAATGCGCGACCTCATACTGCACAGCAGACGGTCTCCAAGTTGCAAGAACTGGGGTTGGAAAACTCCGTCATCCGCCCTACTCACCAGACCTTGCGCCTACAGACTACTACTTTTTCCAGAATTTGGATAACTTCTTGGCGGGAAAAAAATTCAATACTCGAGGGGCAGTACAAAATGCCTTTGAAGAATTTGTTGCCTGTTTTTTGTTTGTTTTTGTTAGTTTGAAGAATTTTAAATCTTCTCTATCAAGTCTTATTTCATTCTTCCTCTCCTAATTATCTAAAAGAGCGTTTCACATTTCTTTTTGATACTCATAATCTATCACTTCGCTGATCATATAATCTCAGACTTCAAACTCTACCACTACTTCTTTCTACTCTAAATCATTCTCTGTCCGTGCTGTTTTACTCTGGAATTCGCTTCCCCTACATATCCGGCAAGCACAATCGCTAAATATTTTCAAAAACCTTGTGAGAGATCACTATTTAAATTTTAAAATCTAACCCTTCATGTCATAAGTCATTTTTCCTCTTGTTTGCTTTCTTATAACTATAATCGTTCAACAAATCCATCTTATTTACATTTTACGTTCATTGTTTTATGTATTAATTATTTTATATATTACATCTTTATCCATTAGGTATATAAAGAATTAAGTATATATTACATTAGATCTGTACGTTGTAATATGTGTGTGTGTATGTATGTATATAACATGTATATGTGTATATATTTTTATATATTACATTTTTCTATTACAACTATGCACCTACCCTACTCCCCCTTCGTACTCGTTTCTACGACACTCTTTTCCTCAAAGGTTGTCTGGAAGAGATTAGCGATAAGAATAAATAAATAACACTTTATTGCACTCCAAAAAACATAATTCAATAAACAAATATTAAAACCTAGAAATAAGAGTACAAAAGGCGGTTTTGTACTCTTATTTCTAGGTTTTAATATTTGTTTATTGAATTATGTTTTTTGGAGTGCAATAAAGTGTTATTTGGGTGAATCAACTATTTTACCCACTTATAAATTTCACCCGGGAATACATAGATGACGCTATTTACCGTAGGTAGCTTCATTTGTGTTTGCTTTTGCTCGCATGGTGCGGCGGTGTCCTTTGATAGCGCTGTCGAGCCGTGAGTTCGCGGAGAACGTTCACAAGGAGTGCGTACATTTTTGTGTCGTCTGCTGAGTGACCGCGATTTCTCGATGTAAGTTTATTATTTATTTAATACAATCAGATGGTTTTGCAGTATCATTCAATGTTTTTGATTAAAGTTAACGTTTAATACCACAATCAAATTATATTGCGCTCTTTAGATAAAAATATCCCGATTGTCTGCGGAGTTACTTGTATACTGAGTTACATTGGTGGTAACTCCTAAGGCATTCACATACTTAGTGAGACTGGCTTGTAGCAACATAAAGTAAAATTAACTCTATTTTATTAACTTTTTAAACTTATCGTGATTATTTTTATGAATAATGATATGTTTGATATTTAGGTATTGATTTTATTATGATATTATTGATTTGTTTGATACTAACTTACCTAAAATTAGTTAAAATTATAGCCTGACCAGAAATATATAAACCCTGCATTGGTGTTGCCACTCTATCTTTTAAACGGTAACACATAGTAGGTATAATCCATACAGAAATTAGTTCCGAAATTTTCCGCAACATGCCGAGGGTTTTTATTCTTCTGGTCAGGCTATACTTACATTAATTGAGTAACTTTGACAACGTTCACAACACGTTGACAACGAAAAAGGATCATATTATTTTTTACTTTTCTATTTTTTATTCCTCGGTTTAATTTTTATTGTATATTGACTTAATTTTAAACTAATTATAGTAAATAGTAATATATTATGTATAAATATAACACGTATATAATATTTTCAGAAAATTTGATAGACCGAAAATGGCGCGACTAACGGCGGCAGAAAAACAAAGGAGATACAGGGAAAAACTCAAAAAGAACCCTGAAATATACGAATAATCTAAAAGAAAGCACCATAAGCATTACCAAAAAGTTAAAAGGCTCGTAAAAGACTTAACACCTAAAGAAAAGAAGCAAGCAAACGTCATCTGGAAATTGAGACAAAGAGAATACAGAAAGAAGAGATATAATTTACAATCGGCCTTGGATGCAACACCACCTAGTTCCCCGGTATGTGAACTCAATGTCTACAATGAGTCACCACCAGTATCTCCGGCATCAATAGCATCCCAAGTACGCGGACGAAAGAAAGTAAGAAAGGATAGAAGTAAAGTGTACAGAGAGAACAAAAAAATACTAGAAGAAAACAAACAGTTGAAAAAGAACTGTGAGAAGTACAAGAAAAGACTGAATAGAAACAAAGTAAAGAAAAGGGAATCTAAGGATCAGAAAGAGAAACAAAAGTATAAGCTATTGACTATAAGTGAATATCGAGTCCGTGAGTTCTGCGATGGAAGTGACTGGTGAAGCAGAAAACGTGAAAATCTCGAAAGAAATGAACTTTGAACCTTCTGGTCATTATTCTTCCGATACATCTGACGATGATGTGCCACTTGCTGTACTGAAAGATATTCAAAATATACCACCTCATCGAAGTATTTATCGAGCAGCTTACAGCGATTGTGAACAGCCAGAGCAAGAGGATGACAAAGAAAATAGTAAAAATAGATCGTTAGGAGAGGACAATTCAGCTGGACCGCTGGCTACGACGAGTAACCATGAAGCTACACTACTGCTGTCAGCTGGTGATTTTCTGCATGTTTTTGAGTCTGGAATGGAAAAGAAAATGTATTCTTACGTGTGTCAAGCCTTGACATCTATTGAAGAAGACTGCGAACTGAAAGTCATGTTCCTACGGGTTTTAAGTGACGATGCAAAGACGTTCAAAATTGAACCGAATGATGTAAGCTATGTCGGTTATGAAGACATTATAAAAATCTTACCAACTCCAGCCTTTTTAGGAAAAGGGCAATACAAATTTGAAACCCCAATTGATGTTTTCGAAATGTGAGATTATATCTGAAATTATTGTTATTATTTATTCGTTAAGTTTATTTTTTAAATTTAGTCCCACATTATTGAGTTAAATATCTTCATTATGTGTAGTTGTACCAATAGTTTAATATTATAATGTCTTAGGCGTTACCCAAATTTGTCTCTGGAGTTACTTATTGTCCCCAATATAAACATTTTATTTTCGATCAAAATATGCTTATTTTTTTCATTACATTTTTATAGTATCAGTACTTTAATCTAACAATTAGCGAGCTTTAATAAATAATTAATTCTCATTTGTAATTTTATTGTATTAAGTTTTATTAAGAAATAGCTGTAATTTTTTGTTTAAAGGTAACGCAAGAGACCAATGTCTGTTAGTTTTGTACTTAAATTTAAGAATATTACGAAGACTGATTTTGCCAAAACATTTGATTATGCATGTAAGAGAAAATAAACAAAAAATAATAATGTTTAGGTGTTTCATTTACCATTTATGTAACATTGAATGCATGTAACTCAGGTGACAGTTTTTACCAGTTTGCGTAGTTGATTTCTAAAAAAACTGTTAAAAATATGATTTAACGTCGCTGTCCTTCTGGGTTATTTATTGAGATGATATTTCTAATGCCCATATCAAGTTAAAATAAAGGAAAATTAATGTAATTTTTTTCAAAATCAATATTTCTGACCTGTCCTTAATGTGGGTAAAATAGTTGATTCACCCAAATAACACACAAAACCGCCTTTTGTACTCTTATTTCTAGGTTTTAATATTTGTTTATTGAATTATGTTTTTTGGAGTGCAATAAAGTGTTATTTGGGTGAATCAACTATTTTACCCACATTAAGGACAGGTCAGAAATATTGATTTTGAAAAAAATTACATTAATTTTCCTTTATTTTAACTTGATATGGGCATTAGAAATATCATCTCAATAAATAACCCAGAAGGACAGCGACGTTAAATCATATTTTTAACAGTTTTTTTAGAAATCAACTACGCAAACTGGTAAAAACTGTCACCTGAGTTACATGCATTCAATGTTACATAAATGGTAAATGAAACACCTAAACATTATTATTTTTTGTTTATTTTCTCTTACATGCATAATCAAATGTTTTGGCAAAATCAGTCTTCGTAATATTCTTAAATTTAAGTACAAAACTAACAGACATTGGTCTCTTGCGTTACCTTTAAACAAAAAATTACAGCTATTTCTTAATAAAACTTAATACAATAAAATTACAAATGAGAATTAATTATTTATTAAAGCTCGCTAATTGTTAGATTAAAGTACTGATACTATAAAAATGTAATGAAAAAAATAAGCATATTTTGATCGAAAATAAAATGTTTATATTGGGGACAATAAGTAACTCCAGAGACAAATTTGGGTAACGCCTAAGACATTATAATATTAAACTATTGGTACAACTACACATAATGAAGATATTTAACTCAATAATGTGGGACTAAATTTAAAAAATAAACTTAACGAATAAATAATAACAATAATTTCAGATATAATCTCACATTTCGAAAACATCAATTGGGGTTTCAAATTTGTATTGCCCTTTTCCTAAAAAGGCTGGAGTTGGTAAGATTTTTATAATGTCTTCATAACCGACATAGCTTACATCATTCGGTTCAATTTTGAACGTCTTTGCATCGTCACTTAAAACCCGTAGGAACATGACTTTCAGTTCGCAGTCTTCTTCAATAGATGTCAAGGCTTGACACACGTAAGAATACATTTTCTTTTCCATTCCAGACTCAAAAACATGCAGAAAATCACCAGCTGACAGCAGTAGTGTAGCTTCATGGTTACTCGTCGTAGCCAGCGGTCCAGCTGAATTGTCCTCTCCTAACGATCTATTTTTACTATTTTCTTTGTCATCCTCTTGCTCTGGCTGTTCACAATCGCTGTAAGCTGCTCGATAAATACTTCGATGAGGTGGTATATTTTGAATATCTTTCAGTACAGCAAGTGGCACATCATCGTCAGATGTATCGGAAGAATAATGACCAGAAGGTTCAAAGTTCATTTCTTTCGAGATTTTCACGTTTTCTGCTTCACCAGTCACTTCCATCGCAGAACTCACGGACTCGATATTCACTTATAGTCAATAGCTTATACTTTTGTTTCTCTTTCTGATCCTTAGATTCCCTTTTCTTTACTTTGTTTCTATTCAGTATTTTCTTGTACTTCTCACAGTTCTTTTTCAACTGTTTGTTTTCTTCTAGTATTTTTTTGTTCTCTCTGTACACTTTACTTCTATCCTTTCTTACTTTCTTTCGTCCGCGTACTTGGGATGCTATTGATGCCGGAGATACTGGTGGTGACTCATTGTAGACATTGAGTTCACATACCGGGGAACTAGGTGGTGTTGCATCCAAGGCCGATTGTAAATTATATCTCTTCTTTCTGTATTCTCTTTGTCTCAATTTCCAGATGACGTTTGCTTGCTTCTTTTCTTTAGGTGTTAAGTCTTTTACGAGCCTTTTAACTTTTTGGTAATGCTTATGGTGCTTTCTTTTAGATTATTCGTATATTTCAGGGTTCTTTTTGAGTTTTTCCCTGTATCTCCTTTGTTTTTCTGCCGCCGTTAGTCGCGCCATTTTCGGTCTATCAAATTTTCTGAAAATATTATATACGTGTTATATTTATACATAATATATTACTATTTACTATAATTAGTTTAAAATTAAGTCAATATACAATAAAAATTAAACCGAGGAATAAAAAATAGAAAAGTAAAAAATAATATGATCCTTTTTCGTTGTCAACGTGTTGTGAACGTTGTCAAAGTTACTCAATTAATGTAAGTATAGCCTGACCAGAAGAATAAAAACCCTCGGCATGTTGCGGAAAATTTCGGAACTAATTTCTGTATGGATTATACCTACTATGTGTTACCGTTTAAAAGATAGAGTGGCAACACCAATGCAGGGTTTATATATTTCTGGTCAGGCTATAATTTTAACTAATTTTAGGTAAGTTAGTATCAAACAAATCAATAATATCATAATAAAATCAATACCTAAATATCAAACATATCATTATTCATAAAAATAATCACGATAAGTTTAAAAAGTTAATAAAATAGAGTTAATTTTACTTTATGTTGCTACAAGCCAGTCTCACTAAGTATGTGAATGCCTTAGGAGTTACCACCAATGTAACTCAGTATACAAGTAACTCCGCAGACAATCGGGATATTTTTATCTAAAGAGCGCAATATAATTTGATTGTGGTATTAAACGTTAACTTTAATCAAAAACATTGAATGATACTGCAAAACCATCTGATTGTATTAAATAAATAATAAACTTACATCGAGAAATCGCGGTCACTCAGCAGACGACACAAAAATGTACGCACTCCTTGTGAACGTTCTCCGCGAACTCACGGCTCGACAGCGCTATCAAAGGACACCGCCGCACCATGCGAGCAAAAGCAAACACAAATGAAGCTACCTACGGTAAATAGCGTCATCTATGTATTCCCGGGTGAAATTTATAAGTGTAACTCAGCATACAAAGGTAAAATCATTCTAGTAAGGGACACAGTTTACAGATTTTTTTATGAAAAAGTGATTAGGTCCATCTCTATTTTATTATGCACACGATAAACTATTACTTATTATCTTATTGTGCACGAAGCATTAACCGAAAGCAATAAGCGTAAGTTCATTTAAAATGAAAGCCCACATAGTGACTGTGGTCTTGGGACAGGAATATTTTGTATCGTACGAATTTTTCGTGTACTGAGTTACCAAAAATTTTCAGGGAAATTATACATTTTCGATTACGCTATCAAGCTTCCCGTTGTGCCTAATAATATTAGATATAGTATCTGTGCTCATTAAGTTTTTAAATATAATCATATAGCGTATTTCAATAACAAATGGTCGGGGACAGCAAAGTGTGGGTAAAATAGTTGATTCACCCATTTATTTATTATAATTATCTATACTAATATTATAAAGCTGAAGAGTTTGTTTGTTTGTTTGAACGCGCTTATCTCAGGAACTACTGGTCCGATTTGAAAAATTTTTTCAGTGTTAGCCCATTTATCGAGGAAGGCTTTAGGCTTTATCATCACGCTGTGACCGCGTGTGTGAGTACCGCGGGCGAAGCTGCAGCCAACAGATATTTTTATAAGCAAAAAACCCAACGCCTTTTTTAGTTTTAATTTGCTTATAACCTTTGTAATTTTTACCAGCTCATCTTCATTTTTTTCAAAAATATGCTTAGAATAATTACACAATAGAAAGACAGTCTTCATACATAATTCTGCCGCATACAGCGTTGAACATAAAGTCCATCAGAAAATCCATCGAACTAAATATTGACTTTTAGCTGTTGCAATAAAGGCAATAAAAATATATATTGTTTTTCTTGGATATACTTTTTTTTATTAATATAAGCATTTTCACAATAATTCAGCGCCTTATCAGATGATCCATACGCGCTTATCTGCAACTTTGTTTACACATTCACGTTGTTTTGACAGTGATATAGTTTACGTAAAATCATCGCATGTGGAAAATGCTTGATAACAGTGCATCGATGCGTGCGAGACCAACTCGTGCACAGAGTACGTTTTAAAAGCTTTTATTTAACTTGCAATGTATGCATGTAAGTATGTTTGTTCGGGCATATATTTTTATTGCCTTTATTGCAACAGCCTAGTCCATATTTAGTTGAGAGTATGTGTTTGAGAGATAGGTACTAGATATCTTAATGCTACAGTGAAGCTACACCTTTGTTGCTTAGACAGGTAGCCAACTGTAATAATAATAATATATATGCACGCTTTTTACACCACGTCAATCTGGTCCCATGGTAAGCTCTCGAAGAAATATATTTAATACTTTTATATATATATATATATATATATATATATATATATATATATATATATATGAGATTTTTATTATATAATACACATATTTAATACACATCCTCGACCCAGAAACACAACACTTTTATTTCTCTGGCAGGATTCGAACCCGCTACCTCCAGCGTGAGCGCTTACACGCTTACCATTGAGCCACCGAGGTCGTCTGTAAGGTAGTAGTAATTTACTACGAATCTTCTTTCTTTTTTACGATGGTAAAGTGGCACTAAAGAGCCTATTGTGAGATTTGCTAGTAACTGTCCTGTATCTGAAATCGTCCTATTTTTACAGACATATTTTGAGTGTATAACTCGAAGGGCAGAGGTAACTTCGAAAGTCGGTAGGTCCAGACAGATAGATGGAGATGGTGTATGTTCTATGTTATTTACTTAATAAGATATTTTATACCTTTATTTAACATTTATGTATTAATTCTACAGCTGAACAAGAGGTTGTATACAGGGTCTGTCGTAAATAATGGATAATCCGATAAGTGGAGGTAACCCCGATGTCAGGCTACAATAAAATCTAGTTTTTACGTCAGTTTTAACAGTGTAAAAATGATGCATACTTTTAGTTTTTTTTTTAATTTTTGCTCCTTTGATCATTCAATCGGTTGCCATTTCTTTAAAATTAGGTATTTTTGTGTATTTTTTTGGCATCGTACTCCTAAAGACTTGTTTTATTAAATTTAATTACATTTATAGCCGTTGTTATCGTAAAATATTATTAAAACTAACATTTTAAGTAATTTTTTCCGTTTTTTTGTAATTACTTGTAGTTTTGACCCTTGATTGTGAAAAAAAAAGTATGGTGCTATAGCTGCCCATTATCTTAAAAACATGGCTAGTATGTGTAGATTCTAAAAAGGTATGATAGTGGGTACCTTAGCAAATAATATTAGCTCCAGGAGCAAAAGAACTAAGCTAGGTCGGGATTTCAATTTCTCAAGTAATGTCATAATTTTCGTGATTCAAGCTATAACACACCAAGACATGATTTTATTCCATTAAGAATGCAATTTTAATCTAAATAGTATCTAATCATCTGTTAATTTGAATTCGTAAAAAATACATGCGACTATGTGTAACTAGTTACTACAAGTTTATTCCAAATTCAAAGGGATCTTCAGGTAAAAAAAACAACAAAGACAAGGTTATACAAAGGCCTCCTTGCGTGTGAGAAGGACAGCGCATCAGCTTTGGTTTTTTATCCTTAAGGCGCGAATCTCTCCCAGACCTCAGTGTGATTTTGACTATCGCATGCGTGCGTTTGTTTTTTGTGTATTTACATTTAACCGTTTTTGTTTTCTTACTGGACTTTGATTTGCCTTCTGTTTTGAACTTGTTAACGTGTGACCCTGACAACAGTGCTCTATTAACGGACTTTGAGTTTGCTTTTGTTTATTTGTGGGAGTAATGCCTCAACAATACACTCCGGCCGAATATGCAAACATGCATTTCATTTACGGTGAATGCAACGGCAACGCTACTAGAGCAGCTGCAGTTTATCGTGAAAGATACCCAAATGCTCGGCATCCAGACTACAGAGTGTTCATTAGGGTGCACAATGCATTCTCAGAAGGAAGATTTCCTGGCAGCGGTATTGGCGGAGCCAGAGAAGGTAGACCTCAACGACACAATCCAGCTGAAGTGTTGGAATTAGTGGAGGAAGACCCTGGTACGTCCATAAGTGCCATTTCGCGTCGTACTGGTATACCTAAAAAATCAGTGCACCGAATTTTAAAAAAGCACGAACTCTACCCTTATCATTTACCAAAGGGTTCAAACATTATTGCCAAGGGACTCGGAATTAAGAGTTACATTTTGTCGTTCAATGCTACGAAAAATTAGAGAAAATCCAAATTTCTTTAACAAAATTTTATGGAGTGACGAGTCAACGTGTCGAAAAGATGGATTTTTGAATCTCCACAACTTACACAGCTGGCAGCTACGAAACCCCAGACTGATACGCGCCGACAGATCGCAGTATCAATTTAAAATTAATTTATGGACTGGTATTATTGGTGGGCAAATCATAGGTCCTTATGAGTTGCCAGCGACAATAAACGCGGAAATCTACTTAAATTTTCTAGAAAGTACGTTACCCGGGTTACTGCAAGATGTGCCACTCGAGACTCGAAACATGATGTGGTTACAGAATGATGGATGTCCTGCGTATTACGCTGTTTCTGTGCGGAACCATTTAAACAATGAGTACCCCGGTCGGTGGATAGGGCGTTTGGGTCCAATTTTATGGCCACCACGATCGCCAGACCTAAACCCATTGGACTTCTTTTACTGGGGTTGTATGAAAGAGAAAGTATAGAGCCGAGAAATAAATACAATAGAAGAGTTGCGAGCGCGTATTCAAGAAGCGGCTCGTAAAATTGAAGAAGCTGACCATGGACGCCGGATTAAAAGATCCTTCATTAGGAGATGTAGAGCGTGCATTGCTGCACGCGGAGGACATTTTGAACATTTAGTGTAATCGAAGCAATAAATGTTTTGACCAGAAATAACCTTGTTTTTTATTGTAATGCTTCTCTTACTAACAATAAATATCAATGTCCTTCTCACACGCAAGGAGGCCTTTGTATAACCTTGTCTTTGTTGTTTTTTTTACCTGAAGATCCCTTTGAATTTGGAATAAACTTGTAGTAACTGGTTACACATAGTCGCATGTATTTTTTACGAATGCAAATTAACAGATGATTAGATACTATTTAGATTAAAATTGCATTCTTAATGGAATAAAATCATGTCTTGGTGTGTTATAGCTTAAATCACGAAAATTATGACATTACTTGAGAAATTGAAATCCCGACCTAGCTTAGTTCTTCTGCTCCTGGAGCTAATATTATTTAAGGTACCCACTATCATACCTTTTTAGAATCTACACATACTAGCCATGTTTTTAAGATAATGGGCAGCTATAGCACCATACTTTTTTTTCACAATCAAGGGTCAAAACTACAAGTAATTACAAAAAAACGGAAAAAAATTACTTAAAATGTTACTTTTAATAATATATTACGATAACAACGGCTATAAATGTAATTAAATTTAATAAAACAAATATTTAGGAGTACGATGCCAAAAAAAATACACAAAAATACCTAATTTTAAAGAAATGGCAACCGATTGAATGATCAAAGGAGCAAAAATTTAGAAAAAAACTAAAAGTATGCATCATTTTTACACTGTTGGTAAAACTGACGTAAAAACTAGATTTTATTGTAGTCTGACATCGGGGTTACCTCCACTTATCGGATTATCCATTATTTACGAGAGACCCTGTATAATGTATATATGTACCTAGTTATAGTGGAGTTAGGAGATAAAACAAAAAATAACATTTTATATAACATTGGGCAATACATTTATTCATAATCTCTGGATATAAGTTCAGGCGGCCACTTGTTCGTAACTTTAGGCAGCAGCGAGGCGGGGCACAGGAGGAGCTCGTATATGGAGCTCAGGGAATAGCTACCCAGGCAGTTTAACGCCCACTCGTAGTTCACTGGCACGATGGAATGTTCCATGGCAAGGTCTGAAAAAGGCATATAAGTCACAAAAAGAAAAAGCTATACGTAAAAAGAGGAATTTAAGTCTCAAGGACAATATCCGTGCAGTGGCCGGTGGCTGATACGACTTGGATGCGAGTGGCGGGGGTTTTGACGCTCATTAAAGAGACCTCTATAAAATTGCTCTGATGTCATTTTTGGTCAAATGGCCAGAAAAAGTTATAAGGCCCAAAAGAAAATATGTTTTTAAAAAATTAGTTAGGTACTTTGTTTATAGCTTTTTTTACTTTCCAGTTTACGATAAAAAGTAATAGGAATAAAGTTGAAGACAATTTAATTTTCTACAAATAATGTCTTATAATTTTCTGTAGGG
Organism: Helleia helle; assembly: GCA_963853865.1. Classification (NCBI taxonomy): domain Eukaryota; kingdom Metazoa; phylum Arthropoda; class Insecta; order Lepidoptera; family Lycaenidae; genus Helleia; species Helleia helle. Next base: position 10,565,416 of record OY971418.1, on the reverse strand, counting down.
TTGCTACCTTGCTAGTTTACGAGATACAGAAACCCTTTGAACCCCCTTTTCCAAGATGGCGGTCGGGGGACGAGGGTGGCGACTCCAAAAACTTAACTTGAGCTTATACTAACCTTTACACATAAAAAAAACAAAATTGCGTCCTCTAAGAGTAAGTAAGTCCTAAATGTAACTTTTCAATGGACTAGTTGGAAATTATTCAAATTGTTACGAGCCAATGGCAGCACCAGGCGGATGTTACGTCGTTTATATATCTAAATCAACGAATTAGAAAAGGTATGGAATACGAACTGCGCTAAAAAACGGTTCCTCGCAAACTACAATCAAGTGGGCGGGGCCAAAAAAGTACAATCAATTTGTCTCTCAGTCTACTGCGCGTACTGTGACAGTCTAGACGACCGTTGCGTTGACGAAAAAAGAGTCTCATTTTTGTCTCGTTTCCCAGAGACAAAAATGAGCTCCTGTGTTGTAAAATGGTGTAAGAGACGAAAAGAAGGAAGTAAAAAGCAAACTGGGATAACTTATCACAGGTAAGTTAATAATTTCGTATTTTATACACGCTTAAACAACCTCCATATAAATTTTTGTGGTCAGTATTATGCAATCAGCAGGCAGCCTATTTTATATACTGAAATGTTATATTAAATTTTACATTGAGTACCGAGTTTTTATATTTATATTTTTATTCCTTATTTATGTTTTTATCTATTATTTACTTTTAGTTTCCCCATAAACGAGATTCGGCGTTTACAATGGATTGCAGCAGTCCGCTTAGAAAGAAGACAAGATGACTGGTTACCGACTAACGCCAGTAGAGTGTCTTGTATACATTTTGGAGGTTCTTCTCAGTACTCATGGAACAGGTGGTACATTTAATTGACGTTCAAAAAGATACTTTAATGGTTCTATTTTGAAAAAAAAAATGTTAATTTCTTAATAAAGAGAAATACAACTATTTTGACTTGTGATTTTTATTTTATGCCCCATTCCCATTTTTCAAACATTATTGACATTTTAATAATAAAAAACAAGGTTACAACAGACTGTCAACTACTCTAAGGCTTAAAAATATACGAAATATGGACAGATTCTGTATAGTGAGTAAATAATGACTTACTCTCAATTTGATAATAATTATTGGTTAAAAACAGTCATTTTATTACTCTTCATATTCAGACAAAATAAATGTAGGTTTCCACATTAATTCATATAATCAATTACTTTATAATAAAATTAACAAATGTCAGACTAATGCATAATATCATCCTTCCACATCTCAACTGACATTGTCATTGTACATGTCGCGTAATAGTCCATCACGTTCGCACTCACTTTCTTTGATATTTCAGTTTCATTCTATCACTATCCTCCTAAATTAGATTGCGCCTTATATGGATAGGTGGACGAATTCATGTGCACATATTAAATTTAGCAGAGTATTTTGTATTGCGCGTGTGCAAATCGTGTTAGTATTATCAGTTTAGTAGTGTGAGTTTGGAACCACATTTTTCCGAGCTTTGTAAGAGAGTTATGTTTCCATACCTTTACTAATTCGTTGATCTAAATGCATAAATTTAAGTAGTTTAAATTATAGACTTCCGGTGGCACCAAAAGGATATGCCATTCGTGAAGATAATATTGAATAATAATTAAAGTTATAAACCAGTCTACACGGGTGAAGCTACGGACAACGGCTAGTACATAACCGCTCTATTGATTCTAATAATGATCTACATTTATCTCAAATACATTGCCCTGTGCACTACTTACGTTTTATTGACACTACAAAGCATCATTTTAATCTTTGTTACTTAATTGGTCTCGTGTGTCATAAAATGAAACAAAGTGTAAGGATAGGAATAATTATGAAAATACCACGCGATTGGTGTGTGTCATTTATAATCGACGTGGTGTTCAAAGTCCATTTAATTTCCAAGAAACTACAACTTCTACTTGAAGGTCAACCATGCATCTGTTTTTAGGGTTCCGTAGCCAAATGGCAAAAAACGGAACCCTCATGGATTCGTCATGTCTGTCAGTCTGTCGGTTCCGTCCGTATGTCACAGCCACTTTTTTTCGAAACTATAAGAACTTTGTTGAAACTTGGTAATAAACTTTTTCATCAAACCCATACGTGTATCTATGGATCGGACGGAACGGGTATCTATGGATAGGTCTTCAAAAATGATATTGAGGTTCCTAATGTCATCTTTTTCTAAACTGAATAGTTTGCGCGAGAGACACTTCTAAAGTGGTAAAATGTGTCTGCAACTTCTAAAATAAGAGAATGATGAAACAGGAGTAAGTAGCTTTTTTAATACGTCATAAATCGTAAACAGCAATTTACCTTTCAAAAAACATTTAATTTCATAATTTATATATAAACCTTATGCATAAACCGTGAACCATTATTTTTTAATAATAAATCTGTAATAGTTGCCTAAGTAAATAATAATTATTTTGCTGTAGTGTCTAATATTGTATATACGTTTACCGGTTTATCTCGGATAAACTCACGGGCTAATCTAGTATTATATTTCGGATGTAGAAAAACTATATTCACTATAGGTGACTCATATAGCCCCAACAAGATAAGGATAAAATTTCCGTTAATAATTGAATTAACCTTCACACGAAACGTGACGGTCACGTGTCGGGAGGATGCGCTGTGACAGGGTACTTAAATTCGGACTTGGTTTAAAATATCAATGTTTTGAGAATGTCGTGGTGCAATGAATTATGAAAACAAACGTGATGTAATAGATTCGGTTTATTTCATACATTGTTGTCTTTTTTTTTCTTTAACGCCGGGAAATGCTCTGAAGCATTCCACGGGGGAGTGAGTCTCCCCACGCGGGTATGTGGGACTCGCTGCGCCCGACAGCTGCTAAGTGGACGCAGCTCTACCCACTAAAACCTGGCGAGTGCCACCAATGCAGATTTGGTGAGGGGCACAGGCACAGGGCACCTCGACGGCTCGTCAGTCCCATACATTGTTGTCCCTGGCCGTCCAACGGGCCTAAGATTAAAAGAGAAATTTGTATTGTCATGATGACTCCCTCGTGATTGACCGATATAAGCTATGCCGCAAGTATAACCTTCTTTCTTACATGTTTCATATGGAACAGCTTTGCTGCATTTCGGAAAGAATGAGGGCACCGAGACTTACCACCAGGATAGGCAACGCATCGGAGGTGGGAGAAGGACCTGGCCCGGCAGCCGCATGGCAAAAACCTAACGGCTGCTCTGCGTCCGGTCCACGCGCGGTGGATGCGCCGTAAGCGCAAACCCCTCACCTTCCGTGTGACGCAGGTGCTCACCGAGCATGGTTGCTTTGGTGAGTACCTGTGCCGGACGGCCCACAGGGAGCTTTTGACAGTGTGTTAACAGCTCCCTGTGTGTCACGATTGTGGCGCGGCGGTGGACTCGGCCCAGGCATTCGAGGTGTGCCCGGAATGGGCGGCGCTATGTCACGATCTGACATCATTTGTCGGACGAGACTTGTCTCTGCCGTACGTCATCGCCGCGATACTCTGTGACGACGAGTCCTGGACGGCGATGGTCTCCTTCTGCAAGACAGTAATGTCCCAGAAGGAGGCCGATGCGCGGGTGTGAGAGGAGGCTGCCGACGAGGCCACTCAACGAACGGGGGTACGAAGGAGGCGTTTCCTAATGCGCCTCCAATAATGCCCCTGTGTTCGTGTCGGTCTTTAGGATGGGAACCTGGGCCCAGTAGGACACGACGTCGCTGGGACCGTAGTAGCGGCCAGGCAGTCCTCCCCTTACGAGGAGTAGTCTGCCCTTCGCCGGCGCCAGCCTGTCACTGAGGTGATCCTGTTGCCTGCAGATCCGGGACCCTGAAAAAGCGGCTGAAGGCGCTCACAGTGCTTTTAGTTTACGGGTAGGACACTCCTTTTTTTTTCGGAGGGATCTATGCTAATGGCCCGAAGGCCCTAATGCTTTATCGGATTAGTGTGAGCCAATTCGGTTCGATTTTGATTTAAAAAGTGGGGGGTTGCCCCCCGCCTACCGTGCGGTCAGCGACCACACGGCCTCCTGGCGTCGGTTGTGTGTCAGTGGCGGGACTGTGCCGCGTCACCGTCGGGTGGAGTGGAGCCCCAGGCGGTAAGGACACTCCTAGGTGCGAGTCCCACATAGGGTCCGGATTTACTCGATATCCTGGTTGCATATTTTGTAAAAAGCATTTCCCTATGATAACAAAAAAAAAAGGATAGGAAACGTTCTTATCCTTTTTTTTGCATATTTTAGTTGCATATTTTGTAAAAAGCATTTCCCTATAATAACAAAAAAAAAAAGGATAGGAAACGTTCCTATCCTTTTTTTGCATATTTTAGTTGCATATTTTATAAAAAGCATTTCCCTATGATAACAAAAAAAAAAGGATAGGAAACGCATGATTTGCCTCTGGCAAATCATGCGTGGGGTGAACTAGTTTGTGGTCAAAGGCGACATTGATCATTTATGATCATTATCGTCTGCCACCTGCCTATCCTAACTAACACTAATTATAAGATATAAAGTCGGTTTAGAAATAACTACTCAAGAAGCACCTGGTGGTACGTCAAATTCATCGTTAAATAAGTCAATTGGAGACTGGTGCTTCCAGTCTGAGTGTCGTTCAAGAAGAGCCGAAGATTGAAGATCTTGATACCAGTAATTAATTACATTTTCGGTTCAGTCCTTCTATCCGATGAATCCGGAAAGTAATTGGATATTATGTACTACAATTATACGAATTAGTATCAGTAAAAAGATTTATGTAATTTTCTTCAAAATAAAGAAAGTTGATGACAACTTTAATATATTGATAATGAATAGTGAATAGTGTAAATAGCGTTCAAAATTATGAAATAATGCTTGAAAAGGGATAAATTTGTACCTCTTGGAATTTAACAAGTTTCACTCCTGAGTTTACCTGTGGTTGCGGTGTGAGAGATTAGTTGCTGAATTATAATAATCTGTTATTTAAATAATATTAACATATTATATGCTCTTATTTGAGAAAAATATGAATAGTCCATTGAAATGTTACATTTTTTAGGCCTTACCTTGCGTTTTTTAGAGGACGCAATTTTATTTTTTTGGTGTGTAGGGAGGGTCAGTATGAAGCTAAAACCAAGTTTGTGGGGTCGCCACCCTTGTCCCACGGCCGCCATCTTGAAAATAGGGGTTGAAATGGTTTTTACGATATATCTCTTAAACTATTTATTTGATAAAAAAAATTGTTAACATTTTTTGTTGCAAATTAAATTCTCTACAACTTTGGTCCGGTAACTTTTTGTCGTAGAACTATAAATAAAAAAGTTAGAAGCGAAAATGTTCAGAAATTCGAGAATTTTTTTTATTATAAATTTTACAATTATTTATCACTAGCTGTTGCCTGCAGCTTCGCCCGAGTTACTCAACTCCTATATGTCACAGCGTGATGTTATATAGCCTTCCTCGATAAATGGGCTGTCTAACACTGAAATAATTTTTCAAATCGGTCCAGTAGTTCCTGAGATTAGCGCGTTCAAACAAACAAACAAACTCTTCAGCTTTATAATATTAGTATAGATTTTACGAAAAAATTATATCAGACCATTTTTGTAGATCGTTTTTTGAGGAACAACTTTTATACGCAACAATTTTCATTACGTCAATAGCTAAGATTTTACAGCGCTCCGAAGTGAGTACTATTTTTCAGTACTCTTAGCTATAAATATATGTCGGAGAATAGAAACTCATTGATAATAAAATAGGTTTCAACCTTGTTTGTGAAACCTCTTTGGTCATAACTTCTGTTTTAACGCTGGCACATTGGTAAACGACAAGGAGTATGCTTGTGGATAAAAACAAAGTTGAGACGTAATTGTCAAATGGAGATCGATGATTGCGTTGCCGAGATTATCTGGGAAATAACACGAATATGATTATTGAATGGTAAATTGGATAATAGAAGGACACGTCTGCAACTCTGTGATTATCGCATTTACTAATGCGTTAGCAAACCATGAGATTTGATGTTACCGACTTGATTGTAAAATAACTAGACGAAGGTCAGACAGCGTGCTACTGGAGAGTTTTTTCTGCCGCTTGTTCTTTCTGGCATGGCACTAGCAAGCGGCAACGGGCGGGCAACTTGGGTGTTGTCTTATGTAATGATGACACTGAGAGTAAAAGATAATATACGATCTAGTGTTTCATTAATAACCCACTGATATCGGCTATCCTGACCACACACACAATACCCATGTTGTTGTTCTCGCCGATATATACATATTATACGTTTAGTACACACGTAACGTGTCATCAGTTATTATATTTTTTTTTAATTATTAATTTTGCAATTTTATTAATTATTAATTATTGACTCTGTTCCACTCCATTACAGAATTTTACAATTATTGATTTCAAAAATAATTTATAAATCTGATGGCCGTTACCAAGAATTGTGTCCAGGTAGAAAATACCCAAGTGACTATTAGGGAACAAAAGAACATCTGCCTGCTATTATTATTATTATTTCTAACCTCTCTTATTGTAAGAATAGCTTATTAATATTGTGTTGAAGTTGTCGTTCAACTCATATCTTTTAGTTGTGCTACATATTTCTCTACGTGCGGATGTATTTTATTCTGTTTTTAATTGTGAAGACGATTTCGAATGATTTTAGACACGATTTTAACTTCAGTGAAAACTATTTCTTTTTATTTTAGCATTTAGACTTTTTTTCTGAACATTTTCGCTTATAACTTTTTTATTTATAGTTCTACGTCAAAAAGTTACTGGACCAAAGTTGTAGAGAATTTAATTTGCAACAAAAAATGTTAAGATTTTTTTTAATCAGATAAATAGATTAAGAGATATATCGTAAAAACCATGTCAACCCCTATTTTCAAGATGGCGGCCGTGGGACAAGGGTGGCGACCCCACAAACTTGGTTTTAGCTTTATACTGACCCCCCCTACACATCTAAAAAATAAAATTGAGTCCTCTAAAAAACGCAACAACAAATGTAACTTTTCAATGGACTAGAATGAGATTAAAATAAATGTTTTTATATGTAAAAAATATTTTTATTTTTTACATATAAAAACATTTATTATGTATGTATATAATAGTATTATATTATTATAAATATGTAAAATTATTTTATATTAATGTTGTAAATATTGAAATAAATTCTTAATTTTATTTAATAGTTCATTTTAATGTGACTAGAGGGTTCTAATAAAATAGAAAAGGAATAAAAGAGCGTCCAGAGATATTGATTCGCCTTTTGGCGACTGGCTTCGGTCGCGGTCGGGAGCTGGATACTACAGACTACAGAGAACTGGCAAGCCTCGCGAGTTGCAGTTCCGATCAGGGTACACGATTATCGTGATGAATATAATATATATACATCTAAACCAGAGTCATTAGTGTCCCCACCATGGTTCAGGCCTTGACGTGGTGGTGGGGCTCAGTAGCCTAGGGTGAGCCCAGCACCTTGGGCGAAGCTAATTGAGCCGGGGGGGGGGGGTTCTGTGGTGCGGGACAACCCCTCTGTGGAGGTGGCGTCGGTCCCTTGCGGGACTGACTAGCCGTCGAGGTGCCCTGTCAGCTTAACAGATCCGGGGCACCTCACAAAGGCGGCACTGGTGGCACTCGTCGGGTTTTAGTTGGTAGAGCTGCGTCCATTTACCATCTTTCGGGCGCAGCGAGTCCCACATAACCACCTGGGGAGACCCACTCCGCAGGCGGGATGCCTCAGAGCATTTCCCGGCGTAAAAGAAAAAAAAATCATTAGTGTGTATAGGTCAGTTAACTAAAGCTGGCGGCAAGTCTTCAAGGTTAAGTTAAGGTACAAAGGAGAAGACCATAGTAAAAGGGTTAAAAAACCCAGCCTTATTGTTTTGCCTTTGCTACTGTTTATAAACCGACTTCTAAAAAAGGAGGAGGTTCTCAATTCGGATGTTTGTATTTTTTTATGTTTGTTCGGACCTTAGAGCAACACGGACCGGAGGGGAGTAGCCAGTAGGCGATCCCCTCTGTCAAGGTACAAGTCCACTCGGTCATGTGCGTACAATAAAACTAGTTGCAGCCGCACTGTTTACTAAACTGAATCTAGTTGCGTAGCTATACACACGTCCTATAAAAATGCCGAATTGTTCAGTTTTGTGCTGCTACAAGAGATCTGCTACGTCAAACTTAAAAAAAGATGGCGTTACCTTTCATATGGAAGTAATTTTGATCACATTCTTCCTATTTATTTCGGTTAAATACTGATAAATACAATAATTACCAGTCGAATTCTTTGTGATTTGTTTACCAACTAAGGCCGCTTGCCGTAGTATAATAATATGTGGATCGGTCAAACAACTAATCCGACAAATAGCACGTTGTCACTAAGTATAGTGATGTTATCGATTTCATCAATAAAAATGACAAAGGTACAGTTTATAATAGCTTATAATTAATTAATTTTAATACTAACTTATTATTATAAAAATGAATGTATGTTCGTTGGTCCGTTTGTTCGTCTATTCGTTACAGATATACTCTTAAACTAGTAACTACTGAACCAATTTCTACCGATTGAGCTTAAAGGCCATCAGGCCGAAAAGTCTAGCACTTCCGAAAAAAAAAACAATTTATAATGTAATTTTGCACACATATTCCATACACCCAGGTTTTCGAATAATAAAAAATGACCAATGTGTCAATGCCACGGAAAAAATGCCGCGGTCGGGAAAAGCTAGCCTATAATATAATAATGAATGGTAATATGTCTCTTTGTTGTCGATATACTCCGAAACTACTGAACCGATTTTAATGAAATGGAAAAAAACGCGAGCAGGAAAAGATAGTGAAATATAATACTAATTGACGACATCTGTGGCCAACTAGAGGCTTCAGAGCAAAGACTTGTGGGTTATGTGCTGCATGGGTACCACCATCTTGCTTGTTTCTCCCGTGAAACGGCTTTGCTGTGTTTCGGAGAGAAGGGCAAGACAGGCAGTGTAATTACTGGCACCGAGACTTAACATCTTATGTCTCAGGATAGGCAACACATAGATGAGTTGCCCTTGGCGCTGCGTAGAGATGTCGGATCGCTCTGCATCTTCTACCGCATCTACCACGGGGAGTGTTCTGAGGAATTGTTCGGATTAATACCTGCGGCAGAATTCCACCACCGGACATCGCGTAAGAATTCCAAATTTCACCCACACCATCTTGATGTCCGGAAATCCACAACATCTAGATTTTTACGGCATTTCCTGCCTCGCACTACAAATATATGGAATCAGCTACCTATGGTGTTTCCGAACCGATACGACTTAGGGACCTTCAAGAAAAGAGCAAACTCACATCTAAAAGGCCGACAACGCACCTGCTGATCTCCTGGTATAGCGGGTGTCTGTGGATGTCGCTATTCACTTACCATCAGGTGAACCGACTGAACGTTTGCCCCCTCTTCTATAAAAAAAAAAAAAGCTGCGATCGAGCGCAGCGAGTCCCACATACCCGCGTGGGGAGACCCACTCCCCCGCGGGATGCCTCTGAGCATTTCCCGGCGTTAAAGAAAAAAAAAAAGTTCTATGTTCAGCAGTGGACGGATAGAGGCTGTTAATGATATATGTATGTCATGTTCATCATCATGCATATTTTTTTATGTTAGGCAAACTGGCAAACGTGCCACGGTAAGTGGTCGACGTCGCCCATGAACATAAAATAGTTTACCTGGAACGTGTCCAGGCAACTCATCTATGTGTTGCCTATCCTGAGACATAAGATGTTAAGTCTCGGTGCCAGTAATTACACTGCCTGTCTTGCCCTTCTCTCCGAAACACAGCAAAGCCGTTTCACGGGAGAAACAAGCAAGATGGTGGTACCCATGCAGCACATAACCCACAAGTCTTTGCTCTGAAGCCTCTAGTTGGCCACAGATGTCGTCAATTAGTATTATATTTCACTATCTTTTCCTGCTCGCGTTTTTTTCCATTTCATTAAAATCGGTTCAGTAGTTTCGGAGTATATCGACAACAAACAGACGGACATATTACCATTCATTATTATATTATAGGCTAGCTTTAAAATGATGATCATGAAGTCATGAAAAACAAATAAAAAGCTCTTACATATAAACCTGTCCTCCTGCGTGTGTTCAGGCTCAGCCAACAGCAGGGCCGGAGTCAAACCCGCGCGCGCCTCTTTCATCTCGGTCACTACGCATCCACCCGCCGATTCTAACATTTCCTGTAACACGATTATTCCTTTTTACAGCTAGCGCCCCGCCCTTCTCACTTATTTCTTTTTTAATAGGCAAATGTTTTTTTTTTGTTATCTATATATATATATATATATATATATATATATATATATATATATATATATATATATACATTCATTGGTGTTTTACTGTTTATTTAAATGAAGCTCTAATTTTAAATATATTTGCATACCTTCAGAGTGCCACTGTCGAGGACACTAAACGGTGGCATGCAGTAGAAGGTAATCCCCTGGAATAGTTTTCTCGTCGTGATCCGAGATCTACGGGGCCCCGGCTCACCTGTACCGTCGAGCGCTTCGAACGGTTCCTATAAACATAACATACAGACTTACTTATTTAATTTTAACAAAGAATCTATTTCTCATTCTATCGGTTTCTAAATATTACACCCACTCACCCTGTAATGCACAATGTACTGATATTTTGTTAGTTTTTTCACAAGTTGCGATTTTAATGTAAGATTATGTCAACTTTTTGAGTTATTGCAATGCCGTACCGTTACACATCAAATGATTATCTTCATATGACCATCTGTTATCGCATGGGTGGTGAGAATCTGGGTGAAGTTCGTGACACTTTTATGAGGATGAAAAGACGTTGCCTTAGGCGTGCTTCGCTTTGCATAGAACGAGGTTGCGGTTACGTCCAACCTTGTAAAGATCATTTCTGACTTTTGAACACGTCAAATTAGCGTAAACAAGTTATGTATGTACTTGACTTCAGTAGTTCATTTCATTAGTTTATTAGAGATAACATTGATACATAATTATATTGATTAAGAAAAATAGATTAAACAAACCTCATTGGCAGCTTCTGTTGATTGCAAACATTTGGCTACCCATTCATAAGAAATGATCCACTTAGATGCAGCTAAGGCGCACATGAACTTCACTGATCTGAAATATTAAACTAATAAATGATGATTTTGTGGTGATTACTCGTAAACAAGAGAATTCTAGACGATGCCGAAATAACGAGCCCTGCAAAATTTTGTGAAAAACATGGTAATTATCCCTTTGCAAATATGTACATAGTTTAAATAGACAATGTTAATTTAAAATCATATCTATGTAGAAATATTAATCAATAGACTTGAGGACCATATTAATAGCATCTCTATTACTTGAGGTAGAACAAATATTACCTTTGCGATTTATTTTCGTCATCGACTCCCACAACTAAATGTGTCAAATCTTTAGTGTATTTGTCGGTAAAAGTCCAATTTTTTTGAGCACACAGTTTTTTTAGATTTGCTTGCTGTTGTGATGAAAGGCAAGATCCAGCGATGCAATATTTCCGATTTTTATGGGAAACTTTCCTTGAAACTAAAGTTTGAGAGGGCGAGTCGGATTGTTCGAATGCTTTACTCATAAACTCTTTTTCTTGAGTTGTTTTAGCTGCAACTAAGGTCTCACAGAGAGTGTGGTCGTTGTCTTCTATATTTTCACAGTTGAAATTAAGCGATTTCTTTGCCATAGGAGTAGATTTATACTTTATCTGATCTACAAATTTGTTGATTGAAAATGGAGTCTCCAATGTGGTCCTTGGCTTCGCTTTATCGGCTGTCCCATTTTTGGATGTATCAACTAAGGTGTCAGATAACGTAATAACATTGGAATCACGCTCTTTTGGCTGGGACTGTCGCTCTAAGGAATTGACTTTGTGATTGCTGAGTTTAGCACCACTGTTTGTATCACTTTTACTTTTGACTTTTGCGAAGGAAGTGCTTCTGTAACAAAATGATATTTTTTAATTGATTTGTTGGTTTTTGTTATGATGGCAATGCAAAAAATAAATACTTATTGGCTTAAAGATATAAAGTTTGTATGTAGAAGCATCCCCACCATGGTTCAGGACTTGTCGTGGCGGTGGGGCGCAGTAACCTAGGGTGAGGGGTGCACCTTGGGCGAAGCTAATTGGGCCGAGGGGGCTCTTTGTACCCCTCTTATAAGAAGAGGGGACAGAAGAGCAGGGGGCAAGGGGTGAGGATAGGAATCTCACCCCATTGTACTGTTTCCGACGTTGGGAGGGGTGGTTCTGTGGTGCGGGACAACCCCTCTGTGGAGGTGGCGTCGGACCCTTGGGGGACTGACTAGCGGTCGAGGTGCCCTGTTTGTTTTCTAGATCCGGGGCACCTCACCAAAGGCGGCATTGGTGGCACTCATCGTGTTTTAGTGGGTAGAGCTGCGTCCATTTACCAGCTGTCGGGCGCAGCGAGTCCCACATACCCGCGTGGGGAGAGGGTCTCCCCCGCGGGATGCCTTAGAGCATTTCCCGGCGTTAAAGAAGAAAAAGAAGAAGTATGTAGAAGCATTGGACGTTTACCTTTTCGCTCTTTGGAACTAAATACTGAAAAATTTCATTGATAAGAGCTTTATAGTAACAATGATACACCATAATTATATATTCCATGTTTTTTTTAATATATTTTTTCACAAAATTTCATCTTTCAAGCGTTTATACAGGATGGCTTTTTTAAGCCGGGTCAGTAAGGGCAGGTAGCCAGAGAGCACCCCAGGAACCTGGACCGGTATAGTTACAGGGAAACATTCCTAGGAGACCATCTATAACTTTTTAAGATTTTTGAGAAAATGTACGGTCAGCGACAAAAATATGCGAAAAAAATCTGCATTTTTTTATGCCTATGGATCGATAGGCATAAAAAAATTAAGATTTTACTTCGTATGGGGGATCAAAAGTCACCAAAAACATACATTTGTACTGAAAAACGATAAATCAACTCGTAACAGTCTTTATCGCCAAACAACCTTACTTGTTCCTAAAAAAATTAAGTAAAAAGAAGTTTGAAAGTAATTTTGAAAAAGTTGATTTTGAGAAATTTATTTCGTAGATCACCTATTTTTAAGTTTGTGTGACATGTTGTGTCTTACCCTAGTTTTTGTATTTAAATTTCAGTTGGCCTTAAATAATCTTAATCTTAACTTAACGAATTCTGTTCCAGAGACTTAACAACAATAAAGCTACAACAAACCTCACCACTCCCAGACATAGTGCTGGCATCGGCTTATATGCCGGACGGTGAGGAAGGACCACCCCAAGACCTAGCATCTTTGGTCACCTATTGTAAGAAGGAGGGGCTGGAGCTGGTTATAGCTATGGACTCAAACGCACACCAACCCTGTGGGGAATGGCAAGCAGCAACAAAAGAGGTGAGGATCTAGTATCTTTCCTTTTTACAACCAATCTAAATCTATTAAACAAGGGTTCAGAACCTACCTATGTGACAAGGAGATGTAAAACAATCATCGACCTTACACTAGCCACGAACAACGTGACGGATCTCATCGAAAACTCGCACGCATACAACGAAGCATCGTGCTCGGACCACAGATGGATCCGATTTGAGATAAACATTAGCATAAAAGCTCCTACTCCAAGGAGAAATACCAGGAAAACTGACTGGAGCACATACAACAAGCTCATAACAAACAAACTAACCACAGACGCACCTGATCCAATCAGGAGCGTAGCTGATATAGAAACACAGGTAGCAAACCTAACAAATACGATCATACAAACCTATCACTCAACATGCCCTCTGACCAACCCCATAACGCAATCAAGAAGGCACAACACATGGTGGGGTCCAAAAATTGAAAGGCTTAGGAAAAGGGTCAGAAGGCTACTAAACAGAGCCATGAACACCAGTGATAGCACAGACTTGGATAACTATAGGGAAACCAAAAAACTATACAAAAAACAAATACGAGCTAGGAAAAGAGAATCCTGGCAAAAAAATTGTGACAACATAGAGTCCTGCAATGAGGCTATGAGAATAAAAACAATCATGGCCTCAGGCGGAAACCCGCACATAGAGTCAATCAAAAAACAAGACAATACATACATTAAATCACATGAGGAAACAATGCAAGTCCTCATCCAAACTTCCCATACTGCAACATCATTACAGAAGCAAGATGGGAAGACGAACGTCTCGACGAACATCATATCATACCACCAGACAGTAACAAATGGACGATTGCCAAAAATGTAGCGACAAGAGACAAAACTGCGTGGGCAGTCAACAGCTTCCAACCATACAAATCAGCAGGTGTAGATGGCATCTTTCCAGCCTTGCTCCAAAGAGGAGGTGAGGAAGTAATTGGAGCCCTAGTCAGGATACTCCAATCATGCCTGGCATATGGCTATATTCCTAAGTCATGGAGGGAGGTAAGAGTCGTCTTCGTCCCGAAACCAGGTGAAGTACCTAGGAGTAATCCTCGACAGCAAACTAAATTGGAGTCAACATCTAGACGCCAAACTCAACAAAGCCTGCCTTACATTCTGGCAATGCAAAAGAATGATAGGCAGGACATAGGGCTTAACCCCAAGAATAGTGCTATGGCTCTACAATACAGTCATCAGACCAGTAGTAAGTTATGGAGCAATAGTCTGGTGGCCACGAACACGCCTAACAACGGTAAGTGATAAACTACAACGGTTTCAAAGGTTGGCGTGTCTTGCCATCACAGGAGGCATGAAAACAACACCGACCGCAGCCATAGAAACTATGCTATCCCTGCTTCCGCTACATCTCTTCATACAAGAGGAAGCAGCGTCTGCAGCGGTAAGGTTACAAACACCTAAGCTATGGAAAGACATCAAGATACCTCACACAAAAATTCTGGATGAGTATCTAGATGTATATGTCATACCCAAAACGTATGTATTCAACAAACCATATAAAATCCAACTTTTCGAGTCCCCATCAACAAACTCAACCTCTAAGGAGTTGAGTATTTACACCGATGGGTCGAAAACACAACTAGGAACAGGTGCAGGGGTCTTCTCAGAAGAACTAAACCTCCAACTGGCTGTACATTTGGGCAAACACAACTCCGTCTTCCAAGCAGAATGTGTTGGTATAGCCCAAGCAGCAAGAGCCATAATAGAGCGGAAAGTAACATCCGACAGCACAGCGGTACTTAGCTCATACACAACAAATTCGGGCCTAATTCACGAATGCCACTGTTACCTCGAAAGAGCATGTCAACTTAACACAGTGACCCTTCAATGGATAAAAGGGCACAGTGGCTCAAGGGGTAATGATGCAGCGGACGAGCTGGCCAAACGTGGAGCAAATATGGAGGTCAAAGGCAATGAACCAATGACTCCACTACCATATAGCCAGTTAAGGGCATGGGTAAGGACACACATAAACACACAACACAGAGAGCTTTGGACGAGCAGAGACGATTGTAGACAAGCAAGGGAAGCGATGCCAATAGGCAACCCTAGACGAGAGACGGGACACGCTCGTCAATTAACGCTCTTAAAACGATCAGAACTGCGCCTGATAACAGGCACCATAACAGGACATGGTCACTATAACAAGCATCTTTTCACTATAGGTGTTACGGACGCAGGCTCTGCATAGCGGAGGAAGAAACAGCAGCCCATGTACTACTGGAGTGCACAGGAGTAGCACCACTATGAGCTGCCCATCTCGGATGCCCGAGAACGCTCCCGGAGATCTGCGCCGATGTCAAGAGACTGCTAGCGTTCTTGCGGGAGCTTAAATGGCAGTAGGGAGTGCATCAGGCTCACAACACGCAAAATAGTCGCAAAAGCGTCGAGTTGCGGAAACCAGCCTGAACTCTAGTATCAAGTAAGAATCTTAATCACAGTAAGAAATAGGATTGTTTGGATCATACTACACAGGATAATATTATATAGCAGTACTCACTTTTGCGGTGTTTCTTCAACAACACTGTGATCTGACAGAGCATCGTCTTGTACTGGTGTACTCTGCACTATTATTTCATAATCATTCATTTGTGAAGGTTTTCTACTGGTTTGTTGCGGTTGTGTATTTTCTATCTTCCCATTAATATTTGATTTTATTTTTTGTGATTCATCAGGTATCTAAATAAAAATAGTAACATTATTTTGTTTTATACATGAATCTAAATACTTGTGATTTTTTTTTCTTATTATATAATAAATTAATTGTTTCTTAATATATAAAAAATTAATAAGATTTAAAATACTTAATGTAAGTTATATAGTAAAAATAAAAAATGATTGACAAAGGGAATCCTATGGAAGAAGAAGGAAGATTATGTAGTTTATATAGTTTCTAAATATGACTATGATTAAATTTACACTTTTTAATCAATCAATGTCTAACATTGATCTTTTTTAGTTCTTGATAGTAATCTGGGATGTCACATTATACAAATATGTACTTACATTATTTTTTTTACCAATTGTTTCATACCCCTCACTATCTTTTTCAAGAATAGAAAACACATTTTCACTACATTTCTGGCTTACATTTACAGTATCGATTTTTTTAATGCTTTCACTGTTAGGATTTTGTTCAAACTGTTGAGTTTTCTTTTGTGTCCCATTTTTCTGTTTATTTTTTTGCATATGAATTATATCAGCATCAATATTAGCAAATACTTGACTTATAATTTCGTTATAGTTGTCAAGTTCACTACATTCCATAGTATTATTTTTCTGAAGATCTTCAGCTATAGAATTTTCTTCAATCGCTAGTAATTCATTGTTTGCATTTAATACTTTAATTTTTTTGGTAAGGGGTGTATCATTGTTATCACTTTCTTCCCTATTTCGTTTCTCAGGGTTTCTATCTTTGGCTACATTGCTTCTACATGTAGGCATAAGTATTGCAGATGGAGTTCCTTTGATATCTTTAAGTGATTGTATATTTCCTTCCTTCACTGACTCGCTATCAAATATATCATTTAAATCTGCTTCATTTTCTACTATTTCCTTTAGTGCTGGTGATGTTAATTTAGTGGATTCAGTAATTAGTTTCCTTTCTGTATTTAAATTCCCCATTGTCTGAAAAAGCTCTCTTTCAATACTTTCAGTAATCTCCGGTGCAGGTACAGTTTCAGCTGATGCTGTATTTTTCTTTGTTGAATCAGATCTCTTTTCATCAACCTTGATTATTGTACTTTCAGTAGGATGTCTATTTTTAATTGAAACAACATCAACATTAATATTTTGCTCCTTTAGACTATTCTCTTGAGTTTGAATGTGGGATTTACTTACTTGATCATTTACATCTTTGATAGAGGTTTGAATTTCACGGTCAGTCTGTACATTTAGCTGTACATCATTGTCCTTTTTTTTAATGAGAATATTTGTTAAGGTATTTCCTATTTTTATACTTATTTCTATATCATCCATGTTTACACAACTAGAATTTTGTTCTCTATTTAAGTCCTTATTTATATTATAATTATTAGTCACATGCAAGGTACTTTTCTTGAAAAAAGGCACTTTGATTTCATTACTTTTTTCTTCTCTTTCTATATTTTCAGATGAGGTCATATTTTTATCAATTGATTTTTTTGTACAATTGACTTCAACCCTTTTTAGATTTTTTGATTTGTAATTATCAGTACAATAATGAGTGGTTTCCACATTAGTATTACTTTTCACAGATGCCACTAATCCACACTCATTATCTTTATCAACAGCATTTTCAGGAGTATTGTCATCAATGCTATAAATAGCAGGTTGAGTTAATATGTGTGATTCTAAGATTTTGTTAGTACTTGTTTGAGTTTTTTTACACATTTCAATAGAAACATTTAATTTGTTTTTGTTTTTTTTATTTAATTTGCTAAACTCTTTTTTCATTCTCTTCACATTATTCCAAGATTTAAGTTGCGACTTATGTGAGTTTTTGTTAGTTTCCATTGAACTATTACTCTGATATTTTATATGGCTAGCAATCTCATTGGAGGTGTTAGACAGATTATTATTTTCTTTATTTCGACTGCTTCTTCTAGGTTTTTCTAGTGAATATTCTTTGTCATCAACAATAAAATCAAAAGGCTCTATATCCATAGGGCCGACTACATTTTCTTTGTCGTTTTTAGAAATGTTCTCAGTATCGGGCATTACTTCAATTTTATCCCAATCATGTTGTTCCTGGGGTGTGGCATACTCTAATTCCATTGGAATTGGTATCTTTTTATTTTCAGTGTGAACTTGTACATGACTTGTAACATGTTCTACATGTGGAGTACACTCTTGACTTGATTGTAATGAGTTTGTGGGTGGCATAGAAAAATGGTTTTGGGATGATGACAGCCATTCTTTTACATTTTTGTTAGGATCTTGTGGCAATTTTACACTTGGTGTTTCTAATAGAAATTCATCCACTGAGAAAGAAAAAATAATATAAGATTTAAAAATGAGTATTTATAAAAAATACTTTTTATAGATAAATTAGCAGGTGAGTTTTCTGATGATACATAATACAGTGCAACCTCGATATAACAAATCAGAAGGAACAAGTAAATATTTGTTATACCAAGTATTTCGGTAAACTGAGGTTTGTTAAATTAAGGTTAGGTTGGTCTACCATTTGTTAAAGGTAAAAAAATATAGTTTTATTCACTTCAATATTACATACTCATCTAGTTATAGCGAACAACTTCTACTAATAAGTGATAACACATTTTTATCAAATTACTGTATGTATTTTTTTTTAAATAATTACATAGGTACATAACAATTTTTTTACCTTAGATTAATAATTAAATTGTTACATTACAAACTGTTTACATTATGTCCCATCAAACAAAACACTGATTATTTAACAAATAAAATGTGTTGAAACCTGTTAAGACAGAATCACATACTTACATGGTATTATGGGTCATATACCTAGGTGGGAACATTATATAAAAAGGTTTTGGGTTGACAAAATTGGTTAATTAGAGTGCAAGTATGTATTGTACATGTATTTACATGTTTTTGATAGTCAAAAATTCATAATAAAGGGGTTGTTTGAAAGAAATCTTCGCAATGTAAAGGTAAATACTTTACATTGCCTGTTATGGACAATTCAAGGCGATTACGAAGAATTTGTTAACTTGAGGATGTCATTACATTGAGGTTTGTTATATTAAGGTTGCTCTGTATTTGTTAATTTATAAAAAAATACCCATGTTATAATGTTCAAACAAGTTCTGAAACCACTCAATTGATTTAAATTATTTTTTTGTGTGTTATTTTATAAGATAGGTTACTTTGGGCCTTTATAGACTTTAGGCACTGTTATTAACAATTATTGTTTATGTCTAATGTTTATCACCTATGTAGAACCCATTTAAAATAAAAAAAAAAGATTAAATAAATAAACACAATGTGTAATGCACAACACAATACACAAAAAATAAAAAATCCAATAAGACTCAATCAATGCATCATTAAACTATAACTCTTGAGGAAGGAAGAAACTCAGGTAACTACAATAAAAATAGTTTTAAATAGAATCTCCTAATCCATGATCCAGATGAAATCTGGGATAGTTGTTAGTGATGTTACAGAAAATAGTCAAAAATATATAACATACATTTAATTTTAAATAATTCTTCAAATGTTTCATGAAGCTTATTCACATGCTTTGTTACGTCTTGCAAAGGGATATTTAATTTAAATGACTTCTTATCGCTTTCTATTCCACAACTTGGACATGTATGTCTCCCGCGCCAGCAGGTATTACAGAGAGTATGACCGCATAATGCTGTGGTAGGCACCGTAAAATATTTACAGCTGTAATGAACAAATAAAAATTGTATATCGCGAAACATTAGTAGAGGAATAATTTATCGTAATAACCCCTAATAGGCGTTCAGAGTACACACATTTTATGGATATACTTACCATTCAATGCAAGTAACGTGATCAATTTGTTGCGAGATCAAACGTGACAATTTATTAATATCCAAGTCTTGAAAAATCATATTCATTTATTTTACATTATTTTTAAGATGTACATACATACAGATTTCTTAAAAATTGTGTTTCCTGTAAATAACAAATTATTTTATTTATTATTTTCATTTAAAGGCATTAGCTACTAGGCTATTAGCCATACAAAATACAATTATTCGGTCTGTAATACGGAGAAATGGCGGGAAACCCCAAGGAGCGCGGCTTCGCCCCTCTAGCCCCCATCAATCAACTATCATTCCCCATTCCATCCACACAAGGCAGTCCACCACAATATTCGCCAAACAATCACATTATATATTACACAGATTAAGTTTTTAAAACAAACACTATAGAAAACCTCCAGAACAGCCCTACTAAGAAAACCACTCCAGAACGGTACTCCATAAGATTCGCCAACCAATCACAATATATAAAGATCAAGTTTTTAAAACAAACACTATAGAAAACCACTCTGAATGGACAAAACACAAAATAACAATTAATTAACGGGAAACCAAAAAAAAACACAACCGCGCGTCCCGATGCTTCCCGCCATTTCTATCTAAATAACTTATAACAAATTAATTCAAGTTTCAATTTTATTATTTTCATTTAAAGGCATTAGCTACTAGGCTATTAGCCATACAAAATACAATATTCGGTCTGTAATACGGAGAAATGGCGGGAAACCCCAAGGAGACATAAAATTCTATTATTATTTTTTCGTTCGTTAATTAAAATTATATTCGAAATAAACACAATAAAAACAAATATGTTTATGGCTATCCTAAAGTACTATAGAATATAGATCATACATATTAAGAGGACGTTTATAGCCTTCTTTTAAAGTGAAACTTTTATTACATCGTCTCAAACTTTTTCGTCTGTGTGTTGCATGTCACGTGACGGTCGGCCGCCAAGTTTTCCAAGTATAAAATTAAGATTGATAAAGCGATTTTTATACCCTTAATGGAATATTATTCTAAAAATTTTTAGTTACATGTCTATAATGTGAAAAAAGTTTCACTTTTACCGTGGTTTCATAAAACCACACAATCCTTTTTTATTATTTATGTTTTTAGCGGTTTGTTATTAGTCATTACATATTTTCGATAATCCGGAAAAATGCAGATGTCTAAAATTACAATAAATCTTTGGGTAGGGCTAATGCTTATAATTATCTATTAACCTTTTCCAGTTTTTTTATTATTTTAAATACACTTGTTTCAAGAAAATAAGTAGACTTGTTATTATGAATGTGGTATCCCTGTAAAATATTCCTGTCCCTTTCGGGTATACGCGAATGTCAATAGGGATGTTGACAGTATTCATATAAAAATATAATTTTGATGTTAATTGGTAGTTTATATGATAGAATTATGAAAAAATACAATATATTCCCTTATTCTTGTTTGATTAAATTAATATTTTATAAATAAAATGTAACAGAATTTAAAATAGGTCACGTGATTCATTCAAACGGAAATGACGTCAATTGTTCTTATTTAGCGGAAGCGGAAGAATATTGAGGTACTTCTATACACCATTTTCCGTACGCAGTACATATAGTAAAAACAAATTTTCAGGTGTTTTGACAGTGTACACACACATAGGCACCGTACAACACTTATAAAACTTAGAAGCCATTTTTTACTAACGACAACTACTTAGAATCATTTTATCACTTTTACGATGTTTAACAACATATGACGTCACGTGACAAGTGTTAGCGTTTTGGAACGAAATTTAAAATGCAAGATTTTATAGGCATAAGACGTATTTAAGCAAAAGTTAATAATATTTAGGCCTCCATTAGATATTTATAAATGATTTGAAAACATTTCTGAAAAATGTCAACATCCCTATTCCACATAAAAATAATATAATCTATTCCATATGATACTTATTCCTAGAGCTATTGGGCGTTTTTCCACTCACCGGCACGGCCACGGCAACGGCGACGGCACGGTCACGGCACGGCATCGGCGCCGTGGCTTCGTTTTTCCACTGTGCCGTTGTCGAAGACGGTTTACGCTAAGGATGTTCATGAAAAAAATATCGATATTTTTGTCAATATAATATATCGTAGTGTTCTATCGATACTTTGCGATATATCGTAAAAATAAATTATAGAAAATTTCAATATTATATCATAAGTGATTTGTATTTAACTGAACCAATTTTGTGTTTACGTAGTTCAGTACTAGCACGGACTTCAGCAAGACGACACACGTAGATCATAATATTATTATAATTTATACAGGCTCTATTCACCCATGGCTGAACATAGGCCTCCTTTAATGAACGCCAAGACGGCCGATCCCATGCCACGACATTACATGATGATGTTGATGATGATATATCAGCATCAGCCTCTATCCACCCATGGCTGAAGATAGGCCTCCCTTACTGAACACCAAGACGGCCGATCCCATGCCACAACATTACATGATGATGATAATGATGATGATGATATACCATCATCAGCCTCTATCCACCCATGGCTGAAGATAGGCCTACCTCACTGAACACCAAGACGGCCGATCCCATGCCACGACATTACATGATGATGATGATGATGATGATGATGATGATGATATACTATCATCAGTCTCTATCCACCCATGGCTGAAGATAGGCCTCCCTCACTGAACACCAAGACGGCCGATCCCATGCCACGACATTACAGGATGATGATGATGATATACCATCATCAGCCTCTATCCATCCATGGCTGAAGATTGGCCTCCCTCACTGAACACCAAGACGGCCAAATCTTTACCACAATATAGATGGCGATATAAACATGATGATGATGATAATAATAATATAGGTAATAATAATAATTTATAAGAATATGTAGGGACAACTCACACACACACAGGAGTTTAGGGTCAGATGGCTTTCATCTGACCCTAAACTCCTCACCATGGTTCAGGCCTTGTGGCGGTGGGGCTTAGTAGCCTAGGGTGAGCCCAGCACCTTGGGCGAAGCTAATTGAGCTTTGTACCCCTCTTAATAGAAGAGGGGACGAAAGAGCAGGGGGCAAGGGGCGAGTATGGGAACCTCGCCCCATTGTACTGTCCCGACGTTGGGAGGGGTTGTTTTGTGGTGCGGGACAACCCCTCTGTGGAGATGGCGTCGGTCCCTTCGTCGACGGTTAGTAAGTCCCGCACTTACTAGCCGTCGAGGTGCCCTGTCAGCTTAACAGATCCGGGGCACCTTACCAAAGGCGGCACTGGCGGCACTCGCCGGGTTTTAGTGTATTATTATTTTAGCATTTCCCGGGGTTAAAAAAAAAAAGAAAAAAAAATTGATTCTAAGCTAGACAAATTCTTTTGTTATGGTAACCAGACAACTGATAAATACCTACTTATATATTTTCTAAATACATAAATAATAAATATTATAGATAAATTACACCCAGATACAGAACAATTAATGATCATGTAGGTCACACGTCCATTTGTCCTGGGAATCGAACCCAAAAGACCTTCTGGTTAAGGAGTCAGGGTTACTAACCACTAGACTAACAGGCCAGTCAGTGATGATGATGATGATGATGCTGATAATATAATATATTCATCATATATATCATAATATATAGATGATATTAACTACGAGTCTCTCAGCTGACCGCTCCGTATCCTTCTACACGCTCCGCGCACTCACATAGGCACACGGCTACAATTGATATACAATACTAATGCAGTTTTACCGGGACGGCACCGTGTGGGAAGCTTGCTAACACGGCAACGCCGTGCCGTTACCGTGGCCGTGCCGTCGCCGATGAGTCGAAAAACGAGCCATATGTTTTCATACATTTTTGCTTCCACGGCAACGGCACCGTGCCGTCGCCGTCACCGTTGCCGTGGCCGTGCCGGTGAGTGAAAAAACGCCTATAGGCAACGCACCTGCTGATCTCCTGGTATAGCGGGTGTCTGTGGATGTCGCTATTCACTTACCATCAGGTGAACCAACTGTCCGTGCCCCCTCTTCTATAAAAAAAAAAGCCTTTGAATTGAGAAAAAAATCTCGCCAATGTCACTTGTCAATTGTCATGTCAGGAATGTCAGCCTTCAGATCCATAGACATAATATAGAAGGAAGAAGGCATACCTACGAAAAAAAGGTGTAACCTACAACTCAAATCGGCACTTAACATGGCTACCATTACTAGGGTTTTGACAGCAAAACCATAGAGAATACTACTATGAAAAGGGCACTCAAGATGGCGGATCAGGCACTCATCTACAGCTGTAAGTTTAAAGAAAGGGGCATCTCCTCTTATTTCCTAACTTCATGTTCAGATCAGATGGCATTTGGCAAGGAAGTAGAAACTTCAATTTTCATTGAAAAGTCAAAAGACTGAAAATCGAAAATTCTCCCCTTGAAACCGGAGATCAAGATATTGTATAATATTTGATATATCTATTTAACGATCAAACGTACATAACGTAAGTAATTATCAAATTATTACAACATTATTTATTTAAGTAAAAATGGTTTAATGTTGCAGTAGCTAAAAGTCATTACATAATCTATTTTTAAGACCGTTTAAGGCATATTTTTTATTCTTTCACAGCTAATTAATAAATTAATGATATAAATCGTATACCGTTCGTATCTGTCTATAATTCAATGTCTTAAATATTTTATAATTACGTCCTAAGTGCCAATGGCTATAGAGGTTATAATTAGAACTAGACTGTTTTCACGTACAAAATGTTTTATGAATATTTGTAATGTTTTCGATGTATAGCCATATTTAAGAACTCATTTTCATGTCTTCATACTTTTCGTTTCAGCATGGCTTTACGCATGATTGTCCGAAATGTGGCAAGAAAGATGCAGGTGCGAGGGTATGCTGAAGCTGTAAAGGAAGGAGAAATGGCACTTACATTAGCTGCAGGCAACAAAGTACGAATTTTATTAACATACTTCAAAATTGGTGTAATGAATATTAGTTGAAACTTAGTATATGGCTAATGTATATATAAAGATATATGTATTCCCACACTTTTTCAGGTTTTCTATGACAAACAAGTTGTAAAACAAATAGATGTCCCTTCATTCAGTGGAGCTTTTGGTATTTTACCTAAGCATGTACCTACTCTTGGTAAGAAATCTTGTTTTATTTATTCTGAAATGCATTAGCATTATTCAATAGGAAATGTCGTATATTCAATAATAATCACATTGATAAGAATTGTAAAAAAGGCTGCAGTGAATGCCACTTGAAAGACAAGGAAAAATTGATAAAAATGAACTAATTTCTTTGCTGATACTCTTAAACTATCAATGTCACTGGTTACATTGATTATTAATCATCAAGCATGTCTGATTAATATGTATTTGTGCTACCTCAATTAATCGAAGGATGACGATTCTCTACATTTTATTCATAGAAAAAAACTAGCTCTTTAAGCTGCTGTCTAAAATGCAGTATCTTATCAATTAAAGTGATGTGTACATACTGTACTGTCGTACCCAGCGATAAATATAGCACATCAACCTTTGGAAAGAGACAATCTACTAATTTAGGTTTCGTAGAGCCAATCACTATTGCACAAAATACTAACGGTATGGTATCTATTAGGAGTTGTTAAAACAATTATGATTTGCTGTGCGATCTATATATGTGAAGCTTTTGGTTTGTACCCCTTTTAAAGAGGATTGTACAAATGGAGGAATATTTCAATATGGTACAGTTAAAGATTAAGTGGAGAGGGAGTTGAGAAAGCTATTATTTTTGTGTAATTTGCATTATAACTATATTAAATTAATTAAATAAAATTATAGTTAATTGCTAATAAATATAATATAATTTAATATCTTAAATAAAATTACACACACTACATATTAGTTTTTATCCCAGAATAAATAAACAAGTGGAAGTGGCACATAGCTCTCACATAGCTGTCATAATTAAGCACAGATTACTAGCATTGGCCTCAGTTCAGCGTCATTTGCGATTAGTTGCTTGTTATGACACAAAACTATCACGTAATTCAAAAATATAATTAAATATCATGGCCTATGCCTCATTGTGCTATTTTAATGTGCAAAAATGATAGCAGGACAAAGAGTGTATCCCATGGAAACATTTCTATCACCAGTAAATTTAGCATTTGATAAATTTTGACTTGTAGAATATTATTAATATATTAAAATTTACTGACAACTATATTTTGAGAATTTGGTGCAAAAACTACCTTATGTTCATAACTTAACAAGCAAATTTAATTTTTACTAATGGGTTTTAACAACTCTATATAATAGGTATATATGTATATATGAAACTGGACACAACCACACTCTACCCCAATTGAACAACGACTGACAGTAACAAACTTTTTTCATGTCTGTTATATTGTAGTATGTGACAGAGATAAACACTACAAAGGCCAAATTAGTTGATTGTGTCCATCGAGCATAATATGACTCTAGAGTATAATATGATTCTATCCATATGTCAGTAGTAATGTGAGCCATAAATTTGATTTGTCACTGACATAATATTAGTTCAACCAACTAGCGATCTGTGTATGCATGTCCCATTGTCCAATCATCCATTAATGGCCATTAGTCGTCCAATCAGAGCGCAGAACCGGCACAGCATCGCAACAATAATTTGGCGGTATTCTACGATTATATTCTGGTTATATGCTCAATGATTCTCTCTTTCTAAAGGTCGTTGTGGAATATTAATCCCTGTGAGGTTTTCGTGACTGGGGTTTCTGAGAAAATTATATTGTACTTTTTTGTTTTGAACAAATAAATAACTTTAAAAAAAAACTTCTGGTACTTAATTGTCTAATTATACAGTCTCTAAGTTCAGCAGGGGACAGAAAAAGGAGCTGATGATTTAATGCCTTATCATTAATACCAGACATTAGTTATGGTATAATGCGTAACTGTAAACCCTTTGGTGTAGTCGTGGCTATAATTTCAGTGATCAGTGATCATTAACCAACAGGTGAACCAACTGTCTGTTTGGCCCTTCTTTGATTATGGATAGTTAGATAATAGTATTTTATTTGATTTCAGCCGTTCTCAAGCCTGGTGTAGTCACTGTAACAGAGAATGATGGCAAACAGACCAAGATATTTGTTTCATCTGGCACCATAACGGTCAACGATGATTCCTCAGTTCAGGTAACTTGTCTATGACTATGGTAGGTATAAACAACTTTAAGTGTAATCTCAGAGTATTTTTACTACTAATAACTCTTCACTACATAGTATAAAACAAAGTCACTTTCTATCCCTATGTCCATTTGTATACTTAAATCTTTAAAACTACGCAACGGATTTTGATGCAGTTTTTCTTAATAGATAGAGTAATTCAAGAGGAAGGTTTATATGTATAATAACATCCATTAAATATTGGAGAAATACTGTTATTTTTGAGGTTTCTAATGTGATGTCGTAAATAAACACATTTTTTGCACTTACATTGCAAACGCTGGATGAACACTAACAGATAGATCAAAATAATGTACTACATTATTGTACACCTTAGAAAGATCTACAAAAAAGTCCGGGATGGCATATGTGTATCTCTTAAGGATAACATACTATATCCATTTTAATACTTAAATAATGGGCAATTATAAAACGGTAGTTGGAAAGCTATTTACACAAATGTGGTATTAATCCTTATAATTTTAAATATGTTAGTTAGCTTGAGCATTTCATGAAGTATGTTTTTCCCGTTTACACCATACAAATGAAATGCATATCTTAGAAGATATAGCAAAATCAAAATAATGCGACATCGTGATTTCGACCGAGACGCGCGCTCCTTGATGCCGCGCCTCGCGCCCGAGCCGGGTCCGGCCCCGGTTCCGAAAGTTAGGAAATTAAATTATTATTGTATCAATGTAATATGGTAGAATTGTGTATCCTAAATATGCCTACTGAAAAGTCCGCGATGGCATAATATGTCTATATTAGTTAAATATAACATACTACCTATATCCGTTTTAATACTTTAAAAATTGGCAATTATAAAGCGGTAGTGTAAAAGCTATTTACAAAAATACGGTATTAATTACTTCATATTATAAAATAAAGTCCTACGCCCGTCCATAGATAAATAATCATCATCAATCCGTGTACGGCTGTACATCTAAGTTAACGCGGGCGAAGCTGCGGGCAACTGCTAGTATAGGATAAATGTAATACATAGCTTTTTTTTTTTTTTTTTTTTGTTTCGCTGGGGAATGCGTTTAGGCATACCACCGGGTCCGAGGGGACCCGGAGGTTATGTGGGACTCTCTACGCCCGAGCAGGTGGTAAGGTGGACGCAGACTCTACCCACTAAACCCCAGCGGTGTTCTTCTCATCGTTTGGGTGACCTGGCGCGAGAGCTGTGGACGTCCGTACCAGGCCACAACGGTGTGCCGTATGACACTCTTCTCTGGAGGCAGGGGGTGGCATCCCCTCCTCGTTCTCCGCTTAAGGCACACTGAACACACAAGGGTGCCTTATAGCTCGGACCTTAAGCGCGCGCAGCAAATCCCCCGATCGGCCTCGCACAGGTCCCTCACGGCGGTGCGACCGCCTGTCGCCGCCGTGCTCTTCTGCGGGAAGGGGCGCCAGCGCGCTCCTTCTCCCGCTCCGCCTCCTCCTTCTGCGTCATCACGTCCTCGCAGAAGGAGAGGACCACCTGCCATGTGCTCTCACTGACAGTCATCGCTCGAATGACTGCAGTGAGCGACAGGTCCGCGCCAACCTCAACGATGAGGGGCGCTCTTGCCTCCGCCCACGCTGGGCACTCCGCCAGGGTGTGGTCTGCAGTGTCTTCACTGCTGTTGCAGTGATTACACCCTGGCGAGTCCTCTGCCCCTGCCACCTTCCACAGATACCTTCCGAAGCATCCATGCCCCGTCAGGATCTGCGCAAGGTGGAAGGTGATGATGCCGTGCCGCCGGTCAATCCACTGCTCCAGGATTGGACCGACGGCCAGCACGGTGCGGTGTCCCGCACTAGGCTCCTCTAGCCTCTCCTTCCACTGACGGAGCATTACCTTCGTAGGCGGCTCCGCCAGGACACTTCTTCTTCGGAGTTCTCCTCCTCCTCTTCCTCCTCCTCTACTCGTCGTCTCCTCCACGTCTGCGCCAGGGCCCTTGCAACCAGGTCCCACGGCGCTGAGCCCGCCAGTACGCACGCAGCCTCGCATGAGGTCGTACGGTACGCACGGACGGCCCTAACGGCCGTGACTCTCTGCGGACGTCGCAGAAGAGCCACGTTCTCCGTCGTCAGGGCGCTCGCCCATATCGGCGCGCCGTACAGCCCCATGGACTGCAAGACGCCCGCATATAGGCAGCAGCCAACGCTCGGTCCACCCACGTTGGGGAGAAGACGACTTAACGCTCGTGCAGTTCCGATGTAATACATAGCTGAAATGACCATGCCATTTTGTTCTTAAAAATAAAGTATAATATTGTATTGTCTATTTAGGCAGATTTAAAAAAACATTTACTGAAATTATAAACACAATTTTTAAGATTAATGAACAGATTCGTTTTCAAAGTGAATTTAAATTTTATTATTGTGTACCAATATTGTTATCGGTTTTTGTTTTTCTGTAAAGACTGAGAGAAAGAATTGTGAAAGGAAAGATAAAAAGATTGTGACCGTAATTGACAAGAAAGTACTTAATACAATGAAATAATTAATATTTAAATTTTGGAACTTACATTAGTTAAATATAATAATTAGGTATTAGCAGAAGAAGCACACCCTTTGGAGAACTTGGATCGCAGTGCAGCACAGGAAGCTCTTAGCAAGGCACAATCTGAACTCAATTCCGCTGCCAATGATCAGGTATTTATATTTCAGTTTGTAAAGGATCTTAAAGTTAATATTCGATCACAATATAATTCTTAATTTAAGTAAGTTTTAATAGTCTTTTTGGTGATTATGTTGAAGGAGTTTTCTTATCAGTGGCGGATTTACAGATTTGCCGCCTGTAGGCTGTTCAATTTTTGTACCGCCTCTGAATTTTCATACGTAAAAAATTGCTGACCTTTTTTACTCTAGAATTTGGAAATGGTGTGTCAGTGGCAGATCTATACATTTTTAATGTATGTGCTGTAAAAATATTTGCTGATCCTCAATTTTGTCGGCCTCCAAGTAGGTACTCTTCATTCTCAAATTTGCCGCCCCCCCCCAAAAATCTGCCGCCCTAGGCTCCAGTCTGCTGGTAAATCCGCCACTGTTTCTGATTGTTGTTGAGCTGAGGCCCGAGTGTATTCGCAATTATATTGACCACACTAAATGTTAAGGATTATACTTTACTTATCTTTTATGATGGTTTAAAGTGACCGATCATTTCAATTATAGGATTGTGAATACACACAACCATATTGTGTTCATTTATCATGGTCATTATTAGTTTTTTTTTTTACTTACGTACTCCTTTATTGTGGACTAATAAAATTATCTATCAAATACTTGTATTTATACCCAACATTGACGTTATACCATATGGACTTCGGGTCTGCGCTCAAAAGTGTCTGGACCAAAAGAGTTCCAAAGCGCGCGTCAGTTTTCGTTTGGACGACCGACGGGCGACACGGTTACACAATGCCGACCTGCATCGTATTTTTTTTTAAACTATTTTTTCATCTGCATTAAATTATAATTTGATTGTAATAGTAAAATTTAATCTCAAAGAGTCACAAACGTCAAAAGGAACAAAATGTCTATCGGTCTTTTTATAATTTACGGGCGCATTAGTAAGAAGGAGACCACTTCTTTTTATTCATTTTGGCACTAAGATAGTATGGAGATGACTTGTTTGTTTATTTATTATATGTCAAAATTTGTTTCTTATTTATGTTAGTTTTTGTTATGATTGACCCTATAGTGTTTTTTCTTATTCATTTTATACAGAACACATCACCATCCACATAATGTGTAGATATTATGTACATACATCTCCATACAAAGCATTTTCGTATTTTCTTCGAAGGGCTTCATAAACTGATTGATAAATGCAAATAAAATTGGACACTGTCATGTCGATATTTTGTTTACAATTACAATGTTATATTACTTTTATGATTTATGTGAACTCAGGACATTTTTGGCGTGAATTTGTTTGAGACCAGATGTCCATTTGGTATTATGTCAATAGTACATAAAGACAAGTTGTTCAATATTCTATTTATTTTCATTTTCAATTAAATTTAATCAGATCAGCCGGCCTACTCTTGACACTCGATCCTATCGAAATTTAGGATTGGGATCGAAAATATGCTACAACTAGCGCACAATTTGACTCGATTACAGTGAAATTTTATGTAACTAATTGAAATCGGGATGTCTCTATCTTGTTCATACATATTTCCATAATTCGTACTCTTGACAACATTTTGACGTTGACGTATCGACTTCGAAATTGAGATTGAGATGGGATCGAATTTACATATGTAGTAAGTAGTTCATTGTTCAACAAAACTAAGTTTTTAGTGTTCGATTGCGTTGTTTAAAGTGTTTTTTATTAAAATTATGGCACGATTGGCCCTTATTTTTGGATATATTAGGATCTAAGACGAAGGCGAAATCTAAGAAGAATAGCGCGTTATATGCCAATAATGCGTTCACCGTGAGTGATGAGGAGTTTAAGAGATATTAATATCGCCTCAGGAAGGAGCTTTGAAGTTGTTCATAGCGATTTGGATTTGTATCTAGTATCTACGCGTTATAAGGTGTGTCAATAGAAATATCTATAATCTAACCTCTTCTATAGTTTATCTTTTCTCTTTATTTACGGCCTATGTAGGATACATTAAAAATATATCTCAAATAATTTTATTATTGATTGGTTCTACATTGTTCTGCATATTATATGATACCTATCTAATACAAATCAAAGTGCTAATTATAATAATCTATTTGACTTATTGAGTTACATATATTTGCATTATTTTATGAAAACTTCCAAATAACATCCGTAGTAAGTGCTATTGATGGTACTCATATGGCTATCATACGTCTAGCCCAAAATGAGAGGTTTTATAATAGAAAAGGATTTCACTTAAAAAATGTTTTAATTATAAGTTGACTCTTGAATTCTGTAATTGTATAATTCAGTTTTAATAATGCCTTTCCTTTCATTAGTAATACCTTTAAATTGTATATATTATATTGATATAATATATTATACAAGTTAAAGAAATTAATTACATATATTAATAGGTATATTCTTTTAGTAATAGCTTTAAATTGGCAAATAACATAAACATTATAAAGGAATCTTAAAATGTGTTCTTTCCTTTTTAAATTTTGGGGAACTTGTTTATTTACTTGTTGCAGAATTCTAAGTTAAAATCATAAGAAAGTGATCATTTGTTTCATACATTAATATTATATTGCAATAATTATATGTTTTAGGAGACTGGGGCTATGCCCAAAGAACTATTATAATGACACCTATTTGGATGCTCCAGCTGGCTCACCAGAAGAACACTACACCAAGTTTCATTGCGTGGCACGCTATACAGTAAAGCATACTATTGGTGTTCTGAAGAATAGGTGGCAATGTCTCCTAGGCCACAGGGTCCTTCACTATAAGAAAGTGATCATTTGTTCCATACATAAATATTATACTGCAATAATTATTTGTTTTTAGGAGACTCGGGCTATGCCCAAAGAACTATTATGATGATACCTATTTGGATGCTCCGGCTGGCTCACCCGAAGAACACTAAACCAAATGTAATTGTGTGGCACGCTATACAGTAAAGCATACTATGGGTGTTCTGAATAATAGGTGGCGATGTCTCCTAGGCCACAGGGTCCTTCACTATCATCCGGACACAGTTCTTAGAATTATAAACGCTTGTAATGTTTTACACAATATTTGTAATGAAGCAAGCTTGAGTCAGAATGACAGTGAGGATACCATACCACCTACTTCAGTAGAGGAAGACAGCACCCAGGAAACAAGTAGGCAGGAGCTTCCAGAGTTAGTGTGCGTGAGCTATGGACTGCGAAGTGTTTTTAATGTTTTCATTAAACTCTTGTTAAACTATTATTTGTTTTTATTTGCCTATCTATATTTTTGGTCATTGATTGATATAATCAATATTACAATCACAGTATTTATAAAAATAAGTACTAAAATACTTAACTATTAGTCTTTTATTATCTTTTAACCCAAGAAAGCAATATTTAAATAAATCACAGTATTTTGTAAACAAGTTAAGCCTATGTTTATGAGTAAAATACTTCATTTACAATAAATAAACACCAAGATGACGAATCACTAAAATACATAACAATAATAATTTGTATGTGGTCTGTCAGAACTTGAGCTATTATTTTGGAAAGCCTTGGCACCAGCATTACTGGTAAATTAAGAAAGAAGATGATTTCTATTTTTTTTTTGTTTAGACTTTAGGTAGGTAACTGAGCTATTTTGAAATTTGATGTCTATTCAAAATTGCGCGTAAGCTTTTTTTTTATAGCAGCAATACACATTACGCCAGAATGTATAATTTATTTTGCGTTTAATGCTTAAAAAAATAAGTTTAGGTTTAATTTAAGGAACTACATTATAAAAGATTCATTATTGGAGACATTTTAATTTAAAAAAAAAACATGAAACATCATGTGTTGAATTTTATTTTGTTATTATATTTCATTATAATGGCCACATCGGTCGTCGATTCCAATTTCAATTCAATCGTAAACACGATTTGTTCAAGAGTACCAATATACTCCAGATTGGAACTGGAACTGGATTGAATTCGTATTGTTGTGAGATTGGAACTGCAGTCAAGAGTAGGCCGGCAGATTGCCATTGTTTTTAGCTCTGTTTGTATTTTTTCATGATCATCTGCGTAGCATAATGTGAATGTATAATTAGGGTCATTAAAGCCATAAATAAAATTTGTATTGTATTGCAGGCGAAGGCTGAAGCTGCGATTGCCGTCGAGGTCGCTGAAGAAATCGTAAAGGCGGCGACCGCGTAAAGTGTTAAGTGATGATCTAGTTTACCAACTATTTATGTATCAATAAACGTATGGCCATAGTGAAGGTATCTTATTGTGTCCTCGTGAATGTTAAAGGTGGTTCAAATAAAAGACGGATATGTAGTTGAAATATGAGTACTTTATTCAACACAATTCAAACACTTTGGTACAAATAGTTGATCGCAATCGGCTTTGTAGGTAAAAAGTATTATAAATAGCCGCAAACGCAACACCCAAATAAGCGAGAAAATTTAAATCAATCCCATTATCATGATGTACCCACAGTACACAATTTTGCCACTAAACAGCTATATTATAATTTCGAATAATTTTATTTTTTATAATTCTTTAATTAGAATTTTAATTATTAATCCAAATTTTCTAAATGGAAGGTTCAAGAAGAGATCGGTTTCTAGGAAGTCGCGAGAACCTATCTACGAGCCTACTATGCGAAGCTTACACGATGCACAACATGTAATGACATCTAGTGACACGCGAGTGTCTTACACCTAAACAAGTCAATACATTATATAGAAAGATAATTACGGTTAATATTAAAAATGCACCTTATTACACACGGGTATCATTGATCATATAAAATGTTTTGAAAATTCCGCCTCGAGTATATCGTACTAGTCTGAGTTTAAATACATACCGGTAAAGGGATACAATATGCTCGCGTTCAATTACACTGAAAAATTTCATAACGCGAGTACTTACATTACTAACTACGGAGTACATAGTTTTTTAAAGAGTTGATTAATCGCTAAAAGACGCTTATAACTAGACTTATGGCTAAAATGTAAACGCAAATGAGAACATTAAACATTACAAAATACTAAAAGATATCGCAATAACATAAATGGTAAAAGCATCACAAACTAACATGTAAAGGAAGCATTACACAAACATGGCGTTTGTTTACATAATAATCGTTAAAATACAAAAAATATATAAATAACGTTAGTACATTTCACATGAAAATAAATGGGTTAATTCAAAATATCACAATATTATATGTTGAGCTTGATTTAAATTACGCATGTCAACCTCTGGATCATTTAAATTAAGCTTAACAAATAAGACAAGATTGCTGATTCGACCATCGCCGACGATGAAGAGCGACTGCTAGTCTTATACTTTTGTGGCAACACGTCACTTCTACAGGAAATACATTTATATCAATTTCAATTATCTACCACAACCATAATTTTCTGCTTTATATGGTAACACTATTAAGTGACGTAACGTCTACGGGGAATTACAACAGCGCTCATCCATCGCCGGGTGGCCAATTTCAAATGACTACTGCACACGTGCGTCAAAAATAAATCCAGCCAACTTAGTTGGGATAAAATGTTAACACAATGGCGACACATCATAAAATGACTATGATAATACAAAACCGCAAACCCTCCGCCTAGCCGAGCGCAATTAATGTGATACAATTAAAGCAGATTTTTAAATGCGAGATACTTGCAAAAAACTGTAAAAACATATATGAACTGGAAGCCGCGGGATTGCCTCGGTTAGGTGGTGATAATTAAATTAACGACTCTTACAAAAAATTAAACGAGGCTTATGTCGCATTACATTTGAGCTGCAGTTTACAGGTTACACTGCCACAGTATCGTAGGCTGTGAGTCCCCCCCGCCCGTGGATTGTTTGCTGGGGGATTGGGGTGGTTGCTTCTGGTCTGTAAGGCAAGTACTAATTAGACACCGAAAATCGAACTAGTAGAGATCAAACTACGGGTATCAAATCCATGAAACTATAAACACTGTATGGGGGGATTGAAACTATAACATTTTATCTGAGCAGGGAGTCTTGTGAGGTGAAAATTAACGATGTAACTTTCAAATTTTAATTGTTATATATTTTTAATTACAAATGATTACATCGTTAATAATCTTATACATTGCAGGTTATATATATCGATTACACGATCTGCAAAAAAGCACAATTTTAACAGTTAGAATGTTGGTTGGTAGCATGTACAGGTTGACATTTGGCGAATCTATCCTCGTACATATAACTGATATAAACATCGCCAATGGTTGAGCAAAACAAACGACCGTAGTGCAATGAGTAAAAGTGTTAGCCACATAAGGTTAATTTCACAAAAAAATAGTTCAGGCAAAATGAAACAACATACAGCAAATAATTCTTCGTTGTACATACTTTGACTTACTGTTTCCTGTAGACCATGGATGCGGGACATAACACATGCTTAATGCCAGCGTAGACTATACACGGTACTAATAACATCTCGCAAGTAACTACCACACTCAGGAGCCGTTTGCCGGCACAGTAGCGGAGCTGTTGTCGACTTGAAAGTGCGGCTCTCCAATATTAAGATATTAATTAGGAGGCATAAAAGTATTTTAGTATGTGCCTTGACTCAATTAGCAATTAAGTGTATTGAAATATAAAATTATTATATTATCCATAAATTGTGATTAAGAAACGATAATATCGATGCAAATTTTAGTATGTATATTGAAACATCATAAAGGCCTACTTAGACTGACCTGTCAATGAGTTTTCTCATTTCGTCGCTGTGCAAACCGTCCTTGGCAGTGTGGGCCCTTACTGCAACAACACATAATTCACGACGCGTCTACACTATCACGACACTCGGATATGCCTGTCTTCTACAAAGATCTTTCACAAAGTCCACAACGTATGTATTGTTTGCATTTATTATGTATTAATTCAAAATTATTCTCAATATTTGGCAGTGGATATTGTAAAAGAATCTTCAAACACATGAACTAATTAATCTACTGAACAGTTCAAGATAGAAAGATTAAGTTAACACAAACACTTCTAGTGGAAGGAAGAAATATTTATTAACGTAACATTTAAACACCCCTAACATTAGTTCTTGGTAAAATAAGGCACCAAAATTAAAGCATACCTCTATTTATGCTATATTTTAGCTTCGATATTTTACTAAGATAAAAAATAATTAAATAAGATTTTTTTTGAAAAAGAATATGAAAGCCAATTGCCGTAAACTCTAAAAGCTTTAAACATGTTACTTATTAAAAAACGTAGACAAGTTGTGCATGCTGTCAGTCACAAGTATTAAAACATAACGGGAAAAAACTATTGATTCAAAATCGTTTTACCATCCTCTGTTGTCGCCATGTGTGCATAGACCAATGTCGCTATTATTATCACATACATCAACCGCATTTACTGCTTATATTATACTTTAAAAATATCGCCCAGGAATAATTTCAACGTATCTTATTAGCAAAATATGTTTTTTAACACGAGTAAAGAATATATGATGATTCCAAGGAGAAATGTGGAAAAAGAGTAAATGAATGTGGAAGAGAGGTATTAGGAACGACGTTCGTTCGAGTGAATAAATACTCTTATAATGAGCTTGGGAAAAAAGAGTATGGAACAAATGAGGGCGCCACTTTCACTTAGGCCTCATCATAATATGGAAAATCAGCAAGATAATTTAATCAAATTGTTAAAAATAAATGTGAAACACTAAGCTTTACTCAACATCTAGTATTTGTCGGCCAAGTATTGTCAACATCATAGGTTTCCATTTAGTAAAATATTTAGTTCCATCTGTCACCACGTCATACTCTTTTTTGCGAAGCTGTACGTAATTGTATAATTTTACTAGAATTCAATATATTAGTAAGAGGGACAGTAGACTGAGGTACGGAGGTTCTATGTTAGGTTAATAGAATATATCTTATATTCTATTAACTTATCACCAAGTTGTATACTCTCAAGGATATAACAGGATAAAGTAGTAATGAGCCATAAAATACGGAAACTGGTCAGTGATTTGTCACTGACGTCATAGCGTTGGTTGACAACCAGTGATCTGTGTATGTGATGTACCTACGTCCCATCGGCCAATCATCCATCAATGGCCATCAGAGCGCAGAACCGGCACAGCGTCGCAGCACAAATTTGGCGGAATTTGTTTTCATACAAAACAGAACATTACCACTCTATTCCGGTTATATGCTCGATGGTTATATAATACGACTAGGATAATGAATAAGATGGTTTTAAGGACTGTAGGTGAATGTTAGGGTGTCAACATACCGGGGTAGTTCCGTGGCTGGTCGCATTCAGCTTCGGAGATTTCGTTGGAGTCCTTGCTTTCGTTGAATGAGGAGGAGCAGTTGTTGTCGTTGTTGGCGTTGCGCGGTGGGGGTGGGGGAGGTTCGGGCGAGCCGCTGCACTTGCGGTTACCGGCCGATCGGGACACTGGAACATGAGACAATCTTGGTAAGGTTCACATTGAAAGAGCTGAGTATTAGGAAGGAAAGCCGTCCCGTAAAATATAAGAATATGTGTTACGGGACCTTCATTATAGTTTGACGTTTGTTAAGTATAATACCTTACAAACTTTATAACCTTAGCCACTGCAACGCGTGGCCGGGTCTGCTTGCATCAATATATTTTATAAACATCCATGGCCTGGTGCAGACATATTCATCGTACAAACTATCAGCTCTTGGCAGAATTTAAAGTCGCGACCATTGCGTATAGCATCCAGCCGGCCTTTTATACACTTACCGATGCTAGGTCTGGATCCGTAGTGGTCAGAGTAGGGGGTGCCGTAGGCGCCGGTGTACTGCTCGTCCTCGGGGGCGCAGCACGCGGGCTCGTCGTACTCGGGGCCACACGCGTACATCGGGCGAGAGTAGCGGGCGCGCTACGCATAAAAAAATACTCAAAACTTGATGGTCACGGGATGCCGCCCCAGACATATAATCGTAAACTATGTTGATATTAGAATTCATAATAATTAATATCATTCGTCATGCCGTTTACCGTCATGGCATTCGCGTCGATTTTACTGCCATGGCGCGCCAAAAGGTGGTTCACATCTAACATTTTTGTAAACGTGCAATGATCCCTTGAAGCCCATGATTTACTTAGTAAGTTCAAATGAATGAAGTGAACTGATATCACAATTCACAGTGGGCTAGGATGCCAAAATTCGTATAATATTGTTTAGTCAGTTGTATTGAATACCGCATTATATTTCTCTTTATTTTTTTTTCAAGATAAGCTGCATAATAATTGTAGGTTTCCAAGTCAGTCTTCTAACATTGCTTCATATTAATTGTATTAGGTACCTATTTAAGCATCACTTCAACACTCATGTTCCTTATAGGTAGAGAGCGGTTGAACTTTGTGTGGTGACTGATGCTACTCACGTATTGGTCCTCTTCAGCGCAGGTAGCGGGGTCGTCGTACTCGGGAGCGGTGGAGTAGATAGCGCTCTGTCCGCCTTGGGAGTTCTTGCGTGCGTAGCGGCTGTTGGCTCGGGGCTAAAATATAAACGTTATCATACACATAATCACATGTACTCTTCACATATTGTGTATTCAATATAAGATTGTAAATTAACATGGCTATTTTTACTATTAAAACTATTTCTTTTGTGAACAAGGCCTTCTGAAATGTTAAAATATCAAGCTCCGCGAAATATACAAGGTTGATAAAATCGAGAGGCATTAAATTAAACCACATATACCTACTATGTACCATTTTCAGGCTACACAACAAAACTTAGACCAATAGAATCAATAGTTTAGTCACAGGATATTTTTAAAGTTTTAAAGTCGCTCCGCTTTGTTCGATCCGGTGAGACGCACCCTGTGCCGCGCCGACGCAACGTGCTGTGCGACGTTGCCTTTTATAATTGAAAGTCAGTGGACATTTTACAAAGAATATTAACGTTTTACTTTGACTATTACTTTTTTATTTCTCTCATAAACAATTTTTTAATAGTTTCGGATTAACCGCAAGAATGTGTAGTAGGTATATGACGTGGTTTAATTTAATGCCTCTCGCTTTTATCAACCTTGTATGTGAAAAACATAATAAATATTTTTTAAATAGCTTTAATGCTCGACTCTCTTTTTGGATTTAAAGTTCTTTCATCTTCGTATCAGCTATTGGTGTTACAAAGAGCCATTGTTCTTCTCAGTGATTATACGCTTTTTGCTAAACTAAAACTAAAAACTAAAACTAGTTTGTTCAGTATTCTATTAGTTGTTCTGATTATATCCAAGCGTTGATTCGAGCTTTAATCATATTCTTACGCTTTGTACATACTTAAGCGTATTCTCAATATACAACACATAACACTCCTAAAGTCACATTCATGGAACATTAAGGGTAGAATATCTTAGTTGTTTTGTTTAGCTAAAGAATATTGTATAATATGTAACATCAGTCATAATCATCAGCCCCTATCCGTCCACTGCTAAACATAGGCCTCCTTCAATCAACGCCAAGACGATCGTACCCTAGCCACTCGCATCCAACACCCACCGGTTACTGAACGGATGGGCATTGGGTCAATTAGGTTGAGTGGAGGCCGCGTTTAGGCAGACGAAGTGTTGGTCGACCATTAACCAGGTGGGAAGACGATCTCGTATATGTATACATACAAAAGTAAAAAAACCTATCGTATACTTTAACAAAATTGCCATAATTAGATAGTAGATCCCAAAAATATGTTTCCATTATTCCTGCTCCTTGACACCAAGTATACTAACCATGCTCTGTGATCCAGCTCGTGAGTGCGCAGGGTGGTGGGGATGGGGGTGTGGGTGAGCCAGGGTGCCAGCGTGGGACGGGTGGTGGTGGGGGAACGCGATCGCCTTGCTGGGGTCCATCTCTTCGCGGAAGCCGAGCAGGTGGAATGTTGCGTACGGGCAGATCTCGTCCTCCATGCCTGTGACACAATAATCATGTAAACAAGACATCCATACTGCTTCTTCTTCTAGTATAATGTCTCCCTCGAGGATTTACCAATGTATGAGTGTGTTTTTTTATGTTTACAAACAGAAAGGCAAATGCTAAAGGTAATTTTCATGGGAATATTATAAACGTGAAAGTAGTCCCTCGGTGTCGCTGGCCTGAACATTGATACCTACACTTTGTTATTTTTTTTAATGGCATTTCTACGATGTGGCAAAACACCCAATTAGAGCTAAATATTATATCAAATTAGGACTTATTACTTATTAGTATTAAGTGTAACCACTAAAATATAAATTATAATTTATGATATTTTGGTTAATATGAAGGACAGCATAATTATTATTTATAGCACTTTAGGTAAGGTGACACTCATAACGTAGAATAACATAGTGACGCAGAATTAATACTATACATCGCAATATAGCTTTATTTATATCACTTTATTTATCAATGGAATTTATCAATTTTAGAAGATACAAAAAATTATAAAACTAAAATCAAGAAAACAATTCAAATGTAACCAAACAGCAACTAAAATTATTACAAATAAAAATAACTGGTGTTAGGTATAAGAGAGCATATGCTACTTACCTACATACTGTATACATATTACACTTACCTCGTGCCCGCCGAATACTTGGTTAGTACAACAGCACTCGTTTACACTACAGTATCAAGCATATAACCGGAATAGAGCGGTATTAATTTTATGTATTTTGTATGAAAACAAATTCCGCCAAATTTGTGCTGCGACGCTGCGCCGGTTCTGCGCTCGGATTGGCCGACTGATGGCCATAGGTGGATGATTCACAGATGGGACGTACATACAGATCACTTGTTGGTTGAATTGTTATTACGTCAGTGACAAATCACTAACCAGTTTCGGAGTTTTATGGCCCCATTACTACTTTATCCGGTTATATGTTCGTGAACTACAGCTACTGAGGCTACTGGTAAACCGATTGTCAGTGCTAACGTGCGTCGTTCAAAACTGATTGAGAAGTTATATCTTATAACTATAACTATCCTGCTAATATTATAAACGTGAAAGTTTGTAAGAATTTATGGATGTATGTTTGTTACTCTTTCACGCAAAAACTACTGAATGGATTTTAATGAAACTTTTCGATAGCATATACGTCAGAAAAACATATATGCTATAATTTAAGCCTGTACTCCCACGGGAATGGGAAGTACGCGAGTGAAACCGCGGGGCGCTGCTAGTATCTTATATGTCTTTGTAATACCTAAGCTCGACTCACGTCAGTAGTAACTATCAGTTGAGCAATTAATACAGTCAAAATTAAGTTATAAAACTAATTTTAAGCGGACTCCCATGACCATGGTTGCTCTAGGTAAAGTATTCAGAACTTCGGCATTGTAAAATCACAATAAACCGCGATAAGATAGGAATGTTAAAAGGTAGTTTTATTACTCTTTCTTCCATTAATGAACTACTTTAGGTATGAGGTAACAAAAATAAGCGTCGTATCTCTACGAATGGGAAGGTTGACAAAAAATGATAATCATACGTTTTTTATTTAATGATTTATTACGTCTTAATCGTTTCAATAAGTTATTGCATGAATTTTATAATACGTTTCCCATTGATAGAAATGAAGAAGCATTGCGAAAAGACGTTCCATCATTAACCGACCAAACTTGAGTGCGAAAGTCTGAGTTTATATTATTTTAGGACTTGACAGATGTTGTTGTATGCACTTGTATGCACATGCAGCATGTACCCACTAAAACTATTTGTAGTTCATATACAGCGTTATTTGCAAAACACCAGCAAACTGTCTGCTGTCTAGATAGCTAAGATTATAAAGAACTATGTTTGTTATAGGAATTTTAATAATTCGTAAAATTTTATTTTAATTGTAAAGTAGACTTTTAAAATAAAATAAGTTCTCCGCGTATCGCAAAGATTAAGTAACGAATAGAGTGATTGGGGACGGTGTCGCGCTAGCGCGAAATATAGAGCTCCGAATGATACTACAGCACAATAAAACTTGAAAAATATTTTATATTTAATGTATTGAGTCGAAAGTCATAGACCGAATGTTTTTGCTTAGCTAACATCAACTATCTAGTCGTGCGAGGTATATGGTGTTTAACAAATAACCTTGTATTTAATGTCGGCTAGTGTAGAACGTCCGAAGCATTACTAACCTGTGGATATCGTGTCGCCTGAGCCAGTTCTGCGCAAGCGGGGCCTCCTCACGCGCTCATACTGGTGCCTACGCGGGTCCCACGTGGAATGCGCTCCCACTACACCATAACTACTGGGTTATGCATGCGCTACGTACTACCATTTATGTACCCGGTATGTACTGTCTCCCATATATTTTAACACTTCAATATACAATAGATTCTCAAAGGATAAAAAAAAAGAAAAAAAATAACGAACATTACTTTTATACTTGATACTCTCTTGTGGAGAGTTTAGAACCCTTTAAAGTAAATATAAGTTCGAGAGAAAGTATATACCAATCACCACATCTATGATCTAACATTAAACGTACCTGGTTTATGCTTTGACATTTCCTCTTTGGCGATTCAGAAATTAAAATGTAGGAATAAAAAATAAACATTTAAGGAATAAGCCAAAACATAAAATTAAAGTAATGATACAATCACCACGTTATAAAATAACTTTAACGTAATTAGAGCAAAATAAATCCTTAAAAGTAATTGATTTTTTTTCTTTAACTCTACTTTGCTCTTATAAAATTTTTCGCGTCAATAGACAATAACTAACCTAATTCGCTAATTTCGAATTTTGGAAAAAAAATAGCAAAGATAAAGAAGAAGCTGTGTAATGGATCTAAATTTAAATAAAATTTGTATGAAGTAAAAAAGTATTCTTTCATGTGATAGCTATGAATTATCATGATAACTAATACAATATTGACTTAATTGAGATGAAATAATTTTTCTGTTTTACGTTCTTGAATGACACAACTAGAAAAACAGTTTTTTTATAGTCAAATACAATCGATATAAGGACGCTTATACAGAGTGTGTACATAATCGATATATGGACGCCTTTCTATGTTAGTACTCGTATACAGTGTGTGTACATAATCGATATATGGACGCCTCTCTATGTTAGTACTCGTATACAGAGTGTGTACATAATCGATATATGGACGCCTCTCTATGTTAGTACTCGTATACAGAGTGTGTACATAATCGATATATGGACGCCTCTCTATGTTAGTACTCGTATACAGAGTGTGTACATAATCGATATATGGACGCCTTTTTCTATGTTAGTACTCGTATACAGAGTGTGTACAT
This sequence comes from Helleia helle, assembly GCA_963853865.1. Lineage (NCBI taxonomy): Eukaryota > Metazoa > Arthropoda > Insecta > Lepidoptera > Lycaenidae > Helleia > Helleia helle. The sequence continues at coordinate 10,521,348 of OY971418.1, read as the reverse complement.
AATCGATATATGGACGCCTCTCTATGTTAGTACTCGTATACAGAGTGTGTACATAATCGATATATGGACGCCTTTTTCTATGTTAGTACTCGTATACATAGTGTGTACATAATCGATATATGGACGCCTCTCTTTGTTAGTACTCGTATACAGAATGTGTACATAATCGATATATGGACGGCTCTCTATGTAAGTGCTCGTATACAGAGTGTGTACTCACTAATAACAGCCTGTCTCTTCACGCGGTCGCACGTGTTGTAGTTGGAGCCGGGCACGGGGGGTAGCTTGCGGTTGGGCGGGGCGATGTATCCGAGCTCGTCGCGTAGTCCGCCGCGTTTGTCTAGGGTACCGCCGCCGCCGACCAGCGCGCCTTGAGATGCGTTGTACACCGCGTCATCTGTATAAACGTTCCGGTTATTTCTCGAAGATTCTATTGCATTTTTTCTTTTATTTTGTTTGTATTAAAGTTTTGCATGAATAATAAATGTTTTAGGTGATCGCTGGTCACTGGCAAAGTGTAAAGACAAGGTTGTGGTTTTGTCATTTTATATCATTGGATCACGTGGGGTTCCTAGTATCTCGGACATCTCTTAAGAATAATGTGATATGGTAACGTTTCTCACCTTATATATAAATTTTCTCTACATATTTAATAATAGTCCTTTTTTATTTCAGAATGGCTGTTAGAGCGCTAAAGCGAAACAAGCTTTAAAATTACTTTCAAAAATGTACCTATTATAATAATTTGATAATTTAATTATATTAAATTATATTATAACAAATTTACTAAGTTATCTGTAAAAACTAGTACTTAGTTTTTACAGATAACTTAGTAAATTTGTATATATACTAGATGATATTCTAACATTTTGCTAAAATAAAATTGCTCTAAGTACAAACAGCCTCTATGAATGTAACACATGCTCAAAATAACTTTATAAGTAATGATTATTATAGAATTGTTCAAAAAATTATATCGTACAAGGACATTACAAATGAAGACAAATAATACTATTAAAACTGACTCCGTCAATTTAACAATAACACTATAAGAAATAAAAAGAAGCGGTGATCATGCCACCATACATACAGTATAGGTCCTTCTGACCTCGCAGGCGGTGTGGTGTGTTCCTACGGGCCAGCGTCAGGCAAATAACCACCATGCCCACGACGAAAACGACGATCGTTGCCAAAATAGGAACCAAGACCTCAGGCTCGAGCAGCGCCCTCACCCAGGCGGGCAACTCCTTGCCGTCAGCGTTGCCGGGCAAGGGGGCGATGGTACCTACAACAAATACCTTTGTGGTGGGGGTTCCTCGCGCCGCGGACGACGCAGATGACGACAATCGCTATGATGATCACGAGGATCGCGGCCACGACCGGCACGATCAGATTCAAGTGCGACAGAACGATTTTAATCGTTTGTTCCGTTGTTAGCGATCCGTCGCCAACCTCGCGTACAGGCGCGATTGTACCTGAAATGCAAGCCTTTTGATTAATTGAAAGATATTTACATATTAACTTTTAGAACTCAACTTTAAGGCAATGCATTTCAGGTATATGTATTTATATTGTTATATTTTGCATAGGTGGATTGAAGCAGTATTGATTGAAGCTTATTTACATCTTGGACATGTTCTGATCTAAAGACCAGAATGCTGTTCAGCCTTTTTAGCTTGGGGTTTCCTGTGCTACACGTATTACATGTACCCTTATGTTATGCCGTATGTCGTTATGGTAAAAACAATAGGTACAATCGATTCTAAATGATTGGTTCGTTTGGAAAAAGCTAACCATAGAGCGGTAGCAAACTATTAAGATGGGTTATAGTATTGTATATTGGATGGATTAAGTTTAAAGGGTATCAGGCCGAAAAGGCTTTCGAAAAAAGGGTTATTATTAGTTTTCTTAAACAATATAATATTTACTTTCTAAAGGCTAAATTGTGATTACTAATTATGTTCTAGCAGCGTTCGTCTCAAGGTTGGCATTAAAAAAATACTAATATTATTTTATAAAAATACTTAATTATTTTGTAATTTAAATTGTACCTCCAGTCATCGTGAGAGTAGCGAATTCATATTCAGCGACGTTAAATCCGGCGTTGTTGTGGGCAGTGATCCTCAGCACATACCACGTTGCGGGCTCAAGATCTTGAAATTAAATGAAAATTATTATAATACGATCCGATGTGAAATCATACTAAAGTTTTTCATTTATCAATTAGTTACATTATGCATATTTTCTCTCTATATTTTCCTTTACCGCGGAACATGCGATAATGGCACATGAAAATTAAAAAAAATCATACATCACAGTTCAGAATCTTTGAAGGCAGGACACCAATTAAATACATACCGAGAACGACGAAGTTTCCTCCAGGCTTAACGGCATTTGAAATTTGATTCCATTCAGCCGCGCCCCTGTAAATGTAATTTAATGTAATGTTAAATGCGGACCAGTACAGCAACTGCTTACTTATTAGATTTACGAGATTAAAGAGGAAAGATTCGATTGTTATGATTTAACTCAAAATCTACGTGACCGATTTTTAAAATTATTTTAACATTAGAGTGATACGTTAACACTGAGTGAAATAGGCTTTATAAATATTCATCTTCAATCCCGCTACGGTTACAAATCTAAGTTAGCGCGGGCAAAGCTGCGGGCACCAGGTAGTGTTTATCAAATTCTTACTTCTTCTTGTTTTCAACGACGAAATGACTCATGGGGCAGCCGCCGTCGAGCCACTGCTTGAGGTGCAGCGTTACAGAGGACGAGCCCACCTCGATGAAGTCGGCGGCGCGGGGCACGGGGGGCTTGGAGCCGCGCGTGCGAGCGATCACCACGTCTGAAGCCTCGCCAGTGCCGATACTGTTGGGAATATTACATATACACCGATAAATTATAAGAATCAAAAATAATGGTATATTAAGTCAATGTAAAGCATTATAGATGCGCAATCAGATTTTAAAAATATTTGTTTTTGACAAAGTTGTTAGCCTTTAAAAATGCATATTTAATTGAAATTACATGGTCACAATACAAAAACACTACAAATACGTATCTGAGTCAATGACAGATTGACATTCTGACACACAGCTAAGTAATGCTTAATATTTAATTATTATACTAAAACATTGTAATTACCCGTTGTAAGCCGTTACGTAAAGCTGATATCTGGAGCCGCAGAACAAGTTGTCCAAAGTGTATGTGTCAGTGTTGCTTGGAATCTGAAACATTTACATACATTTAGTAAAAAAGTGAAATGTAGGAAACAAATAATTCATTGCAAAGGCTTGGTAGGTTTTTTATAAAAGTTTTGAGGTAGGAAACTATACTTTAAGAGTATTTATCTTGTTTTTTTTTCTAACATAAAAGGGCAAACGAGCAAGAGAAGTCTTTTGGCGACTATCAACGCCCATACACATCCGCACAACCAGAGATTATGCAGATCCGTTGCCCTCCTTTTCCCTATCCCCCCAATGGGCCACCGGAAACTAACAAACCGCACGAAACGCGACAGCACAGCTGTCACTTGACGCCGGTGTTATGTGAGCGAGAGGTACCGCCCCGGTCGTGCCGGTCCAGTTCGGCTGCAAAGCAGCATGGCACTAACTCTTACAATATCTTGTTTGGAGCCTGAGTGATTTTACCTGTACGGTCTCCCAGTCCCCGAACTCTTGTTTGTAATGGATGGTGTACCCGGCGGCCGGCGACTGGTCCACGTCGACCGAGGGCTTGAGACGCAGCGTCAACGAGGATACGGACGACGACGCAATGTTCAGTTGTGGGGGGAATGGTGGAGCTGAAATCACACAATATTCGTTAGCAAAATTTTCCTTGTAATCTATATCCTACTAATATTATAAATGCGAACGTTTGTACGTATACGGATGTTTGTTGATTTTTCACGCGAAAACTACTGAATGGATTTTTATGAAACTTTATGATAATAAAGTTTATACATCTATTCTATATCTCATGTATATTTTATGCCTGTAACCCACGGGAATGGGGAGTATGCGGGTGAAATCGCGAGACGCTGCTAGTTATGTAATATAATAAAGACGAAGAGTTTGTTTGTTTTAACCCACCAATCTCCCAAACTACAAACCCAATTACTAAATTAAATTGTAGGGTATTTAAGAGGAAAGTTATTTTTTCTCGACTTTAAGACTGGTGAAACCGCGGGGAACAGCTAACTATCGGCCCCTGCGTTTTAGACATAAGTAACAAGTCGTTACCCCGAACTTTGCCCACGTTATTTACCTACTCCCTTTGATCGAAACCAGACTGATTGTCAAAATCTGTTCAACGGTTTAAACATGAAATACTAACCGACACATGATACATATATATGTATAACGTAGATTGGGATAACTAGTTAATAATGATAAAAATGTAGGTACGTACCAAGTACAGACAGGGTATGAGTGACGGTGTCTGTGCCGAATTGGTTGTCAACGTGGCAGGAGTATTCACCAGCGTCTTCACGAGCAACGCCTGCGATCTGGAGGGATCCTTCGGGCAGTTGACGAACGCGTTCAGAAGCTTCCAGAGGTTGGCCTTTTACCTGCAAAAGTCAAGTAAACAGGATAAGCTCAGGAAAATTGAGACTATGAATTTTAAGACGCAAGTGTAAACAGTTTTGCAGGAAAATTTGTAACCTTAGAATAAAGTTGAAAGTTTAATAATGAATTAAAAAAAAACCCAACCAGTCACAGGGACTGCCGATAGAATTGAAAACAAAACAATTAAATTCAAATACTTTTATTACAGGCTGTAAAAGATTATGACAATTTTAACGGCGCACAAAATGGCCGCATGTCATAATTTAGAAGCAACACAATTTGCAAAACTAATATTGCATAATCTTATTTAAATAAATAAAACGTCAAACTGCATCTCTAGCGGCTCGCGTGTGGTGTCGCGACTCTACGTCATATAAACGTCAAACTGCGTCTCCAGCGTTTCGTGGGCTGTGTCGCGAGTTCAGAGATTTTATATCATCTAAAAATATGCGTACCGCACTAAAAGAAGTTTACACTTCAAAAAGTTGGTTTCATCACTGGACGCCAGATTAGAAACATTTACGTTAATATTATAATGAATAATAATATAAAACGTAATATGGAGTCAGGGCGTACCTAGACTCATGTTGTTTGCCGTCACGGCATTCAAATCCTTTTTACTTGCCAAGACTCGTCATTTGATGCTTTACATAATAAAATATATATTTCAAGAAATTGTGACAATATAGGCTTTTAAATATTGACCTTCCACAAAATGTTTGGTGGGGGAACTCCAACAGCGAGACATGGCAGCTTAACGTCTTCCTTGTAAGTAGCCGTGAAGGATTCATCGAAGGAGGCAATTTTGGCGGGAACTAGAAAACATTGAGAATAAATTAGTGTATTAAAATACGATAAAAAATAATTAAAAGTCAATATAAATAACCATTTGAAAGATTTTTAATGTTATTTTTTTTTACAAATACAAAGATTATAGTTTGGCAAAAAAGAGTATGGAAAAAATGAGGACGCCACTTTCACTTAGGTCTCATCATAATATGGAAAATCAGCAAGATAATTTAATCAAATCGTTAAAAATAAATGTGAAACACTAAGCTTTACTCAAAATCTAGTGTTTGTCGGCCAAGTATTGTCAACATCATAGGTTTCCATTTAGTAAAATATTTTGTTCCACCTGTCACCACGTCATACTCTTTTTTGCCAAGCTGTATTTTTTTACATTCCTCAATGAACAACAGTTTGAATGCGAAACTAAATTACCTTTGTCACTTGGGCTGCAAGAAGCGGTGGCTGAGGGTTGACCTTCGCCGATGATCGTTGAAGCGGTGACCCAGAAGTCGTAGCGTCCAGCCTTCAGATCCGTTGCCGAGTAGCTTGTTTGTGTCGCGGGTACCTGACACGGCAAAATAATTTTGTGAATATTATTAATTATATTAAGTCTGTATTTACAAAAATGGTAATTCAAATCCGACCGGTACTTTTTTAGATTAGCGCGTAAATAAAACTGTAGATGTAATTCAATTCCTGTCTCATTCTTATGCTATCAATATACCTCTAAGAGATTATATTATAATTATACCTTATTAGGATGAGGTTCAGCATTCTGGGCTTGCGTGTAAACGTTGTAATGGGTGACAACACCGTTGGGTTGCGCTGGTGGTCTCCACGACACCAGGATAGATTCCTGTCCCATCACCAAGGCTTTAACGGCACGTGGGGCTTCCGGTACTGCAAAATATTCGATGATTTTCATTTCACGACATATAAGGAAAGTCGAAGCTTTAAATAAGACAAAGCAATAAATAAACTCTTGCGCAATTTAGCAGTTTAGATGGTTAGGTAGTATACTACCAGCGAAAGTTCCATAGGTAGGGAAGATTAAAAGTTCCTAACCGTCTTGTTCAGTCTGGCAGTGGATAGGAGCAGACCGGACCCCGTCGCCTCCATTAGTGGTCGCCAAAACTTCCATCGAGTAGTTGGTGAATTTCTTAAGTCCGTGAAGAATAGTTTCGCTGCTAGCCGTGATTTTAGTATCCTTGGTTTTCTCATCTAAACATACATAGCATTTGTTACTATAGGAAAACTAATAACTTTAAACAGTATACGTAATAAATAATACATAAAGTATATTGAAGAAATTAACAAATTTTGTGGACTTACCATACCAAGTTTCACTGGGGCCATAGATTACTTTGTAAGCCTTGATGAGCCCGTTAGCGGCAGCCAAAGGCGGGGAGACCCAGGAAACGCGGATAGTCTGTGCGGTCAGTGTGGTGCAGAGGACGTCTTGTGGGGGAGCGGAGGGGGCGCCTTCAGCGGTGTAAGCCTTCACTTCATTGGATACTGGTCCAGAGCCCATTTTGTTGAAGGCTTGAACGACGATCGAGTATTGCGTGTATGTCCTAAAATAATCAATTATTATTACTTATTTTATTATTATATTTTTTTATGGTGCTCGATGAGCTAACTGACGGTAAGAGTTTAGCACCTCTTATTAACATAAGCTAGTTAGTCCAGGAATAACTTTTATGCCAGGCCAAAATGGAAGAAAATCTCGATGCCAATAATCATGTTCTTAATACCTACATCACAAAAAAGCTGCTTCATTATGGAAATAAGCAAGATGATGGTATTCGTGTTATGTATACGAGCGAAAGGCACTGATGCATCACGATGAATCAAAGAACCGATTGTGAAATTAAAATTGACTTACTTCAGGTTAACAATGTCCAAATGGTGTTCTTTGCCAGATTCCTTTGAAATATCAACAGTTTCAAAAACGAATGACTTGTTGCTTGAAGCCAGTTTGTAGCCAACATAGTATCTGTGAATTATACAAAAATTTTATACAAGATCTCTGAAGAAAAACTGTACTCTAATAGGAAAATAAAGTACCCTTGCAGTTCGCCGTTCCAGTCCTGAGGTTGGGGGGGTTTCCATGTTACACGAAGAGTGTGTTTATCAGCGGCATCTACTTTAACGTCTTGAGGCATGCCAGTGGGCGCTTCTTCGGCGGTAATGATAGTGACGGTCTCCGAAGGTTCCGAGGTTCCAAGTTCGTTTTCAGCGACAATTCTAATGTGGTATGCGGTAGCGGGCCGTAGGCTGAACACTCCTGCTTCAGTGGTATCTCCAGGTACAAGAACCCTTGAAATAATAGATTTGATTAGTTATTGAAATTGATTAGTTATTGAAATACTGAATGGATTGTTGAGTAAGGGTTGTTTTAGCTATTTCTTACCTGTCAATATCTTTGTCCCAGTTGCCCTTGGCGCGTTTGTACTCAATAAGGAACTTTTTGATTGGTGAATTTCCGTCATAAGGTGCTGCCCAAGATAATTGTACTGTCCTTCCAGATTTGTCCAATACTTTCAAGCCATATGGTGCTTCGGGTACCTCTGCAAATTATACGTTATATATACATATGAACAACATAATAAGTACTAAATATGAAATAGGAATTTATGATTTTGCATCAACCAACCTTGAATGATCATGTTGATGCTAGTATCGTCAGAGCCGAAAGCATTAGTAGCAACACACGTGAAGAGCGCGCTGTCAGATCGTTCAGTCCGTCTAATACTCAGGTCAGAAACAACTCCTCCGGGTAAGATCTCTTCGCGGATCGTGTATCGTGGGTCAGATTTAGGCTCAAGACGCTTGTTGTTCATGTTCCAAATAATTCCAATTGGCTGTAAAATAAATAAATAAAAGGGTAAATCCCTTAGCAAAACAATGAAATCCCAGAACGAAAATAAAATTCTTTATTGAATACTCAATAAAACAAAGTTAAAAGCAAGAAACAGCTAAGAAAGGTCTACCTATCCAGCTAACAGCAATTTCTTTAAGATTTAAAATAATTGTATTTTAATCGAGTACCCTTTCTCCTTTAGCTTGACATTGCAGCACCGCTGGTTCACTTCGCCGGGCAGTTTGATTCCTCATCTTAATCTCGAATTGTGGTGGGGCTACAAACAATAATAAGGTTTTATAACAAGTCACTTTTTATTTAAAGATGAAAAAGTAAAGTGCGATGTTGTACCTTGGACACTGATAATGATTACAGCAGAGAGTCCAGATCCGATTCCATTGACTGCTTCACATAGATAGTATCCTTCATTGGTCTTTTGAATATTAGCAATAGACAATGTTCCATCCTCAACTTTTACATTTGGGTTATTTGGTTTAAGGTCTTTATAATCGCCAGGCGTGTCTCCTGAATAGCAACAAACATATTTTATTAATTGATCGTAGTACATATTTAGTCAAAATTGAATTAAAATGTTGTTCAATACTTTATTGTTCATTATTGTATTAAATAATTAAGTCTGTCGTTATATTTGAACCCCTAATGCAATAAGATAAGTGTTAGTTTGACTGCAAGTTTTTCTGTCTATGGCACCAATACTCAAACAGGTAAAGCGATTCGAATGCGTTTTTGTTTTATGGAAAGCAGTTTTTTTTTTAATTTCAACAAAATTGTTGTTAAAAAAATGTTGTTATCAAAATTATTTCAGCTTTCGTACTTTTATAAAGTTTAAATTTACCTTCAGCCCTCTTCCATGTTACTTGGGGCTTGGGGAAGCCATCGGCCTTACATTCTACTTTAGCATCAGACCCTTGTGCAAAAGCTTTGTCAGTTGGTTCCAAAATCCAACGAGGAGGTACTAAAATCGAAATAATAATAAATTTCATGGCCTTAAATAAAAAATGTTTGTCGGAACAGAATGTGTTATTTAAGAATTAAAAAGTAGTTCAGTAGTTTTTGTGAACTTCTTGAGTGTAAATAAAATTATTAGTATATTATTTTAGTAAGTATTAATTTCAAAATCGGTCAAGTAGTCTTTTAAGGATTTCTTATTCAAATGTTAAATAAAATTAAATCCTTTTAAGTAAATCTTTTTTTCTAATTTGAAATTTGAAATCTTTTAAAATTGGGGAATTCAAAATATCTAATTTTATCTTAAGATAAGAGATAAAACTTTGATAATAAATAAATAGGCAATCAGTATATTACTTATTTTTGCAATTATAACCTTAAACATATAAGAAAATATAAACAGACTATAAAAAACAAAACATTTTTTTTCTAAAGTTTTATCTCCCAAAGGTAAACTGGAATAACCAAATTTACACATTTTGGGTGTTTTGAAGCAAAATTGGAGAGTAAAGAAACGAGTAAAGTGTCTGACCTTTTTTGTTACATGACTAAAAATGTTACAAGAAAAAATTTGATACTGGCATTGTAAAAATGCTTTTTAAACGTATTTAAAGTTATGGTATTTTTCTTAATGCCTAGAATTATCCCAGTTTACATAAATTGGACAAAAAGCTCCTATAACACATACATCACAAAAACTAGAAGAGCATTTTTTTCTGTAATTTTTTGTGTATAAATCAACCAAATTATAGCGAACAACATAATGTTTGTGTAAAGCTGGTGCTACAGAAGCTTTTATGTTGATCTTAAAGTTAACATTTATTGCAAATAAAAAAGTTAAAGCCCATCTAACTACCGTAAAACTGAAATAAATGGGAGAAATAACATTATTTAAAAAGCAAACAAACACAAAAAGCCATAGTTCTGCTAAAATAATGTCTATCAATACATCCAAATTAATGTATATATGTACATTATTTCAACAGTTAGGCTGACGAGCAAGCAGGCATTTAAGTATTACAAGCAAATTATGCAAATTATATTAGTAACCAAAACCATAGAAAGGAGCTAAAGGAAGGGAAAGGAATTAACGTAAATAAGTTGCAAGGAGGGACATAGAAATGGTTTGGTCGATGATAGCCGCAGCCGGTTCCTACGAAAACTATTCGACTAACATTTCTTTTCTCACCAACTAAACTGAACAAGTTCTCAACAGTTAAAAGTAATACAATTAAAAAAATTGCTATATTTGAATACGAATTGTAGTTGAATACTATTTAGTAGATAGCCCGAAACAAAGCTCACAATATTGTAACTAAGCCAAGCATTTCCGTGCTAGGAATTTGGGTAGCACATGTTTTTTGTACCGTGAACTTCTAATGAGGCAGAAAAATTGGAGAAGCCGGCGGCATTGCGCGCAAGACAAACGTATGTGCCGCTGTGCGACCAGTTGGCTGGATCAATTAGAAGCAGCGAAGCTCTTTTCGCTATTTTGGTTGCTGACACATCAGATATTTCTTTTAAAAGACGCCCATTAATGTACCACTGGATATCAAGCGGCAAATCGCCTTCGGAAACTAGGCAAGTAACTTGAGTCGCCTGACCAGCGTACAGTGGTGTCTCGAATGAGAATGGAACTATGCGAGGCAATACTGGAAACAACCACATATAAATTTGGTTAGATAGATCTTTGACAGGCAATGTTAGCGACTCGTGAAGTTATAAGTAATAGTGTAAGAGTGAATGGGCTGGGCCTTCTTTTGTGCTGTGTTGTTAGTTCCTGCAGATATATTATTAACTTTAATATAGTAAGAAGAACGTGCCATTTACAACAAGTGTAGCTGCATGTTCGGCGCGACCGGCCGCATTCTGCACAATACACGTATAATTCCCCTGGTGGTTTGCGCTCACTGTGTTGATCGTGAGTACAGAAGCTCTGGGGCCTAATGGTGTTGTAATAATGTCTCGGTGTAAACTTGAATCAATAGTTTCACTGCTGAATGTCCAAGATATATCTAGCGGTAGATCTCCTTTAGTTGCAACGCAGTTAACTACCGCAGCATCCCCGGGATTTGATGGCACCTCGCCGAAATTAAACGGCACTATTAACGGCGGTACTAGGAGAATAAACAGTAATAAATCAAAAAATATCTATAAGAATGAAAAATGATATTTTCGAAAGCGTATTGTTTTTTTATTACTCTTGTGCGCACCCTTAACGACTAATTCGGTTGAGTGAGAAACAATTCCACCAGTGTTACTTGCCGTACAGTTATAGAGCCCAGCGTGCATCGCATCTACAGACTCGATGGTAATAACACTACTCCTTCTATCAATATTACTGACACGCACGCCGGGAATGGTATTTGCCGAGCGGTTGTTAATTGTCCACTCTATTTTAACTGGCTGGTCGCCATGAGTTATAATACATTGCAGAGCGAAGTAGTCCCCTAAAAAGGCTGGTTCTGGGCCGAATGCAAAAGGTGCTATCTTGGGAGGAACTGAAACAATTTTTTTCTAAATGATTTAATAAAGTTGGCAAATTTAAAGAGATTAAATGACTAACCGTAGACAACTAAGTTTGAAGAATACGTTGAACGTCCCGCTCGATTTTCACCAATGCAAACATAGGAACCAGCATGCTTTGCATCAACGGACTCAATTATAAGTAAACTACTACGTTTTGAATTTGTTATCAAATAATCGTTGCTTCTCTGGGATATTAATTGCCCATTAAACATCCAAGTTATAGTAAGCGGAAGGTCACCAAAATTTACAGTGCAAGACGCTTGCAAATATTCTCCAACGTTGGCAGGTTTTTCGCCGAATGAAAATGGTAAAATATTTGGAGGAACTGGAATAATATAGTATTTCTGATAATGTTAATATAAAATATTCTACAAACTTAAGACTTATGAAAATCATATGAAGAAAAAACAATTTATAATTGAACAAAATGTACAGTTGTAAGCACCATTGATTATTAACAGAGACGTATGGGAATGTACTCCTGCTTCATTTTCTGCTACACAAGTATAATTTCCAGCATGACTGTGTGAAACTGAACCGATACTAAGGATAGCACTTCTCTCCCCTATATTAAATACGGTCACCCCCGACTTTGGCTTTATAGATTCATTTTCAAAGAGCCAACGCAGTTGAAGCGGATGATCTCCCTCAATAACCGAACAAGCTGCGGTTATCACTTGTCCGGAATTCATTGCAACTTCTCCGAACGAGAACGGTTGGACGACAGGAGGAACTAAACAAAAACAAGCATCATCCATGTTATTAATAGAACACGGTACCAATAACGTTGAGAACTGTTGTATGATTTACTGAGCCCGCTCTATTGGTAGCAGTGCAGGTATAATTGCCACTATTAGCACCAGATGCTGCGGGAATGTCTAATATAGACACTCGTTCGCTTAGTTTCATTGTCTTTAAGTTCATTCCACGGGTGATAGTCTGTCCTTGAAAACTCCAAACAATTTCAAGTGGTGTATCGCCTTTTGGTACATGACAGTCAAGATGTACTGATTCTCCAGAGAATACGGCTTCATCCAATTCGAATGGTTTGATGTGAGGAATGACTAAGTAAAGAAAATTGATAGCGTTAACGTTATGAGCATACATGCGTGAAACTATCTAGATATATACCGTTCACATTAAGAGTAGTAGAAAATCTATCTTCGCCTGCTCTGTTTTTTGCAATACAAGTGTAATTGCCACTATGAGCCCATGTGACTGAAGCTATAGATAGGAACGAAGTTTGTTCGGCCATCTTAAGAGTCTTGATGCCGCTATGTGTCGATAAATCTTGCCCTTCAAATGTCCAGGAAATAGACATGGGACGATCTCCTTTGCTGGCATGGCATGTCATTTGTACTGATTCTCCGAAAAAGACAGCCTCTTCAATTTCGAATGGCATTATGTGGGGTGGAACTAATGAAACGAACAAAAATTTAATGCTAAGAAAAATCTAAACGTGCATTAAGTATCTATGATGGTCTGTATCGAACATTTCTAAGAAACGTTAAAAGGGGGGACATCGAGTACCATGAATGTTGACCATAGCTGAATGATAGGCGCGGCCGGCACGGTTACTCGCTGTACATGTGTAGTTTCCGCTGTGTTGGCCCATTGCTGTAGGTATGCTAAGTACTGATGCTTTCTCTCCTAGCTTAGTCATTGTGATACCCTTATTATTATGATATGGAATCTCAGTTCCTTGAAACGCCCATGTTATTTGAAGTGGTCGATCTCCTTTGGATACGTGACATGTAAGGTGCACCGACTCACCGGCAAATATAGATTCTTCGACTTCAAACGGGATGATGTAAGGAACAACTTGAAGCCAAATGTAACAAAATTAATTAAAGTAAACCATATATAAACGAAATGAGCAAAATTCGAGTATATAATATATAAAATCTAAATCAGTGCATATATACCGATAACTTTAATAACTGTTGTGTATGTAGCAATTCCAGCGCGATTTTTTGCAATACATGTGTAGTTGCCACTATGTGCGCCAGTGACGGATGGAAGTACGAGTACTGATGACCGTTCACCCACATTTGAAAATGTCCCCAACTTGGGTGAAAGGTTTTCTCCATTAAACTCCCAATATACATCCAACGGAATATCTCCTTTTGATATATGGCACATCATTTGTACCGATTCTCCCGAAAATAAAGCTTGATCAACGTCAAATGGCAGAATGTTTGGTGTTACTAATAAAGAAAATTAATTATATGGTAAAAACAAAAATAAAACAAGCTTACGTTGCTTACATATGTAAAAAGAATTCATGCTAATTCTGTTTACATATCTTTCAGGTCCGAATAGCTGCGTGGAACATAACACATTATGAGATGAATATGAAACTGACCATGAACATTAAGGACAGTGGAATAATTAGTAGAACCGGCACTGTTTGTAGCTACGCAGGTATAATTGCCACTATGACCAGCAGATGCCGCAGCAATTGACAGAAATGAAGCGCGCGATGTCATTTTATTTGTCATAATGCCAAGATGCGACGATGTATTTTCGAACCCATGGAAATGCCACTTAATGTCGAGAGGCAGATCGCCTTTTGACACATGACAGTTAAGCTGAACAGATTCACCAGCGAACACTGACTCGTCCGCTTCAAATGGTACGATGTATGGTAATACTGTTAATTCAGAAAGCTAGGTATTAATACTTAGGCAAGCGTGCAGCGTGCGGCGGACGCTGGGAGTAAATATAGGTACATAATTATTCTCTGGACTTATGCAGTACCGTGGACATTAACAACGGTAGAGTGAATAGCAGACCCCGCTTGATTTGAGGCATGACAGGAATATTCGCCGCTGTGGCTAGCTGTTGCACTAGTTATTGTCAGCAATGACGTCCGCAAACCAATTTTCGTTGTAGTAATCCCTTGATGAGAGGATAATTCTTTTCCATGGAAACTCCAAGTGATAGCAAGAGGTGTGTCTCCTTTAGACACGTGACATTGTAACTGTACAGATTCACCGGCGAAAACCAGCTCTTCAGCGTCAAATGGAACTATATGTGGAGCAACTGGTAAAATAAAAATAATAAAACAAAACCTTTGAATGTCATATATCCTAATACAAACAAGTTAAGTTTATGAAGAAGTAGTAAAAAGAGTCTATCGATGCTGTTTGTATTTTTTAATATATAAAGTAACTAATAGTGAATAGATATTCTACATCTAGCAAGTGACTTAGCTTATATAATATACAAAACTTGGATGTTTTCTACGAGAAAACGGCCTTGATGAATCAAAAGAATACTCGATTAGTGCGTCTACGGGCTAGAGTTTGTAATTAACGTAATAGAAAAGTGGATAGGAATAACAGGGGTTGAAACACGAAAAGCACTATGTTCTTTGAACTTTTGAAGTGTACCCTTAACATTGAGCGTTGCGTGGTGGCTAGCGTTGGCGACAATATTGGATGCAATGCATGTGTAATTGCCGGCATGTTTTTCATTTACATTAGGTATAATGAGAGCTGAACCCATGTCTCCCACGTTTATGATATTTAACCCAGGAAGTGAACTCACGTCTCCACCACTGAAAGTCCACGTGAAGCTAAGGGGTTTATCGCCTTTTGGAACGTGGCACATTACTTGAACTCCCTCCCCGTAAAATACCGATTCGTCGAATTCGAAAGCAGTTATTATTGGTGCAACTGAAATTAATTAATTTACAATTCCTAAAAAAATCTCAACTTTAAAAGTCATTGGATATTTGAACCCTTAGTTTTATAGCCCGCCAAAGATACGAAGGATAAAACAAAGATATACGTATATAAAAACTATCTAACAAGCATGAAATCATATAAAAAAATACCATTAACAAAAAGTTGTGCGGAGTGATTCATTGCACCAGCTGGGTTCTTTACGACGCATGTATAGTTTCCTTGATTTTGATGGCTCACTGGCTCAATACTAAGTTGATTTGCACGCTTAGAACTCAAAAGCGAAATTCCACGGTCACCAGGACGGATTATGTTTCCATTAAAAAACCACTCTATTGTTAGTGGCTGATCTCCTTTACTAACAGTACAAGTTACCAAAACCATTTCTAATGCATTTATTGGTTCTTCGCCAAAATCGAAAGGTATGATTTGAGGAGGGACTGCGAGAAACAAAAAGGAAATAATAATTGACATTTCTATTAATGAGTACCATTAACAAATAGTTGAGCTGTGTGGTTAACAGATCCTGCTGGATTTTTGACTGTGCATGTGTAGTTTCCTTGATTATGATGAGTGACCGATTCTATAGTTAGTTGGCTTGTTCGTTTAGCATTAGTAAGAAGAACACCATTGCTTGCAGTCTTCAAAGGCTGTCCATTGAAATACCATTGTATGGTCAGGGGCAAGTCTCCCTTACTGACGGCACACATGACAACGATCATTTCTTGATCATTAATAGGTTCATGTCCAAAATCAAAGGGCATTATTTGCGGAGCAACTAGGAAACAAAAATACATCATATGGTATATGATTTAGGAAATTATAAAAAGGGAGACGATAATTATTTATCAGGATATGACAAAAACATACATAAATGAAAAAACGTGCGAGCTTAAGCGACTTGGATAAAAAAAGCTCTGTGGTGCTACCGTTTACGTTGAGAATAGCAGTGTGACTACTGCGGCCAGCATCGTTTTCCGCTACACATGTGTAATTGCCGATATGTTCATGTTGTACATTTTCTATACTCAAAATAGATATTCTTTTTCCGTTTCTATTTATTATCACTCCATTGCCAGAGTTCAAAATGTGATTATTTAGTTGCCAATGAATTTTTAAAGGCAAATCGCCCTTCCCAACAGTGCACGTAAGTGATACCGTGTCGCCAGCATTTAAAATTTCTTCACCAAAGTCAAAAGGCGTTACCTGCGGTAGAACTATAGAATACGCAAATTTAGTAAATGAGATGAAATTAGTGTGAGACTCCGAGGTTTTAGGTATCAACATGAAAAGGAATGCTTGGGAGGTAATGCATTAAATAAACAAAATATACTCAAATGATTCAATTATAAGAGTTACCGTTGACGATTAATTCAGTTGAATAATTTGCATGGCCGGCTTGATTCATGGCAAAACAAGTGTATACACCAGTGTGTATAAAAGATACTGCATCAATCGATAGACTGCTAGCTTTGTGACCAATTTTAGTGACTGTTATACCTTGAATTTTGATAACCTCTTTGCCATTCAAAAACCAGGTTATATTAACTGGTGTATCACCTTTGGTCACCATACATTGGATTCCTACTGCATCTCCCGCATTGGCTGGCTCATCGCCGAATGTGAAAGGATGGATTTGGGGCAAGACTGTTAAAAAATCTACTTTGTAATTCATCCACAAAATCTATATGCTAAAATAAAACATGTATAAGGACCATTGACTTCCAAAGCTGCGCTGTGATTTACTTTCCCCGCCACATTTTCAACGTGACATATGTAAACGCCCCGATGCGTTCCATTAACGGAATCAATGTTGAGAATGGACATTTTTCGGCTCATACTTCCTATTGCTATTCCCATAGTATTACTTGGAGAAATTATTTTCCCGTTGAAACTCCACGAAATGTTAACAGGTAGATCCCCTTTATTCATAACGCACTGAACCGACACTGTGTCACCAGCATTAGCAGGCTCATCACCGAACTCAAAAGGTGAAATTTGGGGAGGTACTGCGGTAACAGAAAAGCTTCAGATGTAAAATAAATATAACAATAATATGCGAGCGAACCATTGACACTAAGGACTGTAGTATGGTTTGTTTCCCCTGCTGCATTTCGAATTTCACAAGTATATGACCCTCGATGTACAGCATTCACTGCGTCGATATTCAAAATCGATGTTTTCTTGCTAATAGCCGTTATAACTATGCCTATGTTGTTGTGTGGCTTAATTTCTTCTCCATTAAACCGCCATTTAAATGTAACGGGTAGATCGCCTTTGTGCATTATGCAAGATACTGACGCTGTTTCGCCCTCATTAAGGATCTCCTCACCAAACTCGAATGGACTTATTTGTGGAGGAACTGACAACATCGAAATAGGATTTTAAAGAAGGGAATAAGGTGAAGAATATATAAACAAATAATATAATGCAATGATTGTAATGTCTGCGTCTGTACCATTCACTTCGAGTATGGCGCTGTGATTAGCTGATCCAGCTAAATTGCTGGCTACACAGTAATATGTGCCCCGGTGCAATCCGTTTACTGAATCGATGTTGAGTATGGATGTCTTTTTGTTGATTGTCGTTATGACAATTCCTAGGTCATTTTTTTTCATAATCTTATGACCGTTAAAGATCCATGATATGTCTAGTGGTTGATCGCCCTTGCTAACCGCACACGATATCGAGGCCATGTCTCCAGCATTAGCCGGTTCATCTCCAAACTCGAATGGCAGTATTTGCGGAGGGACTGTGTAAAATTTCTAATTATCAAAACTAGTTTGGCTGGGATTTGTGCAGCTAATGTAGCTTTGGCGGGCATAAACCTTTCTATATTTTAAACCTTTTCGTTCCCTATATCTATATTAAAACACAATATTACGCAAAATCTGAAAGAAATGTTTATTATACACAGTATAACTAGTAAAAGATAAAGTAATGTCGTAATATAAAAGGAACAAAGTTTGTAGACAATCTTTTTATAAAATGAAAATATTACTAAATTAAAAAAGTATGTATGGCCTGACTTATTATTTGACTAAACGTTTGTGTAAACGTAGTGATTACATTCTCTTGGTTGTGTATTATGACATTACTTACAAAGAAAGAGTTACTGAATGTAATGTGAAATTAATATTCTTCAAATCATAATATTTTTTGCTTAGTGAGTAATGAGTTCAGTAGTATTACTTGCTACTCCTTGCAAAATTATTGCACTTCTCAAATTATATTCATTAAATATGAATCACCTTTCTGTTTCTGTATCTGGAATAAACTGTCGTCGAATAGTGGAACTTAGTTACTATTAAGACATCTGCACTATTTAATTTAAGTATATATTTTTCATGTAGCGGATTTACCACCAGGCTTAGTAGGCTAGAGCCAAGGGCGGCAAATTTGAGAAGGAACAGTACCTACTTGGGAGCAACAAATTTTGAGATCAGCAGATTTTTTAGACTACATAATTGAAAATGTATAGATCTGCCACTGACACGCCATTTCCAAATTTTAGAGTAAAAAGATCAGAAAAACTTTACGCATGAAAAATCATAGGCAGCATAAAAATTGAACAGCCTACAGGCGGCTAATCTGTAAATCCGCTACTGGCTGGTACATTCGTGTAGACAGTTCATTATTATTAAATAATATATAATTGTTATTGTAAATACCGTTGATATATTGTAAAACAATCTCTCTTTTGTTTATACAATATAACTATATTCGGTATAAAATTATTAGAGCAGCAAGTAATCTCTTTCTTATAATGATATAAAATTTATATTTTTTTAATGATATAATATGGTCTAATTAGAGTGTTGACTGACTTACGATTATTTGTTGAATCTTCAAAGTTTTCTATTCTATTATAATATGATTTTTTTGCTAATAATTGAACTATTATTAAAGGGTAATTTAATTACCTATGTTTTTATCAACGTTATCAGTTCGTGCCTTGACACAGGCCATCTCTGATAAACAAACTTTTTTATTATAGATGCCTATTTTTAAGCTAATCGTAATTAAAATCAACACTTACATTAGACGTAATTTAAAATCTTTCTCTTTTTCACGTGTTTTGAATGCTATTTATACATAAAAGGACATCTGTAATTCATTCTATGGTAAAATTTGTTATATGTATTTATAGAAATTCCCTCAAGTTTATATTGATTTTCAAAATCGATATAAAGATATGTCATAATAGTTTATTTTAGCAATTTACCTTTAGTCATAATTGTTATATAAATAGCTTCCAAAAGAAGTCAAAAAATATTTTTGGAAAATGTATGTAAACATACCCATAACTTGTAGTTCGAGATTGCCGCGGGCGGTGAAACCCTGCGAGTTCTTGGCGACGCACGTGTAGGTTGCCTGGTCGCTCATTCTCTCAACGTTCTCAATGACCAAGGTGCCGTTGGGGAATACCTTCTGCTTCCGATTGATTGGCAATACACTGGAATAAATAAGGATAAGTAACAATAAGTCTATAGTTATTTTAAAGGAGAGTGGGGAAATGGACAGTGGTGTCCTCTTGTGGTAAGTGAACAATCTTTTAACATCCGCTTCGTCAGAGGATTTGCAGGTGCATTGCCGGCCGTTCAAATAAGAGTATGTTTCTTTTCTTGAGGTCCTTAAGTCAATAAAGCAAAATTTTTGACTCTAAAAATATTTTACAGAAAGAAATAGTTTTTTTATTTTTTTATAATAATATCTATAGACGCTTTTACACCACGTCAGTCTGGTCCCGTGGTAAGTTCTCGTGGTAAGTAAATTTAATATACAGCCATGACCTAGGAAGTCTAGGAACATAGAAAATATTTTTGTTCCCTGGTGGGATTCGAACCCGCAACCTCCGGCTTGAGCGCCAACGCGCTTACCACTGAGCCACAGAGGTCGTCAAAATGGAAAATGGATACTCAAGTTTTAGAAACTAAATCATTTTTGTCCTTGATGTTTATGTTCAACTACTATAAACATGACATACTGGGTAAAAAATTAAGTAAAAAAGCGTACCTATGCGGTGTTTCGGAACCGGAACCTGAGTAGGATTATGCTAGAATCCATTACCCTATCCGTCCTAAAAGTCACGAAATTTTGCAACGTTTTTGTCCAAGAAGAGGGAGAGAGTGATTGAGACCGATTGAGAGAGAGTGAGATAGAGGGAACGTCGCATCGCAAGTCTCGGAAATTTAAAGCTTTAGATGGGTACAAATATAAACGAGATTTAAAAATTAGTTTGCCAAATAAGTTTTCCTTCTGACATGTGTACCAACTTTGTACGCACGCATTGTTTTTTAAATCCACGGACGACCAATTTACCAATAAAATTTTTTGTTTGCTAGTTGTATAGGCAAACTAGCTGACGTGCCACCTGATACTACGTGGTCAGCATCGTCCATGAACATAATCTAGTTAACCTGAAAGTAGCCCAGCAACCTCATTAATGTGCTACTTATCCTGAGACATAAGATGTTCAGTCTCTTTGATAGTAATTACCTACACTGACTGTCGTGCTATTCTCTTCGAAAAACAGTAAAGCTGTTTACGAAATCACATTGCCATTTCCTGCAGACGAGAGCTCGGCGCAGCGCATCTGGGCCACCCGTGAATTCGTTTCGAATTTAACACCTTATGGTTTATGCATTAAAAAAAATACCGTCCATCTCGTTCCCAGACGATGGAGTCGATGGGGTATCCGGCGACGGGGCAGTGTGCGATGAGCGTGTCTCCGGCAACCACGGGACGTTTCTTCATCTGGCGAACGTAGGGGTGGCCGTACACGTTGACGCGCGCGGCGTGGGAAGCGCTGCCAACCTGGAAACATATGGAAATATACACATTTATTTCCTTAGCTTTAGCCTATCTCTGTTCATTGCAGGACTCTTTCAATAAACGCCAAGATGGTGGATCCCCCGCTACCACATCGGAACAGGACCAGCCTCATTACCAAGGTCGTAGTAACTAGTTGTAGGTGGACAAATAAAAATATGTGTTTTAGTTATTAAGCCATGTTAATCAGAGTCCTTTTCGAGGGGAGGACCTGGCGCGACAGCCGTACGGCAAAAGCCTAACGGTTGCTCTGCATCCGGTCCTTGAGCGGTGGATGCGCCGTAAGCGCAAACCCCTCACCTTCCGTCTGACACAGGTGCTCACTGGGCATGGTTGCTTTGGTGAGTACCTGTGCCGGACGGCCCGCAGGGAGCCGTTGACAGTTTGTCACGATTGTGGCGCGGCGATGGACTCGGCCCAGCACACCCTCGAGGTGTGCCCGAGATGGGCGGCGCTGCGTCATGATCTGACATCGGTCATCGGAGGGGACTTGTCTCTGCCGAGTGTCATCACCGCGATGCTCGGTGACGACGAGTCCTGGACGGCGATGGTCTCCTTCTGTGAGGCAGTAATGTCCCAGAAGGAGACCGAAGAGCGGGTGAGAGAGGAGGCCGCCGACGAGGCCTCCCCCCGTGGGCGACGAACGGGGGTGCGTAGGAGGCGCTACTTAATGCGCCTTCAGTAACGCCCCTGTGCTCGTGTCGGGTTCAGGATGGGAACCTGGGCCCAGTATGACACGACGTCGCGGGGACTGCCTAAGCAGCCGGGCAGTCCCCCCTTAAGAGGAGTAGTCTGGCCTTCGCCGGGGCCAGCCTGTCGCTGAGGTGATCCTGTTGCCTGCATATCCGGGACCCTCAATAAGCGGCTGAAGGCGCTCGCAGTGGTTTAGTTAGGGTGGGCACTCCCAGGTGCGAGTCCCACATTGGGTCAGGATCTACCCAAGATCCTGGCTGCATCCATAAGGATTTCCCTGCGATAAAAAAAAAAAAAAAGAGTCCCTTTCGAGCTCATTAGAATTTGTACCGGTACAAGAAAACGGAAATTATTTTTTAAGAAAGTCCTTCTTACTCGTGTTTGAGTTTATCGTTTATGTCGGTTCGGTCGGTCGGTTCAAACTTTTAAAATCATTGAAAAAACGTTTGCCCTTATATCATGTTAAAAATAGGGCATATTAACTGACGCTAACCTGACCACTTTAACATTTGGGGTTAAAACAGATCGAAGATAAAATAGAAAAGGTTTAGATCGGTCTGATAGAAACTATATCATAAGATTGAAGCGAATTAAATTAGCCGAAACAATACATTGAATCTAGGACTAACCTATCATTTTGTAAATATAATTGTTATTATTTCAGTTGTTTAGTCGACATTAAAGGCGCGGCTCCATCGTGGCGCACGCAGGGGGTACTCACGTAGGTCAAGTTTCACTTTGCAAGAAAATGTATGTGATTGTTTCCATTGTAATTCGCGGACACGCTGCGCATTAATTGGCATTTTCTTGCAATTGACATTTTAACACACGTGCGTAGCCTCTGCCTGCGCCGCGGTGGACCCGCGCCTTAATGTCGTTACAAAACATTACCGTGCAGTCAATTATTTATTTGTATATTCTTAGGCATTTAATTGTTATATTATTTTTCATATTACACTAATATAATTTAGTATTTACCTTGCTAGAGGCGATGCAAGAGTAGAGTCCTCCGTCGTTCGTGTGTACCGAGGAGATATTCAAGTGCGATTCAACATTGCCATCAGCGGTCACGAATTGTCCAATTTGCAGGCGTTCAGCGCTGTTCAGTTTTTCACCATCCAACTGCCAGGCGATGTCGGGGGTGGGGTTACCAGATGCGACGCACTTCAGGCGGAGGGGAGGTCCGGAGCGGAGAGTCTGCTCGCCAAAGCTGTGTCTGATTAGGGGTGGTTCGACTGTAATCATAAAAAAACAATTAAATATTATGTGTACATACGTTTTATATTTACTTGTTGCGTTATTGTAACACGTAATTGGCACATAATAATGAATACAATATGTTTTTAGTTTCTCTTTCAATCTTCCTTCTATATTTTTGTATTTTATATGAACTTAGAGGTACAGTACGCATAATTTGGCTTGGCTCGATAAAGGTTAATTTTTAAGAGCTTTGAGCTTATTTTAAGCAAGCTTTTTAAAAAGAAAAATCTGTAAGTGACAGTTGCAACTTCACTACTATTTCTCTACTCTGTGACTTATACCGGGTTATTTTGAACGCTTGCAAAAACGAAGAGGTATGATAGTGTTGGCATAGCCTGACATGATACAATTGAAAAAATGCGTTTATTTTTTTGGTTGCCTTTTTTATTTTTTATTTCTTGTATTGTCGCGTGTGGTGGGTGGTAGGACCCACGATGCGAACAGATTTAGATAGGGTTCGAAATAAGATGCTGTAGAGGTACCTAATTTTAAAGCCGAAATTTTTCTTCAGCTAACTCACGATCCGATAGCGTATTTGTAAGGTAGGGAAGGACACTGGCCTGACTGGTGACTCCTGGCGAAGATAGCTGGACACGGGGAGATCTCCACCGGTATTCAATGTCGGTAATTCAGAAACGCAGTTCAGCCAGTAATTCAGCCGCTATGTTCTTCTTAGATTTAGATAGGTAGCCAAATTAGTAAATTCCCAGCGGAATGTTCTTCTTAGATTTAGATAGGTAGCCAATTTTAGTAAATTCCCAGCGGAATTTAAGCCGTGTTTTATTTCGAGAGTGAGAGAGTTTTATTTTCGCCCCGAGATGGCCGAGGGGCCATCGGCGGCGATGTCCCCAGACTCCCGTTGACAGCCCGGCAGTCAAAGACCACAGACTACATCCGATCCATCGTTCAAAAACCAACATCCCGTTCACAGTTAAATGTCAACTGACTTTATAATTAGTTAAGTTTTAATTTAGACATTTTGTTATTTTAGTTTAAAGATTAGATTAAATTATTAGATTTAGGATTATTAATTATAACAGGTAAATTGATTTTATTTAAGAGATTAAGAGAGATATCTATTACAAAACAATTATCGGATTTCATAGCGACATCTATTGAGCAAATTAGAAACACGACGTCAATAGGTCGATAAACAGTCAATCGTTAACGACAGTCAAGGATAGATGGCGCTTATTTATTGGCAGTATTAAGTTTAAAACTTATTTATCACTACATTACCCAATTATCAGCCTAAATTTAGGTAACGTGCAAGCGCAACGTTACAGTATAATCCGGTTTAGTAAACAATGTTACAGAAACTTGATGATAATGCTTTAAAATAATCGTTTTTTTTTAAACGGCAATGTAATTGGTTTATGATTCACGCCGGCCGGCGGACTGCATCAGCTGAGAGAGTTCGCTATTCGAGTTGTATACATACATTGCGGGTTTGCAAAATACATAAGTCCTAAAATTTTCTTAAAAAAACGTTTCTGAGATAAATGGTTATATGAATTATAAAGTATATAAATAGTATATTATTAGGGTTAAATCTTTGCAAGCGTTAAAAATACACCCGGTATTATTCCATATGATTTCATTCTACTGACATGTTATCTGTTAGAACCTCTAAAAGCATTAAAGGCCGTTTGAAGTTTCTTTAAAACTCTCTGTGTAGTTCATGGTCACTATAATGTACTCATTGATAAATCAGTTGAGTCTATAATATTAATAAAAGTATAACAACTTACATCGTCCTCCAAGTTTCAGTTCTGCGCTGGCTCCGGCGCTTTCCTGGTCGTTCCTGATAAAGCATTGGTACATGCCTTTGTCTTCCTTCTTTACAGACTCGATTCTGGAATATTATTATAAACACGAGGTTACTATTTTTTTGGTATTATTGAAATATAGTGCGATTGTAAAATTAAGATCGTGTTTTATTTTACTCGTAGTTATACACATCCTCACTCCTTTTTAATCTTTGTTTGATTTCAGGTGAGTGTTTTTTCTTGTTGATCTTTATAGAATCATCATCAACATCATCAGCCTTTCTCCTGCTGAACACAGGCCTCCAGCCCACTGCCACTTCAACGAGCTTAATCTTCGTGTGATATCGGTTAATACTTTAGTTCTCTGGCGGATGTCTTCGTTTCGAATCTTATCTGCCAAAGAAACACACAACACAGCACGCTCCATAGCACGTTGAGCTACGACAATCTTTCAGACCAGAGAACGCATTGGTCGAAGACTTTCGTCTTCAAACGTCGTCTTTATGGGAGAGTATTTTCTTATTATAGTTAAGAGTACAGTATTTTCATGTCTAATGAGACGCTTTGTGTTACCTCAGTACAGTATCATGATGGTTCATGTCCTTTCCGTCCTTAAGCCAGGTGATGGTTTTGACTGGGTTGCCTTCATATCTGCAGGTGAACACGGCAGGTCTTCCGAAGTCGACGGTTTGAGTAGCGGGTTCAACAGTGGATTTCAATGGTGCAGTTACCGTTAATACAGTTTCTACTGATTCTCCTGTAATTTTTTAAATAAAATATTTAATATTACTTTTTCGTCTTCAAATTGAATGTCAATATCATACGTTTTTTAACAATACTTTTAACACACGTTTATAATATTCACATTCAAATGAGGAAAATGAAAAATAATTATTGACATACAGGTTAAAGAAACCGAAACTTAATTGCTCAATTAAAAAATTTACGACTATATAAATATTCCTAGTATAGCAACTACAAAACTTTGGAATGGTAGTTGCATTTTATAATTCATCGCTAATATATTTGTGACAATAAATACTCCTTGATACATACCGCCCACAGAGTTATTGACGACGCACAAATATTTTCCTGAGTCCTCAACTTTAGCTTCCTTAATGATCAATGTCCCAGATACTTGTTTCACTCGGTCATCAAGTGTCACGGGTTGCTTTCTCGCAGAGCCATCAATAAATTTGTACCATCTGCAACAAATGAGAAGAATGTTAGTGAAATTTGAAGTTATTAAAAAAATAAAATAGGGTTAGATAATGCCTTTAAATTGGGTTCTGAATTTTGAAAAATTGATGTGATTTATTTTAAGTTCAAGGTAACTTTAAACTATTATTAAATATATAATAGAAGTTATAAAATAATATAAAATGACACATTATCAGAGTGAGCCGAATTTTGAACCCTACTCGCCAGTGCGAAACAAACGATGATTTAAATCTACTATAATTAGTGCACAAAGTATCAAAACAATATTCACAAATGAAACGAAGACTTCCGACCCCAGTGTAAAACTAACGTATGTACAATAAAAGCTTAATAAAACTTGTGTTAGTAAAAATGTAAGTTACACGAATAGCTACCACAAAAATCAAAAAATGGAAAATGGAGGATTACTCCATACGAAGATATAATATAGCTATAATTCAATTAAAGCACAAAGTAAAGATTAAAGCGTTGTAATGATAACAAGAACACCCTGATACTTACCAGGAGGTGTTAACGCCGTTCAATCGTTACTTTGGCTGAGGATCATTATATCGCGGCCGGCCGCGGTTCGTCACGCCTTCATGTCACGTGGGCCGCGCCACTGCAATAACAACTTATATCAATATATTGAATGGTATGATGTCTACGTGATAGATGAATGCGTGAGATGCCGACGGCCGGCCATTTTTAAGGCCATACCTCGTTATAGGTGCAGGGAATGCTTGAACCTCGCATAGAAGCGCGAGGTTCTCGCTGCCCCGCCCTAGATGGCGATTGAGCCCATCGCCAGTCACTTTGGGTCCGGTCCTACCACTTGGCTCTGGAATGTAAATCTATATTGACAAAAAGATCCCTGACATTCACCTAAACACTGGGACGGGGTATGCAGTAACTGGACATATTTCATATTTGGGGACATTAAGAATATTCCTAAACCCACTGAAAAGTGACTGAAGCAGTAAAGGTTTTTATATATTTATGACACCTTACCTGAATATGGGGGGAGGATAGGCAGCTACTTCGCAAGTTAAATATACGGATTCCGTAATTGAAACTAAGAATATTTCACCTCCTTCGAATCTACGGGTTTTTTCACTTCGAGGTGCAATTTTATTTGTAGGTTCTGTAATACGGAAGACAATGATAAACGCACCTTGATACTGGTACAGGAAATCCTTGAGCTGGACACAAAAGCGCTAGTGGAGTTTTTTGAGAGTAATGAACGGCAGCCTTAGGCGTCGCAGTAATACTGGGAACTGCACTTGCTATAGGTTCTAAACAAACATCGTCCTATGAGGAATACTTTTCAAAATTTGAAGTAGAAACCTTGTAAATATCACTTAACATAGAAAACTATTTACAATTCTTAACTTGCCTGAATAAAGGAACAGGATATGCTTGAGCTTGACATAATAACGCAAAGCTTTGGTTCACAGTTCTTATGAATGTACTACTACGAGAATCCGTAGAGAATGTGGGTGCTTTGGAGCCAACTGGTTCTGTAGTTAAAAATATGTTTAACAATTAATCATACGTCACTTGCCTGAAAACGGGGGCAGGATAGCTCTGAGCTTGGCACAACAGTGCAAAACCTTGTCCTAATCGCTTTCTAAATATGCTTCCCATGGATTCCGTCGAAAAAGTAGGGGATTTAGCACCGACAGGTTCTATAAATTTTGTTACACTATCAATAATTCGTTACACCATAAATAAAACTTGCCTGAAAATCGGAACAGGAAAAGCTTGAGCTTGACACAACAGTGCAAAACTTTGAGTTTCATGCCTTTTAATAGACGAAAGCGCTGATTCAGAAGAGAAAGACGGAGCCTTTGACCCAACTGGCTCTGTAGAAGATAATAACGCAACATAAGATTTTGATTAATAGAACAAGAATATTATCAGAATCCGTATACAAAATTATTGAAATCTGAACTATCCTTATTCCCACCATATTATTAACATAATAAATAGGATTATAGAGGATCACTTGCCTGAATATTGGTAAAGGAAATGCTTGAGCTTGACACGTCATGGCAAAACTTTGCAGTTTATGTCTCGTTACTGCTGAAGACGTAAGATCAGTGGGGAAAGACGGTGGCTTGGAACCAACAGGTTCTGTATAAGAAAAATATACATTTTTAGCTTACCTATACACTGGCGTTGGTGATCCCTGAGCCTGACACAATAATGCAAAACTTTGGTTTGTTTCTCTTACAAATATACTACCCTTAGAGTCAGAAGAAAATGATGGAGCTTTGGCACCGATAGGCTCTAGAAGTAAATATATAGGTAAATAGCATAAATGTATGACCTACCTGAATATTGGCTGAGGGTACCCTTGTGCCTGACAAAGTAAAGAGCCTCGAGAATTGGTCTCAATTTGATAAACATATGATGATGCGGAAGTTGGGAACATAGGTGCCTTGGCAGATACAGGCTCTGGGAGAAAAAATAAAATCAATATTACTATACACTCACTTGAAGATAGGAGGAGGGTGTGCTTGAGCTTGACATAGAAGAGCAATTTCCTGCTTTGCAAATTTTGTAAGCGTAGTACTTTTATATTCCAAGGAGAAAGACGGAGCCTTTGACCCGATAGGTTCTGAGACAAGATTTATAGGAATTTATTAGTGTTTATACTTGATACTCTTACCTGAAAATAGGGACAGGAAACGCCTGAGCTTGGCACAATAGAGCAAAGTCTTGAGATGTTTTACGAGTTATTCCCGAAAACTGGACATCGTTAGAAAATGTAGGAGATTTAGAGCCAACAGGTTCTAGAATTTAAAAGTTCAAATTAATCACCTGTATACTGGCACTGGGTAGCCCTGTGCTGGACACAAAATATTTAGTCCTTGTCCAATTGTCCTTACATACCAAGAAAATTTGTTATCAGTAGAAAATGTAGGCGACTTAGATCCGATGGGTTCTAAAATCAAATGATTATTGCTGGATAATAGCAAAAGCCACGATTATTACCTGTATATTGGAACTGGATATCCTTGAGCCTGACAAAGTAATGATATGTGATTGTTTACGGGTCTATTAATAAACCAAGCAAATTTATCGTCTGTAGACAACACGGGAGGCTTAGAAGCGATAGGTTCTGAAAAATTATAAATTGCCCTTAAAATCTCACCTAAAAAGCGGTATGGGGAATCCTTGTGCTGGGCATAATAGTGCAAAATCTTGACCCGATTCAATCTCAAACCAGGCTAGTTTTGAACCACTTGAAAATGACGGGCTTTTGGATCCAATTGGCTCTACAAATCGAAATTGTTCTCTAATAAGTAGTAGGATCAAATAACAATAATTACATCTGGAGTATTTTTGTTTCCTCAATTACATAGGCTTATCAATAATTGGAGTTTTGATACAACAACTCACCGAAATACAGGAACAGGGTATGCCTGGGCCAAGCAAAGCAAAGTAAAACTCGAGTCCTTGTCAAATTCCACAAATTCTATTATTTTTGTCGGGACTTTCGGCGGGGTACTATTGATTGGTTCTAAAAATATTTATGGATGTCTGAATAAAATATTACCTGTAGAGTGGAACGGGAAATGCCTGTGCAGGACATAATAACGTCAAACTCTCATTAATAAGTGCATTAAACCCTCTTACATTATCCATGGTAGGAAACTTCGGAGGAACTCTTCCTACAGGCTCTACAGAAATAAAAACCCTTTATATTACAAAAAAAGAACGAGGAATTTAGGCAAATTTACCTGAATATTGGGACGGGAAATGCCTGTGCCATACAAAGCAAGGTACAAGTATCATTAGCTGATGTATCAGTTATATCAATCATTTTTGACGCAACTTTCGGAGCGGCGCTGCCCATGGGTTCTATAAAAATAATATTTCTATACATAATATGAAAGATGATGGGTACCTGAATGCTGGGGCAGGAAATGCTTGCGCAGGGCACAAAAGTGTGATACTACCGCGGTCGTTAGCGTCGAAGGCTCGACTTTTATCAGTAGTTGTAAATTTAGGAGATACTCGACCAACAGGCTCTAAGGATAAAGAAGTTATCTAAGTTCCATACAAATACGACATTACCTGAACAATGGGACCGGGAACGCCTGGGCAGGACACATAAGAGTTAAGCTGGCATTAAGTACAGCACTAAAGCTTCTTGAGCTATCCATTGAAGGGAATTTTGGCGAGACCCTCCCAACTGGTTCTAAGGGCATAATTTGAAAAAAAAATTAAATGAAAATACCTGAATAATGGACTTGGAAATGCTTGGGCTGGGCATAACAATGTCACAGAGGTATTTGAAGAGTATGTAAAACTTCGTCCAGTTTCCATCGACGGAAATTTCGGTGACACTTTGCCCATTGGTTCTGTATAGATGTGAGGGTTTGTTTAAAAACCAATAACTTAATTAGAATATTTTTTATCTTACCTAAACATAGGGACGGGATATGCTTGCGCGGGACATAAAAGTGCTAAGCTGAAGTTTGTGTTATAATTAAAAAGTCGACTTTTTTCTAAGCTTGGAAATTTTGGAGCAACCTTTCCCATTGGTTCTGAAGCAAATTTGATCTTATTGGCTAACAAATTACTCGTTTTAAATATGAAAGCAAAATATTGTTCACATATATAAATACCTGAAAATTGGGACTGGGAACGCCTGTGCAGGACATTGTAATGCATATGAACTATTGTTTCTTACTCCAATCATAGTACCCATGACAAGTGAAGCAAATTTAGGTGACACTCGTCCAACGGGCTCTACAGAAATAACGCGAAATTATAATTACCTTCATGTAACATTTACCTGAACAAGGGAGTAGGAAATGCTTGTGCAGGACACTGTAAGGCGTAAGATTCATTTTTCTTTACTTCGAACATGGTCCCAGTAAGAATGGTAGCAAATTTAGGAGGAACGCGACCAACCGGTTCTAGAATAATATATATAATTCGAGGTAGTAACACGTAAGCATTACCTGAATAAGGGGACAGGAAAAGCCTGAGCTGGACATTGTAATGAGTATGCAGAATCCAAATTTGCTATATACATTGCACCCACTTGACTTGTAGAGAATTTTGGTGGCACTCTTCCTATCGGCTCTGAGAAATGACGGAAAATGCTTTTAATGCTATGAAAAATCTTACCGGTACATAGGTGCTGGGTAGGCCTGTGCAGGACATAGGACTGCAAGGCTGGTGAGCTCATTAAACTGGAATCCGCTGGTAGTCTGCGCGCTAGGAAATTTAGGTGGTACCCGGCCCACAGGTTCTGCGTATGTTGGGAGAAGGCGAATTTACAAGGGCGGGAATAAACGGACAGAACAAACAAGGAACTAGCTTTCAAATTTCAATCCCTACTGATATCCTCTCAAATATAAATAAATTGTGGCCAGGCTCTGCAGGATACCCTGTCCCAACATTCAGGCAAGAATATAAACAATGAATTTAGATTAAAACATTTGTAAATAGTACAATTTTAATAGTCACACATTGGTTATACATTTTTGTATTTATAGAAGTTTAATTATTAAGTTACACTGTATACTAAATAGATTTACCGATCCTGGTTATGAAGAATTCTATTCATTGGAGTATTCTAAAATAATTATAACCAATATGAGTAAGTTATATTATGCTTTGTCAAAATATTTCCATATATTTATTAAAAAAATGAAAATGTTTTGACACTAATTAAATTATTAAAAACAATGAAAGCTTTTCGATAATAAAATAACATTTCGTCATACAATTTCTTTTCATTATTTAGAATACAAATTAAGTAACATAAAAATCGTAACGCTCTCATTGTTTTGTTTATTATATCAGTAGCGATTATTAAATTACAGACACCATACTTGAAATATATTTTAAACTTTATTAAAATCTATAACTAATATACTTATGTTGAATATGAAAATTGGAAAGCAAATTAATTACGCTACTGACAAATTAAACAGTTAAATTTTAAACTTACCTGTAATAACTAATCGTCCTTTGGTAGCTGATAGACGGGTTTCTCCAGTTAGTCTATGTTTAGTTCTGCATTGATATGATTTATAACCGTCCTCGGGTCCAACATCCCTTATATGTAATTCACCTGATGGTAGTACTAAGTATTTGCCCTCTGAAAGGTTATAATGTTGTTAGTATAATGTCAATGAATAAACCCTTAAATAATTTAATTTAAAGCAAAATTTCATTTAACGCAACATAAGGCTGCGAATTACTTAAAAATGCTATTACATGCATTATATTAAGGAAGGAGGATAAACGGAAAAGGTAGGCCGTGAGGCCCATGGCATCAAAGGAACCTCTGATAAGGAACATAGTGGGAGCCTAAATACAATGAACCGCAAAATGCAATGTCCCTATTCGTAAGACAATTTAAAAAATCCATACCATCTGATTTGGAACTAGAATCAATGTTTATCTCATCTTCCTCATCACCTTCGCTGATGATCCAGGAGATGACAGTAACGTATTCTGACACAAAACTGGGTATATGGCATTTTAATATTGCCGCATTTCCTCTAAGGACATATTCTTCTAAGAGATTGACAGCATATGCTTGCGAAACCACTGAAACAATTGAACCTAATCAGTAACTAGATACAAAGGCTTACTTACGCCAATGATACCCTAAACCTAGCAACGATTTACGACATTCAAGGATTTTTGGAAAGAGGACAGGGTTCAATTTGATTGAAATGATTTGTACCCAAGTCTGAAGTTTCGTTTATTTTAATTTCTTTTTCAATATCATCTTCTGAAACTATCCAAGAAGCTACTACAACATATTCTGAAACGAAGCTTGGAATTTGGCATTTTAAAATTGCCGCATTGCCTCGTAAAACATATTCTTCCCAAAACTTTACATCGTAAGCCTGAGACACAACTGAAATAAAATAAAAATTGTTGAAAGGATAAGCTCCTAATATTTTTGTTTTGTTACGACCTAACCTACGCTATCATAGAGACAAATGATTTTTTGGGAACGAAGGAAGAATGTATCATAAATGGATACAGGATTTTGCATATTACCAAGATTAAAATCCGAATCCAAGCTAATATCCAGTTCCTCATTTTCTCCTTCCGATATAATCCAAGAAGTTATAGAAACATACTCTGTTACAAAGCTAGGTATGTGGCATTTTAAGATAGCTGAATTGCCACGCAGAACATTTTCTTCCCAAAGATTAACCGTGTATGATTGGGATACGACTAAAAAATTTAAACAACAATTTATTCTAGTTTTAGAAAAAATATACCCTACTTCGTTATTTGGGGATGGGATTGGTGAATTAAACATATCCCAAATCTATAACCAAGTTTTACCAATATTGTCATATCCAGTCCCATTTATTTCCTTTTCTTCAATTTCCCCCTCAAATATAAGCCATGACAAAACATTTACGTACTCGGAGACGAAACTTGGAATATGACATTTTACAATAGCGGCATTTCCGCGCAATACATTCTCTTCCATCAAGT
Organism: Helleia helle; assembly: GCA_963853865.1. Taxonomy (NCBI): domain Eukaryota; kingdom Metazoa; phylum Arthropoda; class Insecta; order Lepidoptera; family Lycaenidae; genus Helleia; species Helleia helle. Next base: position 10,487,687 of record OY971418.1, on the reverse strand, counting down.
TTACAGTGTACGCTTGGGAGACAACTGTAAAATTGAAATAAAATAATAGCAAAAAGGAAAGTGCTCTACGTGTACTAATGTAGGAGAGTATGGATTTTAAGGTTAACAATTTTCCTAATAAAAATACCCAGGTTATTATTCGAATCAGCCATTATTTCTAACTCATCTGTTTCTCCTTCTGATACAATCCAAGATGAAACGCTAACATATTCAGTAACAAATGTTGAAATATGACATTTGAGAATTGCGGCATTCCCGCGTAAAACACTCTCTTCCATTAGATTTACTGTGTATGCCTGTGTTACGACTGAAAGCGAAATTACAAAAAAAGTCTTAATTTTCAAACGTGGCATACATGTTTAGGAATAATCCTAGGAATAAGGAATATAAATATAGAATGTGGTAAAATACCGTCTTTGTCAACAGAATCATTTAAATATATTTCTTTTTTATCATTATCTTCTGTGATTATCCACGAAGTTACAGAGACATATTCTGTTACAAAGCTTGGTATGAGACATTTAAAAATAGCAGCATTTCCCCTCAATACATTTTCCTCTACTAGGTTAACTGTATATGTCTGGGATACAACTGGAATGAGAAAATACTTTTTGTATTCAGCAATTATTTCGAATATTGCTCATGAGGTAGGGAAATAGAGGAAGATCCATAAACGTGTTGTTGTAATGTACCATAATTTTCATTTAATATAAATTCGCCTCCCTCGGTGTCATGCCATGAATCTACTTGCACGTGGTCGGAAACAAATGAAGGAATGTGACATTTGAATACAGCAGCATTTCCCCGTATAACGTATATATCATAAACCTGTGACTCGTAGTATTGATTCACGGCTGAAATTGTTTATATCAGAGAATAATATGATTGTGTAATAGCTGTGGGGATTTCGTGGAGAACGGAAAGGGACAATTGGGTACGCGCGGGCGATCTTGATTACCGTTATTGCTCATGGAATCATTCAACGAAAATGTAGAGAGGGACTCATCGTCGGTAATCCACTCGATCACTTGCACATAATCCGAAACAAACGATGGTATAAGACATTTAACTATAGCGGAATTGCCACGAAGCACATCTTCATCTATAACACGAGGTTCGTAATTTTGTTGTACGACTGTGAAATTAAAAATATCTAATTGATTGATCTTGCTTGTATATCGAGGAGGGACCGAAGGATAAAAGGTTGAACAATATCAAGTTAGTGTGTACCAGACTCGATGAAAGAGTTATTGTTATTTGCAGTAACCGTTTCATTATCCATTATCCATGACACAACGTTTACAAAATCAGCTACAAATGAAGGTACAATACATTTAAGGATGGCTATGTTGCCCCTTAAAACAAATTCATCGTTGACTCTAGCCTCATATGCCTGAAGTACAGCTACGACAAATAATTCAATATGTTAGGAAAAAGGAAACACATACTAAAGTATTCTACAGTGTTACCCTCAGCATTTCCAGGATAATAACTCCCTCCTTCGCTGTCAGTCCACATTTCGACAGATACAAAATCAGAAACAAAACTAGGTACTTCACACTTCATTATAGCGGCATTTCCCCGAATGACGTATTCATTGTCTGCTTCCGCTTCGTATGATTGGGATATCACTATAGCATATGTATTATTTTAGGATAATTCAAAGGATATTCGGAATAATTATTACTATTAAAACTATATTATACCCTCTGCTAAGCTCGTATCGTTAATAGTCAGTATTTCCCCATTATCCATTAACCAGGATTCCACATATACAAAGTTACTAACAAATGAAGGTATCTTGCAATGGACAATGGCAGCGTTCCCTCTAATGACGTATTCATTCTCGGCTTCCGTTGCGTAGTATTGAGACACAACTGGACAACATTAATTACTTATTTGAGACTGGATGGAATGGGATTTAAATTGCTGGAATCAGGGAGTCATAGTGCTATGATTAATCGACGTTTCTGTTACCGTAGTTATCAGAATAAGTAATAACTGTCCCTTCTTCATCGATCCAAGCATCTACTTTTACAAAATCGGCGACGAAAGATGGAATAGAACACTTTAAAACAGCAGCATTACCGCGTATGACATACTCAGTCAAAATTTCTGTTTCGTAGAACTGATTAACGACTAAAACAGAGGTCATTTTAATTAAAATATATAAGTGGTAAGATAAGTACATATGAAACTGTTAAGGGAAATGGGAATGGGAATAAGCTCATAATTAACTGGAGGTATCATACCGATATCATCGGTAAGCAAATATTCTCCACCATCGGAGTCAACCCAAGCTTCAACTTTTACAAAATCAGCGACGAAAGAAGGAATGTTACATTTTAGAACAGCTGTGTTCCCACGAATTACATACTCTGAGACTACCTCAGCTTCATAGTATTGCGTTACCACTGAAATGTACAAAAAATTACGGAAACCGGGATTGGAGATGTTGATATGGGATTTATTATATGTTTTATCTACTGTTACCCTCTCCTTCCTTTGTTCCATTTAAAGTGAAAGAATTTCCGGCTTCATCGTGCCAAGATATAACATTAACGAAATCTGCTACAAATGATGGGATGGAACACTTCAAAATAGCTGAGTTCCCACGTATTACATATTCGTTATTAACTTCAGATTCGTACTGTTGTTGTACAACTAGAATTGTTAAAAATGATTGGATACGGATGGATAAAAGGCTTCATAAATTACACAAGAATAACCGTAGTTTTCGCCGGGATAGAAGTCTTCGTTCTCATCGGTGTGCCAAGAGAGCACATCTATAAAGTCTGCCACGAACGACGGCACTTGACATTTGAGTATAATGCTGTTCCCCATAATGACGTACTCCTTGTTCACGTCGGTATCATAATGTTGTGCCACCGCTAACACAAGTAATATCTCATTATTCCCAAGTTCGTTCCTTATAGCCATTGTTAATGCAAATATTATGACTTTAATTATTTACATATTACTCGGGTATTACTCGAGTATAATTATTTATTAATATTGATTTTGGACACATACATACCGTAGGTAACGTCATATCAACCTTTCCTCCCACTGCTGAACATAGGTCTCTTTCAATGATACCAAGACGGTTCTGATATTACCGTATTTAATTTGCTGAGTTTACAAAGTCTAGAATTAATGTTCTACACACATTCTTATGGGATTTCATTTCACACAGCAATCAAGTGTTCTTCGACTTATTAAGAATTTGCCATACAAATTCCATGTGAATTTTATCAATTACTAAAATGTTTCTAAATTTAAGAAATTACTGAGAAAGCTATACGTAATATATAAGATACTGATATATAGATCCTATAAGATGTTCTTTTTTAATTCGATCAAGAACAACTTTATATTGGACCATTGTGGTGCTTGTTACTTGATGATTATTTAATTGACCCTATTGAGCCCTGAAAAAGGGCAAGACTAATAGAGAATTATTAACGCTTATAACTCCATCAAGAATGTTATTAATATCTATACTGGTTATTGAACATCATCAGAAACTATATGGTTTTTAATTATATCACCACTGTGTAGGAAATTTTAATTTAATAGAGTGTAAAGTAATAATAAGCGCCATAGTTGTTTAATATACAGTGCTACTAATTTTTTATATAATTTACTTTTACAATTTGCAGTTATTTACTGGAATGTATTTGAGTTAACTATGTCTTAGTTATTTGTTTTCCACTAAAGTAAAATGTTAGATGTTGTTAGACATTAATTACTCTAGTTCATGTTTCAAGAAGTTTATTAAATAAATATTTAAAACATGTTTTTGTAACGCTATTATGTAAATATATAAATATCACTAATATTATATATCGGCATTGATCGCGATGGTACGTGTACGCGTGTCTGCTGCATATATTTTATTCACGCACCGCACGTTCAAACTTGCCTAGAGTTGTAATGAATTATTTAGTTCCATGAGCTAGCTCTAAAATAACCTGAATGGGATTATTATTACAAATAATATACAATGGACGTAACCCCATCTCATCGTTGAAAAATTCGATAAAATGGCCTGTCTACTGTATTGTTACTCCATATCTTACTTACCCAATTGAATTTTTATAAAATAATATATATCACCGGCCTTTTCATTATTTATATCGTAAATATATGATTATATATACTTCTGAGTTATTATAAAGAAATAACACAGAAGATACACTATAAGAACATAAGGTTCAATATCTGGAAATACGTCGAAGTTTCAACTATTATAGTTTATTATACGGAGTTGGCACCACGAAACCATTAAAGATCCATTTAATTGTCCGTCTAAGATACGAAGGCAGCCAAAATCACGTCCACTTAACACTTAACGATCGTTTAAGATATTGTTAACCGCTAATATGGTGTTTGATGGATCGCAGATTGTTAAAATGGGCATCGAGCATATATCTGGAATAGAGCGGTAATGTTATGTGTTTTGTATGACAACAAATTCCGACAATTTTTTGCTGCGACGCTGCTCCGGTTCTGCGCTCTGATTGGTCGACTGAAGGCCAATGATGGATGATTAGCTGATGGGAAGTACATACAGATAGCCGGTTGATTGAATTGTTATTACGTCAGTAACAAATCACTGATCAGTTTCGGAATTTTTATGGCTCACATTAATACTCTATCCGGTTATATGCTCGATGAAATGTTTATTCACAGTGTCACATCATAAAGTTTTTGCAAGATATAAAGATATCTGGCCTCCTTCTACGCACAACTACCTGATGAAAACACTGGACTTCAATCAAACGTTTATACGTTCGATTTAATTTATCGTATGCTCTACCGTATCCATGCACTGAACAAGTGTTGAATGATTGACCATTTAACCAACGTCAAGCTCTGTCCAGAAAGAATGAGGTTGGTTTGTTTACCAAAATCATGGTAACAAAAAAATATTAAAGTAGAGATATTTTGAATCTATATCGAAACGCTGCTCTACATTGTTAATAAAAGATTAGTTTCACTGAGTTTGTTTCGCCGGTTCTTCTAAGTGGACTAGTTTTGGAACCGGTAGTAGAGTCATTTGACGTTCAATAAACTACTTTGACGTACAACATTGAATAAAAATATTTTTATTTATTTATTTATTTAATATAAATACGAATACGTAATTTGAATATTTAAAGACAAAAAAAAATTACTGTGTGTCCATTATGTTTCTCACATTTATAATTTAAAGTCAAAATATATAGGTATCGTAAAATTCATACCATCAACGCTATAAGTTTATATCTCTAAGGTAATCTGATAAGTGAAACTATGAACATCTAATTTCTCAAGGGTGGACTTCACCAAAGTTGAATCAATGTTGTCTTCCTTCCAGCCAACATAATTTTAATTTTATCAGAGACCTTTAAGATCATATATACTAGTAGGTATAATTTAATCTATAGCATACAGGTTTTGGTGAAGTACACCCTAACAGACACATAAAAATTGAATATCTTCACTAAAAGAGGCCTCTACTCAATGATCCGCAGTCTTATAACAATTCCGTCTAAGGCGTATGTTCGTGATGTAAATTATAATGAACTTACCGGCGCGCACGTTTACGTCCCTAGAATGTATGGTACCAACGGGATTCCTGGCGAGGCAGGCGTACACTTGGGCGTGGACCTCTTGACGATAATCCTCGGCTCTGAACGGCGGGAACACCAAATTTCCATTTGGTAAGACCTACAAGAAAAATATTATAATATAAGACATTGCGTGGATAGAATTGTTTTATCATGAGATCAAATGTGCCAAAAGCACGAAGTTTATAAATAATAATATAATAATAATATCAACCCTTATCCGCTTATCACTGGTCCGCACGGGTCTTTTCCTCGAAATCAGGCAAGGAGGGTTTGGGCCATAGTTCACCGATGCGCTGGCCCAATGCGGGTTGGTGAACTTCACACACCTCCAAAGACTTTTAATCTCATCAGTCATGCAGGTTTCCTCACGATGTTTCATTCACCGGTGAGCAAGCGATGGTCTCAGGTACACGTAGAAATTTAGAAAAACCCATTTCTAGGCATTATAAGGGGTAAGGATCGAACCCGGACCTATCGACTCACTCAAGAGGCTGAGTCCATACCCACTAGGTCATAATCGCTCACTCAGTTTATAAAGATAGAAAGAATTATGTTATTTTTAGTTTTATTTTTATTTTTCTGGTCAGGCTGTACAATAAACATAACTATTGATTATCTAATATAACGCGGGTGACATACGGACGAAAGGCGACAACAACAACAACAACACACACTCAACCTTTTTAGACTAAATAAGTGCCAATTAAAAAGTTCTAAAGTTACATAATATAGAGGTTTTATGGTCGATTTGCAGTCTCTGCATGACAATACGTGTTTGCATTTTGCATAACAAACGCACATGACCGTAAAAGCATCTCATCGGAGCAAATGTTTGTCACACTTGAAAACTATTAACATTGAAAGCACGTCTTTTATAGGAGAATGCAGCAAATGACAATTTACAGTTTAACGATGTCTAAATGAAATGCCTTTTTTATAGCATAGGAGAGCAAAGGAGCAGTCGAAGCCTTTTGGCGACTATCGGTGCCCATACACAACCAGAGGTTATGTAGATGTGTTGCCCCTCCTTTACCTATTCTCCCGATGGGCCACCGGAAACTCGAAACCCGTACGAAACGCGACAGCATAGCTGTCGCTACTATGCCGGTATTATGTGAGCGAGAGGTTCCACCTCGGTCGTGCCGGCACAATTTGGGTGCAAAGCAGCGTGGCACTACCTCTTATAAAGCCTGTCGGTAATATATATAGAGAAACAGATGAAGAACGTGGCATTATTTTAAATAAATTATGATTATACACGATGAGTATTTCTGAATATTATTGATAGTCAAAAGTCAGACGATAGGCAGTTTATTTACTCATGTGAGACAGGCGAGGATACTCGTCCATTTTCTGCTAAGCCAGCAAGTAGCAACACATAAACACATGTGAGTCGAGCCCAACGCGAGCGTAGTAAATTGATACAAGGGAAGCGAGTGTCTAGACGTTCGGTAAATTTAAAGAAAAACAAAGCCAGCCAATTAGCACAAGCGCTACAATACTCTAGCACACTCTAGTATGGTGTATTTTCTATAAATTTATGACATGGTCGACATAGACTTGGTCTCAAAGTAAGAGGGTCTTTGAAACTTTTGCTGTGTTTCGGAGAGAAGGGCAAGACAGGCAGTGTAATTACTGGCACCGAGACTGAACATCTTATGTCTCAGGATAGGCAACACATAAATGAGTTGCCTGGGCTCGTTCCAGGTATACTAGTTTATGTTCATGGGCGACGTCGACCACTTAACATCAGGTGGTACGTTTGCCAGTTTGCCTATCCAACTAACATAAAAAAAAAAAAAAAAAAAAAAAACTCTTGGAAGGTTTGATCATAACCGGAGCTAATTCCTATGGGTTTTTCTATACGGAATCTGACTTGGAGAAAACCTACATACTTGATAAGATTAAACGTTTTTGAGGGTGTGTGAAAATCGTCAAACCCACAGAAAGTGGTCAAACCGCATCGGGCTATGGAAGGATCGCTTGTTTTAATTATATTATTTATACCTAGAGACTATTCTCCAGTTACATTTTCAACACTACATGAATTATATATTTATATTAATATTATGTATATATAAGTATTTTCGTTTGTTACGCAAATGGTTCTGTAATATAATAAATAATAATATATAATGTAGCAGTAATTAATTTTTTTTATTTATCCTTGACAGTGAAAAATTGTGGACTTGAGCAGAGAATCAACAGAGAAGCAATTATTATGATTGTATGTTTAATTAAAAGAATTGCATTAAATCGAGACGTTACTGCTAAATAATTTAATCAATGTTATCTTGTTTAATTTATTTAAAAAAATATTTCATGCTGAGAAATATTTTAATATAGAATGGGTTGAATAAAATAAATTGATTAAACTGTCGTACACTTTCTTCGAAGCGGTTGACAATGACACACATATCGACCATGATCTTAGCAGTAACAAATATTATATTTTATTCAGACACTTGAACAGACAAAAAAAATATTCTGACGAATTGAGAACCTCCTCCTTTTTGAAGTCGGTTAAAAAGTAAGAACGGTACTTACTGTCACCTATACAACCATTCCCACGATATTTAATGATACCACAATTTTGATAATTGGAAGTGGTAAGAGAGAATATTAATGGAATTATATTGCTGTTGATTTGAGGTTTTATATTATTATAAAGATATTAAGTATATCGTACTTATAAAATACAGGTGATTGAAGAAATTATGTTTATTTTCATGTGAACTGTTTGCGGTTTCGTATCTAGTTATTTATAATTTTCCATCATATATATAGAAGTTTTGGTTGTGTCGAAATATAGATTAGAACATTCAACATATTTTGAAATTGAGGCTGCCCTGCCCTAATGAGATGATGTATTAAAATGATGAATCAAATGGTCTGGAAATAGGTATTATATAATTTCGCAGATTGTTGTTGTATGAATATTATATAGAGATTTATATCTATATTATATCGTGTTTTTGTAATAATTTCAGAGCCGCACCACTCTAAATACCACCGTCTACGGTGCTCTCTGGCCGGAGATAGGAAAAGCTGGCGTAACATCGGGAGAGCCAAAGTCATCGACGAAGGTGGTCGCGACCCTCCGACTTGAACAACACGACTGAACGAGAAGGAGGATGTAATAATTTAATAAAATACCTGAATTTTAATTAAGGTTATGTAGTACATATTTTTCAGTATAAAGGTGTGTCATACCTGTCGCAATCCGGGAACATCTCCAACAGCGGTACCATCAGCTCGTACCCAGATGACATCGGGGGCGGGGGATCCTCGGGCGGCGCACTCAACGACGGCGCCGGTCGTATTACTGAAGTCGACTCGGTTCGGGGGTTCCTTCATGAATATCGGGCCTATGGTCTCGTCCTCGCATCGCACTGCTCCTATGGGATAATATTGCTATTAATTTACGAGAAAAAAAATTCGTACAAACGGAAGCGTGTTCCCGAAAAGGACACAATAACAAAAAAAACAGGATATTTTTAACTAGATCTTTCTGTGAAAAATTATGCTAACACACACTATACGCACAGTATTAAAAGTCATATGTATTTACACTATGCTTTAAGTGTGTTAATTTTACACACTCAATCAAGATTCATCAAGATTTTTATCAGGATCTAGGTATGTGTATACAAATACTTCTAAAACATACTATAAATATTATGTTTCTGTTTGTTATGCAAACGTCTTATTTAGCTAACTGTTAAACTAAAAGCGAAAATATCAATATCTTTATTCTGCAAATATTTGTGCAGATCCAGTATTGTTTAAATAATATACATAATATGTATTTAAATGTAGATGCTTAAAGTATGTATATTAGAACTGTTTTTATCTGACCGAAGGTTCTTGATATTCTGGATTGTTAGTCTAGACCGGTTGAAGGCTATTTTAGATATCACGTAGATTATAGTGTAGTAAACGACGGAACGGATCCAAGATTAGTAATTACAGAATAAAAACACTAGCAGCGTGTAGTCAGTGGCTATTGGCTACACATTTTGAAATAGTATGCAGTTATGTAAATAATGTCAGTATAATGAACTTGCATATAACGTTTATGTGTAAAATGTATCAACATCAAAATCTATACTGAATCTACTGTTTAAATCTCAAGCTTACACAAATTCACTCTTCATGAAAAACTACGGACTGCGATAAAATTTGTAAGTTGTGTCATTGTTATAGATAAAGTTCTACTTATTAGCATTTTTATATTAATAATATCGTTTTGGAACGAATAACCGAGTACCATGCATTCTTTTTTTCTTACTAGGTAGGTACATTAAATTGAAGTCGCTTCCGCTGTCTTTCCGCTTAGATCTCTTAAAGGATTTTAATGCAGTTTTTAGCAATAGAGTGATTCAATAATAATAATAGTACTATAATAGTCATACATATCAAAGTACAGAAAAGCCGAAAAAATATTTTTGTGCGCTTAAACAGAAAACTGCACTTTTGGCACGACTTTCACTGGCAGATGTTATAAGTAGTAGGTACCTAACTTAGGCTACTTTTATTTGAGAAAAAAATAGTACTTATTCCGCAAAAACAACAATAAGGCTGGAAATATAAACTAACGCGGGCGAAGTTGCTGGCAACAGCTAGTACGAACATCTAACTACTTATTTTTGTATTAGATGATATTAAAGAATAAAAATCAATGACTTATCATAGAAATATATTTTTTTTAAACGGAAATGTCTGCATGTTAGATCATAATGAAGTTCTAACATGCCAATTGGTCGGTGTTCTGTCGAGTGTTTGCCAAGTGTCAATTGGTGCTTATTTGATTTAACTTGTATCGTCTCGTGTGATTTACGACTTGGGGATTGAAATACTAATAATACTTGTGAGTTGTGATACTTGCATAAATATTTTGTTTAGATTTTCCCGGACCTAATTGTTTGCTCACAACGTAATATTAAAAAAAACATCGTGACAAACATCTAATAACAGATACTTTTTGAGGGTTTCGAAATTTCTTCTGCATTAGGATAGAGCCGAAATATAACCCAAAACTCTCCTAATTTCGGACAGAAGGCCTAGCCTAGCAGTTGAAAGTATTAGTAATATTATGAATGTCCGTTATCTATACATTTTGGTATGCTTGCCAAAAGTTTAAAAAGTACAAAATTTTATGACACGATACAACAGTGTTTAATTTTTATTTGCCTGCATTACAAATTTATGTCCAAAGGAAGAATATTTTAGAAGGAACAAAAACTGCATAATGAATCAATTTTTACGAATTTTATCGCGGTTTATTAGGATTTTTACAAGCCCGATGATTTGGATACTTTACACCGACCATGGTCACGGGAGGACTCTTCCGATATATCCTTAGATTAATAACGCGTTATTATTATTCTATTGATATAACTACTTCAGAATAGTTTAGTTTAGTCTAGTCACATATGACAAGGGATAGCGGCATTTTAATTAATTTTGTATACTTTAACATATCAAATTTTCTATTGTCTTTTAATGTTTAAGGCTTGACCATGGTTGCTGTAAAGTATCCAAAACGTCAGGCATGTAAAAATCTCAAAAAACCGCGATACAATCTGCAATAAGTTGATTCATTATATCAAATTTTAATTTTTTTAACATCCTTTCGTTTAGTGCGTCCCGTGCGTCTGTCACGGTGGTTGACATAGTCATATAACATAATTTTCACAATGATGTAAAAAATCTATGGAGTTACACAAAGATATTTGATTTATATAGTAATAGGTATAATAAAGAGGTAAATTTGGAATTTGAATGTAGGTAATCTTCTCATACGATTAAAAAAATCTTTCACTAATATATAAAGGTAAGTTCTTATTGAGTTACATAGGCTATATTAAAAAATAATCATCAGTTTGGATACTGCACTTATCGGATCGATCAATACGAATAGTAATAATAGTTAGTGAATACGTAGTAGGCATTCACTATATAGTTTGTGGAATCGATCTTTAACACAAGCAATTATCAGCTAGTTTCATATAAAGAAAAAAAGACATTTAGAATTACTGTTGAAAAAAAGAATCGTATTTTAAATTATTTTATTTGAACACTCAACACTCGTGCCTACCGTACTTCGCATACTTATACCACATGTGGCTCACTTAAGAACTTTTTATATTTCAAAGTACAATAAAAAATATAGCCATCGATATATTATCTAAACAAGACAAATACCTAATGACGCATAATGCTCATATAAAATAAACATTGATATATTATTATTTAGAGACAGCAAGCAGCACTATCAAGTGACGCAAGTAGACGAATTATCCCCGGGGCAGCGTCGTTGCTAGGTCGTTGCAAATCGGACACGTTCAATTTGCCCGAGATAAGAGCCCTGTCCTGTCATTTAGAAAACATTAATGATTATGATTGTGTGGGACAACGATAACACTATTAAACCCTGCTTTATAACCACATTTGTATGACGTACGCAATATGTTCGAAAACTTAGGGATAATTATCTGCAGGTATTTTAGGCGGATATAGCGACTGGAACTTGGAAGGTTTCTTAAGATAACACAAAAATAAGTTATTTCGTCTAAGCAACATAATCATCATCAAAATCAATCTTTTTTCGTCCACTGCTGCAATAGGTCCATTTCCATGAACGCCAAACAACGAGAAATACATTTATACAGAAATTATTTCTTTTCTATTAATTAGGTAGTAATTAGAATCTGTTTTCTTAGATTCATTTTTAAATGTTTGCCATAGTTTTAAAGGTGATCCAGCAGATTAATAAAAGAAGCGGTTTGGCGGGATTGCAATCCCTTAATATATCATTGTTATCAGCCTATATCTTACCTACGTTTTTTAAACGACTTCGAAAAGGAGGAGGTTATAATATTATGTTCGTGCGTATATATACATATATTTTTTAAATGTATGTTCACCGATTTCTCTGTCCGTTGATTGTGGACCGATTTTCAAAATTCTTTTTTTATTGAAAAGAGTGCACTTTCTAGGTGGTCCCATGATAAGGAAACCAGGATCTGATGATGGCATCCCAGAGAAATCGCGGGAAACTTTCGAAAATCGTAGGAGTAACTAGTGCGTTTAATATTTTTTTAATTAAGTATTTTAAAGCACTACAATTTCATGAAGGTCTAGAGTTGATCTGATGATGGAGCTGAAAGACAGTCGAGGGAAGGGGAGGTAACCTTGTGTTTGGGCTTGATTAATTTGTATTGATGAGAACTTTACACCTAGATAAATTGTGACTATCATTAGGGGTCTGATGATGAAGACGAAGGATAGTTAAAGGAACTTCTCAGCAGTTTACAGTAGCTACCTTGTGTTTGGACTTAATTCATTTATATTGACGAAAACTTTGCACCCATATGGGTTATAAGTATCATTACAGGTCTGATGATGGAGACCATAGACAGTTGAGGGAACTCCTCTACGGTTAACAGTAGCTACCTTGTGTTTGGACTTAATTCATTTATATTGACGAGTACCTTGAACCCATATGGGTTATAAGTCTCATTATAGGTTTGATGATGGACTATAGACATTGGAAAAAAGTTATATCCATATTTCAGACAAATAAAATCGGTTATCGAATTTCGGAATCACTAAAAATTAAGAAATATTTCTTTTTTAAACAAAAATTTAAACCGACTTCAAAAAGTAAAAAATAAATAAAAAGTAATAAAATGATTGCGTTTCTTTAATTTTTGTGCCGAGCACTTATAATCAACTTGTTATTTTACTAATTACAAACTTTGCGTTTACCGTGTCATTGTTGCTACTTTTGGAGTTTTAATACTTTTTAGTTTATTTTTTACTTTTTGAAGTCGGTTTCATATTATTGATAGCTGTTTCCCGCACTTCGTCCGCGCTAACTTAGATTTACAGCCGTAGTGATGATGATTATTTTTGTAGCCTAAGTTACTCCTTACAATATCAGCTGTCTGCTAGTGAAAGTTCCGTCAAAATCGGCCCTGCCGTTTTAGAGATTAGCCGGAACAAACAGACAGACAGAAATTGTATAAATATATTATGCATTTAGTTCCTAATAAGAGGTTTTTTAAATACTACAAACAGACATTCCAATTTTATTTTTCTGTATAGATATTAATAGCTGTTGCCCGCCGCTTCGCCCGCTTTAACTTAGATTTACAGCCGTATACGGATTGATGATGATTGTTTTTATAGCCTAAGTTACTCCTTATAACATCCGCTATCTCTCAGTGAAAGTCCCGTCAAAATCGGCCCAGCCGTTTCAGAGATTAGCCGGAACAAACAGACAGACAGACAGTCAAAAAATTTAAAAAATGCTATTTTGGTATATGTACCGTACATTCATATGCATTTAGTATAAAGCGGTTATTTTATATATTACAGACACTCCAATTTTATCTATCTGTATAGATATCAATATCAATGAGCGGCAAATTCAATTCGGCTATAATCGTTTCATACGTGCTTACGAGTATTCAAGCTTAGTTTACTAACACTCGATTTAACTACACGAGGTCGTCCGGAAGTGGGCGAGTCTGGATTTAGTCCTCAACGAACAAAGGCCAGGACAACGTATTCGCTATATAGTTTGTAAGGACAACAAAACATTGGCGATTAATAAAGAGGATATTGACGGATTTTTGCGTTGTTGCACTTTTGTAAGAATCTTTTACACAGTTTTCTTGCTTTAATTTACGCATACACATTTGGTTGTTGTTGGATATCGTTTACACAAAATTTTGAAATCTTTATTACTTTTAAAATCGTTTAATACAATTACGATGACAATGTTTTACATAAAGCATGCTAAAATTGTGGCTCTCTGTTCATAATAAATAGATGATGCTGGAGTCAACTGATATGGTTTTTCATAAGTCATTCATAAGGAGGCAACCGAGCAGCGGGAGCCTTATGGTGACTACCTACGCCCATAGACATCCACACAACCAAAAGTTAGGCAGATGCATTGCCTTCTTTTTCCCTATATCCCCCAATGGGCCACCTGAAACTCACAAACCGCATATGACACTGGTTCCAAAATAAGCTCTATCTATCCAAGCAAAACTTTGATTCATTTATTTTATAGTGGCATTCATAAAACTAAATTTCAATTTCAAATTCCAGAATAAAACATAGAAAATAGCAACGGCTTCTGTTTGAAAACATTTGAAACTATTTGATACGAAATTTTCGCAACACGTTTGAATATGGCTTGATAGAGCATAAGGACTCTTTTCTGTAGTCTGCACTATTTTACGGAGACTCGACCTAGTTCGGTGCGCTCATGTCAGTGAAACGACCTCGGGTTATGGACCTTATACAATGGTGACGCCGTCAGCAATTAGTGTTAATTACACTGACGATCTAATAGAGCACGGTTTTAGCTCGTAGTAAAAGGTTAACGTTAACAAATTCCACTTAATTCATGGTCAAATTTTCGGGTATTTGATTAGCATTGGCTTTCGTTAACAACCAGCAACAAGAATAGATACTATCATATTAATTTTATATTTTTATAAACTTAATCGGTAGGAATTTTAATAATAGGAATCTTAACCGCGGCACAAAGTGCGTCCCACTTTGTGCCGCCCCACCACGCACCATTTTTCATTTTTTATACTTTACAGCAAGTAAAGTATAAAAAATGAAATGTAAAAATCTTAACAAACAAATGCAGATTTATTACAATAGGTTTGTGAAATCATTTTGTGATTATAACTAGTTAATATTAAAACTAATTTACAAAGACTCGCCAGTTAATACATTCCTATAATTTATTCTAGAAAACTTTTTCTGTGAAGTAAGAACGCAGCTGTGTTCAAGAATGCTCACAACAGGTGCTAAAGCAAAGTAAACCTGATTCGAAATCGGTCATATATGGGAAATAGAATTTAAATTAGTTTGTAAATAGTGAGTTTCTATAATTACGTTGTTAATGATTTTGATATTATTTTAAACCAGTAAATATGGAGGTAAATTATTTATTCTTGTCACTTAAGTCATTATCAGATTTGGAATAGTCTATCTCGCTCACGGTAATGATAACCACGTTATTAAATTTGTTGATATCAAATTACCGGTGGGAGGGAACAGCTTTGCTGTATTTCGGAGAGAAGAGCATGACAGGCAGTGTAATTACTGGCACCGAGACTTACTTATGTCTCAGGATGTCACATAAAAAAGTTGGCTAGGCTAGGTAAACTATTTTGTGTTCATGGCCGACGTCAACCACTTACCATAATGTGACTCGTCTGCCCGTTTGCTTATCCAACTACCATAAAAAACCGTATTATTTTATGTGCTAAATAGAGTCTCTATATCTATAAACAACTCAAAAAAATAGAAACTAAGAAAAGGTGCAAAATAATATTCATAAAAAGATTGGGCAAAATTCACATAAGTACATATATATGACATAAATAACATAATAACAGATTTATAAAAATATTTTTCTTTATTTGTTTATTTACTACACTTGCATGTTTTAATCGTACTACGATAATATTATGTTGCGCATGTTTTATTCAATAACCTTAAATTAGTAATTCATAATATAACAGAACTTTGAATTACATCCCCATCGGCTAACATCCCCAAACTCGTAAAGGGGGCAAAAAATAGTATGAGGCAAAAAGCGCGGGCGGGGGCACACGACAGATGTTGCCGGCCGGCTGTGATTGGCGGAGCGGCCGGCAGATGTGCGTGACACCAGCGAGACCTTCGGAGTCGATTACAATGTATGAGAACTTGATTTTGTGCGTACTCTTTTTTCTGTCTAGCTGTTACAATAAATAAAGCTTAAAAACTAATCCTACTACGAAAAAAATTACAGTCGATTGAAATAGGCAATTATCACAACCATCAAACAAACCAATAATTCAGTAAAACCAGATAAGTAAGTGGAAAAGACAAGCATACATACATTACATAAAACGGGAATAAATTGTATAAAATTGTTATATTACTGATAGATTGTTCTATCATATATATATACAGGAATCGATAATAAAAATTGCTTATAAATTTATCACATCCTCGATGTATTATTCTACCCTATCATATAGAGAAACTTATATTGCCGGTACATGGTAAAGTAAAATGGTAAGACATTATAATTCGGTAGGTACAGACGTCTGTCTGTATCTACGACATAACTGTACCACAGTCTGTACGGTGAAATAGCAAGAGATTCATTACTAAAATAGTAGGTAATGTAGGGCATGTCTAGATTGGTATTCTCCACAGAGATTTATTCAACCGGTACTCGATGGGCACTCCGGACTGTAACATACAGTAACAGACTTTACGACCAACATTTCTATTATTATATTGTTGTTTCGATTTAATTCCAGGGACTGTATTATTAGACAAACTAGCTGGTGCCCACGACTTCGTCTGCGCAGGATTAGATTTTGGACAATTCACAGAATATATTTATAAATTATAGCCTTTGTGTTATTATGATGTATAATCTATATTATTGTAAAGTTTCATTAAAATCCATTCAGTAGTTTTTGCTTGAAAGAGTAACAAACATCCACACATACAAACTTTTACATTTATAATATTGATAGGATTGTACACGCTTTCGAGATAATGCACTAGCTATGGCCTGTATACCCGCGGTTTTGTCCTCGTGGCCATATTTTTAATACGAGGGTGGGTCTCGTGAACAAGACACTCGTAGACAGTGTTAAAATATCAAGGTCCTCAAAATAAATGTGAAAAACATGGTAAATATCACGTTTTAGATATTTTTAGTAATGAAAATAGCCATGTTAATTTTAAATATGGTGTCTGTGTGGTTGGTATGATATTTATAGCCAATTGTAGCGTGTTATGAGAAAAGGTATAAGGGATAAGGATAAGATGTAATAGGTTGTAAATTATGTCACTGGAATTTAGTTAATATACAGTGCCACATACTTTTCTTGGCCGGCGGCTGAAATTGGTACTACCATCGGCATCTTGAAATGTCAGACTGACATTGTCAGTTAGCTGTCAAATACAACTTGCGGAGTTTTGTGTTTTGTGGTTTTTATGAACATCAAACATGCCTGGAGTATTGAAAAGCGATGGCAGAAGCAATGTTTTACGCGTTCTTTCTTTCATGAATTAAGAAAAACGCAACCAAGCGCCATATTATACCAAAAGTATATGAACGAGTTGCTACCGCTACAGGTTAGTGTTACCAGCATAGATGGGGATGAATTTACCTACGTATTAATGAAACGGAAACTTACTTATTTACTTTTTTTATTACAGGCGTTAGTGAAAGGTCAGTGCGACGAATGGTAAATGAAAAGAAACGGGCCGATGAAACAGGGACAAAAGTTTCTACTCCGGGGAAAAGAAGAAAAAGAACAACAGGAAAGATAGAAGTCGACAACTTTGATCTCGGTATCATAAGAATTTTACTCAGTTAAAAAAGAAATTCCCACTTTACCGAAGTTACTTAATGTTCTTCGAGAAGAAATTGATTTTAAGGGGAGCCGAGAGACCCTACGGAAAATATTACATAAACTAGGATTTCGATACAAGAAAACCCAATCTAATAGTTCTTACTGAACGTAATGATATATCCGCATGGAGGGCGACATATTTACAAAAATTCAGGAAAACGAACTTAGTGACAAAAAGAAACCAGTAGTTTTTTTTGGACGAAACATATATTCACACTTCGCACACAGCTGGACAATGTTGGCAAAGTAATGAGGATGATGGTGTTCTGAACCCAGTTTCTAAAGGAAATAGATACTTATATAATCGTCAATGCAGGAGGAGAAGCAGCTTTTGTCAAGAATGCTTTACTCGTTTTCAAATCAAATACAAAAAGCGGTGATTATCATGATGAAATGAACAACACAAATTTTAAAAAATGGGTCGCTGAAAAGTTGCTTCCAAATTTGGATCAATTCAATGCAACTGCATTGCAATGCGGTTGCATTGCATTGATTTGCAATTGCAATGTAGTGAGCTATGCAACAATGGCGAACTGAAAAGAACGAGAAATTCCACGAAAGCTATACAAAACCTCAGCTTTATGAACTAAATTAAAGACACAAACCGACACCAGAATACGAAATTGATAAATTGATGAAAGATAGTGGACACACGGTGATAAGATTGCCACCATATCATTGCGATCTTAATGCAATAGAAATGATCTGGAGAGAAATGAGACGGAATGTAGCAGAGAAGAACCTTCGGAAATCAAGTACTGAAATGCCTCAGGTGATTGCAGAAGCCTTCGACAGAATATCTGTTGTAGAATGGAAAAAACATTGCGATCATGTAAAAAAATATATAAAAACAAATACAGAGAAAAATATGCGTTTTTAGATGAACCGTTCATTATTAGTTTGGCTAGCGATAGTGAAAGCGAAAGCAGTGATTCTGAAGATGAACATTTTGACTATTCGAGAAATCAAATAATTGATGGAGTTCGTCCTCTAGAGTGTGATTCTTCAGATATTGTTTTGTTTGATCATAATTATTGTATCAAAATATAGAGGCAAAACACGTGTAGAGTGCTTAAAATGATTTATTTATAATGCTCTTAGCAATAAGCCCGCTATTTGTACTGTTTTGTAATGTCTGTGTTTATTTTCTTTCTTGGTGCGTACAATAAATAATTTTACTATCCACCAACACCTAATAAAAATCCAACTAAAATGTATTTATTTTTATTTCTTGCATTATTAATTACAATGGCAAAGTTTTAATTATCGAACGGTTCCGATTGCTAGGTATCTTAAAAGATGTTATATTAATAGTACAGGTAACAAAACCTATCATATCAGTATTCTTATTAAGTTTATGTCACATTTATTTTCCTAGAACTGTATTTTCTAGATATTAGTATACATTGTTTTATTAAGACACTTCAATAAATTACTTATTAAGGTAGCCTGCATCACTTCAAATTTTTCCCCTTATAATGGTTAATTTTTATTTACTAGCAATACTAATATCCATGACAGCGACGCTCTTACCGGCCAAGAAAAGTTTGTGGCACTATATTTTATTATACGGTCGTTATAAATTATGTAAATAAAAAGTCTAATTCATCCTGACACAATATAAATACTATGTATACAATAATACGTATCTATATAATATAGTCTACTATATATATAGAAACCTCCCCAGTCGCACTACAACTTAAAAATGTCCTTTGCGGTCGACGTCGGAATGCAAATGAGACAAAAAACATGAATGAACTATAGACATAGACAATGCTGTCTTTAACCTATTAGGGCCTACAAAGGCCCTAGGATAATGTAACAGTATTCGTTTTTAAGCAAATGTTTGTATCAACAATAAATATCGGTTAATGTTCTGATAGAAATTAAGGGGGACCCATCAATCACGGGCAATGTCTATAGTCAGGCCCAACTTTTCCTTACTGGGCATTTGCGAAGTGTCCAATGGGAAAGATGCATCTGGCTATAGATGGTTTTGACAACGGTTGCTTAGCGTCTCTCCCGCTCTCTCCTCTCGCTCTCTCTCCCTCTCTCCCTAAAGTTTTTCCTTCCCCACGATGGTAACATAAACATCCACTGTCATACCTTTTCATCTGCACTTCGGCAATGTGACTCACGTCGATGGCATATTGATTGATATGCAAATAAATACGCTTCCGGATCGTGTGCCCAGTCATAATATAGCTTGACAATGGCTTACGTTTGGTTTAAGATTGGCATACCTATTCAAGTACATACAAATAAGTTTCAAACATACATAAGTTGAGTAGCTTTTTTCATGAACAACGAAGAAACTAATCCAATCATTGGCCTTTATTGGAACCTAGTTATGTCTCACACTCTAGACCTTGTGACAAAAAAGCAGAGTTCAACGCTAGTAATAATTGTAGGTACTATCGGTTTTATCTTTGCATTTTAAAATAGCGAACTATTCGACCAAAGAAAAAATAAAACTATAGTAGCTAAGTTGTAATGTGCACCGCACGCGCATTCCACAAGCGCTAGATATCGAAAGATCTTATCGAAATTGAGACATATTTTACCTCCTACCGCATTCAATGTTTTTATTTGATTTTTTCGTCTATCTTCAAACGGTTGATATATAAATCAATTTAATATCAAAGAACATTGACGTGGCATAAGCATATCATATTTAAGGTAGAGGATATGGTTTAGCATACTAATGATAGAGTAAGGTTATTGAATCGTCGAACGTTCACGCGGACAAACGCGTCCTGAATCATATAATCACCTCCTAGTATGGACAACACAACCAGTTACAGTAAGTTTAATGACTTAACCCTTTATTTGTTGTTGTAATTATTGTATTGACGCGAGACGTAGTACTGCCTAGACCTTAGATTAAAGTATTAAAAAAGGCTAAAGATATAAAAGTTAAAACCAATCGGATTTATAACTGCCTCTCATGTTGGAAAATTCAAAATACAAGCTGGTTAGAAATGAAAATCTACTTAAAAGGAAACATCACGAAATGTGCCGAAGGATGGTTTCCACAACTGATAGACCATAGACAACTAAGGTTCTCGTCAGACGCCTTGTTAGTTGTAACTTGTAGGGAAATCAGTCTGCGCGTCCATCGAAAGATGCCAATTGCCAAGCCCTAATTACAAAAACATAACATTATACGGTTAAGGAATACTTGGCTATATTTTACTCAAATTATACTCTCTAATGGTTTGAATAATAAATAATAATAAATCATTTCTTTATTACTGTAAATAAATTTAAAACACTTTTAATTACATCATTGAAAAATTACTATCATTAAAATAAAAATAATTTACTTTAGCATATGAGTCAATGTTGATTGCCTAGAAAAATTGAAACTTGGGAGTTGGGACGTATACATAAATGTGGATGTAATGACCATTTAAAGTATTTTCATTAAATTAGCCATTAATAATATACTAATGAATTGAAATTATTCAAAAAGTAATTAAAAAAAGACTCATGCGAGTATGAATTGCATGTACTTAAGACGCCCTAGTTTTAATAGCCCTTTACACTTTTAGTCAAAGGGACTAACAATTTCACGGTCTACATTCTCTTGCTCCTGTTCTGTCGATGTGACCATTGTCGTTATAATAGTAACAGTAAGCTCGGAATTTCTTAGGCTTTTGTATAACAATAGGCCAAACTGGTGAGGATACATGCAGAGAATATTGTCACTTGGAAACTTGGAATTTCATTGAATACACTGAAACTAAATATTTTTATCCGACATAATTCCAAGATGTTATGAATTCTATGTACAATGGCTCTAATACACACAATGAACAATTTAGCGATCCTAAACATAGACAAAAATAGACATGAAATCAACATTAACGCTTTTATTAATTAGAACATTTAGCGTAGTCAGCACATGCTGGAGATAAAAACTTAGTTGGGTCGTTAACCTAACTGGATTCCATACTTACGGTTACACTTTGTTATCTCTAAACAATCTCTTGCCTAATTATGAAGCAACAGGTTGACACTAAATAACTTTAAAGGTACCTTATGCTGGCTTGTTAGCATAATTTTGAATATGCTGGTCTGGTCAAGCACGAAAACGGTAGGATTTAGATTTCAATGACACAGCAGAATGGATTATTATAGATGTGAAAGATACGAATTGAATAGGATTTTATTTATTAGAAGAGGGAGTTGGTTTAAATATAATCTCGCTATTCGGCTGGTCGGGTATTTTTTTTTTATTTCTGATACATGCATCTGATAGAGTGATGGAAAAATTGGATGTGACAGGCTTACATATGAATGAGCCAGTGATTTGGGGCCCATAACTTCGTCCAATCCTATTCAAATAAAAAAAATCATTAGACCTACACAAATATTGACGTGGAGCCCATATAGCTTAGATAAACAGTAGTTGAATGTACATTGTTTTAAAATTTAAACACGTTATTTGCTTTACTTCATTTGAACTTATGTAGTCGTGTGAACATGAGGGTTTCAAAGAATGCAACTTTTGCGCGGCACTGCATCATCGCCATATGCGTTTGATAAGAAATCGTAAAAACGGTAACGGACTTGCGTCCGTCCTGACACTTACGTGGCAATTTATTTTTATAATGGAAATAAAGGAATTTTAATAAACACTGAATAACTGTGCATCAGAATCATGCTAAGGAAAAAAATAAAAATACAGCATTTCCGTAAAAATATGATACAAAAGGCTGGTTTGGTGAACAGATGATTGGATAGTGTCACTTGTCAGTAGTAAGTATCAGTGGTTCATCTTGATAGACTTACCCCCAAATACTCAAACGAATCTCAAATTTAAGACGTATTTAAACTCATGCTATGACGTGTCAGATTCAAAGAAAAAGAGGGACAACACGAGTTTAAGTACGTCTTAAATTTAAGATTCGTTTGAGTATTTGGGGATTAGTCTACCGAGGTTACCAAGGCTGTAAATATGCTTAACATTTATTTTATTACGAGTCCAACGTTTATATTACACCTACCCCTATTATTAAACCCCGGACGCCAAAAGGGAGGTGTTATAATTGTTTTAAAATAAGTGATCACGACACTTACAACGTCGTTTTTGCTTCGTTAAGGACTCTCTAGTTACTTACACACAAAGGCAGGATGGATAGCTCTCAAAAAGATCTAGATTGAAACAAGAATGAAGAACCTAGGAAGTTGTCAGCGTGTAATAAATTATAATTATATGTACATAAGCATTTTAAACAAACATTTTGTTTAGAAACCTACTTCTGTTAATAATTATGATATGACGAATAGGTATATTATATCTACGTAAGTATATACCGATACAATCTAAATGTCAACGTATCAGATTTTTTATCAATGGACTTGCTAATTATATTCTCAAATACAATTTATTAGTTGTGGCGAGGTATCGGTCGTCTTGGCGCTTTTACAAGTCAAAGCTGACAACTGAGCAAACTGAAAAAAAAAACAAAAAGGAAAATGATGATCATGCAGATGATGATACAATTTACAATATATCTAGGGTTTATACCTTTTATATGTTGCAAGTAGTAGGGAGATAAAAGGACAGCATATTATTAAAATAAATTAAAAATTACATTATATATATAGTTTTTAATCAATGAACTTGCCAATTACCTACATTCTCAAATACAATTTATTAGTTGAGTGTCATTGACAAGGGATCGGTCGTCTTGGAGTTCATTAAATGAGGCCTATGTTCAGCAGAGAACGGATAGGGACTGATGATGAAGTATAAGTAATAAGTTCCTCATGCTTCTACTCTATAGAACAAGTTTCCTCGGTGTTGGTACGGAAGAACTGATAACAGATGACACTATTATTATTTATGTTGCTAGGATGGGCAAACTGCCCGACGTGCCACCTTATAGTGAGCAGTGACCAATGAACATAAACAACTCATCCTGAGAGGTATGGAGGTAAGTTTCGATGCACAACAGTTCGGTTACACTGCGTGTTCTGCAGAAGTCTTGTTGGAAAGTAGTTACAGCAACACAAACAAACTATTTCAGAAGAAATAAGCAGGGTGGAAGATGCAGGTGCGCGCCACAGCGCATCCCTCCCTCACATAAAGGGACTACGTTCAAGATTGATCGAAATTTTGAAAAGAAGATTTTAAGAAGAAATTTGTAAAAGGTAGTGCCATGCTTCTTTGCAGCCTAATTGGGCCGGCACGACCGGGGTGGTATCTCTCGCTCACATAAAACCGGCGTCAAGTGACAGCTACATTGTCGCGTTTCGTGCGGTTTGTTAGTTTCCGGTGGCCCATTGGGGGGTATAGGGGACAGGAGGGCAACGTATCTGCATGACCTCTGGTTGTGCAGATGTCTATGAGCGTCGGTAGTCACTATGGCTCCGACTGCTAGGTTGCCTACTATGACATTAAAAAAAAAGAGATTACGATTTCAATGCAGTAGTTCCAATTAAAGATACGCTGCTGATGATGAATTCTAAACTATGCAATCAAGATGCGTAGGAAGCTCTGTTACACTTGGATAAATACCTACGCTGGACTTAAAAGTGGGCGAAGTTGACACGGCCATGCATTTCATTTTCAATTGGAAAATTGCTATTAAGTATTAGCTATACGTGGGTTGTAGTTTTGTAACTGTGGTTTATGATATTATTTCGTAACTACATAAAACCGCGCTTTTATGGAGGTGCTATAAAAGAACCTATAATTATAATACATCTTTTTTATAATATATCTATGTCTATGGACGCTTTTACACCACGTCAATCTGGTCCCGTATTAAGTTCTCGAAGAACTTGTATTACGGGTACCAGACAACAGAAATATATTTAATACTTTTATACTATACATATATGTAAGATTTTTATCATAAAATACACATATATTTTAATACACAGCCATAACCCAGGAACACAGAAAACTTTTTGTTCCCTGGCGGGATTCGAACCCTCTACCGGCTCCGCCTTGAGCGCCAACGCGCTTACCATTGAGCCACAGATGTCGTCATACATAATTTATTATATTTATACATAATTTACGATTGAAGATTCAGACTAACAATATTTTAATTTATAACTTGGTAGAGGTGACACCCTAATTTAATTTTACGCATGGCAAAGCTTATGTACTAATATTATAAACTTAAATTTGAAAGTTGGTTGGTTTGTACCTATGTTACGCATGCTGAACCGGTTGAACGGATTCCCTTGAAACCCAGACTAAACACAGAATACTCTGTTCCATATAGTAAAGATATCAATTCATAGGATTAATAGGATTATTTATCTTTTTTTATTATTATTTATTATCTTACTAGCTGGTGCCCGCGACTTCGTCTGCGCAGGATTACATTTTGGACAATTCACTCAATATCTTTATAGCATATGTGTTATTCTAATGTATAATCTATATTATTGTAAAATTTCATTAAAATCTATCCAGTAGTTTATGCCTGAAAGAGTAACAAACATACATAAAAACTTCCGCTTTTATATTAGTAAGGTTAAAGGATACGATTCAATACTTTACCGATTTTTAGCAACCATTAAAGACGATTGTGCATCTAAGTCCAAGCTCGGCAACACCCAACATGAAGGATAACCTATTTTTTTTTGCTTAAGACTTTCCGGGTGGTTCCGTAGCAAATTAGTCAGCATTTTTATACTAATTGGAATGGGTAAATGAATTACCTAATTTGATGCGCCAAATAGTACTGTCTGGGTTAAATATTTGAGTTCAACTTCCTTAAGCAGTGTGTATCGAGAAAGGCCAATGTTCGACAAAGTTTACATTAAAATGTAACGTTTGCATAAAATCAAACGTGTATCCAATAATAGCGTCTGCTGGAAATATCAAATATATGTAGGTACTTGTTAGATACATATACAGTTTACAGATTGTTTGTGGCTAAATCCGTGTGAAATTATAAAGAAAAAAAAATTTTTTTTGAAACTAGACTATAGATTTTGTATGCAGTGAGCCACGACCTTCGGCTAGATAAGATTATAGTCTCCATCCACGAACTGGTTCAGCAGCTTTAGCGTTCATTAGCAGCATTTAAAAAATGGATATTTAATAAAAGTGGTATTGTGAAAATATTTTACATAAAACTAAAGTTATGATAAACTGGCCACAATAACTAACATGTGTCTGAATAATGTATCTTCTTTTAGATGAAACCACTTAATATTCCATATCATGTTTATATTCCTAAAGTAATTTAAGTTTGTAAAAAATAACATTTTATAAACACGTCTTTTTAATTAAATGTAATTTAATAACCCTTTATATTTGCAAACCAGGTCAAATACCAATTTAGGTTTTAAATTATTATATCCGGTTTTTGACGCGTTTAAAACTTGAAATATTTTGTGTATAAAAATTTTAGCAAGTTGTGACCAAGCGTCACGCTATTGCCTGCGACTTCACGCTCGTTTACGTAATTTTATAGTTACATTAGGACTGACATACGGACGGATAAAATACTTTACCCTATTATATTCCATATATTATTAGGGCATACATTTGGAATGACGCAGGATGAATATGAAATTCAAATAGTTACAATAAAATAAGGAATATAAAGTTTTAATTCTTTTCAAAAGTTCGCTGAGAGCATTTAATAGTATTTTAAAACTAAAAAAATGAAGTAAGTCCGTGCATATGTTCCTTTTTTCCTTTTAATAATATATATGGACGATTTTTACACCACGTCAATCTGGTCCCGTGGTAAGTTCTTGAAGAACTTGTGTTACGGGTACCAGACAACGGAAATATATTAAATACTTTTATACTATACATATATTTAAGATTTTTATTATATTACACACATCCATGTCCCAGGAACACAGAAAACTTTTTTATTCCCTGGCGGGATTCGAACCCGCAACCTCCGGTTTAAGCGCCAACGCTCTAACCACTAAGCCACAGAGGGCGTATTTATTAGTATAGATTCGATTTGCCCCCAGCGCAGAGTTCATTTCCTGCAAAGCTCAACGTGCCGATCTGCCTACTCTGATATTCTATACAGCCTATCGAGTTTCGTCAGTAGTTATTCATATTATGGACGGTTATCAGGTTCTATATATTAAATTTGTTCATGTAAAACGTTGTTATGCAGGTGTTAAATATCACACCAAGGAAGTGACATTGTTATGAGGGATACGGGAATCAAAAGCTTGAATCAAAAGCTCAGTATTATTGTAGTAAAGTACAGTGATATTAAAAAAAAGATTTTTTGTGTCAATTGTGTGCATATTTGAACATTTTGGTCAGGAAGAGGCGTTTTTGAAATCCCGATCATTTTATTTCTAAGTAACAAGACAGTATTTTTATGTATAGTATAATTCGTCACCAGTTAATGGGGTATTCATTGAGTGAATACCTCTTGTGAATACCTCACCAGGTCTATAATACATATTTAATAGCGGATTGACATTGATAGATGACGTTAAATAGTTCATGAAGGAGCCCTAAAATCAATAAAATTGAAGAGAAGTGTAAAATATATGCTGCTTCCTGTACTTGTACGCATTGACCTTTACGCCAAAGGGCTAGAAGTTCGTGGTGATAAACGTTATTTTAATACGGAACATGATAAGTACACTGTATCAATAGAATAATAAGGATATAAAATTAAGTATGTTGAATTTATAGCATTTGGAAAGTAGAAATTTTCTAAAATATAAGAAAAATGTACACTGAGGTCAATGACAGCGATATGACCTCCAGTTCCGTCCCCACTCCCCACCCATTCAAAAGGACGGGCTAAATTGATGATGATAATCTGCATTCTGCACTTATCAATTCTATTTTTAAATATAACTCGAAGGGCACTGTAATTTATTAACTGTTTAATTAAATAAATTATAAAGAGATATATTTGTATGTAAATAGGTAACACGCGACTTACCAATAGCGAGCAGCGCGAGCAAGGCTGCGCATGCGGTGATCATAGCCATGATGCACTTAACCACAACACTTCACTGATAGATTCTCTCACTCTTAGAACAAAAACAAAAATCGAGGAAAACTAAAAAGGTGAACTTCACTGGCCGCGATGCGGCCGGGCCTTGCCCGAATCTGAAATGGAAAAATAGTATGTTAAAGCAAGTAAAAGTAAAAACAAAACGATTATGGCACGTAATTTGGCGCCAAAAGTCCACCATTCTTTTTTACACAAGAAAGATTTTAATAGTGTCACTCTTTTTCAATTAAGGTAAAACTTGGGGACACCTATAGCTAAAATCCATTAAACCTTTCAGGTTGCAGTTGACATAGAAATAGATCTCCTTACATACATACACCCAAAAGACACGGTGTACAACATTATATGGGATACAGTCTAAAAATTATGATATAAGAATTTAATATGGAGTTCGATATTTCGACATTTTCTAAGAATGTCCTGCTCACGAGACAAATATCGAGCACCGCGAAATAAAAGTGATAAACATGGTAATATGTCCCGTTTTATATAATTTTAGCATGTTATTGTACATTTTGCGTATATTGTTGTAGGTATTCATCGAAATGGGTCATGTTAGTAGGTGTGTTTAATTATATTACATTTCACAGTACGTTAGTTTAAGCGCTATATAGAAAGGGCAGTCACGATTCGTGAAATGGGAAGGGCGCTGCCCCTCTGGGGTTCTAATTATACATGTTTCTATCCCTTTCTTCTAATTTTATAACATCGATTTTGGCCCAGCATTGAAAGCGTATCATGATATAAATATTTTGCCACTACTTATTGACCGCGACTTCCCCTGCTAGGACCTAGTTTTACTACTTAATATTAGGTCAATGTGATTGTTAGGAACCAGTGTGTGTTCCCCACCATGGTTCAGGCTTTCAAAAAAAAAAAAACTAAAAACCAAATAACAAAAGAGATCAAAATCAATTTTTTTTATTCAAAATAGTGCCAATAAAGTATCTTTTTGAACGTCAATTGAACCCGGTTCCAAGGCAAGCCCACTGAGAAGAACCGGCGAAACAACTCAGTGGAACTAATCTTTTCAAATAATATGTATTCTATAACAATTTTTACATCTTATCCTGAAATGCGTGGGAGGAATGCCCTTAGGCCTTTAAAAGAATTGCTTTCCTTTGTGAATTTAATCATTGGTACATCTAGCCTGTGTCTATTACTTATATCCCTACCATGAATATCACTTTTCTTACAACATTCATTTGTTTTTCCGGACATACAGTAAATTTTCTAAGATGTATTGAGAGGCGGCAGCGTGGCGATAGTCAGAATTTCTAATTGTTTAATTTTTTATCTCAAAGATGAATAGGACAAATAGGCAACTTGTAAATTGCACGGATGCGGTCCTTACAGGAACCTCCTGACAAGAAATATCCACTCTTCTAGCCCTTTCCTAGTCTAATACCATCCTAGCCTGAAACTATTTGTATACAAAATTAAATTCTAATTTGTCTTTCTGTTTACGCGCTATCGAATAATAAACATACCAAAAATATATAAGGCTAGGCTTATAGTAATGTGATATGAGACGTAACCATAAACAAATGTTTATCATAGACATGGGCTTATAAAATGGAGCACGTGCATAGTTGCATTTAGCTCGAACAAAGTAACGCGGAAACGTACTCTCGTATGAATAGTCCACACGAAATATAAAGCACATCGCATTCATGTTGAGTACACGTGAGCATTATCTGTGGACTCTAGGGGCTAGCGCCGTAGAGGGCTGATTTTTATTCTTTTTAAATTTAAGTTTAGATGCTTTGCCGTAGGGAGAAGAGACAAAAAAAACTTTGGGAATGTTGAGTATTGATGTCTGCTTGCTATATTGGTATGCTAATTTAGGCAGTGACATCAAGTAAGAGTTAAAAATCAAGTTGAATTTGTAAAGTTTTTACCCCTTTTAAAAACTTTAAAAAAAGTAATTAAATAGTAGGTCATTCTTAGAACTAGATTCCAATTAAATTCCAATGGAAAAAGTAATTGTAGTTTTTGTAATTTCTGGGAAGGTTCGATTAAAATATCGCGAAAATAAATCCCTTTCATATAGAAAATTTAAAAGATAAAATCATATTACGTAGGCCTGTATAATGGATGATGCAAGCCTAGAGAGACATCCGATGTTTGAAAGAGGTTAAAAGTTATGGCGGGAATGTTTGGTGTTCTGTGGCTCAACGGCCGCCGCGCGTTCTCACTCAGGGCTGGCAGGAACGCCCTGCATGAGTGACGGTGGAGTTATTTCCAGATCCATTATCCAGAAATGGTTGCGCCGAGTTTATGTTCGGGTTTCACAAGAGATTTTTATACGAATTAGACCACCGCATTATATGAAGTTTTATATTAAAGTATATAAAGAGTTTTGTTTTGAAATAACTATAATGTAGATCCATATATATTTGAATTTTAATAATACTTTTAGTATAATATGTTGTGTTGTTTGAAATATGACTTTCTGCTTCCAAACTAACAAATTTTACATATTTGTACGTGTAGAGATGTATAGACTATAGACTATAGATGGTCAGTCGTGATCCCATACAAATGGGACTGGCGTGGCCGATCATTCGTCTTGGTGTTCTTTAAAAGAGGCCTGCTTTCAGTAATGACGAGAAAGGATGATAATGACCACAATGATGATGATTATGATGATGACCATCATATATCCTGCTTGTTTCTCCCGTGAAACAGCTTTACTGTGTTTCGGAGAGAAGGGCAAGACAGGCAGTGTAATTACTGGCACAGAGACTTAACATCTTGTCTCAGGATAGGCAAGACATAAATTTGAGTTGCCTGGGCTAAAGTCCAGGTGAATTAGTTCATGTTCATGGGCGACGTCGACCACTTACCATCAGGTGGCACGTCTGCCAGTTGCTTATCCAAGTAACATAAAAAATTGATGTAGAATCATAATTCTATATATGTACATTAAGTTTGATATTTTGTTACATCTAGTATCTACTATTACCGAGACATTTTTTTAATAGCATAGGAGAGCAACCGAGCAGCCGAAGCCTTTTAGCAATTACCGACGCCCATACACATCCGCACAACCAGAGATTATGCAGATGCGTTGCCCCCCTTTTCCCTATCCCCCCAATGGGCCACCGGATACTCATAAACCGCACGAAACGTGACTGCATAACTGTCACTTTACGCCGGTGTTATTTGAGCGAGAAGTACTACCCCGGTCGTGCCAACCCAATTCGACTACAAAGCTGCTGCTTTGCAAGTATGGCACAATCTCTTACTTGTAAGAGGTACATCATTCTAACACCGTAAACAAACTCGACCTAAACAGGAATAATCTTATAACAACAGCTTTATAACTCGATTTATTTGATTCGGTATGTGAGACGTAAAAACGCTATTCTTCATTTAGTAATGGGTTTTCTTTGATCTGATCAATTTTACCACCGCTGTTTAAGTAATGTTTATTTTTATTCATTAAGTGGATCATCCGTGGAACTTCGGAGGGTTTTTTTTTGTCTTTACAATCTGTTGTACGTGGAATCGCTTGTTTAGAACTTATTTACAGCCGTTCTCTGGCTGATATTAGCATTACATCGGAGATTTTATTTGCAATTTTAAATAACCTTACATTTAAAATTTAGAGTGATTTTATTTTCAGATAAGGATTTCAGAACAAGGTCCATGTAAAAATTACGTAAATGACTTTATTGATGGAATAACGTCTTAACTGTAACATCCGCACAACCAGAGGCTATGCAGATGCGTTGCCCACCTTTACCCTATCCCCCCCCCCCCATGGGCCACCGGAAACTCACAAACCGCACGAAACGAACGCATAGCTGTCACTTGAAGCCGGTGTTATGTGAGCGAGAGGTACCACCGTGGTCGTGCCGGCCCAGTTCGGATGCAATGCAGCATGGCACTACCTCTTACATTACTACTGCCTAGACGCAACAAAAACCTACTAGAATTAAGTGTTAGCGTGACTATATAGTACTTAATGTGATTATATTTAAAGATGTTAATCAAAGAAGAACAATAGACATCATTACTGATGACTGATCAAGGAAAACTACATTATAAGGATATTGTAAAATATCAACTTTCGTAAAGTATTCAGAGAAATCACAAAGCTATCCTATCATTTTGATCTAGAAAAACAGTGACAAAATATCATTTAAAAACCGGTTGTAGTAAAATCTTATTTTCATATAAAAATATATATGATATACTTATGTATTGTAATTAATAAAATGTTTCATGTAGTTATCGGTCATCGCACTGCATAGCGAAATCGAAAATTATAAATATACATACATATTGGGTTTTGGTCATTCCTCTGGGTCTTGCGGACAAGGTCAACTAAAATATTCTTCTGAGATGATTAAACTATTTTTTTTTACATTATCTACGCGTTATTTAGTAAACACATACATACCTAGGTACATGTTTTAATTAAAACATAGAAATTTTCAAAGGCAAGGTAAGTCATTTATTTATCTATACACTATAACATCACGCTGTGACTAATAGGAGTTAAGTAAGTTAAAGCGGGGGAAGCTGCGCGCAACAGCTAGTTTGAAATAAAAATTTAAAATCTGAGTATCTACCATCTGTCGGAGTGGGAACTCTACTCACGGTTAGTCTGTTTATGAGACCACACCAAAGGCCAAATGTGAATGCATATGATTTATTTTTGTATACATATGTATTACAAATGACTTCATTTTGATTAAATAAATCGACGACTATAAGGAATGAGATGAGTCATGACACTGTTAAGATTATTTACATTTACAAGGATATCGGACTCGCTAGCTATAAAATATCTTTGGCCTTCAGAATAATTGAGTACGTAAAATATCTTGTAATATATTTTATTGAAATTGTTATTAAAAAAGCTGCATAAAGATAAATAATTTGTGTGTATATCAAATAATGTGCAAACCTACAAAGCCGTTTAGAACAATTTTTTGCCGTCCTTAAGCTACAACTGTATCAAACCATAACATAACCACAACATCATAACTGGTAGTTGAGATATTTAAGAGCTTTGCTCTTGTCGGTGGAGCAGTCGCGGATCCTTCCTTCTCTCCGCGTAAATCTTCACGTCCTTATACGATACGACCTGCAAGGTGCAGGTCCTTTATGTGTTCCATATAAATTCTCCTCGGTTCGCCTCTTCATCTCATTCCTTTAATTCTTCCTTCTATGGTATTTAAAAAAACAGGTCATGTATAATAAGGTAACCAATCATATTTCCGCTTCGGTTCTCTATGGTACTAATTATTTTTCTTTTCTCTTTTACCTATTCCAGAACTTTTCCAATTGACACCATTTCTGTCCAACTAATCTCCTCCATCCTCATGAAGCACCACATTTCGAATGCTTCAAATCTTTCTCTATCTTTTTGTGTCATTGTCCAAGATTCACTTCCATAGACCGGATAAATCTTTTTCTGATGATTATTGATTTTTTTTTGCTTTTTCATCTTTATGGTACGGATACTAAAATAATGGAATGTAGAAGTTACGTATTAATCCTTAAATGAGTATGTAGGTACGTGAAGGAAATCGTTTGCTCTTATAATATACCCCTAGTCTCAGAATTAGACCCTACTATTGAATAGGGAAGAGGAAAACCAAATTAAGATACCACTCCGGGAGTAATGCATGCATATGCGTGCACTCACATCATTACTCTAGACGTTGAATTACCCATTAATTTAGAGGTAGGCGAGCCACTATTCACCCATTAACAAGGGGCGTAGCTACCGCCTTATCATATCAATAATACGGACCCCGGGGCTACAGGGGCCCCGAGATGTCGAAGAATAAAATAATAATAAAAATCTACTTGTTCATCCTCTGGCAAATCTGGTCGGTCCCAGGCATGCTACATCATTGCCATTAACTACAGTATTTATCTTAATTTTATTCGTTACTTTCTTATGCTTGTCTTCTATAAAATAAGACTATAAAGACCTATAAAGACCTATATAGATCTATAAAGACGTCTTTCTTGCGTGCAATGTATCCTATTATCTCTTTAAGTAAGTCTTGCAATATCACGCATGCATAATATAACAAACAAAATGGACGAATGCCAAATGTTTAAGGACTTGCTTCTTATTACAGCGTATTACTAGGTGTAAAGAAAGATAAGCGATTAATTTTATTTAATAATTAGCTGTTGCCAGCTTTGGCTGCATTAATTAATATTTACAGCCATATTTCGACGACCTCTGTGGCTCAGTGGTAAGCGCGTTGGTGCTCAAGCCCGGAGGTTGCGGGTTCGAATCCCGCCAGGGAACAAAAATATTTTCTGTGTTCCTGGGTCATGGATGTGTATTAAATATGTGTATTATATAATAAAAATCATAAATATATGTATAGTATAAAAGTATTAAATATATGTCCGTTGCCTGGTACCCGTAACACAAGTTCCTCGAGAACTTACCACGGGACCAGATTGACGTGGTGTGAAAGCGTCCATAGATATTATTATTATTATTATTATATTCGGTTTGATGATTATTATTTTTAGAGCATATTATTATTATTATATTACCTCCTACATCACTATACCTACTTAATTTTTGTAAATCTTTTTTTTTTCTTTAAATCAGACATGTGTATGCTTCTAATGTTTTGAATACGTAAATATAATACGAGTTCTAACAACGGAATAGTATTTTTTCGGGTCATCTAACATCTTCCATCTGTATATCACACCTGGCAGGTTTCACAATCTTTACGTCAATGTTAATAAATCTCTGTGTTTTATGGAGTATGTCAAATGGTGATGCAGACTTAACCATAAACCAAGATCTCTATCAAACCGCATGTTCTTACTTACGAGTGTAATTCTGAAATCTTATGGAATGGTTTTTATCTTAGCCAAGGTAGTCATTCATTTTTATTTTATTTTTTTAATGAAAGTTGTCTATTTCAAATCCATTTGAAACTATTTTACTACATTTCCGCAGTGCCTTAGAAAATTATAGCAAATTCCTTTCTTTTATGAACCTCAAATTTCTAATAAATTGTCGAGCATTGAGAGATCATAAAGTTTTTTTTTTATGTTAGTTGGATAGGCAAACTGGCAAACGTACCACCTGATGGTAAGTGGTCGACGTCGCCCATGAACATAAACTAGTATACCTGGAACGACCCCAGGCAACTCATTTATGTGTTGCCTATCCTGAGACATAAGATGTTAAGTCTCGGTGTCAGTAATTACACTGCCTGTCTTGCCTTTCTCTCCGAAACACAGCGAAGCTGTTTCACGGGAGAAACAAGCAAGATGACACCGAGAGACACCACCGGTGGGAGTTACATTAAGAAATTTTTATAATTAAATTCCAATAGTATTTATTGCTTTAACAATTTGAAAAATGATCTAGGGGTTCTAAAAGATCTTTTATGGAATATTTGATCTAAATTCCAGTAACATAAATACTTGAGGAGCGAGTCGCGGACGGGAACTGTAATAAAGATCGATATTGCGTCTCGTACCCTCCGCCTCTCGTAAATATATTATATGGATAGTATATCGACTCGACCATGTCTGGAATGGCGGCAGGCTGAGACTCATCCCCAAAGAACCTATTTCCTTAGCTGTAAGGTTGAGAAAATGAGATTTTTGAATTTTATTTTAATGTAGAGTTTATTGTATTTGAGATATGATATTTTTTTTTCTTGTAAATAATAGATATATTTTTTAACGTTTGTTATAATTGGGATGTCATTTATTAAATATTTAAACAATTCTTTATTTAACCCCAAAAATAGCATACGCGTAGTCCTAATAGCTTGGACGGAGGCACGGGCGTTTCTTATTGCTGAAGCTGGCGCGGACCTGTCGCTCCCTGCGGTCATCCAGCGACGACGGCCAGTGAGAGGGCATCATCTCCTTTTTCGAGGTAGTGATGTCGCAGAAGAGGTGGAGCTGGGGAGGGAGCGGGAGAGCACGGCGGCGACGGAAGGTCGTACCGCCCTGAGGGGCACGGTGAATCGGGGGATCTGCCGCACGCGTAAGGTCCGTGCTATAAGGCACCCTTAAAATATGTGTTCAGGGTGCCTTAAGCGGAGTAGGAGGAGGGGTATCACCCTCTTGCCTCCAGAGGAGAGTGCCTCCAGGCAAACCGTCACCGGTGCAGACGACCGTAGTTCCCGCACCGGGCCAGCATGACTAGAAGAACACCACCGGGTTTTAGTGGGTAGAGCTTCGTCCATCTTACCATTTTTAGGGCGCAGCGAGTCCCACATACCCAATAGTACCTACTTAGATAACGATCGGTATACCTAATAAATTATATTATATCGAGTTAAGTAATTTAAATATTCAACAGTTTTAAAAATTTAAACATAATTATAATTATTTTCCTTGCAACGCAATTACAACATTGCACATTCATGCAATTTTAATACATAATTCAATAAAAAATCCATCTTTGCAATATGCGAATTAAAAAGTATGTACATACATGCATATTCTCCTCAAATATACAATAATAATAAAAAAAGTA
Organism: Helleia helle; assembly: GCA_963853865.1. NCBI lineage: Eukaryota > Metazoa > Arthropoda > Insecta > Lepidoptera > Lycaenidae > Helleia > Helleia helle. The sequence continues at coordinate 10,451,113 of OY971418.1, read as the reverse complement.
TTTGTATTTGTTCGCTCGAGATAAAGTGAAAGAATCATGCCTCTACCTGCTCTACCTGTACACAATCTTCGACCGCTTTTGGTTTGCACCTGCCCTTGAATAATGGCATTCGATTAATGAAAACGCCATATGACATATTAATTTGAATAGCTAGTTTTGAAATACACCTCAAATTTACCTGTATAATAATAAGGTTTTTAAAGAGTTAAAAATTCCTATTTATAAATAATAAAATGTTCTCGATCGTCAACAATATATTAGGTACTTAAATGTTGTTAAATATTGTACTGTAATTTTTATTGTATTAGTATAGAATAAAGCATTTTATTATTATTATTATAAATGTAAATTTATTAACCAAAAACATATTTCATAAATTATGTAGTAACGTTACAAAAAAAATTGACCGTTATAATAAGCAACTTGAGTTTTTTTTTTGCATTGATTATAATTCAGGCACAAAATAATTAGGAAGTTAGTAATAAAAATTGTTTGCTTTAATTACTAAAATGAAATCCAAATCAAGATTATATCACTTCCAGCGATAGAGTCTGGGAAACATCCGCAAAATAAACATTTTAGGCGTGGTCCAACAACTTGACTCACATAGTATAAAACGTATAAGTATGTTATATATTATAATAAGTTGTTTTGGTTTCTGTAGGTATCTATTATTTCTTACAATTATTGTGATTCACTTATTAGTCAGCATCTCTAAGTCTGCACAAGGTTAAAGGACCAACTTGCCTTCGGTTCACTTTTTATAATTTCAAATATGATTTATTTCTTACAAATGCTTAATTAAATTTTTATTTTATATATTATAAAGGATAAATGACTTTCATTTAAGTATTTTATTTATTAATTCTTATTTCGCAGTCGCTCAATTAATCAAATGTATTTATAATTCTACCTAAAGATATTGTTTATGTGTCTCGTTTTAAGCTATAAATATCGAATTTTATCCAAACAAATAAAATGCGGCTAACATATATGAATGAAATATTTATTCTACTCTACAAACACTATACATATTTATATACATTTATTTGTGCTATCAAAACCGAGGTAAGGTTATTTCTAGCTTAATTAACTCTCTTTTAGCTCTATCATTGACATGCTCTGAAATATCTCACTCATCGATCCATACATTGTTTACGTAGGTACTATATACTGAGATATTTTATACAGGTATTTCGCACTTATCAATTTTATCGCAGATTGATTACTTTAATCATTTAAACATTCATACTATTTACAAATACACATATGAGCCATGATACTATACAATTTATTTTATGTATAGTATACTATTCATAAAATGTACCTATGTATTCCATACCCAAAAAAGCAATAGCTTTTAGCGGGGGCTCTATTTAATAAAATACAGTCCATTTTTGAAGCGGCTCTACTTTTGCCTACGCTCTGTCAGGACAACATCGTTATCGATCGTGGTAGCGCGTTCTCCCGGCCGGTATTGCGAAAAAAGTCGCAAATGACACAAAAGCACACTAACATGTGGTTCCAAGAAAGAATAGATTTTTACCTGTGAAACGCGAGCGGTGGCTCAGCGTAGCTCCCACAACACAGTTCAGAACAACACACGCGAAAGGACGAGCGGCAATACCGTCTCGCCCGAGCTAAAAACGCCGAATGCAAATCTACTACTTTGTAGTAGCGATAGCATGAAGTATGAACGGACGACGACTCCAAACTTCCGACAGAGATAGAAGATATATCTGTTTCGCCAACTGATTTTAAGTCTCTGCTCGACGCAATCGTTACGAGACTACCGCAGCCGAACATCAACGAGGATTGCCGACGTTTAAGGATCAACCGTTGAATTGCGCACGCAGGATCAGAGTCCTGCGTGTTGAATTGAGGAATGGATTTATTACCAGTTCCTTATTTACGCACTAAATAAGATGGCGATGCTATATTTTATTAAAAACCTTGAAGAAAAAAATGTATACAGTTTCATTTCTGTTTTAATTTTAAAAGTTTGACAGTAAAAGACATAAAGATCCGTGTCCTACCCTTTTTTGAATTGTTAAACAATTCTCATACATGTATTGTTAATCAATACTTGCATAAACACCTACATACGCACATATTCTGATTTCTGTTAGTGAAAAACTTTTTATTTGTAGTAAAGAAGGGGAAAAGGAGCATCCGAATCCTTTTGGTGACTATCGACGCCCATACACATCCGCACAACTGGAGATTATGCAGATGCGTTGCCCTCTCTTTCCCTATCCCACAATGGGCCATCGGAAACACACAAACCGCACGAAACGCGGTCCCCGGAACCCCGGTCTTGCCGGTCCAATTCGGCTGCAAAGCAGCATGGCACTACCTTTTACAAAAACTGATAATTTTTTCCGCTCTGCATTTTCAATTTCATATAAATTTAAATGAATAAATGTTGGTCATCTCTGCATGCACGACTGCTACATTTGGTACCTTTGGTGGAATTTTTTTGTATGTCATAGGGAGGCAACCGCGCAGTCGGAGCCTTATGGTGACTACCGACGCCCATAGACATCCGCGCAACCAAAAGTTATGCAGATGCGTTGGCCGCACGAAACACGACAGCATAGCTGTCACATGACGCTGGTGTTATGTGAGTTAGAGGTACCACCCCGGTCGTGCCGGCCCGATAAGGCTGGCAGCATGGCACTACCTCTTACTATTTTTGAATCATCAACACTTAAGCACCGAATATAGAAGGTATATTCCTTTTTTTACCTAGGGCAGCTTACATTCGGATACGATCGGCCGTCTTGGCGCTAGTTGAAAGAGGCCTGTGTCCAGCCCAGACAGTGGACGCAAAATATTTATAGAAGTGTCTAACAATATAATATGTATTTGTCAGCACAAAGTTTGTCGTGGTGTGATTCTTCGTAAATATTATAGTGTGAAGGAACTGTCTGTTCCTTTTTATGGCATATGCCTTCCTTTTTTATTGACGACCTCTGTGGCTCAATGATTAGCGCGTTCACACTCAAGCCGGAGGGGGCGAGTTCGAATCCCGCCCGGGAACAATTAGTTTTCTGTGTACCTGGGTCATGGATGTGTATTAAATATATGTGTTATTTAATAAAAATATTAAATATGTCAATATATGTAGAATAAAAGTATTAAAATATAAAGATACTGAATAAAGGTTATTATTATTATTTCCGTTGTCTGGGTAAGACAAATTCTTTGAGAACTTACCACGGGTGACGGGACCAGATTGACGTGGTGTAAAAGCGTGGTGTAAACTTAATACTTACATTGTAGAGTTCTTTTACTGAAAAAAAATATTGACTTACGTTGAGAACGAAATATTTGATCTATAATTTAGCTCTTATTCTGATTAATAAATATAATGACATTATTTAACTTTTTTAACACATATCAGGCAACCGACAAAAATACAGGTATAGATAATGGAGGTGCATAATAATATCATAATATGACGTCCCCATCCTGATTCTAAAGAATATAATATCTCACGCCAAAATACATGGATGTGTACTTGGCGCTAAGACACTAACATGTCTCCTGATTTATATTAATAAGAGAGGTATTTCTAGATCAGAAAAAAATTGTCTCACAATTCATGTCACCGTTATTATCATCAAAATAAAATTAGAAAACAAATAAAAAAAACCTTTTTTAAAATCAATCTTTTATTATTCGTTATTAAGATGAACTAAAAAGTTAAAAATAACACTTTATACGTTCATTGTAACCTTTAACGCACTGCCTTTAACGATAATTTTTGCTGATAATTAAGCTTCTTCGTCTACGACTAAATAATTCCTACTAAATTACTAACTAAATATTAACACGTGCTAAAACTTTACACCTGAATTGTTAAATCTTCCCGTTTGTATCACAATCCCAATTTTAAGTGGGACTCGCTGCACCCGAAAGCTGGTAAGTGGACGCAGCTCTACCACACAAAACCTCGCGAGTGCCACCAGTGCCGCCTTTGGTGAGGTGCCCCGGATCTAGTAAACAAACAGGGCACCTCGACGGCTAGTCAGTCCCCCAAGGGACCGACGCCACCTCCACAGAGGGGTTGTCCCGCACCACAGAACAACCCCTCCCAACGTTGGGACAGTACAATGGGGTGAGGTTCCCATCCTCGCCCCTTGCGAGGATGGGAACCCCTGCATCTTATAAGAGGGATACAAAGAGCTACTCGGCTCAATTAGATTCGCACAAGGGGTGCTGGGCTCACCTGGGATATTGGGTTTTATATTAAGTTCATAGGGACTTGAATATGTTATTGCCACATCTACGTCTTCGAGAACCAAATAGGTGCGTAGGGAAGTGCTATGAAAACTGATACTCTATTGTTTAAATGTCGGGGTTTTTTAATTATTTTATCATTTTTAATTATGTTTTAACCGTCGTGGGTTTTTTTTTAATTTTGCTTTTTATTTCAAACTTTTTATAGAGTATGCTCTATAAAACTAATTAATATTAAATATGTAGAAGCTAAATTTAAATATATTAATGACTGCAGCGCCTTTACTGATCTACCACAAACCCTATAATGAATACCGCATGAAAATCGGATTAAATATTACTGCAGCGTCACCTAGTGAGTTAATACCGTAACACCTATTTAAAAATCTTCACTAATCAACCACCAACCCATTATTAAAAGCCGCATCCAAATCGGACCAGTAGTTTTGGTTTTGTAAAAACAATGTTTACTGCAGCGCCCCCTAGTGAGGTGTCACCGTAACACATTTTTAAGAACATGCAACACAATTTAAACCGAACTTATAACCGGAAACCACATCCAAAACGGACTTAGTAGTAGTTGCACAAACAAAATATTATGTTTTCTGCAGGGCTCCCTGTAGGGCTAGCATACGCGCACGACAAAATTGTATCTACCCCTTTTCTCGTATTACTTATATGAAATAATACGAGAAAAGGCGTAGACAAAATTTTTTAGTGCGCGCAAGCTAGCCCTACTGGTGAATTTTCATCGTCATGAAAAATATATGAATATGTACCAATTAAACCAGAAGCCACTGAATGAAAACCGCATCAAAACAAATATTTACTGCAGCGCCCCCTGGTAAGTCGTAATTGTAACACCTATCTGATAACATATGCACCAATTAAATCCAAACCCATAATTGAAAACCGCATCAAAATCAGACTAGTAGTTTTGGAGAAAAATTGCAGGATTAGTTTGTACAAATAAATGTTTACTGCAGCGCCCCCTGGTGAGTCGTCACCGCAACACATTTAAGAACACGTACCACAATTAAATCCGAACCTATCACCGAAAATCGCATCTAAAGCGGACTAGTAGTTTTGTATTTCCACAAACAAACATTTACTTCAGCGCCCCCTGGTGAGTTTTCATCGTAACGCATAATACAGGAACATGCACCGATCAAACCAGAACCCATCACTGAATTAAAACCCCATCAAAACAAATGTTTACTGCAGCGCCCCCTGTGGGTTGTAATTGTAACACCTATCTAAGAACATGCACCAATCAAACCCAAACCCATCATTGAAATTCGTATCAAACCACCATCTTGCTTGTTTCTCCCGTGAAACAGCTTTGCTGTGTTTCGGAGAGAAGGGCAAGACAGGCAGTGTAATTACTGGCAACCAGTACGACAGTAGAGGCTTAACATCTTATATCTCAGGATAGGCAACACATAAATAAGTTGCCTGGGCTCGTTCCAGGTAAACTAGTTTATTTTCATGGTCGACGTCGACCACTTTCCATCAGGTGGCACGTTTGCCAGTTTGCATATCCAACTAACATAAAAAAAAAAAAAAAAAAAAACTAAATTAAAATGGCAACATTGGATTGTACAAAAAACGTTTACTGCAGTGCCCTCTAGTGAGTTATCAACTTAATATCTACCTAATAATATGCACCAATCTAATCCGAACCCATCTCTGAAAACCGCATCACAATCGGACAAGTAGTCTTGGAGATAAGCGGCAAAATAGGCTTACACACACAAACTGCCTCTCACCCCAAACGCATATACAGTCGCCGTTCCGTCGCGGGTAAAAAACGTAAAGTCATCCCACGGTCATCCCTAATTCAGATGCATGAATGTCAAAAAATATACTGGCAGGCTACGCTGGCAGGCCACGCCATTGTCTCAACTCTCAATGGCAAGACATAATGTTGAATAGTGTTGTAACCATATTGTCATTTGTTGTTATTTAAATTTTCTAATTTTCTGCTTTTACATTGATAATGTCTGTGTTAAATGCGATGTAGATTACTTTATTGGGATGTAGTTGCCGGGTAAATAAAATTTCAGTGTACAACACTTATATAGTACAGAATTAAAACTAAAATTAAAATTAAAACACAGTATAGATTTAGAATTTTTTTCTACGCAATAAGATCCACGAAGTGTGGGAGTGAGAAATTTCCCTCAAATACAAACCACCCGAGAGCTTTTACTCATGACATAACTGTGTGAAGTGTATGAAGCACAGATATGTCACGTTTTTGCGAGAAATAAAAGGCCACAGCGGCCCAGTCACAGTGTATTTCATGAATTTTTCTATTATTCGTGCTGTCTATGAGTCTTCGGGGCGGAGCCTTTTAAAAAAAAATAAAAATCGATTTAAAGTTATGGACAACCGTCGGGTATGGAAGTTAGGTGAAGACTGACTAACTGGGATAAGGAACCAGGTGTGATAGAAGAGCGAGGTGCCTATTAGGCAGTAAGGTAGATAGGTCAGCATTATGGTATACAGATGATATTCATAACAGTGCGATTAAAAAATTTAAAATATTTAATGTGCAACTATGGTGTTATGTTCTGTGAGTGAACGTGACGTTATAAGATAACCCTCATAATAACCCAAAAATATTCACTACACTCACACATGTATATACTATACAAATTTACCCGTGGGATATCACCATCTTGCTTGTCTCCCGTGAAACAGCTTCGCTGTGTTTCGGAGAGAACGGCAAGACAGACAGTGTAATTACTGGCACCGAGACTTAACATCTTATGTCTCAGGCTCGTTCCAGGTAAACTAGTTTAAATTTCACGTTTGCCGGTTTGCCTATCCAACTGACATTAAAAAAAAATACAATTTTTGTCACGTCCCCGACCCGTTATTGTGTATCTTGTACATATGTACTAAATCTATGTTTGTGAGTACGATTTATTAGAAAATTGAAGACGGAAATAAAAACTCGTTGTATATCGATTAAGTTTTCGGCATCCCTATATTTTATAAAGGTAATTTTACAGAAAGTGGCTTGGCGTCAGGAGTACGGCGAGACGTTTATACTGAGCGTTTAAAAGGTTAAATATTGATTTTATTCCGTTTTTAGTATTTGTTGTTATAGCGGCAACAGAAGCACATCATCTGTGAAAATTGCAACTATCTTACTATCAATCACATTTCATGTTATACAGCCTGGTGACAGACGGACGGATAGCGGAGATTTAGTAATAGGGTCCCCATTTTACCCTTTGGGTACGGAACCCTAAAAAAGGAGGGATAATAAAACATTAATACTTTTTATAAAATTTATTATTACCAAATTTTGCCAACAACTTGATAATAAAAATAAATAAAATCCATTTGTATCGGTATGAGCATATAAATTTGGCAGTGGTACATAATATTTTTTACATAATTCGTCCATAAAGCGATCATTTACAGGCAGTATATATAAAACGATCTGAATATGAGACAGAGATAAGAGATTATATTTATAATAATAGCATAAGACTTGGTACATACTAATCTGTATTTTGTACTCCTTGTGGGATTGTGACGGTGTAATGAATATGTTAATATGGATCAGTTCAGTCACATTCATGGCTCATCATATTGACAAATAATTAATTATTATATTTAATAAATATTATCATTAGCTGTAAAAAATTCGTTCAAAGAAAATATCACTCTTTATAAAGTAACAATAATAACTTAATCGACTAAATAACCTGTAAACGACAGCATAAGGTAATCATATGGCACATTGTTTTTATTATTCACTAATTATTATATAAATATTGCTTTAGTTATAATTTATATAAGGAACTACACTGGACAAGATTTATACAATATAACAATCATTATCAAAATTTATATAAAAAAAATTATTTTAAAATTACTTAGATATATTTAGGTAATTATTGATTATCTAAATCTTATTTTGTAACAATCTGCATGTAACAATGTATAACAATTGTTTTATTTTATATTTCTGTTCAAGCAACGGTGATTTTAAAAAGAGTTTCTATTATTATTATTTAAATGATATATATTCTTCTCTTAAATTATATTATTATAGGTATATAATATTACACTATAATTAATAAAATTGTATATTTATGTATGTAAGTAAAACATTGGTGTTATAATAATAAAAAAGACATTGCTAAAAACGAAATGTTCAAAACCTTTCATATCATACAAAATTTGTTGAACTAAAGAAACCGACTTATTTATTTTCAAATGAAAAACACACCATAACATTACATTATGGAAACTGTAGAAAGCTATCGGTTCTAGGTATTTACCCCAAAGATTTTAGCAATGGTATTTAATTAGATATATTAATTGGTAAGAATATTTATAAAATATTAAATGGACCAACAACAACGATATCAATACATTTTATCCGAAGAATGTATTATTGATATAGACAATATCAATGATGCTATAATTTTTTTTGCTTAAATCTAGAAATTCATATAATGGCTTTTTTATCTTTGAGCTACTGTTATCTTATAGTCGCCAATTGAGTTGTATTTTGATTAGCCAGATTCCTGGGGAGCTGGCAGTTTCTCCCAAGACGGCTCGACTCCCCAAATCTCCCGCGCGTACTCGGCAATGGTGCGGTCGGATGAGAACTTTCCAGACGAAGCGATGTTTAATATGGCCATTTCAGCCCACTTAGCGGCATCCTAGAAGAAATCACACGATAGATAGTTTAGTGTAAAATTAAATCAAAATATCTTTATTACGTAGGTACTTGTACACTTGAAATACCTCAAAAAAGAATTCAATAAAAAGGTGTAAAAAAAAAACTCGAATTGTGTGAATACATTACATAGATAAATAGGCTAAAACATTGTCGTTTTAACTACATTTATTTGCGCTAAGATCGCCTTAATCTGTCGGCCAAAAAATTGCTGCAAACTACCCTCAAAAATCCAGTTTGGTATCATTATTTTGGACGATGCCGTAGTTTGTCTAACTGTAACAGTGAACGAGAATCTTCTACATCCAAGAATGCGAAAATGGCTTATATCCGACTGTTTTTGGAGATAAGAGCGTTCAAACAGACTCTTCAGTTTTTCTGTACTAGTATAGACTCGAAATGAACGCACTACACGTACCTGATAGACCCTGGACACCAAGTCCTGCGCCGCGATGTAGGCGTCGTAGTCAGCGAGGTGCAGGAAGCGGTCGTGGTGTAGCAGCACCTCGGCCACGTTAGCGAACCGCCCCGGCTCGCCCGGGGAGAAGAATCCGGAGCGGATCTGCTCGATACACTGCCGCAGCTCGGGGTTGCGCTCGTAGTACTCGTACGCATTGTAACTGAAATTATTATAAGCCTGTGCACGACTGAGAAGGACTAGGTGTCATGGTTTAGAAGTCCTAGTAGTAGATACATATAGCTCCAGTTTAGTTCGACATAGGCTACAAAAAAATCATCATCTCCCCGTATACGGCTGGAAACCTAAGTTAACGCGGGCGAAGCTGGGGCAATATCTAGTTAGGTAATAAATATTAAATGTACATTTTTCAATTTGATCTTACTTACCCCTTTCGCTGTAGAGCTTCAACATCATCGACGCGCATGCCGAAGATGAACAGATTCTCTTGTCCCGCCTCCTCCGCCATCTCCACGTTGGCACCGTCCATGGTACCGATGGTGAGTGCTCCGTTGAGCATGAACTTCATGTTCCCAGTACCGGAGGCCTCGGTCCCGGCGGTGGATATCTGCTCACTGAGGTCGGCTGCGGGCATGATCCACTCCGCCAACGTCACTCGGTAGTTCTCCAGGAATATGAGCCGCAACTTGTCGCCAACGTCGGGATCGTTGTTGATCTGCGTAGTGACAGTGTTTAGACCAATTGTTTTCTAATATTAACTTTTTTTAATATTAAATTTCACTCATTGTAATGAAACATACTTAACAACATATTTTACGTAAATTACGTAAAATATCCGAAACATCCGCGATAGAATGCATTAAAGTTGTTTCATTATACTGTGTTAGAACAAACTTAGAAATAATTAATCATTTATAAATGTTCAGGACATGTGGGGAAGGAACGACAACTGGTCGAAATAGTTTTGACCTTCAAAAGACGAGTCCAATGGATATAATGTGTAATAATGGATAGTATAGAAACTGGAATTTATTTCATCCAGACCTACATCTTACATTGGATGGACGGAATCGGCTCGATTATATTGAATAAACAATATCTAAGTTACGAATATTTGGTTGATTGTGTGCCAATAAAATCTACGCCACTACACGGGCTACTACAGTTATTATGTAAGTAATTATAACGATGAACACATTATACATAATCTGTTTTAAACAGATTGAGAAGATAAACATAAAACCATATTATGTCTATTTATAACAACAAGTCAATATAATTATGTAACAGAGCAATAAGCAAACCCGTTGGATTGTATATTTGTAGTGTGACTACAGGGGCTCAGAAATATTAGGTGAGATAAATTTAGTAAAGTCTAATTCGGATATGTATTAAAGTAATAATTATAATAATATCAACCCTTATATTATGTAACACTGCTGGGCACGGGTCTCCTCCGTGAAATCAGGCGAGGAGGGTGTTGGGCCATAGTTCAGAGATGCGATGGCCCAATGCGCGTTGGTGAACTTCACAGTTCACACACCTTCAAAGTCTTTTAATCTCATCAGGCATGCAGGTTTCCTCACGATGTTTCCTTCACCGGTGAGCAAGCGATGGTATCAAGTTAAAACCCATTTCAAGGCACCACCACAGGGGTCAGGATCGAACCTCTCCCGGACCTCTCACTCTAACCGACCCCATACCCACTAGACCACCATCGCCCACAAAGCAGTAAGTAGCAAAAGAGGACTGATAGCTTTATAGGACCGTAATAATTTACTAAAATTTACTTTCGTATATGCAACTGCAGAGCCTTGAGGGCGCAATTCAATCATCCGACAATAAAAATAACAATAAAAATAAAAACTTACTGTATTGCCAACTGCGCATGCCAAGGCAATAATTTGTTTAGCGATATAATATCCGGGGGCCGCCTTGCCTCCGATCATGACTGTCCTGGGCGTGATGGGTGCGGTGGGGTCACGCTTGATCCGGTTGTAGAGAGTGATCACGTGCAAGATGTTCAGAAGTTGCCTCTTATACTCATGAATACGTTTCACTTGAATGTCGAACAGGGAGGCGGCGTTTATTTTCACGCCCGTGTCCCTCTCGATCAAGGCGGCAAGTTTGAACTTGTTCTCCTGCTTGACCTTCATGACAGCACGCTGGAATGCCGGATCTTTCGCCCATCTCTTCAAACCCTGCAACTTATCAAGGTGAACGGTCCAATCGTCCCCAATTTTCTCGCTGATCAAGTCTGACAATCCGGGATTGCACAGAAGCAACCAACGGCGGGGTGTAATTCCATTTGTTTTGTTCTGGAACTTTTCTGGCCACATCTCGTAGAAATCACGGAAGATGGTAGCTTTAAGGATGTCAGAGTGTATAGCTGCGACGCCGTTGACGGCATGTGAGCCGACGACGCACAAGTTGGCCATGTTGACTCGTTTCTCGCCTTCTTCCTCGATGAGAGACATACGGCGGAGGCGGTCAAAATCTCCAGGCCACCGTTTCTCGACCTCCTTCAGATGCAAGAAGTTTATGTGGTAGATCAGTTGCATGTGTCTTGGCAGCACGTTCTCCAACATTGAACACGGCCATCTCTCCAGAGCTTCAGGGAGAACTGTGTGGTTCGTGTAAGCACAGGTCCTCACTACGAGGTCCCATGCCTCTTCATATGGAACTTTCTCGATGTCCAGAAGGATACGCAACAGTTCCGGAATGGCGAGAGCTGGATGGGTGTCGTTGAGTTGTATCGCCACTTTGTCCGGGAGATGCTCGAAGGTAGTCCGAATTGCTTCGCGACTTCCGAATTTGGAAGCTTTGAATCTGCGTATAATATCTTGCAGAGTAGCTGCGCACATAAAGTATTCCTGTCGGAGACGTAATTCCTTTCCTTCAAAGAAGTTGTCGTTGGGGTACAGTACTCGAGAGATATTTTCGGCAATGTTACGATCCAAAACGGCTTGAATATAGTCTCCAGAATTAACTAAAACAAAAATGTTTTTTTGAAATTACCGATAAGTGATAAAATGTAAATGGTTGAAAAGATATTACACATATTTTAATAAAAAAAACTTACAGAATGTCAGGTTGAAATCAATGGGGCTTTTAGCAGACCAAAGCCTTAGTGTGTTGACAACATTGTTGTCGTACCCAGGGATTGGGTTATCGTATGGCATGGCGAACACGACCTGGTAAAAAATATTATTCATGAATATTTTGATATTTATTTGATCAATCATGACTGATTTGTGATAGATTTTCCTAAATGAAAACTTCACATGACGCATTGCGCACAGATTTTTGTAGGCTGTGAGTGAGGCTGATCCGTCACGCTCGGAGGTGAAAGGCTCGATCGGATGGACTCGGGACTTATCTGTCACCCCGACAACGACGTATAATACAAAACAGCTATAAAGGATGAGAATGAAAAGAAACATCCTTTTTATAAAACTGCTCTTACCTGGGTGTCCACCCATTTCTTTCCTTGTGGTGTGTCTACGACGCGGCCATAAAAGTTGACTGGCAACATATACTCTGGACGAGCTTTCTCCCAAGGGTTTCCGTACCTCAACCAGTCATCAGGTTTTTCCTGTTGTTCGCCATTCTCAATCTTCTGTGTGAATATACCGTATTCATACCTGATACCTGCAATAAGGTTGTTATACATGTAATATTAACTTACACGTAACCGCGACATAACCTCTAAACAAGCCTTGTAACTTAGCAGTTAAGCTAAGACTTATTAGGTTAATGATGCAATAGCTTATAGTATTCATGTGTTTTTTGGAGTTTACTCCTTATGATCATGGCTGAGTGGCTGTTTGCCCTCTGAGTATTAGGAACATTGAGTGAGTCATAGTAAGAGGTAGTGCCATGCTGCTTTGCATCCGAATTAGGCCGGCACGACCGGGGTGGTACTCTCGCTCACATAACACCGGCGTCAAGTGACAGCTATGCTGTCGCGTTTCGTGCGGTTTGTGAGTTTCCGGTGGCCCATTGGGGGGATGGGGAATAGGAGGGCAACGCATCGTCACAACTTCTGGTTATGCGAATGTCTATGGGCGTCGGTAGTCACCATAAGGCTCCGACTGCTCGGTTGCCTCCTCATGACATAAAAAAACTCCTTATGATTCGATTTTAGCCCGCCAGCCAGCCCGGGGTATGAAAATTTATGTGAAGTAAAATAAGATGTGTAATTTTATAATGTAAGTAATTGTAATTATAATATTACATTATAAATTGTATAACAATTAATCGTAATTATAATATAGGCATATTATATTATTAATATTGAAATATTATATCTTAATTGTATTTTTTTTTCTAAAATTATGTTATCAGAGTATCAGAAGATTGTGCCTCGCGACAATGTTATGGCTATGGTGAATTTAAGCTATTCTCAAAACTGCCTTGTATCAATACTTCGGTGCGACTGCATTACTATGCCATTTCTGTTTGCTGGTATTAGGTACGCTTAATTAAGCATATAATATAGTCAATGAGATCGTGTTCTTACGATACGTAATCTTCATGAAATTCTCAAGCTAACTAACGCATTTGAAATGATAGGGATTAATACCGTATTTGTGTAAATACCTTTCCAATTACCGCATTATAATTGCCAATTTTTAAAATATTTAAATGGATATAGTATCTTATCCCTAAGAGATAGACATATGCCATCGCGGACTTTTTTGTAGACCTTTTAACTAATGTGGTACATTATTTTGTTCTATCCGATAGGGTTCAGCCAGCGTTTGCAATGTAAGCGCAAAAAAAGTGTTTATTTACGACATCACATTAGAAACCTCTAAAATTATCAGTGTTTTCTGCTTTATTATGCATGTATTATACATAAAAACCTTCCTCTTGAATCACTCTATCTATTTAAAAAAAATTGCATCAAAATCCGTTGCGTGGTTTTAAAGATCTAAGCATACATACAGACAGACGCGGGAAGCGACTTTGCTTTATACTATGTAGTGATGATGCATGGTATAATTTCATCAGGTAACTTAACATGGTTTGATACGATGTTACTCTATATAATATGATTGAGGTCTATAGCTGCGCCGGTGGTGACAAAACAGGAGTACTTAAAATTATGTATCTCCATTTTTTTATGTTAGTATATGGGTAAACTTACAGACGAGCCCCCTCGGCTCTCATGGTAAGTAGTCAACGTCGCCTATGAACATAAACGGGTGTTTCTACAATCGGCCACACTAGTCACCAGTTACAGCCCCGGCCTTTATCTCCGAAACACAGCCAAGCTGTTTCACAGAAGCCACAAGCAGAATGTACCACCATTCTGTAGGCACCCAAGTAGGCTGCCCAAGTGCTTTCGAATGCAATCAATAGATCGCTACAATAATAATCGTCCGATACTCAAATCCGAGTCCTACGTAAAATCGCAATAACCGATGCCAACACTAGGTACCTACTAAACCCTTAGGGCTTGTTCAGACATGCGCGAAGAGCACGATAACATATCGAATTTGAATTTATAATTCTGAAACCGCGCGGTTAACGCCGTGTCTGAAACAGGCCTTACAAATCCAACTCAGTCGCGGTCCGCGTTTTGTCACAAGATTATCACGTGAATACATATTATAGGTTAATAGTCAGAATGACACGCCCAGTCTTGCTTATTATTAACTTTACTAATTACTACTGACAAAAATATCGTTGCTTCGATGACATCATCTCCAAAATAATAGCCTTAGGTGAACAACAGCATTGGTTCGTTATATAATACCTATAATAAAAAAGTTCAAACAGACGACCAACAAATTGTTTGACAAATACTCGTATAATACCAGTAGGGCGAGCATGCACGCACGACCAACTTTTTTCTTATAACTTAAGAAATAATACGAGGAAAGGCTTAGACAAAATTTTGTCATGCGCGCATGCTAGCCTTACTGAATTCACTTGCGATGAAATTCTCCTAACACTAACCAGTGTAAGGAGAATTTGCTGCTGACGACTAAACCAAAGAAATCTTAGTAGAATTCAAATTTTAGTTTTTAAAATTCAAATAGAAGTGCAAATTTTTTATATGACCGCAACATATTCTCGTATTAGAAAATATACTAGAATCAAAAATTGTAAAACTCTATTTACATAATATATCACTTACGGGTAAACAATATATAGCATATGTGACTCGCTGATAATGTGGCTTTTTGTATAAACCTAAGGATTTATTTTGGTATTTTTTTCACAGGATAATGTAACCTCTTATCGAAGTTTTCATACGGATCCTAACTTTCTTGAAAATATTCTTGAGACTCTTTCAATCAAACAAACGATCAAATTTTTCCTCTTCATAATATTAGTATAGACTAGTATATAGATAAGCAGATTAGAGTCGTATCATAATTTTCATGATAAGAATATATTTAGGGTTACTAGGTTCAAGTGTATTAGGAATTAATATATGTGTTTATTCCTGATAAATTGGTTATTAGATGCTGAATGGATTTCTAATCAGCTCATTTACAGTTGCCAGGCGTGTATGTCACGAGGTCATACATATGTACCCATAGATAATCGTACATCTCAATGAAATTATCACAGCAATTAAACTTAGGCCGTATTTTAGTAACTTTACACGAGTTTCTAAGCAATACTAATTACAAGTAAATTACGTCCAAACAGTGTAAGTTACTGAAGTGCAGTTACTCGGTAGGCTGAATCGTACGCTAGCTCGCACTGTATAAACTAGTCGTAAGAACACAAACTATCAATATAGCTTTGCAGAAGAGAGCACGACTCTTTTGATTTTAGGACTGTTAAAATTTTCGTGCTATCGGCATATCATAGGACTTGAGAATATTTGAAATTATAAATATCATTAATATAAATATTGAATAAGAGAAGTCCCAGAGCGAACCTTGCGGCACCCCAGATGTTACCGGGACAAAGTAGGAGCAGTAATTTTAATAGTAACAGCCAGACTACGCTCGCGTTAGAATCAATCCAACGCAGTAAGTCTCCGTACATTCCAATTTTTTTTCCTCTAACAATATAAAATGCGAAATCTTGTCAAACGCCTTCGAGTAATCTGTATGTATATACATTGACATGATAGCCCCGATCCATAGCAATTGACACCTCGTTGAAAAATTCATATAAGTAAGTTTCTGTGGATTTTCTAGGCATAAAACTATGTTGCTGATAATTAATCAGTGGACGTAGTGAGGGGAGACATTGATAACAATCATTTTTTCGAGGAGTTTTGCAACGACATTGAGATTAGAAGAAAGTCTATAATAACGAATATTTTGTTTGTTACCAGACTTAAAAACTGGAGTAATAATGATTGTTTCCATTTAGTACTAATAGTTATTGATAAATCAGATCAGCAACTCGCACTGCGCGTAGTCCCAGTCCACGGTCTCAGTGTCGCTAGCCACTGGATGTTTAGAATGTAGGATTCCGTCGAAAATGTTTCGAGTGTAGTATTCCGTCGAAACTGTTTATAGTGTAGGATTCCGTCGAAAATGTTTAGAGTGTAGGATTCCGTTGGAAAGTGTATAGGGGTGGAGTTCTTCGTACCATTAACAATATCAGTATACGTTTCTACTTTACTTTTTGATAGAAGGTGGGGCAAACGAACAGTCGTTTCACCTGGTCTTAGGTGATAAGTGACACCCAGACAGACACCAGCTACATCATTAGCTGGTGCGTTGCCGGCCTTTCAAATATGAGTATGCAGATATGATTAGGGTTGCCATCCGTCTGGGTTTCCCCGGATTTGTCCTAGTTTAGAGGGCATCCAGGGAGCGTCCGGAGGAGGGCTTCATTTTTAGTCCGGGCTTAAAAATTTAAAGTCTTGAGCCGCCAGAACTTTAGAATACATTTCCGACTCAGCAGCTAATATAATATACTACTTTTGACGACACAAATATACAGAAGCTATGTTTTATGTATGAAGATTATCAAATAGAACATGCACATAATAAGTGTTATTTAATCTATAAAACTTGAAAAACAAATTATATTTATTTACTTATTATCAGAAGGTTATTGGCAGTATAATATAATAAAAGAGATTCATTCCATATTATTGATAACTCAGTAAGAAATATTTTTGTATATTAAGGTGTCGGCCGCAGGTATGTAATGAATTGTACAGCTTCGAAATGTTAGTGGATTAGAGAATTTTGGTAGTATAAGTGATAACAGATAAAGGCTATCTTTTTAGACTTATCTTACTTATTGTAATATTATCATACGCAGGTCTTACATAGAAAAATTTGCTCTTAATACAATTATCGAAAAGCCGACTATCACTTGATTAACAAACTCATTGATACCGATTGGGCGTCTATTCTCGGTCAACTCCCTTGTGAAGAGGCTTTATTCACATTATACAAAATTGTTAACGATGTGATTACTGGTGTCATGCTGGTGTACTCTGGCTAAACCCGATCACTTGGCTTTCCGATTCGGTTTTCAAAACGCTTAATTAACATTTATAAAACCAGTGCCCCCTTATTGGGCATTTTTCAATAACAGCCTCCTTTGTTTACGGGTGTAATATTTATTAGTCAATTTCCACATTGTAGATACTACTCCAGGCCCAACCCGACGCCAGGAGGCCGTGTGGTCGCAGACTGCACGGTTGGCGGGGAGCAACACCCCACTTTTACAAACCAAAAGTGAGCCAAATGGGCTCACACTAATCCGATGTAGCATTAGGGCCTTCGGGCAGTTAGCACAGATCCATCCGAAAAAAAAAAATCTCCAGGCGGTAGATTTCGCGACAATAAGCGTCGCGAAGTGAAGTCGCGAAAATATCGCGACTTTTTTTTAATTTGATTTGTAATTTGGTCTCGTCGATATGTATTAACACTGATCGCGTTAACGGGGAATCCGTGGCAAAGCCAGATGAAACAGGTTGTATGGACCTCGGTTCGAAAACAGACACAAGGAATCGAAGAACATTTCAGCTATGATCTACAGTCGGATCACTCGACTTATGGTTTTGACATTGCATTAAGGCTAGTATGCCAGTTTTACTCTAACGACTGGAGACATATTACAGCTTGAATTTTTACGTCATAAAGGGACAACCGAGCAGTCGGAGCCTTATGGTGACTACCAACATCCTTTTCCCTACTCCCCTCCCCCCACAAAAGAGCACCGGAAGCTCACAAGCAGCACGAAACGCGACAGTATAGCTGTCACTTGACGCCGGTATTATGTGAGCTACCACCTCGGTCATGCCAGCCCAATTTGGATGTAAAGTAACATGACACTACCTCTTACAAAACAATATATTTAATGTGATTGTATTATATATTTCTCCATATAATTAGTACAATATTTCAGTTCATAATCTAATAATGTCACATAAAAATCGATTATTGTTATTTGTTTAAATATGTCTGTTAATTGTTACTGCCATATTTATCCTACATCTACAGAAGGAGGGTAATGTTTTTTGATATTAATAACCTATGTTCTTGTTTTTTCTCATATGTCCTTATTGTTGAATATTAACTAATATGATTTATTAAAGAATTCATAATGATTATCGTTTTATTTATTATCACTATTATTTAGTTTTTTTTTTGGCTTTTCAGAACTGAGAAAACAAAAGATATGTATACTAGACTTAAATTGTGGATAATGTTGTTGGCTGTAACATTGCTATTTCACCTTTAATTTATTTTAAGAATGTCTAAATAATATTGTATGTTTTTTATCCCTGATAAATAAAAACAAAATAATTATTACTACACTGTGACACTGTTCCCAAATGTAAAATCCTTTCATTTTTCCAAACTAAGAGTTTACATCCAAGAACTAAACTGGGATTTTATGATTGCGCCTGAATATAATATTTTATAAGGTCAATTTGCTGGATTTCACGGCGTGTATTCTGAAGACTTTCAATTAGTTCCAATATAACAACTGGCATGAAGCCAATATGAGATTGTCATCCGACATTATTGCTACAATGGCATTGTGAATTATCTTTAATACAGTTATAAACAGTTTGTTTTTATTGCAAAATTTGTATTAAATGACCAATTTTACCTTGTCTTATTTCATTAAACGACTTCAAAAAAGGAGGAGGTTATATGTTTTTATATAGGTAGATTATGTATTATTAACAAGGAAGTGATATGTATTATGTACACAAATCTGTACTTAGTTGTTCCTATATATGTATCCTATGACAAAATAAAATACTAAAAGCATTATATATATAAAAAAAGTATTGATCTAAAAATGTGTTTAAAAAAAACTTACCATAGCCATAAGCTGCTAATCCAAGAGTAGCCATGGAATCTAAGAAACACGCAGCTAATCTTCCAAGACCTCCATTTCCTAGACCAGCATCTTCTTCTAACTCCTCCAGCTCTTCAATATCGAGTCCCAGTTGGTACAGAGCTTCATCAACTGTACCTTGAATACCAAGATTGATCATGGTATTTTGTAGTGATCTACCCATGTAATATTCCAGGGATAGGTAATACACTCTCTGTTGAAATTATTATTCATGTTTTATTTTTTATTTGTCCTGGAGCAACTTCACTATCTTTATCAACCTATATTTTCTTACTACTGGCATTGCCAGCTTCATTGAAAACTGCATCCCATTTAGTTAAGGCCCAACTCAACTGGCAATCAGCATTTAAGAATTGAATACTAACAAGGTTGGTTTATTTGGTAGTGTTAAGAATATTTTTATATGGATAATCTGTTAATTAATTTGATACAATATTTAATTTCCTAAGGCCAGTTCATTCATGATTATATATTATTATGGCAGACAAGTATCAGGTTGAGTAATTGATCAATTACTGGGTAGCATAGATTTCTCTGCTCACTATTTGACCTTGTCTATGTTTGGTGAGTTGCTTTAGGCCAAGTTAAAATATTACTAAGATGCTACCTTCACTATGGAACTACTATTTACATTCACGAAATACTAATTGTTTACTCAAATGATATAAACAAACTTTCGTAATTATTTTTGAATACAAACTAAAATCTCTAATTTAAAATTATTACTTATAACTGCATAAATTGTTCTTATTTAATGTTAACCAATATTGTGGTTCAAAAATTATATGTGTATGATTTATGAAACCAAAAATTACATACCTTGGGATCTTTTTCATAATAATATTGTTGCGTACGTATCCAACGAGAAACGAGATGGTCTCTTACAGTATGTGCCAAGGCAATGTAATAGTCTCTTGGAGTCGCAACATTTCTATCCTTCACTAGCGTATAGTGGACATGACGATTGAATGCCTTCTTCACTTCGGCTACATTTTCTACTGCTACAATACCTCGCACCGAAATCTGCTTTCGCTTATCCGAATCTGTTTGTACGCTCATTTTTACTTATTTATTCTTTAGCGTACGATACAGTAACGTATCGCTGCTAAACCCGAACTGAACAATCAACAAATGTACAGCCGATATCGGTCACCTTGAGAAGGTCAGACAGCAGACTCGAACATTAATTCGAGTTCTGACCGCTACTTTACACCGGCGACCGGCAGCGAAAATTATTTAAAAGTTTATTTAAGTTAGATCTTATAAAATTGAGCTAGTTCTTTGTAGAGTTTAGAAAATAGTTTTATATTAGCTATATTATGATGTATTAGGAAAATAAAAATACTTTACTTTTAAATTAAAATTCATTACAGTTAGCAGTACTGCAATGCTGTCAAATGTCAATTGTCAACTGTCAAAAAACTAAGACATGGCATTCATCGTTTTTTATCTGCAGGGCCGTGTTCCGATTTACACTTAGAGCACTGTACAGTGCTCTTAGTGGGAGAAATTCGTTCCGTTTATACTGACAGTATACAGTTGCAGTATGACGTCGCAATATATGACGTTATACATCGTCACCATTTTTCTACTGTGAGTACTGGTGGTTTCGAGGTACGGTGCATGCACGATGCGCTCAGTGATTGGCTAATTGGATAACTGAAGTTGGCGCCTGACGGAGACAAAACAATATTTTGTTTTTGACGTGACAACGTCTTATAATTCGATGGAACCGGCTGCACTTATATAATAAATATATGATATATGATAGATAAATCAAATAACAACGTCATAACAAAACGCAAGCGTAAAATGAGCGTAACGGGACAATGAGTATTACGGGTCATTTTCATGCATGCAGCCGGCGTTCATCGATTTATTAGGCGCAGTCACGTCAAAAATATAGTTTGTTCGATGTTCATTTTTTTATTATAAAAATTGGTATCTTTAATTGTAATTTTTATTTTAACAACTTTTGCCTTTGTTCTTCGCAACTATTTGACATTATTTGTTAATTGTTATTCATTCTTATAAAGCGAGAGAGCTACTGTTGCTGCGTATCATCACAGTAATTGAAACATCACTGCTGACTGATGTTGCAAATTGCAATTTACCAAATCTCTAGAAGGGATTATAATCCGACACTTAAATTATGTTGAAGTACAGCCGATAGCGCGATTTAATTACGTTACAGTGACATCTATTGACACAAATAGAAACCTTTTCTAAAACACGCAATAATTAATTTTGTTTTTACTTCTTATCGGTTGTATCTACTTATGACTGCTAATAATGCTATGTTATGTGAAAATTAATATTCTATTGAAAATTTATATGTCAGCACCTAGAAACTATTTCTTCAGTAAGAGTCCGATAACGAACGACTTGCATTAATTATGTGATGAATGATTTCTGACCTTATGAAAGAGACTTTTTTTATAATTGGAAATAAAAAACATTAACAAAGATCAAAGTAACTTGATAATTAAAAATATTAATTTTTATGAAATTGTCTGATATACTTAAGAATTAAGATTTTAATATATTATCATGGTCACCAACACTAGAATTTGCTTAAAACCGGATATTTTCCACGTAATAATTTTATTTTAGGATATTTAGGTTCGGTTGCAAACGCCTTGATCACGACGATAATGAAGAAGCAGGTATTAAAATGAACGTACATAGTTTTGATATACCTACTTACTTATTAAAAGCTTTGTTAGTTTTCGATATTCTTTGAATAACTTTATCGAATAACAATGCATTCCTAACTCTATTTCAAAAGAAGATTCCAATAAATTTTGGACTGCACCAGCAATTGCAGTTGCAATTATTGCGTATTGCATTAGCTATTTTTCCAGTTAGATAATAAATACCTAATTATTTTTTGAAAATATAAGTTCATCATTTTGACCTTTCCTAATTTCAATAATTATGTTATTAAGTTAGTATACATTAAATTGCTTGAAAATCAATATTTTCTTTAATACTAACAAATATACATAATTTACTAACTTAACTATACAATAATACAATTTTATATATTTTCACGTAAAAACAATCCCCCAAAATATATAGAGTATAATATATTATATTGATATTGCAACCCCAAGAAACGTAGATGACAGTTCACAGTATACTGTACAGCGTTCCGTTAAACCAGTATAGTTCACTATAAAGGAACGGCTTCTCAGTATACTGCAATGACGTCACACCTTACAGTGGTCCAGTATATATCGGAACGCGGTCCTGTTTACCAACTTCAAAAATAAAAACCGACTTCAAATAATAGGGATGTTGACAGTATTCTTAAAAAAATATGATCTTCGTGTTAATTGGTAGTTACTATGATAGAATTCTGGAAAAATATAATAGGTATTTTCCCTTATTTTTATTTGATTAAATTAATATTTAATAAATAAAATGTAACAAAATTTAAAATAGGTCACGTGATAATAAACGGAAATAACGTCACTTGTTCCTATTTAGCGGAAGCGGAAGAATATTGACGTACTTTTATGCACCATTTTCCGTACGCAGTACATATTGTAAAATTTAATTTTCAGGAGTTTTGACGGTGTACACACACATAGGCACCGTACAACACTTATAAAACTTACCCCCAAATACTCAAACGAATCTCAAATTTAAGACGTACTTAAACTCGTGTTGTCCTTCTTTTTTTCTTAAATCTGACACGTCGTACCATGAGTTTAAGTACGTCTTAAATTTGAAATTCGTTTGAGTATTTGGGGGTTAGAAGCCATTTTTTAGTAACGACAACCAGAATCATTTTTATCACTTTTACGATGTTTAACAACATATGACGTCACGTGACAAGTGTTAGCGTTTTGGAACGAAATTTAAAATGCATTATAAAATGCAAGATTTTATAGGCATTAGACCTATTTAAGCAAAAGTTGATAATATTTAGGCCTCCATTAGATATTTATAAATAATTTAAAAACATTTCTGAAAAATGTCAACATCCTTATTGTGTTTCTTCAATGTTTGCGCCTACAACTTATCAATAAATAATAATATCAACCCTTATGCTACTGCTGGGCACGGGTCTCCTCGAAATCAGCTGAGGTGGGTGTTGGGCCATAGAGCCACACACCTTGAAAGACTTTTTATCTCATCAGGCATGCAGGTTTCCTCACGATCTTTCCGTAACCAGTGAGCAAGCGATGGTCTCACAGGGCGTCGAGCAGAAAACCGGAATAGAACGGTGTGTGTATGTATGGTTTCCGCAGAATTTTTGTTTAAAATTGTATAGATAGCTTCAAAATAAAACCAATTAAAAATTTGAATAATGTACAACTAGTCCATTGAAGGTACATCTAGGGTTGCATTTCTCAGAGGACACAATTTTATTTTTTGATGTGTACGGGTGGGAGGGAGGCTGGTCTAAGCATAAGTTGAAGATTTTATTATTTAATGATGGGGACACCAGCGAGGCCAGACGGGTGATCCAGTCCTCATTTCCGGGACCATTTCACCAAATTCCCCAAGCTCGCCTCTGGGATTAGATGCGGGGACGGGTTACCAATTGCCCCTCCGATGTCACCCCCTCAAACCTGAGTGTTGACCTACAAAAACTACTTAGCTGACTTATAGTTAGGTACACAAAATCTTCTTTATATAAGTTCAAGTTAGTGGTGTCGCCATGTCCCTCGGCCGCCATCTTGGAAAAGGGGTTCAAAGGGTTTTGCGCTGTAGCTCGTAAACTAGCAAGCCCAAAAAATTTTATAAGACATTATATAATAATAATATCAACCCTTATATGTCCCACTGCTGAGCACGGGTCTCCTCCTCGAAATCAGGCGAGGGGGGTTTTGGGCCATAGTTCACCGATGCGCTGGCCCAATGCGGGTCGGTGAACTTCACACACCATCAAAGACTTTTAATCTCATCGGGCATGCAGGTTTCCTCACCATGTTTTCTTCACCGGTGAGCAAACGATGGTCTCATGTTCAGGTGCACGTAGAAATTTAGACCTCTCGACTCTCACTTAAAGAGGCCGAGCCCATACCCACTAGGGCATCGTCGCTCACAATCAGTAGCAAATCGCGGAGCTCGTGGCTAAATAATAACAGCCGCACGTATCGATCCATCGCAAAACATCAAAATGAACTCTTCTGTTGAAAATATATACACATACTCGTATCGTATGTACAATAAAACAACATATTCAGATTGAACATCTAATCGACTTTGAATGTACATAGCTTAAAATACATTTTTTTCAGCTTGGTAATTGACTGGGGCGTAAATACAACCCGTAAGAGTTAACTTGAGACTGAGCGGAACGCGGGCTCATACCCAACTCCCGCCTTAACTCAGGTCTTAGCTCCTGCGAGTTGTACACATAGTCACTTATCCTAGAACATAAATTATGACGTATACAAATAAATGTGCACTTATAGAAGGCGTCATTTTGTACCCTCGGTGTATTATAATATGTATCGGTAGTCTAACATTGATAAACTAAAATCGAATGTTAAGTATGACATCTAATTCTCTATTGACAATAAATTTCCTGGACATTTGTGGTCTGATATAGTTTACTAGACATTATAATTCACAATAGGACAAAAGTCAAATCATATGTATAAAATCCTCATCAAGTATAATAAAATTTACGATTCGCCAAACATACTTAGGAATCAGAATGCAAAATAATAAAAATGTATACAAATTAAAAAAATAAATGCTTATTATAAAAAGATTTCACTTAAATTATTGTTGTAGCACTAAGTAAATATATTTTAGTACCTACCTATATGTATTTAAGGAGCTTCACTTCTAAGTTCTATTACAGTTATTATATTTTCAGTGATTGGATAAATAAACATAATATATTCGACTTAATTTAATATATTCATTTTACTAAGAGTTACTGAACGACTTATTTTTATATATACAACAAAGTTATATTCCGCACTTCAGCTAAATATGGTCCAAATATGAAATCAATTGATTTGCTTAATATTTTTCGTTAAGATAGGAGCTTTTCCTGTCATTTAATGTAAGTAACTTATAGCTAAGCCACTTGGACTCATTAACGCGTATAAATATTTAAATCGTTCAGTAACTTTCAGCCGATTTTCTATAAACGTCCTGTATATAAAACGAAATGGAGCGCCAAATTGATAACCATAAATAATAAACGTCTATATATACAAAACCAATTCCATCATCTAAAAATTAAGTAGTATTATATAAATCATTGCAGTAAGTTTCATTTTTGAGATCAATATATTATTTCGGTATAAACATGTAAAAGTTTAAATTTAACATAATTATTCAGTAACAGTGTATTTTATATTCGAAAAATCTTATCACATTTTCTATATTCAACTTAAGAATAAGGTATTATGAAGCAAAATATACATCCATAAGGTTAATTCAAAATAAAACTCATAGGGCCAACATCTATTTACCTTTTTGTCTTTTCTTTGGCATTTTGTATAAAGTGTCAATGAGTTGCAAGAATGAGATAAACATTAATATTAGTATTAAAAATATAAAAATCAAATGGTTTTAAATATCTTACTTATATTAACATGTTTTTTTTATTTACATGATTTTTATAATAAATAGTCTAAGGGCGGTTATAAACTGCATCCAATCCGTATCCCTGGAAATACTAATTAGAAAATTCTCTTGCCCCGTGGCCACTTTCGTAAAAATAAAACATGGACGATGATTATGGACGGGGCCTCTTTGCCCCGTCCATAATCATCTCTGATTTTCTCCATTTATAGATACTTTCCTTTAGATTTATAGATTCCACACAAATAAGAGGGAAATCCGATGACGAAAACGAATCTAGTGCCTAAAATACCAAAGCATTTGTTCTACGTCTACTACGGATGCAGTGCGTAACAGGCCTGACAACAACATATATATCGCTTATATATTTTTATATACATATTTATAATTTGCAAATAAGGACGGTATTAGCGAAGGCATTTTATCTCTCAAATTTTATTTTGGTAGCACCAAAATATTAGTATTGTCATAATACCTCTACATACATATCAAATATATGACAAGCAACATTTCATAATAATTTTAATACATTATATGCAGTATTTTAAGGAATAAGTGTGTATATAATAATGCATTCTGGAATAATTTATTGAATTGGAAGAGTTTGGTGACCCATAATTTCAATATCACGTATATACACCGACACGTATATATATGACGACCTCTGTGGCTCAGTGGTAAGCGCGTTGGCGCTCAAGCCGGGTTGCGGGTTCGAATCCCGCCAGGGAACAAAAATATTTTCTGTGTCCCTGGGTCATGGATGTGTATTAAATATGTGTATTATATAATAAAAATCTTAAATATATGTATAGTATAAAAGTATTAAATATATTTCCGTTGTCTGGTACCTGTAACACAAGTTCTTCGAGAACTTACCACGGGACCAGATTGACGTAGTGTGAATGCGTCCATAGATATTATTATTATTATTATTATACAGGCTGTATGACCGTATCAGATGTGGTATAAAGGAAACTGATACCGTCATACACTGCCTGTATATATTTTTATTTAATGAAGTTAACAAATACTTGAATTACACTTAGAACAAGTCGATTTAGGCCACTTTCATACATAATGATTTTTTAACTAACAATTTGATTACAGATTAACTATGAAACAGAGAACTATTAATTTTTGTTCAGTATGTTGTTTTATCGTTAAAAATACTACAAATAAATGTTTTCAAAAATCATCCGTAAACAATGAACATACATCGTCAAATTGACAGTCATAATGAAAGCATATATAGAAAGCAAGTTGAAAACCCTCTATTTTTTTCCCATTACGTATAAATGTATAAAATTCGATCGTATTTATTGTTTCAAGTACAAGCTGGTAGGTACTGTTTTTTAATCTATACAAAATTTTCACACTTGTACTTTACAAAAATATGGCAGCATTAATCTCGATATAAGTTGTCAATCACTAGTGAACTTATAGACGACAGTAACAAGGTCGTGTACAATTTTAGTTACGTGTAACGTTATGGGTGTACGTAAAATAGTCTCGTCTATCTAACTCGCTCCACACCGTATACTATACTACCATATTTTTCTCGCTTACACGCACAATGGCAGAATATAAGAAGTGTATAAGTTAGAGAAGGTGTTCTCCCCTTCTCTAACTTACGACGGAGTCACATCTATAGGCGAGGAGCTGACCGGACACACGTATATCTGTTCGGGGTAGAGGTCGCCGCGCACGCGCACGGCCCGCACGCCGGCGGGCGCGGCGCGGTACTCCAGCTCACCAATGAGCACGTCGTCCGCGAACACCGACCATTCGTCCGCGCTGCGGACCAACCTGAACGTTGTCTGCAACATATTTAAGTTACTGCAATTGCTTTATATTAGACAATGGATGGATGGATTTTTTTTGTCATCAAGGGGCAAACGAGCAGTCGGAGCCTTTTCCCTATCCCGTCCTTCCCTGGGATATTTTTAGTAACTTTTACCGAAATCAAGTCATCGTTTAGGGGGAAAATACATAAGCTTCACAAACACATCCTTGCTACCTCTGTTAGCTACCACAATCGAGACTTTTCACACAGGAAATTTTTGGGCGTCTCATCAAAATTAAGCTACTCACGGAAAATTAGCTTGATAGTAATCAAATGCAAAAATGGACCGTGGAACCTGGACCATACGTCATAATAATATGTTAAGATTAAATTTCCTCACAAGTGTCTCCCTCTCTCCTTGGGTTCAGGAACAGAAAAATGGAAACATAAATCGGATAACAGGTGTGCCGTTACCTTCTTTCCGGGTATGAGTTTGGCGGTCCGCTGGCGAACCTCCGCGCCCCAGCCGCCGAGCCAGGCGTTGAGCACGACGAGCTGCGGCCCGAGGTGAGGCTGCGCGTGCGCGCGGACGTTCACGTGCAGCAGTACTTGCGGACGCGGCCACTCGCGCGCCGCGTCCAACAAGTCCAGGGCGAACGAGTGCAGCAACGGACGCAGTCTGGGAACATGGTGACAACAAGTTACAAACTAATATATGCCGTAGCTACTGTAGGTATATTGTTTTCTCCCCACCATGGTTCAGGCCTTGACGTGGCGGCGGGGCTCAGTAGCCTAGGGTGAGCCCAGCCCAACCTTGGGCGAAGCTAATTGAGCCGAAGGGGCTCTTTGTACCCCTCTTATATAAAAAATAATACAAAAGAGCAGGGGGCTAGGGGCGAGGGCGGGAACCTCACCCTATTGTACTGTCCCGACATTGGGAGGGGTTGTTCTGTGGTGCGGGACAGCCCCTCTGTGGAGGTCGAGCAGTCGGATCCTTATAGTGACTACTGACTCTCATAGACATCCGCACAGCCAGAGGTTATGCAGATGCGTTGCCCTCCTTTTCCCTATCCCCCCCCCCCCTTCCATAGGTCACCGGAAACTCACGAACCGCACGAAACGCGACAACATAGCTGTCACTTGATGCGTGGGTGAGCGAGAGGTACCACCCCGGTCGAGCCGGCCCAATTCGGCTACAATGCAGCATGGCACTACCTCTTACAGACAGTTATTAGAGAGATTCATGCATCAGAAAAATAATTTGCTGTCACGGGACGCCGGCAATCGCCCTGTTCCAGAATAGATAGATATAATCAGGCGTTACTTTGCGGAAATCCATGACACGACATAGGCAGGTTAAATTCCTTCATAATAAATTATTGCAAAGAAAGCTAGCAAGTGACGGTTCTCTACATATTATGTCCACTTACTACTATTACATCGGTCCATTAGACACTTACGAAATTAAATAACCAGTAATTACAATATTACCTTCCATGTACGACTAATTGATGACCTTCGGGAATGCTGTTACTCAGATTAGCAATGACGTTCGGTCGCCAGGAGGGCTCCTCTTGAATAGACTCAGACATACTGTCTCTTAGCGGAACCTGAAATATTTCCAAAAAACATTTTACAAAAAATTTAAACCGACTTCAAAAATACTAAACTAAAAAGTAATAAAATAACTGTTTCTTTAATGTTTGTTCTTACAACTTATAATCAACTTAATATTCTACTAATGTGCAAACTTTGCGTTTACCACGTCATTATAGTTACTTTTGGAGTCGGTGTCAGCCAAGGTAGGTAGGTAGGTAGGTAATGTACAGCAACAAATACAACACCGACTCTAGCCTGCATAACCGAATCCGATACGAGTAGACACAAACCCAGACCGCGCTAAAAGCAGTAGCACTACGCTACCGCTAGATTTCTTCGGCACTGCGCGTGGCCCGCCACCCTCTACAGAGGGAGGGATGAGGGCCGGCCCTCATGATGATAGGTTAAATTCAACCGTAAAAGATTCGTCAACCGTATCGGATTTGACTAGTCCAAATCCTGCTCTCCCGAGAAGCGCGTGCGATGAACCGGAGGGGGGCGTCCCCCTTTCGAATATTTCTTAAGTGAGCCATCTGTTCACTTACTGTACCGATTGAGCTTAAAGTCCATCAGGCCGGAAAAGTCTAGCCCTTCCGAAAAAAAAACTGCATAGTTTTTAGAAGAAGCAGGTCGTTGCCGGCCTGTTACTTACTTCGAATGTAGGTGGCGCGAGCGTAGGGTACAAGTCGGTTGTCTGTACGGTGAGCGAAGCGTCCCTCACGCCGCATACCTGCACCCACTTGGCCGCCAGCGGGCTGGGTATCTTGTGGAGATAGTTACAGTAGTGTTCCCCGTCCACCGCCCACAGCGTTTCCTTCTCGTCCACCAATATCTCTATTGTGAACGGGCGATCAATCTTGAATGGAAATAATCTGAAAGATACATCATCAGAAGTTTACCATAGAGTTTAGAAAACATAGAAATAATTAATTGGAGGAAGATACTTTGATAATAAAGTTAATCAAGTCGATGTAAAGAATAGAAGCACGTGGAATTCCATATTCTAGGGATAACTAGGGTCCAGTTTTAGGATTTTACAAGACACTACTTACATATTTATCTATATAAAAAAACAGAAGAGTTTTTTGTGAACGCACTAATTTCAGGAACTATCAGTGGAATTCAATTATTTTGCTGTTGACAGTCCAAGTATTGAAGAACCCTATTTATTTTATTGGAAGCTTTATTTTTAACACCAGGGTGCGTAAAACCAGGGGGAACACTTGTGCTATATAAAATAGGATGACTAAAATCATTACAAAAGTGAGCGTAGATAGTTTCATAAATGCTATCTTGGTAAGACCGTGAAATTTTTTTGATGGTGGCGCATCAAAGCACTATATAGGTATATAATATATTTGAGCAATGTTCTATTTTAATATCTATATTATTATCATCTTTTGCAATAGTAAATTGTAGCCCGATGGAAGGGATAAGGTTTGGTAGTATTGTTTTTTCTTCTACCAAAAAGTTTTGCTGTGCCTCGTCTGAGGGGTCTTTATACGTTACAACGAACTCATAGCTGCTGTACATATTTTTGTATATAAACGTCGCCAACATCCATAAGCCTACCTGAAGGCAGTGGTTTCCTCAGGTCCCCATTTCTCGTGTCGCTTCGTGTTCCTCACAACGTAGCACTGTGGGAGGCGCACGTTGAAGTGCACTGCTATGTCTGCCTTCGTACTGTCGACATCCCCGCATCCAAAGTTTATTGAAAACCTAAAGGAGTAATTAAAAAATATTACAAC
This sequence comes from Helleia helle, assembly GCA_963853865.1. NCBI lineage: Eukaryota > Metazoa > Arthropoda > Insecta > Lepidoptera > Lycaenidae > Helleia > Helleia helle. Next base: position 10,419,737 of record OY971418.1, on the reverse strand, counting down.
ATTTATTGAATACCTAATAATAATTAATAATTAATGGAAGGGATCGGTCGTCTCGTTCATTGTAAGAGGCCTTTTTTCCAGCAGTGGTGGCAAAAAAAAAAGATGATTGAACACAAAACAAAAAAATGAACTATCACAGCTCTATTTTTTATGTCATATGGAGGCAACCGAGCAGTCGGAGCCTTATGGTGAATACCACGCCCATAGACATCCGCACAACCAAGTTACGCAGATGCGTTGCCCTCCTTTTCCCTATCCCCCTAAAGGACCACCGAAAACTCATAAGCCGCACGAAACGCGACAGCATAGCTGTCATTTGACGCCGGTGTTATGTGCTATAAATATTAGTGCTCCGGGCTCCGGCTATCAGATAAAAATTTAAGAAGTTTTTATAAATTCTCTAAACTTAAATGATAAAAGCCTAAAAGGTATAGTATGTAAAAGCGGCTAATTCTAAATAATATGATAATCGTGTCTTGAGTCGTGATGTATAATGAATACGATACGTGATTTTACTCATAAGTATAATGACCTTTACTTATATTAAGAAATATGCTAGTTTATGGGAAAATAAATACGCGTGAATATATTATGTCTGCAAAATTTGGCATTATGTAACAATGGAGAACTGTTGACGATAAAAGCATACCATGGTAAATCTGCACTTGGAGTGCCCGTACAGATTATATGAGACCCTATACATAATGGTTCCGTCAAATGTTCGGTGTACTTCACCTCCCGCGCCTCCGCTAGTTGTAGCTGAAAAAGAAAATGTATTATTTTTTTTATGATCAAGACGCAATGATGTTGCTTATAACAAGCCCCACTATTCAGTGCGGTCGATAAAAAACTTATAAAATATTATTACTATTCGGTGATGAACTACGTAATATATTAATATTAATATATTACGTAGTTCATCACCGAAAAGTTATTTAAGTAGCTGAACAACTCTACAGATGATTCTATGAATTGTTTGTACCTACAACGATTGAAACTACGAATTAGAGTTATTTTAAAATTCCGTTCGTGAATCGTGAAGTCATAATTTAATTTTGGCTCCACGCGAATGAGACTACAACAATTGAATAAACGGAAACTGATCGTGGATGGAAACAAATAAACTTCATGTTCTGCAACCCAAGAAAGAAATTTTGGTCATTGAATCTAAAACTAGGTATATCTGCTATCCGCACCATGGTTTAGGCCTTGACGTGGCGGTGGGCCTCAGTAGCCTAGAGTGAGCCCTTGTGCGAAGCTAATTGAGCCGAGGGGGCTCTTTGTACCCCTCTTATAAGAAGAGGGGACAAAAGAACAGGGGACAAGGGGCGAGGACGGGAACCTCACCCCATTGTACTGTCCTGAGGGGTTGAGGGTTTGGTTGCACTCTTGTATTAAATAGATTTTACATTTATTATTTATTTATTTCACATATATTTTACAACTATATGAATAGCATGTTTGCTTTGGACCAATTAATAAATGCCTTTCGGGCTGCTGTTTTTTTTTTTGCGCGGTCAAAATATTAACACTGCTTACCTTTCGCAAAACCGTTTTGACTTTTTATAATACGCACTTAAGAAACGCTAGAGAATTTTGCCAATAAGTTGTCCGAAGCGTTCAGAAAATCATACCACGATTAATGTTACCACCCTTGATTTCTCATAACCATAACTATGATAAGGCAAAGTCAAAGGAAGAACGCCATTGCAATGAATACTAATAACCAGACTGAAGTAGCATTGAATCATAATGAAGTCATCGCATAATTGGAATACTTTTTTGGATTGTAAACCTTGAGGACGTGGCTTCTATATCGTATACACTGAATTTGTCTTTGAAACATCTTTTCTTTGAATTTCTCTTGAGGATTTTCAAAATCTCTCTCTAGTGTCGAGTTAAAATTAGAACATTATTATTTGAAAGCGTTCAATATCCGGTCAAACTCGAGGGTACTTCTGAGCCTGTTCATATCGTTAGCATAGGCGTTCTGTGCATTTTTTAGTACTCGCTCCAGTTTCCCGGGCTCAACCTCGTCTGAAGCGTTACTTGTTTTCAAACACGCCAATTTAACATTGTTCCAGCATAATTCGAAGGTCGAAAACTTTTAAAGATGAATATTGTATGTGGATTTACAAATGAGCTCTTTCCACTTATTTAATGAGAATATTAATTATAAGATCAATTCGGTTCCTTGTGCAACACTAAAACGCATTGATAATTGGGATAATTGTACCAGAATATAAGATGATATCTGTCAAAGAGATGAGAAAAAAAACTGGTTGCAATCCGGGAGTGCCGGCAGAAGTGAAAACTTGAATTTCGTTTGAATTTGAAGCGTTCTGAATTTTTCATATTTTGGAATGGTTAATAATTATTATAGGGAATAATTTTGCACGAATTGCTTTAATTATCAGTATAAAAGTACTATCATTTATGTGGTAAAATACAATATTCATTTATTGCGCTATCGTACACAAACATGTCAATTTATATTATGTACATAAAAAATTAACACTTCAGCACTATTACAATTATTTTACATTAAAAAATATATCTCTCAGAAAAATCAACTGTCATCCATAATTTTAACGACTCTTTCACCATCATCATTACCAGAACCATCATCGTCAATCACTAAAACTGATACGATCATAGGTTTATGGTAGCTGAAGTAAGAAACGAATAAATTTAATTCGAACCTATGTAAATGTCTTATAAAGAACGCATCAATAGTAGCTTTGTATTTCGTTGTGCTTTTTTTATGTTACTTGGATAAGCAAACTGGCAAACGTGCCACCTGATGGTAAGTGGTCGACGTCGCCCATGAACATAAACTAGTTTACCTGGAACGAGCCCAGGCAACTCATCTATGTGTTGCCTATCCTGAGACATAAGATGTTAAGTCTCGGTGCCAGTAATTACACTGCCTGTCTTGCCCTTCTCTCCGAAATACAGCAAAGCTGTTTCACGGGAGAAACAAGCAAGATGGTGGTACTCATGCAGCCGGGAGCGCGGCACAGCGCTTCCTTCCCACCGGTATAGTGCTAAGATTGCGATCATTTGACATCCTCCGTTACGAATTTTCGACCAGGTCACGTGCCCTGACGCGAGTTTAATATTTTTTACCCATTACAAAAAAGTGCACAACGCCGCTAAAGAAGTTTTCACTTCAAATTTTTTAAATAAAAGTCAAAATTTCCTGTGGAGTTTAGAAAGGCAACCTAATTGGTTACCCTTGCGATATTATGTCCACAAATAATATTGTTCAGTTCAATGTTAGCATAGTAAGGAACAAAAAGGGTTTTAGAGCATAATATGTCTAGTTTACCCTGTCGGTAAACTTTTGCATGTCGGTCTCATAAAATCAATATTAATGTATAGTGGTGCCGTAAAATGAAAGTGTATTTGTGAAGTCACGAACGTTGAAACGTTACAAGTGTAACGTTATAAATTATAATAATATAATAATAATAACTCTTTATTTTCAATCACATAGACTTAAATTACAAAGTAAAGAATATGTTAGTTTGTCCGTGTGAGAGAGTATAATATAGCTGTTGCTCGCAGCTTCGCCCGCGTTTCCTTACTTAAGTTAACTTCTATTAGTCACAGCGTGATGTTATATAGCCTATAGCCTTGCTCGATAAATGGGCGATCTAACACTGAAAGATTTTTTCAAATCAGACAAGTAGTTCAAACAAACAAACGCTTCAGCTATATATTATTAGTATAGATTCAGGTAGGTATGTTATATTTATCGATAAGCTGTTCCCTGCTGTTTCCCCCGCCCCAAGATAATATAAAAAAATGTGTCAAAATAAATTGGTGGCTATAAAATACAAAAGAATTTTCACATCCATCAAAAATAGTACCGGAGATAATCGCGTTCAAACAAACGCTTTGTTTTATTAGTAGAGATATAGGTACACTAGAATACAATAGCAAGCTAAAAATGTTTTGCACAAAATCAGAATAGTCATTATTTTCCTTAATTTTTTATCGTATAATTTGCCCAATTAGACAGTGTTGACACGGCCTTTATGCTTGGTTGGAACAAACAAAAAACCGGCCAAGTGCTAGTCGGACTCGCGCACAAAGGGTTCCGTACCATTACTTATTATACAACATTAGACATTTTAACAAAAATTAAGGTTTATGTTTATGGAATTAAATGTTTTTTTTATATTATATTTGAGTTGATTGCATGAAAGGTAAATTGCGGTTTACGATTTATGACGTATAAAAAAAACTACTTACTAGATCTTGTTCAAACCAATTTTCGGCGGAAGTTTGCATGGTAATGTACATCATATATTTTTTTTTTAGTTTTATCATTCTCTTATTTTAGAAGTTACAGGGGGGGGGGGACACACATTTTTCCACTTTGGAAGTGTTTCTCGCGCAAACTGTTCAGTTTAGAATAAAATGGTACTAGAAACCTCAATATAATTTTTGAAGACCTATCCATAGATACCCCATACGGATGGGTTTGATGAAAAAAAAAATTGAGTTTTAGTTCTAAGTATGGGGACCCCCAAAAATTATTGTTTTTTTTTCTACTTTTGTGTCAAAATCTTAATGCGGTTCACAAAATACATCTTCTTACCAAGTTCCAACAGTATATCTCTTATAGTTTAGATATAGGAAGAAAGTGGCTGTGACATACGGACGGACAGACAGACAGACAGACATGACGAATCTATAAGGGTTCCGTTTTTTGCCATTTAGCTACGGAACCCTAAAAACAAACAAGCCATTATTCGAGGCCTTAATAACTCACAAATCACGCCATAAAGTATAGGTACATACATATATACCTACATATTTTATAAGTATACACCTACTCTCGTTTTATTTGCCTCGAAACTCATCGGACGAACCTCCTATGATTATTTAACAAGTAATCATATTTTTAAAAGTATATTCGTTTGTTTGTGAACATCGACTAAAAGATCGAGACAAGTTTACGGATAATTTTATCTAAAAAAAAGTTATACATAAAAATATGTTTGTTTTGATGAGCGAGATACGATTAGTCGTCAAAATATTAAAAGTTCAAATTATTATTTGTTTGGTATAAATCTTATCCCGCAAAACCATTTTAATAATGAATAAGCCTACATATCTTAACGTGTTAAGTATAGAGAGGCCTATGTTCAGCACTGGACGGATAGAGGCTTGTGATAATGATGATGATCTTAATGTAGTATGTAAATGTGAGTTTAGTGCCCTTTTTTCGTGGGGAAAAATACGTTACTAACGCATACCTGTCCTCGGGGGCGAGGACTGATTGTCGGGCTTGCACCGACTAAAACCCCATGGTGTTCTTTGCCGGAGTCATGAGAACGCTTTCGCAGCATCCGCAACCCCGACAGCGGGTGCCGGTGTTCTCTCAAGACAGGCTTTTCTTTGGGTAGGACGGTAGGGCCTATCTCCTTTGTTTTTGGGGCATACGAGAACGCTACGCACGCCTTCAATCACGAGGCCTTTAAAAGTTTAGTGCCCGTAACTAGAACGTTACCAGGCAGAAGGCGCTAAAGTTGAATGGGCACAGGAACCGGACCAAATTAGAACTTTTTCAATGCTGCAATAAAGCTGGGCTCATAAAATGACACTTACTAATTACGTTACTAACGAATACTAACTAAAAAGGGGTATTAAATGCTTTAACCCTTTTAAAAACCCATTTTTAGAGATTATTTAAACACCATGCTTACGTAATTAATGAACGATATCCTAAGTGCAAAGTAGGACACTGCTAACTTGAATAGGTTTTGCACTCTATAGTATTCTAGATTATCATATCACCCCACCATGGTTTAGGCCTTGACGTGGCGGTGGGGCTCAGCAGCCTTGGGCGAAGCCAATTGAGCCGAGGGGGCTCTTTGTACCCCTCTTATAAGAAGAAGGGACAAAAGAGCAGGGGGCAAGGGGTGAGGATGGGAACCTCACCCCATCGTACTGTCCCGACGTTGGGCGGGGTTGTTCTGTGGTGCGGGACAACCCCTCTGTGCAGGTGTCGTCGGTCCCTTGCGGGACTGACTAGCCGTCGAGGTGCCCTGTTAGCTTAAACGATCCGGGGCACCTCACCAAGGCGGCACTGGTGGCACTCGCCGGGTTTTAGTGGGTAGAGCTGCGTCCATTTACCATCTTTCGGGCGCAGCGAGTCAAACATACCCACCTGGGGAGACCCACACCCCAGGCATCCTTCCCGGCGTACAAGTAAAGGAAAAAAAAAAGATTATCATATCACAAAACAAATGACAAACCTGTAACATGACTGCTATTTTTCACTTTTTATCATCAGTAAATGATAGCGTTTTGTAAGCCTCTGCGCAGCCTCTGCTAGATACTACAGAATGATGTCAGTTTTGAGATAAAAACCGTGAGAATATAAATATAATTTCATAACATGGCATTTGAAAACGACAATCGTTAAGTAGTGTTCCGTATAGCGATTAAAATACGGAATAATTACGTAATCTGTTACTAGGTGTTTGTCTGTCTGTCGCAGACGTTTTTATGAAGTGCTATTAATTTACTTGACAATTAGGATATCTATCGTTGAATTGAATAAGTACTGAACAGAAGTTATTTTTATTATATTACGAGTTTACTTATTAAAGTACCCTCATTTTTTTCCCTCATAAAATACATAGTAAGCATATATTAATAAAGTTGTAAAGTATGTATTAAAAATTAAATTTAGCTCTTATGACCATAGCACTTCACGATAATTCTTTTCATGTAAATCATAAATACAAAATAAAAAAAGTATATATTAAAAAGATTCCGACGAATTGATAACCTCCTCATTTTTGAAGTCGGTTAAAAATAGTACCTACTAATACAGTATCTTTTTGAACGTCAATTGAATCTACCACCGGTATATAAGATTTATTGATATATAATAGATATATTATATTATTATAAATTATATATATATATATATTAAAAAAAATTATACTTCGATAATACGAACAGGAAGAGTTTCCTTAATGTTTGAACACACTGTGCGGAAGTGTACAGAGGCACGCTTATAATAAATACCGAATATTATGACTGCGATACAAGACATGAATCATCATTTTATACCTACTTTTTTATAGATTTTTTATAAATAAAAAACGCTACATAATATTTGATATGTTCAAGAGGGAATTATTGTTCACATTAATATTCGTGGTAGTAAATTTACCATTTTTTATTGTATGTTTTGATGATCACTGAAATAGGCCATGCCCACTTGTGGGCTCAAATGAACTGTATCATGACATCCTCGGTTTATAACACTATCAACCACTTCAACCAGCGATCATCCCGAAACGGTACTTTTAAAAGCTTAATACTTTAACCCTAATACTAAAACTTTAAATAACCGTTTTTACGTCTTATTTTTTCATTTATATTTTAAACAATTACCTATTACGTCTTATAAAAAAACCTCTCAATTTATAAATTGTATCTAAATTACCGTGGAAACGTCCACTTCTTCGTCGTCGTCGGCGGTGGGTTCGCGACAGAACAAGCGATCGCAGAAGGAACTACACGCCCTACCGCACACCATATTTACATATCACAGCAACACAAGAACACGACAGGGACGCGGCATTCTCACGAAAATATCCGCTCAAATACTATTTGTGAATTGTGGGCTGACAGCGTCCCAACTCCCAGTTAACGTACGCAGTCCACACGGCCTGCGACTCGTTTGAACTTCGTAATCGTATCCACACAACCTCGCAAGCACCATATAATTAGTACTGTTAAATTGAATGAGTAACATGTATGTGTCAAGGTCTATATTGGAGGTATCTAGACATTTTTATATTAACTTAATGAGTCAGTGAAGTTTTATGTGGTACAAGGCGCGGTAGCGCGGTGTGAACTGTAAAGTAATATTTATGAAGTTATATACGTAGGTAAGGTATGTCGACAAAGATGATGTAATTTTTGATTACATACGAATGATGGCACCTAGTATGATACTAGTAATAGCCAATAGGTTCTGTATTTAGATGATTGTTATATTAACATCATCTGAATGTGAGCCGCGCCCTCTCAGTACAAACGATAGCAAAATGTGACGTCACATATTCTACAACTTGAGCAGTGAAATTAAACAACTTTATACAGATTTTATTGAGGTTCATTAGGATGTTTAAATTACCGATGTTTCGGATACTTTACAGCAACCACAGTCACATGAGAACCGAAGCTGTTATTACCCAAGATAGAGTAATAATACACTAATGATATTATGTATAATATCATATTATTACTTTTAATACACATAGCAGCCTTTTACACTTGATGTACCTAAATTTAATAATTTATACATTCAAAATAGGACAGCTTTGCTGTGTTTCAGAGAGAAGAGCAGGGTAGGCAAGTCAATTATAGTTATCTAGACTCTAAGTCTAAACTAATCGTCTTATGTCTTAGGAGTTTTCATAAAATCTTCTAGTCTAAAATATATTCCAATATCAAAAAGTATAAGTATGGTGTTTTAGTGTTGAGGAAGGACAGCCAACAAAGACAACCAACAGGCAAGCAAAAATGATTATTATTAATGCATAAGTCAGTCAGATTTGATTAAAGAAGAAAGTTAATAATAATATCAACCCTTATATGTCTCACTGTTGGGCACGTCTCTCCTCCTCGAAATTAGGCGAGAAGAAATTCACACCTTCAAAGAATTTTAATCTCATCAGGCCTGCAGGTTTTCTCACAATGTTTTCTTTTCATCATTATCCATCATGTCTATGTATAGTTCAAGTCTGATGCACTATTGATGATGAAGAGGATCATTCTTTGAGGGGTTTCCCAGACAAAAATTGAAAAAAAATGCTATTTTGGTATATATATATACCGTGTATATGTCGCAGGGAAATGTGGATATCTGTGAATTCACGAAATCTCTAGGGATACCACGAAATCCCGAAAAATGTTGAATATTCTTATTTCCGACGTCTTCTTACTTAAAACAAATCTAGTGATATGACAAAATATACTAATATAAAATCAGTGATATGTCGTTTCACTAAACTTAGTCTAGTGAAGTGTCAATAAAGTGGATACTGCCGAATAAAAATCGAGCCATGCATCTCTCTCATTTCATATAAATGTTTTGTTGATTATTTTGCGTTTATTGTTATATCTACTAAGTGACCTTACAATGAGGCATGCCCATAAAGATCTGATTTTAGATCTTTGTCCTCTTTACAAACAAAGAATCCTTTTCCTACTCTGAAGGTGATTCTCTACTGGTGCTAGGTACATCTTCTTCGCTCATTGTAAGGTCATAGTAGGTAATCAACAAAACAAAATTTTAATGAAATGAGAGAGATGCATAGCTCGATTTTTATTTGGCAGTATAAACTTTATTCACATTTCACTAGACTAAGTATAGTGAAACAATATATCACTGATATTATATTAGTATTTTGTCATATCATTTTTTTAGTGAGAAGACATCGAAAGTAAGAATATTCAACATCTTTCGGGATTTCGTGGTATCCCTAGAGATTTCGTGAATTCACTGATATCCTCCTTTCCCTGAGACATATACATCCATGTATGCATTAAGTAAAAAGCGGTTATTTTAATATTACAAACAGACACTCTAATTTTATTTATCTGTATAGATAAATAATTAAACAAACTTTTATGTAGTCCCGTATGAATAATGTTGATGAACAAATGTAAATTTTGCACTATTACCAAATCAGTTGGATCCAAAAGGACCAATTTTACACTCTGCAACTTAGAAAGGCCTTCATTTAATATATAATAATATGTAGGTAGTTAAATGATATACATAGTAGTAATGAATTGAAAGTAAGAAAAGGAATAATAATTTATTAGTTATTTTACCTTTTGAAACCACTCGCAGCAAGAATGTTGGGTGTTAATCTGCTGAATTATATTGTGATCGAAAAGATTCAATTGGGGATTTATTTATTTGTTTATTTAACAAAGTGAGAAATTCTAATTCTAGTGCTTTAATGAGATGGTAATGTATTTCTTTATTTAATTCCAACCGATTTTCGTGTCTCGTCTCAAAACTCGAAAAGTTAGACATAACTTATACAAACTTTTAAAATAAACTTCTTGAAAACTATACATTTCAGCATAAAATGCCGCTATAGTTTTTTTAAGACTTCATCCCCTACCAATTAAGACCAAAATTGCTATTAAATTTCTGCACTGAGATACTACTTATACTATTGCCAACCCCCGCCAACCCTTTGTCTCTCAGTCTGTCTGTCTGTTTGTTCCTGCTAATCTCTGAAATGGATGGGCCAATTTTGACGGGACTTTCACTGACAGAAAGCTGATGTTCTAAGGAGTAACTTAGGCTACAAAAATAATCATCATCAATACGGTTGTAAATCTAGGTTAACGCGGACGAAGCTGCGGGCAATAGCTATAAAATATAAATACTCTGACCTCAAAATCTAGGGCGTCTTCTGCAAAATCATATTCGATACACTCGCTGGGTAACAAACCCTCCTCTTCGTTGGACATTTTAAAACAATTACCACATTTCAGTATTATGGGAGGCATCACTTTAAATGTTCATACTTGAATTTTTTGTCTTGAGTAATATTTTAATTAAGTTTGTAAAAGTAAAAACATGTTTCTCTTAATAATTATTGTTCCACTTATATGGAATTATACACAAACTATATTTATAGATATCGGCAATAATTAATTATTAAGAGCCTTGTTGTTTATTATCAATTTATTTCTATCAATATTCACATAACAGCAAGTGTCAACTGTCAAGTGTCACAGAGCAACTCTGTCAAGTATCACTAATTTTTTTTTGGAACCGGCTAAGACCAGAGGCCATGCTGTCAAGTATGTCGTATTAACAATATTTTGTCTGTAATAGGGTGAAATGGCGGGAAACTTCAATGAGCACGGCTTCACCCCTCTAGTCCCCATCAATCAACTATCACTTCCCATTCCATCCACCCAGAACAGTCCACCACAATATTCGCCAACCAATCACATTATAATATACAGCTTGGCAAAAAATAATATGACGCGGTGACAGGTGAAACTAAATATTTTACTAAATGGAGACCTATGATGTTGACAATACTTGGCCGACAAATACTAGATTTTGAGTAAAGCTTAGTGTTTTACATTCATTTTTAACCATTTGATTAAATTATCTTGCTGATTTTCCATATTATGATGAGACCTAAGTGAAAGTGGCGCCCTCATTTTTTCCATACTCTATTGAAAACCGCACCAAATGAACAAACACAAAATAACAATCAATTAAAGGGAAACCGAAAGAACACTACCGCACATCTTCCCTCTCATTTTTTTTCATTCCTATTGGAAAAGGCCATGACCAGACCAGAAGCCATGCTGCCAATTCGGTCGTAATCACCAAGTCTGGCGTAAGTAAAAACGGCAGGAAACCTCAAGTGAAGTGGCTTCCTCTCCTTCAGTCCATCTTCCATTAATCAACTACTATTCCCCACTCCACCCACTTATGACAGTCCTGAAAAATATTCACCAACCCATAATAAGTATATACAGATGAAGTTTTTAAAAATAAACACCAAAGAAAACCACTAGAGTGCGCGCACGATAAGTCTGCGCGCGGCGAATAGAGAAACTAAAATGACAAGCTGCCATAATGCTCTTGACAGGTGATACTAGTGGTATAACATTTTTATAAAAATTAAGGTATTATCATGCCAAAAGTGTTAAAAGTGATGGTGGAGATATAGTGCTAAAGGTAAAAAGGCTTGTGAAGAAGAAAGAGATCATGGTCGCCCTGTGATAGCATTCAATTAAGTGCGGTATCGCATCGCCTACTTAACAGGTTAGTATCGTAGTGTTCCCACAACAAAACTTTGAAAAAACTCAAATAATGAAACTATGTAATCTGTCTTTACTTTTTTTTGGAAAGCGCTCGTCATAATTTTATGTTAGAAATATTATGACAATGTGCTGCCAAATCAAACATAAATTATATCATGATATTTCACGGATTGTTATGTTATTTTCAGGCACTTCCAACGAAAATTGTCACGCTAGGAAAGAAGAGCACGCTATTATTATTATTAATATATATTTTACATACATATGCCATTCTTTAACAAAGAAAGAAAGAAAGAAAGAAAAATATTTTATTGTTCACACCAAATATCAAAACATAATCTCACATACATTAATATTATTGTGAACAATACAGGTAGCCACTCAGCATTTGCCACAAGAATAATAAACATATTTAATAAAAAGTAATAAATTACATGCTTTTATTTCAATGCTCAATGAGGATCGAATCAGTTTAGTACGACTGATTTGATATTTATTTATTTATTGGTTTACTAACAACTGATAACACAGATACAACTTGTTTTTACATAGATTTTTTACAGTTAAAATAGTGCATCAATCACTATGGTGTGGGTGAAATATCAATAGGATGTATACAGATTGTACATCAGCTATCTGCCAGTGAATGTCCCATTGAAATTGGCCCAGCCGTTAAAGAGATTAGTCGGAACAAACAGACATATAGACTGACAGACAGACGGACAGTCAGAAAAAAATTAAAAAAATGTTATTTTGGCATATGCAACGTGTATACATTCATATGCATTCAATGAAAAGCGGATATTTGAATATTACAAACTGTCTGTCTGTTTGTTCCGGCTAATCTCTGAAACGGCTGGGCCGATTTTGATGGGATTTTCACTGACAGATAGCTGATGTTATAAGAAGTAACTTAAGCTATAAAAATAATCATCATCAATCCGCACATGGCTGTAAATCAAAGTTAACGCGGGCGAAGCTGCGGGCAACAGCTAGTCTGAAATATATACAACGTAGACAGAGAACTGCCTGACTACTGCTTATGCTCTGATTTCCTAGGGTAGCGGTACCGTGAGCCACTAGTACGTTATCTATGTAAACAAAATGGCGCGTTTTCAGAGCAGTAATTGATGGTAATATCAAAAAGCGGTGCTGCGATTTACATGACGGCCAACTTTATAAGAGCAGAAGACTGGCCCTCACCTAGCCCAGATCTCAACCCTTTAGACTGCAAATCATGGTCAGTTTTAGAGGACATTTTTTTTTTATAGAAGAGGGGCAAACGGACAGTCGGTTCACCTGATGGTAAGTGAATAGCGACATCCACAGACACCCGCTATACCAGGAGATCAACGGGTGCGTTGCCGGCCTTTTAGATATGAGTATACTCTTTTCTTGAAGGTCCCTAAGTCGTATCGATTCGGAAACACCGTAGGTTGCAGCTGATTCCATAAATTTGTGGTGCGAGGCAGGAAATGCCGTAAAAATCTAGATGTTGTGGATTTCCGGACATCAAGATGGTGTGGGTGAAATTTGGAATTCTTACGCGATGTCCGGTGGTGGAATTCTGCTGCAGGTATTAATCCGAACAATTCCTCAGAACACTCCCCGTGGTAGATGCGGTAGAAGATGCAGAGCGATCCGACATCTCTACGCAGCGCCAAGGAATCAAGCCGATTGGAGATAACATTGTCATCGACGATTCGAGCCGCCCGGCGTTGGACGCGGTCAAATGGAAGGAGCTGATATTGGGGCGCTCCAGCCCGGAGGTGAGAGCAGTATTCCATGTGAGGCCGGATCTGCGCCTTGTATAATTGAAGGCGGTGTGAAGGCATGAAATACTGCTTCGCCCTATAGAGCACGCCGAGTTTCTTAGAGGCTAGTTTAGCCTTTCCTTCCAAATGACCATGAAACTGCACATCTCTCGATATGTCGACGCCAAGTATCCCAATGCTGGCTGCGGCAGTTAGGGGAGTGCCTTCAAATCGTAGAGGAACGACGAAGGGTGATTTTTTGGCGGTAAACGCCCAAACTTGTGTCTTGTTGGGGTTAAATTGGACTAGGTTAAGTCGTCCCCATTCCGCTTTGGTCAACAGAGACTCGATTTCAGACACAAGTTTGTTCCGACACTCATAGACTTGTTCCCGAGAATATTAGAGCGGTCAGTGTATAAGGCATCTCCAGTGCTGTCATCCACATAACAATGAATGCCGCTGGTTTGCAGCATATCATTGATATGCAGAAGAAACAAGGTTGGAGATAGTACACAGCCTTGCGGAACACCAACATTAACAGACTTGAGGTCCGAGCATGTACCGTCGACTACGACCTTGATGCTCCTGTCTGCCAAAAAACTGGTGATCCACTTACATAATGTCTCGGGAAGCCGGAGCACAAGTACGTAGCACTAACGGAGGGATGCCGTCAGGCCCACTCGACTTATGGATGTCCAGCGAAAAAAGCGCTTTACGTACGGAGCTCTGTCGAAAAATTATTTCCGGCATTGAAGTATCACACCGAGGGATCGTCGGTGGTATTTTTCCCTGGTCATCCAAAGTCGAGTTGGAAGCAAAAATAGAGCCTAGAAGATCGGCCTTCTCCTTCGCGGTGTGGGCCAACGAGTTGTTCCTCATGTGCAGAGATGGTATGGATGGCTTACAGAAATTCCCTTGAACAGCCTTGGCGAGCGACCAGAGTGCACGAGTTCCCGAAGGAAGTCGAACCAATCTCTCGCCAATTCTGTTCACATACTCCGCTTTTGCCTCAGCAATAGCTCTTTTGAAGGACAAAGTTATACTCCTTTTTTAATGCGCTGGTCTTTACATCCTGGGACATCGATGCATTGGCCCAGGCTCGGTAGCTTAACCGCATGTGGCGTGCAGCCATCGTACAGGTTTGACTAAACCAGGGCTGGGATTTGCCGCCTATAGGCACTGCAGAGCTTGGAATAAAAAGCTCCATGGCTTGCAGCACCACCTCGGCAACAGAATCGGCAACGATGTCTGGATCATCCAGCGAGGGTCGAATTTGCTTCTCGCTAGGATGCAAACAGGGACCGCATTCCATCCCAATCAGCTGACCTATAGTGCCAAACATGGCGGCAGCTGGCAAAACGTGGCCTTGATGGGCGGGCAACTTGCACAGAACTCCGGATTAGACAGTGGTCCGATGAGCCAAGTGGAGCGTCCACGGAACCCACGTAACTGTCCGGGTGAGAGGTCAGCAGAAGGTCCAACAGGGATGGCGTATGATCTTCCACATCAGGGATACGAGTTGGTGATACCACCAATTGTGTCAGTTCATATGCTGAGGCAAAGTCGTTAACAGATCTTCCTGCATGATCGGTTGTACGTGAGCCGAGCCACTCGGTGTGATGGGCGTTGAAATCACCAAGTATCACGATCTCTGCGGATGGGATCTGCTGTAGTACGGAATCTGTAGCCATTTGGATGGGCTCTATGAGTCGATCGGTTTCGTCATTACCGCCGTGGGACATATATAGGCAGGCATAGACGCGGGGATGGTCGTCGCTGTCTATGCGCAAGGATGGAGAGGTCCCTACCTTCAAGACTGCCTAGGCGACGAGAGCAGACATCCTGTCTGACGTACGCGCAAACTCCAGCCCGCGGTACAAAAAAGTGTTCTAATTTGTACCCCGTACAAGAGAGATAGGAAGTATCAGCCGGAGAGGATATCTGAGTCTCGGTCAAAAAGAGGAGGGCCGGCTTCGCCGTCTGGAGGTGGTAGTGGACAGGTTGAGATTTCTGTGAAGTCCCCTAATGTTACAGAAATCCACGGTCATAGTGGTAGGGGACTTCTGCCGACTGCTCCGTTTACCCCGGGCAGTTTTTGTCTTCAGCACAGATTCGCCCCCCCCCCAGAATACGCGGGGATGCCCAGGTTTCCGGGTTTAGGTACCTGTCCTGAGCCCGGAAGCCTAGAGAGGGATTCTCCGGTGCTTGTGCGACCGGTACCCTCCTGGGGTAGTCTTTGCGTAGTGTGTGCTGTCATGTAAGTTAGGGGGGGGGGGATGGGTCACCGGATCTCTCACTCTCATCTCACTCTCTCACATTTATGCACTTGGAAACAGTGCATAAATCCATAGATTCGTGGCCAGACACAACAAACAAACAGAATAAAGGCCTGTATAAAAGCCAAAGGTGGCCATTTCGAAAAGAATAGTCGTTTACTTCTTTCAAAAATGCATTTTCATTTGTAACAGAACTTATGGCTGGACTAGGTAGATGTAAAGTCGAATAATAATGGAAAAATGGAAGCTTTCTATGCATAACTACTCCAGACACAAACAAAGATAGCAGAAATTAAATTAAACAATTAGTAGGTGTTAAAACTAAAAATAAAATTTATTTTTAATTAAGCATTAGCGACTATCCAGTCGGTATAATATGAGACTCGTGCATTAACACCAGGGTAATAAGAGTCTGCGCAAGCGTATCCCCACGACACAACACCAACAACAACATCTCCTCCTGAAATGCGATGGGACAGAGGGCCTCCTGAATCACCCTGGCAAGCGTCTTTGCCTCCAACGTCTAAGATTCCAGCACACATCATTCCAGGTGTGATGTCAGGCCAGTTGGAGAAACCAGGCTGAGTCTTCAGGTAAGCATAGCGTTGAGCGCAGAGTTCCTGGTTGATCAAGTTAACGCCAACATGTTGAAGTATTTCTGACGCTGGTCCGTCGGACTGTAAAAAGAATCCATTGTTATTCTATAATTCTTGGCATGTTATTTGTGTATTTTAAAATTAATCCAAGACTTTAGGTTAGGTTATTGGTTTAGGCTAGAATCTTTGCTGTTTTTATCGATACTTCACAAATTCATCTTGTACGTACATACCTCTGTTTATATTATATTGTTATATCGTTCTAATCATAACGAGATTTTTTAATAATTTAACTAATTTCATAGTTGCTTAGTATTTATACATATAATTACCACTTATACATATATCTTTATTATATATATATTTCTTGTGTGCGTGTGTATGTCACTGAACTCCTCATAGACGGCTAGACCGATTTTGATGAATTTTTTTGTGTGAGTTCAAGGGGATTCGAGGATGGTTTAGATTCACAAAAAAAATATTTTGTACAGGACAACGTCTGTCGGTGTCACTAGTATAATATATATAATATTCATTAAGTTTATTTTTTAATAAACTTATAAAAAAAAATCAAGTGAAATATATTACCCAAAGAGTACCCCATCCAATCGTGTAAAGCTGGGTACCGTCGGGAACATTGTAGTTTACTCCAGCAATGCGTGCTGTTGCGATCTGGTTCGACATAACGGCAGCAGTGGACAGTCTGACAATTGCTACATCATTGTCCAAAGTGGACCCGCTGTACTGAGCGTGTACGATGAGATTGGACACAGTGTGTTCAGAACCACCATGAGACGCCATAGTAGATCCGAGACGGACGCGCCAGGAAGATGCTGCGTCACCACTGTAAGTTAAGTTAACTCGATATACCTACAATATACATTCATATACAACAAGTGATTTCGAGAAATGGTCCGCATAGATATAAGTTTTGCTGTAAGTTATGTATATTAGGAACTCAACAAAGCTATATATAAATATATATATATTTATATATATATATATTATATTTTCATTCATTTTTTATTTAGGTACTTTGCATTTGCGGAGACGTCGAGCCGAATATAACGCATTCACCGGGTAGGTAACTAGATTTTGGACAAAAAATTATGTCCTGTTTTTCAAAACGTTTTTATAAACAAATCAATTTATGATTTGTTTTTTTTACGAAGGGGCTTTACGGCCTGTTAGTCAGCACAATCGGAACAGTTCATGATTTGTATGTACCTATATGTATATTTATATGTACCTATAATAACGATTATAGGCAAATAGGATGGAATACGTTTTTTTACGTGGAATTGTTCATTTAAAAAACATGTGGATTGAGTTAGATCCTAATTCCATACATTTTGCTAGACTAAAAATTAACAAAATAAACTTATACTTAGTTAAAAAAGCCTTCAAAGCTAATTTAACTGAAAAGAAAAAAAATCTCCCCATTCGATATAATTTATGTTTTTCTAATAAGTTAAAAATGAAAGCGAGGGGATTGACAAAAACTAGTTTTAATGTAAAATGAAGCTTGGGGTGCTTGCTACATTTAGAAAATAACCGATTTACAAATAGCTAGAAAAAATGAATCTTTGATGTCAAAAGTACTCCAAGAAACGAAAAGAACCTTCGATTATCCGGCCTAAAGTTGTTTAGTAAACGTTTTTTTTTCGGATGGAACTATGCTAACGGCCCGAAGGCCCTAATGCTACATCTGATTAGTGTGAGCCCATTTGGCTCACTTTTATATTGCTCATGGCGTCGGGTTGGTAAAGTAAACGTACAGCTTAACATCTTAATACAAACAGCCGTAACGAGAGATATACGGTACATACGCGCCCGGCGCCACGAAGTCTCAGCATACCTCGGCGATCATCAGTCGTAACTCGCGAGTGCCGGACTTGCGGCGTAGGACTCAAGCGCATTTATTTATTTTTTATTATTATACCTTCCTACCATGACACGACGATATACCTAAACGCTCACATTGTTTAAATCTCACGCTGACATTACTATTATTATTTTTGATCATTATCATTAATTATTAAAAGTTAACTTTTGTTTATTATATAATTTATTAATATTAATATAAGTATTTATTTCATGTGACGATATCAAATACATAACTGACGAGTAACAGCCCTAAGACGCATTCGCGTAGGTAATTATATGAAGGACGCGGCTGTCGAGACGTCCTACTGTTCCTTCTTTTTACTGTGTCTACTATAGTTACGAATACTTACACGTAGCAATGGGCAGCCGAGAGAACCGAGTTGGGGGTAATGAGCGAGCCACCGCAGGACTGCATCAACCAAACACCGAACCAACTGTAAAGCATGCTGCTCATGTATGGGTAGGTTTCGATGGTCGTGGCTTCGCCTCCAACAATGCGCGTTGAATGCTTAGGCACCGCTGAAAATAAAATTCAGTTTTACGGTTATTTAGCCGTAGAATAGAAAAAAAACTGTAACCCAACTATGCAAAACATCTTTTTTTGAAGTCGGTTAAAATGTAATTTCTATACTTATATCATAAAATCCTATAAATATTTAAGGCGTTAGGATGGAATATACGTAAACATACAAAGACTGATAAATAAAAAAAGAACTTATTTGAATTCATCATAATATATGCGTCCATCAGTAAATCCTTTAATTCGGAGACTATCGGGACTCGAACCCAATCATGTTAAGTAAATGTCTTCTCCCCACCGTGGTTCAAGCCTTGTCGAGGCAGAGGCAGTGGGGCTCAGTAGCCGAAGGTGAACCCAGCACCTTGGGCGAAGCTAATTGAACCTAGGGAGCTGCTGTACCCTTTTAAGAAGAGGGGGCAAAAGAGCAGGGGGGACAAGGGGCGGGAATGGGAACCTCACCCCATTGCACTGTCCTGACGTTAAGAGGGGTTGCTCTGTGGTGCGGGACAACCCCTCTGTGGAGTTTAGCCGTCGAGGTGCCCTGTTGCTGAACAGATCTGGGGCACCTTACCAAGGACGGCATTGGTGGCACTCGCCGGGTAGAGCTGAGTCCACCTTTCCATCTTTCGGGCGCAGCGAGTCCCACGTACCCACCTGGGGAGTCCCTCCTACCCCACGGGATGCTTTAGTGCATTTTCCGGCGCAAAAGAAAAAAAGGTCAATGTCTTCTGTAATCGCTACTAATTTTAATGGTTTTGTTTAAACTACACTTGAAGATGTATTTGTTAATGATGATATTTTTTAATTTCATAATATAAGGAGGCAACTGTGCAGTCGGAGCCTTACGGTGACTACCGACGCCCAAAGACATCCGCACAACCAAAAGGTCCCCCCAATGGGCCACCGGAAACTCACAAACCGCACGAAACGTGAGAGCATAGCTGTCACTTGACGCCGGTGATAAGTGAGCGAGAGGTACCTCCCCATGTCGTGCCAGCCCAATTCGTCTGCACAGCAGCATAGCACTACCTCTTACTAAAACTATTATAAAATAAAATAATTAATTGCAATTATATTCAAAAACTTACCCAAAGCGGCACCCAAAAGGGTAAAAAATAAGATGATACGCATTGTTGATGTAAAAGATAATACTCGTTAGCGCGATTAATGCACGCATTATTTATATTTTTTTTATCACTTATCGATAAACTTATCAAAATTAATCTGCTTTTTATTAGGAATCATATAATTAGTGTCAGAACTATAATACGTCGCAATAAATTTTCTCAAACATGATAATTACTTGTTTTGGAGTTCAACCTAAGTTCAACCAATATTCAATATAAAAGTACCATTTTAGAAATTATTATGTTAATTTGATGCTGTTATAGTAATTAAAACTAGCGTTCTGTAGTTAGGAGGTCTCTTGGCGAGAGCCTTACGCTAGACGGGATCCTTCGGGTTCGCCGACTAGGGCAAGGGGCGTTAATGCGAAGGTGGGGGGAGGACCTGGCGCAACAGCCGTACGGCAAAAGCCTAACGGTAACTCCCGCAGGCGACGAATGGGGGTGCGTAGGAGGCGCTATTTAATGCGCCTTCAGTAACGCCCCTGTGTTCGTGTCAGACTCAGGATGGGAACCTGGGTCTGTATGGCACGACGTCGTGGGGACTGCTTAGTAGCGGCCGGGCAGTCCCCCCCTACGAGGAGTAGTCTGGCCTTCGCCGGGGCCAGCCTGTCGCTGAGGTGATCCTGTCTGTTGCCTGCATATCCGGGACCCTCAAAAAGCGGCTGAAGGCGCTCGCAGTGGTTTTAGTTAGGGTGGGTACTCCCAGGTGCGAGTCCCACATTGGGTGAGGATTTACCCGAAGATCCTGGCTGCATCCATAAGGATTTCCCTAAATAATATAATATAAAATAAAGAATAGCACATGACAATTCACATCTACGACGTTGTCATTATTATATATTTCTAGGTTTTTGATATAAATACACAGAAAATAATATGAACGGTCAAGAGAACAGTAAAATGAGTAGGTAAGTAGGTAACTTACCTATTAATTCATGGCTATGGCCTATGCATATTATTACTAGCTGTTGCCCGCATCTTTGCCCGCGTTAACTTAGTCAACTTAACTACTGTCACATCACTAAAGAGGCGGCCATTTTTAACCGACTTCAAAAAAGAGGAGGTTCTCAATGCGTCTGTATGTTTTTTTTTGTATGTATGTGACACGATTACTCCGCCGTTTGTGAATGGATTTCGATGGTTATTTTTTTGTTTGAAAGCTGGTGCTTCCAATTTGGTCCCATATTAATTTTATTAAGATCTGACTAGCCGTTTTTTAGTTATTCCCAACAATACCTATTTGGTTGGTTCCTTTTACCTCGACGATATGCTGATGTGCTCATTTTATTACTTGTCGATGTAACAATTGTATAGGATGCTTTGGTAGCACACCATAGTATGTCACGGTCATCGTAATCATCATCATCATAATAATCATCATCGTCGTCCTTTATCCATCCACTGCTGAACATAGGCCTCCTTCAATGAACGCCAAGACGACGAATTTCGGAATCACTAAAAATTAAGAAATAAAAGCATTTTACAAAAAAAATTAAACCGACTTCAAAAATACTAAACTAAAAAGTAATAAAATAAATGTGTTTCTTTAATTTTTGTGCTTACAACTTATAATCAACTTAATATTCTACTAATGTACAAACTTTGCGTTTACCACGTCATTATAGTTACTTTTGGAGTCGGTGTCGTATTAATTATTGCTACGCTAGCTAATATAATAGTTGCTAGTTGCTAGTAAACGCTAGTAATAGTTGCTAGTGGCTACGCGGAGACCAATTTTTAATCTATGTGTACCACTTATAGACGAATGTCTTGTTCCAATGCAAACCTGTCTGACATGTGCCTGACATTTTAGGCCAGCTACAAAAATAAAATCTCCTGTAGCTGTCATTACGAAGCATTAGGATGCCGTTCGATTTTACCTAAGTAATTCTACTTTCAAGTAGCCGACCTTTAGAATTATGAAAAAAATACAACATTTTCATTTACTTACATAGTTTCAACTCGATCTAAGATTTTTTTATGTTAGTTGGATAGGCAAACTGGCAAACGTACCACCTGATGGTAAGTGGTCAACGTCGCCCATGAACATAAACTAGTTTACCTGGAACGAGCCCAGGCAACCCATATCTGTGTTGCCTAACCTGAGACATAAGATGTTAAGTCTCGGTGCCAGTAAATACACTGCCTGTCTTACCCTTCTCTCCGAAATACAGCAAAGCTGTTACACGGGAGAAGCAAGCAAAATGGTGATCCATGCAGCCGGGAGCGCGGCTCAGCGCTTCCCTCCCACCGGTAAACAGATGAAAATGAACACAGCCTTGTAGTCCCAATTATCATTTATCCCCAAGTAAAAATGTCGTGTTGTATCCATACCATGGGAGTGTCGTAAAGTCCAAAGACGAATGGGTAAACCATGGGTAAACCTTACACAACAGCTGAGAGATTAGGATTTTTATTCTCATAATTAAAGTGCCATCTTGGCATGCTGCTGTGTTACATTAGTTTGACCGGTGTTCTATGGTATGAGTGAACTACTCCGTACAATATTATCATCATAATATCTTGGATGTCAAGAACAATATAATATCACCGTAAATGCGTACATAATAATGACTGCGTCCACCCCATTATTTTCACTAGTGTAGTGCATAGCATCAACATGCCGCCGACTGGATCTGCGATTTGGCTAAATAATGACTATATAACTACGCAGCTTTGCCTCTACTTTGGCCTTATGATGCATAGCAGTTAGCACCAAATCATAACTATAATATTATTTGTAAGTGACAAAATGTCCGATTTTATTCGTTTTCGTTTAGAGACGCAGGAAGATCATAATATGAGCCTGCATGCATAAAAGACCTAATGATAAAAATGGGTCAGTCCGTACAAAGTCTGTGTCTCTATGAGGCTCACTAAAAGCGCAAGCGGATCGACAACTTTACCGGAGGGAGTCGCTCCCGTCTGCTTGGGTACCACCATCCTGCTCATTTGTCCCGTGATACAGCTTTGCTGCGTTTTGTAGAGAAGGGCAGGACAGGCAATGTAATTACTGGCACATATATATCTTATGTCTCAGGATACATATGAACGAGATGAGGTAACATATGAGTCGCCTTTTTTCTAAGCTGGCATTTATGTGGGACTCGACATAAGTAACTGCCCACAAAAACCACCGCGGGTGTCGTCGGCCGCTTAATGAATGAGTGGCCTGGCCTAGTTCCAGCCTCCAGGTAAACTCGTTTATGTCCATGGGCGACGCTAACCACTTACCTATACAGGTGGCACGATCAACTGTTTGCCTATCCAGAAAACATTTAAAAAAAATTGCGGGCGAATAAGATCACATCTACCCAACCCTAAAAAATGACTCTGACGACAGAGGCAGATACTACTAACTAGACTGCCAGTACGATAATTAGGTACTTACTTAATTACGTTTTCGTCTGCGATTACGTAGGTTCTTAGTTATAATCAATGAATAAATAATCCGATTAGGTGTACAGCTACCCGGTGTCATACTTACTAAATATTTTATCTTACAATTTGTATTATTTTTTTGTGATAAAATTTGTTATGAATTGTTTTGACCAAACAAAAAACCCAACCAGTCACAGGGACTGCCGATAGAAGTGAAAACAAAACAATTAAATTCAAATACCTATAATACAGGCTGTAACAGATTCCCCACCATGGTTCAGGCCTTGACGTGGCGGTGGGGCTCAGTAGCCTAGGGTAAGCCCAGCACCTTGAGCGAAGCTAATTGAGCCATGGGGGCTCTTTGTACCTGTCTTATAAGAAGAGGGGACAAAAGAGCAGGGGGCAAGGGGCGAGGATGGGAACCTCACCCCATTGTACTGTCCCGACGTCGGGAGGGGTTTTTCTGTAGTGCGGGACAACCCCTCGGTGGAGGTGGCGTCGGTCCCTTGGGGGACTGACTTGGCGTCGAGGCGCCCTGTTTGTTTATTAGATCCGGGGCACTTCACCAAAGGCGGCATTGGGGCACTCGCCGGATTTTAGTAGGTAGAGCTGCGTCCACTTACCAGCTTTCGGACGCTCGGAGTCCCACATCTAGATACGTGGGGAGACCCACTCTCCCGCGGGATGCCTCAGAGCATTTGCCGGCGTTAAAGAAAAAAGAAGGCTGTAACAGATTATGACAACCTATACAATTTAAACGGCGCACAAAATGGCCGCATGACTTAATTTATAAGCAACACAATTTGCAAACCAAATACACTGCTGAACATACGCCTCCCTCAATGAATGCCAAGACGGCCAATCACCTTGCCTTGCCACTCATACCAACTCGGACCGGCCACCGCACGGAGATCGTCTTCCCACCTGGTTAATGGCCGATCAACTACCTGCACGTGGCCTCCACTCATGAACCTTATTGATGGCCATCGGCCATATTAAGGGATATTATAAAATAAACGAAATTTATCACACATTGGGAATCAGGCGTTCGCTACGAGGATTCTTATATTGTATCAAAAGATCGGTTCTTCTCAGTGGACTAGCTTTGGAATCATTAGTCAAGTTATTTGACGTTCAATAAGATACTCTTTCAGTATTGATTTTTTTTTCTTTCCAACTAACATAAAAAAAACAATTGATTATGTAGGTTTAGAACAACAGAATATTTGTTTCAATTTTTTTTTATTAGGTAGGTATGTTTCTTTACTTAGAAGTTACTCATACATGTCCACTTCGCAAGATGTAAGCAGATAATGTTGGCTCCCCAATCCAAATTTTGGCCAAAAGCCTACTTTCAACGAATGCCAAAACGGCCGATACCCCGCCAGACCCATCTAAGTTGGTCTGGTTACCTTGTTGATGTTAGTTGGTTAGGCAGAGGCAGAATTGCATGATGGTAAGTGTTCGACTTCGCCCATTAACATAGACAAGCATACCTGGAGTTGCCCAGGCAACTCATTTATACGTTGCCTGTCCCGAGACATAAGATGTTAAGTCTCTGTGCCAGTAATTACACAGCGATTCCTGCACTTCTCTCTGAACTACAACAAAGCTGTTTCACGGGAGAAACAAGCAGGCTGCAGGATGGTGGTCCTCGTGCAGCCGGGAGCGCGGCACAGCACATCCCATCCCACCGATATAGTACAAATTTTCAGTCGTATCGAACATAATATATTTCACTCCAGAATGGATGTTGTGTGCAAATGGATTTGTAAATAAATAATAATACGATTCTTTGGTATATACTTTAATAAACTGGAATGTTCTTAAAATAGTTATACAAAAATCTTAAATATAAGCAGTAACTTTTAAATAAATTGAAGAATAATGAAATACGTATAATGCACAAAACTATGGCGGTAAACAGTAATACTTTGGTTAATAACAATATGTTCTAATGTTCAAACAACAATTCAATGCGTAACTTATAACTACAGGGGAGGTGGGAGAGGATACTATTATAACATAAAAATAGTGGTATAGTCGCCTGCAATAATATCCATACAATCAAAACATTTCAAATGGTGTTTCAACACTACATTTCTTTAAAATGTGTATCTAAACTTAAATTATGAAAATTAAAAAACAAATTGATAATATTTTCAAGAAATAGTAGGCCATACTATTATGACATTTTGAACATACACATACATATTACTCCTGGCGACTGTATCACGGTAAAACATCTACAAATTATTCTGTAATGTTTCAATGCTCCGTCTAAAGTAAACGGTTCCGTAGCTACAATAACGGAGACCTTTTAAAGTATCCTAAATTATAAATTACAACCCATTAAAGATATTTAAGTGGAACTTATTTTTGCGATGGATGCGGATCTCTTGACTCTTACATAGGTATATTTTAAGTTCACGGTTACAGTCAAGAAGTTGCAAGTAATCAAAGTAGTCAACTGTTTGTATGTTATGTATATCGGAAAATTTATATAAATGAATCACAATTATAGGCAGTCATCGTCATCAGCATGTTTAACCGTGTTATGTTGCATTTCTTTCTTAATTTCATTAAATCAAAAACTTTTCTCGTCAAACACATGAGAGGTTTTAATACAATTATAAACTTTTAAATCCTGTATGGTCTTCAGATAATTTATATGTAAAAAATAGGCAGCTTATAGAAATAGAATTTGATGTCACTATGAAAACTTCGCTGGAATATCAAAGAAATTAACAGAAGAATAGTTAGTTGTGATATAAGGTAGTGGACGGAGCCGGACCGATGATAATGAAGTAAAAAATAGTGTAATATAAAGCTATATACGACGATCGGCCTGTCATGACTGTCGATTGCGATAAATCGTGAAAATATTTACTATCCATAAAAATATTACAATTGAAATCGATCCGACGACAAATATCGCGTACAAATCATTTGTATGTTTTACACATTTTACTCATTTACCAATGCAGGTTATATTTTAGCTAGGTCGTGCTAAAAATACCACGGTTTGAAGTAACAACAACATAGAAACTTATTTGTATGCTAAGGCCTCGTCAAAAATGTAATAAAAAGATTGCGAGGGTAGCGCGCTAAACTGTAGTTCTTATACCTGTACTTATTGTATAGGAAAATTTTATAAATAGAAACATCAAAATATATTTTACGATAACTAATCATAGGTACTTATTCATTAATTAAAATAGGTAAAAAACTTAAATAATATTAAAATAAACTAGGCTAAAACTAATAAAGCTTCGACTTACGTTTATAAAAACCTAAAAAAATGAGATTCATGATATGTACATAAAATATACTGGTATAAAGTAATTATATGTTTAGATGATTGAGAGCGTCGGTCGTAACGTTTAATATTTTGTTTTCATTAATATAATTCATAATAATAAATTAAAAAAAAAAAACAATTTCACTAATAAATTCACGATTGGTGCGTTGAAAACTGTAAATAATATAGGTATTTTATGTGGTCAAGAAAAAATCCAAAAATAAAATATAAAATACCTTATAAAATAACTTGGATAAAGTTGCAAGTGGCTTTTCTGCTGATGCAAATTTGATAAGACTTAGCAAGGAGATAGATTATATCCCAACGACAGGGTTGTCAAAATCATTGCCATTCCTGATGCAACTGTATTTAAGTCAATAATATTAACATTTATCGCTAACGTAGCTCTATGGACGCGACAATCTAAACCATTAGTTTTGTGATATTGATAGATCCTCTGAACAATCTCGTAGTTATCATGTTACCAAGTACGTTATATTTATTTTGAATGTCTACTATTATTTCAGTTTTTTAATATTTTATTTCAAGCCTAAATTACGTTATATATATACTTAAACCAAAAGCCGACTTTAAATTACAAAAAACTATTTGATCGTACGTATATATAAAAAAAAAAATAGTCAAAATTTTAATAATTTGAAATATATCATTAAAAATAAAAAACAAATGGAACTATCCGCGGAACCTACGATATCAGTTTTCTTCATACGAGTCAGGGATAAGTGATACTAGAATATATCACATATATAAATGAGTATTTAAATATAATTCAAAATAAAAATGTTAATTTGGGTACAAAGTTAATAGCAAAATAATTGTTAAAAAAGTAACACCATTCATGATTTATCATTCGCTAAACTGACAAATGTCACTACACCGTAAAACCTAGTACGCACTATGCTAGTATTTAAGTGTTTCGTTGGAAGCAATTGGGATAAAATGGATAGACTTCACTTAATTGCTTACTAACCTGCTCGACTAATTTTTTGGTGTTGATACACGTTTAGCTACTAAATTACTCATAATATTGGCATAGTGCGAACTAAGCTTAAGTCGTAGTTTTCATTCTGGTAAAGAAGTCTTCTACAGTGCATCTACAGTGTGCGTCAAACTTGTACAAATGAAAAAAATCCTGTGCCTAAAGTATTAAGTATTTTAAATAATTATAATCTAGTCACACTATATCTGACACGTGATATAAAACAACTGATGCTGTCATATACACCCTGTATTTGTCGAAAACTCATACCTAATTACTGCGCAAGTTTTTAACTCGAACACTAAACAACAGTCTACAGTTAGTTATGCAAGTGTCATATGAGTGACCCTCGAACGTAAAGATATTGCGCTAGTGGATTAATTTGGCAGGTTTTGTCATTATACAATTTGTACATACAATATTATATGATATTTTATTATCAAATTATAAATATAAAACTCAGTATACCTACATAGGTTATATTTATAAACCTGTCAGGTATTGTTTTCTAATGTTTATGTCAATTTCACTCGTTTTAATCGTCGATTAAAAATAACATTTTGTGTGACGATTAGTTCATATTCACTATTGCTGTAAGGTATCCAAAACGACGGGAAAGTGAAAATCTTAATAAACCGCGATAAAATCCGTCAAGTTGTTTCATTTAAATAACTTGCATTGTTTTAATAGAAGTTTGAGTGTACAATTTATAATGTAGTAGTGTAACTTCTTTATTCAAATTCCTTAATTCTGTAATGTTTCTATATTTTGCCAACAGTATACATCTCTACAGATATAGTAGTAACTTTTGTTATTAGAAAAAAAAATGTACAAATTTCATGATTATTTATATATAAATAGTTAGATAAAGGAAAAAGAAGTCTTCATTAAAACCAATACTATACTATAGTATAACCGACGTCAAGAAAGAGAAATATTAATTCCTCACTTTAAAATTTAAGTAACGTAACCAGTCATGTTACATAAGGCCTAAACTACTTCAGTAAATACGGTATGTACTTATAACTTGTAATTACAACCTAATTATCTTACATTAATTGGTGTTCACCTTACAGCTTATAAGCTCACTAACTTAGCACTAAGACTTATATATAAATAAATAAACAAAGCTTAGTAAACGCATCAGACTATTTTTAACCGACTTCAAAAAGGAGGAGGTTATGAATTCGTCGGAATCTTTTTTTAAAGTGTTTATAATAATAAGTAAGTTTGCACTAACCACTGGTAGCATATTATGCGTTATATATAAGAATAGGAACGTCAGCGACCTCTGTCAAATATCACTTGAAAAGTATGGTTTGCACAAAAACTTATTGGCATAATTAATAGTTTTAAATCGAATTTATATAAAAACGTTACATAGTTATAAATTATTAAAAAAAATTCAAGTCATAATTCGTTTTTAAAAACATACAATAACATTATTTTATTTTATTGTTGCCGCAAAGGCCCTGGAGCCATGCCAAAATTATTAAAGAAAATAAGGACAGCGGTCGCCATCTTGCCATTGTTTGTGTGCTCCGTCGTAAGGACCTGAAGGAAATATAAGTTTGACTCCTGAAATGTACGCTACCATTTTGCAAACACTGCAAAATGCAAGTAAAATGACCAAGCGAGTTCATTTGGCTACGGGGATAAATAAAAACACGTAACACGTATCCGACGTGCACTCGGACATATATGCATATATGCATCCTGATTGATTTTTTTCGCTTAATCTCTGTAAATAAATTTAATTATATGAAAATTTTTTTGCCCACCCTACCTTACTGGTTTGAATTGACAGCTGTGACGTCACAATATGGCGCTTAGTCCGTCCTATTCTCATTTGAAACGCATAGTACATGTGTTTTTCTTATATTTTTAACCGACTTCAAAAAGGAGGAGGTTATCAATTCGTCGGAATCTTTTTTATCAATTAGGTATTTTATTATTCATATTATAGTTGACGATATACAATAACAAATAAAATGATTATCAAACACTTATGAGTTTATATCAACATGAGGATAAAATGTTATGGCCTCGAATAAAACAATTACTAATCGAAGCATGAGCCATGACCACATGAAAACGGCACAACATCATATTGTGTTATCAGTTGTCTATAATCCATTCATATCTCACGTTATCAAGTATTACTCGTTAAACTATAGGCATGTGACTCCTCTATTAAAACAATCATGTAAACATTGTATCTAGTAAGTCTGAGGCCAGATGGTAGAAAAAAGAAAATATACAGATTTAGTATAATGATATTGGCAATGTCTGTTATGAAACGAGACCAAAAACTGTATGTTTATGAATATTGGTAATATAGAATTTACACCTAAGAACTTAATTTGGCATAACCCATTTTTGCATAAAAACAGATATAAAAATCTGTCTGATCGTTATGGGCCCATTAACGTGTATGTTGATTTCGTCTTTCTATCTCGCTCTAGTATACTGTATACTATTCTCATTTGCATTGCCAATCTGTAGTATATTAAATCTACGGGAAAAACACACGAAGCGCCCTCCAGCGGTAGCGTCAGTAAACTATAACCGCAACTTTATTTAGACTATTACAATGTTTACAATAAGCATAACAAACGTGTCGCACACGGCACCACTCAAGTGCACAATACGGCTGAAAACAATAGCTTTACTAGAAGACCAAGAAAGGCACTAAATTCATAAGATACAGCGCAGAGTAACAATCAATTTATATAATAGTAATTACTCTTTGGACATATTATATATAATTATTATTGACATATAATTACATAGCTTATAAATCAAGTGGTTAAGAGTATTCGGATAAGCGGCGATAACTTCGATATATGTCGCGATTTTGAACCGTATCGCGGAGATAGTCATCGTCTAATCCTGTAACGTTCAAGGCATTCTGTACCTGAAAATGATATGGGTTTAGTTACTGAGGGAATCCTTTATCCTATCATTTAAATTTGAAAAGTGGCAAAATTTGTGAAACATTTGTAGTATCCCATTTCATATTTTATTGGGGAAACGTTTTCTTCACCCGAACCCGAAAAGTATTCAGATTTTCACATACTCAGAGATTTCTTTAGGGCATATTTCTTCCTATACCTTACTCCGCAACGTGTTTGGGTATCATTCCCAATATTCGGAAAACGTTCATTTCGTCACCATATTCTCACAACGTATTTGGAGTTACTTTCCTCATGCTAGTATCAACGAGATAGTTGGGATTATTTATGTACTATATAAAGACGTTTGTGTGCGACGATGGCCTAGTGGGTATGGGCTCGGCCTCTTGAGTGAAAGCCGAGAGGTTCGGGTTCGATCCTGAACTGATACCTAGAAATGGGTTTTTCTTAATTTATACGTGCATCTGAACATGAGACCATTGCTCGCTCACCGGTGAAGGATACATTGTGAAACCTGCATGCCCGATGAGATAAAAAGTATTTGAGAGTGTGTGAAGTTCAACAACCCATATTGGGTCAGCGCATCGGTGAACTATGGCCCAAAACCCTTCTCGCCTGATTTCAAGGAGGAGACCCGTACCCACCAGTGGGACATATAAGGGTTGATATTATTATTATTATATTATATATTGTGTACCTGCTACTGTTTGTCGACGGTGCGCTTGAGCCACTGCGTGAAGTGCCGCAGCTGCCACACGGCGCGCGCCGACTCCTCTCGCAGGCGGGCGTTATGTCGCCTCAGACGACGGACCTGTTATACAGAATTAAATTGGTAGTCAGAACAATCGCTACACATTTGTACAAAGCACATTAGATATATGACTTTCTTATACTTTTTGTATCTCTTTTCACATAGCGTATATTACATATTCACTACAGTGAACATATACAGATTTCTTTTATCGAGAACCTTATCGATTATTGAGAGAAGAAACCCTTCAAGAAATGGTTCAATAACGGTCAGATGTAGTTAAGTTTACAAACATTTAAACCTACCTTACCTTTTTCATAATAGGGATGTTGACAGTATTCATATAAAAATATAATTTTGATGTTAATTGGTAGTTTATACAATATTTTCCCTTATTTTTATTTGATCAAATTAATATTTTAGAAATAAAATGTAACAAAATTTAAAATAGGTCACGTGATAATAAACGGAAATGACGTCACCCGTTCCTATTTAGCGGAAGCGGAAGAATATTGACGTAGTTTTATACACCATTTTCCGTACGCAGTACGTACAACACTTATAAAACCTAGAAGCCATTTTTTATTAACGACAACTAGAATAATTTTATCACTTTTACTATGTTTAATGACATATGACGTCACGTGACAAGTGTTAGCGTTTTGGAACGAAATTTAAATTGCATTATAAAATGCAAGATTTTATAGGCATTAGACGTATTTAAGCAAAAGTTGATAATATTTAGGCCTCCATTAGATATTTATAAATGAATTAAAAACATTTCTGAAAAATGTCAACATCCCTATTAACGCATAAATGTATTTTCATTATATAAAAAATAAATAAATTTTCGATACTGTTATAGAAACAATAATTGTAATGTTTTCTTTTACCTCCTCTTCCAACTGTCGCTGGTGTTTCTGGGCATTGCTGGCGTCCACCTCTAGCACGGCGACCCGCTCGGCCAGCCCGCACGCGCACGCCGTCCGTGCCGCGCCACTCCCACTACGCGATCCCGCCCCGCCCACTTCACGAGCCAAAGTGGGCGTATCCGACACGCTCTGCGACACACTAGCAGGAGTCGCAGGCATAGACTCGTTTGTCTGGTGATGCGGTATAAAGTACATTTATTTGATTTGCGAGTGCTTTATTCTTCTTACGACTATACAACAAAAATTTATATTGACTAGAACAATAACTGTAATAATTACGACTAAACATCTGAGCAAAAACTAGGAATTTGTCTAATTTCAAATTATTGATCTTCATCTCCCCCTTATCCTATTGAAGAGTCAGTGAGATTTATAGAATTGATAAACGAAATTAGATTATATCATAAGATTATGTCGTAAATTTTATACTAACCGGTGCTTCAGACCAGGAGTCTTGTGTGATATCAGTCACTGACGTTTCTAGCGGTGGGTCAGAATTTTCTAACGATGGGTATTGGTGTTCTTCGCATATCTGCACCAAAGGTGTTTAATTGAGGTACAGTAGAAGTTAGAGAGTAACTTACAAAAATTAAATTAAATATGATGTGACAAAGATCTTTTTACATTTTGATTTGAATATATAAGTATACCGATGAGTATACTCCTAACTAACATACTCCTTATTTCTTGATGAAGAAGAAGACCATCACAGATAGCATAACTATTGCCACCGAGACGTGCCTTCATACGTTTCAGGATACTGAATTATTGATAAACAGGGACTGGCACAACAAAATTGGAGCGAATTCTGTTTCATGCGTAACATTGATGACTTCCACATTTACTGATTGCTAACTTGTTATGTATCTCTAATATTATTTTAAATGTAACTCTGTCTGTCCGTCTCTTCATCACACCTAAACCACTGAACCGATTTCAATGAAATTTGAAATGGTGATGGTTTATACCTTGGATACAAGGTACAATGATACAAGGGTAGTTTGAGGCCCGAGAAAATATTATAGTTTTATATACCGGGTGTATTTGGAACGCTTGCGAAGATTAAACCCTAATAATATACTATTTATATACTATAATATAATGCATACAACCATTTATCTCAGAAACGTTTTTTAAAGAAAATTTTAGGACTTGTGTATTTTGCAAACCCGCAATGTATTAGTAAAAACTAAAACGATGAACGACTAAAGCGATAAATCGCGCAGAAGACGTGCGCGGTGCGGGAGTTCGTTCACCTCGTGCATGCGGCGACCTCGTGTATCGCTATCAGCTGATTCAATCCGCTAGCCGTTTATTTAAGTTAAGTTTATTACATTGCTGTTTTTTTTCAAAAAACCATTATTTTAAAGCATTATCATCAAATTCCTGTAACATTATGTTTACTAAACCGGATTATACAAAAAAAAAAGGCAACCAAAAAAAAAAAAGAAAACGCGCTTTTTTCACTTGTATCATGTCAGGCTATGCCAACACTATCATACCTCATCGTTTTCGCAAGCGTTCCAAATACACCCGGTATAGACGGGAACTATGCAGGTAAAACCCTGTGACTGTCGGAAATAAATAAGCCGTCTGGGAGCTTTCAACGAAAACGCTGCCTAAGTCATTTGAGATATAACAAAATAATGCATGGTGGAATTGTGTATCTTATATAGGTCTACAGAAAAGTCCATGGTGGCATGTCTATCTCTTAATGATACTTACAAAATGGGCAGTATAAAGTGGTAATTGAAAAGCTATTTACACAAATACGGTATTAATCCTTATCCTTTTAAATAGGTATGTTAGTATTATAGTAGTAATGCAGCCACATTTCATGAAGATGCAAATTAAATACCTTAGGAGACATGGTGGAATTGTGTATGTGTATATTATATAGTACCTGGCCACAGAAAAGTCTGTGATGGCATATGTCAATAATATGTTACAGATAACATACTACCTATTTCGTATTAAAAAAGATTGGCAATTATAAAGCGGTAATGTAAAAGCTATTTGCACAAATATAGTATTAATCCTTATCCTTATAAAGATAAATAAAATTGGAGTGTCTGTTTGTAATATTAAAATAACCACTTTTTACAATTTTTGTCTGTCCGTCCGTCTGTCTGTCTGTCTATTTGTTCCGGCTAATCTTAGAAACGGCTCGGTCGTTTTTGACTGGATTTTCACTGGCAATAGCTGATGTTATAAGGAGTAACTTAGGCTATAAAAATAATCATCATCAATCCGGGTACGGCTGTAAATCTTAAGTTAACGCGGGTGAAGTTGCGGGCAACAGCTAGTTATATAATATAAAACAAAGTCCTCTGCAGCATTTGTCTGTCTGTCTATACGCGATAAACTCAAAATCTACTAGATGGATTTTCATGCTGTTTCAACCTGAGATACAGTAATTCATGAGGCAGGTTATAGTATAGAATTTACCAAGATTTAGAGTAAATAGTTAAATAATTAAGGATAATTATTGTAAGAGTCGGAAAAATTAAGTCACTTGGGAGCTTACATTGAAAATGCTGCCTTATTTCCTTTAGAGATATAACAAAAAAATAAAGTAGAAAAAAGATTATGATCACTCCGGATACGTCCATAAATATAAGTTAACGCGGGTGAAGCTGCGGGCATCACCTAGTACTGACATAATATGTATAATACCTGCAACATGGCTCTGGTGGCGGTGTGTACTAGCGCTGCCCAGTCGAGCGCGCCCGCATCTGGCAGCGGCAGCGGTGCGCCAGCCCCACCCCCCGCCCCGCCCGCGCGCAACTCACCCAGCTCCGCGTCCATCATGCGCATCAGCTCCTCCTGCGACTTCGTTATATTAGTCTTTGTGATCGAACCTTAGGAGCATGTTGAACTTGTGTTAGAGAGCTTGTAAGATGGCTATTAGATAGTAATGAAAATTATATAAATATATATACGACATAATATAATGTTGCTTAGTATCTCTACTTGTACTTTACATATTATGCTGTCATCTTTTTGAGGTCAATAATATAATATTAAACTAAGAGTATTCAAATATGTTAACAGACAATAGACATACGGTGAGTGAAGACGTGTTTGTAGAGCGCGGACGGCGCGCGTGTCTCGGGGAGTCGTCGTGCGAGCGGCGCCGCACGTCCGCTGCCGCGCCAGTACCCGCTGGAGACGCCGCGCTGCGACCAGACCCACCTGGGCAAAATAATGTATTAGTGAAATCAATAAAAATTAAATAATTGAAATTAAAAAATGATGAATCTTCTCTATTGTAATATTTTAAAATGTGACCATTCTAAATAATTTTTAACTTTGCTGTGTATGTTATGATAAATAGTATAATAAATCTACTAAATGAGCGTACGTAAAGAAATCTTAACAAATTAATATAATTATTACATCAAAACCATACAAAAATATTAATTAATAATTATTAATTAATATTAATATTAATCACTATTATAATAGTTTGGTACACACAATATGAAGTATTATTTAAAATGTAATTAATTATAATATGTAAAATTATTTTACCGGTGTGAGGGAAGCGCTGTGCCGCGCTCCCGGCTGCATGGGTACCACCATCTTGCTTGTTTCTCCCGTGGAACAGCTTTGCTGTGTTTCGGAGAGAAGGGCAAGACAGGCAGTGTATTTACTGGCACCGAGACTTAACATCTTATGTCTCAGGATAGGCAACACATAAATGAGTTGCCTGGGCTCGTCCCAGGTAAACTAGTTTATGTTCATGGGCGACGTCGACCACTTACCATCAGGTGGTACGTTTGCCAGTTTGCCTATCCAACTGACATTAAAAAAAAATTAAAGCGGGTGTCTACGAACCTATGCGTATACGCAGTGCAAGTGTTTGTGTTGGTGTATCCGTACTGTTTAAAAAGCCTATAAGTGTAAAAGAGACGAAGTGTTTGTGATGCGATATTAGAAGAAGCGAGAGCGGACTCATCTCCCTCCGCACCGGCGAACGTAGCTTCGAGAAACATCACTTTTTAATCGTCTACCGTACGCGACCGATAATTTATAATACGCACATAAGTATTGTCGGGACTCATTATTGTAACATAATTCAGAATACACGTATAAAAATCATCAAGATCTTTATTATTAAAAATCACCATCAACATAAATTTGGACCTTCTACGCCGGATGATAAGTGATTCGTCGTGAACTGCATTAATCGCACGAACGAGTCACCTGCAGCACCAGACACCATCGTCGCCAGCAGAGCAGCGCCCAGCAGTCAGGCCAGTCAATCCTTTCATTTTATATCACATCCTTTCAATTATTCACAACTTTAATTTGTGCATTCGTAAGGATAGTTGCATACGCCCATCGTTCGTTATCATTATCTTTATTTTATTATCATCATCATTTCCTTCTTTCTACGCCTTTCATAAACATAGAAATGGGCAAAGACGGTGATGAAGATATTTTAAAGGAGTTAGTCAAAAAACGAGGCGTGGTTAAAAGTAGGCTTACATTGTTTGCCAAATATGTAGACTCGGTTGAGAAAACACAATCACCCGAATTTAAAAGTATTTCAACCGAATTGCAGACGTGCCTGCAAAGGGCCGAAAGTTTATTACAATCTTTTACCGACATTCAGGATGAAATCGACATAAATGTGGCCGATATATATTTAGAAAAAGAGCAATTCGAGAGGGAATCCTTTGAGAACCAATATTATGCCTACGTAACCAAGTCAAAATGCCTCTTAAATGAGTTTAAAACGGAACCGCCTAATATTTCAAATAGTTGTAAAGTTAAATTGCCATCACATTACCGTCGTTTGACGGCACGTACGATAAATGGTTAGAATTTCGAGATACCTATGTGTCTCTGATACATAATTCTAGTGATATAGATAATGTGGAAAAATTCCATTATTTACGCGCCGCGCTTACAAGTAATGCATTAAACGTCATAAAATCGTTAGAATTTTCATCTCAAAATTATATCATAGCATGGGACCTCATAGAAAATCGCTTTAATAATAGTAGATTGCTAATTCAAAACCATGTTAAGGCTTTGTTCTCAATTACGCCGTTAAACAAAGAGTCACCAGTTCTAATACGTAAATTAATTGATAATATTATGAAAAATATACGTGCTCTCAATACCTTAGGCGAACCCACCGATTCTTGGGATACTTTAATTATTTATTTAATTACAAATGAATTAGACCCCACCACGGAACGTGAATGGGAAGTCTTTAAGAGCACTATCATTCATACCAATTCCATTACGCTAGAAAATTTAATTACATTTCTTAAAAATAGGGCTGACGTATTAGAGACTATACATTTATCCCAAAACAAAAGTTCAAACGATCATAATTCGAAAATTATTTCTAGGTCAGATAAAACAAATAAATTAAATTCATTTAATATAACTACGTTAAATAAGCCATCTAATACAAAGCGGCCGCGTACTTGTGTCTTGTGTGACGGAAACCATCCGATCTACACGTGCCACACCTTTTTAAATTTATTCCTTAAAGATAAAATAAAATTCCTAAATGAGAAAAAACTTTGTCATAATTGCTTACACGCCGGCCATTCGGTTAACGAATGTTGGTTCGGTGCGTGTAAGTTATGTAATCAGAAACATAACAGTTTAATACACGGTCAGCACAGCGACGACACCGGTGCATCATCACCGCCAGATGTCGCGCGTAGCACCTGTGAGTCGAACCGTCACAACGTTAGTGGTAGTTCGTGTAATATCGCCTCAATGCATGCCGCGTCGAAAACGAGTCATCACGTAATCGACTGCAGTGAGTCTCATTCATTATTAGAGACAGTACTACTGTCTACAGCTTTAGTAGAAATAGCCGATAATCAAAACAATTATCATACCGTTCGCGCTTTACTGGATAACGGCAGTCAGCATTGCTTTATCGCTGAATCATTATGTAAAAAATTAAATATACCAATGTTACAGTCCACTGTCGAAGTCATGGGAGTAGGTAACTCGGTGACCCACTCACATCTTTCATGTCACATTAATTTAAAATCGAAAATTGAAACCTATAATACACGTATTCATTGTTTAGTTTTACCTTAAATCGTTTCAAAATTACCATCCTCAAATCTTAAGTCTCGTATTAAAATTCCTAACAATATACAGTTAGCGGCTCCCACATTCTATTTGTCATCTAAAATAGAAATATTAATTGGAGCTGATAAGTTCTGGAATTTATTAAATGACGGTTTAATTCGCTTAAGTTGTGGTCCTCACTTACAAAACACAAAATTGGGGTGGTTAATATCCGGTACCTTAATAACCAACAATAACTCGCGCATTAATCGAGTACAGTGTAGTTATTCACAGTCGTTAGATATGCAACTCAGAAAATTCTGGGAACTAGAAGAAATTCCGTCTCAAGTTATATTATCTAAAGACGATTACACATGCGAGTCGTTGTTTAAAGAAACGACCTATCGTGACAACACAGGCCGGTTTCATGTGCGCATGCCTTTATCTCAGTCGAGTGATACACTCGGTGACTCGTACGCGCTCGCGCTGAACCGTTTCTTATCGCTCGAACGTAAACTCGATAGATATCTATATAGATATATAGATGTATTGCGATTTTATGAAAGAATATTTAAGGTTGGGACACATGAGTCGCGTTTATGAATACTCTTCGCCTTACTATTTTTTACCACACCATGGTGTTTTGAGAGAGCACAGCAGCACAACAAAACTAAGGGTTGTTTTTGATGCAAGCGCTAAAACAACATCAGGCAAATCGCTTAACGACATACAACTAATAGGGCCTAGTTTACAAAACGATATATTTTCTATATTATTACGTTTTCGTCAGTTTAAATATATTGCGTGCGCCGATACCGAGAAAATGTATAGGCAGGTTAACATACACCCCGATCAAAGAAATTTATTATTAATTCTATGGCGTGAGAATAAATCAGATGAGCTCGGTGTGTACCAGCTTCATACGGTGACGTATGGCACTGCGTCAGCGCCGTTTCTAAGCATACGGTGCATCAAAGAATTAGCTTCGGAGTGTACAGATAGTATTGTGAAGCGCGCCATCGACGAGGATATATTCGTAGATGATTTAATTCATGGAAGCGATTGTAAAATTTCTTTAATGGACACTTGTAATAAAATTTCAAACGTTTTAAAATCAGGTTGTTTTAATTTACGAAAATGGATATTTAATTTAGAATCTTCTGAATCCGATTTTGATCAATCTAAAGAATTATCACTAGGAGATAATTGCCTAACTAAAACACTTGGCTTAGGTTGGATCTATTCTTTAGACCTCCTGCACTTTACCACAACCAACAATCATGATCACACCGATGTAACAAAACGAGTAATTTTATCGATCGTTGCACAAATTTACGATCCAATGGGTTTGTTGACACCGTCCATCATGATCGCAAAAATAATATTACAAAAATTGTGGTTATGCAAGTTAGGTTGGGATGATCCAGTGCCTGAACACATTTTAATGCAATGGAAAATTTTTGTTGATACACTCGATTATATACAAAACATACGCATACCTCGTCATGTTAGAGTATTTACAAAATATACAGATTTACATATCTTCACTGATGCTTCACAGGATGCGTACGGTGCCTGCGCGTACGTCAGTACTTACGATGACGAGAGCTCGCCGATCGCAGTTCTGTTACTGTGTGCCAAAGGCAAGGTGGCCCCAACCAAACCAGTAACGATACCGCGTCTTGAACTGTGCGGGGCTTTGGTTGGCGCTAAGCTGTACGATAAAATTAAACGGTCATGGAGATTGACCTTTGATAACATATATTTATGGTCAGACTCCACTATAGTTATTAATTGGATTAAAATGTCGCCTAATGTCTTAAAAACATTCGTCCAAAATCGCGTAATTCAAATAAACGAGTTGACAGGTGAGTTGCCGTGGTTCCACGTGCCCGGTAAACACAATCCGGCAGATCTGCTGTCTCGGGGACTCACGCTCGATGCGCTTCACCGCTCGGATCTGTGGTGGCACGGACCGACGTTTATCCGCGAAAATAAAATACACGAGCTAACTCATTATAATACACGTAATGATCAAAACATTAACATTACAGATTTGCCTGAAATACGGTCAAACATTACTTCATTAGTTTTGCAAATAAATAATAATTTTAATTTCGATCGTTTTTCTAATTTTAGTCGCATGAAGCGTGCGTTTGCCTATGTGTTACGTTTTGTACATAATACGCGTACTATAAAGGAGAAACGTAATACAGGTGCGCTCACTGCCGACGAACTCGCCAACTCCTTATCACTGTTAGCTCGCCTTTCACAACAAATATCTTTTTTCGAACTTTACAACGCATTATTAAATAATAATAAATCTTTTCGGCCGCCGAGAAACATATCTAGTCTTGACGCATTTTTAGATTCTAATCGCGTTATTAGGGTTGGTGGCAGACTTAATGATTCGATCACCTTTTCCTATAATAAGAAGCATCCGGTATTATTATGTTCTAAGCACATATTCACGCGGCTATTATTCCAATCTGAACATAAGCGGTTACACCATGCTGGCCCACAATTACTTTTAGCCACGATAAGAGATAGTTGGTGGCCACTTCGAGGTCGTGACTTAGCCAAGCAAACGGTGTATAAGTGCGTTACCTGTACTCGCTTTAGAGGAAAGTCACTTACAGTAAAAATGGGTAACTTGCCTCCTCAGCGATTAGAACCGGGATATCCATTTATACGGTGCGGTGTCGACTATTCCGGCCCAATGTCAATGCTCACCCGCAAGGGGAGGGGCGCGAAATTAGAAAAATGTTATATTGCTTTATTTGTTTGTTTCACAACTCGCGCGGTGCATCTTGAATTGGTTACGAGTCTAAGTTCGGAGGCATATTTATTGGCTTTTCGGAGGTTCATTTCTCGCCGCGGAAAACCTTTGCAGATATTTTCCGATAACGGAAAAACCTTTGTAGGCGCGGCTAAGGAATTTTCTAAATTTTTAGTTAACAATGAACGTAATATTCAGAATTTTTGTACAAATGAAAATATACATTTTCGTTTCATTCCACCGTATTCGCCTCATTTCGGTGGTTTGTGGGAGGCGGGAGTCAAATCCTGTAAATACCATCTTCGTCGGGAAATGGGCAGTGCAAACTTGACATATGAAGAGTTTTCTACTTTGTTAGCACAAATTGAAGCGGTTCTTAATTCCCGTCCTCTGAGTCCAATGTCAACCGACCCCAACGACCTGCTTCCTCTTACACCCGCTCATTTTTTGATTGGTCGGCCGCTCGTCGCGCCTGCCTGCGAAGACGTCGCCGATCAGCCTATATCACGCCTGACTCGCTATGAGCGCATTGAGAATATGCGACAGCATTTTTGGAAGCGTT
This sequence comes from Helleia helle, assembly GCA_963853865.1. NCBI lineage: Eukaryota > Metazoa > Arthropoda > Insecta > Lepidoptera > Lycaenidae > Helleia > Helleia helle. The sequence goes on along the minus strand of OY971418.1, from coordinate 10,378,049 downwards.
GGTCGAAAGAATTCATCTCAGAACTTCAGACTAAAACAAAATGGCAAACTAACCGTGACGCCATCGCACCAGATACACTAGTGCTCATCAAGGAGGATAACTTGCCGCCATTGAAATGGCGTCTAGGCAGAGTGATACGTACCTTCGTCGGAAAGGATGGGATTGCACGGGTGGCTGACATAAAAACCGCCACTGGTGTTATCCAGAGAACTTACCCTAAACTGTGCCCGCTGTTTGAGGAGGAGCGCGGACGTACCTGCTAGCTGGTCTTCACTTACCTTTTCCTTTTGGAGACTGTTGCTCCAAGGTGGGGGCCATGTCTACGAACCTATGCGTATACGCAGTGCAAGTGTTTGTGTTGGTGTATCCGTACTGTTTAAAAAGCCTCTAAGTGTAAAAGAGACGAAGTGTTTGTGATGCGATATTAGAAGAAGCGAGAGCGGACTCATCTCCCTCCGCACCGGCGAACGTAGCTTCGAGAAACATCACTTTTTAATCGTCTACCGTACGCGACCGATAATTTATAATACGCACATAAGTATTGTCGAGACTCATTATTGTAACATAATTCAGAATACACGTATAAAAATCATCAAGATCTTTATTATTAAAAATCACCATCAACAGCGGGATATTTCGACATTATCTACGAATGTCTTGTTCACGAGACTTATTATTATATTATTATTAATGTGAAATTAAGTTTGCTTGTTACGCTTTCGCGCGAAAACTACTGAGCCAATCATCATGAAACTTTGTACACATATTCTTGGAGGTATTAGAAGTAACAAAGGATACCTTTTATGAAGAAAAAAAAAAACAAAAATCTTATCCTGTGCAGACGAGGTCGCGTGCACCAGCTAGTATTAAATAATTATTACGCCCATGCCCAATTAAGGTGATTGAAAGCCTACCGGTGCCGTAGCCGGAGCTATCGGAGCGCGGCGGGGAGTGCGCAGGCGCGCGCCTTCGGGGCTGCTGCGCCCACGCCTCTGCGCCGCGCAGGCACTCGCAGCGACCGCTTGAGGCAAAAGTCACGCTCACCTATGCGACACGAGACAATCACTACTTATTACTTTCGCAAATAAATAAATAATAATTTCATCTTTCTTGAAAAACATGAAAATATTCAAACTATAAGGTGCCACCATTTTTGTTTTTAATGTAAGCCATCTAAAAATTTGATTATGATCCAAGAAGGATTATATGCCGAAAGAAATTGAGAGCCGCTATGTTAATATAATACATACTGTGACAGGGTCGGAGGTTTTTAGCAGGTCAACAAGATGGTCGTGCGGCAGAGCGTGCACGGCGGCGCGGCACACCTCTAGCAGTCGCGCGCCAATTTTGACGCCCGCGCGCGCCGCCGCTCCGCCCCCTTCAACGGCTGTCACTAGTCCATCAGCTTGCACATGAAACCCTAAAGAGAAATTTATATATGTTTTATGTACATAAATAAAAAAAAAACATTTTATTTATTTATTTTTAACAGCCACCTGATGTATTACGTACGTCAAATGTCACTACAACCCGAGGTAGACGGGTTATCAAATTTTTATATAGGTACCCAACGTAAGTTTTTAAAAACTTACCAAGAGACTATAGCTTGACCGCTGTAAAGTCGACCCTCCCGATGGTATGCGGGACGCGGGGCGGGAGGTATGCACGGGTCCACACGGCATTGTGGCCACAGAGATTTATCTCGAGATATCTCAAGATAAATCTTCGTGTTATTGTTTAGGTGAATGATTATAATTGTTTGATTCATGTGAGTGTGGCAAATAATAGACTGATTCTATATTTATTTTTATTATATATTATTTTTATATATACACAATTAATTAAGCAACTATGTTAGAAAATAAAATACTAAATATTAAGCACTAAAATATAAATTAATATCTAAAAAAGTTGTTTAAGATTAACATTATCATCATTCATTTAGTCATTCTTCATCGGAATCATATTCAGATTCTGAGTCCGACGAAGATTCAGATGACGTTTCTTCCGATAGTTGTATAATGAACGGTCGGTACATGTCATCGTAATTTTGATCAATGAACCTATCTTGTTGTAGGTAATCGTTTTCTATTTTTATTACGTGATCCACACATTTCTTCCATTGATCTGTGGAATACTCGGCGAATATTTGTTGTAGTTTATTAGACTTAATAACTAATAATAACTAATTCCATATTTATTGTTGGATGTAACTAAGTAAAATAATCGCATGTGTAGCGGGCACAATGCTTCAACTGCGCGAGCTCTAGCTGCGTACGTTATTCGACGTCGGTGGCCGACATCGGACTGATTGATTGGTTGAGCGCTACCCGTCCGCGGACCATCGGGAGGGTCGACTTTACAGCGGTCAAGCTTTAAGTTAAGGTCAATTATATCCACACTAACCCAAAAAGAATAGAATACAAAGATGCAGATTAAAGTCATATCAATGAAGGAACATTTTTTAAGTATGTTCTTTACTGAAATCCTGTTTATTGGAAAATACTACAGGTACTAATCATAGTACCGTAATACATTTTATTAATACCTGGAGGCCCATAGGCTTGAAAATATTCAGCAATGGACGGAAAGATGATGATATTTATATTTGTATTGTGATAACTGTTTTTTGACAATTTTGACAATCAATTTCATTACATCATTTCAATTTAAAAAAAAAAGTCAATTTACCCAATTGATTGGCAGCGCCGCGCTCGAGCGTCAGTTCCGTGAGCTCGTGCGCGTGCGAAGGTGCGACGCTGGCGAGGCGCCGCAGCAGCGCGTCCGCCCCCTGCCGCCCCGCCCCACCCCACCGCAATCGCACACTCTCGCCGCGGTGGTAGTATACGCGCGTCCACCCACCGCTACACACCCATCCTGGCAACAGTGCACGTTGAGACATTGTTTCACATGGTTACTATCATTACGGATTTTTATTTGAACGCCAAAGAAACTGACACCCGTACACGGCATCCAACTAAAAGCATAAATGAGAATTTTTGTGTGTTTTTTGGCCTTTAGTTTGTATTTATTATTGTTAACTGACTATTTTCGTAGTAGTTTTTATTTAGGTTTACTTATTCCTGTTAATACCAGAACCCGGACTATGGATATATATACATAAATATAAATTATATTAAATTATATGTTTTAAAAATTTTATGCTGAAAAAGGGATAAAATTGAATGCCGGATGAAAAAATATTCAAGAGGCAGCCATACGTTTTATAAATTTGGAGTAAAAATGTTTCTCAATTCTCTGTGAAGTCAGAACCATGCTAATTTTTCTCATTACTTTTATTTACATTTACATTACATATAAATAATTACCTAGTAAAGTGACTGTGGGCAGCACCAGCACTATCTGTCGTGTGCTCTCCTCAATGAGCACGATGGTGTCGGCCGATATGCCCATGATACACTCCAACACTGTCCCACCAGCGCCTTCATCTTGAACTTGAACCTGTAACATATACATATAATTCACTTTTAATGCAAAGTTTTGATTTGGTTTTTACTTTTTAGTTTTACATTGTCTAAAAAGGGACCTCTATTAGTAACTTCAACAATATACGCATATGACGGAATATCACGCACACGCTTTGGTCCGAGTGCAAATTTAAAATTTTGGTCAGTTAGAAGCATTATATATGTTTTATATAAAACTTCACAAATGAGTGCCAGTTGTCTAGTGGGTATGGGCTCAGCCTCATGAGTGAGAGGTTTGGGTTCGATCCTGACACCCTGTGATGCCTTGAAATGGGTTTTGAAGAAAACATCGTGAGGAAACCTGCATGCCTGATGAGATTACGATTCTTTGAAGGTGTGTAAAGTTTACCGACCCACATTGGGCCAGCGCATTGGTGAACTATTGGTGAACACCTCTCCCGATTTCGATGAGACCCGTGCCCACCAGTGGGACATATAAGGGTTGATATTATTATTATTATATTATTTTATACATAATATAAGACTTGTGATTATTAAACATAACATGTTATAATGCGTTATTTTCAGTTATTGGTAACAGTTCACATACTTGGAAGCACAACGCGCCGCCAATCAGTACATCATTGCTGCAATCGTCAGTCCTCGGCACAATGGTGTTGTTGCTAGAATTGCTGCCGCTTTTCATTAGCAGGGATGAGAAGATAGCTGAAAATTTACAATGTCTTCATCATGAGGCCTACATATTAGCTTAATCAGTACTTTTATGTAAACTGCCAGTAGAATTAAATATCTAGAAAAAATATTCCTTCAATGTATATACGAATGGAACGGCTTAAGAACAACTATCAATTATTGCATATTTGACTATAGGGTTACGGGAAATAATATTAAACATATTTCCACATCTTGTCAGACATTCTTTACGGGCGAAAAGTGTAGTTATGCAGATAGATTTATAAGATATTATAGACATTGGGTAACACAAACTGTATAGCATGCCTCACAAACAGAGCATTGAGAGTGCAGCTCTACATGTAAAAAAAATATTGTACCGGAATATATTATTTTATCATCTAGTAACAATGTGCCGAAATTCTCAATTAATATGACGTTCTATTAAATAAAAAAAAGATAAGTACTGTGTTTTTTACAAAAATATCAGACTATTTAATCATTGCTGAGCAACTCTCTCTCTCACACACATACACACGCACACACACACACACACAGGTCAATAGATGAGTCTTCCATTTTACAAATTATGATCTTTTTTTTATCATCTAAAGTAACACACTGCGGACTTTCTCATTTAATATGATCGTTCAATTCACTGTCGCTTAGTTTTTATTATATTATTTATAAAAGCTGACATATAACTAACAAATGTGTAACATAGCATTTTTTAACAGACTGTTTATTTGTTGCTAAGCATATGGCAGGCTTTTACAATTACCTGATCAAATTTTATTGTGGAAAAGATTGTGAGTGTGCACTTTTCGATTTCCAAAACTTTTTTTACATTTAATGTAATGCATAATACATGTTCTTACAGGCTACTAGGATTATGTGAGGTGTGGTTCAAAAATATTTATTTTATTACGTGCCAATTTTGCCTATAAAAGTTACTAATTTTAACCATAAATTTAGCTAAGTTTAAAGCAAAGCAGCAAGAAAAAAATTAAGCTAACTTTGCAATCTAGATATAATTTAACATAAAAACCTTACAGAATTTCTGTCCGGACTCCACTGTGGTGGCTGTCACGTAATTCTTGGCCAGATCCTTGAGGTACTCTTGTCGCGTGCGAGTCGCCATGGTACTGAACTTTGGTGACTGTATGGCTGCGTTCTCGCCGTTTATTATCTGCAAATATACTAAATTTTAAGTATTTATTTTACTTCATCACTGTCATTTAATTAAATATTCTGTATAGTTACATCGTTTCGATAAAATTGAAGTGTCTGTTTGTAATATTAAAATAACCACCTTTTATTAGATGCATATGTATGTAGTATGTATTTAAGGGTGGGGACACCAGCGAGGCCAGACGGGCGATCAGTCCTCATCAGCGGGACCATTTCACCCAAACTATGTAGTATGTACCTATACACGGCACATAGATCAATTTCATTTTTTACAATTTTTGTTTGTCTGTTTGTTCCGGCTAATCTCTGAAACGACTGGGCCGAATTTGTCGGGACTTTTACTGGCAGATAGCTGATGTTAATAGGAGTAACTAAGGCTATAAAAATAATTATTATCAATCATGGTACGGCTGTTAATCTAACTTAACACTGGCAAAGCTACTAGCAACAGCTAGTATATAATATAGAACATATAGGGTATCTTATAGGTTTTCCTTAAAGAAACAGCAAAAGATATGATAAGTCCAGCTCATGTTTTATCGGGTTTAAGTTAATATGAGATTTAGCTTTCAATAGTTATTAGTTATAACTGATGATAATTGCATAATATAAAAATAATAAGCAAACAGCAAATTTTGTACTTTTATATTGCTATCTTTGTAATACCATCCGTATTTACAGTGCTGTACATTTTATTTTGATTGCATATTTTTTTTAATGATCTCAAACACATTAAATAGATACTTAAAAGAAACTAGGTTATTTCTTTCTAACATAGAAATACATACTTTCAGTTATCATAACCAAATTTTATGTCATCATCTATATGCCCTCTCAACGAGCATCAATAATATCGCTCTAATAGAACTACCACAAACTTACCTTACTTAAAAGCAAATCGGTAAACGCCTCTCCCTTCGGATAAACAGCGCCATCTTTGATCGGTGGCCCGAACAATGGCACTTCTTTCGCACGACTTACAGCTATACTATAATGAGTGTTCTCCGAACACGGGTCTATCACTCGTACCACCACAAAAACGTGTTGGAATTGAGATCGAATGTTGCGCGGTGTGAAAGGGGCCGCGCCGGGCTCTTGGAAGACAATCGTGACAATATCGTTCCCAATGTGCCGTTTTCTCAGCAATTGTTGTCTGTTGTTCGGCGTGTAGGGAAGCATGGTGGACACGTGAAACATTATTTCGCAGTCTTGATACGTCGTGTACACAGAATATAGACCGGTCGAGTCGGTTCGGTTGTCGAGGCCCGCTTTGTACTTATCGAAGTCCTTTAATCGCACCGTCTGGCCGAGCATTTGAAGAAACTCTACGAACGCGGGCCCCGCCTCTTGGTTATTGTACATCTCTTCCTCGGTACTCTGTCCGCTCTTACAGTACATTACGCCGACCTTATAATGTCTAGTTAGCCGCTGTTCGTCCAATCTTAACAGCTGTTCTTCGGTACTCTGAATTCCTAACCTGAAATGTTCCAACAATACAATATGTAAAATAAGCAGAATCGAAACGTTTATACGGTCGAAAACTGACTGATCTAATCTTTAGGTCTTTAACTAATTGACTAAAATCGCGTGAAATACTACACTATAACTAACATTTAAAAAATATATATTTTTGACGAATCGTATGACTTCTAAAAGATTTCAAAGAGATTTTATGGAAAATCCTCAACGAATAAGAAACTACAGGCCTACAATTATTTAAATTATAGTTTCCAAACCAGATAAAGCCCAAGATAAAAGCTAGAAAGTAAGCAACTGGGTGAGTGGGGCGGGGCGGGGCAGTACCAGTTTGTGTATCGTTAGTTACACAAAAATTAAACAATTTATAACAACAACCAAGGCAAGTACGAGTCTGATTCGCACGCGAGTGTTTGTAAATAAATATTTATTTATGTAATCTAACAACTTTCGATTATCATATTTGTTCTTTACCATAAGTGTATCAGAGATTCGATGTCCAAAGCAACTTATAGATTTAGTTTGACATACATACAAGCAGATAATGGAGTGGTCCCCACCATGGTTCTGGCCTTGTCGTGGCGGTGGGGCTCAGTAGTGTGGGACTCAGCGCAGCGTGTCCCACATACCCGCCTGGGGAGACCCACTCCCCCGCGGGATGCCTCAGAGCATTTCCCGGCGTTAAAGAATAAAAAAAAAAAGAAGATAATGGAGTGGTCCTATAATGATTCATTATCATTTTTAATAAACGCCAATAGCCATTTTTTTAATATCGCAGGGAAATTCTTATGGATGCAGCCAGGATCTTCGGGTAGATCCTGACCCAATGTGTGACTCGCACCTGGGAGTGTCACCGTAACTAAAACACACTACGATCGCCTTCAGCCGGTTTGTGAGAGTCCCGGATTCGCAGGCAACAGGATCACCTCTGCAGTCCTTCACCCACCTCCGAATTAACGCCTCGTCCTTCCTAGTCGACGAACCTGCAGGATCCCGACCAACGTAAGACTCCCACCGAGCGACCTCCCATTCGAGCCATAGGAGGGCGTCTCGGCAAGAACACGCATATAGCCCTAATAAACATAACAAAAATACATATGTGTTTTCAATAATTACCTTAAACAACTCAGTTGCAGTTCTGGTGCTATATGTTCTAAAACCTCCTTAGTGTTGTATGTTTCGCTGTTGTTGCTGGGCTTGACGATGGGCAACGCGTCTTCGAGTATCGACCCTCGCAAGGTGAGCAGCTCTGACGTCCGTATGATGAGACGGTATTGCCATGCCAGCTGAGAGACGGGCGCGGAAGCATCACCACCGCCTCGACGTAACTCAACTCTATCTTTCTTTATTGATATCGCTACAGGGCCCAAGTTTTCATCCATGCCCAACCAATTTTGATGACCTGCATTAGTTTAATATTGTAAGTTACATGTGACACAATAACTTTTATGATGAAAATATTATCAAAAAAAGAATAGAATTATAGTCTATTAACTTAACTTCTTACTTTTCTTCTGAGTTCTGAGTCCACTACTGATCAAATAAATTGACCGTTTTAGGAACTTTAGTATTATGTATGCTAATATAATAATAGGTGTTATACCTATAAAACCTAACCTATGAAATTGCCGTTCTGCAGTACTGGCCATTTCAAATCAAAATATTTTTTGTTTGGCTAAGAATTCTAATTTCAAATTTATTTTAAAAACATGGAATTCTTTTTCCAAAAATAGTCATTTGTTTATTGATTAGTGTTACATTTTCATCGCATTTCTTCATCTTTTTCGTCATCATGGATACTTTAAAAATTCGTATAATTATGGAATATGAGTACCGTCGTGGGAGGGAAGCGCTGTGCCGCGCTCCCGGCTGCATGGGTACCACCATCTTGCTTGTTTCTCCCGTGAAACAGCTTTGCTGTGTTTCGGAGAGAAGGGCAAGACAGGCAGTGTAATTACTGGCACCGAGACTTAACATCTTATGTCTCAGGATAGGCAACACATAAATGAGTTGCCTGGGGTCGTTCCAGGTATACTAGTTTATGTTCATGGGCAACGTCGACCACTTGCCATCGGGTGGTACGTTTGCCAGTTTGCCTATCCAACTAACATAAAAAAGCAACGCGGCACAAGCGGTACGCAACATCAACGACGTTTACGGAGCTAACACTACAAACCAACGCACCACCTGTTATTAGTTTGCTCGCTTCCGTTCTGGAAATTTACAACTGAAAAATTAACCTCGCCGTCGTCCGAAGACTTTGGTCGACAATGACGAATTAAAGGTGATTGTGGAAGCTGATGATACACAATCTACGGCTGAATTAGCAGCAGCTTTCGACGTTAGCGTCAAAACAATATTGGCCCATTTGCGTCAAATTGTTCATGTTTGATGCGAGTAGCAAGAGATCGGCCGTCTTGGCGTTAATTGAGGGAGGTCTATGTTCAGCAGTGGACGGAAAGAGGCTGATGATGATGATGAAGCGCTTAGCAAGTTGGTTGGATCCTGGTTCAGCACCTAAACAATGCCCTAAACGAAAAATACCCCTAGAAAAGTGATGGTCACTGTTTGGTGGTCTAGCACTGGTGTGATTCATCAAAGCTTCTAACCAAACGGGGTGAGCATTACTGCAGATGTGTACTGTGAAGAACTGAACACAATGATGGAGAAGCTGGCACATCTCCAACCAGCATTGGTCAATCGCTCGTCTCCGCTACTCCTGCACGACAACGCGCGACCTCATACGCGTAGACAGTCTCCAAGTTGCAAGAACTGGGGTTGAAAGCTCTCCGTCATCCGCCCTACTCACCAGACCGTGCGCCTACAGACCACTACTTTTTCCCAAAATTTGGATAGCTTCTTGGCGGGAAAAAAATTCAATACCCGAGAGGCAGTACAAAATGCCTTTGAAAAAATTGTTGCCTCCCGTCCAGCTGATTTCTTTAAGAAGGGCATCAATAAACTGAAACTGCATTGATGGCAAAGATGCATTGATTGTATGGGAGATTACTTCGATTCATACAAATAAAAAATACATGAAAATAATCGTTTAAATTTTTTCATACAAAACGGCAATTTCATAGGTAAAGACCTAATATATGCTATGCTTATTATTAATAGTAAACGATAATTGTAAGAGCAAATACGTTTTCTTTTTTTTCAGCCAATACGAGTCCACTGCTAAATACGTATACACTCCCGTAATTGTTAAATAAAGAAACTGTAAAATTAAAAAAAAAAATTAAAGGCCTGTTTCGTCAGCTTGAAAGTCGTGCTGCGTGCACATCAAATATAAATTTGTTTCAAATTACCGAAGAAGAAAAAGTTATCTAGCCATCTTTAAAGGGTAAGATGACAAAAATTATAAGTATTCATTTTTATAACATTTATAACCAAACGTAAATAACGTTCGCCGTTCTTCGGTTTTCGTCTCAATGGGTTTTGTATGCAATATCCGGATATATCACTCGATAGGAATGTGAAATGCCTATCGAGTGATAGGTCACCCTGTTCAAAATATATCATCACGCATCTCGAGTCAAAATGTATAATCGTTGAGACATTGAAATATTTAAAAAACTTACGTAGTTTATAGAAGTAATTTCTATAGTATAGGGCTCCAAGGTCTTGACTTTCGATGGGTAGCGGTGATGATGTTCTAAAAAAGGGGCATCCCTTTTGCCAATGCGTTTTTCCGGATGGAAACTCTAATACTGAAAATCCATAAGATGCCCGTGGTCGGTGCCAACCACCAAATTGTCCAGGTATAGCTCCCCTAGCCGTACGATAGCACAGCGACACACACCGTTCTTCTTCACCTGTAAATAAATGTACATTTATAGTAGAAGCCACTGCAGTCATATATTTAATAAATTTGGCATATGGATATTGAATAGGAAGCTGACACATCTAATATTTACAGCCCATATTTTTTTTACGTCATAAGGAGGCAACCGAGCAGTCGGAGCCTTATGGTGACTATCGACGCCCATACCCGCACAACCAAAAGTAATGCAGATGCATTGCCCTCCTTTTCCTTATCTCCCAGTGGGCCACCGAAAACTCATAAACCATACGAAACGCGATAGCGTAGTTGTCACTTGACGCCCGACGGTGTTATAGAGGCGCAGTCGTGCCAACCCAGTTTGTCACTACCTCTTTCTTATAGATATAGTACATTTCAGAGAATCAGCGACAGGCTTAGAAATACTTATGAAAAATTTAAGCATAAAACAAAAAAGTTGGTCTGCAGTCTGCACATGAATGCCTCCAATAAAAAAATATGATAAACAGCCTCATAAACCTCGATACAGTAACTATTGACGGGGAGTCATTGGAACATGTGAGAGTATATGTATCTAGGCAAATTGATCCTTTGATGCAAACAGCAACATAAGTGATATAAATAGAAGAATAAAATAACTTGGAAGAAATACTGGAAACATAGAGAGAAGTATCTTGAAGCTGAGAAGAAAGTAGAAATCAAGAAATGTATTAGATATTCACAAGAAAATTAAGCTGACAGATGCACTACAGTACACGCTAAGACAAAAATGAAAAATGGCAACATGTGGCAAGATACAAGGATAAAAGGGGACTAAACAAGTGACCAAATAGCAGAGACCTCTAGGAAAAAGGAGCATTGGCAGGCAAAGAAGATGGGAAGACAATATAATACAGGTATATATTTTTTTTTATTTTTTATTTATGTATTATTGCAATCTGTTTTCCCTTTAACATTCAGCAAACGGTTATAAATGTTTCTCGTCTTGGAGGACAGTGACATATCCCCTTTATAGGTGGTTTTTATAAAGTTTTGTCTTATTCAGGAGTTATGAGATCCTTTGTTGATTTCCTTTTTAGTCGTTTGAAAGTCGTATCGATATTCATCAAGCTCATGGCTAGTATATTCGGATGTTTGTCCAGTCTGGTCTTATAGGAACGCATTAGGTATTTGGTCTCTTCTTGAACTGTTCTGATTCGAAGGTCGTGTTGTAATTGTTGGTTCGTAATGAACCAGGGAGAATTAGTGATTATCCTAAGCATTTTTTATTGGAAGCGCTGTAGGATTTCTATATTTGAGTTAGATGCGGTCCCCCAAAGTTGAATCCCGTAAGTCCAAACAGGTTTGAGTATACACTTGTATAGTAGTAACTTATTTTCCAGAGACATTTGTGATTTTCTGTTGAACAGCCAGTACATTTTCCTGAGCTGTATACCAAGGGCTTTTCGTTTTGTAAATATATTTTTTCTCCAGGTAAGACGACGATCTAAATAGACTCCAAGGTATCTTCATTTGCTTCATTTGCTTGGGCTATTTGAACTCCATTAAGCGATACGGGAGGGCACGTTTCTCGTCTCGTGGTGAAGGTTACCTGTACCGATTTAGTTTCGTTGGCCTTTATCCGCCAGGCACGCAAACAATCTGTGATATGGTTAAGGCATAATTGGAATGTGTTACTGGCTTCCGTCGGTTCATCGTGGACTGTTAAAGCTGCTGTGTCGTCCTCAAAGGTACCTATCAGAACTCCGTCGGTCATAGGTAGATCTGATGTAAAAATAAGATACAGTGTTGGGCCGAGCACGCTACCTTGGGGCACTCCAGCATATATCCGATGGAGTTTTGTTATGTCTTCTCCTAGCTTTACATAGAAATATCTCTCAGCTAAATATGATTTAAGAAATATGTAATAGTTGGTTGGGAGTAGTGTCTTTATTTTGTAAAGCAAGCCTTCGTGCCAAACTCGGTCAAACGCCTGTAAAATATCCAAAAACGCTGCACAACAGTATTTCTTATTTTCGAAGGCTTTATGAATTTCTTCTACTAGTCTGTGGACCTGTTCTATAGTACCATGCTTTTTTCTAAATCCAAACTGATGGTCAGGAATTATATTATTTTCGGCTATGACGGGGTTCAATCGGTTAAGGAAGAGGATTTCCATTACCTTTGACAATATGTACAGTATGCTGATCGGCCGGTAGGATGATACGTCTTCAGGAGCTTTGCCAGGTTTGAGGATCATTTTGATTTGAGCTACCTTCCATTGAGGTGGAAAAATGCCTCTGAGGAGTATAGCATTGAACAAGTATGTCAAAAATGTGATAGCTACTTCTGGTATTTCACAGATAAGTTTTGCGGTAATCAGATCATACCCAGGTGCTTTCTTTTTATTGAGATTTCTAATAATTTCAATTACTTCCTGTTTCTCTATTTTTCTTAACGGGGGATCAAGTTGGAAAGGCTCATCCAGGCGCTTAAGGATATCTTCACTAAGGGGACTTGATATGTTATCCATTATGTTTGGTGTGAAGACATTATCTAAATGAGAAGCAAAAGCTTCACCTTTCTCTAGGTTGCTTTTAGCCCAAGAGCCATCCCGTCTGCGTATCGGAGGATTGGAGGCAGTTGGTTTTTTGAGGTTTTTGGTTACTTTCCATAAGGAATAGTCGCTAGCTGCAGAAGTATCCAAGTTGCGCAAGTGGTTTTGTATCATATCGTTTTCTTCAGTTCTTAGTAGTCTTTTAAGCTTAGCTGTTAGATAGTTCAATCGTGTTTAGTCCCTGGGAAATCTGGTAGTTTGCCACAATTTGCGAGCTTGTCTTTTTTCTACTACATGTTCTCGAACTGACTTCGAGCAGTCAGAATTAAGGGAATCTTTTGTGGTAGGGATGCTGTTCCATGCTGCGTTTTGTACACTCTCATTGAAATGTTCAACCGCTAACATAATCTCCATTTCCGTTTTCAATGGCATATCTGTGTTGATTGTGGTCTCTAGTCTCTACTAGTGAGCGAAACCTGTCCCAGTCAGTTCTGCGACTATGCAACCATGCTGTTGGTTTCACGTGTATGAACTTCTGGTAAACCTCCAACAGTATATAATACAGGTGACAGGAAAAGAATGGATGAGCGTCCCCATGGGCAGAAGAAGATGGCTTTAGATGGAAGACATTTTCACTTAAAAAGGACCATGTGATGAAGAAATAAAACAACTGAAAAAGCCGAAATAGAAACAAAATATATATTTGGCATTATACTGGAAATAAACCTTAAAAAATGTATATATTTTTATTTATTTTGTGGTTCCAATATGTATGACTAAATATGTACAGTTATTCCCTAAGATAGTAAAACCATAACCATACTACTATTTTGTACCCACAAATAAATCGTATTTGCATTATAGGTACAATATGAATAAGTAAATATTATAATGAGTATAATTTTCATATAATATCCCTTGTTATATTTTAACAAATGTTATAAAATAAAGCAAGGAATATTTTAAAGCAGCCTTATAATCATAACATCTTCAATATGTAAATAATGTACTTTACATAGTTTGTTAATGCATGACTGATAATATTAATAAAAGAACTAGCTGTTGTTTCACACGCACATGCTGATTAATTGATGATAGCATAGCCATTAAAAACGAAAGTTTAATGCATACAAAATTGAAGTGAAGAGAAAATTTGAAGGTAAAAGGACTGATAGAAATGTTTTTAGCTTATTAAGTTTATTGTATAACTAGCTGTTGCCTGCAGCTTCGCCCGCATAACTCAAGTCCTATATATCACAGCGGGATGTTATATAGCCTATAACCTTACTCGATAAATGGGCTGTCTAACACTGAAAGAATTTTTCAAATTGGACCAGTAGTTGTAGTCCTGAGATTAGCGCGTTCAAACAAACAAACAAACTCTTCAGCTTTATAATATTAGTATAGCTATATAATGTATTAAATTCATATTATTTGATATCATAAGTTTTTTTAAAATATACCATTTAATAATACATCTTGTTTAAAGCAATTTCCTTCCTTAAATATTTTAATTTTAAATACTGCTTATGTCCTAACTTTCTGATAACAGAGTATAGACAGATATATTTTAATTTTAATCTTCTATTTATGGAGAGCTGTCTGATATTTACTGATTTATCGATATTAGGTACACCAACAGCACTACATATTCATATACCTACAGTAGAACCTTGTTAAGTCAAACCCCAATAAGTTGAAAACCTCCATATCTCAAAAAAATGTTTTATTCCCTTTCCTTCAAACACCAAAACCTCAATTACTCGAAATTTCAAACCTCTATTAGTTGAAATAATCAGTCCCTCCAAGCCATTTTGGTACATATTTTCCCTACATAACTCGAAAAATTACCCGTTTCACTCAGTATCATGAATTATTTTATATATATTATGATGATTTATACATATCACGATTTATTTAAATACATATATTTATTTTACCTATCTAATATATAAGAATGAATCTCAGCCTTTTTATAATTCGACCAAGTTGAAATTCTCTATAAGTCGAAAACACCAATTTTTTGGAGTCTCCTTTGAAGATAGACTTATAGAGGTTTTACTGTTGAATGTATTAATAAGTTCAGCATCTAATATGTATACCTTTGAGTATTATTTAATTAAAAAAAAAAAAAACTTAAGCATAATATTGCTTGGGTAAAAAACAATTTGGAAGTCTTGAACCTAGATACTAATGTAAACACAACAATATTGTGTTGTGGGAATTTTGTGTCACTACTATGATTCAGATTCAGACATTAACTTTTAATAATTACTTAATATAAGGTTATTTAAGTATATTAAGTAACAATATCAACTGTATCATTAACAGTTTAGCACTACTCTCAATACTGTGTGTAACATTTCAAAACTCTTTATTATTCATTAGCTACTCATAAATCTAGACATAACATAATCATTTTATTTCTGTTAAATTAATCAATTATTTAGATAGTATGTTTAAATCCTAAAGCCAAGGTATATTGCACTAAGAATGATAAATTCCAACATTTTTTCAACAATGTCCTGTTATAATAAACATTACTCTGATGCATATTATTTTTCACATAAGTAGGAAGCACCACAACACACTTTCTTATCTTTTCATTGTGTTAAGTGGCAAGCCACTACAAATGACACTAGAGTCAGACATTTGTGTAATAATTGCAATTAATTACATTACTTTTTTTCTTTTTTCGGATGGATCTATGCTAACGGCCCGAAGGCCCTAATGGTACATCGGATTAGTGTGAGCCCATTTGGCTCACTTTTGGTTTGTAAAAGTAGGGGGTTGCCCCCCACCAACTGTGAAATCTGCGACCACACAGCCTGGCGTCGGGTTGGGACATACATTACTTTCAATGTTTTACATGCTATGTAGTTTTGTTCAGCAACATGAAGAAATTTTGTAAGATAATTAACAAAGTTTTTTTTAAATGAAAGAGTTCTATTAAAAATATATATTTTACAACACTACATAATATTAATATTTTGTGTTAGTTTTGATTATATAATTAATAGGTGTGGATGAAGTATTGGTAGGCCATTAACCAGGTGGGAAGACGATCTCCAAGCAGTGGCCCGTCTGTGTTGGATGCGAGTGGCGAGGGATCAGCCGTATTGACATTCATTGAGGGAAGCCTATGTTCACCATTGGGAGGATAAAGGCTGATGATAGTGATGTCAATGATGCTGAATGCATAAATAATTAAAAGCTTTTATTTAAAAAACATGTTACATAAGCACATAAACTTACCACCGAGCTCATTTCTAAAGAACGGGCAACTTTCAAGTAATTCATTAGATCTTCCATCACCCATATCAGGTACTGCATCTTCACCAGGAGGTAAGCCACGAGTAGCTAATAAGGAAGCTGCAGAAGCTCCTGTAGTTGTATTGCGCCGTCTGCTTAATAATGCACCACGAATTTCAGCAGCATAACTTAGATTAGCAAGCAGCGATTGACAATCATAGTGTGCAAAATGTTTTCGTTTGTTTGTATCAGGTATAGCAGGGATAAGCCCATCTCCATCATTACGTGTTACAACCGGAGCTGCTCCACCCCATAACTTGTTTAGTTTTAATCTCGGTTTAGGACTTACACTAGCTCTTGGCGTTGGCCCGTCAGCATGATCACTAGTTAACACTTCGGAAAATCTATCTGTGATGCGGGTCAACCCTGGTGGCTTGTCTGGGGCGGAGATGCTATTAAAGTTGTGTACCATTGCTGGAAATCTTTCACCTGCTCCTGCTATCACGTCAATTGAACCGTGGCTTCCATATTCACGCCGTAACCCAGATGCTGACGGATGTTCGGCGTATATCAAATCAAGACTTGAATTACTGCGATATATAACATCTCTAACTTCCTTTCTCCTAAGATGATCAGGAGCATACATGGCATTATTTTGACAGTTACCAGATACACAAATTAAGATCAAATACTTTTCTCAGTTTGCAATGATAACTTTCTGTATTATTTTACGATTTAGGTACACTTAATGTCATTTGCTCTAGTAAAAACATTGAATTAACACTTGCTTTTTCCTATGATACAGTTACTTCAAAAGTAGCACAAAACACTGATTTCAATAAACGAGAACAATAATATCCAGTTTGCAGCTTTGGGTTTTAAAGAATTCACATATAATTTTGTCGAACTAAAATACTTTGGAATATCTACGTTTTTTCTTCTTAATTTATTGGGAACACTCATTTCACTACAAAAGATTACAAAAAAATTGCGGACAGCAGATCGCATTTTTTATAAATAAATTTGTAAGGTATGCAAGCATCATAAACTATTCAGCCTATGTCTTAGTATATCAGTCTACAGATACATTTTTTTTGTTTTAAAATTCTTAACGACGATATAAAAAAAATAGTTGATAATTATTTTAATAACTTTGGTTTGTTTAATTAAATTTATTAGTTTGGCAAAGGGAAATCAAAAAATAAAACCAAATAACTGTTTCTTCTATTCTAAGTCAGTCTCAAAGATATAATTATTTATACCAATAGAGTTAATCAGTTAGACACCATTTGGTCCCTCGTGAAAGCCATTTGAAAGCGTAGGGTTCATTCTATAAGTTTATAAAAAGAAAGAAGCCGTGTGTCAGCTCCGACGATAAACCAAGAAACCAACAAGATCCTTACTTTCCTTATTTAATATTATAAATGCGAAAATCTGTCTGTCTGTCTCTTCTTCACGCCTAAACCACTGAACAGGTTTGGATGAAATTTGACACAAATATAATTTGAAACCCGGGAAAGGACATAGAATAGTTTTTATCTCGGATATCCTACGGAAACGGGATTTATGCGGGTAAAACCCCGGGACTGTCTATCTTCTGAACCACAGAACAGATACGGAACCACGGATCATCAATCCGAACGGCTGTAAATCTAAGTAAACGCGGGCGAAGCTGCGGGCAACAGCTAGTACATAATATGGCTGGAGTTTACTCCTTAGTTTTTGGTGCATTTTATTGGTACATATTTAAACATATCAATGGGAGTTTAAAAAAGTTTTTTACAGATATCTTTGATATCATCTATATTTATAGTATCTCAAAATAAAAATAGTTCACCTCTCTTTGTTAGTCAATAGAGTTTTATAGTGCCACAAACTTTTCTTGGCCGGTAAGGGCGTCGCTGTCATGGATATTAGTATTGCTAGTAAATAAAAATTAACCCATTATATGGGGAAAATTTTGAAGTGATGCAGGCTACCTTAATATTTATTTAAGTGTCTTAATAAAACAATGTATACTAATATCTAGAAAATACAGTTCTAGGAAAATAAATGTGACATAAACTTAGGAACAATACTGATATGATAGGTTTTGTTACCTGTGTAGTGCCCTTATATGTATTTAGTATATAAGTTAATGTTTATATGAATAAAGAGAATCTTCTCGGCACCCGAGCCTCTCACACGCCTCCTATATTACATGGCGACCCTGCCAGTGCTGCCTCGCGGCAGCGCTGAGCCCAAGATATTAAAATTAAATTAAAAGTATAATATTAAATATAATAGTAAATAATTTAAATAGATAAAATAAATATATAATTATGACGAGATAAATATAAATATATTAATTAGAAAATAACTATGACAAATGACGAAAAATGAAGAATATTAAAATAAAAGAAGAAATAAAATTATAGCAAGAAAAATATAGATGACATTTAATTAAATAGATAATTAAAAGAAAATAATATCGACAATATAAAAAAGTGAAGAATAAATAAATTATGAGAATAAATAAAATATATAAAAAGGCCTCACATAAAGAATAATGAAATGATAAGAAGAGATAAAGTTTTGAAGTTACATCAATAAAAACAAGGAGATGAAAGGAAGAAAAAGATATTAAGAAGAAATGAAAAAGGCGCCGGGAGATGTAGGTGTCCTTGGAACGGAGATGTTGAAATTGAAGAGGTTCAGAAGAAAGGTGCCGGGAGATATCGGAGAAGACGAAGAGAAGCTGCCTACCAGGAAAAGTTGTTAAGTTGATCAATTACTAGGTATATTTTTTATTATTCAGCTAAGATTAAAAATGTCTATTTCAGAAACAGTTAAATATTTAAATGGTTTAGTAGGGAAGGAAGTACCTAGGCATATAATGATCTATTATTTTAAAATTATTTTTACCTACATTTTATTTTACAAATTAGTTCATTTATTTTATTTTTGGAGTATAGTTAGAACAATTTCTAAAGCTCCCGTATATTTTATCAGTAATATGAACTATAGTTATTAATGAAACGTAGTACATTCTTGTGTTCATGCACTTTATCAGACATTGATATAAAATAAAATAGATGTTTATTTTTTTCTCCTATTGATAAGCATTTTCTTTACAATTTTAGAAATTAAATTAAAAATAATGAAATGTCAGTAGGTAACATTAATTGGTAAAAATAAATCATGATCTTGATACATTTAGGTTCAGCTTAGCGCTTGTAACTATGAAAAACTTGTATGACAAAATTACGTACATTTATTACGTATTTAAACCGGACTGACATGATGAATGAAAAGTAGAAAGGTATGATTAAAACAGAGTTGTTAGATTTACGAATAATGTGGCTGCAAACGCATTATTTCGATAAATGAAGGTTATGACTATAGAAGGATTGACCAAAATACTTCCACTTCCATCGATGAACGGTCTGATCACCCGTCCGTCGAGTGGAAATACTTAAAAACCAAATAATAATGACGTATAGTCCAAATGCTTGATCATGTTAAACGCGAGACGTTTTCGTGAAAGTTTTAGGATTATTTTAAAACTAGTGCTCGTACGGAGTATAAAAAAAAAGGAAAAAAATGTTGATGTTGTAGAATAGGAGAAAGTTTAATACTCTCCAAATAATAATTGTGTGTTAAATCCTTCCATTCGATCATGGTGTGAACGAGTTTTCCTCCGTGAGATAAGTTGGAGTCTAAAATGACTTAAATGAGGACCACAATTAATGTGTTAATGGAATTATTAAAAATGTAAAAGATAGTAAATGTAGAGTAGGAGACTGGTAATAGACTATCCTAATTGTGTGTTAAATCCTTCCATTCGATCATGGTGTGAACGAGCTTTCCTCCGTGAGATATGTTGGAGTCTAAAGAGACTTAAATGAGAACCACAAAATATGTTAAAGAAAGGAAATAAAATAAGAGAATAAGAGTATAAAAAGTGTATATTATGTGAAATAGGGGTATATGTGAAACCCAAAGAAATATGATACGAAAGTAACAATTTATGGAGAATATATAAAGTTAATGAGAATAATGATGATGATGATGAAATAAAGTACGAGTCTTAAGGAAAAAAAAAACGAACCAAAATATGAATGAATGTACTAGTGTGTAGGTAGGTAGACATGAAAATGATTATGAATAAAAAGTATTAAGTGATTGATGAAATGATGATGATGAATGTTATATATGACTAGTAGGTACTTAATATCAGTTAGTAACGAGGATCTTAAATGGTCAAGAATCATATTTGAAACTTTGTTATTACATATCGTTGGCCTGGTGTATTTGATATTGATACCTTATATGTAGAATGGAATTATTAAACAAACTATGTCATCTCATTACGACCTCCCAAGAAGTTGTCATACTATTATTATTATAATGTAAGTTTTAAA
Source organism: Helleia helle (assembly GCA_963853865.1). Taxonomy (NCBI): domain Eukaryota; kingdom Metazoa; phylum Arthropoda; class Insecta; order Lepidoptera; family Lycaenidae; genus Helleia; species Helleia helle. Next base: position 10,357,286 of record OY971418.1, on the reverse strand, counting down.
ATGTTTGTTAATCTGTTCAATATTTCTATTATTATTGAGAGTTAAAAAGTATTTGTCATTTGTCATTGTTACTCATTATCTTTATTAAATAAGTAATCATAATATTAAGACTATTATACCTAATATTTTAATCAATATTGTTTGAAAAAAAAAATACATCAAATGTATTTAAGTTTTTTTTTTAATTTTAGGAAGGGAAATGTAGTGCCCTTATATGTATTTAGTATATAAGTTAATGTTTATATGAATAAAGAGAATCTTCTCGGCACCCGAGCCTCTCACACGCCTCCTATATTACACCTGTACTATTAATATAATATCTTTTAAGAAACCTAGCAATCGGAACCGTTCGATAATTAAAACTTTGCCATCGTAATTAATAATGCAAAAAATAAATACATATTAGTTGGATTTTTATTAGGTGTTGGTGGATAGTAAAATTATTTATTGTACGCACCAAGAAAGGAAATAAACACAAACATTACAAAACAGTACAAATAGCGGGCTTATTGCTAAGAGCATTATTAATAAATCATTTTAAGCACTCTACACGTGTATTGCCTCTATATTTTGATACAATAATTATGATCAAACAAAACAATATCTGAAGAATCACACTCTATAGGACGAACTCCATCAATTATTTGATTTCCCGAATAGTCAAAATGTTCATCTTCAGAATAACTGCTTTCGCTTTCACTATCGCTGGCCAAACTAATAATGAACGGTTCATCTAAAAACGTATATTTTTCTCTGTATTTGTTTTCATTTTTTTTACATGATCGCAATGTTTTTTCCATTCTACAACAGATATTCTGTCGAAAGCAATCAACTGAGGCATTTCAGTACTTGATTTCCGAAGGTTCTTCTCTGCTACATTCCGTTTCATTGAACTCCAGATCATTTCTATTGCATTAAGATCGCAATGATATGGTGGCGATCTTAACACCGTGTGCACTATCTTTTATCAATTTATCAATTTCGTATTCTGGTGCCGGTTTGTGTCTTTTAATTAGTTCATAAAGCTTTGTATATCTTTCGTGGAATTCCACGTTCTTTTCAGTTAGCCATTGTTGTATGGCTAACTACATTGCAATTGCAAATCAATGCAATACAACCGCATTGCAATGCATTTGCATTGCATTGATCCAAATTTGGAAGCAACTTGTCAGCGACCCATTTTTTAAAATTTGTGTTGTTCATTTCATCATGATAATCACCGCTTTTTGTATTTGATTTGAAAACGAGTAAAGCATTCTTGACAAAAGCTGCTTCTCCTCCTGCATTGACGATTATATATCTATTTCCTTTAGAAACTGGGTTCAGAACACCATTATCCTCATTACTTTGCCAACATTGTCCAGCTGTGTGCGAAGTGTGAATATATGTTTCGTCCAAAAAAACTACAGGTTTCTTTTTGTCACTAAGTTCTTTTTCCTGAATTTTTTGTAAATATGTCGCCCTCCATGCGGATATATCATTACGTTCAGTAAGAACTATTAGATTGGGTCTTCTTGTATCGAAATCCTAGTTTATGTAATATTTTCCTTAGGGTCTCTCGGCTCCCCTTAAAATCAATTTCTTCTCGAAGATTATTAAGTAACTTCGGTAAAGTGGGAATTTCTTTTTTAACTGAGTAAAATTCGTGAACTTTCCGTCTTATGATACCGAGATCAAAGTTGTCGACTTCTATCTTTCCTGTTGTTCTTTTTCTTCTATTCCCCGGAGTAGAAACTTTTGTCCCTGTTTCATCAGCCCGTTTCTTTTCATTTACCATTCGTCGCACTGACCTTTCACTAACGCCTGTAATAAAAAAAGTAAATAAGCAAGTTTCCGTTTCATTAATACGTAGGTAAATTCTTCCCCATCTATGATGGTAACACTAACCTGTAGCGACAGCAACTCGTTCATATACTTTTTGTAATAGTATAATTGGCGCTTGGTTGCGTTTTTCTTCATTCATGAAAGAAAGAACGCGTAAAACAATGCTTCTGCCATCGCTTTTCTATACTCCAGGCATGTTTGATGTTCTTATAAACCACAAACCACAAAACTCCGCAAGTTGTAATTGAGAGCTAACTTTTTTTTTTTATGTTAGTTGGATAGGCAAACTGACAAACGTACCACCTGATGCTAAGGGGCCATCCATAAATTACGTCACACGAATTTCATGATATTTGGACCCCTCCCCCGTCCTTATCACAGATGGTCACATTTATGAGACCCCCCCTCTCTAGTGTGACGTCACATATTTTGCAATTTTTACATAAATAAATTGAAAAATTAAAACAGCTGTTCCGAAATTATTTTTTAATTTCATTTTTTTATTAGTTCACAGTAGTCTTATGTGACGTCACAAAATCTCGGAGCCCTCCCACCCCTTGTCACATAATGTCACACTTCGTCGGACCCCCCCTCCCCCTTAACGTGTGACGTAATTTATGGACGGCCCCTAAGTGGTCGACGTCGCCCATGAACATAAACTAGTATACCTGAAACGAGCCCAGGCAACTCATTTATGTGTTGCCTATCCTGAGACATAAGATGTTAAGTCTCGGTGCCAGTAATTAATTACACTGCCTGTCTTGCCCTTCTCTCCGAAACACAGCAAAGCTGTTTCACGGGAGAAATAAGCAAGATGGTGGTACTCATGCAGCCGGGAGCGCGGCACAGCGCTTCCCTCCCACCGGTAACTGACAATGTCTGTCTGACATTTCAAAATGCCGATGGTAGTACCAATTTCAGCCGCCGGCCAAGGAAAGTATGTGGCACTGTACATTTTTATAGCTCGGTCGAGCTAACTGTGGACCCAGCATTTGACATTATGTTGATGTACAGTGTGTAAAAAAATATCAATAATAATTATATAAATAACGCAAAAGTTATTAGTTGCAAAATTAAGGATTGCGTATTTATTACGTAGCTATAATTGCTTCTTACTTTATGGCAGTTTTGTTACAATAGAAAAAATATACATAGCATATTGGCCCTGTACGCACAGAAAGAAAAAACTTTTCGTTCAGTGCGTTACCGGACGAATACGACTTGTGTGTGAATGCCCGGTATCGCATTGGTGACGAGGGCGTATTTTTTAGTGAGTATCTGACTTCGATTGAGCTGTTACACGTTTGTCGATATTTCTTACATTTTCCTTTATTTACGTAACAGTTTTTTTTTATGTCATTAAGAGGTAACCGAACACTCATGGTGACTACCGACGCCCAAAGACATCCGCACATTCTTTTCCTTATCCCAATGAGCTACCGGAAACTCACAAACCGCACGCCGGTGTTTCAACTTTAAATTCATAAAGGAGATTCATATGGGATCAAAAGGTACATACCGAAAACTTATATAATACTATACAAATAAAAGAATGAAAGCAAAATTTGCTATCAGGAATTACGAAAAACAATGACTAGCCGGGAAGTAGACGAAAAGGTTCCAAAAGTTGAATGGAAGAAAGTTTTTTTGTCTCGCCTGTTTTAATAAAGAGCATTGAATTATTGTTACTTAATGTTCTTTAAAAAAATTAAATTATATCGATAAATATTTATTTTCTTGTTTACATCTCTACTGTTTCTCGACAATTTAAAATTTTTACTCACAAGAGTTGTCGGCAGCCAACGCTCGGTCATCCCACGTTGGGGAGGAAACGACTAAACGCTCGTGCAGTTCCGAGCAGCCTCGGGACGAGACGCCGGAAATGTTTTCGGAAGTTCCATCGATTGTCGAGGACGAGGCCCCGGTGCTTCATGGTCGGCTCGACAGTGATGGAAGCTCCCCCTACAACAAGGCGTGATCTGGGTGGAGGCCCGGAGGAACTCGCCGGGGCCCGTGGAAGCATATAGCTTCGCATTTCTCCAGGGCCACTTCGAGTCCAAGGCGCCGGAACCTCGCTACTACCTCGGTAACTCCAGCTACCGTCGGCGTAACACGAAACACCGGCGCCCGGCAAGTTCGCACCGCGGAGGACCCAATCGTAGCCGATGTTCCACAACAGTGGGCCTTAGACAGACCCCTGCGGAACACCGACGCACCAACGCATCTCTCGTCGTCACCCTGCTGTATGTTACAATGTACTTTGTGGGGGTACTCGACGCAACTTCGGGAAAGTGGTGTCAAAGAAAAAGAAATTTATTTTAATTTTTTTATTGGCTCTAAAATGGTGATAGATTCAATTGACGTTTAAAAAAATACTTTATTGGTACTATTTTGAATAAAAAAAAATTGAATTTGAATTTTGCTAGTATCAGTAACAGGTAGAAAACCTAAAAAATGCTCTCTTATCTCAGCACGTTTTGTCAATGGATTTAAATAAACAAATCTTATAATAATAGGTAAGTTGTTCCTGGTGTGAAATGTCAGGTGTGCAATCTAAAACTACAGAATAATATTTCGATTCTTTTAAAAGGTTAAGAATTATAGTTTTAATTTTTTCAGAAATTAAATTTATTAATTCATTTTGAATATTATGGCCAAGATAATGGATGGGGCTTACGATGCTGAGCTTTTTGTATTCCAGAAATGTGATGCGTATGTGACATTGAATAAGTTAGAAGTCAATAACATTTCCAATATCTAGCACTCGGCGCCCCCTAGGACCCCGCGCCCGGGTGCGGCTGCACCTCTTGAACCCCCGGGTAAAGACGGCCCTGAAAGTAGTAGTCAATTATTTGAAAACCACGTTTCTAGTTTGTTAGAATCTTACGTAATCTAATCTTACGTACGCCGTACGTCACTGTATTTTTTTTTACATCCGTGACACTAACATGTATTTTTGAATAAATGAAAACAATATTAAATGAATATTACTTTTTATTTTTAGGTTTGAAACATTTTATCTACGTAAAATAACAAGCATAAAATATGAATTGTGGTTGTTTATTTATCCGACTGGATATCGTCACCTCGATCTTTACTAGAATAGACTTTCTTCACTGGAGTCAGACTCTGAAATGAACAATATTTTTTAAAATTCTTACTACAAGACAATTAGAGTGGAGTATTGTAATTGATAATTTTCAAATTATAAAAAAAATAATGAAAGTTGGTAAACTTTCATTAACACGCTCGCAGTGGTTTAAGTTAGGGTGGGCATTCTCAGGAGCGAGTGTGGGACTCGCACCTGGGTCAGGATCTACCCAAAGATCCTGTCTGCATCCATAAGGATTTTTTTTATATCTATGGACGCTTATTACAACACGTCAATCTGGTCCCGTGGTAAGTTCTCGAAGGACTTGTGTTACGGGTACCAGATAATAGAATATATTTAATACTTTTATATTATACATAAGTATATTTAAGATTTTTATTGTATAATAGACATATTTAATACACATCCATGACCCAGAAACACAGAAAATATTTTTGTTCCCTGGCGGGATTAGAACCCGCAACCTCCGGCTTGAGCGCCTACGCGCTTACCACTTAGCCACAGAGGTCGTCAAAGTATAAGGATTTCCCTGGGATAAAAAAAAGGTGAAATGATGATTGGCCTGAATGATCGTAAAGCATGGAAGTTGGAACCCACCATGCCATCAGGTGATGAGAGTTATAGACTCTACAGTGCTACTATGCACGGACTAAAGATATCTTAATGCGCCCCACATGCTGTCAAAAAGCAGCTAGGTTTTCGTACAATGTTTTTCTTTACTACATACCAAATGACATTGTCGTCGTGAAATATATATAAAAAAAAAACTATTTTTGTGGTGCAGACAGCCAAACCATCTAAACAGAGGACGATATTTACAATAATAAGAACGCTACGTACTACGTCAACACGGAATGCTTCCTCAACGTCCACATCCAATTCTTTCTTCTCATCATTGCCCACTTGTTGGGCTCGAAGACAATCTATGGCCAAATCCACGACTTCTTTCAAATCTATATCTGCACCATGTATTCCGCAAGCTGAATGAGTAAAAAAATATTTGTAAATGTTTAAATAAAAAAAGTATGTGAGTCTGCCGAGTCGGCAGTAAGATCACCTCCCCACCATGGTTCAGGCCTTGACGTGGCGGTGGGGCTCAGTAGCCTCAGTAGCCAATTGAGCCGAGGGGGCTCTTTGTACCCCTCTCATAAGAAGAGGGGACAAAAGAGCAGGCGGCAAGGGGTGAGGATGGGAACCTCACCCCATTGTACTGTCCCGACGTTGGGAGGGGTTGGGGGTGCGGGACAACCCCTCTGTGCAGGTGGCGTCGGTCCCTTGCGGGACTGACTAGCCCTCGAAGTGCCCTGTTAGCTTAACAGATCCGGGGCACCTCACCAATGCCGCCCCCCGCTAGTCGCCACATCATTAGCAGTTGCGTTGCAGGCCTTTCCAATATGAGTACGCTCTTTTCATGAAGGTCTCTAAGTCGTATCGGTTCGGAAGTGGCAGCTGGTTCCATATAGTGGTAGTGCGAGGCAGAAATGCCGTAAAAATCGGGTTGTTGAGGATTTCTGGACACCGAGGTGGTGTGGGTGAAGTTTGTAATATATACGCGGTGTCCGGTGGTGGAATTATAGAATATTGTCAGATACAGCAGATTTTATTCATGGCATGTTATGTTTTAGCATTATTGTGTTACATAGTGAATGTTAAACAATTTACCTTTAATATCATCTATGACCTTTGACACATCTATATTGTCCAGAGTCTCTGATGTTAAAGGCTGGTCACTATCTATTAATGAGTTAACCAATGACGTCATTGCTTCTGCACTGGCTGTGAAGAAAACATTACTTATAGTTATTGTAACGTACAATATACGTTTTTCGTGTTAGTTGGATATAAAAACTGTGAGACGAGTCACGAGACGGTAATTGGCCATCGTTATCCATGAAAAAAATATCGCTTTATTATTAATATTATCATAAATACATTCTAAGTTTATTACAAATAATGAAGACAATTATAGGCCTCTTATCAGCACAGCTAGCAAGCTGAGCTAACTAGCGCTGGTTTTCATCCCCTCCTACCTTCCTAATCTCTTAACGTGACCCATACATGCGTGGACAATCCTGATTAAGATGGTAAGTCGGAATGTCAGTAATCAAACCATCTGTCGTGCCCATCTTTCAGAGAACAGAGCTGCCGCCAGTAGTTGTGAGATGGGTCTTAAAACTGTTTTTGTAACGATTACAATCAAGCAGAATTCGATATAATAGTATCACTATACCTATCTTATCAGCCTCCGTGGAGTGCAATAAGGCGGCAAGCGCTGGTCCCAACCTCTCATGCAACGACTGATGTTGTCCCGCCAATTCCTTCAACGTCTTTTCCATATGCTCCATCGCCAAATGAGATTTTGCATCGGTGCCTTCGATTGCCTCTATCTGTTTTAATTAAAGCATCTTTACATGTAAGTATGTAAGACGAACAAGAAAGACACGACGACAGCAACGACAAACAAAACCAGAACAAGATCTATTATATAGTATATATTCTATACTTTTCCAACCAGCTGCTAGGCAGAGATGGCCATGATAAGACTTTCGATTGATAAGATTTGTTTCCACGAGTTTTTATCCGGCTTAGTGAACATTTGATGACTGCATGCAAAAGGGGGTGGCCACTCACACTCGAAATGGTTCAACCACTCAACCGAGATCATCCCATATTATTAGGCTGTTGTTGTTAATAGACAAAATCTTTTAAATCAAACGCATAATATAACTGACGTAGATAACTCAGTTATAAGTCCCTAATATTACAATAATTTTACTTATACCGCGATAAAAAGTATAAATGTAATTCTTCTATCTTCCTTTCTGGTGGCAACGTACCTGCTCATCCGGATTGTAGCGGATGTTATGGATATCGGTCATCATTTCCACCAGGTAAACCGACTGTCCGTTTGCCTCTCTTCTATTCTTCTTCTTTTCTTCCGTCCTTATTGCTAAGGAATTAATTAGCAATAATTGCAAATAAATACCCACGTGTTGCCGTATCATTCTGTCCGCTAGAGTGGCGAGTGCGTCAAACGCGCGTGTATGCTTCTTGTACATGCTCGGATCTCCACCATGCTTCAACAGCCATTTTCGCACCAGCATATCCACCACCTCATAACGCGATTTAGTCCTGTGAATAAACAATTCAGTTGTATACTTTATGCTATGAAAGATCTCCTTTTTTTTCGGAAGGGCTAGACTTTTCAGCCTGATGGCCTTTAAGCTCAATCAGTAGTCAGTACAGAACCTCCATTTTCTTGGTCGTCGGAGTGCTATTGAATGTAATGGGACAACGAAGTAGTACTCAGTCAGGACTATGTTGAAATAGATCCTCGACTGGGGCGGCTTCACCTTGTCCTTGCAAGTTCCCCAAGAATCTATGCGAAGCAATTAATTCCCTTTGTGAAATCTATATAACTTTTGATAGTAATAGTAAGAATACGTAATGATTTTTGCTATTTTAGTCACAGAGGGTGGGCGCGATAACCCTGCAAAGTACTAGCATACCCGCTAAGGCTAGTGTTGACTCTAATTTAAGAGAATTAACGCACATGTGAGAAAAAATGACAAGAAATAAGGCTATCCTAATATATTCATACAAAAAGTCAGACCGTCAGAAACTCACCCAGATATAACATCAGGCAGGCTTTCGTTGAGCTCGAGAAGCAGTGCCTCGGCCTCGTCTCGGTTGACGCGCATGGCGTCCAGGCTATCGTATAGCAGCTTCATGATGTTCACGTTGCCGGATACATTCATTTGCGACCCTATTGGAGTGCTGGACCAACGTAATAAGTACACGCCTGTATTAAGGCATTTAGAAAACAAACTGACAGTAATCATAATATGCTTTATTTTGTACCATAAAATTATAACCAGGTAACAACATAAACTTAGGACTAGGAGTATGCACAAAAATGGCGGTCTTACCGCTTTAAGCGGTCGCTACTAGACAACCATGAGTAACAAAAAATATAATATGATACTGTGTGAAAAAAAAGGTAGGAGGTAGGTGATTGTAACTGAACAAAGAAAAGAAATAGGACAGTTTCCTCACATTTTTCCTTCCTGTTATGCATTTTTTTATATTACTTTTTACTACAAAAAAAAAAAGAAAACACGAGTCTTTTTTTTTTAATGGCATAGTAGGGCAATGAGCAGTCGAAGCCGTTTGGCGACTACTGACGCCCAAACACATCCGCACAACCAAAGAATATGCAGATGCGTTGCCCTCCTTTTCCCTAAATGAGCCACCGGAAACTCACAAACCGCACGAAACGCGACAGCATAGTTGTCACTTGACGCCGGTGTTATGTGAGCGAGAGGTACCACCCCGGTCATGCCGGCCCAATTCAGCTGCTAAGCAGCATGGCACTACCTCTTAACATTTTTTTTCATATATTCGTTGGCGCCCTTTGGGAACCCATGCACGAAATACAAAGTATTTCTGTCGCTCAGAGGATCGTATCCTATAATATTACAGTAACAAGTAGATATATAAATTTTAATACAACAGTCCCTAAAATTGATTATAGTTTCAAGGGTTATCATTTTGAAATATCAATATAATGTAAGTAAAATTAAAATAATAACATTGACTCACATGGGAAAATATGGTTTGTGATATTGCGGTTTGGGACGTTGGATTACGGCTAGAGGCCCGTCCGTACCTTCGTCGGCACGCGGTGGTGGCGCAGATGGCCGGGCTAACGGTGACAACGGCTTGAGACGTAGTACCTGAATTTCTTCTTCCAGAGCCTGATGATTAAGGGATACGTAGTTAAGGTTACAGGTCCGGCTTAAGCCGGTAGGCTGCAATGGTGGAAGTGATCGCTAACACATATTATTCAAAAGTCTCGAAGATTAAACATGCAGATTGCAAAGAGTAGATTATATTATGAATAATTTTATATGTAAGTATAAAAATGTCAGGGTAATTAATTTTTTTCTTTGTACGAAATTCTCATGCTAGCAAGACTATCAGTGTGGGTACTGGGTGATCGTAGATCGTGTCGTACACATTACACTGAGGACGTAACAATAAACACTGCAAATGGGAAGACTTTAATGAGTTTAGAAAATTATAAACTTCCTTCTGGGTCTAATACAGGGTCAGTTACAGGTAAACTTGTTACTCGTTTATCTTACTAAATGACATTAAAAGATTATTTGTCCTTGCAAATAACACAACCTTAATTTGATCCAGTTGCTGTGACCGTACGATGCGCAAGCGCACTACATCTCGCTTGTATTGTTCTGGATTATAGCCGCCCGCCATGACGCTTACATCTTTTGGGGCCTAAAATATTGAAGTGCACAAAATATACAATGTGATTAGTAAATTTAAAGATTTTTTTTATGTCATTAGGAGACAACCGAGCAGTCGGAGCCTTATGGTGACTATCGACGCCCATAGGTCACATCCGCATAACCAAAAGTTATGCAGAGGCGGGCAACGCACCTTTTCCTTTTCTCTATCCCCCCCAATGGACCACCGGAAACTTACAAACCGTACGAAACGCGACTGCAAAGCTGTCACTTGACGGCGGTGTTATGTGAACGAGAGGTACCACCCCGGTCGTGCCGGCCCAATTCGGTTGAAAAGCAGCATGGCACTACCTTTTACTAAGATAGCTTTTTAAAAGGTAGTGCCATGCTGCTTTAATACTACGATAAAAAAAAAATTCTATGTATATATCATCATCATTAGCCTCCATCCGTCCACTGCTGTACATAGGCCTTCCTAAATGAACGCCAAGACGACCGATCCCTTGCTACTCGCATCCAACACGGACCGGCCACAGTATGGAGATCGATGCAAATAAATTATCAAATAAAATATGGTAAAAATACCGGAACTAGAAACGACAATTTTTTTCTTTCTAACTGTGTTTTTTCGACGGCGGTTTCTCGTCAATTTTAGGTTATTTGTTAATTTTAGGTTATTTGTTAATTTTAGGTTATTTGTTAATTTTAGTTTATTTGTTAATTTTAGGTTATTTGTTAATTTTAGGTTATTTGTTAATTTTAGGTTATTTGTTAATTTTAGGTTATTTGTTAATTTTAGTTTATTTGTTAATTTTAGGTTATTTGTTAATAGGTTATTTGTTATTTCAAAAGTACTGAACTGCAAGTCTTCAGTCAAATGTATTTTATTATATATTAGCTAAGTAATTCAATATGTTAATGGGTATTAAAAAATATTAAATTAATAGTATAAATAATCAAATATTATTTTAATAACAAGAATTTGGTAATAATCGCATTATATTAATCCGGTCTAGGTAGATATTGTGTGATAAGTTGATAAGAAATCATGATACATCATATGTGATATATATATAAATTATGCTTTAGCCAGGGTTCGTAGCCGCCATCTCCCGAAATAGTAGCAATAGGTAGATCTACGCCTGATAGACCTAATAGCTTAACTATGTTCATATATTATATACCTTGTGAGAAACGACATCACTTTGCAGAGCTGCTGCCAATCGAAGACGATCTGAATATAGATTTATCAAATCCAAATATTTCTTCTCGAGCTCACTGTGTCGTTCCTGATAAAAAAATGAATTATGTCATGTCATAACCTAATCTTTTGACATATATATAAATTCGTAAAAAAAATATCTACAGTGTCATACAGTGAATTGGTGGATATTGTTGTGGGTACCTACTTGCCAATCCCGCAGTTGTCGTCGTAGCGGTGGCAGTGCGTTAAGAGCGGCTCGGAACTTGTGTCGGCGCGCGAGCTGTCGCAGCAAGTCGTCGAGTGTTCGGTCGGCGAGCCGAACGCGGCCGAACCTGTCGCCGAGCTTGCTCGCGAGCACAGTTCGCATGGACGCGCTTAGCAAGCGCGCGCGCTCTTCCATTGCACGCATGTCCACATTCATACGGAACACGTGGGTACGGTTCACTCTACATCAAGCGATTAACACTTAATATAGTTATAAAAATTAAATGTATCATATTATTTAGGTTAGGTTAAGTTTAGTCAACGCTACAAAAAACGGAAACTTGTATGCTAATATTAAAATTAATAATTAATAAAAATCAATAACTAAAGATGGAATAAAATAAAGAAACAAAGGAGGAAGGCGTCGAAAGCGGCGGCGTTGTGGGGTCATGTCGTTTGGCGTCAAGGCATTTGAGTTGATTTTCTGGCGAGGCGCGCCTTATACAAAAATAGACGTTTCACATAAAAAATTATATCTTCTATAAAAAAAAGTTAAAAAATTAAAACAACTATTACTTTTGCCGTTGTTTCTGTTCTTTGATCTCTTCTTGTAACTCGAGAACTCTGCGCCGTAGTTTTGTGAGCATTTGCCCAGAAAACACCACGGTATCAGATAAGCTCTCGCTACCAGTACATCCTCTAAGTGCTGACGCGCGTATTTGGTCATATCTCAGTATTACTACTTGGTCTACTTCATTCATACAGCTTTGCTTTTCCATCTAAAAGTAACAAGTTCTTTCTAACAGTTTCCAGAATATTTTAAAATTTATATTGTCTATTTTTATAGACCTACTATTGTAGGAATAATATGCATAGTTACCATAAACTCTCTTAATGCATTCTTCCTCTGTTCTAATTGCAAAGCAAATTTTCTTTTCACTTTGTTGTGTGCGTCTATATCTTTACGGAGGACGTCCACCATGTGATCGTGCTCTATCATCTGTTGCTCGTATTTGTGGCTAGAAGTAAATGAAATTAAGTAATACGATTCATGGGAAGATAATTAATGATGATAATTATTGTTGGTAATAAACATAAAACAAATTGTATGTTGATCGTTTGTTATACATCTCGTATATTGTGGAAACATTAAATAATTTACTACTCAATAGAAAATAATCTATTTTAGCTTCGATCACGCTCAATGCAGAAAAAAAAATGATGATTAAAGAGTGTAGAGTGCAGACGGCACTGGGTTATAAATCCGTTGTTTACAAATTAAAAACACAGGTCAACATTACTAAATAAAAAAAGGCTGCAAACCGGGTATTTCTCAATTCGTAAGTCTTGTTATAGACGTCAACGTCACATCCCTCCGGACAGATGTTGGGATCCAAACGTATGGGTCCGATGTCGCGGCTGTCGAGGCTGCCCTCGTCTTCCTCTTCGCTTGATGATGATGAAGACTCAGATTCCGAAGACTCTGAACAGGGTTAACATTTTATTAATTACTTGAAAATATAGTGTTACTGGTCTGGTTATATTACTTATCTATTATTTAACGGAATCAAATTCTAGTAGGTACAACTTTGGTCCTTCAAGTCTCCGTAAAATCGTGGATCTATAGCTAAGTAATCATTATTACGATCAGCTTGTAACCGTTGACTTATGGGGATTTCTTGAGATAATATAATTACATATTATTTAATACAAATTGAAGTAATTGATGGTTGTAAGGTTTATGTAATATAAATTATTTATAGTCAAATTACCATCTTCATCTCGATCACGGGGTGGTCGATATTTTTTTTTGAAAATTCTTCGTAAAAAGTCCGCAAATTTATTATCTTGAACAAGTTTTTTAAATTGCCGATGCAAGTCTTGACATTCGACATCAAGATTTTCCTTTTCAGCCTGAAGCTCGTCTATACGGTTTTCGCAATCCGATATCATGTCTTGCACACCGCGAACCTATGTATTATAGCTTTTATAATTATAATGTATGTAAGAGGTAGTGCCATGCTGCATATTAGCTGTACTGGGCCGGCACGACCGGGGTGGTACCTCTCGCTCACATAATACCAGCGTCAAGTGACAGCTACGCTGTCGCGTTTCGTGCGTTTTGTGAGTTTCCGGTGGCCCATTGTGGGGGATAGGGAAAAGGAGGGCAACGGGCTCCGACTGCTCCGACAACATAAAAAAAATGTACGTGTGTGATTCACCGCTGGGAAGGATACTCTCATCTGCATGGTTATCCAGCTCATTTCTTCCACCAAATAGCTTTTCTGTGTAATTTTTGTCACAAGATTTATCAATATACTTCTGAGGATAGGCGACTCATGAATGGTGAATTTGTTTATGTTGTAACGCCTGCGTATACCTTACGAAAACCAAACCGGAGCTTGGAATATTAATTAAAAAAATATATAAATAAAATTATTTTTGGTATAAATTAATGAGAGCGGCGATGGCCTAGTGGGTATGAGTGAGAGGTCCAGGTTCGAATCCGACCACTCCTGGCCTTGAAATGGGTTTTCTTAAATTTATACGTGCACCTAAACATGAGACCATCGGTTGCTCACCGGTTAAGTAAGACATCGTGAGGAAACCTGCATGCCTGATGAGATTAAGTCTTTGATAGTGTGTGAAGTTCACAAGTTTGGGCTACCGCATCGGAGAACTATGGCCCAACACCCGACTGATTTCGAGCAGGAGAGCTGTACCCAGCAGTGGGACATATAAGGGTTGATATTATAAAGATTAATCAGCGATGGTGGCAATTAATACCTGCATTAGTTTTGCATAGACTTTTTCAGCAAGTCGATCTTCGTGTGCTTCAAATCTATTAAGAACGTTCATTTCCCGGTGCAACTGATACAAGTGCAATTCCAATAGTTGATTACGTTCCTGTCGAGATCATAATACAGTTAAATGTAGAGAATAGATGGATGTTGCTAGATATAATAAAAACTAAGCATGTATTAAATATATATATTTTGGTCGACTAGCAACGAGTCCTTTTAAAACCCACCAACAACGAATTAGTCTAATTCTTTATTCCACCAAGCATCATATTTTGTTGGTATCGTATTACTTACTTAAATATCTCTTTGGCTTTCCGTGTCGGGTCCCTATATTTTAAATCATATCCTTTCAACTACAGCACGCTAAGGTTAGGTTCCCCAATTTTACCATTTCATATTTCTACTACATATTTTTTATCTATACTCTGTTTTTTTTTATTTGAACGTTCTCAATTCGTAACTACTAGTTGGTTTTGAAAAAATATTTATGCGTTTGATAGTTCTATTATTATGAAAATTTTGTGGCGGCTAAAACCACGTGGGAACAGCTAAAGGACAGCAGAATAAAATATACCTACCTGTACACGTATTCGTTCCCGTTGAAGTTGCCTCAATTGTGAATCGAACTGTTGTATAGACTTACTAGCGTCCATTATCAACATATCTTGCTCGTAAAGATGGCTGTAAGTAAAATTTATTTTGAAGCGAATCTTCTATTCAGACGATTAGAACACTCGCATATAGGCCCTAACCGCGCGGCCACTCTATCCGTGCTAGGCGTCAGATTTTAGTCAATTTTACGGTCATACAAGGGCATCAGATAACAGATTTAATACAGTTGTTTTATTTCACGAAAGCGGGTGGCCCATATTTGTAGTTGTGATGCGACAGACGTGCG
This sequence comes from Helleia helle, assembly GCA_963853865.1. NCBI lineage: Eukaryota > Metazoa > Arthropoda > Insecta > Lepidoptera > Lycaenidae > Helleia > Helleia helle. The sequence continues at coordinate 10,341,973 of OY971418.1, read as the reverse complement.
TTCTTGTGTGCGTAACTACAGGAAGCGTATCTGCGTAGTGAACTGAGCGCTATCGAGCTTACGCACGCAAAGACAATGTGTATGTACATTTACAAACACAAGCATAATTCACCCGCATTCGTGAACTAAAACCTCTATACCGTTACACGATATATTATGTATATATAGGTATATAGAGTGGCAGCTGCGGGGCGCGCGCTTTTTATAACGCTTAATTCCCACGTTTTATACTATAAAGCTTCGCTTCTTTCGGGAGTCCCTAGACGGCACTTTTCTTATTTTACCTATATGGTTTTGACTTTAAAATATTCGAGTCTGCTTATGAACAAACATCTCTAACTAAAAACTAACTGAGATTGCCAGCAGAAGTCCATGTAATGTCTGTCTATGATGACATTTCTTTTAAATTATATAAGGTTGTAAGGAAACGGTTATTCGCCTTCCAACTATATAAATATGACGATCTCTATGCAGTTCCTGACTCGAATTTGATACTAGGAAACGGAGGATATTAGTCTTAATATTAAAATGGCCCACGTCCGGCAGCGTGGTAATATGATGTGTTTTGTATGAAAACAAATTCAGCCAAATTTGTGTCTGTACACACAGACCAGTGATCTGTACACACAGATCACTGGTTGGTTGAATTACTATTACGTCAGTGACAAATCACTGCCAAGTTTCGGAATTTTATGGCTCATATTACTACACCACTATGTGGTTATATGCTCGATGGTTTCAACATAATGTTTCATATAAGATTTTAAATTAACATGGCTACTACTAAGACTATCTACTACTAAGACTATCTAAAACGGATATTCACCATGTTTTTCACATTTATTTCGCAGAGCTTGATATTTCGACATTGTCTACGATACGATGTCTACGAATGTCTTGTTCTCGTTAAATATCACATTTTAAATACTTTTAGTGAATATATTTCAAAACTAAACACTGCTCCAAACTTCTGTCAATAGAACCTTCAGTGTGCATTCGTTTGTAATTACGCCCCAGAATTAAACGCGATATCAAACTCAACATACCATTTTGTTGCAGTTGTATTACCTACCGTTTTATTCTTCTTTCACGTATTTCTATTTCAACAGCAGTAGACTCTTGATCCGGCCTTTGTTTTAACAGCTCCCATGACGCGACTAGCGGTTTAGATTCTACAAAAGTTCAGTACCAAAATCAAAAACTTCATTTATATATGAATTTTTTACTCTCTCTCTCTCTCTCTCTCTCTCTCTCTCTCTCTCTCTCTCTCCCTCTCACACACACACATTTTGGATTACACTTGTAATATTTTTTAAATCGAAATAAAGATAATGAAATATATACAACTATAGTTATAGAAGTAACGTGTAGGCAAATATGTCATTAATAAATATTTACTAATACCTGTTATTGGAATAAATTTGGGAACTCTGGGTTGTCTTGGTCTGGGCTGTGGATACATCAGCGAAGGTCTCCGATCCCCCGCCTTTCTGGCTGTTGTAGCTCTCGTGGCCGTAGTCGAAATCATTTCTTCGGGCTTAATCTGTACGAATTTTATTTATCGTTTTCGGCTGGTAATAAGTCCTTTTAATATCCGTCTTCAATATTCATTTTTGTCAGAAATAGAAATGAATAATATATCATCATCATCATCATCATCAGCCACTATCCGTCCACTGCTGAACATAGGCCTTTCTCAGTGAACGCCTAGACGGCCGATCACTTGCCAGACACATCCAACACGGTCAGCCACTGCAAGGGGATCATCTGGTTAGTGGCCGACCAACACTTTGTCTACCTAAACGTGGCCTCAACTCTTGGACTTTTCTTGCCCATCGGCCATCCAGAGTGTGTAACCAGCCACTTCAACGAGCATATTCTTCGCGTAATATCGGTAACGTTAGTCCTCTGGCAGATGTCTTCGTTTCGAATCCTATCTGTCACTCCATAGCACGTTGAGCCTACGGCAAACTTACGGACCAGTCGTAGATTTAGGGGCCACGTTTTGACTCCGTAGGTCTGTTGTATGTATGATACATCATACATACAACAGTAATTATCATCGTCCGCTAAAATCTGGTAGGGCTTCCTGTATGTATGTATTAGCATATGAGACTTGTGCTCCGAACATAACAATAGTAAAAAAAAAGTATGTTGATTTACCCTTTTTTTTCGGATGGATCTATGCTAATGGCCAAAAGGCCCTAATGCTTCGTCGGACTACTGTGAGCCGATTTAGCTCACTTATGATTGATTATTAGTGGGCGGTTGCCCCCCGCCAACCGTTAAGTCTAGGACCGCACGGCCTCCTGGCGTCGGGTTGGGGTTGATTTACCTAATTAATACTATCACATTCAGAAATCGGTAAGTAGTTTAAAGTATAATGTATAGATCGTTATTGTGGCAAAGTAGACGTAAGAAGTATTAGGTGGAAAATAAAAGAATCTTTGCACGTGCATATTACATATATAATGAATATTTATATTGTATTATTATGTATATCTACCTATACTGTATAATAATGAGATGCAGTAGGTAGTGTTGTGTAAGATTATAATTTGCATCTATTATCATCTGCTGACATACGTAAATCTGGTGTAGCGGGCGCCTATGGATGTCTTTTATCACTTCCTACCAGGTGAACCGACTGTCCGTTTGCCCCTTCTTTTATAAAAAACATCAACTAAGCCGAGTAGGTACTAAATGAATATTACAATGGTACCTCTAAATTCTTCTCAGGGAATTCCAGGTCATCGTTTATTTGCGGTTTCGGCGGTGGAGGCTTGACCAATTTCGGTGGTATCTCGACGCGTATTTCAACCAACCTTTCTCCGATCTCTTTCACTCGAGCGACCAATTGTACTTTTTGCTCTCGTAATTTTAGCACCTTCTTGTTGAATTCGTGTTTATTATCATGTATCTGAAAACATTTTTGTAAGAGGTAGTGCCATGCTGCTTTGCAGCCGAATTGGGCGGACACGACGGGGTGGTACTCACATAACACCGGCGTCAAGTGACAGCTATGCTGTCGCGTTTCATGCGGCTTGTAAGTTTCCGGTGGACCATTGGGGGGGAAGGAAAAAGGAGATCAACGCAAAATTAGTACTCGGTAAAGTACTAAGCTTACCTCTTTTCGTGTGAAGCAAACTCGAAGTTGAGTATTGTGGCCTGGCGGTGCTACGTAGTCGGGTTGGGTCTTGAGGAGTTTGTTTCCAATAGTGTTCTCCGCTTCCTTGAGAGCTTCGGCGGCTCCAGGGGGCATCGCTGTTGGATCTGGCTGGCGAGACAAGTGCTCTTGCCACTAAAATTAAAAAAAATGCCATTGATGGTTTTACCTTCAAAATCTTTATAGAATTATATATAAAAATTGTGTCACATTTGTCCGCAATGATTTCAACGATTGCACAGATTTTAATGAATTTTTAAACTGAATCTGATAATAATAGGTTTGAATACGACTAAAAAAATAGTATTGATATTATATTTACCTCAATGAACTGAAGATGATGGCGATTTAAGCGCTGGTGGTAGTTTCTCAAGGCTTTCTTTAGCGGATGAGGTATCTTCGGTGGCAGTCCAAGTAAAAACGAGGCTACACGAGAAGGTCCCCACGAAGTTCTCCTTGGTAGCACTTTACGGGCGAAAGATTCAGCACGCCTGTATACGTTTATAACATAAACTTTACAAGCATAATTAATTAAAAAAAACTCATAGACGTAATTTTGCATTGAAAATTTGCTATTTTATTTATGAAAGTATCCTGGTGTTACACACACCATTATAAAAAATGTAACGACGCCTCTAGAGCTAAGCTCCATCAAGCTGTTCAGGCTTCAGGGCATGCTAAATAAATAGAGATAGTCTCATAGATATATACACACTTTCAAAAAACAACCCTCCTTCAAGGCCGTCGAGAAGGTAAAAGAAGTTGTATAGGATATTATATTAGGATCACATCAGCAGCGATAGCGCAATGCGCTATACCGTATTATGGCATTTACAAAATATTATGTTCTTTGATTTAAGGTTAGTTGTTCAGCAACAATACTACGTAGTTAAAATAATATCTATACGAATAAATAAAATTGAGGTGTCAGTTTGTAATTTAAAATTAACAGCTTCTAACTAAATACATATAAGAGTATTTTTTACAATATACCTATAGTATACCTTTTGACAATCTCAATTGAATAGGCTAATTATTTGTAAGTTGGTCAGTCAAGTCCCCAAACATTTTTCTTACGATATGAGCGATCAAACACAAAGAATAATAATATTTGAAAGAAGAAAAAAAAATCAGCAACAGCACAAAAATGACATGATGCATTTAATAATAAAACTATTCAAGTTTAATAAATAAAAACCTGATAGAGATAATTCATGTTTTTGCGACTGTGACAACAAAATTAGTTAGCAAGGGTGTCATTTTTGTAGATTTTTAAAAAATGGCCGATAACTAAAAAACTATGACACTTTTACTAAACATTAATTGTATTTATCTGCTCCTTTATGATATTATCCAGCTGCAGGTGAAGGATTATCCATTAATTACGCCACACCCTGTATATACGGTACTTACATGAAAAAATCAATTTTTAAATTTTTTGTCTGGCTGTCTCTTTGTTCGGGCTAATCTCTGTAACGACTATACGGGACTTTCACTAGCAGTTCAGATATAAGGAGAAAAGCTATGAAAAAAATCATCATCACTCCGAATGCGGCTGTTAACGTTTACGCGGGCGAAGCTGCGGGCAACAGCTAGTAAGATAATGAATACGATTACACTTACCGCGTTTGTATTTTGTTCAATATTGTACAGAAAGCACAAAATAAATCAGGAAGTCTAACGGCTAACCAGTCATATCATAAAAAATAACAGACATTTTTGAAAACAACGTGTATTAGGTTATACTTACGGTTTTTCAATTGAAATTGATTCAAGTAAATTCCTATGGATAGCGTGAAATTTGTGAATAATAATGATTATTATTAGTTGGTGTTTCAATTTAGTAGTAAATTTGCAAAAAATATAGAAACGATTTTTTTTGCTGATGTTCCCTTACCTCCCACGTAGCGCTGCTTCAGCCATCTTTTCGTGAACCTCAGCCAACTGGTCGTAAAAGCTCTTAGATAGATTTTTCTGTCTCAACGGCCGTATTGCTACTTGCGGATCCCTGCAGATATTTGAGTCATATATTTAGCGGGAAATTGGAACTTCAGTAAGTTAAAAAATAATAGTAATAGTAAACTTAAAAAATAATAGTAATAGTAATAGTGAACTTCAGTAAGTTAAAAAATAATAGTAGTAGTAAAAAATAAAAAAGCCTTTTATTTCCTAAGTAGTAAATACAAAATACATACATACAAGAAGTAAGTACAAAATATCGTTATTATGCTGAAAGAATTTTTTTTTTATTTTTTTTATTGCTTGTGTTTTTTTTCTTCATCTGATTCCTTTCATCTTTTTTTTGTTCATGTTATTTCTAATTTTTTCAACAAACTTTTTTTTTCTTTCTTAGGAACCCCTCTCAGGTGAAGGCCTCTTCCAATGAACATAATAAATGATTGTTAATTATTCTGTGATTGATAAAGTATGAATAATAAAGCAACAAATCAAATAAAATTTTAAATTATCTTTATTTTGTAGGTAACAACTTGTACACTTGAAATATTAAAAAAAAAAGTCAATATAAAGTGGTTGCAGTAAAACAAAAACTCGTTTGAAATGCAGGCGTAAGAAAAACGAGATAAAAAACTTAGGGGATGCTCTTTTGTCATAAAAAATAAAACACATAGTTTATACATATACATCATATCCATGTACAATCTAAACAGTGTATGTCTTATTCTTACTTAGTCAAATTTATTACAAAAAAAGTTTTTTTTTTGAATTTAATATTAAAAATAAATAAATAAAAAATAAAACTTTATTAATATTAATAAAGTTTTTTTTGTATGGTTTTAGTTGCAAAAACAAAAATAAAAGAAATGAACTAACTGACCTGATAGCAGTTAGAGTAAACGGGAACACGTCCAGCTGTATAATGTTTCGGGAGTGCATCTTGTGCAGCGCCAAGTCGGAGGTTTCCAGCTGATGTGCCAACTTGCGTTTTGTCAAGGCTTTAGCCTCATCCAATTCCATTTCCTGAGCAGCCAGTGGTCTCGGATCGAGAGTGATATCTATTTGCTGCGACCAGGGAAGAGTGCGATTTCTGCAACAGTAAATGCAAAAGAATTTACACTTTTACATAAAGTGTTTTCGTTTATAGCATAAGCTTTAAATACTGAAATGAACTGGAAATTAATAAAATTTCCTGGTTAATTGTTTTTTTTGTGAGTGACAATAGCCTAGTGAGTATAGGCTTGGTCTCTTGAGTGAGAGCCGAGAGGTCCGGATTCGATCCTGACCCCTCTGTGATGCCTAGAAATGGGTTTTTCTACATTTCTATACGCACTGAACATGAGACCATCGCTTGCTCACCAGTGAAGGAAACATCGTGGGGAAACCTACATGTCCGATGAGATTAAGTCTTTGAAGTTATATGAAGTTCATCAACCCGCATTGGGCCAGCGCATCGGTGAACTGTGACCCAAAACCTCCCTCGGCTGATTTCGAGGAGGACACACGTGCCCAGCATTGGGACATTAATTAGGGTTGATTTTTTATATTATATAATTGTTTTTGGTAGTTTTATAACGTTTTTATTGTAAGTCTAGAGAGAGTACTTAGTTAGTCCCTGACTTTCAACTCACCGTAAAATTGTAGACAAAAAAAATTATTAAAAATATATAATAACCTTAATAATCGGATTCAAAGGTAAAAAAGGGGCCATCAAATATCAAACAAAAGCCATCAAACAAATTCTTATAATAATTTTAGTTTGATTTAGCGGCCAACCAACTTTTATTCACACATAATATTATAACTTTCTAACTTCTTAGATATGTTGATTATATTTTCGGATACAAGCTACGATCACGGATTCTTATTGGGATACAACTTTCCTATTATCCCTGGCTACGCGATAAAATTTAGTCGTCTTATAAAATAACTAGCTGTTGCCTGCAGCTTCGCCCGCGTTACTGAACTCCTATAAGTCACAGCGTGATGTTTTATGGCCTTCCTCCATAAATAAGCTGTCTAACACTAAAAGAATTTTTCAAATCGGACCAGTAGTTCCTGAGATTAGCGCGTTCAAACAAACAAACAAACTCTTCAGCTTTATAATATTAATATAGATATACTAACGATTTTATTATCTTGTTGTACTGGGTGGTGAGTTCGGCGAGTTTTTCGCGCATCTGTCGCTTGTGCGCGTTGGCAGTGGCCATCATTTTGTCATACTCTTCCTTTTGCTTCAATTGTTCATGAGATAACAGTTCCCCGTCCAAAGTACTTGGCTCGGGAATCCTTTTAATTTTCTGGTGATAAAAAACAAACTATATGAAATGAATGATAAAAATCAAAATTTCTCTTGTATAATATAAAGTTTGTATAGTATTTTATTTTTATCCCAAAATTTCATTAATAAATTATGGACGAATAGGGATGTTGACAGTATTCATATAAAAATATAATTTTGATGTTAATTGGTAGTTTAAATGGTAGAATTCTGAAAAAATACAATATTTTCCCTTATTTTTATATGATTAAATTAATATTTTATAAATAAAATGTAACAAAATTTAAAATAGGTCACGTGATAATAAACGGAAATGACGTCGCCTGTTCTATTTAGCGGAAGCGGAAGAATGTTGACGTACTTTTCTACATCATTTTCCGTACGCAGTACATATTGTAAAAACTAATTTTCAGGCGTTTTGACAGTGTACACACACATAGGCACCGTACAACACTTATAAAACTTAGAAGCCATTTTTTATTAACGACAACGAGAATCATTTTATCACTTTTACGATGTTTAATAACATTTGACGTCACGTGACAAGTGTTAGCGTTTTGGAACGAAATTTAAAATGCATTATAAAATGCAAGATTTTATAGGCATTAGACGTATTTAAGCAAAAGTTGATAATATTTAGGCCTTCATTAGTTATTTATAAATGATTTAAAACATTTCTGAAAAATGTCAACATCCCTATAATTGTTAGGGTCATTCATAAATTACGAATATACGTTGACTAGCAGACAATACAATCTGAAATCGCTGTAGGCTACGCTACTAAACATTTAATATAGGTTAATTTCCTGTAGATGATCAAACAAGCAAGATTACAAGTAAATAGCTACTTACAGGATGTAATACTTCAGGGGGTATAGAAACTGTAGGGATTAATGGTTCTGAGAAGTTGACGATAAAGGAAAAAATATTACCATCGCCGCCGCTTGAATATAAATATCTGAAAATTAACGTCTAATTAGTTATTCTAGAAGTTGACAAAGGTAATATAATAATAATAATATAAAGGTAAAATAGGATAAAAGATATTCATTAAAAAAAAAACAAACGAAACGCCAAGTTAAGCTAGCAATAAATTTTGCTATGGGTAGCAGTGAACGTAAAAAAATAATAGGTCTTTACCTATGAAATTGCCGTTCTGCAGTACTGGCCATTTCAAATCAAAATAATTTTGTTTGGCTAAGAATTCTGATTTCAAATTAATTTTATTTTAAAAACATGGAATTCTTTTTCCAAAAGTAGTCATTTGTTTATTGATTAGTGACACATTTTCATCACATTCCAATCTTTTTCGTCGTCATTTTCAATTTTTAACGTATCCGTTAAAAATTCGAGTAATTATGGAATATGAGTACCGTCGTGGCAGCAACGCGGCACAAGCGGCACGCAACATCAACGACGTTTTAAACACGGAGCTAACACTACAAACCAACGCACCACCTGTTATTGGTTTGCTCGCTTCCGGTCTGGAAATTTCGACCTGAAAAATGAACCTCGCGGTCGTCCGAAGACTTTGGTCGACAATGACGAATTAAAGGTGATTGTGGAAGCTGATGATACACAATCTACGGCTGAATTAGCTTTCGACGTTAGCGTCAAAACAATATTGGTCAATTTGCGTCAAATTGGCAAGGTAAAAAAGCTTGACAAATGGGTGCCCCACGAACTCAATGATCGCCAGCGCGAAGTACGTGTCGAGACGTGCCTTGCACTGCTCAACAGACACACAAATGAAGGAATTTTGAACCGCATTGTTACCTGCGATAAAAAATGGATTCTGTTTGATAACCGCAAGCGCTCAGCAAGTTGGTTGGATCCTGGTTCAGCACCTAAACAATGCCCTAAACGAAAACTTACCCCTAGAAAAGTGATGGTCACTGTTTGGTGGTCTAGCGCCGGTGTGATTCATCACAGCTTCTTACCAAACGGGGTAAGCATTACTGCAGATGTGTACTGTGGAGAACTGAACACAATGATGGAGAAGCTGGCACATCTCCAACCAGCATTGGTCAATCGCTCGTCTCCGTTGCTCCTACACAACAACGCGCGACCTCATACTGCACAGCAGACGGTCTCCAAGTTGCAAGAACTGGGGTTGGAAGCTCTCCGTCATCCGCCCTAATTACCAGTCCTTGCGCCTACAGACTATTATTTTTTCCAGAATTTGGATAGCTTCTTGACGGGAAAAAAATTCAATACCCGAGAGGCAGTACAAAATGCATTTGAAAAATTTGTTGCCTCCCGTCTAGCTCATTTCTTTAAGAAGGGCATCAATAAACTGCCACTGCGTTGGCAAAGATGCATTGATTGCATGGGTGATTACTTCGATTAATACAAATAAAAAATACATGAAAAAATTCGTTCAAATTTTTTCATACAAAACGGCAATTTCATAGGTAACTTAGACCTAATATTATGACATTTGAAAATAGGACTGAAAAATGAAATAAACACCTCAAAATGTATATGGTTTTCTATCTTCAAAAATACTTACTTGCCATCGGCACTGAATTCCAAACATGTTATAGATCCAGTGTATCGATCGTGCATAGCAAGATAGTAGTTATCATCGAAATCTAGGCGTGGAATAGGCTGGGGCTGAACGAGAAAATAATTTAATAATAATGATCCAACAAGTAGGAAATCTCGAGAATAAAAGAATCATAAATGTAGTCAATCTACGAGTACTTTTAGCTATACTAATATTGCTAAACGTCCTTTAACAGTGCGCCTTTATTAAAAGCCTACTTTAATTATTTTCTTACTGAAGTAGTGGCATAGAGCACATCATTTAGAGATTTTGCTATCACAAAAAAAAGATTAATTATCAATAGTTTTGTAGAATTATATATAATATATGGTATTATATACTAGTGGCATCGACAGACGTTGTCCAGTACAAAATACTTTTTTTTGTGAATCTAAACCATTCTCGAATCAACTTGAACACATACAAAAAAATCATCAAGATCGGTCCAGTCGCTTAGGAGGAGTTCAGTGAAATACACACGTATATAAGAATTATATATAAAAAGATATTATTATTATATATATACCTCTTCTTTAGCTAAACGTCTTCCTTTTAACTTCTTTAGTAACTTTTGTTGAGCTAGGGTCCACGTTATGTAGTGATGTTCCGGTGTATCTTCTTCTTCTGTGAGCATCTTCAATACACGTATATACCCATTGTGAGTGCCCACTAGTAGGTAACGATCGTCACATCTGAAAAGAAACTCCTTAATGTATAGGCTATAAATAGTCGTAAGTTTTGGTAAAATTATTGTAATGCTACAAAGAAATTAAATCATCATCATCAGCCTCTATTTGTCCACTGCTGAACATAGGCCTCCAACAATCCATCCTCCAGAACAATTAAATAAGTGATAACAATTGAATTTGTTAAAATCGTTAAAGTGGCAGTGGGCTGGTCAATCAGCTGGCTGCTCAGGAGGACGGATGGTCGATGGGACAATAAGGTACAAGAGTCGACGCCGCGTTTAGGTAAACAAAGTGTTGGTCGACCATTAACCAAGTGGGAAGACGATCTCCGTGCAGTGGCCGGTTCATGTTCGATTCGAGTCTCAAGGGTTCGGCCGTCTTGGCGTTCATTGGGAGATGCCTACGTGCAGCGGTGGACGGACAGAGGCAAGGCTGGTGATGTTGATGAAGTTATAAAAATATTTTTATATTTTAAAGTGAGGTCTAAAAAATTACGAGTTAAAATATGGTAGAATTATTTATATCCGTAATTTATCATTAAGTATGTTAAAAACAGTTTATCAGAAATAAATAGAAACCAATTTTAACAATAAGGGTAAGACTCGGGGCAAATCGTTCGACGGCTACCAATTATTATCAGGTAGTTTGTCTGTTTATAATTTTTACTATAAAAGAAAATGCAAAAAAATGCACACTGAAAGTACATACATAAACTTGAGTGTAGTGATGTCATCGCACCAGGCGCCCGGAAAGGGCGCATACTTGTGTATCTTGGTGCTGCCTGGCCGCACCAGCAACAGTACGCCAGTTCCACGCTGCACCACCCAGATGCCCTCATCACAGTAACGGGCCCAAGTTACAGTAGTAGGGGGCGTATTCTCACTCTCAACTGCAATTCAATTTTTGAATGTTAACGCTTGTCCAAGGTTATGAGGTAAATCACGTCAAGTGAAGATAATTTATGGTGAATAGGTACAGTTCACATATACACACTATAGTTTACACGGGTCATGGATGTGTATTGTTTTTTATCATTTATTTTTGTTCGTAGTATTCAGAGAAAATTTGTATGCCAGACCTCTTAGGTCTAAGCAATGTTCGTGATCATGGCGATTGAAACATTGCCGAAATATCTGGACCTCAATAAACCTATAAACGCGGTAAGCATCCGGACAAATATTTAAATATATATAGTGTCCGCGTTAGTTTAAAACAATATTATAAATCTTTCCTCTTTATAGGAGCTGTTATATCTCTGGAACTATAAGACCTAGAGACTTGAAATTTGGTAGGAATATTACTTTTGCCATGTACAGGTCAGCTAAGAACGGATTTAAAGAAATTCCTCCCCCTCCCCCTTTGAAAGAACGAATTCTGTGCGGGCAACTAGTTAATAATATATGCAATTCGTTAGTTTCCTTAAGCTCAAATATTTCAGCATCCATATAGGTAACTTAAACCGAAGTATTCATTGAAATTCTTACTCAACATAGCATTTTTATATAAAATTGTCTCAAACATCATTTCATATGCTTAGAGTGAGAGTAAAGCGTAGCCCACTGTAGTCTGTAGCTGAGCTTAGCTAATAATGACTATGGTTATTATTTCGGCTTGCAGTTCATTGAACTTGAAAGTTTTATATTAACTTTTACATTTATTTCTTATAATTTAATTAACATTCTGTACCTAATTGTATTTCTCCAAGCCACTCTTCTTCCTCCTCGTCATCTTTCTCTTTTTCTGCTTCTTCTCTTGCTTTTAATGCTTCTTCGTCGAGGCTAGCTAAATCTTCTTCTGTTGGAAAAGGTCTATTGCGTAAACTGAAATAAAAAATGAAATGAAGTGACCAGTCTCCTAATAACATTTTACTCATTACTATGACGCTAAAACATTCGCATAGTTTAGGGGCAGGCATTCGGTTATCTATTAGAAGGTTTGGTTGGAAATAAATTGAATGAAAACTATCTTAATAATTATTATTTAATTCTCATGATAATAACATCTCCGCTTTTTTGCTGTTACTATATCAAAACAACTTACAAGTATTTCTTAACACGTATATCTTTATAAGAATCGAAGTCAAGTTTGAATGTGGTCAGTTCTGTATATTTGCGGACGGGAACATCTGGGAGTACGGTTTCCATCATATAACCTGCTTGTCCACACAGCAACAACACTCGATCCTGTGATGTCAATGAAATAAAACAATAGGCTATTTTTATATACTAGTACGGAAACAATATAGTAGAGTAGCCACCTAATAGAAAGTTTTAAACATCATCCATGAACGTAAACTAAGTCGCCCGAAACTAGGTAAAACGATACATTCATGCATTTCCTATTTTAAGACATAAGATGGCAAATATGGGTGCCAATATCTGCACTGTTTCTTTTGCCCTTCTTTCTGAAACACATCAAATTGTTTCACGAAAGAAATAAGCATAATAGTGCTATCAAAACGCGCAGCACAAACGCAGCCTTTTCACAAGTATTTTTTATTTAACTATCCACTAAATCAGTTGGCTAAAATTGTAAACTTTAAAAAGTTTATAGGCGACGGTGAAAAATTATAGTCTAATAACTTCTCTGACGTTTTGACTTCTCTAAATTAAAAAAAAAAGACATCTACCTCTCCAGGCTTCCATGTCATGTACTCAATATTACTTGGTGTCTCTATAAATCCCAATCTGTGCAGTTGGAAAGGTACAGTATGCTCGAGGCGATACATGAATATAGTAGAATCATCACCGCATGTCACTAGCAGGGTCCGCTTTTCGTTAATGGATATTTGTTTTATCGCTTTCGAGTGTGGCTTCAGTAGCTGTAAGTGTATTTGTAAATTTAATTTTTGATTTAATTTGCCATTCTTTTTTAGTACTCTAAGTAATTTAATCTTAAAATTCTCCTTGAATACTATTGAAAATTATATATCTATTAGCCCTGCATTTAATTAACAGTTCCTGGATGACCGAATATCTAATTTTGCTCGGTAATTTTTTTTGCTGAATCCAATTGATTTTCTTGGTCTAACCTCAAACCAAACACCCATTTCGTGTTTTTTTAGAAAAAAAATCTCAGATACGTAGTATGCAGAATTCCCAATAAAAGATTTTCTTACAAAAGAAGGAAATTGAAAAAAGGAGAAAAAATAATGGGACTGGTGACTTGAGCTGGGCCCTTCTGGTTTCGAAACTGACAGATTTCCCACCTGAGCTATTATACCTTTAAATGAGCAATTATTGTTGTGTATTACCTATGAGAAATATTCGCCTTAGTGGTAACAGTACCAGTGGTCTAAAAATATTTCTTTCAATCCAAAAATTATCGATGTCGAATTAATGCGATTTCATCATTATCACCATAAACATGTTCGTCCACTGATGGATATCCTCTTGTGAAGAAGCCAAGGCGCCGAACACTAGGACTGGCTGCACGTTTGGTCGACCGCCCTACCTTCCTAAACGTAGCCTCCACTATAGAACTCTATTAGTTAAAACACTACACAAAATAGTCTTGAGTATACACTAACTTACGGATATCAAATCAATGACATCAGAGTCCACCGAATTGTCACTGTGGAACGACTGAGCCGAATGTACCATAATCTCCAATACGGTGGTCTGCTCTTGAAGACGGTGGGGGTGCAACAACAGGGTACGCATTATACCATTCGCGAAGCCAACCAGCAATATACTAGATGTAGAGTCTATCTGCAATATGATACGTATTTTGAGGGGATTTATAATACGTTTAGCTTATCTTTTTAGATGTTTTATGTCTTTCTTGTAATAATAATATTGTATTGCAGAATTATAGTGTTGTCTTGTAGTAAAACTGACGTCTAATGGAATTTCAACTACCCCTAAATAGGTAATTCTAATTAAATTAGTCTCATCTACGCAGAAATTCGAAAAAAATCGCCAGTGAAAAAAAGGAGTAGTTTTTTTAGTAGGGGATGAAGTAGTTTTGCTAAGTTCTGGACAAAATGGTGCTGTGACAGGTGATGAGATTGTTCGTGTTCATAGGTGACGTTGACCACTTACCATGAAAGGGCCTTGCCTGTCCATTTAATAACAATATATTATGTTTTCTTAGAAACAAACAAATTCAACTTACGTCAAGCGGTGGATAGAGCATACAAGTGATTGCAGATTCAAAGAGACATTTGGCTAACAGGACATGGGTTTCTGTATTATACGCGTGCAGGGCACCATCATCACCCGCCGTTATCAAGATGGGATGACTCCGTAACGGGACCATCGAGACTACGCTTCCCGCGTGACACGTCATCACCTTTTGGTGATTACACTGTATTTTGTCTATTTCCAGATCGACAGTCCAAATTCCGCCATTACCGTCCTTAAATATTTAAAATTGTTACTCGTGTATATTACTTTTGATAGCTTGGTTAGTATAATATCTGAGAAGAAAGGTACGCTAGTCATAAGGCTAGCAATACTCAGATATCGTATATTTGTAATATATGGGAAATACTTGAATAATAAGACGCTTACTCACCTGCGCATACCAGTACATGTCCTTTTGGTGTTTTAGGCACATTATTTGGCAATATGGGACCTGGTAGGAAAATAAATAAATGTTAATGTATAAATAACAGTACTTTTACTAGATATATGTACTTATATTTCAGCTACCTATAAATCTTATCGGGCTTGCTAACTTTCTTGTTTTATTATTACAAACAGACACTTCTCCCCATTGAGTATTTAACCGGATAGAGTAGTGATGTGAGCCATAAAATTCCGAAACTGGCCAGTGATTTAGCACTGACAAAATAGCAATACAACCAATGATTTGTATATACGTCCCATCGGCAATCATCCATCAATGGCCACTAGTTGGCCAATCAGAGCGAAGAACCGGCGCGGCACAGCGTCGCAACTCAAATTTGGCGGAATTTGTTTTTATACAAAACACATAACATTACCGCTTTATTTCGGTAATATGCTCGATGGTTTAATGTACCAATAAGTAAGTGATGTTAATAAGGTTAGGTGCAAAGATATATGAAATCTTATTTTCAAGGATGCACAGGTTAGGTTCCAACCCAAAGCTCTCGCTTGGAGTCTATAACAGAAGATTTAATGAATTATAATATAAGAGAGTGGTTTCTAGGTATTTGAGTTTTTAAATTAAAGAATTCTAATACTCTTACATAATGGCCATCGGTTTTAGGTATGATTGAAAACGAAAAAGAACACCAGTGAGATGATCCGATGCTGTGAAGATCAAAGTAGGAGGGAGGCAATTTGCTGGTGCAGTCCACTTGACCAGACCGTGTCCAGAGGAAGATCATACGTGGTCACGATCCAACAGTGAGGGAACGACGAAGAAGAAGAAAACGAAAATAATGATCATACACAAGTTTCAGCGACTGGATTTAGTTCGACATATGGATCGTCTTCAGGCGGGTCGGCCTGATCCACCGTGTCCCAGTACCACGCGCGTATGCACCCGTCTCGGGAAATCGTTGTAACTTCGTCGCCCGCTTCACTCAACATGAACTGTATCTGTATTAACATGTGAAAATCAACGTCTTAACTTTTGACAATATCTTATATTATCTAGCTCGCAGCTTTGCCGTGTTCACAAATTTTGTACAGCTCATTTTTATAATTAAGTAAAAATATTTTTTATCAGTCACATGATAAATGAAACAGTCTTAATTTTGCTCTAAACTGAGATAACCGCAAGAAAATCTGTTAGGTAATACGAAAATTCGCATATACAAATCGAAAGAAAGAAATATTAAAAAAAAATCTTTTTGGTATTATCAACTTACAATAGGCGCTGCATGACATCTTTTTCTGCCACGTTGAGTTACTTCCAATTTGACGAGACCGGCTTCCCATACTAAAATGTTACCCCACTCACAGCCAGATAAAACCTGCCATGATACAATATAAGTAGGTACAACATAATTATCCTAAAGTTCAGATAAAGAATTAGTACACTGTCGTTGTGGCACTTATATGGGAAATCAACTTGTTTACCCATAGGGCTAGCATGCGCGCACGACAAAAAAAATTTTCTACGCCTTTTCTCGTATTATTTCTTACTAGCTATTGCCCGCAGCTTCTCCCACATTAACGTACTTAACTTATATTAGTCACAGCGCGATGTTATATAGCCTTCCTCGATAAATGGGCTAACACTGAAAGAACTTTCCAAATCGGACCAGTAGTTCCTGAGATTAGCGCGTTCAAACAAACAAACTCTTTATAATATTAGTATAGATAAGTAATACTAGAAAAGGGGTAGACAAAATTTTGTCTACTCTGTCCTACTGGAACTAGCCCAGGCTTACTCATTTATGTGTTGCCTATCCTGAGACCACCAGGTAACAAGTCAAATTGTTAATGCTTAATATTTTAAAAGCAGGTGGATCGTGACCGATATGTATATCTCCAACAATATTTGTATATCTCTACTAATATTCAATATACAACCGTAAAAAAATATATAATATTGCATGGCATAATAATTATTGCAGAATATCTGTTATTTATAGAAATTTTAGATAAGATAAATTAAAGTTATCGTATTAAAAATTACCTTTTCATCAGGCATCGGGTAGACTCCAAGTACATCACAGATCTCTGTTTTTCCGAACCGCCCCAGCTCGCCCTTTAACTTCAAACCGGTAAATGTATTGGCCATTTTCCAAAACTTTATATGCGCCGCTCCTTAAACCATTTTTAACATCATCATCATCATCATCAGCCTCTATCCGTCCACTGCTGAACATAGGCCTCCCTCAAAGAACGCCAAGACGTCCGATCCCTCGCTACTCGCATCCAACACGGAATGGCCATTTAACATAATATAAGTACTTAATTTTTAATAACTATACATTTTATTTATAAAGACGTTAATTTAACTATTTTATAATTAAAAAAATACTATTTATACTTTGAGAGATGTATTCATCGTATTTGGTAGAAAATATTATAAAGGTTAATAAAGATTTGAATTGAAAAAATTTGAAGAAGATTGTATAAAGATATTTAAGTATATTACGAAAAAAATAAATTAACGAAACGATAATGTTTTATCATTAACTAGCTGTTGCCTGCAGCTTCGCCTGCGTTACTCAACTCCTATATGTCACAGCGTGATGTTATATAGCCTAAGTATAGCCTTCCTCGATAAATGGGCTGTCTAACATTGAAAGAATTTTACAAATCGGACCAGTACTTCCTGAGATTAGCGCGTTCAAACAAACAAACAAATTCTTCAGCTTTATAATATTAGTATAGATTTAGATCTGGAAAAGAAGTCTGGAAAAATGTGTGTCGAGAATAGTTGATATAGTTTTACATTTGTTTTCTCTCTCATCATCATAATGTTTTATTTCCATTTTCCTCCACTACGGGTACCTCTTTTAATAAAATAATTTTAGTAAGAGGTAGTGCCATGCTGCTTTGCAGCCGAATTGGACTGGTACGACCGGGGTGGTACCTCTGACTCACATACCAGTGCAAAGTGACAGCTATGCTGTCGCGTTTCGTGCGGTTTGTTTGTTTCGGTGGCCCATTGGAGGGATAGGAGAAAGGAGGGTAACGCATCTGCATAATCTCTGACTGTGCGGATGTGTATGAACGTCGAAAGTCGCCAAAAGGCTTCGACTGCTCGTTTCCCCTCCTATGCTATAAAAAAAGTGTGTGACCGAAATGAACTTTTTACTTGGATGCGGCAAATATGGCCGGGCACTGCACGGGTCTTAACCGTATCTAGTTGGAGGTCGAAACTTCTTGGCCCACCAGCCATCAGCACACTGGCACACTGCGACTTTAACGTGTTTATCCTTTGCATTCACATGTAAATCAAGTGTACTCACGTCCCACCAAGGCTCAAGCCTCGTCGCGGTTTGCTCAATAGAAGCGGGGCACCTCACCAAAGGCGGTATTGGTGGCACTCGGCGGGTTTTAGTGGGTAGAGCTGCGTCCACCTTACCATCTTTCGGGCGCAGTGAGTCCCATATAGCTGCTTGGCGAGTCCCTCCCTCCCCAGCGTGATGCCTCAGAGCATTTTCCGGCGTAAAAGAAAGAAAAAAAAGTGAAAGAAAATAAAATTTCATACCTGCAGTTGTAAGTTGTCCGGGGCAATACGGCGAGAACATGACGTTGTTGACGTCAAAAGTAAACGCACTCGTCCGCAGGAGTATTTTATGACGGTGCCAGTTCCAGATGGTTATATTGTAATCTGGTTCCTTCCCTACTGATACCAGCAGCTCACCGTCAGGACTACAAGTTCAAATACTACGATTTGATAACCATTCAATTAGCTAATTAATTAATTTAGGTTACGTTAGTTAATATTGTAATAGCTTTTCCAAATACCGACCAATAAAAAAATATTAAATTTATATTCTTATTTAAAATTAAATAAAAAATATTTTTATAGTATCTACATAGGTACTGAAAATATAGGTACCAACCTACTTTAAGAAAACGTTGTCAATATTTCACATAAAAAAAAATTGTCTTTATAAATAAAATACCTGAAGTCAAGAATAGAATACGCGTTCAAAGTTCCATCACGAAGAACTGCATCGATTTCCATTTGGGGCCAAGTGTACAGCAAAATAATGGGTTCATTTATTCCTTCCTTCGCCTCAGCGATTGCTAAGCGATAATTTGGGTCTTTTCTGAATGACTAAAAAGAACTATTACTATTTCTCTAATTCTTTTAAAAATATCGATTGTAATATTTTATTTTTATGGCGACACCTTGCCTTTTTTTATAGAAGGGCAAAATTTGAAGAAAATTGAATTTAATAAATAGCAGTGCCTCGCTGTTCCACCCGCCTACTTCCCATTCCCGTGGGAGTACGAGGATAAATTATAGCATATGTTATTTCGATGCTATAAGCTATGTTATTTTAAAGTTTCATTAAAAATTCATTCAGAAGTTTTTGCGTGAAAGAGCAACAAACATACATCCATGCATTCTTACAAACTTTCACGTTTAATAATATTAGTAGGATGATATTAGTAGGAGGCGGTTGCGTAAGTATCAATTGTCAGATGTCAGGTCTGGGCCAGCCCCAGGTTTATTTATTGATGTTCATGACTTCATGGGTGACGTTCAACTTATGGTGAGGCGAACCATTAAAATAAAAGTTTTAAAACACAATACCATACTAATTTTCGAGGTATTTTATGAAAAATATATAAGTAGTTTGTGCGCTAGACTTGAATATACGTAAATACAAACACACAATGAATAATAAATCATAAAAATAGCATTTTTACCGTCACACAACCAACAGATCCGCCAGTGGTGCTCCTCCGAAACCAAGTTTGCTTCGTGTTCACATCCAGAAATGTAATGATACTCCCGGCCGACCAACATATAACCGATTCATCGCAAGCGCACAAGTTGAAGTATTTTGCGCAGTTATAACCATACGAGTGTCTTCGCAATTGATAGGAAAGTTATTACTAATTTTCTAACGTACAATTATTATACTCCATTAAACTTTTCAATAAGGATATCACAATCTTTATTACAGGTGGGAAGGATGTGCTTCGCACCTGTTTGATAGGAATTATCACCCTCCCCACCATGGTTCAAGCCTTGTCGTGGCGGTGGGGTTCAGTAGACTAAAGTGAACCCAGCACCTTGGGCAAAGAAAATTGAACCGAGGGAGCTGCTCTTTGTAACCTTCTTATAAGAAGAGGGAACAAAAGAGCAGGAGGGACAAGGAGCAAGGATGGGAGCCTCACCCCGTTGCGCTGTCCCGGCGTTGGGAGTTGTTCTGTGTTGCGGGAAAATCCTTCTGTGGAGGTGACGTCCGGCCCTTGGGGACTAACTAACCGTCCAGGTGCCCTGTTGCTCAACAAATCCGGGGCACCTAATCAAAGCGGCATTGGTGGCACTCGCCGGGTTTTAGTAGGTATCAGAGGTGCGTCCACCTTACCATCTTTCGGGCGCAGCGAGTCCCATATACCCGTTTGGGAAGTACCCCTTTCCCGCGGGATGCCTAAGAACATTTCCCGGCGCAAACGAAAAAAAACGGTCTTATCACCCTGGCTTCTCTTCATCTTCCGTGAAGTTTAGTAGAAACGGCTTAACAGGCAGTATTTTTTATTGACACCGAGACCTGTCATCTATCGTCTCAGAATTGCGCAGCGAGTCCCACATACCCGCGTGGGGAGACCCACTCCCCCGCGGCATGCGTCGGGAAAAGAAAAGAAAAAAAACCGAATGTGTTCGGGCCCCTTTTGTATAAAATAAAAAGTAAATAAAATAAAAATGACTTCATATTGAATGGTTATTGCATTAAAGCAGACCCTACTGCAAATAAATTTGGCGCCCAAAGATCACCATTTTGATTTTTTAATTTTTTTTATTTACCCAGTGTCACTCTCACAGTAAATATGAATCAAACGACACCTCTCAAGCTAGAATCAATCGAGTCTTTCAAGCCGCAGAGCGTGCGAAACAATTATACATACATATATTATACTCTCGAAAAACATAACACTACTTCTGGCACAGTAGGGTAATAAAAGGATACTCGAATTCAAACAGATTATCTGGTATGGTGGCATCCAAGCTAGTGACAGCTCCGGACACGAAGTCATCGGGATCATATTCTGTGAGGATTGATTCTTCTTCCACTGATGCCTCTTCAGCTTCATCTGGAGCCGCCTCTTCACTCTGAGCCTCTTCTTCTGATTGGTCATATCAAAAATATTTAACAATTTATTTGTTGCAATATATTAAATGCCCCACGTAAAAATACACCCCTCTTTTCAAAAATTTGTTGTGATGTGTGTCTGTCTGTCTGCATCACTGATTTGAAACGTGTAGGACTGTAGGTGAACCAATTTGGATGTCATTTGTTTTTTAATTGAAAACAGGTTTTCTAGGGGTGACTCTTGGACAGGTTGTATAAAAATTGGTTCAGCTGTTCCAATGCCATCAGTTCTTTTGTTATTGGGATAGGTTTTTTGTCGCGGCCGGCGCGGCAGTCTTTACATTTCCCATGCCGGACCAGCGCGACGAGGAGAACACTGCTGGGGTTTTAGTTAGGGTGAGTGTCCCACATAACCACCAGGCACCCCCGGGCCCGATGGTATCCATTAGGATTTCCCCAGCGACAAAAAATAAAAAAGTTTTTTTTAGTAGGTATAAAGACAGACCAGACAGTGTCTTACAAAGGCATTGGGTAACCGCCCTGTCACATCCACAAATTGAGTCCGTTTATAAAATTTATTAATATCTTTTTAATAATATCTAAATTAAATAATTATTAAATGTTTTGTTATTTCAGATTATAAATTAATTTTTTGAAAATGATTTAATGATAAATTCTAATTGATGTTTTGTAATTATCATAGTTATACGTTATTTATAAGCTTTTCTTTCTTTAATTTTTTTTGTATATGGATCTTTGATATCTGAGTTACGAATAAATAAATAAATAAAAATAACCTTTTAGTTATTGCGCAATGGTTGTTATCTTATAGAATATACCTATACCCTATGTATAGTAGGTAAATAGTATTAATAGGTTGGATTGATGATTAAATTTATGACATTTTGATACTTTTTTAGGATTGCTCTTAATTGGGCCACATCTAACAAAACAACGGTAGACGTTATAGTTTCAATGATTAAATAATAAAAATAGTAATAGCTTAAATAATAAAGAGAAGTTGTATCATTTTTGGAAGTTCCTAGCTTGTTGTTGGTCAATAGGTTTTATAAAGCTGTTTAATCTTTATTACCCTCTTCTATATCTTCGTCCATATTGTTCATAAAATATGTTTAAGTAAATTAAATTTGAACTGTTAGTATTATACACTTCAGTAACTTATTTTTATATAATATTATCTTATATCTAATCCAGTAGGTATGAATAGTTTTTCTAAATTTCTTAATTAAACATGATATGGTTGCCTAGTTACCGTGTATTGTTTATCAAAGAGTATCAAAATAAAGATATAGGTACTGCAAAGAGATCATATCATATATACCTGTTATAATATATGTACTACATCATAGACTTAGAATATACTGTCATATACTACATACACTACACGAAAGGTAGGAGAGGTGTGTATTTTGGTGGCATTTCAAAGGGTAATTAAGTTTATTGAGACTGGGGAAAATTGTAGCGACGTAATTCTCAATAAAGAATCTACGTCACTTTTTTTCTTTTACGTAATCTTTACCGCAGGAGCAAATCCATTTAGTAATAATAGCTGTGATAGTAGTAATAATAGCTGTGATAGTATTTTTTTTTAATAATAATAATAATAATATCTATGGATGCTTTTTTTTACATCACGTCAATCTGGTCCCGTGGTAAGTTCTTGATGAACTTTTGTTACAGAAACAGTAGACAACAGAAATATATTTAATAATTTTATACTATACATATTATATTTAAGATTTTTATTATATAATACACATATTTAATACATATCCATTGCCCAGGAACACAGAAAACTTTTTTGTTTCCTGGCAGGATTCGAACCCGCAACCTCCGGCTTGAGCGCCAACGCGCTAACTACTAAACCACAGAGGTCGAAACAGGAACAAAACAAAAAAGGCAAAAGAAAAAAAAGAGGGACGGAAGGAAGTATACAGCACAGTTGTTATTTTTGGTTTCCCGTTAATTAATTGTTATTTTATGTTTTGTTCATTTGGAGCGGTTTTCTATATAATTTTTTAGTGTTATATATAATGTGATTGGTTGGCGAATATTGTGGTGGACTGTTCTGGGTGGATACAATGAGAAGTGATAGTTGATTGATGGGGGCTAGAGGGGCGAAGCCGCGCTCCTTGGGGTTTCCCGCCATTTCTCCGTATTACAGGCCGAATATTGTATTTTGTATGGCTAATAGCCCCTTGTAGCTAATGCCTTTAAATGAAAATAATAATAAAAAACAAGTTTGTACAAAAATTGACAGTTGAGGAATGGCGGGAAGCATCGAGGCGCGCGGTAGTGTTTCTTTTGGTTTCCCGTTAATTAATTGTTATTCTGTGTTTTGTCCATTCAGAGTGATTTTCTATAGTGTTTGTTTTAAAAACTTGATCTTTATATATTTTGATGATTGGTTGGCGAATCTTGTGGAGGACCGTTCTGGAGTGGTTTTCTTAGTACGGCTGTTCAGGCGGTTTTCTATAGTGTTTGTTTTAAAAACTTAATCTGTGTAATATATAATGTGATTGTTTGGCGAATATTGTGGTGGACTGCCTTGAGTGGATGCAATGGGGAATGATAGTTGATTGATGGGGGCTAGTGGGGCGAAGCCGCGCTCCTTGGGGTTTTCCGCCATTTCTCCGTATTACAGATCTAATATTGTATTTTGTATGGCTAATAGCCTAGTAGCTAATGCCTTTAAATGAAAATAATAAATAAAAAAATAATAAATAATTGATTTTAAAAACTTAATCTGTGTAATATATAATGTGATTGTTTGGCGAATATTGTGGTGGACTGCCTTGTGTGGATGGAATGGGGAATGATAGTTGATTGATCCCCCATCAATCAACTATCATTCCCCATTCCTAGAGGGGCGAAGCCGCGCTCCTTAGGGTTTCCCGCCATTTCTCCGTATTACAGACCGAATAATTGTATTTTGTATGGCTAATAGCCTAGTAGCTAATGCCATTAAATGAAAATAATAATAAATAATTGACAGTTGACAGTTGACACACATGATTTTTTTTGGATAAAATAAAATAACATCTAATTTATATTACATACACATACTGTAAACTGTTTTAGTTCAATAGACTTTAGACTTAAGCATTTTTAGGAGAAATTCTACACTTAGCGAACAATAATGTCACAGCCTCATAGAAAAACCGTGCTAAATCTATATAAAACGGTATGTATTTATTAGACTATTATGTATATCTTAATAACTTCTATTGATAATAAATTAAATTAAATATTCCTTAATTCCAGCTGTTATTCTTGGGTAGAGACTGGCCTCAAGGATACGATGTGTTTAGGAAACGATTACATAAAGTATTTCTTAAAAACAGCGATGAAACTGATACGAACAAAATAGAAACTATGATTAAACATGGAGAATTTGTTGTGAAAGAAATTGAAGCCCTTTACAAATTAAAAAAATATAGAGCTCTTAAACGAAGATATTACGATGATAATTAGGAGAACAAGTATACTTAAATATCTTTTGATATTAATGTTACATCTTAACTTTAAAAATCACAAGTCCTAGCTGACATATTAAGGTGCTAAGTAAATAGAATATAAGGTTTTTACTTATATTGAATAGAAATAGTATGTTTATATATATTGTTACCATAGCTGGGCACAAGACTGTTAAAATGTTAATTAATAAAGAGCTTAATCATTGACCAATTTCCTGATAGTCTGTTATAAAATAACGCGTGGACTAAACTGACAAGGATATTTTTTACCTTATATCCGATAGTGAAGGATGACATTATGATATGAGTGAGTGAGAGTTTATAACCTGCTTCGTATTCTAAGCAATTTTTGTCACATGTTAATGGATTAACAATTAACATTAACTACGCTAAATGTAGGTACTGAAGTGAGTAGTGACTAAAAGCATTAAGCTTTAATAATTAACAAAGCCAACTTTTCTATTAACAGATTAGCGATTAACAAATTTAAACATTGATTAACAGTGCCCAGCTTTGATTGTTACTCAAATGATAAAATGTACATTTATTAAATGATGACTGACCTGTGATATTTGGACTGAGAAGTAATGAAAATTATTAACATAAATAAATTAGTTTCATACTTAAGTAAGGAAGAAAAATATATTTTACTATATATTATATTATAAGATTTATTTTACATCTGATTGGGTTACACATATTTTCTTTTCAAATTTAATGAATATTTTTACAGTACTTACTTCTTATTTCCAAATAGTGTTTAAATCAATAAACAAAAATGCCTAGCCTTTGCCTCTAAAAATATACATTAGTCCTAACTACCACTTACTTGCTAAAAAATTGCATACACAGAAGTATTTTGCACAATGAAATACACCTGAGACTTGTGAACAAGACATATATATACATAATGTTGAAATATTGAGCTTGAATTGGTAAATATTCCCTTTAAATAGTTAAATACTATATATATAGCTCTTATACACTTTTTTGTCAATGTGTCATCTGGACTCAGCCACTTGATTGAGCTAAGTGTGTTCTTACAAACAACAGCATCTAGTCTTTCTCATATGACTTTGACATTTAACTTGTAATACACCTAATTTTGTATTTTTTCATACCTACTGAATGTCACAATATGTTATAGAGAAACGGAAATTTAAAAGTAGGACATACAGATGACAGAAGCTTAGCTCTAGCATCTGTTTTAAGTTGGATAGAGCAGGACTTCCCAAACTTATTTTAACTGTGATGTCCTTGGGAATATGCTATTTTTTTGCAACATCCTCCCCTGATCAAAAACTACCTACCGTCATAGTTGGTAGTTTTAACCTCAGGTTATCAGAAAAACCTCAAATAACTTTTGTATTTTTTATTGGAAAATAAAAACAAAATGTAAGAATTAAAATTAAAAAGTTAAGTTAATAAATGAGTTTTAATTTTAAGAAAATAGTTTTTTTTTTATTTAAACTTGGCGTTTTAGTTTTCCTTGCCCTTCAGAACATTGTGATTCAATTTTACGTTTACTCTGAATTATTCTACAAAGAGTAGATTATGGCACATTAAATTCGACACAAACTTCTTCGCGTGTCTTCCCACTTTCATAAACGGATATTAACTTCAGTTTTTCACGTAATGATAACGATCGTAGCTTTCGTTTTGACATTTTTCAAATAAACATCTGAATGATAGTAAAGCGAAACTCGTAGTTAAGTGTGGGATTTGTGGGTAGAATAAGAATGAGTATACAACAAAACAATGTTATCTCAGTTACCGAGGTTTATTTACTCGCTGTCTCAGTTATAGAGGTAACTATGATGATAAATCGAAAGAACATCCCAGATATAGAGGCTTACTCGTCCCACTAACAGGGGTAATTCAGTGCCAAAGTGTTGGGACCTCAGCATGAGTTCTAGTTATGGAGGTTACTCACTTATCCAGGTCCCACTTAACCAAGTTTCACTATATATAGTCCAAATAAGATAGGAGGAACCTGTGCAGGCAATCCATGTGGGTCGCCTCACGACGCCTTTTTGACAATGCCGCTTTGAGAAGCCTTGGTATAGAGAATCATACCTTATAGAACAATGAAAAAGTGAAATAGTTTTCTAAATTAGTATTGTACATACAAAATAACTGTATATGCGTAAAAGGTGCTGTTTTTTTTGCTGGTTCTTTCCTGGATTGGATAGTTAGGTATGTTCGATTTTGAACTTATGAAATTTTGTATATTTTTCTTGTAATGTTTCTACAAGGGTTGATTGTTCCTGTTTGCTCAATAAATGGTTGATTGCACATTTTGTGATTTATATATAACACCTTTAAATAACCTTTAAATAAAATAATACCAATAAGGAAACTCTGAAATTAAAATACCATGTTTCTATGTAATTCTGTATTATAGACATTTTTATAGTTTACATATACATTACTGTTATAAA
Source organism: Helleia helle (assembly GCA_963853865.1). NCBI lineage: Eukaryota > Metazoa > Arthropoda > Insecta > Lepidoptera > Lycaenidae > Helleia > Helleia helle. Next base: position 10,314,726 of record OY971418.1, on the reverse strand, counting down.
CTAGATAAATAATAACAGTTTGCTTAAAGACTTTCTAAATAATTTTAACATAATGTTAGAGATTGGTTTTAATCATGTTGCAAGTGATATGATATTGTGATTTTTTAAATCGAAGCTATGTACATTTCATAATTTATATAAAATAATGCAGTTTTCAGTATTTTATATTAGAGCAAAATTAATATAAAATATTGTATATAAAATGAAGTTAATGATATCTAACTGTCAATTCTGCAAACCATATTTTTTTGGTATTTAGTACACACATATTTAATATATATTTTATAATAATAATATATTAAACTCTTTGTAATACTTATATGTTAAACTGATATAACACTCATTTACCTTAGGTAAGTTCTGCTGCCTCAAGAAAAGCGGTTTATCTATACTCACCAGATATTTTTTTGCTATATTTCCAATAACGTGGATCTAACACTTAACAGATAGATACCGTTGGGAGGGAAGCACTGTGCCGCGCTCCCGGCTGCATGGGTACCACCATCTTCCTTGTTTCTCCCGTCAAACAGCTTTGCTGTGTTTCGGAGAGAAGGGCAAGACAAGCAGTGTAATTACTGACACCGAGACTTAACATCTTATGTCTCAGGATAGGCAGACATAGATGAGTTGCCTGGGCTCGTTCCAGGTAAACTAGTTTATGTTCATGGGCGACGTCAACCACTTACCATCGGGTGGAACGTCTGCCAGTTTGCCTATCCAAGTAACATAATAATAAAACTAAAGCATGATAAAATATCAAAAATAGAACAAAGATAGACCCACATGAATTATGTTTACAATTTCTACAAATCTTGTCGAGTTTTGTATTTTGTCCATAAAAATCTATTGACGTAACTAAATTATGTAGGTGTATTTATTGTAAAAGGTTAATATTACAAAGATAATGTTTGTCTCAAACGTGTCTTAAGGTATAGCTTTATAATTTTTTCCATGTTAAATTAAGGAAATTTCATGTGAGGAAGCCTACATTTTTTTTCAAATAAGTAGATCATTTATTCTAACATTGCTTATCAATTTCTTATCGACTGCCATATTCAATATTTAAATTAAAAAACAAAAGATACTATTTTATTCTATTTATGAGACTACAAAATAAAATAAATTTTTCGTATCTTATATTGAATTAGGGTTACAAGAAAATGATATTTACTGTTTTATATTTAAAATACATTCAAAAGATTTATTTATAATAAGTGTGTTATGAGTTATTCGTCTATATTTTAGACGTTTATATTAATGAACAGCGTCTTATATATGTATTGTCAACAATATTAAGATGTATAGCATCGTATTCTATCCCACAGGTAGAGTCACTTTGCTTACCGCAAAGTGTAAAGTAAGTACCTACTGAGGTAGGAACACTTCACACTTGTTATACAAGTACAATTCAGAACGAAAATAGTTCTAAAAACTATTTTTCAATTCCAGTCAGAATTTATTTCAATTCGACGTAAACTAAAACATATCGGTTTCATTAAGTTTTTCGGTGTTGATACAGATGTATGAATGACTCTACATCATTCATTTGGGATCAGACGCTTCATAGTACCTACCACGTATAGCTGTTGAATTGGTATCGTTTATAACTTTGATTTTAACTCGTATTTTTTTGGGTCGTGTAGTACGCCCTAGAACTTATATGTTCGATGTAAGTAATTAAATTGTTATATAATATAAGTACCACATTATAGTGTACGGAATAGACGTTATATTCGTTAGACGCCATGGGAGCTGTATGTTACGAAATGTAAAAGTGAGTTAGGAAAAACTATTTTAACATGGATGTTAACCGACTTTGAATGAAGCGAATACTTGATTTATTATTAAATCAATGAAGATGAGATATTCAAGTACAAACCCTTAACATTTCTATCGTAATAATATTATATTCATAGTACAGAATCTAACCACAGCTCTACATGTCTCGTGTTGGTGCACTTATACTCAAGCCCTTCCTTTATCTACTCTATATAATATTGTGATGGTGAGTTTTAACACGTGAATACATTATATACACAATTATATGTACGATTGAGATCAACAACGGTTAAGCAATACCTAGTTATAATACATAGTTTTCACACCAAAGATCTTTTCGATTATTATTAATCACTAACTTTAGTTATAGTAAGTCAGCAATGGCGACTCGACCTGTCTCAATGTATGTTATACATATATACATTGAGCGTATTAAAACTTTATACGAGAAAGTAAATTTCAACAATTACTTTAAATACAGATACGAATGTACCCATATATCTAGTGCCTATACGGTACCATAGGTTTAACCATACACAATTTTATATTGTAGCAAATGTACGTAGTAGCAACAAGACTTTACGAAACTACGAAATTTACGGTAAATATCTAAAAATGGGAGAACTGCTATATATTTATGAATTTTAACTTTAGTAAGATGATAAAATATAATACATACAAACATAGCATTTCAACTAAAATATAAATATACGAAATATTAATGGTAAAAGTCCAACTTAGTTTCAAGAATTATCATGATTAAAATAATTTTAAATGAGTAATATGTACTTAAATAGGCCAAATTGTTCCTCGCAAGAAGAAAAAGGAAGAAAATTTAAAGTACCAAGAGAAACAGTTAAGCCGAACTCTTCTTATGAGGAACACGATCGTTATATTTTAAAGGTATTGTAGACATTATAACACTTACATGGTAGTAAAATAGAATGTTAATAAATTTAACAGGATTTAACTTATTTACATAGCTTTCAACTCTAGAAATTATCTAAATCGGCAAGTAAATGAATATCTAAGATTCATTACACAAAAAGTAATAAATATCTAATAATAATATTATAATAGATACATCTAGCCAAGAAAGTGATCTATCAGTGTCGACAAAATGCAGCAAATGAAGGAAAGGCTCTTTGACTTGCTAAATATTTTCACAGAGAAATTATGCTACGCAAGTAATTTCTACATTAAGCCGATCATATTCTTGGCCGAACGTACTTAACAAATAAATAGTAATAATAGCTCTACGATAGGTAGGCAACAAAATGGATTTTCAATTAAAGGAACATATATTTACAAATAATTAAATTAAAATTTAATAACTACATTAGGTAGATAACCTAATCTACCTAACACGAACTAAGTAGGTACTAAATAAGTCTGAGATTATTGAATCAAAGAGAATTTGAGATAAATATATTTAGAGTAGCGTCAATCGTTTTGTCGTAGAATTTAATTGTTGATATAGAAGAATCCATCCCACCATAGTAACTTTATTTTATAAAGTTGTTAAAGAGCGTTTGTGTGGTAAAGCATATTATAAAGTAAAAGATTTCATGGAAGATACCACACCCTGGGAATAAGGCGTTCCTCCCGGGCATTTCAAGATAAGATGTTAAAATTGTTATTAATATATATTATTGGAAAAGATTAGTTCCACTGAGTTTATTTCGCCGGTTCTTCTCAGTGGGCAAACCTTAGAACCGGTGGTAGATTCAATTGACGTTCAAAAAGATACTGTATTAGTACTATTTTGAATAATTTTTTTTTGATTTTGATTTTGATTTCTTTTCCTATTTTCGTTTTAGGTATGTCTGACGCAGTTGTTTAGTGTGATTGACGTTTTTTTAAATATATTTGATCTCGCAAATAAAGTTAGCGATTCTCTAATTAAATTACACAAGGCGTTTTTTCGTTCTTCAACTCCGACTTGCCCCTGTCTTCTGTTCAGCTAAAACAAAATAAAATAAAAATATGTACAATTTTTTTTTTGCGATAGGTTACCTCAGTCTTCATATAACTTTGGTTTTATCGAGCGACATGTTCACTCAGTGAACAAGCTCATTAAATAAAGATTAAAAAAAAAAAAAAAACTTTGGTTTTAGCTTTTAGATTATTTAATGTGTTGTTTGTTGTAGGAGATATTTTATACCCCTCCATGCTTCAGGCCTTGACGTGGCGGTGGGGCTCAGTAGCCTAGGGTGAGCCCAACATCTTGGGCGAAGCTAATTGAGCGGAGGGGACAAAAGAGCAGGGGGCAAGGGGTGAGGATGGGAATCTCACCCCATTGTACTGTCCCAACGTTGGGAGGGGTTGTTCTGTGGTGCGGGACAACCCCTCTGTGGAGGTGGCATCGGTCCCTTGCGGGACAGACTGGCCGTCGAGGTGCTCTGTTAGTTTAACAGATCCGGGGCGGCACTGGTGGCACTCGCCGGGTTTTAGTGAGTAGAGCTGCGTCCATTTACCACCTTTCGGGTGCAGCGAGTCCCACATACTCACCTGGGGAGACCCATTCCCCAGGCGGGATGCCTTCTGAGGCATCCAGGAGATATTTTATAACAAATATTGATAAAATATTATGTCCTACACATTAGGTAATTATATTCAGTTAGGTATGCTAATTGAAATACGTGAATGTATAAATTTAATTTTATTCAGAAAGTTGAATTTGAACCGCTCAGATTTGAATCAAATTCAAAATAAGTCGGTAGGTATATAACCTACCGACTTATTTTGTTATCGGTAATATTCTTTAAATTCGTCGTTCATCATCATCATCATCAGCCTCAATTGGTCCACTCCTGAATATAGGCCTCCTTTAATGAAGGCCAACACGGCCGATCCGATTAGATTCATCGTTAGCACTTTGAAAGTCCGCTGAAGCTAACAATATTCAGGCATACAGCTCTCTTCAACGTGAAACGGAAAACCATTTTTTTTTGTTTGATGATGCAGGTTAATGCTTTCGCTTGATCGACGTTTATCTCGGGTAAGGCTCCTGGACCTATGTGGAGACTCGCAATTGGGAATGCACTACCCCACTAAACCTGCGTGCGTCTTCAGCTGCTTTTTGAGGGCCCCGGATCTGCAGGCAACAGGATCACCTCAGCGACAGGCTGGCCTTAGCAAAGGACAAACTTCTCCTCGTAAGGGGGACCCGGCCGCCAGTAAGCAGTCTCCGCGACGTCGTGCCATACTGGGCCCAGGTTACCAGCCGGGGAAGTGGTTGCCGCCCGCGATACCGTACGGTAACCCCGAATCACTCTTACTGCGATGACCCGCTGCGTCGAGCGCAGCTGGGCCTTATTCCTCGCGGTAATGTGATCTGCCCAAATGGGTGTACCATACATCGCCATACTCCGGCAGACTCCGGAGTATAGCTGCAGGCGGCGCTGGGTCACCGAGGTTCGGGAGGAGTCTGCCGTGCACTTGCCGCCTTCACGACCGGTCCCAACATTGAGAAATGTAGGCCGAAGGTCCACCTTCCGTCAAGGATGATCCCAAGATACTTCGATGTGGGGGCTCATCCTGACACTCCCCCTCCGATCTGGAGGGTAGGTTCCGGCAGAGGTCCTTTATGGCAGATCCCGCGGAAGAGAAGGGCTTCAGTCTTCTCAACTCTGCCTCGAAGTCCTTAACTATGAATCTATGCGGCTGATCGCGAGGTCTAACCCGACCTCGGCCAGCCGTGCCGCCTCTTGTGGGACGGAACACCTACACATCCTATCGTTATTTAAAATTAATCAACTTCGTTTTATGTTATAGTTTTAATAAACAGCAGTGGCTAACGCGTCAAATCGACACAGTTTAATAGTATACCTCTCTAAAACAGTTTAATCCTTCTTCTCTCCATCCTCAGGGTCCTTCAGAGTATGCCATTGTGCAATAGGGCGCCTCGGGCTCGCCAGCATGTCGGACCAGTGACGCAGCTCAGTGCCTGACGCGTTGTAACCGAGGACTACCTTCCCGATGGGCTCCGACGTACCGATGCGATCGTAGTCTACCACTGTTACCACTAGATTCACCTTCTGTTGTACGTTTTAAAAACCAACACATTAAAGTAATAATTTCGTTACAGCAAGGTAGGTATCACGATGAATGATGGGTTGCTAAGAAATGATACGTGTTTTAATAAGATAATGAACAAAATATTGCTATGTGAATATATTTCTGAGGATTTTATTTACCTTTATGTCTTGTGATGATAAATGTTATTTAGGAATTCTAATATAAAAGGTTGTATTTATCAACTAATGAAAAACAAACACGAAATGGGCACTAATTATTTCAAATTTTGGGGAAAACAGAAATTTGGAGCTTACCTGGAATTATTGGGTATAAATAAAAAATACATCTAATAACGAATGAAATGAAACTAAAGACAGAAGATTCACAAGAAGAACAAGAGATTGGGTTCTTGAAGCCATACATTAAGGTTATTACAATTTGAAGTCACCAAATTGTAATGCAGTTACGAGGGGAGATTTGAGACACCACTTCAGTATGGAAGTTGGGAATATTGACAAAGCAAACTTTGTATAATTAGAAATGTCCCAAAATGAAAATCTTCAGTTGTGAAAGTAATCAGAAAACATCTTGTCACAAATGAACATCAACATCCCGCGGACTAAGTCTAATTAGTTTAACTTTCTCAATAATTTTAAGGATAAGGTTGAAAAGACAGAAAGGAAGACATTTAGTACACAGGAACATTCAATACATATATGTAGGTATACAGGAAGAGTCGTGCTACGATAATAATGCCAGGAGGTACTTTGCATTTTTGTTTAGTTATATCGTTCTTTATTTTTTGTTTTTGTTAGTTAAACAGAATTAAAAAAAAAACTGTTTTTTTGTAAGTATATCTTAATATAAAATTTATAGAAGTTGTTATATGATTTGAGTTATTGTAGCGATTTTTGGTTTAAAATTGGATGTGCAAAATCTCATTAAGAAAATAGGGTATGTAATAGTAAAAGACAATACTGAGTAATATAATGTATACCTGTGATTTCAAATACATAGTTGCCAAATCTTTACACAATGAACAAATTCTTTGACTTTTAAGATTTTAAACCGTACAATTTTTATATACTAAGTACCTAACCTTTGCATAAAATCGACTCGTTTATCATAATTTCTGCCACATCTAGCTCTATGTTAAAAAGGTTTTATAACGATTATTAAAATACGACACCAAAAATGATTAAGAGAATAGGAGAAGGTAGGTACAGGCAAGGAAACAAGTGGTGTTCTGCATGTCACAACATTGAAACACAACATCAATTCGCACATTGTCAAGACAATATTTTAAAATAACTTCAATTCTGTTGAGTTTTGAAGACACTCATTCCTTAGTCTCCAAAACCCAATTAAAAATAATTTTGCCAGGAACAATTGTCATGACGGTGTGCGAGAACATCCAATTTTGTTGCAATCTCGGCTCGTACCTGTATTTGTTCGAATGGTACTTCAAAAGTAAAAGACTCGTTGTAATATGGATTCAATGTGCATTTCTTGATACTCGTTTTCTTCTTCTTGAGACGTTTGCCATTTTGCATAAGCGCTATTTTTACGTACGGATCTGTAGAAACACGACGCGTCCGGATATGAAAGAAAAACGATCATAATTTAGTAAACAGGTAAAATATTGTGAATATTTAAACTACTAAATGTTCCATGGCTTGTACATGTGTTTGGTCCAAGTTATTTATATCATGACTTTAAAGATGCAACTAATTTGTGAAGCGCATGAATTTCCATAATAAGGCGATAATTAAAAACTCATGCCGTTTATAATGATGCTTCGGCTGCATCATGATTTATGATCATACTTGTGATACGTTAAAATTATATGTTACAAAATGAGTGCTTATGCTAACTACATGCTGAAATGGCGCAGTACTTGAAAATACAAAAAAATTGAGGCGCATGTGCATTTAAGTTATTACTCTCCCTCAGTAAATAACTTGATAGTTATGCTATTAGCAACCACTTAGCTCTAATATTTTGGAGGATGTGTATTTTTTTTTATGTTAGTTGGATAGGCAAACTGGCAAACGTACCACCTGATGGTAAGTGGTCGACGTCGCCCATGAACATAAACTAGTTTACCTGGAACGAGCCCAGGCAACTCATTTATGTGGTGCCTATCCTGAGACATAAGATGTTAAGTCTCGGTGCCAGTAATTACACTGCCTGTCTTGCCCTTCTCTCCGAAATACAGCAAAGCTATTTCACGGGAAATAATATTAATATTTTAGTACCTATAGGTAAGTTGTTTTTTAAACATAGCATATTTTCAACCTCAATTATTCATACATACATATATGGAAAAATAGCTGCTTTATTAAATTACTTTTATAAAATAGAGAAGAGCAAGCTACTGAAAAGTATATAGCAAGCATGCAATACGACAATATTATTAATATCAAAACCATATTTTAATAGACAGTTATTTGCATAAGTCAAAAGAGCACCTGTAAATAGATAATCAGTAAGTAATGTGTAGAAATTAAATGTTACAAAGTGTGTTAAGTATACCAAAAATAGAATGCATCTACCTGACAGACCACCGACGTCCATTTTCTTCAAATTCTTTGCCTCCAAAATAACGACAGTTAACTTTCCAGCGGTTGGTACGTATCGTAAGGAGAAACATATGTCTCCCAACTTGTTGTCCTGTAACATATATGTAGTTATATCAAGAATATGATTCTATTTCTCAGCGGAATGTTCTCGTAAATTCTAAAAATAAAATTGATTATTATCAATACACAAATTCACTTCTAGACAAAAAATTAACGATTTACCTTATAACTTGTAAGCGTATATTATTATGTTTGTAATGTAAACGTGTTAAACATATATGTGTTCTAATAGTACTTGTTTTGTTTGTTGTTATAAAACTGGCATTGGACTGTGAAAAGTATGATATATAATATAGGAGGTGTTTGAGGTTTTGTAGGTTAACAAATAAAATATGGATATAGCGTGGCTTAGGGCGGAAAGGGTTATATTTTGTCCAGGAAACAATAAAATAAATAAAACAGTAGCTTCGTGTAGTCACCTAGAAGCAGTTTTATGGTTATTGGGGTAGCGGCATAGTTTATCAGCATTTGTACACCTGAAGAACGGTACTACGGACTAGCTATATTGTTGAAATTAGTTTAAGATTAGTTACTGTCATCGCAGATAAAATATATTAAAAAGAAAAAAAAACATTTGTTCCATGTCGTCTTTAACATCGAACTGATAAACTTTGCCAGTTTGTATAGGATATAGCACAAAAAGTTTTCGGACATAGGTAGCCTAAACTTTTGCAACTAGTCGGGTTCAATGTTCATTGCGTTATATATAACGTTTTAGCATTTAGATGACATTTCATCTAAAACAATAACACGGTACAAACACCTTTAAACAAAGGACACTAGAGGACGAGAAAACAAACAAATATACTTCCACATCAAACCTAAGATTACACAAAGCGGTTACTCTCTGTAAATTATCGGGGAACAGGTTATTTATTACGATCTGTTGCCGAAATGAAGCCAATTAATTTGTAACACCCAGCTCAGATCATCAAACCACACCTTCAACCTGTATACAAGCGGCCCTAACTCGTATGCACCCTAGACGTCTCAAAACCCATTTTAGAAACAGATCGCAATTGTCTAAATTAACATTTATACTATAATAAATTACACATAAATATTCGTGCAATACAATACATATGCAAAATCTGTAAGTAAATGCTTTTGATTAGCATTTACTTTACGGATAATGTTTGTATACCTACATTATTCCAAGGTACTCCACATAGAAGACACTACGTAAGGCTCGTCGATTCACGCTACAGTATAAAGGACAGGTAACACCACAATTGAAGCTAAGCTTGTGTTAATAGCGTTATATGGGAGAGTGTCCTCGACTCTATGTCTCGACAAGATAAAGACTAGGGTGGATGGCATCGCTAATTATAACAATAAAAATACCCTTTCATTACTTGTTTCAGCGATACACACTTATTATTGTCATAAGATCTTCTTCCCTTAAACCTTAGCCGTCACTATAAAATATCAAAAAACCACATGTAATTTTGTATTTTTTTTACCACTAGATTCAACTAGTAGGTCCATTGTCAATAGAAGAAGATTTTTGATTAGTCAGTCCAAGCCAGGCGCGAGACGCCCATAATATGTCTTCTTATTATTGACCAACAGAGGTATAATCATCATCATCACTAACTACTATCCGACAACAGAGGTATATTAATGATAAAAATATTAATGGGACTGAAATTTGTCTTGTGATAACAAATCTGATATTTGACTAAACTGCTAATTTGAATATTCAAGGTTCCTTGGTGGGTAAGATTCCAATGTTAAAGCATTGTTATTTGAAGTGATTTCATTTTGGAAATGGCTTCAATGTTATTATTATTAGTTATTTCATTTGAAAATTATTGTTCAATGTTCGTTCACTGGTTCAATGTCATAAACTAAGTTTGATTCCGTAGAAGTTGTGAGTGTGACACGTGTTAGTGAGAGACAGATTTATAAATAGAAATTGAGTATGAGACAAATTGATTTAGAAGTATTTTGCCACATGAATAGCGGTAAAGTTTTCGGGCTCAACCTTGGCTGATGTGGTCATAAAAGTTCAACAATTGCTAATAAAGTCTGCTGTACTGTATTAAGAAATAGTCTTACAGGTTTAGCTATAGGCTATCCAGCCGGCCATGCATACCGTTCTTACTTTTGTAACTGGTATAATGAGGTTTGGAATTATATCAGAGCTAATAAATCAAGTCATTTGGATAGTATTAAATTTTATCTAGTAACGTACACAAGAAGAACATAATATGACACCACAGACGATGGCATGGCAGATAATGATGGCCCCAACACTACACAAATACAGTATTTAAGAGCCTTAAATACATATTTGATAAGAAAATATGTAAACAGCCGTCCATTTTTAATTTAGCGAGTACGGACAAACAAGAGTCGAGAACACCTAATCCTCTCCTATTAGCAAAAATATTGTATCTTTTAATAATAAATAATTATTTAAAATGTTATATAAAAATATTTATTGAGATTTAGTAAAATGCTGAGCAGCAATATACAAATTTAATGATATGTATAATATGTTCGGTTTTAAATATTATTATAAAGAGGGGTATAATATACAAAATAATTTTTAGCCACAATTCTTCCTTTGTTGGCCAGAAGTGGATCTGTAACATATTTTATTAGCATTAATTAATTAAGTTAATTTATTTAGAAATATCGATAAAATTATAAAAAATGTACATATTTATATGATTTTATTTTATGAATGTTTTTTAGACATGAAACAATCTATTTGATATGATCGTAGTGATATTTAGTTTTAGTCAACTTGATTAGAGCACTTTCAAAAATATAATTTAAGCGAGTATCTACTCGTATGGACTAAATACGCAATAGGCTTTAGCCAAAAGTACACAATATAACGTATAGGAGCGTGCTGTGTACATAATATAAAAGTGTCACGACACACACATCCTTGATTTGCCATTTGTGCACGCATTTTTATGTGAAACATCTATTAGCGCATGTTTACAGTAAAATCGTTTCAAACGCCATGACGGAAAACGAGATGACACTGTCATGACATGCGTTGTATTTAGATGTTTCACATCTGCCGGCGTCCCGTGACGGTCTTGTTTTTGATTTAATGCGAGTTTAAAATGGCTCCTCGCGGACAATCCACAAGAACAATGTAACATGCAACATTCCCCAGCCGCTATATAAATAGTGTTGGATGGATGAAAATAACAATAAATAAAATAATATGTGATATGATGGATGATGACAGGTAAAGGTGATCATAATACTGGATATATTATGTATTATTTTACATTATGCTTCCTACGTACTTGTTCAATTTGGTTGCGGACCAATTTTATATGATTAGGTGATTGGCCGAATTCATTTTGAAACGTATTTATCGGTTTAATAATACAATTCATCTCGATGTGTCTCAAAATAATACTTACGTGAATGATCATTTCGTTTTTGAAGCGGCATGCAAGATTGTTCGGGACACAATCAAACACAGCCAAGCAGAGCAGAGAAAATATGTAGAAAAGAGAAAAAACCAAGTAAATACATTTTGCTGTTAAAATTAATTCCTTGAAAAACAAATGACTGACTCAATCCGCGTTGAGGTGCCTTGACTGATGACGTCAGAAAGACAGGCCTTAATTAAGAATCTGCGCATAGAAAATACATCGATAACGTCAAGGATCCTCTACTTATACAAGTGCAGTAAATTTAAAAAAAAGATCCTTCCTTTTAGCGAAATTAGAATAACAATAACTAATTAAACAACAACATAAGTAGAATAAGAGTCAAAGTTACAAATGTAAATACAAAAAAATAATTTCGCTAAAAGAATGGAAAATAAATTAAAATGCGGTGCTGCTAAAACACTGTCATTTAACGAATACAATTTTTATGAAAATACTGCTCAATGCAAAAATTCACTTAAATAACACATTATGTGTTTTAACAGTCCAGTCTAAGCTAAGAAAGAAAGAATGAAAGAGTATCTTCATTTTATCTGCGTACCTAAATAATATATAAAATATTTGCTTTTTTTCCAAACCAAATGCGTTTAATGTGCATTCATGAGAGTAGTACGTTAGGATACGATTCATGTACCTAGATGGTAAATGTGTGTTAACCGACATAATATACATTGCTGATGTGACCTGGGTGTAACAGTATAAAAGGTGTAGTTCGTAACTTCACCAAGTTTTTTATTTCAAACGCTTATATCCCATCTTTATTACAAACGCATCTTTTGAAACCACAAAAAAATGTCGTAACCATGTCGTATACATGTTGTAGAAAGCTGAAAATAAACTTTCGTAGATTATTCTGTCAATGTCGGACGTGTTACGCATTATTGGAAAATTAGTCATACTGAAAGGGAATATAATTCTTATATATAACGTTACTTGTTTCGTAAAAGGAAAGTCGTTTCGTTTGTGTAAAGTGCAAAAATCTATTCGACCGAATTCCCACCTGGCCTCCTTCTCCCTCAACGCTCTGTAGCTCACGCCACTCCTCGATAGTCTGTGCCAGGTCCACTTGACACAGGGGTACCTTCACTTCGCCGATCTGGTCGTGCTTGGAGAACCGATCGAAATCGAAGATCGCAAACACGAGAGTTTTGTTCATTGCATCAGCATATGGCACGCTCTGTACAGAATAATTCATGAAATATTTCAAATCTTTACCTTTGAAATGTACGTTGCGAAGAAACAAAACTTACCTTAAAAACGAAGGTCTCGTTAAATACGGGGCTAAGAGTTTTTCGATGCACTTTAGTTTCGAACTTCTTCTTCTTGTCGGGCAAAAGGTATACCTTGACGTAGGGATCGGAAGTCCCTCCCATGTCCAGGGCCGGTAGCTCCTCGGCTTGGATAACAGTAACTGATAGACTGTTACTATTAAAGTCATATTCCAGCTGTAAAGGCATATTAATGTGAAAATAACATAGGTAAATGAGACATGATATTGCATGAAGTGATTTCGAGATTTTACTACGAGTCTATCAAATAATGAAAATTTCTACGAGAAAATATAATATGAATAGAAAACGAAAGCATTATAATGATGTTTCTAAAAATATTAAATCCAGAATCACATAAAAGGGTACCTTTGGGGTTTCTCAATTTTGCGATATTTTTAATTTTCCAATTAAAGCGCGCCCACTCAATGTTTTGCTTTACCTTATATTGGAGCTTTCCTAATTTCTGCTCCTCCTTCTTCTCCTCTCCATCATCAGGCTCCTCAGCGTTCTCCGTCAACTCTTCCATATCCGGCTGAACCTAAATGCACGTCCCGCGGCAAATTTCACATGAATAAAAAATACTTATAATTAAAGAATTTGTCTTAAAAAATCTGAATATAAAAGTTGAACACCCATTTATATTTTTATATTTCAAGACTGTCTACGTTGATGACGTTACCTTTTCCTTGTATGCCGACCCTAAAAGTTGGACGGACTTGAAATCGACTCCCTTCATGCCCTTTTTGCCATCCTTGGAGCGTCGTTTGCGGAAACATCGTCGGATGCAGCAGAAGCATACTCCCAGAACCACTACTCCTACTCCTGTGAATATAAAAGTTATTTTTATGAAAAAATTGTTCTGTCTGTAAAAGTATCGTATTTAGTAATTATATTCTTTATCCGACGGGAACTACTTAAGAAGAATAGAAAAAACACTGTTTGCCGTCACGGCATGCATTCGATTTTACTTCCAAGATGCGCCACGTACAAAGATGAAACGGCTTTTATCTTTAATTTCAAAACTTATCATTTATCAACATGGTCATGACTAAATCATAGAGATAAGATCTCTTTCTCTGTCTTACCAACGAGTATGGCGACCAGCTGCCAAGTCTCCATGTTCATCTTCCGAGCCAGATCCGCAGTCTTTTCGGTGAGGGACTCCTGTGTGGTGGTGACGGTGGGAACCGTCTCCGAACTGCCGGAACTCGCGGAAGACATTACTGTAATTAATATATAACGAAATTATGATCACGAAGGATTTTTTTATGTCGGATACGCAAATAGGCAGACTCATTCTTGTGTTGACTATCCTGAGACAAAATATGTTAAGTCTCTGTGCCAGTAAACTGCGTGTACTGCCCTTCTCTCTGAAACACAGGAAAGCTGTTTCCCGGGAGAAAAAATGCTGGATGGTGGTACCCATGCAGACGAGAGCGCGACTCAGTACAGCCCTCCCCTTTTGAAACTTTTTGTAAGATGTAGTGCCATTGCTGCATTGCAGCTGAACTGGGCCGACCGTGATGGTACCTCTCGCCTACATAATACCGACGTAAAGTGTCAGCTATGCTGTCGTGTTTCAGTGTTGTGACCTTTCTGGTGGTCCTTTGGGGGATAGGGATAAGGAGGGCAACGCATCCGTATAACATCTAGTTATGCGGATGTCTATGGGCGTTGGAGGTCACCATAAGGCTCCGACCGCTGATTTGCCTCCATATAGCATAAAAAACACTTAGTTTCTTCAAGGTCGATATTCCATGGTTAGCTTCAATGGCCAAGTCTACTCTTCGAAATCAGTTGTTCGCCTAATGCTGGCTAATTGCAGGTTGGCAAACGTCAAATTTCAAACGCTTTTAAACTTATCAGATGTTTTCGTTCACCAAATATTGATAAGGCCAGAAGCGCGAAACATTTTAGGAAAACCCATTTTGCAGACGTGCAAAGTTTAGAGTCGCATTCCTCTCGAGCTACATCATCGGCCCAAACTAAACCCATTTTAAATACACCGAAAAATCTGTATCCTATATGAGAGCCCTGTAGGCAGGTGTTGATTTCCAGCCCCGAGGTATGTAATAAACGTACACAAAAATCCTTCTGTAATAATTATAAAATAGAAACATTTTCATTATCACGATTCTAAGATTAGTAATCGTTAATGATTACTAATCGTAGAGTCTACATCCTCCCAACCATAGTTCAAGCTTTGTCGTGGCGATGGGGCAGAACCTTGGACGAAGCAAATTAAGCCGAGGAAGCTGCTTTTTGTACCCCTCTTACTACTACTACTCGCCTGGGGAGACCCACTCCCCCGCTGGATGCATCAGAGCATTTACCAGCGTTAAAGAAAAAAAAGAACATCCTTAGAATTCCTGGGTGTCGGGGTGAAACGTGTGTAGATACTGCGGTAATGGTATTTTACTGTGGTGTATTGTTTGTTACCATATTCAAGCAAATAAAAATTATGATTATGATTATATGTAGTGGTGGTGCATGTGGGGTGGTGGTGCATGCAAGTGTACGCATATGCAGTGTGGGAAAGGAGGGCGATTCTATAGTCTATATGCATGTACACGCGTGCATTCACACATTTGCTGTAAAGACTGCGTGGTTCGCGGAATTATTGCAAATTAATATATAATTTAATATCATATCTGATAGTGAGTTGATGATGATAATGATGATTAGTAGTCAGTGGTCAGTTGGCAACAGTTACTAGGTTTGGGTATTTATAGCTTGCAAATACTAGAATATTTTAGACGGGAGTGGACCTTGAATTTGTGGGGCCCTGGGCTAACGCTACTTGGA
The DNA here is from genome assembly GCA_963853865.1 of Helleia helle. Taxonomy (NCBI): domain Eukaryota; kingdom Metazoa; phylum Arthropoda; class Insecta; order Lepidoptera; family Lycaenidae; genus Helleia; species Helleia helle. Next base: position 10,298,781 of record OY971418.1, on the reverse strand, counting down.
ACCGCTTATTTAGAAGACCATCAAAAAAGAGCATACTCATATTTGCAAGACTGCAACGCACCTACTAATGATGTAGCGGGTGTCTATGGCTGTAGCTTATTACTTACCACCAGGTAAAACGACTCTACGTTTGTCCCCTCTTGTATAAAAAAACTAAATATAATTATATGATTTATACCAGGATTGAGCTAACTTGGTTGTAGTTTTTAAAATTGCTATTTTTTCATTCTCAGAATTTTATTATATATCTAACCATTTATCCTCGTGGCCCATATATAGCCTGCAGATATAGCCCATATGTAAAGCCGCCCCAGAATCTAGATATTGGTGATGTCCAACTTCGGCTAACAATAATCGGCAGATGATATGCGACTGTAGTTTTCTCTTTTGAATAAGTATTCCTATTTTGTAAATATTGTAACCATTAATTACTCAATAAGTAGGTAGCCGAAGGGCAGGATAGACATTATAGGTAATTATTAGCTACAAGGCCTTTCATTTTGCATCTCAATATAGGCCACGTGTAGAAAAAAAGTCCACAACACAGTGATGGCTAATCCTTAGCCTCGGAGATCTCGTTGAATTTCATGAACGATGTTGACTTATCATTTAACTAGTTTTAGTTTGCCTATCTCGAGATAGGTTATATTATATAGGTTATTAAAAATTACCTGTAGGTGCCATCGTAGAGTTGGAGGAAGAGGTGATGTTACTCGTCTTCTCCGTAGACGGCTCCGCCTCTCGGCGCCATCGCAGCTGCGCTGGTAGCATTGGCGACATTGTGGCTGCCAAATAAAAGTTAATTTATTCAACGACTTCTTACATAATCCGAGTTATCTAATGTTTACTATAACTCCGTGGAGAAATAGGTTGATTTGTCTATCACCATCACGTAGCTGCTGTGTTAAATGTTTTAAACATAATTCAGGTAACTCGTATTCAGGTAACTCGAAGTATAGGAAGCTAATTAGTCAGTTAAAAATCTATCTTTGTCAAGAAAAATGATAATTGCTCTTACTGTTTTTACAAACATGGCGTACGATTCATAATTACTTAAATCAGAATAATGATTATAACATATCAAACACTGTGATGTGATTTCTTTTTAACCGACTTCAAAAAGGAGGAGGTTCTCAATTCGTCGGAATCTTTTTTAGAAATGCAATATATGTATTATGTATAATATTTTTAAAATTAGATGTGTTTGGTTCCAAATTTTGTCTTTTATTCGACAATGTCTAGCGTTTACATACTATATAGACTCAATTTTTGGTTGATTCTCTAATCTTTTTTTATATTCGTTGATGTTAATAAGTATAAAAAAAAATCTTTCGAACATTTACGACAAGGCACAATCTTTACACCTTGAAAATTATTTATAGTTAAACAGTGTTTTGCTTTGGTTACAATGTAGGTATGTTAATAAAGCAAGGAAGGTATTAATATTATAGCTGGAGTACACTATAACCTAAATAAATACAAATAAAGGTCAACTGAATGATAAAAATCTGCCCCAGTTCAAAGTTAATTCGCATATAATAAGTCAGTTAATAAGTTCATAAGATTTAAATTAAGATTAGAGAACCTACTAAATCTTTTTATTAATTTCATACTTGTAAAATAAAGCACGTTTTAACATAAAATGTGTAAGACATCTTCATCAAATTGTGTAAGTAATGAAGCTAAAATTAATCCGTATTTTTAGATATTGATATGCGCACCGTGGACCGTGGTAGACTTCCTATTCTTCACATTCATAGATCTTGACCATAGAGCACAGCCTTCTATAGCAATGTTATCGAATACCTTCAACTTGACTCTTTGGTCGGGAATTTAATTAAATAGATATTTCTAACAATACAATGTCGGAGATTGTGAGTTATTATATGCTAACTTTTAAAATATCGTTACATGTAATTTTTTAACTCCATTATTACAAGTAGGTACAAGTTAAAAGAATAAATCAATATTCATTACGTATGACAGATGATTTGTAAAATCCTGTAATGTATTCAGAAATATAGAATTCTACATATTTTATATCAAAAAAGTAAATAATTGGAAACTAGTATGAGTGGGTTTAATAAAAAATAAAAAGAGATATATCACTTATGTGAATAATGCATACTGAATCAATGAAAATATTAGATAGGTTTCAAAATAAAAAGTCAATATTAAGTCATAATTTGAGGGCTTTTTACAAAATGTTGTTACGAAGAATTAAGTATGTAAAAATAACTGCTAAAATATCTTAAAATATGTCAAGTCTTCATTTGTGAAGTGTCTTCATAAGTGCCTACTTACCTACATACGGGCTTAATCCAACTTAGGGCCAACACAATTTAGCACAGGCGAACGGTGAAATGCCGTAGTGGCTAACACCTAGAATCACTTTGATATCAACACTGACCTTCTTTCCCCAGAGAGACTTCCGTATGCAATTACTAAATCCCCAATCAGCAGTCACTTAGAACGAGTTTGTTTCATTTCTGTCGTATTTAATATTCGAATGGAGGCTTCGTTCTCTACTGAAGCTAGGATGATGAAGGTGCGCGCGCAGTCGATCGATTGCCGCTGCGCCCTGCGAAGTTTCGGCATTTCAGTTCTTGGGCATGTTACGACGTTTACGTCACTCGTTGCGTACATTGACGACTACGCAATGGACGCCGAACAGCTGAAACTATGATAGCTGGGAACTGATAGCGAATGGTAGCTTACATTCACAAGTTAGCACACATCAAAGAAAGATTTTTAAGAGAAAAATGTCAAAATATCTTTTAACCTTTTGAAAGCATCTTTATCGATATTATCGAAAAGCTCTTCTTAGTAATTATTTAAACAAAACGTACTTTGGTAGTCCTTTCATTAAGAATTACCTTCCACGTATAATTAATATGACTAAATCTCGATATTAGTTCAGCAAACATAATAAAAAAATAACTTGTTAAACTATCTATTGTACCTACAATAAGTGATAAAATGTTGAAGTTACTAAATAGCAAATCTCGCCATAGATTCAGTAAATATATTTGCTGGAAACTTAGAATTACGCTTTTCAGCAATGACAGAGATGTAATATTATATTATTATGATTATCTATATAACTTATATATATTAGGAAACAGTTTATGTTTGATGCGAGTGGCAGGAGATCGGTCGTCTTGGCGTTCATTGAAGGAGGCCTATATGTACGAGAGTGGAAGGATAAAGGCTATTGATGATGATGATGGAACAGTTTATATTTTTAATCTGTGTCTTTGTTGTTTTTAACATATTTATTTATTTTTCATTGAAACAAGAAGAAAAATAATATGTTTTCTAATCTATACTAATATTATAAATAGGTAAAGTTTGTCAAGTTGTAGGGAGTAATTTTTGGATCCACTTAACCGAAAATAATATTCTTTTCCCAATAGAAACCCAAATTATTTGTGAGTATCACAGGCTATAAAAATAAAAACACCTGTCCGAGTACGGACAGGTATTTATTATTTTTATAGCCTGTATTGCTACGTTAACGCAGGCGAAGCTGCGGGCAACAGCTAGTTATATAAAAATATATATTTAAGTATACTTTGATAACATCGTTGTACTATTTTTAGTCTCATTAACCAAGATAACCGATTTTAGATTTAGAATTGCTCAGTTAAGCCGCTAACGATAGCCGTAGTCGGCGATGACACAGAAAAACAATTAGCCAGACTCAATGAGAATAATCTTCAGCTATTTTTGGAGTGATTAACAAAGTTGAAGCATGTTAGTAAGTTAACATCACATTTTCCGATAATGGCCAATTTAACGTTCGAAACTTGTATCATAAAGGTAATTTCAAGACATTGTAGATCGTGATACTAATTTATTGCATAAATTTCATATAAAGAATGTCATGACACATGTCCTTCAACATTTTAAGCTGTAAACCTAACCTAGATAATTTTAAACTTTAATACTAGTGTACACACATGTGTACACTAGTATTATAATGCCGGTATTGAAAGGCCGGCAACGCAGCTGCAAATCCTCTGGTGTAGCAGGTGTCTGTGGATGTGGCACTCGCCGGGTTTTAGTGGTTAGAGCTGCGTCCACTTACCAGCTCTCGGGCGCAGCGAGTCCTACATACCCGCCTGGGGAGACCCACTTCCCAGCGGGATGCCTCAGAGCATTTCCCGGCGTTAAAGAAAAAAAGGCAACTCATTTATGTGTTGCCCATCCTTAGACATAAGATGTTAAGTCTCGTGCCCTGTTTGTTTATTAAATCCGGGACACCTCACCAAAGGCAGCATTGGCGGCATTCGCCGGGTTTTAGCGGGTAGAGCTGCGTCCACTTACCAGCTTTCGGGTGCAGCGAGTCCCACATACACGCGTGGGGAGACTCAGAGCATTTCCCGGCGTTAAGTCTCGGTGCCAGTAATTACACTTCTTGTCTTGCCCTTCTTTCCGAAACACAGCACGTTTCACTAGAGAAATAAAGCAATGAGGGAACAGAGAATTTGGTCGCAGCGTAATTAGAAAACCTACACATTTGATGCTGGAAGATCTGTTAACTTGAATTCCAAAAAAGTTTTTAAGTACGCACTTAATGTTACATGGAGTATATTTTAGAATTTCACTGAGCGTAAATGTAAGTGAAGACTTCGACATCTTCTTTCATAAATAAATATCCCCCATATTTATAAACATAACATTACGTGTTTAGTTTTAAGCCTTACGTGGGTTGTCTTAAAATAACACGTAATATGAAGTTAATTGAACTTCGCAGTGGCTTTTCAACATTTAAACTAAGTTCTCGTCATGTTAATAAGGCTTATACTGGATGTGTGTGGGATGAAATAAACTTTATTACCTCATTACTAAGGCCTCGCTATATTTTGGACCTAAACGTTTTTATATTTTAATTTAAATTCAATATAGAAGGGCACGAAATTAAAATGTTAAAACGTGACTTAGATGAAAATGGTGACCTTAAAAATGAAGAGGTACGCACCTGCTAATCCACTGGTGTTGCGGGTGTCTGTGGATGTCGCTCTTCACTTACCATCAGGTGAACCGACTATCCGTTTGCCCCCTCTTCTATAAAAAAAATTAAAAAAAAACTCTGAGTACAGAGAGAGTATTGTTTGCCTTATCGTAAAAATAGTATTTCACATAAGCTTTAGTTTGTAACCTTGAAATATTAAAGAAAACTGGCAAAGAGCGAATATTATACGAAAAGTTTCGCACCACCGCACCGTCTAATATTTAGACATTTGTAAGTGGATACGCCATTATCATTAAGAAAGAAAAAGAGCGCAGAAAAAACTTGTTTTTTTTTTGTACTAAGTAAAATATAGAATAGAATAAGAGGTCTTCCTATTCCTACCAAACGCCTATTCAATAAAAAAAGGAATCACGTAAACAAATGCAAAATATAACTAAAAAGAGTACGTATGTATTCTACACTAAATATTTGTCAACTAAGCGATAACCGTAAGCCGAGGGACGAAACTTTGAACAATATACAAATTACTTACAAAAATACTTTAAACAATTAACATGATTGAATATATAGGGTCATAAAACTAAATAAAAAAGTGAATTGTGATTGGCCGAGGCGTCCGTCCCGAGTATAACATAATATTATGTTATTATTTATATTTTTTATTTCTATACATACTAAGTAGGTATATAAATCAATTTCTAGGATATTCTTATTCTAGGATATTGTTAAATATTTGATTGGTTTATCATTAATATTAATGAGATCGGTACTCAAGTGTAAATAAATTTTGCGGAGCGTAATAAAAATAGAGAAGGCGGGTGTCATTCATTAATTTACTGTCGGCGGACGTTCTCAACCTACGCACGTTAGTTCAACCTGATTGAACGGCTTACACGGTTCACCGATAACATGAGAACATCGCTATAAAGTGAATTTAGGAGAATAAGTAAAGTACCTACTATATAGATGATAAGGCCTAGTAGGTCCACAGTATATAAACTAACTAGACTGTTCTAGAATGTTCCTTTTGGGCCAGACCTACGAATGTGTTATCTAGGTTAAGTCATATGGGCTCTACCTCTATTTGTAACGCAACAAGGCTAGCAGAAGAAATACGAAAGATGGTATCCACGGTGTTTATTAGCAGGCACGTTAACAGGACCCCACTATGGTTCAAGTCTTGTCGTAGCGGTGGGGTTCAGTAGCCTAGAGTGAGCCCAGCAAAGGGGTACTTCACCAAAGGCGTCTTTTGTGGCACTCGCCGGGTTTTAGTGGGTAGAGCTGCGTCCGCCTCGGGATGACTCAGAGAATTTCCCAGCGTAAAAGGAAAAAGAAGCACCGTTACGGGCTGCCCATTTCGGATGTGCGAAAATGGCCCCGGAGACTTGTGCTGACATCAAAAGACTGCTAGCCTTCCTACGGGAGCTCAAATGGCAGTAGGAGCACTTCCTACTGCTCTTCTTCTCTTTTTTTCTCTGCTACTTCAGGCTCACATCATGCAAAATAGACGCAAAAGCGTCGAGTTGAGGAAAATAGCCTGTCCTAGTAACAAGTAAAGCCCTTATTGGCTAAGTCGGTATAGGTGTTCGGTAAATAGCAGCGTTACTACCCGGGTCAGCTTTTTAGGAGTGATTTCAGGTTTATATAAACGCTAAAACCGCTTTCTTCCACAAGCTCAACTCAGATATGGCGGTATCATCATCATCAGCCTTTATCCGCCCACTGCTGAGCATAAGCCTCCCCCGAGGAACTCCAAGACGACCTATCCCTCGCCACTCGCATCCAACACGGCGATGAAGAATATGTTTATAGCCACCCTCTAGTAAGACTACAATATGCTGATAATAAATTGTTTAAACGACGTCAGTTAAATTCCCACTAGAGCAGATTTAATCTAACTCGAAGCCCAAAACCCAGAACCTCTAGTTTCTACGCAATACGAAGTTTAGCTTAGAGTTTCAATGTTATTTGCTTTTGTATTTTGTAGTCCCAACTTTTCAAAGAGTTACTTGTAAAAATACGCGTTGCAACGACCTTGACGGTTTACTTTGTATAGTCCTTATGAAAAAAGGAATTAAAATATCTCTACTTTGTTTTTAATATCGGATTTGTAATACAAACGACGATACTTTTTCGTGATAACGTCATAATGCGTCACAAGGCGAACGCTTAGGCCGATGGCACCTCTCTATCGCTTGTTCTCTCGCTTGGACACTCAGTTCAGGCGGAACGTGATACTTATTCGTGCGTGCATCCGGCGTATAAGACGTTATCATGTCAAAAACAAACACGTGCCATAGGTAACATATTCTAAATCCAAAGTCTGAAGTCATCATTAATTGTGTAATCTGTATAAAAAGTTGCAGACTCGTAAAAAAAAATAACCTGTAATTTATATCAGTAGTTAATAAACCTGTAACCACATTCATATGTTTTGTAATCAGGCGATATATAATATACGACTACAGAATATCTTTACATTCCATTCCACGCAGAAGGACGTTAGGATCCTTAGCCATATTTCCTGTTCCTAAATCCTTGACCTTTATGTACGTTTTACAAAGAAAAAGGAGGAATGTAGGTTAAATTCTTCCTTCTTCTATGTATTTTATTATTTTGTAAATCCAATGCATGTATTGAAAAACTAAGGCTTTAATCTATACCATCGCTGAATGTATTCCAGTAAGATTATTCTTATTAAAACAAATAATAATAAATATAATACTACATTAATTTTAAAAAAAACGACCCTGGCCTTTGCCTAAATATAAGTCAAAGTGTAAGTTTATCGTACCTTTTTTTTCTTTTACTCTGGGAAATGCTCTGAGACATCTTGCTTGGGATGGGGGACTCTCCAGGCGGGTATGTGAGAGTCGCTGCGCCCGACAGATGGTAAGTGGACGCAGTTCTACCCACTAAAACCCGGTGAGTGCCACCAATGCCGCCTTTGGTAAGGTGCCCCGGATCTAATGAGCAAACACGGCACCTCAACGGCTAGTCAGTCTCTCAAGGACCGACGCCACCTCCAGAGAGGGGTTGTCCCGCACCAAAGAACAACCCCTCCCAACGTCGGGACAGTGAAATGGGGTGAGATCCCCATCCTAACCCCTAGTCCTCCTACTATTTTGTCCCCTATTTTATAAGAGGGGTCCAAAGAGCCACCCCCTCGGTTCACCTGGCTTCGCCCAAGGTGCTGGGTTCACCTTAGGCTACTGAGCCCCACTACCACGACAAGGCTTGAACCGTGATGCGGAATTTTATGGTACCTAGTTTAATGATTTTGAATTATTTAATTTATTTTATACAATTTTAGAAAAATATTTACAATAAGTTGTGATTTGACTATTTCTTATGCTGTAAAGTATAAATCAATGATTATTATTAAGGAATTGAAAATGGTTTTGAAAAATGGACGTTTGTTCCGATTGAGCTTAAAGGCCATCAGGCCGCAAAAATTCTTAAAAAAAAAAAAGTCTAGCCCTTTAAAAATGGAACAGGGCAATCTTTTTATATCAGCGGTACAGACTAAAAGTCTTGAAAGAGTAAAGTTGAAATAAAGGTGTTAGAAGTGGGATTGACGAAGTGTAAATAGAAGTGATTTATATAACTGAATTTTGTTATTTCCACCAGTTTTCTAAATGTGAATGGAAATGGTTATATGTATTGATGTCGGAGAATTGCATTCAACGATTGCATACAATTTAAATGCTAAAACTTTTATATAAGAAATAGATTTGAAGAGCATAACAATATTCTAATCAATTTTCACATTACTTTTATATTTCACGTGTTCATCATACACATGTGTGCAATAAGGCCTCAATCCATGAACGATGTGCTATCGTTACACGCCACCACTATTGGTTCTAGTGCTTAACATTATTTACCTAGAAGCTTTTCTGGTGTAAATTGTGTTGGAGGATTGCAAGTCTTGGCATTCATTGTATGAGGCCCATCTTTTTTCTATGTCCATTGTCTTTAGACGATTGTTAAATTATACGTTTACCCTTCCACATACATTTTATGAAACGCATTGTTATAAATTTCGTATTATTAAATTACAATGTTCATGAATTAAAAAAAATTGAATAAATAAAACATAATACAACGTAATGGGGAATTTTTGTGCAAACATGATAAACGTGAGCGACATTGCTCTAGTCACTCTAGTGGGCTTGGCCTCTCGATGAGAGGTTCGGGTTCGATCCTGACCAGGTGCTGGCTGAAATGGGTTTTTCTAAAATTTCTTCGTGCACCCAAACATGAAAACATCGCTTGCTCACCGGTGGAGAAAACCTAGGGAAAATGAGATTTAAAAGTCTTTGAAGGTGTGTGAAGTTCACTAACCCGCATTGGGCCTGAGCATCAGTGAACTATGGCCCAACACGCTCCTCGTCTGATTTTGAGGAGGAGACCCGTGCCCATCAGTGAGACATTGTAAGGGTAGATGATGATGATGGTGGTGATGATGATGATGATGATGGTGGTGATGATGATGATTATGATGATAAACAACAATGGAAGATAAACATTCTGAGAACTATGTTAATAATATTTGTTCTGCGCAATGCTGATAAAACACATTTTCGTTGGAACTTAAAAAAAGGATATGAAAATATTAACTTTTTTTATATTATAATTTTATTTCTGTTAACAAATGTATGTTGTTATGTTAATGTATGTTTATGCTGCATGTGGGCTTACAATTATTTTTGCTTTATTTAATAAAATGACATAAGTGTAATAAGAAAATACAATTAAAGAATATGATACATAAATCTAAAATAAATATTACGTATAATTTTTCTGGTTTCTGCTTAATAATAACTAAAATCTATATTATTTAAGTGCATACATACCTCTTAATTTTCCTATATATCAAAATAAACCGAGTATTCCATTGTTAATGTACAAAGTAGATTTTAGCTGCGAAATACAGCCGTGGACAAGCGAATCGCGTTGCTGACTGTTTTAACACCGTGGTTCTTTCAGTGACAGAGTAACGCTTTCATCATGTTATATGTTTTGAATATAATATGTGGTTTTGTCATGTGAGAACATTAAATTATACTTAAAATAACTGTTTATGTAAAAAATGATTTTTAAAGTATGCAGGATTTATATATTTGTTTTAGATGTAAAAGAAATATTGATAAGAAGATATAATAAGAAAATCTTATGAAAAAGAACCTTCAAATTCAAAATTCTTTATTGTTAGATTTAGTAACAAATTATAAGTCTTACAAGAATATACAGTCCTTACATCTTACCATCACTATGGTGTATAATAATTCATTATAATGATGCAAAAATAATTCTTGTCAGTTTTAAAATATTAGCTATATTATTTAATGTTATTTTAATTCAAGATAATGTCCTATTACTACTACCGTACTATGGAGAAATAGAAAACTGTCGAGGCTGTTTCATTAAATAATAATGTCATGAGACCAACAAATCTTATATTATTAACACATTATCTTATAAATATACATCAATAGGTCTTTGATCTGTAACTTATTCATATTTAGTATTGTAATAATAATTATTATTGTTTTATATAATAATTACATGTTTATTAAATTAATACAAAGAGTGTATAATTAAATACAATAACAAATCCATCTAATAATTTGACTAGTATATATAGTATAGTATTTTTTTACACATTTGTTTATCCTATATAATAATATCTTATACATAAAAAGATTTTAAAGATAATTTAATTTTTGTGGTATGTTATTATAAAACCTTCTTAGTATAAGCAAATATATTTTCGTAAATAGATATTATTTAAACGTGCCTATCTATTTATATATAACAGATAAGCACAGTCAAACAAACATCTATCGTAACTACACCGCTGGAACATGTAGGTTGTGGCGCTGTTGTCGCTTTATAGATAAAGCTGTCTACATGTTGCCAAACCTCATTGATTTTTGTACAGCTAAAGTCTTCTAGCCTTTGAAACCTTACAATAGTCCCTCTCCGATAGCTTAAAGCACTCGCTTGGCACGATGCCATTACCCTACTTAATATAAGCTCCGTCTAGGAAAATTTTCAGGCATATACGATTTGGTAGGATGAGACTTATATTCAATAAAATATAGGTATATTCATGGGATTAAAGACATAATATTTCATGTGACATAAACCAGTTATATTTTCTTCTAACTTTACTTTCTTACAAAATCTTTATATTTTCTGAATTTGTATCAATGATTTTTTGTTATATTCGCTAAAAATATTTACGAATTTCTTTAGGATTTTAAAAGCATTCATTAAATATATTTAATGATCTAATTCATCATCATCATTAATCAATTCTTCCACTAAATAATAAAAAGCGTCCTCTACTCCATAGTAAGTGTACCAGTGAGATTCGTAAGGACCCCAGCTGAATCGTCGATAATTTCAAACAAAATTATAGTGAAATATGACATCTATAGTATATCTCAGACAACCTAACAGTTTTCCCACCAGTTGGAAAATGTTCATGGCAAACCTTCTAGTTTAGTTCGGACCTTAACCGCTAGATGTCAGCATGTAAAATTGCTTGAAACATGTTTGTAAAATTTAAGGAAACGTCATCGCTTTTGGTAAATTTTAATTATTTGTAACGTTATGGTACACATTATAATGAAACAATTTGTACGACGTTTCCCATACTTCACAGAAACCATGGTCACGGCAGGAGGTATCATATGTCCTGACGTTACAAAGAATAAAAATTGACTAGTCTAAAATTTTTTGAATAGTCTAGAGACATCCTTTAAAAAAAAGATTAGTTACATTAGGCGTTTTTGAACATCCCTTTGTAATTAAAGTTTCTTTGAAGTAATGAATAGTGGTAAGGTAGAATTATGCTATAAACGGGATTATAATATACTAGCCGTTGGACGCAGCTTCGCCCGCGTTAACTTACTTAACTCCTATTAGTCACAGCGTAATATTATATAGCCTATAGCCTTCCTTCTATAAATGGGTTATCTAACACTGAAAAAAAATTTCATATCGGACCAGTAGTTCCTGAGATTAGCGCGTTCAAACAAACAAACTCTTCAGCTTTATAATATTAGTGTAGATTTATGATTTTTTCCTATTATGGAATTTCACTCATTATAATGAAAAAATTTTAGTGATTTTATTATATTATATAAACCGCGATAAAACCCGTAAAATTGTTTCATTATAGGTAATATGTCTGTCTGTTTAAAAAACTTCCTTTCCCTTACTAACATTCCCCCTCTTATTACTATACTATACGGTAAAATACATAGAAAAATATTTTTTCATTATATCTATTCGAAAAGGACGACTTGGTTCGCCTTTAAGTGCACCCAAAGGTGGTATTTTCTATAAGAATCTTTTAGCGGACAGTAATGAGTTTTTAATCCTCTTTAATCTTTATAAGTGCACCGCAATTATCTTTGCCGAGCACTTATTGAATTTGGAACATCTTAGTGTTCAGCACCAAAGAAATCGAACGCAAATATCGTTTGAATAAAGACTGCCTCATGGCTGGTACGACGGCCCGTAGTCGCGCCGCCAGCTTGTTTCAAAATGTTTCAAATGTAAATATAAGTTTTTAGTTGTTCTATCATTAGATACTATTAATTTTCCATTTAGTGGTTACTCTATGTATGTACACACATTAAATAATAATATTACTATAAAATATGAGGTGCCTTTTATTTTCTCATAGAGGGTGATGAAAAGTAGAGTGTATCACTCGGGCGCAAAATATATTTTTAGCTCGGGCGACGCACTTTAAATCGGTCGCTACGTTCAGGATTCTACTAATTGCTACTTATTTTTCTAAAGAATTCTACTCTAGATTCCCCCACTTCGCTCTGGATTCAAAAGCGCCCTCGCCGTAAAAAATATTTTGCTCCCTTATGATACAATCTACTATTGTCTTTTGTATTATAATTTATATAAAAACTTTTTAGCCCTTTTTGTAACAGTTTAAGTAAAATGAGAAAAAATAAAAGGAATGTGGATTTGCATATTATTTTATTCGTTCCCTTTAACGAAATCTTCGATCTGAGGCAGTATCCACATTAGATATGGGTCGGATAGTGTGATCCAAATATTTCTCCGCCAACATTCAAGAGCGGCCTGAGTCCCCCAATCTAAGTGACGATCGCAGCGGGAGAATCCGATTTCCAAGGAAAATAAACATTGGGGTCGATCAATCCTATACAATATCGAAGAGAGTTTTTCTGATTTCTTTCTTACGAGTGTTCATAAAAAGCGGATGGCGTAACTCGTTGGTTCTGTGATTGTTTTCTCAGAAAACTGTTGTGATTTTTTTAAATATAAATGTTTCTATCTAATGAAATTCTAGTATTTTCTCTTAATATTTTGTCCCCAGTGGTCCAATAGAGGTCTAAAAGCAACATTTTGTGATGCAGATTACATTATGTATGTAATCTGTAAAGTTCTTTCGACCTCCAAATAATTGGGATGGTGCCAAGCCAAGTCGTTTTTGGATACAAATAAAAGTAAAAGTCGACGAGTTGATCAAAAGAAAATGATGATAATAATTATTACATAATATAGACGAAAAGGGTAAGTCACTTAATTGCATGAGGTTAACAGACCCTTCCGGCCTTTGTAATATTATGCCTCGGTGACTCCAGTTCGCTATCCCTTAGACACGAGATGGTGACATCTCTGTTATGTATTTGAATCGCTAGAACTTGACATACTTATAAATAATACTATGTTGGTGTATGTCATAAAATCTGAATGATTATTATCAACACTGTCATCTCTGGTTGTGCGGATATTTATGGGCGTCGACAGTCGCCAAAAGGCTTCCACTGCACGTTTGAGCTCCTAGGCTAAAAAAAAATTGTCATTGTCAATTGTGATTTTTACATCTAAATCTGTAATTTTGCTTGCCTACATGCCCATTTAGACGGAAGTGGGTTTTGACAGAAAAGAAAATGTTGAAGTTGCTGAACTACTTGAAAATTATATCAACGAATTTAATTCTCAAAATCAAATCGTTTTCTTTCGATTCTTGCACCAGCTATATCTTAAAAGGATGAAATTTTTAATTAGAACTTTAATAATCGTATCAAAGACGTTCGGGGTATCGCTAAAGTACTCGAACCGGGACATACTCTCTGCGCGTGGAAAACTGGGATCGTTCAGCACAGACGCGTTAACTTGAGTCACGATTTGCTCCTCCTGCTCCATGGCCACCTTTTTTGGGTATTATTCACAGTTGAACTGGTTACCGCGAAGAAGATTGAATCACTTATTAATATCGTGTTATTGGTATTTTGTTTGAAACAGGCGGCAAACAGTGACGCAAATATAATTTTTATTGTAAAACTTATTTACACACAACGCGCGTTGTGCTCCCGTGGAGCGATTCATTGTGATTATTTCTCTGAACCAAGACACCGCACGTGAGGTCCTCGGTATGTTGATTTCATAAGAGCAAAAAATTATGTCCCAACTTGCATATCGACCAATTACGAGACAGTTATGATAAAGCAACTATTTTTATCTTTACAATAAGAGGCCTATTTTAGGATATTTAACTTATTAAGAATTTCCAATGTCTACATAATATGGAACAATAGAGCTATCAATAACATGACTCTAAAAATGGATCCGCAGAATAAAGTGAAATATCAAATAAATCTAAAAAAAGTCAATAACCAATACCCATAGAAGAACAATAAAGATCAAACATGAATAAAAATCTTAATGAGGTTTTAGATTTGTGAATAGCAAGCTGTGTGTTAAGCTGGCATCTATATGGCTTGGATAAAATGTTAGCTTAAAGACCTCTCCAGACCATAAAATGCTGTGAAATACTTAGAGATAATTAACCTCTCTTCGCAAGATGAGTGTGTCTCGAGTTAGATGAGGTTTGTGGAGATCTTAAACTCGCTTCTAATTAAGGCATAAACACTTCACATACATCAGTGAGAGTTCTTCCGGTCAGGGTGCTATTACGTTATATTATAGTAAAATATATAATAATTACGTACGAATTATATAAGAAATTAAATGGTCGAACGAATAAGACATTCGGACATTCGCTTTTTGATACGTAAATTATTTTGACAAAAGAGGAACACCGGAACACCTCAGTTTTTTCTCGTTTTTCATAAAGAGAGTCTGCATTTAAAATGAGTTTTTATTATTATTATTTATTTACGATTTTTTTTTCTGACTTATGATTTGACGTATTTCAAGTGTTATATTATTTTGAATTATATAAAAAAAATTAAATTACCTAATATTCTATATTGTGTTAATTCTAAAATTATTATAACTTTTAATTTTATTTTTTGCGTTTGGAACAATTAATATTAGGAATATATAAACTGGTCCGTAGAGTGGTGGCAAGTCGGCTGCGGTGTCCCGCAGGGATCGGTTCTTGGTCCGATCCTGTGGGACATCGGGTATGACTGGGTCCTGCGAGGCCGTCTCCTTCCCGGGATGGGTGTCATCTGCTATGCGGATGACATCTATGACTCGTCTACGCCCGGGGACGAGACTACAAGGAGGCGGCGCGGCTGGTCGAGGTCGGGCTCGACCTCGTGATCAGCAGCATAGGTTAGGGCTTCGGGTCAGACCATCTAAGACCGAAGCTCTTCTCTTTCGCGGGACCGGGCGGAAAGGACCTCTCCGGGGGCTGCCCTCCAGATCGGAGGGGTGAGGATCAGGATGAGCCCCCATATTAAATATTTGGGGCTCATCCTTGATGGAGGATGGACCTTCGGCCCACACTTCGCACAGTTGGGTCCGAAGGTCGTAAAGGCGGCGAGTGCGTTGGGCAGACTCCTCCCGAACTTCGGAGGACCC
Organism: Helleia helle; assembly: GCA_963853865.1. Lineage (NCBI taxonomy): Eukaryota > Metazoa > Arthropoda > Insecta > Lepidoptera > Lycaenidae > Helleia > Helleia helle. The sequence goes on along the minus strand of OY971418.1, from coordinate 10,282,967 downwards.
AGCGCCGCCTGCAGGCAGCTATACTCCGGTGTCTGCCGGAGTATGGCGACATACGGTGCTCCCATTTGGGCGGGTCACGTTACCGCGCGGAGTAGGGCCCAGTTGCGCTCGGCGCAGCGGGTCATCGCGGTAAGAGTGATTCGGGAGTACCGTACGATATCGTGGGCAGCAGCAACTGCCCTAGCCGGCGACCCCCCGTGGGAACTTGTGGCGGAAGTTCTTGCTGAGGTGCACTCCTATGTCTCGGATAGGAGGTCTCTCGGCGAGAGCCTGACGCTGGACGGGATCCTGCGGGTCCGCCGACTAGGGCAAGAGGCGTTATTGCTGAGGTGGGGAGAGGACCTGGCGTGGGAGCCGTATGGCAAACGCCTAACGGTTGCCCTGCGTCCGGTCCTAGAGCGATGGATGCGTCGTAAACGCAAACCCCTCACCTTCCGTCTGACACAGGTGCTCACCGGGCATGGCTGCTTCGGTGAGTACCTGTGCCGGACGGCCCAAAGGGAGCCGGCAACTGTATGTCACGATTGTGGCGTGGCGGTGGACTCGGCCCAGCACACTCTAGAGGTGTGCCCGAGATGGGCGGCGCTGCGTCACGATCTGACGTCATTTATCGGAGGGGACTTGTCTTTGCCGAGCATCATCACCGCGATGCTCCGCAATGATGAGTCCTGGACGGCGATGGTCTCCTTCTGTGAGGCAGTAATGCCCCAGAAGGAGGTCGATGAGCGGGTGAGAGAGGAGGCCGCCGACGAGGTCTCCCACCGCAGGCGACGAACAGGGGTGCGTAGGAGGCGCTACTTAATGCGCCTCCAGTAACGCCCCTGTGCTCGTGTCGGGCCGAGGCTGGGGTTAACCTGGGTCCAGATAGGCACGACGTCGTCGGGGACTGCTAAAAGTCTCGTGAAAACGAACGGCCGAGCAGTCCCCCCTTTCGAGGAGGAGTCTGGCCTCTCGCCGGGGTCAGCCTGTCGCCGAGGGTCCTGTGTTGCCTGCAAGATCCGGAACCCTCAAAAAGGCGGCGGAGGGCGCTTGCAGCGGTTTTAGTGGGTAACGACACTGCCCAAGTGCGAACCCCACACACGGCTAGACGGCTAGGTTTAAAACCAACCCCGGTCCTAGTTATGGTTTGGGCTGCAAATTTCCGCTGCAGACCGAAAAAAAAAAAAAAAAAGGAATATATAAACTAATAATATTTACATTATTAACAATTATACATAATTATTTAAAGCTAAAGTGAGATTATACTAATATAAAGACTTAATAATGTACAAAGAACCTGAAACTAAAAATCTTAAAGAATATATATAAAAAAACTAAAATATATTATTAAAAAGTCCCTTTCGGCAAGGTTTCGAAGATACTGTCCGAGGTAGCCGCCAGCTCTTCGGTCTCCTGTGATGTCGACTAACCTTTTTGCTATTTCCCTAAAAAGCCTTATAGCGCTAGGACCCCACGGACCAAGGGTCTCGACACCGAATGGGACTAAATTATATTCGGAATATAATTTTGCATACTTTAGCTTAGGGTCTAGATCCTAAGCTAAAGTATGCAAATACAGGTATTTGCATACTTTAGATTTTTCAGCCGCTTCACAAGCCGCACCATCTCTGTTGTTGGTTCCATGTAGATGGGAAGAGCCCAGCGTGTCTGAACAGGTTGCATCCAACACCAGCACCCGGCCCAACTTCCATGGAATTAAACTCTATCGTCTCTTGCAATACCAGTCCGCAAGTCAAGCAAGGGACCGGTCTATGATGTCGTTATACAAAAAATTAAACCTTATGATATAAATATTCATTATTATTAATCCGCTTTTTATTCTAATAAGAAAAACATACAAATAGTATAAATGCGTAGGGTATTATATTTCACGCCAAAACCAGGTTTCGATAAAATTTGATAAGCTTGAGTAATTTTTTTTAGTCAGTCTGGCTGTAAGCTTATTTAGCTGGGATGAAGTCGGGGGCAACAGCTAGATGGAATAATATGAAACATAATACCTAGAATATTTAATACACCAAACATTTAAGAACAAGTCTTTACAGCATTTTCAGATATGTTAAAAAGAATAAATTGTCGATGATATTACAGAGTAAACAATTTAGCAACCCTAATAAAAAGGTTTATCGACAGCTGTCGTTCTATTCAAGACATATTTAACTGTCTGGTCTGCGTTATCAGAATAAATGAAAAACATTTCTAAACATAATAATATATTTTTCTTTTTTCACGATCCTTATCCTACTTGTGATTCGCATTATTGTCATCTTATGGTACACATTTTTTTGTTTGTCCGACAACATCTGTTAAAAAAACGCTAATGTTACGAAACACTGGCAGTACTAGCCGGATGTGACGCCTATTCTCTATCTAATGTAATAAATCAATGAAAGAAATTTAAATTATAGACTTCCGGTGGCGCCAAAAGGATGTGCCATTCGTGAAGATAATATTGATTAACAATTAAAGTTTAACATTAATACCTAAATCTAAATATACGTGATTAATAACACAGTAATAATAGGCAACACATAAATAAGTTGCCTGGGCTAGTTCCAGGTAAACTAGTTTATATTCATGGGCGACGTCCACCACTTACCTTGTGGAGGTGACACGTCTGCCAGTTTGCCTATCCAACTTACATAAAAAATACCATCAAATAAGCATTAATGTTTATATTAATTTGAATTCGTTGTAATATAAAGAAGAAGAGGCGAAATGATATTAAAACTATTTTCGCATATGGCCCCATGTGGGTTGGTTTGCATATCGACAAAGACTTTTAATCTTGTCAGGCTTGCAGGTTTTCTTCGCCGCAGAGCAAACGACATTGACAAAGTGAAGTCAAGTAGGTAGGTACACGTGAACAACGAACAATATTTTAGAGGTGCATAAAACTTTTATTACGTTGTTGTTGGCTCTAACTCACTCGCTGTAGTGTGTGATGACTAGGCTCATCTTTACCAGTGGGCACTCTGGGTAGATGCTCAGGGCCCCGCGATTTAAGGGGCCCAATTATTTGATCATAATTTTAGGGAAATTATACTAGGTATACTAGTCAGCAATGATTGATTGCTGACTAGAATATCTAGTTATGTAGTAATGCCTTGTAATGTAGTGATCCCCTAATTACTGGGATTACTCTTCTTTAGTCCAGAAATCAGGCTCACAGATCTCGAAATGTTTTCGTCGGGGCCCCATTATCCTAGTGTCTGTAGTGCCCCCGATATGTTAAAGAAGGCATACGTGAGAACGACATATTTTTGATGTGAAACGTCTGTTGGCGCGTCTTGGGAGTACATTGTTGTGGCGGCAAATGCCATCTCACTGTCATGTCGTGATGCCTTTATGTGCGACGCCGCTCTCGACTAGTTTGTATTTGCGCGGTCGGACACTATTTTATCTTTCGTTATAGATCTCTCACATCAGCTAGGATTCCTGTAATAGACACCTTTTTTTAAAATCCAACTAATATAATTTGATTGGATTGGTAAACTGGCAAATGAGCCCAACAGTCAGTGGTAAACGTCAAACAAAACATAAACTTGTTCATCCGGGACTGATCTAGGCAACTCATTCACCCCACCATGGTTCAGATCTTGTCGTGGCGGTGGGGCTCAGCAGCCTAAGGTGAACTCAGCTCCTTGGGCGAAACAAATTGAGCGGAAGCGGCTCTTTGTACCCCTTTTATAAGAAGAGGGGACAAAGGAGCAGTGGGCGAGGGACGAGAACGGGAACCTCACCCTATTGTACTATCCCGACGTTGGGAGGGGTTGTTTTGTGGTGCGGAACAACCCCTGTGTGGAGTTGGCGTCGGTCCCCCGAGGGACTTACTAGCCGTCGAGATGGCCTGTTTGCTCAACAGATCCGGGGCACCTCACCAAAAGCGACATTGGTGGCATCGCCGGGTTTTAGTGGGTAGAGCTGCGTCCACTTACCAGCTTTCGGGTGCAGCGAGTCCCACATACTCGTCTGGGGATACCCACTCCCCCGCGGGATGCCTCAGAGCATTTCCTGGCGTTAAAGAAAAAAAAGGCAACCTATTCACGCGCTGCTTATCTCGAGACGTAAGATGTTGAGTGTCGGTCAGCTAGTCTGCCCTTCCCTTCTTATTATCATAATTTGATACTATCAGTTAGGAATCTGACTTTTCTTACCTCTAGTTCTCATGTCTAGAATCTTTAACTTAGCGCTCACAAATAAAGGATTAATTGAGATGGACAGAGTAATAACATTGCTGCTTTTAGCTTTCTGATTGCTAATTTACCTGCTCAGTGGGCGTCGTAGCTTGTTAATTAAACGGGGATCGGCACATTGACCTTAGGGTTTATCGAGATTCAAGGAATGGATGAAAACGTTATCGCTGTGGGGAAAGGTAATCTTAAAGCCTATATTGCGCTTTTCCTGCTGAGTTCTAAAGATTTGAATAGTTTGAAATGAAGATGATAGCTTACGTAAAGTGTAAAGCGAGCATATTTAAGCATTTTACATATAACATTTCGTTGTAATTTATATGAAATTGCCACATGAAATATGTAATCAAGCTCGCTTCAGACCAGATTTGAATGAGAATCCGTAACGAGCGTAATTTTGCAATAGAATACACGACACATGATATTTAGTAGCTAATATTTTCGTCATTTAGATCTATTTAATGCATAATATGTACATTTATGTGCTCGAAGCATTTTCAATTTGATTTCACATTTAGTAGCAATCTTTTTTACCGATGTTATGAATTAATATAATAAAACTAGCTGATGCCTGCAGCTTCGCCCGTGCGGAGTTTGAAAAAGTAGCTTATGTCCTTGCTAGAATGAGATAAAAAATCGAACAAATAAGTAGTAATGTTTTTTTTTTAAGTCATATGGAGGCAACCGAGCAGTTGTAGCCTTATGGTGACTACCGACGCCCATACACATCCACACAACCAAAAGGTATGCAGATGCGTTACCCTTTTCCCCCCCCAATGCGCCACATGAAATGTGAGCAAGGGCACGACCGGGGTAGTACCCCGGTCGTGCCGGCCCAATTCCTCTGCAAATCAGCATGGCACTACCTCTTACAATTATTAATCCTTACTAATATTATAAAATGTAGCCTATGTCCTAGTGAGTCCTTTTTTTTCTATAACGCCGAGAAATGCTCTGAGGCATCCCGCGGGGAGTGGGTCTCCCCACGCGGGTATGTGGGACTCGCTGCGCCCGACAGCTGGTAAATGGACGCAGCTCTACCCACTAAAACCCGGCGAGTGCCACCAATGCCGCCTTTGGTGAGGTGCCCCGGATCTAGAAAACAAACAGGGCACCTCGACGGCTAGTTAGTCCCGCAAGGGACCGACGCCACCTCCACAGTGGGGTTGTCCCGCACCACAGAACAACCCCTCCTAACGTCAGGACAGTACAATGGGGTGAGGTTCCCATCCTCACCCCTTGCCCCCTGCTCTTCTGTCCCCTCTTCTCAAGAGCCCCCTCGGCCCAATTAGCTTCGCCCAAGGTGCACCGCTCACCCTAGTTTACTGAGCCCCACCGCCACGACAAGGCCTGAACCATGGTGGGGATGTCCTTGTGAGTCCTAGTCCAAGGTATAAGACATCACCATTTCCACTTTCAGCCAAATCAGTTCAGTCGTTTTGCAATGAAATACTAACAAATATCCAAGCTTACAAACTGTCGCATTCTTAGGATTAATGTATGTAAATGCGTATAGTATTTTTTTATAGAAGAGGGGGCAAACGGACAGTCGGTTCACCTGATGGTAAGTGAAAGCGACATCCACTGACACCTGCTACATTTGCGTTGCCGGCCTTTCAAATATGTGTATGCTCTTTTTTTGAAGGTCCCTAAGTCGTATCGGTTCGAAAACCCCGTAAGTGGCAGCTGACTTATGTACATTTCCTTATACCCATTTGTTAACATACATATGTGTAACATTATTTCCTACGAGGTTGCCTAGTTTACATGTTTATAAATAATATGTATTTCTAGGTCCGTTGATTTTTTAGCATTAGGTTGAATATCTAAATCTTGCGTCCGTAGTTGTTTACAGACTGGATTCACCCTCTGCCTCCAGACACCTGATTTGATTGTATAAGTAACAGAGTTATAAAGTTTCCCGGCAGCGTAAAATCAAAGTGGATTTGTCAAACGTGACAATAATAAGCTTTTACCGGATCTAGTACGGAGGAAATTATTTACTTAGTAGTTAAGATTTTCTTGTAATTAGATATTTATATTTTAATTTATTCTTTGTTTAAAAAGTGATATTTAATTCATGTGAGGATAAATGTATTTAAAAGTAGTATTTTATAGTCCTCTATATTCGTGTTAGTAAATGGCCTGAAAAAATGGCGGTAATATAACACTCGTTAACTTATTAACAGATTTTTTATGTTAGAGAAAAGCTATTGAATAGATGAGTCACCTGATAGTAAGTGGTTATCGTCCCCTTGATGTAAAAGCGTTCTCATGAAACGCTTTCTGTCAGATATAGGTTCACCCGACTCACACCTGAACCCGTACTAAACGACTTTTTTCTATAGAAACTACATAGTTGATATAACACAAAATATATACAGATAAATAAAATGTGTCTGTTTGTAATATTAAAATAATCGCTTTTATTGAATGCATATGGATGTATACAAGGTACATCTATACCGATAAATAAAATTGGAGTGTCTGTTTGTAATATTAAAATAACCGCTTTTTATTGAATGCATATTATGGATGTATAGACGGTACATATACCAAAATAACCTTTTTTACTATTTTTGTCTCTCTGTCCGTATGTCTGTCTATTTGTTCCGGCTAATATCTGAAACGGCTGAACCGATTTTGATGGGACTTTCACTGGCAGATACCTGATAAGGAGTAACATAGGCTATAAAAATAATCATTATCAATCCGCGTACGGCTGTAAATCTAAATTAACGCGAGCGAAGCTGCGGGCAACAGCTAGTATAAATATATTATTTACATCATAGGAGAAATTATTTTTATAAACACGCTATACATTTGGAAAGTGCGCTAAAAGTTGATATCAGATTACAATTTGAATTCGAAATTATAACGACGTGGCGTAATTTATGAAAATGTGCGATTTTTGCCCTCTTTTTGCTTGACATAAAAATATAGCCATATTAGCTTTAGCCACGTTAGCCGTGTCCGGACACATAATGTTTATTTTTTTATCGCCTATGCCACTCAGATATTATGTAGCATTCTATATTTTAAAGATTTTTGAAAATCTAATAAGGAGTTTCGACTATTTTTTATTTTTTTTTGTTTATAGTTTAGTGTAGAAGCTCAACATAATATGATTTTACCTTCACTTTACTACTGATGTGATGACTTTACGTAAGGTTGATGTCTATGTGCAGCAGTGGATATTAGTAATAATAGGTTCCTATAATGACTATTAAGGGGGCTTAGGCGGTCAGCGAAAATTCAGATTTCGTGCCGTGAGGTGTGGGGGACGGTCTGTGTGCGCGGGGGACTCGCGCGGGGCTGGCGCGGGGCTGGCGCGGGGCTGGCGCGGGGCTGGCGCGGGGCTGGCGCGGGGCTCGTGCGTGTCCCCGCGCGAGGGGTAATCAGTGTACTGTGTAGGTCACCGAACTTAATAATATCAAGCGATCCTATTTCGTTGTATTTTGAAAGATTGGTTATCTTTCAAAATACAACGAAATAGGAATACATAATGTTTAGCCCTTTCGCTATGTATACCGCAACCTATTTTATTTATTTATTAAAATGTATATTATTATATATAATTATTATTTAAATAGCTATGTTGTTTGTGTAATCTATACAGATAAATAAAATTGGAGTGTCTGTTTGTAATATCAAAATAACCGCTTTTTATTGAATGCATATGGATGTTTACACGGGACATATTATACCCAAATAGTGTTTTTTACAATTTTTCTTTGTCTGTCCGTCTGTCTGTCTGTCTGTTTGTTCCGGCTAATCTCTGAAACGGCTGGCCCGATTTTGACGGGACTTTCACTGACAGATAGTTGATGTTAGGTATGTTGTTTGATATAAGGAGTAACTTAGGCTAAAAATTGGTGTTCAGTGAGAGAGGCCTATCACCAGCCATGGGTGGATCAATTCTGCTACTGATATAGGTATACAATATCATCATTATCATGTAATGTAGTGGCATGAGATCGGCCGTCTTGGTGTTCAGTGAGAGAGGCCTATCACCAGCCATGGTTGGATCAATTCTGCTACTGATATATATATAATATCATCATTATCATGTAATGTAGTGGCATGAGATCGGCCGTCTTGGTGTTCAGTAAGAGAGGCCTATCACCAGCCATGGGTGGATCAATTCTGCTACTGATATAGGTATACAATATCATCATTATCATGTAATGTAGAGGCATGAGATCGGCCGTCTTGGTGTTCAGTGAGAGAGGCCTATCACCAGCCATGGGTGATCAATTCTGCTACTGATATATATAATATCATCATTATCATGTAATGTAGTGGCATGAGATCGGCCGTCTTGGTGTTCAGTAAGAGAGGCCTATCACCAGCCATGGGTGGATCAATTCTGCTACTGATATAGGTATATAATATCATCATTATCATGTAATGTAGTGGCATGAGATCGGCCGTCTTGGTGTTCAGTGAGAGAGACCTATCACCAGCCATGGGTGGATCAATTCTGCTACTGATATATATATATATATATATAATATCATCATTATCATGTAATGTAGTGGCATGAGATCGGCCGTCTTGGTGTTCAGTGAGAGAGGCCTATCACCAGCCATGGGTGGATCAATTCTGCTACTGATATAGGTATATAATATCATCATTATCATGTAATGTAGTGGCATGAGATCGGCCGTCTTGGTGTTCAGTGAGAGAGGCCTATCACCAGCCATGGGTGGATCAATTCTGCTACTGATATAGGTATATAATATCATCATTATCATGTAATGTAGTGGCATGAGATTGGCCGTCTTGGTGTTCAGTGAGAGAGACCTATCACCAGCCATGGGTGGATCAATTCTGCTACTGATATATATAATATCATAATTATCATGTAATGTAGTGGCATGAGATTGGCCGTCTTGGTGTTCAGTGAGAGAGGCCTATCACCAGCCATGAGTGGATCAATTCTGATACTGATATATATATAATATCATCATTATCATGTATTGTAGTGGCATGAGATCGGCCGTCTTGGTGTTCAGTGAGAGAGACCTATCACCAGCCATGGGTGGATCAATTCTGCTACTGATATAGGTATATAATATCATCATTATCATGTAATGTAGTGGCATGAGATCGGCCGTCTTGATATAAATTTTAGAGGTTACTTCAGATTTTTTTTCTATCGAGCAAAATTTTTCCAATCGTGTTTTGAAAACTGTCATCACCTCATACATACGTTCTGTAATACATATTAGAAATTTCAGTGCCAGAAATCTTCAACTTGTGAAATAGCAGCTAATAGGAAACAGCTAATTTTGCCGTTTTCACCTACCCTTAAGTTAAATAGCGTAGATTTTCTATTTACTATATAAACGTTCTAAGTTCTAAGGTTTAGCTAAATTTCTTCTTAACAAAAAATTCTCGGGGCTCGTAAAAGTAGGTACTAGTACTGTCTTTCACGAAGGGGTTTTATACAAGAGGGTATTCCTCTTTAGAGAAAAATAGGTAACTTTTACTAGTGACAACGCTTCTTAAATGATTTTATTATGATGTATGTTTCCAGGTTTCAATTAATAAATTTAATTAATAATTCGAGACCTAGTACAACATATAGAGGATGGGTTTCAGAAGCGTATGGTAACTGGAGTAGTGTTCTTCGACCCGTGTGCGGCCTATGATACAGCGAACCTGAGATGGCTGTTGTGGATGATTCTCTAACAAAATGTTGCAAATTTGTTTAAATACTCCGAGAACTGCTTCACAATCGCAGTTTCCAGGTTCACCTTCTCTCGGACAAAAGTCGTTGGAGAGCACCAAAAAATGGTCTGCCTCAAGGTTGTGTACTCGCCCCGATTCTCTTTAACATCTACACTAACGACCAACCATTTAGTCCGAGCACATCTCGCTTCCTTTATGCGGATGATCTTGCCTTCACTTCTGAAGCCCCTACTTTCGAGGGAATTGAATCTAATCTGAATGAGGCGGAGGTAATCACTGGCTGTTTAAAGTCGATTTCGGTTATAAAACTGTACCCTGACAGGAATAGCTCCACCAGAGGTGCGAAGAGCGGTAGCATGCTTCAGTGAAAGAGCCAAAATGGAGAAGGATACGTGGCATCCCATGTGATTGTATCACACCCCGGTGCCGCAAAGGCTAAAAAGCTGCAACAGTTTCGCCAGTCACGTCCTCCCTCTTTCAGCAGGTCGATCGCAGACTCAAATAAAACTATCGAGACAGTTTTTCGCTCTCAATGCTATTTATTTCACTGTACGAGAATATGCCACTCAGACACGAGCTGCCGTGGTCAAGCTGGAAGTGAGTTGACTTCCAGCTTGACCACGGCAGCTCGTGTCTGAGTGGCATATTCTCGTCGTCCGGAGCAAGGACAATTATTGTGTCCGGTGGGGATTCACAGATTCTTCAAAAGGAAAGTATATATGCGGTGCCGTTCCACAAACAATGGATCACCTCATGTCGTGTCCTGCGATTTCTCCCACCTCCACGTTATAGGACTTAATGTACGCTATTGATAACGCAATACTCGTAGCTGAGTTCTGGACTGACCAAAATTTAGAGAGGCATCGACACGCTAAAAAAAAGAATGAACAAATAAGCGCTAATACCACGTTACTCTACATTGTAGATGTTACAGTATGATCAAAACATAATCTAAAAAATAAAAATTATAGTATATCTGAAACTCCAGTACAAACATCAATATAAATCATACAAATTGTTTGCCCTTGGGGGCTGTTAAAAACATAACTTCTACATATACTACACCAGCCGGACATCGAAGATCATCTTAATTAATGGCAATCCATGTAAAATGACTCTATCGTTATAAATGGAATATTTGCAGGTGAAGGAGGATCTCGAACGTAGAAGTCAATTCGTTCACTCATTGGAATATCCGATCATTTCTCTCTGTGACTCTTCTCGATAGCGCGTGGTGTAGACCTAAAGGCGAAACCACTTATTGAATATACGCTTTTTTAATATCAATAGCCATATAATATGTTACTACTTACGAACGCTGAATGATCAATCGATCAATTGACTCGATTATATAGGCCATAGGGTATCAGACGTAGCATTTAAAAAAAACATCAGAATGTATACTTTAACTGAACTGACAATTATTACTATGTAAAGTACATACCACATACATGACCTCGACGGTTTTCAAAAAGACTGGTGTAGTGCAGCTCACGATAGAGACGCGTGGAAAAGAAAGAGGGAGGCCTTTGCCCAGCAGTGGGACAGTTTATGTAAATATAAAAAGTAAGTATAAAAAGAAAGAAAAATAATTAAGTGGTGGAATGTTATTAAGTAGCCTAATAACATATTTTATAACATTATTAACCTTATTCTTTTATTTTGTATTGTTAGAAAAAATTGGCCAATCTTTTATTATTTGATAATAAAATATTTTATAGCTCATAGGTATTATAGATATAATATAGCTTTATAAGCTATTTCACACGTGTTTGTCTGGTTTTTTATGTGAGCGTTTATTACGGATACACATATCATAAAATATATTATAGGCACCTCACTACGCGAGCATTATCGGTCCTGTTCTATTGTATTATGAACGATAAAACCTTTGCAAAAATATACTTTGTATTTCACGCGCGTCTCATTTTATTATACAAATGATTAATGGTTGCGAGCAGTCGTTTGTTTTTATTATTAAAAATATGAATTTGATACGAACACGTATCGTGATCGGCAATGGGTTACGTATCTAGTGATCGATGATCACGTAGTGGCGACATCAGGCTGTATACAAGTAGAGATTGATCGCCTTGATGTACATTGATTCATTCGGTATGACCTAGGAAACATGCTTGATGCCTTGTATACGGGTAAGTTGTAAACAAAAATTGCCTCTTTTGTTAAAATGATACAATCATTGGAGTTTCTCTACGAAATGTTTGGGCTGTTCGCCTGATCAAATTATGTTCATTATTTCTGACATCAATTGAAATCATGACATACCCTACTGATGTCAAGTGTCAGGAATGGTGGGTATCACGGTATCACGGTATCACGGTATCACGGTATCACGGTATCACGGTAGGAGGCGCAGTCTGTGACATTATAAGTTTATGGAGATTGCGGGAACACATACATGTATACGACTTTGTTTTTCTTAGTAATCATAGATTCATACATAATATTATTATGTATGTTTTTTTTCGAAAGGTCTAGATTTTTTGGCCTGATGGCCTTTAAGCTCAATGGGAACTGAGATATGTAAGCTATTACTTTAGGGCATTCCAATCCTGCCTCGATTATTCTAACAAGGGAAAAGCTTTATTCAAGTTAGATTATTAAGGTTAAATTATAATTTAGGGTTTTATGAAGCGGTGTACATCTTCTACTTTTCGTGAGAAGATAATAAAATATTCAAACTTAAATTAATTTATATTAAAAAAAAAAACAAATCATAGCATTGGTAAAATGTTAAAATCTCCGAGCTAGCTAGGTGAACTTCTAACTAGGAGTACCTATAAGGTGCTACCCTATTACTACAAAATTAAGAAAAAAAAATGAAATGGCTGAAGGCTGGAGTATAAAAATTACTCAACCATAGAAACCGGTGAATGCTGTAAACGTAGAAAATTTACACAAAAATAAATTCGGGGAGAGCACCTATTATTTAGTTTACATGAAAAATAAGTGAAAAACATACGACTAAAGATATTTGCTGTGTATTTGTCGAATGCGCCCAACTAGTATACGATAGATATATAATTGTGTACAGTACATAGACAGCCATTCCAATGTAATGGCTTTATGTCTGCCGTGATGCAGAGATCGCTATCTTTTGTCATTTGCAAATAGCAGTGAATCGTTTTTCGTGTGATATTAGACAGGCGACAGCGATCACACGCATTTACCGCAGATTTATTGAGAACACCTTAGGCTGTGATATGAGGATTGATGTCATATCGATAAATATTGTAATATTTTTGGAATGTGCGGTGGTACAAACCGCACGAAACGCGACAGCATAGCTGTCACTTTACGCCGGTATTATGTGAGCCAGAGGTACCACCCCGGTCGTGCCAGCCCAATTTGGCTGCAAAACAGCATGGCACCACACAAATGAAGGAATTTTGAACCGCATTGTTATCTGCGATGAAAAATGGATTCTGTTTGATAATCGCAAGCTCTCAGTAAAAGTTGGTTGGGTCCTGGTTCAGCACCTAAACAATGCCCTAAACGAAAACTTGCCCCTAGAAAAGTGATGGTCACTGTTTGGTGGTCTAGCGCCGGTATGATTTATCACAGCTTCTTACCAAACGGGGTGAGCATTACTGCAGATGTACTGAATACAATGATGAGAAGCTGGCACATCTCCAACCAGCATTAGTCAATCGGTCGTCTCCGCTGCTCCTGCACGACACCGCGCGACCTCATACTGCACAGCAGACGGTTTTTAAGTTGCAAGAACTGGGGTTGGAAGCTCTCCGTCATCCGCCCTACTCATCAGACCTTGCCCACAGACCACTACTTTTTCCAGAATTTAGATAACTTCTTGGCGGGAAAAAAATTCAATACCCGAGAGGCAGTACAAAATGCCTTTGAAGAATTTGTTGCCTCCCGTCCAGCTGATTTCTTTAAGACGGGCATCAATAAACTGCCACTGCATTGGCAAAGATGCATTGATTGCATGGATGATTACTTCGATTAATACAAATAAAAAATACATGAAAAAATTCGTTTAATTTTTTTCATACAAAACGGCAATTTCATAGCCAAAGTCAATATTCATTAAACCATAAACTAGAATTCATCTTGTACTAAATTTTAACAAGTTCATATAATATTATATACTTTATTTTGAATATTGCTAATTAATAAGGGGTGAAGTATATTGATATTATCAAATTCTGTATTTACGATCCACTAATTAAATCATTTCCAATAAAATTAATATTTAAAGCTTAAATTATGATCCGAAGGGCTTATTTTCCTATGCCATTCCTTTATCATCGAGTGAACAATTTTGTACACGACAGTAGGCGCGTCATGGCTTCCTTCCCGTTTATCTTCAACCTCGTATTTCTTCAACCCCAACGTTTATATTTTATAAAAAAAACAAAAAAAATGTTGTAACAAATTAACTAAAAATCAAGATGGTGTGTGAATATTTGTAACGATTAACAGTAACTTGTAGTAGTCAAGAAACATTAAACATTAAAACGTTTAATAGTTTAAATAAGTGTACTTATTTCGGTACATCGCAATGTATCCTTGGGAAGGTTTAACTGCCGCTCTCCCATTGGCACTACTTATTTTCCCCATGAAATACTTTAACTGTGTTTCGGAGAGAAGGGCAGGACAGGCAGCGGTATTATTGGCACAGAGACTTGAAATCTTATGTCTCAAGGTAGGAAACACATGAATTTGTCTGGGCTGGTTACAGGTAAACTCGTTTATGTTCATGGGTGACGCTGAACACTCTATCAGGTCTGCACATTCTGCCAGTTGTCTATACAACTAACAATAAAAAGCAATTTTTTTTAACCCACGACGGTTAAAAGGTAATTGAAAAATGATAAAACAACTAAAATCCTCCGACTAAAGAATTTATGTTATTAGAGATAATAAATGTAAAAAGCTTTTATAAGTAGATTTAATCTCTCGTAGTGTCATTTCATATGTCCATAGTAGTACCATAGTATCAGTTTTCGTAGCACTTCCCTACGCACCTATTTGGTTCACGAAGATGTAGATGTGGCAATAACATATTATTCAACTCACAATGAACTTAATAAAAAACCCAATAAAATCCGTCGGGGGCTGCCATCACTATTTTATACTCAACATAAGTATAAAAAAGCAAAATTAAACATTAAGAAAACCCACGAATGTTAAAATGTAGAAAATTTAAAAAGGATGAAATAATTAAAAAATCCTCGACTTACATAATTTATGTAACTATAACCTAAAGATATCTATTTTGTGCCTAAAGCTTGCTCGCTCCTTTTATATAAAGTAAGGTAAGCGTATCTATAATGAAACGCAATTAATTTTATCTGTGAAAAATGGTGGGATATTTATCAAGGATGAATAGGTTGATTGAATGATAGATACGGTCAGCACATATATTCTTGTAACGCACAAGATTGGATAGTATGGCAAAGTGAAGGCTAACTATAACTAATATTTAAAGAATTTTACAATTAGAGGGTTTTTGTAAAGAAACAACTTCTAGCAGATTATTTTGCGGTTTATTTAGATTATTACATTCCAGGTATTTCGGATACTTTACAACAACCTGGATGGATCATTTCATTTTACCGGTGGGAGGGAAGCGCTGTGCCACGCTCCCGGCTGCATGAGTACCACCATCTTGCTTGTTTCTCCCGTGAAACAGCTTTGCTGTGTTTCGGAGAGAAGGGCAAGACAGGCAGTGTAATTACTGGCACCGAGACTTAACATCTTATGTCTCAGGATAGGCAACACATAAATGAGTTGCCTGGGGTCGTTCCAGGTATACTAGTTTATGTTCATGGGCGACGTCGACCACTTACAGGTGGTACGTTTGCCAGTTTGCCTATCCAACTAACATAAAAAAACATAAAAACGAAGGAAATTCGTCTATACATTACAAATCAATATAGACTTTAGTTCCCCACCATGGTTCAGGCCTTGACGTGGCGGTGGGGCTCAGTAGCCTAGGGTGAGCCCAACACCTTGGGCGAAGCTAATTGAGCCGAGGGGGCTCTTTGTGCTACTCTTATAAGAAGAGGGGACAAAAGAGCAGGGGGCAAGGGGTGATGATGGGAACCTCACCCCATTGTACTGTCCCTACGTTGGGAGGGGTTGTTCTGTGGTGCGGGACAACCCCTCTGTGGAAGTGGCGTCGGTTCCTTGCGGGACTGACTAGCCATCGAGGTGCCCTGTTAGTTTAACAGATCCGGGTTACCTCATCAAGGCGGCATTGGTGGCACTCGCCGGGTTTTAGTGGGTAGAGCTGCGTCCATTTACCACCTTTTGGGCGCAGCGAGTCCCACATACCTACCTGAGGAGACCCTGAGGCATCCCGCCTGGGGAGTGCCCCAGGCGGGATGCCTCAGAGCATTTCCCGGCGTAAAAGGAAAAAAAAATACTTTAGTTAACAATCACAATATATCTGAATATTATCCTGTCATATATTTTCTTTCTTTATATAAAATAGAACATTTATTTAACGTTCCATTTCATTAGGATAGTTTACAACGTAGGCGTAGTGATCAGATGTTTTGTTGAGTCCCATTCATCAGTTCGGCATCAGTGGGCTGTTACATTACAGGAGGTCTATACTCGTACTAATATTTACATTAGGGGAAAAAATGTCACAAACATCCGATGAAAAGACGCCTCTCAAGAGTTAAAAATAAAAACTAGTTATCAGTCGGATCCACGCACTCAACGTTCATCGTCATGCTAATATCAGCCTGTATCCTTCCAAAATGCGTATTATCAATACCATAAAGTATAATGAACCGATACTATATAAGGACCATCAAGAATATGGCATACTCATATCTGAAAGGCCGGCAACGCAACTGCTAATGATGTAGCGAGTGTCTATGATGTCGTTTATCACTTACCGCCAGGTGAAACGACTGTCCGTTTGCCCCCTTTTCACTAAAAAAAAATGTTTCTTTCAACGTTCATAAAGACAAACGTTGGAATTTTTTATTATTTGTTATTTTTTTTATATTTTTTTATGTCATAAGGGGGCAAACGAGCAATCGGAACCTTATGATACCGACGCCCATACACATCCGCACAACCAGAAGCTATGGAGATCCGTTGCCCACCTTTTCCCTATCCCCCCCAATGGGCCACCGGAAACTCACAAACCGCACGAATCGCGACAGCATAGCTGGCACTTGACGCCGGTGTTATGTGAGCGAGAGGTACCACCCCGGTCGTGCCGGCCCAGTTCGGCCGCAATGCACCATGGCACTACCTCTTACAGGTTACCTTAGATTTAAGTCTGGGTTGGGATTTAAAATAAGTAAAGATAGTTGTGGGGTCCTTGATAAACCCTACACCTTTTCACTGATAGTCTGTTTGATATGATAGTTGAGAAATTATACCCGAGTATACAACTGTTCACTGATTTATTTACTTAACTGATTATGATATAATATGCTATATGATATTTGATAAGTGATTGATAGGCGCGAGCATGCCCGAGCACCTTGATAACATCGGACGTACTGGTTTAATAAATCGCGCAGCTCGCGGAAACGCTGATGCAGGGAAATGTACGAGTTGCACCGTACATGCTCCCGCGCCGAAAAGATGATGAGTTAGTATTGATGAGGTGATACAAGGACGATAACAATATTTCTTATCTAAGTTGTTACTGATGATGAAAACAATTATTACAACGTGCTAGAGTGAATTAAACTTATTAAGTCTTGGGTCACCGACAACGTAAACCGCACTGAAGTCGGGTGACGTGCCCTTATGGGGCCTATCTGCGACACTAGGCTTTGATACGTGTATAACGCTCTTACTGGGACCACTGCGGTAAACTGATTGATTGTCTAGCTTTGGCACTTGATCATCTTTTACGATTTGATTACGTAAGTAACGCGGATCACTGCACTCATCACTAACACTACACGGAATGTTTTCATGACGTGCTGGAGCGGGCCCACAAGCAGGCCCCTGGAACGGCCGCGCGGCAGTTGTGGCCGCTGCGGTAGATAACCACCTCCGTCGTAGGCTTCTCCCCACCCAGAGAGAAACTGCTGCTAAGGCGATACCGACAATGCTGTACGCTATCGCATAATGATGAATATCATGTATGTTGATGCTGTCATACAGTGGCACTGTTTCCTTCAGTTCCTTAATCTTTGTTTGGAGCTCACTCAGCTGGTTTGTATGGTCGCTGAGGTCTTCTTCAGTGGTTTTTGTGGGAGGTATAGGCATAGATAAATTGATAAGATGATTGATTGGTGATAAAGTTGGTGTTTCGATATTTGCCTTGATATGCAAATTACTCACATCTTGCTTATAAGTAAACACCGTGAAGTCCTTGAACTTCATAATACAACCTTCACTCACAGTTAGTAGGCCAGCGTTTGTGAGATATAATGACGTAACCTGATCGTCACATAGTAGCTTCACTTGACATTGTTCACAACAAAAATAAAAATATGTATTTATTCGATTGAGCTCAAGCCATTTAAGTTTACATTGTTCTTGATAAGTTTGGCACTTGCTACTCATATAATCCTTCTCGCAAAAGCTTTCGTCGTCCTTGAAATGGAAAGATGGTGATCTGATAGAACATAAAATCGTGTCTGCGTCCTGTGAGATACATGATTTAAGGTCGCTTTCAGTCATTGGTAACAAAGCGTCTCTTTGTATGTTTATTGCGAGGTAACTTGATACGGGTTTGATGGAAATAATCTTATTGTTGCGTTGGTGGGGTACAGGAATGACTCTATGGATTTCGTAAGTATCACGGTGAACTAGAGGTATTATTGTTTCAAAGATAAGATAATTCATAGACATTCGCGCTTTCACCTTTAATACATGATATATCTTCGGTAAACTAGCGCTGTTGAATGGTATAATTAATTCCTTTGAGATTTTCCCTGAGATAATGTTCAACTCGTTGGTAAGTTGGTCGGGTGTAAGAAGATGCAGACTAAGTTGACCATTGTAGACGTTAGTCAATGTGTCTAAGATCGTGTTCTGAATTTCCTTAAGATTTGTCAGAATACGGTTAGCCATAATTACTGAGAAAGTGAACTCATTTGCAACCGAATTTTCAGTCTTCCAATATGCTAGGCCATTTACTAATTTGTTTAAACGTTGGTTGATTAATTTATGTTGTGAGGTCATCAAATTCTCCATTCTCGTGAGTAAATTAAATTCAGACTCTACCACTGAAGTTTGGTTTTTCCAAAGGACTGCTAAATGATTCTGATTTTTCTTGATAAGTTGAATGTCATTTTCATACTTCTCAGCGAAAGTATTATCCAATATTCCAAATAAGCTGTTTGCTATGTACCCGACACCGTTTATCAATCCACGGCGCGTGCGGGATTTCTGCTTGTTCATCAGTAAGTCATTGTAGTGGCGTAGCTGTTCATTATCGTGTTGCAATTGTAATGTGACCGCGTCACATTGAGGCAGGTCTTTGAATGAATTACATATGTGTTGTAAATAACCGATGTACTTGTTTAATGCCTGTGTGCCTTCCCAGTATGGACTTAGATCGTAGTAGACAGCCAGGCGCCATTCATCTCTGATCAGACCCATGTTTGTAACTTTGTCAAAGTACAAACTTTGATTGTTTTGTAGTAGTGTTATTTTATAAGACCCTTCGGTGCTTGATATAAGTGTCAACATAAATATTAATACAGCGTAGCATAATTTTGAGAGTCTGTAGGTAATTTTCTTTCGTGATAGCGATATATTACATGATTTTGTTATATTTTCCGATTTGTTATCGGGGACAACGGGTTGTACTGGTTCCCTGTTTTCTTGATAAACAGGTAGTATTGATAACTTTATTATTGGGCGTTTAATTATACCTGTCTTGGTCTTTAAAGTTACGACTCTCACGTAACCGTCTTTCCCTGGATGCAGCTGTATAACTCGGCCAAGTGGCCACCTCCCGGCGGGCAAATTGTCATCATGGATTAGGACTACGTCATCAATCTTGATATTTTCTTGACGTTGCCGCCACTTACTGCGTGCGGATAGTTGTGTTAAATATTCAGACCTCCATCTTTTCCAGATATCTTCAAACAACTTTCTAGTAAGATGCCAACGTGTGCGTGAATCTGTTTCAATTTCAAAA
The DNA here is from genome assembly GCA_963853865.1 of Helleia helle. Taxonomy (NCBI): domain Eukaryota; kingdom Metazoa; phylum Arthropoda; class Insecta; order Lepidoptera; family Lycaenidae; genus Helleia; species Helleia helle. The sequence goes on along the minus strand of OY971418.1, from coordinate 10,262,957 downwards.
AACGCTAATGTAGGTCCGTTTGTAAGAAAATGTGCGGGAGTCAAACAATCTAAATCGTCTGGGTCTTCAGTCAATTGGCATAAAGGTCTTTGATTTAAACATGCTTCTAACTGTGATAGCAATGTGCTGTACTCTTCGAAAGTAAGTTTTTGCTCACCCACGACTCTCTTCATATGGTATTTTAAACTCTTGACTGAAGCCTCCCATAGCCCGCCTGCCGACGGCCATGAAGGGGCATTGAAATGCCACTCAATGCGCATGTCCGTAATGTCTGAGAGTAACTCATCGTTGAAAGTACTTTCAATCTCCTCGTACTCTTTTTGTAAAATTTTGTTGGCTCCGATAAAGGTTGTACCTTGATCGCTGTACATATGTCTCGGCAGCCCCCCTTGCGGACATTCTGCGAAGGGCTGCTAAGAACGCTGCGGAGGTCAAATCTGATACTATTTCTAAATGTACAGCCTTTGTCACCATACAAACGAAGACTGCGACGTATCCCTTTGTGCTCTTGATACCACGTCCTTTACTAGATTTTACGAACATGTGACCAGTATAGTCTACCCCTGTATGGTAGAATGGTCTTGATGGGACTACCCTTGAGGAAGGTAAATCTCCCATCATCTGATAGTGTCGACTCGGATGATGCTTTCTGCATTTAACACATTGATAAATGCGTTTTTTGGTGGCTTTGATACCGCCTATCAGCCAATATTTTTGTCTCATAAATGTAGACGTAAGTTTAGCTCCTCCGTGATATGTGAGTTTGTGGCATTGATCAATTATTAATTCCGCTAGTCGACTGTTTTTCGGAACGATGATAGGGTGCTTCATGTCTGTATTTATTTGAGCGTTTTTCAGACGTCCGCCCACCCTTAAAACTTGATTCTGATCCAGAAAAGGGTTTAACATACAAATCTTGCTTTTAGTTGCTATTTTGTTTCCCTTTTTTAAATCTAATATTTCTTGATAAAAATATTCGTTTTGCTCTTGCTTGATAATCTTGATTTTTGCTTGCTTTAGTTCACTTAATGTTAGGTATGATTTATTATACTTCTTTCTTGATAAAAATCTAAAAATCCATGATAATATTCTTGTCGCTTTGCTGAGCGAATTATGCTTATTAATTAACATCTTGATGATGCCTTTACCTTGATTCATAACAATATTTGCTACTTGCTTTGTTTTTCTCGCCTCTTGATCTGTGACGTATTTAACTTTCTCTTTAAGGTTTTCTTGCTTAGTTGTTTCAAAGGATGGAAGCCATGAGGGTCCATTCCACCAAAGATCGTGGGTTTGTAGCTCGGACGGAGTCATGCCACGACTGGCACAGTCTGCTGGATTTTCATCCGACTTGATATAATGCCAGCATTCCGGTGGAACGACTTCTCTAATCTGTTTCACTCTGTTGGCTACAAAGGGTTTCCAGCGCTCTGGAGCTCCGTTGATCCACCCTAACACTACCTTTGAATCTACCCAACAGTGAGTGGTAATCTTGTACTCTGAGAGGCACGGCACGATTTTATATAATAACTTACTTAGTAGGAAGGCTCCGCACAGTTCCAGTTTTGGTAATGTGATGTTTTTGCTTGTTGGAACTAACCTTGATTTTCCCGCTATCATTGTAATTGTAGTTTGACCTTGAAAATGTGTCTTGCAGTACACGACGCATGCGTATGCTTTGTTAGACGCATCTGAGAATCCATGTAGTTGAACAACACCATTTTCCGTAGTTTTTAACCATCTAGGCACATTAAACTGATTGATTTTTTCAATTATATCTGTCTTTATCTTGATCCATTCTTTTCCTATACTGTCCGGCAAGTGCTCGTCCCATTTTATATCTAGCAGCAAACTTGTTGAAATAATATCTTAATTTTTATTGTGATTGGAGTCAACCAGCCAAGAGGGTCGAAAAGTTTCGATATATCGGATAAAAATGATCTTTTCGTTGGATATTTTTGAGAAAATGTAATTTTCGATGTAAAAGTGAATTTATCTTCCACGGGATTCCAACTTAGTCCTAGCGTTTTTGTCGACTCTGTCTGCCTAAAATCATAGTCAACTGTCTCGTGATCTTCAGTGACTGTCAATAAGGCTTTTCTTTCGTTACACTTCCATTTTCTTAAATGAAAACCGCCCGACTTTAAAATATTTGTAATGTCCTTTAGAAGTTTTTGTGCTGTCTGTACAGAATGGCATCCGTGTACTAGATCGTCCATGTAGAAAGCTGTTTCAATAATATCTGGTGCTGAACTCCCTTGATAGTTCTCCCGCTCATCGTTCGCTAACTGGCGAAGTGTCATCATGGCAAGAAACGGTGCGGCCTTGGTACCATACGTGACTGTAGTAAGCTGATATTCTTGTAATTTGTCCAACGGTGACTCTCTCCATACTATTTTTTGGTATTTTTGGTCCTCTTGATTCAACCAAACCTGCCGAAACATTTTCTCTATGTCGGAAGTAAATCCGTACCTGTACTGTCTCCACTTGATAATGAGACTTTGGAGGTCTTGCTGTAAATTCGGGCCCCTTTCCATAAAATCGTTTAAACTTTGGCCTGATGTCGTTTTGGATGAGGCATTAAATACGACTCGTAACTTAGTAGTAGTTGATACCTCGCGTAAAACACAATGATGCGGTAAATAATATTCTGGTGTAGAATTGCAAACGGATGACGTCATGTGATTCATTGTTAAATATTCATTCATAAACCTTTTGTACTCAGTGGCGATAATTTCATGATTTCCAAATTTTCTTTCTAATTGTTTAAATTGGGCTATAGCTTTATTTCTTGATTGCCCTAGGCCAAAATTGATGTATGATTTCAGTGGTAAGCGAACTTCGTACCTACCATCCGAGCGGCGGACGGTAGTGTTCTTATAAAAGTCTATCACATGCTGATCTTGTGATGATATCGATGACTCATTATTAATGTCTTCTATTTGCCAAAATCGCTGTATTTCCTCGATGTTATTCAGGATCACGTTACATTGAAACGTGCGCTCTACATTTCCGCTCAAAATCCAACCTAAGCGCGTTTTCTGTGCGATAGGTAAATTCGGTCCTGCTTTATATATTCCTTCCAATAAAATTAAACTATAAATATCTGCACCGAATAAGATATCTACGGCTACGATAGCTACTGATGTTAAAATTAGGGTCCGCCAGAGATATTGTTTCTAACAGTGGCATTATTGGTTTTGAAAGGGTAGTACTGGGTAAATTTTTCAATAAAGTCTTCATAATAAATGCATCTGTTACAAAAGAATAGTTTTCGTAATAAGACTGACAGTTGATTGTGACTATTCCTTTACAACTGCTCTCCTTGTCTCCTATGCCTGATATAACGCCGTTACACCTTTTCTGGGGTAATCCTAGAGCTAACGCTGCTTTTTCGGATATTAATGACGTCTGAGAGCCCTGATCTAAAAGAGCTCGGAGGCTGTGATACGACCCATCATACGCCTGTACCTTGATAACGGCAGTCGCTAATAAAATTTCCGATGATTGCCCTTGTAGAGACACGTGTGTGTGTCCGTGCATTTGCTGTTCCGGTTTCATATTATTGTTAGAACGCATGTCATTACCTTTGGTGACAAATGCATCATGTAAAATAGAATTATGTTTTTGATTACATTCGAGGCATCGGGTTTCTGAATAACATATCTTTCCTTTATGATCATAAAGACAGTTTTGGCATAAATTCTTATCCGTAATTAATTTGCGCTTTAGGTGTGAAGGCATTTCTAGAAATCTTGCGCAATAAAAGAGGCGATGTTCGTAATTGTTACACAAATGACAATATTTTGCGAACTTGTTATTTTGTAAGTAGGTTGGTTGCGAAATCTTTTTGCTTGACGTACATGTTTGTTTGAAATATGATGGTTTTTTGAACCTAGCGTTATTAATATTATTCGATGTTACTTGATTATTATAATTTTGATGATATGACTTTGCCGTCGGATTTTCTTGTTTCTTACGTGAAGTTTCTAGCGCTGTAAATTTACTTTCTAAGAAATCTAGGAATTCTTTCAGTATTGGTAGCTCTCTGGGATGTTTTAACGATGAAACGTACTCGTTATAAGTTTCAGAATCCAATTTTTGGCTCAGAATATGAACGAGTAATGGATCCCACGTATTGATGTCTACACCCAAGTTCTTGATAGCATTGAGTGACTCCAGTGACGTGTCGTGGACTCTCTTGATATGGCCGAATGATGATTGTTGCGCCACAGGAATGTTCATCAGTGTGTTGACATGGGATGTAAATATTAATTTCTTGTTATTATAACGGTTGTTGAGTATCTCCCAGCATGTGATATAGTTGTCAGAGCTGATTTGAAGATGTTGTACTAGTCTTTCAGCTTCTCCCCGGAGTTTACTCTTGAGAAACTGCATTCTCTGTGCACTTGATAAGGCTGAGTTATTGTGGATTGTCTCGGTAAATAAATCCTTAAATGATGTCCAGTTTTGAAAATTACCACTGAACAGCGGAAGTTCCATTTGAGGAGTTGATTTGTCTCTGTGACTAACTGACCACATCTTTTTATTGATAGATTTCTTGATATCTTCGTAAATTTTCTCGTAGTGATAAAAGGTGTTGTCGTACTCTTGATTCTTACCCTCTAGTTCACTATCAATTTCTAAATGCAACGAATCTATAGCTGACCAACGAGATTGAAGTGTACGCAATATATCGTCAAATTCCCATTTCTCCGTTACCGTATCTAATTCAATGCTTGTTACTTTTCTCTGAAAAGCTCGGAAATTACTAGCTTGCTTTCGAAGTAATTCGTCTGTCCTGCTATGGACGCCCTGAGCCCTAAAAGTAATTGTCTGCGGTGAAGCAGCATTTTCATTCGACGTGCTTTGTAGGGAAGTACCTGATTTGGACTGCTCAGTCACTCCTCCCAACGGGGTGGCGGCCCTGAGAAGCGGAATCGCAGGTTTCGCTTCTCGAACTTGATAACTTTGTATAGCTGACCTGATATATCCAATTCGCTCCTTTATCTGCTCATACTGATTTTGATTAAAATAATCATGTGACCTAATACCATACCCACATAAGCTGACGTGATTATCCTGAAATTCACGCCAATATTTTTCCAGAGTTTCAAGTCGACGCTTGAAATAGTCTCCGGTTTTGCGCTCCGAACCATCTTTTTTAAAATTAACATAAAGCTGCTCGATGGCCTCAATTATCTGTTGCTGAGTAGCCAATAAATCTTCCATTCTTATTTGATAAAATAATTAAAATTATAAACCTTACTTGATATTCTCTTGATAAGTATTTGAAGAAGCGTGCCCTGATTGTTCACTGAGACTACCTTGATACGTCCCGGTTATCCAGTATCGCTGCAATCTTGATACACCGTATAAAGCTTCACTGATTCAGTCCACACGCGAAGCACTTTTGATTTTGTGAAGTAGCGTGATTTTTTCGAAAGATCGAAGGACCAAAAAAAGCTTCAAAGGACCATAAAAGGCTCGAAGGACCAAAAAAGGGATGTGGGGTCCTTGATAAACCCTACACCTTTTCACTGATAGTCTGTTTGATATGATAGTTGAGAAATTATACCCGAGTATACAACTGTTCACTGATTTATTTACTTAACTGATTATGATATAATATGCTATATGATATTTGATAAGTGATTGATAGGCGCGAGCATGCCCGAGCACCTTGATAACATCGGACGTACTGGTTTAATAAATCGCGCAGCTCGCGGAAACGCTGATGCAGGGAAATGTACGAGTTGCACCGTACAATAGTGCATTAACATATCAATAATAGGTATGAAATAGCTTCTAAACTCTATTGTTATATTAAAAAACAAAAAAAAATGATTATTCTGGAAGCTCTTCATAAATAAGCACTCTGAATTTGTAATTTGAACACTAACGAATTTACTTTCCAACCTTTTTATGCTTAAATAATAATTCGAGTCTTGTGACCTTGTACCCTTGACTCGTGGCCCTGTACCCTTTTTTTAAAACATTTGAGGGCAACGTGCGTTATCTCGCTCTCGCAAATAAAAAAATTACATCTAAATTTATGTTTTTAATTATCATAACACCTCAACATTTTAAAACATGCGAGTTAATTTTGGCTTTTTGATGAATATAAAATAAAGCTGGACTTATATACCAATAATTAAATATAGCTCAAGAGAATAATGAAACGGTTAATGATATGCGAGTATATTTGAAATTATGAATTACATATTATATTGTTAATGATTCTTATGTTACGTTTTATTGAAAATCGCAGACATTTTCAATTATAAACATTTTTTTTTATGTTAGTTGGATAGGCAAACTGGCAAACGTACCACCTGATGGTAAGTGGTCGACGTCGCCCATGAACATAAACTAGTATACCTGGAACCAGCCCAGGCAACTCATTTATGTGTTGCCTATCCTGAGACATAAGATGTTAAGTCTCGGTGCCAGTAATTACACTGCCTGTCTTGCCCTTCTCTCCGAAACACAGCAAAGCTGTTTCACGGGAGAAACAAGCAAGATGGTACCCATGAAGCCGGGAGCGCGGCACAGCGCTTCCCTCCCACCGGTAAAACATGTATTTAATTTAAAAAAAAAACAAGAACTAAATGTTATATAGGTATATAGATTCTCCTTGTATGTAAATATTTGGAATTAAAGTTGTAAAACTGTTAAGGTAAGCCGTCCGAATCGTACGCATCGCATCAAAAGAAATTGACACTTGAGTTTGATCCGTACGATGCGGACATGTGGACGCTTACCTTTAGAGGGATGTCTTTTTTCATCATCATCATCATCATCAGCAGAGGATGTTCAGCAGTGGACGGATAGAGATCCGTCCACTGCTGAACATAGGCCTCCCTCAAAGAACGCCAAGACGACCGATCCCTTGCCATTCGCAGCTTGGCCAACACGTGTTCCAACACGGACTGGCCATCGCACGCAGATCGTCTTCCCACCTTATTAATGGCCAACCGATACTTCGTCTACCAAAACGCGGCCTGCGCTCTTTAACTTTATTGGACCATCGGCCATCCGTTGTCTTGAGTATGTGACCAACCCAGTGCCATTTCAACGAGCGTATTCTTCATATTCTGGGAGGCCTATGTTCAGCGGTAGATGGATAAGGCAGATGATGATGATGGTGATTTATTTATTGATTATGTTTACCGGTATATACATATGATAATAAATAAATAAATAAAAATAGTTTATTTCTTCAACTATAAGGTCTACAAGCATTATTCTGTGGCCAGAGTCGCCCAGGAAGCACATGCACAAGCACCCAACACAAGCATAACTACATAGTTATGCTTGTGTTGGGTGACTCTGCTCTTCCATCGGACCGAGTATACAAATATTTATTTATTTTTAGTGCTTATTAATAGTTAAAGGGCTATAATAATATTTTTATGATAAACTAATAAAACTAATATAAAGAAAAGAACTAAAAATATAAAATAATACATGTGTGTGTGTGTGTGAAACTGTTTCTGAAAATGACTGCATGTATGTTGATAATCATTAAAATTTGTAATGTCTACGTTTGGTACCTAAATAAAAAGTCCTCCACGTAATGATACCCCAGCGTCTCGAGCCCGCGAACTATTGTTTTTTTGCATTCGTGTGTTTGAAGGTTGTATATTGAATATTTATTGTGAAGCTTATTATAGAGATAGGCAGAGTGAGCTTGAAACTGACGCCTGGCAAAGAGAGTTCTACATGGATTAACAGGAGCCACTTTACACTTCCTTCTACCTGTTTGAATTTTATGTACATACGGTAAGGACCCATGTAATTTAAGTACCGAGTTGATAATATAGAGTTTTCTTAATGACAATATTTTATGATGTAGATATAGTTCATCAGTAGGAAATTTAAGCGGTTTAAAAAACATTGTCTTAAGTAGGCATCTCTGTGCTCTTTCAGCCACTAGGAACTTAGTTTTGGTGGCGCCACCCCAGATGAAAATACAATAACTCATAACAGATTGGGCCAATGCAATGTAGATATATTTCAAGAGATCTTGAGATGTTACATGTCTTAACTTTTTAAAGACCCATGTGAGTTTACGGATCCTATTATTTATAGCTTCAATTTGGGGGTGTCAAGTTAGTCGGTAATCTAGAATCACCCCAAGGTACTTTGTACAGCTAATACGCTCAATCGCATCGCACCCACACTCAACATTGCAAGTAAATTCACAAGTGTGAATTTTCAATGTTAGGTTTGGGGGGGGGGGGGGGGTAAAGTACGCTTATCGATTGCAAAGCAAATAAAAATTGTTTTGGCGATGTTCAGAGTAAGAAGAGCGGATTTAAGCCAGATTGATACCCTGTGGAGGCCATGCTCGGCAGCCTCAAAAACAGATTTCCAGGAGGTACCATTAAATACTATGGCGGTGTCGTCTGCGTATGAAAACATGTGCCCTCTCTCAATTTTGAGATTAGTTAGCTCATTGAGGTATATAAGGAATAGTGTAGGGCCTAAAACACTACCCTGGGGGACCCCGTACTCAATTTTAGTGTCAGTACTAGTATAATTGTCAATTTTTACGCATTGGGATCGGTCACTAAGGTAGTCAGTAAGGAGTTTCAGTGGCAGTCCCCTAATGTCCCCTAATGCCAAGATAGGTTTTAAGGCGTGAGTTTATTAGTCTCTCAATAACTTTAGAAATAACTGGCAAAACTGAAATTGGTCGATAATTACTAATGTCTTTTTTGTCACCACCTTTGTAGACTGGTGTAACTATAGATTTTTTAAGCAAAGGCGGAAAGATCCCTTTTCTAAAGCAGAGATTGGCTAGGTGACTAATAATGGGAACAACTAGGGGCTTAACAGTTTTTATAAATTTGGTCTGTATACCGTCCCAGCCGGGAGCACTGTCAGTTTTTAAGTTTGAGATAATGAGGTCGACTTCCACGGGGTCAGTCTCCAGAAGTACGAAAGAAGATAATTGTGTTTTTTGGGTAGCTATTAAGTTGACATCTGGCTGCGGGCACCCACGTTGGATGTCAGCAGCAAGTCGCTTACCGACGTTCGCAAAATAATCATTTGCATAGTTTACTGCACCCATAGGTGAACCTCGAGAATTAAGTAATTCATTGCTTCTAGTTTTTGATAAGTTAAGATGCGCTATTTCTTTGATCGTTTGCTATAAAGCTTTAGGATTTTTAATATTAACCTTTAATTGTTCCGATTCATATTTGCGTTTTATTTTTTTAATCAATTTATTACAATAATTACGGTACCTACTGAATGTTATTTTTAGTACTGCATTATACGGATCAGATCTTAGCTTAAGTTGCATTCAGTTTCTGTTTCTTATACAGCGTAAAAAACCGTTGGTGATCCACGGTTTAATAATCCGTTCTTTACTCGAGATCCTCTTCACCCTAACACTCTCATCTAGGGATGATTTTAGTTTATTAATTAAATGTTCAATGACAAAGTTAGGGTCGTCACTAAATAACAGATTAGTTATGTTCTTGTTTATAAGTTTTTCGGCAGCTTCTTCAAAGTCAACAAAGTTCTTAATAGTTGGAGAATGATAGTTGTTTTTAACTTTAGCAATGCTCATAAAGACTGAAGCATGATCAGTTGTTGAGGTGTTTAATGCTGCAATAGTAGCTGACAGTTTGGTTTTATCAATTTTTAAGATAAAATGGTCAAGGCAGCCAGTTTCACGCGTAGGAAGTATGTGTCCTGGTAAGAGACCATGTAATGAGAGCATGTCAAGGTAATAGGCCCGATTATTACACTCGTAAGATGTTTCGTAATCTTTCCTAATTAGGTTTATATTAATATCGCCAGATATTACAATATTTCTATTACTTTTTAACGTTTCCAGTAAATTATTTAATGAGATAATAAAACTTGATGCGTCCTTTTGTGACGGTGATCGGTAAATACCAAGTATAGCACACCCACAAACATTCAACTGTATACACGAGGCATTATAGAGGTGCTGCTCTTTAAAAATTGGGTTTAACTTGGATTTGGCGTAGATGACCACTCCATCATTTTGATTACAGTTAAAGGTTGTAGCATATTGAGTGTAATTATTAAGGGAGGGGACGGGTTTATTTTTATTAAGGCGACATTCGGTGAGTATTATAACGTCAACATCTGAGCTAAGATCCGATAGTGTCACCTCAAAGTTATTGAAATTGCAGTAGATGCTTCTGATATTTTGCTGAATTAATGTAAGATCATTTTTATTAAGGTCAATATGTTTGTTTAGGTCCCCTTTATCGTATGTAACAGATTTTGCCACCGCGATATTATCAATTTCGTTTAAGTTTTTGAGGTTATTCGACATTTATTATAAAATATTTAGGCTGAATTTCTTTTCGTGGGGTAGTGATCACACAACGTAATTTTAATAAGAACGAGCGCTCAGAGAAAAGAGTATAATTTGTTTTGTATAGGTTAGTTTGTAGGTTTTTTGTGTGTCGAGTGTGATTGTTGTAAATGTAAATGGGTTGGGATATGTTGAGTTGTTTTTGTGTGTTTGAGTTGGAATGTATACATGTAGTTTTAAGCGTATTGTAGAGCGGAGTGAGTAAGTATATGTGATTATTGTTTACAATTATAACAAGAATCAGTATTGTCAGTATTAATATACAAGTAACAAAGAATGAAAAAATAGGCGTAATAATATTAAATGCTAAGTATAATATAACTAGTCATGCATTGTTGAAGAGCTGTTTGATTTGACTTTCATTAGTGATTGGTCACTATCGGAGAGTTCTCGTTCTTTCTGACATATACGTTACCGTAAGCCATCCAGCAGAAGGTAAATGATGTTGACTTAATTAAGTCCCGCGCAAGAAAATACAGGCGTGAAGCTCTGGGTGTCAGTTGCTCGGACACGAAAACAGGAGTTTCTTCATTCTTCACAAATCCCAGGTGTTTTGCTCGAAGTTTTGCTTTGTTACTTCTATTGAATGCCTTAAAAATTTAGTGAGTATATCAGTTTTTATCAGGGTAGAATTCATTTCTACGATTATAGGTGAGTTAGCAACACCCTCTTTTTTTCCTCTAACTCTATATATGTCCTTGATGTCCGATTTTGTTATGTTAGCTCCCACAGTGGTGGATAAGCAGGTGACCAGTTGAGTCAGATCTTCTTTTGTCTCTTTTTCTTTTTTAGGAACGTTTTTAATCTCAAAATTTGCTTTCCTAAACCCTTATTGTAAGGTCTCAATTTTATCTTCAAGGGTAGTAAAGTATTTGGTGTCTTCTTTTTTTTGTTGTTTCAAGTTCTCAATTTCCTTTTTCAATTCTGCGTTCTCTTTGTGCAAGTGTTCCATAGAAGCTTCAATTTTGATATTGGTTTCTTGAATTTGCTTTAACTTCGGATTTATGTTATTAAATTCTTGCTGCTGTGCGGTGAGCAAGGCGGCAAACATCTCTCGCATTTCTTCCTTAAAAGCACAAAAATCGCCCAAGCTACCGCTGGGGGTGGATTGCTCCAGATCAGCAGGACTATCCTGTTCCTTCCTTTTTTTGGCACTACCTTGACTTTGAAATTTGGAGGAGTTATACGTTCGTTTGACAAATTTGATTCGGACATTGACTTATTCATGATTTATTGTACCAGGAGACCAGAGTAAAGTAGGAGACTATAGCCGCGCTCGCTACCGCTTATGAACTAGGGCAATCGACAGAGCATAATATGACGTACGTGGGAAGGCGGTGACGTATGCGCAGCGTAGCTCGCAGTCTGTTGTTGGCTCAGAAGCGTTGTCTCGTTCTAGCACTCTAGCGTTATAGGCGCCTGGTACTTAGTGACACTATTTTACTATTTTACTCTTGCGAAATTTTGAAATAAAATTTATTTTTCAAACAAATTTGCACGTAAAACACGTCTAAACGCTTGCGCGATCCAGGGGGAAGAGGAATAAAACGAACGTTTTGGAACGAAGTTCCTTATGGGGCGTTGCGGAGGGGTACCCTAGACGGAAAAAAACGTCCGTAACGTTAAATAATGAAAGCGTAAGATTTTTATTATATCATTCGATAATTACTACTGGTAAGAGGTAGTGCCATGCTGCATTGCAGCCGAACTGGGCCGGCACGACCGGGGTGGTAGCTCTCCCCAACACCGAATAACACCGGCGTCAAGTGACAGCTATGCTGTCGCGTTTCGTGCGGTTTGTGAGTTTCCGGTGGCCCATAGGGGGGATAGGAAAAAGGAGGGCGGCGCATCTTCGTGGCCTTGGTTGTGCGGATGTGTATGGGCGTCGGCGCCGTGAGGCTCCGACTGCTCGTTTGCCTCCTGATGACACTAAAAAAAGTGTGTGTGTATTCTCTTATTTTAGAAGTTACAGGTGGGGGGGGGGGGGGGTAGAAGTTACAGTTACACACATTTGACCACTTTGGAAGTGTCTCTCGCGCAAACTATTCAGTTTAGAAAAAATGGTATTAAAAACTTCAATATCATTTTTGAAGACCTATTTTTTTACTTAGTATGGGGACCCCCAAAATTTATTGTTTTTTTTCTACTTTTGTGTAAAAATCTTAATGCGGTTCACAGAATACATCTACTTATCAAGTTTCAACAGTATAGTTCTTATGGTTTCGGAAAAAAGTGGCTGTGACATACGGACGGACAGACAGACGGACAGATATGACGAATCTATAAGGGTTCCATTTTTTTCCATTTGGCTACGGAACCCTAAAAACCCTCGATAGGAACGAAATTCTTTATTATAATAATATTTATTTCAGTTCTATTCGAGGTATAAAGAAAATAATTATTTGGGTATACATTTTTTATGATTTAATTATAAAAACTAAAAAAAAACAAAAATCCCAAAAAAAATACAAAAAGATACAAAAAAATATATAATATGATGTGGTACATTACCATGTAAACTTCTACCGAAAATTGGTTTGAACGAGATCTAGGTAGTAGTTTTTTTTAATACGTCATAAATCGTAAACCGCAATTTACCTTTCATTCAATCAACTCAAATATATCAAAAAAACATTTAATTTCATAAACATAAACCTTATTTTTTGTTAAAGTAATGTTGTATTTTATGTAATAGAACGGAACCCTTCGTGCGCGAGTCCGACTAGCACTTGGCCGGTTTTTAGTTTTTTTATGAGCTTACCACGGGACCAAGCTGAATTAATTATAATATAATTATAGCATTAGATAATATTTATTTACTCTATGTTTATATATACAAAATAGGTAATATTTAACATTTCTATAAATTGTGTTACATATAATACACAAATATATTATGTATATACAGAGATCTGCCGAATCCGCGAGAGAATGTTTCTCCCCCAGCTTTTATTTGCATTGGAGCGAAAATATTTAATCAGCCGTATAATCTTAGAGTTTCCTTCGCTTTTGTGGTATGAATGTGTACGCTCTCGTCAAGCTTAAGAATAGCTTATACATACGAGTGAACGTACCCGCTACACAAAATAAAAAAGATCTATTTGGATAAAACGTATTAAGGAATAAAAATTATTGTGAAGTTGGGTTTCGAAAAACATTCAAATGACATTTTGACTAAATACTAGTAATAAAATATAATAAAAATCGGTAATAATAATTTAAGAAACAATTTACACAATATATATCTCAAAGTTTATTTTGTTATTTTTGAAAAATAGCTATATAAAATATAAATAATTTTGTCAGCAACATTTATCAGGAGACACGTTAGTGTCTAGCGCCAAGAACACATCCAAGTATTTTGGCGTGAGGCACTGTGTATATATTCTCGAGACATATGTAAACATAACCTCCTCATATTTTTGGGGCTTTATTTTGTTATTATTGCCAAAACACTAAGACTTCACACTATTTTTAATAAGTTTCTTTTTACGAATTTTACACATATTACAAAAAATTATTGGGTCTCAGCAATTATTTAATACACTTCAAACATGAAAATTATTGCTTGCGCCGTTTTGCGATTGGAGAGGATTAGAGAAAATATTTTATATGACGTTACAGTGAGAATTTTGAGTTTTGACATCGAAGTTGGTTGCTTGTTTTTTAGTTTTATCCTATCGGAACAGGCCATGCTGCCTATCGTTATCAATATACGGTGTTGTATTAAAAATTAAGTATGTATTTCGTTTTTTTTTCTCGTATTCTCTATAGCTTATTTTTATTTATTTTTTCTGTCATATTTTATATTTGTTAAACGTCTTTCGTATAATATATTTTTTCTGTCGTATTTTTTATTTGATAAACGTCTTTTGTTTCATATATTCGTTTCTGTTAAGAGCTCAATCTTCTTCGTTTCTTCCCAGTTTCCCGTTAATTAATTGTTATTTTGTGTTTTGTTCATTCTGAGTGATTTACTAGTGTTTGTTTTAAAAACTGTATATATTGTGATTGGTTGGCGAATATTGTGGAGAACTGTTCTGGAGTGGTTTTCTATTGTAGGACTGTTCTGATGGTTTTCTATAGTGTTTGTTTTTAAAACTTAATCTGTGTAATATATAATGTGATTCGTTGGCGAATATTATGGTGAACTGTTTTGGGTGAATAAAATGGGAAGTGATAGTTGATTGGTGGGTGCTAGAGGGGCAGAGCCGCGCTTTTTGGCATTTTACGCCATTTCTCCAAAGCACAGACAAGATATTTTTGTTAACACAACAGATATGGCAGCATGGCCTCAGGTCTTAGCCGGTTCCAACAGAAAATGCCAATTGGAAAGAAAAATGATAATACAGTCTAATTATTTTTCGAGAAATAACAAAATTGTTTAACAAAGTGAGATGTACTATCTCTATCTATGTAATTATGTAAAGCACCACGCTTTAATGTGATTTTAATGTATTTTTTTTTAGTTTCAACCGATTTTATTCGGTCAAAACTCTAAAAATTAGACATAACCGCATAATAAATGCCGCTGGAGTTTGTTTCTTGACTTCATCTCCTACCAATTAAATTGGTATTAAATTTTTGCTATACTCTACTATAGTCAACCCTTGATTTACATTAGTCAACTTATCAAGAATGGAAACAATGTGGAGTTAAAGGAGAAATGCTGTTATGTTTACAATAGAAAAAACAGTTTGGTGGCCGTAGCAAACCAAGAAGATGGTGTTTATAAGTTGGTCATGGAACATAAACAATGTTTTTTTACTCCTACTTCAACAGTAATTAGTAAAGAGTGTCATAGGAGATTGGCCATTTGAATATAAATGACCAGAATAAAATGAAAGATAGAGCAGTTACGGGAATATCATACACAGACAGCAATCTGAAGAAGAAAACGAGGAACCAGTACCATTTACTTTTAGTAAAGGGGGACCCAAATTAAGTGAATAAAAAAGCTGCCAGAGCGTTATAGATTTCCAAATCTATGTACAACGTTGAGTCCAAATGTTACTAATGATCCAGTCTGTGTCCATGAAGCTCTGGAGAGCCCAGAAAGAGACAAGTGGATTGAGGCAATAGAGGAAAAGCTGCATGCAAGCTTTTGAAGAAAATGATGCATGGGTTCCTGTGAGTGAATTACCTTTTGATTAAACTTTGATACAGTGCAAGTGGGTATATAAAAGGAAATTAAATAGTGATAATAGTGTATGTTACAGAGCATGTTTAGTGGCTAAGGTTACACAGAGGCCTGGTATTGATTATGAATAGACTTTCTCACCAGATGTCAGACATTCTACTTTGAAATTATTGTTCGCACTATCTGTTCAGTTAAATTTAGATGTCACTCATTTAGATGTTAAAACAGCATTCTTAAATGGTTTTCTTAAAGAGGACATTTATAAGGTTCAACTAGTTATTAATTGTGATTCAAATAAGAATAAGATTGTTAAACAAAGTAATTTATGGTTTAAAGCAGTCATCTAGATCATGGTATTAGAGAGTGGAGCAATGCTTATGTGAGCTAGGTTTCAAAAGGAGTCATATAGAGCCATGTGTTTTTACAAAAATGAATAATGATGTAAAAATTGTTATAGCATTATATGTTGATGACTTATATTTGTTCCAATAATCAAATAGAGACAGACAAGTTAATTTCACTATTGATTATGATATTATGTAAGTAATTTTACTTCAAATTTCTGACTTGTCATACTTTTATTATTGTCAATACAATTTGTTTTCCCATTGTTACAGACCGTGCAATAAAAAAAACTTTAAGCGGAAAAGAGCTGGTTGTAAACAAAAATTGCGAGACATTATGTGTGTAGTATTTCTTAATTTTAATTATTTTCATTTGAAGTTATTTCCTTACTGTTTTACATTTTTTTAGCTTCTGGGAAGGAGAATATTTAAATAAATAAATAAATAAATAAAAATATACATATGACGCGCAATGTGCCAAATGCTTTCGTCATTTCAATTTCGTAAGAAAGTCAATCTAATCAATGATACAATAAAACTATAATATATTAATTCTCACCTCAAAGAATCTAATTCACTTAAAATAGATTCCATTTTTAGGGTTATGTAGCCAAACTACAAAAACGGAACCCTTATAGATTCGTCATGTCTGTCTGTCTGTCTGTCCGTCCGTATGTCACAGCCACTTTTTTCCGAAACTATAAGATCTATACTGTTGAAACTTGGTAAGTAGATTAATACTGTGAACCACAGTAACATTTTTATACTTAGAACTGAAACTCATTTTTTTTTTCATCAAACCCAATACCTGTGTGGTATTTATGGATAGGACTTCAAAAATGATATTGAGGTTTTTAATACCATTTTTTAATTTAATTTAAATTAAACTGAATAGTTTGCGCGAGAGACACTTCCAAAGTGGTCAAATGTGTGTAACTGTCACTTCTACCCCCCCCCCTGTAACTTCTAAAATAAGAGAAAACAAAATAAAACAAAAAAAATAATAATATGATGTGTTACATTACCATGTAAACTTCTACCGAAAATTAGTTTGAACGAGATCTAGTAAGTAGTTTTTTTGAATACGTCATAAATCGTAAGCCGTAATTTACCTTTCATTCAATCAACTCAAATATTTAAAAAAAAAAATTTTTCAAAATAAACCATATTTTTTGTTAATGTGCCTTATGTTGTAAATTATGTTGTTTCAGTACAATCTAAAAGAAAATAAAATAAGTGGAATAAATAGACGGATCATAAAGTAATTATGCACTATAATAAAGTATCGATAAAAATAAAAATTGAACGATGACTTAATTGTACGGTTCAACATAGTAACCAAGAAGATTCTTGTGAAGAAACAATATATAGTTACAAACCAGTGGCAGCATCAGCCGGAAGTGACGCCGTTTACCTATCTAAATGCATCAATTAAAGTAATTTAAATTATAGAGTTCCGGTGGCGCTAAAAGAACAACATTAATAAATCTAAATATACGTGATTAATATTTCTAATAATTAATAATGTATTTGCAATAATTATTTGTAATAAGTATTATGGCAATATATATATATATATATATATATATATATATATATATATATATATATATATATATATATATATATATAGTAATTATATTTGGTATAAAAGGACGCCAATGGTCTTCTCCTGCATTCTACCACTATACTTTGTGAAGGGCGTTACTCTGTCGAAATATATTGTGATCAAGAAGATTCAATTGTTTTAATCCAAAATTCCTGCTAGATATAGAGAATAGAGCCGTTCCAGTATTATTTTCATTATATTGTGTTCATAATGGTAAAGTCTTTCGCTATTGCGACCTCTTTCTTTCTTTCATGAGTTTATAAAATTAAAATATTAAATAGGCTACAAAAAAGCATACCTAATAAATCTCTTTTACCTTCTGAGGTTTTTTTGTGATCCTTTGAGGTTTATTGCATATGATAAAGAACACAAGATTATTTGAGTTATTGAAAGGGATTAAAATATGGTTAATAAAATGAGATTTCTTTTTATTATAACGACTGGGCAGTAAAATGCGTGTTATATATAAAAGAGGCTCGTCGACATTTCTTGAGTCAGCCCTATTTACGATCATTTTATTGTTTACGATAATGTGTTCTTTATAGTACATTTCTCTTATTACATAATAATAAATATCATCATATTTTTTAATTAAAGTGGACTTCATAGAATTTTAACCTCTTATGTTTTAGGATAGGCAACACATGAATGATTTGGGATATCATGGGGTAGTTCCAGGTAAACTGGTTATGTTCATGGGGATGCTAACCACTTACTATCGGGTGGCACGTCTTCCAGTTTGCTATCCAATTAACATAAATAAAAGGATTGTGTGGTTTTATGAAACCACGGTAAAAGTGAAAAAATTTCATTAAGTGTATAAAAATCGCTTTATCAATCTTTATTTTATACTTGGAAAACTTGGCGGCCGACCGTCACGTGACATGCAACACACAGACGAAAAAGTTTGAGACGATGTAATAAAAGTTTTACTTTAAAAAGTAATATGATTGCGTCAAAACATTAACTAGTAAAAATATAAATACTAGGCATTGAATTGGCTGAACGATCAACAATGCGTTTGGTATGTTTACATTCCAGAACCTGGCTGAAAACAAGGCTAATAAAAATAAATGAAAATGTAAACAATGTTCAAAGTCGAAAATTTGCTACTCGTAGCTCTCACGGGCATAATTCAGAAATTTTATAAAATTTTATTTTGATCAATTGATTTTATTCTTGAGTTGGTACGACTTTGGCGATTTTCCACACCATTTGTGCAGTGACAAACGGCAGTCTCTACTCACAATGTCGTTTTCATCCATTATAAGATTTAAAGATCAAACAATTTTACACGCTTCTTTAGCCCTGCGTCTTGTTACGAATATAAATTTAAAGTTAAGGAACGTTAAATTACAGGCCACATGTATTATCTTGGGTTTTGTGTTGAAGAGATTTAAATGAAACTTCCTTTAGGCTGTATTTATAGCAACTTAAATGATAATAAATAAAATACAATATATCATTAATAATAAGCAACAATATTCAGAACGTTTTGAAAAAGTGCAAAAACCAGCAAAAACACTTTTTACGATGCATGCATTTTAAATGTTTTCATAGTAAATTGTCTTACTCAAAATTGTCACAGCATAAATTTTTAATCTAAAAACTATAAGGTTATTACAAATTAAGCTATTGTATGATTTTTTCAATAATAAGTAGTAGTATTGATATAATGGATAAGTTATGTTATAAAGTACCAGTCAGATCACACGCTTGAGCATAACAATTGGGAAACAGTCACCATTGACTCGAATGACTGAAGTTTATAACAACTACTACAGTTTTCACTACCCTAGATATTTGCAACGAATGTTATTTCCTTTAGAAAATCAGTTATTACTCTATCGCGTGAAGTCAAAACCACGCAATAATTCACATTTGATTGAAGTTTATCCATATCCAACTTACAATAAATTATTTGATATGATAAGTATCGATATAAGTATGTTTATTTAATATATTATGTAATATTGTACATATTTATTTGTGTTTAAATTATATAGTATATACTATCTATTTAAATGTATACATTTTTTTTCTTTTCTTTTCATAACGACCCTATATGTATTCAAATTCTCCTCTCCCTAAGGTTGTCCGGTAGTAATCGCTACCTTAGGGATAAGGCCGCCTTTTGTGTACATTTTTTTTTCTGTAAATTCCATGACTGATGTATGTATTCTCATGTACACAATAAAGTATATTTTCTTTCTTTCTTCTTTCTTTATTTTAGCAAAAATATGTAAACTTTTATTTAATAATTTGTGGTTAGCGGTGTTGGTTTCACAATCATTTCGTTATGATGTGTGTGTATATTTGTAACATTCTTATTGTGAAACTGTTGGTTGACCCCAATAAACGAAAAAAAAAAAATTGTCAAAATAACACAAAATGCAATAGAGATCGTCACACATATTTAATATACCTTGAAAAACATTGGCTGTTACAAAACGATCAATAAGCATTTTATGGAGCTTGTATAAATAAACAGTTTTGATGTACGAGTTTCCGACATTTTAATGTGAAAAAATCTGATGGATCACATTTCCTTTTGCGTTTCTCTTATCGTCAAAGCTTTGAAGCAATTACGGATGAAATATTATGTAAGTACATATTATTATATTAAATGGACTTTACAGTAGAATTTAAACTTTTGAATACGTCATAAGTGATTCAAGTCTGATTCTCTTATTATGATGAGATGCTGGCAACTCCATTTGGGAGCTAAGAGCAAAGAAAAAACAGAAGAATATGATATGATATGATGATAGTTAGAGACCGCCAAGCGCATGTTTAAGTGCTAAGTTTTATTCGATCGAGGCGATACTTTAGAAATTAATATACTTTTTATATTATTAAAATTCTATTGTTGAGAATTCGGTAATATTACTGGGCAACTTAAAACAAAATATTTTTATATTTTGTTTTTAATTTATTTACTATTTTTTTATACTTTTCTTTATAACTATTATTTCATTATTAAATTTAAAAGATGGATTTTAATATTCCAAATCAAGTAAAACAAGTTATAATATATAAAAATAAAGCAGAGTTATAAATAAAGTATAAAAAGTTTTTTACCTAAAAACTATAAATATCCATATTGAGTTATTTCATTACATATAAAAGCCAGGCCGAGACTGAATGAGAGCTTTTAAACTTTTGACTTGTAATAGAACTTCTTTTTACCGTTTGAGTGGATAATGGCGAGCGGGACACAAAGTACACACGAGCCGACACACGGGCTCTCACCGGGTCGCCGTCGAAGCCTAAAAAGTATCTTTGTGCACTTTTTAATTCCATTTCTTTTCATTTATTTTGAGTAATCATTATAAACGGAGATTAACTTATATTTGTTAAATGCATTTCGCATGTATACCGGTGAGAGGGAAGCGCTGTGCCGCGCTCCCGGCTGCATGGGTACCACCATCTTGCTTGTTTCTCCCGTGAAACAGCTTTGCTGTGTTTCGGAGAGAAGGGCAAGACAGGCAGTGTAATTACTGGCACCGAGACTTAACATCTTATGTCTCAGGATAGGCAACACATAGATGAGTTGCCTGGGCTCGTTCCAGGTAAACTAGTTTATGTTCATGGGCGACGTCGACCACTTGCCATCAGGTGGCACGTTTGCCAGTTTGCTTATCCAAGTAACATAAAAAAAATCTATGCAGATTACCCCGGGTAGGTTCCTGGACCCGATGTGGGACTCGCACTTGGGAGTGCACTACCTGAACTAAAACACCTGCGAGCGCCTTCATCTGCTTTTTGTGGGTCCTGGATCTGTAGGCAACAGAAGCACTTCAGTGACAGGCTGGCCCCAGCGAAGGCCAGGCTACTCCTCGAAGGGAGGACTGCTCAGCCGCCACTATGCAATCTCCGCGACGTTGAGCCTAACTGAGCCAGGTTCCTATTCTCACCCGACACCAGCACAGGGGCGTTAAGTAGCGCCTCCTACGCACCTAGGCAAATGATAAAAGCATGTGTCCGCTCGAGGACCGGAGACAGGCTTTTATCATACGGCTGCCGCGCTAGGTCCTCCTCTCACCTGTGCAGTAATGCCTCCTGCCCTAGTCAGCAAACCCGCAGGATCCCATCCAACGTAAGGCTCTCACCAAGAGCCCTCCCGTCCAAGACATAGGAGAGCGTCTCGGCTAGAACCTCCGCCAGCACAGTCACCAGCACGTAAAGAAAAACGTAATAAAAAATATATAACAAAAAAATGTATAAACTAATTGCATTCCTAGTCTGCATAAAACTTTCAATGAAATATATTTAATCGTTTAATTTAGGACGGATTCACTTGTAAAATTGTTTATAGTATGTATATTACAATAAACGTTTATATTTAACCGACTTTAAAAAGGAGGAGGTTATCAATTCGTTGGAATCTTTTTTTCAACCATAGGAAGATCCTAAATGTGTATAGTGATAATTTTTGCTTAAAGCATACAAATATTTCTCCATGAAAAATAAAAGCATTTTATTCTTTGAATAATTTTTATGCAAAGTAGTTTTATTAATTCCGATGCTCAATGGTGATTAATTACTTTTAAAACTACGCAAGTTTGTCAAGTTTCACTTTGCAAGAAAATGTATGCCATTTTTTCCACTGCAACATCCTTTCAAGCCTCTCCGTGCGCCGCGTTACGTTATGTTGTGAAGTTGTAGCTTAAATTCAGATCTATGACTACCGAGTCTTCCAGGTTCATTAATTATGCTCCATCACCCTCCCGTAAACGCCATGAGCGTTTTCCCAAAGGCTGGCATTTGGCCTTATGACCCCAAAGTTTTTATAGAAGACGACTATGCTTCAACTTTGTAACAAACGATTACAGATCGCCCTTTAGCTTATATAATGATTTAATATACCAAAAAAATCGGTTGTCTGTAAAGTCGGTTTACTGACGATAGTTGAACGTGACAACGTTATAAGAAAATGGAACGCCTCAGAGCATAAACATATTATAATATAACAGTATATTCTAATTCTAAGTCTATGCCTCAGAGCGAGGTAACGCCGCATGCGTCATGTTTTTTCGTTCTTGCAGCCGGCTCCATCGAATTATAAGACGTTGTCACATCAAAAATATTTGACAATTTCAACAGTTTATATTAATTCTATAGCCTTCTATCTGGCTGTTAACTAAGGTCTAATATCATCTTTATTATTAATCTAATACTATAATAAATGCTAAATTTAGTAACGGTCAGTTGATGAATACTCCTTAACATACATACATACATATTATAGGATATGGGTCTATATGGGCATACTAAATGGGTCGTTTAACTTATCGAAATATTGTAAGTATTATGACTTTCGTCTTAAACAGTAAAATACGTTTATCATGTATTTAATGTTGATAAGTTGGTTTCGTAAAAAATTATAAATGGAAATAAATTTAATTGAAAAGAAAAAAGAACGTAGAAATAAATAATATATAGTTAGTTGAGAATAAATACTCATTCCTCTACTTTCGGTAAATTTCCACGTATCTGATATTAAACTCCAGTTCCGGCTGTAATTACTGTTCATTTATTGTATATTTTTATATTCCGAGCTGGTTGGCGGTCGTATTTTACGATGAAAAACTACCACGTACAATGTACATCCAACACGACGTCTTTGCTAAACGTCTACCTACTGTAGCGGGCATGAAATAAATAAAAAAGGCGATTTAGGAAATCCCGACATGACTCCACGGATTTATACAGAGTGTTCTGAAGGAAACTTTTCTTTTAGGTCATCAAAATTCTCCCCTCGTTCCGACGATTGAATGTTATGGGCCGCGAGATGCCCTCTACTTCCAAATTGCGTCTACCTACTTAGTGACCGCAAATATCTGTGTTATTTGGCAACTGGGGGTTTATAGACGCTTTGCAAAATTACTTATATAATCAAGATGTAAGCTGAATGTCTATATTTACCATTCGATAAATTGTAGTCACAGAAACTTTCTTTTAAATTTATTTTTGGAATAGACACAAATCTTATGTTTTTTTTTATATTCGCATCGTTGCTAGTGTTACGACTTCATTGTTGAGTTATGTTTTATCTTTCAATTATAATAAAAGGTACTCTATTTCTAAAATCCGGTCAAGTATGAGTCGGACACGCGCACGAACGGTTCCGTACCATCATAATATGTATATACAAAACTAACGGACAAAATCGGGCCCCTGGGAACGCAAAAATTTGGGGCCCTTTGGAAAGATAAGAAAAAGAATGTGAAGACTAAGATCTAATATTTACTGTGGGTAATTATTAGAATTCAAACATACATATAAGATGAGTTTGATACTGGTCATAAAATACTTGCCGTGAAGTAGTATTAAATGTACGGCTGAAACACACACACACACACACACACACACACACATGTCTTCGTATTTCAGGGCCCCCGTGAGGATTGGGCCTTAGATTCATAATATTAATATCTATGTCCTATGATAATATGGTGTCTTCAATAACTACCTGAAATAAAACAAGTGATATACATAATTTATATTTTTTATTTTTTATTATTACGATTATGTACGAATAAGATTTTTAATTTATTAATAATAATATAATTAAAATAATATAAAATTAAAAAAACTATAACAGTTTAATGTTATAAATATCATATTATATTATGTATGTATTGTAGGTTTCTTTATTATTCTTGTAACAATTACGACGATAAGGACAAGAAAAAATATTTTTGGACGATTTCATTTTTGAACTTAGACGAAATTCGAGTCTGTAATTTCTTCCTGCTGATGTCTCATAATATATTCCTTTTGTATTGCAAATATATTTTTTAATAAACATTTTCACAATTATACTATATTTTATTATTACCATGAATGTTCCTTTATGTCCAAAATCTCCTCTCTTTCAACTGTATATTTTAATGTTTTCGATCATTGTCTCGTCTTCGTGCATATTATGTTTGGGATATATTGTGTTTTCAACCAGAGGATTAAACGTTCTCTGTACTTCAAAGCCTAATTATTTCCACAAGCTACTACTTGAAATCGGAACTTATTTTAATTTAGTGAAGACACTCATTAGTAACGAATTTTACAGTGAGAGCTCCCACCAAGTACCGTATTTGAACTCTGCTGAACCTTCAGATATTTGTGATTGCAGTGTGGAATAGCACTCAAACAAAATACTTTACGAGAGCACAGCTCCTAAGCTCGGATTCAATCAGGGGTTAACTGGCCTCAGTATCTCCACCCAGGTCTAAACTGCCATGAAATAGCATACGCTGTGTAGGGTTGTGACTTGTATTTGTGCGTGTAGTGTAGTAGTATAACGAGTCTTCTTAAGTAAATAGTATAAGGAGACGAAAAGTCTCCAACTTTTAAAGGTCCATGCGTACGTGGGCGGCAGTAATTACATACTATTTAGTGATCGCCTGCATGCCAGTAACCTTCAACTATATAAAATCCTTAGAATGTAGCCCTTTTTTATCATTAGGTACATATTTCTGTCTTCCTGTTAAAATAATGAATAAAAAAAAATACACAGTGATAGTTGAACCTCCACATGGTTCTGAGACAATATAGATTCGTTAAAGTATAATGAAATTAAGATTTAGAGTATATTATAATCGCTAATTTAAATGGAATAGAATGAAGATCCAAGGAAATTGCTGTAATGATTAACTTAAAGGCTAAAGCCTTTTCTGAATCCCATAAAATAATACGTAAAGTATTATAAACTCTCCCCATAAAGATACGAACTCTTGGAATACTCTGGTTTGAAAGAAAACTTGATACAACTCGTAAAAAACTCCATAGGAATTCCGAGATATGAACCGAATTCACCATTTCTTAAGATATATTGTACTTGTATTACATAGTTTTATGTTCTGGATAGAGAAAATTATTTTTATAGCTCTGTGATTATTTTAATGCTTTGAGATATAAATTTACAATTTACTTTTATTTATTGATGATAGAAGCAACTGGTCAGATACTTTAACATCACTAATTATTATAAAACTACTTCCAATGGATTTTTTCGAGCTTCACTATGATTTTAATTCGAATACTTTACCGCAATCATAATTACAAGAGAATTGCCAGAAGTCCCAATGTCGTAAAGTTATTATGAGTACCCTAAAATTTCAACTAGTTGAGTTTACGCAGACAGTGCAGAACAGTGCAAGGGTGTGGTTTCCATCCTCGCCCCTAGTCTTCTCCTACTCTTTTGTTCCGTCATCCCATAAGAGGGGTACATAGAGCAGCCCTCTCGGTTGACTTGGCTTCTTCCAAGGTGCTGGGTTCACCTTAGGCTACTGAGCCCCACCGCCACGACAAGGCTTGAAACATGATGGGGATCTCTGATGGGAATCATGATGGGAACTATGACGGGAAGGAAAATAAAAGATTAAGTAGAGATGAACAATACGCCTTGCTGGTGAGCTTGCGTGATTAAGATATGTGTTAAAAAAATCTGCCATCCATTTAGCTTTATGAAATTACCTAATTTTTCTCGGCACACCGACTATTGACCACGGTACACCAGTATGCCGCGGCACAAACTTTGCGGAACACTGGCCTATAAGTCAATAAAAAAATGTGAATTTGTATTAAGATCTATGCATAGACACTGTGAAACAAAACACTACCCAAATCTAATATTCCAATAACGTGATCCATATATTTTATGAGGATTTGAGTTTATGCACCAATTCCGCTAGGTATTGAACCAGTACCCATGAACATTACTGGAGTGAGGTCGTTTGAACGTATCGCGTGATTTGGTTCGCTATCCGGAGGGAACGCCTGTCAGCTCGCATGGTACAAAGGTTATCATCTATGAGCGCATGTTTGGGAGATTTAATTATAACTTACTTAACGTTACTTACATTTTATATAACTAATATTCCCTAAATATTGCTAAATACCTTTTTTTGATTATAATTATTATTTATTATTATTTTTATTTGACATTAATTTTGATGATTCGAATTTCGATTTGAATGATTACTTGAAGTTGTTACACAAATACAATTAAAATATGTACCTTGATTGACACCGATTTCAAAAGTAACAACGCGTGGTAAATGCGTAGATTAATAGTATAGTATGTTGATTGAAAGTTGTAGAATTAAAAAGTGGCTGTGAAATACGGACGGAGAGACAGACAGCAGCATTATGAATCTATAAGAAAGGAAGGAATCCATTTTTTACCATTTGGCTACGGAACCCTAAAAACGGAATTGTTTTTTTACTTTTTTTTTAAGAATATTATTTCTGGAAGTCGGTTCTTTTTTTGGATAAAATTATTGTATTTCATTTAGCTACAAAAAAACCTCTTTCAACATCTTCAATTAATTCAAGGCATGGGCCGTATTCCTGCCACTCGTATCCTGTTGGGACCGGATACGGCACTAAGATCGACTTCCCATCAATTTTCGGTCGATTAACTTTTCCCATCATCATTATCATTTACATCAGTCTGCTTGAAATAGGCTATCATTACGCGGAGATTTTTGACTCATCTAGTTGTAGGTCAATTTTGAACTGGACTTTGACTTGGAAAAACATGGACTTTGAATTTAACGACGCTGACAGTTCAGTTATGGTTGGTTCATAATTAACGAGGTCAAAACCAAATCAAATAAGAGATAACGACAAAGTCAAATGCTTATAAAACAGTAACCTATTATTATCAATCATTTTCTGTCCTTTGCTGAACATATACCTATCTTAATGAACGCCTCGGCCTTTCTCCATTCGTAACCAGCTAGGGCCGGCCACGATCCGAGAGTCCAAGCAAAAGGCACTAAATCATCGCTAATCATAATGAACATCAAACCTAAATGCCGAAACTAGTCGTCCGAAACGAAGAAGAAAGACGGTAGACAGATTTTTCTGATCTGTCACCATCTACCAGCACCGTACGTCAGTCTCCCCGTGATCATGGCGATTGAAACATTGCCGAAATATCGGGAACTCAATAAATCTTTAAACGCGGTAAGCACCCGTAATAATATTAATATAAATATGAATAGTGATCGCGTTAGTTTAAAACAATATATATCAAACCTAAACTTATTGAGTTATAAATAAAAAATAGAAATAATCTAAAAAAATATAGACCTATTTATACATTATAAGAAGACGTATGTAAAAGTTTTTTCATAACTTACATGTATCAAAGAACGTAGCTCTTTAAATACGTGCAGCGCACGGATATAGTCCGTCGTATTTTAGACGATTTAGGTGAAAAATTTACATATCGACTTCAGTGGCCGCTCTCAAATATTATAATCCAGATAGCAATAGAGTTCTGGAAGTGTATCGTTTATCATACGTTTGTATATTTCTAGAAACTTCGATAATCTTATTTATATAAAAAGGGTGAACGGATAAATCTATAAGTTATGAACCATTTATGCTTAACTTTAGTTATTCTATCCTTCTGTAGGTATAGTTGAAGCTCTCCCAACATTCGGATGGTCGCGGGTTCGAATCCTGCAGGGTAAACTAGTATAATAATATATCAGATTATGAAGTATATGAGTGTCATTATATATTATCATTACATGATATTATTTGTAATAAGTGCCATGCTGCTTTGCAGCTAAATTGGACCAGCACGACCGGGGTGGTACCTCTCGTGCACATAATACCGTGACAGCCATGCTGTTGCATTTCATGCGGTTTGTGAGGTTTCGATGGACCAATCGGGGGATAGGGAAAAGGAGGGCTACGCATCTGCATAATCTCTGGTTGTGCGGATGTGTATGAGCTTGATAGTCGTTTGCCCTCCTGTGCTATAAAAATATATACATTAACACAAGTAATTAATTCCAGAAATGCCAAAATATTAATGAACAATAATCCCAATATAATATTTATTAACGCCATCATCAATTCCAATATTTCCGGCAGCTGTGCTTAATTAATTTTGTAAAATAAGATTGTTAATTATAAAACGGTATTTCAAAACAAAACTAATTAAATTGCAGTTCGTCATGATTCATCAAACTTATTAATATTAGGTACTAATAGAAATAGACATTGAGTAAATAAAGTATTAAAGCTGAATCTATTGAAGCTTTTAAAAATAAGCTATATTATTATTGTTATTCGAAGGACCTATTAGAGTTTAATGAAATTTGTGAACGGCCAAAATAATTGAACAATACGTAATTACCATAAATAATGATTGGTCTAAATTAATAAGCGCTTTGCTCGTAATTCAAATTAAATTTAACATTATGTCAGACAATCTGCGTAATTACATGGTAATCTACATGCCGCCGTTCAATTATGGGACATTTTACACTGCTGTATTTGCGACTAAAGTGGCGAACGAGGTTTATTTAACACTTATACTAATTTATCGAACTTGTAATTTATCCAATGTAATAATATCGTTTAATTAAAACTCAATTTTATTGTATTGATTATGCGCGAAAATGGTTATCCAATTTAAAGATGATGATTTACTCTTATAACATATTACAAATAGAATTTCCGAACCGACTTTAGGGACTTTTTTATGTTATTTGGACAGGCAAACTGGCAGACATGCCACCTGATGGTAAGAGGTAGACATTGCCCATAAATATAAACGAGTTTACCTGGAACTGTCACATACAACTCATTAATGTGTCTATCCTGCGGTCTCAGTGCCAGTAATTACACCTCCTATCTTGCGCTTCTCTCCGAATTACATCAAAGCTATTTGACGGGAGAAACAAGCAAGATGTTGGTACTCGTGCAGCCGGGAGCGCGGCACAGCGCATCCCTCCCACCGGACTTTCAAGAATGGAGCATATTTCTCATATTTGAAAGGTACCTGCTAATCCTCTGTTGTAGCGGGTGTCTATGGATGTCGCTGACCATTCACCACCAGGTTAACCGACTGTACGTTTGCCCCCTCTTTTATAAAAATATAGTAGTAGGTAATGTTCATTTGACATATCACTCCATGAACATGACCATATTTTCTATATAGCGTTCTAAATTTCAAGAACGTAAATAAATCACTATAAAACTAGTTGCTACGAAATATCTCACTGTTAATGCTTATTCCAAGCGACCACTAGAAATCTTGAATATTAATGAGTATAAAAAGCAAAAATTTACAGTTTCCAGAAAGAACTATAAACTTTTGAAAATAAACACGAAAGAAGTTTGTGAAGTTGGCGCTGGGTTTTCGTCGGGCTTGATTATTTGGATGTAATTAATACTTTAAAACTTCAACAACGCTCCTACAAATTACTTACAATTTATTTGCGAGGCTGTATTAATGTCGCTGTATGATGTAGTAATAAACCTTAATTAAAAATTATATTTTAAAAATACACACAATATAATATTCTTAGTATAATAAAAGGTATTGATGACTTGTATGGAGTCTGCAGTGAACGATTCGTCCTTCACCAGGGATCATCACTATTGACCCTTATATTTAGACTGCTGGGCACGGGTCTCCTCGAAACCAGGCGAGGAGGATGCTGGGTCATGGTTCACCGAGGCGCTGGCCCAATGCGGGTTGGTGAACTTCACACAGTCGTGTGTTTAAAGTCTTAAAGACTTTTAATCTCATCATGCATGTTTTTTCGCGATATTCTCCATCACCGGTGAGCAACCGATGTTCTCATGTTCAGGCGCACGGGGAAATTTAGAAAAACCCATTTCAGGAGCAAACCCGGATCTCTCAATCAAGAGGCCGAGTCCATACTCCATACCCAATAGACTATGGTCGCTCACGATGGTATATCATCAGCATCAGGGATGCTGCCAATCTATTTATATAGACAAATAATATGCAGGCCAGGAAATGTCAGGAAATCCAAACCGATTTCTCTGCAGGACGACGCATCTGCCGCTTAACTTATGAGAAAAAAAAACACACACACAAGTTTAGAGGTATGTAGCAAACATGTTTGAAAATTCAAGGGACTTTTTTATAGAAATACTTAGTATCCAATAGGATTATTTATTACTTTTTTGGATATAATATGTAAGTATGTTTTTATGTACATTTTTGTACAATAAGTTATTTACATTTTAAGGTTAATAAAGACAGTGTCTTTATTTTTAATCACTACTCTTTAATCTTAGCACGTGAAACGCTGTGATGCCTCAAACAAATGAATGAAGGCGTGATAAGCATATTATATAAGAGACGCCAGATATGGATTAGGATGCGATGTGATCCACCCACCACGGATCCTGCCACCCTGCTCTTTGAAATACTAACAAGAGCTTAGCTACTTACATCAGGTAACACAAGATTCATATTATCAATACTATACTTTTTTTTTCTTTAACGCCAGGAAATGCTCTGAGGCATCCCGCGGGGGAGTGGGTCTCCCCACGCGGGTATGTGGGGCTCGCTGCACCCGAAAGATGGTAAGTGGACGCAGCTCTATCCACTAAAACCTGGCGAGTGCCACCAGTGCCGCCTTTGGTGAGGTGCACCGGATCTGTTAAGCTAACAGGGCAACTCGACGGCTAGTCAGTCCCGCAAGAGACCTACGTCACCTCCACAGAGGGGGTTTCCCGCACCACAGAACAACGCCCCAACGTCGGGACAGTACAATGGGGTGAGTTCCCATCCTCGCCCCTTGCCCCCTGCTCTTTTGTCACCTCTTCTTATAAGAGGGGTACAAAGAGCTCCCTCGGGTCAATTAGCTTCGCCCAAGATGCTGGGCTCACCCTAGGCTACCGAGCCCCACCGCCACGTCAAGGCCTGAACCATAGTGGGGATCAATACTATACTTAATAAATAGTTCCGTTATATTATGTTTGTGAGAAATCACGTTAGTGCTAGCAACAGAAAAATCCATATAATCTATGAAATGAATCCGATCAATGAATCTTGAAGATTTTTTCACAAGTATAATACACACACGTATACAATAGTCTATGGACGCTTTTACATCACGTCAATCTGGTCTCGTGGTAATTTCTTGAAGAACTTGTGTTACGGGTACCAGACCACGGAAAGAGAGAGAAGAGAAAACTTTTTGTTCCTAGCGGGATTCCAAAGCGCTAACCTCTGAGCCAGAGAGGTCGTCAATATTAATGAAATAAGTATTTTCAACATGAGATGAGCTATTAATATGTACTTAAATTAGCTAGCGCCAGTGGTGTGCTTTGTCTTATGTGGACATAGGACGTAGGGGGTTGATAAAGGTTGATAATGATGAAGACAGACGAGATATCTCAGGCCTCCTCCCGCGGGCGACGAACGGGGGTGCATAGGAGGCGCTATTTAATGCGCCTCCAGTAACGCCCCTGTGTTCGTGTCGGGCCCAGGATGGGAATCTGGGTCTGTATGGCACGACGTCGTGGGGACTGCTTGGCAGCGGCCGGGCAGTCCCCCCGTACGAGGAGTAGTCTGGTCTTCGCCGGGGCCAGCCTGTCGCTGAGGTGATCCTGTCTGTTGCCTGCATATCCGGGACCCTCAAAAAGCGGCTGAAGGCGCTCGCAGTGGTTTTAGTTAGGGTGGGCACTCCCAGGTGCGAGTCCCACATTGGGTCAGGATCTACCCGAAGATCCTGGCTGCATCCATAAGGATTACCCTGCGAAAAAAAAAAAAAAAAAGACGAGACATCTCACTCAAAATTTCTGGGGATTGAGATGAAATGGTCAACTCGTCAATCGTCATGTATTTATTTGAAAAAGAAAAAAAATAGAAAAAATTACACAGACATAACCTAATAGATTCTTCACTAGGTGAGAAAATAGCGACTATTTCTGTTATCCGACTGCTGCGATGAATAAAGTTTTTGTGAAACCGTTGAGTGACATTTCCCTTTATCTAATTTGCCAACTTCCATTAGTCATCCCCTCATTAAAGAAAATGTAACTTGCGAAATTGGATGTGTGTCAAACCTTCGAGCAAGTCAGCTGGAAGTTATGCGAGTACCTTATTTAATTACGGTTACACAATGTTGTTAATTGTTACGTTAGAACCGCAGTTATTACTATAAATATACAAATGCATTGTAAAATGTCATGATAATTTGGGAACGGATGAACTTAGTTATATTCATGGGTGACCGTAACAACTCACTTAAAAAGATAGTAGTATTATATTATATAAAAAACGCGTTTGAAATACAGGCTCCCTTTAAGAAGAAACGAGAAAAAAACGTAGTTGCTCTTTTGTCAACAAAAAAAAACACACTTTGTTTTTATAAAAATTATGTAAGACGTTAGAAGTGAATGTCAGTGTTTGTGAAAAAGATGTGGTATCTTCAACAAAATCTTTTATTTCATAATAGCTTTTACTACACAAACGTTCCTTAGCAGTTTTTTTTAAATTTATTAATAGAAAGATTACAATGTCCTATAAAACAATATAACAACATTGTCCCGAAATTCAACATCAAGTGGGAATCGGGTGATATAATAGATTACATTAGTTCTTCTAAAATAATAATAAAAAATCCATGCCACTTGCTTCAGTGGTAATAAGTATATTTTTGAAAATATGGTTTATGGGGTTGGCATAACTCACCTATTTATTATTCAATATTATATATAATATTATATTAACAATACCACCGTATTTACCATTCACTACGCTAGATATATCACGCATTACTACATTTTATATCATTGCTATATTTTCATCCGTAGCTGTAGGGTTAATTAAAATGGATATCGTGCAGACAATAAAGGAGAATACTGTTAAATCGATTTCTGTAATTATAACGCAATTGAAAACTTATGTTGCTACTCGAAATTTCGAGCACGCGTTATTGTATTAATTTTGTCACTTATTTTACATTTAATATTCGCGAATTCAATTTTTGTGATAAATTATTCATTAACCAGTGACTCCCTTTTATTTCATACATCTTTTTTCTTTTGTTTGGTTGTCTTCTCTAATTCTTTCTATTTATTTATTTATTGTTATAATTACCATCGGGTTTTCATTTTAAATAAACAGAAATAAAACCTAGCGAGCCTCACGTCGTCTTAAGTTCGTAAGATTATAACGTTATTGAAAAATAGGTAATATAAAAAGTTTTCAATATAGATAACGCTTAAGGCGAGTCGCCGCAGGCAAAATGGGAAAAAGGGTTTGCCAAATCAAATTTTTGAGATACT
This sequence comes from Helleia helle, assembly GCA_963853865.1. Classification (NCBI taxonomy): domain Eukaryota; kingdom Metazoa; phylum Arthropoda; class Insecta; order Lepidoptera; family Lycaenidae; genus Helleia; species Helleia helle. Next base: position 10,229,415 of record OY971418.1, on the reverse strand, counting down.
TACTAACAAATAACGGTCTCACAAAAATATCAAAGATACCTAAAGATATTGTACAGAGAATGTATAATTTTAAAGTTTAAATTGGTTATACTATAAGATGCACTTTACTCGATCATAAAAAATCCTGAAAAAACGGTGAAATAAAAATTAAAACGATAAATTTACTAATAAAATATGTAAGTTTGCACATCATTTTTATATGCAAATACTTAATTTTCAATACGACAGGAAACGTGCAATTTCTTTTTTCAAATCTATAAGACTTGAGATACCTAAGACTAAGAGATGTATACCTAAGACTTGAGATTTAAATTTTTTTTTATCCAAATTTATCCCAAAACTTGAATGCTATATAGCGTTTTTACAAGACGCTGCGACGCTAGCTACCCCACCATTCCCTGTGACTCGCCTTAAGTGTTAATATATCAAAGACATTTGACTCTTAAGATAAGCCGTAAAATCGAGAATATATAAAAAAAAAAACAATACGTTTATCTATCTACTGCACGTAAAATTCATAGTCCGTAGTAGTAGTAATTATTTAGTAGGTCCACTACTTCCTAAAACTTCTTAGTCATTACTATTTAATGGGTTTTTTACCCGCATCATTCCAAGATAAGTACGGAAGGAGTTAGGACTTTCCGGTAGTAACAATTGAACTTCCAATCTAAAGTTTGCTTTGCGGAATTAGTAAGGTCCAAGTTTATGGTTTAATGTTTCAATCATATATATAACTAGCAGACCCGACATATCTTGTCCCGTACACAACATTTTGTAGTGTGCCGAATTGTGAATCTAAAGTTTAAGCTATTCTCGAATCAACTTGGATGACATGAACATCGGTCTAGCCATAGGAGGAGTTCAGTGATATACATACACGCACAAAATGATTATAATATATAAAATGATAGCAGACCCGGCCACGCGTTGCAGTGGCTAAGGTATATAAAGTTTGTAAGGTATTATACTTAAAGGCTACCATTCACAGGCGCGCCCGTCCGCCGGATTTGTCGCTGGCGACAAGTCCACAGACAAATCTGCGTGTGAATGTATTGGTTCTCGGTTCGGTACGCGGCTCGCGGCTCGGCGCGTCGTTCGCCGCCTGGAGACGCGAGCGCCGCACCGCACCCTAGCCGCGCCGGACAAGTCCGTACATGTATGTTCCTTCGCGGATTTATCGGTGAACTTGTCAGTCATGCTCCATACCGCGCTAAGTGCGGAAACGCAGTTTTGTGTTGTTTGATCAACTAGAATATAATAACATGTCGTTCGACGATCATAGAGAGTTTTGGCAAGAATTTATCCTGCTGTTTAAAGAGAAAACTTGCTTGTGGGAAGTAAAAAGTAAAGGGTACCATAATAAGCAGTTTAAACAAACGGCGTACGAATGCTTTGTACAAAAAAGAAGGAAATATTTCCACAAGCCAACAACTAATTTGAAATAAATAAATATTGCGATTATAAATTGAGATATAAACTACCCTGTCTCCCAAGTTGGACCAAATTACAAATACTTACAAAATTTTATAAAGATTGGTTCAGTAGTTTCGGAGTTTATCGCGAACATACATCGTGACACGAAATTTTTATATACATAAGAGAAGTCAGCGACGCACTTAGTCCATCCGATGTCTCTATGGAAGTCGGTGAACACATATAATGAGGTGAACTGACTACATGTTTGCTCACTCTTCTACAAAAAATATAAGTACAATTTTATACTACTTCACGATCAGATTAATTAGATTTATCTTCCAATTTCTTCTATAATATAATAATAATATAGAATAGTTTACAAAAGGTAGGAAGGTACAAAGAACCTAATGCAATATTTCACTATCGACGTCCTCCGTTATTGAGACAGTACGACTTTGTCCTGAACTAAAGGAACCTTTTAAGGAACATCCAGCTTGAATTAATCATTCAATCGAGATAAATAAATGTTATTTTCAAAACCCTTTGTCTTTTATAGACATAAATATAAAATTAGCGACCCTTATCAATTTTATACATAATATTATATTTACCCCTTATAGGGGCGTACGTGCTAAAATTATGTATATCTTCTCTTCTCTCATATGTATCTTCTCTTCGAAATCAGTCGAGAAGGCCTCTTTTGCCTATGAGTTGGCCCAATATTACAGGGACGAACTTCATTTGTCCTCAAATATCTTTAATCTTTTCAGGAATACAGGTTCCAAATGTTTTTCTTTATCGATGAGCAATTGAAATTAAGGAAATTCTTTAGGAAAATCAGGCTCCAAAACAGACCTCTCACTTTTTAACTGTATTTATGCAAATTAAATCATCGACGCTCACTGAAGTCTATCAACATTTTTGTATGTTATTAGATACCAAACGCAACCAAAATCATTAATCCTCAAAGTTCCCCACCATGGTCTGAACCATGGTAGGGAACTTTGAGGAGGAGCCGGTGGGGCTAAGTAGCCTAGGGTGAGCCCAGCACCTTGGGTGAAGCTAATTTGATGGTGAGCCGAGGGGGCTCTTTGTACCCCTCTTAAAGAGGGGACAAAAGAGCAGGGGGCAAGGGGCGAGGATGGGAACGTCACCCCATTGTACTGTCCCGAAGTTGGGAGGCGTTGTTCTGTGGTGCGGGACAACCCCTCTGTGGATGTGGCGTCGGTCCCTTGTGGGACAGACTAGCCGTCGAGGTGCCCTGTTTGTTTATTAGATAGGTGGTGGTGGATTAGGAGGTGAGGTGCCCCAGGGCATTTGTGGTACTCGCCGGGTTTTAGTGGGTAGAGCTGCGTCCACTTACCAGCTTTCGGGCGAGTCCCACATACCCGCGTGGGGAGACCCACTCCCCCGCGGGATGCCTCAGAGTATTTCCCGGCGTTAAAGAAAAAAAAAAACCTCAAAGTTACTACAAACTATATTCTTGTTACGTTTTAACAATCACACCATCTCGGAGGAAGTCAAAACAATTCGATATTAAAACATTTTAATTAAATAATAACTTCCCTTCATTAGTGAAATGTAAAATGATCCTATGTAGATGTAGAACATGATTCGCTCAGGGATGGGCAACGGGATAAATGCAAACATGGAGTGCCGCTCCAGGACGGTATTTGTCGAGCAACCTTGTCGCTTTTCTTTCGTCGTTATGATTAATGGCATGTTATTTTTCGTAACAGCTGCCGCGAATTTTTTCTACTCAAGCTTTCTGTTCCATGACGCGCATCTATTAGTCAAACTTTGAATGGATTTTGATGTGAATTTTAACCTTGTTTTTTAATTTTTATACGTGACATAGAAAAATCATTTTCACGTTTTAGCATTTGTTGACTTCTCCGGCACGCTGATGAAAATATTTTTGTATTAATCTACTGTTACTTTATATTATAGAACCTGGATGTCCGAGTACTTGATTGGTTTTTTTGGCAAGTTTTTTTTTAGTAAATGTACTTAGAATTGCTCTAACTTGTATCTAAGTTTATTTTATCCAAATAATAGTTTTTTTTACAAAAAAGGAGCTTGAAAAAAAATGAAACTAAAAACCGGACTTTTTCTCATAAATAATGATTCATTTACAATCAATCTGGTCTCGCGGTAAGTTCTCGAAGAACTTGTGTTACGGGTACTAGACAACGGAAATATATTTACCACTTTTATACTATACATATATATTTACTTAAAAAAAAGAAAAAAAAACAATTAAACTGGAGAGTCGATCCGGGGTCTTCTAGTTTAGGAACCGCCCGATTTTCCATCTGAGCCGATTGATGTCCGACCATTGTAAAATAGTTGCGAAATTAACCTTTGTATTCTAATGATATTGAGCAGTTTTTCTATGCCATTGATAAAACGACGTTTTATAAAAATGAAACCTAGCTAGATCAATTTATCACTCCCGAAACCCGCCGCATACTAAATTTCAAGAAAATAGTTTGTTCCATTTCCGAGATTCATTATATATATTATACAAGAATTGCTTGTTCAAAGATCTTGTATCTTTATGTATTGTAGAAAAAACGACTACAATTTAAAAACAATCGGACTTTTATTATAAAACTTAGATTTTTTTGTATCGTTTAATGATATTTACCGGTGTGAGGGAAGCGCTGTGCCGCGCTCCCGGCTGTATGGGTACCACCATCTTGTTTATTTCTCCCGTGATTGCTGTGTTTCGGAGAGAAGGGCAAGACTGGCACCGAGACTTAACATCTTATGTCTCAGGATAGGCAACACATAAATGAGTTGCCTGGGCTCGTTCCGGGTGGGCTGGTTTATGTTCATGGGCGACGTCGACCACTTTCCATCAGGTGGCACTTTTGCCACTTTGCCTATCCAACTAACATAAAAAAACCATCATTATCAGCACGTAATCGTCCACTTCTGATTATAAGTCTGTCACAGTTTTTCTCCTGAATTTTGTCAATCATGATAGTAAGTGTAATAAGATAAGCCAGTAATTAAGTGTAATTACTTCTTACTGAAAGTCAGAAAAGTCAGAAGTTATTTCCAGACACAGAAAATCTGGGCTGGATAAATAAACAGGATAATGGTACCCACGCAGACGTCGCTCAAAGCGCATACCTCCCACAGGTGAATATTAAAATGCTTTCTAGTTGTCATCTAAGAATTTAATATACAGCACGGAAAATGTTTTATGAGCACCTTGATCGTAAATATATTTCTGATCCTATTTTCAAGAGAAATGTATTTCAAAGAGTAGGGGTATAAATATATATTGATAAATATAAATTATAAGCATTTATTTGTGGTTTTCAGTTCGTATGTTGTTATGTTATGATTATTTTTATAGCCTAAGTTGCTTCTTATAACCTCAAGTATCTTCCAGTGAAAATTTCGTCAAAATCAGTCTAGCCGTTTTAGAGATTAGCCGGAACAAACAAACAAACAGAAAACTAGACAAACAGATAGACAACTTTTACTTATTGTGAAAAACTGCTAATTTTTAAATTTAAACAGACACTTCAATTTTATTTATTTCTGTATCTGTATAGATATATGCATTGTAGAGCTATCAGTATCTGTGATTCAGTCGAGATAGGGAGGTAATTACCCGCATCAGCCGAGCTGGCTGAGGAAATGGAAATATGGCTGACTGGTCACGGTACCGGGTACAATCATCATCACGCCAGCTTTTTTGCATCCACTGCTGGACATAGGCCTCTTTCAATGGACGCCAAGACTGCCGATCCGCGCCACGCGCATCTGACTAGGACCGGCCACTGCACGAACATCGTCATCCCATCTCGTTGGAGGACGACCGATCCTCCATCTTCCCGAACGGGGACTCCACTCATGAACTTTTATCATCATCGGCCTTTATCTGTCCACTGCTAAACATAGGCCTCCGTGAACGACGCACTTGCCACTCGCATCCAAGGTCCAGCACATTAACTTTATTAGCATATATTGTGAAAAAAGTATACTATTTTTATCAGCAGCTAGCTGTACTCCATGGTTTCACCCACCCACCAAACAAAAATCACCTCCAAAATAAATATCATATATCCTTATTAAATATGTCTTTCAAATTCTGAATAACATTTTTCCAATCTGTTAATCATTTCGAATATGAATGCGTTCAAACATTGGCCAATGGGGGAGATAGGGAAAAGGCTATATAAATCTGTAATCTGCATAGCTTTTGGTTGTGCGGATGTCTAGGGGCATTGGCGTCTTAAGGCTCCGTTCCGCTCCGACTGCTCGGTTGCCTCCTTATGGCATAAAACACACAAAAAATAATACCATAATTGAAAAGTGCTAACTTTTTTCAGGTTCATGTCACAGTAGCCTAAGGTGTGCCCAGCACCTTGGGCACAAATAATTGAGTCGAGGGGGCTCTTTGTACCCCTTTTATAAGAGGAGGGGACTAAAGAGCAGGGGCAAGGGGCGAGGACGGGAACCTCACCCCATTGTACTGTCCCGACGCTGGGAGAGGTTGTTCTTTGGTGCGGGACAACCCCTTTGTGGAGGTGGCGTCGGTCCCCTGAGGGGCTGACTAGCCGTCGAGGTGCCCTGTTTGCTCATTAGATCAGGGGCACCTCACCAAAGGCGGCATTGGTGGCACTCGCCGGGCTTTAGTAGGTAGAGCTGCGTCCACTTACAGCTTTCGGGCGCAGCGAGTCCCACAAACCTGCCTGGGGAGACCCACTCCCCAACGGGATGCCTCAGAGTATTTCCCGGCGCTGAAGAAAAAAAAGGTTCATGTTATAAAATGTATCGATTAAAATAAGATAGTCATTGAAAATGTGTTAAAATATCATTGTGATTACGAGCTGTATTTCGATTCTGAACGTAGGTCCATTCCAATGAACGCTAAGACTTGTGATTGATCAATTACTACTCACATAATGTAATATATTGAGAGGAAATTACTTATATATTGTTTTAAACTAACGTGATCACTATTCATTGGGACCTCAATAAATCTTTAAACGCGGTAAACACCCCTAATAATATTAATATAAATAGGAAATTACTTAATTAAAAATTCTATTAAAAGTATTTAAAACGGGATATTTACCATTTTTTTCAATTTTATTTCGCGGAGCTCGATATTTCGACATTATCCACGAATGTCTTGTTCACTAGACCATCGAGCTCCAGGAAATAAAAGTGAAAAACATGATAAACTCTATGAAGTCAGAAACGGGCTGATGGTTGATGACTATAAAATGGCCGTCGGCTCATAGAGATATAATTAATCGACAGGTGGTTGGAACTCTCCTTGAGTTCATAAATAAATATGTATTTTATCTGAAAGGCAAATGCTCGAGAGACGTAACTATGTTGTAGTTTAAAAGCTTTCAGATTTACGTTGAAATCTCTTTACTATAGATATTGTTTGTTATTTATTTTATGAAATAGTGCTCATAATACTAAACGATCTACTTAGGAGAAATTCTTGCCTTATTTATTTTACGATATAGCTTTCATATCTTAAGATAGCTTACGATATAGGTTCAAGAGTGAAGGCCGCGTTTAGTAGGTAGACGAAGTATTAGTCGGCCATTAACCGGGTGGGAAGACGATCTCCGTGCAGTGGCCGGTCCGGGAATCCCCCCTCCCCCATCGAATGCCTAAGAGCATTTCCCGGCGCAAAGGAAAGAAAAGAAACAAGAAAATATATATTCTAATAAAGTCAGAGTTATTGAATTGCACCTTAAATGCACACTAATAAAACATTTCAGAGATTTTTTTGTCTGCTGGCCAGGTTCCGACAAAAAATTCGTTATTCAAGGTAAACTATGGTGGTGATAAAAGATCACACAATATTTTAATTACTGGCACCGAGACTTAACATCTTATGTCTCACACATAGATGAGTTGCATGGGCTCGTTCCAGGTAAACTAGTTTATGTTCATGGGCGACGTCGACCACTTACCATCGTGGTACGTTTGCCAGATTGCCTATCCAACTAACATAAAAAAAAAAATCGCCGCAATTAAATTTTAATATCCTCAATTTTAATCTAAGATCCAGAGAATGTAATTTATAAGACGAAATATGTAAACGCGAAAGGTCATTTGGTTAAGAAACAAAGCAAATATATTACAACCGATTTATATAACAAGTAAATCTGCTGTATGTTTTATTAAATACTTAGATATGTTTCGTTGATGTGCCCATAAAAAGTCGAGCCCAAGTAAAAAATGGGCCCCCGTACATATGAATGATATGAAAACGTATTAATATTCCTACACGTCTTGTAAGTTATGAGAAATGTTAAGAGGAAAGAAAGAGAACTTGTAATAACGCAAGGTAAAACTTAGTCTATAATTTGACTTGCGGCTGCAGTGACATAGTTTCCTGTTTCGTAGATCTGCCTTACGAGCTGTTTATAACTTAATGCAATTCAGTTTTAGTGTATGAAAATTATACCGCCATTTTGTTTTTATGTATAAGCTAAATTGATAATAATATAATCTGTTCATCTTTAGTGTTTTCTGCTTAGTAGTGATATGTAGGCTCTCTCGCCTTCCTGTATTATTGACCTTCGAGGAACAATTGTAGTTGTCTCACCACCAAACCGATGTAGTATTAGGACCAATAGACCAATAATCTTTAGACATTTCGAAAAAAAAAACCTTTTCTTGCTTTAATACGAATAATGCTTTTTGGCTTGATACGTAGGTAATAGTAACTAAATATAGATATTGTTAACGTTTTTTCATATCTATTTTAATTACTTATAACACAATTTTATAGATTGCCTGTCGATGCAATTCATTGTTTACCTGTATTTTTTAATGCCAGTTATCATTGTCAGCTAAATATTTCCCGAATAATAGAAATATTATAATTTCAACCAAAATTTGACACAATAATATTATAATATAGTTCTGGGTATTGGGGGATAAGGAAAAGGAGACATTTGCATAATCTTTGATCGTGCAGTCTCTCGTTTGCCTTCCTACGCTTTAAACAAAAAAATAAAGGTAGAATATCTAAAAACTTAATCCAGAGCAGTGTCTATTTAATCGTTCTTTTTAAAATAGTGTCATTTTGGGATAGGTACGTGACCTCCGCAATATCGTATTAAGAATTTCCTGGTTCTTTGCGATAAGGTATTACACTATTTTCATATCATTTCCAACAAAAAATGTCTTACAGCTGAGATGCATGACGACTGGTGCCTCGACCGTTAGATTTTATATTTTATTAGTGAGCAGTGAACATAATAAGGTTCATAATTATTATCATCATTATTATCATTATCATCATCACCATTCACTACTTATTGTAAAAACATAAACTTAATTGTCATTGTAAATTATATAATGGTAACCTCATAAAAGCCGTGAAGGACGTACAAATAGAATTCTTAGCAACGGTATGAGTCGGATATACACAAATTATGCCATACCTATATAATATTTTAGGAGCGCACAAGATGCAAAATATCTCACTCTCGTCGATGTTTAACATATAAATTGCTATCAATTTTTAGATTTCATTCGTCGGGCTGCTTTTCCGAGATAAGGCGCGTGTTCCCTTTATTATGTACGTTATAAGGTCCTATTCCTTGGGAACATGTGAAAAATTATTATAGAGGTTTCTGATTTTGATACTGTGCTAAATTGAATGTTCGCGAGATTTCAATTCCCGGTACGGATACGAGTATTGAGTTATGCTTTTTAATCCAGATATTAAATGGAAACAAATTTTGCAGAACTGTGGCGTATTTATGTAAGCGGTTTACTGGTTGTAATATTTATGTAATATAAAAATTTGACATATTTTGTCAGTATTTGTGTGTGAAATTATTTAAAAATGTAATTGGAAAGAACATATAAAATAATAATAATAATAATAATATCTATGGACGCCTTCACACCACGTCAATCTGGTCCCGTGGTAAGTGCTCGAAGAACTTGTGTTACGGGTACCAGACAACGGAAATATATTTAATACTTTTATACTATACATATATTTGAGATTTTTATTAAATAATACACACATTTAATACACATCCATGACCCAGGAACACAGAAAATATTTTTTTGTTCCCTGGCGGGATTCGAACCCGCAACCTCCGGGCTTGAGCGCCAACGCGCTTACCACTGAGCCACAGAGGTCGTAAGAAAATGAAAGTGTAAATATACAACTGTTACATAATTTATTTTGTAGAAGAGTGAAATTTTCATTTCAGTCTTCAAAATTGTGTTTATGTATGTCAAGTCTATGTATAAATAAATCGTTAAAACTTTTTTACAAATTTAATTAAACCCTGATAAAAAAAACGCTGGTAGTCGTGGGATACCCGTCAGACGTGAAACATGTGGAACACCTATGATGTGAAACACCTACGATGTGAAACACCTATGATGTGAAACACCTACGATGTGAAACACCTATGATGTGAAACACCTATAACGTGAAACACCTATGATGTGAAACACCTACAATGTGAAACACCTATGATGTGAAACACCTATAATGTGAAACACCTATGATGTGAAACACCTATATTGTGAAACACCTATGATGTGAAACACCTACAATGTGAAACACCTATAATTTAAAACACCTATAATGTGAAACACCTATAATGTGAAACACCTATGATGTGAAACACCTACGATGTGAAACGCCAATGATGTGAAACACCTATAATGTGAAACATATATCATGCGAAACACCTATGAGGTGAAACACCTATGATGTGAAACACCTATGATGTGAAACACCTATAACGTGAAACACCTATGATGTGAAACACCTACAATGTGAAACACCTATGATGTGAAACACCTATAATGTGAAACACCTATGATGTGAAACACCTATATTGTGAAACACCTATGATGTGAAACACCTACAATGTGAAACACCTATAATTTAAAACACCTATAATGTGAAACACCTATAATGTGAAACACCTATGATGTGAAACACCTATGATGTGAAACACCTATAACGCAAAACACCTATGATGTGAAACACCTACAATGTGAAACACCTATGATGTGAAACACCTATAATGTGAAACACCTATGATGTGAAACACCTATATTGTGAAACACCTATGATGTGAAACACCTACAATGTGAAACACCTATAATTTAAAACACCTATAATGTGAAACACCTATAATGTGAAATACCTATGATGCGAAACACCTATGTTGTGAAACACCTACGATACGAAACACCTATGAACTGAAACACCTATGATGTGAAATACCTATGATGTGAAACATCTATAATGCGAAACACCTATGAGGTGAAACACCTATGATGTGAAACACCTATGTTGCGAAACACCTATGATTCGAAACACCTATGAGGTGAAAAACCTATGATGTGAAACACCTATGATGTGAAACATCTATAATGTGAAACACCTATAATGTGAAACACCTATGATGTGAAACACCTACGATGTGAAACGCCAATGATGTGAAACACCTATAATGTGAAACATATATCATGCGAAACACCTATGAGGTGAAACACCTATGATGTGAAACACCTATGATGTGAAACACCTATAACGTGAAACACCTATGATGTGAAACACCTACGATGTGAAACACCTACGATGTGAAACACCTATAATGTGAAACACCTATGATGTGAAACACCTATGATGTGAAACATCTATAATGTGAAACACCTATAATGTGAAACACCTATGATGTGAAACACCTACGATGTGAAACGCCAATGATGTGAAACACCTATAATGTGAAACATATATCATGCGAAACACCTATGAGGTGAAACACCTATGATGTGAAACACCTATGATGTGAAACACCTATAACGTGAAACACCTATGATGTGAAACACCTACAATGTGAAACACCTATGATGTGAAACACCTATAATGTGAAACACCTATGATGTGAAACACCTATATTGTGAAACACCTATGATGTGAAACACCTACAATGTGAAACACCTATAATTTAAAACACCTATAATGTGAAACACCTATAATGTGAAACACCTATGATGTGAAACACCTACGATGTGAAACACCTACGATGTGAAACACCTATAATGTGAAACACCTATAATGTGAAATACCTATGATGCGAAACACCTATGTTGTGAAACACCTACGATACGAAACACCTATGAACTGAAACACCTATGATGTGAAATACCTATGATGTGAAACACCTATAATGTGAAACATCTATCATGCGAAACACCTATGAGGTGAAACACCTATGATGTGAAACACCTATGTTGTGAAACACCTATGATGCGAAACACCTATGAGGTGAAAAACCTATGATTTGAAACACCTATGATGTGAAACATCTATAATGTGAAACACCTATAATGTGAAACACCTATGATGTGAAACATTTATGATGTGAAACGCCAATGATGTGAAACACCTATCATTTGAAATACCAGTGCCTATAAAAATCTGTACAATGTCAAATCAAAAATAGGTATAAAACTAGGAACAAGTATCATATGGAATTGACATTCGCGTATACCCGAAAGGGACAGGCATATTTTACAGGGATACCACATTCATAATAACAAGTCTACTTATTTTCTTGGAACAAGTGAATTATATAATAAAAAAACTGGTAAAGGTTGATAGATTATAAGCATTAGCCCTAACCAAACATTTATTGTAATTTTAGACAGCTGCATTTTACTGGATTATCGAAAATATTATGTAATGACTAATAACAAACCGCTAAAACATAAATAATAAAAAAAGAAGGCTATATACGTCTTAATATGTATGATCTATGTACATAGCCTTTTAGGATAGCAATAAACATATTTGTTTTTATTGTGTTTATTTCGAAAATTCCAGTCACCCTTTTTATATAATACCACATTCTTGGGTATTCTGCCTATAACAAAACTGGTATCACCATACCTACATGAACCGACCAAATTAAAAAGTAGTACAAAATGGCGGCATATTTGACAAACTGTTCGCGAGTGAGAATGTTTGTATGGTATTCAAATTAAGTCGATAATTTTTTGTTGGGCACATCATTGTTGTGCCCAACAAACAAAGAGTGATATTCTGACAAAGACAAAAGAAAGTGTCTATGTCTCTGTCACTCTTGGAGTTTTTCGTATGTTGTTATCTCGTTCCAATACAGTATTATTATTAGCTTGTCAAATCTATTGATACTTGATCTTAGGTATAAAATAAGGAAATGACAACATAATCATATTGTCATAATATGTATGAATTCAATATGTTCTATGTCGTTTCTTTAGTGTAACCTCGTCTTGGTATAATGATCTTGTTTTATATTCATTTATTGAATTGTTATGATTGTGTCTAAATGAATAAATTAACGTTTGCCGCGCTAAATGGCACCAATAGAAGTTTCGCATCAAAAACATTAAATCAATTATTCCAGTTGACCAGACCAGAGCACGTGTGGACTGTGTTCCCAAACCTAGACAGGGTCCACCACAAAGATCAATCCTATATTAGTTACATCTAACGTCTCACTGAGGCTGACCCTCGCTTCGTAATCCGGTTTGCGGTTGCTGTGCCAGATCCTTTAGTTCTCGTTGGTTGTCAGTTTTAATCTACAAATACTTAATTTAATTAGTGCCTAGCCTATTTCTGAATCAATGTGTAATTTCAGATCTTCATCACTATTATTTGGGAAATGGTGTAAGACAATGTGATAACAAAAGGTTGTATTATGTTGCTAATTAATTAGTTAAAATAGTAAGCCACAAAAAAGCAAAGGAGGGCAACGCATCTGCATAAACTCGTGTGCGGATGTTTATGGGCGTCGGTAGTTACCTAAGGCGACTTCTTATTTGGCTATGATATTATATAAAAAAAAGCGGAAACATTATTTTGATCAAAATTGTTCACCTAAAACTAGAAATACCTATATGTAAACCATCTTTATGTCTATCAACTGGCCTTTTTTTTTCTTTATCGCCGGGAAATGCTCTGAGGCATCCCGCGGGGGAGTGGGTCTCCCCAAGCAGGTATGTGGGACTCGCTGCGCCCGACAGCTGGTAAGTGGCCGCAGCTCTACCCACTAAAACCCGGCGAGTGCCGCCTTTGGTGAGGTGCCCCGGATCTAATAAACAAACAGGGCACCTCGATGGCTAGTCAGTCCCGCAAGGGACTGACGCCACCTCCACAGAGGGATTGTCCCGCACCACAGAACATCCCCTCCCAACGTCGGGACAGTAGAATGGGGTGAGGTTTCCATCCTCGCCCCTTGCCCCTGCTCTTTTGACCCCTCTTCTTATAAGAGGGGCACAAAGAGCCCCCTCGGCTCAATTAGCTTCGCCCAAGGTGCTGGGCTCACCCTAGGCTACTGAGCCCCGCCACGTCAAGGCCTGAACCATGGTGGGGTCTATCAACTGACCTGTTAGTCTAGTGGTTAGTGACCCTGACTACTAAACGAGAAGATCGTGGGTTCGATCCCCACCCAGGACAAATGTTTGTATGATGAGCATGATCATTTTTTCTATGTCTGGGTGTAATTTATCTATAATATGTATGTATTTAGAAATAAATAAGTATGTGTCAGTTGTCTGGTTGCTACAATACAGGCTCCGCCTAGTTTGAGATCAGATATCAGTGTGTAAGTAGTCCCAACCACAGTCCCAACATATTATTATTATGTATGAACGGTTTGACATAGGTCAATTTCAACTGACGCCTAAACATGCTTACATGTAATAAACTAACATAAATAAATATATTATAATGGCATCTTGTAAACATTATTCACATAACGCCCCTCAAAATTCAGAAATTTGATCATAATTTCCAAGCCGTGCGCAGGTGGACAATCACAGAACTTTTAGTAGGATTACCTTCAGCGCTGCTGGCGTCGATCAACGTTTTGACACAATCTGGAAAGTAACGAGGGAAAATGTTGCGTGTATTCGAGCTCTGACGTCCGCATGTGTAGAGACTTGTAGAGGTAATTATGATATTACTTCAGCGGTCGCGGATACGAATCTTGTCAAAGGCAGCCCCTTGTATATTTATAAATTTCTTCTTTCTTTTCAAGGCGAAAGTGGTTTGACGATATAAAGGACTGGACCGGATTGAGCTACCACCAGATCAAGAGAATATCCCATGATCGGACGGAGTACCAAAAGCTGACCTCCAAACTTTAATATGAAGATGATGAGTTGCATATATTTTTGTAAGGTCACCGTTCGGGTAGACGAAGTGTTGGTCCGCCATTAACCAGGTGGGAAGATGATCTCCGTACAGTAGCCGGTCCGCGTTGGATGCGAGTGGCGAGGGATCGGCCGTCTTGGCGTTCGTTAAGGGAGGCCTATGTTCAGCAGTGGACGGATAGGGGCTGATGATGATGATGATAAAATGTACTTATTTCATTATGTTCGGTTCATTTCACTTGATACACCTATTGTGACCGATTTATAGTGAGACTCGGATAACGTAATGTTATTGTCAAAATTAAACAGTAAATACTGAGGCACAATTAATATTATTATGGCACAAAGAAAATATACAGAGAGCTGAAATATATGGTAACATACAAAAATCTATTAATAAGTGATAATAAAGGAAAAAGTGTACATATTTTAAATAAACATGAATAAATAAAAGTATTGAATAAATCAAAATGTATGTGGTTCATACCAAAACTATAACATACGGAATTAATTAAAATATTTCGTAAACCCGATCGTTTTGTAGTGTACTACATCCGAAAAGTTAATTCAAAGTTCACCATCATTATCATCAGCCTCTATGCGTCTACTACAGAACATAGGCCACCCTCAATGAACGCCAAGACGGTCGATGCAAAGTTCATAGTGATGATTTATTTATTTAATAAGCACAACCACATCATAATATATATTAAAACATTTTAACGTTCAACTTACAAGTGGTATTGTATCAGATATATGTATATGACAATTAAGGCGTACATAACATTCACTACAATTGGGTCTATAAAATAATATTTTTAAATATACAACAATTTGGCTTTAAACAATTCCAATATTTTATTAACAAAATTGTTAAGTGGTCGACGTCGCCCATGAACATAAGTAGTATACCTGGAACGAGCCCAGGCAACTCATTCATGTGTTGCCTATCCTGAGACATAAGATGTTAAGTCTCGGTGCCAGTAATTACACTGCCTGTCTTGTCCTTCTCTCCGAAACACAGCAGAGCTGTTTCACGGGAGAAATAAGCAAGAAGGTGGTACCCATGCAGCCGGATGCATGGAGGTATTGATAGCATGCAGGATATTAACGTTTCAATACATTTCCTATGTGCCATTACAGTGTTTTAAGGTAAGGTTTTATTACCATATTCTTTTTATGTTAGTTGGATAGGAAAACTCAGGCAACTCATTCATGTGCTGCCTATCCTGAGACAAAATGATAAGTCTCTGTGTCAGAAGGAATTACACTGCCTGTCCTGCCCTTCTATCCAAACACAATAAAGATGTTTACGGTTGAAACAATCAGGATGGTGGTACCAAATACCTTCTTACCATCTTTCGGGCGCAGCGAGTCCCAGTGGTAGCCTCAGAGTATTTCCCGACGTAAAAGAAAAAAACGTAGTTCCAGTTCCCGTGGGAATACGGGCATAAAAGATAGCGTTACTCGCTGATAATCTAGCATTTCATTAGTGAAATAATTTCTAAAATCGGTTTAGTGGTTTAGGCGTGAAAACGTAACAAACAAACATTAGCTTTTATAATATTGGGGGGGGGGGGGGTTTAGGGAAAAGGGGGGCATCGCATCTGCATAATCTTTGGTTGTGCGGATGTGTTTGGGCGTCGGTAGTCGCCAAACGGCTTCGACTGCTCATTGCCCTACTATGCCATAAAAAAAAAATATTATAAATAAATCTTTCAAACACATATCTGCGGGTCGTGTTACTGTTACTATTTTTTTACGTTTTATTTTATTACTATTATTAATAAATATTTTAATTACGTATTACGGAGTCATAATCAAACTAATTGATCTGAAGAGGAGCCGGTGAAACATATCTCTCTCGAGAGTTATAATGAAGCAAACAGCTAACGTATTGAGTTTGCTCTAAATAACTAATTGTGTATTGCAACAAATAAGTGTAATAAGACGAACCATCTATTGGCATATAATTTATCATTATAAGCGGACCATCAATCTTTTCTTAGTTATTGAAGCTTTGCAGCGTTCCTGGCCATTATCTCTTCGTAACTACAAACATCCATAAAGTTTTCAGAAATACGTTTTCTATCGGTCCATTGCACTCTGTTGTTAATTATAGATATAATAATATTTTAAAAGCGGTATGATTTTGTACTAATAATGGTAACTTTTTGGGCCTTGCTATAAAAAATAATTTTAATATAATATTACGTGCATTATATTATTCCTAATTCTATATTCTATACGATTTGGCGCGATGTGATTATTTTTAAGTTAGGTTACGGAGCATACGGAAATATAATACTAAAAAATATTATACTAAAAAATTTGATAAAATCCGAGCCGGAACAGTTTCCATTTTAATATTATTTAATCATTTGCATCGTTTTTTTACATGCCTAATAACCTCAAATAAGCAAATAGAAAAGATAATATTTGTTTTATTTTAATTAAGCTTCGACATTCTGTCACATGATTTTGGGCTTCGCCGGAAACAAGCTATGGTTAATATGTCTAAAAATTCGAAAAAAGTGGGTTGCTCTTTCAGTAAGACGAATCACGAGGATTATTTACTCTGACGTACTTTGTTATTATAATGAATTTAATTGTATTTTCTGTGACATAGTGTTTCTTGTTCTTGCCTCTAGTTTTGTGTCCTCCATCCGACACTCGCGTAGACGAAGCTTCGTTCTAAAAATTTAAAAGTCTTACTAATCTTAAAACGGTTAATATTTAAGAAATCATAGACTAGATTAGTCTATGATTATTTTATCTAGGAATGACAGCCGTACAGTTTAATCTGAATTATCTGGGATGAAATGCAATGTAATGTTCCAGACAACATTCTATCCGAGTATAAAATTTCACGTCAAGTCTCTTTAGCCGTTTCGTCATGATTGAAAAACAAACATCCAAACATCTACATTTATAATACAAGGACTGGCCTGTTGGTCTAGTGGTTAGTGACTCTGACTGCTCAACCAGAAGGTCGTGGGTTCCATCCCCACCCAGGACAAATGTTTGTGTGATGAGCATGATCATTTGTTCTGAGTCTGGGTGTAATTTATCTAAAATATGTATGTATTTAGAAATATATAAGAACTCGCACCTGGGAGTGCCCTACCCGTAAATTAACTGCGAGCGCTTTTTGAAGGTGCCGGATCTGCAGGCAACAGGATCAGCTCAGCAACACTATGTAATATTCCTCCTTAAATATGGTTGCTTTAAAGTTTGAAGTATCCAAAACGTCGGTCATGTGAAACACCTAATAAACCGCGATAAAATTCATAAAAAGTTCCATTATAATGTAATATTTCATTCGATATTCCTCTGGGCTAGTATGTTCCTGTAATACTACACACTACATCTTTATTCGTCGCTGTATATTCAATGGATTTGCACTATCGCGTTGATGGGGTGAAATCTGAACCGGAGGCAAACAAAATCTCCTTTAAAAGGTCGGCGCTATAAAGTTCGTAGCGACATACATGTGAAAATAGATCCACATTTCCCATTTCATTTTTCATCGTCACTATCCACTATCTTTACATGATTAAAAAGTAATACAAAATAGTTTAGTATTCTTCGTTATTTTAAACGTTTTTTTGTTTTGTGACCATAATAACAATATCGATGGACGTTTTTACACCACGTCAATCTGGCCCCGTGGTAAGTTCTCGAAGAACTTGTGTTACGTGTACCAGACAACGGAAATATATTTAACACTTTTATATTATACATATATTTAAGATTTTTATTATATAATACACCCATGAACCAGGAACACAGATAACTTTTTGAACCCGCTACCTCCCCCTTGAGCGTCAACGTGCTAACCATTAAGCCACAGAGGTCGTCAAATGTAAACCTACATCTGTAATACCAACTAGAACATCGTAAATATACTCTATACTGTTATTTATACAATCATAAATATGCGGATATTATAACAAGTAATCGTACATTGCATGGATCCCATCGGTATTAATGTTGATCGTCCGTATGACCGCCACGTACGACACATTAATATTACCAACGGGTAAAGAAGGAAAGAAAGAAAGAAACATTTATTCGACACAAATAGGAGACACACAGAGACATAAAGATATACACAGAAAAACATTTTTGATTGCACAAACAAAAAAAAAACTAAACTTACTATGTTGTGAGTGATCGATCATCAATACCAAGTATACTGGGTTCATTAACGCTTAAATTATCGTTTGTTATTCGGAAACTTGTTTGTTAATGATTTTGTGCTTCGAAATATGAAAAGTTTGGAAAATCCAAAAGTGCATGCCTTAATCTCATTTTCTATAATAAAATTGATTATTTGTAAAAATCTGTCAGTTGCTTAGCAACGAATATACAGTCTGATATAAATGCACATTTGTTGTTCAATTCACAATCGTTTAACCGATACGACATCGGTTAAACGATTGTGAATTGAACATGAGTGAAGAGGGATCGGTTGGCTTTTATGGTTTCGTTTCTCAAATGTCAAAACGGAGTCATTATATGATAGATCCGCGTCCGTCTGTTTGTCTGTCTGTCAAACCAAAACCCAAACGATACAATATGAAAATCACGTTTTTCGGAAAAGCGCGTGAGACAGACTCGCGCTTGTCTGGATTTTTTTTATTAACTTATTAATTTTAGACTAGCAGCGCTCCGTGGTTACGCCCGCGTGCTTCCTATTCCCGTGGAGTACGGCGATAAATTTTAGCCTATGTGTTATTCCGATGTATAAGCTATATTATTGTAAAATATGTTAATTAAAATCCGTACAGTAGTTTTTGAATGAAAGAGTTACAAACATCCGTACATACTTTCGCGTTTATAATATTAGTAGAAGTATAATTTAATATACATAATAACACACCATAAAAATACCATATATTTAGTAAATAATTCGAGTGGGCCTGACGGTGGGATATGCTGAAAACCAGCGGCATTCATTGCTATGCGGATGACAGCACTGGAGATGCCTTATACACTGGCCGCTCTAATATTTCTCGGGAACAAGTCGATGAGTGTCGGAACAAACTTGTGTCTGAAATCGAGTCTCTGTTGACCAGAGTCTCGGAATGGGGGCGACTTAACCTAGTCCAATTTAACCCCAACAAGACACAAGTTTGCGCGTTTACCGTTAAAAAATCACCATTCGTCGTTACTCTACAATTCGAAGGCACTTCCCTTACCCAGATTATATTGTTCTATTAATACTATAATAATATTGCTCTGCACTTAATATATATATATATATATATATATATATATATATATATATATATATATATAAGTATATACGTATAATATTACCAGCAGTTAAATATGGGTACACGCAGCATTAGCGCCTTAATCAACTCAATTGGAAAAAAAAAAAAAAAAAAAAACCGCCTCAGCCAGCATTGGGATACTTGGCGTCGATTTATCGAGAGATGTGCAGTTTCGTGGTCATTTGGAAGGAAAGGCTAAACAAGTCTCGAAGAAACTCGGCGTGCTCAATAGGGAGAAGCAGTATTTCATGCCTTCACACCGCCTTCAATTATACGGATCGCACAGATCCGGCCTCACATGGAATACTGCTCTCACCTCTGGGCTGGAGCGCCCCAATATCAGCTCCTTCCATTTGACCGCATTCAACGCCGGGCGACTCGAATCGTCGGCGACAATGTTATCTCCAATAGGCTTGATTCTTTGGCGCTGCGTAGAGATGTCGGATCGCTCTGCATCTTCTACCGCATCTACCACGGGGAGTGCTCTGAGGAATTGTTCGGACTAATACCTGCAGCAGAATTCTACCACCGGACATCGCGGAAAAACTCCAAATTTCACCCACACCATCTCGATGTCCGGAAATCCACAACATCTCGATTTTTACGGCATTTCCTGCCTCGCACGACTATTATATGGAATCAGCTGCCTCCTACGGTGTTTCCGAACCGATACGACTTAGGTACCTTCAAGAAAAGAGCATACTCATATCTGAAAGGCCGGCAACGCACCTGCTAATCCACTGGTGTAGCGGGTATCTGTGGATGTCGCTCTTCACTTACCATCAGGTGAACCGACTATCTGTTTGCCCCCTCTTCTATATAAAAAAAAAATGTAGTTTTTAAATCTCATACGTAATTCCAATAAGAGATGTCATAATATTAGATTTAGAATTTATTTTCTTACATAATTTACTTATATAGATATAATTGTTTGCTAATATCAGTTACTACCAATGTTTTTATTTACAAAAACGAAATACAATATAGACATAAATACGTTACTTTGAAGTCGAATATAATATTATCTTCAGCAGCCATAAGTTAGGTTCGAACCCGACCTCTCAATTCAAAACTGGAGTCCTTAATCATTTACTACCGATCTCAATGGCAGTACAACATGAATTATTTTAAGCCGGAAATATTTAATATCGATGCCCGTTGAATGGAGGCAGCTCTGCCAATAGGGAGACATACATCACAGGAATCACTAATTTTAATATGGCGAAGTAATACAAGGGATGTAAACCTTTAAAAAGGAATCAATTTTAATTAAAGTAATATCGGTGGGAGGGAAGCGCTGTGCCGCGCTCCCGGCTGCATGGGTACCACCATCATGTTTGTTTCTCCCGTGAAACAGCTTTGCTGTGTTTCGGAGAGAAGGGCATGACAGGCAGTGTAATTACAGAGACTTAACATCTTATGTCTCAGGATAGGAAACACATAAATGAGTTGCCTGGGCTCGTTCCAGGTATACTAGTTTATGTTCATGGGCGACGTCGACCACTTACTATCAGGTGGTACGTTTGCCAGTTTGCCTATCCAACTAACATAAAAAAAAATAATAAAAAAAAAACTATTCCGATGTTAAACTTACAAATAAATTGAAGTTGTGGTTTTGGTCCGGTTTGCTACCGAATTCCAGCTTTGCACTTTTTAATTTCTAAAGGATAAGGAATGATCTGCTCCTAAAGGTTTCTTATTTCCATTGCAGTGTCACAGCGAGTTGCCGCGTGCTATCCGCACGCGGCAACTTGTCTGCTCGAGTTTTTTTTTAATTTCTAGCAACAGTTCGCATTCGTAAAGCATGCAATACATGTTGGCCGAGTGTTGCCGAGTGAAGGCCAATACCAACGTATAGACAGTATATTTGCATTGTCTTGCCATCGCTCGGTGTCGCTCGCCTAGTTGGGCGAGTGAAGGCAAGCGCCAACGTGTATATGACTCATTTGGCGAAGCTTGTCACAACTCGAAGCCGCTCGGTATCACTCGCCTCACTTCGAAGCCGTGTCGGTTTTTCTGCACAAATCAAAGGCGCTCGCGCGCGCTTGGCCAATGGTGTTCACATGTTTGACCGCGTGCCATACAATTCAACAAAATTGCACCAAAAAATGAAGATACTAGGTATTATCTAATATTATCATTTTTTTAAAATGACACTATAATATTATATAACTTGTCAGCTGTTTCTGTGAATACTCAACATCCACCACCTTCTTTTTAACTGACTTCAACAAAAAGGAGGAGGTTCTCAATTCGATCGGTATTATGTTATGTATGTACATTGTACACCGATTTCTCCGTCAATATTTATGGACCAGTTTTTAAAAAATATTTTTTGTTTGAAAGTATATTTGCCAAATGGTCCCACGATAAGGAAACCAGGGTCTGAGATGGCATCCCAGAGAAAACGAGATCTTTCGAAAATCGTAGGAGCGACTAATGGGCTTAATTTTTTTTAATTAAACATTTTAAAGCACTACAATGTAAAGAAGGGGTATAGTCGATCTGATGCTGTAGTTGAAAAACAGTCGAGGGAACTCCTTGACGATTTACAGCTTTTGTTGGGCTTACTTCATACGGTTCAATATGCCAAAATGTCTATCTTTGTCTGTTTTCTTTAATTAATCACTATAAATTAAGAAACAAAAAATTTTAACATAAATTAAAACCTATTTCAAAAAGTAAATTAACTAAAATGTAATAAAATAATCGCTTTTCTTTAATTTTTGTGTCTACAACTAATAATCGTCGTTGATTTCTACTAATGTACAATTTTTGCATGTACTACGTCATTATTTTTCTCTCTAAACAGCAGCAGCTGCAATAACTACTACGACGTCCATATTACTTCAATGCATAATACAAACTGATAGCGTCCAACGTGTGGGCATCACTCAAAACTTGACACAAAACTTGTTTATGTTGGCCATTGGCATTAGTTTGCCAAACGTCTAGGCAGTAGCGCTTGCCTTGTATTAATTTGCCTATGCTCGCATTGGCCTAAGCTCGACCAACATGTATTGCAGGTATAAGAGATAAAACTGGCCTTGTTACCATCTTGCACTTTTCAGATTAGCTTCTTATGGACATTTCGTCTGTCTTTTTTTATGTTACAAGGAGGCAACCGAGTAGTCGGAGCCTTATGGTGACTACCGACGCCCATAGACATCCGCACAAGCAAAAGTTATGCAGATGCGTTGCCCTCCTTTTCCCTGTTCCCCCCAATGGCCCACCGGATACTCACAAAGCGCATGGAACGCGACAGCATTGCTATCACTTGACGACGGTGTTATGTGAGCGAGAGGCCCAATTCGGCTGCAAAGCAGCATGCCACTACCTCTTACATAATTCTTTTTACAAGATACACCAGGAGGATTTTGGACGTTAAATACGTTAACCACGTCTGAACTGTTAGTACAGCAAAGCAAGGAGTAGAGCACCAGTTTATATAATATCAGAAAAAAATGTAATGGTTTCACACCTATTAAATGAAAGTAGATGAATATATTTTTGTTTTTTACCTTTCATAAGGTCACATACTGTTATTTCAATGTACAAAGTGAAAAGGAAAACAAACAAATAGCTGTCGATGGCTCTTTATAATGATATCTACAATCGGCAATATAAGTGTTTGTCCAATCTGCCATCGAGTGCTTATTCAGCTTTCATTCGGAAATTAGGCCGGCGTTACCAGACGACCTCCAGAGAGTTTTGCAAATAAATACTACGGTCCTAAAGTAAACAGCGCCGGTGATTTCTGGAATTTGTACCGTAAACATCACCTTCTACCGTTTAGATTTACATATGGTGCTTCGGCGCCGATCGCAAATTTGATTTTCCCAAGTTACCGTTTGATAATTACGGAAATTTTCAATTGCACTTATTCATTTTACTTTATTTGATTTCCGATGATATTTTATTACTTATTTGGAGTTTTGACTTTGTGTGTTGATAATTAAATAAATACCTTATTTTCAGCAGTTACCTGCGGCTTCGACCATTCTTTGACGTTGATATTGGATTGTCTCATTTACGTTTTCATAGTTGTTATTTTCCTATACTGTCTGAAGGTACGCCTCCAATTGGTCTCGCGCCTCAAATTCGGCTACAACGGATTTTACTTTGCTTTATATAGAAAGTCATACAAGTGCGACCACTGATCCGCACCGTACAGATCGGCATTATACAGAGCAAACTAAAATCCGTTGCGTGCTGTGCCTGCGGTGCGTCCGGCGCGAGCCAATAGACGTATACCTTAATAGTAACCAGGCAAGTAGGCTTCAGCATTAATATTTTTCTTTAAAGGATAATTTAAGACATGACATGTCGACGTCACAAGAGACCGAAGAGCAAGACAAAGAATTAGTCTAGCTATTCAAAGGGGACCGTGCCTAAAGGGACTCCTTTTTATTAATAATATATTTTAGTTATTATTATTTTTTTAAATATATTTTTAAGGTTTTTATTTCTAGGTTCTTTGTACATTATTAAGTCTTTATATTAGTATATTCTCACTTTAGCTTTAAATAATTATTTAAGACATGGGCGATGCCACTCATCATAAAGTGGCAAATTAGACAATAGACTAATATAAAAACAAAAAACGACGACGTAGGCATTTTTTAAAGCGATTTTTTATTAATTATTATTAACAATTTTAAAAATATTTTCTATGCACTTATAAAATATTGAATCTAAAAGAGTACGATTGTGAACTCGTGCTCTTAAAACTTGGGTACATAATGTGTCGTGTTTATTGCCTAATAATTTGATTGCCAACATTAAAATATTTATCAGTTCTATATTCGGGAGCCAAATGATGGCTGCGATATCAAATGGGCATTAAAATATAATTATAAAATGATGAATGATGAAAACACTAGGTGAACGAACAATTTTTGTTGGCTTTAACTCATTTTCGAACACCCAAACTCGTGACTGGTTTTTTGTTTCGGGTTCGTATGTGTATATCCAGGATTCGTCACCTGATACGATGTTGTATACAGCATTTGAGGATCCTGCTTGGAATCTTTCGAGAGTTCTGACGCACCAAGTAACGCGAGCCGCTTTTTGATCTTCACAGTGCAAATGCTGTATCCATCGGGAAAACAACATTTTTACACCTAATTGTTCATGCAAGATTATTTGTATTTGACTCATGGCAATTTCTAAAGTTGCCTGAATTTCGCGGTATGTCACATGTCGATCTTCCTCAATCAGCTTACGCACAGCATCAACGTTTTCTTGGGTGACTGCAGTTTTTGGACGACCTTGACGGGGATCATCACTGAGCTTGACACATCCACGTTGAAATTCAGCAAACCAGCGATAAATTGTGGTTTTGGATGGGGCTTCATCACCAAATGCAGAAATCATCCGGTCAACACACTGTTTTTGTGTTAAACCACTTCGAAAGTCATAATAAATCATCGCTCTAGAATTTTCTCGAGTCAATTCCACTTTCTCAACGACTAAACAAGTTTTACAAGACCTTGTGACAAGACCGAGAATCTTTTTTTAAATAAATAAATGGTATTCGATTTTTAAAACCAAGGAGTTTTCAATTAAAAAGATTTTGATATGACAGGAACAGTGGAAATATTCCATTCCCGATACTTTTAGTGCAGCCTATGTATACTACTACTACTACAATACTGAAATATCAAACTTAAAGGTAGATTCAATTGACGTTCAAAAAGAAAAAAAAAAGAAAAAAAATTGTAGGTACTTATAAAATATTTTGATTTTGATTTTTAACATAACAAATATGTAAAACAGGAAAAATATTCCGTTTGAAATAGTTTAGTTTTACTATTTTTTACTATTTTCATTGATTTAATCATCATAGGGTCTAAGCTAATATACCATTTATCGTTCTTTATCGCGCAGCTATGAATATCATATAGCTTATTCTGTGTATATCTGAATTAGCATCTAAATAAGGATCTTCCCTAATAAAAAACTAAAAATAAAATTACACATTTTCATCCAAACTTGCATCAAATGACACAGCGAATATAAAAAAAATCACTATTTTCATTATTTTTCAGTATCAAATTAGAGTCTCATCGAAACGCTTTAATTAGCTAGTTGTGTTGCTAACTTTGAACTTTTGCTCAATAAGGTAACCGTTTATGGAAGAGTAATTAAGATAACTAGAAGTCGCCCAGCGATCGACATTCGATCTCAATTTAAAAAAATCATTCAGCTTTAAATACAGTTTGACTGTTCCTAAAAACTAATGCTACAAAACTTCTTTGTTAAATAAAAACTAAACGTCTTACGTTGCAAAGATTTATCTTTTACAATTTGAAACTCACCCAATCCCTTCAATATATTTTGTAGTTTTTTGGGGTATATATTAGACATATTGTGTACCGCCACCATAAATATTTCTCCAGGAAGACAGGACAGGACAGGTCAAAAATATAGGAAACTAGCCCCTGCCATGATAACTGGGTATTACGATATGTGCTCATCCACCGTTTTCTCTTTCTTCAAAGTACTTCAAACATTCGCCTTATCCTGTGTGTGGTATCACTATCCTATATGTGGGAGGACATAATTAAGCCCAAACAAATATTTGTCGTCACAGAGCCGTTTGTTGGGCGCGAGTAGTCAAAGATTGTTCGAACTAGCGTTCGTTTAGTGCGGGAGTATATAATAGAGTATAGTACGTCGTTTTAAATGAACATAATTTTCTTTCATGCAAATTAAGTCCAGGCAAACTGGTTTAGCTGTTGAACCACCTAATGGTAAGTACCAAAAGGCTGATTGATTTACACGTCTTAAGTAGTCAAGTAGTTAACAAAATTTTAATTTAATTTTAATCGACTTGTAAACAATAAATTAAGTATTAAGTTGCAAGTTAAAATTTTGAGTTAAAATTTAGTTAACTACATACTTGAATACTAAATACCTATAAATCAGTCTTTAGAAATTAGAGGCGCCCATAAAGATATAATTTTTGATTTTGAAAGATTTTGTTCATCTCTACGTAAGTCTCGGTGCCATTACTTACAATGCCTGTCCTTCCCTTCTTTCTAAAATAATAGACAGCAGAATCAAGGAATAAACAGGATGGTGGTACCCATGTAGACGCGGCACCGCGCCTCTCCCACACTGGTTTAGTCAAGTCCTTATGAATGATGTTGATGATTACAATATTTGACTTTACGGTTGTGGGGACAAACAATAGAAGCATTCAGCTTCTATTTGTTCATACAATCGGGTTATAACAGTTTGTTTACATTCGGTAGATATCAGTCAACAGTATTGTAAAAACACAATACGGATCAACCTATCAAATATATTTGACTAACAAAATATATTTGAATGGTTATATGGATTTAAGCTGGATATAAGACCCATGCTTATACCGATTATTTTATGTTTTTTGTTAGTTGCTAGGCAAATTGACAGACGAGCCGATTATGAGCGATTAATGTCAAACTTAAACATAATTATAATAGTTCTGATTATTCCAATCACAATCAAAATCGCTAATTAGATACATCTCTTAAGTCCTTCCCTTGACTATACAAAAACCTTATTTGAAAAAGAATAAAAAAATGTAATACCTACTTAAGAAAACCACACTCCAACTGCAGCGCTAAGGTGCACTGACAGACATAAACACACAGAGCGGTCAAACTTATAAAAATAAGCAGGAAGGTTGACAGAAAGGTGCACGTAAAAAAATTGGTTGTCTATAAAGTTGGTTTACGGACGATAGTTTAACGTGATAACGTCATAACTCATAACAAAACGCAAGCGAACAATAAGCGTGCGGGGCAATGAGCGTAACGAGACAATGATGATGCGTTACAGGACATTTTCGTGCATGCAGCCGGCGTTCATCGATTTATTAGACGTTGTCACGTCAAAAATTACAAGTACATTATGTCAATGTTCTAAACATGATGGTAGTGTCCATGCAAACGGGACAGCGCATCCATCTCACCAGCATTCTTTCCCAAATAAAAATATATAAGCCATTGTCACAAAACAAAATTTAATATGTTTAATTGAACGTATCCTTAAAATATCCCGTAATTATATTTACGTTTAAGGGACTGGTTTAAATATATAATCGTTAGAAATATATAAAATTAGTAACCTCCTTCAGGAATCCATCAAAAGTTAATAAACCGTACTCGGCAATTTCACTAATTTCATTTCTAAGGTCGAGCTGTTCCACGTTTCACCGTGTAATTGGACAAGGACGTGAAGGTTTTTATCTGTTACCTCCGTAATGTTTAATTCTTATTTTGATGAAGTTAGATTCGTATACTGAATGTGTTATGAGGTCACCATTATCATCAGCGTTTCATCATTTATCATCAAATATCGTTAACCCTAGGCGGGTCCTAGTTGTATGTGATTGGACGTCTTTGATATAATAATATCTATGGAATAATATATCTATGGACGCTTTCACACCACGTCAATCTGTTGCCGTGGTAAGTTCTCGTAGAATTTGTGTTACGGGTACCAGACAACGGAAATATATTTAATGCTTTTATACTATACATAATTATATTTAAGATATTTATTATATAATACACATATTTAATACACATCCATGTCCCAGGAACACAGAAAATATTTTTGTTCCCTGGTGGGATTCGAACCCGCAACCTCCGGCTTGAGCGCCAACGCGCTTACCACTGAGCTACAGAGGTCGTCAAATATATATAATATATAGATATACCTCTTTTATATTCATTTCATTTCACATTCATTCATAGTATCTCCATAAGTTCAGACTTATCAGAATTTAAAAATGATAGAATAAAAGGAAATATTTTGTAAAATATAATGATGAACTTAAGCAAAACGGAAAAAAAGGTAAAAATAAAGTCTATTTCAGTATTGGCAACAGAACAGATAAAACTAGTTAAAATGAAACGGCATAACATCGTTTTGATACAAAGTTTAGAAATGTTATTACTTGGAAACAATAGTTTCGAGGACAAAACCGAGCTTCAATGAAATAATTGTTGGAAGTTGGTACTGGACAATTAATGTTAGTTCAAGAGCGATTTACAGCACACGCCCAACTTGCTCTCTTTGGTATTTGATTTACAGGGATGATTCAATTGTTGTCAGACGTACACCAGACGTAGTTCCATAAGAATAAACTAATACCAACGTTACGGAGTTTAAGTGATTTGTTGCTAATGTTGTTTTATTAGTATTATTATTGATGCAGTTGAATTGTTCGGTTTTCAATTAATACGGCTTGAAAAAATATTCATATTTTAATTTCACTACTTGGTTCGTTCACATTGAAATTTACAGAAACTGCCATTGTAAACTGGTTATTTTTACATCAAACCTCATAATTTATTCTACTCTATGAACTTCATTTTATTGTACTGCGTTGCATAAAGATAGACCATAAGCGTGACTATATCGACGTTAGAAAACGTATTTGCTGTAAGTAGCAAGAATGGCGTAACTAGACTGAGCACACAGCTAGATTAAGAAAAAAATTCTGCGTCCAATGATCTGGGTCTCATATCGCTACGACGTCAAACATTTTGAAAATTGGGTATAATTTTCAAAAGTTTACTTGCTAAATTTGCTGTAAGTCACGAAAAAAAGGGTGTTTTAGCACTCTTTTACTTACAGTACACTAAACATTTGATTTAAACTTACAGCATTCTTATGGAATGAAATAAAATGTGAAAAGATTACTTACAACATTCTTATGGTCTGCAAAGTGAACACAAGATTACTTACAGCATTCTTTCAGTCCGTAATTTATGTTTTCCCTATGGTTACAGCACTTTTCTTTTGATGCTTTTAAAAATATTTTCCTTGACACTACATTTTATCGAGTTATAAATACTTAAATAATAAGAAAAAACACATTTTTGTAAGATACAAATGACATAACTATTGAAAATTTAGGACATTGTCTTGTGACATTTTACTTATAGCGAATTTTAGCCGCACTACACTTCCTTTGTACTGTCGCGCATGATTTATAATAAATTGGACTTTTTTGAATCAGAATTAAAATTTATTAACTTTCACTTTTGTCTCTTGCGGAAAGAATGCACTTTTATTTTACATACTTGGTCACTAAACCACCTGGGCTCCCAGGTGGTTTAGTGACCTTCATTCCGGCCTTTGAAAGTCCCGGATCTGCAGGCAATAGGATCACCTCAGCTACATGAAATCTTACTAGTGTTTTCTTATGTTTACGCGAATGTCACTCTTTATAATGAAAGTACTTTTACGGATTTTTTCGCGGTTTATTAAGATTTTTACAAGCCTCACGTTCTTTCCCCAGTCTCCCTCCCTTTCGTTCTAAGTCCTCCCATGACTATGGTTGTTGTAAAGTACCCGAAACGTAGGGCTAGTAAATATCTTAATAAACCACGATAAAATCCATAAAAGTTGTTTCATTATTAAGAGTATGCCATGGGCTCTAACTGTCGGTCATCGCTCGGATGACCGCACGGAATGATAGGGCCGCGCCCCCTTCAGTGACAAGTGGCACTCTTGCCTCCGCCCAAGCTGAGCACTCCGCCAGGGTATGGTATGCAGTGTCTTCAGTCTTCACTGCTACCACGGTGATGACACCCTGGCAAATCCTCCACCCCTGCCACCTTCCACAGATACCTTCTGCAGCTGTCGTGCCCCGTCAGGATTTGCGCAAGGTGGAGGTGATTATGACGTGCCATCGGTCAACCCACTTCGCCAGGATTGGACACACGACCGACACCGTGCGGTGACCCATAATTGGCTTCTCCAGCCGCTTTTTAGACGCTTCCACCAGCTCTCCTCGTCTCCCTCAGCCTCGTCACCGAGACTTCTTCCACGGCTTCTCCTCTCCTCCTCCGCCAGAAGCGCCAGGCATAGGACCCGCCCGTACACAAGCAGCCTCGCATGAGGTAGTGCGGGATGCCCGAACGCCCCTTATTGCCATGGCTCTCTGTGAACATAGCAAAAGAGCCACGTTGTCTCCCGTCAAAGCGACCGTCCATATCGGCCCGTCGCGTCGCGTCGTACAGCCCCATGGATTTCGATTCATCTACGCTATCGCCGCATATATTTATTTATCTTTTGGAGACTGCTGAGATCTCCTTTTCTACCCTCAACAGGCCACCATCTGGTGGAGCCATCGGCGGGGACGTGTGCTTTCCCTGTCCGGGAAACAAGACCGGAACTACCCGAGCCACGAGTTAGGGCTGGAGACTTTCTGTTAGACAAGCTGGGCTGTTTGTTGTGAACCATCCTATACGGCCTCCCCCACGGATCTCGATCCAGAGTCTCCAGGAACTCCTCGTAGGCAGTCTCCTTGATACGACCTATAGCCGTCCGTTATTCCTTGGCGGCGGCCCTATAGATGGAGTAGAGCCGCCCCTACCCGCGTCATCCCGGCGTCGCCGTCTGTGGCTCCGGGTGTACCGGCGTCTAGTCGCAACGCACTCTCGCGCAATTCGATTAGCTCCTCCAACCAGCGAGAACTGGTACTGTGGAGGATCAGCGAACGAGGTTCGGGGGGTTGGCGAAGGACTCAGACTGATTCGTGGCATGGCCGTGTCACACGAATGCGTCAGCGCATCGACGAGGCGGTCGGTCTCCTCCTCGACGTCCACCTCTGCCCCGTTCACCCGTGAGTCGAGGTTCCAAGCCTATGCTACCTCGAGGAGGGACTTCCTTGTTCAGTCTATATTCAATGTTCCTACTTAGAAAAATGATTGAAATGAAAATTTTATGTAACTGTAATAAATAAAATAATAAACTTTTTATTTGTGCCACACACACACAAACAATTCTTATTTATACCAATTAAGTGATAATAGTATTTTTTTGAGTTAGTCTTACGTCTATTTAATAGTACGTACTTTAAGAAATATTTCAAGTTACAGAAAAAGTAGAAAGTGGAAAAGATGTAGATAATTTTTTGAGAATAAATGCTACGCTCATAGAGTATTTCCTTTCTGCATTTTCTAACCATCATTTCTCCATTATCAATGTTGATGCATTCTTTATATTTTATTCGCTTATCTACTCTCAATATTTTCTTTTTCCTTTGTATTCACTGTGAATATTTTATCATCCACCTTGGCTTTTGTTCGTCCTTGCAACGTTTCCAACAAATCATATCCTAATCTAAAATTGAGCATCTATTAGATTTCTAACGGTTTTAATATGGCAGGCCTACCTTTCATTTTTTCATTTCCTTTCGATAGTAGCTGCCTGGGGGAAATACGGTCTTCACCAGATGGAGATAAAATCACTCCATTCAAAGAAAAAAGACCCGAGAGCTTAGGGGTCTTTACAATAGCTTTGATGATGCAGAAGGTACAACCGCTAAGACTTGTGGTAATTAGAAACGGCGTGAGTGTTAATGAAACGCTACCGATATTCTGGTTTTCTTTTTGTAGGTACTTTGTTTTTTTTAAAGTTTTTTTTTACTATTATTTTAGGTAACAGTATTGATCAGTGCATCTGTGTAATAACGATGTAGATCTCCTCCAGAAAATTAAGCAAATCCGTAAATAGGCGTAAACTTTTGTTACAGAAAAATATAATCATAGAACCCAAAAAAAAAGGGAATTGTAATCCTGATGAAATATATTTTTTAAAGCATAAGAGAACAAACGAGCAGTCGAAGCCTTTTGACGACTATCGACGCTCATACACATCCGCACAACCTGAGATTATGCATTTGCATAATAACGAATTTGCGTTGCCCTCCTTCTCCCTATGCCCCAAAATGGGCCACCGGAAACTCACAAACCGCACGAAACGCCTATGCCGGCCCAATTCGGCTGTAAAGCGGCATGACACTACATCTTACTACATATCCATAAGAAGAGTCAAGTTTTATTGTCCTATGCAAATTCATTTATTTTAATTGCTATCACTTTTATACAGTGTTTTAGTGTAGTATTTAGTACATTAATATAGATGATAGCGATTAAAGCTTAAACAGAAATAAATTATCAAATAGTTTATTTAATATGGGAACTTGATGACTAAGCTCATTTGAACGTCAGTTGAATAAACGGCCTGTTTTGAGGCGAACCCATTGTGAAGTACTAGTATAAAAACATAATGGTCTTTAGTCTCTACTAATACCGTTAGTACCTAATCTTTTCAATATGCAAATACAAGGCTCCGCTCAAGGATAGGTCAAGTAAGCTTATTTCTATGATATGGATATGATTAAGTCGAGTTACTTTAAATCATGACAACATAGTTTATTCTAGTTCCAGAATAACGACGTTTAATAGTTCAGATCCTGTTTACTCAGCACCTATCTATGTGTCGATTCAGAAGCTCTCTTCAAGGTGCGTTTATTTACGTTTCTTTAGAAGCGATGATGCGTCGTGTTCACGCCTTGTTGTGAAATAAGCCAACTTTTACTAGCATTTCTTTAATGTTTATCCTCATTCAGATGGCATATTGAAAACTCTTTCAATACTTGTTTGAATTTTACGTAGATATATAGTGTTTGATGTTTAAATAATATTTTATCTTGTAGTCTATAAATTATATTATTTATGAAATCAAACAATTGATTTAAAGATATCTGCGTAAATATTATAGTTTGTGATAATATTAAATGATGTATCCTGGGAATATCCAGGGATATGTATAAATTATGTTTACTTGTTCCATGATATAATATTTTGTAAATAAAATCGCTTTCTGTCTATCCTTTAAGTATGTCTAACTATTTTAAGTACCTATACTATACTATATATTACCTTTATTTATTACTATACTATACTATATATTACCTTCATTTAGGTAAGAATCTTTAAACTACTTTAGTAATTTTTATTCAACTACTTTTTCTTTAACGTCAGGAAATGCTCTGTACATCCCGCGGGGGAGTGGGTCTCCGCAGGCGGGTATGTGGAACTCGCTGCGCCCGATTAAGGTGGTAAATGGACGCAGCTCTACCCACTAAAACCCGGCGAGTGCCAACAATGCCACCTTTGGAGAGGTGCCCCGGATCTAATGAACAAACAAGGCACCTCGACGGCTCCTCAGGGGATCAACGCCACCACAGAACAACCCCTCCCAACGTCGGGACAGTTCAATGTTCTTTTGTCCCCTCTTCTTATAAGAGGGGTACAAAAAGGCTACTGAGCCTCACTCCCACGACAAGGCCTGAACCTTGGTAGGGTAATTCAACTACTAGATTAAAATAGTTAACTAACAAAAGGTCTCCTTCTACGAGGTAGTATAATTTCCCAGCCCCACCATGGTTCAGGCCTTGTCGTGACGGTGGGGCTCAGTAACCTAGGGTGAGCCGCTGCACCTTGGGCGAAGCTAATTGGGCCAAGGGGGCTCTATGTACCCCTCTTATAAGAAGGTGGGACATAAGAGCAGGGGGCAAGAGGTGAGGATGAGAACCTCACCCCATTGTACCGTCCCGCCGTTGGGAGGGGTTGTTCTGTGGTGCGGGACAACCTCTCTGTGGAGGTGGCGTCGGTCCCTTGCGGGACTGACTAGCCGTCGAGGTGCCCTGTTTGTTTTCTAGATCCGGGGCACCTTACCAAAGGCGGCATTGGTGGCACTCGTCGGGTTTTAGTGGGTAGAGCTGCGTCCACTTACCAGCTGTCGGGCGCAGCGAGTCCCACATACCTGCGTGGGGAGACCCACTCCCCCGCGGGATGCCTCAGAGCATTTCCCGGCGTTAAAGAAAAAAAAAAGAATAAGGTCCCAGAAGGATGGCGACGAGCGGGTAAGAGGGGTGGGCACTCCCAGGTGCGAGTCCTACATTACGTCAGGATCTACTATAAGATCCTGGTTGCATCCATAAGGATTTCCCTGCGATATCAAAAAAGGGTGCTTAATTTTTTTTTAATGTTAATTGGATAGGCAAACTGGCAAACGTGCCACCTGATGGTAAGTGGTCGACGTCACCCATCAACATAAACTAGTTTACCTGGAACGAGCCCAGGCAACTCATTTATGTGTTGCCTATCCTGAGACATAAGACGTTAAGTCTCGGTGCCAGTAATTACACTGCCTGTCTTGCCCTTCTCTCCGAAGCACAGCAAAGCTGTTTCACGGGAGAAACAAGCAAGATGGTGGTACCCAAGCAGTCGGGAGCGCGGCACGGCGCTTCCCTCCCACCGGCAAAGAATCAGTTATTCAAATTTTATTAAAATATGAACCATCCTTATTCAACTGTAAAGCAATTAGAGTCGCTATTGAAGCCAGGAAAATATACACTATCCTGAGTAAAAGCAGAACTAGCCGAGCAATCTAATAAGCAAATAAAAATGATGATAGCTGAAGGCTAATTCCAAAGAAGTGACG
Organism: Helleia helle; assembly: GCA_963853865.1. Taxonomy (NCBI): domain Eukaryota; kingdom Metazoa; phylum Arthropoda; class Insecta; order Lepidoptera; family Lycaenidae; genus Helleia; species Helleia helle. The sequence continues at coordinate 10,194,229 of OY971418.1, read as the reverse complement.
CTTTAATGGATTCCTTCACATATTGGGTTAGTGGGGAATAAGATTGTAGACCAATTAGCAAAATCCGCGTCTTGCGACGACGTACCTTCCGATGTTAAACCTTTTTTTACTGATCACATTCATTTAGTAAAAGAACACTGTTTTAAGATGTGGAAAGAGTATTTTGACATGAGATCAGCAGAAAAGGGTATCTGGTACAGGACGATACAGGCCGAGCCTTGGAAGATTCCATGGTTTGATAGTTTTAATTCTAGTAGGAGTACACTTGTTACAGCATTTAGGCTTCGTTCCGGTCATATTCCACTCAATAAGTTTGCCCATATGATGAGAAGAGCTGCAACACCGCTTTGTACAGACTGTGTCCGGAACAAGGACTATAGATTTGAATCAATGAGAAAAATTCTGATTTGAAATGCACTGGTAAATGTAACATTATATTGTCTCACCCTATGTCTGAAAAATCTATAGCTCTTTACAATTTGGTTGAAGTTGGCGTTCGACGACGGGGATGTACTCAGTAATATTGTTGTTTACTTCTTAGATTAATAATAATATATAAAGAAGTTTATCAATATATAAATATATTGTAAAACTTAGCGATAAGTCCAATGGAGCGACATTCGTCAATTTTGATAAAGCTCCTAAATAAAGAAAAAAAAAATGATGATCGTAGTCGTGGAGGGCGCGCACAAAGCTCAAACTTCTAACTGGTAAGGTTTTATTATATCAACTTAACTGATAGGAAAGTTACATGAAATTAATTGAACTCAACGGGCCGTGACATCCTTTCAAAGGAGAATGTTAAGCAAACGGTTTTGACGTGACAACGTCTAATAAATCGATGAACGCCAGCTGCATGCACATAAATGTCCCGTTACGCTCATTGTACGCTTATGTTTTGTTATGACGTTGTCACGTTAAACTATCGTCCGTAAACCAACTTTATAGACCATCATTTTTTTATTTATTTAAAAATATGTTATTAGCTTATTTAAGCTCAATATTTCAAGTTTCTTTATTTAAGTTTTTTTTTTAATTTCACTGTGAGAGAAAGAGAAGACAGAATCCTTTCACTATATATTATAAAGTCATTTTTATTAGATATATAATCTTCTATATAATATGACCTTGCTTAATTTTCTATTAATGAGATTTTATCCACAAAATTCACCATATTAAAAGTACGATTCACAAGATATTCGCAAGCGTAGTTTTGTGTGCAACTCATCTTCAATCTTGTATCCCTTAAGTGTTTGACCTCCCTTTCCCAAATGAAGCTTACGAATCTGCACAAAGTCTCTCCGAAAGTTACCATGAACCTTACTCCAATAGTAACACACGTGGTTTCACATTACCCGGACTTCGAACTTGATTTTGTCAGTTAGGTTTTGTATTTTTTTCACTTTTCATCATACCAGAGGCTTTAACTAGTACCAATACAGACCACGCTCTGTGCTCAGACTGTAAAGAGGAAATGCATTTGAATACAGGTTATTACCGACATGAGTTTTGTGAAACTGAGTAAGTGAATGAAAAAAGCATCGAAAATTTTGTTTCTAAATATATGCATTGAAGAAACTTAAATTAGTATTATTATTAACCTATCTCTTTTGTTATCATAATATGCTTTTGGGTACACAAGGATTTTATGCTGACATTAGCGCAAAGTTCATCGAGGGAGGCCTATGTTCAGCAGTGGACGGATAGAGGCTGATGATGATGATAGTGATGATTAGAGCAAAAATTCTTGTTCATTCCTAGCGAGATTTTCCTTTTACGCAATAACAAGCGTCATATTATCATAGGATATTTTATAATCAGAATGCTAGTTTAAAATAAACATGGGCTTTTTACATTTGCAATTCAATTTGTTAACCACTTATTCATATTTCTTCTTTACAGTTTTGTATTTATAATATGTCCCAGTTTTCTCCGTGTAAGATTATAGGCTGTTTTATCAAAAACTGATACCATGGAGCTGGTCTGGTAATGGAGTAGGAAAGTGGCTATAGGAATTCCACAAGAAAACCAATACACCCAAGTCTAAGAAGCCAAATATTATTTCAAAGAAAGGAGACTCAAATTTGATTAAAAACTGAAATTACAGGCTAAAAGTCAATAATGTAAGGAACAAGAGAAAAACACAGAACAAAGATCAACGCCAGCGGATAAACATAATGCATAAATTAAAGTACTAATCTATTTTGTGGAAAAAACGTTAATCTATACTAATATTATAAAGCTGAAGAGTTTGTTTGTTTGTTTGAACGCGCTAATCTCAGGAGCTACTGATCCGATTTAAAAAAATATATTTCAGTGTTAGACAGCCCATTTATTGAGGAAGGCTATTATAGGCTATATAACAACACGCTGTGACTTATAGGAGTTGAGTAACGCGGGCGAAGCTGTAGGCAACAGCTAGTTGAGCAATAATATGCGTGTCAAATGAGTGCAAAATGATCGATCTGCGGTAATATTTTCAAAAAAACTCATTGACATTGGTAATGGCAAAATCCCTGAAGATGTTTTAACTGGTTGCATTATATTTCCTGTCTTTCGAGTAAAGCTTAGTGTTTCACATTTATTTTTAACGATTTGATTAAATTATCTTGCTGATTTTCCATATTATGATGAAGACCTAAGTGAAAGTGGCGCCCTCATTTTTTCCATACTCTTTTTTGCCAAGCTGTAGCTAATAATGTTCCTAAATAAACATTTTTATAATAAAAATGAATTCTATTTTATCGCACGAATAAGTTGAAAAAAACTGGGACGTTTTACCTAGTTTTCCTATCCGAATAATAATTTTCTTTAAATCTCGAATACAACTCGAATTAATATTTTTATAACAAGGAACTTCGTTCGTATCTGGTGTCCCACGACACTAAACTGTTTTTTTTTATTTATAGCCATTATGTAATTCAAATAAAAGAAAAACAAATTCATATTTTGATGTGATAACATCTAAAAAATTGATGAACACCGGCAGCGCGCACAAAGTGTCCCGTTTCGCCTGAGCCTGTTAAACGATAGACAGGCCCAAGCGTTGGCTTGGAAACCATTATTTATAACAAATATTGAATACGCGACAACGTGTTTTATGTTTTTGTGTACGTTCTGTAGGAATGTACACAAATTAATAAGATGTAATTGATTACCTCTATAATTTTCAGTCTAATTTCATTTTCTTCACTTCAATTATTATTTTTCTCAAAAAAACAGCGAAAAAGGTAATTAATTTTTCATCAATGTTTCTATATGACGTTATCACGTAAAACTATCGTCCGTTGACTTTACAGACGGCCAATTTTTTATATCCATATCAAATTGGTTCCTCAGAATATGACTGGATAACTGAATAAACTGTTCAAATCTAAATATCGGCAAATATGAAATAATTTGTAATATAAAAATCCCGATAAACAAATAATACTAACGATAGCCGTCCATAAATAATTTCTTGGTTGAAATAAGTTCCAATATCTCATGTATTCTCTATGGATTCGTGAGGTCGGCCATGATGGACGAGATTTGGGTTGATTAGGGCCGAGGGTCATATATTGTGCTTGTCGTATAAAGAATAATGAAATGATTTCCCAAATATTATTTCTTAACGCAATAGTGTTCGATTTGATACATGTACTAAATTATTTGTTTGTCTGATAGACATCAATTTATAACTATATACGTTTTGATAGGATTTTTGACTTGTAATAAAATATTTTCTTATTAGTAGATTGTTTTATACTAAAATATTTTTATATAAATTGTTCTTACTGATAAGTATGTTGTGTATAAATGGTATTAAATCGGCTTTTATACCTATGGCATTAGCAGACACACACACACGTGTTACTTGATGGTAACTGGTCAGCGTCGCCCACACAAGTTCATTTAGAAGTGGCTCAGGCAACACGTTTGTGCGTTGCCTATCTTGAGAATTAAGATCACGGTGAAATGAAATAAATAAATATCGGTGCCAGTAATTGCACTGCCTTTCCTGCTCTTTTAGCCGTTACATACTCAAGCTTTTTCACGGAAAGAAAAAACAGGATGGTGGTATATGGGTGCCACCATCCTGGTTAACGTAGACGGCTCCACGCCTTGCAGCACTAGTGCGTCTCTCCTAAAATTGAAACCACTTCTCTACTTGATTAATCGTAGAATATGTAGTACCTGCAAAACGGACTTTGGCTCAATCGATCGTACGAGTGACGGCGGGAAATACTTCAAAGATATAGTTAATGTTACCTATAACTTAGTCCGGCACTTCTGTGATTGCCAATATATCTCAGGTGCTCAGAGATTTAAGACAAAACTCAAACATTTGACCTCGCGCTTCAACTAACGCCACGATCGAGAAGGCAGCCATATGTGTACCTATTAAAGAAAACCTAAAGTGTAAATCTAAACGTATATTATTGGTACGTCGTCGTTCCTTTGGGAGACTGGCTTGCCGTCGAGGTGCCTTGTTGCTCAACAGATCCGGGGCATCTCACTTAAGGCGGCATTGGTGGAACTCGCGGGGTTATAGTGTGTATTATATAGCGGGATTACACTGTGCCGTATATGTTTTAGTGGGTACCTTACTATCTTTCGGGTGCAGCGAGTCCCACATACCCGCCGGGGAGTCCCACCTCCCCCACGGGATACCTAAGAGCATTTCCCGGCGGAAAAAAGGAATAAGAGGCCATAAAATTTTCTATATTAATATTTATATTTAAACACACATGATATTTTTTTGTAATATTTACGCGAATTTCACTCATTATAATGAAAATACTTTTAAGGATTTTATCGCATTTTAATAATTTCTCCCCCGACCATGGTTTCTGTATTGTATCAACAATCGGGCATGTAAAAATCTAAATAAACCGCAATAAATCAGTAAGGATTTCTTAAACCATTAATCAAAAATATATATTTTCGCTAATGTAATATTACGTTGCTTAATTCCACACAAACGTTCCCTTTGCTAGATCCATAAGCGGATATTACCTACGCTTCATTTACTAGCTGGCATGGTTTCGCTTGCATTAAGTGGATGAAATAAAATTAGCTTGATTATCTTTAGACTGAATGGGCCTACTTGAGTAAGCTCCAGGGGATTCTCCAGGTTAATAATATGTTTCCGAAGCTCGGTAAGTTTACCCATCCTGAAAATTCTTCTAAATAAAGGAGGTAAAATAACAGACCGCTATGAAATCCCCAAAAGTGGTTTCATTATAATCAATTAAATTCGCGCAAACGTTAGAAAGTGAGTAAAAATAGATGAAAATATCATGAGGTATGATGTAATAAAAATGAGTGACGCAATTAAGTTTATCGTAACGTACACACGGCATCACTTCAAGTTTTACACTTTGGACTTTCTACTATTAAAAGTTGAGCGTAGCGAAACGTGGAAGAGTGTGCAATATATTCTTGTTATTTCGTGTCACTTAAGCGGTAGTAGAGCATCGGGTAACATGCGCTAAAAACTACTAATGAATTTAAGACTATAAGATTTGTGTGTCTGTGTATTTTTATTGCATATTAGGCTTACGAGCAGCCAGATCACCTGATGGTATGTTTATGTTACTACACATTACATATAATTAATGTCAGCTGGTGTTCATTGGGAGGGGCCTTTGTTTAATAGTACATGTATAGTCTGTACATGTACAAGGGCCGATGATAATTAAGATGACGCAGTAATATCGTTCTCGCTTAGTATTTCATTAATTCACAAAAAAAAAATACTCAAGTACTAAAAATGTAAAATATACCTTTGTCTATTTTTATTAAATTTTGTTATTAAAATAAATTCTATGCATTCCTTTAAAAAAATAGATTTTATAAATGGAACGTGTATATCTCAGTTAAGCAATATAATATGCACAGAGCATTATAGTATTTTAGTTTTTTTTTTCTTTTTTTTTATCACACCTTTTTATTGACTTCTTTTTTTGTTTTTTTGACTTATTTCAGGTGTACGAGTGGTTACCTACGAAATAAAGATATTTTGATTTAATTTGATTGATTAAATATTTTCGCAAAAGTTTTAACAAAGTACATATTACTTACAAAGTACTCTAAACAATAAACATGAATAAACAGAGTAATAAAACTAAAAATAGAAAGTGAATTGTAATTGGCTGAACGATAGAAACGTTTTTATATTACCACAAGTATTACTATAGATAACATTATGTAGGCCGTAAAACTCGAGATGCCGTTGTCTGTACATACGTCTGGTATTAAACGCAATGCGCGGCGCGCGCTCTTGCACTGTGAATTGTGCTGCCGAGGCGCTGATGCCCCATCCCTACCTCTCAAATTTACGTTTTGTATATGTATAGAAAGCATTATGTAGACTGTAAAACTTTAAATGACGCCGTGAGTACACAAATCAGACAGTGTAGTAAAGTGACTGCAGTATGAAAGCTGGTACTAGGTAAACTATTTTGTGTTCATGGGCTATGTTGAACATATACAATGGAGCATCTACCAGTTGTCGTATCAACTAACGTAAAAATTGGTTCTACAAATTCACAGTTAGCCAGATCACATCAAATATAAAATGTATGTAATCTAATACTTTATATATGTTTATCGGAATAAAATAAACAAGACGCAGATAAATTCATCTGCAAGATGTTAAGAACTAAAAATTTAAAATGGCAGTCTTCCAGCTCAGTCCTCTGAGGAAACAAATGTTTCCGGTAAAGTGGTGGATACAATTAAATAAAATAAGGAAAGGAAATGGAGTACAATTAAGTGAACCTACTTCACTTTTGAATCTCTTTCTCTCTAGCGTTCTGCCAGGTTTTCTAATAAAGCAAACAACGCTGGTTATTATAAGCCCGTGCTAACTTTTTAACTTCTTAAAAGTAAAGGAATTATTGTGATTCATATCCTGTTGAATATGCAGGAATATTCATGACCGGCTCGTTAGCGAGGGTCGGACGTTTATGTAAAATAAAACATTAAATAGCATTCTTATTGAACTCAGGGAGTGATTGATAATGAAATTCACCCGAGAAATGTATCTGAATTTTGATGACGATGTCGACATCTTTTTCATAATGCGGTCTTCTTGAAGGCCAAATTAGGACGTTTCTAGGGTTACGGGTAGGGCCTCCGAGGTGCGAGCCCCACATAGGGTCAAGATCTGCGATATAAAAAAAGGTACTACACTACACTACAACTAGCATATAAATACTATATAATGGAAATTAAATATTTCCAAAGACGTAGACTTATATAAAAAGATTTATTTAGTGATTTCCCAAAAATAACCAAAAAGAGGATGAGTAGAACTGAGACAGACTCCCCTTTTTTCTCCCCAATTATTGCTGACAAACATTTGTTGAAGCAAACACAAAAATACTTGTAAATATTATGATCTCATTAAGTAAGAAGTTGTTTCAGTGGAGGCAGTGTACTGCTCTATAGGCACGTCAGATAAGAGTTGTGTTACAAAGTAATTTTATTACGGCCCGAGCGTTCAAGTTTGTTTTCTCTATAATCTCAGTAGTAGGTACGAGAGTTAGCGTGTGAAGATTTCATCATTTCATTTATTGTTTGCGCTGCTAAGTCCTACGTTTTACTTTATCTTTGAAGTTAGTTCTGTATACATAACTTGTCTACTATTTTTAAAAAGATTGGAATATTTATATTATTTAGCAAGATGTTAGAAGTTTTTTACGGATTATAATCCAGGGTTACTATACTGTAAAAGTCTTAATAAATCGCCACAAAATCCGTAAAAACTCATTTAAATATGAGCGACATTCGTAAAAAAATTACCAAATGATTATTTACGTCCCATTTATAAACATAAAAGGCATACATTATAAGATTTAATTTTAATATAAGATGACGGGAATATAATAAATAATTTTATATAAGGGAATATTATATCCGAAAGCAATTAAAGTAAATCGCTACTACCGTCTACTCTGGAAATGATTTCAAGACTTAGTCGTAAGACGCACGAGCCCGGTTTATCCGGGAGCTCCAAGAAAATTAAAATTGCCACGGAAACTAGTGCAGCTTTATAAGAGTATTTAGTCTTGAAAATTGAATTTAATATTTGCTTTTTTTATTATTCTATAAAACACGTTTTTCTCTAGAATCTAGATGCAATTTTAGTATTTCATTTTGATTTCATTTATATTGATTTATACGTCATGTTTTACTTCCAAATCATAAGTATTGAAAATAATACCGGTTGTTGCGAAATAAATGAAAACTCGTCTCATACCCTCCACATGGATGACTGGTAGTCCAATAAAAGTATGTGAAGGGTATTTTTTTTCTTTTGCGCTGGGAAATGCTCTTAGACATCCCGCGGGGGAGGGGGGACTGCCCAGGTGGGTATGTGGGACTCGCTGCGCCTGATAAATGGTAAGGTGGACGCAGATCTACCCACTAAAACTTGGCGAGTGCCACCAATGCCGCTTTTGGTGTGGAGCCCCGAATCTTTTGAGCAACAGGGCACCTCGACGGCTAGTCAGTCCCCCACGGGACCAACGCCACCTCCACAGAGGGGTTGTCCCAACTCTATGCTGATGTTTAAATACATCTTTCCTTTACTTAAATAAAAAAAAATGTATTTAATAATACTTATACCTGAGTGTCGCAGGATCAACCGTCTTTACGTTCATTAAAAAGGCCAAAACTCAATAAAATTAAAAATACTGGCAGTGATAATAACATAAATATAAAATAACATACTCATAAAACAGTATTTATTAAATATGAATAAACATTGTCTAAACATTACCTATGTACTTGTATTGGGCAGACGCTTGTCATAATTGCAGCCATCTTGAAGTTATGGCACGACCTAACTAACCGTGTCGTCGGCGTCAGGGGCTGATTGCTCGAGATATTCAAATCTATCACACGGATATAAAAGACAGAAGACGTGACTTAAACATATTCGTTACGAACAAAACGAAGTCAAACACGAAGCCTTATGTCATATTAAAGACACTTGTACGGCTTTTTGTATAGCAATTTTTTCTGTTGTCTGAATTTCCACGTTTTATGTGAACATGAGAACATCGCTTGCTTACGTAAACATCGTGTGCGACTTGATACATGAGGTGAAAACTTTTTGTAGGCGTGTGAAGATCAACACTGACCGTGCCCAGCAGAGGGAGGGGATGAGGGTCCATGGTGATGATGATGACTATGATGATTATACCTTGGATTAGAACATAGGCTATTTTATCCCGAAAAATTCAAAGTTGCTACGGGAATTACATTTGCCTTATAATATTACTGATAATACATTACGAAGTACTAATACATACTCTATATTAGTAATTCGTAATTGCGTCAATTGAAATGTCAAAAATGATGTAATAATTTTCAAACGCACATTTATGTTATGTAGATCTACTAGCAGAAAGCAACAAGTATATTTTAATAGAGTATATACAGATGTGTTACATTAACACTTGTTTGCATTTCATAATATGAGTAAGGGTAAACACTATCTATTATTATGGACGCTTTCACACCACGTCAATCTGGTCCCGTGGTAAGTTTTCGAAGAACTTGTGTTACGGGTACCAGACAACGGAAATATATTTAATACATTTATACTATACATATATTTAAGATTTTTATTATATAATACACATATTTAATACACATTCATGACCCAGGAACACAGAAAATATTTTTGTTCCCTGGCGGGATTCGAACCCGCAACCTCCGGCTTGAGCGCCAACGCGCTTACCACTGAGCCACAGAGGCCGTCGTCACTACTTATTTGTTTGAATTTTAAACTCACTTTACTTTTTCGAACGGGCGAAGCTGTGGGCATCACTCATCAGTTAGTATAAAATGAAATGCAATAAAATGATTTAACAAAAATAATTGACGATGATGATTAAAATAGACCACCCATCAGTAAGTGGATGATTATGAATAAAAAAATCAATAGTTCCAACAGGGAGTAAGAGATACGTACCCCTGGTACCCCTGGTAACGAGTGACAGGCGCAATCTGTTTTCAAATAATTACTTCTGAAAGCCGAGACGAGAGAAATTAATTTCTTTGTTACCCCAACAACGATGTGAAACCTATTTTGTGCGTCGTTAGTTAAATTGCGAAATATAAAGCCATATATTCCGCGATAATTTGCATACCGTGACGTTTAACATTCTCTTGTTAATCTAAAAACCATGTGCATTATAAATTGCTTTTGCATATGCATGTGTTATGCGGTATACGCTATGTATTTATATATTAGTTTATTTTATATGTAAATATAGGAATAAAAGGATAATATTTCCTTCTGTCTTTTTCAATGCAGGATAATATGGTTTCCGGCGCATTTTACATCAAGCAAGAATCGACTCGATCCCGAGTAAGTTTAGAAAGAAAGAAAGAAAAATATTTTATTGTCCACAACAAAAGATATGTTATTATAAAACATAATCGTACACAACAGTTTGACATACATATTAATATTGCGAACAATAGATGTAGACAATTTACATAATATGTCTAACATAAAATAATAATTTATAATAATTACATATAATTAGTATATTTTTTATAGACGAGCGGGCAAACGAACAATCTTTTCACCTAGTTGTAAGTGATAGCGACAACCATAGACACCCGCTACATCAGCAGGTGCGTTACCGGCCATTCAAATATGAGTATACTCTTTCCTTGAAGGTTCCTAAGTCGTATGTGTTCAGAAAGTTCAGTAGGAGGCAGCTGGTTATATAATGGTCGGGCGTGGTATCAAATGTCTTAAAAATCGAATTGTTGTGGATTTCCGGACATCGAGGTGGTGTGGGTGAAATTTTGAATTTCGACGCGATACCCGGTGGTGGTATTTTAGACAATTCCTCAGAATACTCCCCGTGGCAGAGGTAGGTTTTTTGTAGGCTATTATAATATCAGTCATTCAAACGATGGGAGAATCTACTAGTTTATTAGATCGTGATGTCTATCACTGGTGTAATATAAACGCTAATTACGTTAAATAAAAACTACCATTAAACTACACGATCCTACCATATCGTAGTAATAAACATCGATTGCTTCGTCCGTCGATTGTAAAACTTATTGTGAACAATCGTAGACTGATAGTAAATGGAAAGCCTAAAGCTTCATATCACAAGTTCCTACACAAAAACACACTGTCACACACACACTGTTTTTCTGTCCGTCTGTCTATCACCAAGCAGTATCTCAAGAACCACGATAGTTAGACAGTTCATTTTTTTAAAGATGATGTATTACTGTTAACAAAAACAAAATATGATGGCAATTCAAATTCAGGACCTCAATATAAATATAAACGCGGTAAGCATCTGAACAAACATATATTTACATATATTATTCAATTTATTAATTAACGATCTTCATTTTGGAGGTTGGACAGGAGTTGCGACATTGTCATAATAAGTCTACTTATTATGACAATGTCGCAACTCCTCTGAAAGAACTTGAACATAATCGGCCTTCTCAAAGCAACTGATGCCCAGTATTATGTGAACCTTCAAACAATATAAAGTATGTATAAAATATATCTTAGAATGGGTTTATCAAGAAAACAGGCAGCTGCAAACTTTTCTCAGTAATTTATGAACCAACAACCAAGTTTAGTATAATATTTAAGTTAAGGTGTAGTACAATAAGACAAGTAAAGTTTCTTTAGTTTGTATGAACTAAAAATAATATATTGCAATTGCCTTAAATTCATTCTTCTTATGTTTATGCAGGTTTATGTCCCTTTTATGCCTATAGAATAGTTTTCTGTTTGAGAAAAAAAATAAAAAAAAGATTTGTATTATATACGGCCAATCTCAGAAATCTAATAAAAGAAAGAAAAAAAGAGGCCAATGTGAATTACAAAAACAAAAATTGATTTTATTCATTTTAATTAAAAAAAATCGAAATGTACACAATGTTTTATGATTTTTTTTTTCCAACAAGAAATACTAGGTATATTCCACGGTACTTGAAAACCTAAGGCTCTAAATCTATATTACAATTTATATAAATTGTTGTACAACTTCTTTTCACTGCTTTTATCATGATTACAGATTTTTATATAATCAAAGTTTGGCATACTTAGCAGCCATGGACATGATTTACCAATCTTAACTACTAACTGGTACAAAAATTTATTAGCACGACCCAAATCGAGATTAACTAACGTTTGATCCGATGGAATTAAGCTCAATCACTGAGAGAGGGGGTTTATCATTAGATGGCTAACAGGGACTGACGTGCTAAGTCATCGTCTTTGGAAATTTGGTACAAGATAGTCGAATAAGGACTAAATGTGTGGAGGTATACTGATTACAATACAATCTGATTTTGTTAATATTTTGATTACGACCAATACGTTTTCCTAGAAATCTAGGAATATACGACGAGAAATTATCGAAGTTACTAAAATTGTTATGTTTACTTAATAATAATTTCTCGGGCTTGTTTCGTAAAGTTGACAGAAGGATTTATTTTACTTATGCTATTTTAATTAAAACTGGTAAAGTTTGCGAAGAATTTAGCTAAACATAAGCTTAGTTTATAATTTGGCTTCTAAAAAAATGTGTAAAAATATTTTAAATAACGTAGTTACTTTAATTACTAAAACTATTGTAACTGCGAAATAAAAGTGAAAAACACGGTAAATATGATAATAGGTGTAAAATTTTACGTTCATTCATCAATACGCATTTTCATAGTTATGAATAATAAATTATAAAACTTGTAATTACTGTTTACTAGAACATTGGGCAGGTATATAACCTAGATTTGCTCATTGCATGGACCCGGTGGTTTTTTTTAAATGTTACTTGGATAAGCAAACGGGCAAACGTGCCACCTGATGGTAAGCGGTCGACGTCGCCCATGAACATAAACTAGTTTACCTGGAACGAGCCCAGGCAACTCATCTATGTGTTGCCTATCCTGAGACATAAGATGTTAAGTCTCGGTGCCAGTAATTACACTGCCTGTCTTGCCCTTCTCTCCGAAACACAGCAAAGCTGTTACACGGGAGAAACAAGCAAGATGGTGATACCCATGCAGCCGGGAGCGCGGCAGGGCGCTTCCCTCCCACCGGTATGCCTTAACGCATTCCCTAGCGAAACAAAAAGAAAGTCACATACGGCAACTACTATTAAATAAAATAATTTTCTTCAGGATGCAAATATTATTTAATCATAGTTTGCTTAAAGTAGAATACACAGATAAATTTTAGTAACATTCTAATATTGTGTCTAAACAAGTTTTTACGTGGTTGATATCATTAAAGTTCTGCTTGAATTTCAAAATTGAAGAAATAAATGTTCGAAATAATATCATTTACATATATATTAGACATAATTTACATATTATATACTAGAAACAATTTCACGATCTAGTATTATCATCTTCAAAGACTTATAAATTTTATGTGAGTTTTTAGATACAAATTTCAATTTTGAATACATTACTTAACATTTTATGAAATCGATGGGCAGGCAAATAAAAAAAGTTTTTCATCATAATATAAGAATATGTCTTTATTTAAAGATATTAATTAAAATAACATTCCAGTTAATAAATAAAATTTGTCAATAAGGAGCCTCTTTTAAACATTTATTATAAGTAATCTTGGTAACATTTTATCATTATCGATAAAATGTTACCAAGAATATTAATTTTACCAATATTACCAATTTTACGATAACGCATGGTTTGAAGTGCTGGCTAGCAAGCGCGGAAAAAGTCACTGTTGTGCGAATAATCCCCCACCAACTAGGGACATCCAGCCTTCTTACAACTGCACATTATGTGGTTGAATCTGTAGGTCCCGGATTAACTTAATGAGCAACGAAAAATGAAAAGCTCCAAATAATTGATGCTGCTTAAATCATCTTTTAAAGATGCAATAGGCCAATGATGATGATGGCAACATTTTGTAAAATTATTTTTATTAACAAAATATAATATATAATTGTAATAATACAATAAATTAAGAGTGAGTAAAATAAACGTGAAATATTAAGGATATAAAGGGATAATTCCTTTCGTCGGATAATATTTTTCCGCTAATGCGTCGTGCACTCGGTGGGTACATCCTCGATTCTGTCGTGGCGAGGCCGAGTAGCGATAATTTTGCGAAAATGGCCGCCTTGTCGACACCAGAGTCGCTGCTACGAGCTCAGCTGAAATAATAAGTACATTATGATTTTAGACGGCCCACCGCTTAAAGTGTTTGAAGGTGTAATGTAGACGAAGACGGGGCTTTGGGAAAATATGTGGCTTTTATGTCGCTCGCTTTGTTCAAGTGATATATTATCTTTACGAGTTTTTGTAACTAGTAGAAAAGTGGAGTTGTAATAGGTTGTTTTTATCTTTTTAAAGGAATTAGATATACAAATTGTATGAAGTGATTAATATTTTAACGCAAAAATATCTTTGATTTTCAGTATCAAACTCAACAAACTTCTATACAAATTACTTAATTTTATAACAACAAATATACACATTTGGATTGTTCATATAGGCCTTGTATATGTCCGTACATAATATTATATAAAACCGTATATTGCAGCCGTACAAAATATTTTCATCTGGCGCATTCCAGCTATGACGTATTCCGATGGATGATTGCTGCTGGTGTATTGTATGAAGTCAAAAAAGGTTTCATGTATCTTTTTTGAATTTTGCAGGATCATGGATACTAACCTAATGTCTTAATATTTCAGCCGAGATAGAGTTGCAATGGTTTATCAAATCTCGTCTTTACCCAAGAAAGAGTCAAACAGCTTGGTTAGATCTCGACTTCTCCTCATGTTTTTGTCAGAAGAAGAGTCGCAATGGTTTACCTAGATCTCGTTTTAATCCAAGATGAGTTGAAATAGCTTACATATATAGTTTACCGGAGTTTAATTGTAATGGCTTTTTCGTTTACTCAACCAAGAGTCACGCTGGCTTACCTTAATCTCGTTTTTACCCGAAAACAGTCGCCATTGATTTCTTAGATTGAGTCTTTATAACAGAAAGAGATGTTACCTTACCTGCATCTTGTCTTTACCAGAGAAAGCGTCTCATTGGCCTTTCTTTTTCTTTAACGCTGGGAAACATTCTGAGGCATCACGCGGGCGAGTGAGTCTCCCCAGTACGGATGTGGGACTCGCTGCACCCAAAAGGGGGTAAGTTAACGCAGCTCTACCCATCAAAACCCGGCGAGTGTCACCAATGCCGCCTTTGGTGAGGTGCCCCGGATCTGTTGAGCAAATAGGGCACCTCGACGGCTAGTCAGTTCATCAGGGGACCGACGCCACCTTCATAGAGTGTGTCTCGCACCAAAGAACAACCTCTGCCAACGTCGGGACAGTACAATGGGATGAGGTTCCCGTGCTCTTTTGTCCCCTCTTCTTATAAGAGGGGTACAAAGAGCCCCCTCGGCTCAATTCGCTTCGCCCAAGGTACCGCCAAGACAAGGCCTGAACCATGGTGGGGCGTCTTATTGGCCTGCCTAATCTCTTCTTTACCCGTGAAAGAGTCGCAATTGCTTACCTAAATCACATTTGATCTAGAAACCCAAATTCAATGCAATCATCATCTAGAATGCATATGCAGTGTATACTGATGGCCAGATCCTTTAATAATGAACAGACAATTATCGGAGCCACGTAACGTCAATACTGCTCATTTGCGTATTAACTATTTGATTCTAGTTAGTGCAAATCTGTTTATATTTCTGTACATGAATTTTTTTATCATATTATGTGTGAATATTTACTAATTGTTTCCTAATATTTACGCAAATTTCACACATCATAATGATCACGGAAGTCCTCCCGTGATGCTGTAAATCTTAATAAACCGCGATATAAACTGTTAAACGTTGTTCATTATAATATTCACAAAATGATTTCCGTAAATAGCTTTAGACTTGAATATAAGTGACGCCCAAATACGTCAGAAGTTTTGATCGTAAAAATAGGTCACAATTCACAATTGGCAAAAATGATAGTTATATTTCTTGATGTTCCAATCGGCGGACAAAAAAGTACCTACTTAACTATTTTGTGTCTATTTATATTTGGACTAACTTTTATATCTTGTGTTATTACGAAAATTAAATATTTCACAACAAAAACTTTTTTAAAGTAAATCTAACATAAATGTACAAGTTATTTAAGTATATTAAAACGATAAATATACGAGTATTCAGTGTAGCGTGCTCGCGACTGGCCTCTTGTCGAAATAAGCCGCAAAGTATCTTCTTGATGTATTCCGGCTGAGCGCTTGAGAGCGAAAGCTTACCGTTTCGACCTCGTTTTTACCGTGCTGTGAAATATATAACGCAATAAACTATTACTAATAGAGATGATCTTATCATTATGGTAATTAGTTTTTAGATATACTTTTTTTTGTATATTCGAGTTATAATAAATACCGCTGTAGTATACAGTGGAAGATCATATGTGGTCACGATCCTCAGCAGTGAGGGAACGATGATGAAGAAGAAGAAGTAGTGAGATAACTTATAAATTTCGGAGTTTCGCAGCTGTACCTTTATATGCGTCCAAAATAGAGATGAGTCTATTTTTAGAAAATTTTGACGTCCCGTGTTTCATTGATAAAGGATTTTTGTTGTAAGAATAGATTTGATAAAAGTCTCTAGGAAAAATAATAATTATTAAGTAAGTACTAGGATAGATATATTATATATATATATATATATATATATATATATATATATATCATAAAAGTTATAATTTTTTCACTTAAAGGCATTTAAATTAAGCCATTTTAGTGGATCGTATCAAGATAGGCAAGACATCTATTAATTATGCTATATGTATAGATGTCTAAATTATATAATAATAATAATGTCTATGGACGCTTTTACACCACGTCAATCTGGTCCCGTGGTAAGTTCTCGAAGAACTTGTGTTGCAGGTACCAGACAACGGAAATATATTAAATGCTTTTATACTATACATAATTATATTTAAGATATTTATTATATAATACACATCCATGACCCAGGAACACAGAAAATATTTTTGTTCCCTGGAGGGATTCGAACCCGCAACCTCCGGCTTGAGCGCCTACGCGCTTACCACTGGCTCAGTGGTAAGCGCGTAGGTCGTCAAATATAATTAAATGAGCGTTATAAGTTTTTTTCATCACGATCATTTAATTTAATGAGGCCTACGTCCGGTAGTGGAGCCATACTGGATGACGATGATGGTGATGATGATGATGATGATAGTGAATTATTTTCATGTTATAATAAACAAAAATACATTCAGTGAATATCTATTAACGAGTGACAAAATTCTGGTAGGATTAATTTCTAGAAATTATGACAAAAATGTAATTTGCAGGCAATATTTTTGGTTCGTTCTTTTTACTATCTATAGTCAGTACTCTTAATTTTATATACTCATTTTTTTCAGATTTTAAAATGAGAATTTCTCGAAACAAGTGGTTTTCTATAACAAAGATTAATCATGTGGCCCGATTTCAAGTGGATATTGATTTTACGCTACAGCTAATTGATTTACTGTCAACGATATAATGTCCATAGACAGCGTAAACAGTAGCGGGAAAAAAAAATATGGGAAGAAAATCAGCGATTATTCACCCATATGAACAAGAAATATGTTATACATATTATTATAACATGAAATAAGATTACGAAGAAAAAAATATATACTTAGTAGTTCTCAAGATACAAGCAGAAGTTTAGTTCCGCTGGGGACAGGCCATTGGTTTGATTAAATAGATGTTTTTGTCCGGGATCGTATGTGTACTTCTAAAATTATTCCATAAAAATATTATATTTTTTAATAAGCATTAAGAAAATTTGATTCACGTGAAATAAAGAAAACTTACGCCGACAGAAACTTACTTCTAAACTACTGTACAAAAATGTGTCACGCTGCGCAGGAGCTGAGCGTGCAAGCGAGAGCGTCTGGGCTCGTACACTTAAGGTTTCGAAAAGCGGGTTATATGAAATAATATAACAAAAAATTTAAGGTTTTCAGATATTTCCTTTGACTTATGTTATGAAACCTAGTTTTTTACCAACTTTAATAATTCTATGTCAATGGGAAGTACTCATATATAGGTTTTAATTTGACAGACCGACTGACAGACAAATAAACAGACATGTCGCTTTGTCATATGATCAATCTGTCGTATGGAGAACGGGGTGATCTTATAAGGCATCAGTTTTGTCATATTACGGAACCCAAAAAATTAAGATTAATGCATGAAATGCATGTATGGATTGGAAATAAAATCTTCGAGTTCAGAATTACTTTACTTAAGGTAATTTTTTTTTAATAAAACGATTTTCCAATCTATTTAATTGGTATGTGATAAAACCAGTCAATTATGCATGATTTTTAACGATGGAATTGTAAACAAATTTTAATTACAATGATCGCCATTGGAGTGAGTAAATTGTTTACAAATGACATGAACGAGATCGATCGACTTTAAAGTAAGCAAGCATTTTAATTTGTGCGTACAAACGTGATACAAGCGGGAACCGCTCTCAAAATTTAAATAAGCGAAATAAGAAGTAATCCCGAACACAAATTGAATACATGATTTTGTTGGCTTACGGAATTGTTTGGCTTTTTATCCCCCGCCTTTTCCTAAACGTGTACATTTCAATGAAATTGTATTTTACGATTGGAATATTTAAATTCGCCGAGTGAGACGAACGTCCCCTGCTTGTAAAACGAGATTCAATCAAGTAGGGATTTGATTGTTGTCTCATTTATATAAATGGACGAAGAACCTTTTGTTCAATTATGATTTTGATTATTTATTTGATTATACTGAGTTTTTCAAGCTAAACTAAAAAAACTTTCATTTTATGTATGGTAATAAAATATTACTTTAATGGTGGTGCCACACTGCTCTTATAAAATGTTTATAACGTTTGTAAACATTTTTGAACATTTTTTAACAAGCATTATGCAAAGTTAAATAGTTGTTGCTAAATGTTTAAAAATGTTTACTAACGTTTGTAAGCATTTTATAGCAGCAGTATGGCAGCACTATTAGATACATTTCACGTTTCTGAATAACGTGATTTCTAGTATAATAATTTTTACCGGTGGGAGGGATGCCGAGAGCGGCACAACCGCTCTCGGCTGCATGGGTACCGCCATCCTACTTAATTCTTCCGTGTAACAGCTTTGCTGTGTTTAGGAAAAAAGGACAGGCATGCAGTGTAATTAATGATACAGAGACTTAGCAGAATTCGATAATGTTCATGGGTGACGCTGATCACTCACAATTAGGTGGCACTTTTACCACCGTTTGTTATTATTTAAATTGTTATAAATTAAATGATTACATTATTAATATAAACATACGTATTCATAACAACATAAAATATATTTACATGTAAAGAAAATACGGTATTCTATTTACAAATACTTTATTTGATAGGTCTACAATATGAAACAATCCCTGCAGCACGGATGTCCGATTAACACAATCGAGTATCCTTGTTCGCAATGTAATCCGGCAGAGTAATGTCCTTCTCAAAGTATACTCTTAGAATGCACCGCAATACTGCCACGGTCGCCCTTTTATACCAAACTATGTATGTGTCGATCGCGAACGAACGAATAAAACGACCCGGGTCGAAAGATCCACGCGAACGATCGGGTCATTTCGAAAAATATGATTCGTTCACTAGATCGACCCATGAGCCACGATCCGTGTAACAAAACCTATGTATATGTAGATCGCGACTCGCGATTTGCGAATGAACGAATCAAACGACCCGAGTGTCAAGATCCGTGCTTCGCGCGAATGATAGGGTCGTTTCGAAAATTATAATGCCGGCTGCCGCGTCTCAGTCGATCGTTCGTCGCATTTGAATTATTGTTTAGATCTCACTGCAATCGAACTATAGCAGTTCCTTCATACTTTACAGTTAACTATTGTTTTTTATTGTATTGTATAATTATTTATTATACAATATTGTATTATTACAGTATAATAATATATTACATAGTTATATAGTAGGTATAATATTAGGTATTGACTACTGAATAATTTATTCCTTTGCGTTTATGATATTAGTAGGATTTAAATGTTTTGTAGTCAAATTTATTAATACAAGTTAAAAATTTTGTGATGTTACGACCCATTTGGTTGTGTGTACCTACACAATCTATACATCTATTCGGATAAATAAATTTGAAGTGTCTTTTTCTACTATTAAATTAACCGCTTTTTATTAAATGGATATGGTTGTGTATACGGGACATATAATAAAATAGAATTTAGTATTTTTGTCTGTCTGTCCGTCTGTCTGTTTGTTCCGGCTAATTTCTGAAACGGCTGGGCCGATTTAGATGGAACTTTCACTGGCAGATAACTGATGTTATACGTATATATAATAAGTTAGTTATATCATCAATCTACGTACGGCTGTAATTTTAAGATGACGCGGGCGAAGCTGCGGGCAACAGCTAGTTGACAATATTAGTCGATAGGTTCGCAACTCGCCAACTAAACAAGGAACTAAGCGGCTTGGTTCGTGAGCTAGTTTTTTGTTCCGAGACTACCAAGTACATACCGAATGCTTTAGTGAACCAATCGATCGATTGAACGGGTCGAAAGAACCGGGTCATTTTTTGAATGGTTCAGTATGGACCCGGGTCTTTAAAATTGAACGAGCTACACATACTAATACCAAACTAACAATAGACAAACCTACAACTATCAACACCCACAAAATCAACATTTCTTTATTGATATTTCTTAATAATTATTTAATCGATAATAATATAAATAATTAAAACTACTAAAAATCATGACATACAATTGTCTATTGGTGATATTCGAACTCACGTGTAGTGCTCACTACATCAGCCGGTCGTCAAATGCCAAACTATACATAATATTATACGAAACTAACGTAAATTACTCATATTAATTTAATACGTTGTAAACATAAACCGCAACATACATTATTAACATATAGTTTTATTAAACTTTCACCCATCACGTAAAGCTTCACCCATACTGCTATCAAAATGAAACCCCAACATATTATAACATGTTTAGTTTGTGAGCGCCGATGGTCGTGCAGAGGCACCTTTTCTTGAACAAGGATCACTTTCGTTTTAGTATTATGAATAATAACCACTAGGTAAAAAAGAACATTTAAAGCATAAAAATAAACGTTAATTAAAACATTTAAAAGTAATACAATCTTAAAAGTTGCATTAGTTAACAAAGTTATCAGTTAATAGGGTTATCTCAGTAAAATTGTTGAGCTTACATCTATTTTATACATTGCGAAACCGGTGAATTTCACGGTTCTACCTACATACCTACATACCTTGGATTAGATGTGGGTTACATATAATTTATCATATAATTTTATCCCAAATAATTCATAATTCCTACGGCATATTGTTTTCTAATAATATATAATTTTTGAATAACTTTGTAATTATAAGACGTATGACACCTGAGTCCTCCCGTGACCATGGTTGCTGTAAAGTATCCGAAACGTCGGGCTTGTATAAATCTTAATATACCGCGATAAACTCCGTAAAAATTGTTTCATTCCTACGGCAATTACATTTGCCTTATTATTATTATTAGTAATTCATAATTACGTCAATTGAAATGTCAAAAACGACAAAATATATAATTGTCGAATGCACAAAATCTATATCTCCTAATTTTTAATTTATATAATATCTTACTTAAAAATGAGCATGCACTGTAATATTAACTTTGTATTATTTAGTATGGGTGCTATGAAATATGAGTACAATTTATTTTATCATTTTGGGTATTTTTTTTTTTTAAATAATTCAATTTTCTGGTATAAAAAATAGTT
This sequence comes from Helleia helle, assembly GCA_963853865.1. NCBI lineage: Eukaryota > Metazoa > Arthropoda > Insecta > Lepidoptera > Lycaenidae > Helleia > Helleia helle. The sequence continues at coordinate 10,172,364 of OY971418.1, read as the reverse complement.
TTATTTTATGGTTTTACCTATATTAAATGAACATAATTACAAAATATGTTGCATTCATACAAATATTTTTCATAAATCAAGTTAGAATATTTCGTCCAAAGTGGAGCTCCACTTAGAACCATCTCAAGTGGCCTTTGTAAAAGTGGTTACCTTGTGTTTATCGGCTTGCTAGCTGTCATACTTCACTGTCAATACCTTTCTATGTGTAAAAAAGAGACAAAACGTATTCGTTGGTGTTTATTTTAATAAAACTTTAACTCGAACGACGGAGCCCTTTCGAGGTTCTTCCACATATGCGCCGAATAAATAGTTATAATATTAGAATATATATAATTCAAATATATAAATCTAATCATATATATAATATATATTTTAAAAAAACTTCCTTTTATTCCAGATTACATAGGTATAATAAGTCTAGCAGCGTAACATAAATAACATTTCCTTTTATTCAATCAAATAGTTTTAGTCAATAAATCGTTTGATAGTAGAAGTCTTAAAGCACCTAATGTACATAACAAGAAACAATAGCAGGCGACTCTACGTAAGTCCCTAGTTTCCTTAACAAGCCGTTGGATGACGGCCAAAACAACAAACGCTGTTAAGCAGAGTACACAACCTTAATTGATAACTACCACTTGTATTTTGGATATGAGATTAATGAGTCACATCGCTTAGACGAGATCAATCTTAGTTACCCTTGAAATATCCGAATATAAGGTTTATGCGATGCTTGTTGGTGTATTCTTCTTTGTTATTAGATTAGACAGTATTTGATTAAAATTGTATATACAAATTTGGCAAAGGATGGGCAGTCTTGGCGTTTATTGAGGGAGAATGGATAGAGGCTGATGGTGATGATGACGATGATACAAATTTGAAACAATATCATCACTATTAAATTAAAATTAATTTATGTTATATTATAATCGAAATGACTTGAAAAAGAGGAACATTTACTACATACGTTTACATTTTTACTTTAGGTAACGAAAGTTATAAAACATACATACAGATGCAATATCTCACTAGCCAAAGAGGCAAAAGATTATGATAGTTAGTTACATACTGTTAAACACATAATATAATTATAATATTATTTGGATAAAATTAATTATAAGTTAGTCTACGAAGCAGGAGTCTACGAAACATCTACGCGTGAGCTGTGTGCTACGCCAGGAGCTACGACGTAACCACGTCTACAGGTGCCCCTTTACCGCATGAATCTATCACACGTGGAAGAGCCGTACAATTTTGACAAAATTAATATTACATACGTACAGTATAGCAACAACTGGCGCCGTTTCAGAACTCTGAATTCGACATATTGTAATAGTGCGGTTCCTGCGTGTCTGAACAAGCCCAAAATAAATATCTACATATATATAAAGAAGACCCGCGTGGCTCCCTCGCGATTCTGAAATCTCGCGGTTGTCCCCGTGTCTGTACAAGCCCTTAAACCAATATTTTAAATAAATGCTCTAAACAGCTGATAAGCAAACAAACTTAACTGTAGCTAAAAAGTACTGTAGCTGTAAAAGCTTGCCGCGTGTTTCACAATCAATTTTGACTCATATACGTGGCATGAATAATAAAAAAATTAAAATTGTTTAAAAAAATATTTATTACAATCATAACATACTCATAAATGTAAACATGATTGAAAATTAATTAATAATAAAACCTCGTTGTATACAATATATTGTATTATTTAAAAAATAGTTTCACAAATATGCGATATTGTACTCCTACTATTGTACTACTATTGATGTTTCCATAAATGCCAGAAGCGATCCAATAGTCAATATTACTATTGTTTGTTGATTTTCAATTTATACTAATATTATAAAGCTGAAGAGTTTGTTTGTTTGTTTGAACGCGCTAATATCAGGAACTACTGGTCCGATTTGAAAAATTATTTCAGTGTTAGACAGCTTATTTATCGAGGAAGGCTATAGGCTATATATTATAACATCACGCTGTGACTTATAGGAGTTGAGTAACGCGGGCGAAGCTGCAGGCAACAGCTATAAAACAATAACTTGAGTGCAAATGTTTGATTTAGAAATTCTTTTAATTAAATTTAGAATTTTTTTTTTAACTTTTAATTTAGAAAAACTTGTAGAGAATATCTTCATTTATATTATGTAATAGACTAATTATTGACTTCAATATAGTTAATGATATTTTAATGAAACTTCTTAGAACTTTACTAAGAACTTTTTATTAAGGGCATAAATTATGAGTCAAGAAATTATGACTCATTAAGAGTTCAAGATTTTGTAATTTCAATTTAAAAATTATTTATTACCAAAGAACAATAAATACCACAAATTAGTGTTTCGGCTTTAATTTAATGACATTTTAAGTAATGATTCTAGATTTTATTAAATTTTCAAGTTATATATTTAAATATCAATTCATAAAATATTTTATGTTAAGGAAGAGTGTATTCAGAGCTTTACGTGCACAAAACAGTGAACGTTCTTGTATATCTTCTATACGAGCCCTCTTTTTGGGTAAAAAGACAAGAAAACGCTACTTAAAAGTATATAGAAAATAGCAATGTTTCGGTGTGTAAGGGGAATAAAAACTAAAGATATAGAGAAACTTATAAAGATACAATATATAGATTGTGTTCTTATTCCATTAGAATAGGTCAATCTATTACCACACTCTGGGAATAAGGCATTCTCCCGGGCATTTCAGGATAAGATGTTAAAATTGTTATATAATATATATTATTTGAAAAGATTAGTTCCACTGAGTTTGTTTCGCCGGTTCTTCTCAGTGGGCTTACCTTGGAACCGGTGGTAGATTCAATTGACGTTCAAAAAGATACTGTATTAGTACTAAAAATTGATTTGATTTATTGATCGATTAATTATTACTATCATTTTATTGATTCTTAATAAAAATTGCCTAAAGGTTTTATTAGTCAATGTTTCTGATTCCGGATTAATCTGGGTGTGTTGGACTGTCACCGTTGCTTTCGAAACCTACGTAAAATAGAATCTTTACGGCGCGCAAGTAGGAGCCTGGTAGATCCCACTATCCATTCTTAATTATATTCCTTCCTATCATAACTCTTTTCCCATACTTAATTTTTGTCTTTCCCTTCCTCAATTACTCGTTTTATTAATATTTATATTTTTTAATTTAATTAATTTTTAATTTAATAAGATCGACGCATTCTAAACTTTTTTAAACATCAGTGGCTGGTGGTTACCATTTTAAGGACCGGTTGGTCGCATACAGTAATTAAAATCATAGAAATAAATTTCGTATCGAAATTCGCAAATTGGTCCAGGTCGTTCACCAGTTCAAAATGACCTGTTACTAATTGACTTGCAGATTTACACGGTTTACTAGATCGTGTATTTCCTGTTCGTTTTATTCCCTGGAGTATTTCTCTTAGTGCGCTGATAAAGTTCAAAAGGAAGCAGTTTGTCACTTGCCACTTTGGTGTAGTTTTCGAAAATTCCCCGAGGTGTGGTCTGATTTTGACTTTCGTAAATCACTGCTAACTTCACGGTTATTAAAGAACCAATTTTGCCGAAAAAAACTTATTATTGATCAATTTTGCTTGAATTTCACTATAATAATAATAATGAATATTAATAATAATGAATACTATATAATAATAATGAAACAACTTTTACGGATTTCATCGCGGTTTATTAAGGCTTTCAGGCTGTTACATTTCCGACGTTTAGGAAAACTCTACAGCAACCGTCCTATGCTGGCCTAGCATGCGCGCACGACAAAATTTTGTCTATCCCTTTCCTTGTATTATCTCTCTATGTACAGTCTCTAGCTAACATGTGTTTTCAATATTAAAAATAAGATTTAGTAATTTAAACTTAAATAAATAAAACCGGGTGCCTATTTTTTGTATACCGTGGCATTTCCCTACTATACTTATATAATTTTGATAAACAGATAGTGTTCTCGTAGTAGCAATCTTCGTATTACGTGGTATTACCCTAACGAAAATCAAGAAAATACTCCATGTAGACATTATCCCTCTCTTTCTTTGTCTAGTCAAGAGATATCTCGGTATACGCATGATAGCTCAGCTGGTCACCATATTACTTATATCAAGACATGAGTTACACTCATTATAATGAAACAATTTTTTACGGATTTTATCGCATTTACAAGCGGTATGTAGATGATACTTTCACAATATTGCCATCTGATAAAGTAACCATATTCTTAAACCATCTCAATTCCATCAATACTAAAATTCAATTCACAATGGAATTATATAGGAAACATACCCATACGGATAGGTATTTAAACGGCGAATCACACCACCATCCAACACAGTTAGCTACCGTGGGTAAATCTTTGTTACAGAGAGCACAAGGGATCTGTGATGAGCAGCACCTGGAGACCGAACTTCAACATGTCAAGCAAGTACTGCGTGACAACAAGCTTCGGGTACCGCGTCTCCGTCACAGTGAACGTGTGAAACCAGCCACCGTCGAGCGAGTACCTGCTGTGCTACCGTTTATGAAAGGCGTCACTGACAAGATTGGCTTCATCCTAAAGCGAGCTTCTATAAAAACTTATTTCAAGCCGCCTAAAAAGATAGGTCAATTCTTACCATCTGTCAAGTGTCATATACCCTTACAAGATGCAGGAGTATACAAGCTTGATTGTGATTGTGGCCTCTCTTATATAGGCCAAACCAAAAGATCAATTAAAACTCGCGTTAAAGAACATATAGCTGACTTAAAACACCGTCGCTACACTAAGTCTGCAATCTGTGAACATAGTCTAGACAAAGCTCGCCATTATATTAGATTTGATAAACCACAGATACTCGCAAAAGAACACCGATTCCAACCAAGGATGATCCGCGAGGCTATTGAAATTAAAAAACATCCAAATTTCAATAGAGAAGATGGCTGGCTCTTACCACCTGCTTGGGATCCCATTATTAAAATAATTAAATCAAAAACCAAGCATAATATGCCACAGATTAAAGATGCAGTTAGCACTTTCTGCGTAGAGAGGACTTATTAAAAGAATGATGTATCATAGGGTAGTTTCGAATAACTTTGTAACATTAGGACATCTGTCACCTCAGTCCTCCCGTGACCATGGTTGCTGTAAAGTATCCGAAATGTCGGGCTTGTAAAAATCTTAATAAACCGCGATAAAATCCGTAAAAAATTGTTTCATTATAATGAGTGAAATTCGCGCAAACATTAGAAAACAATATGAGTTACACTGTACAATTATGAAGAAAAAAATCCTCGGTAAATGATATCCCTCATACAGTCTGTGGGGATTATACCTATTGTTTATTTCTTCCGTCACTCTTTCGCTGTCATAATAAAAGATAAGGATAGAAATTCTATCGGTAGCCTTGTGCCTTTAAGTGGGTAGCGAATGTTATTATAAGTCTCCCACTACGAGGGCACTCCATGGGCTAGTTTCTGAGACTGATCATAAAATACACATTATTAATGTTATTTACACTCGTTTTAATAAATATAACAAAACGAGCAGCGCTCCGCGGTTTCATCCGAGTGCTTCATTCCCGTCAGTAGACGGGAATGGGACAGAGATAGATAGCCTGTATGTTATTCTGATGAGTAATGTTATTGTAAAGTTTCATTAAAATCCATTCAGTAGTTTTTGCGCGAAAGAGTAACAAACATAAATAAAATAAAAATATTTTTATTCAATGTTACATACTACCGGTTCCAAAACTAGTCCACTGAGAAAAACCGGCGAAATAAACTCAGTGACACTAATCTTTTCAATATTTTACAATATAGGTACACATAATATAATTATATAATGAAGACTCGTAGTAAACGCCTCATTTCCAGGGTGTAGTATCTTCAATAAATTATTTTATTTTGTAATATCTTTACCTGTGTGGTAAACGTTTTGAACAGTCTTTTTTTAAAATTTATTTATTGATATTATGTAACCTCCACACATTCTTACAAACTTTCGCGTTTTTAATATTAGTATACATCTTATATATATAACATACTAATATAAATGTAATTACAAAAACCCATTATTATAATATATTCTTATAATATAATATCTTATCCTGCATCATATTCTATGTGCCCATTAGTTGCCATTAAATTAAAAAAGTTTAATATATTAATGGCAAAATTAAGAATAAACTGTGTCCTTTACAAATTGGAGTATTTATGTTCGATGCAGATATTTTAGTGTAGCCGTAGTGACGTCCAAACTCTAAGGGGAACAAAAAACATACTGCAGTACCATGCAGTACAAACGCCAATCCAGAACAACGCTAAAACAACACAGTTTGTCTATTTTAAGCGTTTGATTTTCAGTCATTATTTTATTACTACAAAACCACTGTACAAAGCATTTAACATATATTATTATAAGCGGATAGAGTAGTAATGTCAGCCATAAAATTCCGAAACTGGTAAGTGATTTGTCACTAACGTAATAGAAATTCTCCAACCAGTGATATTCTGTATGTATGTCCCATCAGCCAATATTTTTTTTTTCTTTAACGCCGGGAAATGCTCTGAGGCATCACGCGGGGCAGTGGGTCTCCCAAGACGGGTATGTGGGACTCACTACGCCCGAAAGATGGACGCAGCTCTACCCACTAAAAACCGGCGAGTGCCACCAATGACGCCTTTGGTGAGGTGCCCTGGATCTAATGAGCAAACAGGGCACCTCGACGGCTAGTCAGTCTCTCAAGGGACCGACGCTACCTCAACAGAGGGGTTGTCCCATACCATAGATCAACCCCTCCCAACGTCGGGACAGTACAGTGGGCTGAGGTTCGAGGTTCCCAGCCTCGCCCCTTGACCCCCTGCTCTTTTGTCCAATTCTTCTCATAAGAGGGCTACAAAGAGCAGTTCCCTCGGCTCAATTAGTGAACCATGGTGGGGATCGGCCAATCATCCATCAATGGCCATCAGTCGGCTAATCAGAGCGCAGAACCGGCGCAGCGTCGCAGCACAAATTTGGCGAAATTTATTTTCATTCAAAACACATAACATTACTGCATTATTTTGGTTATAATATGTTCGATGCTACAATAAGCGTATCATTATAAAGGGAAAATTCGATTAGGATCCAATTTTAGTTATTTCTTAAGTAATATATTTTCCCAGCAATATATTTTCTAACGTAATTTTCATATCCAGATCGTGCAGTACTTAATATACATAGCATCAACTATGCTTCTGATCAGACGCTAGGTAGTCATGTCATGTATGACCTGGCATTTACGGGACGAAGTCTACGTCAAGCTGTGCATATAATTTATATATTTATTTATATATATATATATATATATAGCCTATAGTATAAAAAATAAAAATAATTAATAAGTAAAATAATAGTACTACTACTTAGCGATGATGGTTTAGTGGGTATTTCAGCCTCTTCGGTGAGAGATCCGGGTTTGATCCTGACACCTGTGGTGCCATGAAAAGAGCTTTTCTAAATATCTCCGTGCACCTGAACATGGGATTATCGCTTGCTTGCCGATGAAGAAAAACATCTTGAGGAATTTTATATTATAAGCATATGTTTAGTATAGGGAGGGCGGAGGCCTATGTTCAGCAGTGGACGGATAGGGGCTGATGATGATGATGATGATGGTGATGAAATATATATTTAAGTACTTATTTTTTATAACAATTTAAAAAATAAGTTTTTGCTGAGTTTTATTTAATATTTTGTCTTCAGATAAAGTGACCTCAAAGTATCTTTTTATAAAGAAACTAGCTGTTGCCTGCAGCTTCGCCCGCGTTACTCAAGTCCTATAAGTCACAGCGTGATGTTATATAGCCTATAGCCTTCCTCGATAAATGGGCTATCTAACACTGAAAGAATTTTTCAAATCGGACCAGTAGTTCCTGAGATTAGCGCGTTCAAACAAACAAACAAACTCTTCAGCTTTATAATATTAGTATAGATTAGAAAAGAAAGTTTGGGAAAGGAACAAATATATACATATATTTCCCTATGATTATCTATTCTTTAGTAGCTCCGAATTATTTTTACGACTCAAAATGATCGTTATTATAGTATTGGCGCTTTTAGAAAGAAGGGCAGAGCAACTAATACGTGGGTATATTTATTTTACAGGAGTTAACCATTTTACTGAGGTTAAGTTTCTGGAGAGTAAATTTAAATTTTGGACAGCTATTTGGTACTAGACGTAAGACTGCACTAAAATCACCGCGGGTGCCTTCGGCCGGTAATGAGATGCTTCGAAGCTATCAGCAACAAAGCAACTCAGCGACTAGCCTCTAGAGAGATTGGACTCCTCCATATATAGGGGTCACTTCGGGAACCTAGAATTACCTATGATGGCGCTGGGAATGTGCAATGAAGTTTGGTTTGTACCTGACCCATAGCCCCAAATCATGGGACAGACGCGTATGTATCGGAGTTGCCTAGACCTATCACATTAGGGCAAATCTCGGAATCATTTTAAGGCTTAAATCTTGGATAAGTTACTTATGGTAATACTATGCTAATACTTATGAAAATATATATAAGTTTCAGCCACTTGCCTTCAGATGGCTCAACAACTAGTTTTCCAATCGTAAATAACATAAAAAGTTAAACAGTTCACTTCACGTTGTAAAAGATTTATGTTGAAAAATGATTTAGATACGAGTTTTTCAAGCTTCTCCAAGACTTAAAGAGAAAATAAGACTTTAGTAAGATCAGTCATGTGTCGGTACTCGGTATAGCGCAGCTGATATTCATAATATCATTCGCCAGACTAGAAGCGCTTTTCCGTGTCAGTTGTAAATGGGAAAATGAAAGATGGCATTGTATTATGAAATAGAACATAATTTATTTTTCTTCCTTTTCTTAAGGTATACTTACTAATATTATAAATGTGAAAGCGTTGATGTTTGTTACGCATTTGCCACAAAAAATTTGCAATTATTGAAAATCACAATGATTACTTTTTTTAATTTATATTTTTTTGTAGATTGCAAATTTTTCTTTTTTTTGTAAATATACTACACCAATTGTTTTTTTCAATTTTCACAGTTTTTAATGAGTGTTTCTTTTAATCCGAGAGGTTTTGTGTACTTGGTTTTTTTATTTCATATTTTTTGTAAAGATTAGTTTATTTTTTTATTTTTGCTATACGTGTATATAGTTAGACTTGTACTTGGCGCGACATTTTACAGTGAAACTGTTTTATGTGGGATATCTCTTTTTTTTGTAAAGCATATATTAATTAACATAATTACATTTCAAATATTTTAATATTTTAAATATTTATACTTCTTGAGTAATTCATTTCAAATACTTTAAAATTTTAAACTTAAACTTCTTAAGTAATTCATCAAAATTTTTGTTCTTAAATTTTCTCAAATAATTTAATAATAAAAGAGGTTAGTACTATTACAATACTTTTACTTTAAATGACGCTTGTGACTGACCAGTGACCAATGCAACATCGTCATATTTTTTTAAATGTTATTTTGATTTTCAAAATTAACATAGAGCATGCGTTCCTGTTATTCCTCATGTTTAAATATTTAGAGTGTAAAAGGGAACGTTAGATACCAGATGGCGCAACATGCAACTTGATCGGCTGTTCAAATCAATAATTAAATTAAAGTAAATTATTATATTTGCTTATTAGTAAATCATGTAATAATAAGCTCAAATATGTAATTAAAAAATTTAATATTTTTTGTTCTTGTCCAATATATGATTCATTATTATTTACCATGAATTTATTAAGTTATAGTTGCACACTGCCATGCCTTCAGAATAAAAAAAAATTCAAAACTTTAGATGTATTACTTTCTTTATTGTTTTCTTAAGAATAATTGAAATCCAACTCCATACGAAGAAAGTCATAAATTTACTTGATACCAATGTACTTATTATTATGTTTATTGTCCTTTAAGGCCTTTAAATATTCTCCTTATATAATATTCTCCAGAAGCTAAAAAAATGTAAAACAGTAAGGAAATAACTTCAAATGAAAATAATTAAAATTAAGAAATACTACACACATAATGTCTCGCAATTTTTGTTTATAACCAGCTCTTTTCCGCTTAAAGTTTTTTTTATTGCACGGTCTGTTACAATGGGAAAACAAATTGTATTGACAATAATAAAAGTATGACAAGTCAGAAATTTGAAGTAAAATTACTTACATAATATCATAATCAATACAGAAATTAACTTGTCTGTCTCTATTTGATTATTGGAGCAAATATAAGTCATGAACATATAATGCTATAACAATTTTTACATCATTATTCATTTTTGTAAAAACACATGGCTCTATACTAGTGGTGGTTAATATAACGCATAGCGCCATAACGTAGCGCGCTATTCATACTCATACGTATGAATAGCGCGCGTACGCTATATAAATTCCTATTCGGCGCTATAACGTAGCGCCTCGCTAAATTTGGTATGTAGCGAGGCGGCTAGCGTAGGCCGTAGTTATAACTTTATAACATTCGAACTACGCCGACGTGCTAGATCGTAGACGCTAGACGTTATAATTTATAGTTTATACGTCAGTCAGCGTCGAGCGCGCGCTCGCGTTAGATGTGTCGTGCGCTATCCCGGCCGGCTTACGCGAGTTACGTAATTCTAATCTTGCGAGTACACGTTATAATATAGTCTATAAAATAGCGCGCTAGAAAAATATAGTTTATAGTCCATAGCACGTTATCATAAAATAGTTTATTTGCACACCACTACTCTATACGACTCCTTTTGAAACCTAACTCACATAAACATTGCTCCACTGTCTAATACCATGATCTAGATGACTGCTTTAAACCATAAATTACTTTGTTTAACAATCTTATTCTTATTTGAATCACAATTAATAACTAGTTGAACCTTATAAATGTCCTCTTTAAGAAAACCATTTAAGAATGCTGTTTTAACATCTAAATGAGTGACATCTAAATTTAACTGAACAGATAGTGCGAACAATAATTTCAAAGTGGAATGTCTGACATCTGGCGAGAAAGTCTATTCATAATCAATACCAGGCCTCTGTGTAACCTTGTACCCTTAGCCACTAAACATGCTCTGTAACATAATTATCACTATTTAATTTCCTTTTATATACCCACTTGCACTGTACTAAAGTTTAATCAAAAGGTAATTCACTCACAGGAACCCATGCATCATTTTCGTCAAAAGCTTGCATGCAGCTTTTCCTCTATTGCCTCAATCCACTTGTCTCTTTCTGGGCTCTCCAGAGCTTCATGAACACAGACTGGATCATTAGTAACATTTGGACTCAACGTTGTACATAGATTTGGAAATCTATAACGCTCTGGCAGCTTTTTTATTCACTTAATTTGGGTCCCTCTTTACTAAAAGTAAATGGTACTGGTTCCTCATTTTCTTCTTCAGATTGCTGTCTGTGTATGATATTCCCGTAACTGCTCCATCTTTCATTTTATTCTGGTCATTTATATTCAAATGGCCAATCTCCTATGACACTCTTCACTAATTACTGTTGAAGTAGGAGTAAAAAAACATTGTTTATGTTCCATGACCAACTTATAAACACCATCTTCTTGGTTTGCTACAGCCACCAAACTGTTTTTTCTATTGTAAACATAACAGCATTTCTCCTTTAACCCCACATTGTTTCCATTCTTGATAAGTTGAATAATATTATACTAATATAGAGTATAGCAAAAATTTAATACCAATTTAATTGGTAGGAGATGAAGTCAAGAAACAAACTCCAGCGGCATTTATTATGCGGTTATGTCTAATTTTTAGAGTTTTGACCGAATAAAATCGGTTGAAACTAAAAAAAAAATACATTAAAATCACATTAAAGCACCACAATTACATAGATAGAGATAGTACATCTCACTTTGTTAAATAATTATTTCTCAAAAAATAATTAGACTGTATTGTCATTTTTCTTTCCAATTGGCATTTTCTGTTGGAACCGGCTAAGACCTGAGGCCATGCTGCATATCTGTTGTGTTAACAAAAATATCTTGTCTGTGCTTTGGAGAAACGGCGAAAAATGCCAAAAAGCGCGGCTCTGCCCCTCTAGCACCCATCAATCAACTATCACTTCCCATTCTATTCACCCAGAACAGTTCACCATAATATTCGCCAACGAATCACATTATATATTACACAGATTAAGTTTTAAAAACAAACACTACAGAAAACCATCAGAACAGTCCTACAATAGAAAACCACTCCAGAACAGTTCTCCACAATATTCGCCAACCAATCACAATATACAGTTTTTAAAACAAATACTAGTAAATCACTCAGAATGAACAAAACACAAAATAACAATTAATTAACGGGAAACTGGGAAGAAACGAAGAAGATTGAGCTCTTAACAGAAACGAATATATGAAACAAAAGACGTTTATCAAATAAAAATACGACAGAAAAAATATATTATACGAAAGACGTTTATCAAATATAAAATATGACAGAAAAAATAAATAAAAATAAGCTATAGAGAATACAAGAAAAAAAATGAAATTCTTAATTTTTAATACAACACCGTATATTGATAACGATAGAATAGGCAGCATGGCCTCTAGCCTTTGCCTGTTCCGATAGGATAAAACTATAAAACAAGCAACCAACTTCGATGTCAAAACTCAAAATTCTCACTGTAACGTCATATAAAATATTTTCTCTGAACCTCTTTAATCGCAAAACGGCGCAAGCAATAATTTTCATGTTTGAAATGTATTAAATAATTGCTGAGACCCAATAATTTTTTGTAATATGTGTAAAATTCGTAAAAAGAAACTTATTAAAAATAGTGTTTTGGCAATAATAACAAAATAAAGCCCCAAAATTTTTTTTTTTTGTTTTGGAGGTTATGTTTACATATGTCTCGAGAATATATACACAGTGCCTCACGCCAAACTACTTGGATGTGTTCTTGGCGCTAGACACTAACGTGTCTCCTGATCTTTTGTTGTGGACAATAAAATGTTTTTCTTTCTTTCTTTCTTTCTTTCTTCTCCTTTTTTGCTAATATCTTCTTTTTACTATTACGTAGCTTGATAGCTGTTCACTTACACACTTGATATAATCAAAGTTTATATTATAAAAATATTAATAATTACGACCTTTTAAAAATAAACTTAAATTTTAATACATAATAATATTATAGTGAATGTCCAATAATTGTCCAATATCACGTAGTAATATTTTCTATAGAGCTATTTCTGTGGAGGGCAGACTTGACATTGCACTTGTATGGCTGGAGACCACTTATTGGTGACTCGTTTCATTTACCCACTTTGTAATAAAAATTTAGTTCAAGCGAGATAAATAAAATACTACAGGAAAGGAAATAACTATTACATTGAATTAGTGCGGAAATATTCTGCCACGGGAGGGAATTATGTTACTTTGCAAAGACTAAATCTTGCGAATTTAGTTTCAAATATAAATATTTTTTTCCTCTCTTGTGTTATGTATTGAGAAAAAGAAACATTATTTTTGTTTGGTCCTTATAGTTATAATAAAAAAACATTATATAATATTTGTTACTTTTCAGTTATAAGCGTATAGACATTGGTCCAATAAAGTAATCTCTTCGTCCGTCCTCGCATGTTTCGGAGCGTGGCTAATTGTAAGCTGCCTCACCCGGGCTTTTAGCCTCCTCCTTCCGTCGCCGTTTACGGACCTAAATGAGAGGCACTTTGACGTAATGGCGACCACAACTGTTTTGACGCAATCTTTTTTTTTTCACGAATGTCGAATTTTATGTGATGTTGACATAACGTCTACCTACCTACCATGGATGGTCCGTGTTGGATGCGAGGGATCGATCATCTTGGCGTACATTGAAGGATTGTTCAGCAGTGGATGGATAAAGGCTGATGATGATTATGATGACGTAACGACAATAAAATTGAATCGAATGCCTTGATGGCAAACGGCATGACGCTGTCATTTATTTATCTTATTCCATTCCTCGTTGAGTATATTTAATCGTTATATTAATTATGTGTTTTTATTAACATAATATATTATGGTATACATCTGCCGGGTCGGTCATAGATGGTAAGTGATTACTACCGCCTATAAATACCCGCAACTTGATAAGTTGAGAGCGCGTAGCTTAATTTATTTATTTTAAGGGCTAACAATGGAATTAAGGACGGATAAGAATTATGGACTCTGGTGTCCTACTTACGTACCGAAAAACTGTGTACGCAGTTTCACGACCGTTTTAAGTAGGACGCACGATTTTGATATCTCTATGCTAGTGGAACACGCCCAACCCGGCTCCGGGTGTGGAGGCCTTCCCAGCTAAACAGTGTTGATACAATATTATCTGTGTTCCATTCACAATCTGATCAATAGTTTCAGTTGACGTTTAATCAAAGCTGAGCAATTGCATACACGATACGTGCTATTGACGCTTTGTATTGAATTCGTTTTGTGGAGTTTTATTAAAATTAGAATTATACTTACTAATCTTATTTTCCCAGTGGATTGTATTCACTGGTTTTACTTTGGTTATGTTGGGGTTATCCTACTTCCTACTAATATTTTAAACGCGCAAGTTTGTACAAATATATGAATGTACGTATGTTACTCTTCCACTCAAAAACTGGTGAATAAATTTTAATGAAACTTTACAATAACATAGTTTATATATCAGAATAACATATAGGCTTTAATTTATCCCTGTACTCCCAGGCGGATAGGAAGTACATGGGTGAATCTGAGGGGTGCTGTTAGTGTAAAATAGTAATAAGGTGTAACTAACTTTGAACATACTGGTAGAAAAATAGTTTGTGATACTTTAACCATAAACCAAACGTTTCATAATCTCCAAAACTACCAAAGCAAAAAAACAAATTGCAGTTTCTAAGAAAGGTTTTGGGCTGCTTATTGAGTGGTTGCTGGAGTAGGGGCTGGGGCGGGTAAAACCGCTTACATAAGAGGGCGCATTGGAAATTAATATGGCGTCAATAATTTCAATTTATTTCAGTAATTCCAAAACGAATAAAAACATAATTTGGTGACCTAATATTTAATGATAAAACCTTTATTTTGATGGTGTAAGCCTCTTAACGTTCTTCGTAGATGAGTCCATATATTTTCCTTAATATTATAGAAGTAATTTCTCCAATTATCGTTCTTAACGCAATAAAAAAAAAAAAAACCATTTTGACGCTTACGTTCTTTAGTTATACGCTCGCACTCGTATGGAAAGCCTCACCCCGCTCAAGACGCTCAAACCTCTGTGACGCGTGTCCAGTATTAGAATTATTGTTTGACAATACGTCGCCTTAATACAACAGTTGATGGTTACAAGTTTCGTTTTTTACTACGCTTATTCGGACCAACTTTTAAAGTTGTTGGTAATTTTGTACACCATACCCCCCTTGTTTTGATGTATTAGCTCCGTGAGCTAAAACGAGGCACGATTTATGCGTGAATATAAATAAATTTAAATGCTCTTATAATTCTAAAGATAGATCTTTTATTGTTCTCCAAAATTCTATTATATTGCGTTTCCACGGCGACCAAGCTCGAGAATTAGTTATTTAATTTGAGATATAAATTTCAACTTCACGTTTATACAAAGCGAGAATTATCAACAATACCATTCCAATTTTAAATGAGCTTTAATTAAAAAAATAAAGATATATTTTAATTTAAGAATGGCATAATTTTTAAGTATTTAGATAATAAACCTAACTATTGTTCTATAAAAACCTTTTAAAGGTATAATTAGAAGGTCTTTTTCACTAGATAAACAGTGTTTTATCCATGATTAACTTGAGAACACTGTAATCATTGATGCCAACACCCTTTATGGTGTGATTAACTTAGCTTTAGGAATTCCAACCCAGCTTAGTCCGATAATTATACGATAACACCTCTGAAATCCAACCACTTTTCTTCCAACCTTTAGTTCGTAAATACGAGCCATTTTTTAGTCTTAATTTAAAATAGTAAATAGAAATTTTGAATATTGTTAGTAGAGCTAAATCGCTTACATAATATTTTTTTGTCATGCCCTAAGGAGGCAAACAGGCAGTCTAAGCCTTATGGTGACTTCCGACGCCATCCTTTTCCCAATACCCCCCAACGGGCCACCGTAAACTCACAAATCGAAAAAACTCACGAAACGCGACTGCATAGCTGTCACTTGACGCCGGTGTTATGTGAGCCAGAGGTAGCACCCGCGTCGTGCCGGCCCAATTCGGTTGCAAAAGAGCATGGCACTACTATAATTAAAAAGATCACATTAAACAAGTAATTTTACACTTTTGCGTCTCTACTCAGATAATATATTTATAGGAAATACTTTGTGAGAAAATACATGTGAATTCATCAGAACCACGTAATTTCAAGCCACTTGAACAAGTTTTCTCTGAAGATCTATTCTATTACTAAGCCACTATAGGAACAGAATATTAAATGGTTGCATCGGAAACGACTTAAGAATATTGGATAGCGGTTTCGTTGCGAATTGCATTTTCTGTTTTTACGTCCGCTCAGGAATATTTTTCCAACTATTGACTATATCTTAACAAAAAAATCAGTATTAGAAAATAGTCTTAGAATAGAATTATTATTTAAGAAAACTAGAAAAGACTATCGACTCGATATTTAACTACAATAAACTATAATAATACTAGCGGCCCGGTACGTGCTTCGCTACGTATAAAGTGAAATAATTAAAAAATTGGAACATCAAATTAATAATTTATTCAAACAAAAAAATATATTATTAATTGCTAGCTATTTTAAAATTTAATGTTGTACTGTCAACACTGAAAAAGTTTCAATATGACCCCAACTGAAAAAGTTTCAATTTGACAGCAAAATCTCCATTAACAAAATGATCCGCCATTTATTGAATTAAAAAAATGTGATAAATAAAGAACCGCTCGACCGATTTTGTGCAAACTTCTACTAAACCATCTACTAAATAGTCCGAACAAAGCCTAAACATTTTGTTGGGATTGGTGAGCCCGTTCTTGAGTTATAAAATTATAATATAATTACGTATTTGTATAAAACAACTTTTTAATTGTCTAAAGAACTTGACTTGATTTATTATATTTTATAATATGTATAAACTACTAGCTTTTGGGCGGGGCTTCGCCCGCGTAAAGTTCGAAGAAGTAGCTTAAAATATATGTATTTCCATTGTAGAATGAGAAAATAAAATAAATAATTAATATTTATGCTTACTAATATTATAAAATGCAAACGTGTTAATATGACACATTTCTATTTATCCTACTATATTGAAAGACTTGTTGCTTTGGCCAGCATATTATAATATAAATTTTAAGCGTTTGATATTTCAAAATTTCACTAACACCACCTCGATGTCCGAAAATCCACACCAACTCGATTTTCCAATGATTTTCATGACATTTCCTGCCTCGCAAGTCCACTGTATGGATCCAGCTACCACCTACGGTGTTTCCGAACCGATACGACTTAGGGACCTTCAAGAAAAGAGAATACTAACTCATTTTTAAACGGCAACGCACCGCTAATGATGTAGCGGGAGTCTATGCAACTTTGAAAACCTTGAATTTTTCGGGAATAAAATATGTAGCCTATGTCTTATTTGGGTATATAAGCTACAGCATTGCCAGGCTTCGTCAAAATCTGTTAACTAGTTTTGTCGTAATTGAGTAACAAACATCCAAACATCCAAACGTCAAAACTTTCGTATTTATAGTATTAGTAAGATAAGTACGACAGAATATTTTAAGGAATAGATACATATTTTTTAATTAAAAATCGATTATTTTGTTGTAATTGTCTCATCAATTTTATTAAAATCTCTTTCGGATCTTATAGTGTACACTATCCGTATATCCGGTTACGTTTTGCTGATTTCTAGAATGACAAGGAATGTAATTAGAAGCACCGTGATGTTTTACTAAAGGTAACTAATTTACCATGTTAATAGTAGGGTCCATCTTGGGTGTACTCGTTAATGAATGGGAGGTTGTTTACTATATAATATCATCTGGTTCTACATGTTTGTTTTCTTACTAATAAAACTGCATTTAGTAGGATTTTCTGTATAAAATATGTATTATTGCACTTAGGAAAAATCTCAAAGTAAATGTTCATAATAAATCTGTTTGTTATAAAAATATTGATACCAGTTTCATAAAGTTTATAAATATAAAAGACGCTTTAATGCTCTCGAATGTTATGGCTCTATAATATTTTAGAGTTAGTAGTTAAGTTATCCTACACAAGCCTGCAATGGTAGACTGTGTTATGCAAATGAATTGAGAACAGTTTCCACTGTGAGTAGGATAAAATGGTGCACACTGTGTACTTGTAACATATTTCTTATTGAATTGAGGAAATACTCGTTTAGTGCCCAAACAGTTACATGACACAAACTGTTTCATGACGTATACTGTTTTAAGTAACATTTTTTATACATGACAAGGACTGTCACATGACATATTATACAGATACTATTTCATGACGTAAACTAACGTAAACTGTAACATAATAATAGTCCGCGGGTAAAGGTGGTAACGGCAGTCATCCGAATGAAATGAGAAAAAAAAATAACAATACCTATATTGTGTGTGTACAATTGGGACGAGAGTAAAAAGAGTATGAACGAACGAAGTTTATAAACTTAGCAATTATACAGAATTTTATAGATTTTTTTTATTTTTATTTATGTTAGTTGGATAGGCAAACTGGCAAACGTGCCACCTGATGGTAAGTGGTCGTCGCCCATGAACATAAACTAGTTTACCTGAAACGAGCCCAGGCAACTCATCTATGCGTTGCCTATCCTGAGACATAAGATGTTAAGTCTCAGTGCCAGTAATTACACTGCCTGTCTTGCCCTTCTCTCCGAACAGCAAAGCTGTTTCACGGACTTCAATACGGAAAAAATAGATAATAATGCAGATAAATGTCCGTAAAAAAATGGATCATTCAGCCATAGCATACTATTCCGTCACCAAATACAATTTTTGTTTTTTTCCCATTACGAACGTTACATTAAAAACTCTTTAGACAAAAAGGTTATATTCAGGTTCGAGCACAAAAATTTTACTCTCAATATGACCGAAGAGGTTTCACTTCAGAAATATAATAATACAAAGGATCGCTACAGATGTACGTCGAGAATCGAGTTGAGTTTCACCCTCTAGAAGGCGTCGATAAAACTGAGGATAGTGTATTATATGTCCTTATAAAACATGTTTATTTATATACGATATCCTTTCATACCGTGTATGAAAATTTACAAGAGATATTTCGTAACACTTTAACAAGCATAATCAGATCATTTTATTTTATAATAAAAAATATTTATTATACACAATGCATTTTAAGAACTCAAGTTTTTTTTTTTTTTTTTTTCGGATGGATCTATGCTAACGGCCTGAAGGCCCAAATGCTACATCGGATTAGTGTGAGCCCATTTAGATCACTTTTGGTTTATAAAAGTGGGAGGTTGCCCCCCGCTAACCGTGCAGTCTGCGACCGCACGGCCTCCTGGCGTCGGGTTGGGGAACTCAAGTGGAATAATAAATTCGTCTGACATAAACTATTCAATCACTTGTCATCTGAATTACCTAAATGTTATAACAACGCGATTTCTTATAATATACTAGCTGTTGCCCGCAGCTTCACCCGCGTTAACTTTAGATTTACAGCCTTACCCGGATTGATGATGATTATTTTTATAGCCTAAGATAGAATAGAATAGAATAATTATTTATTTGCCAGAATAGGTTTTCATATTTCACAGGTTCTCATATTCTACATGTCAGTGTGCAAACAATATTTGATAAGTCAATTATATTTTTTTAATAATAATAATAAATTAAAATATAAATAACATGCAAAGTCAATAATTCATCGTACTCCGTTACGTTACTCCCTGTAATATTAGGTATCTGTCAGTGAAAGTCCCGACAAAATCGGTCTAGACGTTTTAGAGATTAGCCGGAACAAACAAACAGACAGACAAAAATTTTTAAAATTGTTTTTTTGATGTAGGTACCGTTTATACTTTCATTTGCATTTACTAAAAAGATGTCAATTTGAAATAACAAGCAGACACTTCGATTTTATTTATCTGTATAGATTAGGTATATCTACCGTGGGGGGGCTGCGCTGTGCCGCGCTCTCGCCTGCATGGTATCCACGCAGAGCAGAACCATCCTATTTATTTATCCTGTGAAACAAAGCAAGGCTAGCAGTGGTTTGAAGAACAGGACAGGCAGTATAATTACTGGCACAATGATTTAGCATCTTATGTTAGGTAACGCATCTCTCGGCTCTATGTGCCAGGATAGGCAACGCATCTCTCGGCTCTATATGCCAGGATAGGCAACGCATCTCTCGGCTCTATGTGCCAGGATAGGCAACGCATGTCTCGGCTCTATGTGCCAGGATAGGCAACGCATCTCTCGGCTCTATGTGCCAGGATAGGCAACGCATCTCTCGGTTCTATGTGCCAGGATAGGCAACGCATCTCTCGGCTCTATGTGCCAGGATAGGCAACGCATCTCTCGGCTCTATGTGCCAGGATAGGCAACGCATCTCTCGGCTCTATGTGCCAGGATAGGCAACGCATCTCTCGGCTCTATGTGCCAGGATAGGCAACGTATGTCTCGGCTCTATGTGCCAGGATAGGCAACGCATCTCTCGGCTCTATGTGCCAGGATAGGCAGCGCATCTCTCGGCTCTATGTGCCAGGATAGGCAACGCATCTCTCGGCTCTATGTGCCAGGATAGGCAACGCATCTCTCGGCTCTATGTGCCAGGATTGGCAACGCATCTCTCGGCTCTATGTGCCAGGATAGGCAACGCATCTCTCGGCTCTATGTGCCAGGATAGGCAACGCATCTCTCGGCTCTATGTGCCAGGATAGGCAGCGCATCTCTAGGCTCTATATGCCAGGATAGGCAACGCATCTCTCGGCTCTATGTGCCAGGATAGGCAACGCATCTCTCGGCTCTATGTGCCAGGATAGGCAACGCATCTCTCGGCTCTATGTGCCAGGATTGGCAACGCATCTCTCGGCTCTATGTGCCAGGATAGGCAACGCATCTCTCGGCTCTATGTGCCAGGATAGGCAACGCATCTCTCGGCTCTATGTGCCAGGATAGGCAGCGCATCTCTCGGCTCTATATGCCAGGATAGGCAACGCATCTCTCGGCTCTATGTGCCAGGATAGGCAACGCATCTCTCGGCTCTATGTGCCAGGATAGGCAGCGCATCTCTCGGCTCTTTCGGCTAGCTGAAAGTAAAAAAAATATGCTGAATATTTGCAATGAGGCTGCACGTCCGCTAGTTTTCCAATCCACAATACAAAAATTTTCTAACACGTGCCCAATTTGAACGATTTTCTAAGTCCTGTCCGTGTGAATTCGGTCACATTACATAATCGTTTGTTCAATTTCACATTTATATTTGCTTCGGCAATTTGTTTCGGCGATGAAGATGCCAAGACATAATTATTTAAAGAAAACCAGCACGAATTAGAGACCGTCATATACGGTAAAATATGAAAATATATTTTTTATAACGTTCACAAACATTTTGCTTTCAATTTACGATCATGAAAGTACCTTTACTCAATGATTGGGACTTCCTTCCGGCGAGCGTTCCCCCATCTTATATTGGTTCGTTGCCCAAAGACATTTTACTTTACACGGAATTCTATGGTTGTATTTTACGAAAAAACAAGCCAGTTTTCTGATATAGTGAGATAGGACACATACCTAAGTCTTCTAACAGATTTAGACATATTTTATCGAGGTCTTCATGATGTAAAAATATTTACTTTATTGACACTGCATTAAAACCAGTATTAATCGTTTGCATCTATTTTATGTTAAGAAAAACCTTTTTTTATCCTTAACGCCGGGAAATGCTCTGGTGAGGTTGCTCCGAATGCTTCGGATCTAATAAACAAACAGGGCACCTCGACGGCTAGTCAGTCCCCCAAGAGACCGACGCCACCTCCACCGAGGAGTTGTCCCGCACCACAGAACAACCCCTCAAAACGACGGGACAGTACAATGGGGTGAGGTTCCCTTCCTCGCCCCATGCCCCCTGCCTTTTTTGTCCCCTCTTCTTATAAGAGGGGTACAAAGAGCCCTCTCGGCTCAATTAGCTTCGCCCAAGGTGCAGCGGCAACGATAAACTACTCTCCTACTAAGAAGTCCCTACAACGTCGTGCCATACTGGGCCCAGGTTCCTATCCTGAACCTGACACGAGCACAGGGCCTTTATTAGAGGCGCATTAAGTAGCGCCTCCTACGCAACCCCGTTCGTCGCCCACGGTGGGATGCCTCGTTGGCGGTCACCTCTCTCACGCGCTCGTCAGCCTCCTTCTGGGACATTAATGGCTTGGAGAAGGAGACCATTACCGTCCGTCCAAAAATCGTCGAGTAACGACATGTAGTTATACCAGTCAGTATGTCAACGTAAATATCAGTAATATGTATTAGTTATTTCGTAAACTTGCAATCTCCATTAAAAACGAATTAGATTTTTACCCAACGTAATAAAGTATGGAGAAACAGCATAAAGCGAACGTAATTTCCGATCGACCTTTCATGTCAAGTCATTTTCAAGTGCGATCGTATTCATATATGATCCGATCAGCCAATGATTATTTAAGCAAAGTAACATAAATATAAATTTTACATGCCATAAGCAACATCGTGAATTATGTAAGAGTACTAAGTGTTTCGTCGGTAGCTGTTTTATGGTCCTCGTTGTACTCTCTTCACAACTGCACCCTCCTATATCACTCTGTAAAAAACCTTCACGTCCCTAAAATTATTCTGAAGTTTGTCAAATGCCGCGTGGGGAGGCGGCACTCGTTCAATGATACTTTAAAAAAATATTATAGCGTGTATCCTGGGGCTGTTTCCACTCAAGCATGTCTGATCTTTCTTTGAAATCGGACAACCCAATTGTGTTCTCGTTTCATTTTAAAATTATTTTATTTCTTTCTTTTCACTTGCTGTCACTAGGAAAGCCAGGAAAAATTAAACAATGACTTATTATTTAATATCATATTGTTTCATTATAAATCTCAAAAGACGTATAAAAAACTACAATAATTATAATATACAATAAATAATAATAAAAAAAAATCAAATAAAAATTATAACCGACTTCAAAAAATAAAGTAACTAAAATGTTATAAAATAATCGCGTTTCTTTAATTTTTGTGTCTACAACTAATAATCATCTTGTACTTCTACTAATGTACTATCTTTGCGTTTACCACGTCATTATTGTTACTTTTGGAGTCGGTGTCAGCTAAGTTAAATAGGTACCTACAGCAACAAATACGTCACCGTTGTCGTATTTGTTGCTCTAGGTACCTACCTATCTACCTAAATTTTTGACATGTAAGAGCAGTTACTATTGTAAAATTTATTGCCCTGTACAAAAAATATTGTATGTAGTGGAATAAATTGGGATTTTAAACAGTTCTCAAATTCACTTGAACACACATAAAAAAATTCATCATAATCCGTCCCATCGCTTAGGAGGAATTCAGTCACATACACACGCATAGAAAAATTTTGTATATAAAGAAAGATATAAGTTCGTAAATCAAAATGGAAGACAGTTGGCAAAATATTTGGAAGAAAATCATTGATTCTCTTGTGATTTATTTTAATTGGCAATTTCTATACAGCCGATATACGAATAGTAATCCACCCAGTAGGACGATCAGAAGGACCATCGTAAGAATGATGTTGGTTATGGACATATAGAAAAGAATCCTCTCAGTTGTAGCATTGTTGTCGCCCGCAGTCGCATTTTTGACGATGGCTGTCTTTTCCTTTGACTGTTGTTTGGTCCATTTTCTTTGTTTTCTCAGTCGAACTGTTCACATGTCTGATTCGAAGCAAATATTTATTTGAACTCTCTCCATTGTCGCGAATATTCCACAGCTGCGCTATATTAGGAAGAGGGTCAAATTCGCGGCGGCGCACAGGCGAATTCCTACGGCAGGGTATGTAAAGTGCGAAGTTAGAGACAAATGAAACGAGTGGACGCTCGAATGATACTGAGCTAGAGGTTATATGAACATTAACATAATGATTATGTATACAAATATCATATTATAGAGAACACCTTTACAGTAATATATAATCTATAAACCATAATTTGTAAGATGGAATGATACACATAAAATTTATCGTATCTAAAATTCTTATAATTTACATTTTTGTGTATTACAATCACTAACTGGTCATACAAATAAATATACAATTATTAGAAAAATAGCGTGTAAATAATTAGGTAAGACGTTTTATTCTAACATAATCTAATTAAATAATAAAATTGTCTAATTATAATCCTACATTTAAAAGGGTTATTTATGTGGGTTTCTGCTGGATTTGTCTAAAGATTTCACGAGCTAATTAGAGCGGCTAAAAATTAATGTAATTCAGAAGTAGAGATAGTTTTAATGACGACGTAGAAGTTTCATTTGCATACGCGTTACTTCCTGCATCCCCACCGACGTTAGACTCCACATTAAGCTAGCTATGGTTGGAATTTACTTTGAATAAAAATAAAAAGGTGTTACGGGTTTTATTCCGGCGAATATTTAGTAAAAGCAAATATTTTATGTAAGTACCTGACATGATAGTAAGGATAAACACGCTGAAATAGCAAAGGGCTGGCAAAACATATTGACGACCTCTGTGGCTCAATGATTAGCGCGTTGGCGCTCAAGCCGGAGGTTCGAATCCCGCCAGAAAAAAAAAGTTTTTTGTGTTCCTGCGTCATGGATATATATTAAATACGTGTATTTTATAATTAAAATCTTAAATATATTTATAATAATATTAAAGTATTAAATATATTTCCCTTGTTTGGTAGCCGTAACATAATTTCTTCGAGAACTTACCACGGGACCAGATTGACGTGGTGTAAAAACGTACATCGATATTATTATTATTGATATATGGAGTAAAATTTGCTTATCTAGAGCTTACATATAGAGTAACATATTATGCCAATATAGAGTTTACATATAGAATAGAAGAAAAATTATTTAGGTAAATTATTACTTATTATTAACATTATTTATTAAATTATTATTATATATAGAGTTATATATGCAAATATATAAGTTTTGGGGTGGAGGCCATGTTCGGAGAGATGGAGAGTAGGTGGATCTCAACATAGACGGGAGGTCAATCTCCATGCAGTGGACGGTATGGTATGGATGCGAGCGGCGGGGATCTGCCACCTTGCCGTTCATTGAAAGGATTGAAGAAGGTTTACGATGTACATGATGATGATTATGGTGAAATATTTTCTATAGCATTAAACCTTTTTATTCCCTCTTGTTGGCTTTTATGCCTGATTCACGTAAATCTCTTTCAAAAGACGTCAAGAAAAAACCGATGCTCATCCCAACTGGTAATATTTAGTGGTCTGCTCACGGTCTCCAAACGACGCCGGAGAGAGAAGATCTTGTTAGCTTCCAACAGTGATGACAGTGGTTTGTTACCAGATTTCGCTTAATTTCCAACGTCATTTACCAAGGGCGAATGAAGAGCGTCTGGTTTGCTTCCGACCGTGTAGACGGCGGTTGGCAATCCCCAGTATGCCAGTCGTTGTGAATCATCGTATCGGTCGCAAGCATTTCATTTCACACTTTGGAAAATTTTACAAAAAATGACGTTTGTTTTATTAAACGAAATTTGACAAATTCGCTGCCATAATACGTCTTCACAGCTCGAATATTACAGCAAAAAGCCTCGGAACAAAAAAGCAGACTTTTTGGTAGCTGACCAATGTTACCTCTATCAGGAGTCGGCAGCAAACCTTGTATCTGACGTTTAACTCGATTAACTTAAACACAAACAATTAAAAATAAATTAATTATTAATTTTATATTACTTATATGTATATCATATTACTCCGTCCGCTATTTTTTTATGTTTCTTCAGATTGGTAAAGTAGGAACTAGTAGTGTGGTAGTGGCAGAGGTCAAAATGGGAACTATGCCATTATTGTATCCAGCTGGGGTAGCTAATTAATGTAAAATCTTAGGTATCCTGGACAACACAAGCAGAATTACAGTGCCCATGTTTCCGGGCGCGTATGACACCAAACATCAACTAACACAAATGAAACACATTAAAATACCTTAGTATTTTCAAGTCCTCAGCCTATACAAAACTGTGATCAACATCAATATTGGTAAGCAATTATGACCTTTGTAAAATCAACAAAACAGGATAAAATGTGTGATAGGGACACAAAAACATGCACAGAATAAATATACAGCATCGTACACGACTGCGGTCGCAGTTACGCGTTAAATTGAACGCCGCTGCGGCAATAAAACCTAATTGAGTGTGTGTCCATTAGGGAGACGCAGTCGCCAGTCGATTGATAAAATTTTATACAACTCAACGATACACGGTTACTCTTTATATAATATAGTGAAACATTTTAACGTTTTTCACATTTCGTGCGTAGAACTTGATAACATATGTTATGTTAGTTCCCCCGAGCTCACCCGTTTCAAGTATTGTACTAGGCCTGGCACAGCTATCATAGGTTAGATGCCTGGCGTTCCCATGACCCTCAATAGCAGAGAGAAGGAACATCATTGGTTTTAGTGGTTGCGAGGCCCACATAACCATCAGACCTCCCCACCCGGTGGTATGTAAAAGGCATTTCCCAACGTTTCCAACAAAAAAAGCCTGGCACGGCTAAAACTGCAAAGGCTAAATGTAAGGTTACATTAGACGTCGCCTCGTTGTCCTTATTTTTACTGCTGGTCTTTTTTTGGAAAATGGAATGTAGCTTTACTGAAAATATAAGCCGAATGATGGTATGTATCTATGCAAATCTACGCAGATTAAAGCGCTGCATAAAGTACAAAGAATACATATCTATTTTCCCATAAAAAGAAAGTACATGATCGTTTTAAGTGACTTCCAGTCTGAGCTATTTTTAAACGTAGCCATAAGGCTTAAATCAATTGAGGCAATTTAAATTTAGTACTAAAACTTTCAATGAAAATTAATTTAATTGGCTCGTCAACAATTTCATAATATAATTCCAAACAAACTTCTTCAAAAAGCACGTCTTGGTATCAAAAAAATCTATATGTGATAATATATTCTATTCTTTCTATATATGATACGTAACAATAAACGACTTATGACAGCGCATTCGACCTTGACCTTTCTATATGAAGTATTTCACGAAGGCCGCGGAATTGAAACGAAAACCAAATTATAATAAAACAATTTTTTACGGATTTTATCGCGGTTTATTAAGATTTTTACAAGCCCGACGTTTCGGATACTTTACAGCAACCATGGTCACGGGAGGACTGAGGTGTCATACGTATATAACATATAGCTGATTTAAAACACCGTCGCTACACAAAGTCTGCCATCTGTGAACATAGTCTTGACAAAGCTCGCCATTATATCAGATTTGATAAACCACAAGTCCTCGCAAAAGAACACAGATTCCAACCAAGGATGATCCGTGAGGCTATTGAAATTAAAAAACATCCTAATTTCAATAGAGAAGATGGCTGGCTTCTACCACCTGCTTGGGATCCCATTATTAAAATTATCAAATCTAAATCCAAGCATAATAGGTCACAGATTAAAGATACAGTTAGCACTTTCTGCGTAGATAGGACTGACCAAAATATTGATGTATCATAGGGTAGTTTCGAATAACTTTGTAATGATAGGACGTATGACACCTCAGTCCTCCCGTGACCATGGTTGCTGTAAAGTATCCGAAACGTCGGGCTTGTAAAAATCTTAATAAACCGCGATAAAATCCGTAAAAAATTGTTTTATTATAATGAGTGAAATTCGCGTAAACATTAGAAAACAATACGAAAACCAAAGTTAAGCCTTCTTTTTAAGTATGATTTAAAAAAGGTACCACCAGAGAAATAGACAACGACGTTGCACACAAATTTTGATTTGATAGAGCGCTAATTTCAGAAACTTACATATATAAATGTACTTTATGTATAAACTAACCATAGAGCTGATTCATGAGTTCTACTGTTAAGAAATTTGTTTTTTTTTCTTTAAAAAGCCACAATCCCAGTTTTATGGCCAGCTTTGGCCTTAAACTTAACTTGAAACAAGATGATATATTTATTTACTATATTTGATTAGGTGGATAAAACAATTCATACAGAATAAATGGTTAAATAATAGTAATTGGAATCATGTCAACATAATACTGAATATGTAAATATAATAGAGATGGTCTATATTATGAAGCAAAAATCTATTTTCTTTCATTTCTAAACATAATAGGAACCAATTAGCCGTGGCCCGTTGAAGCCTACTCGATTCCAATAAAACCATTCAGGACGGAAATAAGATTGGCTTCGGGCTTTCTTATTTTAATTATTATAAACGTGATATTATAAATATTATATTAACATAATAAGTACACTTAATTACTAATACACAACATACCGGGAAGGGATGCATTTAGCGAGCTTTCCTGCATAGCTAAGGGGTATCTATACTTTTATCAAACAACTTAGCTGTGCCTCTGCCTGTATGGACTGGACAGGTACAAAGTGCAGCCGCCAATATGTCCATTTGATAATTTGATATTTTGACATTTGATAAATAAAAAAACGTGATACATACTAAAATGTTATTCCGAAACTGTTTCCTAGAACCCCATTGAACATTTTATTCAAAGCGATTTAACCTGAAAATTGAATTATCATTAAAGCATTCTCAAACTTTGAAGCGCTTTTCTCAAATAATTTTGCCACCCATTTTAATATACGAATAGAGCTTTCATAAAGAATAAAATGCAATATACATTTCTTATAAATTGTGATGGAATGTAATAATTTATTATTATTATAACAACATTTTAAATATTATGCATGTGGGCGGTTATGTAATCAGTCGGTCAGTCTTTTGACTCGGCTTCACAGAACGGTAGCTTTCATCGCATATAATATGATAAAACCAGTTATTTCATCATGGAAATAGGGAATCGACATCCCCGGGGAGGAGTTATAAGGAGGCAGCCCGCTGTTCGATGTCGGGTACGACCTCGTGATCAGCCGCATAGAGAGGTTAAGTTAGGTACAGGTCAGGTCAGGTCAAGGTCAGACCTGAGAAGGCTGAAGCCCTTATCTTCCACAGGACCGAGCGGAAAGAACCCCCACCAGGGGCTGCCCTCTAGATCGGAGGGGAGAGGATCAGGATGAGTCCCATATCAAATATCTGCGGCTCATCCTTGACGGAGGGTGGACCTTTGGCCCACACTTCTCAATGTTGGGACCGAAGGTCGTGAAGGCGGCAAGTGCACTGGGCAGATTCCTCCCAAATCTCAGAGGACCCAGCACCGCCTGTAGGCAGCTATACTCCGGAGTCTGCCGGAGTTTCGCAACATACAGTGCAGTTATCTGAGCGGGTCACCTTACCACGAGGAGTAAAGCCCAGCTGCGCTCGGCACAGATTGTCATCGCGGTAATTAGTGAGAGTGATTCGTGAAAGAGTATCGTGGGGTCGCGATCTGACATCAGTGATCGGAGGGGATTCTTCTCTGTCGAGCGAAGATGATGCTCGATGATCACGAGTCCTGGACAGTGATGGTGTCCTTCTGCGAAGCATTTATATCCCAGTAGAAGGTCGACGAGCGGGTGAGAAGTGAGGCCACCGACGAGGCCTCCACCGGGAGCCGTGTGACGGGGCATGTGTAACGAACGGGGGTGCGTAGTAGGTGTTACTTAATGCACCTCCAGTAACGCCCCTGTGCTCGTGTCGGGTTCAAAATAGGAACTTGGGCCCAGTATGATACGACGTCGCGGGAACTGCTCATTAGCGGCTGGCCGGAGGACTGCCCGGCCGCTACTTAGGCGTCTGGTCTACTGAGGAGACTGCTTACGAGAAATAGGCCTTTTGCCAGCAGACCCGGAACCCTCAAAAAGTGGCTAAAAGTGCTCGAAATGGTTTTAGTTTACGGGTAGGACACTCGTCCGACTGGGAATCCAGGTGCGAGTCCCACATATAGTTATGATCTACCTGAGATCCTAGCTACATGCGTAAAAAGCATTCCCCTGCGATAACAAACAAAACGGGATTTGACATCAGTTGCTTTTATATTATTCGTAACGTTAATGTCTAGCATATTTCACGTGACCATAAAAAATTATATAGAACAAGGAGATAATAATAAAACTAAAAATGAAGCCCACAATAGAAAAACAGAAATACCTAATTCACTCTGACAAGTTCAAATCCCAGTTGCGATCTCCACTTTAAGTTTCGCTTGCCCATCTTTCGTTATCCTTTTTTTTTCTTTTACGCCGGGAAATGCTCTGAGCCATCCCAGGCAGTGGGTCTCCCCAGGTGGGTATGTAGGACTCGCTGCGCCCGAAAGATGGTAAATGGACGCAGTTAACAGGGCACCTCGACGGCTAGTCAGTCCCGCAAGGGACCGACGCCACCTCCACAGAGGGGTTGTCCCGCACCACAGAACAACCTCTCCTAACGTCGGGACAGTACAATGGGGTAAGGTTCCCGTCATCGCCCCTTGCCCCCTGCTCTTTTGTCCCCTCTTCTTAAAAGAGGGGTACAAAGAGCCCCATCGGCTCACCCTAAGCTACTGAGCCCCACCGCCACGTCAAGGCCTGAACCATGGTGGGGATCTTTCTTTGTCCAATAAACTATACACGTAGGTATATTCTTATTAAACTATTGAATTTATTACTTAGGATAGATTTTACCTAAATTCAATAAAAAATATTCTAGGGAAGTCATGAATTACAGTCGACTCATGCTATTTATCTCACCAAGCACATATTTTCGGGCGCTGAGTATAAAAATATGATTTGTATAATATAATAGATTTAGTTGGATAGGCAAACTGGCAAACGTGCCACCTGATGGTAAGTGGTCGACGTCGCCCATGAACATAAACTAGTTTACCTGGAACGAGCCCAGGCAACTCATTAATGTGTTGCCTATCCTGAGACATAAGATGTTAAGTCTCGGTGCCAGTAATTACACTGCCTGTCTTGCCCTTCTCTCCGAAACACAGCAAAGCTGTTTCACGGGATAAACAAGCAAGATGGTGGTACCCATGCAGCCGGGAGCGCGGCACAGCGCATCCCTCCCACCGGTAAATATTACAAATTTAAATTTTAAAATAAAAAAATTAAAGACGTATGTTATATAATTACTTAATAAATAATTATAAATTTTATATGTGTGAATAAAAAATTCGTTTATAGGCTTGATGATGATAAAAGAATGATTATTACCATCATTATCAGCCTGAAACAGTTTAGTCCTAGCACACCTAGATATGTCCATGTCTAGGACTAAATTTAATGAAGGCCAAGATGATACGGAAAAGCTCATATATAGTTAAAGCAAAATAAATATCAGTATTACGAATGTATTGTATCGATGCCGTGTATATCTATAATCGATTCATATCCAAATAAATTGAATAAATAATAATTAGATTATTTTATAGAAGAGGGGCAAACGGACAGTCGTTTCACCTAGTGGTAAGTTTTAAGCGACATCCATAGACACCCGCTACATCATTATTGTGAATTCATAAAAGGAATATAACAACAAATCTGTATTGTGGCCAGCCGTGTCGAGGGATAGCATAACTATGGCATCTTTTGTCCTTAGAGGGCTATTAACTAGGCAGTTTGATGGAGTGGCGTCAGAGAGGGCGGTCTACTTAGCGCCCTCCGCCTACGATGATAGCGCACGCGTCGCGCCGACACTCGAGTACTTAATGTGATTATGTTTCAGAGCCTGTGTCGCTCAAATATGCTAGGCTAAAATAATGCATTCATAAATGTTGCAATGTCTTTGTCTTTTAATGTCCGATGTTATTATTATCTGTATATACTTTATATTAAGGAAATTTATGAATATATTATTATATTAAAAGAAATTAACGATTTGAATTGACGAAAAATGTTTAATTTCAGCTTCAAAAGTTACAATTCAAGTTCTTTTCTTTCGTTCCCACTTTAAACAACTTTCAAGTTTCAGAAACACCCTTTTTATTCTTTTTTTAGGGTTTCGTTGATTAAAATGGATGCTTAATCCCTTATAGGATCACTCTGTTGTCCGTCCGTGTGTCTGTCTATCAAACCAAAATGCATATTGTATATATTAGGCGTCGATAGTCGCCAAAAGACATAATAAAACTAGCTTGTCTGGGTTTATTCTTTTTTATAAAATATTTTTTTTATTTATGAATAGGATTGTATAGAAGACGCAAAGATTCGAAATTTTTGCGTCTTCTATACAATCCGAAGAAAGAAGAACCGAAGAAGTCTTAACTTCAAGAACGTCCTTATTAAATGTAAGCGTCCTAAGTGATGTCTACCCATTTGCAATACAAGGTAAAATAGAAATACTCTCCAACTTCGATAGTTGTGACGTCGACTAGAATTAGTTTTGGAAGAGCATGTATCTCGAACACGACTTCTGTTTTATCTAAGTATATATTTAGAGCAGAAGAATTTATGAATACATATTCTGTAAATATAATTAAGGTTATTCTCACGATATAAAAGTTAGGTACAAAATACGATTATTCAATGGTAATATATTATGTTATACTGATAGTCTGGAATGGAGGCCATTTCGGGAAGACGGAGTGTAGAACCCGATTCAATACAAATAACAGGACGTCTTGACCTTAAGTGAATGAGACTTATGTCCAGTTGTGGACAAAAGAGGTTAAAGATGATTATGATGTCTCATGAAGTTTTAATTGAAGTGAAAACTTATTTTGGCTTATTTGGCTTAGTGATGCTGATCCGTCACGCTCGAAGGTGAAAAGCTCAATCGGGTGAACTCGGGACCACCGAGTGTGTCCGAGCGAGAAGAGATACAGTCAGCAACTCTTCACTGTTGAGTGCTGCGACGTTGTGTTTTAACGTCATCATTTTCACATCGGCAGTCCCTACGATTGGTTAGGTTTTTTATTGAGTTTTATTTACATGCCGGATGTTTCAACTTTCATGTAACGTAATAGATAAGTGTTAATATAGTAAACATCATAAAACATCACAAAAAGTTCATTAAGTATACGTATTTATTACTGTATGTAAATAATTGGTAAGCCGAAAATACGTATCGGTCAAAAGCTCCTTAATTCAAGCTGAAGAAATTTACTCGGTCAATTTATTTCGTTGTGGTAATAGCAGGTGCAGAACGGCCCAGGCTCAGTAATTAACAAAACAAAGGCTTTTTCATTAACTATACTTGATGTTACGGGTTATATAAGTAAAGGACAAAATATGCGGACCAGTCCGAGATTTTAGTTTGTATAATTTAATACTGTAATAATTAGTACAAATGTATTTTGTGTGTAATGGTGTTATTTTATTGCTTCTTTTTTTATTTAAAAAAAACTGATTTTTGTTATTTTATATCAATAATAATATTTAGAAATAAAATTAATGATTTTGTCTGTAATTTTTAAATTTTTCATAACCCTGATCACAATTTTTTTATATAGTTTTATATATAAATATGAAATACAAATGAAAGTTTATTTCAAGTAAGCACTATAGAGGCCAATTGGATTTAAAAAAAAATAGAGATTAAATTGTAATCTTACCTTGTAAGTGCGTGTAAGATATAAATAGCACATGGACAAAATCTCCAGTAACAGCATTAAAATAGTGTAATGAACATAGCATGGCTAATTTATAATTTAAAAAAACTAGTTAATATGTAAACATATTCAATTCATGAAATTTAGTATAATTAACAATTGTCTATTGTATGTAGATTAAATAAAATATAATAAGAGATCACGTAAAATCAACAACTTTTTTTCGCATACTTTACAGCATGGTCACGGGACTCGCAACTTTTGTTGTATTTGGAACGACAGAAATGTAAAAATCGCTAATCCATAAAAGGTTGTTTTATTATAATGAGTGGAATTCTCGTAGATATTTTAATTTTACTAATATAATATCTATGGACGCTTTTACACCACATCAATCTGGTCCCCTGGTAAGTTGTCGAAGTTGTGTTACGGGTACCATACATATATATTTAAGATTTTTACTATATAATACACATCTATGACCCAGGAACACAGAAACCTTTTTTGTTCCCTAGTGGGAGTCGAACCAGCTACCTCCGGCTTGAACGCCAACACGCTAACCATTGAGCCATAGAGGTCATCAATATTAGAAAATAATAATGTATTTAAACTAGAAGCACAATATGATATGTACTCCATGCCAGTTACATTCGGTCAGCTGGCCGCATATATTCTTATCTTGATTTAAAACGTATCGTAACATTCGTGTTACAAGTCGTAGTATGCTTATCTCTAATTATGAAATGTGCTACATCATATTTGCTGTACACTGAAATCGTTGGGTTAGGTTTAACTAATACAAACAAAATATTTCTGATACCACATAGGAACATTCCAGAATGGAATATACTTATATTTAAAGGCCGTTAACGCACCTGCAAGCCCTCCGGTGTGGCGTATATATAAAAAGCATTCCTCAGAAATTAGATGTCGGTGACTGGTGTCTCTTACCAGGTTTCTCTTACCAAGTTCTATAATCTTTCTACAAAAATGGTTTCGTTAGTCTCTTTTTCTTTTTTTTCTTTTACGCCGGGAAATGCTTGAAAAATGAAATACGCGGGTATATGGGACTTGCTACGCCCGAAAGCTGGTAAGTGGATGCAGCTCTACCCACTAAAACCCGGCGAGTGCCACCAATGTCGCCTTTGGTGAGGTGCCCCGGAACTAATGATCAAACAGGACACCTTGACGGCTAGTCAGTCCCTTAAGGAATCGACGCCACCACACATGGGTCCACAGAGGGGTCGTTCCGAATCACAGAACAACCCCAACGTTGGGATAGTACAATGGGCTGAAGTTCCCATCCTCGCCCCTTGTCCCCCTGCTCTTTTGTCCCCTCTTCTTATAAGAAGGGTACAAAGAGCAGCTCCCTCGGCTCAGTTTGCTTTGCCCAAGGTGCTGGAATCACCTTAGGCTACTGAGCGACAAGGCACGAACCATGGCGGGGTAGCTAGTCTATTGAAGACGTAGCGGTCACGGGTTCGTATCCCGCAAAATGGATATAATGTTTATATGCATTTGAATAACGTAGATACAAAATGTGTATATGTATTTGTAAGTTTCTTAAATTGATTGATTGTTGTTTCTCGAACCCGACATAAGAGTTTACGAAGTTAGTACGCGACTACGTTAGTTGATTGTCGAAAAATAGGAATATTTATTTACTAGATAACTTTGATTTGAACTAGATAACGTTGCAACTTTGTTGTAGTTACCCTTATATAATTTATTATCTTCTGAACTTTGCAAAATACTGATCTTAGGCGAAGTTTCAAGTTGTAATTACGAAAACCCCCAAAATTGAGATTGAAATCCATTGAGACATTGAAATCCATTGAGCCGTTTCAGAGCCTATTCAAGACAACTTTCTAGAGACAGTAATTCTAAAAACGCTATTATAATTAGGTTTAACTAGGAGTTTTCACTTTAATTTTTTGTATTATTTCTCACACAGACAATCTCCAATACAACTTTCTACAATAAATTAAATATCATAGCAATTTTAATTTTGTGTTACATTTTTACTTTCTTTTTTTTTTGAGGTTCGACGACCTCTGTGGCTCAATGAAGGTTGCGGGTCCGAATCCCGCCAGGGAACAAAAAAGTTTTCTGTGTTCTCGGGTCATGGATGTGTATTAAATATATTGTGTATTATATAATAAAAATCTTAAATACACCCGTTACACAAGTTCTTCGAAAACTTACCACAGGACCAAATTGGTTTGGAGTAAAAGCGTCCGTCTAAAAGCGTAGCGTCTAAAGATATTATTATTATTATATAAGTAAGTAATGCAAAAAGCCAAAGTTTCTTATTTTATTATTGACGACGATGTACTTAAAATATATATTAGAGTAGACAGTATACTAATAAAAAGGACGTTTTTACTTACTCAAAAAGTAATTTAAACACAGTTGCTTAATTCATTTTCAGAAATTTATACATAGAATAAATCCCTATTTGCAACAAACTCCAAGAACACTTTTGTGGCGTTGAGGAAAATGGTCCAGACTTTTTTCTGTAAATTAACATTATTTTGAACGTATTACTCAGAAAAGTTTAAATAGAATTTTACAAAGTACATAATATAAGTAATATAGGTAATATAGAATTATTCTTTTATCGCTGATTATGTTATTTTATGCTAAATAATATAATAGGTATAATATATATAATAATATAATATAATATATACTAAGAGATGATAAGTAAAAACCTAAAATAAGTTACTAATTACATTTTACTCTATGTTTAGTATATTTTATGCTTTTTATGGCTGGTCCTATACCCAGGAGAACGGATGGCCGATGAGCCATTAAGGTTCAAGAGTGGAGACCGCGGTAGTCGGCCATTAACCAGGTGCAAAAACGATCTCCGTGCGGTGGCCGGTCCGTGTTAGATGTGAGTGACAAGGGATCGGCCGTCTTGGCGTTCACTACGGAAGGCCTATCTCCAGCAGTGGACGGATAGAGGCTGATAATGATGATGATGATTATGCTTTTTCGGTTAATATAATTATTTTAAGTACTTACGGTTCATGTACCGCTTACTTACGATTTATTCCGTCTGTCTCGAAATTGTATTTAACTCTAATTTATGGCTTAAGCTTCAAAGTATATAAGACAGTAAGATAAACAGACGGCTACTTTCATATTCATAATATAAGCATGGTTTTCTAAAACATAATCTTGACACTGATATTACAAGTAGGTATACATCTTAACGATATCATTACCTTAATATGGAGTTCGAAAATTTCATGCCATTATTTTCGATTTGAATTTCAAGAGAAAATTATAGCCGGAGATCATCGCTGGAAAAGTTATAATTAATTCAAAAGTAAGAAAGAAAAAACATAGCATGGTATTCAGGTTGTATCAGTTTGTTTAATACGTAAAGTTTAATAAAATATGGCTTCTAAGAAATATGAAGTTTATATTTCAAAGGAACAAGTGAGAAATATGAAGCAACTCTGGAACAGGTGGCTTTTGTGACGAGGGACGTGCTGACCTGTGTGTCAGTATGAATCACTTATGTTCCCTTAAACATCGTTTACTTTTTCAGATGTTTTTCATTCTCGTTAGAAAATTAGAAATATATTTCTGTATTAATTTCGAGCTGTTTTAGAGATGATCATGAACAAATGTAACACAAAATTAGATCACACAAACTCTATTTTATTAAAGTATGACAACTAGTCATACTTTAATTAAGTAGATACAAGCAAAGTAAGTAAGAAGTAGTGCCATGATGCTGTACAGCCAAATTGGGCCGTCACGACCGTGGAAGTAGCTCTCGCTCACATATTGCCGGCGTAAAGTGACAGCTATGCTGTCGCGTTTCGTGTGGTTTGTCAGTTTCTGGTTGCCTATTGGGGTGGATAGCGGAGGGCAACGCATCTGCACATAATCTTTGGTTGTGCGGGTTTATATAGGTGTCGATAGTCGACAAAAGGCTTCGACTGATCTATGCCCTCCTATGCTAAAAAAGGGTTTTCAGAACAGGATAAAAATATATCTAAAAAAGCCTTTTTACCTTACGTTAAGCTAAAAAAATATTATGCAAAATAAAGCTGTAATTTTCATTACACTTCTTAGCCAAGCATTTCTTTCTTATCTAAATGGAAACATAAAGACAATGACGCCATACTACGTGCGTGAGTGTTCCAATGTAATTTAATAAAATAAGAAAAACTCTTAGCACGTTCCTCGTCTAACGAGGCTTGGATGCAATTGCAGCTTTTATTGCATCGAGAGGTTACGGGCGTTTAGTTATTTAAAGCGTCTAAATCTTTATTAGAACCTTATTGCTTTAGGTACGTACGTCAAATAGATGGGCTAGATTGGGATAGGTCAATTAGATTGAAAGACGCGGTGGGGAAGTGCTGGCGTAATGGGATAATCTGTTTACTAACTAGTTCAGGTTCGATACGTGTGACGATTGGCCGGTTTGCCATCCACTGAGTTAGTCATAATCCAGTGGATGTCAAATGTGATACGGTTGGCTTTGATATGCAATGGAGGTATTTAATATGTTAAGTATAATAGCTTTAATTTGTTATGTTGTGATATTATACCGGTCAGTCGACGTTGGGTAGATGGGGTGCTAATGTTTGCGAAGTATTCGGTCTGAGGTGGATATGGGTAAACACGGATCGGCCATCTTAGCGTTCATTGAGAGGCCTATGTTCTAGTTAATAGTAATAGGCTGATAATGATAATGATAATGTTTATAAGAAAAGAAAACATTACAAACGTAAATTTGATTGAAAAAGTCTATAAATAATAAAGTAAGTACGACAAAAAAGGCTTTATGAAATACTCTACAGAGGTTTATGTCACTAAAACGAAATATTTCCTATGTATTATGATTTTCATATATGGCAGGATAGGTATTTTAGGATTTATTGGAGCTTTTTTCGGATCTTTTCCTTTTCCGATTTGTTAAAATGTAACTTCGTAACCTTCAAAAATATTTATTGAAAATATTTTCTGTAGAAAACTGTAGTAAAAAGAGAAGGAAAAAAATAATTATGAAAATGCTGAAAAGCGCATCCTACTTTGAGGATTACAGTGTCAATTTATATTATTTATATTATAGTAAAATATGTTTATCGGTGTATCGGTGAAGATGAACGTGAACGTGCATGCCATGTATTTGAGTGTTTTTGAAGTTCACAGCGCAAAGGTGCACTATGTCCCAACAGGCCCGGGTCTCTTCCTTGCCTGATTTCAAGGAGGAGACCCGCACCCTGTAAGGGGGCATATAGGGTTTGACGATTATGATGATGCTGATTGTTTAGTTAGTAAATTAAATAGAGATTTAAATCTTAAGTCGAGAATCACTTAAAAGAAGAAGTCGTCCCTCTTCGCCTGATTTCGAGAAAGATATTCTATCCAACAGAAGGATATACACTATAAAGGTGACCATAAAACAGCGATTGAAGAGAAAATAACCTGTCGTTATTTGACAGTACACTATCTAATATCATCTCACAAAGGCCACACAAGTACTAGGCATTCACAAGTTGAAAAGCAATTTTTCCTACCTACAATCCAATTTTCTCTTTCCTTCAGTTTTCTTTCGAGTGCACCAAAGGCCGTATCATTTTGATTGCAATCGTTTAGCGGAAGTTGCTCTTCTTTTGTTTTTATTTTCATAAAATTCTTTGCTTTGACTTTGAAATTTGTTGTTTGTTAGGGTTCCGTAGCCAAATGGTCAAAAAAGGAACCCTTACAGATTCATCATGTCTGTCTGTCTTTCTGTCCGTCCGTATGTCACAGCCACTTTTTTCCGAAACTATAAAAACTATACTGTTAAAACTTGGTAAGTAAATGTATTCTGTGAACCGCATAAAGATTTTTACACAAAAGTAGAAACAAAAACAATAAATTTTGGGGGCCTATATTATATATATATATATATATACCATAGTATATATTATATACCTACTTAGAAATGAAAAAAACCTACCTACCTACTTATGAAAAAAAAATTAAGTCTTCTCTAAAGGTCTTCAAAAATGATATTGGGGTTTCTAATGCCATTTTTTTCTAAATTGAATAGTTTGCGCGAGAGACACTTCCAAACTGGTAAAATGTATAACCCTATAACTTCTAAAATAAGAGAATGATTAAACTAAAAAAAATATATGATGTGCCATGCAAACTTCCACCGAAAATTGTTTTGAACGAGATCTAGTAAGTAGTTTATTTCAATACGTCATAAATCGTAAACCGCAATTTACCTTTCATTCAATCAACTGAAATATATTAAAAAAAAACATTTAATTCCATAAATATGAACCATATTTTGTGTTAAAGTGTCTAATTTTGTTTGGCACCCTTCGTGCGCGAATACGACTAGCACTTGGCCGGTTTTTTAATATCTTCATTTCATAGGTAATTTTGGAACACATCAAAGATACAAGGATAAATATCAATAAAAAAAATTGAAAATATAAATATTTCATACTTCTATATATATAATACATATATAATAACTTGGTGAATGTAACTGACCTGTCAGTTACTTAGAAACTGACAGGTCAATACGAATAAACAGTCTGATATCTTTGTAAAATACACTTTTATAAATACATCTGTAATTTAGATGATAAATAAAAATATGTATCCCGCAATGATAATTTTTCCGACCAATTTCCCGGCCATATACAGACACAGAAACACAGACGTCCGTAAATGATTATTTTATGTTCTTATTTAATATATAAAAAAATAATAATTGTTATTGAAATATATTTCACGTGCCAGACAGATTATTTTACGTACACTCATATCACTCTACAAGTGCGATATAAAAAACAAAAAAATTTCTTTTTTGAGAAAACTGCTTTATATACTTATTATTATTAGAGCACTCTCAACGCTTCGCTTAAGAGACATGATACGTATAGAAATTATAATGCCAATGCGAAGTAACCGTTGCCTTTGAGCACTAGTTAGTGGCACCGATGAGCTTTCGCAGAATATGAGCTCGAAGTTTGTAAATCCAGCCACCATGAACTCACACAAGAACAACTTACTTTACAGTACAAATAGCTAAGAATGAACTAACGATGTTCGTTGCATTTCAACTGCAACTGTTTAAAATACAGGGATATTAGGTTTTGAAATCTGTGCTTTTGGATGTAGGAGTAGTAGTATAAATAAACATCATTTCGTAAATAATATAGTAATATAACTCACCTGATCATAGCATACACGTATGTATATTTCTACTTGCACCATGAAAGATGTAACTCAATATTGTTTGGGTAAAATAAAAGGGGAAACTTATTTCTTCGATTCAAATTTCCTAAGAACAATGCCACATTGAGGGAGACAGGTGCGAAATAAGACTAACTATGTAATTACGTCTACAAAGCAACCGCTCACTTATAGCCATATGTATACGAGCAGCAAAAACAATGTCCTAATACTTACTTTTCAAACATGGGGAAAAAGTCAGCAACAAATAAAAATATGATTTCTTCTCTTAAAAGAAAGTTTAGAAAAAGTACATATTATTTTTTATTTGTGACATAATAAATATTAAAGAGAAAATAGATAAAATAGTATACTTAATAAACATACGTTTTATAATGGTGATTTTTACAATATACATCTAAAAAAATATATTAAAAAGCATGTATCATTTACTCAGTGTTATTTGGAAGGGCTATTTTGATTAGCACCAAGCCTTGTTACTATGTTTTAGTTCAATAAATACACGTTCAATTTATTTAAAATCAAACAAAATGACTAAAAGGTGATCTAAATAAATGCGTACGCTATCGCGAATCATAATTTAGCGAATTGGAAAACTGTTAACACGTACATTGCCATGGGTTGACTTAAACCAAACTAGAAAAAAATAAG
Source organism: Helleia helle (assembly GCA_963853865.1). Lineage (NCBI taxonomy): Eukaryota > Metazoa > Arthropoda > Insecta > Lepidoptera > Lycaenidae > Helleia > Helleia helle. The sequence goes on along the minus strand of OY971418.1, from coordinate 10,130,838 downwards.
TCTTCTCTTTATAAAAACGTGTTTTATGTCTATTTACCTTCTTACATACAGATGTTGTCTTTACCCTGCTAGAACGTAGCGGTTTTATTCTCCAGGAGATAACTCTTACAAGATATTTCCGTCGGTATATTTCGGTTTACATTTTGCATGAAAAATTCCACAATTACGAAAATGGATTAAAATTTGTATGAAACAAAAACCAAGAGCAAAATAAAAAGAATCGACCATAATCCATTTTGCAAGATTTGAAAAGAAAGTAAGTGTCGAAAAAGTGAAACGTCGCTAAAAGTTGAGTACGGACTGCAAAAAGCTTTTGAATTGATTGTTCGCTGTCAGAAAATTGTTTGGTGTTGGCATTATTACTCGCTCACGAGGTCTCTCCAACTTTTCTCATTAGGGCGATCTGTTACACCAAGATCGTCACACTTACATTATTTCAGGGGTGTCTCATAAATAGGGAAACTGAGACGCGATATTGTGGAACGATAAAGGAATAAAAACTTCAGTCGTTAAGAGTTTACCTTGCGAAAACAATTATGTACAAAGTAAAATCTTAAAAAATGAACTCTTAACAATATTTTCTTTATAATTTAAATTGTACTATAAGTAAGTTAATATTTTAATGAAGTTGACAACTTTTATCTATTAAATTCTCGTTTTTTTTCTGCTTCCTTCTTACTGCTATTATATAAAATCCTAAAAGCATCGTTCCCTTATCATGATCCAACATTAAATACAATCATCTATACAGATATAGGCAATAAAAATAAAACATCGACAGCAGTCCCTATAAAAAAATCTTTTAATAACGCCCCATATGCGATGAACTTGCTGCCGTTATTATGACGATATTTTAACAAACGCCAAGACGGTGTTACGATTTCATACTTTTGAATAAAATTGATGGATAGTTTTCACCACATTTATGAAACCCTTATTGTTATATTATTGGATATATTCTTATAAATCACCAATCCTACATAGGCCTCTATAATGAGCGCCAAGACGGTCATTTTTATAATTATTATGTTACCTTCGTCTTCTTTTATTGCCTCAATCTTAGATAGATTTGCCAATTGCCTGTTACCTATTGTCACACAAGCCACTTATATCTATCGGGTAGAATTGATGCCCTTTGTGCCACGTGCCTGTTTGTAAGGGTACCTACTATCATCCTATTTCTTTTCTTTATTTACAGTGTTTTATAACTTTTGAATAAGTAAGCAGTTCTTTTACGCATATGTACAGAACAAATAAATTGCAAAACCTCGGCCAAGAGTTTGCCGAAGAAATTTAAACTGTATTATTTACTTTGGACATATAATACATTTTCTGTTTGTTATGAATGAAATAAGTGTAATTTCCTACTTCTATATAAGTAAGCTAGGTCACGCAAGTTAAGCTCAGGTGGCGTTGCGCCGCGATCTGACGTCGGTTATCGGAGGGAACTTCTCTCTGCAGAACCGCGATGCTCGGTGACGACGAGTCCAAGCAGTAATGTCCCAAAAGGAGGCCGACGAGTGCGTGAGAGAGGAGGCCGCTGACGTGGCATCACCCCGTGGGTGACGAACGGAGGTGCGTAGGAGGCGCTACTAAATGCGCCTCCAGTAATGCTTCTGTGCTCGCGTCGGGGTCAGGTTGGGAACCAGGGCCCAGTATGGCATGATGTCGTGAGGACTTTTTAATGGCAGCCGGGCCGGGGCCAGCCTGTCGCTCCTATTGCCTGCAGATCCGGCACCCTCAAAAAGCGTCTGAAGGCGCTCGCGGTGGTTTAGTGGGGTAGTGCATTCCCAAGTGCGAGTACCCACAGGTCCAGGAGCCTTAAACGAGATAAACCTAGATCATGCGAAAATATTAACCTGCGTCATAAAAATAATAGTTTAATCCAGGAAGTTCTCAATTTTGGGTAACTAGCCTAAATTAAAAAATAAGGTGATATACAAAGTACTTACATATTATTTTCACAATAAAAACATAATTGAAGATAAGTGTTTGAACTTTAATGAAATCCTATACAGCGTATGTTCTAGAAAGTCTAGAAGTAAAAAGTATAAGCGAAATCGTTTGCACTAACTTGTGATATAACCTAATATTATTTTAAAATATGTGAAAGAGCGTCGTTTTGTCGATAAATATTTGCGTTTTCCTGTTATCGACAACATCAATTTATACGTAACATGATTCGCTTTGCGTGGAAAATCACGGTCACGATAACTTTTATTACTAAAATAATATAACGATTTAGGTACGACATTATGTAGGTAGTTTCTTAACATTAATTCACTTTCTATTAAGGGGACATCCATAAATTACGTGAGGTGAATTGGATGATTTTTCGCCCCCCCCCCCCCTCCTCTCCCATTGGTAAGATATCGTGAGATTTGGCTCGACCGCCTCCCCCCCCCCCCCCCGTTCTAATCTCACGTCAGATATTTCTAAACGCGTATTTGAATGTAAATGTTGTGGACCTATTTTACAAAAGACAATTTATTTCATTATTTTTATATAAAGAAGTTAATAAAGACATGCGAGTCTTAAGTTCGCTGACTGTAATCTAAAATCATAGTGATATAGTTGAACAATATAATACTATCAAAATTATTAAACTGCACTATCCGTGGAGTGAATTATTATAATCAAGAAATATGTTTTACCATAATTTGACCCTATTTTCTTGTAATTTATACTGTTTCTTGCGAAAAAAAAATACGTGATGTTTGTTGAGACCTCCCGTCTCCCCCACGTGAGTTTGGATGAGATTCTGCTCGACCCCCTCCCCCCCTGGAAACCCTCTCGAAAATAAACCCTCTCAAAAATGGACGCCCCCTAAAAATAACTTTTTAGTTATCTTATTCTTAAGACTAATTAGTCAAAAAAAAATATGAAAAAAAATAACATTCTTTATATTGATTCCGAAAAGAGATTGTCATAGTTGATTTCTTACTGTTGTAAGTTTGAGCAAAAATGGTCCATGAGATTTAGCTTCATCATCATCATCAGCCTCTATCCGTCCACTGCTGAACATTTAGGAAGACAAAGTGTTGGTCAGGGAGGTGGGAAGACATCTCCGTGCGGTGGCCGGTCCGTTTTGCTGCGAGTGGCAAGGGATCAGCTGTCTTGGTGTTCATTGAGGGATTTAGCTTGTATTATTCCAATTCTAGAAATTTTACTACGCAGTTAAGGCATAGTTTTCTATGACACTCCCTTGACCCGTCTACAACTATACAACTTATCACATTGCCAGATAAAAGGGATCATTCTGATTAAATTAATCAATGACACAAGCCTTCAATTTATGTTCTGCTGGTTTGCCATTCCCTAATCAAATACATTTATGTCATTACTTCAGTATTATATTTTATTTACTAATGAATACCTTAATACTAAGTATCAACTATGAAACTCATCTGCTGCCTATTTTTTATCACTGAATTTTATAATTGTCAATTAAAATCAAAACTCGAAGCGGGGTGGATTTTCTTATAAAATTCAATATTGCTAGGTTAATAAGTTTGTCCCCACCGTGGTTCAGGCTTTGTCATGGCGGTGGGGCTTAGTAGCTTAGGGTGAGCCGCTGCACCCAGGGCGTAGCGAATTGACCCGAGGGGGCTCTTTGTACCCCTCTTATAAGAAAAGGAGACGAGGAGGAAAGGGGCAAGCGGCGAGGACGGGAACCTCACCCCATTTTACTGTCCCGACGTTGGAAGGGTTTATTCTGGGGTGCGGGACAACCCCTCGGTGGAGGTGGCGTCGATCCCTTGGGGGACCTTCCCTTGGGCCGTCGAGGTGGCCCTGTTTGTTTATTAGATCCGGGGCACCTCACCAGGCGGCATTGGAGGCACTCGCCGGGTTTTAGTGGGTGGGGAGCCCCACTCCCCCGGGGGATGCCTCAGAGCATTTCCCGGCGTTAAAGAAAAAAGAGGGTTGCCCGGGTATAACATGTATTTATACAATCAGTAGGACAATTAAAAGAGGATCTCATACAAAATAAAGTAGAATAGTTTTCGGTACTCATGCGCCGATTACACCCGTACTTGTTAACCTAGCAACATTTAATATCAGCAAATCCACCCCCCCCCCCGCTTCGAATTTTGATTTTAATCGACAATTATAAAATTCAGTGATAAAAAAATAGGCAGCAGATGAGTTGATATCGATTATCTATTTTTCAACCTGTTACGCTCCAGATGGCAGTTAGTATTTCATGATAAAACTGTGTCGACATTCAGAGAAAAGCTTTTAAGATTGTATCTGAATAGTTTTAAGTCAAGTACAATTGGCAATTCAAAAACCGAAAGAACTACTTCAACTTTTAGCAATTTAAAGTAGTTTCAGTCTTTAATGCAGCAGTGTAAAAATACAATTTCTTTGTTTTTATTCCAATTTTGAACACGATCTTTTTGTATTTAAAAATAATCGGTCTATAAAGTCGGTTTACTAACGATAGTTGAACGTGACAACGTCATAAGAAAATGGAACGCCTCACAGCGAGGTAACGCCGCATGCGTCATGTTTTTTTCGTTCTAGCAGCCGGCTCCATCGAATTATAGGACGTTGTCACGTCAATAAATAATCTTACTTAAAGTTATAAGGATGTTGATGACCCTTGGTGGGCATGAAATATCGACATTAAATATTTCTGGTAAAATATATTATCTCTCTTGACTATTGTGTACATAAAATATTCGTTGAAATTGTTCCTTTTACCTATTCCCACATTTAATTTGGCATATTATGATCAATCATTGAGTCGTATGACAGGAGATTAACGCGACGTAATCGAACTCATTCCGAAGTTTAGTTATTATGCCCAATAACGTTTTTATATTTTAAATACAAATATATGATATAAATATGTGTATTATATAATAAAAATCTTAAATATATGTATAGTATAAAAGTATTAAATATATTTCCGTTGCCTTGTACCCGTAACAAAAGTTCCTCGAGAACTTACCACGGGACCAGATTGCGTGGTGTGAAAGCGTCCATAGATAAAAAAATAAATAAAAAAAACAAAAAAAAAATACGATCTGGATGCCTATAATAAGACCTGGTCGGAGCTGGCACAGGACCGTGATAGGTGGAGCAAAGCAGGGAGGCCTTTGCCCAGCAGTGGTATACAATAGGCTATTAAAAAAAGGATAGATCGTATACCGGTGGGATGGTTGCGCTGTGCCGCGCTCCCGATTGCATGGGTACCACCATCTTACTTGTTTCTCCCGTGAAACAGCTTTGCTGTGTTTTGGAGAGACGGGCAAGACAGGCAGTGTAATTACTGACACCGAAACTTAATATCTTATGTCTCAGAATAGGCAACACATAAATGAGTTGCCTGGGCTAGTCTCAGATTAATTTGTTTAATATGTTCATGGGCGACGCTGCTAACCTAACATAAAAAACACTTGGAACATAGTAAATGAGAGGTTTAACTTATGCAGATGTTACTTAAAACGTAAACATCCGTTACTATATTGACTGCTATTCAAACCACTATACATTGGCAATCACAGAAGTGAAATATAATGTCCTTGTCGAAGATTTAGATCACCTTGGTAAAACAAATGAGAAAATGCAAAACAGCAAATTATTATTTCTGTTCATTATTTTAAAAGTTTAATTATTTTGATTGTGGTTGAAAATCTAGGTTACTTTATTACACTAGAATAATACCGGGAATACCTACTGACTTCGTTGAAAGCACTTTAATAAAATAGGTAGACATGATAAAACTTGCGCATGTAATTACGAAAACGCATTAAATAAACTGCATTATTGTTTTAGCTGTAGTCCTTGGTAATACTTTTGTCAAAACGTAATAAAAGCAAATACAATGTCAGCGGCACGTTGAATATTCCGCAGTCCACAATTTTTAATTTCTACATCATACGAGTAGTAATACGGTTACGTAATGCACACAGGTGGGATTTTTTGCTCTCAGGCATCGCAGTCATTTTGAGAGAGCAGAGAATTCTACAACATACTCACGTTCTTCATTTCCTTAGTAATGGGGTTATATTCCGCGGCACAATTTTCAATTTCCTAAACTCTTTCTGCATTATATCCGCCTTTCGCTGGGAGAGTAAGTTCGTTTACGAGATTTACTTTCGCCCGGCCTTACTAACGAGTATTAAATTGTTCTAATTATACATCAAATCGATTTCCTTTGTGTCTTTCGTGTGTACGTGTTCAGGTTAATGATACAATTTTTGGGTAAAACTAATTAACATTCCTTTGCAAATAAATTGTCCATTCGAACCAATTCATTGCTTCAGTTTAATGCAATATAATTAATAAAATATATATTGACAGAAATTTGTGTTTTGTTTTGCGCGATGTTTGAAAGCCCTATAAAGGAAAATGCTAGCTTAGTTTTCTAAAACACACATAGATTTTTTTAATGAAATGTTACTTTTATAAAATTATATTTTTAAACTTTAAAGTAATTAGTTACAAGGTTAAGCGAGGAATGGCGATTACCACTGCGGACAGGCGAACAAAAGTCTTAAATGGAAATTCTTAAAATATAAATAATCATAATCTGTACAAAAAAGAAAATCATGATTCAATCATCTTAACTTTATTAAATTTCTGAAAATTAGTGCATCTTTTACTCTTATTTAATTTAAAATAAATATATTTTGGTAAAAACTTTTTTAATAATGCTGATAACGAAAATCAGATTAAGGCTATACATATAAATATATACAAAGCTTTTTTATTTATATTTCCCTTTGTTAGCATGCTTCCTTTTTCATTGTATTTCATGTTTCTGTTTTTATTTTGTACGTATTAAGTATAGTTTACGTATTACTCACTAATGATTATTATGTCGGTTTTTAGTGGAAAAATTAATCGAATATTTATACCGACGCCATCTACCGGAAAAAATATGAGTCCAACTGTTAAGATAGAGTTAGATAGATAACAATCACACGCACAGAAGAATTTAAGAAATTAAAAAAATATATTTCATCCAAAAATAATTATTTTAGCCAAGCTTTTGTGTATACGTAGTATTTATGTTTTTTTCTAAAGTTAAACATTTAATTTGATTATACCGCTTAAACTAAATAAGCAGCTATTCTAAAGGTGAATAATTACGCCACGTTAACCAAGTTCTGTGGTAAGTAGGGTAATATAAATACTTCGAGCTGTGCAAGATGGGATAATATAAATGCCAAGATAGATTAAACTTTTAGCAACTGCATAGATAACTTTATCGTATGCGAGCTCTAAGAGCTGCACATAGATAGTCAATGAAAGGATAGAACCGCGCTTTCAATTTGTGTAATGACTATGTCGTTCATTTTCCAAGATAAAAATATTACCGATTTTTCAAAGATTTCAATTTCGTAATAATCTTGAAGTTAGATTCTTATGTTTGCAGATTTCTTCGTTTGTACTTTTTTCTATTGGAAAATCTTCTATTACGTAGCAAAGTTGATTTAATTTATGTGGTAGCAACAATAGCTAAATTTCTATTCAAATTCTTTTTGTACGTTAATTGTATAAATTGAATACCAGTTACACGCATAATGCTGTAAAAATTAATGGTAGTGTTTGTATCTTCATATTAATAATATTTTACTGTATTGAACTAATTAAAAATATATAAAGTCGAAAGTAGTACGCAAATTATCGATATATTTCACTATATATGGCGGCAATATTCGCATCCTTCTGTAAATCTGAATAAGAAGAAACGTGAACATAAAACTAAGCTTATAAAGAAACTCAGAACAATAAGTGAGGCAATGATTCTTGCAATGGGTCATGTGGTATGAGTAGACAAGGACTACGGCCGTGCAGCCTTTTTTTTTCTTTAACGCCGGGAAATGCTCTGAGGCATCCCGTTGTGTGGGTCCGGGAGGCACCGGGAGTGGGCCTCCCCACGCGGGTGGTGCCACGCCGCCTTTGGTGAGGTGCCCCGGACGGACACCACCTCCACAGAGGGGTTGTCCTGCACCACAGAATAACCCCTACCAACGTTGGAGCAGTACAATGGGGTGAGGTTCCCGTCCTCGCCCCTTGCCCCCTGCTATTTTGTCCCTCTTCTTATAAGAGGGGTACAAAGAGACCCCTCGGCTCAATTAGCTTCGCCCAAGGTGCTGGGCTCACCTTAGGCTACTGAGCCCCACCCCCACGTCAAGGCCTGAACCATGGTTGGGCGTCCGTGCAGCCTACGTTTAATAACAAAATCAGAGAAATAATGCAAGCAGCCGGAACGCCCGTATAGAAGCTTCACTTGAAAATAAGTAGGCATTTTGAAAAACCAGGAACAAAATGTCAGATAAAATCTAACATGTAAAAAGTTTGAAGCTTCATAACTTTATTCTACTTTCGATATTTTGAACGTTTTTTATCTCTTTGCTTTAAAAAAGGCAGACAGTCTATGCATTTTTCATTTCACACATCGTTGTAAAAAAAATATACTATTATACAGATTATACAGAGCTGCATATTTTAGCTCATGATATTTTACATATAGGCATAAAATTACCGTTATGATAAACTCTGCGCTCATAACCCCAGTATTACAAAGTATTGAAATAAAAATGTTACCTCGTGTTTATGCTACTTGCAATTTAAATGAAATGACACGTGTTTTGCATTTTAAATATAACAAAAGGTGCAATTTCATACGAAACAAAAAATATAGAATAATATAACTTATAAGAATAATGAAGAGAAATGGAGAAGGCAAAAGGGTAATTTGGAACACAATAATTTATATTAAAAACATTTATAAGTATAAAAAAGACTGGCAGAAATTGGGACTGACTATGGAAGTAAAAAATTATGACTTAGAACCAGGCTATTATGAAATTTAAAAACTTTAGAATTAAAAATTGAAATTTCATTCGTCGTTGACGTCATAAATGTCACATTGGAAACGTTCGGTGGCGAGGTGATGATGTCACGAGCTCCATGATTTTGTTCATTTTGGGTGAACGCAAGTTTACATTTAAAAAAAAAAGTAAGATAGTACAAAAGAATAGCAAAAACAGAAAAAGAAGTATCTTTTTGAACCTCAATTGAATCGAGCACCGGTAGGCAAGTGACTACTGAACCCGCGAAACAAACTTTACACTATCCAAATAAATATGCAGCAATTAATGAAAATTTATATGAGGAAAATAGTAAAACATTTGATTCGTAACTCCACGGGTAAATAACTAGAAAAATATTGGGAATTGGCTACCCGCTCATTCCATCGTTCAGTTCTCAGTGACAATGACTGACTTAAACAAAATCAACTCGGAGTTTTTCAAACCATATTTAATTGTTTTGAAATATTTCCGATATACCGGAATCGATTTATTCGATGAGAAGAATATATTTTTGTTAAAATTTAATCATTCTCACTACGCTATGTTGTTATGTTATGCTATAACTGCAGTTTGTCACTGGCTGTTTATTATTATAGAAGTTAGGAATGGTACTAATTTATTACAGCTATCTGCTGCGTTATCGTTTTGTTACAATTCAATTGAAGGTAATCACTAAAATTTTAAACATTTAATAAGCCCTATTGTTACCTAATGTTTACGCGAATTTCACTCATTATAATGTAACAAACAACGTATACGGTCCAGGTGACCATGGTTGCTGTAAAGTATCTCAAACATTAGGCTTGTTAAAAGCTTAATAAGCCGCGATAAAATACGTAAAAGTCGTTTTATTATAATTAAATAAGCCTATCTAATACATGAAGACATCTGTCATGTGGTTCAGTGGTTAGCGCGTTTGCGTTAAAAGCCGGAGGTAGGGGATTCGAATCCCGCCAGGGAACACAAAAAGTTTTCTGTATTTCTGGGTCATGGATGTGTATTAAATATAAGTATTATATAATAAAAATCTTAAATATATGTATACCAGTATCAAATATATTTCCATTGTCTGGTACCCGTAACACAAGTTTTTCCAGAACTTACCACGGGACCAGATTATTATTATTATTTAATACAAAAAAGTCAGTATGTCGACCTCCATGCAACAAGTTGTTATAATATTTTAACCAAGTTTAATAAAACCTTGAAAAATATACTAAAACTCTTCTCAAGAATCACTGGATCTTTAGATGAAAAGTGCATAAAAATTTGTTCAGCAGTTTTTGAGTTTATCGCAAACAGACAGACAAGCAGACGCACCGGAGGACTTTGTTTTCTTATATGTAGTATAGTATTATGTTTTTTCAGGATGTTGCCTGCAATTGTATATGGGTGTATATAAACGACGTATCAAAAATTTCATAATGGTACTAGAGCAGCAATGGCGCACTGATGAAATATTATCCCCACAAGTCGCCGAGTTCAAAAACAACCAGGTTAAGGAACTAGACAGGTATAATTACGGTAAGACTACATTTTGAATTCGAGGTTGAAAAATCATGTATATGTTTTCTACAAACTTTTTATCTTAGCAGACACTGTCTCCAAAAGTAACAATGATGACGTGGTAATCGCAAAGATTGTACTTTAGTAAAAGAACAAGTTGATTATAAGTTGTACACACAAAAATTAAGGAAACGCGATTATTTTATTACTTTTTAGTTTTTATTTTTTGAAGTCGGTTTTAATTATTGTTTAATTTTTTTAAATTATATCGTTTACAAGTGGCCAGTTCTCAGAATTTTCAATGTCGCCCACGTAATACCATCGATAAAAAAACTGTTATACAAAAGTTTGTGAAAGCGGACATGCACATATGAATTGAGAATCTAGTGAACAGATCCAGCACCCAATAAACAATATGATGTGTTCAGTTCCACGAGTTGTTAACTAGCTTAGGCCGTCTGAACCAGAAGCGGCGACTAAGCCAGGTCAGATTTATTACCTCCTACGCACTTATGTGAAACAATTTATTATATCTTCTGAGAGCAAAAGTTTAAAATTTATTTTATAAATAAAATAAAGAAATAGAAAAAATGTTGTGACTCTTATGATTACGCGAATTTCACTCATTATAATGAAACAACTTTTACGAATTTTATCGAGTTTTATTAAGATTTTTTACATGTCCTCCCATGACTATGGTGGCTTTAAAGTATCCGAAACTTCGAGCTTGTAAAAAAACTTATAAACTACGATAAAATCCGTTAAAGCTGTTTCATTAATTTATACCAACATAAGTATTAAAGATTTAAAGTTTCTCGTTGGTTCTACAGATAATTAAATACATATTAAGATGGGCTAACTATGAGATGTATAAATATTACTTAGAACAAAGAGAAAAATACTTTGGTTGAAGTCAAAAACATCCCACAAAGCCCACTAATATGAACTAATATAAATATTACGATAATAAAACATAATACATATTACGACTGAAGAGAAAACAGAATACAAACACACTAGATTTTTTTATTTGGACGAGTAATTTCGAAGTTTAACTCCCACATCAAAACTCTTCTCATCTGTACCTTCTCATTATATTAGTATACATTAATTTGGAAGCTTTTCATCGACAGATGACGGAAGAGAAGTCAATATTCGGATACTCCCTCAAACAAATTGTCAAGGAAACTTTAGCAAATTCAAACCTTCAATAAATTGACTCCACAAAAGTTTGGCTCAAAAACAAATACTCCGTATACGAGATGTGACACGGTGTCAGTGTTTTGTCCCCAAAAAGGGTTTGAAGCTACAAGGATAAAAAATTTGCTAAGCCTGGACACATCCCGTTAGCTAAAACTTTGTGTTATGCATTATGTTTTAATCATTAGCATCAGATAGTACAAAACAAAGTATATTGATATTTTGCTAGATAATTACAAAACACTAGACAAGCGCTAATCTGACTCACGCACTGCGGGTTCCGAAATACATGTTTTTTATGTATTAATACTACCGGCCCGCACAGATTTCGTTCTGTCAAAGGGGAGGGGGAGGGGGAGGAATTTCTTCAAATCCGTTCTTAGCTGAGCATGGCATGGCAAAAGTAATATTCCTACCAAATTTCAAGTCTCTAGGTCTTATAGTTCCAGAGATATCGTGATGAGTCAATCTATAGAACAGCTCCTATAGATATATATATATATATATATATATATATATATATATATATATATATATATATATACAAACTAATAATTTTCATATACTTTATGAGATAAGAACAAATTATTGTGACACCTAGCTTCTTTCTAATTTTCTTCATGATTCTATTGACAGACAGACGGACAACTGAGTGATCAAATCACAGGAACCAACTCCAAAAAAAATCTTTTTAAATAAATTAAATAAAACTTTCACTTGAAAAGATATTGTTTGCTTTAAGGATGTTATCGCACAAAAATGCCTCCTATAACACAAACTGGTTCTGTAATATTCTACGCCGGTGAATATTTTCGTAGTTTATAAAGAGAAAATTCACACAAAGTCATCTCCGTACGCCCAATAACCTGAGGCTGGGAAACTTTAAATTTAGAATGCTTCCTGTTGACGCTTCTTGAATATAACGGAATATTGCATAACTTCTCAATTGTGAATAGCACAAAATAAGGAAGAAACCCTGTGAGATTTGCCATTCTTGATGTTAAAAATTTTGTATCATATGGAACATGTATATAAGCGCGCACTTACATAACCTTTCAAGTTGGTGTTTTACACAAAACTACAGTGAAATTTCATTTTTGTAGGAAGTGCTATATATACTATGTTGCAATGTTTCTTAACCAAATACATAGTTTAGTAAACTGAATTACATTATTATTTGGCTTTATATTTACAATTATATTATGTTTTAGCTGCGCGAATTTATCTTGCAACACCTATTTAATCAGACCATAACTTTCTAGAACTTCTATTAATATTTTTTAGGTTTTGGATATCCAATGGACTTTAACTATAGTTTGTAAATTAAACAAGAAAATAACCGACGACCTCTGTGGCTCAATGGTTAGCGCGTTAGCGCTCAAGCCGGAGGTTGCGGGTTCGAATCCCGCCAGGGAACAAAAAAGTTTATCGTGTTCCTGGGTCATGGATGTGTATTAAATATGTGCATTATATATCAAAAATCTTATATATAACCCTCTTATAAGAAGAGGGGACAAAAGTGCACACACAGCCCCCTTGGCTCAATTAGCTTCGCCCAAGGTGCTGGGCTCACCCTAGACAACTGAGCCCCACCGCCACGTCAAGGCCTTAACCAGGTGGGGTTCATCAATATAATGCTACGTAATACGTTATCATTGAGTGACGTAGGCTATAAAAATTATATCTCATCATACCGCTGCAAATGTAAGTTAACGCGGGTAAAGCTGCGAGGAACAGCTAGTATTTAATAAATTAAAAGTCGCTAAAAAAAGTAGTATTAAAATATTTAATATTGTTTCAGTGTACTGCAAGCTTCTTCAAGTTTTCGTCCATTTTTACTTGGCTACTCCGTTGATTTTTATCCTTTTCAAAAAATATATCCTACAGGAAGAAGTCGAATACATAATGCCCTTAAGGTTCTACTCGCCCATCGAATACCAGCATAGTATACTTAGATTTATCGTCGTCTATATGATAGATTATGGAATGGGTAAATTAGAACATAGAAAATATAGAAAACTTTTGTTTTTGCTGATCGCTTTACGCACTTAATAAAGTCCTAAATACAGCTTCTATTTGTATATATGTGTGTATATGAAAAAAAAATAGTCACACCAAATAAGTATAAGTAAAATATAAAACACAGATAGGTCCCTCGCCAAATTAAATTAGCACGTCGCGACAGGCAATTGAAAATATGATAAGTAGTATTAAGGTATGAACCACCCTTAACATTAAGGGGGATGTAAAATAAATGTTGACCGATTCTCAGACCTACTCGATATGCACACAAAATTTCATGAGAATCGTTCGAGCCATTTTGGAGGAGTTTAATTAGGTACACCATGACACTATAATTTTAGAAATTGAACGAATCTATTCATTAATATAGATTCGTTTTAATGAATATGACACAATCGATAAAATAGCAAGCTCTGTTTCAAAACTGAATCTTCTCTTTATAAATCCCACGCATGCAAATATGCAACATAATCAATAAATGTTTAGATCCTAATATTAATTAATACTCATTAATTACAACTGTGAAATATTTCAGTATTTTCATTAGCGTATTTAATTAACTGCAGTCTCTTTTTCCTCGCCATAACAATTAATCAACTGAAGACACTCTTTGTTCAACTGCAAGAAGAGTTCAAGGAAACAATACGAAGAAAAGATGCAAATATAGATGCTGAAATAAGACGAGCAATTCAGAAACATTTAATACTGACAAAGTGAGTCCTCAACCTTTTCCTCAATTACTACAATTAATTAAAACAGGTCAACTAAGGGCAGCTCTATATAGTTCTTTATTAATTTAAAATACAAAATTTTATTGGATAGTGATAATTTGAACTTTTTACAATATTCATTATATCTCTGATTGATGGACGTAATTGAGATATCATGATCATCAGCCTTTGTCCGTCCACTACTGAACAGAAGCCTACTCCAATGATCGCTTAGATAGTTAATAGAATCAGGCGTTACTTTGCGGAAATCCATTATATAAGATATTAAATTATATTATATTAATTAGCAATTATCCCGCGAAACACGCAGTCTTTACAGCAAATGTGTGAGTGCACGCATATGCATGCATATAGCACCGCCCTCCTTTCCTACACTGCATATGCGTACACTCGCATGCACCACCACCCCCACATGCACCACAACCACAGTAAAAGACCACCACCACACAATCTACGCACGTTTCGCCCTGACACCGAGGCATCCTCAGGATGTAGACTCTACTATTACTAATCGTAGAGTCTACATCCTGAGGATGGATAATTTAATACCTTAGATCGCTTAGATGACCAATCCCTTGATCCCTCGGCCCCTGGATCTATTTGAGCTATTTAATATAATAATTTATTAATTATAAATAAAATAAAAAAGTTTTTTTACGTAAATTGAGTCTACCACCGGTTTCTAAGAAACACTGAGAAGTACTGATGAAACAAACTCATATTTGATTGTTTGATATTCATATTTGAATAATGAGATTCCATTCCAATTATTTCTAAAGTTTCACCCGACATACAGGAATAAATTGGAGCCTATATGCTATTAGATATAGACTCATCATCAGAATAACATAAAGGTTATAATATACTGCATAAGCTATGTTATTGTAAAGTTTTATTAAAATCCTTTCAGTAGTTTTTGGGTGAAATAGTAACAAACATACATCTATGCCTACATTCATAAAAACTTTTGCGTTTATAATATTAGTTAGTTTATAAGTATACCTCTTCTATCCGGAACATAAAGTAGTTTCGTAGAAAATTAGAGCAGGCTATAGGCACCAATGCACGCGCGTTTCACACTACATAGGCCCTTTACCGGTGAATTGATCTGAGTACTACATTTTCAGCCTCATAAAAAGTCTCGCTGAAGCGTTTGGAGCAATATTTGCCATACATCTTACATTCTTCTCTGCGACTATTTGTTTCTACGGTATTGCTGCAACAGTAAGTCATATTTCCTATATTATTATGTTTTCGTTTTTTCATACAATTATCTTGGAGTCGTCGTTATCGCGAGCGAGATTTTTAGTTAGAGCAAACGCTATTAAAAAAATTGAAGCTATGGACAATAATCAACAATAATGTTCAAGAATAATGGTATCTTATTTTGCAGGTTTGTAAAAAAAACATAGCTAGATTATACTAACATACTCTTGTGAATATTATAAAGCAATATTAATATTAATTATATCATTGTTTCGAAATAGATGAGATCCAGGTTTATTAGGTTTCCATTTCCAAACAAAGACGTTCATGCAGGTGACGCGGCTGATATTATGTTCACTATCTAGATTATTATATTATTAGGTTATGCTATTAGATATATCTACAGTAAGGCAAATATTATACAATACAGAAATTTATTAACATTTACTTAGATAATGACCTATTATTATGATTTCACTTAAGCTATTTAGGTAAGGTAGGTACATTTATACCGGATGTATTTGGAACGCTTGCGAAAACGAAGAGGTATGATAGTGTTGGCATAGCCTGACATGATACAAGTGAAAAAAACGCCTTTTCTTTTTTTTGGTTGCCTTTTTTTTTGTATAATCCGTTTTAGTAAACATTATGTTACAGGAATTTGATGATAATGCTTTAAAATAATGGTTTTAGTTTTTACTAATACATTGCGAGTTTGCAAATTACACAAGTCCTAAAATTTTCTTAAAAAACCTATCTGAGATAAATGGTTATATGCATTATATAGTATATAAATGGTATATTATTAGGGTTTAATCTTCGCAAGCGTTCCAAATACACCCGGTATACATAATATTATATTGTATACACTTTTTTCTGTCATAGACTAAGTAAAATTTAATTAAAAATAGGACAATAATGAGTTCTATACAGTATAAGTATGCTAACATTTAGGTTCGCATAAAACATAATTTAAAAAGTTTTTGTAATTTAAAACTTACACTTGGTTTTATGTAGGATATTAAGGATATCAGGAAAAAAGTATAATGAATAATGTTAAAAAAGATGATAATACGTAACATTAAATTATTCTTAATAATCATGGTATTTAATAACACGATACAGCTTCACAAATATGGTCGACGTACTTAATAACGGGCGCGCTTCATACTCAAAGCCGGCTATTATTACTGCTTGTTTCATCGATGTTTCCAGAATGTACTATGCGATGCATTTAATACGAACAGACACTGGAATATATTCATCACATGCTACAGAGCTTCTATAAGTTATATTAAATATTTAGGCATGTTTTGTCATATGAGTGATCTGAATGGTTCGTGATGACTACCATTTCACTGATTTTAATTTTGGAACGAAGTTCGAACGAACGAACCCCACCATGATTCAGGCCTTGACGTGGCGGTGGGGCTCAGTAGCCTAGGGTGAGCCCAGCACCTTGGGCGAAGCGAATTGAGCCAAGGGGGCTCTTTGTACCCCTCTTTTAAGAAGAGGGGACAAAAGAGCAGCAAGGGGTGATGACGGGAACCTCACTCTATTGTAATGTCCAGACATCGGGATGGGTTGTTCTGTGGTGCGGGACAACCCCTCTGTGGACGTGGCGTCGGTCCCCTGAGGAACTGACTAGCCGTCGAGGTGCCCTGTTTGCTTATTAGATCCAGGGCACCTCACCAAAGGCAACATTGATGGCACTGGCCGGGTTTTAGTGGGTAGAGCTGCGTCCACTTACCAGCTTCCGGGCGCAGCGAGTCCCACGTACCCGCGCGGGGAGTTCCCCTCCCCTTGGGACGCCACACAGCATTTCCCGGCGTTAAAAAAAACAACCAGTAGTTCTTTAGATTCGCGCGTTCAACCAAACAAACAAACAATTTCTTCAGCTTTCTAATATTAGTTTAAATAGTTTTTTTTTTTCGGAAGGGCTAGACTTTTCGGCCTGATGGCCTTTAAGCTCAATCGGTACAGGGTTTAAATAGGTACTAGGATACATAGACCTACAATGTCTAGTGGGTATGAACTCAGCAGCCTGTGTCTAGCAAAGGGCCTTTCGGATCAAATTGTTAACATAATTTTAGTTATCTATATAGATAAATAAAATTGGAGTGTCTGTTTGTAATATCAAAATAACCGTTTTTTATTGAATGCACATGGATGTATACACGGGACATATACCAAAATAGTTACTTTTTTTAAATGTCTATCTATCTGTCTGTCTATAGCTGATGTTATAGGGAGTAACTTAGCCTTTAAAAATAATCATTATCAATCCGCATACGGCTGTAGGTCGAAGTTAACGCGGGCGAAGCCTCGGGCAACAGTTAGTATCTCTATAAGATCCCATTGCCTTTCTTCAGTAATTTTACATAAATATTTGTAATGGAAAATAATCCCGCTTGAGAACAACGACAGACGCTGTGATTGGCTTCATTCCTTTTTTCTATACCTCGAGGATTTGTATTTGAATGAAACTAATCAGGTGATTTGGTCGTTGTAAAAAGAGCAGGGTTTAAATAAAAAGGTTTTTAATATCGAACTACATAATGATTGTATGATTACATTATTTTGATAAAGGCATAACAAAACTTATTTAATCACTAAATTAGATTTAAAAAAAAAACTTATTTTTGTATTTTTTTTAGACTATTTATTATTTTACAAGTAATATAAGGCTTTGGAGATAAAATAGAGATTACTATCATTAAATATTATAGAACTGAAATACAAATTAGCTTTTAAATTAATATGGTTATTTTCGATACTAAAACTATTTTAAACCATGCCATGTTTTTTAGTTTTATTTTGCGGAGCTCGATATTACGACATTTTCTACCAATGTTCTTGTTCGAGAAGTTTCGTGAACAAGACATTCGTAGACAATGTTAAAATCTCGAGCTCCACAAAACAACATAGAAAAACATAGCAAATATCCCGTTTTAAATAGTTTTAATCAATTAGCTTTTGTCCTGTCAGAGTTCAAACTAATTATGTTCACTTGGCTGGTTAGCCAAGGACAATAAGAATCACAAAATAAATCATAAAAAGAACTAAAAGAATATTCCTATCATGAAAGTACTGTTTTATTCACAGATTCAAACTAATAAAGAATTTTGTTTGTGAGCTTGATAATGGAAACCCTTCCTTTTCCTTTTTATGTAATATAGCCTTAAAAGTTAATGAGGCGAAAGAACATTACATTAAAATGGGGATAAAAATGTCAGCAGATTATACATAATAATTTTTTGAGGGATTCAGAATCGTACCTTTTGGAATTTTAAATTTTTTTCTAAGGTTAATTTTGAAACTGTTAAAGTGATTTTTATAAAGCTTAGGTATACAAGAATTCTATTGTTAGTTTATAGCTCCCCACCATGGTTTAGGCCTTGACGTGGCGGTGGGGCTCAGTAGCCTAGGGTGAGCCCAGCATCTTGGGTGCAGCTAATTGAGTCGAGGGGGCTCTTTGTACCCCTCTTATAAGAAGAGGGGACAAAAGAGCAGGGGCCAATTATTGACGAGGACGGGAACCTCACCCCATTGTACTGTCCCGACGTTGGGAGGGTTTGTTCTGTGGTGCGGGACAATCCCTCTGTGGAGGTGGCATCGGCCCCGTGAGGGACTGATTAGCTGTCGAGGTTTTAGTGGGTAGAACTGCGTCCACTTACCAGCTTTCGGGCGCAGCGAGTCTGAGGATACCCACTTCCCCGCGTGATGCCTCAGAGCATATCCCGACGTTAAAGAAAAAAAAGAAAAAAGTGTTAGTTTATTGCTGGTATTTTTTCCAGATCAACGGCACACTAGAAGATTATAAAAATTTGGTGGCTTCAGGAATAATTATTGTTAACATTTATAATTGCTGCAAACATGGACACCTCCTAACCGAATCTGTAAGTGTGTATCATATTTTTACCGGTGGCAGGGATTGGAGGAGGCTTATCATCGGAATTGTTTGAGCTGTTGAATGGAGTCAATTACTTTCAACCATGGGAGGATGCACGTGACAGTCTACATGGATACCGCCATCCTGATTTTTTTTCTGTGGAACAGATTGGCTGAGTTTCGGAGAGAAGGGCTGGTCAAGACTATACTGGCGGTGATTTAGGCTCAGGTTAAGCAACGCATTAATGAGATTTGATTGAGAGACACATTTTAGATGTATTTCAAGTATTATTTTTTTCAATTAAAAAATAAATAAATCTATTTTAAATATACATATTATATTTGTCATATAGTTTTCAATATTAGAAGAAGCTTCTTAAAGTGAAAGGCCAGAGAGATATGCCTTTTCCAAATACTACAATTACTTTCGCCATAAAAACGTTGGAACCTTCTTTCAACTGTCCCTTATAATACAATAAACATTTCGTTTGTATTGAAAAGAGGGTTTGAAATGTGATACATAAATTTGAAATTGGATTTACAACACATAAAAGGGCCTCATTATAAAGGAATTTAGCTTTGTGACGGCGGTACAAGATTTTTCGCACATTAGTCTGGTGACAATAAATGGAGCTAAAATTAAAGGGTCGGTTACATTTACCAGAGGTGAGGGTGAAGGGAATGAGTTTGTGCCGCCCTCTGCACCTGAAGCACCATCCTGCTAGTTTCTTTCGTGAAACAGCATTGCTGTTTTTGAAGAAGAAGAGCAGTATCAATAAGAGAGTATATATTGATTATGGTCAAATATACGCAACTAGATGAGCGAATGAATCAGATAGGACAGTGTACTCGGATCTATGGTGCCGACCTGCTTACTCACCGTGACAACTATTAATCTACTTCTACGAGTTTTTAACAACAGTTCATGGGGTGTAAATGGTTTTGTATTTAGTAACTTCCAACATTTTACGATAACCATAAAATGGGTCGCCAGAGGTATACTTATGTATCTTTTCATTCCGGATCTAATAAAACGTATATAAAAACACTATACGCATAATAAACAGAGATTTTATTTATTTGCAGGCTCGGGACATCGCTACCGCTATATACGACAGTCCTTGGGAAGATTTAGATTTGAAAAATAGAAAGATCCTAACCATAATTATTTTACGGTATGAAAGACGAATAGATAATGGCCTAAATATTTTTGGATTTATTAAAAATTCAAAAAACAATGGTAACAAATATATTCAGCAGTGTAAAGATAGGGGCTGATGACGATGATGATGATACAGTGGAACTAGGTATGCCATATATTTCATTTGCGTTAATTTTGGGTTTGAGAGTTTCACTGACCCAAAGGCAAATGCCGGAGACGTACACGCATTAGTTCCTCATAATACTAGCCTCTATCCCCACAACAAACATCGTAATTAGCTGAGCTAACTTTGTAATTAGGCAGAACGGAGTCTCTGAAGAGTTAATAAAACTACTATGTAAATAGCATAAGTATGGACGTATATATTTAAAGTTTTAAGTAACGTTTCAGAGCACAGCGTGCATCTTATGTGCAGTCGACTCATTTTACTGTGATATCACTTAACACCTTCATCAGTGTAAGTAAACTTAATTGCTGTTTCACTTAAGTTAAGCTAAAAGCTAAGTTATTACTGTAAGTAAAACAATATATTGAAAAGGATTTCGAACTTTTCAATAAAAATATTTTTGAAACCATATCACATCGTTGGTAATATAATTTAATTTTATTAATATAATTTGGACAGGCAACACATAAATACCGTCGACTAGGTCTATTAAGGTAGGTAGGCTTCGTCGACCTCTTACTATCAGGTGGCACGTCTGCTAGTTTGCCTATCCAACTAACATATAAAACATATCTTAAACTAGCTGTTGCCTGAAGCTTCGCCCGCGTTACTCAAATCCTTATGTCACCGCGTCATATTATATAGCCTATAGCCTTCCTCGATAAATGGGCTGTCTAACACTGAAAGAATTTTTCAAATCGGACCAGTAGTTCCTGAGATTAGCGCGCTCAAACAAACAAACAAACTCTTCAGCTTTATAATATTAGTATAGATTTATTTCGGTTCCCTATGTTATATATATGTTCCCTAGTACCTGTTACCCGTAACACAAGTTCCTTCCATCTTACCACGGGGCTAGGTAAACGTGCTGTGATTGATTGTTGGATACTATTTATTATGATTACCTATGTGCATGAAATAAAGCGCTGCGACATGCACAATGAATTGGCCGTTAATACCATTAACAACAAACTTGTTTAGCCAGGTATATCCCACATTGATAGTGACAAGCGTCTCGCTTTCAATATTGGCAAAACACCGCTGTGATAAGATTGTAATTTTCGTTTACTTATCTGATATAATAATTGTTAAATATAACTTTGTGTGGAAATATGTGAATTAATACAACAATCGGTGTGTGCAAGCTCACCGATTGTTGTATTAATTCATAGCGGTATTAGCGGTATGCTTCATTAATTAAATTGTACTTTTAGGTAGTAAGTTTTTTTTATGCTATAAGGAGGCAACCGTGTCGGAGTCTTATTGTCTCTACCGACGTCCATACACATCTGTACAACCAAAAGTAATGCGTTGACCTCCTTTTCCCTATCCTCTCCAATGGGCCACCGGAAACCCACAAACAGCACGAAACGCGACAGCATAGCTATCACTTGACCCCGGTGTTATGTGAGTGAGAGGTACCACCCCGGTCGTGCCGGCCCAATTCAGCTGCAAAGCAGCATGGCACTACCTCTTACAACTACCTCAGATAAGTTCTAATTATTGAGTGATCATCAATTCATCCGAAAATCTTCATGACTTATGAAAGTAAAAAATAGATGTATTGTCTTATAATTGTTGTCAGCGTTTCCATCTCTACAAATAAAAATGTTGTGAGGAAAAATGGAATGAAAACTCTATTCATGTAATTTTGAGAAGGAGAGCGATCACTTACAGAAGATGTATAAATATCACAAAATAAACCAAAAATAAACGCTATCTCTGAAACAAAGCATCACAATGAAAATAATATTTCCGGATAAGGTACTTTGTCACAATAAATATTAACAAAGCACTCGAGCGAGATTATGTATCACGTTCAGTGAAATTGAGAAATACAACGAGTAACGACATTTAAAGTACGCAGCTATCTACAAAGATAGGAATGGGAACATGACTCACCAACCTGCGTCTGGATTAATTAGCCTTGATATTTAAGGCTTAATTCCACGAATAGAAATTACTGTGAATTTTTTTTCAGGTCATGAAAATGTCCTGGTCGTTTCTGTCTCTGGTCACGACTGTGTATCAAGAAACTTAGCGGCATGCGGTGTTACGTCAAACGTATGTCGTATATGGATTGCAATCATAATATATTGCAATATCACATTAATTATTTTGTCCGATTGTGGTATTTTATTTGTAAATTAATTGGCGTAAATGACAATAAAATTAAAACACTCATATTAATTTGTTTTATTATATCGCAGTACCTACTCGTATAACCACTAGTATTTAATTAACTTAATTTTCATGAAACGTATAGATTATAGCGAAGGTTATTTTTATTATTTAAGTATCAGCAAGTATTAAATGCCAAAAAAAAAATTTCTTAAATAAATTACTTTAATTATAAGTTATGTATATATTATGTTCAATTTAAGAGATTTACACTACATCAAAAAGAATGCTTTTGAGAAAAAGCGAAAGAAATCTACGCGGCTGCTAACAGAATAAGGGACAGACACCTGAGATTACATTAAAAATGTATGAAAACAAGCACAACAACTAAGCTTAATATCATGATTATTGCTCATTTTGAAGGTGCAAAGTGGAAAGTTAGAAGGACCAACTTTCTGGCGCTCACGCTAAATATTCATGTAAATTGAATAAAACTGGTCAAGTGTGACTACATCTTTGCCTTGAGGATGCCGTTACGACATTACCTTAACGTCTAATCATTATGTATCTTCATAATAAATATTATATACATTGCACACACATTAAACACTCTTTACTTTGCATAAGTATGTTAATTTTTACCATTTAAAGATGATACTTCCCTTAAAAGATTAACTTCAAGTAATTTTTTTTTATGTTACTTGGATAGGCCAACTGGCAAACGTGCCACCTGGTGGTAAGTGGTCGACGTCGCCCATGAACATAAACTAGTTTACCTGGAACGAGCCCAAGCAACTCATATATGTGTTGCCTATCCTGAGACATAAGATGTTAAGTCTCGGTGCCAGTAATTACACTGCCTGTCTTGCCCTTCTCTCCGAAACACAGCAAAGCTGTTTCACGGGAGAAACAAGCAAGATGGTGGTACCCATGCAGCCGGAAGCGCGGCACAGCGCTTCCCTCCCACCGGTAAAAGATTCAAGTAACAGATGAAATATATTTTATTTTTTTAACAATTAGAATTATTATATCAGAAACTAAAATTTCGAGCAAGAGTATTTATGTTATAAGGTACGGAACCCCAGAAAATGTTACAAAAACTTTGTACCTTATCCGATGAGACCGCACACGATAGGGTCCGTGAAAATAACTTTTAAAATTTAATTTAAGCTTTCTTCTCTTAAGTTAGCTTGAGGTGGGGGACTTATTTGTGAAACTAGAAAATATTATTTAGTTTTGACTATGTTACCTTAGAGATTTTCATATTACTTTTTTATTTCCGGTGGCCCGTCCGGGGAGATAGGGAAAAGGAGGGGTACGCATCTGCATAACCTCTGGTCGTGATGGGCGATGATAGTCGTCAAACTGCGCGTTTGCCCTCCTATGCTATAAAAAAAATCAAAATTGTTTAAACATAGCATACAATAAAATACCGTAAATTATTCCACAGCTAAATAAAGAAGCTCGTTATTTCAAAATGTTAATTTTCCTAAAACAAAGGCCTATTAAGTGCCATTTTATTTATCGGAAAATGAGAAAATCTCGTATTCCTTTGACAGAGCTCCTTTATGTTGCAAATGAGACGATTGCTTCTCATCGGATTGACCATCCACAATATACAAGCCAATATTTGTGAGGAAATTCAAATTCCTGTGGAATCACAAAATCACAGATCGGAGAGCAGAAATATTTTGATCCTTCAAAATCTTGTTACGTACTGCGCATTCCAAGTGGATTTTATGGCCTCAAATGTGCAATAAATTTTATTATACGTATGTAAATCTATTTTGACGTGACAACATCTTATATATCGATGGAGCCGGCTGCAAGAACGAAAAAACATGACGCATACGTCGTTACCTCGCTCTTACTTCTTAGGCGTTCCATTTTCTTATGACGTTGTCACGTTCAACTATCGTCAGTAAACCGACTTTACAGACAACCGATTTTTTAGGTTTTTATTTAACATTTGGTTGGAGTTTTGTCTACCATTTTTCACTCTAATAAATTAGAAAGATTATTAAAAAGTTACTATTCATTTTTTAAATAGTGATACACGATGATGATAACTGGGAACTGGGGGACTCCCCAGGCGGGTATGTGGGACTCGCTGTGCCCTAAGGTAGTAAGGTGGACGCAGCTCTACCCACTAAAACCCGGCGTGTGCCCCGGATCTGTTAAGCAACAGAGCACCTCGACGGCTAGTTAGTCTCCCAAGGGCCGACGCCACCTCCCCAGGGGGGTTGTTCCGCGCCACAGAACAACCTCTCCCAACATGGGAACCTCACCTAACTGCAGTGTTCCGACACTGCAGTTAAGTGAGGTTCCCATCCTCGCCCCTTGTCACCCTGCTCTTTTGTCCTCTTCTTATAAAACCTTCGTACTCAACAATGAGCAGCTCCCTTGGTTCAATTTGCTTCGCTGAAAATGCTTTTTTTATGTTATTTGGATAGGCAAACTGGCAAACGTACTACCTGATGGTAAGTGGTCGACGTCGCCCATGAACATAAACTAGTATACCCGGAACGAGCCCAGGCAACTCATTTATGTGTTGCCTGTCCTGAGACATAAGATGTTAAGTCTCGGTGCCAGTAATTACAATGACTGTCTTGCCCTTCTCTCCGAAACACAGCAAAGCTGTTTCACGGGAGAAATAAGCAAGATGGTCGTACCCATGCAGCCGGGAGCGCGGCACAGCGCTTCCCTCCCACCGGTATGCTGGGTTCACCTCAGGCTACTGAGCCCCACAGCCACGAGAATGGGGACCACATATAACTCTATACGGAGAATCATTACCAACAATACTTAAAATATATAAATGTACAATAATTAATATAATATTTAATAAAAAATAATGAAAGTGCAATGTTTATTATTTTTGATATCCAAACTCATTAGGATAGAATTACATTTTGCGTAAATATTATCTACAGTTGGCAATAACACAAATGTTCCGCAAATACTGGTGCATATCCAACGGCGATTAAGCTGGCCGAATGCCAACGTCTCTGTTCTTGGAGTTAGATTTTTTGAATATTCTGCCTTGCAAATAAAAAATGAATAAAAAGTGCTACTTGACCCATAACTTGGAAGAAAATTAAAGATAAATTAACTGTATTTGTTATGTAAGAAAATGCTGAATGTTATTGAAACTAATTAAAGAAATTGCGTGTGTTGCGTGTTTTCATTGTGATATGCAATTATGTAAGGCACTCTTGGAAGTTCGGTATAGAAATTTAACACTTCTAGAAACTCAGTTCATTTAAATTTTCGCATTATAGGTTTTAGCAAAGAAATAAGTTTATCAGAGCCATTTTTAGAACTATATGCAATGAACAATAAATATTATAATCCAAATAAATATCAGTAAAATAAACTACAAATATTGATAGAGATTCATATAAAAAATATAAAATCACATTTTCATGTAGCGGATATTAGTGAGCTATTGGAAATATGAAATCGAACTTCATTTTTAAATTTTCATAAAATTTAAGCAAAACTGGACAAGATACGATCTATTGAAGCGCGTCTCAATAAATTGTGTTGCGTTTCCGATCAATTCCCGTGATACGGATTATGATTTATTAGGAAAAGATATTAAAATTTAAAGTATGATGGGCGTAAAAATATTTTAGATATTCTAAATATTTTATGCATAGGAGTCATAGTTTTTCGGGTAGTACGCGTAAGGTTTATGAGTTCGAATATCGCGTAGGTAACATGATTTGTATGATCAATATAGATATGTGTGATGTGATGTGATGTGCTGTGATGAACAGACAGCAGTTTCGGACACAACAGTTGGTGATATTGTATATGAATATTTCTACAAGACTAAAATGTTTTGATGTTGGTTGAAGACAAGGATCAATACTGAAGAATCACTAGTGTATACTTTAAAAGACCTTGATATCAGCTTTGCTTGCAAAAACTTAATTCTTGACTAACTTCAGATGCTGTTAACTTAATCGATCTGTTCATAAGTTATCAAGTTATAGTAAAACTTTCAAGCTAGCGATAAAATATAGTAGCTGTAATTATAGCACGATACAATTTACACCTATTATATGAAACTTCGTAACTTCTTCGAACACTATTATTAGTTTATATTGAAATCATTGCTGGTGCCTGGTAACAACCAGTTATCTGCTATGCTTGTGTTATTTTTTCAAGAATAATTTCATACAGGTCTAGGTTTACCCATAAGAACTTAGTGTTTATTGTATTTATTGATACATTTATTTGTTGTCAGGACCGGGGTGCTTCCTGATCCTATTGTGGCACTCACACTTGGGCTGTGTATACCCAAACTAAAACCTCTGCGAGCACCTTCAGCCACTTTTAGAAGGTCCCGGATCTGCAGGCAATAGAATCACCTTAGCGACAGACTGGCCCCGGCAAAAGGCTAGACTACTACTCCTCTTAAGATAAAATTGATACATAAATACATCACCTCAAAAACCGCTCGAAACGCGACAGCATAGCTGTCACTTTTCGCCGGCATTACCTGAATGAGCGAGAGGTACCACCCCGGTAGTGCCGGCCCAATTCAGCTGCAAAGCGTCATGGCACTACCTCTGCCTCTCGAGGCTGTAATCAATCTTATATAATCAATAATATGGAGTGTAGTATAGATTAAAGGCTATGTGTAACGCGAGTGAAGTATCTCGCGTACCCAACCGAGTAATATCACACATTACTCGACTATACATTTATACAGTATGGCAGGATAGGGTATGCGGCCTCGGTCAAATAGTTCGATGTCTATTATGGTTTACTATAATTATGATCCCGAGTGAATATTAATGTGAGCGACGATGCCTTAGTGAGTATGGGCTTGGGCTCTAGAGTGAGAGCCGAGAGGTCCGGGTTCGATACTGACCCCCCGTCATGCCTTTTTTTTTTCTTTAACGCCGGGAAATGCTCTGAGGCATCCCGCGGGGGAGTGGGTCTCCCCACGCGGGTATGTGGGACTCGTTGCGCCCGACAGCTGGTAAGTGGACGCAGCTCTAACCACTATAAACCGGCGAGTGCCACCAATGCCGCCTTTGGTAAGGTGCCCCGGATCTAGTAAACAAACAGGGCACCTCGACGGCTAGTCAGTCCCGCAAAGGACCGATGCCACCTCCACAGAGGGGTTGTCCCGCACCACAGAACAACCCCTCCCAACGTCGGGACAGTACAATGGGGTGAGGTTCCCATCCTCACCCCTTGCCCCCTGCTCTTTTGTCTGCTGAACCATGGTGGGGACCCCCCCCCCCGTCATGCCTAGAAATCGGTTTTCAAAATTTTGAATATGAGACCATCGCTTGCTCGCCGGTAAAGGAAACCTGCATTCCCGATGAGATTCTTTGAAGGTGTGTGAAGTTCACCAACCCGCATTGGGCCAGCGCATCGCTGAACTATGGCGCAAAACCCTCCTCGCTTGATATCGAGGAGGAAACCCGTTCCAACAGTGAGACATAAAAAGGTTGATATTATAATTATAATTATTAATATTGTATAATGATCCCGTGTCTTCTTACATGTCTCATGAGTCTTCTCTTGTGATGACGTACGTATATTTGCTTCATGCTGTACAAAATGTGGGGTTAATGCAACACAGTTGTACTAATTGTATGCCAGTTGCTATGCTGTGGAAAACACAATAATATTTTCAAATTAAATTTTATATATCATCTTAACACTAGAAACAAATGTAGTAATGAAAAGCATTTATCATATATGGTATAAGTAAATCAGATAACACAAATAGCTGATCAGATCAAGTCTACAGAGGAATAATAATACTAATTCTCGGCATACTAACGAGTTGATTTAACATGGCAGTCCGAACGCCGTTGACTGAGATACTGTATTAATTATAATCCGTTATACCCTACAGTACATGGATACGATCAAAGCTACTGTTAGTTTCAAACGCTCTATTGATCATGCCATATACACGTTACATTAATTTATACACGTATTATTAAAATTTACAACTGATATCTTGTTTGTATGTAAATAATGAAAGAGAATTAGAATTTTGATTCTGTTTGTCAATCGCCATAATATATGGTATTGAAAAAAGTTAGAAATACTTTACCCCACTTTTGACGGAGGGACGAATTTTCACCCCCGAAGGACCTTTATACTAGTAATTATGACGAAAGTAAGTATATGAAGGTGTAAATTTAAAATCTTATAAAAGTAATGTTTTATTTTGTAGTGTAATTGAATTTTGACGTACTAATAGCAAGTCATTCTGGTGTGTCAAAATATCTAACAGAGAACACAGCAAACCACTCACGTACAACCTGTTCCCATATTTTGTACATTAGAACATAGATTATGTTTGAAGTATCCTGTTGTTTTACAATCCTAAAATAGTGTGATAATAGTTTACCTTATTTTCTACCTTTATACATTATAGCGGACCCGACAGATGTACTGTAGAAAACATTTAGTAGTACACTGAGTTGTGAATCCAAACCATCTTCAAATCCGGTTGAACACGAAAAATTTCATCCAAATCTGTCCAGCTGCTTAGTATTTCAGCGACATACACACGCATAGAAGAATTATACATGTAAAGATATACCTCGACCACAATCCCCTAATCGAAACTACTCCACAATATTTTTACGTACTGTTATGAACGATTATTGTTCCTGGAATATGCTATGCTTAACATTATTTATTTTATATAAAAGCGATTTTGTAATAATTATAGACAGTAAAACCCTAACTTTTGTCCGGTCAACACATGTAATTTCTCTATGTAATTTTCATTTTTGTAAAAGTAAATGCAGTGTGATTAAATTAGTTTTCAGCAGTAATAAAGTGTTTTTTTTAAAAAGGACCTACAGCGTGCCATCCTAACAGTACGTCGTGTGTCTATAAGATTAAGAGGTGTTTATTTCATCACAGGTAAATATGTAATGAAACTATATTGTTATCATTAAGTGGTCTGATGACTTCAAGGATTGAACCGGACTAAGATACCACCAGATGAAGAGAATATCCGAAGATCGGACGGAGTACCTACCAAAAGCTGACCTCCAAACTGGCACCCCATGATGATAATGATGATGATGATGATGATAATTAAGTACACTTAATATTTAATTTCACTCCTTATATACACATCAACGCCATCTATTAATAAAGGATATTTTAAATAAAGTTATTAAACCCAAAAAGTACTGGCTGGTTTAAATTTGTTGAATGTTTTATAGATCCTATTGTATGATTCCAAATTTGGATTTGAAAAAAAATAAAAAATAAAGATTTGCGCGACCTAATTGTAGCGAAATTCGAAGGTTTCAGTTTACTCTATCTGGCTATTGATATTTTTTGTATCAAAGTAAAGTTCTAATAAATAATATTGTTTAAGTTTGAATATATCATCATGCAGCGGCGCCAATTAACGCAAGACGAAATGTTAAGGGCAGTAGGCATGCTCCCAATCTGGGCTAGTCAATGGAGTATTACCGAGGAGATTGGAACAAGACCAAACGTGATATCAAAGTTGTGGTCACGTTCTCGTGACACTGGTGAAGTGGCTGAAAGGCCTACAGGTAGAAAGTGCATAACCACTCATAGACAAGACAGCTTTTTGCAAGTGACCGCGAGAAGACCAAATGGCATGGCTTTGTATTCGGTTGAAAAGCTACAGTCAGAGCACCAGTTGCTTGTCAGTGACCAAACTTTGAGGACAAAACTGCAAGAGGCTAACCTTTATGCTCACTTGACGCTTCTAACTCCAGCACTACGCAGAGGAAATCGTAGACAAAGTAATGATGTACACTATAATCAGTGGGCACGAGAACATTTGCTCTGGAAAGATTTACAGTGGTCAGTAGTGGTGTTTACCAATGAGTCTCGATTCGGTTTTCATACTGATGCACGAAGAGTGTGTTTATGGTGAGCTCGTAGTCGTGAGAACCGTCTGCAACACCCTCAGGAATTCCATACATACCAGAGAGGAACAATTGTGGTTTAGGGGACGTGTTCGTGAAAGAACAGACCACATTTGGATTAAAAACACCATTACTGCTGAGAAATACCGTAATCTGGTGCTAGCACAAATAATATATCCCCATCGACTGCAAGTGGCCCAAAATTTCACACTCATGCATGACAACGCCCGTTCGCACTCTGCGCTAATGGTGACAAGCTGGCTACAGCCGCATGACGTATCAATGTTAAACTGGCCCACGCAATCACCTAACTTAAAGCTCATAGAGTACACGTGGGTCATGCTCGTAAGAAAGACTTTCAGGAATTTTCCACCGTTGGTGTTTCCACATTGCGAACTGAAGAACAACTTTTTTTGCATCTGAGCAAGATCTAGGATAATATTCCGCAACAAGACTTTCATAACTTGATTCGAAGAATGAAAAACCGTTGCAGATCTGTGGTTAACGCCATGCGTAATTTAACTGCCTCCTGATTTTTCGTGTTCATGCAAAAAACTTGACATTTTCACTTTACTTTTTTTTATACAAAAATCTTTCTACCGCTATTTCACTTTTGTCTTTATTTCGATAAAAAATATTTACTCAAGAAAAAGAATTTTTGTTTTATTCTAAAAGATATTCTAATAAATGAGCTTTACAAAAATATGTCCATGTTGTAAAATATTTTGAGTAATTTGAAAGAAAACCCTAGACGGTGTTGATGTATGTATGTCCATGCTTAATCAATAGAAGATTGTTTTATAGTTTGCAAACTGAAGATCACCTTTTTTTTCTTTAACACCGGGAAATGTTCTGAGGCATCCCGCAGGGGAGTGGCTTTTCCAAGGCGGGTATGTAGGACTCGCTGCGCCCGAATGCTGGTAAGTGGACGCAGCTCTACTCACTAAAACTCGACGAGTGACACCAATGCCGCCTTTGGTGAGGGGACCGACGCCACCTCCACAGAGGGGTTGTCCCGCACCACAGAACAACTCTTCCCAACGTCGGGACAGCACAATGGAGTGAGGTATGAGGTATTCCTCGCCTATTGCCCCCTGGTCTTTCGTCCCCTCTTCTTTTAAGAGGGGTACAAACAGCTCCCTCGGCTCAATTCACTTCGCCCAAGTTGCTGCTCTCACCGTAGGCTACTGAGCCCCATCGCCACGAAAAGGCCTCAACCATGGTGAGGAAACTGAAGATCACCTATTTTATATGTGTGTAAAACTGTGTAAAAAGGTTTAAAAAACTACCTCTTGTAAATAGCTAACAGAAAACTACTAGAAATATTGCAAAATGCCAAAACTTGTTCTTAGTCATATTATAAAGATATTGTTTAACAAATCCGTGACGTTGAATTCACAGTCGTATATTTTCTGGAACTTCTAATGAAATCTTCAAATTACTAGGAAGCCAAAATACCTCATACGCCATTTTCTCGAAATATAAAATCTGCGAAAACAGAGCAACTTCAATTTGCATACTTGTATCCCACTTCATGCTCACGTTCATCAAAGAATATTTCTAATTGCTAAATAATTTAATATTTTAAAGAACTAAATATTTTCACCGATCCGAAACTAGGTCGACAATGTTGAAGACGTTGAGAGTGGTGTTATAAAATACCGATTTGTTATTTATTTATAGTTGTTTCGTTAGTAAATCATCATCACCATTACCATTATTATTAAGTTTTTTTCTTTTATTATAATATAAGTTAGGATTGTAAAGAGTTTGTATGTATTTAAACAGGTGGAAATAGGATTCCCTGCAGTGGCTGGTTCGTGTTGGACGCGAGTGGCGAGGGATCCGGCCGTCTTGGGTAAAGCGAAACACCGAGGAGAGGTCGCCTTCAAACGCCTTCAACAGTGTGATATGGGAGGCACTGAACTTCTTCGAGGTGCCCCCGTATCTGAGGTGGCTGTTGGAGTTGACCTCTTCAAGAGAAAGATAGCCTGCGAGAACCGGTTGGCGTTCGTAGAGTGGTGGCGAGTTGGATGCGGTGTCCCACAGGGATAGGTTCTGGGTCCGATCCTGTGGGACATCGGGTACGACTGGGTCCTACGAGGCTACATACTCCCCGGGATGGGTGCCATCTGCTACGCGAATGGCACTCACGTATACACCCAGGGGCAAGGCTATAAGGAAGCGGCATGGCTGGCCCAATTCGGGCTCGACTACATAGAGACGTTAGGGCTTCGGGTCAATGACCCCGCTACCATATAGCCAGTTAAAGGCATGGGTTAGAATGCACGCAAACACACAACACAGAGAGCTCTGGACGAGCAGAGACGATTGTAGACAAGCAAGGGAAGCGATACCATTAGGCAACCCACGCGTCTCTCGTCAATTAATGCTCTTAAAACGATCAGAACTGCGCCTGATAACAGGCACCATAACAGGACATGGTCACTATAACAAGCATCTTTTCACTATAGGTGTTACGGACAGTCCGCTATGCAGAGCCTGCGTAGCGGAGGAAGAAACAGCAGCCTATGTACTACTGGAGTGCACAGGAGTAGCACCGCTACGGGCTGCCCATC
The DNA here is from genome assembly GCA_963853865.1 of Helleia helle. NCBI lineage: Eukaryota > Metazoa > Arthropoda > Insecta > Lepidoptera > Lycaenidae > Helleia > Helleia helle. The sequence goes on along the minus strand of OY971418.1, from coordinate 10,097,513 downwards.
TCGGATGCCCGAGAACGCTCCCAGAGATTTGCACCGATGTCAAGAGACTGCTAGCATTCTTGCGGGAGCTTAATAAGTTGGAAGTAGGGAGTGCTTCAGGCTCACAGCACGCAAAATAGGCGCAAAAGCGTCAAGTTGCGGAAACCAGCCTGACCTCAACTATCAACTATCAACTAGGGCTTCGGGTCAGAGTGGAGAAGACTAAAGCCCTTCGCTTCCGCGGGACCAGGCGGAAAGTACCTTCGCCGGAGTCTGGCTAACCTCCACATCGGAGAGGCGAGGATCAGGATGAGTCCCCATATCAAGTATCTGGGGTTCATCCTTGACGGAGGCTGCACCCATTTGGGCGGGTCACCTTACTGCGAGGAAGAAGGTCCAGCTGCATGCGGTCCTAGAGCAATGGATGCGTCGTAAACTCAAACCTCTCACCTTCTGTTTGACACAGTGCTCATCGGGCATAGTTGCTTGGGTTAGTGTCTGTACCAGACGGCTCACAGGAAGCCGGTGTCAATATGTCACGATTGCGACGCAGCGGTGGACTCGGCCCAAAACACCCTAGGTGTGCCCGAGATGGGCGGCGCTGCATCGCAGTCTGAAATCGGTCATCGGCGGGGACTTGTCTTTGTCCTCATCAGGCAGTCATCACGAGTCCTGGATGTCGATGGTTGGCTTCTGCAAGGCAGTAATGCCCCAGAGCGGGTGAGAGTGGAGGCCGCCGAAGAGGCCTCCACCCGTTGGTGCAGTATGACACGACGTCACGGAGACTGGAAAGTAGCGGCTGGGTAGTTCCCTCTTACGAGGAGTAGTCTGGCCTTCAACGGGGCCAGCCTGTCGCTGACGTGCTCCTGTTGCCTGCAGATCCCGGACCCTCTAAAAGTGGCTGAAGGCGCTCGCAGTAGTTTTAGTTTGGGTACGCACTGCCCACATAGGTTCAGAAACCACTCAGGTACCTGGCTACATCCATAAATATTTGGCGTTTATTGAGAGAGGTCTATGTTCAGAAGTGGACGGATAGAGGCTGATGATGAGGTATTTATCCGGATTTAAAAATGATTTCACCTGTATTACCGAGTATCATGGGCTATACAATAATAATCATCATCATCATCAGTCCTGATAATATGGTTGTAAATCTAAGTAACGCGAAGCATATAAGTAACTTTTATACAAACGTGGGCCTCAGTTGGCTATTGCGCGCGAGTTGTAAAGGTGTCATTTCGAGTGTGCAACTTTTCCGTTTCTTACCTCTGCTAAAATAATGTGAAAACTTTTGCTTCTTCAACAATTTGGGTCAAGATCCAGTTTCTAGCTTAATGTTTATTTAAACTTGCAAAAACTCATTTTAGTATTCCCTGATTTTACTTTAACGAGTGTGCAGGATGTTTTAATATATTTTAATTAGAATTCACAATATTTCATAATTATTACTGCATTTTTAATAAGCATCAAAAAAAAAATATAGGGGAGAGGCGGTGATTTCTGATTTTCAAATTAAAATAGTAGAATATGATTTTATTATATTATTATAATTCGTAATAATAATAGTAATAGAGAAATACACAAATAATGGAAATCTTTGTAAACATATTTTGCGCCAGAGTTTGTAAATTTTAAACGTATAACCAGATGGACTGATAGAGGCTGATGATGATAATGATGAACCAGATATATGAGATTTTAAGTTAACATGGTTATTTTCTCGTGCTTGTCTTGCATGCATAGATAATGTTTAAATATCGAGCTCCGGGACATAAAGTTAAAAACATGATAAATACCTATCCCATTTTAAATAATTAATTTGTCATGCAGATATAAATCTAAACAACGCAAATTCCTCTTACGTGAGATCGTAAGAGGAATTTCTTTGCGTTCTAAATAGGCACGATCAAAAATAAGCTTACGCAGTACTGGAATTATGAGTAATCCTACTAATAATTATAAGCGGGAAGGTTTGTATGTTTACTCTTTCACGCAAAAACTACTGAATGGATTTTAATATACTTACGTTATAATATGTCACAGATTAAAGATACAGTTAGCACTTTCTGCGTAGATAGGACTAACCAAAATATTGATGTATCATAGGATAGTTTCCAATAACTTTGTAACATTAGGACGTATGTCACCTCAGTCCTCCCGTGACCATGGTTGCAGTAAAGTATCCGAAACGTCGGGCTTGTAAAAATCTTAATAAACCGCGTTAAAATCCGTAAAAAGGTGTTTCATTATAAAAAAAACTTTTTAATTGAAAACTCCTTGTTTTTAAAAATTGAATACCGTTTATTTATTTAAAAAAAGGTTCTCGATCTTGTCACAAGTTCTTGTTAAACTTGTTTAGTCGTTGAGAAAATGGAATTGATTCGAGAAAATTCTAGAGCGATGATTTATTATGACTTTCGAAGAGGTATAACACAAAAACAGTGTGTTGACTGGATGATTTCTGCATTTGGTGATGAAGCCCCATCCAAAACCATAATTTATCGCTAGTTTGCTGAATTTCAACGTGGACGTGTCAAGTTCAGTGATGATCCCCGTCAAGGTCGTCCAAAAACTGCAGTCACCCAAGAAAACGTTGATGCTGTGCGTAAGCTGATTGAGGAAGATCGACATGTGACATACCGCGAAATTCAGGCAACTTTAGACATTGGCATGAGTCAAATACAAATAATCTTGCATGAACAATTAGGTGTAAAAAAGTTGTTTTCCCGATGGATACCGCATTTGCTCTGTGAAGAGCAAAAAGCGGCTCGCGTTACTTGGTGCGTCAGAACTCTCAAAAGATTCCACGCAGGATCCTCAAATGCTGTATACAACATCTTATCAGGTGACGAATCTTGGATATACGCGTGTTACGTGATAAACGGGTGTTCGAAAATGAGTTAAAGCCAACAAAAATTTTTCGTTCACGGAGTGTTGCAAAAAAAATGGTGGCCACGTTTATCTCCAAAACCAGCCATGTTGCGACTATTCCTCTTGAGGGACAAAGAACGGTTAATGCAGAATGGTATGCTAGCATTTGTTTGCCACAGGTCGTTCTGAACTCCGCAAAGAGAACTGCAACCGCCGCATCATCCTCCAACACGACAATGCGAGTTCTCACACCGCGCACAGAACAAAAGAGTTTTTAGAACGAGAAAACATAGAATTATTAGACCATCCGCCGTACAGCCCCGACCTAAGCCCTAATGATTTCTATACTTTCCCTAAAATAAAGAATAAATTACTTGGTCAGAGATTTTCATCGCCTGAAGAAGCTGTGGACGCCTACAAAACGGCCATTTTGGAGACCCCAACTTCCGAATGGAATGGTTGCTTCAATGATTGGTTCCATGGTATGGAAAAATGTGTTAAATTTCGCGGAGAATACTTCGAAAAGCAATAAATACATTTTTAAATAGTAATGTTGTGTCACTTCCTTGATTCCCGAAATTTTCAGTGCCGCCCTCGTATACATTATGATAGACATGTCGTCCACGATGACAATAAACTAAAGTTTTAATTAAATATTACAGTTTTAGTTTAATAAATTCAACGACAATGTAGAAAACTAGATGAAAATTGCATTATTATGAAAGCTAGATTTGAAATTCAGATTTATCGAAAAATTTTGATTCCACTGTTGACAGTGGCCAAATTTAAGTAAAGTTTGTTGCGAGGTCTGAATTGAGGACAAAGTTGCCCACTCGATTGGCAAACCAACTGCAAGTTCCACTTCAGATCGGAAATCGAATATTATCAGAGAATTGTCAGTAGCGTAAGTAGCATTTTGCTGTAATTTCAAACTAAACTTGAGCGCAAATGTTGCTAAAGCCATTCATCATCATTATCATCTTAAATGTGTCTTCTGCTGGATGTAGCCTTCTTACTGTTATCATATACATTTCTGATTCACAGACATAGGTACTTTATAATGTAATAAGGTATTTCAGTAAACAGCTGTCACTTTAAAAGATGCTGCATATGTATGTATAAAAATGCTTAAATTGCACGCCTCATACGCGAAGCATTGAGAGTGCTCTACTCTCTACATAATATAAATAAACAGTCTTCTCGAAACTGAAATTGATATTTATATCGCACATTTAGGTTAATTTCAGTGATAATAATAATAATATTTTGGGACATCTCACACACACCCATCTGATTCCAAACAGTCACAAACACAGACAGCCAGGGTCACTAACCACTAGACCAGCAGACCAGTCGAACTAATATCAAGTCAAATAATCTGTTCGGCACATAAAATATATTTCATAAACAATTATTTTGTGTAATATAATTATTTTTTTTAGTGGACGTCCGTGTTTCTATATCTGTATGTCACATGGAAATTGCTCGAAAAAACTTCACACCGGTTTTTTTTAATCATAATATATCTCGCATAATATCATCACTATATCATCACTTTCTAAATTAATATGAACGTTCAATTCACTGTCGTATAATTATTATATTTTATAAAGCACTAAGATATAAATAACCATATATTTATAAAAAGTATTTCTATTTGAGATTGATTATTACGTAGCTTTATTTTCTATCAAAATAATTTATATCAATCACTTGTTCTTGTAAGTTAACAAATAGTAATGAACATTTTATAATAGTTTAAAAGGTCATATTAAATTTACCGGTGGGAGGGAAGCGCTGTGCCGCGCTCCCGGCTGCATGGGGGGTGCCACCATCTTGCTTGTTTCTCCCGTGAAACAGCTTTTTTGTATATATATATGTTAGTTGGATAGGCAAACTAGCAAACGTGCCACCTGATGGTAAGTGGTCGACGTCGCCCATGAACATAAACTAGTATACCTGGAACGAGCCCAGCACCGAGACTTAACATCTTGTCTCATCAGGTGGCACGTTTGCCAGTTTGCCTATCTAACTAACATAAAAAATATGTCCTTCATTAACTATTACTCTGAGTATACATTTATTGGTTGCTATCATTTTACAGTACTGATATTCCCTTCATCATGATCATCATCATCAGCCTCTATCCGTCCACTGCTGAACATAGGCCTCCCTCAATGAACGCCAAGATGGCCGATCCCTTGCCACTCGCATCCAATACGGATAAAATCTTTGCACTATTGACTTTGTTCATACGAACAGCGTAGTTTTTAAATTATCATTTGTCATTGAATGACAAATCGTTTGATTTATATTGTTGTTTGTGTATGTGCGTTTTTAAAAGCATTTATGCAAATACAAGATACATTCATTTTATCTCTAAGCCAAATGCCAATAAACAATAAATAGTCTTCATAGCCTTATAAATTTGTTTATTGCTTTTTTTATTTGGCGCGCTTTTATTTGGATGGATATAAGCGCCATTGAATGTATTTTCGCGTTACATTAAACTTAAAATGTATGAGGTATCTTTTATGTTTTGTTATAATTGGATTTATTTATACACAGTCTGTTATGGATTAAATAATTTTCTAATGTTTATGAGAATTTCGTTCATCGCTATGAATCTTTTATGAAAAAAAAATGTCGGTAATGAACAAACATATCATAAAAACTTAATTTTTTATTTTATTAAAGTATTAAATACAATATTATTCTATTGGAAAAATATGAATATACAGCTGATTAAAATGTTCAAATAATACATAACAGTTCATACAAAGATACAAAAATGTACAAATATTATTTATTTTTAATCAATAATAATAATCACGCATATACATACTTTATGTATATTTGTTTAAATATTTTTCTTTAAGTATATATTATAATTAAGATTGGTATCAAACTTTTACAGTTTGAGCTTTATCAAACAAGATAAATCCTACGTTTTTATAATCTTTATATATAAAAATCAATGCCACTTTTCGTTGTAATTTTATAACTCAAGAACGGGCTCACCAATCCCAACCAAATGTTTAGGCTTTGTTCGGACTATTTAGTAGATGGTTTATGTGAAGTTTGCACAAAATCGGTCGAGCGGTTCTTCATTTATCACATTTTTTTAATTCAATAAATGGCGGATCATTTTGTTAATGGAGATTTTGCTGTCAAATTGAAACTTTTTTCAGAGTTGACAGTACAACATTAAGTTTTAAAATAGCTAGCAATTAATAATATTTTTTTTTGTTTGTTTGAATAAATTAATTTGATATTCCAATTTTTTTTATTTCACTTTATACGTAGCGAAGCACGTACCGGGCCGCTAGTATTTTTAACCGACTTCAAAAAAAAAGGAGGTTCTCAATTCGTCTGTATGTTTTTTTTTTTTTTTTTTTTGTATGTATGTGACACGATATCTCCGCCGTTTGTGAATGGATTTCGATGGTTATTATATTGTTTGAAGGCTGGTGTTTCCAATTTGGTCCCATATTAATTTTATTAAGATCTGACAAGCCGTTTTTTAGTTATTCCCAATAATGCCTATTTGGTTGGTTTTGTTTACCTTGATGATATGATAATTTTATTACGTGTCGATGTGACAATTGTATAGGATGCTTTGGTAGCACACCATAGTATGTCGCGGTCATCGTAATCATCATCATCATCACCATAACCATCATCATTATCATCCTTTATCCATCCACTGCTGAACATGCCTCCTTCAATGAACGCCAAGACGACGAATTTCGGAATCACTAAAAATTAAGAAATAAAATCATTTTACAAAAAATTAAAACCGCCTTCAAAAATACTAAACTAAAAAGTAATAAAATAACAGTTTCTTTAATGTTTGTGCTTACAACATATAATCAACTTAATCTTCTACTAATGTACAAACTTTGCGTTTACCACGTCATTATAGTTACTTTTGGAGTCGGTGTCGTATTTGTTGCTGTACATTACCTACCTACCTACCTTGGCTGACACCGACTCCAAAAGTAACTATAATGACGTGGTAAACGCAAAGTTTGTACATTAGTAGAAGATTAAGTTGATTATATGTTGTAAGCACAAACATTAAAGAAACTGTTATTTTATTACTTTTTTTAGTTTAGTATTTTTGAAGGCGGTTTTAATTTTTTGTAAAATGATTTTATATATTATTATACTTATGTGAGGTTTGAAGTTAAAGATCTGGCCTTGAATGTCATGCGCAATCAATATTCGCTTGTAAAAGTTTTGGGTAAACCACGAATAAACTATATTATTTGTCTAATATAATATTCTTTTTTCGTTCGTGCTTCCGAAAAATATATTAACGATTACTTTGTTGGGTATTTTAACTTGTACGGATATATAGACGATGATGGTTTGGTGTCTCTAACTTCTAGTGATCACTTACTTTTGAATATAGATACGTAAGTATATAATATAAAACTGCTATTTTTACGTTTACATTTAATATTATTTCGGTACTACCAACCCAATTACATTTCAGATGGTATGGTACTCCCCACCATGGTTCAGGCCTTGTCGTGGCGGTCGGGCTCAGTAACCTAAGGTCAGCCGCTGCACCTTGGGCGAAGCTAATTGGGCCAAAGGGGCTCTTTGTACCCCTCTTATAAGAAGAGGGGACATAAGAGCAGGGGGCAAGGGGTGAGGATGGGAGCCTCACCCCATTGTACTCTCCCGACGTTGGGAGGGGTTGTTCTGTATTGCGGGACACTCTGTGGAGGTGGCGTCGGTCCCTTGCAGGACTGACTGCCGTCGAGGTGCCCTGATTGTTTACTAGATCCGGGACTCCTCACCAAAGGCGGCATTGGTAGCACTCGCCGGGTTTTAGTGGGTAGAGCTGCGTCCACTTACCAGCTGTCGAGCGCAGCGAGTCCCACATACCCGCGTGGGGAGACCTACTCCCCTGCGGGATGCCTCAGAGCATTTCCCGGCGTTAAAGAAAAAAAAGGTGGTATGGTACTATGGTTATTTATAAGAAACTTATGTCAATACTGCACAATATCCACATAGTGACCAGTACGTATATTACTATTATTTAAGAGAATATACACAACAAAGGCTGTTTTAACAATGAACCTGGATTCATATTGTTTAAATCAATTTTATATTATTTTTCTTACTTACTTACTCACAACTATCATTACATGGCGTACCTAATTCGATATCAAAGTATTCTAATTATAATTATTCTTTTAATTTCCGAATTTAGCATCTACAGTACAGAATGTACATAGCTATTCCTGTGAATTCATTCATTAAACAGCTGAATGAGTTTAGATCTTCGGCTATGACATTGATAATAATATGAACTATTAAGCGCGCGCGTCATAGGCGCCTCCCTAAGAATAATAGTTCGAGCGCTCGGCACCCACAGAAGAGGAGGCCACCGCCACCGCCATACATACCTTTTCGGAACCTGCAACCATATGATTATATCTGAGCCAGAATATCCGACGACCTCTGTGGCTCAGTGGTAAGCGCGTTGGCGCTCAAGCCCGGAGGTTGCGGGTTCGAATCCCGCCAGGGAACAAAAAATATTTTCTGTGTTCCTTGGTCATAGATGTGTATTAAATATGTGTATTATATAATAAAAATCTTAAATATATGTATAGTATAAAAGTATTAAATATATTTCCGTTGCCTGCTACCCGGAACACAAGTTTCTCGAGAACTTACCACGGGACCAGATTGACGTGGTGTGAAAGCGTCCATAGATATTATAATATTATTATTATTATATATCCGGGCTATGCACCTTTCCTCTTATTATTTTAAAGGCATAAACGGGTGCATGTTTCCTTCTGATCCTCAATTCATTATATCCTACCATACCTAATCGAAGTGTTGGTCGGCCATTAACCAGGTGGGAAGACGATCTCCGTGCGGATCCGGTCCGTGTTGGATGCTAGTGGCAAGGGATCGGCCGTCTTGGCGTTCATTGAGGGAGGCCAATGTTCAGCAATGGATGGATAGAGGCTGATAATGATGATGTTGATGACGATACCTAATATATGATAGAGTTGGATACATCGACGGAAAGGTTACAACAAATACTATCAAACAATTACGATCAAAAAATAGCCGCTAATGTACCCATATAACAAGAGTATCAAGGAAAAGCACATCTTTAAAATAAAAGAAAAAAACTAATAAAAGATACGAGAGCCATATATACTAAGTCGGGGCAACAAATACAAAATAAAATGAACTCTAGTGGAGGAAATAAACATTTTATGCTTCGTGCAGACTTTAGGTGAAATACATCGACTGTGATCATGATCTTGTTTAAGATTTTCCGACAACCTCCGAGCTGATAAACCATTTAAAATGGTTTTGTTTTCATTTTAGATTCAGAGGTTATTATATTATATATGTAAATAGTACAAATCAATATATCATAACTTCTTCATTTTCACACAGTACATTTGTGTGCTATAAAAAATCCAAAACGTCGGGAATGTAAAAATCTTAATAAACCGTGACAACATTCAAAAAGTATTAAGTTATTTTAGCATAGATTAATTAATGTTGTATATTGTTTTTCTATTTTAGTTGAATCGGCTGTCAACAGTATACTGTTGACAGCCGATTCAACTAAAATAGATCGATTCATCATCATTATCATATTTTTCCGTCCACTGCTTCTCTTTTGATGAACGTCAAGACGGCTTGTTCACATTCCCATCCAACTAGCACAGTAAAATAAGCAATCAAATTTGTAATCAAATAAAATTAAATAACTAAGATAAAAGCTATAATAACAGTTTTGTGTAACTATTAGGTATATATGTTATATTATTAATTGTGTGTCTACTACTACATAAGTAGTTTCACAAATAAATGTTTCTTTCTTTCTTTCTTAATAAAATAACATTTGGGTTTGGCCAAAATATCAATAATAGTAAATATCTTTAAAAAGCTATCGTACAAAAAGGGCCCGTCGGCAGTTACCTCACAAAATCCACGATTGATCTGTACTTTAGTGTCTGCTGAAGGATCAGCCGCTGGTTCGTATGGGCTTTAACAATTTAAGCTTTATTAAATTTCTCATAATTTAGCAAGGGCATTTAATTTTAATGTCCAAAATATTCAAACAATCCTGGTAAAGATTAAGAAACGTAAAGTGTTATTTTAACCTACTTTTAAGTGAATTTCGTTTAATCTAATACTTGAAATAAAAAAAAATATATAAAACATGTTAAACAGATCTTTAGCCCTTCAAACTAAAATATTATTTTTTTAATAGCATAGGAGGGCAAACGAGCATTCGAAGCCTTTTGGCGACTATCGACGCCCATACACATCTGCACAACCAGAGATTATGTAGATGCGTTGCCCTCCTTTTCCCTATCCCCCCAATGGGCCACCGGATTTTTTATATTAATTATTATTTTGGCAATATTAAACCCTAAAATGGCCATCCATTTCAGTGTCCATACACTCACCACCTAGTTTTTTCACCAAAGAAATCGCAATAAAAATGAGTAAATGCTATTTACTTACTAATTTTATAAACAAATTTTCAAAAGTGAAATCGATGACATAAATCAACACTGATTTATGTCATCTAGCTCTTCAGTAATAAAATAATTTCACAGAGTAATTTTCATCGAACAATTTGATCACCCTGTAATAGTTCATAAAAAAACTTCAACCCACAACGATAATTAAGAATAGATTGATTCGAAGATTCCCATTTTCACTCCCCCAGTACTTTCCCGGGAAATCTCCTTGAAGATTAAAAGGCTTACGTAAAAATCTCTACATTTGATTGCGCGGAAATAATGTTTCCGAAGTGTATAAACGGGAAATATGCGTCCGCTTGTGTTTTGTTTTAGCGCTTATAAAGTGGGGAGCCTTTATGGTTTATAGCTTAATAATATAGACCGTAAAACCCCCGGACCCTCGTTCAAACTAACTCTGTTTCACAATTGAGTTCTCGCAAGAAAAGCCCTTTTGCTTTAGGTTTTCTTATTAATGATTTAAAAAAAACCATTTGAAAATTAAATGAATATTGCGTGTACTTTCAATTTTCAATTTAGCTCTATGTAAATACACCAAAGCGCTTTATTAGGGGTCCCAATTGAATATGAAAGCGGAGGCTTAAAATGGGGTTTGATACTAAAACTTCGTGGTCATCGGAGCCCTAAAGTTTTGCGGACATGTTGACGGGTTCTACGCAGATTACGGTATCGTATATTTGCATATCATTACAGATCAGCGCTTTGGGTTTATGCCACTCGCATGGCTAGTATTATTGAAAGTTTTTTCTATAGACAATTCTATGTGACTAGAATTTTTTTTATTAAATATAATTTCGGAAAACCATGGCCAATTTTCAACAAAATATGATAAAATAAATTCATGTTTCTAAAAAGAAGTAGGTAGTATTTTGTTTAGTTCTCAATATCTTATTTATCTATACTTTTTATTTAAGCTTAATTTATGAGGTAGATCATCACGTCAAATGGTTTCGGGCTTCAAGTAATATTTGCATGGACAATTTTTTAGTGTAGTCATAAGAAAAAGATTTATATAAGTGACTTATAAGGCTTCTTACCATTCTCACATCACGATATATATCTAACCTTTTAATAAAGTATTTTAGGGCCACGCTTAACACACTCTGTAATGCCTTAATCAGTAGCCATAAGGAAATACTCTAAAAGTGTTCAATTATAAGAATTACTAAGATCCTGGTAAATATGAACAGCCTTTGAGGAGAATTAAAAGGAAACATTTAGCAAATTCAATGCCATTTACACAACTCAAACCAACAACCAACAGTCAAAAGAGCGATCTAGTAAAACATAATATTTTAGTAACAATTCACAAAGGCCCATCGCAAATTACAAACTAATCATAGCCCACCAATTGGGCCGCTCGGAAGAGGTTAATTTCCCCAATCCCGCCGCGCTAACGTTGCGCCGTAACTGCCGCCCCGCCAATTAGCTTTTACTGCCCTTGTGGTCCGATAACTACTCCACAAGACTTATCTATCGAACGAGCCCGGTATTATGGCCTAGTAAACACTAGTTGCAATCTTCACGCCTTAACACATGGACGATTTTATTTTTGTGTGCTTTTTTACGATGGAAAGGGAGTTTTTTTGAAGTGATAACTTTTTAAGTACGCTGAGCACTTCATGGAGCAAGATCATGGAACTCGTCACCTGACGTTTCCAATATGACATTTATGACGTCATTATGAAATAACATAAAGTTATAATTATAAGTTATAAGTTTTCACTTCTATTAGCAGTCCCTATGACTGCCTATAGACCTATGATGAGTTTTTTTTTTATTTGCACCACGTTACTACTATTTAGGGTAGTATTTTTAGTCAAGACACGTTAAACTACTTTGTAAATATTTTAATTGTGTGCATATGATTAGATTAATCAAATCAAATTAAATTATATATTATCTTATTATTTTTATTTTTATTTATTTTAAATTCATTATTCTTATGTCAAATTAAATATACTACGAAAAAAATACTACCGGAATCATGATACAGAAAAAACTTTTCTACAAAAAATATTAATAGTAGAAGAGCCTTTTTTTATGTTAGTTGGATAGGCAAACTGGCAAACGTGCCACCTGATGGTAAGTGGTTGACGTCGTCCATGAACAGGCAACTCATTTATGTGTTGCCTATCCTGAGACATAAGATGTTAAGTTTCGGTGCCAGAAATTACACTGCCTGTCTTGCCCTTCTCTCCGAAACACAGCAAAGCTGTTTCACGGGAGAAACAAACAAGATGGTGGTACCCATGCAGCCGGGAGCGCGGCACAGCGCTTCCCTCCCACCTCCCACAGCTTGAGAGCAATAATTTTGTATGTAAATTCATATGAGTAGAAGTAGTAAGTATAAGTAATTATGTTCTTAACTTGAAGACTGATAGATGATGATGATCTTACAAAATATTCGAGGTGAAACTTTATATTATATTTAATGTTATATCCAATGTATGTCTACTGTTATATATCTTAGATATTTACATTAATAATAATAAATGCTTTTACATAAATATTTAGCTTTTAAATAAATAATTATGTAAAATTACAAAGTATGATTAAGGCGGGTTTTTAGTAAAGTTTTATATTTAGAATTAAAATTACAAAATTAGATACTGCGAGAGTGAAATTGCCGGGTATTACTTATGCACATTTTTATACAAAGTTTCGAAAGCAGTGTCTCGCAAAATAATGGAAAATATGCTTTGAAGTAAACACAGGGACAAGATAACAGCACTACTCGTAGCGTTGCTACGTTGACCTACCAATGATGGCGTACTTGTGCTACAGCTGCGTAGCATTACTTCATAGCACAAATTAAAGTTCACCTATTTTTTGTGTACCTACGTGTAATATAATTTTTAATATACATGTACATTACGAATATAAATTTCACTAGCGGTTCAAGAATTTCTCTAAACATTTACGTTCAAATTACTTACTTATACGTAACAGTAAGGTATACTGTGGTTTTTTTTATGTTAGTTGGATAGGCAAACTGGCAAACGTACCACCTGATGGTAAGTGGTCGACGTCGCCCATGAACAAAAACTAGTATACCTGGAACCAGCCCAGGCAACTCATTTATGTGTTGCCTATCCTGAGACATAAGATGTTAAGTCTCGGTGCCAGTAATTACACTGCCTGTCTTGCCCTTCTCTCCGAAACACAGCAAAACTGTTTCACGGGAGAAACAAGCAAGATGGCGGTACCCATGCAGCCGGGAGCGCGGCACAGTGATTCCCTCCCACCGGTATATTGACTCTTTTTAATTATGAATAATATTCTAGGAATCGTAATACAGTATTGTATTAAAACTACACTGTATTTTTTAGTATTAAAAAATAGTTTTCTTTTTTGTTTTTTGGTAAGAAGATTTACCATTTTAAGTAATTTATTCAGTTATAATAATGTACAGGTATTTATATAAACTTAAACAATGATACACTAATCTGTTCCAAGCAAACAAAAATTCACATTTTTCCGGACTTATAGTAAATTTTCTAAGATGTAATGAGAGGCGAAAGTCAGAATTCTTATTTGCTTTAAATTTTAATTTCAAAGAAAAATAGGGCAGCTCGTAAATTCCAAGGATAGACCTCTTCTGCATTTTGTGGTACTATGGCTAACTACATTATAAATCTGCATAAAAATATTGTTGATATCAGCCGCATTTTCCCACAACAGTATACCATAAGACAATGCTATGAAAGTAACAAAAATAAATTTTTTTTAGTAACTTTCATATATTTCATTTCATATATTGTATAATGCTATGTTTGATGCGTGAATTTGGTACTTATTCAATTATGATATTTATAGATAATATTTATCGATAGGAAATTCAGTCGCACCGTAGGGACTGATTGAATTCTATTCAATGTAGGTGGGAAATAGATTATAAGCGGGAAATGCGCGCGAAGTGGCATTTACAAAAAATTAGACTTCGATTTATTTTGCACATACCAATATTTGCACAACTTTGCTTGAAAGATCCAGCTTAGCATTTCTTCTTTGCAAATTGTTTTATATTTATAATGTATTTTTGAGTAAAAGAAATCGAAATTCGAAAGGGAAATAATGTCGTCTAAAGACATTTTTTTTGTTTTTTATTTTTGAAGTGAAAATTTCTTTAGGCGCAGTACGCATATTTTTGGATGAGATAAAATCTCTGGATTCTTGACACCGTTATGAGACGTTATATGACGTTTGATTTATTTATATAAGATTATGCAATATTTGTTTACATAACCAATCGTCTAACACACTGAAATGTCAATGTCATGCTCTTTTAAATGCTAAATGCTCAATTAGCTTCGGCAATCACCTAAGGTGCTAGGCTCACCCTAGGCTACTGAGCCCCACCGCCATATCAATGCCTGCACCATGGTGGGGGATCTTTTACAGTCCGTATTATAGGTTTAATTGTTTTGAGTTAAATTGATTTTTTTTTACACTTCTATCGGCAGTCCCTGTGACTGGTTAGGTTAGGTTTTATTATACCATAGGAGAGCAAACGAGCAGTTAAAACCTTTTGGAGACTAGCAACGCATACATATCCGCAGAACGAGAGATTATGAAGATGCGTTCTCTAAAATCTCCAAAACACGTATACAAAATGACATTCCATGAAAGTATTTATTGATAAAGTATTTATCAATAAATATTTTAAGATAAAACATGTTCAAATAAGATTCGTTTATTCCTTTTATAATAAATAGGTAAACCAAAAAAATATTGCAATTTCATTGACCATCGATTTTTTTAACCGACTTCAAAAACAGAGGAGGTTCTCAATTCGTCTGTATGTTTTTTTTTTTTTTTTGTATGTATGTGACACGATATCTCTGCCGTTTGTGAATGGATTTCGATGGTAATTCTTTTGTTTGAAAGCTGGTGCTTCCAATTTGGTCCCATATAAATTTTATTAAGATCTGACAAGCCGTTTTTTAGTTATTCCCAATAATGTCTATTTGGTTGGTTTTGTTTATCTTGATGATATGATCATTTTATTACTTGTAGATGTAACAATTGTATAGGATGCTTTGGTAGCACACCATAGTATGTCGCGGTCATCGTAATCATCATCATCATCATCATCACCATCACCATCATCATCATCATCCTTTATCCGTCCACTGCTGAACATGCCTCCTTCAATGAACACCAAGACGACGAATTTCGGAATCACTAAAAATTAAGAAATAAAAGCATTTTACAAAAAATTTAAACCGACTTCAAAAATACTAAACTAAAAAGTAATAAAATAACAGTTTCTTTAATTTTTGTGCTTACAACATAATATAATCAACTTAATATTCTACTAATGTTAACTTTTGGAGTCGGTGTCAGCCAACGTAGGTAGGTAGGTAATGTACAGCAACAAATACGACACCGACTCCAAAAGTAACTATAATGACGTGGTAAACGCAAAGTTAACATTAGTAGAATATTAAGTTGATTATATTATGTTGTAAGCACAAAAATTAAAGAAACTGTTATTTTATTACTTTTTAGTTTAGTATTTTTGAACTCGGTTTTAATTTTTTGTAAAATGCTTTTATTTTATTATTGCTTTAAAATAAGAACAAACATTTAGTGTCGGTATTATAAATAAATGTAATTTTAATAATGATCTGCTCTAAAAATGTGATCTGTTTTATACTGTAATCTATTCGACAGAACCAACACAAGTTTAATTTGCGAACAACTTGAGCGTTCTACGAGATTGTATCATATATGAGATCATACTAAAATGAGTAACTTATTCAATATCCGCTATTTGAGATTTGAGACAATTAAAATTAAGTCATCTAACAAATTGCATCAAGTTTCTGCTTGAAGTTATTATATCATATTTCTATAGCTACAACCTAATAGCTGTAACGATTTCGATATAAACTTCAAAATATTTCATTAAATAACTGTTGTCGAAAGGAAATGTATATTTTATCTTCATATAAAATCACAAAGTAAAAATAAAGAATTCGTTTGAGAGGACAATATCTAGATTGTAGATATTGAAAGAGATTCGAATACTTTAAGTTTAAAATAAATGTTTCCTTTCTGTCGTGTTTCTTATTTCATTTTTTTTATAAAAAAAAAACGTGATAAATGCTGCTTTAAAATATTAAATATTTTGGCATTTTTAGACCAATACGATAACTTCTAAATTTCACACCTTAAGGATTACGGTATCATGTATGAAAAATACCGTTTTGAAAAGAATAATATTAATCTTGGAACAGAACGGATTGTCATTTTGTCTCTTTCGACTATTTGTTATTAGGATTTTTGAAGTGAAAACTTCTTTTGGCGCACCGCACACAGATTTTTGTAAGGTATAAATAAGGCTGAGCAGTCACGCTCGAAAGTGAAAGGCTCGATCGGGTGAACTCAAATAGCCGAGTGTGCCCGAGCGAGAAACTAGAGAGACACTATCGCTGCGTAGCTTCACAATAATTGAAACATCACTGCTGTTGAAACCGATTTAAATTATAAACTAAATAAAATCCGACCTATATATTACTTTAAAGTACAACCGATTGCGCGATTTAATTACGTTACAGTGACATCTATTGTTCGCGCCTACGACTTTTAACGAGCAATGTTTACCTTATTTAAAACTACCCTACCGTACGCGTTTGTTTTTATTTTTTCTCGATAAAAATGTGTCAGTGAGGGTGTGCGGTGTTTTTTTTTTGACTACTTTTGGCAACCCGACAAGTTGTAATTACATTACTAGAAAATCAATAATATACTAGTTTTTGAAGCAAAGTTTTTAATTGAGTTCGGTATCGGACTCCAGTGTCTAAGTAATAGACATAATTGGCGACCGTGACAGGACGTAATCTGACGAAGACAATATCGATTCAAACATTTGGATTGTGGAAACTTGGAGTCCTGCTGGAATTGGTCAGCAACAGCGCCGTAGCAATCAGCTACCGGGCAGCACCGCACCGAGTCCAGACAAGTATTGAGGAACGAGCTACAACCACGGAACATTCGTGTACATTTGAAAGGAACACGGAATTAGCATCACGGGTCATTGGACTTTGGACCACTGCAGCAGACTATAATTGCAGCTAAGTGTCCTTTTCAATGCTCTAATCCCTCTTTCAATCATTTTTTGAACATCCTTTAGTGGTTTTAACTTGTGCAAACATAATAGTTATTACGTCATCACATTTCTTACCTTTGTGAATAAAGTATGGTAGGTATTGCGTCATCCGATTTTATAGTCGAATTCATTATTATATATAGAATAGAAAACAAGCAATCCCTCTGTTTACTTGTTATATTTAAACAATATTAGGTAAATATTAATATTATATAATATATGTTAATTCTTAAATTGACCTTTAAGACTGCCGTTAGTAAATTATATGTATAGTTGATATAGCGACCGACCGTAACTACCGTTATTCAGTTGCCTCTTTTTATTTTTTTTGTTTACGAAGCCCTAAACGCCGGTATTGTTGTGTCCCACATCATTTTCTGTGTGGTGATTATTCTGCCGAACATTCCAGGGGTGCCGTTAACTAGTAAGCGGGAGCGACGCGCGCCGCCAGCGCCACGTTCGCCGGGCATCTCTACCTCCCGTGCGGCAGATACCACCGAAAGGGGGCGTGAGCGTTTTTAATTTGTTATTTTAAGTTTTACACTTTCATTTTATTTTTTTTACATTGACTTGTGTCGTTTAAATTGCTGTTTTCTTACACTTTAATTTAATTTCTTCTTCACGAATTTTGCGATAATCTTTAACGCTTTACGGTGGGAATCGAGGACGACGTGAAAATCTTGGCGGAACTAATTGCCAAGCGTAGTTCGGTCAAGGGACAAGTAACCACGTTTAAAAATTATGTTGATAGATTGGATGAGTTGGAAACGCTTACTACGACGGAAAGGGCTGAACTTACTCTAAGGCTTAGTAGATTTGAAGCGTTATCTTCTAATTTTGATGATTTACAAAGCAGGATTGAGGTTGTTAATTTTAGTAAGTTAGACGAGGAGCTCGCGGAACGAGAAATCATTGAAAGGGCCTTTATTAGCAATATTGTGGCGGCTCAAACCTTGTTGCAGTTGCACAGTCACGTTGACAGTGCCCACGAATCTAGTAACTATCATAATGTAAGCCATTGTGGGCTCGATCATAATGAAACAGGTTTTAGGCTTCCGTTAATTATCATTGCTAAGTTTGATGGTTCGCATCTTAAGTGGATGGAATTTCGAGATACATTTAAATCTCTAGTTCATCAAAATAGTCGAATCAGCCCCGTGAATAAGTTTCATTATTTACTTTCATATTTAGAGGGTGAACCAGCTCGTACTGTTGCGAATCTCGAAGTTTCTTCCAATAATTATGAGGAGGCTTGGAACCTACTATTACAGCGTTATGACAACAAACGTTTATTAATAGATCATCACCTCGGCTCGCTTTTTAATATTGCCGCACTACATAAAGAGTCTGAGAGATCGCTGCGCTTCCTAGTCGATCACGTAACTAAGAATTTGCGTGCACTGTCCAGCCTAGGACAGACAACTGAGCATTGGGACGTTATTGTCATACATTTGGTTGCATCTAAGCTAGACAGTAACACATTCATGAGATGGGAGGAACACCGTAATGCGATGTCAACGGATACACCCACGCTTAAAGATTTTCACAAGTTTTTGAACGATCGTGCGTCCATTTTAGAATCAGTACACCGCAGTAAGTCTGAGAGCTCTTCTAAGTCTAATCATGGTCAGCAGCGAGCCGCGACTGCTGCTAATGCTAAACCGGAACGTTCTCACTTGAAGTCATATGCGTGCACTAGTAACAGCGACACTAGCAGTGATCAACAACAAAGAGCGTCTTCTTCTAATTTATGTGCTTGTTGTAATTCTACTGACCATAGGATATTTGACTGTCCATCATTTAAGGCGATGAGCGTTAGTGATCGTATAAACCAAACGACTAAATTTAAACTATGTAAGAATTGTTTGAAGCCTGGCCATTTTTCTCGTCAATGTCGTTTTGGTCCTTGCCGAGAGTGTAAAAAAAGGCACAACTCACTTCTGCACCTTCCTACAAATATCGAAGGCAATATAACTACTGCTGTGAGTAATATTAGCCCCGTCGACACACTAGCTAACTTTTGTAACGAGAATATCAGTCAAGTCCTACTGTCGACGGCTCTGATTGAAGCTGTCAATCCAAGGACGCGTAAATCAATATACGTGCGTTCCTTGTTAGATTGTGGTAGCCAAACCTCATTTTTAACTTTAAATTTGAAACGTAAATTGTCACTAGATTGCACTTCTTTAAGTTCTACGAATATCATTGGCTTTGGTAATAATTATTCAGGAACTATTACAGAATATTGTGTTGTTCAAATTAAATCATGTAATACGTCCTTTAATGTTACATCCAATTTTTATATCATGAAACAACATACTAGTTCGCTACCTAATTCTAGTTTTGATATTAGTTCACTTAAAATTCCTAGTAATATTATCCTAGCGGATCCCAAGTTCTATGAACCGTCTCAAGTTGATATACTCATCGGTTCGGATCTGTTTTGGGATATAATCGGCTCTGAGCAACAGTCATTGGGCCCAGGGCGTCCTAGATTGCATAGTTCGAAGTTAGGCTGGCTTGTTGGTGGTCCTGTGCCTTTGTTTAACAAGCAAATTAATAATAATGTAAGGTGTAATACTGTTCTTACTAATTTTACACAAGATGATGATCCACATATTAAAATGAGTAGGTTTTGGGAACTAGAGGAGATTCCTTCTAGAGTTCATTTAAATGACAGCGAGCAGGCATGTTAAAGACATTTTGTGCAACACCCCCGTCGCTTGTCCAATGGTAGATTCTGTGTGAGACTTCCTTTATTTAAATCACCCGACTGTCTTGGCGATTCACATGCCATGGCCAAAAAAAGATTTTATAATTTAGAGAAGCGCTTTAAGAGACAGCCTGAGGTCAAATCTCAGTATGTAGCATTTATCCGGGAATACGCAGAATTAGGTCATCTCTCGGAAGTAACCCTCGATAGCCCTATATTGAATTTATGTTACTACTTGCCTCATCATCCGGTGTTCAAAATGAACAGTGAGACAACCAAAATAAGGGTGGTGCTCGACGCGTCTGCTCGCACCTCCTCCGGCGTATCTGTCAATGACATTCAGATGGTTGGGCCTCAAATGCAAGACTCTTTTCTTCATATTAGTTCGGGCTCGCCTCCACAAGTACATCCTGACCGCGGATATAGAAAAGATGTACCGGCTGGTTGTGGTGGACGAGTCCGATCGCAATTTACATCTAATCTTATGGAGAGAAGATGAGCGTGACCCTCTCAAAACACTGAGACTTAATACTATTACTTACGGCTTCGCAAGTGCTAGCTATTTAAGCACCAGGTGTATCTGGCAGCTGGGGGAGGAGTGCGACGATTCACTCACAAAAACTATTTTACAACATGACCTGTACGTGTATGACCTAATTACTGGTTGCAACGACGAAAATGAATTGAAATGCATTATAATGAAACAATTTTTTACGGATTTTATCGCGGTTTATTAAGATTTTTACAAGCCCGACGTTTCGGATACTTTACAGCAACCATGGTCACGGGAGGACTGAGGTGACAGATGTCCTAATGTTACAAAGTTATTCGAAACTACCCTATGATACATCATTATTTTAATAAGTCCTCTCTACGCAGAAAGTGCTAACTGCATCTTTAATCTGTGGCATATTATGCTTGGTTTTTGATTTAATTATTTTAATAATGGGATCCCAAGCAGGTGGTAAGAGCCAGCCATCTTCTCTATTGAAATTTGGATGTTTTTTAATTTCAATAGCCTCACGGATCATCCTTGGTTGGAATCGGTGTTCTTTTGCGAGTATCTGTGGTTTATCAAATCTAATATAATGGCGAGCTTTGTCTAGACTATGTTCACAGATTGCAGACTTAGTGTAGCGACGGTGTTTTAAGTCAGCTATATGTTCTTTAACGCGAGTTTTAATTGATCTTTTGGTTTGGCCTATATAAGAGAGGCCACAATCACAATCAAGCTTGTATACTCCTGCATCTTGTAAGGGTATATGACACTTGACAGATGGTAAGAATTGACCTATCTTTTTAGGCGGCTTGAAATAAGTTTTTATAGAAGCTCGCTTTAGGATGAAGCCAATCTTGTCAGTGACGCCTTTCATAAACGGTAGCACAGCAGGTACTCGCTCGACGGTGGCTGGTTTCACACGTTCACTGTGACGGAGACGCGGTACCCGAAGCTTGTTGTCACGCAGTACTTGCTTGACATGTTGAAGTTCGGTCTCCAGGTGCTGCTCATCACAGATCCCTTGTGCTCTCTGTAACAAAGATTTACCCACGGTAGCTAACTGTGTTGGATGGTGGTGTGATTCGCCGTTTAAATACCTATCCGTATGGGTATGTTTCCTATACACTGTGTGGCTTAAGGTGTTATTGGGATTACGGATAACTAATACATCTAAGAAAGCTAAAGAATTATTTGCCTCCAATTCCATTGTGAATTGAATGAAGAAAGTACATGGGCAACATGTTTAGCCAGTCTGTAGGTTGGTGAGTCGATCTGGCTTACAATTGGACGTAGTGGAGCATTAGCCTTGTGTATTTTTGGCAGCCCATACAGTTTAGGTGGCTTTGGACAAGAAGGAATCAATGATTTGACGTCTAGATTCAATGAACTGGAGTGCTTCTTTATAAGGTCACGGGTGATTTTCAAGACCTTGTTAGTTGGATCGGCTTTGAGATCTGTGTAAGTGCTTTCATCCAATAATAGTTGTTGAATTTTATCATTGTAATCTGACGTGTCCATCACAACCGTTGCATTACCTTTATCCGCACGAAGAACCGTTAATTCTCGTCTGTTGCGTAGGTTTATTAACGCTTTGTATTGTTCGCGGGGAAGATTTAGTTTCGGCACAGAACTTCGTCGTAATGCTGACGATACATCTTGTCTGATGGCCTCCGAATCTTCCTTCTTTATATTATTTATCGACAGACAATGTTCAACGTTACAAATTATTTCTTCGAACGGGATTTTGCGAGGTGTAACAGCGAAATTTAATCCCTTTTCCAAAACTTTTATTGTGTTATTGTCTAAATGACATTTTGACAGATTGACAACTGCGCGTGAGCTGTCATTGTCTGTGGTCTTCGTTTCGTTATTTTTGACATTTGATTTGCAGTTTAACTTTTCGAATTTTAAAATTTGTTGTTTTTTGCATTTATTGTATTGAGATATTTCGCGCTTATTTAAAGTTTCTATGCAATTATCGAAATCAAATGTCGTTAAAATTATCTTTAACGCGGCGGTCAAGCATCCAATTTCTTTTTCACAAGCAGCTAGATCGGAACGATTTTGATGAATCACCGTCCGTAATAACTTTTTACTCGCCTGGTTTAAGATTTTTGCGCTCCCTCGGATGTCGTTTTTTGGTGAAATCTTGACACACGTAGGGATGAGATCTTGGTCTCTGCATCTCTTCAAGAAATTTAATGATGTTATAAATCTTGCGCGCTTTGTCATAAGAGCTTCCAGGCGGCGAATTTTGTTTGCGGTTTCCAGTCCGTACTGGTTCACATATTGTTTTCTAATGTTTGCGCGAATTTCACTCATTATAATGAAACAATTTTTTACGGATTTTATCGCGGTTTATTAAGATTTTTACAAGCCCGACGTTTCGGATACTTTACAGCAACCATGGTCACGGGAGGACTGAGATGACAGATGTCCTAATGTTACAAAGTTATTCGAAACTACCCTATGATACATCATTATTTTAATAAGTCCTCTCTACGCAGAAAGTGCTAACTGCATCTTTAATCTGTGGCATATTATGCTTGGTTTTTGATTTAATTATTTTAATAATGGGATCCCAAGCAGGTGGTAAGAGCCAGCCATCTTCTCTATTGAAATTTGGATATTTTTTAATTTCAATAGCCTCACGGATCATCCTTGGTTGGAATCGGTGTTCTTTTGCGAGTATCTGTGGTTTATCAAATCTAATATAATGGCGAGCTTTGTCTAGACTATGTTCACAGATTGCAGACTTAGTGTAGCGACGGTGTTTTAAGTCAGCTATATGTTCTTTAACGCGAGTTTTAATTGATCTTTTGGTTTGGCCTATATAAGAGAGGCCACAATCACAATCAAGCTTGTATACTCCTGCATTTTGTAAGGGTTATACCCTTACAAGATGCAGGAGTATATGACACTTGACAGATGGTAAGAATTGACCTATCTTTTTAGGCGGCTTGAAATAAGTTTTTATAGAAGCTCGCTTTAGGATGAAGCCAATCTTGTCAGTGACGCCTTTCATAAACGGTAGCACAGCAGGTACTCGCTCGACGGTGGCTGGTTTCACACGTTCACTGTGACGGAGACGCGGTACCCGAAGCTTGTTGTCACGCAGTACTTGCTTGACATGTTGAAGTTCGGTCTCCAGGTGCTGCTCATCACAGATCCCTTGTGCTCTCTGTAACAAAGATTTACCCGCGGTAGCTAACTGTGTTGGATGGTGGTGTGATTCGCCGTTTAAATACCTATCCGTATGGGTATGTTTCCTATACACTGTGTGGCTTAAGGTGTTATTGGGATTACGGATAACTAATACATCTAAGAAAGCTAAAGAATTATTTGCCTCCAATTCCATTGTGAATTGAATTTTAGTATTGATGGAATTGAGATGGTTTAAGAATATGGTTACTTTATCAGATGGCAATATTGTGAAAGTATCATCTACATACCGCTTGTAGAACCTGGGTGTTATTGGTGAGGTATGCAGAGCAGTCTCCTCGAAGTCCTCCATGAATATGTCGGCAACAACGGGGGATACTGGTGAGCCCATAGCTACGCCATCTACTTGCTGGTAGAACTGGTTATTCCACAACATGTAGCCAGATGTGAGGCAATGTTTTAGAAGTTCAGCATATTCTATTGGCATGTCATTCTCTCTTAGCTTTCTTGATACAATATTAATGCAATCTTCCACCGGTAAGCATGTAAAGAGTGATTGCACATCAAAACTAACCATAGTTTCATTGTTGCTGAGATGTAGGTGTTTGATCTCATTAACAAAGTGGTATGAATCCCGTGTATGTGCTCTGGTTTGTCCACGCAGCGGCGAAAGTACATGGGCAACATGTTTAGCCAGTCTGTAGGTTGGTGAGTCGATCTGGCTTACAATTGGACGTAGTGGAGCATTAGCCTTGTGTATTTTTGGCAGCCCATACAGTTTAGGTGGCTTTGGACAAGAAGGAATCAATGATTTGACGTCTAGATTCAATGAACTGGAGTGCTTCTTTATAAGGTCACTGGTGATTTTCAAGACCTTGTTAGTTGGATCGGCTTTGAGATCTGTGTAAGTGCTTTCATCCAATAATAGTTGTTGAATTTTATCATTGTAATCTGACGTGTCCATCACAACCGTTGCATTACCTTTATCCGCACGAAGAACCGTTAATTCTCGTCTGTTGCGTAGGTTTATTAACGCTTTGTATTGTTCGCGAGGAAGATTTAGTTTCGGCACAGAACTTCGTCGTAATGCTGACGATACATCTTGTCTGATGGCCTCCGAATCTTCCTTCTTTATATTATTTATCGACAGACAATGTTCAACGTTACAAATTATTTCTTCGAACGGGATTTTGCGAGGTGTAACAGCGAAATTTAATCCCTTTTCCAAAACTTTTATTGTGTTATTGTCTAAATGACATTTTGACAGATTGACAACTGCGCGTGAGCTGTCATTGTCTGTGGTCTTCGTTTCGTTATTTTTGACATTACAGTAATATGTACTTAACATCACAAACACTAAACATCTACACTTTAACATCTTTATAAAGAACCTAAAACTAAAAACCTTAAAAAATAAAATAAAATAACTTAAGTAGGTATATTAATAAAAAGGAGTCCCTTTAGGCAAGGTCCCGAAGATACTGGCAGCGTTCCCCCTTTGAATTGCTAGACTTATTCTTTGTCCGAGGTAGCTGCCAGCTCTTCGGTCTCCTGTGATGTCGACTAATCTTTTTGTTATTTCCTTAAAAAGCCTTAAAGCGCTAGGACCCCACGGACCAAGGGTCTCGACGCCGAATGGGACAAAATCATATTCGGAGCCTAGACCCCTGTATTTGCAAATTTTAGCTTTTTCAGCCGCTTCACAAGCCGCACCAGCTCTGTTGTTGGTTCCATGTAGATGGGAAGGGGCCAGCGTGTCTGAACAGGTTGCATCCCACACCAGCACCCGGCCCATCTTCCATGGAATCAAACTCATACCGTCCGGTCTCTTGCCATCGTCTCTTGCAATACCAGTCGGCTCAAGTAGACTTGGCACGTTGACGGTGGCAAGGGACCGGCGTATGATATCGTTGAGTGCAGCATGTCTCGAGAAGCGGCCTGCACTTTTTTGGCATGACAGTCCGTGATGTCCTAGCTTGTCGACATCACTGCTACAGGGACATTTATGGGGAGCGCAGACCGGAACCCCAAGCCGTAGACAGGTTGCGATTCGGAGCGTGTCAGGCTCAAGAAAAGTTCCTGTATTTGACGAAGGGTACGCGTGAAGCCAGTAGCCGGCCTCATGCGTACCTACGGCCAAAAGCCTAGCACGCGCCGAACCTGTACTACAGCTCAAAAGATTCTCAAAAGTCAATTTGCAATTTATGTCGTCCCAGCTCCTCTGTGAATTTGGAGAAAATAGAAAATTTTGACCTGGGCATGCAATTAAGAAAGCGTTTCTAGCTTCTTCCAAGCCAGCAATCTCAAAGTTTGAAGGGGATGCCCTTAAAATTTTACTTATGAGATTTGCTGAACTATGGACAGAAGATAGGAAGGCTGGTAAAGCGACACTAGAAATTTTGCGAATCCCTAAACCACCATAACGGATGGGTAGGGATGCTTGGGACCAAGATTGCTCGTTCAGCTGCATATTAAGAATCGATTCTAAGCTAATTTTGATTAAATCGTCTACTTGTGCCAAGAGATCTGGGCGATTCCAAAAGGAGCAGCAACGGAGCACATACGTAAATTTTGGGACGAAAAGACAGAATTTTAAGATGCAAAATGCATAATGTGGACTAATTTCAAGGAGACGGTCAGCAGAATTTTGAAATTTAGTAATTGAATTATTAATATATTCAGAAATAGATTCATCAAAAATTGGAGAACCTAAAAGGTAAAGGGAATTACTGTTAACTATTTTAATATTTGGAGCCAAAATATTAAATTTTTCTTTTACGTCATTTAAATTTAAGTCGCAGTTATTTATAAAAAGTTCGCATTTGCTAAAATTAAGCTCCAAACCAATGGCTTCAAATTTATTTTTGATTAAAAAAAGGTCCGAAAACGCAGTATCCACATCACCTCCTAGGGTTCCGTCATCCAAATACCAAACGTTGAATTTAGAATTTAAACTTTTGATTATCGAATTTATAGCCAAACTAAAAATTGCAGGCCCAAGGGGATCACCCTGTTGACAACCTACTTCCGAGGACAATTCATTAGAACGATATAACAATTTTGTTGGGACAGCGTAACTGAGAAGAAGATAATTGTATATTTCCGGTATATGTTTTTTTATTTCAGTCAGCAGGGTATCCCTATTTACCGAATTGAATGCATTTTTGACATCAATTTTGAGCAACACGTCAGGCTGTCCGTACGTTAGGAAAGAGCGTAGGGCATGGACGGCTGCCTCACACCCTCCTTTTACACCAAAGCCTAACTGTACGGGTTCAAATTCCGAATTCAATTTTGGTAAAATATGTCGAACAGCAATTTTGGACGCCAGGCGTCGAAGTGTTGATCCAACAGCAATTGGTCTCACCCCTCCGTCCTTTTTGGTGAGGGCAATGAGGTTCGCGCCGAAAAGAATGGGAACAATTTCTGGATTAACATTACCGGAATACATAAAGTTGATTAATTTAGTGATCGAATTTACAAGTTGCTCGCCTGCATCACCCACAGAATGCGATGTTAAGTCTTTCAAATGTTGGGGTGAGATTCCATCCAAACCTGCAGCCGAACCTGGTTTAAAAGATAAAATGGCATCCGTAACATCTTTCTTTTGAATTTGAAGGCATGCTTGCCCTGCTGTTGGTGGGTCGAGGAAATATGGGTTTACTGGAGCTGGAGGATGTTTTGTCCGTAAGGCCTGAAGGGTGTCAGGGGTATCTGGTGATAGCACGTCGTTGGAGAAAAAAAGGCGAGCGGCACCTTTGAGATCTCCATCACAGATTTTGTTTTGGATGAGTTTATTGCAATTACGAGGGGCATCATATTTGTAAAGAGGTGCGGCAGAAGGCGAAGAGCTTACAGCACAGTTATTCTTAATTTTTGACATTTGATTTGCAGTTTAACTTTTCGAATTTTAAAATTTGTTGTTTTTTGCATTTATTGTATTGAGATATTTCGCGCTTATTTAAAGTTTCTATGCAATTATCGAAATCAAATGTCGTTAAAATTATCTTTAACGCGGCGGTCAAGCATCCAATTTCTTTTTCACAAGCAGCTAGATCGGAACGATTTTGATGAATCACCGTCCGTAATAACTTTTTACTCGCCTGGTTTAAGATTTTTGCGCTCCCTCGGATGTCGTTTTTTGGTGAAATCTTGACACACGTAGGGATGAGATCTTGGTCTCTGCATCTCTTCAAGAAATTTAATGATGTTATAAATCTTGCGCGCTTTGTCATAAGAGCTTCCAGGCGGCGAATTTTGTTTGCGGTTTCCAGTCCGTACTGGTTCACATATTGTTTTCTAATGTTTGCGCGAATTTCACTCATTATAATGAAACAATTTTTTACGGATTTTATCGCGGTTTATTAAGATTTTTACAAGCCCGACGTTTCGGATACTTTACAGCAACCATGGTCACGGGAGGACTGAGGTGACAGATGTCCTAATGTTACAAAGTTATTCGAAACTACCCTATGATACATCATTATTTTAATAAGTCCTCTCTACGCAGAAAGTGCTAACTGCATCTTTAATCTGTGGCATATTATGCTTGGTTTTTGATTTAATTATTTTAATAATGGGATCCCAAGCAGGTGGTATCTTAATAAACCGCGATAAAATCCGTAAAAAATTGTTTCATTATAATGAGTGAAATTCGCGCAAACATTAGAAAACAATAATTGAAATGCATTCAACATTCGGTGTAGGAGGCCTTGAAGGCAGGATGCTTTAATTTACGCAAATATAAATCGAACTCTCCTCTAGTTCTGCAGTCCTGTTCTTCAAGTTCTACTGATAAGCTGGTTTTAAGTGAATCTACCAGCGCCCTCGGTTTAGGGTGGGATTCAACAACAGATCGCTTATTTTATTCCTTTGACATGCCTCCTAGTTCTGAGAGAATACCTAAGCGTTTTATATTATCGACAGCTTTTAGAATCTTTGACCCACTAGGTTTTGTGTCCCCCTGTATAATTATCCCTAAATTGATTATGCAGCAGTTATGGCTCGATAAAGTTGATTGGGATGAAATTTCAAATGATATGCAAAGGGCTTGGCTTAAATTTTATAATAATCTAAATGATTTATTTTCACTCTCTTTACCTAGAAAGGTTTTATGCGACTTACCAGTTATGATAGAATTGCACTCCTTTAGCGACGCCTCGCAGAGAGCGTACGGCGCGTGCATTTTTATTAAGTCTGTAGATGCGGCAGGCAACGTGAGTATTAATCTTTTATGTTCCAAGTCTAAAGTAGCACCTGTGAAGGCCTGCACTATACCTCGCTTAGAACTATGCGCCGCTGTGCTGGCTGCTCGGCTATGTAAGGCAGTCGTTGACTCGTTGAGGTTTCCTATAGAGCGCAGGATCCACTGGTGTGACTCTAGCGTCGTCCTTGCTTGGCTGCGCACTAGCTCTAGAAAACTTAAAACATTTGTTGCCAACAGAGTCGCAGAGGTGCTAACTGATATTGGGTATTGGCGTTATGTACCTACCTTGCAGAATCCGGCTGATCTCATATCCCGCGGGGCGTATCCTGAAGAACTTAGGAATAATAATTTGTGGTGGTCTGGTCCGGAGTTTTTATTGCAAGACGAATCGTCTTGGCCTACTTTATCTAGAGATGTTCAACAAGACTTAAATGATCTAGAGCTAAGGGCAAATGTTGTTAATCTAGATTCTAGAGAATAGCACTTCATCGGTAATTCAATTCCATAATTATTCTAAACTAAATCGTCTAAAGCGAGTGTATGCATATGTTTCGATTTCTTCACAATTTAAGAAACCCTAAGTCCAAGCATCTAGAATCCCTGAGTGTGCAAGAATTGCAAGGTTCTTTTCATTTGCTTTGTCGTGTAGCACAACAGCAATCATTTCCTGTCGAATATGGCTTGTTGGCTAAAAATAAGGCAATTAGTTCTCGATCTAGCATAATAGCTCTTACACCTTTCATGGATGCTAGTGGATTGATACGCGTAGGAGGTCGCTTAGACCAATCGTCGCTTCCGTTTGAGAGCAAGCATTCAATTTTGTTACATTCATCACACTACCTCACTAAACTTATTTTCCAGCGAGAGCATTTGCATAAGTTACACGCTGGTCCACAGCTACTTCTCGCTAGCGTGCGGAACTATATATGGCCCATTAATGGTCGGCACCTCGCGAGGAAAACTGTGCAGAATTGTATGCGGTGTAGGAAGGTGCAAGGCAAGACTTTGACTCTGTTCATGGGAAACTTGCCCTCACAGCGCATTACGGCGGACTTCCCGTTTCGTAGTGTGGCTGTGGATATGGCTGGTCCTTTCCTTATCCTAAATCGAAGAGGCCGCGGAGCAAGGACAACAAAATGTTATTTATGTATTTTTGTTTGTTTGAGATTTAAATGTTTGCACTTGGAAGCTGTAAGCGACCTTTCAAGAGAAGCTTTCATTTTAACTTTACGTAGATTTGTGGCCCGTCGCGGAAGGCCTACAGATATTTTTTGTGATAATGGCCGAAATTTTGTAGCGGCCGTGAAGGAAATAGGAGATTTTTTTAAATCTAATAGAGAATCCATATTTTCCTTTTGTAGTGAAGAAGAAATTAAATTTGTATTTTCTCCTGCTTACGCTCCCCATTTTGGTGGCATCTGGGAGGCTGGAGTGAAATCCGCCAAGTTTCACATCAGGCGTGTTATGGGCAACTTGCATTTAACATACGAGGAGATAGGCACCCTGTTTGCGCAAGTTGAAGCCATATTAAATAGCCGTCCCATTTGTCCTATGTCCTCGTCTCCAAATGACCTTCAGTTCCTCACCCCGGGGCACTTTCTGCTTGGTCGGCCGCTAACCGCATTGCCGTCACCGAATCTCGTCGACTGCAAGGTTTCTAATCTCCGACGTTACCAGCGGCTCGAACAAATCCGACAACATTTTTGGAGGAGATGGCAGCACGAGTACTTGGCCGAGTTACAACAGAGAACAAAGTGGCGCGTTCCTGACACCCCTCTGAGGCTTGGAGACCTGGTTCTTTTGCACGAGGAAAATACGCCACCACTATGTTGGCGTGTGGGGCGCATCAGTAAGCTGTTCCCTGGCCGTGACGGTGTATGTCGCGTGGCGGACGTTCAAACGACTCGAGGAATCTTTCGAAGACCTTTCACGCGACTTAGTCCTCTACCAGCAACAGAGAATCAAGCTGAGGGTTAAAATCCGGCGATTTTAACGGCAGGGATGATGTTCGCGCCTACGACTTTTAACGAGCAATGTTTACCTTATTTAAAACTACCCTACCGTACGCGTTTGTTTTTATTTTTTCTCGATAAAAATGTGTCAGTGAGGGTGTGCGGTGATTTTTTTTGACTACTTATGGCAACCAGACAAGTTGTAATTACATTACTAGAAAATCAATAATATACTAGTTTTTGAAGCAAATTTTGTTTTTAATTGAGTTCGGTATCGGACTCCAGTGTCTAAGTAATAGACATCTATTGACATAAATAGAAACCTTTTCTAAGAAACGCAATAAAATTCAAAGTTATGAGTTTTTACTTCTATCGGCAATCCCTATGACTGGTTAGGTTACGTTTTTTGTAATTAGCACTTCATCAGATATACACAGTACTACCACAGTATATTATGAAACTTCAGTCGACCAACGAACACGTCTAGACTGAGCAATCGCGCGGTGTGAGAGTGGGGCGGTACCAAGCCCAAGCTGCCATACACTCACTTGGGATACGTCAGTCAGGGCTGTCATTTTTTATTTTGATTATTTGAAGTGTTTGGTTTGAGTTAAATTTGAGAACTTTAGAGATTGCATGAGAGATGGTTTAAAATTGTATAGGAAGTCAATTATTATATCAAAACTTAAAAAAAACATTAATTATAATACAATTCATGCGCCTGCTATCCATGGGAATTTTTATTAAAATTGTTTTTATGTATGAGAATTCACTACATCGTTTCAAATATCGCAATATGAAAACTAGTGAGTCCAAATGTCGAAAATACGTTTTAGTTTCGCATTTATAGATTTAATCTGGTTTTTTTTTTAATTTGGCAATATTATCTGGATGTCCTCTATAAAAAAAATATGTTAGGTATTCGTTGTACTTACCTATCTAATATGTATTATTTTTTTATTTGTTTATAATAAAACTCATCATATTTTGATATACTACAATATAAGTATATTTAAACATTTTTTTCATTTAGTTAATAGAATCAGGCGTTACTTTGCGGAAATCAATTATATAAGATTAAATTATAATTTAATCTTATATTTTTTTCATTTTCTTTCTGGTACTCTACACACATATAATACGAATAACTAAGTGTAGGACGGATGATGAGCTAAAATCATATGAAAATACACATTGGTAATCGTAAGCTCATGGGAGACGGTAAAGTAGCTCTTACTGATAACGCCCAATAAAGTTTCGTCCGTATCTAGTAAGTTAAACTTATGTCCTAATATTATATTCCTATGGCCTCGTCTCGTTACCCCCAGTCCTTTTTAAGCTACGAGCCTCCATTTGCTATAGATAATAATCATTTACGTGAGCTGCATACTCAGTCGTTATGATAAAAATGTAGTTTTAGCTGCGTTTTTTCTGCGATTTTTTTATGATTAGATGGATAAAACTATAGTAATAGGAACGTGCATATTAAGTGTATGCTTTTTTTTTTGTTTGATCTTTAATATGATAAAGAAGTATTTCATATATTTTTTAAAAGGAGATAATCTTCGAAACTACTTACGCGATTTTAAAAGCTTTCATCAATGTAAGGGCGCGGCTCCACCGAGGCGCACGGAGATGCTACGCATGTTTGTCAAGTTTCGATTTGCAAGACAATGTATGTGATTATTGTTTTCTTGCAATTGACATTTTAACACACATGCATAGCCTCTGCGGGTGCCGCAGTGTACGTTATCGCTAAGTGACATAGCCTATAATAATTATAATCATCATCAGACCAGATACGACTTTAATTCTTATTAAAAGCGGGCAAAGGTGCGGGGAACAGCTAGTCATATAAATGTTTAATTTCCATCATATGAGTAATTTTTTTGACTCATAATATTGCATTATGGGTTTGTGTGAACATGAGCTTTCAAAAATAATAAGTTATTAAAATAAACAATTTTATTCAACAGTTACATTTCCACTGATGAAAATGGAAATTACTTTAAAAATAAACAACATACTTGCATTAAAAATAGTACATTTCAGATAATTTATTTAGCGGTACTCATTTGCATGTTTATGGTATGTGTAAAAGGTTTTAATTGTAGCATGTTTTGTGTTATTTGAAGGAGTGCCAAATGTGCTTGAAAGGAGAAATAATATGGCATCAATGAGGTAACAGCTTTAAATGATTTTCAAAGGTTCCCTAAAGTGAATATGAATAACCGACCAAGTCAGCAACACACCTCGCATACTTATGTGTTAGGTACGTAAGTGACATATTAAAGAGTTAGAAATTAATTTGGATATATTTATTTTTCCATTTCGTACAATGATGTGCTCTTAAAATTTCGATTCACTGATAAAAACTAACCAAGTATCAACTGCAAGAAAGATTACCTAAATGACGTTTGAAATCACAATCAATTTCAACCCATTTCAATAATCTGTATCAGGCCTCTTGTTATAAACCCAAAAAAAAATCTACAAGCTTTAGGTACCCATTGCTGGGAATCACTTTGATTTAATCACGATGATTTGATTAGCAGATAAAAGTAATCGAGACCACAACATCTAAAATAAGTAATAATGGGCTATGGTAATCTAAAATAAAAAATAAAGCCCTCACTATGATTCTCTTTTATGATTCCATTGACTTTTATAACAACTAAATTAGTAACAGTTGCCTGACTCGAGGGACAACTTTGTGCTGCGACGTGAGCAGTGCAATGTTGCCTTTTTACTGCAAATGAAAAAATGTATTATGGAACTTGTGGTTGAGTTAACAGTAAATATTTTTTAAAACGTTTTGTAGACTTTGTCTTTAGCTATTAATCTACACTAATATGATAAAACTGAAGAGCTTGTATGTTTATTTCAACGCGCTAATCTCCAGAACTGCCACTCGGATAAAAGAGATAATTTTTTAGATAAGATCACCTCAGTGTTGAGGAAGGATATTTCTTTTGGGTGTTTTTTTTTGGATTAAATAAAACCAAGGGGAAGAGCTAATACTATTAACGATAAAATAAAATATATTCTAACATCTGTAATAGACGCGAGGATTGGATTCTTTATTTATAGTTAACTAGGATTATATTATAATATTAGTACATATTATATGCGGATAGCATGGAAATAGGGTGTATTTAAAAATGGCCATAACCAAAAAAAGTTTTAATCGTTACTAATTTTCACGGGATCACCCGTTGAACTATTTTGAAGATTATCTGACTTACAATCCATTAGGAATATACATAGACATACACACATGTTTTGTGTATTTGGAGCGCTTGCGAAAACGAAGAGGTATGGATAGTATTGGCATAGCCTGACATGATACAAGTGAAAAAAAAACGCGTTTTCTTTTTTTTTTTGGTTGCCTTTTTTTTGTTTAATCCGGTTCAGTAAACATAATGTTACAGGAATTTGATGATAATGCTTTAAAATAATGTTTTTTTTTTTAAAGCAATGTAATAAACTTAACTTAGATAAATGGCTTGCGGACTGAATCAGCTGATAGCGTTCGCCGCATGCACGAGGTGAACGAACTCCCGCACCACGCGCGTCTTCAGCGCGATTGATCGCTTTAGTCGTTCATCGTTTTAGTTTTTACTAATACATTGCGGGTTTGAAAAATACACAAATCCTAAAATTTTCTTTAAAAAACGTTTCTGAGATAAATGGTTATATGCATTATATAGTATATAAATAGTATATTATTAGGGTTTAATCTTCGCAAGCGTTCCAAATACACCCGGTATAACACTATCTCAAAGTATTATAATTACAATATAATATAAGGCGACATTACATTTATATTTATTTAATTAAGAGGATAGAAGTCTCAAAAATAGAATTTTGACATAGGTACCTGTGTAGTACACAATATGTAGTATATACTGGGAATTTTAGATTTATAGAGTCAAAATATAATAATACGTTAGTTCCCCTTTACCTCATGAATTGGTATTGCTTAACTTTTCGGGGAGCACATAAACTCCTCGCAAATCCTACAGTGAGTTTGAGAGCGTCGTCTTAGAAATTTTCCAAGTCAACGAGTGCAAGAAGCGACAGACTCTACGACCTCCATCTTATTTTTCAAGAGAGACGACCCGTTACGACAGAGATTTACATTTGAAATAGGCTGAGCTCTTTTATTTTGCTACTTTTTATTTATATTTCTTGTGAAGCTAAATGTAGAAATAGCCAGCTGCACTCCAATTCGCTTCACATGTTTGCTTAAAATGTATATTCTATTGAGCTTCGTGGTAGTTTAATACAATGCCCTGTTTGCCTTTCGAATACTGAATATAAAATAAAAATCCTATTAGCATCTTGTATATATTTATAAGCGGCAAAATGTTCTGAAAATACTAAATCCGAGTTGTGCTTTTTCGTGTTTTACGAATAAAATTGATAAATATTATACCAATATTATTTTGTTATTTTTTTAGATTTTGTATTATAGTTAGTACTATAATACAAAATCTTATAATACTGCGGGGCGCTACACTAGCAGCGCCCCGCGGTTTCACCCGCGTATTTATATTCCCGTGGGAGTACGGAGATAGGTTACAGCCTATTTGTTATTATAGTCCATTATTATTGTAAAGTTTTATTAAAACCCAATCAGTAGTTTTTGCAAAAAAGGGTAACAAATATCCATACAAACTTTCGTATTTATAATATTAGTAGGATATTTTGTAATATACAATATAATAAAAAAGGAGGGTGTTGGGCCATCATAGTTCAGCGATGCTCTGGCCCATTGTGGGCTGGTGAACTCACACCTCCAAAGCCTCTCAAATCTCATCAGGCGCAGGTTTCCTCAGGATTTTTTCTTCACCGGTGAGCAAGCGATAGTCTCATGTTCAGATGCACGTAGAAGATTCGGAAACCCTATTTCAAGGCATCACACGGGTCAGGATCGAACTCATGAGTTCATGAGTTCGATCTCATGAGTGAGACACTTAGTAATTGCATAAGTTAATATTACCACCACTGCTGGCGATATGTTAAAAATTAAAATGCACAGCCACACCACAGAATAATAAATAGTATGCACACTGAAAACTTGAGTTACCAATTGACTACAGATTTACCATTAACAATCTTTATCCATCCTTTATTCACATATATTTTAAAATTATGCAAATAATCGAACTAATACTGCCATCCTTCAATAAACCTCGTATACTCTACGCTGCGCTGGTGAAATTAATCAATTGATACGTTCCAAAATCAAAAATCAAAATCAAAAATTTTTATTAAAAATAGTACTAATACAGTATCTTTTTGAACGTCAATTGAATCTACCACCGGTTCCAAGGTAAATCCACTGAGAAGAACCGGCGAAACAAACTCAGTGGAACTAATCTTTTCAAATAATATATATTATATAACAATTCCAACATCTTATCTTGTAATGCCCGGGAGGAACGCCTTATTCCCAGGGTGTGGTATCTTTCATGAAATCTTTTGTTTTATAATATGCTTTACCACACAAACGCTCTTTAACAACTATTTTGATTTTTTTTTTGAAGAGCTTTTGAACGTTTTCTGGGATCCTATTGTAAAAGCGTATACAGTTGCCTTTAAAAGAATTGCTTACTTTAGAAAGTCTAATCATTGGTGCATGTAACCTGTGTCTAATACGTGTACCTATTCCTACTATGAATATCACTTTTCTTACAAAATTCATTTATGTTTTTCCGGACATACAGTATACAGTCCAAATTGATGATCATGTAATATTAAAACATTTAGGTTAAATTTCAATAGACTTTCTCGCGAGGATATTGAAATATCTTGTTCATAGGATCGCAAAGCATAAATTAAAACTTATATTTATTATGCTCGGCCACGCGCGTTTAATTATAAAGACTTATTTACTTCGCATACTTTATTAAAACTGCACTATGGTTGCACTGCTAAATTTTATTGTATGTCTTTAGCTGAATATATGTAATTATTTAATTATCTCATCAGCCAAAAGAACATAGGCCTCTCCCAAGGAACGAAAATAATTCTTTCTAATATTAAGATTACTGCGAATGTGAGTTTGTTTATTTATTACGCATTAACGTATTCTCAAATGTATTGCGAAGGATAAAGGATACTTTTTATTTAAAAAAAATATTTTTACCAAATGCCCAATCATTATCGCCGCCTTGAATACTTTGGAAGAAGATGGTGCAATATCATCAAAATCCATCACTATGTAACATGTTGTGAAGGCAAAGAAAACGAGACCTCTCGAGAGGTGTTCGATCAGAAATATTACCAAGTTCGTCACCACTTATTCAAAGGTCATTACCACCTGTGCTTTATCATCATTGGGATTTGTTACAGGATTTGAATGATACACCTGCATCGGTGCAAAATCATCATCATTGAATATCAAATTATGAAAAGGTCATATTCCGGTTTTTTCATAAGCACTGATAATATTTCTGCCATTGAATGACTCTCAATCTTTGTAAGTTTTGAAATAAAATAAATATTTGTCTTTCCTTTTTTTACTTTAATGCCGCATTCCCCGCAGGATGCCTCAGAATGCTCAGGAGTGGGTCTCCCCAGGCGGGCGTGTGGGACTCGCTGCACCCGAAAGGTAGTAAGGTGGACGCAGCTTTACCCACTAAGACCCGACGAATGCCGCCAATGCCGCCTTTGGTGAGGTGCTCCGAATCTGCTGAGCTAACAGGACACCTCGAAATGGCGTTATCTCATACCACAGAATAACCCCTTCCCAACGTGTCGGGACAGTACAATGGGGTGAGTTTCCCGTCCTTGCCCCTTGTCCCCCTGCTCTTTTGTCCCCTCTTCTTATTAGAAGGGTACAAAGGGCAGGTCCCTCAGCTCAATTTGCTCCGTCCAAGGTGCTGTGCTCACCGCCACGACAAGGCTGGAACGGTTCAACCGTGGTGGGGATTTATATATTTCCTGGATCGAAAACGTGCCAGTCATTAAATGCCGTTTTTAGTTTCAAATTTCATGAGTC
Source organism: Helleia helle (assembly GCA_963853865.1). Lineage (NCBI taxonomy): Eukaryota > Metazoa > Arthropoda > Insecta > Lepidoptera > Lycaenidae > Helleia > Helleia helle. Next base: position 10,059,464 of record OY971418.1, on the reverse strand, counting down.
AAATACTCCAACCTCAATAATCCCAATGTCACGGCAGAAGTGGTTTACATCATTATATTAAAGGACGTGAATTATAAAATAAATTGTATGAAGCTATTTTTAGTTGGATATACTAACTAAAATCGTTCCAATATTGATAATAAATAAAAGCTTGCTTACCTACAAGGTGTGCATTCCAAGTGCTCTGATAACAGAAAACATTTTAACTCCAAATCAATTACATCATATTATAGGATATTAAATTAATCAAATTATACATCATATTATAGGATATTAAATTAATCAAATCATACATCATAAATCAACGCATTACGCCTAAAATATTCACGTTATTTCTAATTAGATACGCATTAATAATCTAAATTGTAATGCAATTGAATATGGACCAATTACATTATAGCATCTATTATATAGGTGACTGTTACATTGTAAATTGAGGTCAAATCTGCGGTTGTGGACTAGCTGGTTCGAATTCCACTATGAGCATTGTGGCGTACCACTTGTAGCTCACCATAACTTGGACAAGATAACTATTATCTTACAAATCTCGTTTGCTGGAACTATTGCTGTTTATATTGAGTTTGGCACATTTTAATACTTCTGTATTCGTGAGGAAAACTGTATCTGATTTGATGAAATATGTCTTTGTGTGTTTGATAACAATTGGGCGGGCGCATAGACAATCTATCTTCATCTTCTTGTTCTGGCCAGGTGCTCAGGGCAGGGCCTCGAGTCCCCATTATTTTTGTGTCATATATGATTGAGTGTTAATTAAAAAATATTAGATGACATAAATGTGCCCTAGTTACTAGGTTAACTCTTCTCTAGTCCAAAAATCAGGTTCACAGATTTCAAAATTGTTGTTTGCATCGAGGCCCCAATATCCACTAGGATAACCTAGCCTACGAGGTATTATTTTTCTGTGTTTGTTAATAATTGTTATATATTTTAAACTTTTTTTATTTATTGATAGTTTTCTTGATACACATTACAATAAGCACCAAGACCACGCACTGAAAAACAGATCAAATTTTTTAAGGAAGTTATCATTAATCTAGACTTCTAGCCACTATCTAGATAGTATTAAGCCATCGAATCAGCCACTAGCGATATTATGTTCTTAGACAGGTATTATACTGGTATTTCCATTTCTTTTTACCGGTGGGAGGGAAGCGCTGTGCCGCGCTCCCGGCTGCATGGGTACCACTATCTTGTTTATTTCTCCCGTGAAACAGCTTTGCTGTGCTTCGGAGAGAAGGGCAAGACAGGCAGTGTAATTACTGGCACCGAGACTTAACATCTTATGTCTCAGGATAGGCAGCACATAAATGAGTTGCCTGGGTTCATTCCAGGTATACTAGTTTATGTTCATGGGCGACGTCGACCAATTAACATCAGGTGGTACGTTTGCCAGTTTGCCTATCCAACTAACATTAAAAAAAAAAAAAAAAAAAAAACTACTTGCTTACTTTTTTATGTTGGTGACAACCAACTTTCCTCGTTTTTCTATTTTCCTTATTTTCCAGCATCTAAATATTAAGTGAATTTTAGAGATAAGATACATAAAATATAATGAAGTTCAGGTGAAAGACGATATTCGATAAAGTGTATACAAATTAGCATATTTACGATGTAACGGCAATCCAAATGATGATCGCTTATGCCTAAAACCGTCCTATATTAAAATGTCATTTTATTTCCACTAGATAATGCGAAAAAAAATTATAGTTTTTCAAAAAACTCATCTGGTTATATAACTAGCAACGCCCCGCGGTTGCTCTTGCGTACTTCCTATGCCCGTGGGAGTACAGGTATAAATTATTGCCTATAAGTAATTATCATGTAGCTATGTTATTGTTAGCTTTCATAAAAATATAAGCAACAAACATATTACATGCATACATTATTTAAAATAAACCTACTATTCCTAGTATTATAATATCGATAAATTTATATTATTAATCATGCAAATGTATTCCACCATCATCATCAGCCTCAACCCGTCTACTACTGAATATAAGCCGCTCTCAAGATTTATTAAAAAAAAATTAAATGTATTTAGATTATATTAATGAAGAAGCTTTAAATAAGTTCTTACCAATTTATTTTATGTAATCCATTCCATTTTAATAGTGAAGCCTTATTGTATAGTATAGATGCCTTCTTGACAATAATTAAACCTTTTAATGAAATCAATAATATTTTTTGCTTAGCCTGATATTATGGTCGAAAATAATTAGTTAGGTTGACAAGATTGATGGATGAGAAGCGCATGTGAGTTAGTACATGCAATCAGTACCCGTCCATCTTAAAGTACTGGCTTCAGGGTAAGTACACCTTACATTCAGATAGCAGGTTTTCTCACACAACTGGTAAAACGATTGTTTGTATGTTACTTGACCTCTAAAAAAGGAGGAGGTTCTCAATTCGGATGTTTGTAAGTTTTTTATACACATTTCTCATCTGGTTCATAAAAATCTAATTAAAAAGTGTTGTAGTGTGTAAAATGATGTAAATTAATTTTTTTTGTGCTCAAATAACATTCACTAAGTTCAAGCGACACTCGAGATGTCAGGGCGAAATATACGTTGACTGTCTTGAGTGGTCTGTGTTGGGTGTTGCATGATCCTAATTTCAAACTTAGGATTGGAAGATAGGCATGCATGCAAGTTTTAATATTTCTTCTCCAAATTAGGTATAATAATTGATATTTAATTTTTACGCAAATTTCAATCATTATAATGAAGGATTTTATCACGGTATCACGGGAAAACATACGATGATGTTTTCCCTTGCCCATGGTTGCTGTAAGGTATCCGAAACGCACTGAAGTACTACCACCTACTACTTCGTAGTAATATAGGTCAATGTCAAAACGTCGGAAAGGTAACATTCTAGATTTTACCGGTGGGAGGGAAGCGCTGTGCCGCGCTTACGGCTGCATGTGTACCACCATCTTGCTCGTTTCTCCCGTGAAACAGCTTTGCTGTGTTTCGGAGAGAAGGGCAAAAAAGGCAGTGTAATTACTGGCACCAAGACTTAACATCTTATGTCCCAGGATGGGCAACACATAAATGAGTTGCCTGGGCTCGTTCCAGGTAAACTAGTTTATGTCCATGGGCGACGTCGACCACTTAAACCAACTAACATAAAAAAGATAACGCCTAGTTAGTTTTCTACAATTAGGGATGTCATAAATTGTAAAATAACTTAGGTTTAATGCGCGCATTTCAAAATTAAAACTCAAGAAAGTTAATGTAACAGCCTTATCTAGATCTTTTTGTGATAAGTACAAGAGAAGTTACAAAATCTACATCTTTGAAACCGAAACAAATTATCTTTTATTCAGTTAAGCTTAGTGTTTTGCTGTTCTGATTTCTTTTCTTTTCTACCATCGTGTTGATGCCAGTCTCTTGTATCAATAAATACATAACATTGTGTATTAACATGAATAATATTTAAAAAATGAACCACAAAGTTTCATCTTGACGGTCATGAACTGCTCTCTGAGAGGAGCATAAAAATTGGCATTGACTACGAAAGCAAAATGTTAATTTTGCCATTGCACATCGCCATTTTTTCAGTAAAACCAAGACAAATCGGTCAACCGCTTAAATCCGGCAAAAAGTCAACCGTTTAAATCGGACAAAACCGATTTTTGATGTCAAATTTTAATGTCTACGTGAAGGCAGTTCAGCTGACGGCTTGGTGACCGGACGGCAAATTGAGGCGGACGTCGAGCAGCTGTCGCACCTCAAAAATGGAATACCTATTTGTTAGTTTTCGAAAAATAAACCAAAATTCCTGACGACAGTTTAAATCATAAATCATTTTAACGATGGATTTTTCACACGTACAGCATTTACAAGATGAATAATATACACTTAAAAGAGGATGAATCTCATTTGATTTTAGTACTATTATATTATCAATAATATAATATAGAACCAGGACTTTAGGATTCAGGGTTGTCACAGAGCTCCTTAACCGTCAAGTTTTTCTATATTAAAACCAACCATATAATATGTTAACTATATAAAACTCATTAAAGTTAATTATACGGTTAGTTACCTATTATAGAAAGAAACTACAGCTACAACTACTACTAAAATTTAAGAATTAACAATTTAAAATATTATGTTCTGGAAGTATGATATACATACCGGTGGGATCTTCCTTGTTTCTCCCGTCAAACAGCTTTGCTGTGTTTCGGAGAGAAGGGCAAGACAGGCAGTGTAATTACTGGCACAGAGACTTAACATCTTTTGTCTCTGGATAGGCAACACATAAATGAGTTGCCTGGGCTCGTTGCAGGTAAACTAGTTTATGTTCATGGGCGACGTCGACCACTTACCATCAGGTGATACGTTTGCCAGTTTGCCTATGCAACTAACATTAAAAAAAAAAGAGTATGTAAGCACTGGCGCCTCTTCCCGCAGGAGAGCGCGGTGGCGATAGGAGACCGTACCGCCCGCACCGTGAGAGGACCCGTACGCGGCGGACAGTTCATTGAGAATGAAATACCCATGTGTGAAAGTACTAACTCTTAGTTTCTACTTGAAATTGACTTTTCTTTTCGATGCTACGTCTGTGCACAGCCCTCAGTTATATAGGTATAAGTATTTAGTAACGAAACAATTAAAAGAGAGTTATGATCAGCGAATCTGTTGAACAGGCATATCGACGAGTTCAATAAACGCGTTAATAAAGTTTTGTTTTGTTCTTTATTGCTTACTAGCTGTTGCCAGCAGCTTCGCTCGCGTTACTCAACTCCTATATATCACAGCGTATTGTTATATAACCTTTAGACTTCCTCGATAAATGGGCTATCTAACACTGAAATAATTTTTCAAATCGGACCAGTAGTTCCTGAGATTTACGCGTTCAAACAAATAAACAAACAAACAAACTTCAGCTTTATAATATAAGTATAGATAAATTGCCGTACTTACAAAAATATAATACTTTACATACTCATACTTTTTTTTTCTCGCCGAGAGATGCTCTTAAGCATCACACTGGGGAAGGGAATTCCCCTGGCGGGTATGTAGGACTTGCTGCACCCGAAAAATTACCATCTTGGTAATCTTTCGGGCGAGAGGTGGACGCAGCTCTACCCACTAAAACCCGGCGGTGTTCTCCTCATTATGCGGGAACTACATATATGGTTGCCCGCACCAGCGACGGTGTGCCTAGAGGCATTCTTCTCTGGAGACAGTGGGGGAAGGGTTCCCTCCTCCTGCTCCACTTAAGGCACCATGAACACATAAGGGTGCCTAATAACCCGGACCTAACGCGCGCGGTGGATCCCCCGATCCGCCGCGTACGGGTCCTCTCACGGTGCGGGCGGTACGGTCTCCTATCGCCACCGCGCTCTCCTGCGTGAAGAGGCGCCAGTGCTTACATACTCTTTTTTTTTTAATGTTAGTTGCATAGGCAAACTGGCAAACGTATCACCTGATGGTAAAATAAAATCGTTTGTCCTAACTGGCAAATATAATCAAAACTACTTTAGAAAGCTAAAACTGGGAATTAAGGTTTATTTTATAATGTACTAGCTGATGCCTGAGACTTCGTCTGCGCAACATAAGATTTTTTTTTCATGAAAAGTTTTTTATACCTTGAAGAATATATTGACACAAAGATTCATGGTTATCGGTTCAGTAGTTTTCGCGTGAAAGCGTAACTAACAAACTTACTTTCACATTTATGAAAATACTAGCTGGTGCCCGCGACTTTGTCTGCGCAGGATAAGATTTTAGTTTTTTTAATAAAAAGTATCCTATGTTACTTCTAATACCTCCAAGAATATGAGTACAAAGTTTCATGATGATCGGTTCAGTATTTTTCGCGTGAAAGCGTAACAAACAAACTTACTTTCACATTTATAATATTATATAAGTAAGGATAATAATATAAGTAAGGATTTCATCTTTCAAGGAAGTAATTACAAGGAAGTAAACGTATCTTGGCATGAAATTATTTATTTATATGTTCTTTGAAGTTGGAAACATGAAAATTTGAATTACAGCCACTGAGCATAAATTAATAATGACGGTTTTCTGGTTTCAAGCTATTCACATTATATGGAGAGACATAGGGGTAAAACTTTGTATGGAAGTTTCAAATTATTTACGGCAACTTCACAATGCCAGTCTAACTACCATTGTTGAACAGAACGTGGGAGAAACAGAAAGTCGTTTTCAAAAACAGTTTCCCGTTTCTTTTCCTTATCTTTTACATTGTCTCTTATCATTAAACACTGGAACATAACTATTTCAAGTGTGAAGACATAGCTTTAACAAAATAAGCGTTATAAAAGATAACAAAAGCCACAACAGCAACATCCGTTACCAGTGAAACAAACGAAGCAGCATACATAACAAAGTTGTTAACGACAAACTTTTACACGCCGCGATACATGCGTCCGCTGAAATCTTTATTGAACATCCTCGAACAACAAAGCTTTATACCGCGACATATCATTCTGTAACGCTGGGATCCAGACATAGTTTCATCATACTATTGTATTGAACAATACGTCTTATCTAGTTGCTACATTTCTTCTTTGTAACGTCGGAAGCAAAAATGATGTTATAATGTTAACGCGAATTTCACTCATTATAATGAAACATTTTTTACTGATTTCTTCGCGGTTTTGACTGCTGTTTACTTCTGTGGCACTCTTAAAGGGGTGAATCGATTTGGATGCGGTTTTTTTTATACTTGAAAGCAAATTTTATACCGATTTGTAGAATTAATATAATAAAGATTCGTAGCTAAACCAATTTTTATATATATTTCATTCGCATCTTTTATATATCTAGCTTGTCTTTTATTTATTTATCGAGATAAGTTGATTTTATAGTGTGGTTGAAATATGTTTAATTTTGGTACTTTGAACTAAAATTTCTCAGACTTACGTTACTTGATTTCTAAGAAATAGTATACAAATTATTGTTCCTAAATTGTTTATTCTGTGTATATAAATTTGCTGCCGCTTGTACTACAAGTTAATTTTAAGTTTTTGTCAAATCATTTATTAAATTCGACTGTAATATTTAAAACGCACTAAAATATTTGGACGAATCCTATCTATCTCCACTGTTAAATAGTATATCCGTATTTCTTTATCAATAGAAAGGTAACCAAATAAACCAGGCGTTAATCCTCTTAGAGTTCATTGGAAAGGAAAAGGCTGATGAGGTTTTAATCAGGCGTTAAACTTTTTCACTAAATCTTACTAAAGTAAAATCTAAGTCAAGCAATTGGAGTGTCTCCGAATGCGTAAGTGATTTCCCCGTGTGAATCCAGTTCATTTATTTCAAGCTTATTGTCAACATACTTTAAGGAGGCGCTCTATTTGTATGTGCTGTTCGTTTGTGTCACTCGCTAGACTATGGCTACATATATACACATTATATCTGATCTTTTTTTTAAGTTTATGTACGTTATGTATTTATTGTTATTTGAGCGCTACTACATATGGTGTAATATATGCAGAGATTGCGAATTAGTATCCCGCCAAGTTACTATTTTACGAATATAGATGTCTGTACTAAGCTTTAGGATATGTAGATATATATTTATATGCTTATCTATACTAATATTATAAAGAGGTAAAGTTTACCAATAGAAAGCCACATTACTTGTGAGTGTGATAAACTATGAAAATAATATACATCAGTCCGGGTGCGGCTGTATTTCCACGTTAACGCAGGCAAAGCTGCATGCAACAGCTAGTATAAAATAAAAAAGGTAATTTTTTTATTCGATTTTTGCTTAAATCCATTCTTGCTTGATTAATAAAACGTCGATAGGGCGATTTCTTATACGGCATCGCAAGATTTTGTGTACTACTCCAAGCACGGGGATGCGCGGGGCGAAGGCGGGTTTCGGGGGTGGGGGGAGCGGTTGCTGTCGTGCGCTTAATCGTTTTGGTGGAATAGTACTCATGTACATTACATTCCACTACTCGGAAGTCCTCCGTTTTGATTGATTACTGCTTTACAAATGCTACCCTTCAGAGACCCAATTAGCGTACCATTCAAATTAAGAGACAATCCAATTTTTTTAATAACATTGAATAGAACTCGTAACCCGTAAATTATGTTTTCATGATATTATTTAAAAGGGTCTTAGAGTATGTATACCTCATGAATTATTTATATTGTTGAGTAGAACTTGAAATCAAATGTACTTATATAATTAATTTTTCCGTATAATGTATTATACCTTTCTTAAAGAAAGTGACTTGCACACAAATCCTTAGTTCATTTCAATTTAAAAAGTGTGTACAAAAATTTTCGTTAAAATACGTTGTTCGCAGATGATTTGATGCACTTATTAGTTGTTTGAAACTTTTTGAAATTCAAAATTATTTTATACTACTTTACTGCATTCTGACCGCAAAATAGTTTTACAGGTACTGGCAACTTCGTGGACTGTCGCAGTGTGTTCGCGGTCAACGTTAAAGGGACTCGCTGCATATTATATGGACTACATGACAATTGCAGGAATCGCTTTTTCCATTGTGTACAGTTTTAATGAAACCAGTTTCCTGTATCCGTGCAATGTGTTATGAGATGTCCAATATTATTTTTCCTATCAACTTTCCAGATCGTTCTCTTTGTGATATCAATATTGTATTTATTTGATCAAACTTATTGTAAATAATGTTTTTATGTATTGCAATGTGGAGTGTGCTGTGTTGTTTTTATTGTTTGCAAAACCAATGTATCTTTTAATTAATTACAATTATTATATTACCTATATTATTATATGTATGAAAATTATAATGAAACAACTTTTTACAGATTTATTTATATTTTAGGCTTATTAAGTTTTTACATGCCCTACTATTTGGATACTTTACAGCAACCACGGTCATGTCGTGTTTCATTATATGAGTAAAATTAGCGTAAGTATTAGAAACCAATAAAAAGTATGAAGATATAAATATTTATCGCAAAATACCAAAAACATTTGTTGATCGGTAAGCTTATTTATATAACCTTTTTATAAAATGCCAAATAATAATCATTACTATATTGAATATGACTTACAATTAATAAACGCTTTTTATTAAGCTGGAATCCTCAAATTGTAAAGATTTTTTATCGTTTTTCAGGATACTTTTCTCGGAACGAAAGTATAAGGAAAAAATATGACAATCACGACGACGTATTTTTTTTTCATTCAAACTGTTCAATTTGCCATACAAAGGAATCCATTCGAATTGTCCATTTAAAAATCACTGTTATAGGTATGTTCTCATAATCAAGTACTGTTGCGACCACAACATATTAATCATTTAATTCTACGTCGCCAAATTAAATGAAATGTGTAATGATAAATTGGTATTTACCTTCATCAACGTAAGCGAAATAATTATGATCTACAAATATACGACATGATCAGTATATTTCTAGGTACGAAGATATATATATATACGTGAACTATATGTAGTCTTTAACCGTTGCCTAAAAGGCCAGTGCCGTCTAGACTTATGATATTTATAAGCATCGAGCATTTTTTATGTTATAAGGAGGCATCCGAGCAGTTGGAGCCTTATGGTGACTACCGACGCCCATAGACATCCGCACAAACAAAAGTTATGCAGTAGATGCGTTGTCCTCCTTTTCCCTATCCTCCCAACAGGCCACCGGAATCTCACAAACGGAACGAAACACGACAGCATAGCTGTCACTTGAAGCCGGTGTTATGTGAGCGAGAGGTACCACTCCGGTCGGGCCGGCCCGATTCGGCTACATAACAGCATGGCACTGCCACACATAGATTGGCATATAGCCGGATAGAGTAGTAATGTGAGTAAAATTCCGAATCTGGTCAGTGATTTATCACTGAACCAATAGCAATCCAACCAACCAGTGATCTGTATGTACGTTCCATCGGCCAACCATCCTTCAATGGCCATCAGTCAGCCAATCAGAGCAGCGTCGCAGCACAAATTTAGCGGTATTTGTTTTCATACAAAACACATAACATTACCGCTCTATTACGGTTATAATATGCTCGTTGTTTATAGGTGATGGTGATGTCTTAGCACGTCACTCAACAATTAGTCCTTACATTATACATACCTTGCCTTACTCGATGATTATTATTTTTATAGCATAAGTTATCTGCCAGTGAAAGTGCCATCAAAATCGGCTCAGCCGTTTCAGAAATTAGCCGGAACAAACAGATATACAAAAATTGTAAGAGATGTTATTTTGGTATATGTACCGTGTATACATCCATAAGCCTTTAATAAAAACATAACCCTTTCCTTGCAACCGAGTAGAAAGCGGTTATTTTAGTATTACAAAGAGACACTCCAATTTTATTTATTACTAGCTGTTGCCCGCAGCTTCGCCGGCGTTAACTTCGATTTACAGCCGTACAGTGATGATGATTATTTTTGTGGCCTAAGTTACTCCCTATAACATCAGCTGTCTGCCTGTGAAAGTTCCGTCAAAATCGAACTAGCCGTTTAAGAGATTAGCCGGAACAAACAGACAGACGGACAGACAGATAGACAAAAATTGTAAAAAAGGCTATATGTATCGTGTATACATCCATATGCATTTAATAAAAAGCGGTTATTTTAATATTACAAACAGACACTACAATTTTATCTATCTGTATAGATAGTAATTACAATTACTACTACTACTTATTTTATAATAATAATTACTACGAAAAAATATTTATTATATTAATTACAATTACTACTACCTACTACTTATTTAATAATTACTACGAAAAAAATAGCCAAATATTATTAAAGTATAATATTAACATTAAAAGTTTTTACGATGCGCAGATTTTCCTGAGCTTGAAGGTTTGATTAAACATTTGATTGAAAATATTGAAAACTTTTTCCATCACACTAGCAGGCTTTGTACAAATGCACTATAATATGTAGAGAGTGGAGTAGTTACTCACCGCCTGTTCCATCAGAGCCTTCGTTGTGACAACTTACACATGAATTCGGAGATAGACAAAGCCTGCATGCTGAAAGAGCTTTTCATTCAGCCTATACATACGGTAGTTTGGAAAGCTGTGTGCATTTTAATAACAGTTAACTTCGCGTAAATGTTTACTCGTTTTTACCACAGTTTTCACATATTATGATAGTGTGTGTGTATGATATTTTTTTTACCGACCATAGGGGCTTCAACCGTTTTATATTCGTAGTTTTTTATAAAAAATCAGAAATAAAAATTCTTTGGCTTTTTCGAGTCCCAGTCAAAAGTCATCATCATCTCTATGATTATTACAGTCCACCTAGATAACAGTCGAATGATATCGTCATACTAATGATATTATCATACCTTCTACAACGCCCCACTTAACATCATTCAGTTAAACTCTTTCATAAAATAACTGTTAGCACTCGCTATATACATATACATATATCTAGGAACTTGAACTAAACTTTAATAGGTTATAGGTAATCCTAGTAACTGAGTCCCAGACTATATTTATTTGTAGAAACTGTAGCTAAATCAAATATGTTTACAATTATTATATAACACTAGCAGGTGCCCGCGATTTTGTCTGCGCAGGATAACATTTGTTTTTTTTATAAAAAGTATCCTATGTTACTTCTAATACCCCCAAGAATATGTGTACAAAGTTTCATGATGATCGGTAAAGTTGTAAAAATGTATGGATGTTTTTACTCTTTCACACAAAAACTACTGAATAGATTTTAATGAAACTTTACAAAAACATAGCTTATACATCAGAATAGTATATAGACTATAAATTATCCCTGTACTCCCACGGGAATAGGAAGTGCGGGGGTAAAACCGCGGGGAGCTGCTAGTAATAATATAATTATTATAGTTCAATAATAATAAGTAGGATTAGTAGAATGATTAAAATATTACACATCCTCGGTATTACTTACGATGCTAATGCTTTGACATATATAAATATAGTCACGAAGTTGAACCGTGGCTCACGTTGTTCCCACATCCGTAATACGTTGAGAATGAAAACCTAGTCCGCTAAATGTGGAGCAAAGTGAAACGCTGAGGTTAGAGCGCAAAGCTAGGCAGTAAAAGCCGTTACGCCACTTAGCACAAGTGCAATATGAATTGTACTGGGAAGTAAATAATCCCTGATGTATTCTTTCATCTTGGTACTTCATTATAATACTTTATTACATTTGTAATATTATAAATAGTCAATCTATCCGTTGTACGTTTAAAATCACATATTTATAATACTATAGTGGGATTTCAGTATCCCAGTAACAACGCAGTGCAGATCTATATGGACTGAAGGTGAAAAAAAGGATGACGATACAGAAATAGCATTGTCGTCGCTTCATCCGATATTCACTGGCATAGATCATTGGCCCCCAATGATCTTTGGCCGAACCAAAACCAGCGACATGATACGGCCATCAGATCTTCGGTCTATCCTGCATCCCGGAAATAGCATACTTCTATTACCATTCTATCACCAGTGGGAGGGAAGTCTTCCCGCCACGCTCCCGGCTGCGTGGGTACCACCATCTTGCTTGTTTCTCCCGTGAAACAGCTTTGCTGTGTTTCGGAGGGAAGGGAACGATAAGCACTGTAATTACTGGCACCGAGACTTAACATCTTATGTCTCAGGATAGGCAACACATAAATGAGTTACCAGGGCTCGTTTCAGGTAAACTAATTTATGTTCATGGGCGACGTCGACCACTTACACGTGGCACGTTTGCCAGTTTGCCTATCTAACATTTAAAAAAAAACCTTCAGTTTTTGTTCAGCTCAGGTTAGACAAAAGCACGGGGATTTTTCAATTTAATTAACATAATCATTATTATCATCGGCTCTTATATGCACCACTGCTGGGCATGGGTCTCCTCCTCTAAAACGGGCGAGCAGGCCATAGTTCAACTATATGCATGCCCGATGGCCATGTGAATGGTGGAATTCAAAAAAACTGAAAACTTTATTTTTAATCTCATCAGCCATTCTGATTTCCTTACATTGTAACTCTTACCGGTGAGCAAGCGATTCTTTCGTGTTCAGGTGCACGGGGAAATTCAAGTATTAATTATAACCAATATTTAATATAGTATACTGTTAGTTTATATAGTTTATATTGTGAGTGACGGTGGCCTAGTGGGAATTGGCTCGGCCTCTTGAGTGAGAGCCGAGAGTTCCGGATTCGATGCTACCCCCCCCCCCCCCCTGTGATGCCTAGAAATTAGTTTTTCAAAATTTCTACCTACACTTGACCATCGCTTACTCACCAGTGAAGGACATCGTGAGGAAACCTGCATTCCGGATGAGAGTAAAAGTCTTTGAAGGTGTGTGAAGTTCACCAACCCGCACATTGGGCCAGTGCATCGGTGAACTATGGCCCAAAACCCTCCTCGCCTGATTTCGAGGATGAGACCCATACCAGCAGTGGGACATATAAGGGTTGATATTATTATTATATTATTTTTTGTTTATATACCATTTCATACTGGACACAGATAATATTATAATCCTAAACGTCTACACATAGATGTCTCCAATAGGCTCGACAGACCATTAAAATTAAAAGTTTCACAATAAGAGCTCCGGATAATCCGCATCGACAGATATCTTATTACGAATCTAACGGCTAGCGTTTCCATTATATCAAATCAATACATGGTCAGAATGAAGCTGTATTTTCTGCGGTAATTTATAAAGGATAATAGGCATCTACGATCCAAGTGTCCACCATTATTGCGCCGTATATCAACGTAAGTATCTGTTAGCTAAACTTTTACGAAATGGGAAATATAATTTACCAAATCATATTATTTTTATATAATATTTCATAGGCGGTTTTGGAATGAAAATCTTATTTGGATAAGTATGATCGATCGCTATACAGTTGGAATGAATCTCCGTCTATAATGCGTACAAATTATAATAGCTTTCGCCTTTTTTTTTTTCTTTTACGCCAGGAAATGCTCTGAGGCAACCCGATTGTGGGTCTCCCCAGGTGGGTATGTGGGACTCGCTGCGCCCGAAAGATGGTAACCGACGGCTAGTCAGTCCCGCAAGGAACCGACGCCACCTCCACGGAGGGGTTGCCCCGCACCACAGAACAACCCCTCCCAACGTCGAGACAGTACAATGGGGTGAGGTTGCCATCCTCACCCCTTGCCCCTTGCTCTTTTGTCCCCCCTTCTTATAAGAGGGGTACAAAGAGCCCCCTGGGCTCAATTAGCTTCGCCCAAGGTGCTGGGCTCACCCTAGGCTACTGAGCCCCACCGCCACGACAAGGCTTGAACCGTGGTGGGGAGCGTTTGCCTAAGCATGATAATCTTACGACAAATTATTGATGATAAAATTTAAATCTAGCTATGTCAAAAATAAATTATCAGTACCTCTACCATAAGTTTTTGTTACAAGCGCAAATTACATATTCTATAGTAGTTACGTAAAAACGCAACACGAATAGAAAACTAAGGTATGGTATAGTTTACGATTCGTGTTGCGCTACTATAGTTATGTCATGTGCGAATTCATGGTAGAGGTACTGAATATAAAATCTATGGAAAATACTAACAGACACAGTTGATAAATATATCAACGGACAATCAAATGAAATAAACATAATAATGTCCAACTGTCCGTCCGTCCAACATGTCCAACCAAGCATGAAAAACTATTTCTACATGACATGGTTAAGATGTTATCATGATAAATGAAAATGATGTTTTTATTCAAAATAGTACCAGTAAAGTATATTTTTGAACGTCAATTAAATCTACCACCGGTCCCAAGGCAAGCTCACTGAGAACTGGCGAAACCAACTCAGTAGAAGTTTTTAAAGGATAAGTTGGCTAGTGATAATGATTAAAAAAAATATTGACAATTTTCTAAATCACGATAAACTAAATAAATTAATTGAATAAATATTGATGATTACATAAATATTAATACATATTTTTCTTACTGAATTTAGTTAGGGGCTTGTACAAATACTATGTACCTTAAAAACATTATATTCCCTATCAAAACTCTATTTCAGTTATCCATGTTATCTTTATTTGAGATATTTATTTTATTGTATAATGAATTAGCGTCTTTAATTAAATTATTACATGTAATGATATTGAGAATTCGTATGACTTGATACTTTCAGAAATAACAGGCTCAAAAGAGTCAAGTTCGTGGGCGAGGTGTCAGATGTCCTAACGTTACAACGTTATTTGAAACTATCCTATTATAATACATCAATATTTAAATTAGTCCTCTCTACCTGTCTTTCTACACAGAAAGTGCCGATTCATAAATCTGAGGCATATAATGCTTGGTTTTTGATTTAATTATTTTAATGATGGGATCCCAAGCAGGTGGTTTTTTTTTTCTTTAACGCTTTTAAATGTTCTGAGGCATCCCGCGGGGGAGTGGGTATCCCCTCGCGGGTATGTGGGACTCGCTGCGCCCGACAGCTGGTAAGTGGACGCAGCTCTATCCACTAAAACCCGGCGAGTGCCACCAATGCCGCCTTTGGTGAGGTGCCCCGGATCTAGTAAACAAACAGGGCACCTCGACGGCTAGTCAGTCCCGCAAGAGACCGACGCCACCTTCACAGAGGGGTTGTCCCGCACCACAGAACAGCCCCTCCCAACGTCGGGACAGTACAATGGGATGAGGTTCCCATCCTCGCCCCTTGCCCCCTGCTCTTTTGTCCCTTCTTCTTATAAGAGGGGTACAAAGAGCCCCCTCGGCCCAATTCGCTTCGCCCAAGGTGCAGCGGCTCACCCTAGGTTACTGAGCCCCACCGTCACGACAAGGCCTGAACCATGGTGGGGATTATAATATAATAGCCTCACGGATTATCGTTTTTTGAATGGATTGAATCGGTTTTCTTTTGCGAGGTTCGACTGCGTCTTTCTTGTTCATTATCATGAAATAATTGTTTTTATTAATGTTCAAACGATTGACTTTTACTTTAACTTTTTCTAAAATAGTTGTCATACTTTTTATTTAATCTGGGCAACAGTTTTAGTCTGTGGTTTTACCTCTAGCTTTAAGATTAATCAGAACATTATTGTTATTGAGACCAGTCATCCAATTAAAAAAAAAAACAATATGGACAATTCACCCGGTATAAAACAAGGAGTGTCACCAACGGGTGAAGTTATCAATATAAATGGATGGCTTGGACTATCTATCATGGCCAGTCTATGGTCTACTTATCTCGCAGGAATAAAAGCTCAAAGATTCCTTCCTAAGTGTCGTGATAATCACAGCACTAAGTAGATCACATTAATTCCGCTGCTTATCATAAATCCCGTGTCTCTAACTAATCTCACGACGTATCCCACGCTTATTCGAGCTGATTATTCTTGATTACATCTCAACGTCACTGTCTCTATAAATGTAAAAAAGTGTGTCTGTAAACACACGCGTTAGAAGTTATACTAACGTAATAAGAATATGTGTACAAAGTTTCATGATGATCAGTTAAGTAGTTTTCGCGTGAAAGCGTAGCAAACAAACTTACTTTCACATTTATAATATTATAATTATTATACTTCAATAATAATAAGTAGGATTAGTAGGATTCCATGGTTCAGGCCTTGACGTGGCGGTGGGGCTCAGTAGCCTAAGGTGAGCCCAGCATCTTGGGCGAAGCCAATTGCGCCGAGGGGGCTCTTTGTACCCCTCTTATAAGAAGAGGGAACAAAAGAGCAGGGGTCAAGGGGTGAGGATGGGAACCTCACCCCATTGTACTGTCCCGACGTTGGAAGGTGGACGAAGGAAGGACGACGTTGTTCTGTGGTGCGGGACAACCCCTCTGTGGAGGTGGCGTCGGTCCCTTGCGGGACTGACTAGCCGTCGAGGTGCCCTGTTTGCTTAACACCTCCCAACGTCAGGACAGTACAATGGGGTGAGGTGCCATCCTGACCCCTTGTCCCTCTTCTTATAAGAGGGGTACAAAGAGCCCCCTCGGCCCAATTCGCTTCGCCCAAGGTGCAGCGTCTCACCCTAGGTTACTGAGCCCCACCGCCACGACAAGGCCTGAACCATGGTGGGGTCATAAGGAGGCATCTGGCAACCGAGCAGTCGGAGCCTTATAGTGACTACCGACGCCCATAGACATCTGCACAGCAAAAAGTTATGCAGATGCGTTGCCCTCTTTTTCCCTATAACTGAGATACACCGGAAACTTACCAAAGTATTTAAATACGTTATAAGTGTAGGGCACCGTCCCTACACTTATAACGTTACGGGATATACGTTTCGGGAATTCGAAAAGAAGGTTCAAGCCTTGTCGTGGCCGTGGGGCTCAGTAGCTTAAGGTGAACCCAGCACCTTGGGCGAAGCAAATTGAACCGAGGGAGCTGCTTTTTGTATTCCTCTTATAAGAAGAGAGATACAAAATACAAGATACAAAAGAGTAGGGGACCTGGGGATGTGGGGACAAGGGGCGAGGATGGGAACCTCACCCCATTGCACAGTCCCGACGTCGGGAAGGGCTGTTCTGCGGTGCGGAACGACCCCTCTGTGGAGGTGGTGTCGGTCCCTTGAGGGCCTAACTAGCCGTCGAGGTGCCTTGTTTGCTCAATAGATCCGGGGCACCTCACCAAAGGTGGCATTGGTGACACTTGCCGGGTTTTAGTGGGTAGTCTTTCGGGCGCAGCGAGTCCCAAATACCCGTCTGGGGAGTCCCCTCTCCCCAGCGGGATGTCTCAGAGCATTTCCCGGCGTAAAAGAAGAAAAAAAGTACTATAAGATAGTATGACGAGTGATTTCGTAATTTTTATGAGTTCATTGAAACTAACTTACAAAATATTTGTGAATATATTGTTTTCTAATACAATAATTTTACATAAACCGTAGGTATATTTTTTTTATATAATATATATTACCATAAGATGGAAAGAACTGATAATTCGTCATTTCACGGAAGAACTCCAAAGTGCAGAGTAAAATTAATATGCCATCTGTATTTTTCATTTTACTAAAATTTAATTTCACTTGGATTCGATCTGATTAAGCGAGTCTACGATTTAATTCTCGGTAGAGTTTTACACGGTAACGGCTCGTACTGGGTTTGTAAATCGAAGTAAAATATTATTCATCTTTAGAAACCTTAAATTAAGAGGTATTTTTATGGTGTTATAAAATAAAGAAAAAGAGAAAGGGACTTCCCTCTCTCTTTTTCTCCCTCTCTTTCTCTCACACTCACTACATACACAGAAAAACGCCATAACTATCAAATTTAAATAGAAAATTAGTTAGCTATCGTATATAGGTATAGTAGCAGCTGCACTTCACCTGGACAATTTAGCAATGTCATTCTCTATTTTTGCGAGGGAAACTTAAATTACTTTCCACTCCTAGTTCTACTTTCTTTTGATTAAATTTTTTATGGGACCCGAGGTAGTTTTTGCATGGGTTCCCTAAGATTATCAGAATCAAGACTTTTTACCGTTGGTTTACGTCTAAGTTAAACTTTTATCGCGATTTATTAAGATTTTTACATGCCCGACATTTTGGATACTTTACAGCAACCATGATCACTGGAGGACTGAGGTGTCAGACGTCATAAGATCACAAAGTTATTCGAAACATGATGATACAACAATATTTTAATTAGTCCTCTCTACGCAGAAAGTATTAACTGATTGTTATTCTAGCATATTTTATTTCAAATTTCAAAATATGTAATTTTTAACCACCCTACAATCTTAACAACTATACGACGTTGCCTTTCGACAGAATCTAACTTTTCAATGGAATGTGCCCCCTTTGTTGTTAAAATTATTCCAGCCTTGCGTAAAACTCTCGGCTTTATGATTTTATGATACCAATACCCTTTTCTTGTGACTTTTTGTCTAAGTACTTCGCCCATAAAGGCAAACAATCTTTCGAAAATGTTTTAAAATTATTCCTGTTGAGAAATTACTCTTAGAAAAATAGAAACTCTTTGCATTTTTGTCAAGTGAATCAACGCATTTATAAGTGCTATGTTAGGATCCGCTGAAGCTGAAAAAATAACTTTGAAGATTACATTATGAGAACCTGTTTGACCAATAATAATCCTCATTGAGATAGCGCATGGAAAAGTATGGATGGTCCTCTACGCCTGATTTCATTTCCTAATGTGGAACGTATATCTAATATCCCACAAAAAACAGTTTCACTGTAAAATGTCGCGCCAAGTACACCTCTAACTATATACACGTATAGCAAAAATAAAAAAATAAATTAATCTTTACAAAAAATATGAAATAAAAAAACCAAGTACACAAAACCTCTCGGATTAAAAGAAACACTCATTAAAAACTGTGAATATTGAAAAAACAATTGGTGTAGTATATTTACAAAAAAAAAAGAAAAATTTGCAATCTACAAAAAATATAAATTAAAAAAAAGTAATCATTGTGATTTTCAATAATTGCAAAATTTTTGTGGCAAATTTTACAATTGAAAACAATTTTTTAAACGTACTTGGCGCGCGTCGTTGAGTACCCCAAATTTTTTCATGGCTAATCTAGAGCTAGGGTAATATTATTCTGTGATCTACAGCCAGGAAATTGGTATGGAAAAATAGTATAAAAATAACAATTGTTGCAACCCTTCTACGCCATGTAGTTGGCCTCACTAATGATTATTTTGATGTCTTCAATCAAATCTATTAGAATTAAACTTCAAGCTCGTACCCATTTCTTTATATATTTCTTATTCCTATTACATTTATACTCATATGAATATGACGCTTTCTTGCCTTTTAATTGAATCAAGAAATAAGGAAATGATTTTATTACTAGTAAGGTAAAGTACCCAGTAACTGCTCAGAACCACCTTTCCACTCTTTTTATTTGTATATCTGCATTTTTGAATATAGATATACAAATGCAGAGAGTGGGCAGGTACTGGTTCCTGAGCAGCTACTGGGTAGTATAAAAATTGTATAGAAAGTCGAGCAGCGCCTCTACTACATACTATCATTACTATCTTTGGTACCTTATTAATAAGTTCATACCAGACTAGTCTTGGGCCTAATCGGTCACCTCTGAGAGCGCTCAATAAAGTTCATAATTCAATGGCGAACTAGTTCGTTCTTTTATGAAAAAATAACCAAGTACCTGAATTAAATCGAAATTAAAAAAAATACGTTCAAAAATATAAAAAGAAATTGGTGTACATACTTGGTTTGCAATACTTAGATAATAATAATTGATCCGCTTGTTTCGGTTGACGACTTTATAAAGAATATTTCAACTACATAGCTATTCGATTTTAAATTGCCGCTTTAAGTTGAGTTGAACAAAGTTAATTACGACTTCAAGAGAGAAAGAGAATAAGTGTCTTCATATTTTATTCGTGTATTAGTTACTCTTTTGTATTATGTATATATACAGCTAGTGCTGTTGCCCGCAGCTTCGCCCGCGTTAGCTTACTCAACTTAACTACTGTTAGTCAAAGCGTGATGGTATATAGCCTTATAGCCTTCCTCGATAAATGGGCTATCTAACACTGAAATAATTTTTCAAATCGGACCAATAGTTCCTGAGATAGCGCGTTCAAACAAAAAAACTCATAAGCTATTAGTATGTTAGTATAGATATCAGCTGTTACATGCACACCAAGTAGGTACACCATTTTTTTTTAAATATTTTGAACATATTTTTTTTAATTTCGATTTAAATCAGTTACTTAGTTCTTTTTTCAGGAATTCATTATTTTTTGTAAATAATGAAAATTATTTTTAACTAGCTGTATCCCGTAGCTTCGCTTGCGTTTGTTTAGATTTACAGCCGTACGCGGTCTGATGATGATTATTTTTGTAGCCTAAGTTACTCCTTATAACATCAGTTATCTGCCAGTGAAAGTCCCAACAAAATCGGCCCAGCCGTTTCAGAGATTAGCCGGAACAAACATACAGACAGACAAAAATGGTAAAAAAGGCTATTTTGGTATATGTACCGTGTATGCATCCATATGCATTAAATAAAACGCGGTTATTTTAATATTACAAACAGACACTACAATTTTATTTATCTTTATTATTATTATTATTTTTAATTATTTTTAACTAGCTGTTGCCCGCAGCTTCGCCCGCGTTAACTTGGATTTACAGCCGTACCCGTATTGATAATGATTATTTTTATAGCCTAAGTTACTCCCAATAGCATCAGCTATCTGCCAGTGAAAGTCCCATCAAAATCGGCCCAGTCGTTTCAGAGATTAGCCGGAACAAACAGACAGACAGACGGACAAAAATGGTAAAAAAGGCTATTTTGGTATATTATGTCCCATATATACATATACATCCATATGCATTAAATAAAAAGCGGGTATTTTAATATTACAAACAGACACTCCAATTGTATTTATCTGTACAGATTATTTTTAATAAATTTTAAATGTGTATTTGGTGCGATGATTTACAGTGAAACTTTTTTTTGTAGGATTTCATTACTTTTTGTAAAGTTTTGGATAGTTACAGATTACAGACTCCAAAATAGACAAATTTACTCAACAATAATTTTTATTTATATACCTAGGACACTACACTTATTTATTTGTGTAAAATATTTGCAATAAATATTCGAATAAATAAACTGCGAGTTTTTCATAAATTATATTATTACATAATATTTGAGTAAGATTATCAATTTTAACTCTCATACCTAAACATTGTTGAACCTGACCCAAATTCTTAATCTTAAACTTAGAGTTCAATACTGAAATTAACTTGTCTGTCTCTATTTGATTATTGGAACAAATATAAGTCATCAACATATAATGCTATAACAATTTTTACATCATTATTCATTTTTGTAAAAACACATGGCTCTATACGACTCCTTTTGAAACCTAACTCACATAAACATTGCTCCACTCTCTAATACCATGATCTAGATGACTGCTTTAAACCATAAATCATCAAGTATCAACACATGGGGTGGTGCAGCGAAAACGCTACTGATATCCGTCGAGAGAGCGCAGAGAGCAATTCTCAAGGTGGCTACATTTCGCCCTTTCCTATTCCCTACTAACCTTCTTTATAAAACATGTAAAGTCCTAACAGTCAGACAACTTTTTATACTAAACATAGTACTAAAACAGTACGCAGCTCTTGCCTACTGTACTGAACTTACTAAAAAATTAAGAAAAGATATAGTTTGCTCCCAAAAAATTGCAATAAAACATACCTTTATAACTAAACTTTATATATACCTAGGCCCTTATCTCTACAACAGATTAAATGCTTTGTCAGATATTTATCGACTAACTTACCATAAATGTTAAAAAAATCTCCAGTTGTCGCTACAAAGTATGTCGTACGAAGAGACAGAGAATTTGTTAATTAAGATAGAGTAGACTTTAACTATTTATACATTTATATTATAAGTTATATGTAGTTTAATATAAATGATACAATATGATTCTCTATATAAAAAAAATCCAGTTGTCGCTACAAAGTAGGTCGTACGAAGAGACAGATAATTCGTTAATTAGGTTAGATTAGACTTTACCTATTTATACTTTTATCTTATAAGTTATATATAGTTTATTATAAATGATAAAATATGATTCGTGAAGCGAGTACACTAGCCCTTTTAGCCTGAAACACAGGATTTCCTAGTTCAGGCAGTCAGTACATAATATATTGTAAATACCTAAGAAACATTGCATTGTAATTATAGATTTTATTGTACTTAATATGTAAGTTTCTGAAATAAACATTTATTTTTATTTTTTATTATAAATTACTTTGTTTAACAATCTTATTCTTATTTGAATCACAATTAATAACTAGTTGAACCTTATAAATGTCATTTTTAAGAAAACCATTTAAGAATGCTGTTTTAACATCTAAATGAGTGACATCTAAATTTAACTGAACAGATAGTGCGAACAATAATTTCAAAGTAGAATGTCTGACATCTGGTGAGAAAGTCTATTCATAATCAATACCAGGCCTCTGTGTAACCTTGTGCCCTTAGCCACTAAACATGCTCTGTAACATACACTATTCTCACTATTTAATTTCCTTTTATATACCCACTTGCACTGTACTAAAGTTTAATCGAAAGGTAATTCACTCACAGGAACCCATGCATCATTTTCTTCAAAAGCTTGCATGCAGCTTTTCCTCTACTGCCTCAATCCACTTGTCTCTTTCTGGGCTCTCCAGAGCTTCATGGACACAGACTGGATCATTAGTAACATTTGGACTCAACATTGTACATAGATTTGGAAATCTATACCGCTCTGGCAGCTTTTTTATTCACTTAATTTAGGTCCCCCTTTACTAAAATTAAATGGTACTGGTTCCTCATTTTCTTCTTCAGATTGCTGTCTCTGTATGATATTCTCATAACTGCTCCATCTTTGATTTTATTCTGGTCATTTATATTCAAATGGCCAATCTCCTATGATACTCTTCACTAATTACTGTTGAAGTAGGAGTAAAAAAACATTGTTTACCTATGTTCCATGACCAACTTATAAACACCATCTTCTTGGTTTGCTACAGCCACCAAACTGTTTTTTCTATTGTAAACATAACAGCATTTCTTCTTTAACTCCACATTGTTTCCATTCTTGATAAGTTGACTAATGTAAATCAAGTAGAGTATAGCAAAAATTTAATACCAATTTAATTGGTAGGAGATGAAGTCAAGAAACAAACTCCAGCGGCATTTAATAAGCGGTTATGTCTAATTTTTAGAGTTTTGACCGAATAAAATCGGTTGAAACTAAATAAAAAAATACATTAAAATCACATTAAAGCACCACAATTACATAGATAGAGATAGTACATCTCACTTTGTTAAATAATTTTGTTATTTCTCGAAAAATAATTAGACTGTAATAACATTTTTCTTTCCAATTGGCATTTTCTGTTGGAACCGGCTAAGACCTGAGGCCATGCTGCCATATCTGTTGTGTTAACAAAAATATCTTGTCTGTGCTTTGGAGAAACGGCGGAAAATGCCAAAAAGCGCGGCTCTGCCCCTCTAGCACCCATCAATCAACTATCACTTCCCATTCTATTCACCCAGAACAGTTCACCATAATATTCGCCAACGAATCACATTATATATTACACAGATTAAGTTTTAAAAACAAATACTACAGAAAACCATCAGAACAGTCCTACAATAGAAAACCACTACAGAACAGTTCTCCACAATATTCGCCAACCAATCACAATATATACAGTTTTTAAAACAAACACTAGTAAATCACTCAGAATGAACAAAACACTATAACGTCATATAAAATATTTTCTCTGAACCTCTTTAATCGCAAAACGGCGCAAGCAATAATTTTCATGTTTGAAATGTATTAAATAATTGCTGAGACCCAATAATTTTTTGTAATATGTGTAAAATTCGTAAAAAGCAACTTATTGAAAATAGTGTGAAGTCTTAGTGTTTTGGCAATAATAACAAAATAAAGCCCCAAATTTTTATTTTTTATTTTGGAGGTTATGTTTACATATGTCTCGAGAATATAATATACACAGTGCCTCACGCCAAACTACTTGGATGTGTTCTTGGCGCTAGACACTAACGTGTCTCCTGATATAAAATTCTTGTGTCACAGTTTTAGTGTTTATACTCCTCCGAAACGGTTTGACCGATTTTCATGAAATTTTATATGTATATTCCGTAAGTATGAGAATAGGTTTATAACTAATTTTTATACCCCTATGTGTTAAGGGTGGCTCACCCCAAATAAAAATTTTCTTTCTTTGGACAAAAGTTAACGCGGGTGAAGCTGTGGGCAACAGCTAGTTTTAGATATAATTTTATACAATAGTCTTCTTTATTTGTATTATACAATTATATTGTTTCAAACTTAATTATATTTAATAATTTATTATAATTGATATGAAATAAATAATAGTACAGTGAATGAATTAATAAATGTAACTAGCAGTATAATATAATAAGATGTACTTCTACATATATTTTCAGGCATAGCTATACAAAACCTATTTGATTGTTTGTTTCTTGGTAAATAGGTCTTAAATTTATTAGTTACTAGGGGACAGACATTCTCCTGTTCAAAATATTTTTGTTCGAATTGTAAATCTAAATCGTGAATCCACTTGAACACACACGAAAAATTCCATCCAAATCTGTCCAGTCGTTTATAATTTCAGTTACATACACACGCACAGAGAATTATGCTATATATAAGTAGTATCTACATTATTTTCTTATTTATTAGTCATAAAACAATGAAAGCGCTTAAAAATATATCAAATTTCTCGCACTACCAATTGTTTATTTACTTCCTATGATAAAAATATTGATGTATCATACTTAGGAACTCGTTGACTTTGAAACCCGAAATTTATAAGGAAGACGATAGTGAAAACCATATCTCAATCTATTCAGTAGTTAAAAAATATCGATGCATAAACAGACCAACACAAAGAGCGACTTTAATTTATACTATGTAAAGATAAAGATAGTTTTCATCAAAAAAGCTTATTTTTACTATCTATATTACACTAAAATGTTACACTTAAAAAGAGCTTTAATATAAAAGTGCCTAACTTATATAGCTTTCCTTATTTATTCAGCTTATAGGTAGATAAATAGATATGGGTATAAAGTCCGTGTCTCTGTTATTTGAGCAAGGCTCAGAACTGGGAGTCGTTTAACAAAATGACGGGCCCTTTTTATCTTAGTCGGGTGGCTATTTGTTGCTCGCTCTATTTTCTCCAACCCGCAAACCGACGACTGCTATTTTGAATATCCTTTCCCTCCGAAATGAAATAAAACCTGTTTCCTTCACTGTAAGTCCAGACATTATGTAATGACAACCAAGCCCATAATAATCCCTTTCAATATATTTATATTATGTTAATTAATAATTTAGATTGCTGCAGGCTGAAATAAATATGAACAATCACGTTGACCTAGGTCCGTAGTGAGTCTCATGATCATTTGTTACATCAGAAAACTTTTTAATTTTGTAAATACGTGTTAATTATTAGGAATATTGAGAAATGGATTTCATAGTAAGTTACTATTGTAAATTCACGTATTTACAAAAGTAACTTACTGTAAAAATTAGCAAAAACAAAAAACTCAAGTGAACTGTGAAGTAATATACTACTTTAATCAACTAAAATAATCAACATCAGAATATTCTTATAATATAAGAATATTTTATAACATCGAAGCCTGCAAAAAGGTGTATTTAAATGCGTAAAAGGATAGGTGCCCTTCACGAAATAGAATAAGCCGATCTGAATATCTAACAAATAAGCACTTATATGATTAAGGTATGGATCTTACTAAAAATAAACTAAGTCTACCACAAAGCAACTTAATGTGGTCCCAACCATGGTTCAGGCCTTGACGTGGCCGTGGGGCTAGGGTGAGCAGCCTTGGGCGAAGCTAATTGAGCCGAGGGGGCTCTTTGTACCCCTCTTATAAGAAGAAGGGAAAAAAGAGCAGGGGGCAAAGGGCGAAGACGGGAACCTCACCTCATTGTACTGTCCCGACATTGGGAGGGGTTGTTCTGGGGTGCGGAACAACCCCTCTGTGGAGGTGGCGTCGGTCCCTTTGGGGGCTGACTAGCCGTAGAGGTACCTTGTTTGCTTATTAGATCCGGGGCACCTCACCAAAGGTGGCATTGGTGGCACTCGCCGGGTTTTGGTGGGTAGAGCTGCGTCCACTTACCAGCTTTCGGGCGCAATGAGTCCCACATACCCGCGTGGGGAGACCCACTCCCCCGCGGGATGCCTCAGACCATTTCCCGGCGTTAAAGAAAAAAAAACTTATTGTGGTTACCATTATAAATAAGTTACCATTGGTAACAATTTTGTATGATGTCATTGGTAACATTTTAGTATAATTGTTAATATGGATATTACATCAACCTTTTGACTTTTACGTCTAGCAAACCACTAGGGTCTCGTTGGTTTATCCTTACTCCAAATGATTATGGTTCAATCCTGCAATTTCCAGAATTAAAAAACGCACACAGACATTCACATCTGATTGGCGCGTCGAGGGTTCTGAAAAACGTGTTTTAACTGACTTCCGAATTCCAAATCCGAATTGAGAACCTCCTCCTTTGCTAACAAAGGAGGAGGTTCTCAATTCTGATCGGACAAAAAATGAAGAACTCTCAGATTTTTTCCTTTATTTATGTACCTTCTTACCAAATAGTAGGTATTATTCCCTATCAGTAGGAAGTACCCTATTATAATAGGTTTTGGTCTGAAAAATTAACTATAATCCTTATTAAATCCCTTTTTGTCATTTGTAGAAACAAATCCGTAAAATAAATTTTAATCTAACTCAGTTCTTACGGGTGTGTACACTGGTGGTCCACTGCCAGTGTACACTGGTTGTCCTACAGTCTTAATAAGAAGATTTTTTGCATCCATATCTATAGAGGGACCATAAGAGAACAAACTATGCCCCCCTCTCTCTCTCTCTCTCTCTCTTTCTCTCTCTTCGGTGAATTTCAAAGAAATAGACCCGTTACAAGTAGTCAGACATTTTTTTATAGCGTAGGGGGGCAACCGAGCAGCATTTTGGTGAATATCGACGCCCATACACATCCACACAACCAGAGATTATGCAGATGATTCCCTCCTTTTCCCTATACCCCCCCCCCCATGGGCCACCGGAAACTCACAATCTGCACGAAACGAATTTCATTGCATCATATGTAATCATATTTCTTAGAAAAGTATTACCATAACATGATACATCTCAAAATATCAGAGAAATGAACGTATTCTGCTGAGCTATTGTCGAATAAAAAAAGCACCTGAATTTTGTCACAAAAATTTTACGTAAAAATACTTTATCTTTTACATTAAGTGTCAAAATATATTTCCCATTTTTTAAGTTCAATCTGCGTTCCTTTTTGCATTACGAATATTATATGTTGTTGATTTTTGTCAAGATGACTTTATTCATTTTGTTGACATATTATGTAGAATGGATGTCCTGTGCATTATGGTTAATTTAAAAACGTGCGTAGGTACATTATACTCAGAAGTAGAAATGCATGTGTTATTTTGAAAAACTAGTAGTTAATAATCCGACACAAGGTAGTATATTAATGGAATTTTTTAAAAGTCCAAATATCTCGAAAATGGTGAAGTTTTTACTTAGGTCGAATTTGGATATTCTGACAGATAATGACTCTAGCTATCACCCCCGTAAGTTTGTTGTACTAGTCCTTGGACATCCTGTATGGAATGATTGTGCATAATGCATATTGCAATATGCACAGATAAAATGCCGTCACTAACGTCAATAATGTTTTTCTGACATACTATAATGACTAATATAATATATCAATATTGGTTGATGCATGATGTTATAATGTCCATCTCACATTAACTAATAAATTATATTTTCTTGTTCAACCACAATAAAATAATTACGAATAGAATATCCGACTAAAAAACTAAACTATTATTCGATAACTTAAACAGCCATAAAAGAGAAATTGGAACAATTTAAAAATATTCGAACATCGATATAATGGCGACAGAATATTTTAAAAAATAATGGGTCAAGATGAGAATTAACAATTGAACAGAGATATTTTTCCAAGTAGACTTATAAAAAGAATAAATGGGGCATAGACGTTACTTCATTATGAGCTAGATCCGTTCACCACAGAACAAATTAAAATATAAATAACTACGAAACTGTCGCCAACAGCCAGTTATTGTAATAAATGTTGGAGAAAATTTTTCTTAAGAAAATACTTTATTTACTTGATTATTCATCTAGTAATGGGCATGACGCGAAAATGCTTTGTCTTTAGTTGGCAAACTAGCGTACTTCATGAATTTCCTTGCAATAAATTTACATATTTCTTCTTTAGTTAAATTTCTATACATATTATTGAATATTATAGCTTTTATATATTAATACACCGGATATAACAAGAGGCATCAATATTCCTCGATTGCGATATCATATTCCTACTTAATGTCATTTATAATTAAACTTCGAACCGTTCGTACTATATAATAATACTCTCCACATGAGACGCTTAGCTTAGCCTACTTTAATATAATCGTGTTCTATTGAAAAATCGCTTAGACTTTTTTTTTGCTATATCTATATTAATTATTCATGTAATATTGAAAAAGTTTTACATAAAACCAATTAATAAAAAAACTTTAATTTACATTTTTAGATTTATATGAGATTATTAAATTAACATGATTAAATTCATTTCTAATTTTATTAAAACGAGATATTTACAATGTTTTTCACTTTCATTTCGCGTAGCTCGTGAGCAAAACATTCGTAGACAACGTAGAAATATCGAGCTCCGCGAAATAAAAGTTAAAAACATGGTAAATATCGAGTTTTAAATAATTTTAGTATTTTTAGGCTTTATTTTTAGATTTGTTTAGGTGATTGTGAAAAAATAATACAGTAATGTTTTACGAATTTGCACAGTCACTGACCTTACCTTGCCCCAAAAATCCAGGTTTTGTCGTTAACGGAATAATGTAAATAAATAACAACATATTTTGTTATGCATCCCTGGAAGATCCTTAAACAAGAATTACGCAAATACGCGACGACAAAACATCATAATAAAATTATAATCTTAAAAGTTTAAATTACTTAAGTTAGTCTGAACTTGAAAACCAAATCGCATTTAATCAAAAATAACGTAACAAGAAATAAGTACATGCGGTACTTTAGTCTCAACGAGGCGACTGAGGAAAATGACACTTCGTTTTTGCGATATCGCTTATAAACGTAGACTATCTCGTCTCGGCTGCCTATTCACCCAAAATAGTACTTTAAGGAGTTCAGTAATGAGTTTCGTTGTAGGCTTCCTCAACTAGTTTGCCGCTGTTAACTACGCCGCTCTAAATATACGACAATTTTTTTTTAAGGTAAAAGGGATATTTAGGTTCGAAAAAAATAAGTAAAGAAAGGATAAAAACTAAGAATACTGGGTTTCCTGAATTGAACTGTATTGAACATGTTAAAACTTGATTATATCACATTAGTAAGAGGTGATGTCATGTTGCTCTGCAGCCGAAATGGGCTGGCACGATCGGTGTGGTACCTCTCGCTTAACACCGGTGTCAAGTGACAGCTATGCTGTCGCGTTTCGTTCGGTTTGTGAGTTTTGGTGGCCCATTGGGGGGATGGGGAAAAGGAGGGCAACGCGTCTGCATAACCTCTGGTTGTGCGCATGTGTATGGGGTTCGGTATAAGATTGATGGAGCAGTCTGGGCTGCTCGTTTGCCCCCTTATGACATAAAAAATATCTTTTAATATAAAATAAATAAACAAGTTAAAAACGTTTAAAAAATTATGACGATGGAAAAAATGTTCCCTCTTTTTGAAATCGATTAAAATGTACCCTTTGTGATCCGAACTATAATAACGAATCTATTTATACCTCATTTATCAATACCAGAAAAGTAGTTTAGGCGCTACGATGACACAAACGTACAGTAAACTTCCTTTCGTATGTTTTCTGGTGAAAAGAAACAGTTTCAGATGAACGTTATAAAATACGCATTGACTTTTTTAGAATACTTCTTTTACGTTCGTTTACGTTAAATAAATACACGCATGTAGTAAAATCTAAAATCTTTCCAAAACCATGGTTTACTTAATTTATGGATACCTTCCTCGGAGGTTGTGTTTAAGCCTTTGTTTTAAATTAATTACAAACTTAATTTAGTACCGATCAACTTGTCGTGAAGTTATAAACATTGAAGTATCTCTCAATCTGGACCTTAAATAATTATAAATAATATTAATTGAACTACATTAAAAGGTTATGAAAACAAATAGTTTTTAATTGCTAAGTTGGGTTTAATTGAGCACATTTCAATAGATCACATCGACAGGTAAGGTCCTTATTCTCCTACCAAACTAGGATTAGGCGAATGTCGTTACTAAGCATTATATTAAGCCCTATCTGGCTGTCACCAACAGACAAGTATGTTACTAAGCCTTGCCACTCTATGTCACTCATATTGAATAACACTCAATAAGCATTAAAATATATTTACGGCTAAAATAATATTTTTTAATAAACGGATAAAATAAAATATCTATTCCATTTATTTACTTTAAATTATTCATGCTTTCCTCGAGGCTTAACATGAAAAACGTAGGCGACTTTCTAACTTTCAAAGACATGGGCGTCCGTGGGCGATAATAACTTACCAACTGGTGAACGCGTGTCCTTTGCCATTTCATTGTAATCATATTACTAGTGGGAGGGAATGCCGCGTTCCCGTCTACTTGAGTACTACCTTCCTACTCGTTTCTCCCGTGAAACAGCTTTACTGTGTTTCGGAGAGAAAGGGAGGACAGGCAGTGTAATTACTGGCACAGAGACTTAACGTCTCAGCTGTTAGGCAACAATTGTGAAATGAATGAGTTTAAGTAGCCCAGTTAAACTAATTCATGTTCATGGCTGACCCCCACCGTGGTTCATGGGCGAAGCTAATTGAGCCGAGGGGGCTCTTTGTACCTCTTATAAGAAGAGGGGACAAAAGAGAAGAGGGCAAGGGGCGAGGATGTGAACCTCACCCGATTGTACTGTCCCGACGTTGGGAGGGCTAGTTCTGTGATGCGGGACAACCCCTCTGTGGAGGTGTTTTCGGTCCCCTGAGGGACTGACAAGCCGTCGGGGTGCCCTGTTTGCTGGAAAAATCCGGGGCACTTTACCAAAGGTGGCATTGGTGGCACTCGCCGGGTTTTAGTGGGTAGAGCTGCGCCCACTTACCAGCTTTCGGGCGCAGCGAGTCCCACATACTCGCTAGGGAGATCCACTCCCCCGTGGTAGCATCTGCCGGCGTTAAATAAAAAATAATTTAAAAAAGTGTTCATGGGTCACGCTGACCACTTACCACCAGGTGGCACATCTACCAGTTCGTCTATCCAGCTAATAAAAAAAAAACCAAATCGAGTAAGAACTTACTTTGGCTCTTCTAGAAATAGTTTTCTAATAATCCAGTGGGGACTTAAGTATCTAATACGATCATATTATTGGCAGTATTTTGATTGGATTAGGAATCGTAGAGATAGGCAACTTGAATTATGACACTGTAAAAGTCTTTCTTATAAATTACATTTGCTTTTTTACTATAAATCTTGGGGACTAAACCAAAATCGGGGGATTAAAAATAAGGGTAGGGATTAAAATATTTAGGCGTGTTCCTGTCACTCTCAAAATGATAAAGCTTTTGCCTTAATCAGTTTTTTATATATGAAAAGACCTCGTGGGTAGTTGACCTTAAAAAAACAGCATAAATATTAACCATTATTTTTTAATTAAATCTAGCATATGTAATAACATGTGTGTAGGAAAGTATTTCCCCACCAAGGTTCAAGTCTTGTCTTGGCGGTAGGGGCAGTAGCTTAAGGTGAACACAGCACCTTGGGTGAAGCAAATTGAACCGCAGGAGCTGCTCTTTGTATCCCTCTTTTAAGAAGAGGCTACAAAAGAGCAGGCGGGTACAAGGGGCGAGACTGGGAACCTCACCCCATTGTATTGTCCCGACATTGGGAGGGGCTGTTCTGTGGTGCGGGACAACCCCTCTGTGGAGGTGGCGTTGGTCCCTTGGGGAACTGACTAGCCGTCGAGGTATCCTATTACTCAACAAAACCGGGGCACCTCACAAAAGGTGGCATTGGTGGCACTCGCCGGGTTTTACTGAGAGCTGCGTTCACCTTGCCACCTCTCGGGCGCAGCAAGTTCCACATACCCATCTGTGCAGTCCCCCACCCTCCCCAGCGGAGGACATTTCCCGGCGTAAAAGAAAATAAATTATAGTTTAAAAAAACTAAAAAACACGCATTAATAGCAAACCCAATAAAAAAATTGAAAATAATTTTTAATGCGTGAATTAAAAATGTACTGTCCCGACGTTGGGAGGGGTAGTTCTGTGATGCGGGACAACCCCTCTGTGGAGGTGGTTTCGTTCCCCTGAGGGACTGACAAGCCGTCGGGGTGCCCTGTTTGCAAGCACCACGCTTTTTTACAATAAGTAATTTTGTTAACCCATTTAATTTATCCATTAAAAATTATTTTCAAATTTTTTGTTGGGTTTGCTATTAATGCGTGTTTTTTAGTTTTTTTAAACTATAATTTATTTTTTACTTTTTAGTGTCGATTTTTTTAATTAAAAATTTTCTTAATATAAGGTACTCAACTAATAACAATCACTTTTGAAATGAGTGAGACTAAAAACAACATAAGTGATGTAGGTAACTTGCGCCTTCCTAACATGTGCTATCTTGATCATCCTGATCAGGATATTTGAATAATTTTATCAAATTATTGTATTGTCATCGGTCCTCGATAAATCTACAAGGTTTGAACAAAATCTGGTCGTTAGAAGTGAGTCTAAAGGAGTCAGTTACAAACATACATACAAATATACAAATATACAGGTGAAGCTATTATAAAGCGTGTAAAAACAGCTTTTGCAAAGGAAAACCAGTTGGCCTATTTTTATTTATGTCTATGACTAATATTGTGTATTTTATTATACTTATTTATATCTTTCAAAGTCAGTTCCACAGTAAGAAAGCCGCTCAAGACACTCTTATATTATACAATAAAATTCCACTTGTAAATTTCATGTTAATACTGGATACTGAAACAGTGAACATTAAATACGGCTAAACTTCGTAACTAGACTTGGAGTCTTAACGTATGCTGGGGCATAGTGTGGACTTAAAGCCAAACTTTGAAGTTGCAACATTGTTTGTTTCTAAAACATATTGTACAGCTTCTTATAGAATAAGAACATTGATATATGACAGCTTGTCTTTGTAAAGTGATATGTCACTATGATTATTTATAACGGGATATTTACCATGTTTTTCATTTTTACTAGAGGTCGCCCAGCGATCGAAACTCGAACTCAATTAAAAAAAATCGACTTCTAATACAGTTACTTTAAAAAAGGGGTACAATTTTTTTTGCAATACGTATTAAATATTAATATATAGATTTCGCGGAGCTCGATATTTTGACTTCTTCTACGAATATCTTGTTGACAGTAAATATCCCGTTTTTAATAATTTTTGTAATGAAAATAACTGTCAACTTAAAATATCAAGATTGTAGGTTTGACTCTCGCCAAAGACAAGATTTATTGTATTTTATTTTTATCCGTACCCAATAACTACGGATGAATAATTATTAGATTTTATTGAAAATATATTTGCTATATCAGCTCTCAGTCAGTGATGTTGTGAGTGTCCGTTGGTGTTATCAATAAGCTGCTTCTCTAAGTCAAATGGATATAGCATAAATCAAAGGCAAAACGCTCTTCCATCGTATTTGTAGAATTTGTAAAACTTATTTAAATATCGCTTTAATGTGTACCTCAATAGCTACCAAGAAATCCCTCAATCAGTTATCCCTAGTATAAGCACGTTTGGTAAGCTTATTGTGAAATATTGAAAGGCTCTTATTTCCCTGATTTAATTCGATCACTTCTTTGGCCTTCCCGATACCTTTTCTTGTACCTCTTATCGTATTTACTTTCATTAATGCTAAGATAAAAGGGACGCTATTCTTTTTGTCTCTGTAGTAATTGCTAATACTGGTCACTCTTTATTAGAGTATTATGTTCGTGACTGGCCTTACTCGTATATTTTCATTATATTTGAACATCAGTCCATAGGGCTTACAATTTTGGGGATAGACCATCCTATCCAATCCAATAAATCCGGCCGGGGCACTAGCATACTACCCCCCCAATATAAATCAACAAGGTCGATTCGTTAAAAGGTCTCATAGAAATTATGGGGATCTGGGCACCTGCCCATAGTGCCCAGGAGGAAAGATGAGCCTGATCCTATCCCCAAAAGTACCAACTCCATTCTATCCCCAAACACCTATGAAATTCTTAATTACCATTTCTTTTTTCCTCGCTATAAAATGGTGATACGGTCTCAACTTTCAAATCTGTTAGTTTAGTACGAATAATTGATTAAACGTTCATAGTAAAATGTCATGATCATTATATTATTTTCAATGATCTTTATTTAAAATCTCAAGGAATGTGCAAAATATTACTAAAGACGAGGATTAGTGACATGATTGAGTGAGCAATATAAAGGGAAAGGATGATGAAGGTATATAATTTGTTTGAGGAAAACATAAATCTGTTACGGAGTAAGTTATTTACAAAACA
Organism: Helleia helle; assembly: GCA_963853865.1. Lineage (NCBI taxonomy): Eukaryota > Metazoa > Arthropoda > Insecta > Lepidoptera > Lycaenidae > Helleia > Helleia helle. The sequence continues at coordinate 10,024,289 of OY971418.1, read as the reverse complement.
TTTTTGTGCCAAGGTACAGTTTTTCCTGGTTTACAACTCAAAAAGTTTTTTTGAGAATATTTAACGTATACGATTCCAAAGATTTGACAAATATGGAATTAACATTAAAAAATATTGTAAAAAGTAAAATAATACAGGGAATGAAATGAAAAAGTTTACGGTAAGAAATCTCGTGACAAAGCAGAGGTTTTCTTATATTTTTAAGAACGCATCTACGTTCTTAAAAATATAAGAAAAGCCATTATCTACAGAAAATACCAGATGAATTAAAGACTAAGTTCGAGACATTGTTTTTAATAACTTTGCTGAAATACATCTTGTTTACAGAACATAACTTTGTACTTGGTGTTTCTGTTCCGTTTGCGGTAAAACTTGGTATGTTAAGAAGTATTGTCCTCTATTTATACTGCATCTTGCACTATCTTTAGTACCATCGCCTTCAAATTTAGTTTATATTCTGACAAACGGGCAAGCAAGACATGGAGAGTATTTGCTGGCACTAATATAAGTTTTGGTCTCAAGCTTGAAAACGCATGGACTCAATTGGGACTTAAATAAACGTTCTCTAGTTACATCTATATAATTAATATTAAATTTTATAGATATGTGGCCACTTCAATTTGAGTGCACCTGGCCATCTTAGGATTTAAAAAGCTTCAGCAATAGACGGCAGATGTGACGGCTTCAGCAGACGTACACTTAAATATTATAATATAAATTCACTTTCACGCACTCACTCACGTATTTTTCTGGCCTTTGGATTTAGCTTTGGATGTTTGATAATTCAGAGTATCCCCACCGTGGTTCAGGCCTTGTTGTGGCGGTGGGGCTCAGTAACCTAGAGTGAGCCGCTGCACCTTAGGCGAAGCGAATTGAGCCGAGGGGGCTCTTTGTACCCCCATATAAGAAGAGGGGACAAAATAGCAGGGGGCAAGGGGTGAGGACAGGCACCTCACCCCATTGTACTGTCCCGACGTTGGGAGGGGTTGTTCTGTGGTGCGGGACAACCCCTCTGTGGAGGTGGCGTCGGTCCCCTGAGGGACTGACTAGCCATCGAGGTGCCCTGTTTGCTCAACAGATCCGGGGCACCTCACTAAAGGCGGTGTTGCGAACCAAATATATCGAGTCGCACCACTACGACGCGAGGTGCGCCGGCGCCTCGGCAGGAGCGCTCCCCCAGTCCGCCGCGAGCCTTACACCGCGCCAGTCCATCGCGAACAGCTTGAATCACTCCTTTTGTTGCCACTTGACGTGACGAGCGCTATTTGTTTCGTGACTCTTTTGTTCGCCTATTTGAGGCGTAGTCACGTAGATTGATTAATTTGAGTATAATGGACTAATATAAATATTGTGTATTGACTATTGTGAACAATTGAGTGCCTAAAACAAGTTAGTGAGAAGGTTTTGAGCCGCCATCTTGTTGAGGTTCTTCACTGCGCATCGTGTCCAACCGAGGCTGTCTCAGATAAGTATAGATCAATTAGCATTAATTATCCGATTGGCCAATTAGGGGTTAGTGTTAATAAGATTTATATTATGAGGCATCGATACACCGGAGAAGACTCAAGACGTCGCTTAGGTAATTGAACAGTTATATAGCTCCGTGATAACGCGGACCGTTCTTCCCCATTTGAATTCCGGATAATAATATACCTAGGTAACACTGAAAATGTTTAGAAAATGAAAAACGGCTTAATGTAGAAAGTTGCCAATACTTTTATTGTTTTTCGAAGTAATCTCCGTTTCTTTCTACACATCGTCGCATTCGATGGAACCACTGAGAAAAGCAGTGGGCCCATTCTTCCTTAGGAGTCTCTTCTATGGCATTTTCGTACGCTTTCACCGCATCTTCAGGGCTCGTAAAGCGAATACCTCGAATTTTATCTTTAGTTCTTGGGAATAAATGAAAGTCGCAGGGCGCCAGGTCAGGACTGTAAGGCGGATGACTCATTATCTCGACACCTGCCATAGTCAAATATTCAACAGTCCGTTTTGCGGAGTGCGCTGAAGCATTGTCGTGGTGAAGGAGGATCCTGTTTCGAGGGCGCTGCTGTCGAATTTTTTCCAAGACAACAGACAAACAGCGATTGACATACCAGTCTGCAGTGACTGTCCTTCCATCTTCTAGCACAACTGTCGCGAACTGACCTTTCCGACCAAAGAATGAGGCAATCATCTTTTTTCCTTGACTTCTTCCTTTCTTTACCTTAGTTGGCCAATCCTCGGAAGGAAACACCCACTGAGCTGATTGTCTTTTGGTTTCGGGTTCGTAGCAATATATCCAGCTTTCATAACCTGTGATGATGTCAAATACAGCATTTGAGTTACCGCCGTTGAACTTATCTAACATTTGGCGACACCAGTCCATGCGGAGGCGTTTCTGGTCGTCGGTTAAAGTATGGGGAATCCATCTGGTACAAAGCTTCCTGACGCCTAAATGTTCTTGTAATATTTTTTGAACTTGACTCATACCAATGCCTAGGCTTGCCCGTATCTGCTGATAGGTCACTCTCTTATCTTCCTCTATCATGCGTCGCACAGCACTGATGTTATCTTCACTAGTCACTGTTAAAGGACGTCCCTCACGCGGATCATCACTGAGATTGCTACGTCCACGCTTAAACTCGTTAAACCAATTGTAAATAGTGGCACGAGATGGGGCTTCATTAAAAAATGCTAATCGCAGCCTATCATTGCTTTGTTGTTGAGTAAGCCCACAACGAAAGTCATAATAAATCATTGACCAAAAATTTTCTCGTGTTATGTTCATTTTCACGTGTAACAAGAGTTTTAGATTTACCGCCAATTCACAAAAACAAATGACAAATGAATGCAATATACCTACTACATTAGGTTACCAAAGAGTTCTAAAATTGAAATTCAAAAAAAGTTTTCATTTTCAATGTTTCTAACTGGCCAGTTCTAAACATTTTCAGTGTTACCCACGTATAATGCTTCCACTGCCTTTCGTGCTAGTCCGGATGCGGGAATGAACAGGCGGAATTGGTGGCACTCGTCGGGTTTTAGTGGGTGGAGCTGCGTCCACTTACCAGCTTTCGGGCACAGTGAGTCTCATAAATACCCGCCTGGGGAGACGGCGAAATGCCTCAGGGCGTTTCCCGGCGTTAAAGAAAAAAATATCCAAAGACTATAATTTAATGGTTTATATGACCGACTTTGTTTATATTTACTTTAACAAACGACGATCAGCCGTTCACTTGTATTTAAGCTAGCATTGTTGATGTATGTAGATGTACGAACTATTTATTATACGACACCCCGACAGCTTCCATCTGATGAAGCTTACAATATGTAAATTATCTTATGATTTAATTCAATGCAACTCCCGAAGGTGTCCCTAGGGCTTTTAAAGATCACACGCAATTAGAAACTTGATTTGAGATATCGAAGCAACACAGAATTTTAAATTTACTCTCTAATGCAGCTAAAATACTAATCGATGACTAATAAGTATAATATATTATTTTATGTGCAAATTCACCGGTGTTCAGGATGTGCTGTGCCGCGCTCCCGTCTGCTTGGGTACCTCCATCTTGCTTGTTTCTTCCGTCAAACAGCTTTGATGTGTTTCGGATGGAAGGACAAGACAGGCAGTGTAATTACTGGCACAGAGATTTCACATCTTATGTCTCATAATAGGCATGAATGAGTTACATGGGTTAGTTTCAGTTTGAGTTGTTGTTGTCGCGAGGTCGGCTCTGACCACTTACCATTATATGACTCGTCTACCCATTTTCCTATCCAAGTAACATAAAAAATATGTATGGGGTAATGATGGTAACGATGGTGACGTAGTGATGATAATGGTGGACGACTGTGATGATGAAAAAAAAAAAAAAAAAAACTGTGAAATTCTACAGCTTTTATGTCAGGCCTTTATAATTTCGCTAGTTGTTGTGGCTTGGCCGGCGTTATCTCTAGTTTATTAAATTAAAAGCATTTCTATAATCATATCAGACTTTTAAAGTTATATTATTTTCATTTTAGTGTTTTTATTTGGATGTAAAATACTTTATTTAAATACTCTTTTCTATTGCGGCTTCAGTTTTTTCAATAAAATATTCATACGTAGGTATAAATAATATGATGACCTTAATTTCACCTTACAAAAATGATTATAAACACATACATGTATAAGGAAATAGAAAAGGCCTTGCTGTTGGTAAATGCTTAGTTGTAAAGATAACGAAGTTAGACCTACCTATATAAGGACTAAATACTCAATATTAGGTTTTATTATTTATTCTATAAAGTGATGTTATTTATTTGGTATTACCTATTATAATCGTAATTTGTGTGAATTTGTGTTATATATCGTATTTAAATATAAGAATCTTTCTGATGCTATGTCCAGTCCAGTTAGATTTCTCTTCGTATATATGTTTCAGGAACTGTCAAACACAACGTTTTTTCCATTTCATAAAACAAAAGACAACGTTTTACTTAAAACTATTGGATGTGAAATTGACATCGGTATCAGTTCTCAAGACATTCGGGATCGCCACGGGGATCCCCCGGTTCTGACACCCGTTTCCCGAAATGACGGGCCGACCTTTTTTATCTTGACCAACCGCAATTTGCTGAAGACGATTACGCTTGCGATACACGTCTTCAAACTGGCGACTTAAAAATCGTTTCATGTCTTACGATATACATATTACATACTACGGGTTTGCTTTTAGATTTACAGTCGCGTCTGTGCTGGTAATATTAATTAAAAAAAAAATCCTTGTATCTTTCTTGTGAGCCGAAGAAGACGATCGTCGTGCAGTGGCGGGTCCGTGATGGATGCAAGAGGCAAGGGATCGGTCGTCTTGGTATTCATTGAAGGAGGCCTATGTTCAGCGGTGGGCAGATAAAGGCTGATGATGATGATAATGAAGTCTATTGATAGAGTTCAAACAGGTGGGAAGGATGCTGTTTGGTATCTTTCTGTATTAGTCCATCATTAACCTGCTTATGTATATTGGCTGCTCTGCTTTTCTTCTGGACATATCCAGAAGAAAATCTGAACATTTTTTTTATATATCATAGGAGGGCAAACGAGCAGTCGAAGCCTAAGACTACCGACGCCCATACATATCCGCACAACCAGAAAATATAATGCCTTGCCCTCCTTTTCCCTTTGCCCCTAATAGCCCACCGGAAACTCACGAACAGCACGAAACGCGAATGTATAGCTGTCACTTGACACCGGTGTTTTGTGAGCGAGAGGTGCCGTGCCGGCCCAATTCGATTGTATAGCAGCATGACACCTCTAACTAAACTAATTTAGTGTTACTAGCACCGCAATCTATCTTGGACCTCAATATGGGTAACGTATGGATGAGTCATTTATGCCAGGTAAGACAGATGATGATTTGATCGTTATCCAAACCAAAAGCACATTGAAACTTTCTGAATGGTCGCAATATATTTAATTTACCCCAATTTTGATATTGTTTCTTATCAACCCCTCGAAATGCTTTTATGTTCGCTTTGATATGCTATATGAATCAAACAACTCCACGATAGCAGTCTACATCAGATTAAATTATATAAATGGACATCCAAGTAAACGGCGTTAATTAAACCCGAAAAGCTTTTCTCTTGATTAGAAGTAAACGTTTCAGAGAAAACTGATTCTATTTAAATGTTCAATAAAAATGTTTACTTTAGGTAGTGTGATGAATGGGCTTTATAGAAGCTTTTCAGAAGGTATATATATAGGAATAATACATAACACAAGCTTACCGATGCTAATTATGATATTATACAAATATGTCCACGGGGTATGGGTATGCCGCTAACCTAACTACATCAGGATGCCATCAATATCTAGTAGATGTCCATTTGCAGCTGTATTCAGGTGCTTTAAAACCTTTTAATTTTTTTAAAACAAATATAAATAAAAGGACCAGTATCTAAATTTTAAAAATTGGGTTTCTGTGAAGTTGGCTTACCGGCGATAGTTTAACGTGACAACGTCATAACAAAACGCAAGGGTACAATAAGCGTCACGGGACAGTGAGCGTAACGGGACATTTTCATGAATGCAGCCGGCGTTCATCGATTTATTAGAAGTTGTCGCGTTAAAATCAAGCCATCTCTATTTTGAAAGTAAACTAGTATGAATAAAGTTAAACAGCGTGACTAAATACATAAACCTGACCACTAACCTAGTTTATCGTCGCGCCTTTAGCACACGTGAGCTGAATTCAAGCCACGTACAATACTCGCTCGAACGACAAATAGTTTACAAAGTCTTTGGCAGTTGGCACGCAAAAAGCTTTCTGAGATTTGACTCTATTTACACCCATAATTTAAACAATACTCGCTTTAGGTTTGACATTATTGATATAATAGAATCCTAGCTACAATCTGTAATTTTTGTGGTGGCAACATTATTTTCATTCCTTTTCAGATTCCAGATATTTCCTTTTGTAATTTATCGTAACATTATGTCGGAATGGCAGAAGTGTATTTTCCGTAAGTGCGTATAAGTGTATGTATATTTCTGTAGCTCTGTAGGGGCTCGATGGATACAATATGTTGTTAGATTTGAGGGTATAGTGGGACTGACAAGAAAACAAGTCTTAAGGGATTTTTTGTTACAATCTGGATATAATATGTGAGCCAACCCAGGACAGGTTTCTAAGAATATGGTTAAAAGTTCAAATTGTAATATTTTTTTAGCATTTAGTATTGATAAAACAAAAAAGTAGAAAATCGATTAAAAGAATAACATGAAAACGTAATTTTTAAAACTATTATGGTTGATTCAATCAAAAGCTACAACTCTCAGATCAATTACGGTGACCAACGTATAAATAAACCCACAATTTCTCCCAACGGTAACAAGAAGCAACAAAAATTGATACCGTCCCAAATAGGTTTTTCAGGCAGATTTTTCAGGGGAAAGTGGATTTTTCAATTTATTGGTGAGCGATGACCGGTCGGGAATGAAATAAGCCAGACAGATCGTTTACATTTTATTTTCACATGAATAACTAGCCTCGCGTCACGATAATAAAATCAACGTCACCGAGCAATATAAACTACAGTCACTTTTTTGTGTCGATTTAAATATGACTTTATAATATATTACCAATACCTACCGATTATACAAATGCATACTTTATTGAATATTATACTTTTTATATGAAAAATATTTTATAAAATATTTTTTATGCCAAAACCTAAATAAAATATGGAAAAAAAATACTTATATTTTAAGGAACAGCTCTTAAAAAGTTAAAAAAAAAATTGTCCTTTGTCAGTCTTTAGAAAACAAATAAACAAATATTTATTGAAATGTGAATTGAAACATATTTAACTAGACGTCTCTAAACATTATATTTTCTGATGAAACTTAAAAATAAACTATTAGTATAGGATACCGATATAAAACGACCTTCACCGAGATGTTTATTTGATGAAACGTATTTTATATTTAATTTAATATGTCAATAAATATATTACATATATATTTATTGACTATATTATTAATTAAACATACCCTGGACTAAAATTGGTTAGGCAACCCATATGCAATATATTTATTAACATATTAAATTAAATATAAAATACGTTTCATCAAATAAACATCTCGGTGAAGGTCGTTTTATATCCCGGATCTTAGCCTATATAATGTACTCAATTTAACGATATTTGTTTTTCAACATTCGGAAATATACCTCGATTTTTTTGTAGTGATTTAAAGTCGCCCCGGGGTATCGCTAGTTTAGAATCTATGTTGCTGCTTGTCTACATACAGGTACACCAGAGGTGCTCACGAGCGCCTCTGAGAACGCGATCAAAGTGGCAGCGTACTAGACCAATTTGACAACTGATATGCCGCCGACGCGTTAGAAGAAAAGCTAAATTAAAAATTAAAACCATTTTGCTTACTTATTTTAAAAACTTACCATTAATTTTTTTACAACCAAATATTTATATTTGTTAAATAAATCAGTCGTCATTTAAGGGCCAACCTCTTATTTATCTTTCATTACACATAACTATGGTTTATCGTAATTAACGATCTTAATGGTAGTTTCCGTATATATTTATTGATAGATTTTTTCTAGAATTTCAAGATACATCACCATGGTTCAGGCCTTGTCGTGGCGGTGGGGATCAGTAGCCGTCGAGGTGCCCTGTTTGTTCAATAAATCCGGGGCACCTCACCAAAGGCGGCACTCGTCGGGTTTCAATGGGTAGAGCTGCGTCCACTATCCAGCTTTCGGGCGCTGCGAGTGCCCGTTAAATAAAAAAAAAGTGCCACTCCCCCGCGGGATGCGACAGAGCATTTCCCGGCGTTAAATAAAAAAAAACTCAATATAACCGCCTGCAATGACAACTATCGCTGCAAAGACGCTAAATAAAGACGCTAGGTTAATGATAAAATGAATAGTGGATACAATTCTTATAACCATTTACTGAAACTACAGTCATTGATAACGTACACGTAACGTATTCGCAAATCACTCATCAAATACACAATGCATCCTTCATTGAGCCAGTTAGTTCATCGGTGCAACTCAGTCGTTTTATTTCCATTTAACTCAAAGGTCTCTTTGACCTGGAGCCAATTTTACGGTTGCGATCGCAATATCACCGTAATTGTGGTTCCATATATAAGTTTGTACTTTGTAGCCCTTTGTCCCAAGAGTTGGTAAAGGAGCCTAAATAATGTATAATATCGTCGATATATGCCCCGGTTTCCCCTTTTAAATGGCCCATATTTTCACAGAACGAATTTGTTTTTGTCACGAAGTAACAAAAGAACTAGCTCCCACACTAGTAGCAAATTTATCTCCGTAGCTAACTCATTTACAAACTGTAAGGTCGTGTAGTTTAAACGTCTATACAAAGCTTTTAACTATCTTTGACTTTTTAACTTTTTCGACGATTTTTGTTCATCACGATAATTATGAATTATTTTTGATTACTTTACAAAACAAGAATTGCATGTCACAAATAAGAAGATGATTTGAAATACTTACAACATATTGTTTGAAATCGGTTTTGTAAGAGGTAGTGCCATGCTACTTTGCAGCCGAATTGGGCCGACACGACCTCTCACTCACATAATACCGGCGTAAAAATATGACACCTATGCTGTCGCGTTTCGTGTGGTGTGTGTGAGTTTCCGGTGGCTCATTGGGGGGATAGGGAAAGGAGGGCAACGCATCTGCAACCTCTGGTTGTGCGGATGTGTATGGTCATCGATAGTCGCCAAAAGGCTTCGACTACTCGTCGAACGTAGTCGAACCTATAGGGGAGCCTATAGGTTCGACTACTCGTTTGACCCCTAAAAGAAAATAAATGTTAGACTGTGATGATCCACCTAATGGTAACTGATCAGCGTCACTTGCAAACAAATCCACAAAACATTGGCTTTATTGGGATAAGGTATACCTACCGCCATGCATATCCTATCTTAGGACGCTGGATGATCATTGCCACTCATTACTGAATGTAACTTACCCATACAGCCCTTAGCGATGCTAGTCGCATTCCACTGATACGAAGTAAATATTAATATAAAAATAAATATAAAAATAAACCTTTATTGTAGTTAAATATGAATGATTCATTAATAAGTTATGCGAGTTCGTTGGCCACTCGTAAATTGTAACTTTCCTTTTCAATTGAGCTGAGTAGTAATTCAATTTTAGTATTAATATGGGAGTCGTAAACGTACCGAAGCTATAAAGAAGAGGTCAAGTTGTATTAACACGTCTTTATGACGGACGAATCTGTAATCTATCGTTATAATGAAATGATCGTGTAAACCGCTAAACCAAAAAATGGATCTTGAAGAAATTTTTGACAATTGGACAACTTTTTGTTCACCACGAAAGAGATTCTTTATAGGATTAAAAATATTTTTATTCGGTACGTGTGAAGTTCGACAGCTCTCATTGTACTAGTACCTAGAAGAACTATTGTGTCTATCTTCCATGTCTGTTGTGGAATGACACTCATACATACGCATACTAATACCAACAGTACCTATAGTATAATTATAAGGTAAGCGTATTCTTCTGGAAGTGTCAGCTTTCAAAATCAAAAAAAAATCAAAAGACCCAATCCCATAGCTGGGTAATCTGAAACCACAGTATCTCATTGTAGAATTTCATAAAAAATCCTTTTACAAGTTTCGAGTGATGGATAACCCATCACTCGAAACTTGTAAAAGGATTGTAAAAGGAAACATCCATTATGCCTACTCACTTTTACATTTAATCAGTAGGAGATTAGACCACGCGTGGTTATTATGTCACTATTTAATTCAAGATTCCAATCCTAGAGTTTGTAATATATTGTTTTAAACTAACGCGATCACTATTCATATTTAAAAATACATGATCACTGAGGAGACTCAGCCTCCCCGTTATCATGGTGATTGAAATATTGCCGAAATATCAGGTCCTCAATAAACCTATAAACGCGGTAAGCACGTCTTGAAACAATATTTAAATACCAATAGAGCTTATATGCTTAATAAACATCTGTACCGAGCTTATTAATTTGTTTTTAAAGTGTGAATCACCATCATCACTATCACCCCTACTCATCACACCATATCCTACTCATGAACATCCTCAGGAACATCATTAAGCCTTCTTTGATGAAAGCCTCGAAGACCAACTCTTAGTCGACTCACGTTTAACTTGTAAGAGGTAGTTCCATGCTACTGTAAGAGGTAGAGCCATGCTGGTGTAAGAGGTAGGGCCATGCAGCTTTCCAGGTGTATTTTCCCAGCACGATCAGGGTGGTACCTCTCGCTTACATAACAGCGGCGTTGATAGTAGCCAAAAGGCTTCAACTGCTCATTTGCCCTCGTATGCTATATAAAGAAAACTTAATTTATTGACCCAATTTTCATGACCTATGCACGCTTATCAGTGATAGGGGTGGGTTGTGCCGTGCTCTGGTCTGCAACGCTACCAAGATCCTGTTTATTTGTTCCGTCAAACAGCTTTGCTGTATTTTGGAAATAAGGGCAGGAGTGGCACCGAGGTACCGGGGTACCGGTGTACAACTGGTACCGGGGTACCGGGGTACAACTGGTACCGGGGCTTACCATCTTAAGTCTCAGGATAAAAATGAATGAGTTGCTTAGAATATTTACACTTAAAGTCTACAAGTTGTTACCTACGAAATAAATATATTTTGATTTGATATTCATAGATTAACCTGTTTATGTTCATGGGCGAATTTGACCGCTTGCCATCAGATGGTTTCACTGCTCGTTAGCCTATTAAAACAAAATATATTTATAATAATTAATCTATATAACAACTGAAATGTATTTTCATTGTAAGGTTATATATTAAAACGTAATTCGTCAAAAAATATTATTCCTTCAGTTCAATGCCTCAAGGGACCGACGCCACCTCCACAGAGGGGTACCACAGAACAACCCCTTCCACTATAGGGACAGTATAATGGGGGTGAGGTGAGGAAAGTGAGGTTTCCGTCCTCGCCCCTGCCAGGGGAGAAGAGGAGGCAAAAGAACAAGGGTTCTTTTGCCTTCTCTTCTTATAAGAGGAGTACAAAGAGCCCCCTCGGCTCTATTCGCTTCGCCCAAAGTGCTGGGCTCACCCTAGGCTACTGAACTACACCGTCACAACAAGGTCTGACCATGGTGGGGAATAAAATATAGCCTATGTTACTCGCTGATAATGTAAGGTGAAAGAATTTTTCAAATCAGTCTAGCGTTTAAGGAGTAAAAGTGTAACAAACAAACAAACCTACATTCACAGCAGTACAATAGTAACGTGTAAAAGCTAGTTTAAGATATTATCAAACAACTTCAAAGAAAGTGACTCGATATTCTATTAATTCATGTTGGGTGGAATAAAGAAAAACGAAAAAAATATTTCCATTCAGTATTTTTTCCTTTTACACATCGTTCCAGCTCTATTCAGCGTGAAGTTATCTATGTAACTCGTTTACGTACAACCTGTTTAGCGCTAACATTCCGTGCAATCTTCAGTTCGTTACACTATTCAAAAGAATATAAAACTGTCGCTGAATAGGAACATATTTCATTAAAAACTTTTTATAAACGCGTGAAATTGATGATCCAATAGAAAGCGAGAGATCGCAATTACAGTTGTCCGAACGAATTGTGTTCGACAATAAAAGCGATACTTTTATTCTGGCTGTAAATTTCAAACTCGTTGTCGACGCAGTGTCGGATCATTTCCGTTGCTCTTCGCCTGATGGGAACTGTAGGATCTTTCAAAATTAAAACCTTGATTAAAGTAGTTTTTGCATCGATTCTATCTACAATGTGAAAAAATCTCGCAATTCAATTCTGTATTGACAAGTCTAGGCTCATTATAATGTTTTCTTTTTTTTTATGTTAGTTGGATAGGCAAACTGGCAAACGTGCCACCGCCACCTGATGGTAAGTGGTCGACGTCGCCCATTAACATAAACTAGTTTACCTGGAACGAATCCAGGCAACTTATCTATGTGTTGCCTGTCCTAAGACATAAGATGTTAAGTCTCGGTGCCAGTAATTACACTGCCTGTCTTGCCCTTCTCTCCGAAACACAGCAAAGCCGTTTCACGGGAGAAACAAGCAAGATGGTGGTACCCATGCAGCCGGGAGCGCGGCACAGCGCTTTCCTCCCACCGGTGATGAAACCCCCAATGATTTTACGAATTTTATCGTGATTTAATAAGATTTTTACATGCCTGATGTTTCGGATACTTTACAGCAACCATAATCACGAGCGTCCTCTCCGTATCTTTACTAATATTTGATTGTTTGTTTGTTTCCATTGAATATACTCCAAAACTACTGGATCGATTAGAAAAATTATTTGACCTAAAGAAAGCCACATCAGAGAGTAACGTATCCCCAAATACTCAAACGAATCTCAAATTTAAAACGTACTTAAACTCGCGTTGTCCCTCTTTTTTCTTTGAATCTGACACGTCGCGTCGTCGCATGAGTTTAAGTACGTCTTAAATTTGAGATTTTAACGGTTTGACGGTTGAGTATTTAGGGGTTAGGCTATTTATATGTTTACCCGTGCGAAGACTGGACGGACCGCTATGTAAAATTAATGCAAGTTCTTCATAACTTGTCACGGGGTTTAAAAATATTGGCAAATAGATATTGGCATACAACATCTTTTTGGTATAAAGTCGGTCATCGCAAATGAGCAACAATAATAATAAGCATCACAATTATTGTTTGCATCAGCAGCAGCTGATCATTAAAGTAGTTTATTCCGTAAGAGATGATGACAACTATTGACAAAGTTGACATTATTGTCAACTTTGTCAATAGTTGTCATTTGACTGTATTATATTATGAGTAACTGACTAAATAATAATGAATACAAAATATATGATGATGATTACGAATTATTAAAATATTTGACGAGACCTAAGCTTACAAATTGTTAGCGTTCCCGCTTCGTGGGATCGTACATAACATTGTTACATGTTTTACATTTTTACTCACAAAGAAATATCAAGAGTTATTTCTAATTTGAAAACATGTTACCCGTTAATATTAAATGATTTCTTAGAAAATAATGAGAAGCAGTCAACTAGATCGTAATTCAAACATAATATAGAGAAATAAAACCTTTTTTCTTAAAAAATAACATTCATAGCTCGTCAATAACTAAATAAACCGGCGGTATGGCGATATGGCGGTGGGGCTCAGTAGTCTAGGGCGTGCTCAGCACCTTGGGCGAAGCTAATTGAGCCGAGGGGGCTCTTTGCACCCCTCTTATAAGAAGAGGGGATAAAAGAGCAGGGGGCAAGGGCGGGAACCTCACCCCATTGTACTATCCGGCGTCGGGAGAGGTTGTTCTGTGGTGCGGGAAAACCCCAGCCAGCTTTCGGGCGCAGCGAGTCCCACAATGCCACAGCGTTTCCCGGCGTTAAAGAAAAAAAGGCAACTAAATAAACATAATAACATGAACAAAATCTGAATAAAGAGTGAGATATGTGTGTGTTCACGGTTTTGTTTTTACCTACTTATATGTAGACCTTATATAATAATACTACTTTTGGATGTCTTGAACCTACGGTTTTTATGTCTAGTATAAATGTGTAAAATTACCTGATTCCCTTAGTTAATAGTTATTTTTAGGACAAGGATATCATTATTTGTTTTAGTTGATTCAGAATATATCTTTATATGTATTAAATATATACTTCTCACAATTACCAAGTAAATTTGGTTGAAACTTTCAAAGTCATATACGACTCATATGATGTAACTAACAGCGCCCTGCGGTTTCACCAGCGTAATTCCCATCCCCGTGGGAGTATAGGGATAAATTATATCCTATATGTTATTCTGATGTATAAGCTACGTTATTGTAAAGTTTCATTAAAGTCTATTAAATAGTAACAAACATACATCCATACATTCTTAAAAACTTTTGCGTTTATAATCTTATATCTTTAAATGAGCAATTCTTGTATATGTATATATATATATATAATTGTAATCTAGGAATCGGCTCCAACGATTCATGAAATTTAGTATATGAGGGGTTTCGGGGGCGATAAATCGATCTAGCTAGGAATCATTTTTAGAAAATGTCATTTTATTAAAAAAAAAAAAAACCGAGCGAAGCTCGGTCATCCAACTAGTATTTATAGTAGGATAAACTGATTTAAGATTGTTGAGGACAAGAAAAGACTTGAAAGTTGTAAATGAGACAACCTCGAACTGAAATAATATATTTATTTCGATTGCAGGGATCGTTACATACAATTACTCATACTTGTTGACTGTATGTCAACCTTTAATTATAAGTTTTCTCATAAATAATAAAACCATCTTAAGTTCGAAACTCAATCGACCTAAAATAAAAATGTTTTGGTAAGTAGACAACGTCGCACCTAAACAGAAACGACTTATCTAGAGACCTAGATAGTCTTTGGGTGCAGCTCCTCAGACACAGGTGATATGATTCTTCGTTACGTACCCGCTACTGCCTGCGATAATTCCGACCCCTTACGACTCAGAACCTTCAAGGAAGAGCATAGAATTACTTATATTTAAACGGCGGGTAACGCACCAGCATCCTCCAGTAGGACGTGTGGACGAGCCTCCTGATTGTTTACTCTATAAAATACCACATGCGCTCCAGATAGTAGGAGAGTAGAGAGAAATTTAGGAAGCATAGTTTTTCCACCCTTAAATAGCCTAAACAATATTATATTAATAAAAAAATTATACCTTATTTATTATTGAATAATTTGAAATTATATGTGCTACGAATATATAACATAGATTATACACAAGTTGAAATACAGTATTATCGAAATACATGAATATCATAGGATACAATTTCAACTGTAACACTCGTTAATTAATCTCGTAACTTATGCTATTTTGAAGCAGAATTCGTTAATTTTATTTCTAGTCATTCAAATCTGGTGTTTATTTGACTAGATTTCCAAATAGCTCATGGTCCTATGAAGTACCAATTTATAATTCACACTGTCCGTAGTTCGGAAAGCATGTTGCCCCAGTATATTAAATTCTAACATCCTGTTCATCGAAAACGTCTATCGACGATAATCGCCGTTAGCACTTTATATTGCGCATCATAATATTTTTCGGTGAAAATCATTTTACGGATACATTTTCTCGTCTGAAATTGTTTTATATTTGTTTGCCTATACCAAACGCAAATTAAAGCGTTGTTTTTATTCAAATTGATTTTATAAGAGATTCACTGTTTGACTTTATGTTTACCATCATTAATTTAATTGGTATTGAATATAATATTTTGTAGTAATAATATAAAAATATGAACTTGTATAAACTAGTAAAATAACTTCTAAAAGCTAAATTAATATCTTAAACTTTGTCATATTATCAGGCCTCATAAAAGCCTCTTCAGACTGTGTTTTCAGTAATATTTATTATGCTTCATTATTGCTCATTCTTGCTTGTTTCTCCCGTGAAACAGCTTTGCTGTGTTTCGGAGAGAAGGGCAAGACAGGCAGTGTAATTACTGGCACCGAGACTTAACATCTTATGTCTCTGGATAGGCAACACATAAACAAGTTGCCTGGGCTCATTTCAGGTAAACTAGTTTATGTTCATGGGCGACGTCGATCACTTACTATCAGGTGGCACGTTTGCCAGTATGCCTATCCAACTTTTGTGAATCTAAACCATTCTCGAATCTACTTGAACACAGAAAAAATCATCAAGATCGGTCCAGCCTTAGGAGTTCAGTGACATACACACCTACAGAAGAATTATCTTTATATATATAAAGATAATTGTATACTTTTTCATTTTACTGTGGGAGTTACATATTAGGGAAGTTAAAAGTCTGAATAATCACGCCGTCTCCAAGTAAGTAGTTTGAGCTCTATAATGTACTAAAATAAATATGTCATATTATATGGAAATAAATGAAAATAGACCACATCCACACCAAAAGGCAGTTGTACAGAAGATCCCTAAGTACAACCAGCCACTGTACCTTGCCTTTGTGGACTATATGAAAGCTTTTGACTCGGTTGAAACCTCGTTTGTTCTGGAAGCTCTGCAGCGATGTCAGGTCTATTGGCGATACGTTGAAGTGTTGAGAGGATCCTACGACGTAATCTTTATGTCCGTTCTGATTCCGGGAGCTCAAACAAGACCAATCCAATTGCATCGAGGAGTACGACAGGGGGGTGTTATTTCCCCGAAACTGAATAGAATGTGGCATAAACATTAACGGTGAGTAGTGGTGGTTAATATAACGCATAGCGCCATAACGTAGCGCGCTATTCATACTCAACGTATAGCGTACGCTATATAAATTCCTATTCGGCGCTATAACGTAGCGCCTCGCTACATTAGGTATGTAGCGAGGCGGCTAGCGTAGGCCGTAGTTATAACTTTATAACATTCGAACTACGCCAACGTGCTAGATCGTAGACGCTAGACGTTATAATTTATAGTTTATACGTCAGTCAGCGTCGAGCGCACGCTCGCGCTAGATGTGTGCGTGCGCTATCCCGGCCGGCTCACGCGAGTTACGTAATTCCAGTCTTGCGACTGCACGTTATAATATAGTCTATAAAATAGCGCGCTAGAAAAATATAGTTTATAGTCCATAGCACGTTATCATAAAATAGTTTATTTGCACATCACTAACGGTGAGTATCTCTCACACCTTCGTTTCGCCGACGATATCGTTATATTGGCCTAGTCGCTGGAGGGCTTGCAGGAGATGCTGCACACTCTAAATGAATCCTCCCGACGTGTGGGCCTTAGGATGAACTTGAACAAGACGAAAGTCATGTTCAACGAACACGTTCTCCCTTTTTTTCTTTAATGCCGGGATATGTTCTCCCAACGTCGGGACAATACAATGGGATGAAGTTTCCGTCCTCGCCCCTTGCCCCCCGCTCTTTTGTCCCCTCTTCTTATAAGAGGGGTATAAAGAGCCCCCTTGCCTCAATTAGCATCGCCCAAGATGCTAGGCTTACCCTAGGCTACTGAGCCCTACCGCCACGTCAAGGCCTGAACCATGGTGGGGTTATTTATGTTCCCTTCAGTAGTTATTCCTGGATCCCAACAGAAATACTGCGATATACTTACTTCTAACAATATATCATTATCATCATTATTAGGTGCTCGTTTTTATCCACTGCTAAACATAGGCCTTTCTCATTGAACGCCAAAATGGCTGAAACCTCCATAATCTAAATTTTGTCCACATGACTGGTATATATCGTCATTCTATCTAATTGAAGGTCTATTTCTTAACCTTCCTCTTTCATGAGCAGTCTTTGATGTATGTTATCGGCATTAGTAAGAAATTACCCACTATGGGTAATTTCTTACTAATGCTTACGTCTAGTATCGTTAATGCTTACGTACTATTAAAGTACTCTTTGATAAATTTGAATCTTACCGGTGGGAGGGATGCGCCGTGGCACGCTTCCACCTGCATGGGTACCACCATCTTGCTTGTTTCTCCCGTGAAACAGCTTTGCTGTGTTTCGGAGAGAAGGGCAAGACAGGCAGTGTAATTACTGGCACCGAGACTAAACATCTTATGTCTCAGAATAGGCAACACATAGATGAGTTGCCTGGGCTCGTTCCAGGTAAGTTTATGTTCATGGGCGACGTCGACCACTTACCATCATGTGGCACGTTTTCCTATCCAACTAACATAAAAAAAATAAACATAAAATAACATTCAGTTATACGTCAAGTTTATTTCACATAAAATATTACTTATGAAAATTGATTGAAACATAATAGAAACTTTTAGTGGAAATACAATCTTCTTCCTCTTCTTAAAGTGTCATCTTCTTTCGAAGTTTGGCAATCTTTTTGGCATCTTGTATCCTTGATACAGCGGCTCTGAATCATGAAAGGGTGCTTTTCCTAAACCATTGGCGTAGATTTTTTAGCCAAGATGTTCTTCTACGACTCCGCTTGCCTTGAATATTGCCCTGGATAATAAGTTGAGGCAACTGGTATACCTATTGAGTTTCAAAAGGCAATAGGTATCCCTATTATCCTTAATGGTCTCATTAAGGATAATGCATAAAGCGACAGATAGCGTTTTAATATGTATACTTGAAAAAAAAATATTACAAAAATAGTGGACGATTTTTTATATTATAAGCATACGTAATCACAATATAATTGACTTACCCATTATGGAATATTATTAAAAAATATCAAGCTTTTTTACAATTTTTATAAAATTCTATCTGATTAGAAAGCTCTTAACTAATGAAATGAGCTTATGCCCTATGTATCTTTATATTATATATATATTATATATCTTTATATTATTCTTTCTAACGGATATTTGAGATAATTCAGTAATTGCTACCTTCAAGTATATAGTATTATACAACTATGATTTAACACGCATGGCTTCTTTATAGGGACATTTCCTACTAAATAGAAATTTCAGAATATACTGCTTCAAATCATAACATAATAAGAATGAAAAGAGTATTACGATGGTGTAGTGAGTATAGGCTCAGCTTGAAAGGACTGAATTCAAGCCTGACCGATGCATCTAAAAGTATAGACTCAATTTTCACTAGAAATAGACTATGAAATGAGTTTTCTCAATTTTTGTCATTTGACCATGGCAATATCACTTGCTTACCGATAAAAGTAAACAATCTGAGTAAACCTTAATGCCTGATGAGATTTAAAAAAATGAGGGTTGTGTAGTTTAGCCCAGCGTATGGATTAATTATGGCCCAACACCTGATTTGGTAAAGAAAATCTGTGACTAGCAGTGGGACATATAAGAGACGCTTATGCCTACTATGACTACACTTTTCTCTGAATCAACCGGTAGGACTTTTTCTTCCTGTTTATTATTTTTAGAAAAGTTATTTATTTTACACATAGTTTTCTATTTTCAAGCAGACCTCAATTTTCTGGCGGTTCAAACTGGAGAGATCCAGCGATAGAAAATAGAGAAAATATATCGCGCTTAATTAAATCGTATGTAAACTTAAAAGAAAATAAAATTGCTTATATCTTCTGCAGTTATGAGTTTAACTTTTATAGGGTAGACGTCTCCTTTGATTAGTCAAGTTATTCACTAACATGATCAAAGTAAAAACGTACTAATTAAAGCAGTCAAGTATGCGATGATTCTGAAATTTCTTGAGATACTTTTTGAAATAATGAAAAACGTGTATTTCATCATTATCGGCCTCTATCCGTCTACTACTAAACATAGGCCTCCCTCAATTAACACCAAGATGGCCGATCCCTCGCCACTCGCATCCAACACGGACCGGCCACCGCACGTAGATCGTCTTCCCACCTGGATAATGGCTGACCAACACTTCGTCTACCTAAACGGAACGTGTGCTTAGATTTAGGAAAATTCCATTTCAGTTATTAAAACATAAGTGGAATTATTTGTATTATTATATATTGAGGTAATGTGGTTTATAAACCAGTTCTTTATGAATATTATAAAAAGAAGATATAGATTTAAAGTGGAACGCCAATAAGCCAAAATACTAAAATATACGTTCACTGCAATACATTCCATCCTACATATCCTGCAATCATGTATTTTAAGTTTGATTGTAAATGTTGGATCCATCGAGCACTCGGAACCTTATGATACCGACGCCCATGCAGATGCGCACAACCAGAGGCTATGCAGATGCGCTGCCCACCTTTTCCCTAACCGCACTAAACGCGACAGCATAGCTGTCATTTGACGCCGGTGTTATGTGAGCGAGTGGTACCACCCTGGTCGTGCCGGCCCAGTTCATCTGCAATGCAGCATGGGACTACCTCTTACACTATCTCTACTTCTTTCTATAAGAAAACAAATTTCGCCAAATTTGTGCTGCGACGCTGCGTCGGTTCTGCTCTCCGATTAGCCGACTGATGACCATTGATGGATGATTGTCTGATGGGACGTACACACAAATCGCCATGGTTGGTTAAATTTCTATTACGTCAGTGAGTTTCGGAATTTTATGGCTTACATTACTACTCTATCCGGTTCCTCGATGGCTGTATCACAGTTTATTTATTTATTTCAAGTGGGTACTGTAACCGCTTATTAAAAATTTTTGACGTCCATTAGCATTGACTAAACTTTTTAGCTTTTCGAGCGTAATGAAACAAACAATGAACAATTTAAGTCAATTTTATTAAGAATCTGGTAACATTAAAGTTCACTTAAAAACAATCGGCGCACTGAGAATAACAAGTTTGTTTCATTTAAATAAAAATGTGGAGTGGAGATCGTTGTTTCCAATAAAATTCCTCGGCTTTGTAGCATTCCGACTACGAAACAAAGACCTACATCACAGTAATTGGGTCCTAAATCTGCAGCATCTCGTTAAGTGTGTTTGGGTCACATTTTTTTTACTTTAATAAATCTGCCTTTTCAAAGCAAAGGAATTAAAAAGATTCATTCTTGCCATGTCTATGTCTTAACTATGTTGGATTTTTAGATTCATCTGCAATTTTAAAAAGAGAACAAAATGATTGAAGATTTATTAAGACTTAAAAATTTATTTTCGTCTTTAAAAGAATTACATGAATGTATCACTTTACTTATCAACAATTTAATTGCTCATTTTATACATCACTTCATTACAAATATATACAACTGAACCTTAGTTACGGTAAAGTAATGTAGTCAACCAATCCGGTCTCGACTGTTGAGATTTAAACTCTGGCGGACTTAAAGCCAGAGGGGTTGCTGCGTCCGCTAAAGCCACGGATGACGAGGTTTCCGTGACTGCTATACTGGGTTTTCCTTTATATATCGCTCTCATTTCCTCACTTTCTGTTGCTCTCGTTCTTTGTAAAGTTTCTCTAGTTTCCTTCATCCTCGACAGCTGTTCTCTTAAACTTCTATATTCTTCTAAAAATTTCTCGAGCTGCGATGCTCGAAAGTCGAAATCTTCAAACGGTTGACCCGTACGAGAATAATCCCGTAAGCCTGATAAATCTAGAAGTGGGGTAGCGGACGGAACAGACATTTGCTCCCTATTCGGTGAAGCTGGTAGGCTAGGATTGTGACGCCATCGATTACCACTTGATGAAAGATCTAAAAAACTATTCGATCTACGTCCACTGGACTTTTGGCGACATTTTTCATAGCTTCTATCTAAAAATGTTATAGAATCACCACCAGAGCTATTACGTCGACTACTCAATAGGGGACTACGACTGTCCCCATCTCTTCTGCGAGGTATTGTATAAAAGTAGTAAGGGTCATGTTTAATATCGTTACGAAAGTGTGACGTATTGCTTAATGCACTCATTTCTATAAGGTCGGGGTAGTTCTTCTCGCTATCGCTGCCAGATAGGTCGTTATCGAGACGATCTCGTGTCCGGGGTCTCGAGAACGGTCGAGCATTGTTATTATAACGATTACTTTCGGATAAAACCTCTACGTGACTACTTAAGCGTCCCGTTGATTTCGAATACTGTATTGATTCCTGTGAGGGTCTGTAACAAAATAATTACAAAATGTATTAATGTTATATTCATTTTATGAAAATCGTTCTACGTGTTAAGTCGGGTTCAAGTTGTTTGAGTGGAATAGTAAAGTATATGAAAGACAATTTCGTTTTCAATTTTACATTATATTTGAAAGGAATTGACTATCTTAGTAATATATTAATAGGTATGCTTATGTCTATCTGTATATGAATATTTAATTCTTGTTAATTTAATTCTTTTAATTTACACAAAGACAGCTGCTTATCTTTTTAAATGAAACTACGATTATCATATTTCAGTGCCTTAAATGAATAATTGATATAAAATATTCGCTTTCATTGAGGACTAATAGATAAAGGACTTCAGCTGCACGCTGGGCACGGCTAATTATATCACATTTGCGCCCCCATACTACATGAATATATTAAACCTTCGGTCGTGTTTATCATGGTGAATATTTAATGATTCGCATTAACCCCATTACGTAGTTTATGTATTCTTATCGAGTTAGTAAATAAACTGACCCATAAACATAATTATGTGAATTTTTTTCCAATTAATTGTGACTTAATTTTTTTACATCTATTAAAACATGAGCGGTTAATGGTCCAAATGTTTTAGATTATACTTTTGTTGGGCTTCAATAAATACTTTTTTTCCATTATGATATAAGAAGCCGTTTAAATGCAGGCATCAATAACTGGCCTTTGATTTTATTATAAAGAGCCCAGGAAGGGTCCTTTGGGCATTACTAAGAGTTGAATCACTGGCAGCTTCTAATATAATTCACGATTCATGCAAAGCAAAGCATGCACGACGTCGGACGTGCATAATGTGTTCGTTCCCTCGCTCGCGACGTTGTGTGTTAAGCCGTAAGTTTAAAATGTATAAGCCAATGTAAAGTTAAACAAAACATCAAGATTAACTTCAACAAATCATAAATATATAAAATGAGCCTTACTTAAAATTACCAGAAGGTAACCTAACATGTTTAATAATAAAATGGATATGGCAAATAATATATCTAGGTACAATCAATGTTTAGTAACAACTAGTTTAGTACACGAAAGATGAACCGTAAAATTTACAGTTTACTTACAATTCCTTTTGAAATGTTTCAATTTTGTGGACACTTAGCATGTTAGAAACAATAAGCATAAAATGAATTCCCAAATCAGTCAAAAGAATGAAATTTAAAATTTTCTAACAGGATGCGACCTTTATGATGGATGCGACTAAGTATTTTGAGTATGTGCCTATTTAGATTAGAAGGCAAACAGTACATTATTTTAAGTTGTCACCGACGCCCATAGAAATTCTAAGAACTTGCAGGTAGATTGTTGGTTGGGCTTATATTAATTATAGTAAAAATAATTGAAATATAGAAATCTCTACTCTACTACACAGATACTTTTAGTAAATTTGACTGACTGAAAGAAAAATATACAAATCATACGATTGGGTCTACCGTGACCGGTCTAAGTGCGTGTATGAATGAATGAGTTTATCGCTTATGAACATGCAATAGTTCATTTCATAGGCTATTAAAAATCATTGTTATAATTACGTGAATGATAATACTATACATAACTTTAGTAATTAAATTAATAAATATCCTTTACCTTATATTAAATTCTCTTAGACGTGGTATGTGTAGGTCTTGTATGGCTTCACTAGGTCGGACTATGACTTCACGCGAAGTATCAAAATCAGTGCGACGCCATGCTGTCTCGATAGGCGGTGTTAATGATTCTTTCCGTTCTCTCACTTCTTCTCGACGTAAATGTTCGAAATCCTCTTCTGGATCATGAGAAGGAACATTTCTGTAATGACCTCTTTTACGCGTTGAGTCGGGACTGACTACGCGCGCAACATCCGTATTGTTTTTTAAATTGGCTTCTATTTTTTCATAATTATTATCATTATGATTGGATGTAACCATCTGTTCATTCCACCTATTTAGTTGCCTTTTCTTTCTAGTTTCATATGCACAAAGTCCTATTAAACACGAACTTAAAACTATTACTGCCGATACGGCCATTCCAGCCATAAGGGCTTTGCCTCCAAATCCCCTACTTTGGGATTTTTTTTCGATAGTTAAACTTAAAACGACTTCTGCTTTACCAGCACGATTTTCAGCATTGCAGGTATATGAACCAGAATCTTGCATGTCTGCAGTCTTAATAGTCAAATTACTCGTTTCTCCTTCACTGCGAAGTAAAAATGCTTTACCAGGATTATTTGAATTCAAACCTGATGTATTAGAAAGTAATCGCCCAGCACGTACCCATCGTACCCTGGGTGCAGGCACACCTAGTACATGACACACAAGCGTTACTTCTTCACCTTCAGTGCCAATAATTTTGTCTGAAGTACCTATAATTTCTGGTAGACAAGCAAAATCTTCTAAATCAAGTCGGTCCCATGACTGTGACATCAATCGTGGTGGTTGAGCACAATCGGGCACGACTGTGGATGGAACATTTTTCCTTATCATCCAATCTCGCATTGGTCGAAGTGCACACGTACATTCCCATGGATTATTTGCTAACTCTAGACCTTTTAATGAGCGTAGAGGAGCGAGTACCGAAACATGAAGTACTTGAAGTTTATTTTTGCTTAGCTCTAGGTATTCCAACGAGCCTTCTAATCCTATAAATCCTCTTGGTTCTATTTCAGATATCTTACAAGAACTCAATGTAAGCCGTACTAGATGGGGCAATGTTGAAAATGTATCGTCTTTTATTTTAGTTATTGGATTACTACTCAGCCGTAGTTCTCGGAGTTCAGGAATTGAATCAAATGCCTGTGATGGTATATAATCCAATCGATTACGCGAAAGGTCCAATTCAACGAGATTTACTAAAGCACGAAAGGCATACTGTCGAATAGTCCGCAAACTACACGCAGGAACGTACAGTCGTTGTAGATTGAGTAGTCCAGCTGAAGCAAAGGCATCGTCACGGAGTGTTCCCAGCCGGTTTTCAGTCAGATCCAATAATTGTGTAGTTGGGTCTAGACGTGGTGGCACGGCTGTTAGTCCGGCGCGCGCGCAGAGTGCTGATTCCTTACCGCTCCGCCACTTACACTCGCAGTGACGAGGACATTCGGCGGAGACGGCGGCCGCCAACACGAGCATAAGCCACACCCACATACCACGCGCCGGATCAGCCTGCGCCACACCTTCCGTCTTCACATCCGAACGTCATCCCCTACACCGCCACGTGCCTGCAAGCAACAACCGTTTTAAATTAATTTATATGTTTATGTATTTATTTTAAATTACTTACTTAGATATTTTTTTAATAATCCTTAAGTGATATTAAACGGCAATTGAAATGCTACTTTTCGTTACTATTAGCACCTTATACTCTACTTTTAAGTATAACCCTGGTGGGATTGGTGTCCTAACATAACCCCACCAGGGTTCAAGTCTTGTCGTGGCGGTGGGGCTCAGTAGCTTAAGGTGAACCCAGCGTTTCACTTTGCTAAGTGGCAAAGCAAATTGAACGTAGGGAACTGCTCTTTGTCCCTTCTTATAAGAAGACCCCATTGCACTCTTCCAACGTTGCGAGGGGTTGTTCTGTGGTGCGGGGCGAACCCTCTGTAGAGGTGGTGTCGATCCCTTGAGGGAGTGACTAGCCGTCGATGTGCCCTGTTTGCTCAATAAATCCGGGGCACCTCCCCAAAGGCAGCTTGGTGGCACTCACTGGGTTTTAGTGGGTAGAGCTACGTCCACCTTACCATGTTTCGGGCACAGCACGTCCCACATAGTCGCCTGAGTAGACCCTACTCACCCGCAGGATGCCTAAGAGCATTCCCGGCGTAAAAGAAAAAAAAAGCTAGAACACAAAGTCAACAGATATCGTCGATCGTGGTAATCCTTTACGGGCGGCCTATGCCATCTGTAGTAGTTTCATTTGGCATGGATTTCCTCGCGACTATCCCTCCATACGACCGTTGACTAATAAGCAAAAATAGCAAAAAAAAATCCATAATATATAGAAAGCCTTTAATAAAGAAGTTAAAGCATTACATATTTTAGCTATTAGTTTGAAGCTAGTTACTATTTTGCCCTGAAGGCATGACTCTCAATATTCACAGTAAACAACTTGCTAATATTTGGTCGGATGTTAACCGGTATCCCCATTTAGCGTACCATGTTCATTTACTTATTTTAGTGTTGAAATAATAAGAAATTAAATAAAATTGACGTCCTTCGAGGGTCGAAATTCAACCTTAATCCGACAATTTTTATTAAAACTCTTTTATCGTCTGTACATTGTACTCGATGGTGTTAAAAAGAACGAAGTGAGACACAATATAAACAGTCATAAGGCCAATAATAACAAAAAAGTAAACTGTTTATACGGGAAATGTTTTATTTTCTTCTATGCATTTATAAAAATATTTTACATATTAGGTAAATAATAATATAATAATAATAATTATAATACTACCCATATAGTTAATATACCTTAGGTATATTAACTTTATGATATGACCTGTCTTCTTTTCTCTATAGTCTATTTCAATTATTCTGACACGTCTTCGTACACGCAATCAAAGAGGTAGGAATGTCACGCAATTAACATTTTTCTTTACAGATTAATATACAGTAATAGGATACTTAATATTTTTATAATCTTTAAATTCACAATTTTTTATAAACTAACATGTTTTCATTCATTATTTTTAATATTAAATAAATATATAATTCAAAATTAAAATGCTATCATGACTAAATTTTCATCAAATTGTTAGTGTTTCGATTGGTCGGTAAATCGACGTAATTCCTGCGTAAATTGGTCGGCAACATTCAAATTCTTGAGGCCTTGACTCGGTTAGCCAAATCCTGAAATGTCAGCACAATTTCTACCAATGTTACGTTTTAACCGTAGGCTCCGTAGGCATAATAAAACCCCATCACACGAAATACTTTATAAAATCTTTATTGTTATTTTCTAGATAATAAAAGTGATTGAATACTTTGAGTTGAAAATAAAGTATTGTTAGCTTTTAATAAATATTATGTGATGCTAATACTGAAATATAAACTTTCTTTACTTGGCAACGAGTAGCTAACTAAATAACCTTAGATTTCTGAATCCTGATTATCAAGACCCAAACATGAACAGAATGAAGGCAATTTCTGGAGCGCGCCAATGAAATCTAAATTTCATATGTAAAGAAATCTTATGATAAGAAGTTATCTAACCAACCAATATTCTGATAATACACTAAAAAGGTAATGGCATCTCGGCTGGTATCTAATACACTAGTAATAAGCATTTGCGATAAGGGTTCTTACACTTTTACGGCTTTATCACGCTCAAATTATATTACACCATAATCTATATATTACTTACATAATGTGGACATCTTCCTTCTTTCTTTTGTGTGTCGTTCTTTAAAGGTTTTATCTTAGAATTAAATACAAGCTTTTATAGCAAAGGAAATTGTATTAGTATTCTTTTCATTTACGTTTTCTGACTTCCTCATGCTTGTAAGCAATTATAAATTTAGCGGCTTTCGTTCGTATAATTTCACAAAGAGCATATACATAGCTTTATCTCGTTTTTAGGGTTCCGTAGCCAAATGGCAAAAAACGGAACCCTTTTAGATTGTCATGTCTCTCTGTCTGTCTGTCTGTCTGTCCGTCCGTATGTCACAGACACTTTTTTCCGAAACTATAAGAACTATTCTATTGAAACTTGGTAAGTATATGTATTCTGTGAACCGCATTAAGGTTTTGACACAAAAGTAGAAAAAAAAAACAATAAATTTTGGGGGTCCCTTAGATATTATACTTAGAACTGAAACTCAATTTTTTTTCATCAAACCCATAAGCGTGGGTATCAATGGATAGGTCTTCAAAAATGATATTGAGGTTTGTAGTACCATTTTTTTTTCTGAACTGAATAGTTTGCGCGGGAGACACTTCCAAAGTGGAAAAATGTGTGCAAGTAACTTCTAAAATAAGAGAATGATAAATCTGAAAAAAATATTTGATGTACATTACCATGCAAACTTCCACCGAAAATTGATTTGAACAATATCTAGTAAGTAGTTTTTTTTTATACGTCATAAATCGTCAACGGCAATTTACCTTTCATTCAATCAACTCAAATATATAAAAAAAACATTTAATTCCATAAACATAAACCATATGTTTTGTTAAAGTGGCTAATCTTGTATATTTAATGGTACGCAACCCTTAGTGCGCGAGTCCGACTAGCACTAGGCCGGTTTTTTTTTGTAATAAGACCGTATGTCACTAGTGGCGAAGTAGTTAGTCAACTTCTTTGCCGCACGATACAATGTATATCATTTAACACGATCTCTGTGTTTTTATATTAATCGAAATCTTTACCTAATATGTA
Source organism: Helleia helle (assembly GCA_963853865.1). Classification (NCBI taxonomy): domain Eukaryota; kingdom Metazoa; phylum Arthropoda; class Insecta; order Lepidoptera; family Lycaenidae; genus Helleia; species Helleia helle. The sequence continues at coordinate 9,995,927 of OY971418.1, read as the reverse complement.
AATGACTTTCCAAGAAGCTAGATGTGGTATAAAAGGTACCACTAAAAACTATTAATTAAATGAATTTAAAATAGGGTTTGGAATTCGGTTTTGGTGCGGTAGCGCCCGTAGCGATGTTTGATACGTCAATGCGAAACTCGTGCTGCGGTTTCAGATCGCTGAATGGCTGCAGATCTTTTGTTTTGGCGACCTATTAGGAGACCCTGATGTATATTGCTTTGGCATTTAACATTAATGGTTTTCCTTTTTTATATTTATTTACTGGATCCTAAATAAGTCTTTTCTATGAATTCAAATCATTTTTGGTTTAAATCAGATGTTAAAATTACGAAAAAACTACCAAACAAATATATTTTGAATAACAAAAAAAACCCTGACTTGATAGACTAATGTATATATGTAAATTGCTTACCTCAAATTTTTACTTTTGATGACATAGAAGAAGCGGGTAAAATCTGTAATTAAAATTTGCATGTTAGTCGTTTTTATAAAGTAATTATTATTGAACTTAAGGTAACCTTTTTCAACCTAATAATTACGCAGTAAGATTACTCAGTAAAAGCAGCACCTCTGTTATTACTTAATTAAAAGCTTTGTATAATCTGTTACTTTATATACTATATGAGTGGCATAAAATTTTCCACTTCAACACTAATTTGGGAAAAGATATTTTTTAACTTTTTTATGTTTGTTGGATAGGCTAACGAACAGACGGGCAACATGATGGTATGTGGTCAGCGTCGCCCATGAACATAAACATGTTAACCTGAGACTAGGACTTTATGTGTTGCCTATCTTGAGACATAAGATGTTAAGTCTCTGTGCCAGTAATTACACTGCCTGTCATGCCCTTCTCTCCGAAACACAGCAAAGCTGTTTCAAGAGAGAAACAAGGCCGTGGTACCCATGCAGACGGGAGCGCGGCACTGCGCAACCCTCCCACCAGACGATTTTGGCCTAAAAAACAGCGGACCAACTACTTGATGGTAAATTGTCAACATCAAGGTAGTGCCATGCTGCTTTGCAGCGGAATTGAGCCGGCACGACCGGGGTGGTACCTCTCTCTCACATAACACAGGTGTCAAGTGAGAGCTATGATGTCGCGTTTCGTGCGGTTCATGAGTTTCCGGTGGTCCATTGGGGGGTATAGGGAAAACGAGCCCACCTTTTCCCTATCGCATTTGCATAACATTTTGGTTATGCGGATGACAATGGGCGTCGGTAGTCACCTGCTCTGTTGCCTCCTTGTGACATAAAAAAACGTTCCCCACGAACAAAAAACAGCCTGAATAGTTCTGGTCTAGTATATTAATTGCCTATGCCAGTACAGGTTAAGTCTCACTACCAGAAAGCTATACTAATATAAAGAATAGAATAGAAGCTGAAGAGTTTGTTTGAACGCGCTAATCTCTTTAAATGTTCAATGTTAGATATACCATTTATCGTGAAAGGCTTAGGCTATATAACATCACGCTGTGACTAACAGTAATTAAGTTGAGTAAGTTAATTACTGTTAGTCACAGTTACGCGGACAAAGCTGCGGGCAACAGCTAGTAAATAAACAAAATACTATGAAAAATCAAAACATAATCATCATCAAAATACTACTGGTGATATTTAAATCGTTTTATAAATATGACACACATTTACATTATTGTTTAGTTCAAAATACCAGAGACATGAAACACGCTTGTATAAATCGCAATATATTTTCAAATTGAATTCATGAAATAAATTCAATTTTCTAAAAGTATTTTTTGAGATTAAGCACATTCTGTAGAATGAACTAATTTCATTTTATTTCTTTTACGACATTTACCGTGAATCTCGTTTTGTTTTATTCTCTCCTGCAAAATTTACATGATTTATAAACATGGGGATCAGATTTTATGTTAATTTACAGCTAAAACACAATAATGGAATATGCATACAAATTACAATTTTATCTGTAAGCATATTTCATACTCTACAATATGTCAGTTGCTATGTAAAAGTGATGAGGATAACATCCTCATCACATTTACATAGCAACTGACACAGATCTAATTTATGTAGGAAAACTACAAGTTTTTTTGAGTTCTGCAATAGGTTATCTCCCTTGCAACGTCAGCCAAAAATTGGCTTCTTGACAATTGCAACAACAATAACTAAAGAAAGTCGTGTTTTATTAGTCCAACATGGCTAGGAACATTTTTCGAGAGAAGTGGATAATAAAATTACTAAAGCCTAATTTGAGTTTAATTTATGGACGTTCTAGCCCTAGGTAACTTTTAATTTACTTATCCAATAACAGTCATTCGTACTTTCGGACATGTTTAATTCTGAATTGTTTTAAAAACTCCTTTTTCGACTTTAGTAATTGGCAATTTGGCAATTTAATCCGAATATAGGACATCGATGGCATTGTATTATCCTTATAATATATCCAGAAATACCTAGATGAATTTCCATTGCTGCAGGCCCCTAGCGATGTCATACCCAAAACGTATGTATTCAACAAACAATACAAAATCCAACTTTTCGAGTCCCCATTAACAAACTCAACCTCTAAGGAGCTGAGTATTTACGCAGACGGGTCGAAAACACAACAAGGAACAGGTGCAGGGGTCTTCTCAGAAGAACTAAACCTCCACCTGGCTGTACATTTGGGCAAACACAACTCCGTCTTCCAGGCAGAATGTGTTGGTATAGCCCAAGCAGCGAGAGCCATAATAGAGCGGAAAGTAACAGGGTATCCCATAAGGATCTTATCCGACAGTAAGGCGGTACTCCAAGCACTAAACTCATACACAACAAACTCGGGCCTAATTCACGAATGCCACTGTTACCTCGAAAGAGCATGTCAACTTAACACAGTGACCCTTCAATGGATAAAAGGCATAGTGGCTCAAGAGGTAATGATGCAGCAGACGAGCTGGCCAAACGTGGAGCAAAATATGGAGGTCAAAGGTAATGAACCAATGACCCCGCTACCATATAGCCAGTTAAGGGCATGGGTGAGAATGCACGCAAACACACAATACAGAGAGCTCTGGACGAGCAGGGACGATGCAACAAGACAAGCAAGGGAAGCGATGCCAATAGGCAACCCACGCGTCTCTCGTCAATTAATGCTCTTAAAACGATCAGGAAGAAAGAAGAAGAAACGAGGAAGAAACAGCAGCCCATGTACTACTGGAGTGCACAGGAGTAGCACCGCTACGGGTTGCCCATCTCGGATGCCCGAGAACGCTCCCGGAGATTCGCGCCGTTGTCAAGAGACTGCTAGCATTCTTGCGGGAGCTTAACTGGCAGTAGGGAGTGCTTCAGGCTCACAGCACGCAAAATAGGCGCAAAAGTGTCGAGTTGCGGAAACCAGCCTGACCTCAAGTAACAAGTAACAAGTAAATCCAAAAATACCTATCTAAAATATGTGGGCGGCGTTGTAAGCCGTAGAGTCAAGAACGGTGTGGATCTGGTCGGACTAATGTATTGAATTACGTCCACAAGGCCGTTTTCCTTCTACTTTGACGGTCACGATGAGCTTTTTGAGGTTGTCACCGTCGTTCTTTACAATGTAATATAAGTATATGAGGATTAGGCACTCAAATGACAGCCGCGATTAAATATTGAGTTCTTGCAAAATAGAGACGTTAGTCCAAAATACTATCCAAGAGATACAGAGCATCTTTTTCCAGCACCACATCTCAAAAACGTCAATGCATTTGCAGTCTGCAGCTTTGTATTGTCCAAAATTTAGCGCCATACGAAAAGATTGAGAAGGCTGGTTTTGGTTTTTACGGAAATATTGCGATATCTCCAGAATTTGCAAGCTAAGACATGGCGCTCTTATCCATGCGAGTTCTCCTGTGCACTACCTTCTCGCACGAACTCTCGTTACTGATGTTGGAGCCCAGGTAGATAAAGTTATCCACTGTTTCTAGGTCCAATGCGTCAATAACTATCAACCTCCGTTTCCTCCTCTGTCTACCACCATGACTATAATTTTGGGCCTGTATAAGGAAAATTCCATCACCATCACCATGCTAATGGCCCAAAGGCTCTAACGCTTCATCGGATTAGTGTAAGCCGATTTGGCTCACTTAAAATTGATTATTATTGGGGGGTTGCCCCCCCCCCCCAACCGTAAAGTCTACGACCCCATGGCCTCCTGGCGTCGGATTGGGTACTCGCAGGTACGTCTTATTATAAACTATCCATAGGCGTTGAACAGAATGGGCGATAAAAAAAAAGGTTTGAAATCCTTTTATCGACTTTTACGCACCCTTATTAGAGCTATGTATGGTAATAATGTAAGTAGGGCAATAATATGATTTGGTACTCTAAGTTCTTCAAGGACTTTTCATAAGCAGACCCAATTGACATAGTCGAAAGTTTTGCTGTAGTCGACGAAACACATTATCACTAGCGTATCAAACTCGTATGCCTTCTAAATGAGCTGTCTCATATTGAGAATCTGCTCTCGAGTGCCCTTGCCCTTCACGAAACCTGCTTGCTACTGCGGAACTGACCAATCCAGGAAATTGCGAATGCGATTGTTGAGAATATAGAGCAAGATTTTGCTGGCATGTGAGATAAGGGGCAAGATTCGATAATTGCTACAGCTTTTAGTTGTTCCTTTCTTGTACAACGAAAGAATTAAAGATTCCGTCAAGTCTTGCGGCCAGTCACCTTTTTCTCAGGTTTGTGAGCTGATACTGTATAGTGTCGTCACACCCATAGCTTTATTTATCAGAAATACTAAGGGCTAATAAAAAACCTACAGCTGCTTATACTTATATTGTGTAGTTGTTAGCTTGTTCGATAGCTCCATCGCTTTTGCCCTAACCAATGACATTGTAACAAGTGACAACAATTATTTTACATTTATGTATAAAATTTTCACGTCACGTTGTTTGCCTGCGAGGAACTCGTAATCGAAAATTGATGCAGGGATTTTAATGACGGCTATGATGTGCAGTTAGGTACAAGTTTGAGACTTAATATGATAAAAAGGAACTGACGTTCCTTCTTTCCCGGCGTAAAAGAAGTGGTATAGACGTCTGTCTATACCACTTCTTTTACGCCGGGAAATGCTCCGAAGCATCCCGCGGGCCACGCTGCGTCCGAAAGGTGGTAAGGTGGACGCAGCTCTACCCACTAAAATCCGGCAAGTGCCGCCAATGCCGCCTTTGGCGAGGTGCCCCGTATCTGTTGAGTAAACAGGGCACCTCGACGGCTAGTCAGTCCCTCATGGGACCGACGCCACCTTCACAAAATGGTTGTCCCGCACCATAGTACAACCCCTCCCAACGTCTGGGCAATACATTGGGGTGAGGTTCCCATCCTCGCCCCTTGTCCACCTGCTCTTTTTTCCCCTCTTCTTACAAGAGGGGTACAGCAGCCTCGAATTAACAAGCTTCGCCAAAGGTGCTTGGGTTCACCATAGACTACTAAGCCTCACCGCCACGACAAGGCTTGTACCATGGTAGGGTGTCTTGACCACTAGTAGACTACAATACAAACGTAAGTTCCAACAGACAAGATTGAATATGTTGATCGTACTTCTCGTTTCCCGTACCTACTATAGTTGCCTCGTGGAAAACTTGCTTGGGATCCCATTATTAAAATTATCAAATTAAATCCAAGCATAATATGTCACAGATTAAAGATACAGTTAGCACTTTCTGCGTAGATAGGACTAACCAAAATAATAGGTCTTTACCTATGAAATTGCCGTTCTGCAGTACTAGCCATTTCAAATCAAAATAATTTTTGTTTGGCTAAGAATTCTAATTTCAAATTAATTTTATTTTAAAAACATGGAATTCTTTTTCCAAAATTAGTCATTTGTTTATTGATTAGTGTTACATTTTCATCGCATTTCTTCATCTTTTGCGTCATCAATGGATATGTTAAAAATGTGGCAGCAACGCGGCACAAGCGACACGCAACATCAACGACGTTTACGGAACTAACACTACAAACCAACGCACCACCTGTTATTGGTTTGCTCGCTTCCGTTCTGGATATTTCGACCTGAAAAATGAACCTCGCGGTCGTCCAAAGACTTTGGTCGACAATGACGAATTAAAGGTGATTGTGAAAGCTGATAATACACAATCTACGGCTGAATTAACAGCAGCTTTCGACGTTAGCGTCAAAACAATATTGGCCCATTATAATAAAACAATTTTTTACGGATTTTATCGCGGTTTATTAAGATTTTTACAAGCCCGACGTTTCGGATACTTTACAGCAACCATGGTCACGGGAGGACTGAGGTGTCATACGTCCTATTATTACAAAGTTATTTGAAACTACCCTATGATACATCAATATTTTGGTACATATAGCTGATTTAAAACACCGTCGCTACACTAAGTCTGCCATCTGTGAACATAGTCTTGACAAAGCTCGCCATTATATCAGATTTGATAAACCACAAGTCCTCGCAAAAGAACACAGATTCCAACCAAGGATGATCCGTGAGGCTATTGAAATTAAAAAACATCCTAATTTCAATAGAGAAGATGGCTGGCTTCTACCACCTGCTTGGGATCCCATTATTAAAATTATCAAATCAAAATCCAAGCATAATATGTCACAGATTAAAGATACAGTTAGCACTTTCTGCGTAGATAGGACTGACCAAAATATTGATGTATCATAGGGTAGTTTCAAATAACTTTGTAATAATAGGACGTATGACACCTCAGTCCTCCCGTGACCATGGTTGCTGTAAAGTATCCGAAACGTCGGGCTTGTAAAAATCTTAATAAACCGCGATAAAATCCGTAAAAAATTGTTTTATTATAATGAGTGAAATTCGCGTAAACATTAGAAAACAATATTGGCCCATTTGTGTCAAATTGGCAAGGTAAAAAAGCTTGACAAATAGGTGCCCCACGGACTCAATGATCGCCAGCGCGAAGTACGCGTCGAGACGTGCCTTGCACTGCTTAACAGACACACAAATGAAGGAATTTTGAACCGCATTATTACCTGAGATTAAAAATGGCTACTGTTTTATAACCGCAAGCGCTCAGCAAGTTGGTTGGATTCTGGTTCAGCACCTAAACAATGCCCTAAACGAAAACTTACCCCTAGAAAAGTGATGGTCACTGTTTGGTGGTTTAGCGCCGGTGTGATTCATTACAGCTTCTTACCAAACGGGGTGAGCATTACTGCAGATGTGTACTGTGAAGAACTGAACACAATGATGGAGAAGCTGGCACGTCCAACCAGCATTGGTCAATCGCTCGTCTCCGCTGCTCCTGCACGACAACGCGCGACCTCATACTGCAGAGCAAACGGTCTCCAAGTAGCAAGAACTGGGGTTGCAAGCTCTCCGTCATCCGCCCTACTCACCAGACCTTGCGTCTCTACTTTTTCCAGAATTTGGATAACTTTTTGGCGGGAAAAAAATTCAATACCCGAGAGGCAGTACAAAATGCCTTTGAAGAATTTTTTGCCTCCTGTCTAGCTGATTTCTTTAAGAAGGGCATCAATAAACTGCCACTGCGTTGGCAAAGATGCATTGATTGCATGGGTGATTACCTCGATTAATACAAATAAAAAACACTATAAAAAAAATCGTTTAAATTTTTTCATACAAAACGGCAATTTCATAGGTAAAGACCTAATATTGATGTATCATAGGGTAGTTTCGAATAATTTTGTAATGATAGGACGTATGACATCTCAGTCCTCCCGTGACCATGGTTTGCTGTAAAGTACCCGAAGCGTCGGGCTTGTAAAAATCTTAATAAACCGCGATAAAATCCGTGAAAATTGTTTCATTATAATGAGTGATATTCGTAAACATTAGAAAACAACTTCAGTAAGGATGAAAATTCAGTAAGGATGACCATATTGTTTTCTAATGTTTACGCGAATTTCACTCATTATAATAAAACAAATTTTTTTTTACGGATTTTATTGCGGTTTAATAAGATTTTTTACAGTCCTCCCGTGACCATGGTTGCTGTAAAGTATCCGAAACGTCGGGCTTGTAAAAAATCTTATTAAACCGCGATAAAATCCGTAAAAAAAATTTGTTTTATTATAAGGATGACCATCTTTACAAACCAATACTCCTCCGTACCTCGGAAAATACGTTAAGCCATTGGTGCCGACTGTCATTCGTGGATCTTTGACAGTTGTTACGGGCCGTCAGAAGCTCGAAAGTCTGACACTTACCACTTATCACTTACCACTCCAGTCTCACCACGGGATATCGTATTACCCAGTTACGGGGTTGTGGAGGTCAGATAGGCAGTCGCTCCATTTAAAATACTGGTAACCAGCTATATCCAGATAGACTGGAAGCCGACCCTGTTATTTGTCAAACATATTTGTACTGCCATTACCAAACATCCCTTCTCCATAATGCTTCCGAGGATGTTGATATTTGAATTAGTATATGTTTACTGACTTCTCTCTTAGCACTTAGGGTCCTGAATTTTAGATCCTTGCAATTATAATAATTAATGTTGGTCTTACTTAGCATGAATTTCATTCCTAACTCCTTTATTGGAGTGTCATCTCATTTTATATTGATATTGTACGTATCCAGAGACCTTTTCTTATTAAGAAAAATAGGACTTCATGAGAAGGTAGTCAGATGTAAAACATTTATGTTAATCTTTAGACGGCTGGACCGATTTTGATGATTTTTTTTTGTGTGAGTTCAAGGGGATTCGAGGATGGTCATAGATTCACAAAAAAAAATATTTTGTACCAGGACAACGTCTGTCGGTGCCACTAGTATAAGAATAAATATTTAATAATAGTCTGTAACGAAACGGACGCGATGACAACGTCATGGCGATTTACGTCGCGGCATTCGAGTCGATTTTACTGCTAAGACGCGCCATGATTCTTTTGATGGCCGTCTGGCCATGTGATCATGCTTCAGGATACTAAGCAGATCGCGGGTTCGAATTCCGCCATGTGTAGATAATTTGTATGGTCTGCACTGGGTCATATTTCACATCAAATATAGTAACCATGAACTGCTGGAATACCAGACACTGTAATAATGTAATAACTAGTGATGTAATGTAATGGAGGACAAGCTTTATGTATCATGAATGGGTACCATTTATTTCTGCGGGCTATACAAAAAATTACTAAGATAAGGTTGTTATGGAAAGTTTGGCAGAATGTTACTACTGGTTCTAACATCTTCAATATTTGGTCTCAACGTAGGTCATCCGTCCTGACACTAAATCTAGACTGACTTTTTTCCCATAATAATAATATCAACCCTTATAATATAATCCACTGTTGAGTACGGGTCTCCTCCTCAAAATCAGCCGAGTAAGTTGTTTCGCCAAAGTTCACCGATGCGCTGGCCCAATGCGGGTTGGTGAACTTCACACACCTTCAGAGCGTTTTAATCTCACTGGCATGCAGGTTTCCTGACGATGTTTTCCTTCACCTGCGAGCAAGCGATGGTCTCGTGTTCTGGGACGACATTAACCACTTTCCTTGGTGTCAGTTATCATCTTGGTTGAATACTAGCTGTTGCCCGCAGCTGCGCGTTATCTTAGATTTACAGTCGGACCAGGATTGATAATGATTATTTTTATGACCAAAGTTACTCCTTATAACATCAGCTATCTTCCAATGAAAGTCCTATCAAAATCGGCCCAGTCATCGCAGAGATTAGCCGGAACAAACAGACAGCCAGACAGACACACAAAAGTAGTAAAAAACCGGCCAAGTGCTAGTCGTACTCGCGCACAAAGGGTTCCGTACCATTACATAATATACAACATTAGACACTATAACAAAAATTAAGGTTTAAGTTTTTGGAATTAAATGTTTTTTTATATATTTGAGTTGATTGCAGGAAAGGTAAATTGCGGTTTACGATTTATGACGTATAAAAAAACTACTTACTAGATCTTGTTCAAACCAATTTTCGGTGGAAGTTTGTATGGTAATTAATGTACATCATAATATATTTTTTTAGTTTTATCATTCTCTTATTTTAGGAGTTAAAGAAGGGGGGGGGGACACATTTTTCCACTTTGGAAGTGTCTCTCGCGCAAACTATTCAGTTTAGAATAAAATGGTATTAGAAACCTCTATATCATTTTTGAATACCTATCCATAGATACCCTACACGGATGGGTTTGATGAAAAAAATTTTTTTTGAGTTTTAGTTCTTAAGTATGGGGACCCCCAAAATTTATTGTTTTTTTTTGTGTCAAAATCTTATGAATAATGAGTGAAATTCGCGTAAACATTAGAAAACAAAATGTTATTTTGGAATATGTATCGTGTATACATCCATATGCAATAAATAAAAAGCGGATATTTTTTAATATTACAAACAGGCATTCCAATTTTATTTATCTGTATACAGATACTAACTTTGAAATATTCTTCGGAACAAAATCCAACATTCCATCATTATACCTGGATGGAGGCGGAATAAAAAATGATCGGGCACCTCTGGAATATTAAAGTTTGGGCTCCTCTGACTTACGACCTTATATCAATTTAAATATACGGCTGCTATAATTCACGTACTAGCCTTCCTTCCTTTTAGCCCCTTCCCATTTGTCTTTAATTTAAAATATTACCTTTAAATTACTGTCTTACATATTGTGTAAAGTTTAATTTAAGAATCACACACGCTAATTAATAATATAAAAAGTAAAAAACATCTCTTTAGATTAATAATATTAAAATAAACATGAGCTCTGTTAGGTTTATAATATTAAATAAAATATGCTCCAGGGTGACATGATGATTTTCGGAAATCGTCACACCAAACGATTTTCGGACGGCAGCCGGCTAAATTTAGAACCATGTGGTGGAGTTTTGGCCCTCTTGGCGTTCATTGAAGGGTATAGCATATCAGATAGGAAGTCTAGCAGTAAAAGATATATAGGCTAATGCTGTTTTTAATAAGTTCTGATGAGAAGATTATGCTCTTCTACTATCATCACATTTTGCTGCCAATTTATATCGTACGTCAAGTATCCCAAAGCCGGTATGCAGTTCAGAGATCAACCAATCTAAGTAAGAATATTACTGAAGTCATATTCTTAATATATTATTTTTAAAGGTTTGAAATATCTCATATCAATAAAATTTTTGTTCATTGCATTCATTTTCATTACAAAAATAATATATGCATTGCTTACAAATCTGATACATTTAAATAATGTAGATTTCATAACAAGTGCATTGTGTTATTATGCTTTTGTCAAATTTACAAACAAATTGGCTGCTATTTCATCGGTTTATTTAGGTATAAATACTCGAATTCGTGTTTCATTCTAAGTGGGTTTGTAAAATATTTTTACCTTTCATATCATTGCATTCAACTTCATAAATTCGAAAAAATATGCACCAATAAACTATAGAACAAATTTTTGAGAGCAAATATTAATATTTGCTTGAACACAGGCTTGGGCACATACCCATATTTCATGATCACTTCGGAGATTATACTGTTGAATTTTCAGTTTACTATGTGACGAAAAAATGACACCTGATGAAGCCAAAGTATGAATAAAGGATGTTCCGGAGGGAGGCGTCTGCGTGAATACCACGATCATGCTTACTTGTCCCTGGAAACAGCTTTGTTGTGTTTTAGCATCGAGCATTAAACCGGAATATAGCGGTAATGTTGTGTTTTAAATATGAAAATTCGCCAAATTCGTGCTGCGACGCTGCGCTTCGATTAGCCGACTGATGGCCATTGATGGAAGATTGGCCGATGGGACGTACAATACAGATCACTGGTTGGTTGAATTGCTATTACGTCAGTGATAAATCACTGACCAGTTTCGGAATTATATGACCCACAATACTACTCTATCCGATCATATGCTCGATATATTTCATAAAGGAGGGCAAGGGGGCAGTATAATAATTGCTGACACTGAAACTTTAGGTCTTACTTCATATGAGCCGTACTATGAAAAAGAGGCATTTGCCACTTTGTTATTGTGCTTTTTTGTCCTATATAAAACGCATAGACCCAAAATTATATTACTGAAAAATTTTGTACTTATTTGTTTTAACACTACGAAAAAATATTCTTTTAATATTATTGTATTGTTTCGTGTAATAGCACCCCTTGTAAATCGCTTCTTCCGGTTAATATAACAGAAGTATTATCTGTAAGTAGCTAGTTTAAGTGACGCTTACACATTATGTATACAACGTTATTTTAATGGCAACATTGGCGTGTGGTTTAAAATAAGTTTGGTCATTCGGCATGTAATTGTAAGTGCCCTTTTAGCACGCAATCGCGTGAGACCACAACACCAGCAGGGAGAACCCTACCGTGAGTAACTTTACTATTTATTACGCTTTGAATCATAATTTTAAAATCATCTAAAGGACAGTTCATAAAATAAATAATAAATGAATTCTCATATTCTTTTTTAACGATTATGCGAATTTCACATTTAATGAAACAGCATTTTAAAAATTTTGAATATAGTTGTTTCATTATAATAAATAATTTCTTTATGTAGCTATTTATTCTCAATAGATTCAATATTTTATCTATTGTAAAATTGTTGGTGGCGGGCCACCAACCGTGCGACCTTGTCCAGTACTACCAGTCGGCGAACTTGGCAACTTTTATAAACCAAAAGTGAGCCGAAGGGCTCACACTAATCCGATGTAGCATTAGGGCCTTCGCGCCGTTAGCATAGATCCATCCGAAAAAAAACCTGGTTTTGTTGACTCAGGGAAATGTTTATGGATGTAGACGGACTCGCACTTGGGCAGTGCATACCCAAACTAAAACCACTGCGAGCGCCTTAAGCCAGATCTGCAGGCAACAGAAGCAGCTCAGCGACGATATTGCATGGCTGCTTTTTAATGGAACTTAGCAAAGTCCTCAAAATCATGAGAATCACAAGTAAGAATTACGTGCAAACATTCGGTTTATTTATGACCAACTTCTGCTTGCAGCTTAGCCCGTCTTTGTGTACAGCCGTATCAGAGTTCATGACGATTATTTTATTTTGAAAGAAGATGAGATTTTTCAAGATTATTTCCTATAACCAAACTCTTAATTACATTAGTATAAATAACAATCAACATAACATCAACTATAGCTTTCTTCTAATTTCAATTTACTCCAAAATGTAGAAAGCTATATTTTAACAAAGCCATTATTATCTGACTATTCCGGTTTAACTAAGCGTTCGGTGAATTTATTAAAACTACACCAATTTTGAGCAGTCGCAAGGTGAGTTAGTGGAGCATTTGTTTATCCCAACAGTAGCAAAATGGACTATTATTCAAACAACTAGCCATAACACCGAGGTAATAAAGATACGACCATTTAAATCCTCGCTTTGTTTTCAAGCTTTACACTTTAGTGTAAGGGGATTTTCAGTGCCTTCATGCTTACAACTAATAAACGATATGAGTACTAATTATGTCATACTATATATTAGTTACTTTTGTACGTGTATTAGTTGTGTGTATAACTCTTATTTATTAAACTAGCAACGCCCCGCGGTTACGCCCGCGTACTTCACATTGCCGTGGGAATACAGGGATAAATATGCCTATATGTTATTCTGATGTATAATCTTTGTTATTGTAAAGTTTCATTAAAATCCTCGGAAAATACGTTAAGCCATTGGTGCCGACTGTCATTCGTGGATCTTTGACAGTTGTTACGGGCCGTCAGAAGCCCGAAAGTCTGACACTTAACACTTATCACTTACCACTCCAGTCTCACCACGGGGTATCGTATTACCCAGTTACTGGGTTGTGGAGGTGGTCAGATAGGCAGTCGCTCCATTTAAAATACTGGTAACCAGCTATATCCAGATAGACTGGAAGCCGACCCTGTTATTTGTCAAACATATTTGTACTGCCATTACCAAACATCCCTTCTCCATAATGCTTCCGAGGATGTTGATATTTGAATTAGTATATGTTTACTGACTTCTCTCTTAGCACTTAGGGTCCTGAATTTTAGATCCTTGCAATTATAATAATTAATGTTGGTCTTACTTAGCATAAATTTCATTCCTAACTCCTTTATTGGAGTGTCATCTCATTTTATATTGATATTGTACATATCCAGAGACCTTTTCTTATTAAGAAAAATAGGACTTCATGAGAAGGTAGTCAGATGTAAAACATTTATGTTAATCTTTAGACGGCTGGACCGATTTTGATGATTTTTTTTTGTGTGAGTTCAAGGGGATTCGAGGATGGTCATAGATTCACAAAAAAAAATATTTTGTACCAGGACAACGTCTGTCGGTGCCACTAGTATAAGAATAAATATTTAATAATAGTCTGTAACGAAACGGACGCGATGACAACGTCATGGCGATTTACGTCGCGGCATTCGAGTCGATTTTACTGCTAAGACGCGCCATGATTCTTTTGATGGCCGTCTGGCCATGTGATCATGCTTCAGGATACTAAGCAGATCGCGGGTTCGAATTCCGCCATGTGTAGATAATTTGTATGGTCTGCACTGGGTCATATTTCACATCAAATATAGTAACCATGAACTGCTGGAATACCAGACACTGTAATAATGTAATAACTAGTGATGTAATGTAATGGAGGACAAGCTTTATGTATCATGAATGGGTACCATTTATTTCTGCGGGCTATACAAAAAATTACTAAGATAAGGTTGTTATGGAAAGTTTGGCAGAATGTTACTACTGGTTCTAACATCTTCAATATTTGGTCTCAACGTAGGTCATCCGTCCTGACACTAAATCTAGACTGACTTTTTTCCCATAATAATAATATCAACCCTTATAATATAATCCACTGTTGAGTACGGGTCTCCTCCTCAAAATCAGCCGAGTAAGTTGTTTCGCCAAAGTTCACCGATGCGCTGGCCCAATGCGGGTTGGTGAACTTCACACACCTTCAGAGCGTTTTAATCTCACTGGCATGCAGGTTTCCTGACGATGTTTTCCTTCACCTGCGAGCAAGCGATGGTCTCGTGTTCTGGGACGACATTAACCACTTTCCTTGGTGTCAGTTATCATCTTGGTTGAATACTAGCTGTTGCCCGCAGCTGCGCGTTATCTTAGATTTACAGTCGTACCAGGATTGATAATGATTATTTTTATGACCAAAGTTACTCCTTATAACATCAGCTATCTTCCAATGAAAGTCCTATCAAAATCGGCCCAGTCATCGCAGAGATTAGCCGGAACAAACAGACAGCCAGACAGACACACAAAAGTAGTAAAAAACCGGCCAAGTGCTAGTCGTACTCGCGCACAAAGGGTTCCGTACCATTACATAATATACAACATTAGACACTATAACAAAAATTAAGGTTTAAGTTTTTGGAATTAAATGTTTTTTTATATATTTGAGTTGATTGCAGGAAAGGTAAATTGCGGTTTACGATTTATGACGTATAAAAAAACTACTTACTAGATCTTGTTCAAACCAATTTTCGGTGGAAGTTTGTATGGTAATGTACATCATAATATATTTTTTTAGTTTTATCATTCTCTTATTTTAGGAGTTAAAGAAGGGGGGGGGACACATTTTTCCACTTTGGAAGTGTCTCTCGCGCAAACTATTCAGTTTAGAATAAAATGGTATTAGAAACCTCTATATCATTTTTGAATACCTATCCATAGATACCCTACACGGATGGGTTTGATGAAAAATTTTTTTTTTGAGTTTTAGTTCTTAAGTATGGGGACCCCCAAAATTTATTGTTTTTTTTTGTGTCAAAATCTTATGAATAATGAGTGAAATTCGCGTAAACATTAGAAAACAAAATGTTATTTTGGAATATGTATCGTGTATACATCCATATGCAATAAATAAAAAGCGGATATTTTTTAATATTACAAACAGGCATTCCAATTTTATTTATCTGTATACAGATACTAACTTTGAAATATTCTTCGGAACAAAATCCAACATTCCATCATTATACCTGGATGGAGGCGGAATAAAAAATGATCGGGCACCTCTGGAATATTAAAGTTTGGGCTCCTCTGACTTACGACCTTATATCAATTTAAATATACGGCTGCTATAATTCACGTACTAGCCTTCCTTCCTTTTAGCCCCTTCCCATTTGTCTTTAATTTAAAATATTACCTTTAAATTACTGTCTTACATATTGTGTAAAGTTTAATTTAAGAATCACACACGCTAATTAATAATATAAAAAGTAAAAAACATCTCTTTAGATTAATAATATTAAAATAAACATGAGCTCTGTTAGGTTTATAATATTAAATAAAATATGCTCCAGGGTGACATGATGATTTTCGGAAATCGTCACACCAAACGATTTTCGGACGGCAGCCGGCTAAATTTAGAACCATGTGGTGGAGTTTTGGCCCTCTTGGCGTTCATTGAAGGGTATAGCATATCAGATAGGAAGTCTAGCAGTAAAAGATATATAGGCTAATGCTGTTTTTAATAAGTTCTGATGAGAAGATTATGCTCTTCTACTATCATCACATTTTGCTGCCAATTTATATCGTACGTCAAGTATCCCAAAGCCGGTATGCAGTTCAGAGATCAACCAATCTAAGTAAGAATATTACTGAAGTCATATTCTTAATATATTATTTTTAAAGGTTTGAAATATCTCATATCAATAAAATTTTTGTTCATTGCATTCATTTTCATTACAAAAATAATATATGCATTGCTTACAAATCTGATACATTTAAATAATGTAGATTTCATAACAAGTGCATTGTGTTATTATGCTTTTGTCAAATTTACAAACAAATTGGCTGCTATTTCATCGGTTTATTTAGGTATAAATACTCGAATTCGTGTTTCATTCTAAGTGGGTTTGTAAAATATTTTTACCTTTCATATCATTGCATTCAACTTCATAAATTCGAAAAAATATGCACCAATAAACTATAGAACAAATTTTTGAGAGCAAATATTAATATTTGCTTGAACACAGGCTTGGGCACATACCCATATTTCATGATCACTTCGGAGATTATACTGTTGAATTTTCAGTTTACTATGTGACGAAAAAATGACACCTGATGAAGCCAAAGTATGAATAAAGGATGTTCCGGAGGGAGGCGTCTGCGTGAATACCACGATCATGCTTACTTGTCCCTGGAAACAGCTTTGTTGTGTTTTAGCATCGAGCATTAAACCGGAATATAGCGGTAATGTTGTGTTTTAAATATGAAAATTCGCCAAATTCGTGCTGCGACGCTGCGCTTCGATTAGCCGACTGATGGCCATTGATGGAAGATTGGCCGATGGGACGTACAATACAGATCACTGGTTGGTTGAATTGCTATTACGTCAGTGATAAATCACTGACCAGTTTCGGAATTATATGACCCACAATACTACTCTATCCGATCATATGCTCGATATATTTCATAAAGGAGGGCAAGGGGGCAGTATAATAATTGCTGACACTGAAACTTTAGGTCTTACTTCATATGAGCCGTACTATGAAAAAGAGGCATTTGCCACTTTGTTATTGTGCTTTTTTGTCCTATATAAAACGCATAGACCCAAAATTATATTACTGAAAAATTTTGTACTTATTTGTTTTAACACTACGAAAAAATATTCTTTTAATATTATTGTATTGTTTCGTGTAATAGCACCCCTTGTAAATCGCTTCTTCCGGTTAATATAACAGAAGTATTATCTGTAAGTAGCTAGTTTAAGTGACGCTTACACATTATGTATACAACGTTATTTTAATGGCAACATTGGCGTGTGGTTTAAAATAAGTTTGGTCATTCGGCATGTAATTGTAAGTGCCCTTTTAGCACGCAATCGCGTGAGACCACAACACCAGCAGGGAGAACCCTACCGTGAGTAACTTTACTATTTATTACGCTTTGAATCATAATTTTAAAATCATCTAAAGGACAGTTCATAAAATAAATAATAAATGAATTCTCATATTCTTTTTTAACGATTATGCGAATTTCACATTTAATGAAACAGCATTTTAAAAATTTTGAATATAGTTGTTTCATTATAATAAATAATTTCTTTATGTAGCTATTTATTCTCAATAGATTCAATATTTTATCTATTGTAAAATTGTTGGTGGCGGGCCACCAACCGTGCGACCTTGTCCAGTACTACCAGTCGGCGAACTTGGCAACTTTTATAAACCAAAAGTGAGCCGAAGGGCTCACACTAATCCGATGTAGCATTAGGGCCTTCGCGCCGTTAGCATAGATCCATCCGAAAAAAAACCTGGTTTTGTTGACTCAGGGAAATGTTTATGGATGTAGACGGACTCGCACTTGGGCAGTGCATACCCAAACTAAAACCACTGCGAGCGCCTTAAGCCAGATCTGCAGGCAACAGAAGCAGCTCAGCGACGATATTGCATGGCTGCTTTTTAATGGAACTTAGCAAAGTCCTCAAAATCATGAGAATCACAAGTAAGAATTACGTGCAAACATTCGGTTTATTTATGACCAACTTCTGCTTGCAGCTTAGCCCGTCTTTGTGTACAGCCGTATCAGAGTTCATGACGATTATTTTATTTTGAAAGAAGATGAGATTTTTCAAGATTATTTCCTATAACCAAACTCTTAATTACATTAGTATAAATAACAATCAACATAACATCAACTATAGCTTTCTTCTAATTTCAATTTACTCCAAAATGTAGAAAGCTATATTTTAACAAAGCCATTATTATCTGACTATTCCGGTTTAACTAAGCGTTCGGTGAATTTATTAAAACTACACCAATTTTGAGCAGTCGCAAGGTGAGTTAGTGGAGCATTTGTTTATCCCAACAGTAGCAAAATGGACTATTATTCAAACAACTAGCCATAACACCGAGGTAATAAAGATACGACCATTTAAATCCTCGCTTTGTTTTCAAGCTTTACACTTTAGTGTAAGGGGATTTTCAGTGCCTTCATGCTTACAACTAATAAACGATATGAGTACTAATTATGTCATACTATATATTAGTTACTTTTGTACGTGTATTAGTTGTGTGTATAACTCTTATTTATTAAACTAGCAACGCCCCGCGGTTACGCCCGCGTACTTCACATTGCCGTGGGAATACAGGGATAAATATGCCTATATGTTATTCTGATGTATAATCTTTGTTATTGTAAAGTTTCATTAAAATCCATTCAGTAGTTTTTGCGTGAAAGGATAACAAACATCCATACATTCTAACAAACTCATGTATATATTATTAGAAGGATTTATTTATACACAAATTCTCTATAAGATTCCTTTTTTAATTATGTATTATGATAATATCTCAATGCAAAATTTTCTTCTGGTTAACAAAGGTGTTGAACGGAGTGCCGATGACTTGTAGTCACTGGCAAAGTGGAAGGAAAAGCCGGGTGGCCACAACCATACATTGGTCTGATCATATCCGCACCACTATCAATACCACCGTCTACGATGTTCTCCGGGTGGACGGAGATAGGAAAAGTTGGCGTAACATCATGAGAGCCAAAGTCATGAATACGTCACCCTCAGACTTGAGGAGCACAACTGAAGGAGGAGGAGGAGTAGGAGGGTAAATGACAGACCAAAGAGTGTCTTATGTCATCCTAGCTGTTGTCCGCAGCTTCTTTCCTGTTAGCTTAGATTAACATCCGTATTCGAGCCGCCCGGCGTTGGACGCGGTCAAATGGAAGGAGCTGATATTGGAGCGCTCCAGCCCAGAGGTGAGAGCAGTATTCCATCTGCGTCTTGTATAATTGTAGGCAGTGTGAAGGCATGAAACACTGCCTCTAATGAGCACACAGAATTTTCAACTTGCCATCCAAAATTACAAACATATTTACCCCTTTATTATATTAGAAGCTAGTATTATACAAGCTGAAGCGATAAACGTGATCCTTCTCTTATCCAAAAATGTTTAGCGTCATCAATTTTTTTTATACAAACCTTGTCCTGTCCAACGGTAACCAAAACAAGAAAAAATATCTGATACGGTGCAGTGGTTCTCAAATTATGATTTATTTATATCTAAAGAATGTATCTAAGGTAACAAACATTAAAGACTAATAATCTCATAGTAATATACATACCAATCACATCTTCATAACCCTTCCGTCAAATCATCAAAAGGATGTTTACGGTTAGATAAATATTGAGGAAGATTTATGTGATTCTCTAGCGTTTACATTTCAATCTGTTTACGTAATAAGTTATATTTACTTTACTATTGCCAAACATATTTGAGACTGCAATTAAATTAACTTCAAGCCGCTTTAATCCAATATATTTAATATCAAAATTGTGTAATATCTTCAGAACACCATTAGGTATAGCTATTCATCATCTATCTCTTTGCATACTACCGGACGTTTTACCGCCTTGGTATAAACGGCAAGACCTCACCAAAGGCGGCATTAGTGGCACTCACCGGTTTTTAGTGGGTAGAGCTACGTCCACCTTCCCCACCATGGTTCAGGCCTTGACGTGGCGGTGGGGCTCAGTAGCCTAGGGTGAGCCCAGCACCATGGGCGAAGCTAATTGAGCCGACGGGGCTCTTTGTATCCCTCTTATAAGAAGAGGGGACAAAAGAGCAGGGGGCAAGGGGTGAGGGCGGTCCCATGTACGGTCCCGTTAAAGAAAAAAAAACGTCCACCTTACCAGCTTTCGGGCGCAGCGAGTCCCACATACCCGCTTAGAGAGACCCCCACTCCCCCGCGGGATGCCTCAAAGTATTTTCCGGCGTAAAAGAAAAAAAAAGGATCTATGAGATAACCTTCGAAACTATCATTCAATAGAAAAAATCTTTCATCAATATAATGCTACGATATCACTGAATGACGCTGTATGTAAATGATCATCATCAGTCCGAATACCGCTTTAAATGTAAGCTGACGCGGGCGAAGCTGCGGGAAACAGCTAATAGCATATTAATTGTATGTTCGCATATTAAAACATATAGGTAAATGGCGGCAGTTACATTCGGCGTATAATCTTTTACGTTACTATCTTACATAGAGCATGTGCTTCCACTATATTTGAAAACATCTGTGACATCGTTTATACGTACTATTATCCAAAAAATCCTCAAATTTCTTGGTTATTTTATTTTTCTTCTTGCTCCACCAAAACTCTTACCCGAATAAAACAACTCGCGAATTTACATGTATTTGGGAATATGTCGGAAATACATCTTTCTGTATAAAAACAGGCAATTATGTTAATGTAGGCTATTTCAACCCAAGCCATTTCGGGATGAGGCATATAAAGTTTTGCATTTATAATATCCGTGGGATTATTGTGGAAACGTCAATCGCATGGTAACGAAGGGAAGCTGGACAATCCATAATACTAATAGAAGGCGGTTTGATTTATTTGAATCGCTACAAGAATCGCTATAACTGTTATGTAACTTAATTATGTGTTGGTTTTATATTGATTTCTTTATTTGATTTAATTTAGTTTTAGAATTCATTTTTGGATTATAATTAACGGTAGCTTCCTGCTTTTATAAAACACAGCAAGGTTTCAAAAATTGTCACAATCACGGCGGAATTGTCCTTTTTTAAAGTTGGGTAAAATGTAGCATACAGACGTCCGACGGATCGATTGGAGGCGCTGCGGTGGAATAAACTTATACACAAACATACATCAAACATGACCTGCCTAAATCATAACCGTACCTTTGACGACCCAATCAGATGTGGGGAAACACATGTCTAACTAATTATTCCTTTAGCTAGGAATGGTGGATAAATACTGATGTCGAAACCATATAATAACAAAACACTATTCATATTACATCGACCCTTATATGTCCCACTGTTAGCCTCAAAATCAAAGGAGGAGGTGGGCATTGTTCACTTATGCGCTATTAATATTAAAATTGTATTTTTTGAATTTAGTGACGATGAATATCTCCAACACATACGGAAATTAACATTCCAGCACGGAAAATCCTATATAAATCTGTTAAAACGATATATTTCCCATAATTTTCTCAATAAAAAGTTATTTCTGAGCGCACATCAAAATGAACATGTGAAACTCGAATCATTCGATGTTCTAATAAATTACGTTTAATAAAAGTTGAACATTTGTTTTGAAGGCCAGTGAGATTAGTGTCGGAACAGGTCGGAGTGAACAAATAGGTCGTACCCTCATCAGCGAGCAGGACAGTCGGCGACGTCATTAGCGCCCTGTCACATTTATAGTGAAGTGCTAACGTTTATTTATATCTACAGTACATTGTTAGTCTGTGTACACTCAGACATAAAATTTGTTGTGTATATAATATTATGTTTTTGATTTTTTCTTTTCTAATGTTAACGCGAATTTCACTCATTATTATGAAACGATTTTACGGATTTTAAGGCGGTTTATTAACTTTTTTACATACCCGACGTTTCGGGTACTTTTCAGAAACCATGATCACGAGACGACTGAACGAACTTTGGGAAAAAGGCCATTCAATTTGTTTCATGTTAATGTTTTTGATTGTTAAAAAATTTCAAAGATTCCTTTCATAAACCCCTAAGAGGTCCATAAAAGGGGAGTTTTGGGGGTCCGTAAAATGTGAAGAAAATAATTATAAATATGTATAACAAGATTGTTACAACATAATATCCTACCTATCTTTAATTATGTACTTTTTATAAAAATCTATGAACAAAATCTATTAAGTCCCACAGTGCGTGATCGAATTTGTAAGGGATCCGCCAGATATTTTTAATTTTAAAAGTAGTATGTTACTTTTTTATGTTAGTTGGATAGGCAAACTGGC
The DNA here is from genome assembly GCA_963853865.1 of Helleia helle. Taxonomy (NCBI): domain Eukaryota; kingdom Metazoa; phylum Arthropoda; class Insecta; order Lepidoptera; family Lycaenidae; genus Helleia; species Helleia helle. The sequence continues at coordinate 9,973,222 of OY971418.1, read as the reverse complement.
AAACGTGCCACCTGATGGTAAGTGGTTGACGTCGCCCATGAACATAAACTAGTTTACCTGAAACGAGCCCAGGCAACTCATTTATGTGTTGCCTATCCTGAGACATAAGATGTTAAGTCTCGGTGCCAGTAATTACACTGCCTGTCTTGCCCTTCTCTCCGAAACACAGCAAAGCTATTTCACGGGAGAAACAAGCAAGATGGTGGTACCCATACAGCCGGGAGCGCGGCACAGCGCTTCCCTCCCACCGGTGGTACCACTACAACAAGGTTAAGAAACTATACCCTAAAGGATGTTGTATGTCGCATAATGGAAATATTATGTATTACTCTGATCTATTTGAGGCTAGTCACATACAAATCGTCCCAGCATACAAGTATTGAAAAAGAAAATATACACAAAATTTGTTCATTTCCTAATTCCTTGAGTACTGCAACAATGGCTCGTAAAACATGGGGAAAAAGAGCTGAATACAATGTTTCGAAGCATAAATAGGAATTTCCTACAAGTTTTTCACACTTATAGAGGATAAAAATATAAAGACAATAATTGTCTAACAAACCTACGTGCTACGTTTGAAATGGAAAAATAAAATATTTCCGATATTTCGTTATTTCGTTATTTGTGGTACTAAAAAGTATTTTATTTTATTAGAATATATTATTAGTAAAATGATATATATTAATAGTATATAGTAGTTATTGCGTTCAGGCCTTGACGTGGCGGTGGGGCTCAGTAGCCTAGGGAGCACCTTGGGCGAAGCCAATTGAGCTGAGGGGGCTCTTTGTACCTCTCTTATAAGAAGAGGGGACAAAAGAGCAGGGGACAAGGGGTGAGGATGGGAACCTCACCCCATTGTTCTGTCCCGACGTTGGGATGGGTTGTTCTGTGGTGCGGGGCAACCCCTTTGTGGAGGTGGCCTCGGTCCCTTGTGGGACTGTCTAGCCGTCGAGGTGCACTGTCAGCTTAACAGATTCGGGGCACCTTACCAAGGCGGCACTGGTAGCACTCGCCGGGTTTTAGTGGGTAGAGCTGCGTCCATTTACCATCTTTCGGGCGCAGCGAGTCCCACATACTCACCTGGGGAGACCCACTCCCCAGGCGGGAAGCCTTAGAGCATTTCCCGGCGTTAAAGGAAAAGTTATTGAGAATAGTGATAATAATTATTAATTAATATTGTAATGTAACTTTGTAATTGCTCTATGGTTAAGGTGTTATATTTCTGTTGTCTAATAAATAAATAAATATTACTATGTATGGATGCTATTTATTGTAACATACTTTTTTATAATTTACTTCAAACGTGTTAATATTTACGAAATTTACATATATTATATGCATACGAAACCATAACATAGCCCAAATATATTACGACCGAATCCTAACAAATTATTTATGATGGCGTCAGTTGAGAAAATAATCAGTCAGCAAAGACTAACGATGATCATTTGTTTCGAGAGACGTCATTCCTTCGGTCCTTCAAACGATGCTGAGATATTCAAGCTATATGGAAGCTCCAAGCGTTCGTTATTCGATTTCATCGAGCATATAACTGGATAGAGTTGTAATGTGAGCCATATAATTCCTAAACTGGTCAGTGATTTGTCACTGACGAAATAGAAATTCAACCAACCAGTGATATGTACTTCCCATCGGCTAATCATCCATCAATGGTCATCAGTCGGACAATTAGATCGCGGAACCGGCGCAGCGTCGTAGCATAAAAGGATTTTTTTTCTGTTAACGTATTTATATATAGATTTTCATAGATCCTTTAAAGTACAAACTTAGCCACAAATTTTTGCGTAAGGTCAACCACAAGTCAGTCAAAAAGTCAATTAAGGACATAAATAGTTCCGGGCTCACACAAACTTTTCCTAGCTCGGTACGGTAACTTTGATTTTAATTACATATTACACCGCCGTACACAGCATTACCTATTTAATTTGCTTTCCAATTAAGCTAGGAATACCATCTGGAAACTTATCTAAGAAAATCTTGTAAGCTGGATACGATAAGTAAATTAAAATATGGATTTTTTTAGATTGAATTAAAATAAGTAAGAAATATGGTGGCCGGTCCATGTTGGATGCAAGTGACAAGGAATCAGCCATCTTGGCGTTTATTGAGGGAGGCCTATGTTCAGCACTGGATGCATAGAGGCTGATGATGATGATGATGATGAATAAAAAAGTCGTTAAAATTAGGTCATATACAAAGTATTAGAATTTACTAAAGCTGTTAAACTACAAAATATAATATAATAATCTCGTTGTATATATTATAATCAAAACTGCAAATTTTAACGGATTTTACCGTGGCTTTTTATTTTTTTACATTCCTGACAATTCTGATACTTTACAATACCCATTATTATTATTCATATTTATTTTTTTATAGCATTGGAGAGCAAACGTGCAGTCGAAGCTTTAGACTACCGACGCCCATACACATCTGCACAACCAGAGATTATGGATTCGTTAAATAATAAATAAAAATAATTAAAGGAGGGCACCTTTTCCCTATCTCCCAATGGGCCACCGGAAACTCACAAAACGCGACAGCATAGCTGTCACTTGACGCCGGTGTTATATGAGCGAGAGGTACCACCCCGGTCGCGCCGGTCCAGTTCGGCTGCAATGCAGTATGGCGCTACTTCTTACAACTCACTATACTTTTTTTTCTTTTGCGCTGGCAAATACTCTTAGGCATCCTGCGGGGGAAGGGACTCCCCAGGTGGGTATGTGGGACTAGCTGCGCCCGAAAATGGTAAGGTAGATGCAGCTCTACCCACTTAAACCCGGCGAGTGCCACCAATGCCGCCTTTGGTGAGGTGCCCCGGATCTGTTGAGCAACAAGGCACCTCGACGACTAGTCAGTCCCCCAAGGGTTCGACGCCACATCCAGGGGTTGTCCTGTACCACAGAACAACCCCTCCCAAAATCAAAATCAAAATCAAAATTTTTTATTCAAAATAGTACTAATACAATATCTTTTTGAACGTCAATTGAATCTACCACCGGTTCCAAGGTAAGCCCACTGAGAAGAACCGACGAAACAAATTCAGTGGAACTAATCTTTTCAAATAATATATATTATATAACAATTTTAACACCTTATCCTGAAATGCCCGGGAGGAATGCCCAACGTCCGGGGTGAGATTACCATCCTCACCCCTAATCCTTGCCTGCTTCTTTTTTCTTTCTTTTTTCTTCCATTCTTCTTATACTGTACAAAAAGTAGCTCCCTCGGTTCAATTGGCTTCGCCCAAGGTGCTGAGTTCATCTTAGGCTACTGAGCACCACCGTCACGACATGGTTTGAACCATTGTGGGGACTAAATTACACTAGCGTTAGGAACATTTAAACATAGTTTAAAAACATTACAATATATAAGTAAAGTTTAAACATAACATAAAGTTTATTTATATGTCGACAAAAACGAATAAGATAAGGCACGTATTTCAACCGAAAATATGGAAATGTAAAGAAGTGTAAGTATTGGTATTTTTATGGCTTCTCTATTGTGCCTCAAACATAAAAAGGCATTATAAAAATATTATCTTTTGTAATAAAACATCCGATATGAAGTCACTCAGCTTACGAGTAAGCTACAATATACATTTTTATTTTACTTTTATTCTTTTAAAAGAATCTCACATGACGATCGTATTTTTAGGAGTGTTATTACGATATATTTATACGTGCTTGTATATTTTAGGTAGGTAAGTGTGTGACTGTGCGTGGATACGCGTATTTGGTTTCTAGGACATTTTTTATCCAAAATATTAATTAGGTACTTCTATTTAAAGTCAATATAAGTCAAATATAAGGTTCAAGAGTGAAGGCCGTTTAGGTTGACGAAGTGTTGGAGGGTCATTAACCAGGTGGAAAGACGATCTCCATGCGGAAGCGAGTGGCAAGGGATCGGCCATCTTGGCATTCATTGAGAGAGGCCTATGTTCATCAGTGGATGGATAAAGGCTGATGATGATGATGATAATGATGATTATGATGAAAAATCAATCCTTTCTTGATCATGGTTGCTGTAAAGTATCCGAATAATCGGGCATGTAAGAATCTTAATAAACCGCGATAAAATCCGTAAAAGGTTATCTCATTTTATTACTTTTCTTCATTGTATTCATTTTGTTCATTTCATGATATAATATTTCTACTAAATTATTTATCATAAAAAAAAAATCATTACTGCAAAATACTGATGTAAAAACTTGTCGCTTATCAGAAAATCTTGCTAGCTATTTAATAGAAATCATTTTTAAACTCACTCTTCGGGGTTATAGGAAGATTAGATTAAAATGCAACTTATTCTAAAAAGTAGTAGTATTTTTTTTTTCTTAAATACACTCACTTTTCACATGTCACAACCAACCATCAAATTGTAACCTTAAACTTACCTACTATGAGTCTTTTGTTTGTAAAGCACAAAAAATATAAAATATGAAAATGGAAATAAAATACTTATTCTTTACATTTGTTAAACATTAAATATACATTTCAACGAGTTTTGATTACTATATCCATTATGAGCGGTCCGTGAATACGGAGTTCTCACAGTAACGAACTACAAATTTAATTTAGGTAGGTACTAAGGTTTTTCTTTCTAAGCGTTAATGAATGCTTATTAGCTAATCCTGTTAATTGTTTATTAAATTAAATACGGGAAGTAGTAGAATCAGTAGAAGTAGAAATTCTTTGTGATTAACATTAAATTCGTAATAATCTAATAAATAAAATTCTCGTGTCACGGTGTTTGTAATTAAACTCCTCCTCTGAGAATCGGTCAACAATTTTTTTACGGTTTCTAAGATTTTTACAGTTATTAATAAAATTACGATAAAATCCGTACAAATCGTTACGTTGCAATGAAATAATTCGCGTGAATGTTAGAATCATTGATAATCATGTACCTATGCTAGGTTGTTCCTTTAAGAATAAAAATGAATAAAACATAACTGAATAACAAAACGATACTTACACGAAAACAACTCGGGTTAAAATTCAATAGCAAGGTGATATTTCATTCTTTTTATAAGAAAAAATATTGAAAACGTAACATGGCATTCGCTGCACGTAGATATAAAAGCGTGCTTCGTGTACTAATATTTAAACAAAGCCGAGACATGCGATAGAAATCAAATTTTTAAAGGTGAAATTGTATTTTTGACGAACATTCTTTCCTCAAACACGTACTATTGTGTATTTGTATTTTTAATTATCTATATAAAAGTCATAGTGAAATAATTAAATTAGTTCACACTTCAGTTGAAGATCTTATTAAATTAGATCTAAATTCAAGGAGATACCTAATTCTATTTCAATTGCTTTGTCGAAACAATTGATCACGCAGTAGTTGAACATGGAAAAAATCTAGCAATGATGTTTTAATTAGGTTTTAATATAAGGTTTTAATTAGGTTTTAATATAAGGTTTTAATTAGGTTATACTATAAAGTTTTATTTACGTAATACTATAAGGTTTTAACTAGGTTATAACTTATACTATACGGTTTTAGCCAATTTGTATTTATCGGGAGGGATGCGTTTGTGTCAGGCAATGTACATGCCTAAAGTCTTGTAGTTTGGACAGACAAAGTAATTACTGGCACTGAAACATTCCATCTTACGTCTCAAGATAGACAACGCATAAATGAGCTTCATGTGCTAGTTCCGTGAACCCATTTGTGATCATAGGCGACGTTAGCCATTTTAATTTACTCATTAGGTGGATCGTCTGTCTTTTTCTTTATCTTGACATATCTGTGGACAGAAACTCCTTTTAAAAAGTCAATAAAGATTAAAAAAAAGACTTGTTAAGCCTTCTGGTTACAATAAAGCGTAGAAATACGTTAATAAGTTAATATTAGACCAGCGTAGAGCTGCGTAGAGCTGCGTATCTCATATAGGTATCAGGGTACTCATAATGTAAAGGCTTTACTCATATTTACCCTAAAAAATCTCGACGCAATAACAGAACAGACGATCGTAAAACTGTTAACCGATTTTACCACTGCTAGAATAATAAAACCGCATTGAAATCAGTTCAGCCGTTTGAGAACTACGCTGCCCCACAGACAGACACTTCGGGTGCTTCGGGTTTGAGGTAAAAAACTCTGCTACCATGAGATTGTGAACAATTTATAATGAGAATTTTATTGGTTTTATTTGTAATCTAGATATTATTAAAGGCATACGATAAATTTCAATATGGGAGCATTACTTTTGATATTAATATATTTTTAATTTAAAACTCCGCGCCGGTGTTCGTGTATTTTCTGAGTAAATTTATTGTAAAACCACGCAAATTCACGTGGAATTTTAAAATGAAATCTCTAAATCCAATCTGGGCATTCAAAATGCTGAACCTCAATGCAGGATTTTCATACATAAGTAACTATTAGATTTTGTACCCAGACTTAATTTTTCCGGAACCATGGCTGATCCTGAGGTTACTTACGTACCCAGGGATTAACCCTCTGGGCCCTTGTGCCTCGCTTCTGACAACACTATTACGATAGCATTGAGTGATGAATTGGGCTCATAACCGGGGTTTAAAAATATGTATCCACTAAATTGGTATAGCTTATGACTTATATTTGAGAATATACCAATTTTTTTTTCATTCTTTTGATTTGATTTATTTTTCTCATAAATGTAATGTGCTAATTTTACTTTTGATGGGAAATATTAGCAGCTTTAGCATTAAATCGAATGCCGTGACGACTAACGATGAATACAACACATTACAGCTTGGCAAAAAAGAGTATGACGTGGTGATAGGTGGAACTAAATATTTTACTAAATGGAAACCTATGATGTTGACAATATTTGGCCGACAAATACTAGATTTTGAATAAGGTGTTTCACATTTATTTTAAACGATTTGATTAAATTATCTTGCTGATTTTCCATATTATGATGAGACCTAAGTGAAAGTGGCGCCCTCATTTTTTCCATACTCTTTTTTGCCAAGCTGTACATGACAACATCACGCATGTTGTCATGTAATATGTTGTATTCATCATGAATTTTCTTTTATTTCATCATGTGTTTGGCATTATGTATGAAAGATGCTATGATATTTAAGAATATGGTGAGGAGGAGAATCGGAATAATGAATTGGCCAGTAGAAATGGTACAGGAAATATTGATTTTATATGATTGTTACTCGAATTTACTTTTAAAGTATTTTCTCGGTACTTTAATAATTTATTTTATAATTTAGTCAATATTATAAACTTATTGAGCAAGCATAAAAGTCTTTTGAGATGTTACATTTTTAAGCCTCGACTGCCATCTTGGAAAAGGGGGTACTTACTGTACGCTGTATCTTGTAAACTAGCAACCTTGCAGAAAACTTTATAAGATATTATTTGTAGTAAGTAATTTAACTGTCTACAATTTTATTTCTTTTTACTTTTTTTTCACTTTTTAAAATGGAAAATAAAAAAGTTATAAACAAAAATAAGTAAATATTTGATATAGAATTTTATTTTGGGCGGTATAACTTTTTTCTGTTCATTTTATTGAGATTAAGGTGGTGGCCGGGGGACAAAGGTGGCAACCCCACAAACTTAGGCTTAACTACCCTCCCCCCCCCTTATACATCAAAAAAATAAAATTGCGTCCTCTGAGAAATGCAACACGTTACGTTACATTTAGAATGTAACTTTTCAATGGACTATATAATATCACAAAACTATATAGTCGAGTATGTTTATCTTAGTAGGTGGATTCGATGCGACTGATTGCAAATGCAAAGGCTTATATTAAACACAAATCATGGAATGAATCTCACAATGGAGTACATACATATGTTTTCAGTGCACGTTGCCAGAAAATACAGTCGTATTTGTTTGCAACATGTGGCCGCTACAAAAATTGGAATACACTGAAATTTATACAGCGTTTTTGTTTCGCTCGCAAAAGGAATTTTGGTTAGTTCTGAGTGGGTATACTCTTTCACCGGATTAAGTTAATAGTTTATCTAATGTCGATGGACTTTTTATATCGCGTAACAAGTGCAAACGATTTTATGTAGGCGGGTTGGTAGACCTCCATCCGTAGCCGTACATTACCGATCGAAATTGAATTGGATAAAGGATTCAAATGAAGAAAGATTAGATTTGTGCCATCTCTTGCCCTAGCCGCAGACCCGAGAGCTCGTAGCGGAGGTTCTTGCCGAGAAGCACTCCTATCTCTCGGATAGGAGGTTACTTGGTGAGAGCCTTACGCTAAACGGAATCCTGCGGGTTCACTGACTAGGGCTAAAGGCATTAATACGGAGATAGGGGGAGGACTTGGCGCGGCACAGCCGTATGTCAGAAGCCTAACGGTTGCTCTGCGTCCGGTCCTCGAGCGATGGATGCGCCGTAAGCGCCTCGCCTTCCATGCGGTCGGGTAGTCCCCCCTTACGAGGAGTAGTCTGGCCTTCGCCGGGGCCAGCCTGCCGCTAAGGTGATCCTGTAAATGCCTGCAGATAAAGTACCCTCAAAAAGCGGCTGAAGGCGGTCACAGTGGTTTTAGTTAGGGTGAGCACTCCCATGTACGAGTCCCATATTGGGTCAGAATCTACACGAAGATACTGGATGCATCCATAAGGATTTCCCTGCGATGTCAAAAAAAAATTCCATCTCAGCGTTTATAGAAATTGAACTAAAATTGAAATTGTTTTACGTGGATGGACGCTGTTGATGATAATGCAACAGAAACCGTTACAACCGACAATCATTATTTATACGAATAAATAATATTAAAGTGTCTGTTTGTAATTTCAAATCCATAGTTTTTCACTAAATGTATATACATGCAATACGATATTTTCACCAAATTTTCTTTTTGTAATTTTTGTATGTCTGTCTGTTTGTTCCGGCTAATCTTTAAAACGTTTGATCGACTTTCATTGGCAGATAGCTGATATAGTATATAATAATAATAATAATAATATCTATGGACGCTTTTACACCGCGTCGATCTGGTCCCGTGGTAAGTTCTCGAAGAAGTTGTACTATACTTATATAATACTTTTATACTATACATATAGCTATTCAAAATTTTTATTATATAATACACATCGATATTAATACAAATCCATGACCCAGAAACACACAAAATATTTTTGTTTCCTGGCGGGATTCGAACCCGCAACTTCCGGCTTGAGTGCCAACGCGCTTACCACTTAGCTACAGAGGTCGTCACGGCTAGTATATATACGGATTTAAATCTAAGTAACGGGGGCGAAACTGCGGGAAAAAGCTGCGGGAGAGGATAACTTAAAGCTTAAGTCGCCAAATGCATTTGATTTAGTCGAATACCGACTAAAGTAATTTCCTAAAGATAAAGAAAGTTCTGGCTAATTTATCAAGGACTAGCGGTCCAACCCGGCTCCGCATGGATGGACATTTTATTGCCTCTGTTACTCGCTGATAATGTGGTATCCTACAGGTGAATGAATTTTTCAAATTTCAAAGGTGTATTTAATGCAAACAAACAAATCTTTCCTCTTAATAATATTAGTATAGAAGAGTACTCTCTTCTATACTAATTTAAACTTACTAGTAGAGTAAGAGCCACACCCCCAATCTTTAAACATAGCATTCCTCAATGACTAATACGACTATGATCATGTGAGTAAAACAAAATTGTCTCAATTCACATCTTGCTCACTTTATGTAAAGATCTAGAAACACCTGTTTTGTTATGCACAGACCTCAAGGTGGTTTTTCATACAAGCATATTTACGAAATGTTTGAGGTTGTTTTACTTGTAGTATTTTTTACCAACAGCGTATTGTTTTACAAATTTTATGTAGTAATATTATATGCTTAGCCTTTTTTTTTTCTTTAACGCCGGGAAATGCTCTGAGGCATCCCGCGGGAGAGTGGGTCTCCCCACGCGGGTATGTGGGACTCGCTGCTGCTCGAAAGCTGGTAAGTGGACGCAGCTCTACCCTCTAAAACCCGAGTGCCACCAATGCCGCCTTTGGGGAGGTGCCCTGGATCTAATAAACAATCAGCGCACCTCGACGGCTAGTCAGTCCCGCAAGAGACCTCCACAGAGGGGTTGTCCCGCACCACAGAACAACCCTTCCCAACGTCGGGACAGTACAATGGGGTGAGGTTCCCATCCTCGTCCCTTCTGCTCCTGCTCTTTTGTCCCCTCTTCTTATAAGAGGGGTACAAAGAGCCCCCTCGGCTCAATTAGCTTCGCCCAAGGTGCTGGGCTCACCCTAGGCTACTGAGCCCTATCGCCACGTCAAGACCTGAACCTTGGTGGGGATTTTTTTTTTCAAAGGTACAGAAACAGGCTACAGATCGGGAATTACATAAAAAAATATTGAACAAAATACAGTAAAAAAATTTGACGCCCAATTAGATACATACATCTTTACACAAAATTTACAAATTATAAGGTTTCAATGCGCGCAAGTAACAAAATATACAAAAAAAGTATATATATGTACAGCAATAATACAGCAAAGTTATAAGTGATATTATGGTTATTTACAATACTCTTACTATGACATTAATTAGAACATTGTTAAATTTATTTAATAATGTTCTAATTTATTTAATACAATCATCTGAACTAGAAGTTTTTTGAAAGTCGTTAAACTATTGTGATTATATGTATAGCCTGGCCAGAAATATTGTACCCTGCATTGGTGTCGCCACTGCATGTTTTTTAAGTCACACATAGTAGTCCATACAGAAATTATTTCCGAAATTTGCCGCAATTTGCCGAGGGCTTTTATTTTTAACCGACTTAAAAAAAAGAGGAGGTTCTCAATTCGTCTATATGTTTTTTTTTTTGTATGTATGTGACACGATTACTCCGCCGTTTGCGAATGGATTTCTATGGTTATTTTTTTGTTTGAAAGCTGGTGCTTCCAATTTGGTCCCATATTTATTTTATTAAGATCTGACAAGCCGTTTTTTTAGTTATTCCCGTATCGAGTCGGTGTCGTATTTGTTGCTGTACCCTACCTACCTACCTTGGCTGATACCGACTCCAAGAGAAAGTATAATGACGTGGTAAACGCAAAGTTTGTACATTAGTAGAAGATTAAGTTGATATAAGTTGTAAGCACAAAAATTAAAGAAACACAGTTATTTCATTACTTTTTAGTTTAGTATTTTTGAAGTTGATGAAGTCGGTTTAAATTTTTTGTAAAATGATTTTATTCTGGTATAGCCTGATACATATTATATTACTATAGTTGTTACTCTATAGGGTTAATATATTTAAAAGTCAATATGAAACCTTCATACTGAATACTGATGTAAAGTTCCTTTACGAGATTTTATAAAGAGAATAAAAGTAGTTCAATGGACGACAATATAAGCGATAGCTTCTCTAGAAGCGATAACATATGTCGCCACTTCGACCAACTAAAACGAATCCTTACAAACAATTGTGATTTTATTTTTTATATTAACTTCTGCTTGTTTTTTTTTAATTTATATTATAATCACGTTTAATGTAATTAATAATAATTTAAAATAAATAAATTTTGATATAACTTCAAAAAGCATGAATTGAAATGACATAATAATTACCATAAACATATAATATAGTATATTCTAAGTATATTATAATTACATTGTTTTCATTATTCATATTATATTTTTTTGGCCGGTCCGTGCTGGATGCGAGGGCAAGGAATCGGTCGTCTTGGTGTTCATTGAGGGAGGCCTATGTTCATGTTTTTGATTATACATTTTATAATGCTTGCCTTTTTTGCCTACATGCCAAGTTTCGGATACTTTACAATGAATTATTATTGTAAAGTTATATCATTACAAACCGCCATAAAATAAAATAAAAAACATAATTATAATGACATCCATGCTTTCATCCTCAATATCGTATTGAATGAACACTTATAACTTATAAAGTGTTCACTATAAGGTATATCGGCATTAACAGCACGGTAAGGTAAGCTCTATTCACTATTCACAAGCTCATTCCTATACAAGTAAAGTAATATCATTAAGTCCAAACCAGAAGCCACAAATGACAACTCATTACCGTATTACTCGACCCAACTAGTGTAAGTAACAGGGAAACGCTCGTAAAGTTTTGAATGGTACAATGTAGGTATAAATACTCGCAAGGGAAGAAACGTCCGAGATAGTATCGTGGCCTAGTTTCCGCTTTTGTCCTATCACAACAACTGTATCTGACATCGGCCGGGGATAGTTCGACTGGGGTGAATTTACGCTGTGCTGATTTGGAATGCTTTTTACATCACGAAGTACATGTAACGTGCTGTGCTTTTTATGTTTGATGTGGAACACTGAATTCTAACAAAGCTGAAGCCATAAATTGGTATATCATATGTCTATCCATCTCCGTGCAGTGACCGGTACTAGTTAGAGGTTAGTGGCGGACATCGAGCATATAACCGTCATAGAGCGGTAATGATATGTCATATGTGTTTTGTATGAAAACAAATTCTGCCAAATTTGAGCTGCGACGCTGCGCCGGCTCTGCGCTCTGATTGGTCGACTGATGGCCATTGGCGGATGATTGGCCGATGGGACGTACATACAGATCATTGATTGGTTGAATTACTATTACTTCAATGACAAATCACTGACCAGCTTCGGAATTTTAAGGCTCACATTACTAATCTATCCGATTATATTGTCGATGGTGGTGTGTGATTGAAATGAATTGAATGGAAAAATGGTTGATAATAATGATGATATTTATACTTAAATAGCTCATTAGAGTCAGATCATTTTGATTTTTAATTATATATTTCGGTGAGTACACTTTGGCGAGACGAGTAACTCATATTGAAAGGCGAATCTCTTAAATCATAAAAGTTAATACAAAAAACCTTTAATTACATATGTAAATAAATATATAGCTGAAACGCTATAGTTAAACAAAAAATAATGGAAACTAGAGTCCGGCTCGAGCTCGCACACGTGTTTTTGTGTTCAAAACTGTACATAAGTGTGATTTAGTAACAAACACTCACGGAGTATGTCTCACTTGCACTCGGTTAGTTTTTGTTATATTTTAGCCCAGCGAGCAAATATTTTAGACACTTGATTTCACACTGTCCAGCATCCGCCATTTTTAATTTCCTGTTTCGTTCATACGTAGGTCTGCAATAAAATGACGTATGTCGCTCGACCATGCTACCTGAAATAAACTTAAAGCTTCTTGAATTTACAGGTTATGATCCATTTGAATAAAAATTAAGGGAAGCCTAGATCCGAAATCCAAATACTAACCAGAAAAAAAAACTTTTTCAAAACTATTTTCCTTTTAGCATTCCTTGAAATGTGTTCTAAAGGTATATAAATAAAGTTTGGAAAATCCAAAAGTTCACGCCTCGTAATCTCATTTTTCACAATAAAATTGATAATTTGTAAAGGCCTGTCAGTTGCTTAACATCTAAATAACAGTCTAATTTAAATGCACATTTGTTATTTCTTATTTTTTTATTTAATAATAATAATTGAACGACAGTAAATTAAACGCTCATATTAATTGCGAAAGTGCACGCTGTGTAACAATAGATGATTAAAAAAAATATTCCGGTACGATAATAATTTTTTCGACCAATTTCCCTGTCACATACAGAATCACGGACGTTCAATAAAGATTATTTGTAATGTTATTATTTACTATGTTAAACTTAATAATTGTTATTGAAATAAAATATGTGCCGCACAGATTATTTCAATTGATAAAAGTGCACCTATAAGTGCGATATAAATAACAAAAAATCTATTTCATTTTCTAGAAAACTGCTTTTTTGACATATTGAGAGTAGAGTACTGAGAATAGAGTATTGAGAGTAGAGTACTGAGAATAGAGTATTGAGAGTAGAGTACTCTCACCGCTTCGCTTATGAAGCGTGCAATTATATAAATAAAAGTGAATCGCCAACCACTGCACCAAATCAGATAATACTTTTTTATTTTGTTGGAAAATTAGGATAACGCTAAACATTTTTGGGTAAGGGTAGGACGTTTACAGAGTTCAATCTTGTAATAAAAACAAAGAGATTGTTTATTAGTATACACTAATCTCCGGAACTATCAGTATAATATTAAAAATATTTTTGTATTCGTCTTCATCATCATCCACTGCTGGAGATAGGCCTCCTTTAATGAACGCCAAGATGACTGGTCCCTTGCCACTCGCATCCAACACGGACCGGTCACTGCACGGAGATCGTCTTCATACGTGGTTAATGGCCGACCAACACTTCGTCTACCTGTACGCGGCCTCCACTCCTGAACCTTATTGGCCCATCGGCCATCCGTTCTGCTGAGCTTGTGACCAGCCTACTGTGAACCTATTTATTTAGGAAGGCTATACGCAATTTACTATGGAAAAAAGGGTTCTTTCAATTTTGTTTATACTCACAGCTCTAAGCTGCACTTCCTTCCAATATAGAAATAGTAGCTGCACTTCCCTTACTCGGAAGTCTAGACTTTTACCAGTGTATTGTGCTTCGAAAACACTCATTAGTGTCCATTTTAGCTAGACCTACATACGTACGCTATTATATGTCCATAAAACTATGCAAGATTATTCAGACAACTTTTAATTGCTGTCGTTAGGCTCGTCACAAACTTAGTTCCCATTTTCAACCTGAATGTCGGTCTGATTACTTTCGTAAAATTAACGTTGCAATTTATTCAGACTGAGGAAATGTTTAATTTTTGTGGCCTTTAATGAATCGTTTTCTTTGCCTAGAGAATTCATTACTAATGCCGTCTTTTCTCAGTTAGCTTTAAAGTTTATTTATAAAAGATTTTCTTGTTACTTTCATTTATTGATCTTGAAAATAGTATTTGAGTTGTGCGAATTTCTATTAATAATTGCGAAAATCTACATGTTTAATGTCATAGGGGGGCAAATGAGCACTAGAGCCTTAAGTGACTATCGACGCCCATAAACATCTGCACAATACGTTATGTAGATGCGTTGCCCTCCTTTACCCCATCCCCACCCATGGGCCACTGGAAATTTACAAACCGAACGAAACGCGACAACATAGCTGTACTTTACGCCAGCATCATATGAGCGAGAGGTTCCACCCGGGTCGTGCTGGCCCAATTCGGCTGCAAAGCAGCATATGCTCTTACTAAAGTTAGCGTTAAAAGTATTTTCCTAATATATTTAGAGAACATGACCTTAAATTGAGGAATGAGTTAGTAGTACATGTTTTTCCCTTTAACTTAACCGTTTTTTTTGCCTCTAGGATGAAACTGAACATTAACTGTCAAAAAAGTATTTGATAACTGTGACCTACTTATGGATATGGAAAAGTAAATATGTTTTTGGATGTGTCCACAACTGGCGGTAGACAAGCACATTTCTTTATATCCGTCGCAGAAAGATGTAACTGTCAGTTCAGTTTATTACGCCCCTTGAATTATGAATGACGGGGGAAAACATTGTATACTACTTTTGTATATAATTTATTTAACTTGCAATTTGACGTGAATCGATTTGAATACAAAAGCAATTTGTGAATATAAAGTAGCTGACATTTCACCTTTTATTATAGGTAAGGTGTTTTTATTTGGTAACGTTACGCGCATGTTAGGTATGAACGCATATATTGTTAAGTAATTTTATGAGGTAATACTTTATGAAGTTATACTTCTTTTGGCGCGTTAGGAAAAAATGATGAGAGTAAATTTTTACGATGCGCGCGCACACCGTCACGTAAAAAACCGACACCATAAAGTTAGCTATAGAACAATTTTCACATAATGACAATATAAACGTCAGACGAAGATATAGTTTTTAACTACACAATATTCAATAAGCGAAAAGGCTACAGTTTAATGAAATTGTACTATGTATTTTTATTTAAGGAGGTAACTTCTAACGCGTGTATTTATGTATCTACACGCACACTTTTTTTTAATGTTCCACGTTTTGACATTTAGATGATTTCGACAGTCCTGTTGGTCTAGTGGTTAGTGACCCTGACTGCTAAACTAGAAGGTCGTGGGTTTGATCCCCACCCAGGACAAATGTTTGTGATAAAATGATGAGCATGATCATTTTTTCTGTGTCTGGGTGTAATTTATCTATAATATTTAGAAATATATATAAGTGTATATAAGTTGTTTGGTTACCAAAAAAACAGGTTCTGCCTAGTTTGGGATCAGATGGCCGTGTGTGAGTTGTCCCAACTCCCAACATATTATTACTATTTTCAAGACTCATATTAAATATTTACAAATAAACGTAAATAGAAAAAACAAGTATGCATTAAAAATCTTTCTGACAATACATATGACGAACTTAGGATTTTTTTTCGCCTCTTGTCAAAAGTTGGGAGGGGCCTTCATTTTAACATTTTTGTTTACTCATTAATTTTAAGCAACAGCTATTCCCAAACAATATACTTTTATACTAATTACGGTCATGTATTTACAAACAAAATTTTAGTCATCTACAGAACCAATTCATATCTACAGAACCCTAAAATTACCAAAGCCTAATGATATGCCAGCTTAGCGAAGTGCAGTTACTTCAGAATTCCTTCCAAGATCTTAGCAATAGTAATTTAAGATTAAGAGTTTTCTTAAATTAAAAAAGGTTTAGTAATGTTGAAACTTTAAAGCCTTGGCATTTAACTCTGAATCTTAAACGTGCCAAGGTAGAGTGATATTAAAATATTTTGCTTTATTCTATTCCATTAAAAACTTTTACATAAAATATATTTTGTGGACAAAGACGACATCACGATCTATTGAAAAACAAAACAATGTCAACATTGATTAAAATGTCTGGATACTATTGTAGGATTGTAGGAGATGAAGTTGAAATGATACGTATACTTTTAATATTAAATGACTAGGTGTTGTTTGACCCTTGGCTCGGTCCATACCGATTTTTAATAAATAAAGCAATTATATATTATGTAATCAAAATCAAAATTAGTATATATTGTTTTCTAATGCTTACGCGAATTTCACTCACCATAATGAAACATTTTTTACGGATTTCATCGCGGTTTATAATGAATGATTTTTACATGCCCAACGTTTCTGATACTTTACATCAACATGGTTACGGGAGGACTGAAATTAGTAGGTATAGCACAAACGACCTTTGCCTGTTCGTCGGCCATCTTGTCGTTCGTCGCAAGATGGCTAAATCCAGGAGTGGGCGGGAAAAGGTTGATTATTATGATGAAGCGATCCTTATTTTAAAGGTGGGAGGGAAGCGCTGTGCCGCGCTCCCGGCTGCATGGGTACCACCATCTTGCTTGTTTCTCCCGTGAAACAGCTTTGCTGTATTTCGGAGAGAAGGGCAAGACAGGCAGTGTAATTACTGGCACCGAGACTTAACATCTTATGTCTCAGGATAGGCAACACATAAATGAGTTGCCCGGGCTCGTTCCAGGTAAACTGGTTTATGTTAATGGGCGACGTAAACCACTTACCATCAGGTGGCACCTTAGCCAGTCTGCCTATCCAAGTAACATTAAAAAAAAATATATATATATTCCATTGCTGGACACGGTCTCTTGAAATCAGACGAGGAGGGTATTGATTTTTTAAGACATAAGCAAGTAAAATGAATAGTCGTAACCTTAATGTGACTATACCGACGCTCATATACATTCGAACAACCGTAGGTTATGCTGATGCTTGGCCCTCGTCTTCCCTTGTCCCTCCAATGGGCCACCAGAAACTCACAAACCGCACCAAACGCGTCACCATAGCTGTCACTTGACGCCGGTGTTATGTGAGCGAGAGGTAACACCCCGGTCGTGCCGGCCCAATTCGGGCGCAATGCAGCAATGAAAAAAAAAACTACCTATACATTTTTTTTAATTTACTTTGCTTTTTACGTATGTAGCTAGGATCTCGTGTAGATCCTAATTCCTGACCCTATGTGGGACTCACTTCTGGGAGTGCCCTACCCGTAAACTAAAACCACTGGGAGCACCTTCAGCCGCATTTTGAGGGTCCCGGTTTTGCAGGCACCAGGAGCACCTCGAAGGCTACATACACTACTTAGACAGGAGTAAGTACGAGGACGTAAGGCGTGTCTGCCCGGCCGCCACTAAGCAGTCCTTGCGACATCGTACCATACTGGGCCCAAGTTCTCATCCTGAACCTGATACGAGCACAAGGGCGTTATTGGGGGCGCATTAAGTAGCGCCTTCTACGCACCACAGTTCGTCGCCCGCGGGGACGGGGATGTTTATTAGGGGTATAGTTTACCTATGCACCGGACCATAGTCATAGAGACTTTTAATCTCATTAGGTATTCAGGATTCATACCAGCCATAGCTCTAATCAACTCTAATCGCTACTAAAGACAATTCTGTAAAAGACAATTCTTAAAGGTTTACTTTGAAATATTAGTAGGTACACCTATACATACATAAATACGTGGGAGAAAATCTTTCATTTATCGTGCGTACGGACTGTAATACTTGGTAATACTTCGTATAGATAAAGCTTATTTGGGAAATAAGTGTAAAAAGATAATACTCAATACTCCTTTCAATAAATTAAGATTTTAACAACATTATATGCATTCATATGATCATTTTTAACTGATTTCATGTAATTTTTTTTAAGAAATGTTAAATCCATATTGTGTATAGTAAAAATTAAGTTACATGTAAAATAGACCTGTATTTTACATGTGATTAAATTTTCGGGACCAGATTGACGTGGTGTGAAAGCATCCATAGATATTATTATTATTTCGAAAAAATGTTTAATATCATTGTACTTTAGTCATCTTGAATGTACTACGTATTTCTTGTTCAGTTTAAAGTATTTATTTTAAACATTTTACTTCTTAAATTCTGCTGATAAACTTGTAAGATATTCATTCGTTTTCATTTCTTCGTCTACATTTTTATTTCTCCTTTGGTTTTTATTTCAGAAGCTGAAGATGTCTGTTTAAGATAACAAAAACAATTTCATAGAAATCTTCATGTTTTTAGTTGCAGTATAGATAAGGTTATCTAAATATCCGATTGAATCGGAGGATGCGCCCGAATTATAACATAGCTGTCTCAGCTGGGCACTGAGATAGAATACAGTTCTGTCTCTGTGTCAAGATGTATCAGTCACTACGGTGAGATGTTTATCTGAGAAGAGAGTTTATAAATATATAGGTGGCGCTGTCTTTGGTTTATTTAGTCCTGGCAGTAATCAACTCAGTGATAAAGAAATAATCATCATAATGATCAATTAATAGCAGCTGGACAGAAAATTGGCCTAAAATTTGCGTAAACAAGCTATCTTTTATATAGCTGCTGCACGCAGCTTCGCCCGCGTTAACTTACATAACTTCTATTAGCCACAGTGTGATTTTATAGCTTCTTAGATAAATTTTACAAATCAGATCAGTAGTTCCTGAGATTAGCGCGTTCAAACAAACAAACTCTTCAGCTTTAAATTATGGGTAATTGCTATGCTAAGAATAATGGCGTTCTGAGTACAAGGGTTAAATATTTATATCTTATTGATATTGACAGGCTTTCACTGTTATATTACCTAATACAAACACATTTTATTGTTGTGTTTATGTTAATTTGTTAGACAGACAAATTACAATTTAGGTTATTAGTTAGTATCTACGAACATAAATATCATTAGTATAGGACCAGCCACTGGGCAGTGCAGGGAGTTAGTTGTCTTATCACATTTTTTATTAACATTACATGCGCCACTGCTGGGCACGGGTCTCCTCCTCGAAATCAGGCGAGGAGGGTTTTGGGCCATAGTTCACCAAGTTTGGCCCAATGCGGGTTGGTGAACTACACACACCTCCAAAGACTTTTAATCTCATCAGGCATGCAGGTTTCCTCACGATGTTCCCTTCACCGGTGAGCAAGCGATGGTTCAGGTGCACATAGAAATTTAGAAAAACCGTTTTCTAGGCATTCACACTGACCTCCCCCCCCTGGTCAGGATGGAACCCGGACCTCTCGGCTCTCACTCAAGAGGCGAAGCCCGCTCCCACTAGGCCATCGATCACGTGTTCATATTATTTCAATCTTCAGGGTTTAAACCGTAACTATATTAAATAATATAAAATACATCCTATTAAAATAATAGTGTCTACAGACAACGTATTTAAATAATCATTGATGGCTTTACTTGCGGCAGGCTATGACGTGCCACAAATTAAATTACGAAGCAATATTACGAGCTAACGTAATAGTACTGAGGGACTTTCACCTTTAGTATAAATTGCTTAGCACAAAATGTGCTGTTCAAAACTGCTAGGAATGTGTTGACGGTCAGATTTCAATATTGCAGTTATTACGGGATTATTCAATATAAAATAAGATATGAAGCGTGTAAAAATAGTAAGTCACAAGTATAGTGCGTGTTTATTTGATCAGATTGAGCTCATTACCGGTGGAAGGGATCTATGCTGCGCTCTCGTCTGCATGCATCGAGCATGTAACAGGAATAGAGTGGTAATGTGTTTTGTATGAAAATCAATTCCACCTGATTTGTACTGCGACGCTGCGCCACCACCAATAACCACGATATCGTAGTTGCAGGAAAATATATAAAATAAGTTCCTTATTAATTAAGAAATCAATATTTTGTTATGTATCTTTCTCAGTGTACATAAATTATTAAATAAATAAATAAGATTTATCATATAAAAAATAAATACATATTATATTAGTGCAGTATAGAAATTGTTTGTCCACCACGGTTCAAGCCTTGTCGTGGCAGTGGGGCTCAGTAGCCTAAGGTGAACCTAGTACCTTGGGCGAATCTAAGTGAACAGAGGGGGCTGCTCTTTGTACCCCTTATATAAAAAGAGTAGGAGGGGACAAGGGGCGAGAATAGGAACCTCTCTCCATTGCACTGTCCCGATGTTGGGAGGAGATCCGGGGCACCACGCCAAAGGTGGCATTGGTGGCACTCGCCGGGTTTTAGTGGGTATATAGAGCTGCGTCCACCTTATCATCTTTCGGACGCAGCGAGTCCTACATACCCGCCTGGGGAGTCCCCCCTCCCCCGCGCGATGCCTAATAGCCTTTTTTTCCCGAAGAAAATTTTCCGACGGAAAAGAAAAAAAAATATAGAAATTGTTTGTCCTTGGTGAGATTCAAACCCACTAATCTCGCTTTTAACGAAATACTTTGTCTTGAGACAGAAAGTGGAACAAGAATAAAATATTTTGTTTTCGTTGTTTCAAACTGTAAATGTTTCCGTTTCGTGTTCATGCAAAAAGTTTTTATACGGACACAAACATGTTACTGTGAACTGTATGGGGAGCTAGACACGCGACTACATACATCAAGTAAGCACTTCCCATGCGTTGTGCATTGAACTATAAGCTTGAAGCTATAAATAGTGCATAAAATAAGACATCGTTTTATATTATTATGAATTCTGATTGAATACGTTTCATATATATTATTTTACATCTATGACGCTCTCCTACATTCTCTTACATTTTTAGTTTAACAATTCTTATTGTTTAGTTTTATTGTGGTTATTAAAATATAGGTATGCCACAAGCCCGTTGCAGGCGTGTGGAACCCATTGGCACTTATTTCTTTCATCTAACTGTTCTAACAGTTTGGCTATGTTTCTTATGGGACAGATGGTAAAATTACTAACACTGAGACCATCCTATAAGGATAATTTAAGTAATATATACGAATAGACTTGTATGGGCTAGTTTCACTAGAACTCATGTTCATGGGTGACACTGACCATTCACCTAAAGGTCTTCAGTTCCTCCACTTTGTTCAACTCAGGCTTGAATTATGTTCATTTAATTCACTTTTAATAAAACTATATTAGAATAAGGCTAGAATACAAAATAAGGGAGCAACAAATATGTGCGATTATTTAATAATGTAACAATCCCCTCAACATCTTAATTTACCTAAATACAGCGCTTAATTT
Source organism: Helleia helle (assembly GCA_963853865.1). NCBI lineage: Eukaryota > Metazoa > Arthropoda > Insecta > Lepidoptera > Lycaenidae > Helleia > Helleia helle. Next base: position 9,951,295 of record OY971418.1, on the reverse strand, counting down.
CTGAAAGACATCGCATCCAACAATTAATAATTTAAGTCTCGCTCGCGTTTCATACTCAGATGAAGTAAAAAAAGGTAGATGACGCACGGCCTTTGCTAATACTGAAGCCACAAAACTCAGCTCCTTTCATGTAAATACATGCGCTCACGCACACACATGCACCAAACTAAGCTCATTTTTCGTTAGTATCATAAGAGTCGTCGTGCAGTAAGTTTGCCAAAAAAATACAGTTCTGTGTAATTTTATGATGTAAAAACAATACAAAAGTCACCAAAAAGTCTGAAGAAATATCGTTTCACACATAAATATACCCAAGACTATATTTTTTTAACATAATATTTTAACACCATTTTGAGGTTAATCTACATAAATAATATTATTGCCCCGAAATGAAGTATCGGGAGAGTGTTGCCAGAAGTTAGTATTTCTAATAGCCCAATAGTGGGTAAGTCAATTGCAGGCAAAGCCATAGCAAAATAATTAAGTACAGAGGTGACATGATTATTATTTTATTATTTGATCGCTAAATGACTGAGTCGAAATGACCTCGTATAACCTATGTTGTATTTTTTTTGGGACTCACGCACCCACAACGGGACTATCTATTTAATTATTTATAAATTTATAAAGATTAACCATTTAATAAATTAAAAAATATATAACATATAGCACCGATAGTAGTAGAGCCGTGTAATCGTAGCATAAGGGTGCGTCATGTCCCCGTTCGTCTGCTCGACTAATACGAAGTGTTCACAACACTAGAGTGACAGCACATCCCTAACCCTAGTCAATTTTCTTTTAATTTTATTTATTAAAATATAGTATACTTTTTGGATTCTATTTTTTAAAATATGAATTTAGACGTACGCGTCAAGTGCCTTTTGTTATTTTTTATTTTTAGATATTTTTTTTTAGTCCTGCGCGACCCGAGTAAGAGTTCTGATCTTTATTAGTTGCTTCTCTTAAATACACCAATATTTTGTTATAATAGTCTTTAAATTAGTTATCCTCGGACCAAGACTATAAGCAGCGTGGCTTGCAGAGAAATGTTTTTATAATTTAAATGTTTTTTTATGGAAAACGACATAATATTATGTATTTAATTTAAATTGTGTATTGATAAAATGTGACTTTTTCTAACTACCATTATAATCAATTATTTTGAAACTGTTATTCTTTAACAATGATTTTGATGACATATTGTATTTATATATATCTATTGAGATAATTTATAAATTGATCCTGCATATTCGTAATGTTATTGTAATTTATAAAAATATTACTTACTACTTATTACATACCTATTTTTATTAATATGCAATTTTAAGGGATATTTTAAAAAATGGCAACCCTTCATTCACTCACACATACTTAAAAAAGTGGCTTCACTTTCATGTTCCAAGAGCGCTATCTACCTTTTTTTACTTGATCTGAGGTTTCATATGATAATATTTAAAACCATGGAAAGATTTTTTACAATTATTTATTCAATTTGTGAAAATATTAGAAGAGAATCATGTTAAAACTTACTTCTTACATTGTGAGGCGATTACAATGGGTATAATTGTAAATTTACAATTATACCTATTGTATTTACTATTATATTGCTGCCACGACGGTACTCATATTCCATAATTACTCGAATTTTTAACGTATCCATGATGACGAAAAAGATTGAAATGCGATGAAAATGTAACACTAATCAATAAACAAATGACCACTTTTGAAAAAAGAATTTCATGTTTTTAAATTATAATTAATTTGAAATTAGAATTCTTAGCCAAACAAAAATTATTTTGATTTGAAATGGCCAGTACTGCAGAATGGCAATTTCATAGGTAAAGACCTAATAATTTCTTAATTATCAATTAAATTCATAAATACAATAAATATATAGTTTTTTCAAAAACACGTTGAAAGGAAAGTTAATTTGAATACACGAGAGAGATAGTTAAGCGTTTATTAATTAATTTTGTAATTGAAATATCTGTGTATAATTAAGTATACAGTTTCATTAATGCAATATGGATATAGTCGGTGTTAAAACTGAGCTCAAATTTTATTCTAAAAGACTATGTATATCAAGTTCAAATTTGTGTCCAAAAATATATGCTTACCGATTTAATGTGATTTTTTTAAGGGTTAACATTTTAGACCAACGTGGCGTTTTGCTGAGATGCCTTGTGGCTCTCTAGATGTCCGTCTATCCCCACCACGGTTCAGGCCTTGTCATGGCGGTGGGGCTCAGTAGCCTAGGGTGAGCCGCTGCACCTTGGGCTTGGGCACCGCTACCTCTTTGTACTCCTCTTATATGAAGAAGAGACAAAAGAACAGGGGGCAAGGGGCGAGGACGGGAACCTCACCCCATTGTACTGTTCCGACGCTGGGAGGGGTTGTTCTGTGGTACGGGACAAACCCTCTGTGGAGGTGGCGTTGATCCCTTGGGGGACTGACTAGCCGTCGAGGTGCCCTGTTTATTTATTAGATCCGGGGCACCCCACCAAAGGCGGCATTGGTGGCACCCGTCGGGTTTTAGTGGGTAGAGCTGCGTCCACCTTACCATCTTTCAGGCGTAGCGAGTCCCACATACCCGCCTGGGCAGTCCCCTTCCCCTAAGAGCATTTCCCGGCGGAAAAGAAAAAAAAGATGTCCGTTTATCCGTGTGTCACCAACCTAGCAAATTGAAATTAATACCAAATACTGAGGTTTATAGCCCCTATTCGGTGTATGTATCAAGGTCCTGAGTCAACACAATAAAAGGATATGAGCCAATTGAGATTTTCGCCAAAACTTGTAAGTACCAAAATTTACCTTCATTTTTAACTTTTCTTAATTTTTCGAGATTGCTGGATGACCTCGACGCTTTTCAAAAAGACTGGCATAATGTAGCTAACGATAGAGACGCGTGGAAAAGAGAGGCTTTTGCCCAGCTAAGGGACGGTATAAGCTTCAAAAATCATTTGCAACTCTTGAAATAAGTAAATAATTAAAAATTAACTATTTCGTTAATATGTTAGAACTCGTAAGTAATTAATTAAAGTCTTAAACTGGCAAAATTAATCTGAAATCACACTTCTTTTTCTCAAATTAAATACAAATAGGTCGTCTTGGCGTTTATTGAAGAAGGCCTATATTCAGCAGTGGACGGATGAAGATGATGATAATGATAAAATACAAATGTATAATATTATAATATATAATAATAGTGTATTTACACTATAGAGCCTAACTTTACGTATTCTTATACATCATTTAACTATATCACTGTACGTTAACAATTTAACAGAAACATTCAGATGCGCAATAACCCCAGGATATATTATGTTTACAAAAGTACAGTCCATAAATCACTACTACAGGCCTGTAATGGCTGATGAAACTATTGCAGCGGCTTTTTGCAAATGAAAACAATGAATTGAGCACAAAATGTCACGTCGAATGCAGAATGTCGCATCAAAAGAGATGGACACATGTTAACAGTAAAGCTTTTTTAGAAAAATGCTATGTTTGTTTTCTAACGTTTAGGCGAATCACTCATTACAATGAAAGAACTTTTTACGGATTTCATCGCGATTTATTTAGATTTTTACATGGCCGACATTTCAGAGGACTGATGGCTCTCGTAATAATACCTTTAACCTTATAAATAAGGGAAATGGTGGCAGCGCAAATAATATGGAAGTTTAAGTTAGAAGGAATTAATTTGGAAGTGGATGTTAATAATGAAGACTGTTTTCCTGCGGCTACATATTAATTATACCGAGAAATATGTAATATCTTAAGCTTTCAATTATTTAAATTTAATATATAATAAAAAAATCTACCTAAGACAGGAAAACACATTCTTGTTTATGTACTATTGTTATTAAAATCTTTTACAAAGTAATACAAGAAAAGAAAGATAATGCCTTTAATCTTATAAATAACGGAAACGGTAGCTGCGCAAAATTTATGAAGTGCATGTTAATAATGAAGGCTGTTTTCCTGCGGCTATGACAAGTGAACTTATTATGAATTCATAACAAGCGTAACGAAATAAAATATGATGAAAGCAGCCAATTACTTAAGTAGGGCAACATTATGTTATAGATGAATAAAGATTTTAATTAATAATCCTATTAAGTTACGCTTAACATCCTCTACACTTCTAAGGTCGCCTTACCTTTGAACGTGTCCTTGATAAAATCATATACCAGGGGAGGGATGCGCTGTGCCGCGCTCCCGGCGTGAGAGGCATATGCAGCAAGATGGTGGTAACCATCTTGCTTGTTTCTCCCGTGAAACAGCTTTGTTGAGATTCGGAGAGAAGGAAGGACATACAGTGTAATTAACTGGCACAGAGACTTAACATCTTATGTCTCAGAATAGGCAACACATAAATAAGTTTCCTGGGCTAGTTCCAAGTAAACTAGTTTATGTTCATGAGCGACGTCGACCACCTACCATCGGGTGGTACGTTTGCCAGTTTGTCTTTCCAACTTACATAAAATAAAACCTCTACGTTCGACTCCATACCAACAAAACTTCATCAATACAAATTTTCTTCTTATTTACTTATACTTAGCTGACCTTGAGACGCTGCTGTACTTTACTGATCATTTTCAAACATTTTCAGCCCCCATTTTCAGCGAATAGCTCGTTAGCGTAGGGGTGAGCCCAGCACCTTGGTCAAAGCTAATTGAGCCAAGGGGGCTCTTTGTATCCCTCTTATAAGAAGAGGGGACAAAAGAGCAGGGGGCAAGGGGCGAGGATGGGAGCCTGACCCCATTGTACTGTCCTGACTTTGGGAGGGGTTGTTCTGTGATGCGGGTCAACCCCTCTGTGGAGGTGGCGTCGGTCCCTTGCGGGACTGACTAGCCGTCGAGGTACCCTGTTAGTTTTTAGATCCGGGGCACAACACCAAAGGCGGCATTGGTGGCACTCGCCGGGTTTTAGTTGGTAGAGTGGACGCACACTTACAATCTTTCGGGCGCAGCGAGTCCCACATAACCGCCTGGGGAGTGGGTCTCCCCAGGCGGTTATGTGGGACTCGCTGTGGGATGCCTCAGAGCATTTCCCGGCGTTAAAGAAAAAAAAAAGGTTTACTACCTTGCTTACGTTTTTCAGCTTTTTAGGGGTGGACAGACGATTAAATTATTGACACCAAGGTCTCATGAAAGGCTTAGTATAAGTAAAATTGATTTATGTCACAAATGACACAAACATTTTTAGCATATTCATTCATAACAATGACACATACGAACATGCTAACGCGAAGATTATTCTCATTTCATCCTAGCCCCAAAAATTAATAGGCATTGTTTAATGGAGAGGCATTTTATGCTCACCCTACCGACACCTTGTTAATGTTTACTCTCGATATCCATGTGACTCGTGAATTGTGATTGGCAGTATTTTTGTAATAAGTACTGAGGCCTTAGACAAAGTAACATTAAAAAAACGATAACGAAGTTCGAAAAAAATAAAATGTATGGGATTGACATAAGCCGTCGTCAAATATGTCACTCGTTATCGTTATCGCAAGTTGGTAGACAATGTTAAAATTCGTAACAAAATCATAAACTGTCAATTGGTTATCGAACACTTATGTCAAACTTATGTTATTTTATTATTGATATTTATTCGTTATCCGTGGGCGTGGGCCATGGAGGGCAACATTTTCACAATTTTTATGAGTTATAGTGTGTATGAGGTCTATTTACATAGATATTAATTTTAATTTTTCGGTCCGATTTGACACTTCTTGTCGAACTTGTTGACACTTGATAGTTGTTGTCGTTGCACTGTCACGATCTTTGATTGATCATTGGCTAGAAAATTATTATCGTTATCTCAAAAACGATAACGAATTTCGGCTACAAAGCGATGTCACTTTGTCTACAGGCCCTGTATTGCAAACTATTTTTCAACCTGTAAGGTAATGTGGTAATATGGATAGAATACATGGAAAAATAAAAATTACTTTGTAAAACGTAATAAAGAAAATTCGATAAGGACCCTACCACTAACTTATACATATTAAGGAGTTTGTACTTATATTGGCGCTCCTTGGTCTTGGATGCCGTGACGCTGTCATGTTACATTACTGCTGTAGCGCAGTGCCGCTCTCGGATCGTTTTATGTGTACGATTGCTTATACTATATCTCTTTATTTTGTTTCATCTTTCGTTACAGATTTTTACTAATAAATTTAAATACTAAAATAGATGTTTCACATTTGCCGGGCATCCCGAAATCGTAACTTTTTTCAATATTTTTAAATAATGTCATTGTTACGAATTTATATCCAAGAACTGAATAATCTAAGTGATTTAAGATAATATACTTAACTAAATAGATACACTGGCGGTTGTTGGAGCATCCAGATAGTTATCGGTATCAGAACTCTGAAGTAATTTAATTTGTTGCACGATTCCACTATGTAACGAATGCAGGGATTCTATGTACCTTTTTAAGATTCAACTTAACATGCTTTTCAAGACTGTCTAGACCTAGACATACTCACAGAATTTATTTCTTTCATTATCATTATCGACCTCCTCTCGTTCATTTCTGGATATCGGCCTTTTTCAATCAATGCCAAGACGGTTTCTCCTAGTTGGATATGATGGGAACTTTCTTATCATTCATCATCATCATCAGCTTTTATCCATTCACTACTGGACATAGGCCTTCTTCAATGAACGCCAAGACGACCTATCCCTTGCCACTCGCATCCAATACGGACCGGCTACCGCAGGGAGATCCAACACTTTGTCTACCCAAACGCGGCCTCCACTCTTGAACCTTATTGGCACATCGACCATCGGTTATCCTAATGTCTTTTCTTCTTTAACGCGGGGAATTGGTCTGAGGCATCCCGCGGGGGAGTGGGTCTCCCCACGCGGGTATGTGGGACTCGCTGCGCCCGACAGCTGGTAAATGGACGCAGCTCTACCCACTAAAACCCGGCGAGTGCCACCAATGCCGCCTTTGGTGAGGTGCCCCGGATCTAGAAAACAAACAGGGCACCTCGACGGCTAGTCAGTCCCGCAAGAGACCGACGCCACCTCCACAGAGGGGTTGTCCCGCACCACAGAACAACCCCTCCCAACGTCGGGACAGTACAATGGGGTGAGGTTCCCATCCTCACCCCTTGCCCCCTGCTCTTCTGTCCCCTCTTCTTATAAGAGGGGTAAAAAGAGCACCCTCGGCCCAATTAGCTTCGCCTAAGGTGCACCGCTCACCCTAGGTTACTGAGCCCTACCGCCACGACAAGGCCTGAACCATGGTGGGGCATCCTAATGTCTGACCAAACCACAGCCACTTCAACGAGCTTATTATTCGCGTGATATCGGTAATACGTAATATAAATTGATGTGATATTCTGAGTCTTTATCAAGTTAAATATGAAGAACTTAGAGAGGCTTAACACATAAATCTAACATTTTTTAAACTATGCTTTTTAAGCACAAACGTTGAGAAAACAAAAAGTTATTTAAAAGGCGAATCTTCTAGTATCATAAGCAAGAGCAAAAAGCGAGTAAATAAGTAAAGCAAGCCCAATGGAGATTCGTTTAATAAAAGAGTGGTCGCGAGTAACTTGGACTAAAAGAATTCCACTAGCGACTGCCAGGAATATTTTATATTCATTCCTAAAATAACAAATAAAACGTCAGATAAAAGGAAACCTTGCTCAAATGAATCATTTCTTTATCTGATTTAAGCATAGAAATAAGTCTTTAAAATGTATGAGGGTACTTCTGGAATCGTTATGTAAATTTGGCTTTACGTATTACACGACTACCCGAAGAATGTCATACATTCGTGACGATATGTACGTTAAACGTAGGTATATTTTACGCAAAGTAACTCAAGTCACCGGATCACATGAAAGTAGTGAGGTATAATTGATTCTATTTGATGATACAATTTTACTATTGTTTATATAATACTTTTTCATCCATAAAAAATTTCATTAATTGTCGTCATCGTATATTTAGAACAGCTAAAATGAAACTAAACCCTTTAGTTGCCGTTTTCATTTCGATATTATATTGAAAACTTTCTAATATAATATCTTCTATTATATTATGACTGTACTTTTTACTTGAATTTTTAACTTTAGCAAGTACACCTCCAAAAATAGATATTTATAAATAATAGAAAAAAAACCTGGATTTTATCGCGGTTTAAGAAATCTCAAATTTTTACATACTTCCTGTAAAGTATCCGAAACGTCAGGCATGTAAGAATCCCAATAAACCGCGATAAAATCATTAAAAAAGTGTGTAAACAATAGAAAATAATCAAAATATTTTTGAATTAATACGAATCTAATTCCCTGTGTTTATAATTATAGCCAAGGGCGATGTAATAGGGTAAAAGCTCCAAATTTCGCCCTCACCATCTCGATGTTCGAAAATCCACAAGAACTCGATTTTTACATTTCCTGCCTCGCACGACGAATCTATGGAATCTGCTCAATCAGTGCCACTTACGGTGTTTCCGAACCGATACGACTTAGGGATCTTCAAGAAAAGAACATACTCATTTTTGAAAGGCCGGCAACGCACTTGCTAACACTCTGGTGTAGCAGGTGTCAGTGGATGTCGCTTTCACTTACCATCAGGTGAACCGACTGCCCGTTTGCCCCCTCTTCTATAAAAAAAATCGATGTACATTTACCGGTCTTCAAGTTTGGTTCGCGTAAATATTTAACTTTATTAAGATTATTATTACATTCCCGATGTATAGTTGAAGTCACGGAGGAATAAAATCTCTAAAAAGTTTTTCTATTACAATAATTCATTCGCGTAAATTTTAGAAAACAATATTTTTAATTTTGCCTCCAAGTAAGTCCTAATGCCAAATAGGGAATTGTGCTGTTGACTATTCGCTAGTGAGCTACCTTGCAAATCGTTAGTAGACACCTGTTGCAAAGTGCCACCATTTTATACTAAGTATCCTCTCCAGCTTTTTAAAAAGCATTGCTCAGAGGAGTTTGAGAAGAGTCGATTTAATCTAAGATCGATTTTCTCTGAATAGACGACATTCATTTAAATATTTCCTTGACAGCCACGTCCGTTCTTAGACCGACACAAAATGAATAGCTCGAAGAAGAAAATATAATATTTATTACGATTTTATTTATCACTAGCAGTGCCACGCGGTTTCACCCGCGTAGGTACTTCCCATTCCTGTGGGAGTACAGGGATAAATTATAGCCTGTGTTATTCTGATGTATAACCTATACCGGGTGTATTTGGAACGCTTGCGAAGATTAAACCCTAATAATATACTATTTATATACTATATAATAATAATAATAATATCTATGGACACTTTCACACCACGTCAATCTGGTCCCGTGGTAAGTTCTCGAAGAACTTGTGTTACGGGTACCAGACAACGGAAATATATTTAATTCCCTGGCGGGATTCGAACCCGCAACCTCCGGCTTGAGCGCCAACGCGCTCACCACTGAGCCACAGAGGTCGTCATACACTATATAATATATTAGTAAAAACTAAAACGATGAACGACTAAAGCGATAAATCGCGCTGAAGACGCGCGCGGTGCGGGAGTTCATTCACCTCGTGCATGCGGCGACCTCGTGTAACGCTATCAGCTGATTCAGTCCGCTAGCCGTTTATTTAAGTTAAGTTTATTACATTGCTGTTTTTTTTTTCAAAAAACCATTATTTTAAAGCATTATCATCAAATTCCTGTAACATTATGTTTACTAAACCGGATTATACAAAAAAAAAAGGCAACCAAAAAAAAAAAGATAACGCGTTTTTTTCACATGTATCATGTCAGGCTATGCCAACACTATCATACCTCTTCGTTTTCGCAAGCGTTCCAAATACACCCGGTATATTGTATTATTGTAAAGTTTCATTAAATCCATTTAGTAGTTTTACGTGAAAGGGAAACATCTGTACAAATTTTGAACTTTCGCGTTTATAATAATTGTAGGAAGTAGTATAGTAGGATTATTATGTATTTCCAGATACCTACAAGCTGCAAACAAACCTTAACAGTTAATACCATAACTAAGAGAGTAAATAAAACTAGTTGCCCCGACAGAATGTTGTACAGTACAAAACATTTTATAGTGGGCTGAATTGTGAATTATATAAGTGTATATATCGCAATCAAACAAATGTGTATTTATACCAAAATGTTTATTCGTTCCTAAACTATAAGACTGTTTACTGTGTAGTTTGGTAACTGTGGCCAGTTGCTTAGCAAAGTCTATAGATGCACATAATATTTTGTTTCGTTGCGTATATTAACTTACATCATCTACGAATAAAATAATACATAATCAACTAAATTTGCACGATAATTGTGGGCCGAATTGTGAATTTAAAACATTTAACGGTGGGAGGCAACACATAAATGAGTTGCCTGGGCTCGTTCCAGGTATACTAGTTTATGTTCATGGGCGACGTCGACCACTTACCATCAGGTGGTACGTCTGCCAGTTTGCCTATCCAACTAACATAAAAAAATCCACTTGAACACACACAAAAATTTTATAATAATCCGTCCCGTCGTTTAGGAGGAGTTCAGTCACATACACACGCAGAGAAGAATTATATATGTACAATAATTGTTTGTTAACAAACAAACAATTATTTCCAAATAACCCTTAGGTATTTTGTAACTTGTAAAATATATTTTTCTGGGTCAGACCCGGATTTTGTGAGGGCCTTAATATTTATTTACATAGGATATTTGTTCCCAACGTCTTTATAACAAAATACAACAGAAATATTGTTTTAATATCTTCATTCTAATTCACTGATCGGGTGGATGAGTTTTTCGACGGTGCGCCCATCTTGTTGAAATTATAAACTTCTATATATTCTGCCATATTTTGTGCCAAAAAAGAGCAGAATATTTTAACCATACTCATAAAATATGTAAATATTTTTGTCCACATCTTATTAAAAAGGTTCATAAAGAAGATAAATACATGTTAAATGTAGCACCTCCAAGCTGATTGCTTATTTATATAGTTTTGGACGGTAATATATTTTTAATCCTTACCGACTTCGAATTTCGAATTATGGCTGACGTTTTTTGCCATGCGGAAGAGATTACATTTGCGCTTATTGATTGCTTCATGTTATGAGATTCTGAGTGGTTTTTGAAGGGTTACTGATATATGTAAATGCTTAAAGTACTTGAGTATTTTCTATATACATTTGTACTTCCATTTCTGTTCGCCTGATAGTATAAACTACAAAAAAGTGACTACTGAATTTCTATTTTGATGTATTCCATTGAACTTACTAAATTTAAAACAAATAAATAAATTGAAAAAAGTACATCATCTCTAACTATAATGTTTAATAGTAACTAAATAATTAAAGTCACGATATAAACCACAGCACGACCAATAATATAATTAAAGTTATAGCGCTATAACAATCTCAATTACGAATAAATGAAAATGAAAAAACCTTGTTGCAAAGGTTAAAGTTTGAAAAGACCTGTTATAATAAAATCTTTATACCAAGCCTTTTAAACGACAAGCCAAGAACTAGTGGGCTTTTTACAGCAAATGTTAGGAATTTTTACTAAACTAACAATATACGAAGGCTATGCGGCGACTGAACTTGGCACTTTTATTTACTCTTTGAATGCGAGGGTCAAACTCAGCGTTGTCGTAGTTAAACCAAGCTAAACTTATTTCACCTAACGTTAAAGTATTATGTTATGCTTTTTATAATCTCATTATGAACTTTCAAACTTAGATTTCAAAGTATATTTATCTTTTTGGAATTAATTAGCTGGCCATGTTTGCTAACATGGTTGATGTTTGATTTTAGTTCCAGCATAATTATCGTAGATTTACCGGTGGGAGGGATGCGCTGTGCCGTGCTACCAGCTGCATGCGTACCACCATTTTGATTGTGTCTTCCATGAAACAGCTTTGCTGTGTTTCAGCACAGAGACTTTAACATCTTATGTCTCAGGATAGGTAACACATGGTTGAGTTTCCTGGGCTAGTTCCAGGTAAACCAGTTTATGTCGACGATAATCACTTACCATCAGGCACGTCTGCCAATTTGCCTATCCAACTAACATAAAAAAGATGTCATCATCATCGTTTGGATCATTGCCAATAGATTTTTTGTATTTATTAAACTACATTTATGGTCTTACTGTCAACTTATTCGAAGCCCAAAACCACTAAAACCAAAACCAAACCTAATAAACCTAAACCAAAACTAATAAAAGCCCTCAACAAGTCTATGATGTCTAGCAATTTAGGCATTCCCTGAAATCTGAATCACCTATCAACGGGCACAGGAAACTAAAGATAAAACTGACGCCATTCACTAGTTGGGACTTTTGTGCGTATCAGCTTGAGTACCTTTTCTTGCTTGTTTCTTCCTTGAAACAGTTTTGATGTGTTTTAAAAAGAGGGTAAAAATGTATGTTAAGCAATTGTTTTAAAGGATCCCAGAAAATGTTCAAAACCTCCCAAATTTTTTTTTTTTTAAGTTATTAAAGATCGTTTGTGTGGTAAAGGATTTCATGGAAGATACCACACCCTGGAAATAAGGCGTTCCTCCCAGGCATTTCAGAATAAGATGTAAAAATTATTACAGAATACATTTATTATTTGAGTTCCACTGAGTTTGTTTCACTGGTTCTTCTCAGTGGGCTTGCCTTGGAACCGGTGGAAGATTCAAAAAGGTACTCTGTACTGTTTTGAATAAAAAAAATGATTTGATTTGTTCATAAACGACCACTTACAATAAGGGAGCCCGTGTGGTAGTTTGCCTTATTACGAGCTAGTCCCACCACTCGTTACCACCGCTGCTACTACTGTATAGCCAGAATCGATAGCGGTAACCACCAAAGATACGATCTCAGGGAGCCCGAGGGATACGTTAAAACTGCCGTGCAACCCGCAACGAATTTAATCGGAAGGGCTTAGGAGGAGTAGGAAATATTTCCCCACTATTGTTCAAACCTTGTCGTGACGGTGGAGCTCAGTAGCCTAAGATGAACCCAGCACCTTGGGCGAAGCAAATTGAGCCGAAGTAGCTGCTGTCCCGACGTTGGGAGGGGTTGTTCTGTGGTGCGGAATAACCTCTATGTGGAGGTGGCGTCGGTCCCTTGAGGGACTGACTAGCCGTTGAGGTGCCCTGTTTGCTCAACAGATCCGGAGCACTTCATCAAAGGTGGTATTGGTGGCACTCGCCGGGTTTAAGTGGGTAGAGCTACGTCCACCTTACATTTAGCATTTCCCGGCGTAAAAAAAAGGGAGTAGGAAATATTTCCAGTTTCGTTTTCCTATTTTACCAACATAAAAAACTTCTTTTCTTAGCGTATATAACTGTTATATGCGTATGAGACAGACTCAACATAACACACTATAAGCCTCACCAGGTCAGTGACCTCATCTCTTAAGGTTGCTTTTGCATTGGAAGAGTTTTTACAATATTCACGACTTCCGTGTGAATTCTTACAAGTGACATTTAAGCCAATAATTACCTATAGAAACCTGTTATATGTAATTATTGGCTTAAAACTAAAACAATTTATTTTTACTTTAGACTATTTTCAAATGTTAAAATGCACCAATTCCTCGATTGTGGATAAAACTTTCTTACATAGGCTGCACTAAAAGTATCGGAAATAGAATATTTCCACTGTCATATTAAAATCTTTTTAATTGAAAACTCCTTGGTTTTAAAAATCTAAAACCATTTATTTATTTAAAAAAAGATTCTCGGTCTTGTCACAAGGTCTTGTAAAACTTGTTTAGTCGTTGAGAAAGTGGAATTGACTCGAGAAAATTCTAGAGCGATGATTTATTATGACTTTCGAAGTGGTTTAACACAAAAACAGTGTGTTGACCGGATGATTTCTGCATTTGGTGATGAAGCCCCACCCAAAACCACAATTTACCCCTGGTTTGCTGAATTTCAACGTGGACGTGTCAAGCTCAGTGATGATCCCCGTCAAGGTCATCCAAAAACTGCAGTCACCCAAGAAAACGTTGATGCTGTGCGTAAGCTGTTTGAGGAAGATCGACATGTGACATACCGCGAAATTCAGGCAACTTTAGACATTGCCATGAGTCAAATACAAATAATTTTGCATGAACAATTAGGTGTAAAAAAGTTGTTTTCTCGATGGATACCGCATTTTCTCTGTGAAGAGCAAAAAGCGGCTCGCGTTACTTGGTGCGTCAGAACTCTCGAAAGATTCCACGCAGGATCCTCAAATGCTGTATACAACATCGTATGAGGTGACGAATCCTGGATATATACGTACGAACCCGAAACAAAAAACCAGTCACGAGTTTGGGTGTTTGAAAATGAGTTAAAGCCAACAAAAATTGTTCCTTCACGGAGTGTTGCAAAAAAATGGTGGCCACGTTTGTCTCCAAAACCGGCTATATTGCGACTATTCCTCTTGAGGGACAAAGAACGGTTAATGCAGAATGGTATGCTAGCATTTATTTGCCACAGGTCGTTTCTGAACTCCGTAAAGAGAACTGCTACCGCCGCATCATCCTCCATCACGACAATGCAAGTTCTCACACCGCGCACAGAACAAAAGAGTTTTTAGAGCAAGAAAACATAGAATTATTAGACTATCCGCCGTATAGCCCCGACCTAAGCCCTAATGATTTCTATACTTTCCCTAAAATAAAGAATAAATTGCGTGGTCAGAAATTTTCATCGCCTGAAGAAGTCTTGGACGCCTACAAAACGGCCATTTTGGAGACCCCAACTTCCGAATGGAATGGTTGCTTTAATGATTGGTTCCATCGTATGGAAAAATGTGTTAGATTGCGCGGAGAATACTTCGAAAAGCAATAAATACATTTTTAAATAGTAATATTGTGTCACTTCCTTGATTCCCGAAATTTTCAGTGCCGCCCTCGTATATCTAATAATACTCGTTAGACAAATTAAACACAAAGTAAATTATAAATGTTTTTAACTGCCGTTAACGAACTACGAATAATTTATACCAAAACCGCATAACCGCGTGTGTTGTCGATAAACTATAGACAATAAATTTACTAATGAAATGATGATGATGATATGTGCGACTGGCTTCAGCTATGGCGACCACTTAAGACTCCCAGCCGGAAACGTGATGCTAATTTGGAGTCAAGTAACGGAAACGATCAGATGCGCAGGATTTATTAAGGTGCAGAAGTGTACGCGGGAGAAACAGATGTACATACCCGCCCTTATCCTTCTGGACCCAATGGAATGGAAACTGTTACGACCGGAGAAATACTCGGACAGATGGAACAGTATCGCAGTGAGAGAGTTACAAGGGGTCAGAACTTTCTCACACTCCTTTAATCGCCTCTTACGATACCCACGGGAAGAATTGAGGTGGTCCTATTCTACTCAACCAACACCACAAGGCCGAATGAATTAATCTTCAATAAAACCCAGGAACACAGAAAACTTTTAGTTCCCTGGCGGGAATCGAACCCGCAACCACCAGCTTGAGCGCCAACACGCTAACCATTGAGCATACCATTATATGTTTGGAAGACCAGCCATTCCAAGTTAGATACGATATAGAGGGGCCTATTTTCAGCAGAGAATCGTTAAACATCCATAATGATGATGATAAAATTAATTAATTAGATATCAAGGTAAATAATAACGTAATTAATTAAACAAATCAAACGCACAACTGGATTAATATTCATAACATAGCCATTTTGTGTAATAGCTATTCCAATTACTTTGTGTAACATACACACTATACAGGTAAACAGTCTTGTAACGTAGGCCCAGTTAGTGCGGCGACGACGTATTTAATCCTGTTAGTGTCAAACGAACTAGTTAGCTACGGTCAGGTAACAAGCTATTGCACTACGCTATAACAGTAAATACTATAGTAGCATTGTAGCATCTTACCTATATTATGTTGTTTTCTAATGTTTACGCGAATTTCATTCACATAATGAAACTTATACGGATTTTTATCGCGGTTTATTAAGATTATTGCCAACGTTTCGGATACTTTACAGCAAATATGTTCGCGAGACCTACCGGTATGTATATTTGTTAAGCCCAAATAAATATCTACGTATAATTAAGACCGGCGCGATTCTGAAACCGCGTGGTTCCCGCCGTGTCTAAACTAGGCTAAGAGTTTAGACGCACTAGGCAGTTGCGGTTGCGGCTACCCGCGCTGAGAAAGCGGGCAGTCAAATTAAAAAAAAAACAAGACAGGGTTCAAACGCTTAGAATCTATTATTATATATATTTATCTAGTTTTTTTACGGTGAATCTTCATATCAAATTGTTATTTTTTATTGCTCCTTCATGGTAACCATTAATCAAGAAGACCAAGCTTAATTTATTAAAAAAATCGGTTGTCTGTAATGTCGGTTTACTGACGATAGTTGAACGTGACAACGTCATAAGAAAATGGAACGTCTCAGAGCGATGTAACGCCGCATACGTCATCGCATACGTCATTTTATTTCGTCCTTGCAGCCGGCTCCATCGAATTATAAGAGACGTACGTCGTAACCAGGCCATAAAATATTATTAAAAAAAAAAAAAAAGAGACGTACGTCACGTTGTTTGTCACGTCAAAAAAATCTATCGAAGCATAGGTGATCGTACCTACAAAATATATATATTTTGTAAATTCCAGGTACTGCTACTATCTACTACCATGAAAAGATGACAACTAGTTGTTTCATTAGTGCGTTCTTAGTTACTTAAAATTACTTCCATTGTACAATCAAAACTTTACGTAGCATGAAGAACAAGAGTCATAAATTTGCAAATTTTACCTGCATCCACTATAAATATCTGTTATATAACAAAGGTTCAACATAAGTCTCTAAGTTTGCCAGGTGAGTAACGTCTCGCAACTTCGCGGTATCGTACTTACACAAGTTTAAGGACTTATCTATACGATAGAGGCCGAACTTGGCACTATCTCGCCAGTACCTTGATATATGTTTCAATAACTGATCTAGCTTTGTTTCGGGAAGATTCTTTTAACTGTAAGATATACAGTACCGACTTTTCCATGAGAGCACACGGTACATACTCAGAGCCACAATTCTCACGGGGGCCCCGAAATAGAAAATGTGAATGCCCTTGTTTCATTGGTATATTTAATACTATTATTGGTACTGGACATAGTAAATAGCAGCACAGCTATATGGGAAATCCGTCAGCGGCGGCACCAATCCAGATTAACCATAGCAAATATGAGAAAATCGCCATCTATTTTATTCAGGGTCCCATTTTTTTGTGAGCCCAATTGCCCCATAATGGCTTGAGATAACCCTGGGTCAACTCCTTCGTTGAGTCTTAGATAGTTGAGATTAAAGAGATGTTTACTGAGTGGGCAGTGAGTTGTTATCATACCTTGTAACTCAAACAATTTACGTAATATGATACAAAAATATTATAAAAGGAACGATTGAGGGAATGAGAAGAACTTAAATTGTATAGAGCAAATCAAGAAAAGGATTCTAGTCGAATAGTATCAGGAGGTAAAGGAATGGGCAGAGAGAAGGAAGGATCCGACAAGAGCAAGGCTCTTAAATGAAGAGAGAGATACAGAAACATAGATCAAGATGAATAAGATTTGACTAATGACTCGTGAAAATTATCATTCGTTTGTACAAAATTGATTACTAAAGAACTTAATATACGCATTTTGTAATAACATTCCCTTAATTTTTAGGTTTATTAACATACTAGGAGGGTAGCCTGCGAGAACCGGTGTGGGTCCGTAGAGTGGTGGCGAGTCGGCTGCGGTGACCCGCAGGGTTCGGTACTTGGTCCGATCCTGTGGGACATCGGGTACGACTGGGTCCTGCGAGGTCGTCTCCTCCCCGGGATGGGTGTCATCTGTTACGCTGATGACACCTTCGTCTACGCCCGGGGACGAGACTATAAGGAGGCGGCGCGGCTGGCCGAGGTCGGGCTCGACCTCATGATCAGTCGCATTGAGAGGTTAGGGCTTCGGGTCAGAGTCGACAAGACCGAAGACCTCCTCTTCCGCGGGACCGGGCGGAAAGGAACCCCACCGGGGGCTGCCCTCCAGATCGGAGGGGTGAGGGTCAGGTCAGTCAGCCCTCACATCAAATATCTGGGGCTCATCCTCGACGGTGGATGGACCTTCGGCCCACATTTCGAACAATTGGGTCCGAAGGTCGTGAAGGCGGCGAGTGCGCTGGGCAGACTCCTCCCGAACCTCGGAGGACCCAGCGCCGCCTGCAGGCAGCTATACTCCGGTGTCTGCCGGAGTATGGCGACGTACGGTGCTCCGATTTGGACGGATCGCCTTACCGCGCGGAATAGGGCCCAGCTGCGCTCGGCGCAGCGGGTGATCGCGGTAAGAGTGATCCAGGGGTATCGTACAATATCATGGGCGGCAGCTACTGCCTTAGCCGGCGACCCCCCGTGGAAACTCGTGGCGGAAGTTCTCGCCGAGGTATACTCCTATGTCTCGGATAGGAGGTCCCTCGGAGAGGACGTGACGCCGGACGGGATCCTACGGGTCCGCCGACTAGGGCAGGAGGCACTAATGCGAAGGTGGGGGGAGGACTTGGCGCAGCAGCCGTATGGCAAAGGCGTAACGGTTGCCCTGCGCCCGGTCCTTGAGCGGTGGATGCGTCGTAAACGCAAACCCCTCACCTTCCGTCTAACACAGGTGCTCACCGGGCATGGGTGCTTCGGTGAGTATCTGTGCAGGACGGCCCAAAGGGAGCCAGTAACTGTGTGTCACGATTGTGGCGCGGCGGTGGACTCGGCCCAGCACACCCTCGAGGTGTGCCCGAGATGGGCGGCGCTGCGTCATGATCTGACATCGGTCATCGGAGGGGACTTATCTCTGCCGAGTGTCGGCAGATCGCCGCGATGCTCGGCGACGACGAGTCCTGGACGGCGATGGTCTCTTCTGCGAGGCAGTAATGTCCCAGAAGGAGGCCGATGAGCGGGTGAGATAGGAGGCCGCCGACGAGGCCTCCCACCGCGGGCGACGAACGGGGGTGCGTAGGAGGCGCTACCTAATGCGCCTCCAGTAACGCCCCTGTGCTCGTGTCGGGCCCAGGATGGGTCCAGCTAGACATGACGTCGTCGGGGACTGCTAAAAGTATCGTGCAAACGAACAGCCGAGCAGTCCCCCTTTAGAAGGAGGAGTCTGGCCTTTTCGCCGGGGCCAGCCTGTCGCCGAGGGTCCTGCGTTGCCTGCATGATCCGGGACTCTCATAAAAGGCGGCTGAGGGCACTTCCAGCGGTTTTAGTGGGTAACGCATCTCCAAGTGCGAACGCCACACACGGCTAGGTTTAAAACCCACCCCGGTCCTAGTTATGGTTTGGTCTGCAAATTTCCGCTGCAGAACAAAACAAAAAAAAAAAAAGGTTTATTAACATACTCAAAGCTAACGATTCGGTTATTGAATATCTTATACTAATTATAATATATTACCTAAATGTAAATTAGTAATTAATCAGAATAATTTAATGTGAAAGCTTAATTAAGTTGGCATTGTTTTTCGCGCCATAATTAAATAGTAGTCAAAATTGGATGTACAAACCGTCCGTTAAGTATACACGGCTCGAACAATTGTATAAACTGGACACACGCAGTTGTATTGAATTTCTGATAATTTGCATTCGCTGCATCGGTTTGTGAGGAGCTAATAATTTTATCGATACATTCCCCATTTTAACACGTTGTGGTGTTCTGATTACTGTGAGCGTGTTAGCCGAACATGGATTAGTTTTAGTACTAAAAATGTTTGTGAATCACGTAACGTACACGTACTGAAATCAACATATGAAATGTGTCTCTTTGGGAAGATTTGATTCCAAGACTGTGTGACACTTTCTTGACCAATATACCAGACTATCATCAAAACAAAATGGAATTAAGATTGGATACGGTCTCATTGACCAATTATATAGTTGAAAATGTTGTCATGACGTGGCCCTCTGACACAGTTGTCACACTTAAAAGAGGGGAGCCCTCTTTTAAGTGTGACATTTCAATGTAAGACACAATTGGTTCAAACTTAAGTTACTTTGTTAATGAATAAATTTTATTTAATTTAGTTGAACTTGTGATATTATGCTAATAGAATAACATATTGCACAATTATTTAACATCAGGCTATACAAAGAGGCTATCAATTATAATTGGCTAGTCTCTCTATAGTGCGTCGTCGCTTTTACAGCGTCCAAGCCAAGCGGACTGTACCTGATTGCCTGTTTCTACATATGTGCTTTATTACTGTGATTGATATTCTGCCAAGACAAGACAAACGTTTTCAAACATACTTTATTTCTTGTCTAAAATGATAAAAATATTTGCGTATATTTAAAAGTGAAACTAGAAAAATTTATATTTACTTTTTTTATAGCATAGGAGGGCAAACGAGCAGTCGAAGCCTTTTGGCGACTTTCGACGCCGATACACATCCGCGCAACCAGAGATTATGCAGATTGGCCCCCTTTTCCCTATGGCCCAATGGGCCACCGGAAACTCACAAACCGCACTAAACGCGACAGCATAGCTGTCACTTTACACCGGTATTATGCGAGTGAAGGGTGCCACCCCGGTCGTGCCGGCCCAATTCGGCTGCATAGCAGAATGGCACTACCTCATACAAAATGCTAATTATTTAAAGGAACACACTCATTTGACTGTAGCACAGTTTGTTATAGAGATAGAAGTCGATCGAATTACTCTTCCCGATCGTGGCACTCCATAACTCTAATATCTTTTTGATACAACGTAATATATATTTTACAATCAATTTCAACGAAGCACACACTCTATCTCTATACTGCTCTCAACAAACATCCCGTTGAGCTCATATCGCTGCTTTGCATGAATACCCGCACAAAAGCAAAATTTTGAAAATACTGGTTTACACCACAGCCAAATTCAAAATAGTCCTTATTTCATGGTTACTAAGACTCACATTCATAACGGCACAATTGGTGTAGTGGCGCGCATAAATGTCGTTATGTGATTGGTTGATTTATCACGCCATATTTGTGCAACAGTCGACGTTCGCCAGTTGGTATTACTGTTTTCGCGTGACCACATTAAAACTTTCGGGAATAATATAATATTTCTAAATAATCGTGTGTTTCAAGTGAAAAGTTCAGTAATATTTTCTGAAATATTGATTCATTTTGAGTTGTTTGATTATTCGAGATATAATTGTAATAATTTTCGATTTTTTTTTGTTTAAAAGTGCTGCATTTAGTGTTACAACATTGTTCACAAAAAAGTAAGTAAGACAATAATACTTAATAAGTTTTATTTGTTTATTCAAGATAGAAATAACAAAATGTTTTAACATACTTACAAATAGGTTGATATTGCTTAGAATTAAAGCCCAATAATTTAGAACGAAAAGCAAGTTGTGTTACTTTTAACGGAATAATTTAACGTGTTTTGATTTTTTTTGTTTGTCTCGTGGCTTATTATAATATAAGGCCTTTTTTCTCTCTTTTACGCCGGGAAATGCTCTGAAGCATCCCGCCTGGGGAGTGGGTCTCCCCAGGTGGGTATGTGGGACTCGCTGCGGCCGAAAGATGGTAAATGGACGCAGCTCTACCCACTAAAACCCGGCGAGTGCCACCAGTGCCGCCTTGATGAGGTGCCCCGGATCTGTTAAGCTAACAGGGCACCTCGACGGCTAGTCAGTCCCGCCAGGGACCGACGTCACCTCCACAGAGGGGTTTTCCCGTACCACAGAACAACCCTTCCCAACATCGGGTCAGTACAATGGGGTGAGGTTCCCATCCTCACCCCTTGCCCCCTGCTCTTTTTTCCCCTCTTCTTATAAGAGGGGTACAAAGAGCCCCCTCGGCTCAATTGGCTTCGCCCAAGGTGCTGGGCTCACCCTAGGCTACTGAGCCCCACCGCCACGTCAAGGCCTGAACCATGATGGAGAGATTATAATATAAGGCCTTTTATAACCGCGGTTTGTTATTTTATGATTTTTTCTTATTATTTACAGTGCCGAATCCCCGTACTCTACAAATAATCGGGAAACTCAAACAAGTTAATGAAGATATTATACAAAATGATATACCTACGACTTCGACTTCCATACAATTCTCTCAAAAGGAACAGTTCATTTTATTTCCCAAGCCTAAAGATAATATTGAAAATATAGATTTATCTAAAGTTAGTGAAGACTTTTGTTCAGATGATAGCGTAAAGGATCCTGATTATGTAGATATCGATACTTCCTGTTCTAAAAAGAGGTATCTTTTGAAAAATGAACGCCGAGAAGTGTTTAAATATATAATGAGTGGAATGGATTTGAAAGAAAAACAATATGACAATTTCAGTAACGATGTTTCCACCATAAACCAAACAAGTGCAACAATGCCAATAGCCCCCATGCAAACAAAATCTAGAAGCAGTTCATCTAGCTCGAGCGATGGATCTAGTTCATCTAGCTCATCAGATTCCGAGAGCTCATCAGAAGATGAATTGAACAGTGAACGTTTAACAGCAGTGGTTCAGTCTAGTGTAGATGCAAGCATCGAAGATGATCCTTCTCGCTATAATTCGATTGAGCCAATAGCTTCAACTTCATGTCTTATAGCTAATACGCCTCCAATTTCTTTAGAACTTACTTCTAATTCTACACATCATAATTGTGAAGACTCATATAAAGGAAAAAAAAGAAAATCTACACCCAACAACTGGTTGCGTAATAAGGCGAAAATCTTAAGAAATTCTGGTAAGTCTTATATATCCAATTCCAAAAAAGGAAAGACCGTTGTGCCCGCAAAGTCTCTAAAAACACCATGTACTCATAAATGCAAACAAAAGTGTACTCAAAATATTACAGAATCACAGCGCAAAGAAATTTTCCAATGCTTTTGGGCCATGGGAGATCTGCAAAGGCAACGAGAGTTTATTTTACGCCATCTTTCCGTCATCGAACCACGATACTCATACAAGATGCATAATAGTAACCGGGGGAAAAACAATGCTTTTTATTTGACCATTGGTAATAAGAGAATTCGAGTGTGTAAAGTATTTTTTAAATCTACGCTAGATATAACTGATACTTCTATCAGAACTGTTCTTCAAAAGAAAAAGAATTCATGTGGCATGTTAGATGTGGATAACCGTGGTAAACATAGTCAACATTTTCATTTAGATCCTTCTATTAAAGAAGGTATTATTCAACACATCAACTCAATTCCAAAAATTGAAAGTCATTACTGCCGTGCAGACACAAAAAGGCTTTATATTGATGGTGGCAAAACTGTAGCTGACTTACATCGGGATTACGAACTCGACTGTCATTCAAAAAGTCTTCCAAGCGCCAATTACCTTATGTATTACAGGATCTTTAGCAACGATTTCAATATTGCATTTTTCCAACCGAAAAAAGATCAATGTGAGGATTGCACATCATATAGTAATGCCACAGAAAATGATAAGGTAAAACTGAAAGAAAAGTTTGATAGGCACTTAAAAGAGAAAAATTTGTCAAGGCAAAATAAAGAAGATGACAAAAAGTTTACTCCTGATAATTGTATTGTAGCGGTTTATGATCTTCAGGCTGCAATGCCTTGTCCTAGAGGAGATGCATCAAACTTTTATTATGTATCTAAATTAAATACTTATAATTTCACAATTTGTGATATCAAATCTAAAGACACTGCATGTTATGTCTGGCATGAAGGTGAAGCTAAACGCGGAGCAATAGAAATAGGATCATGTTTACTCAAATACATACAGAGTTTAAAACTTAAAGCTGAAGAACTAGACTCAAAATTAGATTTGATTTTTTATTCCGACAATTGCTGCGGCCAGCAAAAGAATCAGTACATAATAGCTCTTTATGTATATGCAGTTTACCATCTCGATTTTATTAATTCTATAACCCACAAATACCTTATAAAAGGGCACACTCAAAATGAGGGTGATAATGTTCACTCTCTTATTGAAAGAGGAATAGGTAAAGCTCTGAAATCTGGACCTATATATACACCTGACCAGTATGTGCACATTATAAGAAATGCTAAAAAATCTGGTAAACCATATCAAGTAAGTGAATTAGTACACGATGATTTTTTTGATATAAAAGCGTTGGCAGCATCGATAGGCAAAAATTTTTCCAAGAATTTGGATAAAGAAACGTTAAAGTTAGGAGACGTCAAAATTTTAAAGGTAGAATCAAATGACTCTAATTACTGTTTTTACTATAAAACATCGTATGAGGACTCAGAGTTTAAAACAGTCATGATAGATAAAATTGGTAAGACAAGAAACACTGCCAATAATATCACTGTTAAAAAGGCATACAGAGAGAAATTTTCACTATGTGAGAAGAAGAAGAAGTGTTTGCTAGACCTTATTAGGAAAAATATTGTACCAAGATTTTATAAACCATTTTTTGAGAATCTCTAATTTCATTATGTACCTGAAAAAGACTGATTATACTGTAGTTGCCAAATAGTTTTAAGAAGAAGTATACTAGATAATAAGTTTGTTGGATTTTTTATGTTTATGGTTTCTAAAGTTCCTAATTATTTTAAAAAAGCAAAAGTTAGAATTTTTTATTTTCATGTTATTTTTTCTTAATTACTTTTAAGAAGCATTATACAAAATATTGTATTAAGATTTTATAAACCGTTTTTTAAGAATCTCTAATTTTCATTATGTACCTGAAAAAGACTGATTATACGGTAGTTGCCAAATAGTTTTAAGAAGAAGTAAGGTATACCAGATAATAAGTTTGTTGGATTTTTTTTATGTTTATGGTTTCTAAAGTTCCTAATTATTTTTAAAAAAGCCAAAATTAGAATTTTTTATTTTACATGTTATTTTCGTAAATACTTTTAAGAAGCATAATACCGATTTTATGTTAGTCTACAACTTTGTTTAATCTCTGGATTTCATGTTATTTAACATAATGCACTAATATGATAATCAGAAATGTGTTATTCTATAGAAAAATTCGTTCCGATGACTTCAACATAAAATTAATAAATTGGTTTGAGTTTGAACATACTTTTCATTAATATTATCTCTATCGTAATTGTGTTACTATTACATATTTTTTTTAATATCTTGTAGAAAATATTACCGGTTATGCCATTCTAAAACTAAAATTGAGAACTACTCGAGTATAATATTTTGATTTACGTTCCTATTCATGATAATATACAAAAAATCATTTCATAACAAGTCAAACAACACTCAGATTTTAATTATTAATTAAAGTATTTGCAGCTAAAAACCTAAATATTAAAATTTTTATTAAACCTTGATTAATGCCCTTTCGATTTATACATTCTATTTTTCTATTGATTAAATACATAAAAAGTTATGACAGTAATTATTTTGTTTAATTTTCAAATGGCTACCCTGTAAAATTTGTGTTTCTTTGATTGTGTGGTTATTCATGCAAAACAGCGATATGAATAATAATTAGATTATTGTGCATGTTTAGATTAATAATCCCCTTTAACTATTATATAGGTTATAGAATTATATTATACTATACAAGATTTTTTTTTCAATGTTAGTTGGATAAGTGAAGGTAGTTGCCATCCGATGGTGAGTGGTCAGCGTCACACTACGCACATGAATGTACTCGTATAGGTATATTATGGAAGGTGCTTACACGCACTCAGACGTAAAATCGATAAAATATATGTAACGTCAATTTAAGGGCCCCTTCTCCCAAAACTATAGGTATTTAGCGCACCGAATCGCTTTGCACTTGCGTTGCGCGGGAAATGTCTTTATATGAACTCCGGTGACCTACCACGGCTGGCAAGCACGCCACAGTATACGAATATGCAGTAGATTGACTATGCTCGAATTATTCTTAGATGTGATAATTAATAATTATGCATAACAAAATCTTGTTGTTGTTATAGAAATACTAGCTGGTGCCAGCGACTTCGTCTGCGCAGGATAAGATAGTTTTATTTCTTCACTAATTAATCGAAAGGAACTTCGATCCATCCGGGTGTCCCTTGACACCTCTCTTTAGTTTTTTTTTTAATAAAAAGTATCCTATGTTACTTCTAATACCTCCAAGAATATGTGTACAAAGTTTCATGATGATCGGTTAAGTAGTTTTCGCGTGAAAGCGTAACAAACATCCATGCTTTCACATTTATAATATTAGTAAGGATTAGGAAGGATGAATTAGCTACATAGGTCTAAAAGGTAGTGCCATGCTGCTTGCAGCCGAATTTAGCCGGCACGACCGTAGGGGTACCTCTCGTTCACATGATAATGGCGTCAAGTGACACCTATGCTGTCGCGTTTCTTGCGGTGTATGACTTTCCGGTGTCCCATTGCAGGGGATGGGGTAAAGGAGGGTAATGCATCTGCATTATCTCTTGTGTGAATGTTTACGAGGACGACCTCTGTGGCTCAATGGTTAGCGCGTTAGCGTTCAAGCCGGAGGTTGCGGGTTCGAATCCCGCCAGGGAACAAAAAGTTTTCTGTGTTCCTGGTTCATGGATGTGTATTAAATATGTGTATTATAAATAAAAAACCTTAAATATGTATATAGTATAAAATACTAAATATATTTCCATTGTCTGGTACTAGTAACACAAGTTCTTCGAGAACTTACCACGGGACCAGATTGACGTGGTGCAAAAAGCGTCCTAAGATATTATTGTTATTATGGGAGTCGGTAGTCATCTAAGGCTCCGAAGGCTCGTTTGTCCCCCTAAGGCCTAAGCTATAAAAAAAATCAATAATTCTAAGAATGCTTGTAGGAGATAAAAAAATTGTAGACAAACATATTCTTTTATACTATATTAATTGTTTTAATTGTTTTAAAATTCAACAAAATTTAGTTGTCGTATGCTAGGTCCAGGTTCATTTTCATCGACCCATACATCATCGATTAATGTTAGACACGGGTCTCCTCTGAGAAGAGGGTCAAGGCCATAGTCCTCACGACACTGCCCTGTGGGTAGAGGGCTAGGACATGATTGCAAATCAGAAATATTTTGTGATGAAGGTTCCTCATTTTCTTTATTGTCGGACAATTTGAATTCTTCAAGTGTTAACAATTTCTGGCAGAAGACATCACTACATAGTATAAACTATAAAGAAAAGTCGCTTCCCGCGTCTGACTGTATGTGTATGCTTACATCTTTAAAACTACACAACGGATTTTGATGCGGTTTTTTTAATAGATAGAATGATTCAAGAGGAAGGTAATAGGTACATGCATAATATAGTAGATAAACACTCATAATTTTATAAGTTTCTGATGTGATGTCATAAATAAGCACATTTTTTGCACTTACATTGCAAACGCTGGATGAACCCTAACAGATAGATCAAAATATATTATTATATCAATGTATGGTAGAATTGTGTATCCTAAATATGCATACTGAAAAGTCCGCGATGGCATAATATGTCTACTTTAGTTAAATATAACATACTACCTATATCCATTTTAATACTTAAAAAAATTGCCAATTATAAAGCGGTAATGTAAAAGCTATTCACAAAAATACAGTATTAATCACTACATATTATAAAATAAAGTCATAGATAAATAATTATCATCAATGCGTATATGGTTATATATCTAAGTTAACGCGGGCGAAGCTGCGGGCAACAGCTAGTTTGTGATAAAACTGTATTAAGATTCTTTTTCCTTATTTTACTTTTTTTATTCGCCATTTCAAATAAATAACTAGGTACTACACAAACTCAAGTATCTATTTATTTACACTAATTAAAGGTTTTGTATTGCAAACTAATTACAACTAAGAACAACAATTGTTAGTAAGTATTAAGTAGCTATATTATTTACACTGTGTCGACTTATTTATTTAGACGTAATAATAGTCACGAGCAAAAGCGGCACAGGGCCTGTAGACAAAGTTACATCGCTTTGTAGCCGAAATTCGTTATCGTCTTTCGAGATAACGATAATAATTTTCTAGCCAATGAACAATCAAAGATCGTGACAGTGCAACGAAAACAACTGTCAAGTGTCAACAAAGTTCGACAAGAAGTGTCAAATCGGACGAAAAAATTAAAATTAATAGACCTCATACACACTATAACTCATAAAAATTGTGAAAATGTTGCCCTCCATGGCCCACGCCCACGGATAACGAATCAATATCAATAATAAAATAACATAAGTTTGACATAAGTGTTCGATAACCAATTGACGGTTTATGATTTTGTTACGAATTTTAACATTGTCTACCAACTTGCGATAACGATAACAAGTGGCATAATTGACGACGGCTTATGTCAATCCCATACATTTTATTCTTTTCGAACTTCGTTATCGTTTTTTTAATGTTACTTTGTCTAAGGCCTCAGGTCGTACTTCGATTATGCCCGGCTGGGGACTGGCACGACGTGGTGCGATGCGCGAGAGCCATTTTTATCGTTTTTTATTTTTCAAAAATTTTTGAAGTGACAAAATAAGATCTATCCAATCATTTCCTCGTCATCCCCATTTAGCAATTTAAACGTAAAAGTTTCATTAAAATTGAGTTACCCGAAGTCTCATACTACTCAATTTGCTTTTAAAATCGACGTTACTTTAGAATTTTTTTTGATGATGTAAAATGTTAAATATTGTATTTTTATCCAAAAAAATCCCTAGATCAAAGATGTATCTATACCCTCTATACCCTATTTTTTTATTATTATTTTAAAATGACGACTTCTATGAAAACACCTCGATCTAGAAACAACAATTTGGGATAAGGGGCCCTTAAGTTCTCCAACTATGTAATAATATAACGATACGTTGATGCAATTTATATTATGATCGCAAAAAAACGATTGTGATAAAACTATTTCCTTACATAAAGATAACTAAGATTCCTTATGCACACACATTTTTTCCACAACGTTCTAGATGACGATTATTTGAACACTTCGGCCCGTACCAGTTTGTAATAATATATTGTTTTTAACTAACGCGATCACTGTTCATATATTATATTATTAGTTCGGGTGTTATCGTGGTTTTTCACCTTCTTAAATCAATGATTATTTTTCTTTTCTTCGTGCTTATATTCAACTATCGAATTCTATTTATAATCCAATGTTACATATACGTAAATAAGTTTACAAGAAATTAAAACAATAGTTTAATCTATGCAGATACTTAACATAGTTCAATTTAAATAGTATGTTCGAGTCATAACTGTTATTGACCATTGAGAGAGCACAGAGAATCATTAAAGTATGTAGCTTCCGTCCATTCCTTTTTCCAACTAAACTTCTTTATGAATCATTTAAAGTACTAACAGTTCGTCAACTGTTCATATTGAATATAGTCCTAAAACAGCACACAGCCCTACCTTTCAACTTAGAATACATGGGTAAAAGGCGGAAAGATATCGTTTGTTCGTTACAAACACATGTAAAACATACATTTGCGACAAATTTTTATATATTTTTATAATTTAAACTTTATAATAGAGTAAATGCAATAACTAGTATATATGCACTTAACCATTTTAACTGTAAAAGAAGCCTCAAAAAATGTCTACAAAAATTGTCCTACGAGGAGACAGAGAAATTACTTACAGTGTTACAATAGGAAGTACCTAATATTTTATTAGATTTATTTTTTTAAACTAATCTCAAAATCTGAATAATAATGTGCTACAATAATGTTTATGTAATTTATTGATCCAGTTTGTAAAGCTAATAATGTAAGCCCTAGTTGTCGCCTGAAACACAGGTTATCCTAGTTCAGGCACTACCGTTAATTTTATACAATAAATGTAAATTTTACTTTATGTTTCCATGTAATTTACCATGTATGTACATATCTTGAATAAATTATTATTATTATAAATTATTTGAAAGTGCATTCAGCCCTTTAAGCCGCTGTAGCGCAAGAAACCGCCAAAACAACAAGCAACAACACCAACTTAGAATTGCTGCATTTAATTATTCTACGCTACAAGAACTTTATGAGACGTGCTTTATGATTTCCAAATTAAACTATTATTTTGTGTATTCTGTCTTAAAACGTTTTCATTGTTTTAATAAGAAATTCTTTATATTTTTAACTTAATCTTAAATACATCTATGATTTTCTCTCGGCTTTTTTGGTATGCAAAATTGGTATTTACCACAGACCTATATAAAAAAAAAGGTTTGCCTTGCAAATAATGTCTAAAAACACTCACATGACACATGGTATCACTAAAAATAATATTCTAGTAGTATGTTCACTATGCATAAGATCAATAAAGTACCACAAATCATAATCGTAAAAACCTATCCATTATATAGAGCCATAGTGTTCGGTCAATACTCGACGTAACGTTAAACTACGGATTTGCTCATCATATAAATTTATATGGTAATGCTGGCTTGGGAGTAGTGACCAGTGCAGAGTATGAAAAGCCTATTAGAGGCTCGTTTATGTAGGACGCGCTTTGAGGTCGCTCCATAAATACCCAGTACTTGAGTATGTCGCTACGTAGAATAATGAACTATTAACTGTTATGCTATTATACACACTATTATTATCAAATATTATTATAAACAAACAAATAATGTATAAATTATTGATAAACATATACATATTAAATCTAGTTCTTCAGTAACTTCGAAATCTTGGTAGTACCCATCTGACCAATACGGTAGCTAGCAGTCAGTCAGGATAGAAGTAAAATATAG
Organism: Helleia helle; assembly: GCA_963853865.1. Lineage (NCBI taxonomy): Eukaryota > Metazoa > Arthropoda > Insecta > Lepidoptera > Lycaenidae > Helleia > Helleia helle. The sequence goes on along the minus strand of OY971418.1, from coordinate 9,920,623 downwards.
TATTAAAATTGAATGTAACAATATTGTTTACACTACTTTTTGCTAGGATTCTCAGGCTTTCGATCTTTTTATGTCCACTGGACATTAGCTCTAAGTATACGTTGATATGATCAATATCACATTTGGGTCGGTTACGAAAGAGCTATGGATACTCGTTATAACGTGACTGTTATCTAATTTGATTAATAATTAATTTAATTTAATTTTTTATTTATATATATAATTTTAAGTTAATTTTGAAGCAACTGAAAGTCGAAGAAAATGCTGTTTGGAATATCGTACCCCACAATATAAAGAAATACAAAAAGCACAATTTTCCCGCACGTTAAGTATTTCAAGCGTTAAAAAGGCAAGCCTTAAGCACTGATGAAACCCCAGTTTAGTAGGTGATATTTATCAAAGACCCGGCATTAGTAAACTCTTGGAGAAATGCTTCTAAATTATAACATCACTTTCGTATGTTTGATATAGAGCTTATTCCAGAATTGTCATTTATCGAATCCTTTCGATAAATATTTATTATTGCTTCAAAAAGTCTCATGAACTCCTGTTCATGAGACTTTTTGAAGCAATAATAATATATTAAATCTTATAAAATATATGGTCTTATAGTTTATAATTGAAAAGTTAAACAAATATTCATATTTTTTACGTAGACTGACGTGGGCAAGGCATACGCAGACAATGCTGACATATCGAGTTCCAAAAAATAAAAGTAAAAAACATTGTCTTGTAAACAGTTTTAATAGAAAATTTTCATATCGATAATCAATTAATAAATCTACACATGTAATTAAAACCGCTGCGCCAAGTTTCAAACAAGGAAGACTACAATTAGATTTTATGGGATAATTCTGAGGTAATGAGTCGTAGAATGTGGCCATCCTACTCGCGTCTCGCCGAATGTACTAAAGCTACCCCGCAGGACGTTTTATTGGAGAACGTATTACTTTAAATTAGTATCTCTGGACGAACAGGAAACCCATACATTGATTTCTTTTGTATGTTTAGTAGAAACTACTGCGTCTGCTGAACCAATGATACGTTGGAGGCCGCGATTAGGTAGACGGAGTGTTGGTCGACCATTAACGAGGTGGGAAGACGATCTCCGGCCGGTCCGTGTTGAATGCGAGTGGCGAGGGATCGGTCGTTGCGTGCATTCCCTTTTCATATGTTATTTACACAAGCTATAATAACTATATTAAAAATGATATTTATACAAGAGTATAAGTAAGAGCCACACAGCTTTGCTGCCGAATTGGGCCGGCACGCCCGGGGTGGTACCTCTCGCTCCCCCACCATGGTTCATGCCTTGACGTGGCGTGACCTTGGGCGAAGCTAATTGAGCCAAGAGGGCTATTTGTACCCCTCTTATAAGAATAGGGGACAAAAGAGCAGGGGGCAAGGGGCGAGGATGTGAACCTCACCCCATTGTACTGTCCCGACGGGAGGGGTTCTTCTGTGGTGCGGGACAACCCCTCTGTAGAGGTGGCGTCGGTCCCTTGCGGGACTGACTAACCGTCGAGGTGCCCTTTTAGTTTAACATATCAGGGGCGCCTCAGCAAAGGCGGCACTGGTGGCACTCGCCGGGTTTTAGTGGGTAGAGTTGCGTCCACTTACCTTCTTTCGGGCGCAGCAAGTCCCACATAACCGCCTGTGGAGTGGGTCTCCCCAGGCGGGTATGTGGGATGCCTCAAAGCATTTTCCGGCGTTAAAGAAAAAAACCTCTAGCTCTCATAATACCGACGTAAAATGACAGCTATGCTGTTGCATTTCGTGCGGTTAGTGAGTTTCCGGTGGCCCATTGAGGAGGGTTGGGAAAAGGAGGACAACGCATCTGCATAACCTCTGATTGTTAGGATGTGTCCATAGCTGATATGTGATAGTCGTCAAAAGGCTTCGACTGTTCGTTTGCCCTCCTATGCTATAAAATGGATATCACTGTCCTGCTTATTTATTTCGTCAAACAGCTTTGCTGTATTTCAGAAAGTCTATTGAAACTGAAAGTTGCTTGTCAGGGTGAGCCCAGCACCTTGGGCGAAGCTTATTGAGCCGAGGGGGCTCTTTGTACCCCTCTTATAAGAAGAGGAGACAAAAGAGCAGGAGGCAAGGGGCGAGGATGGGAACCTCACCCCATTGTACTGTCCCGACGTTGGGAGCACCTCACCAAAGGCGGCATTGGTGGCACTCGCCGGGTTTTAGTGGGTAGAGCTGCGTCCACTTACTTGTCGGGCGTAGCGAGTCCCACATACCCGCGTGAGGAGACCCATTCCCCCGCGGGATGCCTCAGAGCATTTCCCGGTGTTAAAGAAAAAAAAATGGCCACACATGTCTGGGCTGCGCTAGTTCCAGGTGAACTATGTGTGGACAACCCTAACACTCAGCACCAGGCTCGTTGGTCGCCTATCCAAATTACTCACACCTATATCCCACAAACTCATTATCTTGTATTCATTACAAAATATACATTTAAACAACGTTGTTTTGGCTAAAAGGAAAGAAACAGTGTAACAGGAAAGTTGATCCCGTCGATAATTGCTGGCAGCTTGATCAACGACGAACAAGAACTTCCATTAACTAGATTTCGATTACATTAGGTAAATTGGTTTGGCCTCTGAGTAAAGATTACAATGGATAAAGTTTCGGACATTAAAATATGCCTCGGCGATACACGTTTTGTATATCAAAGTAATAATACTAAAAGCAAATGTTGTTTTTGATACGACGGGTGAGAATTTCAGAGAATGGTACAAGGGGCTGGTTTATAATAAAAAATACTGCAATCTACATACTAAGATATTTAACAAGAAAATTCCATACTTATATTTGAAAGGCCGCAACGCACCTGCTGATGATGTAGAGGATGAGAGGATGTCTATGGATGTCGCTTATTACTTACCATCTGGTGAACAGACTGTTCATTTGCCCACTCTTCCATAAAAAAACCTGAAGTGCGATTGACAAAGCCTGTCCATCATTTTCTTGCTCGTGGTCACGTTTATAAAAAAGAAAGTGAAAAGAGAAAAGGTTGATTAAATAATTTTGATCTGTTTCTTTATGACTCATTTAATAATAGTAATCATATTAAAAAGTTTTCTCTACAAAATATGGTTTGTTTCGAAGTCAACTTCACACTGTTGAACCCTGTTTCACAGTTCGAGCAACTATCAGAGAAGTAAGATTATTGAGTTACAAAACTCAGTAAATTCTGATGTTGAAAATAAATTTTGATGTTGGTTAAGAATAGATTCAAAAGAAGAAGAAGAAATTAAAAATAAATCAAATTGATTTAACAGTAAAGAATTATTCTAGTTATTTTATTATTTTAAGAATTATTCTGCAATTAAATACAATATTTTATTAACACATAATTCTTTAATTTTGTAAAAGGCTGCATTGCAGCCGAATTTGGTCGTGACGACCGTTGTACCACTCCGGGGTACCTCTTGCTCACATAACACCAGCACGAGGGGTAAAGTGACAGCTATGCTGTCGCGTTTCGTATGGTTTATGAGTTTCTGATGGCCGATTGGGGGGGATTGGGAAAAGGAAGAAAACGAATCTGCATAATCTTTGGTTGTGTAGATCTCTACGAGCGTCGGTTGTCACCATAAGGCTCCGCTTCCTTTTGCCATAAAAAACAATTATTATGCATCAATATAAAATCTGTGATTTATATATTTCTCATTACAAAGATTACAGATAGTAACGTTACTTTACGGTCCAAACAAACCGACATACAATCAAGGAGGTAGACGTTCACATTTATAATATTAATTAAATTTTATTCCATGACCCTTATGAAATTAATAATTACTGTTTGGGATATTTCTCCTCTTATAATGCAGCGGATATTTTGACCACTGACCTAATGCTGATTATAGAACATTGTATCGATTAAAAATAATATTCCTAATGAGAAATATAAATATAAGCTCATATATAATGAGACTCGTGTTAATATGTGATTAATGTATCAGAGTTATAGGATTTTATGTATCACATAAATAGTGACGAATTATGGATCATTGGAATTAAAATCTTATCCTTAAGATCAACGTCATTACTATGAATTAATTTTGAATAATATTTACCATAAAAATCAATGGTGACTTACTGCTGCTCAATAAAGGATGCATATGAACATTATTCAACTTGATCTTCTCGCCAGATCGGCCAAAACCGTGGCGAGCATAATAGATATCGCACTATTTGTCAATCAGAGTTATGTATATCTTAAAACTTCAATAAGTATATCTCACTGAGTCTGACCTGGTACAAGTCCATCTCAGCAGCTTAGTTAAAGTTCTAGCATTAAACTATAAATAGCTACCTACATCCTTAGTATAGATAGAGTTTGTTAACTACCATCAAATTAAACATCAACAAAATAAACCGCGAAAGGAGGAGTTAACTTGAATCGTAAATGTTTTCCGAAGTTCCGCTGAAGTTTTCTCATAGTTGCATCTTTTCAGCGCACTAAAATAGCAATTTACTTTTAAGATGTCGTTCTAAGTTAAGCTCAATTTTTGGGTTAATCCACGCCCGCACGTAACCTCCATTATCTCAAAGTCGTCCGTCGTTACGTACACAAGCCGTGTATACTAATTTGTACTCCAACTTGGGATCATCATTATATTAAATGACGGATCTAGAAAGTGATTAAAATACATAAACGCTTAGTGTTACGGCATTACTATAGTGGGGGCAGAACGGCCTTTGTCCAACACTTGTCCGAGATAGTTAGAACAACGCTACACAATAGTCTTGCGTTGCTGGAATGACGTGGATATCGACGGTTATCCCGTTACATGTCTGCCATCTGCTAATATCTTCTATACATCTATACAGATAAATAAAATTGGAGTGTCTGTGTGTAATATTAAAAGAACCGTTTTTTATTGAATATTTAAAATAATATGCCTAATATGTATACCAAATATATAAGAGACATATACCAAAATAGACTTTTTTAAAATTTCTGTCTGTCTGTCCGTCTATCTGTCTGTCTGTTTGTTTCGGATAATCTCTGAAACGGCTGGGCCAATTTTGATGGGACTTTCAGTGGCAGCTATCTGATGCTTAACTGAAGTAACTTAGGCTATGAAAATATTTATCATCAATACGCGTAAGGTTGTAAATCTAAGATAACGCGGGCGAATCTGCGGGCAACAGCTAGTTAATATATATAATTGTAAATACTATTTATTCCAATATACTCCGAGTTATTATTTCCCCGTAGGTTCTCCAACAATAGGATAAATAAGAATCGCTTACGCTATATAAAATTCTATACTCTAAAGCTATCTTTTTGATCAGTAACTTGCTGCGACCGGGCTTTTCCATGGAAATGCGTTGATCGGTTTGACAACACGCGCGAGTAAATTTGTTACTTGAACAAGTAAACTAGCATACAAGCTACCTGATGGTGCTGGATGGAAAATAAATTTTCCAAGGATTATTCTCACAGATTCATTAGAGAGAGCCCACAATGTCCTATTTACCCGACTACGGCAAAGCAAAAAGGAGAGGTATGATTTTGACCGGTATGCCAGTTTGTTCCAAAGATTAACATTAAAGATTGTATGTATTGTTTTGTTAGGGTAAGTGGCATACGACCACGGCAATCCTCTAAAAATACACCGTGAAGACCTATGTATATAAAATACATTAAAATGTACTGTGAGAGCTGTTTATTTAATAGGTAACAATAACGATAACAATAAAATACCTAGTTTGTAAGAACATAACAATTTCAGATGCGAATATTTTCTTGTTACATGCTTTTTAGGGCGTGATTTTAGTAGTCGGGTTTTAGTTTTTGAACTTTTTTTTGTTCAAGCAATCCAATCGTTAAAAAATCCCGTCTTACGACGAATACATACGTAACAACCTAAAATCAACCCTTTTCTCCAACCAATTTTCTTGGCTGGTCATAGTGGGGAAAATACGACTTGTTAATAAGTTTGATATTTTTAAATATAACGCTAAAAGAACTAAGATCCTGAAAACTTACATAGTCACGTATGGGCGTTACTGTAAAGTATCCAAAACGTCGGGCTTGATAAAAACTTAATAAACCGCGATAAAATCCGTAAGTTGCTATTATAATGAGTGAAATTGGCGTAAACATATAGAGTACCTACATGCTTTATTATTCTAAATAGAGAATTTTGCAGAATTCAATTAAAATCATACACTTTCATGCATTTGGCTTCCTATTTTTGGCATTAAACGTGTCCATTATTGATAGAGTAAGTAGAGGATTAAAAATATAGCGCATCACGCTAATTAATTATGTGAAATATCAGTGTGACACCGATCGACTGGCGTTATTGCGCATTATCTATATTTGAATACTTAAACTAGCTTTATTTATATTAAAATAATAGTGGCACCGACAGTCGTTGTCCTGTACAAAATATTTTTTTTCTTTGTGAATCTAAACCATGCTCGAATCCCCTTGAACTGTAATCCCCTTCAAATGCAATAAATATTTTAACAAGTTACGGGTTACACGTGAAAGCTTTTCCTTACAAATTAGTGAAATTCACGAAAACAGAAAACAAAACAATAAAACCATATTTTACAGCAGTTTTTGTTACTGGAGAACGTCTAAGCACGTCTAAGTGTCAGGCGTTCTAATGTCAGGAAGTCCCCTGAGATGTCTTAAAATATTATGCTTCAATGATTTATATATATACTTCCTACCTCAAAAAATATTCTTAGTATTTATTCTATCATAATAATTGTATCTCACATTGGCATAAGCTCATACAATATATAACTAAAAGGTAAAATGTGGCAAAAAGTATGTAACGAGAAATACTTACATTACATAATAAAAAAAACATAGTAAAATAGAATAATTACCTATCTAACATTTGTTAGGCTATAAAAATTGCAACAGAAAATTGTATGTGGTCCTCTCCTTCTGCTTGGGATTAAATTCATGTAAAATTTGGACTATCCACTGTAAACAATGCATGTTTATGAAAAGAATATTTTTCTCTCTCTCTTTCCCCTCCGAGCTCTACTTTCGAGTCTTTTAAAATTTCATATTGACAAAGGTTCGGGTTGACACCCATGGTTACTCCTATTTCGTAATCGTAACATCAAGGAGAGGATGGGCATCGCGCGCGCCGCCGAACTGTTTCGCCTCGCAACAGACAAGGACGCAGAGTTGCCACTGCCAACCTTCATTAGTTGGAGAGGCACCCTAAGAATAAGAAAATGAAAAATATAGAATATTCGAAACTCCACTTGGTAACAACTAAAAATCCTGTAAACTCCAACACGAATAGTTTCAAGATATTTGAAGAGCTTGCGTGATAAACACCACTTTAGTATTGTAGAAAAAGTCAGCGCTGTTGTTTGAAAGCAGAATTGAAAAAAGTCGGAAAAACTGAAAGGATTGTATAATATAGCTGCTCATTTATAAGACAACGAGCACTATGAAATTGATGGTAGTGATTTAGTTCAAAACTATCTCAAAAATAAAAAATATTAATGCCGAACAATAGTAATTAGTACGTTACACAATCTTGGCGTTCATCAAAAAGGTCTATCAACAGCAGGAAAAAGTTTTTCAATACAGATAAATAAAATTGGAGTGTCTGTTTGTAATATTAAAATAACCGCTTTTTACTAAATGCATATGGATGTATACACGGTACATAGATATACCAAAATAGCATTTTTTACAATTTTTGTCTGCCTGTCTGTCTGTTTGTTTCGGCTAATCTCTGAAACGGCTGGGCCGATTTTGACGGGATTTTCACTGACAGATAGCTGATGTTATAAGGAGTAACTTAAGCTATAAATATAATAATCATCAATCAGTATAAGGCTGTAAATCTAAGATAACGCGGGTGAATCTGCGGGCAACAGCTAGTCAATAATAAATACATATTAGCCAAGAATCACACCACGTTAACCTAGCCCCGTGGTAAGTTCGTTAGAACTTGTGTTGTAGGTACTAGGAAAGGAAAGGAATTTAAGAAATTTATATAAATACATATAATATATTCATATATTGATCGTACAAATTGCACTTGACGGGATTCGAACCCGCGACCGCTGCCTAAAGTGTCCAGCTGGCCCTCAAAATATAGACCATCACATGAAACCAGTATTATCCTACTAATGTAAGAATGTATGGATGTATGTTTGTTACCTACTCTTACACGAAAAAAACTACTGAATGGATTTTAACGAAACTTTAGAATAACATAGCTTATATATCAAAATAACATATAGGCTATAATAATTTATCCTTGTGCTCCCTCGGGAATGGGTGGTACGTGGGTGAAACCGTGGTGCGCTTCTAGTATTTTATACGTTCACTTTAAGCTGTCACGGAATTGCTTTAGACTATTTAATAGCCAGATAAACGAGGTTTTAAGATTAAAAAACTTATTTTACGTTGATTAAGGAAATTAAAGGTAAATATTTATTGAATTGACAATGCATTTTTATATTGAAAGCATAATATAAAACTCGTTTATTCGGTAACATTATTAGTGATACAATTTCCACCAAATTCTTCCTCGCTATTGTCAGTTCGCGCAAATGATCCTATATTCGATCGCAGATCATAAGCCTTTCATAATGAATTCCGAGATTTTACTATCGACTAACAAAGAAATGCGGGCTGCGAATCGAGTTAAGTAGATTATAACGTTGACGCAGCTGTTGTTGATGTATCTCAAATTTAGTTCGACTTAGCGAATATTTAATAAACATCCTGGTGCCAAAATGTTTTTTAATAAATAAATCTAGCCTGATATTAAAGTAATATTGTAAGTAAGGAATGGGTACTAGACACATAAATAAATTGGAATATGGAATATATGGCCCGGTCTATCTACAATCTATATCAGTATAGATAGGCCCGGTCTATCAATATATCAGTCTATATCAGTCATCTGACCACCAGCCGGCTACAGGAGGGCGAACGAGTAGTCGAAACCGTTTGGCAACTATCGACGCCCATACACATCCGCACAACCAAAAATTATGCAGATGCGTTGCTCTCCTCTTCCCTATCCCCCCAATGGGCCACCGGAAACTCACAAACCGCACGAAACGCGACCGCATAGCTGTCAGTGACGCAGGTGTTTTTTTTTTTTTATGTTAGTTGGATAGGCAAACTGGCAAACGTACCACCTGATGTTAAGTGGTCGACGTCGCCCATGAACATACTAGTATACCTGGAACGAGCCCAGGCAACTCATTTTATGTGTTGCCTATCCTGAGACATAAGATGTTAAGTCTCGGTGCCAGTAATTACACTGCCTGTCTTGCCCTTCTCTCCGAAACGAAAATAAGCAAGATCTCTCTTTCTTTTATGCTTATCGAAAACTAGCTGTTGGACGCAGCTTCGCCCGCGTTCACTTACTTAACTCCTATTAGTCACAGCGTAATGTTATATAGCCTATATATATAGCTATATATAGCTTTCCTCGATAAATGGGCTATCTAACACTGAAAGTATTTTTCAAATCGGACCAGTAGTTCCTGAGATTAGCGCGTTCAAACAAACAAACAAACTCTTGAACTTTATAATATTAGTATACATTTGTCTAACGATAAACAAGATCATGCTTAATATCATTCCTTACTTTTACTATAATGCTTATCCAGGACTAAGCTGTAATTTCTGGTTTTATACATACAGAATTTTGTTAATAATTCATGAAAAAATGAAAATTAATTAAACTATGTTTAAACATGAGATGACAATAATAATTTTCAAACCTCAAAACAACGTATATTTTATGTTAAATGTAAATATTAAAGTTGTTAGGGTTCCGTAGCCAAATGGCAAAAAACGGAACCCTTATAGATTCGTCATGTCTGTCTGTATGTCTGTCCGTCCGTATGTCACAGCCACTTTCTTCCGAAACTATAAGAGCTATACTGTTGAAACTTGGTAAGTAGATGTATTCTGTGAACCGCATTAAGATTTTGACACAAAAGTAGAAAAAAAACAATAAATTTTGGGGGTCCCCATACTTAGAACTAAAACTCAATTTTGTTTTTTTCATAAAACCCATCCGTGTGTTATGGATAGGTGTACAAAAATTATATTGAGTTTTCTAATACCATTTTATTCTAAACTGAACAGTTTGCGCGAGAGACACTTTCAAAGTGGAAAAATGTGTGTCCTCCCCCCTGTAACTTCTAAAATAAGAGAATGATGAAACTAAAAAAAAATATGATGTTCATTACCATGTAAACTTCCACCGAAAATTGGTTTGAGCAAGATCTAATAATAAGTTTTTTTTATACGTCATAAATCGTACACTGCAATTTACCTTTCATTCAATCAACTCAAATATTTATATATTAGAGAGAAAAACTTAATTCCGTAAATTAAAAATTTTATTCCATAAACATAAACCTTATTTTTTGTTAAAGTGTCTAATGTTTATATTATGTAATGGTACGGAACCCTTTGTGCGCGAGTCCGACTAGCACTTGACCGGTTTTAATATTATAATGTCACCAGTTCACTTGTAATGTTAATTAATGGAAGTCATCATATTATGACTCCATAAAATATCTACTTCACTGTATGACATTTGAGAATTTACTACTGGATCAGGTTCAGTGTTCCATTTAACTTACATACGCGCATACTGAAATACTTGAAATATCTAAAATAGGTCATTAATATTATGAACGTATTCAGGAACCATGGAAAAAGATAAAAGTTACAAAAAACAGTTCATTTGCCGCTTTTTCTTACGTAATTTTCATCTTTTGTAAGTACTGATGGAAATGAAGATTTTGTTGATTAAACAGGGTTCGGAGACGTGGCAGACCTCGTTAAACATGGCGGGACGCTTTTCTAAAAGACTGATGTAGTCCAGAAGTCCAGAAGCTTGTAAAAAAGAGAGGGAATCCGTTACCCAGCAGTGGTACAGTATTGTCTAGAAAATGAAAATGCTGATGATTCCAATATCACGAATCGACGTATGTGCTTTCTTTTATGCCTAAGGAGGCAATCGAGCAGTCGGAGCCCTATGGTGACTACCGACGCCCATAGACATCTGCACAATAAAAAAATATGCAGATGCGTTGCCCTCCTTTTCACTATCCCCCCCCCCCCCCACCAATGGGTCACCGTTAGGTCACAAACCGCACGAAACGCGATAGTATAGCTGTCACTTGATGCCGGTGTTATGTGAGCGAGAGGTATCTTCCGGTTATGCCAGCCCAATTCGGCTGCAAACTGCAAATCAGCATGGCACTACCTCTTACTTATAATCCTAAATGTAAATGTTCCTCAAAACGATGACAATCTCTTGAGTTTTTCATAAAAGCTATTAGCTTCGCTGCGTATTATATAACATCCAATCATCAACATCAAATTAGATTCAGATGACGATCAAGTCAAACCAAAATTGCTCAACTCAATACGTTAAAAGTGTATAAAATTGTCAATAAACATGTCTTTCTCTAGATCTATTTGGCACACTGAGATTTAATTATTGCTGTCTTTGCACCCAAATTCAATAATAAATAAAGGCGGACTAATTATTATAATAGATAATAAAAAATAATAAAAAATAATAAAAAAATCAGTTCATTAAAAGAAACAAGAATTATATAATCAATATTTTGAAGCACGACAGTTACAAATTATTAATGTAACTCGAGATAAGTAACGGGAATTAGGGGAAGGAACAAAAAATTCACAAAGTAACTCAGCCAAAGGAACAAAAAATTCACAAAGTAACTAGTAAAGTAATTCAGCCGTGATTATTGTAGTTAGTGGCGTTTTAATAGTCCGCCAGAACTTAGTTCCGTGACTTTTGTTCTCAAACCCCACCAACTTTATAGAACAAAGTCGTTGGGAAATAAAATTAATGTTTATAGTGTACCCGACCTGTGTGAACTTAGATTTATTTGTCTTATAGGCTCATAACAACTATCAACATAGCATATGTCCTTCTTAAAGATATATCTCGATGCCAAATTTCATCAATATCCAATCATATATTTAGACGTGAAACCGTAATAGAGAAAAAATTTTTCATAGTTTTAAAATTCATGTGAATACACAGAAATAACGACATAAGTTATTTCATTTAAAAAATAATATAAAATATAGTTATCAGTATTGGATTATAAAACTTAGGTACATACTGTACTGTAAAGTGTTTATTGATTTTATTTAACAAAATCTTTAAATCATGTCCCAAGAAAGAGATAATAAACATGTCATTTCTACTCCAAAGACTCAATACGTGTCTACCATATCTAGCACGCAGAGGGCCCTGAATTAGCTTTATGCCAGAACTGTCGTCAGGAAAATTGATTTCAGGAATTGAAACAGATTCAATTCCTATGATGTCATTTATCGGACTTTCGTCTTGATAACCAGAACAATCGGAACCTAAAAAACTTACCACTCTTACCAGTTACCACTTAAAATGGCAGGAAGCAGTGGTTTGATTTCGCATAGTAGTCTGTAAGATGTAGATAACAGGCCTTTTTTATCGAGGCAAATATATTTAATCAAAACAGAAGCAAAATATAAATTAGAAGCAATTTCTATAAACTTCACTTATATAAAAGTTATCGCTTATTTCAAAGTTTGAAGTGTTCATTGTAATGGCCTTCGTGGAACACGGTTCTAATAGAATTGAGGACGCTATCAGACCCATGATGATGACAAAAGTGAGAAATAAACTGACGAACTGAATTACCATAAATTGAATTAAAATATATTTTTATTTGCCCCAGTACCTACACGAGAGAATATTATGTAAAAAAACATACTTTATTTGAAACTGAATAGTTTTTAGGTTACAATTAATGTTCATATAAAATATTCAAATATAACTAATTTCTTTGATAAAAATATTGTGTACAAATTAATTTAAAATATTCTTTGAACTTCATTAAATGTAACGAGGTCCGCGATATATAAATTTTATAATGAAGCAAGGGAAAAAATTCTTACCTTTTTATACATTATATTATTATAAAATCCGGACATAATTCCCGACGTATTTGAGTCAGTAATTATACACTAATAAAGACACCAATAAAACTCAACACTTCGTACACAAAATGTCGAAAAATTTAATTGTAGTACGCAAAAAAACTTGGCACTGGTTTCTCAGGTATTAATTAACAACAGTAATTATGGTTAACGATGTTACACAGCTTTTCCTGCGCGCAGCGAACGTCAACCCTGGGCAGAGCACGAAAGTGACTGACTATCCGCCCGCCCAAAAGTGTCGACTTGCTCCGAACTTGCCCGATCGCACCCGAGGCTGTATGTTAGCCACTCGATGAAGTGGTAAGTTTTTACGACCTCACTATTTGTGTACTATGTATGATGTATACGGTGTAAGATATAAAACACCCGTGATTTTTGTAAAATGCCTCCACTTATAACAAATTTTTAGATTGTGGATACTCTTCATAGGATCGATTTTCGTTCATATTTAGTGGGTTTTCCGTTTTCTCAGATGTTAGAAGTATGATAGTAGTAGGTATAAGACTTACTCATCATATCTTTACCACCAACCTGTCCATATTTCTTCCGTGAAACAGTGTTGCATTATTCCAAGGTCAGGTAATAATTGCTGGCATCAAGACTTATCTTACATTTCAGGATGAATAAGTTACTTATCCTACAGGCTCAGTTCCAGATGAAATTGTTTATGTTCTTTAACGACGCTGACCACATACCATCAAGTGGCTTGTCTGCCAGTTCCTTATAGCCTAAGAATAAAAAATCGGTTGTCTGTAAAGTCGGTTTACTGGCGATAGTTGAACGTGACAACGTCATAAGAAAATGGAAAGCCTCACAGCGAGGTAACGCCGCACGCGTCATGTTTTTTCGTTCATGCAGCCGGCTCCATCGAATTATAAGACGTTGTCACGTCAAAAACATTTTATACAAAACTCACGTAACTCTAACTTCTAAGTATTTCCGAAGCTCTCGCATGTCCCACGTCAGTTCATACGCCTCAGTTCGGTTCCGTACGTCCTGTCACCTGTCATTTTTATATACGTAAAGGGGGTCCCTTCGCGTCGTAAAAACGTGTCAATAAATGTATGAAGGAGGAGTCTTTTAACATTTAAATGTGGAACATAAGGAAACGTAAATCTCTAAGCATTCTCGGGTTATTTTTCACAATAGCTTTCTAGTTTTAGAAGTAAAACTTCCTTAGGTGCGACTAAAGGGTGAATCAGATTTTTTTCTGACGGATTAACGCTCAGTATTCTATATTTAAAAATATAAATTTGCATTGGTCGTGAGTATATTATGTCATATACTACACGCTTATTGACTTATATGCCAACAAATGGCAAAGATCATAATAAATTAGGATAAAGCAAAGAAAAAATAATTCAGAGGTTTTAAAATAAAAGAAAAATCAAGAATCTGGTCATGATTTGACCTGTAAAAAACTTAAGGGTTCATTTTTAAAGTAAAACTTCATTAGGCTTGACTAGAGGGTAACACAGATTTTTAAGAAGTTTTACTTCAATCGCGCGTAAAAATTACACGCACACTTTTTTTAAACTAGTTGTAAATCTGAGTGTAATAATATTTTTTCCTGTTTTCAGGCAAACTACATAAACGACTAGATGGCCTCAGATATATTCCGTCTGCTCATTTTTCGGGACCTCAACCTAATGGGAGCCATTATGGCTTGGGATAAAAAGTCCCGCCTTTTTAACCCAAGGAGTTATGTTAAGGGTCTTTCCAACGGTTAATCGGTAATAATATTGTATATTTACCGATTACACATACAACTAATTTTGCAGGTTTTGTGCACGATGATTAAAGCCTGTTTCAAAGTTATCGTGAAAATATTTTACTAAAACGATGTTTGAATATAATATACATCCCATTTTATTGTCATAACTTTATTGAATTTCCTCCAATAACTTAAGGGCCCCTTCTCCCAAAACTATAGGTATTTAAAGCACCGAATCGGTTTGCACTTGCGTTGCGCGAGAGATGTCTTTATATGAACTCCGGTGACCTACCACGGCCGGCAAGCACGCCACAGTATACGAATAAGCAGTAGATTGACTATGCTCGAATAATTCTTAGATGTGATAATTAATAATTATGCATAACAAAATCTTGTTATTGTTATAGTTATATAGTTTTGGATTATAGAAATACTAGCTGGTGCCAGCGACTTCGTCTGCGCATGATAAGATAGTTTTATTTCTTCACTAATTAATCGAAAGGAACTTCGATCCATCCGGGTGTCCCTTGACACCTCTCTTTAGTTTTTTTTTATAAAAAGTATCCTATGTTACTTCTAATACCTCCAAGATATGTGTACAAAGTTTCATGATGATCGGTTAAGTAGTTTTTCATTTTCCTCATTTTCTTTATTGTCGGACAATTTGAATTCTTCAAGTGTTAACAATTTCTGGCAGAAGACATCACTACATAGTATAAACTATAAAGAAAAGTCGCTTCCTGCGTCTGACTGTATGTATGCTTACATCTTTAAAACTACACAACGGATTTTGATGGGGTTTTTTAAT
Source organism: Helleia helle (assembly GCA_963853865.1). NCBI lineage: Eukaryota > Metazoa > Arthropoda > Insecta > Lepidoptera > Lycaenidae > Helleia > Helleia helle. Next base: position 9,905,083 of record OY971418.1, on the reverse strand, counting down.
AGATAGAATGATTCAAGAGGAAGGTAATAGGTACATGCATAATATAGTAGATAAACACTGATAATTTTAGAAGTTTCTGATGTGATGTCATAAATAAACACATTTTTTGCACTTACATTGCAAACGCTGGATGAACCCTAACAGATAGATCAAAATAATGTACTACATTATTATACACCTTAGCCGGGCCCGGTTCCGAATTAATTATTATTGTATCAATGTATGGTAGAATTGTGTATCCTAAATATGCATACTGAAAAGTCCGCGATGGCATAATATGTCTACATTAGTTAAATATAACATACTACCTATATCCATTTTAATACTTTAAAAAAATTGCCAATTATAAAGCGGTAATGTAAAAGCTATTCACAAAAATACGGTATTAATCACTACATATTATAAAATAAAGTCCTACGCCCGTCCATAGATAAATAATTATCATCAATCCGTATACGGCTGTATATCTAAGTTAACGCGGGCGAAGCTGCGGGCAACAGCTAGTTTGTGATAAAACTGTATTAAGATTATTTTTCATTATTTTACTTTTTTCATTCGCCATTTCAATTAAATGACTAGGTACTACACAAACTCAAGTTTTTTTAGTTACACTAATTAAAGGTTTTGTATTAAAAACTAATTACAACTAAGAACAACAATTGTTAGTAAGTATAAAGTAGCTATATTATTTACATTGTGTCGTCTTATTTATTTAGAGGTAATAATATGAAATGCGCGGTAACAATGTTGTCACGAGCAAAAGCGGCACAGGTCCTACTTCGATGACGCCCGGCTGGGTACTGCCAAGAGAATGTAATCACTACGTCTGGCGCGACGTGGTGCGATGCGCGAGAGCCATTTTTATCGTTTTTTATTTTTCAAAAATTTTTGAAGTAACATAATAAAGATCTATCCAATCATTTCCACGTCATCTCCGTTTTAGCAATTTAAATTTAAAAGTTTCATTAAAATTTAGCTACCCGAAGTCTCATACTACTCAAAATGCTTTTAAAATCGACGTTACTTTAGATTTTTTTTTGATCATATAATAATAATAATAATAAGCCTTTATTGCTGTTACTATGATTTACATTCTTTCATAAAATTTTTGTTACTGACCATCGGTTTTTCCAACAACAGCTTGTCCTTCGACAAAGGTCTCCTCCAAAGACTTCCACCTATCTCTGTCTCTCGCAATTCTAGTCCATTCTGGGCCGGCAACTCTTTTAAAGTCATCTTCCCAGCGTTTTATTTGTCGACCTTTACTTCTTTTGCCATCCCTGGGATACCACTCTGTTATAACTCTAGTCCATTTCTCATTTTTCTCTCTCAGCATATGCCCTGCCCATTTCCATTTTAGCGTTTTGCATACTCTACTCACATCTTTAAATTTAGTTACATTTTTAATTTTATTTAGTCTTATTTTATCTGTTCTTCTCACTCCGATTGTACTTCTCTCTATTCCGTTTTGACATACGATTAGTTTGTTACTTAGTTTATCTGTTAATGCCCATGTTTGACAGCCATACGTTAGACATGGCAGAATGCACATGTTATAAACTTTTCTTTTATCTTTAACTGGCATGTCTTTATTTTTCATCACTTCGCTAAGAGACCAAAATATTTTCCACGTGTTGGAGATTCTTCTGTCAATTTCTTTATGCATAGTATCCCGTGTGGCTATTAGCTGGCCTAGGTATATGTACTCGTCGACATATTCTATTTTCTTCATGTTTACAATGATGTTGTATGTCTGTGAAGCATTAGTCATAATTTTGGTTTTTGTTGTGTTCATTGTAAGTCCAGCTTTTATGCTTTGATCAGATAGTTGTTGTAGCATTTGCTCTATTTTTTTGGACATTCTGAGAATAGAATTAGGTCGTCTGCGAAGCGTAAGTGATTCAGTTTCTCGCCGTTTATATTGAGTCCGTTTTTATTCCAGTCTAGATTTTTGAATATCATCTCTAAGGCCGCCGAGAACAATTTAGGTGAGATTGGGTCGCCCTGTCGGACCCCTCTTTCTATAGGAAATTCTTCTCCCATTATCTCTAGCCTTAGTTGGGCTGTGCTATTTGAGTATATGTTCTTAAGTATTCGTATGTACTTTTCATGTATACCTTTTTTTGATCATGTAAAATGTTAAATATTGTATTTTTATCCAAAAAAATCCCTAGATCAAAGATGTATCTATACCCTATTTTTTTATTATTATTTTAAAATGACGACTTCTATGAAAACACCTCGATCTAGCAACAACAATTTGGGATAAGAGGCCCTTAAATATTTTGATTGAATTATTTTTGTATGTCAAACAATAGATAAACAGTCGAATTTTCAATAAAGGGAAATTACTTTGTGAAAATTTTTTACATGCGACAAATATCAGAACCAATATACTTAGTTGGTAAATCACATATAAGTCCTTTCAAAAAACCTTCTTAAAGCCAAAGCTTGTTTTATGAAGTATATAATGATTGACATAAAGACCTAGTAATGCTTAAAAATGACTTCTCAATTTACCATCGCTGTGGAAATATAGGCAAGAATAGCAATTTTCTCCGCATCTGTTTTCAGAAAACTCTTACAAGCTAAAAAGAAGGTCCCTCAGTCCAGAGGTTACTAAACATAACAAGCTTTAGGATCACGTGTCGGTGAAAGTTCAAACATTAAATTTACAGCAAAACGTAATTACTTAAGTACCTACTAGGTGTACAACTTGTATTAAATATGTTGAGCTTAAAACCACTAACAAAAACTTTTTTTATTGGTATGTTAGTTGCGACAATTGGCATTTACGAACTTGAGTTTTATTTTAAGATTATTTTTAAACTCAAAGGATTTATTATACTGATATATTTTGACGACCTCTGTGGCTCAGTGGTAAGTGCGTTGGCGCTCAAGCCGGAGGTTGCGGGTTCGAATCCCGCCAGGGAACAAAAATATTTTCTGTGTTCCTGGGTCATGGATGTGTGTTAAATATGTGTATTATATAATAAAAATCTTAAATATATGTATAGTATAAAAGTATTAAATATATTTCCGTTGTCTGGTACCCGTAACACAAGTCCTTCGTGAACTTACCACGGGACCAGATTGACGTGGTGTGAAAGCGTCCATAGATATTATTATTATTATCATTATTTCTCTGCCGTAAGAGAGGCATTATTAAATATACAAATGTACGGGAAAATTTAAAATATATTCGATAGTATTCCGGCTTGCACTCAAACAAAAGTCAAGTCCTTAAACATTCAGCTATTGTGCTCATAGTAAACGCACATAAATAGTTTACATTGTACTGAAATTTTAAAATAGTGATGTCATCCCTTCGCTATCAATAATGAATAATACGTGTTACGTTATTTTAATACAATAACTCATACAGCTTCATCAATGATTGGATCATTGATGAAGCTGAATCAGATTTTTAGAGACATTGTCACTTTATCGTATGATCATTGTAATCAATATATTCAACGTCACACCTATCATAGTCATCATGATGTTTCATATTGCCTATAAGATACATCATTCCTTCAAAATCGTTTAAAGATATGTTATTAAACGGACACGTGATCTTTAAACCTCGATAAATAAATCGATATCGATAAAATTTGAAAACACATCCCTAATTACAATCGAACAAGGCCTTAGTAGATTTACACAGTTGCATATTGCATGATGGAGCGGCTGCAATAAAATCGGGATCTACTGTTAAGAGTTCTCTTGAAAATCGTAACAATGGCCTGCGTTTTATATGAACTACGGCAACACTGACTCGGATACTTCGCTGCGCCATATTGTCCTCAGGACTCACTTTTACGTTTTTATTGACAGTACAGTTTTGTTTAAGCGCACCACTATTTACATGTATTGCTTTGTTGTGTATTTTATTTACGTTTGTACTCTTCTATTTGATTTAAGATGTTTATCGAAACTGTTATTCCCACCTACGTTTAAATTTTTTACCAAACGAGTTTTTTTATTAGCAACTTTTATTGTCTCCTTCAATTTTGATTTGATTGTATATGGCCGTTCGGAAAGACAGAAGGTTCGTCGTAACTCGCACTCCAACTGAATCCCGTAGGTCTACGTTCTTTGAATATGGTTTATCCAGCGGTGGATGGATGCGGTTTGTTAAAGCATTAGATGATTACTATGAAATAGCTACCGGTTTTAGCAATAGCTATATGCAGCATTAGGTTTTCCATTCACATTCCTTCACTAAATGAGGGATTAGCTTTTTGATTTACAGCTGAAACTTTCTCATCAATATCGATGTTCCAAAAACATCTTTCAATAAAGCGTTTATTAAAAATAAACATGATTTAAAAAATCCAATCTAATTTAAACTGCGATTAAGAGGATCGTCAGCCAACTAAATATTAATTGGGATTTCTGTCCTTGCCATACACAAAACAGTCCTACCGTCAAAAAATATTTTCGTTACCTTAAATTTCACAAAATAAAACATCATTTTAACATGATACAAAGCTCGGAATAACTTCAGAAAAATACACTGCTTGTAAGACAAGTTACGATAAATAAAAAGCACTAAACAGAAAAAAATATTATGCCTATGTCTGTAAAACCAAAACCAAAAAAATAGGGTGCTTCTTATTGAAATAGAATCATGAAATTTAATAAGAAACTATTTCATAGCATAACTTCAGGAAGAAATCAAAGAAATGTTAATTTGTTGTTTAAATATTTCGGAATCCTCAGCGCACGAATCAGACTCGCGCTTGTCTGTTTTTTTCCATACTCAGTTAACTGCCCTAATTATCCTTAAATTTCCCATGCATAACTCAAGGATGTTTTTGTAAGGACCCTCACTTATAGGGCTCGTTAAATAGACCTTTATAAAAACAACCATTGTTTTTGTAACTCTTTATAATATGAAAATATGTATAAGATGAAAATTAACAAGGCGTGCACTCTTAAACTCTTTAGTAACCTCCTGTTTCAATACTTTATATTTTTAATATATTTCATACTTATTAATATGTTTGTTAATAAGATTTTTATCATTAATTTAAAGTTTTTGAAGTCATATAAATGTCAAGTTTTCAGAAATTTTCCCTTAGTCCAGTCGGGGCAGACATAAAACTAGCCTGAAATAGAAAAAAATCCGGGGGACGATTTTTTTTTAACGTCGGGGGGGTGGTTGGACGTATAAATCTCAATTTTCTAACTAATCCTGGTAGAGGATTCGCCGCCATCTTGTTTTAAAGTTCAATTTTTTCATTTTTCTGAAATAACTCGTTAATTTTCAACTAGAGTTACAGAATAGGGATGTTGACATTTTTCAGAAATGTTTTTAATTCATTTATAAATATCTAATGGAGGCCCAAATATTATCAATATTTGCTTAAATACGTCTAATGCCTATAAAATCTTGCATTTTATAATGCAATTTAAATTTCGTTCCAAAACGCTAACACTTGTCACGTGACGTCATATGTTGTTAAACATCGTAAAAGTGATAAAATGATTCTAGTTGTCGTTAATAAAAAATGGCTTCTAAGTTTTATAAGTGTTGTACGGTGCCTATGTGTGTGTACACCGTCAAAACGCCTGAACATTTGTTTTTACAATATGTACTGCGTACGGAAAATGGTGTATAAAAGTACGTCAATATTCTTCCGCTTCCGCTAAATAGGAACGGGTGACGTCATTTCCGTTTATTATCACGTGACCTATTTTAAATTTTGTTATATTTTATTTATAAAATATTAATTCAATCAAATAAAATAAGGGAAAATATTGTATTTTTTCAGAATTCTATCTTTAAAACTACCAATTAACATCTAATTTATATTTTTATATGAATACTGTCAACATCCCTATTATACTATCAAGTTTATCAAAAAAAACGCGTGGATACTGCCATTTTTGCTGTGGATTTTGCAGTGGACGGATAAAGGCTGATGATAATGATGATACATATAAAAGCAATGTCATGTTCTGATCACAAAAAAAACATCATTTTGTACACGAAAGAACCAGTAGCTTCTACTTGAACGAAGATATCAACTATTCTGTTAAAAACTTTACAACTTTAAAACATTATTCACGTAACAAAATAATAAAGGAGATAAACAGCCATGTTTAGACTGTTCCATTTATTCAAAAGGCAGATTTAATGAGTGTATTGAAGTTTGCAAGTATCATTAAAATTTACTTTATGCCAGGCGGATATTGAAAGGCCTTTTTGAAGCCGGAATTCACAAAGGAAAATTGTGCCCTAAGTCTACAGGAAGCCGTCCACATGCGAAATGCCGTTTTAATTGTGTTTACCGAGACCCTAATCCATCAGACAATCATTATACTTGGAGGTGTATCTTTGAAATTGACAACCTCAAAGTTTTCTACAAAATTTAATCTTGACGTGATTTTCCTGATTCAAGATTGTAAAACGATTATTTTATAACAAAGTAATATTACAAAATTAAACGCTAATGTAGATTAATGACATAATAAACATGTTATAAGTTATGCTTGTGCCACGTGTCTGTCTGGAACCACCAACCTGCTTCTTTTCTCTTGTGAAATAGCTTTTCTTTGTTTCGGCAAGAGTGGAAGATATAGCATCTTAATATGTCTCAGTCATTTTAAGACGTGGAAGACTAACCTATTTCATCCGATATAAATTTTAAAGTTTTCAATGAAATTCTATGTTTAAGATTTTAATCCTGAGAAAGGCTTGTGAAATAATTATATATGTTGATGTTCAATGATTATATTGGCCATTATGATTCTCGAAAAGTAACTATCAATTTAAATTTGTCTTCTTTAAAATTTTACAAAGAATAAATAATTTTAATCATCATCATCAGCCCTTATCCGTCCACTGCTGAACATACATCCACGGATCGGCCACTGTACGAAGATCGTCTTCCCACCTGGTTAATTTTTAACCAACTTCAAAAAAAGAGGAGGTTCTCAATTCGTCTATATGTTTTTTTTTTTTAATAAGTATATTCAATTTTGCAAACTTACAAATACAAAACAGTTATTAGATTATTACGAAGTTCCATGATATTTATTTTGTTAAACCGGCACAACTCGATATTGATATGTAACAAACTACCTGACAAACTCAAATAACTTCCAAAAACCTTCCAAGCGTGCGTCGGACCATTAGCGTTGTAGGCTCTATAAAATTTGGATAAAATTGTAGTCCATATCCATAAGAATACTATTATTATATACGTAAACACGATTTTGATAAAAATTCCCAAAGAGATAGATCACAACTTTAGGAATGACGAAGATTTTTTTTTTGTTATGTGAATAAACAAGCCGTTACCCGAAGTTTCACTAACCAATAAGAGGTGGGAGGGAAGCGCTGTGCCGCGCTCCCGGCTGCATGGGTACCACCATCTTGCTTGTTTCTCCCGTGAAACAGCTTTGCTGTGTTTCGGAGAGAAGGGCGAGACAGGCAGTGTCATTACTGGCACCGAGACTTAACATCGTATGTCTCAGGATAGGCAACACATAAATGAGTTGCCTGGGCTCGTTCCAGGTATACTAGTTTAATATGTTCATGGGCGACGTCAACCAATTACCATCAGGTGGTACATTTGCCAGTTTGCCTATCCAACTGACATAAAAAAATAAGAAAGAAATTTCGCTTCTAATATAAATAAATAAAATATAAAAATTCTTTTTATTTCACGACACAATATCTTGCGTGAGACGTGATCCCTCTATTTGAGGGTTAACGTCTCACGCACCCCTCCAGAGATGCTTATGTGTCTCTATCCGTAGCTATGTCTAGCCATCGGTTACCGGTCATTTCAATAATATCGTCTGCCCTAATATAAATATACTGGTTTTATATAAATAGTCTAGCCTAAATTCAAAAATATTGTATTCTATTCCTTCAGATAGCCGCAGGGATTTGCGTACAAATAACCAAACTCCTATGTTTTATTATTTAATAAAGATTATGGTTTTTTTTGTACATCCATATTTAGTGAAGAAATGAAATGATTCATTTTAGGATAATAATAATAATAATATCTATGGACGCTTCCACACCACGTCAATCTGGTCCCGTGGTAAGTTCTCGAAGAACTTGTGTTACGGGTACCAGACAACGGAAATATATTAAATACTTTTATTTATACTATAACATATATTTAAAATTTTTATTATATAATACACATATTTAATAAACATCCATGACACAGGAACACAGAAAATATTTTTTTTCCCTGGCAGGATCGAACCCGCAACCTCCGGCTTGAGCGCCAACGCGCTTACCACTGAGCCACAGAGGTCATCAAAATAAAGAGTATATTTCAAAAGATTGGGCTCGACACATTATTTTCAGTCAAATACTCTAAGTTCTAAAATATAAAGTATCTACACATCCACAGGTGATTTGTATTTTAGGGTTTTCGCTATAGAACCCTAAGAACCAATTCTAACCTACTCATAGAATATCGATAATATTTTTCTCAAATCTGAGTAATATATATGATAATTTATTGGATTCCAAGTGTCAGATACGCATTTTCTTATTGGTTTTATTATAATGTGCCTTAAGCCTACCATTTACCGAACAGCTGAACCGCATTATAGGAATTCATACAACATGATAGTCTAATGGCCGCCATATACGTTCAAGTAATGTCATCAAACAGGTTGGTTTAAACAGGACAAGGGATGGGAACCTCTCTCCATTGCACTGTCTCGACGTTAGGAGGTGTTGTTCCGTGGTGCGGGACGACCCCTCTGTGGAGGTGGTATCGGTCCCTTGACTAGCCGTCGAGATGCCCTGTTTACGCAATAGATCCGGTGAACCTCACCAAAAGTGGCATTGGTGGCACTCGCCGGGTTTTAGTGGGTAGAGCTACCTTACCATCTTTCGGGTGCAGCTAATCCCACATACCCGCCTGGAGAGTTCCAGCCTCCCCAGCGGGATGAAGAAAAAAATCATTGAGTAGGTATACCTAGAGTCAAGGAGTATGACATCTCTGTGTATGAAAAAGTCTATCGAAATGCTAATGCATTATAAGGGTGGCGCCAGGCATTAGGTGGTAAATTTTTAAACGTGTGTGCAGTGGACGGATAAAGTCAGATAATAATGATCCTACTAATATTATTAACGATAAAGTTTGTATGTTTGTTACTCTTGCACGCAAAAATTACTGAATGGATTTCAATGAAACTTTAGAGTAATACTAGTGGCACCGACAGACGTTGTCCTGTACAAAATATATTTTTTTGTGAATCTAAACCATCCCCGAATCCCCTTGAACTCGCACAAAAAATTTCATCAAAATCGGTCCAGCCGTCTAGGAGGAGTTCAGTGACATACACACGCACACAAGAAATATATATATAAAGATAGCTTAGATACCAGAATAACGCACAGGCTATAATTCTCCGTACTCCCACGGGAATGGTAAGGATGCGGGACAAAACCGCGGAGCGCTGCTAGTAATTTTATAAAAGCTGATAATATTTTCCATCGTGAAAGAAGTCGCTTAAAATATTCCTTGTGAGATTCTTCAAAGAAATTGTACTTAGTCCTAAGTTACTTAAATATTTAATACGGACTAGAATTAATGGCCTTTACCAATACATAAAGGGAAAGGGAGATTTTTATTTGGGCCTAAACAAATAACACTACAAAAGTAGGCAAAATAGGACAAGTAAGTGTTATTTTTGTTCAATGAACGTTGAAAAAGATCTATGTTCAAAAATGGAAGGATATAGGCCGATACCGACATTTCAGACTCTTTTCTGAATAGATTTAGTGCGACAATTATTCTACACTTTGATTTAACATGACAAAAAAATGTTATTACATATAGTTGCAGAAAAATTAAATTGACGCCAGCGTTTCGCCATAGGGCATTTATAAGGGAACTTTATAGACAAACTAGCTGTTGCCCGCAGCTTCGCCCGCGTATTTTATATTTACGGACGTATCAGGACTAATGATGATCATTATTTTACTTTATTTTTTGTTGTATCTCTACAGGACATAAGGCAGCGTTTTCAATGTAAGCTAACGAATGGCTTAAATTTTTCCTCATCCTTATATTATTTAACATTTTACACAAAATCTTGGTAAATTATACTATAACCTGCCTAGGATTAATACCGTATTTGTGTAAATAGCTTCCCAATTACCGCTTTATAATTGCCCATTTTTAAGTATATGGTATTTACCGGTGGGAGGGAAGCGCTGTGCCGCGCTCCCGGCTGCATGGGTACTACCATCTTGCTTGTTTCTCCCGTGAAACAGCTTTGCTGTGTTTAGAGAAGGGCAAGACAGGCAGTGTAATTACTGGCACCGAGACTTAACATCTTATATGTCTCAGGATAGGCATCACATAAATGAGTTGCCTGGGCTTGTTCCAGGTATACTAGTTTATGTTCCTGGGCGACGTCGATCACTTAACATCAGGTGGTACGTTTGCCAGTTTGCCTATCCAATTAACATAAAAAAAATATTCTTAAAAGATAGACATGTGCCTTGGCAAATTTTTCTGTACCCCTATTTAAGATACAGAATTTCATCATACATTATTTTGTTATATATCAAAGGGTTCAGTCAGTGTTTTCGTTGAAAGCTCCTAAATGGTAAGCCATTTTTTCTGGGTCTCGGGGTTTTAACCACATAGTTCCCGTTCCCGTGGAATTTCCGAGATAAAAACTATCCTATGTCCTTTCTCGGATCTCAAACTATCTTTGTACCAAATTTCATCCAAATCAGTTTAGTTATTTAGGCGTGAAGAAAAGACAGACAGACAGAGATACTTTCGCATTTATAATAATACTAGTATAGATACTAGTGGACTTGACATACGTTGTCCTGATCTAAATTCTTAACATAGGTCGGTGCTCCGTTTTGCTAAATCAATTAACTAGCTAATGCTACTATTTGACAAAAAACGTTATTTTTTCAGTGAATGCCATTATCACCTTAATATGACTCACCATAAAGTTCCGATTCGTATGATGCACGCGGCCAAACGGCATTTTCGTGACAGAAAAATCGTAATGCCCCGTCTATACAAAATTTAGAAGAAGAAGATTCACTTCAAAAAATTGTAGAGGACCAATAGAGGACCGAATTGTGAATCTGCTTCACCCGCGTTAACTAAGATTTACAGTCGTACCCTGAATGCTAACTGAATGTGATTTTGATAACATAATAAATAAGTAAGAGGTAGTGCCATGTTCCTATGCAGCCGAATTGGGCCGGCACGACCGAGGTGGTACCTCTCGCTTACATAGCACCGGCGTCAAGTGACAACTATGCTGTCGCGTTTCGTACGGTTTGTGAGTTTCCGGTGGCACATTGGGGGAAAGGAGGACAACATCTCTGGTTGTGCAAATGTGTATGGACGTCGGTAGTCTAAAGCTTCGACTGCTCGTTTGCCCTCTTTTTTATAGCATAGGAAATAGGAATGTTATAAAAAGAATGTCGTTTTCGGAATAATATAAGTAATTGCCAAATTTAATCGAAATCTAACTAGCGCGAGCGGTTTGATTGTAAAAAGGTAGCTTTCGCAAATATAATATTACTAGCTGTTGCCTGCAGCTTCGCCCGCGTTACTGAACTCCTATAAGTCACAGCGTGATGTTTTATAGCCTATAGCTTTCCTCGATAAAAAAGCTGAACACTGAAAGAATTTTTCAAATCGGACCAGTAGTTCCTGAGATTAGCGCATTCAAACAAACAAACAAACTCTTCAGCTTTATAATATTAGTATAGATTATATACGATCCTGGCGTAGCAGAAGTTGCAAGACAACGAAATTAAATTAAAGTCCTAAGAGTAATTAAAACATTGATTATACTTTGACGAGGTAGCTACTTGAAGTGTTCATGAAAACCCAATAAAGTCATGTTCTAATGTATAATAAATTTTATACGATATATGATTTCATTTTTATGTGAATGCTTTGTTTTAATGTAAATATTAATTATTTGAACAACTATAATAAAAAACCCGCAATTTCACTCGCCCCAAATTGAAGAAATATGTACCAAATATCGTATATAATCCTTCTCAAAAATTGGGTTACCAAAATATCCTAAATGACTTTCATAAATCTGACTGGCAGTTCTAGAGATTAGTACGTTTAAACAAACAAAACAAATCTTCAGCTTTAATATATATTATGTAGATAGATAAAAACTATGTTTATGACGTTGGTGTAGAAGATTCATCTTCGAAACTATTTAACGTTTTTTTTTCTTTTACGCCGGGAAATATTCTGAGGTATCCCGCGGGGGAGTAGGTCTCCTCCCCAGGCGGGTATGTGGGACTCGCTACCCCCGTGAGGTGGTAAGGTGGATGCAGCTATACCCACTAAAACCCGGCGAGTACCACCAATGCCGCCTTCGGTGAGGTGCCCTGGATCTGTTTAGCAAACAGGGCACCTTGACGGCTAGTCAAGTCTCTCAAGGGACCGACGCCACCTCCACAGAGGGGTTGTCCTGCAACACAGAACAACCCTTCCCAACGTCGGGGACAGTACAAAGGGGGGTGAGGTTGCCATCCTCGATCCTTGTCCCCCTTCTTATAAGAGGGGTACAAAGAGCAGCTCGCAGACGTAGTATCGGATTGTAGGGGGTCGACGTCGCCTGAGGCCCCGGGGCTCAGGCGAAATACGTGCTTTCCTAACCCCGGATGTTCTTTGGCGATGTGTGTCTTGTAATTCGCGTCGCGCTTTAACAGCTGAGAAATCTCGTCAGCTTCAAAGTGAAGTTCTGATATCTCTTTGAAGTGGCCCCTAATGGACTCTAATCTGAGGTCCCTGTGCAGGTCGATGTTTCTTACGTACCACGGGCAACCGGTTGCCATGCGTAAGAATTTATTTTGGAATATTTTTAGTGCGTTAAGTCGACTTTGTGGCACATGCGCGAACGCAACACAAGAGTATGACATAATGGGTCGGATACAAGTTTTATACAGGGTTAGCTTATGCCTGAGCGGCATTTTGCTGTTTTAGTTGATGAGGAAATATAAACGGCTCAAGACGAATTTGACCTTTTTAGTGCCTATCTCTATGTGTGGTCTAAGCGACATCGACCTGTCAAGGGTGACCACCAGGTATTTTACCTGGCCTACTCTGGGTATTTCTATATTGTTTAACCTTATCGGTTTCATGGTAAGATAAGGTCGTCTGTTTGTGACCCTCCTACGTGAGAATTGAATGGAGGCACTTTTTTCTGGATTTATATCTATCCTCCATTTTGCGAACCATTCACCTAGTTCGGTGATGGCACGCAGGAGAATGTTGGAAGCCCTTGCGGCTGAGGGGTGGGTGATATACGGAGCGGTGTCGTCTGCAAAAAGAGCCATTTTAACCGCCGTGTGTTTGGGGATGTCGGAAGTATACAAGTTGTACAAAGTCGGAGACAGTACGGAGCCCTGGGGGACTCCAGCCCTCAGAGGTCTCTGGGAGGACAATGTGCCCTCCACTCTATACCTAAAAGACCGGCCAGACAAATAATCGCGGATGATGGTGACTAGTCTTTCCTGTATTCCTATCTTGTATAATTTGTATATGAAGCCTTAGTGCCAGATTTTATCGAAGGCTTTTGCGACATCAAAGAAAACGGCGCACGTATCGTGTTTGTTTTTCTTGTGGAAACCTCTGAGTATGTCCTCCGTCAGACGGTGGACTTGTCTCGGGCAACAGTGATTTTCGCGGAAGGTGAATTGCTCCTCTATGAACAGGTTCTTTTCGCTTATGACGAACACTGCCGAGCAAGGGTTATAAAAATCAAGCGAGAGCGGCACGCGAATGTTCTGAAAATACACAGCTGGAAATATTATAGAGAGAAATATTTTTACGATAGGTTTATTTAAGACATAATAAGATTGCCCAATGTCAAAAGAATTAGAAATTAACGCTTCGAGCCCAAAACCCCGCAACCATTTTTTTTCTTTAGCGCCGGGAAATGCTCTTAGGTATCCCGCGGAGGGGGTCCCTCAAGCAGATATGTGGGACTCACTGCGCCCGAAATATGGTAAGTTGGACGCAGCTCTACCCACTAAAACCCCAATGCCGCCTTTGCCTTCGCCCAAAGTACTAGGTTCACCTTAGGCTACTATAGGCCCCACCGCCAGAACAAGGCTTGAACCATGGTAGACACCCCCGCAACATGGTTTATTTGGCCATTGGTCCAGAATATTTTCTATGGCTGATGAATACGTTACAACAATCGGCAAATATGCTGAGTTTTACTGTGCCTTAATACGCAGTGCTTAATCTTGGGTCAGACGTTTATGAGTACATCCATAACTATACACATAATACGGAACTGAGAAAGTCAGCAGACTTCAAAGAAAAACTTAGCATTACTTCAGTATTTTTCTTTGTCCCTTTTTAAAAACCTCTGAACTCCTCTGCGAACACTTTACATAAGATGAAAATAAAAATTTAATAATATGTACTTGATTTCGAAAAGTTGATTTGATTGTGAAATTATTTTTAGAGTCCCTGAAAAAAGGAAAACTTGTCCTGCATAAACAAGCAATAAAATCCTTTATCCTAACATTTCGCTCATTTGCGACAAGGTCGACATTTCGCTCATTTGCTACAAGGAAGACATATCTCAAAATTCATGATTTTTTAGTTAATGATATAGTTGGGTAGAAAAAATAATGGTCCGTTTACTGTAAAAACGTCATTTCTCTAAGGTCTATTGTAAGAGAGAGACAGCAAATAGTCACAGTTGTGCCGTTATAGTATTTTGTCTCTTACGGTTTCGTGACTCACGGCAAGAACGACATAATTTAGTTGCGATGTTACAGTGCTAGCGGTAGGTCGTACTTGTGCTCTCGAAAAAATGACATTTTTTAAGTAGTAACGCTCTTTTCGGTAAGTTGAGTACAATTTCTTTTATTATACTTTCAAGAACAACGTGTCTAATATAAATATAGATCAGTATACGCATATTTCATGTTATGACGATATTGCTGAGAAGATAAACAACTTTCAGAGTCTTATAGCGAATTATGACGTTGTTGTTATGAAAGTAAATAATGAATTAATATTACAGAAAAAAATATCTTATGTCATTATACTTAAATATATTTTTCATTTTATATGGTGAAATATTTTATCATTTTGTAATAAAACGTTTTAGACAATAATACAAGACACGTTGTATTTTCATAATTATTGTTTTTCTTGCATTTTAGCGACAATGGTGTTTCCAACATCAAGAGGCAAAAAAATGGTAGAATTGATTGACAAGCGCAGTCACAACTCGCCCAGTGAAGAGGTTACGGCTAATGAAAGTACACTAACTTTTGATTTCTTTAAGATTTATAATTTTGTCACGTTTATATTTTATATAATAAAACTATACACGGACTTTTCAGGCAAAGAAAGAGCTAATCAAACATCACATGAGTTTTACCCTACGCGTACCGTTTTAGAAAAAAAAACCAAGTGGCCAATTATCTATTGGCTGATGACAAACGTGGTACTCATGACAAACATCCGCGAGTTGAAGAAGCTATAAAAAATGGTATTCTTGATTATAATATAGATGCCATACCAAAACTCGAGTCGCAATATACAAGAGCCAATACAAGCAGAGTTTTCATAGATGGTAGTAAAAATATAACCGACATCTATAATGACTATGTGGCAAGTCAACAAAAAAAATAGTTTTCGACAATTAAGTCCTTTTTTACAAAATATTTACTAAAGAATACAACATCTCTTTTACTTTTACCCCAAACAAGGAAATGTGTGACCTGTGTGCTGTCTTTGAAAACTCGGATAGTTTTCTAACCTCCAAACAATTACACACAAATATCTTGTAAATGGGCATACCCAAAATGAGGGTGATGCAGCTCATTCACTAATAGAAAGAAGGTTAAAAAATTACTTAAAGCTGGACCAATGTACTCGCCAGAAGCTTTTATCGGTGCTATAAAAACGGCTAGAAAGAAACCTGAACCATTTCATGTGAATGAAATGTGCACAGAGGATTTTATTGATTGGTAAAATGCATGTACCCAAATGGGAGTAAATTTGATGAAGGATGAAGAAGTAAATTCAGTTAAGATTGGAGATATTAAAGTTTTTAAAGTTGAAAAGGATAAACCACGCATATTATTTTACAAGAACGAGAATTTCGAAAAGCAGAAATTATCAGAAGGGAGAAAAGAAATGTAGTTAAGAAAGCTTATGTTTCCAAACCAGGCATATTAGAAAGAAAGAAAGTCGATTTAATGGACTTGTTAAAAAGATTACAATTCGTTATAAGGCTTTATTTCACAAAATATTATGATTCCGAAAGTTTAATTATAATATTCTTGTAAGCAAAAAATTTCATAATTTTGAACATTGTTTTTAATTTTATATTTATTTTTCGTTAGTCTAAAATTTAATTGTTGGAACTTTTTGTCATAAAATTATTATTATACCGGGTGTATTTGGAACGCTTGCAAAAACGAAGAGGTATGATAGTGTTGGCATAGCCTGACATGATACAAGTGAAAAAAACGCGGTTTTTTTTTGGTTGCCTTTTTTATTTATTTATTTTGTATAATCCGGTTTAGTAAACATAATGTTACAGAAATTTGATGATAATGCTTTAAAATAGTCGTTTAAAAAAACGGCAATGTAATTGGTTTATGGTTCATGCCGGCCAGCGGACTGCATCAGCTGACAGAGTTCGCTGTTCGAGTTGTATACATACATTGCGGGTTTGCAAAATACATAAGTCCTAAAATTTTCTTAAAAAAACGTTTCTGAGATAAATGGTTATATGAATTATATAGTAAATAGTATATTATTAGGGTTAAATCTTATCAAGCGTTCAAAATACACCCGGTATTATTTATTAAGTTCTCAAAAGTATAAGCATCTAATTTGATAAGTGAGAATTTAAGGCTGATTTTGTGATATTTATTATATGAGGATTATTTTATGTAATGTGGGAGAGATGATTTATAAGACTGACGATGTGCCATTTCAATTTGATAACTTAGTTATAAGTGCAATACCTACTGCTGATTTTATAATTTTATTATAAATATGTTAATGTGACCATGTTGCAGTTCACTTTAAATTCTTGTATTAATAAAAAGTTACTTAAATATCGACATATTTTTTATTATCACCTTAAATGTTCCTCAAATTAAAAATATTTATTGAGTGTAACGTCATAAATCAAAATACTACAAAAATATTTATATATTTATCAGCAACAAGATACTGTAGTTTTAGTGTGCTAAATGCAGACGTTAGACTACAAGTACATAAAAATGTGTAGGTGTTTTACAACTTAGATTACTATTAAAGGAGGTTCATTGTGCTATATGAAAACTCATTGTTGTAAAACATTGGAAACATGAGCCTGGGGACTATTAATAAACAATAACTCGTCGCGAATTTGAGCAAAACTTAATCATATATGTAACACGTTACCTAAAACTTCGCGCATTGTGGCGAACAAAACTTTCCTTTTGTTCTTTTACTTAAGCACACTGAGAATATAACGTTCTTAATTTTTAAATTCAATTCTAAAATTCTTTTTCAATTGATAGAACAAAACGAACTGAAATATCGCCGGGGCCATATAAAATGAATTAAGTTTTACATACGTTATTAACTTGTATTTACGTCATGAAGTTGCCTGATGACACTCCTTTTCAAGATTGCGGATTCGAATATGTATCAAAACCTTTGGTTTTAAGTCATGCTGGATGCTGGAGCCGATATATTAAAAAAAAGCCCAATCAGTCACAGGGACTGCCGATAGAAGTGAAAACAAAAAAGTTCAAATACCTATAATAAATATGACATAATTTAGAAGCAACACAATTTGCAAAACAAATATTTGCATAATCTTATATAAATAAATCAAACGTCAAACTACGTCTCCAGCGGCTCGCGTGCGGTGTCGCGAGTCCACATCATATAAACGTCTAACTGCATCTCTAGCGTTTCGTGTGCGGTGTCGCGAGTTCAGAGATTTTATCTCATATAAAAATATGCGTACCGCGCTAACAGAAGTTTACACTTCATAAATATAGCTACGATTTCGAATTTCGATTAACAGCTGCAGCACGCAAAGAAATAAATTTAATTAAATATTGGTCAATAGCTTTAATTGGACGAATGAACGCAGGTGAGTTGGTGGCAATATTTCTTTTGCAACTTTTATATACCTCCTCCCATTATCGTATTACTTTTTTTTCTTTAACAACGGGAAACGCTCTGAAGCATCCTGCGGGGGAGTGGGTCTCCCCAGGCGGGTATGTGGGACTCGCTGCACCCGAAAGGTAGTATGATAGACTCAGCTCTACCCACCAAAACCCGCTTTTGTGAGGTGCCCCGGATCCGTTGAGCAAACAGGGCACCTCAACGACTAGTCAGTCCCTCAAGGGACCGACGCAACCTCCACAGAGGGATTGTCCCCCACCACAGAACAACCGCTTCCAACGTCGGGATAGTACAATGAGGTAAGGTTCTCATTGTCACCCCTTGTCCCCCTGCTCTTTTCTTCTAGAGGGGTACAAAGAGCAGCTCCCTCGGTTCAATTTGCTTCACCCAAGGTACTGAGTTCACCATATATATTCTCATATTTCTTAATAAGGCCGAAATTTTCTCCCTAATCCCACATCAAAACGGGGAAATTGAGGTCATGACTTCTGTTTACTCGTGTAAGTTAGAGGTACAAAGTAATGGTGGGACTTATCCGGACTTTTTCCCTGTCACTTGTCGCGTCACATTATCATTATTTTTGACGTGTTAACGTCTTATAAATTGATGAACGCTGGCTGCACGCACTAAAAAGTGTCCCGTTCCGCCTGAGCTGATGGTGCAACTACTATATGGCGCGGAAGAAGCGATAGAGGCACGATCGGTCTAAGCGTTCAGCAGTCAGCTTGCCTAAAATTATCATCCGTAAACCAACTTTACTGACAACAGGTAGGTTTTTTTAACCGACTTCAAAAAAAGAGGAGGTTCTCAATTCGTCTGTATGTTTTTTTTTGTATGTATGTGACACGATATCTTCGCCGTTTGTGCATGGATTTCGATAGTTATTATTTTTTTTATAAAGTTATATTATAAAGCTGGTGCTTCCAATTTGGTCCCATATTAATTTTATTAAGATCTGACAAGCCGTTTTTTAGTTATTCCCAATAATGCCTATTTGGTTGGTTCCTTTTACCTCGACGATATGATGATGTGCTCATTTTATTACTTGTTAACCGACTTCAAAAAAAAAGGAGGTTCTCAATTCGTCTGTATGTTTTTTTTTTTTTTTTTTTGTATGTATGTGACACGATATCTCCACCGTTTGTGAATTGATTTCGGTGGTTGTTTTTTGTTTAAAAGCTGGTGTTTCCAATTTGGTCCCATATTAATTTTATTAAGATCTGACAAGCTGTTTTTTAGTTATTCCCAATAATGCCTATTTGGGTTGGTTTTGTTTACCTTGATGATATGATCATTTTATTACGTGTCGATGTAACAATTGTATAGGATGCTTTGTTAGCACACCATAGTATGTCGCGGTCATCGTAATCATCATCATCATCACCATCACCATCATCATCATCATCATCATCCATTATCCATCCACTGCTAAACATGCCTTTTTTTTTTCTTTTACGCCGGGAAATGCTCTCGGGGCATCCCGCCTGGGGAGTGGGTCTCCCCAGGTGGGTATGTGGGACTCGCTGCGCCCGAAAGATAGTAAATGGACGCAGCTTTACCCACTAAAACCCGGCGAGTGCCACCAATGCCGCCTTGGTGAGGTGCCCCGGATCTTTTAAGCTAACAGGGCACCTCGACGGCTAGTCAGTCCCGCAAAGGATCGACGCCACCTCCACAGAGGGGTTGCCCCGCACCACAGAACAACCCCTCCTAACGTCGGGACAGTACAATGGGGTGAGGTTCCCATCCTCACCCCTTGCCCCCTGCTCTTTTGTCCCCTCTTCTTATAAGAGGGGTATAAAGAGCCCCCTCGGCTCAATTAGCTTCGCCCAAGGTGCTGGGCTCACCCTAGGCTACTGAGCCCCACCTCCACGACAAGGCTTGAACCGTGGTGGGGCTGCTCCTTCAATGAACGCCAAGACGACGAATTTCGGAATCACTAAAAATTAAGAAATTAGAAACATTTTACAAAAAATTAAAACCGACTTCAAAAGTACTAAACTAAAAAGTAATAAAATAACAGTTTCTTTAATGTTTGTGCTTACAACATATAATCAACTTAATCTTCTACTAATGTACAAACTTTGCGTTTACCACGTCATTATAGTTACTTTTGGAGTCGGTGTCATATTTGTTGCTGTACATTACCTACCTACCTACCTTGGCTGACACCATCATGGCTCCAAACGCCGAGCCGCTTCGTAGTCTTCAATGTCAAAGCGAGCCAAACGTGTCTCGAGAAAAAAAAAATTGTGACGATTTGTGCAGTTGAATTGTATCATAATACATATGATAAAAACAAAATAAATGTAATAAAATCACTTTTTAGAGGAAATCTTTCAATATTTTGTAGTATCTTGTATTTAACTAGTTTTAAATCGAAACGTTTTAATTCAATGCTCAGCGTGGTTGTGAAAATATTTTCACTGACTTTTCTTCATCCACAGATTAACTATTTTAAAACAGCTGCTAATTACTGGTATTATTTTCTTTTATTCGTCTCATATAAATTAACGTTCTTGTAAGTAACAATTTTAAATTATCAGGCCCATACTTTAACACACAACTATTTATGTATTCATTATTATTGCTATGATAAATTATTCATTGGCCGAATCATTCCCCGTTTTCGGGAAAACTTCACCACTATTGGCAACATTGAATCGATTTAGTGCTTCATTTTTAACAAAGCACTTGTATGAAGACTGACTTTCTATAGTGTAATTATTCTAAGCTAGTGAGATTGAAAAAAAAACTTGCGTTTGATATGTAGTCCAATTATAGAGGAATTAAGTTTTTGGACGATGGAGGATTAGACAAATTTTTGGATAAATGGGCATATTGATTGTGATGACATCGATGTTGATAGCTTATAAGACCCTTCTTATGTGAGATAAACTGAGTATGTAAGATTGCTTGCTTGATGCTTGTTTCTCCCGTGAAACAGCTTTGCTGTGTTTCGGAGAGAAGGGCAAGACAGGCAGTGTAATTACTGGCACCGAGACTTAACATCTTATGTCTCAGGATAGGCAACACATAAATGAGTTGCCTGTGGTCGTTCCAGGTTTACTAGTTTCCCCACCATGGTTCAGGCCTTGTCGTGGCGGTGGGGCTCAGTAACCTAGGGTGAGCGGTGCACCTTGGGCGAAGCTAATTGGGCCGCGGGGGCTCTTTGTACTCCTCTTATAAGAACAGGGGACAGAAGAGCAGGGGGCAAGGGGTGAGGATGGGAACCTCACCCCATTGGACTGTCCCGACGTTGTGAGGGGTTGTTCTGTGGTGTGGGACAACCCCTCTGTGGAGGTGGCGTCGGTCCCTTGCGGGACTGAATAGCCGTCGAGGTGCCCTGTTTGTTTTCTAGATCCGGGGCACCTCACCAAAGGCGGCATTGGTGGCACTCGCCGGGTTTTAGTGGGTAGAGCTGCGTCCATTTACCAGCTGTCGGGCGCAGCGAGTCGCACATACCCGCGTGGGGAAGCCCACTCCCCGCGGGATGCCTCAGAGCATTTCCCGGCGTTAAAGAAAAAAAAAAAAAAGGTATACTAGTTTATGTTCATGGGCGACGTCGACCACTGATGAAATAAATTTTAAAAGTTTTGAACATCGAATAATGAATATAATCTGTGGCGACTACTATGGTAGTTTGGGAACATAAAGCAGTGTATAAATCAAATAGTTATGCAGCACGCCTAAAATCTATTGAATACCTAAATCGAAAGTGTCGTTAAGTTAATCGCTTATCTATATGAGTCGCTCAAGTGCGCTCAACTATAGAACCGCCATTATAGTAACGAGCTAACTTCCTAAATTCCATAAGCAATTATTTAATGTTTCCTCGAACATAATTGGACGTGATCTCGATACAAATTATCCCTTGCTTAAATATTAGTTACTAGCTGTTGCCCGCAGGCTCGCCCGCGTTAACTTGCTTAACTTCACTCCTGTTAGTCACAGATAGATGTATATACATACAGTATATAGCCTATAGCCTTCCTCGATAAAGGGGCTATATAATACTAAAAGAATTTTTCAAATCGGACCAGTAATTCCTGAGATTAGCGCGTTCAAACAAACAAACAAACTCTTCAGCTTTATAATATTAGTATAGATTTATATCTGAACTAGCTGGCGCCTGCAGCTTCACCGGTGTTAACCTATGTTAAATCTATATTTATAGCCGTATTCGGATTCATAATGATTATACTAAAGTCTTAACATTGTAATTGTAATGTAATTTATAAAATCAGTCGAGTAGTTTTTGAGTTACAGCTTGGCAAAAAAGAGTATGACGTGGTGACAGGTGGAACTAAATATTTTACTAAATGGAAACCTATGATGTTGACAATACTTGGCCGACAAATACTATATTTTGAGTAAAGATTAGTGTTTCACGTTTATTTTTAAAGATTTTATTAAATTATCTTACTGATTTTCCATATTATGATGAGACCTAAGTGAAAGAGGCGCCCTCATTTTTACCATACTCTTTTTTGCCAAGCTGTAAATCAATTTACTCGACCAATCAAAAAATTTAATATTTCTTTTTTATAATAATATTATAAGTACATTAATACTATTGAAGTATAGGTAAATAAAGTATACATAAACTAGTAAAGAAGTATAAAGGCTGTTTAAAATAAAAAATAAATATTTTTTTACATAAGATCACGTCAAGATTACGTGATTATGCCACCGGGGCCAGGGCACAAATTTCTACAATATGATTATTTTATATTTCAGTAGATATTATGTATACATACAAACTAATAATCATGATCGTTTTACGACAATATAACTAACATTCCTGGCGTAAACTGTTCGGAGGTAAAGCGCTGTGCCGCGCTCCCGGCTGCATGGGTACCACCATCTTGCTTGTTTCTCCCGTGAAACAGCTTTGCTGTGTTTCGGAGAGAAGGGCAAGACAGGCAGTGTAATTACTGGCACCGAGACTAAACATCTTATGTCTCAGGATAGGCAACACATAGATGAGTTGCCTGGGCTCGTTCCAGGTAAACTAGTTTATGTTTATGGGCGACGTTAACCACTTACCATCAGGTGGCACGTTCGCCAGTTTGCCTATCCAACTAACATAAAAAAAGGACCTTGTTCACTACCGGACAACAGAATGATGCTACATTTTTATGTACTACCTGTTATATAATACCTGTAATCAGCTATCGTCCATTATATAGCATATATATACATTATTAAAATTCTAAATTAACGTTACATTCATGTTTTGCGACTAGGTAAAATGTCCATATTGATATACAATATATTATATGATTTGATATATGATTTCCTAAGCTTTTCCAATACTATCTTTTGCCCGCCGGTTTCCTCGCGTTAATTTAGATAGAAATAGATAGGTAAATCTGTTCGCTGGCACTTGGTGGCGGATAGAGCATTTTTAAGACACTGTTTTATTAAAGCCCTTCATTGGATTGCTTCAGCATCCAAAACTAGATGGCCTTGAGTCTGCTCCTCAGATTCTTGGATTCTAGCAAACTTATCGTTATTGGAATTAGTCCTACAAGGCATTTCATCTTTTAAATAAATCACTACCTGCCTAAGTATGATATTTTACATCACTTAATATTATATTTATGACAAAGAGATACATAACACAGCTAAGTGAAATGGAAAAAAAACTTCTTTCTAAACCAAAAATAAACTTATCTTAGTCAAAGGTTATTAAAAGATAATTAAAAAATGCCTAATAAATAAATGGATCCAACAACCAAGTGCCATCATCATCATCAGCCTCTATCCGTCCACTGCTCGACATAAGCCTCCTCATTAAAACTTTAATTATAAAAAAAATCCATTTTAGAGAAACCTAAACCTTACAACTAAGTATTTAAAACGTTTTGAATTATGTATCTGCAAATAAAAAACAAAATACTTAAAACGCCTGAGGTTAAATTTTTTTAAAAATCTCACTAAAATTAGAATTCTTATAAAATATTTTAAGTCAGCCTTTTAACGGAATATAAAGTTCCATAATATAAACTTACATTCTTTATGAATTACGAAAAATCCCTCCTTAGTGTATGCCCACATCATAAGAGAGAGGAATACGGCCTGTGTGTTGATTTTTCTATCAATTAATTTCGCCTTAAGTACCTAACTCATTATTTTTACCGTATTTAATTAGTACGAAACTTCATGCAAATATGTCTAAGGAATAAAAAGTTTCATACAAACTTTTATCCCCTATTGCATTCCCTTGAAGGTTGAATTTTAAAAAATCTACCTAAGTGTATGCTTAGGTTATAAGAGAAATGCGTGTGCGAAATTTAAAGTTTCTAGCCCTTAGGGCTTAGCCTGTGCCACAGAATAAATAATAGTACAAGTACCTGTGCGTTGATACATCAGTCACTCATCAATCACCTTTGCCTTATAGATAACATATAGATTAGTAGGGCTTAGTAAGAATCCCCACCATGGTTCAGGCCTTGACGTGGCGGTGGGGCTCAGTAGCCTGGCTAATTGAGCCGAGAGGGCTCTTTGTACTCCTCTTATAAGAAGAGGGGACAAAAGAACAGGGGGCAAGGGGTGAGGATGGGAACCTCACCCCATTGTACTGTCCCGACGTTGGAAGGGGTTGCTCTGTGGTGCGGGACAACCCCTCTGTGGAGGTCGGTCCCTTGCAGGACTGAAAAGCCGTCGAGGTGCCCTGTTAGCTTGACAGATCCGGGGCACCTCACCAAGGCGGCACTGGTGGCACTCGCCGGGTTTTAGTCGTTAGAGCTGCGTCCATTTACCATCTTTCGGGCGCAACGAGTCCCATATACCCACCTGGGGAGACCCACTCCCCAGGCGGGATGCCTCAGAGAATTTTCCGACGTAAAAGAAAAAAAAAGGGGTTAGTAAGAATATCTCATACTGTAAAGCAGCCTTTCTCGCTATTTAAACTATCTTATACCTATGCTATGTTACTCAACTCCTATAAGTCACAGCGTGATGTTATATATAGCCTATAGCCTTCCTCTATAAATAAGCTGTCTAACACTGAAAGAATTTTTCAAATCGGACCAGTAGTTCTTGAGATTAGCGCGTTCAAACAAACAAACAAACTCTTCAGCTTTATAATATTAGTATAGATAAAGTAAATACAGGATATTATAATATACGATAATTCGGATATGTTATTTTTTTTAATACTCACATAATCATTAATTACATCATTCATGAAAAAGAATGAAATATTTATAAGGAAACCAAAAAATACTATAAGCAGTTCGTTAAGTCGCGGAGCTGGTTTTTTGGGTCTGACGCGTTTTATAAAATTATTTTACATTGCTGCAGGTACAGAACGTTATTTAAATACGCTCGGAAAACATTGTTTCAGTTCGGGATTTAGCGCGGTTTGCGAAAGTTTCAAATAATAACTACGCGAGCGTAGTTGGCCACATACAGTTTCAAAAAGAGAACACCGAAGTAATTAATTGGAAAAGGAAATATACAATAAGAATTAAATGAATGTAGGTAGGTATAAACTTATTTTTATTTATTTATTGTTTTGATTGTATTCTGTAGGCCATGTTTGGAAAGCCTAATGTCACTCTCCGACATCCGGTGTGACCTAGCCACAGAAATCTAAATAATAAGACAAATTGTCTTTGAAATTGTCTTATTATTTAGATTTCTGTGGTCACACCGGATGTCGGTCGACTAGATATGACTATTATCTTTTTTTAAATTTATTAAAAGCTGGATACAAGTTCTTTGCCCAAAGGACTATGATCTCCTTTCAGATGTAGCTAGTTCTAGTATGATACGTGTAACGCGGGAACAATCGGTTTGACATTGAAATAGGCATATTGTGCTCCCCACCATGGTTCAAGCCTTGTTGTGGCGGTGGGACTCAGTAGCCTATGGTGAACCCAGCACCTTGTGTGAAGCCAATTAAACCGAGGGAACTGCTCTTTGTACCTCTTATAATAAGAGGGAAAGAGCAAAGGGGAACAAGGAGCGAGGATGGTAACCTCACCCCATTAAGAGCATTTCCCAAAAAAGGCATATTATGTCCAACAATCGAAAAAAAGTTGAAAAATATGATGATTATTGTTTTCTAATTTAAACCAGTTTAATTATTTATTATACATATATACCTAGGTAAGTTATTTTTCTGGTTTATTAAAATTATGATTCTCCGTCAGTCAGGACACGAAGATATTTGAATTAAGTATTATTTAATTAAAATGCAGACTTAAAAAGCTGTTTTCACGGGTTATTTTTGCACCAAACGTACTAACGACGTTAGTTGAAAACCTTCTTGAACATGTTCATTCAACATTATATAGCTTTATATTTACATGAATTTCTAACCACAAAGATTCATTATTTGTTGAAGTTTAGTGCGTATATATGTACTTGAATTCTTAATTAACACTAGATTTCCCGAGAGGCAGTGCAATTAAAAAGCGAAGCGATTTCTAAGAAAATATAATATATTCCCACTGCTCAAAATTAAATATAAAAAGCGATTTAGGCGAATAGCAATTTAAATCATCAATTATGTCTACTTGCAATATTAGTAATGTTAGAAAATTTAAAGGTTAATTGATCTTTTCTCCCGGAAGTTGTCTGAAATAGTACATAGACTACTTTTCATCCGGATAGATACCTACTTCCTTCAGAAATAAACTTAATGCCTACTTTGAAATATGAGAATTCCAATAATTTAAATCAGATGTGGTGAATGTACTATGGATATGTATGTCTGCTAAAGAAAGCTAAGAATTATATAAGTATAGCGCCATTCAAACCATTATTATCATTTTTTTAATACAATATTAAATGGGATTGAGCTGGACACGTAAGAGGAGTATTCGCGTGTGTGGATAGTGGGGCGAGGTCCTGACGCAGTCGCCGTACGGCCAACGTACGGCCGAGGCACTGCATCCGGTCCTGGCCGTTGGTGGAACCCCTTACCTTCCGTCCGATACAGGCGCACCTGTATCGGACGGAAATGGCTGTTTCGGTGCATACCTATGACGGGTAGACATGAGAGAGCTGACGCCAGTCTTCCACGAGTGCGGCGCTGTAGAGGACTCAGCCCAGCACATCCTAGAGGTGCGTGATAAATGGGCTGCACAGCGTCACAATCTCGTGGCAGTGCCTAGGACCTCTTGCTCTCGAGTGTGGTGTGCTGCAATGAGAAGGCAGAGCGGGACAGTTCCTGCCTCATAGACTGCGGGCACCTACCCCGGTAGAAAAGTTCCAGCTTCGGGGGGAGGGGTAGAAGAAAGCCCGGTTAGCACTTCTAAGGCAACCGGCCGATCGCGGGGGGTGTTAAATGTCAAATGATCGCAATCTTAGCACAACAAAATCCAATACTACAATTATTATTGAAGCGGTCTTTATTAGACATTTAATTATACGTTCGAATCAAAATTGTTCGAAGCTTACTTCAGCTTTTTTTGGAACGTAGTTCCTTATCGCGCGTTACGAAAGGGGGCTAGACGGAGCCGCCACCGGGGAGCTGAGGACGGCCATAGGCCGAGCCAAGGAGGCTGCCCACGAGGAGATGCTGGAGTCTCTGGACAGAGACCCGTGGGGGAGGCCGTACAGGATGGTTCGCAACAAACTGCGCCCCTGTGCCCCTCCCCTGACGGAGAGTCTCCAGCCTGACCTTGTGGCCCGGATAGTTCCAGCCCTGTTCCCCGGCCGGGGAGAGCACGCGCCCCGCCTATGGCTCCATCAGGCCGTGAGCCGCTGGGTGACGAGGCTCCGGAGGTGTCGGAGACGGAGCTGGACGCGGCGTTAGCGCGCATGAGGGCGCGCAATACCGCCCCGGGTCCGGATGGTGTTCCCGGGCGGGCCTTGGTTCTGGCCCTTGGCCCGCTCCGGACACAGGTGAAGCACCTTTTTAGTGCTTGTCTGGCACAGGGTCAGTTTCCCACGGCGTGGAAGAAAGGGAAGCTGACCCTTATCTGGAAGGAGGGACGACCGGTCGACTCACCGTCGGCATACCGACCTATCGTGCTGCTCGACGAGGCGGGCAAGCTGGTGGAGCGGATCGCAGCTGCCCGTATCGTTGACCACCTGGAGGAGACAGGCCCGAACCTCAGTGCCTACCAGTTTGGCTTCCGGCGGGGTAGGTCCAACCTGGACGCTCTGACCAGGGTGAGGGCCCTTGCTGACGAGGCAGTCGAGAGGGGAGAGGTGCTTTTGGCGGTGTCTGTTGACATCGCCAACGCCTTCAACACCTTACCCTTTGACACAATCCTGGAAGCGCTGAGGTTCCACGGCATGCCGACGTATCTGCGCAGACTGGTAGGAGACTACCTGTCTGGTAGGTGCGTCGCGTACCCCACGGCCAGTGGCTGGGTGTTAAGGAGAGCGGAGTGCGGTGTTCCACAGGGCTCTGTTTTGGGCCCACTCCTGTGGAACATCGGCTACGATTGGGTCCTCCGCGGCGCGAACTTGCCGGGCGTCGGTGTTACGTGTTACGCCAACGACACCGTCATCACCGCGCGCGGAGAAACTTTTTCGGAGGCACGCATTCTGGCGGTAGCTGGAGTCGCCCAGGTGGTGGCGAGGATCCGGCGCCTTGGGCTCGAAGTGGCCCTAGAGAAGTGTGAAGCTATATGCTTCCACGGACCCCGGCGAGCCCCTCCACCCGGATCCCGCCTTGTAGTAAGGGGAACTTCCATCGCTGTCGAGCCGACCATGAGGTATTTGGGCCTTGTCCTCGACAGTCGATGGAACTTCCGAGAGCATTTCCGGCGCCTCGTCCCGAGGCTGCTTGGAACTGCACGAGCTCTAAGTCGTCTCCTTCCCAACGTGGGTGGACCAAGCGTTGGTTGCCACCGTCTATATGCGGGCGTCTTGCAGTCCATGGGGCTGTACGGCGCGCCGATATGGGCGAGCGCCCTGAAAACGGAGAACGTGGCTCTGCTGCGACGTCCGCAGAGAGTCATGGCCATCAGGGCCGTCCGTGCGTACCGTACGACCTCATATGAGGCTGCGTGCGTACTGGCGGGCTCAGCGCCGTGGGACCTGGTCGCAAGGGGCCTGGCGCAGATGTGGAGGAGACGACGAGGAGAGGAAGAGGAGGAGGAGGAGGAGACCTCCGAACAAGAGGAGTCCTGGCGGAGCCGCCTACGCAGGAAAGTGCTCCGCCAGTGGAAGGAGAGGCTGGAGGAGCCTAGTGCGGGACACCGCACCGTGTCGGCTGTCGGTCCGATCCTGGAGCAGTGGATTGACCGGCGGCACGGCATCATCACCTTCCACCTTGCGCAGATCCTGACGGGGCACGGCTGCTTCGGAAGGTATCTGTGGAAGGTGGCAGGAGCGGAGGACTCGCCAGGGTGTCATCACTGCAACAGCAGTGAAGACACTGCTGACCACACCCTGGTGGAGTGCCCAGCTTGGGCGGAAGCAAGAGCGCCCCTCATCGCTGAGGTTGGCGCGGACCTGTCGCTCCCTGCGGTCATCCGAGCGATGACCGTCAGTGAGAGCGCATGGCAGGTGGTCCTCTCCTTCTGCGAGGACGTGATGTCGCAGAAGGAGGAGGCGGAGCGGGAGAGGGAGCGTACTGGCGCCTCCTCCCGCAGGAGAGCACGGAGGCGACAGGCGGTCGCACTGCCGTGAGGGACCTGTGCGTGGCTGATCGGGGGATCTGCCGCGCGCGCGTAAGGTCCGGGCTATAAGGCACCCTTATGTGTTCAGGGTGCCTTAAGCGGAGAAGGGGGGGATGCTACACCCCTCCCCCCACTTTCAGAGAAGAGTGCCGGATGGCACAACGTTGTGGCCGGTGCGGATGTCCACAGCTCTCGCGCCGGGTCACCCAGACGATGAGGAGAACACCGCTGGGGCTTAGTGGGTAGAGTCTGCGTCCACCATACCAACTTGCAGAGAGTCCCACATAACCGCCGGGCCCCCCCAGACCCGGTAGTATGCCTAAATGCATTCCCCAGCGAGACCAAAAAAAAAAAAAAAAGGAGGCTAGACGGAAAAAATTAATACGAAAAGTTGGCACGACACTTTTTGCTATAGTGTTTTTTTTGTTTCACACATTTTTTGTTTTATATTACAATTCCTTCACTAATTATTTTATGTTTGTTTGTATTTATGCTAATTACTAATTATCCCTTTTTATTATCTTTAGTAGACGTAAAATGAAATCTTAAGATACTTAATTTATTATTAATTAATTATTTTACGCCGGGAGATGCTCTGATTTTTATCGATAAAAAAATCATAAAAAATACCTACCCGAATAATTATTTTCCTTTTTTTATTACAATTCCTTCTCTAATTAATCGAAAGGAACTTCGTTCCATCCGGGTGTCCCTTGACACCTCTCTGGGTTTTTTTTTCTTTAACGCCGGGAAATGCTCATAGGCCTCCCTCTGATTCTGAGGCGGGTATGTGGGACTCGCTGCGCCCGAAAGCTGGTAAGTGGACGCAGCTCTACCCACTAAAACCCGGCGAGTGCCACCAATGCCGCCTTTGGTGAGGTGCCCCGGATCAGCTAGTCAGTCCCTCAGGGGACCGACGCCACCTCTATAGAGGGGTTATCCCGCACCACTGAACAACCGCTTCCAACGTCGGGACAGTACAATGGTGTGAGATTCCCGTCCTCGCCCCTTGCCCTCTGTTGTCTCCTCTTATAACGGGGGTACAAAGAGCCCCCTCGGCTCAATTAGCTTGGCCCAAGGTGCTGGGCTCACCCTAGGCTACTGAGCCCCACCACCACGTCAAGGCCTGAACCATGGTGGGGATCTTACTTCAGCTAGGTACCATAAACTTATCGTAGATCAGCTTTAGTGATTGGCGATGACGGTTCTGGTAATGATGATGGTGAAAGAGTCTTTGAAATTATGTGTGGAAGTTGATTTTTCTGAAAAATAAACTTTTTAATATAAAATAATTATTGTAATAGTTCTGAAGTGTAAAATATTTAATGTATTAAAAATTGACATGTTCGTGTACGATAGAGCAATAAAGGAATATTGTATTTTACCGCATAAATGATAGTACTTTTATACTGATAATTAAAGCAATTCGTGCAAAATTATTCCCTAACCATTCCAAAACATCATGCAGAACGTTAATATTCAAATTTTCACTTCTGTCGGCACTCCCGGTCCCCGGAGTGCAACCAGTTGTTTTTTTTTTTTTTTGCTGGGAAATGCGTTTTGGCATACTAGGCTCCGGGGAGTTCCGGGGTATGTGAGACTCTCTGCGCCCGAGAAGATGGTGAGGCGAACGCAGACTCTATCCACTAAACCCTAGCGGTGTTTTCCTCGTCGTTTCCTGGGTGACCCGACACGAGAGCTGTGGACGTCCGCACCGGGCCACAATGGTGTACCATCCCGCATCCGGCACTCAAATTATTCTAGCATCTGGGATTCGGTAAAAATTAATTCGATAGATTGCAAAGTGTTACATTGCCATCTTTCATTTCAACATTATATTTGCTTTAATCTTATTATTTAATAAAGGTATCGGTTGTGAAAATAATACTTTTATATAATTAACATATTTATAATGTACTTATTATAAATTTTTTCTATGGTTTACACTTTACAACTTAAATAACTGTACACAGTACAGTGTACATACACCGACCAGTTTGACATAATATTTGACATTATACGTCAATCGTTTTACCGGTTTTACTTTACGTCGATACACAAGGACAAGAAGAAGAAGCAGACAAAAACTGCATTTCGTTTGATTACATACAGTGAAGTCGCTACATATTTTATTTATTCAGAATATTCTTGAACGTTCAAATATTTCAAGTGTAAAAAAGGTACATATATTGAGATTTATGACAAAACTTTAAAAATATGCCTTTTATTTTCATAAAATAAGTGACTTTTGTTGTTTTTGTCAATAATTGATTTTGAAATAATATTGCCGGTAGGTACATATTATTAACAAGAAAAAATGAGCTGCCCATTCAGTGAAGAACAATTGTCCCAATTGAAGGTGTTTGTTGAACTATGCAAATCTCAACCCCAGATTATCCATCATCCAAAACTATCTTTTTTTAAAGATTATTTAATGTCACTCGGCGTGTCCATTCCAACAGCTACCTATGAATCTAAGAATTTTGCGGCAACCGGTGACAGGTAAAGAATTGAGCTATTACGTTGTATCTCAGCACAGAACTTACTATTTAAAAAGCATGTTTTTAAATATTAGGTCTATTTGCCTATCAAACAATTATTGCTAAATTAGTTTTCATACACTTTCCATTTCATTTATTTTTATTTTTTCTTTAAGTTCTTCTGCTAAAAAAGATGATGCACAAGAAATATTTGATGAAGAATCAGAACCAGAGCCAGAAGTGGATCTTGATATGGAAGGTGAGAATATATCCTCTTTTGTTTTTCAATATAAAGGAAAGCGAATGTACAGTAAGATGACTGTCTTCTGTCCAATATATAAAAAACTTGATAAACCATGAAAAAATCCGCAAAATTTATTTCATTCTAGTAAGTGTAATTCACAGGGTTGGGTGAAATGGTCCCGTTAATGAGGACTGATCACCCGTCTGGCCTTGCTGGTGTCCCCACCCCTTAAATAATAATAAGTGTAATTCACATAAACATTAGAAAACAATGTGAATAAAAGAAATGTTGAAATACTTAGGTCATTAAGTAACAAAGATTTCCATAACAGTCGGCCATATTAATTATTTGTGCACCTTATACTGCTGCTATTCTATATAAGTAGCAAAAATAGAGTATTAAATAATGTACAAATAATTTAAATTTAAATTGACTCAATACTGTATGCTAATATAATAAAGAGGACAAGTAAGTTTGTATGTAGAAGGTAATCTTCTAAATTGCACATCCAATTTGAAAAATTATTTCACCAGCAAAATGATGTGTCATTACTGAATGACATAGTCTAAACAGATGAAGTGTTGGTCCATTAACCAGGTGGGAAGATGATCTTTTGTTGGATGCGAGTGGCAATGGATCGGTCGTTTTGGCGGTCATTGAAGGAGACCTATGCTCAGCAGTGGACGTATAAAGGCTGATGATGATAACGATAGAATTATTGTCATCACTCAGGATAATGTTACAAATAAAAAGAAGGCATTAAATTCAAATATCTTTATTGTTAGATGTAGTACAACAGATAGGTCTTACACAGTCCAAGTACATCTCTTAAATATAGAAAAGCAAAATTTCTCAATTCCCACACATCTATACATTTAAATAAAATGCGAGTATCTGTTTGGTATATTTAAATAAACACTTTTTATTGAATGCATATGTATGTATACACGGTACATATACCAACAGCATTTTTAAAAAATTTGTCTTTCTGTCTGTTTGTTCCGGCTAATCTCTGAAACGGCTTGGCTGATTTTGATGGGACTTTCACTGGCAGATAGCTGATATTATAAGGAGTAACTTAGGCTATAAAAATAACCATCATCAATCCGGGTACAGCTGTAAATCTTCATTTAATGCAGGTGGAGCTGCAGGCAACAGCTAGTTTAAGTATATAATTTACACTTACCGCTGACAAACATTTCCATAGTGCAGTAAAGCTAATAATTTTATTTTATAGGTGTTATTGAAGGAGATTCCTATTGTAGCCAAGAAATGGGAGATGAGAACAAAGAAGTTACAGATGATGATCGTGATCAATCAGATGAGAAGAGGTCTGAGGCTATGAGAGCTTTCTCCGAGCAGCAATTTGACCAAGCTATAGCTTTGTACACACAAGCTATACAGTTAAACCCACAAAGTGCACTGCTTTTTGCTAAAAGAGGACAGGTAACAAATACATGACAATTACTATTTTAGAAATAACCCTTGAAATGATATAAAATAGACCATGAAAATACAAAATATTCATTGTGGATTTTTAATGCGGTTATGTTTCCTTAATATTATTTCAAAAGTGAGTAACCTAAACTGAAGTAAACTGCTGATTACATTTTAATACAATTTGGAAAGGAAATAGATTATACATAATAAAGGAGATTATACCATAATGATGATTATATTTTCATAGCTTTAATATGACTATCAAAATACCAATAATTATAATTGAAAAAAAAAAAATGCTAACATCATTCAGATAATACCCTCTCTACATATAATTGAGGTGTGTGAAAATGTTTTGGTCATGGGAAGTTTTAAATAGTTGAATTAATTTTACAATACATATTTATGAATTTTAATTTTAGGTGTTTCTAAAGCAAAATAAACTTCATGCCTGTATCAAAGACTGTACCAGGGCCCTAGAACTTAACTGTGATAGTGCTGCTGCGTACAAGTTTCGTGGGAGAGCATACAGGTCAGTGTGGCCTTTCTTGACTGATTCCAATTATATTTGCTTATATTTTTTTTTATATTATCTGGATAGGCAAAAGGGCAGATGAGCCATCTGATGGTAGGTAGTCAGAGTCACAAATGAACATAAACAAGTTTTTCTAGGACTCGCCCAGACAACTTATTCATGTGTTACCTATCTTAAGATGTAAAATAGTAAGTCTTGGTGCCAATAATTACTCTGAATGTCCTGCGGAAACATAGCAAAGCTGTTTCATAGAATAAATAACCAGATAGTACTCATGTAAGCATGCTACAGGTAATACCTCTTACACGAGAAAAGGTTTCTAGAGTTCCATTCATTGTTAAAGGAATGTGTGGACAACCATGTTGTGTGTCTGATATACTTATATGTGCTTTATAATATATGAAAACACTACGAATATATGTAGTTGTTTTTGATACGAGTTCAATTCTAGTTAAAAAAAAATACTATTAAGTTAAATACTATTAATATGTTAAAAAAATTCAATACATATCTTATTAGTCATCCTGGGTGGAATTTTATAAATGATTTTAAACAACTGTCTGGTAAGCTAGAGACTTAAAATTATGATCATATAATATGTATGTATTTAAACCATTATAAAAATAGTACCTACATAGAAATTAATTATAGGTACTTGTTTTTATATTAGGCTATTGGGAAAATTCGAAGAAGCTAGTCATGATTTGTGCGAATCATTGAAGATTGATTACGATGACCAAACCAACGAATGGCTGTCTGAAGTTAAGCCAAATGCTGAAAAACTGCGTCAACACAAGCTCAGCGTACAACGCAAGAAGGAAGAAAGAGAAGTATGTAGTTACATATTTTCATAATTATTTAGATGAAATTAAAGGTCAAACGTGAGTTTTGACTTTACTACGGTAAGATAAATAAATAGCATATAATTAATGAAAGTCTCAGTAAGTTTTTCTTATGTTACTGGAATAGGCAAACAAACAACACGACTCAGGGTAGTCCCCCTTACGAGGAGTAGTCTAGCCCTGCGCCAGGGCCATCTAGTCGTTGAGATGCTCCTGTTGCCTCCAGATCCGGGACCCTCAAAAAGTGGCTGAAGGCGCATTGGTTTTAGTTTGGGTAGGGCACTCCCAGGTGAGAGAACCACATATACAGGAACCTACCCGAGGATCCTCGCTACATGCCTAAATGCATTTCCCTGTGTTATAAAAAAAAGGCAACTCATACACGGGTAGGCAACACGTGTATGAGTTGCCTGTTTTATCCTGAGACATAAGTTATTTATATATAAAACTAATTTTTTAGCACCGTGAAAAGCTTCGTCGCGCCCGCAGAGGGCAGGAGACGCCAGTGAACATAACCGACATCCTCAACAAGTTCTGCAACCACCCCAAGGTCATCGAGGCTATGGAGGTACCGTCAACACCATTCATTAATTAATTCTTGCCCCTCCTTTATCGCAGGTCATTTGTGAGAATCATCTGTTCCTATAATTATAGTATGGTCACTGATCTGTGATCACCTATAGTGAATGCAATCTCGAGAGTTTATTAATAACAATACCGTGAGATCTCGCCAATTTCAAGATCTCATGAGATTGGCAGTTTTGATTGTTTATCCTTGCAAATATACCTTTGATCAACAACAACAGCAGCAACTAGATATCGGGTCGGCTTAAAAATCCATCTCGGCAAATAAAACCTCACTTGAAAAGTGGGTTCTTATTTTGTCTAGACTCTAGTTTGCTTATAACACAGCCAATGTAAACACCTCTCACAATGCCGCAGTGTGCTTTCAAAACATGCAAAAATAATACCCCAAAAAGCAAATTACCAGCCGTAGTGTCTTACTTTCAGTAAGTACTTGAAGAATAAATTATATTTTTAGCTTTAAACTAATAAATAACATCAAACTTGCTACAAAATTACCTATTTTAAACCACCGCTACTAATATTTGCATTTTATGCGTGTGTAAAAAGAAACGAAACAATACACTGGAGCTTGCAAAGCAATATAACAAGAAAAACTACTTTATTTGATACCATTCAAGGTTGATTTCACACTGAATGTTTAACTTATGTCCTTTTACTTGTAAGTTACAGTTTTTTTTATTGAATTTCGAAATATCGTAAGTATTATATAAGTTTCATAGTTGTTATTAGGCTGAACTAAAGGTGTTTTAAAATATTTCTTTCCGTTTGTTATTAATATACGATACAATTATACAGCTAGTATAATTATATATTCACGTGGACAGTTTTTAGCTTTAATTTTGTATGTTACACGGTATCTTTTTTTTTTTTGTCTCGCTGGGGAATGCGTTTAAGCATACCAGCGGGTCCTGGGGGGCCCGGTGGTTATGTGGGACTCTCTGCGCCCGAGAAGATGGTAAGGTGAGCGCAGACTCTACCCACTAAACCCCAGCGGTGTTCTCCTCGTCGTCTGGGTGACCCGGAGCGAGAGCTGTGGACATCCTCACCGGCCATAACGTTGTGCCATCAGGCACTCTTCTCTGAAAGTGGGGGGTAGAGTCCTCCCCCTTCTCCGCTTAAGGCACCCTGAACACATAAGGTTGCCTTATAGCTTGGACCTTGTGCGCGCGCGGCGGATCCCTCACGGCAGCGCGACCGCCTGTCGCCGCTGTGCTCTCCTGCGGGAAGAGGCGCCAGTGTGCTCCCTCTCCCGCTCCGCCTCCTCCTTTTGCGACATCACGTCCTCGCAGAAGGAGAGGACCGCCTGCCATGCGCTCTCACTGACAGTCATCGCTCGGATGACCGCAGGGAGCGACAGGTCGGCGCCAACCTCAGCGATGAGGGGCGCTCTTGCTTCCGCTCAAGCTGGGCACTCCGCCAGGGTGTGGTCTGCAGTGTCTTCACTACAGCCGCAGTGATGACACCCTGGCGAGTCCTCCGCCCCTGCCACCTTCCACAGATATCTTCCGAAACAGCCGTGCCCCATCAGGATCTGCGCAAGGTGGAAGGTGATGATGCCGTGCCGCCGACCAATCCACTGCTCCAGGATTGGACCGACGGCCGACACGGTGCGGTGTCCCGCACTAGGCTCCTCCAGCCTATCCTTCCACTGACGGAGCACTCGCCTTCGCAGGCGGCTCCGCCAGGACTCTTCTTCTTCTTCGGAGGTCTCCTCCTCCTCTTCCTCTCCTCGTCGTCTCCTACATGCCTGCGCCAGGCCCCTTGCGACCAGGTCCCACGGCGCTGAGCCCGCCAGTACGCATGTTACACGGTATCTAGGTGCTATTTAATTGTTGATCGAAGAAATGTATACAATATTTTAATAAAAACAATTTTACGATTTATTAAAATAAACTTTTGAGTTGTAAACTATGACGTATCTAATCAAATAAGAAATAAAATAAACAACCAGTTTTCTTGCTAATATCAAACAAAAGTCTTTTAATATTAAGACAACGAGAAGTCAAAAACTAAAATGATACTCATCAACTAATTTGAGTTGATTATTAAACTGAGATTTTATTATTAACTAAAGAAAACCTACTCAGAGATCTACTAGAAATTAGAGATTAATTAACAAAATATACCAATAAAATGAATGACTTGTTCAGTTCACATCCCACGAGTTTATTTTGAAATTATTATTATGAATTATTTTGAAAGTGGATCCTTCAGAAACACAAAATGTCCAAACAGTCGTCTGCTAAACGGGTTATTAATTTTTTGGCTAGATAACCAGTCGTTAGAAGGTCCTTACAACGCTAGTTAGAACTTAGATCGAAATTTCCCAGCAGGCAGTCGAAAAGGCCTTGGTGTAGCCTAAAACGGACGTAGTTTTAAGTTGTTTCTAGGTGATGTGGCCAACAAAAACCAGGTGATTAAAAAATGAAAAAAATCAAGAGAAGATTTAAGTACGATATAAAAAATACGCAGATCTTATAGGTAATTATAAGCAGTCTTGGAGTTAACTGAAGGCTCTATGTTGAGCAGTGGCCGGATAAAGGTGATAAATATGAAATCTAGAAGTTACATAGTGACAGTATTTCCTTGTAAGCTGTACAGGTCAAAGGCCACCAGCTCGTTCAACAAAAAATGTTATGTTAATTATTAATGAATGTTTAATTAGGTATAGAATATTTGGAAAATACATTGTATCATAATCTTCATTCTCCTTTTCTGTTAACCTGACTTGTCCTGGCAGGAAAATTATAAACAATAATAAATAATACTGCCCTTAAGGAGGTCGTGGCTAACAGGGTAGGGAATAACAGCCGCACGGATCGATCCATCAGGCTACACTACACTGGGGTTGTTCCGTGGATAGGTGGTCATCTTTACATACCGAGACTCCGTGCTTCGGAACGCACGTGAGGCGTTGGTCCCGGCTGTCAATCGTTACAGGTCGTCTGAAGCCTGAAAATCTGACAACCAGTCTTACGACGGGGTATCGTATTAACCAGCTACTGGTTTGTGGAGGTCAGATATTCAGTCGCTCCATTTAAAATACTGTTATCCATCTGCAAATCCTAGACTGGAAGCCGACCCCAACATAGTCGGGAAAAAGACTAGGCAGAAGAGAGATAATACTGTCCTTGTGGCATGTGACAAGTTCTACTTACTAGGTTTTGTATTGTAAAAAAACTGTTAAAATTTTCAGGACCCTAAAGTGATGGCAGCGTTATACGACGTGAGTTCTAATCCTGCCAACTTGACCAAGTATCAAAACAATCCTAAAATTATGGCTACTATAGAAATGTTATATAAAGCATATAATTTGATGCCTAAAGGTAACTATATATTTTTTTGTATATTTTTACATATTGTATGTGTGTCACACACTCAGGAGAATGGATGGCCGGTGGGGCAATAAGGTTCTAGAGTGGAGGCCACGTTTAGGTAGACGAAGTGTTGGCCATTAACCAGGTGGGAAGACGATCTCCGTGCGGTGGCCGGTCCATGTTGGATGCGAGTAGCAAGGGATTGGCCGTCTTGGCGTTCATTGAGGGAGGCCTATGTTCAGCAGTTGACGGATAGAGGCTGATGATGATGTGTGTATATAATTTTTTTGTACATATCGAATGGAGGACTTGGTCTTGCAACAGTGTTATGATTGTTTTTTTTTAATGTTAGTTGGATAGGCAAACTGGCAAACGTGCCACCTGATGGTAAGTGTTCGACGTCGCCCATGAACATAAACTAATTTACCTGGAACGAGCCCAGGCAACTCATTTATGTGTTGCCTATCCTGAGACATAAGATGTTAAGTCTCGGTGCCAGTAATTACACTGCCTGTCTTGACCTTCTCTCCGAAACAGCAAAGCTGTTTCACGGGAGAAAACAAGATGGTGGTACCCATGCAGCCGGTAATAAAATTAGTTTTATAACAATCTCCATGAACTATCAGAAGCCAGCATTCGCTCTTTATACATTGATATGTGTAAGTAGCAGTGAATGGATACAGAATGATTATGATAAAATGTAGCTAGTCCGCTGTTCCAAATGCTCAGCAAAATATTAGAGATCATGTTAGAACGTGATTTTAATGGTTCATGGTATCATGTTGGTGAAAGATTCTTTAAATATTACAGAAAACTCAAGTCTACTCTAGAAATAGCTTGGGACAACAACTGGTATCTTCTACCGCATAAAAAAGTTGTTATTTGCATATAATTGAGTTTATATGCACATAACAACAGTCCGGAATAGATTACAATATTCCGGTGAAGGAAACATCGTGAGGAAACCTGCATGTCTAATAAAAAAAGTCTTCGAAGGTGGTGTTCATCTCCCTGCATTGGGCTAGTCACCATATAGGTGAACTACCATTCAACATTCTTCTTGTCTGATTTGGAAGAGACCCGCGCCCAGCCCAATGACAGTTAATGATTATGGCAATATTTAAGTAGATTTTATCCTGCATAGTTAAAAGACAGACCCCCACTAGTGTTATGTTTTCAGCACATCAATGCAAGATGCAGGCTTGCTTTTAATATATTCATTCATCAAAATCTAGATGGTATAATATGAATCACCATTGTTCAGGGTGTAAAATAATCCCCACCATGGTTCAGGCCTTGACGTGGCGGTGGGGCTCAGTAGCCTAGAGTGAGCCCAGCACCTTGGGCGAAGCTAATTGAGCCGAGGGGGCTCTTTGTACCCCTATTATAAGAAGAGGGGACAAAAGAGCAGGGGGCAAAGGGCGAGGATGGGAACCTCACCCCATTGTACTGTCCCGACGTTGGGAGGGGGTTGTTCTGTGGTGCGGGACAACCCCTCTGTAGAGGTGGCGTCGGTCTCTTGCAGGACTGACTAGCCCTCGAGGTGCCATGTTAGCTTAACAGATCCGGAGCATCTCACCAAAGGCGGCACTCGTCGGGTTTTAGTGGGTAGAGCTGCGTCCACTTACCATCTTTCGGGCGCAGCGAGTCCCACATACCCGCCTCGTCGAGTGCAGATGCCTCAGAGCATTTCCCAGCGTAAAAGGAAAAAAAGGGTGTAAAATAATATCTATGAATGCTTTCACACCACGTCAATCTGGTCCCGTGGTAAGTTCTCGAAGAACTTCTGTTACGGGTACCAGACAACGGAAATATATTTAATAGTTTTATACTATACATATATTTAAGATTTTTATATATTACACATATTTAATACACATCCATGACCCAGGAACACAGAAACTATTTTTTGTTCCCTGACGGGATTCGAACCCGCGACCTCCGGCTTGAGCGCCAACGCGCTTACCACTGAGCCACAGAGGTCGTCAAAATAACCTAATGTTTTCAGATTCCGATGTCCCACCCACATTTGGTGATGTGCCTAAAGATGATGATGTCGGCTTGGACTAAATCGTCGGGGGAAAATTTAAATATTCTAAATCATAA
The DNA here is from genome assembly GCA_963853865.1 of Helleia helle. Classification (NCBI taxonomy): domain Eukaryota; kingdom Metazoa; phylum Arthropoda; class Insecta; order Lepidoptera; family Lycaenidae; genus Helleia; species Helleia helle. The sequence continues at coordinate 9,863,767 of OY971418.1, read as the reverse complement.
ACATTATATGGTGTCCATTAGCAAGGCTTTATCATTCGCTAGCTAGTATAGAAGTAATGTTATAATAAGAGTATATATGTATAACATTGCAACATGTATATTTTATGTCCCTACAATGAGACTGTTACAGTACTTTGTTTTTATTAAATATGTATAAAAAATATTTTATTATTAAAGTTATGCGCCTACAGTTTTTTCTCACCAATTTTCATTAATTCGCCTAGTAATAAGACATTGTGAGAATGATTTTGTATAACTTGTGCATTTAAAACCACTTAGGTTAAGAAAATTTATGTTTATTTTAATTATATTTGGGTTGATTATGTTATTTCTTATTTTCAAACCATAAATTTGCATGTTATAATCTGAACGAGGACTGAATAAATATTATATCATAGTTTATTTAATTGGCCATTGCTTCAATCCAAAGTGCATGTTTTTTTTTATAAGTAATTAAAAATCATTAAGAGATGGTAGATTTTACTTCTTTTTTTACACACAACTTTATCGTTGTTGTTGAATTGTTTGAATATATTCTTGTATCACAAATACGTAACGTGTTTATTTTAATATTGCTGTAAAGTTTATTTACATAATAAAGTTAAACCGCAATACTTGTTTTATTTGCAAACAAAACTGTGTGGTGTCGTGGGATTCCAGATAGGAACGAATAAATAGGTAATAACTTATTATAGATATATTATTTTCAAGTTCTATCGAGGTAAGGAAATAATTATTTGGGTATTCATTTTTTATTATGATTTTTTTATCGATAAAATTCAGAGTGCTTAATTTTTCCACTTTTGACCACCAGATGATGTAATAATTATCGAGTGATATAATAATAGCAAACTACCATAATAATAACAGTCATCACATAGACTACACTGTAGACAGAGTAAAACTAACTGTATAGCCTTCATACATAGATTATACATAAAAATCTTGCGCTTTTATTTTTTAACGTTACGGATGGTTTTTGCCGTCTAGGGAACCCCTCTGCGTTCAACAACCCATAAGGAACTTCATTCCAAAACCTGTCTAGGAACCACCGCTAAACTTTTTCACTTCTTTAAAGAGCTACAGTGCCACAAACACAAGAGCTTAAACTTGTTAACTTAAAAGTTTATAAAAGAACACTAATCACAATTTTAACAATTTTATTTAAACTATTCTTTACATATTTTAAACATCATTTACTCTGCCCCAACCCAATCGAATCTTCTTTTCATGCAATTTCAACCACGTTGGCATGTTACGCGGTAAATACTGGGCATTGGGGAATTTCAGAGGTGGTGGTGGTGCACTGAATGGATCTTCATTCTTTAATTTACGTAATAAGTATTCCTTATTAATCTGTTTAGGGTCTCTATATTTATCCATGTATGTATTAAATGGTTGTCTACGTGGAAACCATTCTTGAGGACTGACATATGGTGGCGCGAAGTCATATTCGTACACTGAAAAAATTACAATATATAAAATAATGAAGAACAAGTTTTATATGCTAACGGGTATATTTCTTCAGTAAATAATGAAACAACTTCGATGTTACTTTCTCTACACAGCTACAATATTACAACTGTGTTAACAAATAGAAATGGGCCGTTTAGTCATTGCAACAGTGTATTTCTGGTGTAACCTTTATTTTATACCTACTGAGAAAAACCAGTGAAACAAACTAATCTTTACAAAAAGTCTAAACCAAATTTTACATGTTGTTATCCTGAAATGCCTGGGAGGAACACCCTACTCCCAAGGTATCTTCCATATTTTGGCTTTTATCTGATTAGCCTACACAACTAACATAAAAATAGTGTACCTGGTTCTTTTTGCTGCAATGTGTCATGGAAAAAGCTTTTGACACTTGAATCCCAATCACACTGGAAAAATGCAAGTCCTGCAGGAGTGATCACATCTTGGTATTTTTTATACCAATCCCTGGTCACAAATGTGCGCCCCTCAAGAGTTGATGCAGAAACTAAAAAGTTAATAAACATAATATGAAGTATAGTCATATTTATGTCAACATTTCTAATGTTTTAAATTCAAGGAATTAGAATTCAACTAGCAAGCCAAAATCATTGACTGCTTATTTACTATTTGATACTGTGACTTAAGTCTAGCAGAGCCTCAATAGCTCCGAACCTTGTTAATTAGAAATCTTTAGTAAGTTAAAAAAATGCCATTCCCTCTCTCGTATCTCAAATTATTTAGCCTTAATAACTCAAACAAATTATTATTTCCCTGTGAGGTCTTAGTAGTACATTTGAATACTCTACAATTGCAAAAAGCAAACTCAGTAAGTCATTGTTCATAAAATATAGGAATATTCAGGGCCTCTAATCTATGTTTTATGACTTGAACACTTGCAATGAATGAATACAATCATTTAACTTTCTAAGAAACACAGATATTATTATGTTTTTCCATTATTGGTCTCATGGGTTTATTCATTATTGGTCTTGGGTCAGTATTTATTTGGCTGTTAAGACTGTTAACTAGCAACCACATGAGTACTAAAAGAAAACTAACAACTTTCAACTCTATGTGAAAAGTTTGATGTTATCAAACTACCCGTGGAAGAAAGTGCTGTGCCTCGCTCCCGGCTGCATGGGTACCACCATCTTGCTTATTTCTCCCGTGAAACAGCTTTGCTCAGTTTCGGAGAGAAGGGCAAGACAGGCAGTGTAATTACTGGCACTGAGACTTAACATCTTATGTCTCAGGATAGGCAACACATAAATGGGTTACCTGGGCTCGTTCCAGGTATACTAGTTTATGTTCATGGGCGACGTCGACCACTTAACATCAGGTGGTATGTTTGCCAGTTTGCCTATCCAACTAACATAATAAAAAAATAAAAAAAAAACAATACTGATCCAGTAGATTTTAAACCATTGGTATCAAATAAAGATGTGAGAGCAGCAATTGATACAATACAAACTCACATTGAAGAATGTTTTATGTATGAATGTTGTATTGAGCCTTGAGGATCATGTATTCGGTTCATTATATGAACTAGAAAAACATATGGATACAGATTTTTTACTGATTACGTATTTTATAACATTGATATCATTAAATCTTTCAATGTAAGTTCATAATACTTGACTCATATGTATGTCATTTCAAATTACTACCCACTATAGAAATAAAATAAAAATGTTAGTTACTTACCACTTGGGATATCATATGACACTTTTTCATTTTGTTTATAAAGTACAAAAACATATCTGTGATAACCAGTGCCTTTTAGTGGGAAAGGACGTAAATACTCCGCAATCACATCTCCTTTCTCAACTAAATTGCCTGGTATATTTGCCACAAGCCAATGAACATATTCTTTATTACTCTCAATTAAATGCCCATCAAGATTTGTTAAGGCAAGTGTCCATAATGTGTTTGGATCGGATTCATAGTTAATTATAGGACTTTTCAAGGCTTCTGCTGGTTTAATAACATTGCCATGATATACTGGCAAGCAGCTTTCATCTTTGAACTCATAAAATACTTCCAAATTTAAATAGGGTATAAAATACCCTTCACCATACAGATGGTCAAAAATAGCATAATGATCAGCTATTTGTTTTTTATGATTAGGGCCTAAAGTTTGAAGCCAATCATTCTTGGCTTGAACTAAATCCACTTCCAGTTTACAATTACGTGCTTTTTGCTCTAGTTCTTTATTATTTTTTATGTTCTGTAAGTGTTCAATTCTTTTCTTGCGACTCATTATTTTAGGATTACTGAAAAATTTTGAATTTTTCTTAGTTAAGTACAAATATTGCAATAGATTAACAAGTTTATCCAACCAACATGCTAAGAAAATTGGGGGTAGAAACAATATAGGCTCAGCTCAGCTTTTCAATAAGCAACACATTTTTAGCAAATTTTTTTTAGATAGGTACACCATAGAGATACCTAATTCTAAAATATGTGCTTGCCAATATTAATAAAATATGAATACATCACCTAGCATGATTTATTAGAATTATTATCAACCTAAAACCATCTACTACTGGACTGTGCTGCACAATGTTGTATGGTTGTCATTATAACCTCTTTCATTAAAATACTACAGATTACTATTAAGCCCAAAAGCAGGATAGTTCAAAATTAATTTAGTTAAGAATTAAGAATATATAAACAAATTCCATTTTTTAAATATCACAATTTTACTTACTTATCCGGTGGAAAACCAATATCAATACGAGTCGTATACAACTCATCTTTATAATTTAATTCATCTAATCTCTCGCTAATTGTTTTGCAATATACAGGTGGTTTTCCTCGCAATCTGTGACCAGCGCGAATTTGTTGTAATTGTATACTATTTAATTTCCACACACCACGAATTGTAGTAATCATTGCAAAAGTATACTTTATATTGAAGTATGTATTTTATGTTTAGTTTCTGGTCAAGACTCAAGGCACAATTGAAAAATAGCGGTATTTAATTAATTTCTTTATTATAATGATAAGAATATTTTAATGTTAAAAGTAAGTGCACATTTCTCTCCTTATGTTTATATGTACTGTGTTTTAACTTTTATTTTTTAAACAAATAAACTCTAATCTTTGGTTTTATTTAACTCATGAAGTCATCAAGACCGTCAAGACCTAAACGTCAAAGTCTAGTGGTGGGTGATATCGGGTTTTTGCAATATCGAATCGAAACTATATATTGATATTCGATATCGGATACTGAAACTATATATTTTTTGAAACTATATATTGGTGTATCGGTCCGCATTTGGTAACAATGAACCTATAAAACGATGTGTTTTGAAACTGTATATCGATTAATATGATATTGTTGCAATTTGTTATTTTTTTAATCTGTCTGAATATGGTAATGGTAGGTACTTTGGGTGTTGTGCGAAATGTTTGTGTGATGAGCAAGAGCATATTTTGTACTTAAGACATGGGATGTTATATATATATATATATATATATATATATATATATATATATATATATATATATAACATCCCATATATATATATATATATATATATATTGTTATATTATTTATTTTTATTTATTTAGGTATGTATTTGTATGGAAGATATTAATTCATTACAATAATAATATATAAATATAAGAGAAAAGGATCATCGGAGCGAAGCTACGAGTTCAAGGACAAAGATCAAGTATAAAATTGCAAAATTACCGAAAAAGCTTGATATTCTTAAAATAATAAAGTCTCTTGTTTAACATCTGTGATCTAATACAAATTTGCCAAATTACACAAAAAAATATTCATATAACGATAGTTCTCTTGTTCATAATGTTAAGAATCCTACGAATATTCGATTATTGCCATTTCACTCACTCACAAGTTATCAGTCGGCCTAGCGCATCTGCATAGCCCATATTGCGATGCGATATGGTTTGATATCCTATATCTATAAATCTTGAATATCAAGCGAGATATCGAACCGAGACGTATCGCAACGATGCAGAAATATAGTGTTTTAAAAAATATATAGTTTTTTTACGCACCGATATCGGATATTTAGATATTGATGTAATATACGTTTCAATATCTTTATACGATTTGTATCGGCCATTCCTACGTCAAACGACTAACAAAGATTATATTATAAACACTACCTACGTTATACTTTACATTTACTTGCTCTGTGACGACTAACGAGCTCAAGCTGAAAGCTCCTTATTCCTTAAATCATAGAGTAATACATATACAAAGAGTTTAAATATAAATTATATAATAAATTTGGTAATATTGGCCGCGTTCCGATATAATATACTGGACCACTGTAAGGTGTGACGTCATTGCAGTATACTGAGAAGCCGTTCCTTTATAGTGATTAGTGAGCTATATTGGTTTCCGTTTATAACGGAACGCTGTACAGTATACTGTGAATTGTCATAGACTACGTTTTTTGGAAAATGGGGGGAGAAAATATAGAAAAATGGAGTAGGTTAGTAACAGAATGGTATCCAAGGGATGGAAAAAGAAGTAGGGGCAGACAAAACAAAAGATGGGAAGATGACTTGCGGAAAATAGCTGGCCCAGTATGGAGTCGAGTAGCCAGAGACAGGAATACGTGGAAATCTTTAGAGGAGGCCTTTGTCGACAGACAAGCTGTTCAACAAAAGCAACCAGTTGCCGATCACTTTAATATAAATTATAACTAGAATGTACATTTAGTTTTTAGCAAGTAGGCTTATATTAAGTTATTGTAAAAAGAAACAGCAATAAAGGCTATATTTATTTATTTATTTATAGAGAAACAGCGGGTAATCTCTACCTCTCTCGCCCCTCTAGCCCCCATCAATCAACTATCACTTCCGATCCTATCCACCCAGAACAGTCCAGCACAAAATTCGCCAACCAATCACATTATAATATAGATTAAGTTTTTATAACAAAAATTATAGAAAACCACTAGAACAGTCCTACTATAGAAACCCGCCCCAGAATTACAGTTCTCCAGTGAAGTGTTTGCGCTTACGGCGCATCCACCGTTCGAAGACCAGACGCAAAGCAGCCGTCAGGCTTTTGCCATATGGCTGCCGCACCAGGTTCTCCCTCCATCTTTACTTTAACGCCTCTTGCCCTAGTCAACGAACCCACAGGATTACGTCCAGCGTAAGGCTCTCGCCAAGAGACCTCCTATCCGAGACATAGGAGTCTATCGCGGGAAGAACCTCCGCCACGACCTGCCACGGGGGCTCACCGTCCAGGACAGTAGCTGCCGCCCACCATACCGTAACGGTACCCTTGAATCACCCTTACTGCGATTTCCCGTTGCGCCGAACGCAACTGGGCCTTATTCCTCGCGGCAAGGTGACCCGCCCAGATGGATGCACCGTACGTTGCCATACTCCGGTATACTCTGGAGTATAGCTGCCTGCAGGCGGCGCTGGGTCCTTTGAGGTTCGAGAGGAGTCTGCCCAGTGCACTTGCCGCCTTCACGACCTTAGGTCCCAACATTGATAAACAAACCCTCCGACAAGGATAAGCACCAGCTATTTGATATGGGGGCTCATCTTAGGTTGAGATCCCCCATATCAAATATCTGCTGCTCTCTCCAGCCACATCAAATATCTCCTGCTTCTTCTTCTTCATCATCATCCATCATCATCATCAGCCTCTATCCATCCACTGCTGAACATAGGCCTCCCTCAATGAACGCCAAGATAATATAAATAATATTGGAAATAAATAGCAAAGAATGGACATTCTTAGAGTTTCTTGACGAAGATTTATATTAGCAATGGACAAATTCTGGCCAATGTGTTAATAGGGATGTTGACAGTATTCATATAAAAATATAATTTTGATGTTAATTGGTAGTTTATATGATAGAATTCTGAAAAAATACAATATTTTCCCTTATTTTTATTTGATTAAATTAATATTTTATAAATAAAATGTAACAAAATTTAAAATAGGTCACATGATAACAAACGGAAATGACGTCACTTGTTCTTATTTAGCGGAAGTGGAAGAATATTGAGGTACTTTTATACAAATGGTAAACGCCTGATTTTTTTTACTATATTATAGTTAAAAAAAATCAGGCGTTTTGACAGTGTACACACACATAGGCACACAGGCATTGTACAACACTTATAAAACGTAGAAGCCATTTTTTATTAATGACAACTAAAGTGCGCGCTCGATAACTCTGCACATATATATGTATGGCGCTGATGCCAATTTAAAAAATGTTGCCAGCATAGTTCTTACAGAACCTGTTTCAAATGGTAGTTTTGCAGTCTCTTTTGAAAGAATAACGTTATTTTATAATATGCATGTAGTATTATATAAATGTCACAATCTGTATACATCCTATTGATATAATATAATACTACAATATTCTTGTACTAATATGTTATATTTACTGTTTTTTGCTGTGATTTAACTGATCATGTGGTGTTTGCCAATAAGTGATTGATGCACTATTATAACTGTAAAAAATCTATGTAACAATGTTGTCTGTAAAATCGGTTTACTGACGATAGTTGAACGTGACAACGTCAAAAGATGCGTCATCTTTTTTCGTTCGTGCAGCCGGCTCCATCAAATTATAAGACGTTGTCACGTCAAAAACAAGTGGTATCTATGTTATCAGTTGTTAGTAAACCAATAAATAAATAAATATCAAGTCAGTCGCACAAAACTGATTCGATCCTCATTGAGCATTGAAATAAAAGCAATAAATGACATATTTATTACTTTTTATTAAATACATTTATTATTCTTGTTAAAGAATGGCATAAGTATGTTAAATATATATTAATAATAGCGTGCTCTTCTTTCCTGGCGTGACAATTTTCGTTGGAAGTTTGCGCTGCCTTAGATCCTTCATTGTAGAAACAGTTCGTTCCGAAATGCCTAAAAATAAAATAACAATCCATAAAATATCATGATATAATTTATGTTTGATTTGGCAGGACATTGTCATAATATTTCCAACATAAAATTATAATGAGCGCTTTCCAAAAAAAGGTAAAGACTTAGATTAGTGTCATTATTTAAGTTTTTTTCAAAGTTTTGTTGTGGGAACACTACGATACCCTGTTAAGTAAGCGACGCGATACCGCACTTAATTGAATGATATCACATGACCACCATGATCTCTTTCTTCTTCACAAGCCTTTTTACCTTTAGCACTATCTCTCCACCGTCACTTTTTAACACTTTTGGCATGATAATACCTTAATTTTTATAAAAACGTTAACCACTAGCATCACCTGTCAAGAGTAATATGGCAGCTATTTTTTTCTGAAGGGCTAGACTTTTCGGCCTGATGGCCTTTAAGCTCAATCTGTACCTACAGTTAGTGAACAGATGGCTCACTTAAGAAATATTTGAAAGGGGGACGCCCCCCTCCAGCTATGGCAGCTTGTCATTAATTTAGTTCCTCTATTCGCCACGCGCAGACTTATCGTGCGCGCAATCTAGAATCATTTTATCACTTTTACGATGTTTAACAACATATGACGTCACATGACAAGTGTTAGCGTTTTGGAACGAAATTTAAAACGAATTATAAAATGCAAGATTTTATAGGCATTAGACGTATTTAAGCAAAAGTTAATCATTAGGCCTCCATTAGATATTTATAAATAATTTAAAAACATTTCTGAAAAATGTCAACATCCCTATTATTTACGTAAAGGTTAAATTATAGTAAGTCTGTGGGTTAAATATAGGTAAAATTTAATGTTTTGATCTACACTCTTATTGTAGGGGCGAATGCAGTTCTTATTTTATTTCTAATTAGGTACGGGTAAAGCTTCTAAGTTGACAACTTTAAGTGACTTATTAATATTATTATACCCAGTTTCTAAAATTGCCGTGGTGCCATTTTCGTAAAAAAAATACTATTAAATATAGATATTATGTAATGCTATAGCCGCACCTGCGTGTATCGCCCCGAAGCAATTCGAGCCGAATAAACACTAAAAAGTTAGCGCGATAAAAGCTGTGGTCACATTAGCGACATCCACATTTTGCATGAACTATCGTACAATAATCCAACATGGCCGAAATCAGTTTCAAACGACAACTATGGACGAGTTTCTTTACTTCTACATATTGTGTGCTAACAATTTGACAACAGCAGATGTTTTTTTTTGTAATTCACAAATTTTGGATCCCATATACAATATAGTACAATTTCATCGCTCCACTCCATTTTTACCACCGCATGCGTCTGAACTGATCGAAAACGACGGCTGATATAAACAACGCTAGTCTGAACTCTGACCACAAAGCGCGATATGTTGGTGCGCCCTTTGATGTACCGCCATCCACGTGATAACGTACGCAGACCGAATGTTCACGACGATAGCCGATAATAGTCGGTCATCATCTGCCAGTATTGTGTCACGGTAAGAAGCTTTGTGACGATACACGCAGGTGCGGCCGTAGCTTGAGAAAACACATTTAATCTGGAAACATAATAAAGTTTTTTAAACTATTTTATTTAATACAACTTCATATAAAATTAATATGTCTCAATTTGTAATTTGATACATTTTTTTAAAGACATTGAGGATTTTTTTTTATGCCATGTAAAAACCATGTGAACTATCTTGGGCAAAATCCTTGTATCCAGATCTAATAAATTTAAAAAAAATCCTCTCTAGCTCTTTTGTCTATTTTTATTTTTTGATCAAGGAGCATTGCTGGGTAAATACTACATAGTACATACTTTAATGTGTATGTATTAAATTATAAATAAGGCCTGCGACCAGCGTTCTGCGACTTGCGACTTATTACGTTTATCCGTTGTCGCTTGTCGTATAAACGCTCAGTGCGATGAGCGTATCAACTATCAGCGAGTAGCGACAACAGACAGCGATCAGCGTTCAGCCAGCAGTTTTTAGTTACGAATTACGATTGCTTGTTTGATGTTTTTATGTTATTGAGTTATTGACCAATGAATAAAAAGATGGTGTAGTGTGTACTTTGATTAGTGACGACTGAGGACCGAAAATAAAACCTTAATTCAAAAAATTCAAGCTGTATTGAAGCAGGTGGTGATTATTTTTATCATAAAATTCATGAATACTAGTTCCCGAAACAATTTCACATTAGGAGCCATTTACACATGGCGAAAAGTCACGTATACTATTAGTATTTAAAATATAATGTGTAATCAATGCTGAACGTGCATGAAATATAATTATAACGTGCGTTTTGGATAAATGTAGATTTTGTTAGAAAATGGATTGCAAAATTATCCAGAAAAATGCCATGCAGAAAAGTGCGGAGTTCACTTTTACTCCACCACCAGAGGCACCTGTATTTGAGCCTACGCCTGAAGAATTCGCCGATCCTTTGGGCTATATAGCAAAAATAAGACCCGTTGCTGAAAAAACTGGCATATGTAAAATAAAGCCCCCATCTCGTTGGCAACCACCATTTTCATTAGATGTAGATAAATTAAAATTTGTTCCACGGATACAAAAAGTAAATGAATTGGAAGCTATAACACGCCTTAAATTATTATTTTTGGAAAAGATTTTAAAATTTTGGGAACTTCAGGGAGCGCCTTTAAAAATTCCAATGATCGAAAATAAAACTTTGGATTTATATTGTTTAAAATTTTGGGTTGATGAAGAGGGTGGCTTTGAGAGTTGTAATTCACCAAAGAAATGGCGAAAAATTGCAATTGCAATGGGTTATAGCCAAAGTGCAAACACAATGAATTTCCTCAGAAGTAATTATGAAAAAATTTTACTTCCTTATGAAATTTTTGAAAAAAGTAAAGCTGATATTTTGAAGACCGTAAAAAAGGCTGAACCCAAAGTTGAAATTAAAGATGACGAAAATTTGCCCCAGTTTAAAGAAGTACCCGTCGAGTCTATTACAAAAAATAGATATGAATGTTTTAAAGACGAAAAGCCGCATAATAGCATTAAAAAGGCGAAAACTGGATCAGACATTAAACCTGATCCAGAAACATGCACAAAGATTGAAAGTGAAGATGTGAAGCGTAACAGAGAACTTAGAAGGCTTGCGTGCTATGGCCCTGGTCCTAAAATGCCAGGCCTAAATGATGAAGAATTTGATATTACCAAATCTAGAAAAAGACCAAGATATGACATGGATCCTTTAGCTGTATACACTTGTGCTATTTGCCAGAAAGAAAATAGAGATGATCTACTCTTGATATGTAATGGTTGTTCAGACACATATCACACTTTTTGTCTTAAACCACCACTAAATGCTGTTCCTGATGGAGATTGGCGATGCCCTTGCTGTATAGCAGAGGAGGTTCATAAACCAGCTGAAGCTTTTGGATTCGCACAGGCTGAAAGGGAATATACCTTACAGCAATTTGGTGAGATGGCAGATAAATTTAAATCTGATTATTTTGGAATGTCTGGGCATTTAGTGCCAACAAATGTTGCAGAAAAGGAATTTTGGAGAATAATTTCGTCAGTTGAAGAAGATGTCACTGTTGAGTATGGTGCAGATTTACATTCTATGGATCATGGATCAGGATTTCCTACTAAGTCTTCATTAAATTTATATCCAGGAGATCAAGAGTATGTTGACTCGGGGTGGAATCTTAATAACTTGCCTGTGATAGATGGATCAGTTTTAAGATTTATTAATGCTGATATATCAGGCATGACTGTACCTTGGATGTATGTTGGTATGTGCTTCTCAGCTTTTTGCTGGCACAATGAAGATCATTGGAGTTACTCAATTAATTATTTGCACTGGGGAGAAGCTAAGACTTGGTATGGAGTACCAGGAAGTGGGGCAGAGTTATTGGAAACTGCAATGAAAGCTGCAGCTCCTGACCTCTTTAAATCCCAACCAGACTTACTACATCAACTTGTTACAATTATGAATCCTAATATTTTAATGGCTGCAGGGGTGCCAATATATAGAACAGATCAACATGCCGGAGAATTTGTTGTTACATTTCCAAGGGCATACCACGCTGGATTCAATCAAGGCTATAATTTTGCTGAGGCAGTGAATTTTGCTCCTCCTGATTGGCTAAAAATAGGACGTGATTGCATATCACACTATAAAAACCTTAAAAGATTTTGTGTATTTTCACATGACGAACTCATATGCAAAATGGCTTTAGAAGGAGATCGTCTTGATTTAGAAACAGCATTGGAGACTCAAAAAGAACTAGTTAATGCAACTGAAGAAGAAGGCCGTTTGAGAGCTCTAATAGCATCAAATGGCCTTAAAAATGTAAGGAGAACCGCATTTGAGTTATTGGGTGATGATGAAAGATTATGTGAGATTTGTAAGACAACATGTTTTTTGTCGTCTGTATCATGTTCCGAATGCAAACACATGGCTTGCCTGCAACATGCAAATTCTGAGAGTTTTTGCAAATGTGCTTTAGATAAGAAGACTCTCTTCTACAGGTATGATATGGATGAATTGCATATTATGCTTCAAACAATAGATTTTCGTGTAAACAGTTTTGATAAATGGATGACAGAAACAAAAAATATATTACTACCAACAGCACCTGATATTGGAAGATTACAAAAATTAAAAGTTCTTGTGGATGAGGCTGAAGAACTAAAAATACCAAAATGTTCACTCTTGACACAGTTAAAAGATGAATATACAAAAGCTACAGAAAACATTGAACCAATTGTTATAGAATTAGATGACGATTGAAATGTTTCTGAAAGCAGTATTTAGTACAAAGGGGAAAAAAATTGATTATTTATCTTTAGCATACACTTGTGGATTTGTAAGCACTAGATTAAGCAATTCCACTAGTTTAGGAATCACAACTTAAGGCAGCTTTACACTATGTTAGGAAGAATATAATTATTTGTGTTCAAAATATTATAATATCTAATTTGCCACTTTATAGTTCTACTAGCTGTATCCCACCGTGATTATGTAAATAATTATTTCCAATTAATATATGATAAGAAATTAATTGTTAAAATATCCATTAATGTAAAAGAAATTGCATAGATCTCAGACATCTGTAAGTATTAGAAACTGGCATAATATACAATTGTAAGTTTTGTAGCCAGAAATGTTGAATAGTAAGATATTTTTTTACAGTAGTTGTTTATCACCAAATATGAAACAATGTTGTTGAATTATTTTATTTTACATCAATAACTAAGATTATCAGATACAGAATAACTAAATATCTCGGTAGCTTTTGGTCAACTTGATAATGTCTTTTTATTCATAAAAATACCAGAGCGGTGCAAGTGCATAACACTTCACATTTTTGTGTAAACTATATTATATTGATTTATAGAGTAAGAGGCTATGTGATGTGTCTATTCCTTTTATTAATTAGACAGTATTTCTATTTATATCTATCTATATAAGTAATTAATTATAGGGTGTTATAATATAAGTGGAATTCACCCGATAAATTTATTTGTGGTCATTGTTTATATATATGGTATATACTTTTTCATATTGTTCATGGTGAGATTTCTTTATTATTGAAACTTTAATTGACAAATTCTCATATGTCTTTTCCCCATTGTTTATACACAGAGGTACAGTAAGAAATCAATTTAGGTAAGGTACAAAAGAATAATAAAATTCATTGATAGTTATTGCTCCACTTTTAATTTTAGGCTACAAATACCAATAAAGTAACCTAACCTTACTAACCTAATACATCAAATACAGCCAGTAGATTTATTTTCTTGAAATGTTTATTTAAATATTGTTTCATCTATAGGTAGGTACTTAATTATAAATAGCCATGAAGGAACAATTTTTTTTTTTTTTTTTTTTTCTCCATCTTTCATCATCATCATTCATTTTCTCAATCTACCACCGGTTCCAAGGTAAGCCCACTGAGAAGAACCGGCGAAACAAACTCAGTGGAACTAATCTTTTCAAATAATATATATTAATAACAATTTTAACATCTTGAAATGCCCGGGAGGAACGCCTTATTCCCAGGGTGTGGTATCTTCCATGAAATCTTTTACTTTATAATATGCTTACTAACTAACTAACCGGATACAACCGGTAGGTTTGATGCAGCTTTAGCTTTGATTAGGTACTTATTTTGGTTGCATGGTATGACAGAAATATCCACCATAAAATTATTTTTTACATTGCAGATGTGCCATAAACATTTCAATTTCAATGAAAGTAACACTAAAAACTAAACTATTGTAAATCTTGTTCTTTAATACCTACTTGTGATTTTGCGACTTTAAAATGAAGGTCAAAAATTGTTTCATTAAAAAAAATGTTTCGACTTGATATAAATAATTTATATTTCAATTTAATTCTATCTTCTTCCTAACTGTGATTAAATCTTAATGTCGAAACTAACATTCTAATGTCTACCCAAATACACGTGTACAACAAATGGTTCTTACATAATACAAATAATTTCTATCCTTGGGTATATTTATTTCTTTATGTACCTATCTAGGTATAGAAATGTGAATCGTTATATAGGACGAATCCCTGTTTCATTTTATCAACCTACCTACTTATAACGTTTTTTACCTTATTGACATGGATATGATATAACAACGCGACCTAGCCAATTTAATGTAGTATTATTGAAACTAGTGTTTAATATTTTGTATATTATTTCAATGACTGATTGCACGTAATGTTTAGTTTAGTTATACCTTAATCTTATGACTATCATAATGTAACACGAGGGCGTGGCCTCGGGCGTTTATAAATTTCATTAATTTTCTGTGATTTGAGATGTAAGTAAAATTTTGTCTTCATTTTTGAGGTTGATTTTAGTTAGGCGATATGACCCTCAATATGTGACTCAAGAATATACATAAAAGATTATCGTATCTAGACATTTAATAAGCGGTTGTTTGTGTTTTAATTAAGTTAAAGAAAGTAATGAAATGAATTGAGTATTCTAGTTGAAATATGTGTTGGAATTCGTAATAAATAAGTTTAGATCACATGTTCTGGTATATTATTTTATATTATTTTCTTTCACTGATACAATTTTCTATGCCTGTTACCAACATAACATGATTCTGCTTAAAAATAGAGATGACCTTGCCAGGTTGTGCTAATGATTTATAATTAGGTATGAATAATTTAATATTATTGTATTTATTAAATTAACATAAATTATCATCGTATCAATTTTTAGAAAATAAAAAAATGTTGAAGTTCAGTCCCTAGTATTCTTCTAATGGTTCGTTTCATAATATTATTATACATTACAGGATAATGAAACTAATAATAATTAAAGCGGTGCATTTATTAAAATCAATATATTATCTAAATAAAAAATGCTAACAAGTATGTATAAAATAATAAAATAAATATTTGGTGTCAAAATTATCAATCACATTAGTACATAAATAAAAAGAGATTCGTTATTGTTTAAGTACAGGATTCCATTAGGTACATAGGTACAAGTTACATAATTCATAATTCATGAAATATGGTTGTCTTTAAATTACGACCTCTGTGGCTCAATGGTTAGCGCGTTGCCGCTCAAGTCGGAGGTAGCAGGCTCGAATCCCGCCAACACTTACAGAAAACAATACAAAACAATACAGAAAACTTTTTTTTTGTTCCCGGCGGGAACAAAAAAAAAGTTTTCTGTATTCCTGGGTCATGGATACCTATGTATTGTGTATTATATAATAATAATCTTATATATATGTCATAGTATGAAAGTATTAAATATATTTCCGTTATCTGGTACCTACCCGTAACACAGTTCTTCGAGAACTTACCACGGGACCAGATTGACGCTCAACACGCTAACCACTGAGCCACAGAGGTCGTCAAATTTCCTAAAACAATTGAGATTAGGTTTTTTGTCATTACAATAACAATATTGAAGTTTTTGACATTTTTCAACTTTCTCTCCAAATAGTTCTGTCTTCAGGGCCGTCTTTCCCACTGGGCGCTCTGGGCACGTGCCCAGGGCCCCATTATTTCTATCAGAAAATGATTGAGTGATATTACAAAAATGATTGCTGATTAGAATACCTAGTACTGCCCTTATTACTAGGTTTATTCTCTAGTCCAAAAATCAGGCTCACAGATCTTAAAATTGTTTTCGTTGGGGCCCCATTATCCTACTGCCCAGGGCCCCCAACGGGTTAAAGAAGGCATAGCCTGTCTACCGTCCAAAGGAATGACACTCATTCCTATAACATGCAGGGTTAAGGAGATAGGTAGGAGTCCTACCTACTGTAGGAGTTAGGACATTAGCCCAACCGGGCAAAACTGTCAGTTAGGTATAGTATAATATATTAGATACTATTTGAGTTAATATACGCTAAAGCTATCGCAATAACCCTTAGATTATAATAACAATATAATACATTTTTTTAAGGTAGTTTCATGGGAGAACACTCCTTCCGCGATATAAATTCGCGTAAATATAAGTGATCGATAAGTAAATCTTAATATGTCTAGGTATCTCTGATTCTCTGCTATCATTGCTGATGCAAAATAATTTAAACATTTATCACTTTCGTTATGATAATATGATATGTATAATGTATATAATGATAGAATGATAACATATTAATACTGATAGTAAAATATTTAATTATCTAATGAGTATGTATAATCAATATGAAAATTTTAAAAAAAAGCTTAAACGGATCAGTAATTAAGTTATCAACCTATGGTTCAGTCATTATTACATAAGTATGTTACAATTTACAAATATGAACACGCGTATATACACTAAAATACATCCCTAAAATGATTCTACAGATAATATTATCTACTTAATTAACGTGGATGTTTTTTCAGAAATAATTAATTTAATAAAAAATAATCTTTATTTATTAATGTTCACTCAATTATATAGAACAACATAATTTTTCCTCCTCACGGTATGAGAATAGCTATGTACCTATTATGAATATCGCTCAATACAATTACTGCCGCCAGCTGGCTGCCGCCTACCAAGTACCAGTTACGTAACATTATAGGTAAGGGAAACTTAATGAATATTGAAACGCTGCGCATGGCGGGAAAATATGAATTCATTGACATGACAAGTCCATTGAAAACAAGCCCATCTACACCATAAATTTCCAATATTATTATACGAAATTAATTTAAAAAATACAAAGTACATAAGTCCGTCATAACTCAGATACATCTGTGGACTGACTTGTCTCATCAAATATAATATGTATATAATATGTAGGTATATGACTGGCAAAATTTCTTGATTTTTCCAAATACACAAAATAAAATAAGCGACAGGCATTCGCCCTTTTGATTCAATAGACTGTATGTACATTTCTTATAGCATAGGAGGGCAAATGAGCAGTCGAAGCCGTTTGGCGACTATCGATGCCCATACACATCCGCACAACCAGAGATTTTATGCCGATGCGTTGCCCTCCTTTTCCCTATCCCCCCCAAAAGGTCACCGGAAACTCACAAACCGCACGAAACGCTATAGCATAGCTGTCACTTTACGCCGGTATTATGTGAGCGAAAGGTAACCACCCTGGTCGTACCGGCCCAATTTGGATGCAAAGGTATTGCAATTTTCAAACGCATTTTATACGATTTTTTTAAAAATTTTTCTTCTTTATTCTCCTTTTTGTGTTAGAATCGGCTTAAGGCTTCTGTTGGCAGGAATTGTAGATTTTATTACGAAATTGGATACTGAACAGTGCCAGAAAAATACAGAATATCGTGTTTAGTAATTTTATGGAAAACATCATATGGAATATTTAAGATGAAAGTATGTATAGATATGCAGGTGATATAAGCGTGAGGAATAGTCTTTAGATAAATAAATTGAGTTTAATTTAGAATTTGAATAATAAAGGATTATGTAGACATTTAAATGTAGTCTTTGTATTTCAATTTTTTTTTATAAGATTGATGAAGTAGGTTCCTATCATCTTTCATCAGTCTCATAGATTTCACGTTCACTTTGTATATATATTATGTTCATGATTGTTAGGAACATATATTTTATAATGGTCGGTCAATAATTTTACATTTTTTAACACGCGAGCAAAATGTTAATTTCGGAATACCCGCACTTAGTAACTTAGTTTTGTTGCACAATTTTATGTGTGAGTTCGTATAGTAGGTACCTACATATATACCGAACAGGCGGATTATAAATACAATACGGCTAAATTGCCTTAGCTACCATAATAATACAGAACTATGGAAAAATAAACGTACACATGAAAGAAACAAACATAAAAATGCTGCCGAATTACACAACACAAATAAATTTTACAAATTAACGCTCAATACATGAGCGACGATGGCCTAGTGGGTCCGGGTTCGATCCTGACCCCATCATACCCCCTGTGATGCCTAGAAATGGGTTTTTCTAAATTTCTACCTGCACCTGACCATCGCTTGCTCACCGGTGAAGGAAACATCGTGAGGAAACCTGCATGCCTGATGAGATTAAAAGTATTAAGTTGTGTGAAGTTCACCAACCCGCATTGGGCCAGCGCATCGGTGAACTATGGCCCAAAACCCTCGTCGCCTGATTTCGAGGAGACCCGTGCCCAGCAGTGGGACATATAAGGGTTGATATTATTATATATAACGTTCAATATATTGATTTTGTCGATCGATGGTCATTGCACTTACTTTTGTTTTGTTAACCCTTCTACCTTCAATTTACCTTTCAGAGATATTTTATTGGATTACATCCAAAAAGGCAAGAACGCGTCGCAAGCACAAAAGAAGTCATATGGAAATGAAGCCTTGAAAGAAAGGCAATGTCAAAATTGGTTTCCAGATTTCGTTCTGGTGATTTTTCACTGAAAAATGCTCAACGATCTGACTTCTAGTTGAAGTCGATGAGATCCATATCAAAGTCATTACCGATTCAGCTGGTCATGTGATACATGCATTGAAAATAAATGTTTGAATGTCTAGAAACTAGATCTCTCTCTTTTTAAAATTATTTGTAATCCGCAATCACTTGGTTGCTAAGCCAATATTTTATTATTATTTTTATAGCCAATATTATATAATAAAAATATACACAATAAAATATTTAATTTATAAAAAAAAAAGAATTACGATGTAAATGTCACTCTTAGCTAACTTCAGTTTAGCCATTATAATGAAACACTTTTTTACGGATTTTATCGCGGTTTATTAAGATTTTTACAAGCCCGACGTTTCGGATACTTTACAGCAACCATGGTCACGGGAGGACTGAGGTGTCATACGTCCTAATGTTACAAAGTTATTCGAAACTAAAATGAGTGAAATTCGCGTAAACATTAGAAAACAATATGTGAATTCAGTTTAGCCAACTTATATTGAGCGTATTATATACATTTTTAGGGATAGATTTATCACCACAAAAAATAGTTGGTACGTTCTAGCTTTTATGATCTATAGCTAGCCAGTAAGCCTATAGCCAAAGTAGGGATTAATTTTAAAGCAAGTAAATTCATAACTACAGTTAGGTATAAAATGTTTATATAATAAAAAATGTGCGCTTACCACTAGAGTCACTAATAAAATATGTAAATAGTAAAAAATCCGTATCATATTTAAAACTAATGATAATTGGACGGTTCGATATCAATCTTCAATCAATTTAATAATAAATTGGAATTTACCAAATAAGTACATTTTATAAATAAGGTTGATACAATCCCGATTATTGGGGTTCATGTAATTAATAATATTGTAAAAATAAGTTATAATCCCTACGTATAAATATTATTTTAATACCTTAGTATGTTATAATAATCTTATTATGTTATAACTTATATATACCAAGTAAAACAAAGGTAGATTCGTTATTTGTTCAGATGTAGACATCTTGGCAGCACCTAGAGATTTCAGCGTAATTTATTTATAAATATATTTTTTAGTTTTGTGAATCGATAAAGATTCGTAAATAATTAAGTATTTTTGCTGCCTCTTTATCTGTCAATTTATTATATTAATACTATTGTGAGTATTCTGTGGTCAGTACATAATAACTAATAACCAAGATATAACTATAGAAAGTAGGTACATAATGTATACCTATTAACCAACAGGGGCGTAGCTACCGCCATATCAATTACACGGGGCCCCGAGTTTTGTAAGTACAAAATACAAAAAAAAATCAGTTTGGGCACTCTCAGCGAGTGTGGGGCCCCTGGAAAATTCTAACACGGTCCATCCAGGGCAAGCTACACTCCTGATTACAAACATTGCACACATAAAACATTACTTCTGATTACATAGCTTTTAGCTTACAAAAATATTACCAAAATAATTCATTAAGATATTATGTTAGTCAGCCTTAAGTATTTGGAAGACAATCCCGTTATAAAAAGTAAGTACCTTAATACTCTTTGTTCAACAGACTTTCTTATTTAAATTAAGTATTAAATTACTATAAATGTCATGTGAAAAATACAGGACGCACAATTTAAGTTCCAGTTAGATTTACAGAGTATTGAGCGTACGCAAAGTTTTGCATAAAACGTCACTTTACCACTTCTCTCGAAACTAACTTCGGTCTGGTCAAGTTAAATTGCGCGCATTTCTACAAAAAGCATAACTATTATATAAACCTTTGTAAATATATTTAAAAAAAACATCATCTCTCATTATTACTTTATAGAAATTATTCAGTAAACATGCATCGACGTCTATTTAGTTTATTTTTAAGTTAGCTATACACAATCGTTTTTGTTGTGTACAATTTCATGCACTTACGAGGATAACTTTAAAGCAGTTAGTGTTAAGCATATTATGCATTTTTTTCATATATCATTTAAAGCATTCAAAATATTCATAAAAGACCTAGAACGTTCTTAATTTGAGACATTTTTTGATCAGGTTTTCAATTATGCAGTCAAGAGGAAAATCTAGATATATTTTTTCTCATGAAACCTATCGATTATTTTCGATTCCTTTTCAGATCTTATCGTATTTTTAATACTTAGGTGGTCCCCGTTACGGTGTCTCTCATCTCCCGCCCCTTCGTCTCTATGGGTAGAGCCAGGCACGCCACAGCTGCCAGGAGAGCCGCTATAGAATACACCGCAGTCGCTACCACTATTGAATTCTTCAATAGAACCTGCAAAAATGTATTTATATTGACCTTACATATTCTAACACCTGACCACTCGACTCGCCGTCAATAATGAACCAACTGTCTCGGATTCTAATGCGGTGGTTTATAGGTAAACAAGTTTATTTTTACATGGCCGACGTATCGGATACGACAACACGATGGTCAAAATTTTTACATGTTTTTTCAGATACCCTATCTGAAATAACATGTAAAAAATTTAATAAACTCTATGAAATGCATAAAAGTTGTTGCATACATAGTTGTGAAATTAAATTGGAAACTATACAAGTAATACAGGTATTTCGTCAACTCAATTTTAATTTATTAAATTTATATATAACGCTAAAAACAATTTAAATTTAATAAAATATCAACAAATGGGGCATGTTGTTGTTATTTTAATTATTATTTTTTTGTTTCTGAGATTTTTTTTTCATACCTGAGCAACGTAAGGCGTAATCATGGCTCCAAGCCTGGCAACACCGCTGCACGCGCCCACCGCTGTAGACCTCAGTGCCGTGGGGTACACCTAAATATAAATTAAAAATATTATATTTTCGTTGCAATGTATCTATTAAGTTAGAAATTCAACCAAATCAACCAAAATAGAATGTACTTATTATTTGCAATATTGTAGGATACCTCTGGCATTTTTGACATCATGATATTCAAAAATGGAAAAATGTTCTTGACTTCTTTCAAAAACTGCAATACGGATGTCAGCATTTGAAACGATGACAAGACATCGTAAATAAAAATTTAATAAATGGTCACTTACGCGTGATTTGAAACGGTCATTGATAAATTTTATGTCTTATTTGACTTTTCAATTCATATTGTGAATAGTCTGATTGTTTAATGGTAAAACAATTAAAAGTGTTAAATTATGAAAAATTCAGAAGTGATAACCCTAAAACTCAGCTGTTGCGGTTTGTTTACAATCGATTTTGGCTGGAGTATAGTGTGAAATGGGAGTTCATTGTAAAATGTTAACAACACTAAAAAGCACCGAAACTTAAATACCTGAAAGTTTTAATAGTCGAAGATATTCTTAAATTAAAATACAATATAAAAAGTATTTACTTCTGGCGTGTACACATACGCGGCTTGAAAGAGCCCAGCGATGATGCCACGAGCCAAAAACAGGATACAGGTCAAAAACGTGCGGCTGAAAAAAAAAGTAATAAAAAAAAACAATATTGTACGACTAGGTCTCAGGATTAACTAATAAAATTAAGATGTAATAAAATTTTAAAATGATTATTATTAACATTCATTATAACAAATAAGTAAATTAATTAATCTTACTTTTCATTGTATGTGAGCACACACACGCACACTGCAAATATAACGAACTGGGACGCCATTGTCTTCTTCCGACCGAACTTCTCGATGATGAATATAGTTGCAAAAATACCTAAAATATAATAATAACCTCGTTTATAATGAAGCAAAGCAATCTGCTTTGTCCTAGAAGTGTTGTAAGCTCGACAAATAGAACTGAAAATGGTGGCAATTTTCAGTTTTTCCCTTAAACATCGAGCATATAACCGGAATAGAGCGATAATATTGTGTGTTTTGTATGAAAACAAATTTGCCAAATTTGTGCTACGACGCTAATCCGGTTCTGCTCTGATTGGTCGACTGATGGCCATTGATGGATGACCATGGTTGGTTGATTTGCGTATGCATGTATGCATGAAATGATTTGTGTATGCTACGCGAAAATACTAATTTGGAAAATTGTCGTCCCGTTACCACTCCTAAATGCAAATAAAACTATGGCTTTTTTTTTGTACGTCAATAATGATTTTCATCTATACAGATAAATAAAATTGGAGTGTCTGTTTGTATTATTAATATAACCACTTTTTACTAAATGCATAATATGGATGTATACACGATACATATACGAAAATAGCATTTTTTATAATTTTTGTCTGTCTTTGTTCCGGCTAACCTCTGAAACGGCTGGGCCGATTTTAACGGGACTTTAAAATCTAGCTGATGCTATAAGGAATAACTTAGGCTATAAAAATAATTATCATCAATCCGTATACGGCTGTAAGCCTAAGTTAACGCGGGCGAAACTGCGAGGAAAAAGCTAGTCTCAAATAAAGGTCTAACCGGGGAACGGTAGGCGAGGGTACCTATTCTTACATACCGCATACAGTACGCATACATACACATTTACAATGTACAATAACGCTTCCACAAAGCCGAACACAATGGCGCTGGTGTGCTACACCACTACTTACAGGTGGACACTTTTTAAACTTGTCGCCTACACAAGATGGGTTTCCTTACTTTCCATTCTCCATGTAGTAACTTCATCATCATCATCATCAGCCTGTATCCGTCCACTGCTGAACATAGGCCTCCCTCAATGAACGCCAAGACGGACGATCCCTTGACACTCGCATCCAACACAGACCGGACCGGCCACCCGCCGTCTTCCCGCCGTCTTCCCGCCGTCTTCCCGCCGTCTTCCCGCCGTCTTCCCGCCGTCTTCCCGCCTGCCTAATGGCCGACCAACACTTCGTCTACCTAACCGTAAGTGTAGTAAAGAAGTACGATATTATGAAATTTAAAATTTTAATACTAAAATAATGAAATTTCATAATCGGTGAAAATTCAAAAACGTTATATACGTCACATTGGAAGCGTTCGATGACGAGGTGACGATGTCACGAGTTTCATGATTTTCGTTCAACCAAAATGGCGCTCAATGTGCATAAAGAAGATTTAACTTCACAAAACTAACCGGGGAACTCGGCGAGCGTGGTCCACAGCAGGTCCATATAGTCGGTGGTGGAGAGTGGGCGGCAGTCGGCGGCGCAGCCCGCCCCGCCCGCCGGCGAGAACAGCTCCGTCGCCATGAGCACCAGCCCGTAGTAGCAGAACGCGCACGACATCCTGACACGGATCGCCGATCGTGATCGATTTGTGTCATTCATAATAAAATAATATCTATGGACGCTTTTTACACCACATTAATCTGGTCCCGTGGTAAGTTCTCGAAAAACTTGTTACGGGAACCAGACAATGGAAATATATTTAATACTTTTATACTGTACATATATTTAAGATTTTTATAATATAATACAAATATTTAATACACATCCATGACACAGGAACACAGAAAACTTTTTGTTTCCTGGCGGGATTCGAACCTAGTACCTCCAGCTTGAGCGTCAACGCGCTAACCATTGAGCCACAGAGGTAATCAATGCGCTTGCTTATTTAAACCTGCGACTGCTGTGGATTTCATCCAGTGGCCAAAATAATGATATAGACTATACATACCATATGATCCAGAGCAGCAGGCTCGTGGTGCGGAGGTGCGGTATGAGCAGGTGCTTAAGTCTCCCGCGCTGGCCGAGCCCCACCGAGTCGTCGCACACCAGCCGCCCTAGCAACATCGGCCGACCGTTGTCTTGGGCTACCTGAAAACGTATATGTACATGAATTTTATCTTTTTAATATCGAGCTTTGCTCGGTATTTTTTTTTTTACTAAAATGACATTTTCTAAAAATGATTCCTAGCTAGATCGATTTATCGCCCCCGAAACCCCCTATATACTAGATTTCATGAAAATCGTTGGAGCCGATTCCGAGATTCCAATTATATATACACAAGAATTGCTCATTTAAAGATATAAGATAAGATAAACGGGAAAGCTTGTGAGTACGGATATTCATTACTCTTTCACGTAAAACTGATTGGCTTTTAATGAAACTTTACAGTAATATAGCTTATAAATCAGAATAACACATAGGTTATTATAGGTAATTAATCCCTGTACTCCCACAGATATGGAAAGTATGCGGGCGAAACTGCATGGCGCTGCTAGTGAATAATATTTTTGTATGAGAAACAATCTATTTGTGCGTCTATGCAGTCAAATCGAACGCGTGACTGCAAACGGGATGACGTCATGCTGTTACGCCGCCGATCTGTTTGTGCGTGTAGGTATACTATACACATTTAACTTTCTTTTATTCTATCTTTTCTAATTATGAATAATAATTAAGCATAGACGTTTCACATCTGCCTGGCGTCCTTGATGACTAACGTTTTATTCCCTTTATTTTTATTAGTAATTAGATGCGCCCACGGTTTCTCCCGCGTACTTATCATTCCCGTGGGAGTACAGGGGTAAGTAGCTATTCAGTAGTTTTTGCGTGAAAGAGTAACAAACATACATCCATAATTTTTTATATACTTTCGCGTTTATAATAGTAGGATTTAGTAATGACGTCAAATAATAGATTACCTTCTCAAGTGTCGCTAACGCCTTGTCCGGCTCACCACTTGCTACATGAAACCTTGCAGATTCTGGAAGCCACTGTAATATTAAACATAGTTTATTTGTAAAATTATAATACTCTCTAGTATGTAGTAATCATATATTTATGATTTTATACTCATCCACGATGGACTACTATAGAATTATTATGCCCAAGATAGTCAATAAAATGTTTATGTACTATATTGAAGAGGACGCACGACGAACCACGCCCATGTCAGACGTAACAGGGACCACCCCTTTTCGTATTCCATATTTTCACAAAACCGGATATTTACTATGTTTTTTCCTACTTATTTCGCTGAGAGATATCGGTATTTTGGCATTAAGATAACAACAAAAGTGAAAATCATTATAAATATCTCGTTTTAATAGTTCAAATAAGATTATCTTATTTGAACTATTAAAACCTTAATCATAACTTACCGGACATATGATAGCGAAAATTAACAATGGTATTGTCGAAAGCGCGAGCAGCCAATGGACTCCCAGTGTGGGCATTACAACCAACGCGAGAGCTACTTCCAAACACGCTCCCAGCGCCCAAAAACACTGTAACATATACATAATTGTTATAATGTAATATACATACGTACTTATACAAATAAACACAGACTAGTAAAAATATTTATATTCACTGAAAGTGCAAATAAAATAAAAGATAACTGAACAGCCATCTGAATGAATCCAGCCAATTCAGAAGAATTTATTACAAAAATGTTTTAAATTTATATATATATACATGTTTAGTTTAAATTATCATAACCAATAATCGATTTCAGCAGAAGTAAAATTTTGTAATTATTTTGGTTTGGTTTTCAACATCCACACTCATCCATTACTAGCTGTTGCCCGCTGCTTCGCCCACGAAACCCGCTTAGATTTACAGCCGTACGCGGATTGATGATGAATATTTTTATAGCCTAAGTTACTCCTTATAACATCAGCTATCTGCCAGTGAAAGTCCCATCTAAATCGGCCCAGCCGTTTCAGAGATTAGAACAAACAGACAGACAGACAGACGGACAGACAGACAAAAATTGTAAAAAAGGCTATTTTGGTATATGTGCCATATATACAACCGTATGATTTACTAGCATTTAATAAAAAGCGGTTATTTTAATATTACAAACAGACACTCCAATTTTATTTATCTGTATAGAATAGATGTATAGATATTGTCAATCAGTACTCTTCACATGACACTACTTGTTTTTTTTTTCGGATGGATATAGATCCATTCGAATCCACACGAAGCATTAGGGCCATTAGGCTGTTATCCTATGATAACAGTTTCGTCGGTTAGTTGGTATTTATTATTATTAGTGGGGGGTTGCCCCCGCCAACTGTGAAGTTTTCTACCGCACGGCCTCCTGTAGGGCCAGCATGCGCGCACGACAAAATTTTGTCTATTATTATTAGGGTAGATTTTTTTTTGTCGTGCGCGCATGCTAGCCCTACTGGCGTCGGGTTGGGACACTACTTGTACTGCTTGATAAACTATTAAAATAAATTCAACTCACATCCAGAAGAACTACACATTTTGCTCTCTGTTTTGTTGGTAGGAACTCTGCATATAGTGTTACTCTGTAAGAAGTACAAATATATTTTACAGGCAAATTAAGGCAATAATTATGTTAGCAACTACCAATAAAATACCGCAGAAAAGGTTAAATAAATATAACTTACGACTGTGGTACACAGCCAATAGCAAATCCAACAAGTCCTCTTAGAAAGAGCAACCATAAGAAATTTGGTGCTATTGCACTTAACAATCCATAGTAAAATAATAACACTCCACACATACTCAAAGCCTGAAATAAAAGATTTAATTTTATTTTAAAAAGTAATAGAAAAATCTTAAATTAGGACCAACAAATAAAGTATGTAATAAGGAATAATAGGTGCCCTTGTATAAACAGCCCTAGAAACAGACATAATTAATAAAAATTTAAAATAACTTAATAATTATGAAACAAATCATGGTTAATTAATGAAACTGTTGAGAATAATAAGAGGTATATTACTAACTGTTTTCCTTCCATAGCGGTCACTAATATTGCCCCAGAACGTAGAACTAAGCATCATACCCATAAACACAACTGTTGTAGTCAGAGCTTGTTGATATCTGTAAAGTTATTTATAATTTATATGGCTGTAATGGATAAAATATTACTTATATGTGTGTGTGTGTGTGTGTGGTGATAGATATATCTTCAAATTTGTCAATTCTTTAGCTTTTTTTGGTACAAAATATATAGGTATGTGTATCGTTAAAAAGTAATACCTATTTTACCAAAAATGATGTAGGTACTTTAGCATAATACCTGGATATTATTTTGACATAAGTATATATAATTACACATATTATGGATATAAAATGGCATTATAGTAGATATTAGGGTAAGTTTTTTTTTTTTTTTAAGTTTCGGACGGAACATGCATGTCATTGTGATACTGCAAATATGTATTCTCGCGTAAGTGACTATGTCTTTTTTTTGAGAATAAAAGAAAAAAAATATTATAAACCTAAACCTAAGTTATATTAATAATATAATAATAATATCAACCCTTATATGTCCCACTGCTGGGCACAGATCTCCTTCTTGGGTTTTGGGCCATAGTTCACGTTATAGTGGTTAATTAGTCATTAAATTAGAGAAAAAAATGCAGTGATAATTTACTTTACATTCTTTTAAAATCATTCATCTTAATGTCAATATGAGTTCCTACTTGCTAATGTTCCATTCACAATGAAGTGCAGGCGAGAGGATGCTGAGTATAGTCATCTCCATGGAGTCAGCCATCCAACACAAGCCAGTGTATAGTGACAATTTCACTTGGAACCAACCAAATCCCAGAGCATTAACCGCTTGAGTCACTGTGAATGTATCTGTAACAAGTCAGGTTTTTTTATATATAACATGTTGGGCCAATATTTTCTTAGGTATATATTATAATGTAGTAAATGTATAATATTTACGCATGTTATACAATATAGGCTGGGTCCCCTATAGGCTAGGCTAATAATAATTTTAAGATAGCCGACCCCTTTTGTTTCTTTTGGTTTCGCTGGGGAATGCTTACCCATACCACTAGGCCCTTGTGACAAGGGGCTCTCTAAGACTGCCAGGTGAATAATTTTTGATATATAGTGTGTATATTATTTATATTTTAGCATTCTCAGGTTAACACAAATAAATAATTAATACTTTTTAGTAAAAAAATTACATACCGTCAGGAACCACCGATACTGATGCCATTTCAATTTCTTGAGGTGGTGGCATGGGCGGTGCAGGTATTCGTGTATCTCCGGCATTTTCATCTAAGTCCTGATAACCTTTAGCCCTACGCATTTTTTGATTTGTTCAAAATTAGTTTACCTACGTGGTAAAATCGAGTAACGGGAGTCAACTTACTAACGGGAAATAATTTTATTTCATTGATAATATACTATTATTCTTGCTAAATCGACATGCAACATCATAATTGGTTTATTGAATGTTTATATGTTAGTCAAAAATCACAAGCATATTTCAAAGGAAAATAGATATAATATTTAAATTTTTAGAAATTGCGGCTTTCCATAGTTCTGATGAGTGACGTCACTTTTTGTTATTTGTTTTGACATTGACAAGTGGCAGCTCCTACTATTTTTTAATGCAATAATGAGAAAGTGGCAAGCGTCTGTGAAACAGCCGCTTGTCTCAATCGTACCTCGCACTGTTCCTGATGGTCTGTGATATCGCGGCCGTGAACGGTGTCTATGCGTGCGTTGCTATGTAGATTGCTTATCTATTTTATGGCATGAACGGCCGATGCGCGCGTGCGGTCAATCGCGCGCTCGCTTTTTGTTTTGATCGCATTAAGTATTGTAGTATTAACTAGATAATTTAACTTTTTAGGATTGGTTAGGTACCTTACAGGTCAGAGCCAGGGTGGGGCAAGCGCCCCACCGTGGCTACGCCCATGTGCGGCATTGAGCCACATACCGAGCATATAACCGGATAGAGCAGTAACGTGAGCCATAAAATTCCGTAACTGGTCAATAATTTGTCATTAACGCAATAGCAATTAAACCAATCAGTGATATCTGTATGTACGTCACATCGGAGAATTATTCATCAATGGCCATCAATCGGCCAATCAAAGTGCAGCACCGGCGCAGAGCTGCAGTATAAAGGTGGGATTTGTTTTCATATAAAACACATAACGTTACCGCTCTATTCCAGTTATATACTCGATGGCACAGTCATAATGCATCTGATAAGAGGTAGTGCCATGCCGCTTTGCAGCCGAATTGGGCCGGTGCGACCGAGGTGGTACCTCTCGCTTACATAAAGGCGTAAAGTGACCGCTATGCTGTCGCGTTTTGTGTGCTTTGTTTCCGGTGGCCCATTGGGGGATAGGGAAAAGGAGGACAACATATTTGCATAATCTCAGGTTGTGCGGATGTGTGTGGGAGTCGATAGTCGAAAAGGCTTCGACTGCTCGTTTGCCCTCCTATTCTATAAAAAAATGATTGTCTGTAAAGGTAGTTTATGGACGATAGTTTAACGTGACAATATCATAACAAATCGCAAGCGTACAATGAGCGTAACGGGACATTTTCAAATCAAAAAATCTAAATCAATTTTTTTAATTCAAAATAGTACCAATACAGTATCTTGTCAATTGACTCTACCACTGGTTCCAAGGCAAGGTCTCTGAGAAGAACCGGCGAAACAAACTCAGTGGAACTAATCTTTTCAAATAATATCTATAATATATTCTACAACAAATATTAACATCTTATCCTGAAATGCCTGGGAGGAACGCCTTATTTCCAGGGTGTGGTATCATCCATGAAATCTTTTACTTTATAATATCCTTTACCACGCAAACGCTCTATAATAACTTTTTTGAATTTTTTTAATGGATAGCTTTTGAACGTTTTCTGGGATCCTTAATTGTAAAAGCATGTAAAGTTGCCTTTAAAAGAATTGCTTACTTTTGAAAGTCTAATCACTGGTATATCTAACCTGTGTCTATTACGTATATCCTGTGCATGCAGCTGGCGTTCATCGATTTATTGGACGCCTTTGGATAGTGACGAGTGAGGCGGAACATAGAGGGGAGGTGATGGTCGTGGTGTCCTTGGACATCGCGAACGCCTTCAACAGCCTCCCTCACAGTGTGATACGGGAGACGCTGAATTACTTCGGAGTCCTCCCGCGTCTAAGGAGGCTGTTGGAGGCGTACCTCTCCAAGAGAAGAGAGTAGCCTACGATCGTGGGCGGCAGCCACTGCCCTTGGCGGTGACCGCCCGTGGGAGCTCATGGTGGAGGTTCTCGCCGAGACGCACTCCTCGAGTAACGCCCCTGTGTTCGTGTCGGGCTCAGAATGGGAACCTGGGTCTGTATGGCATGACATCGTGGGGACTGCTTAGTAGCGACCGGGCAGTCTTAGGTCGCAGTCCCTTACGAGGAGTAGTCTGGCCTTCTCTGGGGCCAGCCTGTCGCTGAAGTGATCCTGTCTGTTGCCTACATATCTGGGCAACTCCTAGTCCTCCTCCTTGGCGGGTCTCATTACCGCAAGGAATAAGGCCCAGCTGCGCTCGACGCAGTCTCTCGGCGAAAGCGTTACGTTGGACGGGAAACTGCAGGCTCTCTGACTAGGGCAAGAGGCGCTAATGCGGAGAGATTGAGAGGAAAGATTTGGCGCGGCAGCAACGTCCGGTCCTCGAGTGGTGGATGCGCCGTAAGCGCAAGCCCCTCACCTTCTGTCTCACACAGGTGCTCATCCGGCATAGTTGAATACCTGTGCCGGGCGGCCCACAGGGAGCCGGTCACGAGTGTGGCGCGGCAGTGGTCTCGACCCAGCACACACTCGAGGTGTATCCGAGATGGGCGGGCAATGCGTCACAGTCTGACATCAGTCATCGGAGGGGACTTGTCTCTGCTGAGCGTCATCACCGCGATGCTCGATGACGACAAGTCCTGGGCGGCAATGGTTTCCTTCTGCGAGGCAGTTATGTTCCTGAAGGAGGCTGACGAGCGGGTCACAAAAGTAAGCAATTATTTTAAAGGCAACTAACTGGATACGCTTTTACAATAGGATTCCAGAAAATTTTCAAAACCTCCCAATTCCAAAAATTCAAAAAAGTTATTAAAATTGTATTGTGTGGTAAAGGAATTTATTTAAAAGTAAAAGATTTTATGGAAGATACCTTGGAAATAGGTCATCCCTCCCAGGCATTCCAGGATAACAACATGTAAATTTATAAGATACTAGCTTGCCTGCAGCTTCGCCCGCGTTAGTCAACTCCTATATGTGACAGCGTGATGTTATATAGCCTATAGCCTTGAGTTTCTTGCCGGTTCTTCTCAGGATAGGGATAGGGTTCGAACCGGTGGTAACATGTCACTCTCCCTCCATCATCTCAATGGCTCCTCTTAGGCTAAACAATATTAAAATCATCATCATTAACAAAACTAAAAAAAAGAAAACAAACGGAGCAAATAAAAATCTGTATTTATGAAACTTTAATCAAACAATGGTGCGGACCAATGCTCTGGAGAGTACAAAAAAAAAAAGAATTTTTCAAATCGGACCTGTAGTTCCTGAGATTAGCGCGTTCAAACAAACAAACAAACTCTTCAGCTTTATAATACATAAGCTGCACTAAAAGTATCGGGAATGGAATATTTCCACTGTTCCTGTCATATTAAAATCTTTTTAATTGAAAACTCCATGGTTTTAAAAATCGAATACCATTTATTTATTTAAAAAAAGATTCTCGGTCTTGTCACAAGGTCTGTCAAACTTGTTTAGTCGTTGAGAAAATGGAATTGACTCGAGAAAATTCTAGAGCGATGATTTATTATGACTTTCGAAGTGGTTTAATACAAAAACAGTGTGTTGACCGGAGGATTTCTGCATTTGGTGATGAAGCCCCATCCAAAACCACAATTTATCGCTGGTTTGCTGAATTTCAACGTGGACGTGTCAAGCTCAGCACGATGATCCCCGTCAAGGTCGTCCAAAAACTGCAGTCACCCAAAAAAACGTTGATGCTGTGCGTAAGCTGATTGCGGAAGATCGACATGTGACATATCGCGAAATTCAGGCAACTTTGGACATTGGCATAAGTCAAATACAAATAATCTTGCATGAACCATTAGGTGTAAAAAAGTTGTTTTCCCGATGGATACCGCTCTGTGAAGAGCAAAAAGCGGCTCGCGTTACTTGGTGCGTCAGAACTCTCGAAAGATTCCACGCAGGATCCTCAAATGCTGTATACAACATCGTATCAGGTGACGAATCCTGGATATACGCGTACGAACCCGAAACAAAAATCAGTCACGAGTTTGGGTGTTCGAAAATGAGTTAAAGCCAACAAAAATTGTTTGTTCACGAAGTGTTGCAAAAAAAATGGTGGCCACGTTTGTCTCCAAAACCGGCCATGTTGCGACTATTCCTCTTGAGGGACAAAGAACGGTTAATGTAGAATGGTATGCTAGCATTTGTTTGCAACAGGTCGTTTCTGAACTCCGTAAAGAGAATTGCAACTGCCGCATCATCCTCCATCTCGACAATGCGAGTTCACACACCGCGCACAGAACAAAAGAGTTTTTAGAGCAAGAAAACATAGAATTATTAGACCATCCGCCGTACAGCCCCGACCTAAGCCCTAATGATTTCTATACTTTCCCTAAAAAAAAGAATAAATTGCGTGGTCAGAGATTTTCATCGCCTGAAGAAGCTGTGGATGCCTACAAAACGGCCATTTTGGAGACCCCAACTCTCTCAACCTCTCAACCTCAACCCTCTACTGACCGGCAAGAGGGATCTTGCCGGTCAGTAGAGGTTCCAAGGTGGTTGCTACCAAATAAGAATTTGGATCCTGTAGAGCGTTTCTTGATTGACCGACCCGACACGACACCGGTCCCGGCCCGACGCCGACACCGTCGTCGTCAGCAAGCCTCCCGCTAGTATCGGGTCGGCATCTGTATGTATGTGTTGTGTACACACGTACCTACGTTTCTGTGTAGTTCATAAGTATAAGTTTTTCAAATGTATACATGCCATCCAAAGAATGTGTACCCAAAATCGTCTCAAAACACTTTTTTGCGTCTTAAATATTGTAAAACAAATACAATCTATCTTGTGGGTCTCCCTAGGCGAGTATGTGGGACTCGCTGCGCCCGAAAGCTGGTAAGTGGACGCAGCTCTACCCACTAAAATCAGGCGAGTGCCACCAATGCCGCCTTTGGTGAGGTGCTCTGGATCTGTTGAGCTTACAGGGCACCTCGACGGCTAGTTATCCCCTCAGGGGACCGTCACCTCCAGATGTCCTTCTTCAGTTAGTAGAATTAAACAAAAGTTACCCTAGGTACTTTCACGCATGTAGCAGAGTCCTTTGACTGTTATCAGCTATTGCTAGCATCATTTTAAATTTTTTATTATACATTTTAACTTTACATTTTTGTAAGTAAACGAAAATGATCTTTTAATGAATATTACATTGTTTTAGTAGAAACTTGTACACCAACATATAATATAATAATTATTTTTTAAATAATTTATGATCAAAGAGTTCTGGTACATTGAGCTCCGTTATTGACTCAACGTAAAGGACGCGCGCGTGGGCGAGCGGCCTTATGAAATTGCTTTTCTGGGAAAAGGTTAAAGGTTATGTTCAGCTTTATATACAATGGAAATTCATTGTATTCTCTGATTATTTGTGAGCATGAAATGATAATACACATAATTAGCCCCATTTACGAATCAGTATTGTTTTTTTTTAAATCTTCTTTCTAACACAAAATCGAGGTTAAAATCGAACTTAACGAAATTAGCTGTCTCTTTCTCTCTTTTTTATCTATATAAAAAGATTGGATACAAGTTGTTTACTAAAGATTGAATCCACTTTTAGGTAGGGTAAATTTCTATACAACCTAATCCAGCGGATTAGGTTGTATTGAAATGCATTTTCCAATGTTCCAATTGCAAAGTAGAGGCCTTGTTTTTAAAAATGAGTGCTATTAATTATGTTTGTTTATACGTTGTGCCATGTACTTTCGAAAAAAATCCTAAATTTATCAATAAAACTAGTCTGCAGCTTGCTTTAATGGAAATTGCGATTTCTGTAAAAAACTTATATTAATTCTTACAAAAGTGAATAAGTTATACTTGGCTGGCTTAAAATCTGAATAATAGCTAAGTTTAGTCAGTACCTAATATAGCAAACGAACTGCCCTTTGCTGAAATGCTCCTGTTCCAAATCCGGGACCCTCAAAAAGCGGCTGAAGGTGCTCGCTGTGGTTTTAGTTTGGCTTCACTCTGCCCAAGTGTGACTCCCAGATAGGGTCAGGAACCACCCCGGGACCTGGCTATATGCATAAAACATGTCCCTGTGTTGACAAAAAAAGACGAACCACCTGAAGATAAGTGATGAGCATGGCAAAAATATCAACAGTTCTACCACGGGCTAACCTTACTAGAGCCACCCGTTCTACCCTAGAAGCAGGAGTTAAGAGATTGCTAGAGATTTACTCCACGTTCAGAAAGGTCCGACAGCTATTGCCATAGAAAATGCTTTGCTTTGATGAATATTATTTTATTATCCCCGATCTCGAAGTTAGAAATCTGGTCCCGAGCCTGACCTGTCTTATTAGAAGAAATTTCAGTGTGGAATAAGCTGTACCTTTGTACCTGTTTTCTTAAAGGTCATAGTTTTGTGTTTAAGTTTCCTGTGTACATAAATAATTGAATAAAAAATAAATAAAAAATGGTGGAGAATCCATGCATCTGACCTACCTATTAACATTAGAATTCTTGGAGTATGTGTGACGTTCATATCTTTGGGACAGCGTAAGGTTAATCTATAGCCTATACTAACCCTTCTCATCTGATTTTGAGAAGCAAGTCCAAGCCTAGAAGTGAAACGTGTCTCATATACTTATTGGAAGGAATAATTAAACTCATAACGCACGTTGAAGACATTTTATATAATTTCCTTTTTAATGGATACAACATCGTATTATTTTCTAATATTCCGAATCGAATTCACTGTTGATACACTCTGATCTGTAAGTAAATTATATACATACTATATAAAATATATAGGTAGATGCATTATATATTTTGAGCCAATTTTATATGCAAAAGTTGTCTAAATGTTAGGCTTTGTGGATTATACACATTTTTTTTCACTAAACTACATGTTTTAAGGCATTTGCTATTTCAAAGAAAATCATTTAGAGCCAAGAGTATAAAACAATAAATAATTCACGATTGTTTGGAATAAAAATAAAAATATGACCTAGTAATACTTTACAACATCACACTAAATTATTTTTTTATAATACTATAATCTAGTTAGAGGACTTTTCATTTCTATCTATACGTGGAAAAGTAATTTGACATTACTATAAACAGATATGTTCTTTTGAAGGATAATTTATTAAGATTACGATGAATTTGTTATAAAAAGTATTATAAAAAAATCTCGTAAGTTATAACAACAGCATAGTGCATATTTAAGAATAATTTTAAACAGGAGATACTTGTCTTTACTTGTGAGCCATTATAATGCCTGTATTCACATAAAAAAAAGGTCTCATAGACCGGTTTTCATACAAATGTTAGTTAAGAAGCTGTAAAGCTAAAATATCACGTAATCCTCTTCACCCTGAGAGAATCATATTCTTATAGTTAAAAGGTATATATAATTTTTGCTTTGCAAATACATTCTCGGTATTGTCAGCTTAGACCGTAAATTATAAAATAAATTAGCACCGAATAAGATAATTCGTTGAAACAATTTACATAGTAAAGAAAACCTTACAAATTACAAATCCATTCGAACCTCGCTAATAGCTCATCATGGCAATAATTTTAAATAGAATTTCGTGAAATATATTTATATGAAAAGGTATTAGTATTAAGATAGAAAATTAGAAAAATTATACAGACTCAAAACTCTACGTCAGATTTATAACACTGATACGTTTTCTTAAATTAATTAATGTGCTTTAGTTTAACGACATGTATGACATATTATCTATCTAACATTAGTAGAGCTGCACTTATAATACTATTTACAATTGCACTATACCGTGCGACGTATAGCTGCCAATGAAGGGTACTTCATTAAACTATAATTAATCAATCACATAAAATTCATTCAAGAACCTTTCTTTGTTACAGTGGTTAACGTTTATAGTCACATTTTGTACGATCATTTAATCCCATTACATCTAGAATAAATATCTATCTATTTATCAAAACTAGTAAAGAATCGAAAAAGGATCCAAGTTCTGATATACTACTAGTATAGTGTAGACGTCTATTACACTTATCGAATTACCCAACAAGTTTTATTGTGATAGGTTTGCAATTGAAATATTAATGGCATATTATGGCATTTTTACAAATGAGTACTAGAGACGTTATTTATCATACGTACACACCAATGTAACCTATCATTTTTTTTTCATTTTAATTGCCTGTTTTAATTGAATCATCAGGTAACTGTTGCATTAAATACTTTCTATTCTAAATTAATACTCAGTCTCATGTTTGTTGGCGCGTATCTGCATTGTGAGCTTAGGTGGCAATACGATGCTTAAGTCCTCGAAGTTCCACAACAAGGTCCGAGTCACTTGCAACAAATCGTTTGTCAATTCTTCGTCCGTGTTGCGCTTCCTATAAAAAAAGAATAATTTATTATATAATTATTCTAAACTTAAACCTATTAGATATATAAATAGAGATTTTAAAATAGGTTAAGAATAAGATTGCAGTTGATATCGGCTCCCGCATCCCGCCCAGCCCTGATTGACCCGGCCTCAACCGCGCTGTGTCACCCACCACCCCCAACCCGGCCAAGCTATTTTTAGACTTCGGGCTTTCACAATCTATACACCTACATACCTATAAAGCGAAATTTTACATCGTCGAGTGCTTTTGGAATTTAGATAAGGTATTTTAGTATTTTGTACACTTACATGGTCTTGTTTGTTCAGTATTTGCGCTAAGCTTTTGTAAAATGGTGAATCGCTTTTGTCTTGTATGGTTTGGAATTTTTTATGAGTGCGGGGATTCTGCGCTGGCCTAGGCATTACCACTTCTTTCTGACCTGCTATAGGACGTATTGTAGTAATTTCTGGAGCCGCCGTGGTAACGCTTCTTTTATTTCCATTCCAATTGATGAATCCGTCAACGTCGTCAGCGTCCACGTCAGCATCGTCATCCTCGTAATCTTCTTCTTCTATTCTTGGGACCGTTTTAGGTACATGATAAAATGGTTTTCCTGCTAAAGCTTTTAGCTCTCTTACATCTTCATCTTCATTGTCTTTTTCTTCATAATCAGTACTAGAAAAGACAGCGCGGGCGTTTTCCCGCCGCCTCTGCGCGTCTTGAGCCATTTGCGTAAGGATCAAATTATCTAGGAAAGCTGCATTGACGTCATCGATGTTATTGGACCGCCATCGGGGAGTTGAGTCACTTTCGAACCATGTCTCTTGTCCGATGGGTAATGCGGCTAGTCTCTCTTCTTGTTTCTTGGGCGCTTCATTAGCGAAATGACCATATGGATCGTAGAAGTATGTGTAAGGAACTTGACCGTATACTTCAGGTACATTTATGGCTGGAGCATCATAGTAATATTGGACTTTAGGGGCGTAATAATAGTCATCTTCAGGTGCTTGGGGATACACTGGCCATGCCTGCATCGGGTAGGTCTTTACTTCTGCTAATAAATAGCAGAATAAAACCACCCACATCCTAAAAACGCATATTTCATTATTATTAATTTATACAAAACTATTTATATTTATCATTTAACACGAATTTATAAATGAAACCAATTAGCAGAATCGATTTGCATATTTAATTTGCATGTATTATATATATAGGATTTAATTAAAAAAATATTTTGGTAATTAATTTAATTTTACGCTATTTTGCATTATTGTCGGACACTCGTTAATACATAAATAAACTCACCTCAATCCCGATAATAAGATGCACATTTGGTTCGCGTACTTTTGCATGCAACGGTTAGAGCACGACTCGTAGTCGGGGCGGCCAGCGAGGCTTTATAAGCTATTCGCCCACGCGCCGCCCACACGTTCTCAATGAACGTCTCCCTGCGTACACCCCGAGGGTGTCCACCCACACACCACCAGCCTCGCCACCCCAACTCGCTATCGATCGCGCCTGCAGATTATTCATCTTGGTAAACCTAGCTACTTTTTCAGGACACTGTTTTAATTTTAGACAAACTGTTTTTGTGTGTTTCTTTTTATAAATGATAATATTTTTTTAAAGTAAAATATTTAAGCTACGATTCAGATGATGATGAACTAGATATGGTTTATTGAAGGCATCGAGCATATTATATGAACCGGATAAGCCAGCTATAATATGAGCCATAAAATTTCGAAATTGGTCAGTGTTTTTTCACTGACGTAATAGCAATTCAACCAAACAGTCATCTGTATGTACGTCTCATGGGCCAATCATCCATCAATGGATATCAGTCGGCCAATCATAGCGCAGAACCGGTGCAGCGTCGCACCACAAATTTGGCGGTATTTGTTTTCATACAAAAGACTTAACATTACCGCTCTATTCCGGTTATATGCTCGATGATTGAAGAGGAGAAGACGTGACAGTATGAATGAAAGGAGCTCATACCGGTGGGAGGGAAGCACTGTGCAGCGCTCCCGGCTGCATGGGTATCACTATTTTGCTTGTTTCTCCCGTGAAACAGCTTTGCTGTGTTTCGAAGAGAGGGACAGGACAGGCAGTGTAATTACTGGCACCGAGACTTTACATCTTATGTCTCAGGATAGGCAACACATAAATGAGTTGCCTGGGGTCGTTCCAGGTATACTAGTTTATGTTCATGAATCATCAATGGCGACATCGACCACTTACCATCAGGTGGCACGTTTACCAGTTTATTCAACTAACTTAAAAAAAATGGTTAGCAGTTCTGATTGATAGTTTTATTTATTGCATATATATATCGCAGATGTATATATATATATATATATATATATATATATATATATATATATATATATATAACATTTTGGAGGGAGGAGTAGGAAGTCTAGGGTGGGTGAAATCCAAAATGGATGCGGGTGGTCTCAGCGGGGAAATCAGCTATATTGGCATTCATTGATAGAGGCATTTTTCAAGTAGTGGGCGGTTACGATAGAGTATAGTGATGAGAATAGAGTACTCGATTTTAATGTGTCTGTTTGACTGTAGCACAATAAAATATGTCAGTGTAGTAAAAAAAGCTGATAATTCTGTTAAGCATAACCATTAACGCTGTAAATATTTTTATACAATATATTAAATACCAGCTGTTGCCCGCAGCTTCGCCCGCTTTAACTAACTTAGATTTACAGCCGTATCCGGATTGATGATTATTATTTTTATAGCATAAGTTACTACTTATAACATTAGCTATCTGCCAGTGAAAGTCCCATTAAGATCAGCTCAACCGTTTCCGAGATTAGCCGGAACAGCAGACAGACAGAGAGAACAACTTTTTAAATAGATTTTTTGATCTGACTATCGCATGTTCATTTATAATATTATGGATTTGGTGAAAGACTGTTAATTTGAAATTATAAATTATAAACAGACATTTTTTTTATCATCAGCTCGTTAGGAGCATGTGAGCGAGAGGTACCACCCCGGTCGTGCCGGCCCAACTCAGCTGCAATGCAGCATGACCTACCTCTTACTATCTCATTATCATCATCAGCTCGTTAGGAGCTGTCCACCGCTGATAGGTATTTTCCAAGTAGGTACTCTTTCTTCTTTAACGTCGAGAAATGCTCTGAGGCATCCCGCGGGGAAGTGGGTCTCCCCACGCGGGTATGTGGGACTCGCTGCGCCCGACAGCTGGTAAATGGACGCAGTTCTACCCACTAAAACCCGGCGAGTGCCACCAATGCCGCCTTTGGTGATGTGCCCCGGATCTAGAAAACAAACAGGGCACCTCGACAACTAGTCAGTCCCGCAAGGGACCGACGCCACCTCCACAGAGGGGTTGTCCCGCACCACAGAACAACCCCTCCCAACGTCGGGACAGTACAATGGGTTGAGGTTCCTATCCTCACCCCTTGCCCCCTGCTCTTCTGTCCCCTCTTCTTATAAGAGGGGTACAAAGAGCCCCCTCGGCCCAATTAGCTTGGCCCAAGGTGCACCGCTCACCCTAGGTTACTGAGCCCCACCGCCACGACAAGGCCTGAACCATGGTGGGGAAGTAGGTACTCTACTCCCAACCAAGTTATTATACAATGAAATAGAAAATTCGAGAAACAATTTTTTTTAAGTTAATTTAATTTAATTAATATATTACGTAACTGGCGTACTCAGTGGCCCTCTCATAGTGTAGAGAGATTGACATTTGACATTTCCATTATTCGTCAAATAATAGCCGTTAATTGCTGTTATGAAGCTGTGTAAATTTAGATCGCATATTGAGTGCTAAATGGTAAACAAGGTGTTGTGATTTACAAAAATGATTTCATGATCATGATCAGCTTCTTGCCACCAACTGTTTTACATAGGCCACTTGCAATGAACACCAGGACTATTACGATTTAGAATACCTTAATTATATCTTTATATACCTTATATACCCAAGCCCAGGGCCGGATCGTGATTTTGTGGGGCCCTGGGCTAGTACTATTCAGCGACCCACAAAATTAAGCAAATCATTGCCATTTTCTGTAGTGATGTCGGTATACAGTATCAGAACAATATAGGAAAAAAAACTTTATACATAATATATTAAATATTTTTGATGCAACATTACCTAGTGTAACACTGAAAATGTTTAGAAAATGAAAAACGGCTTAATGTAGAAAGTTGCCAATACTTTTATTGTTTTTCGAATTAATCTCCGTTTCTTTCTACACATCGTCGCATTCGATGGAACCACTGAGAAAAGCAGTGGGCCCGTTCTTCCTTAGGAGTCTCTTTTATGGCATTTTCGTACGCTTTCACCGCATCTTCAGGGCTCGTAAAGCGAATACCTCGAATTTTATCTTTAGTTCTTGGGAATAAATGAAAGTCGCAGGGCGCTAGGTCAGGACTGTAAGGCGGATGACTCATTATCTCGACACCTGCCATAGTCAAATATTCAACAGTCCGTTTTGTGGAGTGCGCTGAAGCATTGTCGTGGTGAAGGAGCATCCTGCTTCGAGGGCGCTGCTGTCGAATTTTTTCCAAGACAACAGACAAACAGCGATGGACATACCAGTCTGCAGTAACTGTCCTTCCATCTTCTAGCACAACTGTCGCGAACTGACCTTTCCGACCAAAGAATGAGGCAATCATCTTTTTTCCTTGACTTCTTCCTTTCTTTACCTTAGTTGGCCGATCCTCGAAAGGAAACACCCACTGAGCTGATTGTCTTTTGGTTTCGGGTTCGTAGTAATATATCCAGCTTTCATCACCTGTGATGATGTCAAATACAGCATTTGAGTTATCGCCGTTGAATTTATCTAACATTTGGCGACACCAGTCCATGCGGAGGCGTTTCTGGTCGTCGGTTAAAGTATGGGGAATCCATCTGGTACAAAGCTTCCTGACGCCTAAATGTTCGTGTAATATTTTTTTAACTTGACTCATACCAATGCCTAGGCTTGCCCGTATCTGCTGATAGGTCACTCTCTTATCTTCCTCTATCATGCGTCGCACAGCACTGATGTTATCTTCAGTAGTCGCTGTTAAAGGACGTCCCTCACGCGGATCATCACTGAGATTGCTACGTCCACGCTTAAACTCGTTAAACCAATTGTAAATAGTGGCACGAGATGGGG
Source organism: Helleia helle (assembly GCA_963853865.1). Classification (NCBI taxonomy): domain Eukaryota; kingdom Metazoa; phylum Arthropoda; class Insecta; order Lepidoptera; family Lycaenidae; genus Helleia; species Helleia helle. The sequence continues at coordinate 9,821,101 of OY971418.1, read as the reverse complement.
CTTCATTAAAAAATGCTAATCGCAGCCTATCATAGCTTTGTTGTTGAGTAAGCCTACAACGAAAGTCATAATAAATCATTGACCGAAAATTTTCTCGCGTTATGTTCATTTTCACGTGTAACAAGAGTTTTAGATTTGCCGCCAATTCACAAAAACAAATGACAAATGAATGCAATATACTACATTAGGTTACCAAAGAGTTCTAAAATTGAAATTCAAAAAAGTTTTCATTTTCAATGTTCCTAACTGGCAAGTTCTAAACATTTTCAGTGTTACCCACGTATTGGAAGCGTAATTGAGACGTTGTACCATATAATTTATAGAATACGACGTAACCTCTCAATACGACGTGACCTCTCAATAATATTTCAAAATATACAGAGTATAGGAAATAAGATTGATTTACTTGAACATTTTTTGTTAGATTCCGATATTGATATGCTATTACTGTCAGAAGTTTGGAAAAACGAACATTATTGTCAGTCAATTATGCCAGCTGGATATAAAATTGCATCTATTTTCTATCGTAAATCTCGAGAAGGCGGTGGAGTCTGTATTATTATAAAAGATAACTTAGAATACATGAACCGAATGGATATTAATAATTTATCAAAAGAATTTATTATAGAATTTAGTGCAATTGAAATCCCAAAAATTAACTGTATATTTATAGGTTTGTATAGAGCTGATCGGAATTTAGAAATATTTTATAAACAACTTGATAAATTATTAAATAAATTAAATACAAAAAATTCGCGAAAACATATATTTTTAGGCGGTGATTTTAACATAAATATACATAAAAAAAATAAACAAACTCTGGAACTTCTACACTTTATGAAATCCCATAACCTAGAGCAGCTAATACGCGACCCTACTCGAGTAACAAAAACAACAGCCTCTTGCATTGACTTATTTTTTACAAATTATAAGCACATTGTTAAAGAGTATTCAGTTCAAGATCTTGGTATATCAGATCATAGAGCATTAAAAATAACACTTAACATTAACAACTTGTCAAATAGTCAAAATAAAATATGGTACACAGAAAAGAGAATATTTACCAAAGATAAAATTGAAAGTTTTAAAAATTCTTTAAATGAAATAAAATGGGAAAATATAGTGCAAGAAAGTAAAGACATAAACAAAAACTACGAATCATTTAATACGTTGATAACTGAACACTTAAATAAATACATACCAATACAAAAGATAAAAATAAAAAACCTACCAAAAAAAGGATGGCTTACTGCCGGTCTAAAGAAATCATGTGTGCATAAGCGTAGTCTAAAAATAATGCTAAATAATACAAAAAACGATGTTATAAAAAAATACTACAACATGTATAGTAAAACGTTAAAAACTAGTATTAAAATATCAAAAAAATTAGAGTACACTAGGTTAATGAAAAATTCTGACAATAAAATAAAAACTATGTGGAAAATAATTAACACAAAAACGGGAAAAACAAAAGTTAACAAACATGAAAATATAACTTTAAAAATGAACAATGATATAATTAAATGTCCCTTAACAATATCAAACATATTTAACGATTTTTTCGCAACAGTGGGAGAAACCCAAGATAAAACTAACTTTAACCCGAACAATCTTACCGGCCACCCAGTCATCAACCCACCCTTATGCTCTATGTATTTACGTCCAACCAATCGGAATGAAATATTAAGGATTATAGCATCTATAAAAAATAAACATAGCTACGGCATAGATCATATTCCACCAATATTATTAAAACAATGCGCGGTAGTACTTTCCACGCCATTGACACATTTAATTAATCAAAGTTTTCAAGATGGTCAATTTCCGGATCTGCTAAAGGTTTCATTAGTAAAACCAATACATAAAAAAGGCGATACTTACACCCCCAATAACTACAGACCCATAGCTCTACTGCCCACCTTTTCAAAAATATTTGAGAAAGCTATGTGTAACCGTCTATACTCGTTCTTGGAGAGATTCGGTATTTTGGATGATAGTCAAAACGGATTTAGAAAGTCTAGGTCAACAACACTAGCAGTATATAAGTACATCCAAACGGCTCTTCAATACATAAATGATAAAAAGCACGTCGTAGGGCTACTCCTAGATATGACTAAAGCATACGATAAAGTCCGATACAATATACTTCTCACAAAGTTAAATGGTTGTGGAGTTCGAGGTGCTGCTTACCAATGGTTTAAATCATATCTAACTAATAGGAAACAGATAGTACAGATCGAAAGTTTTGACAATGACAAACAAGAAATTAAGTCCGTGTGTTCCAGAACGAGAAATCTCACATACTCTATCCCTCAAGGTAGTGTACTCGGATGTGTTCTCTTTTTAATATATATAAACGATCTACCGAAGTCGCTGGACACACAATCAACCGTACCAGTACTATTTGCTGATGACGTGTCGATTTTAATAAAATGTCATAATTTAGAAAATTATAACAAATTAATTCAAAACACTCTTACGTCGGTAACACAATGGCTAAAAGACCATAATTTAGAAATAAACTTAAATAAAACTAAAATAATACAATTTAGGACGTACAAAAAAGCCCCACTTGATTTAAACATAACCCATTGCAACATAGTTTTAGAAGAAGTAAAAGAATTTAGTTTACTGGGAATAAATATAGACACACACATTAATTGGAAAACGCACATTGAAAATGTTAAATCTAAATTATCGAAGTTTATATACGCTCTTTTTCAAATTAAACATAGCACAAATACAGAAACAGCTCTATCAGCTTACTATGCATACGCGCACTCATGGCTCAAGTATGGTGTCATGCTGTGGGGAAACAGTGTTAAAGCGAATGAGTTATTTATATTACAAAAGAAGTGTATCAGGATATTGGCTCAAATAGATAACAAGCAAAGTTGTAAGCCACATTTCATTAAATTCAATATATTAACACTACCTTCAATATACATACTTGACATATGCACATTTGTTTATAAAAAAAAAATGGTTGCCTGTAAAGTCGGTTTTACGGGCGAAGATTTTACGTGACATCGTTTCGGTGACTCATCGTAACGTTACCGAGCGTTACACTTTTTCATAAGTGACTCCCAGCCGCAACCTAATTTAAGACGTTGTCACGTCAATATGAATGTATTTATAAAAAAGAAAGATATTCACAATATATATAATACCCGGAATAAAGAAAAGCTAGATCTACCAAGGTCAAGAATTAAAATGCTAAGCGAAAGCCCCTTTCATATGGCTATAAAAATCTTTAATAAATTGCCAAGCATTATAAAAAACGAAGAAACGGTTGTAGGATTTAATAAAGAATTAAAAAAACATTTGATTAAAATGCTATTACTCGACAGCTGAATATTTACAAAACAAAATTGTGTTGTAGGAAATTAAAATATATTGGACAATAATACAATAATAAGTTTTATCATAAAAATATTTTGAATTGTTTTATATTTTAATTAATTTTAAATTAAATTGACTACATCTATATAATATTATAATGAAATAATATATTGGATATAAACTAGAAATTATATTAAATAACAAAAATTCTATTTAAAATTATTTGTATATTTAATGATGCATATTTTTTTGTGTTATATTATACTAATAAACAAGATTGTAAACTTGCCCTCCTGGATATTGCAATGCCTGTAAAAGGCGCTAAGTTATAAGTACTTTTATAATAATTTTTAAACGATTTCATGTACACTTAGTTGCAATAAATATTTTGAATTTGAATTTTGAATTTGAATTTTGAATAATCTTTCTGCATTTTTGCTCCAAATTCCTTTATTTGCTCATCACATTATACTTAAGTCTTTTGGTAAATCACAATTTATGGGAAGAACTGATAAAGAATTAGGTTGATAACTCGACATTGTTTGTCAACCCCTGGTATAGGACAATACTAGGTGTTGGAAACCTCGTTTCTGCCGGAGGAGGAGAGGAGACGCCGAGGAGGAGGTCTCGGATGATAAGAGGCCGAAAGAGAGGAGAGCTGGTGGAGGCGCCTGAGAAATAGTGTTCTCCGTGAGTGGAAGGAGCAGCTGGCGGATCGCCTAACTTCGGTGGAGGCACGGGCGCACTCGCGGGCCGACACGGACCTATCGCTCCCTGCGGTCATCCGAGCAATGACCGTCAGTGATAGAGCATTTAACAGGCGGTCCTCTCCTTCTGCGAGGCAGTGATGTCGCAGAAGGACGAGGCGGAGCGGGAGAGGGAGCGCACTGGCGTCTCTTCCCACAGAAGAGCGTAGCGGCGATAGGAGGTTGTACCGCCGTGAGGGCACCTATTATAGTATATTATATAGCGCGGCGAATCCCCAGATTCGCTGCGCGTGCGTAAGGTCCGGGCTATAAGGCACCCTTATGTGTTTAGGGTGCCTTAAGCGGAGTATATGGAAGGGACGCCACCCCCTTGACTACGGAGGAGAGTGCACACCGTCGCTGGTGCAGATGACCATACTTCCCGCTCGACGAAGAGAACACCGCCGGAATTAAACACCTTACCATATTTCATGCGCAGCGAGTCTCACATTCCCGCCAGGGGAATTCCCCTCCCCGTGGGATGCCTAAGAGCATCTCCCAGCGAGAAAAAGGGGTCAACTCCTTTTTCTCACCGGGAGATGCTTTTTTTTTCAAATTTAAATTTGCGGCTCCTTCGATGTGAAGCTGTGGCTCTAGTTCTATACGCAAATTTTTTTAACCTTAAATAACGTGCAATGGATGTAAGAGTAGGTACCATATGTACCTCTCAGCCACTTGTATGTGTGAAGTCGGAGACCTGAAAGAAGAGTCGGAGATATAAATGCATTTATGTCAAATGCATTTATGTCAGCAAAAATGCTGTCCCCGCATTAAAAGTAATGGCATGCCATAGTTAAGGCACTTATATTGGGCGCATGGAATAGTCTTCTAGATCGCTACAGTGAGTTAAAGAAGTTGGCATTTGGAGTTCCGACGATCTTTGGATTATTAATGTAATATTTGTCATATATTTCATTTTATTCAAATTTATGGCGTTTATTAAAGAAGCAGTCGACGAATAAAGGCTGATGATAATGATGATTGAAATTCTAAATTCATGGTTTTTAGATTATTTTACTAATGCTGTGAGACCGAGCTTCTTACCAAGTTTTATGATTGTGTCAATGGGAGGTTATAACTCGGAGGTTTTGTTTTGACAGACTGACAGACAGGCAGACGGTCAAAGGAGTGATTTTTACCCGACTGTTCTGTAACAGTTCTGTAAGAAGGGTAATGTTTTTCAGGTGTGTGTATGTAGATTTCTATGTTCCCTGAAACAGCCTGAACGGTTGGAAGGATTTTAACATATTAGGTGTCGTTAGAATTGTCTTGATAGCGCAATTGACACTAGGTAAAGAAAAAAAAACAAAATTGCAGATTACGGATGCAATAATGTGAGGTTAATTTTTTTTTTACCAAACCCATTGAGTGGGGTATCAAATTGAAGGGTTTTAACGGATAAATTACATTTTTAAGACATTAAAATATATCTGTTGTTTATTTAAGTATCGAATAAATATAGTATAAAATATATAATACACTGTGCACTGTATACATAATCTTCAAAGTGTGTAGTTTTTTTTTCCCTTTTTTTTTTATTTTTTGCGATCATTTGGACAGATTGGGGCTGTTAATGTATGTATATATTTTCAAAGTTACTACTTTGTCAAAGTCAAATATTTTTAATATCTCATTGCCCATTTATAATGCTGTATATTGACATTTATTGATAATGATAATTATAATTTAATGGTGTATTGTATTTTTTTGCTACTGTTTCTTTACGCTACTATTTTTATTCCGTATTTCGATAGTAGTTTTAGATTAGTATCTGTAAATTATGTCAGAGTAAATAATTTATACACGTTAAATATTTTACGTACATTAAATAGGAAAGAAACAAATAGAAGGAGAAAGACATTTAAAATTAACTTTTAACTTAAAACTGAACTTATTATTCATACGTGTTTCTATATATAGAAATAAGTCTTGTATCAAATTCAAATAAAGCTGAAATAAATTGAAGTGTTTTAGCTTTATTTTTACGGATTTAGCGCGGTTTATTAAGTTTTTTACATACATAAATTTATTTCAAACATTTAGCTTAAAAAACTAGTGCTTTAGTTAGTAAGGTTAAAAGGGGAATTCAAAAAACCTAATTAATTTCATTTTGATAGTATACACTATGAAAATATTTTATACACTATATTTTATACACGCCAAATGACCTTGCCACTTGAAGGGTTAATATATTTATAGGTAGTTTGGCGACTTAAATAGAAAATCTAAAACCAACAGCAGACAGTGTTCGCATGTTTACTACTTGTATTAAATGCACTCGTATTGTTATTGTCTTTCAAAAGGTATCAGTGGTGCCTCCATGTCTTCCTGAAAACAAAAGCCATATCCATATCTACTTTACACACAAACTATAATAAGGCTCTATGCACACAGTCGCGTCAGTTTCATAAATCGAGCATATTACCATAATAGAGCGGTAACGTTATACGTTTTGTGTGAAACGAAATTCCGCCAAATTTGTGCTACGACGCTGCGCCGGCTCTGCGCTGTGACTTGGTTGGCCGACTGATGGCCATTGATAGGTACCGATGGGACATGAACATTGAACAGGTTGAATTGCTATTAAGTCAGTGAGAAATCACTGATAAGTTTCGGAATTTTATGGATCACATTACTTCTCTATCCGGTTTATATACTCGATGGTTTCATAGCGTTAGTAATTAAGACGATGGGCCAGTAATAACTGCTAATATTTTTCACAGATTTTGAATGATTGATTGAATGACCAGATTTTATAGATTTTTTTATATCGAAAAAAATCTTTGTGTCTTTACAGGAGCAATTATTTTGTGGCAAAATAAGTTAGGAAGCTTACTTCAGTCATGCCCACTAAAATTGCTGTAATAAATTATATTATAAAATTTATTTTTAGGTATATTTGTATTATAGAAAATGATTAAATCAAAGCAAATATGAAAATTTATTATGAGTATTAAAAACAAAATATATTTTAGATATAAAGTATAAACGTATTATTGGTAATAATTCTAAATACGAAATTTGTTGATGTGTAAGTGGCCTTACATTGTTATTTCACTTCAAACGCTTTATCGCTATCGTACACAAAGAAAGCTGCTTGTGTACAGAAACGTTAAACACGGAGTTTTCCATGCGAACGTAAAGCTTCCATTAGATAACTAATTTATCACTTTTCCGCTTACTGTTGTTCTACTGTTCTACTGTTCTACTCACTGAACTTGTGCAAACAAAATCGACGACCTCTGTAGCTCAATGGTTAGCGTGTTGGCGCTCAAGCCGGATGAACCCGCTACGGGTTCATATGCCGCTAGGGAACAAAAAGTTTTCCGTGTTCCTGGGTCATGGGTGTGTATTAAATATGCGTATTATATAATAAAAATCTTTAATATTATATATATATATATATATATAGTATTTATATATATATTTTATTTATTATAGTATATATATAATATTATATATATATATATATATATATATATATATATATATATATATATATATATATATATAGTATAAAAGTATTAAATACATCTCTGTTGTCTGGTACCCGTAACACAACTTGTGTAACGGGTTGTTCGAGAACTTACCACGAGACCAGGTTGACTTAAAAAAGTTTGTGTAAAAGCATCCATAGATATTATTATTATTAAAATACTAATAAGTGGAAGGATACCGGTGGGAGGGAAGTGCTGTGCCGTGCTCCCGGCTGCATGGGTACCACCATCTTGCTTGTTTCTCCCGTGAAACAGCTTCGCTGTGTTTCGGAGAGAAGGGCAAGACAGGCAGTGTAATTACTGGCACCGAGACTTAACATCTTATGTCTCAGGATAGGTATTGTCAGTAATTGTATCTTTGAAAGCTGATTTTTAAATGAAATAATGAAAAAACTAAACTCTCAATGTACCCAGTTGGTATAATTTATCCGCAGAGTAATATAGAACTAAAATGTCAATATCCCATATTTGATTTCAAATTGCCAAAGGGGATTTTTATTTTCATATTACAAAAGCTTTTAATGAAATTATTAGCTAGAAGTAATTAAGATACGCTTCAAACAAAACATTATTATTTATAACATATTTCTGGAAAACGAACGTGGGAGTAATATGACGACATTTCGCGGTATGGTAACGCGATAATGTGTTACGGAGAAATTTCAGCCTGTGTTACTGTTACATAGAAGCAGTAATTATAAGTAATGTTTTCACTGAAAGTATAAAAAAACATGCCTGAAATACTATATAAAATATTTTTTTAGTCTAGGGTTAGTATTTTTTTTTCTAACGCTGGGAAATGCACCGAGGCATCCTGCGGGAGAGTGGGTCTCCCCAGGCAAGTATGTGGGACTGGCTGCGCCCGAAAGCTGGTAAGCAGACGCAGCTCTACCCACTAAAATACCTCTCCCGGATAACCTCTCCTAATGTCGGGATAGTACAATGGGGTGAGGTTCCCGTCCTCGCCCCTGGCCCCGTGCTCTTGTGTTCCCTTTTCTTATAAGAGGGGTACAAAGAGCCCCCTCGGCTCAATTAGCTTCGCCCAAGGTGCAGCGGCTCACCCTAAGCTACTGAGTCCCACCGCCACGACAAGGCCTGAACCATGGTGGGGTAGGGTTAGAATAGGTTATTAACGCGGGCCTTATAACATTTACAAATGGGAAGCGCTTTGTGCCACGCACCTTTCTGCAGGGTAAGAACATTCAGCTTATACCTTCTATTATATTTCTTTGTAGACTATATTATGTATAAACTTTTTGTTGAAAAAAAAAATCTAGTCTTATAATGTCTACTGTCTCTGGGCTTCGCAACTAAACCTACGCAGCATAAGTTTTGGTATAGGCCACACGTGAATGAGATGTCTGGGTAGTTTCAGTTTTTGTTACATTAATTTGCATTAAGAACTCCATCTTGCACTCTCAAACTAAAGTAGCCGACGTGACCTGGCAGCTGCTAAGCTTAAATGAGACTGGGCCAGACACATCTGCCGGATGCCCAACGAGTTCTGGGCCAAGAAAACCACCGACTCCCATTAAACAGGGTTCGCAGACGTGGCAGACCTCGACGCAGATGGCGGGTTGACCTCGACGCTTTTCAAAAAGACTGGTGTAGTGCAGCTCATGATAGAGACGCGTGGAAAATAGAGAGGGATGCCTTTGCCCAGCAGTGGGACAGTATAGGCTAGGAAAAAATAAACTTGTTTATGTTCATGGGCATAGACCATCGTGTGGTTCGTATCTTTGCCTATCCATAAGAAAAACGTGATCCTTCTTTATAATGTGGTATATATACATAGATATATGATATATGGAGACGTTATCTAGTCTCGATAAACAACTTGTTTGCGCTACCCTTGTCATGGCTACATTTACATATAATTAATTCGAAGGGTAGCTTTATAAACAACAGCCAAGGTTACCAAAGAGCCTTTAATTGATGAAACACAGCACGTGGAAAATATAAGGTCTTAAAAGGTCTTCGTAAAGATACCAAGAAAGTGAACATTTGTTTAGACCGTAATTAAAAACGGTTTTAATTGCGTCACGTTTCTCAATTTATTTATAACTAAGCTACTTAATTCTCCTACGGATGTCTGATCCTAGTTCTATGTTATGACAAAGAAAACAAATTTACGGACACGTAAATAAGCTTAGGGTGATTTTATGAATCCTATATTGTTCTGCGTCAATACCAGTACTATAAAACCAAATGTTTACGAGGATGTGTATCTTTACTCATAAAATTTGAGATAAGTGGCGGAATTGATATTTCTTATAAACCAAACTCATTTATCGTATAAATTTTATTACAGTGATGAAAGTCTTAACTCAAAAGCTGTATATGTAGTATTTACATATTATTCATCTGTTCTGATAAACAATATAAAATCCACGTTTACTAGACAGACAGCTTGCATATTTATTATATTAATAATATTTAATAATTTATTTTAATATAATTATATTTATAATATTAATAATATCCCAGGACAAAAATAATCCAATAAAAGGAATATAAAAACCTCTAAATTCTTTATTAAGTGTTCTTATTGCTTATGTATACTTGCTCATATTGACCTCTGTGGCTCAGTGGTTAGCGCGTTGTCGCTCAAGCCGGAGGTAGCGGGTTCGAATACCGCCAGGGAACAAAGAAAAATCTGTGTTTCTGGGTCATGGATGTGCATTAAATATGTAAAATAAATCTTAAATTTATGTATATTATAAAAGTATTAAATATATTTCCGTGGTCTGCTACCGTAACACAAGTTCTTCGAGAACTTACCACGGGACCACATTGACGTGGTGTAAAAAGCATCCACAGATATGAATATTATTATTATCATATAAATAAGATACAGATACATTTTCGTGTATAATGTCACTATAGTCCCTTTTTATAGGTGCCCCGGATCTAATAAACAAACAGGGCACCTCGACGGCTAGTCAGTCCTGCAAGGGACCGACGCCACCTCCACAGAGGGGTTGTCCTGCACCACAGAACAACCCCTCCCAACGTCGGCACAGAACAATGGGGTGAGGTTCCCATCCTCTCCCCTTGCGTCCTGCTCTTTTGTCCCCTCTTCTTATAAGAGGAGTATAAAGAGCCCCCTAGGCTCAATTAGCTTCGCTCAAGGTGCTGGTCTCACCCTAGGATACTGAGCCCCACCGCCACGTCAAGGCCTGATAATTCAGGGATCACTATAGTACCTATCTGTATGACGTAGAACCTATAACTTAGCTACGAACAACCGTTTCATAGAGTTCTGTAATCGCACGTCGCTACTACCTAATACCCCTACATCTTATCTAATGTAGGTAGATATTCCACCATCAGGACTATAAATATCTTATCTATAAATCGATACAAAATTAGGAACCAGCACTCAAAAGGTGTTAAAAACTAGTGTTTATTAGTTCGTTCAGTTTGTCAGTAAGTATTTTATGTTACCAAAAACTTAACAACACTTATAAATAAAGTTTATTTTATAATAAATAGGTAATATTTGTAAGTATTGTAAAATATATTGATCAAAGCCTTCTAACGTGGCCAGGTTTTTTAACAAATCGCCTTATATAAAAATAAATACATTATCATCAAAATCAGCCCCCATCCGTCCACTGCTCAACATAGGCTTTCTTTAATGAACGCCAAGACGATCGATGCCACTTTTTACGTTATAATGAGGCAACCGAGCAGTCAGAGCTATGGAGACTACCAACGCCCATAGACATCCGCACAACTAAAAGTAATGCTGATGAGTTGCCCTCCTTTTCCCTATCCCCCCATTGGGCCACCGGAAACTCACAAACCGCACGAAACGTGACACCATAGCTGTCACTTGACGCTGGTGAGCGAGAGGTACCACCCCGGTCGTGAACTCACTTGCATCCAACATGAAACAAAAACATTTCTACTAATAATTAATAAACATACCACGTTAACCCAGTCGTGGTAAGCTCGTGAGAACGTGTGTCACGGGAAACAAATTAAGGAAAATACATACTTATCTATAAACATCCATGAGCCACTACAGAATTCTATCATAATCTCTAGCTTTCATCCGCCCACATATATTAGTCTTACAAGCTTCTTGGGTCTGATGAGGATTATTACAGGCAATATCACGTAGTAATACATCATGCATGCAGTATGCACTATAGTTGTGACAGATTTTTAAAACAGATGAGTATTTTCAAACATTATTTACTACATCCAAAATCATAAAACATCTTTATAGTATAGATAAAAGAAATCTTTCTTAATTGATATTTTTTCCTTTTAATATCTTCCCTACGGAAAAATGTGTTTCATAACATTCAGCAGTACCAAAAATGGAGTACGTGCTAGCAATGTCTCACGTATTGACTTGCAACGACGACGCCAGGGCGCCACCCGGTCGATGACCTCGTATTTGTAACTTCCGCGACCCAACCTGACAATGCACTTCGACTTGCCGAAATACCGATTTTACCCCGACCTACCCCATGTGACATACTTTCCATGAGATAACGTAACCAAAATTGTAATACTTCTTCGATCATTTCATACATGTTTTTATATCAAAATTAGTATTTTAATCGTTATAATAATCGATATTTTTGTGTATTGTATAATATATGTTACATGTATTTTTTATTACATTATCCATAATAATATGGTAGTAATACTACTCTTATACAATAAATGTTAGTTCCAGGTTTTAAGTTTATGTCAAGAGGTAGTGCCATACTGCTTTGCAGCCGAATTGGGCCGCGCGGCCGGCACGACCGGGGTGGTACCTCTCGCTCACATAACAGCGTCGACAAGTGACAGCTAAGTTGTCGCGTTTCGTGCGATTTGTGAGTTTCCGGTGGCCCATTGGGAGATAGGGAAAAGGAGGACAACGCATTTGCATAACTTTTGGTTGTGCGAATGTCTATGAGCGCCATAAGGCTCCAATTGCTCGGTTGCCTCCTTGTGACATAAAAAAAGTGAAATTGTCTACTTCTCATGGTTTGCCTATTTCAAATAACACAAACTGCCCAGCTTTAGCCGATCCTTGAGGATAATTGATGAAGCAGGAGAAAGTGCACAGCTCAATGCGTATCATAGTTCAGTCATCAACTACTCACACGTGAAAGTGTCCTTTGACCTTAGCATTAATAATTTATGTGACCCCGTTACCACCGCGTCGTAAACTTTCCATGTTAACTGCCACTGTACCTCGTCTCCAGATTGTACTCGACAATGTATTGTATCTAAGAAAGGTCTCAATAACAATTACTATTATTTACAGAAAAGTGTAGTTACACTATATCCGTCGACAACTAGCCACCAGCAGAAAAAAAATTATATATTATGTATGTATATATACAATAGCGATAGGAAAATTATGGCTCAAATGCCATAATTTTCCTATCGCTATCACCTGTCGCTGGCCTTTAGTGAGTTTTAAACACCCTCAAAGTCTAATATTATAAAAGCAAGTTTCTTTCTTCTGTTACATAATTTCTCGTACATAAACTAGTAAGGTAACCTACCTCTTACCTTGCCATGCTGCTTTGCAGCCGAATTGGGTCGTCACGACCAGAGTGGTCTCAATCGCTCTCATAACACCGGCGTCAAGTGACAGCTATGCTGTCGCGTTTCTTGCGGGTTGCGAGTTTTCGGTGGCTCATATTTGGTAGGGAAAAGGAGGGCAATGCATGTGCGGATGTTTATGAGCGTCGTTAGTCGCCAAAAGGCTTCGACTTCTCGTTTGCCTTCCTATGCTATAAAAAAAACCTTTTGTATATAATTTAGAATATGTATAAATCACTTATTTGTTATATAATTACTAAAATTATTTATTAAGAAGCTAAAGTTAAAATACTTAGCTAAAAGTTTTAACGTTTTCTGAACTGTATTTGTTTTATTGATTCAGAGAAGCCGAGTTACAAAAGTTGCGTTATAAATTAACTTTTTATAGAAGACGGCGGATAGCGATAAGAATTTCATTAAATCTTTGGCGATAAAAGTGAGATAATCATTATTGATTACTGTACTTTGCTAAGTTTCAGATATTTTTATATTATGATCATCATCATCATCATCATCATATTGTGCTGGTAACTCGACAGGTCTTTACGCTCCACCTAAAGGGTGCCATGGGAATCGTATTAAGTACTAGCTGGTGCCCGCGACATTTGCACAGGATTAGGTTTTGGACATTTCACGCAATACCCCTATAGGCTATTTTGATGTACAAAATACATTATTGTAAAGTTTCATTCAAATCCATTCGTTAGTTTTTGTATGAAAGAGTAACAAACATTCATGCATAAAAACTTTCGCGTTTATAATATTAGTAGGATTAATGAATAGCATGTCCTCCATCTCATCATCATCATCATCATCAGCCTCTATCCGTCTACTGCTGAACATAGGCCCTCATGTCATCCGTTTACTACCTTTTAAATCATAATATTAAAACTTGCCTTTTTACAGAGTTTGCACTAAGTTAAAAATTCACGGAAAGTCCACGGAACAAAAGAAGAAAAGAAAAGCCTATTTCCAACTGTAAGAGGAAAATGGATGATTGATAGTGATGTTGAGGATGAAAAGCACTTACTTAATATATTATAGTCTAGCGTATTAGCATTACGAGGTACTAGAGACGAGTGTCTGGTGTAAATATACCCTTTATATTAGTTGGATAGGCAAACTAACAGTCACCGGATGGTAAGTGATTAACTTTGTTTACTTAATATAAATGAGTTCATCCATAATTAGCCCAGGCTACTCATTTATGACAATGGCCTTCTACTGTGAGGCAGTGATGTCCCGGAAGGAGGCCGACGAGCGGGTGAGAGAGGAGGCTGCCGACGAGGCCTCCCACGCGGGCGACGAACAGGGGCACGTAGGCCCCTGTGCTCGTGCCGGGCCAGGATGGGAACTTGTTCCAGTTCAGGCACGATGTCGCGGGACTTCTTTGTGGCGGCCGGACAGTCCCCCCTTACTAGAAGTAGTCTGGCCTTTGCCGGGCCTGGCTGTAACTTGAGGTGTTGCAAAAAAGCGGCTTATGGCGATCGTAGGTGGTTTAGTAATGCACTCCCAAGGGCGTGTCCCACATAGGGTCTACGAGCCTGTCCAGGTAACCTGGATGCATGCGTAATGCATTCTCGTGCGTTATCAAAAAAGTCACCTTAAAAATCAGTTTTACGGAATAAATCACGATAATGATGATGATGATGATGAAAAAAGGATGGTTTATCCACGCAGATACGCGTGCGTCACTCATTTTGATGCCTATAATAGTTGCTAAATATATTTTCAAGAAATTTATTTACAAAACCAATACAATATAGTTTATTTGCACGCGAGAGATTCAGTGATATTATGTGTTGTAGATCTATCATTCCGTACATGCATCGATTTTAACGCTGTGGCGTAGGAGTATGATATAGAATTCTAGATAAATATAGGTGGCTCATTGTATGTCGTATCTGGAATAATATGAATGGAGATTATGGAAGGTTCTTTACTCTTCGTTACACGTGGAAAAGTATTCTTTAGATATATTTTTAGTCACCTTTTGTCAATGATAGAGTAAGAACTCTTTCTCGAGAGAGTATCTTGAATTTACCCTATTTATATCTTTCCTTTACGAATCATTGTAATTAAAATATACATTTTTTTGTATATAAAATCATTTTTCTATAGATAAAAAAAAGTAGAAAAAACGATTTTTTATTATTATACAATATTTACTTTGACGATAGCTAAAGCATAGTATTTTTGCCATTAAAAGTAATTTTATATGTATTCCATTCCTTCTGTTGTCTATACCAAAAATCTTGCAACTCTGTATAATTCGAGCAATGCAAAGAAGTCCTGATATGATAGAAAGAATGAACATTAAATTTTCTCATAATTAGTTTTATTTGAAGAAGAAATTATTTATTTGAACTAAGTATAAGATAAAGAAGATCTTCGAGTCTTCTATGATCATGTTAAATACTTGTGGGAGTTATTATTATTACATAACAGGCACAGTCGTGGGTTTGAGCTAACATAAATCTTTGAATGTCAACGTCACGTTTACAAGAAAAGCTTGCCCTTTAAATTAAGAACTCTACGTGGGTGTTCTTTATAAGCAGACATTTACTTTGTTAATTAGTTCATTAATAAGGTTGCACAAAGGTTTTGATTAAAGGAAAAGTAATTACAAAATTATAAATATTCCGTGCCTAAAACGCAAATTTGAAAACAAAATTACAACCTTTGATAAGATTTATAGCGTTTATGTCTATATGTTAAAACAAATTCCTTAAAATTTGGTACCACAAAATCTAGTCTACATAAATAAAAATGATTTTTTGGTAAACCTAGTTCCTTTTCCGAACTGCCAAATTAAATCCTAGCACGAAAAGAACCTGACCAAACCGATCTTTATTATAACAGTGTCATGAAGCTAGTGTTCGTTACAAATTTTCTTGAAACTTTTCCACATGTGGAAAATTTTGAGAAAAACTCGCAAGATGTTTATTAATTATGATTGACAAAGATAGGTCCGCTTTATCACAGTGTCATCCTTAAGCCTAGGTTGAGACAGGCAGCTAGATAGGTAGGGGGGGGGGGGGTGAAGTCTAGACATGTTTTGTAACACGCGTGGGCGGAACAAACTTGTGAAAATATGGAAAATGGTTTTATTATTTTTAAACCAATGCAAAATTAATTGAGCATTACAAACTCAAGCATTGCATTTTGCAAAAAAATAAAGTGAAGTGATAAGTGTACCGTTTTGTAGGTTTGGGGAATGGAACCCTACTACGAACTATCTAAAAAGTTTGAGACCTCGGTAAGAGGATCATATCGATGATTCCATTGATGAATCACATTAGCCTTTTTTTTCTTTAACGCAGGGAAATGCTCTGCGCATCCCGCGGGTATGTGGGACTTGCTGCGCCCGAAAAGTGGTAAGGTGGACGCAGCTCTACCTACTAAAATCCGGCGAGTGCCACCAATGCCGCCTTTGGTGAGGTGCCCCGGATCTATTGAGCAAACAGGGCACCTTGATGGTCCCTCAAGGGACCGACGCCACTACCACAGAAGGGTTGTAACGCACCACAGACAACCCCTCCCAAAGTCGGGACACTACAATGGGGTGAGGTTCCCATCCTCGCCCCTTGTCCCCCTGCTATTTAGTCCTCTCTTCTTATAAGAAGGGTACAAAGGGCAGGTCTCTTGGCTTAATTTGCTTTGCCCAAGGTGCTGGGCTCACCCTAGGCTACTGAGCCACCGCCACGATAAGGCTTGAGCCATGGCGGGGAACCACATTAGCCTAATATTACATCGCTTATAGTACCTATTTTTACTGGAACTTGTTGTTACAAAAGATATAAAATTAATAAATGTACTATCAATACAGTTATGGTGGAATTGGAATCTTTGACCACCTTTTGTTTTTTTTTTTCTTTAACGCCGGGAAATGCTCTGAGGCATCCCGCGGGGAGTGGGTCTCCCCACGCGGGTATGTGGGACTCGCTGCGCCCGACAGCTGGTAAATGGTCGCAGCTCTACCCACTAAAACCCGGCGAGTGCCACCAATGCCGCCTTTTGTGAGGTGCGCCGGATCTAGAAAACAAACAGGGCACCTCGACGGCTAGTCAGTCCTGCAAGGGACCGACGCCACCTCCACAGAGGGGTTGTCCCGCATCACAGAATAACCCCTCCCAACGTCAGGACAGTACAATGGGGTGAGGTTCACATCCTCACCCCTTGCCCCCTGCTCTTCTGTCCCCTCTTCTTATAAGAGGGGTACAAATAGCCCCCTCGGCCCAATTAGCTTCGCCCAAGGTGCACCGCTCACCCTAGGTTACTGAGCCCCACTGCCACGACCTGGCCTGAACCATGTTGGGGGAATCTTTGACCACCTCATCTAGTATTCATTAATCTGAGAAATTATCTACATTCGTCATATATTTGTCCTGAGCGCTATTTTTAGTACATATCATGACATGTACTAAAAATAGCGCTCAGGACAAATATTCAATCCCGCCAAGGGTGCTACTCACCCTACTTTTAGGTATTGTTTTCTAATGTTTACGCGAATTTCACTCATTATAATAAAACAATTTTTTACGGATTTTATCGCGGTTTATTAAGATTTTTACAAGCCCGACGTTTCGGATACTTTACAGCAACCATGGTCACGGGAGGACTGAGGTGTCATACGTATATAACATATAGCTGATTTAAAACACCGTCGCTACACTAAGTCTGCCATCTGTGAACATAGTCTTGACAAAGCTCGCCATTATATCAGATTTGATAAACCACAAGTCCTCGCAAAAGAACACAGATTCCAACCAAGGATGATCCGTGAGGCTATTGAAATTAAAAAACATCCTAATTTCAATAGAGAAGATGGCTGGCTTCTATCACCTGCTTGGGATCCCATTATTAAAATTATCAAATCAAAATCCAAGCATAATATGTCACAGATTAAAGATACAGTTAGCACTTTCTGCGTAGATAGGACTGACCAAAATATTGATGTATCATAGGGTAGTTTCGAATAACTTTGTAATAATAGGACGTATGACACCTCAGTCCTCCCGTGACCATGGTTGCTGTAAAGTATCCGAAACGTCGGGCTTGTAAAAATCTTAATAAACCGCGATAAAATCCGTAAAAAATTGTTTTATTATAATACTTTTAGGTATTTTCATTAATCTCTAGTGGAAGGAAGACGAAACAAGGTCCTTTGTATTAAATAATTTGTTAAACCTTCAAGAAAATTAGCCCGAAACATTTCTCCAAAGTTCTGAAACAATACCTTTCATCAGCCAGACCTGACCTCAAGTATGTATTAACGGTGACCTCCTTTCAAATTAAGTCGGTCCTCACTTCTGCAAACCTCATTCCAGAACTTAGGCGCCCAAAAGCCATATGTTTTTCGTCAAATGTGATCAATTACGTACTACTTCTCCCAATTATATATTATGGGGTATATTATATCCTACTAATACAATAAACGCGAAAGTTTGTATGTATGGATGTTTGTTACTCTTTCACTCAAAAACTACTGAATGGATTTTAATGATGAACAATGCTTTTTATTAGCTTATACATCAGAATAACACATATGCTATAATTTATAAAGATATTGTGTAAATTGTCCAAAATCGAATCCTGTGTAGATGAAGTTGCGGCCTCCAGCTAGTATTGTATAAATTAAAACCCACGCACAATATGTTGTATGGCGATGTAGTAAAAAGGAAATATCAAGACAATGCTGGATGACGTAATACGTGAAATGCAATAAGGGGAGTTGAGCCAAGTTTAGGAGTCTCCATTCATGAGTGTGGATCTACGTCAATGCGCCCCACCGGGGGGGTGGAGGCGCGGCTACCCCCCGAGCTGGGCTGCCACTGGAACGGGCGGTGACGTCAAACGGTTCCAGCAACAAGTGTTCCAATAGAGAGTAGTAAGTACAAGGCTATTTATATCCGAAAGAAAAGTCCTATTGATATGTCTGGAGATATATTGTACGGATGCGTTAATTAATTATTCAAATACCGAAATGGATGTGAATTATACATGTATACTAAAACGTTATTTTTGCTTTTGCTATTTTATTATTCATAACTTAATGTATTCTAAACATAAATCTACATTCCATTAACCTGTCTTGTCTTCTATGTGACAATTTAGCAATAAAAATGACAAAAAAGCTCTTAAATAATATTTACCAAGACCACGTATTCTGCATTTGTCAAGTATTATAATGGTAATCATCTATAGAAAATCCGTACTTACAAACATGAAAAAAATATAAAATAAAAATAATAAATAATGCTTCACAAGGCTTATATATTTAAAAAAAGGAAATAATGCTTACTATCACTAAGCGCCATCTGTTGGTGAATTGGGCAAGGCTAAGTAAGCTTCGTATTGAGAAAAGCTCCGCCTATGCCTGTAGTGTAGGAGCTTAAAGTACTCCATTGTTCCTAAAGGGTTATAGTTTCCGGAAATTGAATGTAGGTGGATCTTTTTTGGTCTGTTTACTAATTACAAATTTTTATCTGATTACAATTGGTATTACCTGTTGCCTCCACTTCTTTAGCTACGAGGTTAAAAATCCCTAAAAACTGAAAATTGCATATTGAGCAGAAATGTTCCGTCTCGAATAGGTGTGTAGTTTCTATAGATTTCTATGTACCAGCTTTGGATTATTTAGTATAATACATTTTTACCCTGAAGCTTGAAATTAGTTTCATTCTAGTAATATGACGTAACTTAGGAACGTCCGTCGTATTACTAGAAATAATTTAAGATTGAGGGTTCAAATTATACTAAATATAATAAAATTACTGTCCTTTATAGATTTTATACTTAAAAAAAATATAGAAACAAAACATTCGTAAGATGCGATGAGAAGAAGAACTGGAAATATAGTAACCTTTTAAAAAAAGGATTCCATATTTCAGTCCAGTCCATAGTCGATGACTCCCTTCAGGAGACAAATTATTATGTACACAAAGAAGTGATACACGGAATAGACTTATGCTAGATGTTTTTGAAGGTTATATGCTTATAAAATAGGATCATGTATGATGAAATGTTCAAAACCTGTGTATTAAATTTTTAACAACATAAAGAGCGTCTGTGTGGTAAAGGAAAAAAAGGAAATGAAGTGAAAGATTTTATGGAAGATTCCACTCCTTGGGTCCAAGTTTTTTATTATGATAGCGATGAGTGGATGGGCAATATACGTATTCTAGTTACTACGACTGATATGTAGTGTTTGTTTTTTTAACTATATATAATAATAATAATATTTTTATTTATATATATCTCTTCTTTTGGTACTACCAGTGGTGAACTATTGGTAGCTTTCTGTTTCTATGCCAACTTATACATTGTATTTTTTCAGCTGTTGTTCCTCAAAAAATAAATATAAATAAGTAAGTGGTCAGCGTCACACATGAACATAAGCACGATAACCTTTTTTTTTCTTTGTTTTGCATCGGGAAATGCTCTTAGTCATCCCGCAGGGGAAGGGGGACTCCCCAGGTGTAACTGTGTGCTGCGCCCGAAAGATGGTAAGGTGGACGCAGTTCTACCCACTCAAACCCGGCGATGCCACCAATGCCACCTGTGAGGTGCCCCGGATCTGTTGAGCAACAGAGCTCCTCCCACCGTCGGGACAGTGCAATGGGGTGAGGTTTACATCCTCGCCCCTTGTCCCCTGCTACTCTTTTGTCCTCTCTTCATATAAGAGGGGTACAAAGAGCAGCTCCTTCGGTTCACTTGGTTTCGCTCAAGGTGCTGGGTTCACCATAGGCTACTGAGCCCCACCGCCACGACAAGGCTTGAACCGTTAAAAAAAACCGCGAAGAGGCGCTCAAGCCGGAGGTTGCGGGTTTGAATCCCACCAAGGAAGAAAAAAGTTTTCTGTGTTCCTGGCTCGTGGATGTGTATTAAATATGTGTATTATATTATGATAAAAATCTTAAATATTTATGTATAGTATAAAAGTATTAAATATATTTCCGTTGTCTCGTACCCGTAACACAAGTTCTTCGAGAACTTACCACGGGACCAGATTGACGTGGTGTAAAAAAGCATCCATAGATATTATTATTATTGCTTGTCCACCATGGTTCAAGCCTTGTCGTGGTGGTCGGAAATAAATTCTAGAGGCTGGCAACGCACCTGCTAATGATGTCGCGGGTGTCTATGGATGTCGCTTATCACTTACCACAAGGTGAAACGTCTATCCGTTTACCCCCTCTTTTAAATAAAAATATACAATAAACTAGCTATAGCCATGCTATGCGATTTGTAATTGTCCATGAACTGATGATGATGATGATTGTATTTATAATATTACTACAATTTTCTAGTGTTAAATTTATTTTCTATCCTTAGGCCGCTTGTCCATCGCCACTGTCAGCGTGACATAGTACGACTAGCGTTGATATCTTTTCTAAGCCAACATCCAGCGAGAGAACATAAAAATGAACATTATTTAATAATACTTAAATATTATGTTTAACAATAATTTAATAAAATAATATGTAGCATTTTTAAATTAATTATATAATTCCTAAGCTTATTTCACAAGGCTTCGTCTATTTTATTGTACTGCTCTATTAAGTTACTTATTATTTTATTAATAAATACCATAGTATGCATTGTATTGTATTGCATGCTGTAATATTTTACGAATTTAATATAAAATAATATAGAAGGTTCACAGTTTTATATCTTGAACATAAATAGTATAAAAGATAAATAGTAGAATCCTTCGGCGGCCATCATCTAAGCATGATTGTCCCGCAGCTACGACCGGAGCTTAAAAGCTGCGGGGAGAGGTGGGGGCGTCGTGAAAGCCTCCGCCCGCCAGTACCGTGTCGATCGCGACGCAACCCGCATGACGTCGACTGCGTCCCGCGTATAACTTTTTATCAACAAAAAAACTATATTAGACAGTGTTTTGAATAAATTAACAGTTCAGTTATAAGATAAATTAATTAACAGTGATTATTAGTTAATTTCTCAGTTATAAGAATTGTTAAAAGTTCCTAGACTAGTGTTGATAGTGTATGTCACGTGTGTTTACGAATCAGTGTGACGGTGTAGGCGCAAAGCCGGGTCGCACTCTCTGTGAGATATTCGTGCTCGCGCAGGTCGTCGCGGCCATGTTGCATACCTAAGACGAGAGAGCGCACGAGTTTGTGCGAAAGGGACACATAAAACGCTTCAGGCGCACGTTATCTTTCGCTGAATAAAATCAGCTCGCAATGTTTTTATCAGTATCGTGACCATGATGGGGCGGTGGCACGTGGTGCTAGTCGCGCTGGCGCTGTTTACCGGCGCGGGCGCTGGCGCCGCCGCCGAACAGATGCAATCTCGTGCCGCAGATACAGGCGTAGATCTACGAGTCGCAGAGGCACAACCTATTGGTACAATTGTTGGAAAAATTCCTATAAAACCCGGATTTACGTATCGTTTTAATGAACCACCAAAGGAGTTTATCCTTGACCCGATAACTGGTGAAATAAAAACAAATGTAGTTTTAGACCGTGAAAGTGTTGATCGCTATGCGTTTGTTGTGCTTTCTAGTCAGCCAACATATCCGATTGAGGTTCGATTGCGGGTTACAGACGTTAATGATAATTACCCAGAATTCCCGGAACCAAGTATTGCAGTTGCGTTTTCTGAGAGCGCGGCACCAGGCACAAAGCTCTTATTGGATGCGGCAACTGATAAAGATATAGGCGAAAATGGAATCACTAACGATTATCGGATAATAGACGGTGATGATGAAGGAAAATTTCGATTGAATGTAACTGTCAATCCAAGCGGTCAAACATCGTATTTACATTTAGAAACAACCGGAAAGCTGGATAGAGAAACAACAGATTTTTATGTTCTTAATATATCTGCACGTGATGGGGGCTCGCCTTCAAAGTATGGATTTCTTCAAGTTAATGTTTCAATACTGGATGTGAATGATAATCCTCCTATATTCGATCAAAGTGACTTTTCGGTTTCATTAAACGAAAGTGTACCACCAGGAACTACTGTTCTAAAAGTGACGGCCACCGATAGTGATCTAGGCGATAATAGTAAAATAACTTATGAAGTGACAGATACAGAAAAGCAATTTGCCGTTGACCCTGAGTCTGGAGTAATAACAACGATTAAAAAGCTAAATTGTCCAAAGTATTGTAGTAATACCACTTGTAATATGACTTGTGTTTTGACTGTGATAGCAAAAGATCACGGAGTACCTCGTCAAGACGCGCGGACGTATGTGACAGTAAACTTAATTGATGCTAATGATCATGATCCTGTTATAACTTTTACATACGTACCACCTACTGCGAATGTAGCGACAGTTGACGAAAATGCTAAGAATGGATCTTTGGTAGCTGCAATTACTGTAACGGATTTAGATGCAGGACTTAATGGCATTACTAGTGTCAGTATAATTGCAGGAAACGAATTAAATCATTTTCGTTTAGAAAATTCTAGTAGTGTTTATATTGTGCATGTTAATGGAATTCTGGACAGAGAAGAAATAAGTAAATATAACCTGACTGTGGTTGCTACAGATAGAGGGATACCCCCTCGTTCATCAACTGCATTTTTAGTTATTCATGTTAACGATGTGAATGATCATGAGCCAGTGTTTGAAAAATCTGAATATTCAGCGGTATTAAGTGAACTTGCACCAGTAGGAACATATATTGCTGGCATTACAGCTACCGATGAAGATACTGGTGTGAATGCTGAAATTTTTTATGACTTTCATGATGGTAATCAGCAGCAATGGTTTGCTATTGATCATGTAACAGGATTAGTAACAACACAATCAGCTTTGGATCGGGAGATACAAGGAACTGTTGAATTGAATGTATCAGCTAGAGATGGAGGCCCCAACCCAAAATGGGCATACACAAGACTAAAAATAACGATTTTAGATGAAAATGATGAAGCGCCAACTTTCTCTCAAACCCAAATTAATGCTACAATTCCAGAAAATGTCAAACCTGTAAAAGAGATTCTGATACTAACAGCATCTGATTATGATCAAGGTACTAATGGATCAGTATCGTATTATTTGTCCACCAGCACAGAAAGGAAATATCCTAATACGTTCTCATTAGATGCTATAACTGGACAGTTAAGCACAATAATAGAACTAGATAGAGAAAAAATATCTTTTTATGAAATTCAAGTAGTGGCAAAAGATCAAGGTTTTCCGCCTCAATCTTCTTCAGCGACAGTATTTTTAAAGGTTGTTGATGTGAATGACAATGATCCAATATTCTATCCTCAAAGATATATCGAGAGTATCAGTGAAGATTTATCTGTTGGTTCTAAAATACTGCAGGTATTAGCTTTTGACAGAGATGAAGGAGAAAATGCAAAACTTGCATATAAAATTGAAAGTGGCAGTGAGGGATATTTTGATATCGATCCTTTGTCCGGTGATATAATTTTACAAAAAGATTTTCGAAAAGCTTCAAAAGCATCATATACATTGAAAATATCTTGTAAAGATAAAGGTGATAGAAGAGCTACTGAAGATGCGATTGTAGAAATAATCAAGAAATCTGAAAGTAAGAACCTCGATTTTGAAAGTGTAAATGGCTATACCTTTAAAATAGTAGAAGATGAAGGAATAAGTAAGACCCATACTGATCGGTTTGTAGGTAAAATAACATCAAGAATGATCAGTGATTCGATATCTTATTTTATACTCGAGGGAGACCAGAATCGTGTTTTTAAAATAGATGAAAGAAGTGGTATAATTACAACTGAATTAAATGTAGACAGAGAGGAAAAAATGAATTATCATTTAAAAGTGTTAGCAAAAACTGGATTAGCTTATGGATTTGCAACCGTTAATATTTCTGTATTGGATGTAAATGATAACTATCCAGTTTTTATTGAAGGAAAAGAAGAAATACACATCCCTGAAAACATGGCAGTTGGTCAGGAAATTTACTTTGCAAGAGCTACTGATCGTGACTCTGGTTCAAATAGGACGATATCTTATACGTTATCGTACAATCCAGAAAACGCTTTTCGAATATCTCCAACAACTGGCGTTATTTATTTAAACAAGGCAATTGAAAATGAACCGGGAACTATTTTACCAATGGAAGTAACTGCTACAGATAACGGTAAACCAGCTCTCGCTACCAAACATACAGTAACAGTAATAATAGATGATGTTAATGATCATACACCTGTATTTGACCATACTTCTTATGAGACCTCGTTATTAGAGTCAACTTTAGTAAATACCAGATTTTTTGCAATATCAGCCTCTGATGCAGATTTAGGTGTTAATGGAAGAATATATTATTCAATAATTGAAGGCAATACTGATGGAAAATTTGGCGTATTTCCTGATGGGTTTTTATATGTCAAAAGCTCGCTTGACAGAGAAGAAAGAGATTATTATTCGTTGACAATAATGGCATCTGATCAAGGAAAACCACCCCGGTCGTCTCAAGTACCATTAGTTATTCATGTTTTAGATGAAAACGATAATAGCCCACAGTTTACAAATACGACATTTATATTTAAAATAAAAGAAAATGAACCTCCTGATACGTTTGTCGGAAAATTGACAGCTGTAGATAAAGATATTGGACGTAACGCTGAATTGACATTCAGTTTAGCAAACGGTCAAAATGATTTTAGAATTGACTCCAGAAATGGCTTTATACGCACCACAAAATCTTTTGACCGTGAAAGCTTACAACAGATAACAGGACAAAATTATATAACCCTAACAGTTACCGTTAGTGATAACGGTAAAATTCGGCTTTCGGATTCTGTAAGAGTAACAATTTACATAACTGATGTTAATGATAATGCACCAATATTTACTCAAACTCCGTATTCTGTTGAAGTCTCAGAAGGTGCTGCTGTAGGTGCTTCTATTATGAGAGTATATTCCACAGATGCTGATGAAGGTTTAAACGGTGATATTTATTATAAGCTTGTTGGAGGAGATGATTTAGGGAAATTCACGCTTGATGAAGCTACCGGGCAGTTATTTATCAAAAAACCTTTAGACCGAGAAACCTTGGACCATTATCGGCTTACTGTAATGGCTCATGATTCTGGACAATCCATACGCCTGTCTTCTACTACAACTATATCAATTGATGTCCTAGACGAAAATGACAATGCTCCAGTATTTTCACAAACACGTATGAATGTGTCAGTTCTCGAAACGGAACCAGTAAATAAAAAGTTAATTCAATTTCATGCTACAGATGCTGACCTTGGAGTAAATAATGAAATACAATATTATATTACTTCAGGAAATAGAAAGGATACGTTCTATATTGACAGTTATTCTGGTGAGCTATTTTTGCATAAACATCTAGATTATGAAGACTTAACATCATACGTTTTGAATATAACCGCCACAGACAATGGTAGCCCGAGCTTATCTTCAAGTATTTCATTTGTCGTAAATGTGATAGATGCTAATGACAACGCACCTGTTTTTACAAATACAGCAATTGTAAGACAAATAAGAGAAGGCATTCCTATACATACTCCAATAGTCACAGTAACGGCTGAAGATCCAGATTCTGGGCTCAACGGTAAAGTTTATTATTCAATAACACACCAAGATCCTGAAGATAGCAAAAGACATTTTGCCATTAACAATATTACTGGAATAATACATACATTACTACCCATTGATCGAGAGAGTATTGACACTTTTCGTATTACTGTAGTCGCATATGATAGGGCAGAACCTCCATCGGCAAGATTATCCGCAGAGAAGTTAGTGACCGTAATCGTCGAAGATATCAACGACAATGCACCTGTATTTGTGTCAATGAATGCTGCTGTAATAGGTTCTAACCGGTTAGGAAAAAATGCTGGCCGCGGTATTTTTATTATGAATGTTCTAGCAAGGGATTTGGATTCTGGAACTAATGGCCTTGTTACGTATAAGTTAATTCATGGTGGAAACGATATGTTCAATTTGCATAGAAGTAATGGCGCTTTGACTTTGCGCTATCCTCCTGCTATGCCGAACGCAAGATGGAATCTTGTAATAAAAGCTACAGACGAAGCTGTACTGAGTGAACAAAAGAGCACAGAGACATATTTAACAGTTATAATGGGTGGAACAGCTCTTGAAGGTATAGTTTGGTCGAATGCAGATAGTGTTTCTGTCGCGGAAAATGAACCTCCAGGGACACCAGTGTTAAATATAACAAATAACTATAAATCAGTGTTGGAATATTATATTGTGAATGTGACTGGTGATAATAAGCAAGTGGACAGGTTGTTTGACATTGATTCGTCTCTTGGAATATTGTCTACGGCCGTGCCTTTGGACAGAGAATCCGGTATTGACAAGTATGAAGTAGAAATATGTGCCGTATCTTCGGGGTCTCCTCTGCAATCTACTACAACGAAGGTAAGCATACTAACATTTCTATTTATTTTAGGTATAACTATTACCCATATATGTTTTGAATTTCGCATTTTATTTGTGCTTTGAAAATGCTATTTATTAAGCAAATTGATTGAATAAATATAAAACTTTTATATAATTGTATCGCCTCATTTTTGTTTGCACCGACAAGCATCGCGTAAAATATCAGTGTGAATATGGTTCGGGAAAATATGTTTGTTTTAAAAATGGACAATCCAATTAACTTTGCACAATCGTCGGTAGAGACAAAACATCAACAACGAACTGTTGTTAAAATAAAAATAAATTTAAAACGAATGCTCGTTAGTGTACGTCGGCTGGTGGACTCTAATCGGAGACTCTAAATTAACGATAAGCTGAGGCTCGCAACGATATCTCAACATTCGTTTTGAAACCTTCCAAAGATTACAGGTAACATGAATTTTATTCAAAATATTTTTTAAATCAATTAAATAAGTATCGAGCAATATTGTGCTTTTCAAAGGCGTTTACTGATCTAAGAATTGTTAAGACAGAATGAATATTTGTATATTAATTTGTCCCCTCTAAGTTGACCACAAAGAAGGACCACAGATACAAACATTTTAAAACATGACCAGACTAAGTAGTTCAATTCATGCAGATTGATTATTACTACTACCACTTTTACCATGTACAGGTAACATGAATTTTATTCAAAATATTTTTTAAATCAATTAAATAAGTATCAACCAATATTGTGCTTTTCGAAGGCGTTCACTGATCTAAGAATTGTTAAGACAGAATGAATATTTGTATATTAATTTGTCCCCTCTAAGTTGACCACAAAGAAGGACGACAGATACAAACATTTTAAAACATGACCAGACTAAGTAGTTCAATTCATGCAGATTGATTATTACTACTACCACTTTTACCACACCAATATAATATATTGGTAACCATATAGTGCTGGCGGATGTATATATAGTATAGCTTATCCGTCGGTCCAGAACTGAAATCCGTGCCTACATAAGAAATAAGTTTTCGTTTAAATTGACAGTTCAAATATTATTTTTGACCTTTCCATCTATAATTTTATGTCCTCAGACCGCCGTAGTGCGAGAGGAATTATTTCACATTAATTTAAACGTTAATTAATCCTTATTCAATTCCAATTAATGTCACTTCTCATGATGACTTTTAATTTTACACATTAATTGATTACTTAAATAGTTAATGCTAGATTGTGTGTATTCATGGAAAATAATTTGACCGTGTTTCTGATTTTGATTATTGTTTTAAATGCTTGTTTATGTAAAAAATACTGTTATAAGTATTTTCAATATTTCTAGGATGGTGTTCATTACAATGATTATATGAAATTGTTATTCAAAATACACAACTGAAATAATTATTGTTTGATATAAGTATCAAAAATGCAATTCACAATATCATTTTAACATATACAGCAACCCTTCAAAAAAAAATTTTCATGATAATTTTTTTATAAGATTTTATATAAATTTTATATAATTAAAAAAAATGTCACTTATTCGTTTTATTATTAAGTTAAAGAGCAACAAAATAAATATACATAGTATTTTTTACATTTAGTCCTCGCGTAACCAAGTGTTCTTAAATATTAAATTAGTAAGAGGTAAACATAGTGATTAGTCTTTGAAGGTATGTGAAGTTTATCACCTCACATTAGGTAAAAGTTAGTGCCATACTGTATTGCAGCCAAACTGGGGCGGCACGACCGGGGTGGTACCTTTCGCTCACATAATACCAGCGTCAAGTGACAGCTATGCTGTCACGTTTCATGTGCTTTGTTAGTTTCCGGTGACCCATTGGGGGGATAGGGAAAAGAAGGGCAATGCATCTACATAATGTCTGGTCGGGTGGATGTGTCTGGGCGTCGGTACCATAAGGCTCCGACTGCTCGTTTGCCCCCTTACGACATAAAAAAAGTAAAGACAAAACTTAAATCAAACGATATTACTTACCTAAAATAAAAAAAGAGATTAAAATAATAAAACATAGTATACTACTTACGTATAATGAATTGCTAATAATAATGTAGTTTCCTTAAATTATTCATTTTAATAAAATGATTTATTCGCTTAAGAAAGAATTATACAATAAATACCTACCGAGAAGATAAGCTCATATCGAACTTTACTGTATTGAAATAAAAGACAAAATTTTAAGTACATATTTAAAATTTCTATCATATTTTGAAATATCTGCGTTATATTTTAAGATAATATTTTAACATATGTTCGTAAATTTATACCCATAATAAATGTCTGAAAAAACGCGAAGCGTGATATCAGGTTCATAAAATTTTGCCCCAACTTGATTGCTAATACCAATCGAATATCTTATTTAATCGCCCGTAGGTCGTTGATCTTCACGTGCTAAGTGTCACACTTATATCGAGTATTTTTGAAATAATAGTCCCTCTTAGCACTCGATAACGGATATTGTAAAAACATTCATATGTGTGTCCACAAGGCTTTTTTCGTTCCCTGTTATAATATGATGTTAATAAAATCTGTAAACTGTTAAAGAATGCTTTATAATTTTTTGATGAAATATATCAAATGTTTATCATTATATCATATTTTTTCTAAGGCAAAGAAGGTTTCGTTTCAGGAATGTTACCTTCCTCTTACCTATTTGCCTTATTGATGAGGGTTATACCTAAAAATCAAAAGAGCTGGTGATCAAAAACAAAGAGTAGTGTACCAAATATCTATATTAACTTACGATTAACTAGTATGACCACGCTAATGATCATCGTGAGCAACATCCTGTCACATGCATGTTAACACTATAAAACTACTACGATTTTTTTTAATGTTATTGGGACGGGCAAACGGTCAAGCGAGCCACCTGATGGTAAGTGGTCAGCATCACCCATAAACATCAATAAGTTCACCTAGGATCAGCCCAAGCAACTTATTTACGTGTTGCTTATGCTGAGACCTAAGATGGCAAGGCATGGTTGGTACCAAGAGTTACTAGTGTAATCACTGCCTATGTACATACTAGTGTAATGACTGCCTAAGTTCTTACTAGTGTAATTTTTGTCTATGTGGTGGGAGGGAAGCGCTGTGCCGCGCTCCCGGCTGCATGGGTACCACCATCTTGCTTGTTTCTCCCGTGAAACAGCTTTGCTGTGTTTCGGAGAGAAGGGCAAGACAGGCAGTGTAATTACTGGCACCGAGACTTAACATCTTATGTCTCAGGATAGGCAACACATAAATGAGTTGCCTGGGCTCGTTCCAGATAAACTAGTTTATGTTCATGGGCGATGTCGACCACTTCCCATCAGGTGGTACGTTTGCCAGTTTGCCTATCCAACTAACATAAAAAAGGTACTTACTAGTGTAATGACTGCTCTGTATTTACTAGTGTAATTACTGCCTGTGTAGTTACTAGAGTAATCACTGCCTGTGTAGTTACTAGAGTAATTACTGCCTAAGCACTTACTAGTGTAATTACTGCCTGTGTACTTTTTAATGTAAATACTACCTATGTACTTACTACTTACTAGTGTAATTACTGCCTATGTACTTACTAGTGTAATTACTGCCTGTCCTTTTCTTCTTTCTGAAACACAGCAAGACTGTTTCACAAAAGAAATTAGTAGGTGCCTGTTGGTACTAACGGAAACAGGAGCGTGGCACATCGTATCCCTCACACCGGGGAACGATGATAATAATAATCACATATTACGTCTTATAATAAAAGACAACGACGTGAATAATAGTGATTAAGAGATTAAATTTCCATAGAAATACCTATGGAACTATCAGTTAAATAGCCGTATAGTATGACTCTAAATCTCTTTAGAGAATTTCGATAATGTTTTGCAAGTCTAGGAATATCCTGAGTGTCTTTGAGAAAATTATGTTTTTTATTATCTGTAGGAAATAGCTGTTAGTTAACAGCTTTGTAATAAACGGCTTTAGCAACTTAATTTATGTTTCTCTTTGTCATTTTATATTATGTAGACAATAATCAAAACGTTTGTGTTAAATAATAAATGGCTCGTCTAGGAACAATCATGACTTTAGTATCGTGAAAAATACCTACAAGTGCTAAGAACTGAATGCTGTTAATGTTTTGGATCTGCAAATGTTGGTTCGACGTATAGGATATTATGTTGTTTTGCACTTAATACCTTCGGTACTCGGTCTTGGAATGGAGATCTATGGCTAACAGTTTTCATAACTATTAGCTGGCGGCTTTCCTTGCAAACGTTCTAAGGTCTAAGTTCACATCAATCACTAGAACTGTTTTCCCTGTTGAAATTTATATATTTGTAAAAGGACTATTTTTTAATACCGCAATAGGAATACTTTACATCACCCATAGTGATGGCAGGCCTGTTCTAATAGAAGAAATGGATTTTTTGTTTTTATATTTTATAGCATTTCCTATTCCTTGGGCTAGAAAACTATATTCGACGTTTATGTTAATATGTATTCATAATTAGGTAAGTTATATATAGTAGTTGAATACTAGGATTATCTGAAATCTTTTTGACTACTTTCATTATAATATCTTTAGAAAACATTTTTAAAATTATAATATGATCGTAAAATATGTAATTAACTGTTTTGAAAAAAATAGTCGAGAGCATACTAACATTAAATAGTTCCACCAATTTTTTTACCAACACCAAAACAATTTTAATAGTTTTATTTTTATCTACTTACAAATAATTTTATAGGTAAGTAGGTAATTAAAATTTGCCACGATAAAAAAATTGTATAATCGTTAAAAAGTGTAAAAGGTGCGATCGTGCAAAAAAAGCGAATTTAGGTAGAAGGGGTGACTATAAAGTGACATCGAAAGCGCATTAGGGCGCCTGGCTGCATTCCCGCCTGATTTATGCAACCTCCAGCACCTTAATGAACGTACAACTTACGTTACTGTGAAATAGCTTTCATTATTTCACGCCACTTCTAATAGTCTTGTCTTGATGCATAACCTCAGTATTGGCAGGTTTTTTACCCGCTATTGATAACTCATGAAGCAGATGTTTGTGAAAACCAGTAACATCTTGTTAACATTGCAGGTACTGTAGGTAATGAAATAATTAATAAATACGGTGTTGTTGGATCGTTTTTAGAGATAAAGTAGCCACATATCATATTTTGATTTGAATACATATGTAATTTTAATTAACATCATTTATTACTTGAAAATATCCTATCCTATATGGATTTTTGTAATTGAATCACAAAAAACGACTGTTGTATCAAATCAAATTATATACGACCATATTTTTTTTTTATTTTTATTCAAAGATTCAAAAACATTCGCTGATCTACAGCTGGCGTTTTAACATATTAGTGTATCGTCTTTATCACGAAATATATGAGTCGGCGCGACGAGCTCGTTGAAAGAACTTAAAATGTTAAATCAACGTTTATTTCACTCTGTTACGTCCTCTAATGCGTTTTGAGGTGCAATTGATAACGAGTTTGGGTGGCGCGTTCTCTAAAAGCTTTATCGACGAAAAAACTCACTTAAAATCCTTATTGTTGAAGGATAATAAATTCGTGCGCCCCACTCGAAAGGTTAAGTTATTTTTGTAAGGTATTATCCGTATGGTTTCATTAAAATATGTTGCTTTCAGCGATTAAGCCTGTGGTACTATTATTCAGAAAATATTTATCGTTCAATAGCGTGGTTTAATTATTTATATGTGGTTTTATATACTAGCTTTCACCCGCGGCTTCGCACGCATGGAGTTCGAAAAATTAGCTGTGTTTCCTTGCTAGAATGAGTTAAAAAACAAATAATTAGTATTTATCCTTACTAATATTATAAAAAACGCCATGTAAATTACATAATATTTGAGGGGTTTTTTCCTAATAGTTTCCTAATAGCGAATATAAGTTTTTAATCTATTTTGATATATCTCCAGTAAAATCCTTTAAAATTATTATTAAGTACAAGATTTAACCTATATTGCGAGCGCAGCTGCGAGCAAATCAAGTTAGATTAATATCAGATATTTCTATCAAACTCTTGATAACTATAATTTTGTTTATTAATCAGGATGTAAATGTTTCGACTTTAATTACTACGATAAATAGTATTTCATTCACGTCTCGCAGGAAACATAACTTTCTATGACCTGACACCCAATGTATATTCTGAACTACTTTTTATGAACTGATCTGCACGATCGATTGCGACTTGATACTTTCTCTAACATTAGCTCCTATTTAGAGATGCATATTATACGGCTGATTCATTAAATTATTATGTCTTTATGATAGACGGGCTGACTTTCCACCTGATGGTAGGCGAGTAAGTGTCAATCCATGACCATATTTTGCCTAGGATGGTGCCTAGGTACCTTATTCATGCATATTATGTCATTGTATCTATACACGCTCAATACATGCCTATACATGCGAGAAGGTCATGGCTAAGTAATAACAGCCACACGGATCGATTCATCAGGTGAAGCTACGCTTGTTGGGGTTAATCCGTGGATGGGTGACAATATTTACATACCGAGTCCACTCCGTGCCTCGGAAAGCACGTCCCGGCTGTCATTCGTGGATCTCTGGCAGTTGTTACGGGTCATCAGAAGCCCGAAAGTCTGACAACCAGTCTTACCACGTGGTATCGTATGACCCAGTTGCTGGGTTGTGGAGGTCAGATAGACAGTCACTCTATTTAAAATACTGTTAGCTAGCTGCAATTCCAATTAGATTGGAAGCCAACCCCAACATCGTTGGGAAAAGGCTAGGCAGAAGAGCGAAGGCTGCTTATACACGTCCTGTCCAGTTTTTAAGGTAGAAATAGGCAAGGAGGTACCCATGCAGTTGGGAGCAGATTTAGGATGAATCTGGAGTACACGATATAAAGCCTCACTAATGTTTTATAATTTCGTAACCTCATTACCTCGGGTTCAAAATAAAACTTTTAAAGATTTTTATTTCACATGTATACTGTGCAGGAAAGGGCCGGTTGCGTTATCTAAAAATATAATTTTCATTTATAGAGCAAAATGTTACGTATTCAGGAAACGTGATAAAACTTCACTTTCACTATCTCACTGCTTTGCATTCTTAATTATCAATGGTCCAGCGGGCAGCGACTTTACTGTGCTAATAATTTATTGAAATGAAATCAATATTTTCTTTCAAGATTGTAATTCTGTTTATGAATGAGGCCATTTAATATTTGTGTGGTTTTTTTATCTTTAAAAATATTTTCTATTAATCATATATCGTTAACCTACACGTGTGCTTGTTCTATCAACATTTTTATAGAAACACACATATTCCAGTCGGGGCAGACATAAAACTAGCCTGAAATAGAAAAAAAACCGGGGGGCAATTTTTTTCTTTTAACGTCGGGGGGGGGGGGGACGTATATAATACGTCCCGTATATAAAATTTGACTTTCTAACTAATCCCGGTAGAGGATTCGTCGCCATCCTGTTTTAAAGTTCATTCGTTTTTCTGAAATAACTCGTAAATTTTCAACTTTCGAGCAAAAATGGCGGTATCCAAAGTTGTTTCTCACAAGTTTGGTCATTATCATTTTTATGCTGGGATCAATATCGTAGTCTTCCTCCAGCAGGAGATACCTTATGTTTGTTACATTTTCACTCATCTCTCCGCTGCAGTGCAGACATAACACTTGAGGCCCGCTTTACGGCCGCACATCTTTCCACACTTGGATTTGCATTTGCAGGAAATAATTTTTGAGCAAAGACTCCGGTGCTGGGTCAGCGATGGTTGTAATCGGTTCCAACCCACGATTGTCGACTGGACTAAAACCATGAGTATGACAGAATAACCTGTTTTATATTAATATACTGAATTAAATGAACATAATTCAATTTGTCCTTTTTTTTCCTTTTACGCCAGGAAATGCTCCGAGGCATCCCACCGGGGAGTGGGTCTCCCCAGGCGGGTATGTGGGACTCGCTGCGCCCGAAAGGTGGTAAGGTGGACGCAGGTCTACCTACTAAAATCCGGCGAGTGCCACCAATGCCGCCTTTGGTGAGGTGCCCCGGATCTAATGAGCAACCTCGACGGCTTGTCAGTCCCCCAAGGAACCGACGCCACCTCCACAGAGGGGTTATCCCGCACCACAGGACAACCCTTCCCAACGTCGGGACAGTATACTGGGGTGAGGTTCCCATCGCCCCTTGTCCCCCTGCTCTTTTGCCCTCTCTTCTTATAAGAGGGGTACAAAGAGCAGCTTCCTCGACTCAATTTGCTTCGCCCAAGGTGCTGGGCTCACCTTAGGCTACTGACACACCTAAGGCTTGAACCGTGGTGGGGTAATTCAATTTGTCCTGATGCAATATAGGTAATTAAACACATTACTTTTGGCAATGTAGTCCACGATTAAACCATTACAAGACAAAAAGGGAAACTTAATATGTATGTGAGATTAATTTATTTTTTGTCTATATTTATTCGCATAAGACTTTTCTGAATGTCAAGAGCAATCACAATATTGTAATAGATTATTCTTCGACCATCTACTGTGCTCGCTTTCTTATCACTGTTGATTGTAACAACCAATGAAGCGAGATCCTCCTTGCCCCCGATGCGTGTTTACGGAGACCTCGGCAGGGATCTCGGCCGCGGTCTGTCACGGGCCACGTTTAATTGGTCACTTGTATGTGTGCATTCATGTAAACTCGAACCGGTTTCTAGTGGGTTTGATGCTTTCTACGTCATGCGTTGGCTTAATATAAAATGTATGCCTAGTTATACGCGCAGTGCATTCAGTTCATAAGTTTGACTTGTATGAAGTTTATTATGATTTGTGTATCATTGGCGGAGGCGTGATGGGAGTTTAGTCGGAGCGGGCTTGTACCTGTCGTTTTTATTATCTGGTATTTGTTTAGGGCACGGTCCCATCGAATAAATTAATAAGTGTTTGCCAAGTGGATATGCTTTCGTCGTATCGCAGTACACGGATTAAATACTTATTAATGGCGGCGTTGAGCGCTTAGCGTGTTTTAGATTAAGTATCTATGAATCGCGTGAGAGAGAAAACACGTCCCTTCCAGAACAGTATCTGAGAACGTTAATCCACATTGTCCGCGAATATTGACTCGGGCCTAATATATTGTGCCGATAATTAAATATACCTTCATTGCGTACAAAAGTTATTTTAATTGAGAATGAAAAATATGAGAAGATTTGAAAATTTATTGAAAGCTTATAGGAATTAATGGTAGCTGTAAGTCAGTGGTCGCGGACGCCTCCGCGTTATACCTACTGCAAAATTGATTTCCTGATGGTATCTATCCTCCCGAGGGAGCATTGGATAAATAAATATTTTACGATAATCTCTGAGGATCTGAGACAGCCAGAATTACAGTACGTACGAATATATTATTGCGTTTTAATTCCGAGCGACACACCTCCGTCGCGTTACGATTCAAGTTTGATTTATAATGTTATTGTGCGAGTGTTACTCGGAGTCCTTAATGTGGGCTCTCAAATAGAGTTGCAGGTGAAAATTTATATAAATTTTGGGTTTTAGTTTATCATCATCATCAGTTTTTATCCGTCCAATGCTGAACAGAGCCTCCTTTAATGAACGCGAAAACGGACAATCCCTTGCCACTCGTAAGTCGTAACCATCACGGACCGGCCAATGCACGGAGATCCGGAGATCGTCTTCCCACCTGGTTAATGGTCGACCAACACTTCGTCTACCTAAACGCGGCCTCCACCCTAGAACCTTATTGGCCTAGTTTATTAATTATATTTTTGTATTATCGGCAATTACTGTAGAAATAGCTTTTTATAGAAATGATATGATATGTCTTAGCTTTTACATTACAATAATATATTCTTTTTAATCAATGTCACGTAGTTTTGTCGTCCTTTACAGGAAGGTAGCTTCTCTCAAATAACGATAGTTTTCATAGATTAGGTGATACTGCTTCTGACTGACTTGATTCTTTTAATGATTATGATTAC
The DNA here is from genome assembly GCA_963853865.1 of Helleia helle. Classification (NCBI taxonomy): domain Eukaryota; kingdom Metazoa; phylum Arthropoda; class Insecta; order Lepidoptera; family Lycaenidae; genus Helleia; species Helleia helle. The sequence continues at coordinate 9,783,600 of OY971418.1, read as the reverse complement.
GTATGATATTAAACTCATATTAAATTCATCATAAAAAATATGTACTTACCTATTTTCTACAATTACTCAATTTCTCCAAGATTTTTGGAACGTATCAAACCGCAGATACTTAGCATTGCAAGGTGACATGAAAACTAGTGACAGAATAATTTCCTTTTTATATTTATTATCTCTTTCACGCTTTAATATCTGTTTCTCTTCCTCATAGCAATGCCCTGCGAATATATTCATATCAAACGGTACGACTACGATTGTTCGAGAAGAATGAAAATTAACCAGATCTCTCTGCATTCATATTCTAAGGTCAATTAAAGTGTTCGCTATATCTCCGGGACAAAGTTGCCGGCTAAAGCCAGTTGCATATGTTTCTAACGTTCGTGCTGATACAAGAATTTCAATAGCCATTTTGCATAGGAAATAAGAATCTTGCCTTAAGGCTACATCATAGTAAATAATGAGGCACAGAACTAATTATAACTCTTGTACATTTATGCTTAGACTGGGACTACCGTCTGGATTATAATATTTAATCGATTCCTCGAAACCAATATTGTGCTATTTTTTAAGTTAATTAAAGAATATATAATATGTGAGAGCGACGGTGGTCTATTGAGTATAGCCTCTTGAGTGAGAAGTTTCGGGTTCGATTCTGATCCTGTGATGCTTTGAAATTATTTTTTCTTAATTTCTATTTGCATCTGAACATAGATCATTGCTTGCTCACCAGTGAAGGAAACATCGTGAGGAAACCTGCATGCCTGATGAGATTTAAAGTTTTTGAAGGTCAGTTAAGTTCACCAACCCGTATTAAGCCAGCGCATCGGTTAACTATGGCCCAACACCCTCCTCGCCTGATTTCGAGGAGGAGACTCGTGGCCACCAGTGGGACTAATAAGGGTTGATATTATTATGTATATAATTATATTATTAAATAATATAAATGGACACACATTGATAATGGTCACTCAACTTAGGTAAGAGTGTAAAAAAAAATCAAAATTAAATACATCCTTGATACAATATAAATATAATTATTGCTCTTACAAAAAGAGAAAACAAAGTAAACGATCATTGTATGATGCGTGTCGTTAAGTGCCAAAATAGCATTCAGGTAAGAAATTCTGATAAATTAAACCAATAAAAACGTTCAACCATAGACTAAGCACTATATTTTATGCTTTATACACAATAAGTTAACTTACATCGTTGTCCATCCTAGTTAATCTGTTTTTTTTGCATTTAGGATAATATTACGCACATGTAGACAGCCCCAGAGAAAAAATCTACGATATACAATATGAGTTGCCTGGGCTAGTTCCAGGTAAACTAGTTTATATTTATGGGCGACGTCAACCATTAACATTAGGTTTTAGGTGGCACGTCTGCCAGTTTGCCTATACATCTAACATAATTGAACTACAATGGTCTGGAAAAAAGTCTCTCATACTCAAACTTTATAAACTTACGCTTAACAAAGAAGATGATACACAATTGACATACTTACATTTTATATACAAATACATACGCAATGTGTATTTTTTCGAAATGATTTTCTTATCCCTTACGGATATTAGAACAACGTTAACAGTTTAAGTGAACGCGGTGCGTTCACTAAAATAAAATCAAACAAAAAAAAATCCTAATTGCTTTTTTAATAATATAAAATATATCGCATGCGAATATTTTTTAATACTTTAATCGGAAAAAGTTTTTTTTCACGCGCTTAAATAACAGTTAATGAAAAAAAATTGCTCTACATACATATGTAAAAGCCTAATTAGTTTTGAAAAAATTAAATAATGTATCTGTTGTCTAATTCAGTGATATTTATGATGTAATGATATTATTTAAATGTTACCATTTACATAAAAACTGTTATCTTTTTCCCACCAAAACTTAGAACAAAATGTAATAATGACGATTTAAATGTATAACAAACGTCAAAGTGCTTTAATAAGTTATGATAAAAAAAACATACTTTTTTTCCTAGCAGACGAAGATTTTAAAGAAATTAATATTAAACACATTCACATCACGTTCAGTACATTTCTGGAAATTGGTTTTCAAGTCACCAAATTCATTTGAGTTTTTACTGGTGCCAAATATCAGCATATTAAAAAAAAATGTCTTGCCGGGCGGGAGTTGAACCTGTGACCAAGGCACTTACTACTGCAGCAGTAGACCGGCAAGTTACAGTAAACTTTTGTAACCATATTCTAACTTAAAAACAAATTAATTTAAGAGCTTTCATATTTCTTCACATATTTTTGTCATATCTGTCCTTTAAAGGCAATTAGGTAATTATTTATAAATAAAGGTCATGTCTGAATAAATATACATTTTAATATACATATATATATTTTAAAATACATTTTCAAATTCATTTCCATTATCTGGTACCCAATTTCTATCCTCGCCCCTTGTACCCCCATTTCTTTTGTCCCCTCTTCTTATAAGAGGGGTACAAAGAGCAGCCCCCTCGATTCAATTGGCTTCGCCCAAGGTGCAGGATTCATCTTAGGCTACTAAGCTCTACCGCCACGACAAGGCTTGAACCATGGTGGGGAAATAAAAAATACCTGCATATAATGTTCTTACACCAATGTGATTATTATATTGGTAATAATTATCTTATTTGTTCTAGAAATTATATGTACCTAAAATCATTTATATTTGACCTTCGGCGACATATTAGAAATATTTAGGTATACATATTATTGTATACAAATTGTGTAGCTTATGTTCGGCGTATTCTTAATTAGACTAAGTTTTAATAACAATCCTATTTTTAACCAACTTCATATAGGTTGTCAATTCGTCGGAATCTTTTTACATTTCTCAAGTATAAATGACCTATGTACCTTTAGTAAATACAGGATATTTAGATCATACTTTGCAATAAACTAGCCAAATATTATAGGTTCCAATATTAGAGTATACATAATATATAGAGTGCTACTGTCATGCCGCTTCATTGTGCCGATCGGAAGCAGATGCGTTATATAGATATTTATCTACAGTAAAGCGCTGCGAGAGTGACGTTCCATGCGTAATGCATTAAAAAATATCTAAATTTTAAATTAGGACATTCATCATCATCATAATCACCATCAGCTTCTATCCATCCACTGCTAAACATAAGCACCCCTCAATAAACGCCAAAACAGAAATGTTATTGCTTTATTTTATTTTGCTTCCAGGAATTATTCTTACAAATTGGCACTTGATATTTCACCATAACCATTTAACATTAAAACAAATATAATGAAAAGCGCGTGTTGTTTTGACACTGATTGAACGTTTCCAATGGTTTTGTCTATGTTCATACATGTGCTTACAGTTCATACTTAGTGACGCGCGCTCTATATAGCAGATGATGATGATGAAAGTATTGGAACTTAGAGTATAATGTATACTATATGTATGAACCATTTAACATTAAAACAAATATAATGAAAAGCGCGTGTTGTTTTGACACTGATTGAACGTTTCCAATGGTTTTGTCTATGTTCATACATGTGCTTACAGTTCATACTTAGTGACGCGCGCTCTATATAGCAGATGATGATGATGAAAGTATTGGAACCTTAGAGTATACATTATACTCTAAGTTCCAATACTATCATCATCATCATCATCATAATCATCAGTCCGTTATTACCCACAGCTGAACATTGACCTCCCTTTTTTCTGCAAATATCCTCAGTCCCTTGCCTGTCTATCCATGTTTTGCCCACCAGCCCTCCCAGGTCCAATACTTTACTTACCCTTAAGTACTTCATCTTGGCGTGCCTAGTTGAACGAACCCCCATTTCTAACTTCTAAACCAAGTCATTTTCATCATATCACTCAATCATCGCCACTCACAATATTATGCTATTTAACTATACATATAGAATAAATAATGAAATACAAATAAAGTAACAAAAGATCAAAGATCAACAAACTAATAATACGTATATAGAATTATGGATATTACCGAATCTGAATAAAGACAAGAACCGGATTCTGCATATATCATCGCTCTATATATTAGATGGCTAAGACAAAATGGTAGTCGCAAGTCCCTATGGATTTCATAGTTACGTGTTCTATAATTTGATAAGAAATAACGCCAAGACATGTATAAATAAATGTTTTGTTAAGAGGTAGTGCCATGCTGCTTAGTAGCCGAATTGGGCCGGCACCACCGGGGTGGTACCTCTCGCTCACATAACACCGGCGTCAAGTGACAGCTATGCTGTCGCGTTTCGTGCGGTTTGTGAGTTTCCGGTGGCCCATTGGGGGGGTTAGGGAAAAGGAGGGCAACACATCTGCATAATCTTTGGTTGTGCGGATGTGTTTGGGCGTCGGTAGTCGCCAAACGGTTTCGACTGCTCATTGCCCTACTATGCCATAAAAAAAATGTATTTATTCTTCTCAGTCATTTATCGCTGGCGCCATCTGCCGGGTCCTCAACTCATGAGTCCACCCGGCAGGAGCAGTCCACCTGGAGTACCACTCCAACCGACGGTGACGCGGCACAGATCCGCCACTGAAACAAACCCGACGTCAAGAGGCCGTGTAGTCGAAGACTCCACGGTTGGGGGGGGCGACCCCCCTCATATAAAAATATCAAACCGATGTAGCATTAGGGCCAATAGGCCAATAGCTTAGACAATTCGAAAAAAAAATCTTCTCAGTCGTACGCTCTTGGCAGAGCGGTCGTGATCATGTCTTGGTCGAGTCTTGCGCCACTGCTTCTCTCGTGATGCGACGCCATGTATCTCTCTGCTTGGCGGAGTGCGAGTTGTCGTTTATGTTGGTCTATGACAGAGATTTGATGAGATCTGTCCATCGCGTTGGAGAGCGCCCAAGAGATCATTTGCGTTCAACCTTCTCTTTCACCTGAAAATAAATATTTATAATGTTAATTAAATGTCTTCGATCTTGGCGTCTTGAGGTCAATGTTCAGGAGTGGAGCGTGCTGATGATAATGTCGGTAAATTATAAAACTAGAATGTATAGGAAGTCCGGTAGCATTTAGTGATAGTAAATCTGATTAGATAGGATAAAATGTCCTACAAATATTCTTTGTAAAAGTTACTCTAATTGCTTCGTTGTAAAAAAATATTTTTAATAAAATCTGTATAAGTATACATAAATTATAAAATCGTGGCATTCAAAAATATCGTGCAGTAGTGACGGGTGGAAGGTTGATAAAGATGATGATGATGACACATGAATACGCTAGTGTTCATGTGTAGGTAATGGATGTATGCTACGTGGCAATTAAATATATAAACTTAATCGATGCTTAGGTTAAGCTTATAAATAATTATCCCGGCAACCCTGTCAGCGAGTCTTAATTAGCTTCGGTCATATTGTGATAAAATGAAGGCAATATGGAAGTGTCGTCTGTTCTCGCCTTTCGCGGCAATTCCCGTTTAGGTACATCGATAAAAGTTGTAAAATGCAAATGGCGGTAGTTATAAGAATCTTACGCCCACGTATAGACTGTGTACCGTTACCTTATTAACTATATAATAAAGTTAAGTAACTATTTTTAAACGGTCCCCGAAGCTGAGACAAGAATCAAAGATAAACACGGAGAGAAACCATAGACATCATTATTGGAATTCCAAACAAGAATTTCCAGTACTTAATTGGTTTACGTTAGAATAAAAAAACATATCGCTCGTAGCCTCATTACAATGTTCGGTTTTCTTCTAGTTACATAATGTAAAATACGGTAATGAGATTTCAGCCATTGTGACAGCTGGGAACTTCAAACGTATATGTTTATTTCAAGAGTGCCAATTTGTCTGGGTACTTTCGGAATCAACCTTTATTACCAATACTGAATGCCTAAGAATGGATGGCCCAATAATACAGGTGAACCACAAAGCGCACTCTCTGGTGTCTATTCTACAAGGTTATGGCATTACATGACATATCAAAATAGTGTTTTAATAATATTGGTATTTAATGATATAATCAAAATCTTAGACTTTGTACTACACAAACATATCATGAAAAGTAAAATGAAAAAACCTTTTAAAAATCATTAATTTTAATGTATGCTACATAAAAATTCTAAGTATGTAGGAGGTATTGGAAAACCAGTATACATTTATCTGATTTAGTGCGCTTAGTAGGAGAATGTTAACTGATTTCTTTTTTATTATTTCCTCTATATCTAGTGAGGCTTGTCTAAATAGTTTGTCATTTGAAGAACATAATTGTGCAAAACCAAAGTAACAAATGTTTTATTCAAGTAAAAGAAAAGAAAGGAAAGAAAATATCAATAAACGTAACTGCAAAAAAATATGGAAAGAAAATGTATATTCACGAGATGATTCCCGGCTGCATGGGTACCACCATCTTGCTTGTTTCTCCCGTGAAACACCTTTGCTGTGTTTCGGAGAGAAGGGCAAGACAGGCAGTGTAATTACTGGCACCGAGACTTAACATCTTATGTCTCAGGATAGGCAACACATAGATGTGTTGCCTGGGCTCTTTTCAGGTAAACTAGTTTATGTTCATGGGGGATGTCGACCACTTACCATCAGGTGGTACGTTTGCCAGTTTGCCTATCCAACTAACATAAAATAACATAAAAAAAGAGATTTATATTGCAATAATAATGTGGCATTTGTTTATATTTACTCTGTTTCTAGCGGGACGTTAAGCAACAAATCGTTTTGCTTTATTTCATTCTCCAATGCCAGACTATTCGAACGTTTTATCTAAGTGGGTATAATTTTGTGGGTATCAATTTGGTCGATAAATTTTAGGTTAACACAGTAATCAAAGGGTTTCTATACATATTTATGAGCAATTATTCATGTCGCCTGTCTCTTTTCTATAGCTGTCTTTTTCTTTCGATCCAATCCTTGAACTTTTTTGAACATTTTTTTTAAGATACGTGTATTTGAGAGTTGTTAAATGTCGTTGCATCATTGCTTACTACATTTGAGCTACAATGATCAAATCAAAAGGAACAGGTCGTTGAATGAATTAAAGATATTGGGTTGCAATCATAAAAACAAACCGGAGACAAGGTACCCGCAGAGCTTTTTCTTTATGATTTTTTTTTGGTTTAAAGAAAAGAATGCTTGGGAAGCTATTCAAGAACGGAAGCTGAGTGTAAAGGACGAGTACCAAGGACTAATTTTATAAAAACCACCTCGCTTTTGAATAAGCTAATAATATAAACTTGGGTTTATGAACGATCTCCGAGTATGGACTAAAATAACGTAATTAAGTTGTTCCCGACCGGTATTCCGCGTAACATGGTGGTCACTAAAATATAACGGTCGCTTAATATTCTGCTTCGTGACTCTGACGCTTGAGAGCTATTTTTCTTTACTTATCTCAACCAACTTACATCACTCGACTGATGTTTGCTTCAAAAAACATATATACCTATATATTCAAGTACCATCGAGCATATAACCGGAATAGAGCGGCAATGGAATGTTTTGTATGAAAACAAATTCCGCTAAATTTGTGCTGCGACGCTGCGCCAGTTCTGCGCCGTGATTGGCCGACTGATGGTCATTGGTAATTGACCGATGGGCCGTACAGATCCCTGGTTGGTTGAATTGCTATTACGTCAGTGACAAATCACTGACCAGGTTCGGAATTATGACTCACTAGCTGTTGCCTGCAGCTTTGCCCGCGTTACTCAACTCTTATTAGTCACAGCGTGATGTTATATAGCCTTCCTCAATAAATGGAATATCTAACACTGAAAGAATTTCTCAAATCGGTCCAGTAGTTCCTGAGATTAGCGCGTTCAAACAAACAAACTCTTTAGCGTTATAATATTAGTATAGATTACTTTATTACTCTATCCGGTTATATGGTCGATGGCAAGTACTAACTTCATAATTTTTGGTGTATCTGATCGATTACTTATACAAAGTTGGAATTGGGATTATGAATGTAAGTGAAGTTAAACTGATTAAACATAAAATAAAAATATTTACAACTTTTAATAATAATAATAATATTATAATAATATCTATGGACGCTTTTTACACCACGTCAATCTGGTCGCGTGGTAAGTTCTCGAAGAACTTGTGTTACGGGTACCAGACAACGGAAATATATTTAATAATTTTGTACTATACATATATTTAAGATTTTTATTATATAATACACATATTTAATACACATTATGACCCAGGAACACAGAAAACTTTTTTGTTCCTGGCGGGATTCGAACCCGCAATCTTCGGGTGAGCGCCAACGCGCTAACCATTGAGCCACAGAGGTCGTTCACAACTTATTTGTGAACTTAATAAAAGTATAATTAAGGAAGTTAAATTAAGGAGCTAATTAAAATTGAATAGTTTCTTTAGGTTGTAATGCATACGCCATCCCGATCTTTTATTAAATAAAAATATACAAACTGTATTACGTTATATATTCGAATATACATATTTTATGAAAACGGTAAATTTTAGCCTCTAATTTATACGCACGTTTCATTAACATCCACTGTATGAATAAAGCATTTCTTATTTATCGGTATAGTTTCTTACATACCATTGTATATGATAAATGATCTAATCAACTTACAATAAAGCAATAAAAATGTGAAAAGCTAACATATAGATGAGAATTTATAAGACGAGGCAATTCTCACGGCTTGGACACCGGGTCCGAATCACGCGCTATAAATACTGTAAAAGATCGAACAATACATTTACAGCGTAAATATATCATCTATTGATTTATTCCTTTTATATTCATATTATAGGTTATTTGTCTTTGTTGATGAGTAATATAGTGAAAGCGGAAATTTTTAAGTCCTATGTTTATTTACGCTGAGGCTTAGTAGCTCTATATAAGCTTGCTAAGCTTTAAGCGAGAACTAAAATCTTCTCCTTTTTTTTGATAACGCAGAGAAATGAATTTCGCATGTAGCCAGCTTACCGGGGTAGGTTCTGACCCTATATGGGACTCGCACTTGGGAGTGCACTCCACGAACTAAAACACCAGAGCGCGCCTTCAGCAGCTGGATCTGTAGGCAACAGGATCACCTAGGCGGCAAAATCTTCGTCTCCTGTGAGAACGGGATGCAGTAATTTCTACAAAAGTACATAATTTCTACAAAAGTACATCCTACCATTTACTCATAAGTTAATAATAATTAGTAGAAATTTAGTAGTAAGTTACAGTAGTTTCTGTAATTTAGGTAAGTTACAGTAGTTTCTGTAATTTAGGTATATAAAAAGTGTTTATCTATGACGCATTCTCAACGTCTCTAAATTTGTCAACAAGTGATAGAATGGGATTGATCAATTTCCATTGGTCCTTTAACGGCTGCGATTGTATTATAACAATAGAGACAGAGAAAAGCATTTCTTGCCTTGATACCTTTCTAAGAATACATCATTGTATTTAAAATATTACAGGTAGAAATACCGACTTGAAAAAAAAATTAGCGCAAGGTAAATAAGATATAAGTAGTAGTGGATGTAACTAAGTAATTTCTTTATTTTCTCTATTTATTTATCGTTTGTTTAATTATATTATACAAATTGTAGGTAGTAACATCACCAAGATTTATTCCGTTTAAGTTTGAATTTAAGGCTTTAACCGATAATATATGTAAAATATAGTTGTTATGACTATTATAACCTAATTAACGACAACGTCATTATTAGTCAAAATTAAGACTGTAAAACGATTATAAATAAATACTAAAGAATATTTAAAAGTTTATGATACAAGTTCATTTACACTATGAATAAATATGAGGCTAGAGTAGGCTAGTTAATTAAAATATGCGACATATAACATTAAATTAAAACTTCCGCAAATCAGGCCTCGAAGAAGAGTTATTTGGAACTGTCCAAATAAACGAGGATGGCAAGGTACAGAAACATCCACAGAAACGATATGCTTCATGGTAGTCTATGACAGAGGGATAGAAAAGATTGGCGACGGGTATGCGAGAGTTGATGCTGAGTACCACAATACAAGCTTTTTCACGGGATAACGTCCCATAAGTTGATGAACGCCGGCTGCAGGCACGAAAAAGTGTCACGTTCCACCTGAGCCAATCGTGCAAGCGAGAGGCTTAAGGTTCAACAAGTCGACGGCGCCAAATCTAACTAAATGAATGCATTGAACCCGACATAGTACGCGAACATGTGTGCTAGAATTAAATGCACAATGATTCATTCATAAAACGATCTTTTAGCAAAACAGTTATTATAGAAAAACTATTAAGTGTACCTTTAAAAAAAAAAAAAACAATTTTTGAATAACTAAACCATGTCTGTACGGGCTTTATTTTTGAGGTTTCGTACTCAGTATACCATTTATTTTTGCTCAAAGTTGGGCTAAAATCAGAGTTGAAATACGAAAGTTGTATTTTTTAAATATATACTTTTTTTAACGATTTTGGGTACATACAGACATAGATAATGACGAGATCAATTAAAATTATCCTTAGTTTTTGATGGTTAATGTCAAACATTGTAGTAATTACTGTTATTTAGTCTAGTCGGGGCAGACATTTAAATAGAAAAAAATCCGGGGAGGGTTTTTTCTTAACGTCGGGGGGGGGGGGGGGTTGGGAAGTATAAATCTCGATTTTCTAACTAATCCCGGTAAGGATTCGCCGCCATTTTGTTTTAAAGTTCCGCTGCAGTGTAGACATAAAACAGAGCACTTGAAGCCCGCTTTACGGCAGCCGCACATCTTTCCGCACTTGGATTTGCATTTGCAGGAAATTAATTTGAGCAAAGACTCCGGTGCTGGGTCAGCGATGGTTGTAATCGGTTCCAACCCACGATTTGTTTTCTTCCAACCCCAATCCGTTGCGAGCATTAAGTGCGAGAACCAAAGTTGAAGAAAATAAAATTCCACCCATTACGATTTTTTGATAAACTTGATAGTATAACTTTGGATACCATCATTTTTGCTCTAAAGTTAAAAATTAACGAGTTATTTCAGAAAAACGAATGAACTTTAAAACAAGATGGCGGCGAACCCTCTACCGGGATTAGTTAGAAAATCGAGATTTATACGGCCAACCCCCCCGACGTTAAAAAAAATCGCCCCCCGGATTTTTTTCTATTTCAGGCTAGTTTTATGTCTGCCCCGACTGGACTATGCGTTTGTATAGAAAGATGAGCGACTTGTGTAAAAGCGTTCCGGCTTGTTACGCATTATGACGTTATCACGAAAACTTATCGGTCGACTTTACAGGCAACATTTGTAGGTTTTTTTGACATTGGTGATTATTATTCACACGTTGTCCGGAGAAAGAGGTAAGAAGTGGTAATGAAGTTATTCTACCGAAAAATAGTACATATCTGAATTTTTTTTCGGATGGATCTATGCTAATGGCCCGAAGGCCCTAATGCTTCAACGGATTAGTGTGAGCCCATTCGGCTCACTTTTGATTGGGGGGTTGCCCCCCGCCTACCGTGCAGTCTGTGACCACACGGCCTCCTGGCGTCGGTTGTGACATATCTGAATTCTGAACTATCTATGCAAGCGAAGCCGTGGATATATACTCGTAAAACATAAAAGATCTTGGATGTAATGGGTTACCTTTATTTTCTTGGTTAGTTACCTGATCGTTTTTAGTACTAAAGATTAGGTATTTAATATATATTTATAATAAACTACTTTTATAACTATTGAGACAACAGTCGTAATAGTAGTAATTTATAGTGAAGATCTTAACGATTGGTCAGAATCTCTGTGAGAATCAAAATTCGTATCAAGAGGTTGGATTAGCTCGGTACTCGTGGGCTCGGGCATCCATCCTTACGCACCCCGCGGCTATAAAGGTGCGCCATAAACGAGTCTCATTTTATGACCATTTGACGATGAACATTCTCGAAGCCTTTCTTAGGACTGTCTATTGTGTGCGTGACCAGTCCACATGCTATTCATTTATCCGTATGAGCGTAATTTTTTTTACCGATTCGTTTGAAATATGCTATATATATTTGCCGATTTTATTTAATACTTTTTGGACGGATTTTACTCTTCGTCTTCGTTCTTTTATAGTCTAATACCATCGATAATCGGTTTTAGATTATTCGTTTCCGAATCGTGCTCATAGAAAGTAGAGGCCTGGGCTATCGTTGGAGAAATCTGTAATCTCGACAATGCTGTATCAATATTCATGCTTTCGGTCGCGACCCCTACTATTTGCATAACTGCGCATTGCATTCTCCTGGTTGCAACTGTTCTATTGTTTTATGATCTAAATGACCACGCGATATGGGGAGAGTCACGATAAGGATAGACGTATATAGCTCGATTTCGTATCAATTATACTTTATAGTTCTACTTTAGTTATTATCATGCGAGATGACGTATTGAGTGGGCGTTTCACCGGTGGGTAAACATAAAAATATGTAACGATATTTAATATTGATACATATTTACATGTGTTTTTATTACTATTGATAAATTAACATTTCGAGAAACTTTCGTATTAATATCTTAATAGATATTAATTTACGATATAACAAATTACTAAAATAGATAGCACATAAAATATTGATCAGGAAAATTTTCAGGAAAAATTTTCATATCTTTTCTGTTGTGATATTGTTTTCTAATGTTTGTGCGAATTTCACTCATTATAATGAAACAATTTTTACGGATTTTATCGCGGTTTATTAAGATTTTCACAAGCCAGACATTTCGGATACTTTACTACAAGTCTTCCCGTGACTATGGTTGCTGTAAAGTATCCGAACCGTCGCCCCCTCGGGCTTGTAAAAATCTTAATAATAGATACGCGATAAAATCCGTAAAAATTGTTTCATTTTCTGTTGCGAGTCTGGATGTTGTAGTATTTACTAGAAAAATGTATTAAAACTTACATCATTATATATAAATATCATCGATCAACGCTAAAACATTTCATGACCCATTTGTAATAATAATGTTTATGCCTTTAAATATAATTGCTGCACTAGCGTGTATTAGTCGTGCGATTTATGCTTATCTGACGACTTTTACGTCTTCCTGGCTAGTCCTGGTATGTGGCCATCTTTCATTACATCTCTTTATTACGTAGGAATTTAAAAAAATGGTACATTTTTCCATCATCATCATCTGGTATCAATTGTACTTATATCATTTTTTTGACGCACTGCTTTATGCATGTAGCCAGGACCTGGGGTAGGCTCCTGATCCTATGTGAGACTCACACTTGGGCTGCGTATACCCAAACTAAAACCACTGCGAGCGCCTTTAGCCACTTTTTGAGGGTCCGTTCTTCACCCGCGGGGGAGGCCTCGTCGGCCGCTTCCTCTCTCATCCGCTCGGTGGCCTCTTTCTGGGACATTACTGCCTCGCCGAAGAAGACCATCGCCGTCCAGTCCCCATCGTCCTCGAGCATCGTGGTGATGACCCTCGGCAGAGACAAGTCCCCTCCGATGACTGATATTAGACTGCGACGCAGCGCCGCCCATCTCGGGCACACCTCGATGATGTGCTGGGCAGAGTCCACCGCCACACCACAGTCATGACACACTGTTATCGGCTCCTTTTGGGCCGTCCAGCACAAGTAATCACCAAAGCAACCATGCCCGGTGAGCATCTGTGTCAGACGGAAGGAGAGGGGCTTGCACGTTCGGCATTGAGGAACGGAAGCAGAGCACCCGTTAGGCTTTTGGCATATGACTGCCGCATCAGGTGCTCTCCCCACCTCCGCATTAACGCCTTTTTTATGTCATAAAAGGCAACCAAGCAGTCGGAGCCTTATGGTGACTACGGACGCCCATAGACATAATAAATATTTGGTATAAATACCAAAAGTTTTGCAGATGCGTTACCCTCCTTTTCCCTATCCCCCCAATGGGCCACCGGACTCACAAACCGCACGAAACGCGACAGCATAGCTGTCACTTGATGCCGGTGTTATGCGAACGAGAGTTACCACACTGGTCGTGCCGGCCCAATTCGGCTGCAATGCAGTATGGCACTACCTCTTACAAAGGGCCTTCTGCTCTAGTCGGTGAATCCTGTCCAACGTAAGGTTTTCGCCGAGAGCCCTCATAGCAATGCGTCTCAGCAAAAACCTCCGCCACGAGGTCCCACGGGGGTTACCGACAAGGGCAGTGGCTGCCGCTCACGATACCATACGGTACCCCCAAATCAGTCTTACGGACGCAGCGCAGCGGGACCTTATTCCTATCAACTGCATTTATCTCAATGTCATCTTTTTTTTCTATATATATCTGCTATAACTGTCCAACCATTTTTTCCTTAGCAATCGGTAATTTATATGGCTCCCAACAAAGACACTTAGCCTGGAAGTCATATAAGGAGGATCTCTCCCACTGCCCCTCTCTAAATAAATCGTTATAAAATAATACTCGTTGTACCGATAATTTCCATTAAGCCTTTAATCATATACGCATGGGACCATAAATTAGCCTTAATGGTCACTAAAAGTGGAATTTATCTAAATATTTACAGCTTTTGCAAAAAATCAAATATATTTCTTTCCTTTTGAACACTTAATATAAAAAATTAGACAAACTGCTTTTTGTAAAATTTGTATCCTTTATACAGATTTCTGTTATTTTACAAAAATGTAATTCTTACTTATCAAAATAATTTGAGCAAAATATTTTTTTTTCTACATTTGCCATTATGGTTAATGCTCTCTTCTTTGATTAATTATATTTCGTTATAATTAGTTATGTGAGCGACGATGGTATTGTGGGCTCGGCCTCTTGAGTGAGAGCCGAGAGTATGTAAGTAATAATATTCTGAATTGAAAAATATATATTATAATGATGAATCAGAAGGTTATGTAAGAAATTATGCTAAGCATCATTGTTTTATTTTTTTTAATAAAAGGCAAATAAAGGCATTATCGGCCTAAGCGTCTTTATTGTCGTCCGCAAACGTTTTCTTATTCCATATTTTGAATATAGGCGGTGATAGGCAGCCGGATATTATTTAGAATTTAAATTTAGAAAATCTGTTCTTGATGAGATTCGAACACGCGTCTCTTGCGTGTAGTACCAGAAAAGTTTTATCGATTTTAAAGCTGGTTTGAAACCTTTTCTCAACAATTTTATAGAGTGATAGTCATAAAAATACAGTTACTTAACCAGACATCATAAAATATATAATTGACACTTCTAACAAGTCGATCTTAATGTTGAAATACTCAACACTCCCATTTTATTACTTCCGATGAAAATAAATATGTGTGTCATCGTTTTTGTAAGTTAATAACAACTAATCATAGGATTAGTTATTTCAATACAAGGTATATGATTTATTTTTGTATTTTTTTAAATTTATAAGGAAAGGATGATATTAGAAGGATGTGATTTTAGATGTGGAAGACAATAAAAGGGAGAGAGAGATAGAGAAAAAGAGAGAGAGAGAAAATAATAGAGATAAAGCTCGGCCCTACAAACTTTTATCTCTTTATTTAACCACTTATAATAATTTGTAATTTGAGTTTAAATTAATTTGATTCTCTCAGAGAGTATAAATAATGCTGAGCTCTGTAAACTGATGACGATAGCCCCGTAGAAGCGTTTTTGGTTAATCAAAGATCTGCAGTTTGCTGTTTGTGGCAATCTGTGCAAATTAACCGTGATTTAGTTTATATAGTGTTTACTTAATTGAGCTAATCTTTTGAGCGATGCAGGTTCTATATCAGTACGGTGTTAGTTTATGGGTACAATGTATTTATTCTTCCCTGGCGTTGATTTAGATTTGTAGCTGTATCGGGATTAATAATAATTATTTCATAGATTATGTCAGTCAGTGTTAACGTAGCACTCTAACGATGAAAGAATTATTAAAATTGGTTTGAGTTAATTCGTAACCAAAAAATAAACAAATTTTCCCTGCCTAAACCTGCCCTAGTTCATAACAAAGACGACAGTGAAAACCATATCAAAATCCGTTGAGTGGTTTAGAAAATATCGATGCATAAAGAGACCAACACAAAAAGCGACTTCAATTTATACTATGTAAAATGTTTTATTTTTATATGAAAGATAACCAAAGATACGCATATATAGGATATACAGTAGTAGTTTTTGCTGAATTGTTGTGAGATTAATTATCGATTATACGAGATACATTTATCTGCAATAAGTCTAGGTATATCTATCCCCCCTAGAAAAAGAGTCGGTAATCCAGCACTAACTTAATAAACTTAGTGAGGCATTGGGCAAATCTGCTTTGTGATGGAGTAACGGAGATGAGCTTTTGCTCAAACTTACTTACTTACCTTATGGCTTGTGCCTTAAGGTTGGATATGAAAGTTGTTTTGTATTCAAAACATGAAAGGTATGTATTGAAATAAGATTTATTTTTTTATTTTCAGAAAAATATTTAGCTCCTTCAAATTGAGTGGCTGACGAAATTAGTCCATATAGCAATTATACGTTTATAGCTGTTCTCATTTTCTGATAAGTAATGAGATAAGAATAGAAGTATTGGAAGACGATATGCTTAAAACCTCATTATCTTCAGCCACTCGATTAAATATTTCCACTATGAGATGAGGTATCTACCTACTTTTTGAACATACTCTGCTCTGTATCTTGTTTGTGAGAATTACTTTTTACGACTCTTTCAATGTTCAAAAAATATTGTTTTTAATAAACCTTTCAAATAAGAAACAATCATCTATTAAATTATTATAATTTAATTTAATTTTATAAAAAATTACCACCGTAATTATCTTAATTTGTTGTGTGAGCTTGTAAAAGCTATTTGTGTGTGCCTGCGCGCGTGTGTGTGTGTGTGTGTGTGTGTGTGTGTGTTTAGATTATGATATTAACATATAATTAATGACCAAATTAAAATTACATGAGCCTTGTCTGACATTTTACACCTTTGGAAAAAATAAACCAAAGTTTATTTTGTGCTCGTAATAATATATCATCGGGACTTTATAAAATATTAAATGATTTTACAGTTTATTATTCATATTAATTAATTTCACTATTGACCAATAAATAAATATGTTACTCGTATATTTTAATAATATTATAATAATATTGTCTTATTAAAAATCATCACAAATATAACGGCTTGAGCTTTTGAAATCGAATATTCTTTCTTTTTTCACATTTTTTACGGAAAAAAACGTGAAAAAGCTATTTATAACTCGTCTTTAAGGGAGAGTGAAGTTCGCTACCCCCGTTGAGCCAGTCTCTCCTTCATCTAAATTCTAAACAGTGGACGTATGTTCGTTTTATATGTTAGTTCTACCATTTGATAACTTGTTTATATTTCACCTGGGACTAGACCAGGCAACTCATTCGCACATACTCTCACATAGACTCCCCAGGCGGGTATGTGGTGTGGGACTCGCTGCGCCCGAAAGATGGTAAGGTGGACGGCAGCTTTACCCGCTAAAATCCGGCCAGTGTCACCAATGCCGCCCTTGGAGAGATGCCTCGGATCTGTTGAGCAACACAGGGCACCTCGACGGCTAGTTAGTCCCCCAAGGAACCGACGCCACCTCCACAGAGAGGTTGTCCCGCACCACACCAAACATCGGGACAGTGCTATATATATATCCTATATCTCCCTTGCTCTTTTGTCGCCTCTTATTATAAGAGGGGTGCAAAGAGCAGCTCCCACAGTTCAATTGGCTTCGCCCAAGGTGCTAGGTTCTACTGAGTCCCACCGCCACGACAAGGCTTGAACCTTGGTGAGGACGCGTTGCCTATCCTGAGACGTAAGGGAGTAACTCTTGGTACCAGTAATAAGGTACACTGCCTGTCCTGCCCTTCTTTCACACAGCAGGCAAAGCTGTTTTACGAAAGAAATAAGCAAAATGGTGACTGTCAAGGCGCGCGGCATCGCATCTCTATAACATCGATATTCGATTGAGTTTCACACAAACAAATTCGTGGCAATGCAAATGGGTTATAAAATATAAAATGGGTGGCCTAATAGAAGTGTACAGAGATCGTTTTAATAATGTATCCATGGAGGACGTTTTAATAACATTGTCGTTGTAAATCACGTCGAGATATTGATCGTAAATAAAGTTGCGCTATGACAAAGTGCGTAAGTCATGCGGCCGGTAAACCGATACTACGTACGTGTTATATTCACCACTACTGGGCTTTTTTTAATGCAATGTATGTAATTAATTTAACAGCATTCTAAGTTTCTTTTTAATTATTATAATATTTTCAGGAAAAAACATTTCGATGTTATAATATTGACTGTCAATTCCACACACACATAACGTTAATAAATATTTTCTTAGTTACAATTTATTTTATTACTTAAAAGTGATTTTATTTTTTATAGCCTTGACGAAGGTTTTATAGAATAAATCAATTAAATTTTCAAGTGCGGAGAGAAAAAAGTAATTTTTAGATTTTTATTAAATTTATTATGAAAAGTATTTTTTATTTATTTAATTGTTTTTAAAATATCTACGCCACTTTGAATGACAGTGAGAAATGTTTAAAGTGTTTTTTAATTGATATGTCGTTTGTTGTTTGACTCACCATCTGACGGCGGGCGCGGGTTCTGTTTCTATGGGGCAATTCATTATATTGATTCTCATACGGTTTCCTATCCGACCGACTTTATGTTCTAGCCCTAAACGCGAAATTATATCATAAACGTATAAAACCCCGGCCGATATTATAATATCATCTTCATTAATCTTATCTTGAAAATTTTTTTGCACTTTTGGTTTGCATTGGTTTTTGCACTACAATAAAATATATAATATATAAAATATAAAGTATAAAATATCCCGTGATTTTATTTTTATTATTTTTCTTATGTTTTAAATTATTATTTTTATTTAAATTTATCAATAGATCTTTTTGCATGATATATTCATTCTAATTTGAAGATGAATGAAAATTGTAAACTGCGCTTTATAAAGGAAACGAAGTTAATAAAGATTTTTTTTATGTCATAAGCAAACGACAAGTCGGAGCCTTATGGTACCGACGCGCCCCAAATTGAAAAATTGTAAAATCTTGCTTCAATAATTGGGCTTGAGCTTCCGGAGATTAGCGCGTCCAAACAATTAAACTTACAAAGTCTTTAGCTCTATTACTTTTATTAGATTTACTGTCAAAGTAATAGTAATTACAAAATAGTACATTTCTATACGATAACAATGATTACACGCTTCATTAGCCATGCGCCATAATCTCGGGTTATGTCACTACAGACAGACGAACAGGTTTCCGAAGTATAATGTATTCACCAGCGAGCGCCGGCTAACCAATTTGTCGCAGCTCGGTTCTCTATTTGTCCCGTCACAAACTCAAATATTTGAAGTGAACGCTCTTTTTAGTGGATGAAGATTGTTTCGATACTGTTGCGATCTAAAACCTCAAAAACAAATCTTTGGACTGTGTTTTTTCTGACTGTAACTAAGAATTCAATTCAAGGTAAGCTCTAGACCAGCGTTTCCCATTTGGTGGGTCGCGACCCGCCCACGAAACCTCCGGCCCAGGGCCTCCTTGCTTGACTGATGAGAGAAAAGAGCAAAAAATAAGCAGGTTCATACTTTTAACTAATTATTGTTTTCAGGGGGTTTAATTTAGTGAGCCATGAATGCCGTAGCAGAACAAAGTTTGGGAAACGCTGCTGTACTATCTAGGTATAAGAAGCGAGGAGTCCTGTATGTTTCTTTGGATGTAGTATTGTCGCAATTAACTTCAGTGAATGATATTTCTGCCTCAATCCACTGTTAAACATGATAACATGTTTAACAGCTTCAAACAAAAATCGGATGGCATTGTTGAAATGCATTTGTTTGATGAATAAATACGTTTCTTTCGTTTTTGTGCATTCTGTAACAAACGACAGAACAGGCACTGATTTTCTCACTCTGAGACCTGCCTTAGGTCTGATAGGGAAGGCATCGAAGAGTGTGTGCCTTTTTTATTATATTAATGTGTCTAATGATTTTATATATTATGTACTTACATAATGTAACAATAAAAAATAGTGTTGAATGTTTATGAAGCTAATAAAAAGTTATTTGATTGTAAAAAGCAAATTAATAACATAAAATTCCCACTATATTAGATAAAAGCTTTTTATTTTAAAATTAAATTTTAAATTTAAGCTAATTACTTTTATAATTAAACTACTAATTGAAAGTTGTTATTTTTACAATATGTATAAATGTTTGAGGATTATAATATTTGGGATATTTTTTTTGGAAATCCATCATTTAAAATATGTAATTTGCTGGAGTAGGTATAACAAAACAGACAATTTGTATAAGATAAATATGGTCAACTAGGCGTACCCTGCGGTTTCACGCGCCATTTTTTTTAGTATAGAGTAAGTTATAAAATATTTGTGGCCTATCTCCTAACGTTATATCAACTCTAGAGAGATTATTTATTTTTATTATTGAGTATATATTATTGAGTCGAAACAACATTAGGTTCGTTATCTACTTTCCAACAGTTATAGTTCTCGAGGTTCAGCGTTAAGATTTGAACTTTCTAGACTCAAGACAAAAGAGATGTATGAAAACCATTTAAAATGCATTAATAAGTACAGTTTGTAACTAAGAATTCCTCCAGCGTGAGAACTGCCAGGGCTCACGTCAAAATTATTCAAAATACGTCCGATCCACGTCCTTGATGCGTGACTAGTGAACCAACAGTCCATACACGTATTCGCACCGAGATTGATATAAAAATACCTTATAACGAACACTTGGAATAATGATAGTCTATTACAGGAATCTATAGTCTTTAATTTTCTGTCTACCAGAAGATACAATCTTGTGCGTATTTTTACTCGATATCGTAGTCATAGTAACAACAAGAAGTAATTATAAATAAAATAGACCCAACGGACATTGACCTGTACAAAGCATTTTGAAGTAGACCGAATTGTGAATCTAAACCGTTCTTCCACTTGAAAAAGCAAAAAATGGTCAAAATGGCTCCAGTCGCTTAGGAATTCAATGATATATACACGCACAGAAGAATTACATATATAAAGATAAACCGCGATAATATCCGTTTTTTATGTGATAAGGAGGCAATCGAGCAGTCGGAGCCTTATGGTGACTACTGACTCCAACCAAAAGTTATGGAGATACGTTGCCCTCCCCTATCCCCCCATGGGCCAACGGAAACTCACAATTGCACGAAACGTGTCAGCATTGCTCTCACTTGACACCGGTGTTATGTGAGCGAGAGGTACCCCCGGGCGTGCCGGCCCAATTCAGCTGCATAACAGCATAGAACTACATTCTACTAAACCTCGTTACAGTTTCAATATAATGACTGAAATTCGCGTACAAAATTGAAAGAAATATGATACAGTGTCCTACAATAATAAGAAGTCGTAGTACGTTTGCCAGTTTGCCTATCCAACTAACATAAAAAAAAAGTCCTAAAAAATGTGGTATACCATCATTAAGGTGATACAAGAAGATTATTTTAGAGGTTCAATTGCAATTCAACAGAAAAACGTATTAATAAAGTTGGCTAGCTGATGCAGCGGTCAGGTCAGGCACACAGAGATCGCGCATTTGAATCTAAGTGCAGATAATTTGTATGACGTATATGTATGTCTAAACCGGGTTATTTATTAAATATATTTCCGTTCCCAGTGCCCGCATTCAAGTTCTCGCAAGCTTAATACGGGCTAGGTTAACTAGATGATTATGAAATATTATTTCAGTGGGTACAGGAACGTGGTAAAGGATCGGCCGTCTTGGCGTTCATTGAGGGAGTTGTTCAGCAGTGAGCGGATAGCGGCTGATGATGATGAACTAAACTCCACATGTTCCTCTCCTCCTCCTCTTCTCCACACACTCCACTCCACAAAAGAGGTTTTTTTTGTGAAGGGCTCCTTGTCCATATTGGCTTATTACTCGTAGATCTTTACACTGCCTGTACACACTATTTTATAAGTATAGCCTGACCAGAAATATATAAACCCTGCATTGGCGTCGCCACTGTAGCTTTTACATATAATCCATAGTATAGTCCATACAGAAATTAGTTCCGAAATTTTCCAGACTATGGCGAGGGTTTTTATTTTTCTGGTCAGGCTATAGAACACTGAGGGTGTTTGGTGGAAAAATAAACAACATGGTGGTTCCTATGCAGGTGTCCTCAACACACAAACCACATCCTCCTATCAGCAAACTATTAGCAATAGAAAAGTAGAATATAATGAATAAATAAAGATATAAAGTATCATTAATATAGCAAAATAAACAAATGTAATTAAATATTCAGTGTAATCCTTTACGTATTTAAGCAACAAAATTATTCCGTAATTTCCCTAACAATTTATCTACGTAAAATTTTGATAACGTATTATATATGGCCTTTTTATTAACAGTTAAGATAACAATTTCAATTTTGTTAGTATGAATAATCAAATAATGTTGGTGGAGCAGAGTAGGTAAATTTTATTCGTTGAATATGCAAGCCTTTGGTATACGTGCGGCGAGATCCAGTTTGCCTTTCAGGTTACATTGTAACTGTATTGAATTAGTCTTTATAAAAAGGGGACATTCGTCCGATAAATTGCCGTAATAAGCGTGAAGCGTTGCTTATAGATGCAAAAGAAGTTTTTTATTAACCTATAATGAAATAGATTCACGAACGATTCAACGAAATTTATATACATATATTGCAATTTTAATAAGTCCTCTTTTGAAATCATTTGATTTTTGGACAAAAATTAATTAGTGTAAGTGCCGAACTTTTGATTTCACTATAAAGAAATATGTGTTAAGTTCATTCTTGTTTCACAATTTGAATTGTATGCGAGTGGCGAGGGATCGATCGCCTTGGCGTTTATTTAGAGAGGCCTATGTTCAGCTGTGAACGGATAGGTGCTGCTGATGATGATGATGATGAAAATTATTTGAGGCATCGACCCTTAGATCCTAAAGATCTTATACTTCTATGGGGCCCGTGGTGGATGTCTTGTCAGGCGGTCAAAACATTTAGTGGGAACAAAGTGAACGTTAGTGTAGACAACACGTTACAGTTCAAATAAAACGCCCCGGCGCGTAGGATCGCCTATAAACATAGTTTTTTTTTACATTTTGTACCATCTGTACAAAAGACGCTTGACTGTAATATATTTCCATAGAAAGTAGAAAAACAACTTGCCGCATGTAAAGAAAATAGGTTATGTTATTCAGAACCGACTTTTAGATCTAATGTTGATAACGATTTCCAATACTAATTAAATAACATTATTGAAATTAATAGATAACCATCTTTGGAATGTCTATGGTGTCGCAAAAAGATAATGATTGGTCAGGTGTTCTCACGTACATACAAAAGACCCATTGGTAATCAATAAATAAGTATTTTATTATGCTACTTAAAATTCTATTACCAAGAATTATGTAAATTAACAGTCTCTTTTTGCTTTTTTAACTACTAATATACCCCTACCGTATGAGATACCATATATATCACAGATAGATGCGTAGATGTTACTTTATATTTCATCACGGCATTTCACATATGACCAACCATCTTAAGAACAAGCCCGGCTCAATCACATTCTTTGTTCCTCATCGGAATCGATTTGACGTTGATCAAAATCGATTCAAATTCGATAATGGAATTGATATGATGTAAGAGTTCGCGAGGGTACGGGTACATAATTAGTTGTAAGGAAGCCGGGTAGTTAGTGCAAGGGGCGGGATGTCGTCGTAGCGATAAATCATAAGTGTGTTGCAGACGCTGGGCGTATAGGGGGCGGGGCGAGTGATTTTTAAACGGTTTTTTGAGTAACTCATCGGCCAATGCCCGAGTAAATTCTGGCATCCTTTTCTGGTGCCTCGTCAACGTGGCGACACTTTTTCGCTAATTAGGTGAACCATCATTAACGGCAATTTTTCGGACAAATATCAACGAAAATACCTACTACTTACCCTCCTAATAAAGCATTCGGCGATCACGCTGTTATACGTTTTATCATAAACCGCTGTGAATCGTTAGTTATAGTATTTAGCGTTTAAGTAATTAGAAGATTAGAGGCACGTTAAACGGTTCTGCGTTTAAGATTTTGTTGTCACCCTACAATTACTAATTAATAAGCCGAGTCGCCGAGCACAGGTATGTTTCGGGTCCCGGCCTGTATTTGCTCTCGCGTGCTTGTTTTTGTGTAGTATCCTCTCTATTGTTCTCTGTCGTATCACAACATGTTGCCCTTAATTCGTTCTCACTGCCTTATGAGCTTTGAATACTGATTGCTATCAGCATTAGTACAATGTACTTATATAAATTAAAGAATATTAATATATTTGTTATGAGTTTCTATTAATCATCATTACTTATGCGTAATGTATATCCGTTCACAAGGTTTCCCATATGTGAACACTTTTATTGTAACAAGAATAGTAAACCTTGATCTTAAATTGATCCATATAATCCGATTTTATTTTGCGAACGCGTAACTCGTTTATTACACGCTGTATCCTGCTTTAGGCCATTTCGATTTTAACACCTTTTTTACCAATACCACGTTTTTTTATAAACATAGCTAAGTAAACTGATAGACAAACTATCTATACGTATAAAGGTATATAAATATTATATACAGACATGAACATGTTCTTCATGCGCATTTTTTGTAGGTCTTTTGCAGAAAAACTTACCATGCCTTGCCCAATTCGAGACAGCATTATGTATAAGACATTGTATTAGTATTTATTAGTTTATTTAACTTCCATTATACAAAATGCCAGTACATTGTATATTCTGTTCGTACTAATGTACCACTAAGTTACTTCTATATAAGAGAGAGAGGAAGCGAGCAGTTGGTAGCCATGGCCACGGGTACTTCGCAAAAAGGCAGCATACGTTTTATGCCACGCGCCTGTCTGCATGGGTACTACAATTCGACTTATTTTTTCTTACTTTGTTTTGGGAAAAAGGCAAGCAAGTTTTGGCAAGACCTCATTTTTATTATTTGCACCAAGACTTATCATTGGAATCTTAAGATAGTGTTAATAATGTAGGAATGAAAGTGCCTAGGCATTGCACAATGGGTGAACTAATTATATTTATGGGCAACGTTAATTACTAAAATAGCATATGAGCCGAAAAATCATTGTTCTCGTCAGCAGCCCTTAAACAATGATATCGGACGTCGGTTATCGGAAGGGACTTGTCTCTGCGGTGATGACGCTCGGCCATCATCGCGATGCGCGGCGACTACGAGTCCTAGACGGCGATGGTCTCTTTCTGCGAGGCAGTAATGCTCCAGAAGGAGGCCGACAAGCGGGTGAGAGAGGAGGCCACCAAGGAAGGCCTCCCCCCGCAGGTGACGACCGGAGGTGCATAGGAGGCGCTACTTAGTTCGCCTCCAGTAACGCTTCTTGTGCTCTGTGTCAGATCAATGGGAACCTAGCCCAGTTAGGCACGTCGCAGGTACTGTTTAGTGGCGGCCGGGCAGTCCCTCCTTACGAGTAGTCTGGCTTTCGCCGGGGTAGGCAGCCGCTATGATGATCTGGTTGCCTGCAGATCCGGGACTCTCAAAAAGTGGCTGGAGGCTTAGTTTTAAGGTTTAAGTTAGAAGGTTAAGTTGGGTAGTGTATTCCCAAGTGCGACAACTTGCTTGACAGTTTGTGGGGACAAAGGTCCAAGAGCCTCATCCGAGGTAAACCTGGATCATGCGAAAGTATTAACGTGTGTCATAAAAAAGCTCTAAAACGATTATAAATCTTTAAAAAGTCAATGCGTGGGAAACATATCCATTCACCTTTCTTTTGACAAAAATTTTGTCCCTAACGTTGTTATTGTGAAAGTCTTTCACAATCTTGATATGGGTTTTATTTAACAGGAAAACTTAAGTTTCGTGTTGGCGAGACCTCATTTATTAAATCGAATGTAAATTTTAAAGTCCATAACAGTTCAAATGCTCGTGATTTCTTTGGGAGGCGTTACTATCTACATATTTATAAAAGAGATAAAAAATTCAAAACCTGTTTCTTGCCAGTCGCTTCTAACAAGAATTTTCGGCTCACACAAAAATAAATACTGTTTACGAAACATGAGAATCCAAGCTACTGCTAATTTGAATTTGTTCAGAATATTTGAGTTATTAAGGTTTCTTTTTGAATAAATAACAACGGCAGTTAATTCAGCTTATGTTTGAAATGAAAAGCCATATGACAGTATTTATTATGACATTCCCTAGTAAAGTACAATATTAATTTTATCCGGGATTAACTTCGGTGCCTTCACTATATTTTAATTATTCAAGATATTTGAGAATATGTTAAACATTGATTAAACATTTAAAATGTGAAGTTGCTCGTAAAAGTAGGATGCTGTAAATTAAGAACTCAATATTTACGATACATTCGTTGGGAAGGTAAAAAATGAAATCATAAAATTTTGCCTCCAATAACTTAACTATACAGAAGTTTAATGTTAATGATCAAGTGGCCTTGGGAGATAAATCTGCCTGCTAAGTAGATTACAAAATTATTATAATAGTAAGGCTTGCTTTGACTTATCAAAAATTGTGGTATTTTATAGTTTTGGTAATAACACAAGGGTAATACATATTGTGTTAAGTAAAAAAGATCAAGAGAAGGCATCTAACTCTTACAAGGTATATGAATGACGGGCATTTTGTGAGTTGAAATTTTGTAAAGATGACAATCTTAAATCTTTTTGAAACATTAAGCTTCAACAAAAATCTTGTTTAAACAGATGCTATTTTAAACAGAAGATAATTTCTTTTGTTGCTACTTTAAGACTTTTTGCGTTAGAGTAAAATGTATATTTGCGAAGATAATTTTCTCGTCACCCGCCGTAATATGATCCTTGCGTTGCGCTTTATTTGTCCTCCGTACCTGAGTAATAGCTCAGATACCGGCTATCTTACTTAGCGCACTCGAGGTGATTTTTACAGCCGCGCCAGCAACATTACAAGTTCTTAGTATCGCAGTTGTAAAGTAAACCATGAAGGTGTACAGTTAATTTAAATATCAACAGCCGTACTCACACTTTATTACGTCGATAACTTTCGATTTACACATGTTATATATACTTTTATGTATCTAGTAACAATGTTATCGAGTTGTTTTAAAACTTATTTATATTTGTACCAATAAATATGTAAAACTAATTAAACTTCAAGACAGTTATGCTAAAGAATATCGTGTCGATAAATCATTTAATTGTTACCCGCTAAGAGTGCTATAACTCAAATGTCATTTTATACTTATATTGGTGTGGTACTTAAATGCGGGCGTTTTAGTAGGCACAATGCCGGCGAGGCGAGATCGCGGTTCTAAGAGGTACCATGAAAAAGGAGAAAGACTCGATAGTCCTTCACCGGCTTCACTGCCCACACGCCAACCTGTGGCCACTCAAACGATCGTATTCCTTAAGATAAAAAACTGTGGAGTCGATGTATTAATTTTAATTACTCTGTTTGTTGTTTTTTTAAATAGAAATACAGCACAGTTCATGTATACTACATAAACTGTGAATAGTCATCTTACTATAATATGATGCCATAATAGTTTATTTAATTTTTTTTATAAAATACCTAATCAATAAAAAACAGAGATCACTTATCCCTTTCCCTTCCCACTTCAAATACCTAAGTGCATTCATTACTTAGGCATTATGAGTCATATAATAGGATACAGACTTCACCTTTTATGATTTTTTTCCCATGCAATAATAAATTACTTAGATCCGAAACGATATAAGTAAAAAAAAACAACTCACAAGCGTCTCCACCCCACTTAGTCCAACAATGACACAGCATTAAGTTTGAAGAGATACTTGGATTCTTTAGAAGTTAACTTGGAGCTGCGCTAACGAGGAACAATTGCGGTGGAGATTTTTTATAAGATCAATATTATTACTTCTCCGTTTCTATTACTTATTGTATATAATGAAATTAAACGTACAATAACTCCAACTCTTGGTACAAAAACACGGTATGTATAAATGTACAATAACACCAACTCTTGGTATAAAAACACGGTATGTATATATGCTGACGTTTATTCAGAGATTTAAATTCTGTTGGTGCTTTATCTGAGTTTCCTTTTTTTTATATTTTAAAAATGTATTATTTTCCTGCTTATTTCTCTGCTTCGTATTTCGGAGAGAAGCAGGACAGGCGGTATAATTACTGGTTCTGAGACTAATCCTAAGTAATAGGTTAGCTCTAAGTGAACTCGTTACTGTTCATGAGCGATGCTGACCACTTACCATCAGGTGGTACGTCCCATTTTCCTATCCAACTGACTTAATTTCTTTTGCGAGCTAGGCCCAATAATTGTTCCTACTTTAGATCGAAAGATGTAACCACTAATGACCTTTTGATAAGATCTCAGGGAGCCCGAGGAATACGTTAAAACTGCCTCAAAACCCGCAACGAATTTAATCAGAAGGAATAAGGAGGAGTAGGAAATATTTCCAGTTTCCCTCCCCAGTTAAAGCGGGAGACCTACATAATTGTCATTACTAACAAAAGTCAAGAAAAAAAGCCAGGAGAAGCCGAGCTGCAATGCACTAGTAATTTTAATTATATTTATATAATATAAATTAATGGAAACTAAACATGTTTGGATGAAAACTTAAAGAAAGCGTGTTCTAATTAAAACCCGCCGATACGTCGTACATTTAATTCTAATAAGGCGTTACAAGTAGACATGATAGCGGAATGTTCGTACTTCGTATACATTAACTTTTTGCCGTATGACAAATGACTAAGATATTTTAATGCTTTTGAACAAAGATGCTATCTTAATAACACAACGTGTATTTTTAACACTTTTATTTGTTTTTACATTTTTAAGGAAAAGTAACTTAAAGTTGTCGAACAAGTAGTGGACAAAAGAGTGTTTGGAAGGTAGATATTAGATAAGGGATATCCATAAATTACGTCACACGGAATTCATGATTTTTTGACCCCCACCGGTTCTTGTCCCAGATGGTCAAATGGTAAGACTTCCTCCTCCCTAGTCCCTAGTGTAACATTACATATTTATTTTTACATACAGAAATAAATAAATTAATAAATAGAAATAAGAAAATTAAAACAATGGTTCCTGAATTAGTTTTATTTTCTTATATTTTTTTTCTTCATTTCTTTTTTAGTTCAAAATTCATGTTTTAATAACTTAGACATGTCTGATGTTGAACTTTGACGTCACAAAATCGTGATCCCCTCCCACCCCTTGTCATACAATTAAGTTTTGAAGAAAGACTTATTTGACCCCCTCCCTCACCCTTAAAGTGTGACGTAATTTATTTACGGCCCTTAAGATAAGCTCTATCTAGTTAGTGGCCTATGGTCACATATTTAGGTGCAGGTAATTTCAGGCGATAGGCGATATAGTCGATGACTAAATTCTTTAAAGTAACTTTTTTAAAATTAATTACTTGTTTAAAGTTAAATACAGCATACATTTATATATGCTACCTTATGGTATACAATGGTATATTTTTGTAAATTATAATGACTATAGTATAGTTTACTTGGTGATTGAATTGAATGTTTTTAAACAAGCAAACAAGTACAAATGATTATAATGAAACAATTTTTACGGATTATATTGCGGTTTGTTAAGTTTTTTACATGATCGCAACCATAGTCACGGGTGGGCTGAGTTCTTTTGCTCCATAGTATCGGAAACGTCGGGAATGAAAAAAATTAATAAACCGCGATAAAACCCGTAAAAGTTGTTTCATTATAATCACTGAAAGTCGCGTAAACATTACAAAGCAATCACTAAACAATCACGTAAAACTTATTTAAAAATAGACGTAAAAGGCGTTGGTGTTTATTAAAACTTATGTACTGGACATAATAATAAACAGTAATGTGTGGATAAGATACGCTTAAGTATTCCATTTGCTATCTGAACAATACATTGGCTACACGACGTGCGACTCAATGCTTTTCATGTCAGATTAAGTTAGGAAAGGCTCGTTATTAATAACAGCCAATAACTTAACTGCGACTTGAAATATCGAATCTACTTTTGCTTAAGCGACACTCATATATTATGACCTAAGAATGTTTTTTCCGGATCGAAAAGGTTTTGTCGCTCTTCTTTAGTTAATACGATGATGGATTTATGTTAAGTACGTATTGTGTGAATAACAATATATTCTCAAGCAATAATTATTATTTGTAGAGAGAGCGAAAGAGACAAAAAATGGAGAGATAGAGAGACAGACAGAGAGAAAGAGAGAGACAAATCGGCAATGGAGGGATACTAGATAGGGAATGTCATTCTCGTGTTTTTTAAATTGATTATTTTGGTGTTATCTTTTATACTATCATCATCATCATTATCATCAGCCTCTATCCGTACACAGCTAAACCTCCTTCAATGAATGCCAAGACGACCGATCCCTCGCCACTTGCATCCAAGACGGAAATAATCACTGGAAATAATAATTATTATTAATTAAATACAATTTAATTAAAATACAATTTAATTAAATACAATTTAATTAAAAATTATTACTATGTGCATATAATATTTAATGAATATTATTCATTGAACTATTTTTTACCAGTAAAGTTACTATAAAAATATTTCGTGTAGATTATCTTCATTAACTTCGTATAAATGTTTTTATTCGTATTATGAATTAATGGTTTTTATCTAATTATAAAGAAAAGGAAAGAAGGAGTTTGTAAGTAACGTTAGTAACGGTTTTAAACAAAAACGCCTAAAGCACAAAAACCAGTATGCGCCGTTTGTATTGGCCATAGAAAAGACTTCAACGAGCGACTCTTGATTAATTATAAAGAAATGTCTGTGGTCAATAACTTAAAGATATTTACTGATTTGTTTATTGAGGAAAAAATAATAACAGAACCTAGTCATTCTAATTTGTTTTATTTAATACAGATGTAAATAATAAAAGTCTAGAATGAAAACAACCGTAATGTTACGAATTGTTAAAACCACTCTAAAATTTAAAAAAATACGTTAGGAAATAAGGACTGACAGATTAGTATTTTGAATATATTATAGCTACATATCGCGGAAACTCACAAGTTGCACGAAACGCTACAGCATAGCTGTCACTTGACGCCGGTGTTATGTGAGCCAAAAGTACCACCCTGGTCGTGCCGGCCCAATTCGGCTGCAAAGCAGCATGACGCTACCTCTTACACGCACAACTATGTCTTTAACAAAATTCATTGTACTTTAATAATAATTAAAGTACGGACGCAAAAGCTTACGGGATAAAAAAATAAATACATATAATAAAAAGCTATATATATATTATGTATATGTAATATATTGACATAATATTACATATACATAATTTTAAGTATATTTATATACAAATATTTTTATTTTATGGTTTTAACAAAATCATTAAGTAATGTATAAGTAATTAATAATAATTCAATCAATTTAAAATTCAATCAATCAATAAATAATAATCATTTTAAAATTATGTTTGAAATTATTAAGAAATAAAGTAATTTACGTGAACCCCTCTCATTGAGGGTGAAAGCCTCCTTCAGAGATTACAGTAGTCTCTATTTGTACCTTTTCCCCTCCACAGTCTTCCAGTAGTCCCTTTAATAATATCCCATCTACTTCTAGGTCTTCCTCTCTTTTTAGATCTCATGGGCTCCTGTCATGACGTCAGTCGAGAAGTACATCTATCATCACTCGATCATATAAAAAGAAATAAATAATATCAATAATATATGCAATAAATTGCAACTACATTACAGCAAAATTTTGAGAATGGTGTCATATCTGTATTGTATGGTCGAATTGGCGCCAGAACTCAATTCGAATGGCGCGCTGTGATTGGTCCGCACCAGCTGCGCAGGCGCGCGTATTTGGGTCACCGTGTAGGCTCAATCTAGCAACTGCCACTTAGCCGGTTTCATATTACGTACAGTTTTGGAATGTATTCTATTGTGATTCCATTCAATGAATCATTATTGTATGTTATGTAGATTCAGAATGCCTAGATTCAAATAATGATATTTAATATTTCAGTTTACAGTAAGTGACTTTATTTGTATTTAATTTTTTGTTTAAAGCACTAAAAGTCGTTAAACGTTAGAGTTTAATAGCAGAAAACCCTCAGCTTAATTTACGATGCGGACGTCAGATTAATTTCACGTTGGGGCAATAAAATTTATCCAATAAAAATAGCTTTGAAAAAATGAAACGGCTGAAATAATCATAGGAGGTCTGAGTACAATAGGTCTGCTCGTCCCAGCTCGGAGAGCACCGGGCACGTATGCTCGTAAATACGACGTTCCCTTATTATTAGCAGCCATTGTTCGGGATTACACTTGTACCGTCAGCAAAAATCGATAGAAACAAACACTTTCTTACAAACTAAAGTTGACATTTATGTTCCAGTAATAAACTTAACATGTCAAAAAAAATTAACCGGAAGTTTTATTACTCTTAATCTAAACATTATAAAACATATTATCACAGAAAATAATACTTAATACTATTCTACATATAAAACTGTTTGAGGTATGAAATTAGTTACATCATCGCTTTCGACTTTTTTCCTGTCGGTACTAGAACTTCGGATATCCGACACTCGTACTTTAATGCAGCCCCATTCTCCCCGAGCATTGCACAATTCAATCCTAAATAAACGCAATACCGCTATAATTAGCTACGGCATGGAACAATTCATAATCGAATATTCAGATTTATGCAAACGGCTTAATTAAAACATGCAGGGGCAAAAATGCTTTATGGCGATAATTCGTTTATTACGATCATCATCATCAACATTATTTCGCCTGGATTTAAGCCTCTTTTCAATATCTTGACGGCTTGCATACAACTTACACTAAATCATATTTAAGACTACATAAGGTCAGTAATTCTTTTATGGGTTAATGTATACGTTTCTACAATAGGATCCCAGAAAACGTTCAAAACCTATCAATAAATAAATTTAAAAACTGTTAAAGAACGTTTGTGTGGTAAAGGATATTATAAAATTAGAGAATTTATTGATGATACCACACCTTGGGAGTAAGGCGTTTACTACGAGGATTATGTCTGTATAATTAGTATATTATCTATGGAGGCTTCTGTGTATAATTATATTATATGTACCTACCTATATTGAAAAATATTGAAAAGATTAGTTTCACTGAGTTTGTTTCGCCGGTTTTTCTCAGTGGACTAGTTTTGGAACCGGTAGTAGAGTCATTTGACGTGCAATAAGATACTATAATATACAGCATCGAATAAAATATTTTTGTTTATTATTATTATTTAACATAATAATATGCGAGGATCTTCGCAAAGGCTACATATGCCACGTGTGAGCATACGAAGGTTGACGTTGAAGCTATCCCCGTGGCCAAAACCTGCCAGATTAGATCATCATCATCATCATACTTCGTGGTATTAAACTAAACGTTAATTCAAACATAGCAGGTAGAGTTTAACGGTTCGAAAATAACCATCCATCTTTTAATCTGACATATTCTATTGTGAACTGTGAACGAAGGTTCGGCTTTTTGTATCACTCTTGCTATTTGTTACCTGCTTCTAGAGATACGATCTTAGACCGCTTCACAACTAACGCAGGTATGGCTTTTTTTTAATACATTGTCAACTGAGCTACCTAAGGGATTAAAATTGGTGTTCCTATCTGAGTTATGTACGAATATCACGCGACTTTCAATAAAGTTTTCAAGATGTTTCTTTTGCAATGCTATTTCTATTTTTAGCTTACCATAGGCTTTTTTTTTTTTTTTTTTTTTTTTTTTTTAATGCAGCGGAAATTTGCAGACCAAACCATAACTAGGACCGGGGTGAGTTTTAAACCTAGCCGTGAGTGGGGTTCGCACTTGGAGATGCGTTACCCACTAAAACCGCTGCAAGTGCCCTCAGCCGCCTTTTATGAGAGTCCCGGATCATGCAGGCAACGCAGGACCCTCGGCGACAGGCTGGCCCCGGCGAAAAGGCCAGACTCCTCCTCTAAAGGGGGACTGCTCGGCTGTTCGTTTGATTCGATACTTTTAGCAGTCCCCGACGACGTCGTGTCTAGCTGGACCCAGGTTAAAACCCCATCCTGGGCCCGACACGAGCACAGGGGCGTTACTGGAGGCGCATTAGGTAGCGCCTCCTACGCACCCCCGTTCGTCGCCCGCGGTGGGAGGCCTCGTCGGCGGCCTCCTCTCTCACCCGCTCATCGGCCTCCTTCTGGGACATTACTGCCTCGCAGAAGGAGACCATCGCCGTCCAGGACTCGTCGTCGCCGAGCATCGCGGGGATGACACTCGGCAGAGACAAGTCCCCTCCGATGACCGATGTCAGATCATGACGCAGCGCCGCCCATCTCGGGCACACCTCGAGGGTGTGCTGGGCCGAGTCCACCGCCGTGCCACAATCGTGACACACTGCCAACGGCTCCCTGCGGGCCGTCCGGCACAGGTACTCACCAAAGCAACCATGCCCAGTGAGCACCTGTGTCAGACGGAAGGTAAGGGGTTTGCGCTTACGGCGCATCCACCGCTCTAGGACCGGACGCAGGGCAACCGTTAGGCGTTTGCCATACGGCTCCCACGCCAGGTCCTCTCCCCACCTCAGCATTAACGCCTCTTGCCCTAGTCGGCGGACCCGCAAGATCCCGTCCAGCGTCAGGCTCTCGCCGAGAGACCTCCTATCCGAGACATAGGAGTGCACCTCAGCAAGAACTTCCGCCACGAGTTCCCACGGGGGGTCGCCGGCTAGCTTACCATAGGCTGTAATATACTGTTGCTATTAAATTATTTTCTATCTAACAAACTTCATTCAGTTTTCTGGTATCTTAAACATTCACAATATAATGAGCATGTATAAGATTCATGAGATTCAATAAATTAGATATAGAAAGGAAATTAGTGTTTAAATTGACTAAACTCGTAAAAATCAATCACATCAGGTAAAAGCATGTCTCAATTTTATGGCTGTTCAATTTGTATACGTCGGATGTAAATAATATGTTCATCTTATGAGCTGGTTAATTTTATTTAAAAACTGTACTAAGTTTGATGGATCTTATATTATTTTCTTATGTTTACGCGAATAAAATCGGTAAAAGTTGTTGCATTATAATTTCGATAGATCTATTAAAATTTTCTATTATTAAGATTATAAGTTCAGTGATTCATTAAAAGTTTTTAAACGTTATTTTGCTTATTGCTTTTTGCGTTATAAGGTTAAAAAGTTTAAAGTATATAAAGAAATAATTAATATAACATGAAACAAATTTTGAAGGATTTTATCGCTATTTATTAAGTTTTTTACAAGCCCGGCGTTTTGGATACTTTACAGCAACCATGGTCACGGGAAGACCGAAGTGTCAGACGTCCTAAAGTTATTTGAATATGATATATCAATAATTTAATTAGTCCATTTCAGCCAATCTACGCATTTGAAGCTTAATAAATCGCAATAAAATCCATAAAAAGTCGTTTCATTATAATGAGCGAAAATCGCGTAAACATTCGAAAACAACAAAAATAAGTAGGCCACCCCTCAAAAAGGACGTCGACATAAGTTATATAAAATGTTTATGAAAACTAGAACATACTTAGCAAGATAAATGCCAAGTAGCCTGGGTGGGCTAAACAAAATCAATAAATTATACAACAATAATAATACTATGAAACCAACATTCATCAAACATTAATATGGACGCAAGACTAAAATCCAGTGTTTAAGATGATACTATAATTATATTAATTCTAGAAATAAGTGCCACAGCGTATCAAACAGATATATTAAGACGGAATAAATATATCCTCAAAGTAAGTTCTTTGTGCTGTCAATCTTAAACTACACACCATTCTACTTGGGAAGACTTATATTTGTGTAGAAGCAATTATAAGAAATAGATTTTTGTGCAGTTTTTATAATATCAATTATAATTTCAGGGGCACTTATAAATTATGTAGGTAAAGGATTTATAATTTGGGCGTTAATCGAAATATAAAAAAGAAAAAATATATATATAAAGCTTTATTTAGCCGCTGTTAGATATAAGCTTCCATATGAATTCCACATCAACCAACTGTGTAAAATATTCTGTCTATATAGAACTAACTACCTGCTTTGGTATACTTTTTATTTGTGAACTTCCTTAAGAATGTTTTTATTTTGATTGATGGATTTTTTCATGGATAAAAATGTTGTAAGTCGTGAATAATAAGTAGCCTATTATTGAAAATTAATAAAAAAATATTTAAAATAAAACATAAGTCGCTTTCAAAAAGTAATTGGATTTAAACTTAAATATAAATTAATTGGGACTTTGTATGCATACATCATTACTCTTATATAGTAATGACATAATATCTAAAGTTAGTTACTGAATTAGTGAATTTCATATTACCTACACTCAAAATACAGTCAGAAACCAATATTTTTATATGTATTTCACTCATCATAACGAAACAACTTTTTAAGGATTTTATCGGAAATTATTGAGATTTTTATAATCCCGACGTTTGGTATATTTGATTTAGTATTCTATTTAGTTTGGTTTCGATTAAAGTATTAGCTGTAAGTTTACGTCAATGTATATTTTCACTTATTAACAGCTTGTGTCGATATTGAATTGTGTCATCCATAGTTCAAATGGGCGGGTTTCAGGGGCTATGTCCAGGAATGTCGAGTGGGCAGAAGACTGATATATGACTCTGACTATCTGTCATTATTGTATGCTAATTATAAACACAAATAAGTAGGACAAGCTGCCGATAGACAAATAATGTAGTATGTCGTCCAGTCATTAAACAATTACATTAAACTATAATTTCCAGACACGTATTAAATACAAAATACCTTCCCCGGTATCGAATTCGTCGATATGAATAATTTAAGTAAAATGTAGTGATTTAAAAGTAATAGTCACTATCCACGTAATTTTCATGTTCATGTAGGAGCGAGTACGTTTTTATATAGTTTTGTTTTTATTAGTAATTACGTACGGTGCACATTAAGGTTGCTCGAGCTCGCATATAAATCGGGTGTTTCGTGAAATATCGCGTCGCAGCCGTGGGCTACGCCGCTCCGACGCGTCGCCGCTCTTATCTCTTCAGATACGATTTTATACGATATTATATTTTTCTTTTTCTGACTTTTATGGATCGCTTGTTCGCGGTGTATCGATAATTCGAGATCGATATTCTTATTTTATATAATTCTAAACCCGCGGGTAGTTTGAGTCGGTTGGTGCCTAAATAAACGTTTTCATGTCGCAGCTCGTTAACTTAATCTGGCTTAAAGTTTGGAATTTTTATTTTTTCCCTCGTTTTACGATGGATGTCTTCTACAAAAAGCGCTAAGCTACAAACCGGTTGCAGGCCCAGTTCTCACAGTATAGCTTCATAACTGGCCACTTTATGCTATTGTAATGATCTAGCCGGTGGTTCTGAACACAAAAACGCTCATATTGTTTTAGACTTCATACCATACATAGGATTGTTTTATGACTTCGCGCGCTCAGTTTGACAGTGTGAAAAAGTGTGCCACATTCGTTTTTAATCTTTATTTTATTGCTTAGAAGATAAATTATAAAAGGAACTAATTATTTCTAACGATTGTGTTAATAAGTGAGCATACTCGTATAAATTTAATGATAATTTGATAATACCTAGTAAATATTAAATACCTTTACTTGTAAGACATGTAATAAACATGTTATTGTAAAGAAATGTTCTTTAATCTATCAATTATTAATATATATGTATTTATTATATAAATATATGTCTTGAAAACAAATACTTGAGTACTTGAACTATAACGTGATAAATTATATAAAAAATATTTGTATATATTTACCGTTTTAAAAAATCTTTTGAAAGTTAATGTAATCAAGTGTTAATATAAATTAAAAAGAAAAACGACTGAGCAGATGCGAGCATAATCATTCGCGGGATTCCAACAGAGATGTTAAAATAAAATACAAAAAAAGGTAAGCAAGCTTTATTGCCTTTGGTCACTTTAAATGTAAGCTTTGGTGACCCAATTTAATAAGAAATAAAGATCATTTGTTTTTTATTTGGACACCAAGCGATACATTTAATACCAAAATAATTTTGGTTTTTGTTGCTTTTTATCTTGTTTTCTATACTATTTTTAATGAACTTTCTTAAGAACGTTTTACTACTGTAAATAGATATGCATCTATAGAAACCTATCAAGGCTAAAAATTTAATCCAGTTAATCTTTAACTATAATTAATATTACGCTATGTAATATTTATTCAACAAAGTAATGATCTTCAAATGAAAAATGTGTAAGCAAAAGAATACGTTGTTATCAGCAAAGAAACAAAAGAATTACATAATCAAAAGTATTGTACTGAAACAATACCTAATTTAGATAATAGTTATGGCAACATACGAACCTAAAGAGTTATTTAATTTTAAGTGTAAAAGATAAATTGCCTAGACAGACGGGAATGTTTTTTTCCTATACACTAAAGTTTATCCTGAATAATGGAGCTAAGGGGGGAGATAATTGACACAAACATCGCACGGCTATTGCGCCTGATATTGAATGAGCTTGCCATCTGCAATTACCTTTGTATCTATTTCAAATCGGACTTCGTTATTCTCCACTGAATTTAGTCTAACTTTTTATGAACTTAGTCTAACTAGACTTTTATGGGACTCATTCCTTATGAGTTATAACTTTAAGCCATTTAGATTAGATTTTGTCCATTTAAATTCATGCATTGCATAAAATAATATTTTTAATAATGAATTCCTTTAAAGAATCAAGTGTTCACAAATTAAAACGTAAATTTAAAGGTCAGACACATAACAGTATTTGCTTGTCTTAACACGACAAAATAAATAAAATATTCTTTTTTAAGGACCTCTGATCTTACGCAACGTTTTTCCTTTGAATTTCGACCCGTTTCGCCGGTGCCCGTATCGATGCAAAAACTAACCGCACGCATTTTTATCATACGTAATTGTTTCGGCGGTATCAACTTGAGGTCACTAAAACATGGGACAATTCGCAGCTACAGGGGTCCGTATCGAAATCTCATCTTTATCATCTTTTGTGTCGGAATCTGTTGTCGTGTCATAACTCGTCGGGCCGAGGTTCGTTTCACGTCGGTAACGTTACACGACAAGCAATCGGACACCTCGCGTGTTGCGTGAGTGAAGCCTGGTGCTACAGCCCGGTGCCTGGTGGGCTCGGTTGGTCCGTCTTGTAAAAATTTGCTCTACATAGAGCCACCAAACAGGTTGCTATTTATAGATGTCAACGACCAGACCGTTCACACGAGAATTTCACCATTTTATGGCATTATAAAAAACTAGGTCCATGGTCATTGTGGAGGTAAGATTGAGAGATAAGTCCACAGCGGGATAAGCTATAGTAATTGAAAGTTATTAATACAAGTGTAAATAATTATGTCTATTATTTTTAATGTGAAAGATAAGAAACGGTAGCCTAGTCGTTAAGCGATAATTATCGTCAGAAGTATGGATTATTTATAAACAGAAAATGCTATTTAGCAACTAATTGATTTTTATTAAGAAATTGCGAATTTAGGATAAAGATTTTTTATAGTATAGGAGCGCAAACGAGCAGTCGAAGCGTTTTGGCGACTTGCGCCCATATACATCTGCACAACCAGAGATTATGCAGATGCATTGCCTTCCTTTTCACTACCCCACCCCCCTCGATGGGCCACTGTAAAGTCAAGGAAACGTAATAAAATAGCAAAACTTTACTCCGATATAATGTGAGCGAGAAAAATAACTGTTAATATTTGAAAATAATTGCTAATAATACAATTTAATCTAATCATGACATTCAATTCCCTCCTTCTCTAAATTAATTAGACCAGTCTAAATATTTTAAGACCAGAGACCGATCAATTTAACTTTAACATTACATACAACTTGAATGTGTTCCTTAATAACATACGTTACCTACAATCCTACAAACCATCTCGCATCTCCTCTGCTATATGATCCATTTTCTCTTTCCTATAATTGGTGTTGCGTGTGTCACCACACGCACATTTCGTATCGCAGTTCATATCTCCATAGACGATACTTTTTACTTATTGCGTTGTAAGTTAAATAAACGAACTGGCTGTATAGATACTATAGTGCTATCGAAAAATCAATTTAATAATCAGTATTTAAACTGTTTAATGTGAGGTATTAAATATTATTTCACTTCTGTGTTGCGAAGGTGAATATTTTGGAATTGTCAACAAATGTCTTATTATGAGGCTCAGAGGCTTAGTGAGTTCAGTCGCTCAATATAGTGCTATATTAAATAAAAGTAAAAGACATGGTAAATATCAAATTTTAAATAAATTGTAAAAATTATAATTCTAATTTGAAAGCTTTATTATTTCGAGTTTTTGAATATAAATAGCCATTTAGTATTATATTACTTCACTATAAAATACACATTGCCACAGACACCTGATGTCTAGTAAGTAACGCTTGGAGTAATTCCTTTCTAATTATTGCTTAAGGTATAAAACTTATCAAATTGTTTAATCTAATAACTGTTAATATTAGGGAGAGTAGATTGCTTAAATAGAAGCGACAATTTTGACAGCTGTAATTATGTAACTATAATTATACCCAACAAAAGATTCTTTAACTGAGTTTAGTGAATGGATATTAAAAAGTTATGATCCGGCCAAAATAGATAAGTGCATTAACTTCGAAAGTTACGAGTGTG
Source organism: Helleia helle (assembly GCA_963853865.1). NCBI lineage: Eukaryota > Metazoa > Arthropoda > Insecta > Lepidoptera > Lycaenidae > Helleia > Helleia helle. The sequence continues at coordinate 9,742,919 of OY971418.1, read as the reverse complement.
TGTGTGTGCGTAAGTTTTATATTACTTAGATAATATATTTTTGGTTGTATTAATTTTAGAGTTTATAAAAGTACGAACCAAGTAAATTTGTATCGAGTTGGTCTTTGTTTTGGCAGAAATGCTTATTACTAAAGTATGCTTCGTACGTGTTAGAATGCAAACAATTCTAGCTCTATAGTTTTAACAGATTTTCCACTTTCGCTAAAAATAATTAAAGAGGACGAGGATGGGCCGATATTTGTATGTCTGTCTATCTCAGCCCGTATCTGAACCTCTTAAAAAACGACATCCATCCACGTTTTGTCCGAGATTTATCAAGCGGTCCAAAAAGCTTCTCATCTCAATGTTGTAATATCATGTGTTATAATCATTAGTCCACTTTCGTCTATAGGCCTTTTTCAATAAACACCAAGATGACTAATACCAAGTAATTTTGAACCGGCTTGAGCGGAGAAAAAACATACTTTCCTAACGCAAACATACATACACCTTACCTATATGACGAAAGCATCCGTGTTTTCCTTACGTCATTGTTTATAGAAACTTAATATCCGATATCCTAAATTAAGTAATAAAACGTTAATATTTATGAATGTGCTCTTTCAAATTAATTATTTTTAAAGCTATAATATAAATATAAAATTTCCTTTGGATTCATTAAGCTGTATTATAGAATAATAATAAATTATAGTATATAAAGTATGTATAAATTACAGTGTATATATTTTTAAATCCAAGCTACAGTAATTTCATCATTTTTAAAAGACTTTATACGGTGTAAACTGTTATATTATGGAAAATAAATTTAAAAAAAACATAAATGCACACGTGGTAGCAAAAAAATATCTTCCGTTACAAAAATGATCTCGAACTTTAAAAATAACAAGGTATAACCACCTAGTCGTACCGGGCTGCCCCCGTTCCTAAATCCACCATGCGCCGGAATGCCGGCGAACGAGTTTTCTATCCGTCCTCCTCTCTTCTACATTATATTTATATCTGTCCCTGTCACACGCTTGTCATTTTCTATAAGTTTTTCTAACATTCTCCGCCCCGTCGGACTAGCCCGAGTTTGAACGATAACTTTTGTTTGTTCGATAGTTACGACCATTGTTTGAGACACTTATATGTTTACGCTCGGCTGCGGTCGGCTATTTATTTACACAATAATTGTAATAATGTACTATTACGCTGTTTATCTGGAAACTTATATCGCATTGTCCGGGTTAATTTAAATGCATTGTTAATAAGTTGCTTATAAAATAAAGCTTGTGCTTAGTGATTGTTATTTTATAAAATATATCACGCTACGGATTTATTAGTTATTATATCTATTTGATTCATATTATTTGACCAAGTACGCAACAGCGGGCAGTATAAAAGCCTTCAAATGTTAAAAAGCTTTACCTCGAATTTACTTATTTGATATAAATTATTAGTGTCGTATTTTGCAAATAACATTCAGATATGGCGTAAACTAATAAAATATATTGAAATTATTGCGAGCTGAAATCTTAATCTAAAAGCGGCTAGCGCAATGACTGCTTAATACTAACAACTTACAAATTAAGAGTCCAAGACGTGTGCCAAAGTTAACTTTATGGGCTTCGCATGTTTTATATCAATAAATTATTAACTACGCTCCTTGTTTGATTTTATATTCTCGTTGTCCGTCCGTCACTTTGAAGTGAGCTTTATACCTTGTGGGTTCAGTCGAGAATTGTTTACGGCATACATGCGTACCGCTGCTCAAATCTGACCCTTAAAACCTAAGCCGAATGCTTAATTTGTATTGGTGTTTGTAAATGTAAGCAGGTACAAATGGTAGCGGGCAAGAGGTTTGTATTGAGCTAAAGTGAGGCTCGGAATCTTTAGTTTAATTAATACGCGGGATCTAGGGACGAGCCGTATTCAATTAGTCCCACACCGGTAGCGTTTCGTGCGAGTTTTCAGTACAATTAATATTATAATTTGAGGCCGAACCGAGGTCAAGGCGTGACAGCGACGAATTTACTGCGCCCAATAAAACCAACAAAGATTGTGGATGTGCAATTATTTTGCATCATTAAGCTTACAACGCGTCGCTATTAATTTTATTTCTCTAAATATCCGCGCCGGGAGCATAGCGATTCGAGTCATTTATAAAGCAAAGGAAATATTTTTATGTTTACGTAAATTTCATTTGTTCCGTAATTTATTAAAAGTTGCGAATAAAAATGTTTACGCGAATATCACTCGGTATTAAAAGTTGTGCAATAATGTTACTTATAAAGGTATATGCGAATTTCTCATGTTGTAATAAAACTAGGTACTATACGGATAGTACCTATATAGATATTCACGGGAATATAGTTGATGTGAAGTATCTGAAACATTAGGAATGGACAAAAATTTATAAGCGTATAGCGTCAAAATTAATATAAATTTATTTTACAGTTGAGGAGATAGCAGTAGTAATATCACTAGACACTAAGATATAAGTCCCAGTCAATAGAAGGTCAGGAATGTAATTGTGTGACGTCATAATGGCAATAAGGTTCTTATATAGTGCGTTCAGGGCCAGTTGAAATTAGATAGCGATCTTTGTTTAGTCACCAGTTCAAGTATCACGTCAAAACTCTGACGGAATTTGGCAATAAATAATTCAGGGAGCCATAGACCTATTTCATGTTGTTGATGTATAAAGCTTGTTCATAATAAATATAGGCTATTAATTATAGAAAGTCTCATACTGAGTCTTTATTTATTTATTTTTATGTTAACAGGTACTTAAATATGGCAGATAATAGAATCCAAGGAATAATTCATGTGTGCGTCTAATTAATTATTTATTAATTAACGCAATTGACGTTGCTATAAGTAGGAAAATGGGGGACTGTGTTTGACGCCAATTTTTTTTATAATACGAAATAGCGACGACGAAGGATACGATTACACCACTGCAGTTGTAAGCCAAAGACAAATAATAATAATCACCGTTGAGCTTGGAGTTTGAACCGTTAAAATCAGTTCGAAATTCAAAAAGGTATGCGAAACGAAGGAGTGGCTGCGTAATTTATATGTTCCAAATTCAAATATTTGTTATTTTTGACAACGAAGATATTACTATATTGATTTGCGATGATTAAAGTTTAAAATGAGTTTTAAAATAAATTAATAATTCCAAGTAAAATATATGATGTCTTCGACCTTTCTGTCAGACGTTTTATGATCGAACTAGCTTTCTTCTACGTTCGGATTATTTAATTTAATTTATGTTCTTATTCCTATCGACTATCACAGCTGTATTGAGAAGTATTATGATATTGTAAATTATAGGCAATTAGACAATCTTGATATTTGTGGGCTGATGTTTATTTTGAGCTGTGCATAAAATATCACAAATCTTTTATATGTAAATAGTATAATATTTTTTAAAAGTAATACGAATTTATTGGTTTTGTAAATTTGGTCCACGAAGTTTACGTTTTCAAACAAAATGAATTGTATTTTTTGGTTTTCGTATGATTTTCTTTTATTATATTTTTTACCTATTGAGCTTAAAAGTCATCAGGCCGAAAAGTCTAGCCCTGTCTAAAAAATACCCATGTATTTATTTTTAACTAGTATCGTAGATTTAGACTTATTTATCGTTGATGTCAGCTTCTTTGAGAAAATTATTGTAAGTTCTTGTATTTAAAAAAAACCAAACAGAAGTTAAAATTGTTTAGCTATCCCAAAGGAACGTGTCAATGGGATAAGATTCTCTATCCTAAATGCAAATATATAATATTATTTTCAACCGTTTCAGCGTGGAATAACAAAAGAAAACATTATTTTCAATGAATAGAAAGAGAGACAGAGAAAGAGAGATACAGTAGAAAAAGAGTTTAGCTAACTTGGAATATATTGACTGAGGTTTCTATCTATGAATAGAAAAGTAGCACTTCTTCCATCCCTTGAAATAGAGTGAAGGAAAAAAAATACTCCGTCCACGGTCATTGAACCCGGATTTAAAGGATTCTTAGAAATGAACGCCGACAAGTTAATCGTTATATTGTTGAAGTTTGAAATATTATATAAGTATCTTATATCTTATATCTTTAAATGAGCAATTCTTGTATATATATATGTATATAATTGGAATCTCGGAATCGGCTCCAACGATTTTCATGAAATTTAGTATATAGGTTTCGGGGGCGATAAATCGATCTATGTCATTTTATTTAAAAAAAAAAAAGCCGAGCAAAGCTCGGTCATCCGGGTACTATTATTTATCTGATATTATAATAACGGAATGTAGTTTCAAGTTTATTAGTTTCATACGCATGTTAGTATGTGGCTATGTAATGGGAATTTTGGACGTGATTTTTACCCACAGATTAAATTGAAACGGCATACTTTTTAAGGACCGATGAAAATATTATAATTTAAGAGTACCCATATCCACTAGACCAGCGTCACTCACGTTTAATAGCAAACCGAACTAAAAATTTGAAAATATATTTTAATGCAAGCGTTAAGTGGGTTAACAAAAAAACGTATATTACTTATTGTAAACAAAAGCGTGTGGTGCTTTGTACTAAGTTTTTATACTAACTTCACTTTTAGAAATAGATACCGATTAAATATTTTTAACAACGAATATCGAGGACCTCAAGCTTTTTTGCAACAAGTAATATTAATTTTGCTGTTAATCTCTATAATTCTTGTATTAAAAAATATTTTCCAATTTTAGTTCAGTTTATTATAATTAAAGTGTGTTTTTAATAAATTTTTTTTTATATATGATTTTATTTTTGTTCTAAGAGTTTCGCACCCAAAGAGTAAGACGGGAATCCTATTACTGTCACCAGAACCGGACTGTTGAAATTTTCACATTTTCTGTTGCCGCTATAACAGCGAATACTAAAAACAAAATAAATCTATATTTAGGGGGGCTCCCATACAAAAAACGTGATTTTTTTGTTGAAGTACCTTGTAGTTTAGTATTAATGTTGTATATATAGGTTATTATATACAACTGCCATGTCATGCCAGTCCAACTGGCACTTGGCCAGTTTATTTATGAGTATGTTAGTGGTAAAGTTTCGATAATTCTGTTGCAATAATTAAATCATGCACACGTTCCGTAGTGGACAAATGTTACGAATGGTGATGATGATGATGAATTAAATCATATTTAAACAAAATGTCAATAAGACACCACTTGTCACATTGCTAGTACATGATTACATACATGTTATGAAATTATTTTTAATTAACTATTTATAAATTAAAACGCTTACATGGATGTGGTATCTTCATAAATTTATAAACACATTATGCCGTATCCGACCGTTACAATTTTATTAATTATTACAAACTCAGATTAAGATAAGATGCTTAACGATAAGGTGATATTAGGTAGTAAATTCAATAAACGATACAAGCCACAAAGGCGAAACGTGGATATGGTAAGTTGGGTGTTTAAATTGGTTTTTTAATCAGAACGCAGGGCCATTTTTTAAATATTTATAGCCTGTTCCATACTTTAGTGTTTGTTTCCTCGATCAAGCAGGTAACATTTTTCTTCTGACGGCGGGGGGTGTCTGCTTGGTGCTAGAGGTTCTAATGATGTGATTCGACATATACATAAATATATCATTTATACGACTGTTTATTAATAAAGCTAAAATTAATGTGTTAACTTTGTGATTCTGGGACTTATATGTGGGATCATATATCATCATCATCATCATCTCAATACGTCCACAGCTAAACAAAGGCCTCCTTCAATGAACACCAAGACGACCGATCCCTCGCCACTCGCATCTAACACGGACCGGATGAGAAAGCTCAAGCTGTCAGTCAACCTTAAGTGACATATAAGCATAATCAAGACAACTCGATTGTATAACATTAATAGACAAATTTTTATCGATATCTAATCACGTAGGTAATGGAAGCTTTCGTTTTCATAATAAATGTAAAAGTACAAAGAAATACACAAGCGTTATCGTAAGTCATCTAAATTTGAATAAGCTTTATATTTTTATAGACCTTCATAATTCATGTTCCAGCGGGGTTACCTGTGGAACCCGAATCGATTAGATGCGTGAATCCGAACTGTACTCGCTCTCCACTCGTAATCGATTTCAATAAATATTAGATTGAGAACTCATTGTTATCGGTGTCAATCTTCACAGTTGTCTTTACATAATATAAGTTTTCATAATTTTGATGATAAATGAAAGTAATTCTGATAAGCTCGAAGAACTTTAGAATATGTCAATCAGGAAAATTCCTTCCATTTTTTATGCAACAAAAGATTAGGAAGACATTTAATACAATTAAATAACAATTATATAAGTTACAGATATAGGTATATATATAAAACAAAAGTTTATGTTATCTATAGGTAATAAATACATGTTAAATAATTTGAAAACAAAATAAGATTAAGAGAAGATATTATTATTATTAAAATAAGATGCCGTATATATCTTATTCTTATTAATGGTTTTGTATCCAAAATTTGGCTACAAAGTTTTATTCAACATTTCATATATTTCTCTAATAACTTGAGTCATCTTAAATTCCCATCTAGTTAGTACATTTTTTTCATTTTTTCTTTTTGATGCCTCGTTTTAACGATTGTCCCTTGATTGCTTTTTGATGTGGCGATAAATGTGACTTATGTGGTTTGGGGTTAGTTTTGTAATGACGGGTTCGCAGTTTAGGCGGGAACCGTTTAGCGTGTGAACGTTGTTTTTTTTTATTAAGTTAATTAAGTTTTTGCCGTACGTTTCAATTTTCATAATTGTTTACTTATTTTATATATAAAATGTTTTTGTTGCAGGTAATGTTTCAACTGTCAAATTGCTGACCATATTGGGCACGTATGTAAAAACAAATTTCCCACCTCAAAGTGTAAAAAGCAAGTTATTGTATTTTTGAAAATTTTATAGGTCATTACAACGATATAATATGAGGGCATTAATTCTATTCATTGATACTATTTATAGATTAGAAATAAAAAAATATTTACTCAATTTCCACGTAGAGAGAAACCAGTATGTACATGATATCCTTATTTATTAATAATTAATCCACACAAATGGAAGCCTATCCTATAATATAAACACGCATCCGTATAAGATAATCACGGAACATATAAGCAAAAAGAATTTGAATTTACGAAGGGCAAGGCATTCCATGCTAGCTTATATTTTAACTCACCATAGATTGCCGCTGGCTAGCATTCAGCTACTAGTCAATCTTGGGCAGGCATGCGGCAGCCATCTTGTCTTGTCCGGACAGACGGACGGAGAAGACGCTTTGTTATAATTGCACGCTATTCCCCTTTAGCTGTTTTCCTTAAATACATTGTACTTGTTTATGCACTTTATTTATAATGTTAAGCTTAGTATACAAAGTGTTAGCAAGTTGAAATATTTTTTCGTTATAACGGGAAGATTGCGTATCAAAATGGTAGGTGGCCAGTGAAATATGTAAAATTTTGAATACGTATAAAGGGTTTTTCAGATGCTTGGCTACCAATAAAGTTTAAGAGATAGATGGCCATGTGACATGGTAGATGGTATATGACCAACTAAATGGGTTGACTGATATGATCTCACTTGGCTTTCGTTGTAGAATGAGTTCATTTAGAAACGTAGAAAAACAAGACTAGCATAGCTTTTTTTTTCTTTTTAGTCATCACGCGGGGGAAGGGGCACTTCCCAGGTGGGTATGTGGGACTCGCTGCGCCCGAAAGATGGTAAGGTGGAGGCAGCTCTACCCACTAAAACCCAGCGAGTGCCACCAATGCCGTCTTTGGCAAGGTGTCCCGGATTTGTTGAGCAACAGGGCACCTCGACGGCAAGTCCGTCCCTCAAAGGACGCCACCACAAAATAACCCCTCCCAACGTCGGGATAGTGCATTTGGGTAAGGTTCTCATCCTTGCCACTTGTCCGCCCCAATCTTTTGTACCCTTTTCTTATAAGAGGGGCACACAAAGTAGCTCTCTCGGTTCATTTGGCTTCGCCCAAGGTGCTGGGTTCACCTTAGGCTACTGAGCCCCACCGCCATGACAAGGCTTGAACCATGGTGAGGAGACTAACACAGCAGCTGTAAAACAGCTATTAGATAGGATTAACTGCAAAAATTAATATATTTTCAATATTGTTATTGTAATTTCAATTAAAATTTTATAGTAGATAAAGTTTGTACATAACTATGACTCTATTAGATACATTATACATTTTAATTTTAAAAAAATCTACAAATTATTAAGCGACTGTATATATATATTTTTAACAAATTAATTTTACTAAATTGCATATCATTTATGCAATAACCTAGCTGGTTATAACCATTAAAGTTATTATGATTGCGTCGTTTAAGACTAGCTTGTAATTTGTTCATACTTTATTTGAACATAAACAATAATTGCATAGTATAGCCCTGAAACCACTAAAAGCCAGTCTAAATTCAGTGCAGTCATAAAAATTACAGTAGTAAATTAGTAGTAGTAGTAGTAAATTAGTAACGATATGTCTTTGAAGTGAATCTTCTTTAGGCGCATGAGGGTAAAATTTTTACTTATGAAACGTCACGAAAATTTGCAACGTTTTTGTTCAAGAAGAAAGAAAAAGTGATTGAGAACTATTGAGAGAGTGAGAAAAGGCAAACATAGCATGAAGCACAGAGCTATGGAGTGAGAGAGTGAGATAGAGCGAACGTCGCATCGCAAGTCTCGGAAAGGAGACGGTTCAAAATTGTATGGGACGTTGGTCTACTTTTGTACATGTAATGAGATGAAGGAAAGAAAATATTGAAACACTTTTGATTTGTTCATATCCATGAATTCATCTCAATTTCAGCGGTAGAATAATTCAATGTTTCCAAGATTTGCAACACTACGTGTATAAAACAATGGCGCATGGCGTATATTCTTTGGCGTTATCTGTCAAATGTAAATAATTATGTCAATGTTCGATAAGCATCTGTCATCATCTGGTTTGTAATTTGTCAGAAATGACATTTAGTAAGTAATAATTATCCGTCTGAAGGGCGCCATCTTCATTAAGATTTGCCAACAAGTTAAAAACTTGAAATATATTTTTATTTTTTGCATGTAAATTAGTTTCTTATACTAATTTATTTTATTTTTAATGAAATCTATGTATTTTTTCTCTATTTATGGTATACTGTACAAGACCAGACCAGAAATGGACCGTTTCCTTTTAAAGCTTTAGATTAGTATAAATATAAACGAGATTTAAAAATTAGTTTGCCAAAGTTTCACTTCTGACATGTGTACTTTGTACGCACGCACTTTTTTTACATTAAAGCCATAAAAAAATATAATTGTCTATGAATCTTAGCGCGGATTCCGTAGAATTAGATCTTATTTTACAATTATGTTAGGCGCGTAAGCTACCTAAGATGGTTTGTAATTGAAGGTGCATGTAAGGAGGTTTTTGCTACCATGATTACTGTCACGACGATCTGACACCCCTTTTTACTACTTCCGAATGATAAATTATAGGCATTTAAGGCGTTAGTATTGCTATTTTTAATTATAGTAAAAACCATAGACTTTTATTGCATTTCCTGTTACCTTATTTAAGTTTAACTTGCTCATGAGTCATAGAAAACATAAAGATCCCATGTCACAATGTTCATTCTTGCTAATGGCCAAAACGACTCAACCGATTTCAATGAAATCTTGTCAGTGTTTATTGTTTACCAACTTGAAATATACGATACATTTTTTGTTTTTTTTTTCTATTTAATATCTGTGGCAGCCAAAGTGTATTTGAAACATTAGAACACCACAAATAAGACATATAATTAAATGACACGTATACTACAGAAAATTTAAACTTTACTAACATTTCAATTAAATAAACGAAATGCCCTCAAGTCATTTAGAAAAGAGAGAGTCAGATTTAGAAAAGTAACACATTTATCATTATTGAAACAATGAGAGTTATTTATCCGTCTCTAGCCCACACGACACGCCCGTGAGATACGACGGCCGACGTACACGCATGACGTTATTTATCGATCACACAAAACCTTTTTTGACAATTCAAATCTATCACCGCGACTATTTCACTCAGATGTTTCTTGGCTTGAGGTATTTTATGCGAGATATTATATATTATACTGGCTGACCCGGCAAACTTTGTACTAATATTTTAAACGCGATAGTTTGTAAGAAAGTATGTATGTATGTTTGTTACTCTTTCACGTAAAAACTACTGAATGGATTTTAATGAAACTTTACATAGCTTATACATCAGAATAACATTTATGCCTGTACTCCCACGGGTATGAGCAGTACGCGGGTAAAACCGCGGGGCGCTGCTAGTTCTGCCATTAAATTACTTCTGGATGAGTGCACCCTAGCACGAAATAAAAATAAAAAACGTAAAAATCCGTTTTGGAAAATCGGAACACAAACACCGTGACATTTTACGTAGGTAAGTAGGTACCTAAATTAGCCAGTCTTCAAATTTCAATTGGTTTTCATTGGGTTTTACTGAAAAATGCATAGGGCGAATAATGACCAGATCATATCAGATTATCATCATATCAGAGATATAAAGCCCATGTTTGGTTTGGTACAGAATGTGTCAAGACTGAGTTGAAGTATGCCGAAGATGGCGGGAAGTAAACATACCATAATATTAATTTATTGGTGGTTATATAATTGATTATAAACTGGATTATATTATGTATGGATAAATATATGTAAATATTTGCATAAAATGTATCTCAATAATGTCAAATTAATTATTAAAGTTTTAACAATCCGTCAAAATTATATTACTTAATTATCATATTTGCATTCATATATTTCATTATAATGGGTTCATTTTAATTTGAACTTAATTAATAATTCGACCAGTCCAGGAATATTAATAATAAATAATAATAAAAAGTAATAAATAAAAAGTAAATTCGAACCGACTATTTGACGGCATTCTATCCGATCGGTCGAATCGAAACAATTGAAAGAATTTATATTCTTCTTCGTAAAACTTAAATAAACTGTGTACATATACTATGTCGTACTAAAACACAAATCGTATTGTAATTTCCCATTTTAGAACCGGGTACGCATAATGAGTCCTTGTGTTTTATTATAGACGTCAGAAAGAAATATTTGATGCGGTAACTTGAAACTGTTTTGTATATTTTACGCGGGACTTGAGGGCGATAATTTCGATACAAACCCGGCCGAGGTGAGGCTAACGTGGCATTTATGATTTATAATCTGGCCCCCGACGGGTCCACTCTTCTGAGAGACAGGCTTAAGAATAATTTTGATTTTAAATTGGAAGCAACTTATTAAACTCGGGTTTGATATAAGAATTTATAACTGGTGGTTTGAATTTTTAAAATATGTCCTTTTGTCCATGTATAACCTGTTGTGTACATTAAGTAATGTATAGATTGATGCATCGATCTCTTTCTCTCTCTCTCTCTCTCTGATAAGCTTATTTATGTGCTTGCGCATGACTTATTGAATTTGCTTTTATTTAAAGATAAAGTTAAGCACGTTTAAGAATTATTATAAACGTATTCCATTTGATCAATGATTTCTGTAATTATATAATTTAATAAATAAAAACAATGATTCATCTACAAAAACAACGACCGAGTTTAGTGTTTTTAAATTATTGACAATTTTAGTACGTACACATAAATTCAATAGTAGAAATATACAGTAAATTAAACAGCTTATAATACAATCGATGCTTAGTTATAACCGAGTTACTAAACTCGTCAACATGAACGCTTTCTCGCCACTTAATTACGAAAGTCACGCTTCAACTAAGAAAAATCTTTTGTGCTCTTTTTCCGAGTCTCAAGAAATATAAAAAAGAGTTTGGTTCGGTTTTTTCATAGAAATTACTTTTAGTGTCACGGCTTCGACCGTTGACGGTTTAATGAGAAAGCTTTGTATTCGTTGAGCCAGTCGGCTCTGTGTCCAATTGTCGCTGAGATGTTCTTTAGAGTGTTCGTAACGAACAGAACTTAAAGGTCGAGACCTCGAACTAATATTTATTAGGATCACAGAGATTTACCAAATATCTTCTTATTTGTAAATAGGTTGTTTCTTTTATATATAACTTGTGTGTATTGTATTTTTAAATTATAATATACTAGTGGCACCGACAGTCGTTGTCCTGTAGATTTCTTTTTGTGTATATAATATAATAAAAATAAGACTTTAATGTATAAAATTTTATTGAAAATAATTATAATTTTTACTATAAATTCTAAAATACATTCTCAAAATGTAGTTTTACTATATTATTCCTTTTTTTTCTAATCATGGTAGTTATTAGATATGGTTTATAATAGCTATCGTCTCCAGGTATCAACATGCTATACATTAAATAGTACAAACATTTATAAAAACAAAATGCTGCTAATTTATTAAACGTTGCTAAATTATTCATTACCAGCATTTAAATTATAGCTCAGTAAACATAAGAAACTTGACAATTGTGTAAAATACTAAAAGGGGTGTACTAAATTTGTGGTTAGGTAATGTAAGCCTATGGCTGTCCTATTGTGGAGCAAAGGCCTCGCCCAAGCGGTTACTGAATATTTATAATACGGTAACTAGGATAATTGATATAAATTAAGACCATTTTTAGCTTTTGTTTTTATAATATGAGATCATTACGACAGAAGTCATGAAACTTCTTATTTTGTCACATGAAACCATTTGGTACGACATGAAAATATGACAAAAAAATCAAATAAAAGTCGAGGAATCCATAACCAGAGTTTGTAATATTCGAATATTTTTTAATCCATTTCTATGTGTTCATAGGAGTAGAACATAGCTTAGGATCATAAATTCACAAAGATATGAGTAAAGGTCTTATTTCCATAATAATAAGGGTTGATTATCATGGTGATGATGACGAGGAATGCTTAATTATATATATATAATTAAGAATTTTAATGAAATTAAGATTAGAGCTATCACCATCAATCAAGTTTTTGGCGATGTTTAATGAACCACGAATACCTCATACTCTCCTGTTCTCGTTGACAATGATAAACGTAAAAACATTCATTATTTAATGCAAACTGGTTTGAATTTAATTAGGTAGAGTATACATGTTTGTAAATGAGGGTTTTGTAAATTTTACACAATATTATGTAAATATTGGGTATGGTTTTTGTAAATGTTACATATTGTACACATGATTATAGTATCTACGAAGTACGAACTATGTAAAAAGTTTTTTTCATTTTTGTGTCATTTTATTTATTCGTTTTATGTTATTTTGTTCGTTATATTATCTAACTGACTGGTTATTACATTTGCCCTTTGATCGAAGATCAAATGTAGTCAAAAATTGCTGAACTGAAACGAACAATGGAAATTTTAATAATTATAAATTATAAATATAATATTAATAAAAAATAAAAAAATGATAATGTTATCAAAGATTTTGTATTTTTTCTAGAACTTCTTGTTGTCTTTCGCATACCACTCTCAAGTCTCACACTTGTCCAGTTAACATGGCAGTATTAATTCCACATGTGTTATGTAACATAGCGTTAAATGTCATACATAAATTATGTGTCATATTAATTTTTTGTACGCGTCGTTAACGATTAAAATTAATTGATTAGCTATTAAAGTAAAGCCATTAAACTTGTTTATATTTGCAATATTATCTACACGAGATTATATTAACAGCAAGTAAAAGTGCTTTTCGCATTTGTTTGTAAATATGACCGACGCACCGTGTTGTACATGCTCACATACATATAAAAAAATGAATTGCCACACTATGTTATCCTAATCATATGGTAAGCAAACAAAAACTCGTGTTACGGGCACAAGATCGTCAATATATTTAATGTATCATAATAACGAGCTATTTTCCGTGATTTTACCCGACCCAAAATAAAAAATAAATGTTCCTAATTCCTAAAATAAAAAGCCTTTACCTACATTAATAAGATATTTTATCAACCAACCCGACGCCAGGACGCCAGGGCGGGGGGCAACCCCTCACTTTTACAAACCAAAAGTGAGCCAAATGGGCTCACACTAATCCGAGCTTAGGGCCTTCGGGCCGTTAATTTCAAGTGTAGGTAACTGGTAGTTCTACAGATTTAATGATAAGCTTTGTTATCTAATAATAAGATATATAGGATGATACATTGACACATTAACCAGTGGAAGGGATGCGCTTTACCACGCTCAAGGCTGCAAGGGTACCACCACCTCACTTATTTCTCCCGTAAAACAGCGTGATATGTTTCGGAGAGAAGGGCAAGGCAGACAGTGTAATTATTGGCACAGAGACTTAACATGTAGGTGTCTCAGGAAAGGCAACACATAGTAGCCAGGAAAACTAGTTTATGTTCATGGGTGACGTCGACCACTTACCTACCATCTGATGGCACGTCTGCCAGTTTTCCTATCCAACTAACATAAGAATACAGATATGGTACTGCTCAAAAAGTAAGATTTTTTTTATGTTATGATAAAAATATTTTTATATAATAAAAAAGTAAGATAAAAATTGATTCAAAGAGTCCTACTCGTTATGCCTATCAATAAAGAGACGGTCTAATGAAAAGTCGATAAGACTTGCACTATCACTATACACTTCATCATCAGCTTCATCAGCTTCTATTCACTGCTGAACAGCCTCAATGATGCGAGTGGCAAGGGATCGGTCGTCTATACACACCAATTCCGTTTTTGTTAAAATATTATTAATATACTAACAATATAAATAGTAATATCGTAAACATATGTACGTGGGTAACACTGAAAATGTTTAGAACTGGCCAGTTAGAAACATTGAAAATGAAAACTTTTTTTGAATTTCAATTTTAGAACTCTTTGGTAACATAATGTAGTATATTGCATTCATTTATCATTTGTTTTTGTTAATTGGCGGCAAATCTAAAACTCTTGTTACACGTGAAAATGAACATAACGCGAGAAAATTTTCGGTCAATGATTTATTATGACTTTCGTTGTGGGCTTACTCAACAACAAAGCTATGATAGGCTGCAATTAGCTTTTTTAATGAAGCCCCATCTCGTGCCACTATTTACAATTGGTTTAACGAGTTTAAGCGTGGACGTATTAATCTCAGTGATGATCCGCGTGAGGGACGTCCATTAACAGCGACTACTGAAGATAACATCAGTTCTGTGCGACGCATGATAGAGGAAGATAAGAGAGTGACCTATCAGCAGATACGGGCAAGCCTAGGCATTGGTATGAGTCAAGTTCAAAAAATATTACACGAACATTTAGGCGTCAGGAAGCTTTGTACCAGATAGATTCCCCATACTTTAACCGACTACCAGAAACGACTCCGCATGGACTGGTGTCGCCAAATGTTAGATAAGTTCAACGGCGGTAACTCAAATGCTGTATTTGACATCATCACAGGTGATGAAAGCTGGATATATTGCTACGAGCCCGAAACCAAAAGACAATCAGCTCAGTGGGTGTTTCCTTTCGAGGATCGGCCAACTAAGGTAAAGAAAGGAAGAAGTCAAGAAAAAAAGATGATTGCCTCATTCATTGGTCGGAAAGGTCAGTTCGCGACAGTTGTGCTAGAAGATGGAAGGACAGTTACTGCAGACTGGTATGTCAATCGCTGTTTGTCTGTTGTCTTGGAAAAAATTCGACAGCAGCGCCCTCGAAGCAGGATCCTCCTTCACCACGACAATGCTTCAGCGCACTCCGCAAAACGGACTGTTGAATATTTGACTATGGCAGGTGTCGAGATAATGAGTCATCCGCCTTACAGTCCTGACCTGGTACCTGCGACTTTCATTTATTCCCAAGAACTAAAGATAAAATTCGAGGTATTCGCTTTACGAGCCCTGAAGATGCGGTGAAAGCGTACGAAAATGCCATAGAAGAGACTCCTAAGGAAGAATGGGCCCACTGCTTTTCTCAGTGGTTCCATCGAATGCGACGATGTGTAGAAAGAAAAGGAGATTACTTCCAAAAACAATAAAAGTATTGGCAACTTTCTACATTAAGCCGTTTTTCATTTTCTAAACATTTTCAGTGTTACCTAGGTAACATGTGATATAGTGATCGTTAAAGAACAGTTACTTGAGA
This sequence comes from Helleia helle, assembly GCA_963853865.1. Taxonomy (NCBI): domain Eukaryota; kingdom Metazoa; phylum Arthropoda; class Insecta; order Lepidoptera; family Lycaenidae; genus Helleia; species Helleia helle. Next base: position 9,726,807 of record OY971418.1, on the reverse strand, counting down.
AATTCATCAAGAAATTGGCTATTGTATAGCTGGATTAATAACTAACATGGTCTTTGACCTCTCCTCGTGATGTCGTTCGACCTCCACTGAATCTATTTTGCCCATCATAATCGTTTCAATTTACGGTCGTACGATACGTTTATATAAAGTTAATATTTTATGACCTATAAACGAAAACTATAGAGCTTTTATAGCAATAGGTAATATCCATTTTCAACCCATATTTGTTTTACGTTTATCATACATTTTGAACAGTGTCCATAAAAAAATATTATGTTATTGTACATTTTTATAAAAATAACACGGATATTTTTAGATATTAACCCCACCAGTACCTACTGTTCTCCGCTCTGCTTCAGACAGCGGTCTTTATTTTATTATAACTAGTTGCACCGACAGCGGACAGACGTTGTCCTGTACAAAGTATTTAAATACATTTTTTTTTGTAAATCTAAACCATTCCCGAATAACTTCCCACTTGAACACACACAAAAAAATCATCAAGACCGCTTAAGAGGAGTTCAGTGACATACACACGTACAGAAGAATCATATATATAAAGATAAGAGCAGTGTACAACACTGATGACATGGTTTTGTAGCATTAGGGCCAATAGGCCATTAGCTTAGTCCATTCGAAAAACAGTCATGGTTTCATGTTCTATTATGACGTCATTTATTAACAATATTTTTGTGTATTTATACTGCTGGTACTTTAACGAAGGGCAAACGGAGTCGTGAATGTAAGAAATCACAAGATTTTTAATGTAGAATAAAACCATTTCAGTACAGTGAAGCATCTCTTGTGTATATTATACAGCCAAACTATACACTACCATTTTTTTGGGAATCCAACGCATGCCATTATTTTTGTATAAATTGTCGTACAATAAAGATACATAAAAATTGGCATAAAATAATCTTTATTGCGCGTAAATCGATACGGTTAATGCGATTATAACAATATTTATGTTATATTCATACGAATTGTTATAAATTTCCTCTCGAGATATCAAAGTACCTAAATATAAATTACATGAAATAAACTCAGAAGCATTCCAACATACACGGGAAGTATGGAAACTTTATCAATAAGCAGCGGGGAGTCCGATCGTATCTCTGGGTAGAGGTATATCTTCGAGTTACGAATAGTATCGGCCATGACATTGTTAGGTTATCGTTACTAAAAATAAATCAGATTTATACAGATTGAGATCTAGAATGGTCTTCCTATTAGATTTTATTTATGTTTATTACTTTTATAGTAAGGGTAAGTCTATAAAACGAATTTATGAACCATACAAGAAAAAGTATTTTGCGATTTTTCTCATGTCTTTATTGATAAACACTACATAGTTGTAAAGAAATAAAAGATAATGGCTATCTTATGTGTAATACAAATTTCAAAATTTTATAACGTGTTATATTGCGTTGTCTTCATATATACATTGAACGCTTATTATCGATTTTTCTATATTTTGTTTCCTGAGCGTGAATTAATTAATTGCAGCAAAATATGACACGTCACTAACTTTTTTTCTACACATCTTTGAACGTTTAAGATACAATATACTATAAAAAGATACAGTATCAAAGATTTGGAAAAGTATGGAAATTGTGTTTATTTAATTATTATATTATCCATAAGTAATGTTATGTAAAAAACCCTTTTTAGCCCTATTTTCATCTAACTATAATTACTAACAAAGTAGGTACTATTATAACATAAATACAAACTTTGCTTTCTTTGTATTCCTATTATCTTTATACCTATCTAAGACATTAAACTATGGTACGGATTTAATGAAACATATCAGTGTTTTGATAAGTGCTCATAACGTTGATGTAACGCAACAGTAAATTGCAAAAGGTCCAGTAATATAGCAATAGTGAGCGGACGCAGGACGATTAGGGTGATAATGATGAAATATCAATTATGACTTGGTTTTATTAAAGTTATCAGCGATTTCAAACGTAACGATTTAGCAAAATAATTATAGTACGATTTTATTAGTAAGAATTGGCCCGTAAGAAAAAGTCTAGATTCCGAACGTATGTAGAGTCGCTGCTCTGCATTAATGACATTTTCCCTGATAAAATTTTCAATTTCAATCTAATGTTTTTTTTAAATAGTGGTATCATCAAACAAGTGCAAATCGTTTCTAGTCCGCTTTTTAAACATTTTTTTTTTTCAATTGGGTGCATAATATATGTATATGCAAAATAATAAATGTAAAAAAAGGTTTTATTTTAATCATTTTAGGTCTTTGAGGGAGGCCTATGTTCAGCAGTGGACGGATAGGGGCTGATGATGATGTAATGATATCTTTATTTATTTCATGGAGCCTCTCCACCCACACGTTTGCCTCCATTTGGGACATTACAGTCTCGCAGAAGAAGACCATCGCCGTCCAGGACTCGTGCTCACCGAGCGTCGCGGTGATGATGCTCGGCAGAGACATCATATTATAGTACCTAGTGTTAATATTAATACGTAAGAGCGGTTCATATTTTTATTACTCTTTCAGGCGTCTTTGGCTCCTGCGGTAACACCTATGAATAATTTTACCATCAAGGAGATATTTATAGTAGTCCTGTTGAAAAAAATGCAGCTGCTTGGTAATAGATATTTTATTAAATAATTATGCTAGAAATGTTGTTAAGTAATGTAGTTTCATAGAACTTACCTTTACTTACTACATCATTTCGGCTCTTATTAATAAATATTGAATACACTGTTGGATGTTAATAATAAAGTATTTATTTATTTAATTGACGTGGTCCTATGAAAACTGACTTATTATGAAACATTTTAATAATAATAATATACTGATAAAATAATAGATATATAATAACAAATATATAGTAATAGAGTCAACTCTACATTGAGATATCATTTCATAAATATGAAGAATACAATATTTATGAAATAATATCTTTTTAAATGACAAAGTTAAGGAGGTTTCCTGAAATAAGAGACTAAAAACTGAAAATAATCGTAAATCTTGCGAAAATTCATTTCAATAAAAGAAGAAGAGCCACTATATTTAAATTAGTATAATTTGTCGCAAATAATGGACTTCCGCTAGAACGCCTATTCCTATATATTTTATGTGAATATGAAAAACGATAATAGTGCCAATGGCCCCTCCCAAGGCGCTTTATTTTAGAGCAATGGTAGATTACATAGATCTGCCCCCTTTTTATTATAATAATTGAAATGCTTAAGTTAAAGCTCATCGTATGTTGAACTTCCGCTTAGTAATTGGTATGCAAATTACTAAGTTGTAACAAAGTGACAATCATTAAATAATGATATATTACGATAACCAAAACTACCAATACGTGCCACAAAATTTAATTAAGTAAATCTAAATAACACTATGATGTAATCAATACACACATGGTACACTCACATGCTCGTTAGCGTACATTCACAAATGTAAAAAAAATATTAGCTCATTTTTGACAGTTAAGACCGTAGTTAAGACCAAAAAATTGGTTATCTGTAAAGTAGGTCATAGAGAAACATTGATGAAAAATTTATTACCTTTTTTGCCGCTGTTTTGAGAAAAACAGTTAATTGAAGTGAATAAAATGAAATTAGACTTAAAATTATGGAGAAAATCAATTAAATCCTATTAAATTGTAGAAATAAATACAAACCACGTTGTCACGTTTTCAACATTTGTTATAAATAATGGTTTCCAAGCCAACGCTTGTGCCTCTCTATAGTTTGATAGGCTCAGGCGGAACGGGACATTTTTTCGTGCGTGCTGCCGGTGTTCATCAATTTATAAGACATTATCACGTCAAAAGAAAATATTTAATTGTTAAGTTGTTACAATTGTTTAATTTTTTTTAAAAATTAGTATTGCTTTTTTTAAATTATAATTAAACCGATATTAAATTAATATTAGTGAAAATTCACAGTTTCAAATCTAAATCTTATTACTATTATGTTCTTGGGAAAGATATTGACCAACTAAAATTATTATCTATGATGTTCTAAATCGTGTACAAAGATGGCTGCCTCTCGATTGTTGTTCTCATTTAATGTCTCTGGTTCAAAACAAGTTTGATTACTTTGAAGGCTTTTTAAATTAATAAATATTTTTTGCTTTTACAGCAAAAAATAATCTAAAGGGAATAACAGCCCTTAATTTTTTTCTTATATTATATAATAAGTACTTCATGCCGAGTTTAGTACCTTAAAATATATAAAGGTAAGTTTTACCTTCATATTTTCTAAAAGTTTAGTTCTTGTATGAATATAATATAGTACCTATATATACTGTAATTATTTTATTCTTAGGTATTCTTAATACGGCCTCACAAAGTAAAAGTCCTTACATACTTACATATGAAATTGGCGTTTTGTATGGTCGGAACTTAACCGATTTCTTTTTATCTATACTAATATTATAAAGCTAAAGAGTTTGTTTGTTTGAACGTGCTAATCTCAGGAACTACTGGTCCGATTTGAAAAAATATTTCAGTGTTAGACAGCCCATTTGTCGAGGAAGGCTATAGGCATAACATCACGCTGTGATTAACAGTAATTAAGCTGAGTAAGTTAACGCGGGCGAAGCTGCGGACAACAGCTAGTATATAATATATTTAATTAATCAAAGTATGTACCATTGCTATCTATGCACTTTTGCCATTTCATAGGTAGTTCACTGATACCTTTACTAAAAAAAATATTCGGACGGGAATCAATCAAATTTTTGAAGGCGATTTGAACTGCCCCATCGGAGTTGAATGTTTTCCTTTGCAAGAAGATATCCAAACGAAAAAAAATGTAATCGGTTGGAGCAAGGTCCGGGAACTATGGTAGATATCTTAGCCAGTCCAATTGAAGCTCCTCTAATTTGGTAGCCGTCCATTGTGCGTTGTCCTTTTTTTTTTTCTTTAACGCCGGGAAATGCTCTGAGGCATCCCGCGGGGGAGTGGGTCTCCCCACGCGGGTATGTGGGACTCGCTGCGCCCGACAGCTGGTAAGTGGACGCAGCTCTACCCACTAAAACCCGGCGAGTGCCACCAATGCCGCCTTTGGTGAGGTGCCCCGGATCTAGTAAACAAACAGGGCACCTCGACGGCTAGTCAGTCCCGCAAGGGACCGACGCCACCTCCACAAAAGGGTTGTCTCGCACCACAGAACAACCCCTCCCAACGTCGGGACAGTACAATGGGGTGAGGTTCCTATCCTGGCCCCTTGCCCCCTGCTCTTTTGTCCCCTCTTATTATAAGAGGGGTACAAAGAGCCCCCTCGGCCCAATTCGCTTCACCCAAGGTACAGCGGCTTACCCTAGGTTTCTGAGCCCCACCGCCACGACAAGTCTTTAACCTTGGTGGGGTTGTGCGTTGTCCTGAAGCAGCAGTGGCCTAGAGCGATTGACTAGCCTCGGTTGTTTAGCAGCTAGATTATACATCGCGGTTTGCAGTTGCTGACAATATACATCTGCCGTAATCATCTGGCCAGATTTAAGAAAGCTGTAGTGAACGACACCGGCACTAGTCCACCAAACGCTCACAAATAAGTTTTTGAGTCAATTTTCGCTTGGAGCAGGATCTGGCCGCCAGGGTTCAGCCATTGTGATGAGCACTTCCGATTATCGTACATGATTCACTTTTTATCACGTGCCGGTTGAGTAATGTAACGCAGCAGTCTGAGCGCGTGTGTCGGTTTGCTTCCCTCAATTCATGAGGTTCCCACATGAGGTTCAAGCTTTTTTACCATCTTAATTTGCTTCAAGTGGATTAAAACAGTTTTATCACTAACACCGCAGCCTATAGCTAGCTCGGACGAGGTTTGTGATGAATCCTCTTCTACAATAGCCTTCAATTCCTTATTATCATCTTTGGTCTCCGGCTTGTTCTGCAGGTCGTTCATTTGTGACACTGCAGCCATACACATTATTAATCCTTCGAGCTGTTTCTGCAGCACTGGTGCTGTAGTGGAACTCGTACTCGTAAATAACATGATATTTCAAGTTTTCCATTTTGTAAACTGAGTTACGCAAAGCTGAAAAACAAAAGAGAAAAAAGCAAATGAATTATGGTTTTAGAAACTCAAATGCATGAGTAAATAGATATAGCTGTATAAATTTGAATTTGGAATTCCTAACCAAAGAGGAAATATTTGAGATCATAGTAGCCAGTAAGACAAAACGCCAATTTCATAATAATGTAACGACCTAATATTAGGTAGACAATTATATTCACAGGTTTTAGTAGTGTATTTAATTAAAAAATACATATTTTGGTACACAAACTGATTTACATATTTAAATTGATATTATATAATTTTAGTAACAACCCATAATGAGAAGGAGTAACTTGATATCTGGTTTATTATCAACCATTAACTTTATAAGCTTTCTAAATAAACATTGATAACTTGGTTGGTACGTTACTTGACCTGATTAGAATCTTCCAATTTTCGATTAAGTTTGAGATATTTTTTTTGTTTTAGCTGGCCAATACTGTGATAGTATAGTTTGAATACTATTTAATTTGTTATGTTAGTAATATGAAAGTAAATTATATTTTCATATGGCATAAGTTTAATTATTATCAGGTATGATAATAATTAATCTTTTTTAATTTACATGTATTGAACTTTTAAAACTGTAAGCGGTAGTGCCATGCTGCTTGGGTCCGCCGAATTGGGTCCGCGCGACCGGGGTGGTACCTCTCATTCAAATATCACCGGCGTCGAGTGACAGCTGTGCTGTCATGTTTCGTGCGTTTTGTGAATTTCGTCTGACCCATGGGGCGGGGGATAGGGAAAAGGATGGCAACGCATTTGCATACCTTTTGATTGTGCGGATTTCTATGGGCGTCGCTAGTCACCATAAGGCTCGGTTGCCTCCTTGTGATATAAAAAAATGAACCATATGAGGTCTGTCAAAAAAGTAGCAAAATATCTCGGGCACATATGTATTTATTTGAAACTAGCAGTGCCTCGCGGTTTCGCCCGCATACTGCTCATTCCGGAGGAGTACGGACATAAATTATAGTTTATATGTTATTCTAATGTATAAGCTATATTATTGTAAAGTTTCATTAAAATCCATACAGTAGTTTTTGCATGAAAGAGTAACAAACATCCATAAAAACGTTCACGTTTATAATATTAGTAGGATATAGGGTGTACTAGGAAATCTGAAGGAATCTATGTTCTGATTTATTAGGCTTTAATTTGATGTTATGATAAGAGTGAGTCAGTGTAGCATATCAAAATAATAGTGCCAATAAAGTAGCAGCTACAAGGAAATAAATGGATGACACGAGAGGCTGTTATTATTTATAGCTGTAATAACGTATATAGCATACGCGGTAGCCATCTGTAAAACGTTTCTTTATTGGTGCAGGGTAATATGTACTAGAACAATGACTTATATTTTATCGATCATAAGAAGCATATGATCTATTACACTAATACATCATTTTCGTGATCGTCTATCGCTATGCCTAAACTTGTGTCTCAACATATCTTGTTCATAAGAAACTCTACTTAGTTACAGCAAAATGTGCAAAGACTAAGAGGAGCTACAATAAAATGTGAAATAAATTTCACCAGCCTTTTGTGATTGGTCGTTTTGAACAATGTGACGTCATTTGTGATGACAATCACGTGGTATTCTTTTGAAATTTTATACATTTCGTAAAAGGTCTATGAAATGAGATTTTATTAGATTTACTTAACTCTAAAAGTGGTAATGAAAGTAGCAAACTCTAAGAAAATAAATCAAAATATTATGTGAATTTGCCGCCAATAATACATGAATGTAGTCGGATAAGTAGAATACGGGGGTGGGTGGATTTAACTCTTTTAACATCTATTCTACTTTATAAACATTACATCTATTTTAAGAGGGTCATCAAATGTAAATGCTTTACTTCCAACGTGCGCCTACGATGAAAACACTTATTTTATAGCACCCAATCTTTCTTACACGAAGTACCTTACGGAATTTTTGAATTTATTTATTCTTCTTTTTAAAGAAAAGGTAGATTTTTACTTGTGTTATCAAACAAAATTAGTTCATATGTTTTTTTTCCTCAAATTCTATTTTTCAATTTACAGAATGAAATGAAAATGATAGTAATGTAATGTGATGTTAGTTTGCTTTCATAAATAATTTGGAATAGTAATTATTATTAAAAATGTTTCCCTATTTGTTACTTTAGTGAATAGTAGATGATATCTAGTCAGATTCCATGCTATGTGAGGCTGAATGCCTGACGGACGTGTCCGGGACTGTACGCTGGCCGGCCATGTTGTCTGTCAATCTATCAGCGCTATAGGTCAGTAACTGTACTCGTGGGTCACAGCAAAAATGTTCATCTTTTAGAAAACCTATTAATTACTTGTGAAATCTACATTTTCTATAATATGTATAGCTTTCTCTTGAATGAATTTTGTTTCATTGACATTTATGCTCATGAATTTAATAAATAGAGAAATTAATTTTCTTATTTTTATATAACTGGTAATTTAATTGTGATGAAAGTTTATTGTAGTAATTATGTTAATTATTGCCCTATTTTAATAACTGCAAAACATGTTTGCGAAAAATTCCATATTACCCTATTATTAACCATTCGTTTATTGAGCATTAATTAATATTTTATTAAATTCGTAAAACTTTGTGCAACTTCAAATAGAACAAAAATAAATGGTTGCACTAAAAATATTCGTCGAGATGTTCTCAGCGGATTTATGTGATTCACTTTACCCAATAAAGTAGGAGACGTCTCGTAAATCGCTAAAACACAGGGACGGATGGCGCAGGCGACACCTAGAGTGGGCGACGACCGTTAGGTCTCAAACGGGCTGGAGTTAAACCTAGAATTTTATTCTCTTAGATTTTAACAGCCCTTAATCAGGGTAATAAATAGTTAGTGGTGCTTCGAAATAGTTTTTATATTTAAACTGTGAAACTTAAGTTTATATATTTTTTTCTTATTTGAATAAAATGAAATTTTAAAAAACCTTTATATACAATCAGAAGATTTATGATTCGGCTTATATGTTTAGAAAAAAGGATACCAAATGTTATGTTGAACTATTGTGAAATGTTAACAGTAAATCTACAATAAATTCGCATTAAAACTACGTTATTTAAAAAACCATCGCATTCAGCTAGAATTGCTGGAAGCAAAATACGGTATTAATAGTAGTAGGCAACAGCGAACATCGAATTTGACCTAGAACTGGCAGGCACTGGTGTGTAGGGTCACGGAGTATTGATGTAAACGAGCAGATATGGCTGAATATATACATAACAACTAGACAGATTAGTTTACATGTTTCAGTAGCATCGCTTATTCATAATTCATCTAATAAACTAGAAGCAAATTGCATGTTCTTGAATTTATAACAAACATTACAGTTTATTAACATTCAGACAAGCTTAACATTAACGGGACTATTTACAAGGAACAGTAGATATTGCTTCGGATAACACAGAATAACATTCATATACAAGTAACAAACGTATCATCCTTTTTCAATAATAATTAATATAGGCTCAGTATTGACTCGCTTCTATTTTTTTTATGTCATAGGAGGCAACCTAGCAGTCGGAGCCATGGTGACTCGGTAGTCATGAGCGTCAGTACGCTCATAGACAGCATAACCTCTGGTTGTGCGTTGCCCTCCTTTCCCCTATGAGAAAAAAAAATGGTGGCCCTTGGGGGGGGGGGGGGGGTTGCAAAGGGCCACCATTTCAACTCACAAACCGCACGAAACGTTACAGTGTAGCTGTCACTTGACGCCGGTGTTATGTCAGCGAGAGGTACCACCCCGGTCGTGCCGGCCCAATTCGGATGAAAAGCAGCATGGCACTACCTCTTTCAAATTATAAAAGAAACATTTATATTTTAGACACGCTTAGGTTTGTTCATGTCTGGTTTAGTACATATTTTGTCGGCTATGTATTAATAAAGTGTGTTATGTAATACAGTAGGCGTTAAGAAATAAGGAACGCAAATTCATCCCACACAAAATCTATCCAATAAATTCCCAAAAAGCTTGTTCTCAGCATTCGTCGCCCATTGTGTCTTTTAGTAGATATATCTTGCGTAAAGCTTGCTTTTCTCGCTGCGTTCTCGCGACCCACGTTCAATGATCTCCGACTAACATCAGCTGTAGCCTATCCATTACTCGTCCCATTGGACGTGTTTTCGAAACCCTATACGGAAAACGGGAATGAATAGAATGAATAACGTTGCCCTCATCGTATTGATTTTGGTATCGGCTGCGATGACCGGTTGCCTAATGCAATAGTTGACAAATCGCTCAATTGTCCCACCTTGGAAGGATGTCGGGTAGTGGTTGGGTGGCGAGTTGTGCAACTGGTCGACGGTCAAGTCTACTGATTGGTCCATCCGACGAATGCCGGAAGACTACTTTGTTGCATTTTATTGTGATTGCTTGCACACAAATATTCAACGACTTCTGATGAAAACTATTTTGTTTCTATACAATTGAATTACACTATGTTTCGATTCAATTTTGTATACCGTTAAATGAAGTAAGTTATATTAATGATATGAAAGGAAAATTTTAGTATTAGTTCGTTTTCGCCCTCTGCTGGAAATTAGAATGGTAGAGAATGGTAAAATAATTGACAGTCACTCAGAACTTGTCCCTTTAAAATTATTGCAGAAATTTGAGTATAATTGCCGTGAGCAAGCGTCAACGATAAAGAATGCTATGCTAACTGTTGCTATGCTTACTGCACTGCTAGTATGTACTGTGTAACGTTATTTGTTTAATAACAGTATTTATTAATAAACAATAATTTCTCATGTCAATCAATGAAACATCTTTTAATGTATAATGATTACCCCCAAATACTCAAACGAATCTCAAATTTAAGACGTACTCCTGCTATGACTTGTCAGATTCAAAGAAAAAAGAGGGACAACACGAGTTTAAGTACGTCTTAAATTTGAGATTCGTTTGAGTATTTGGGGGTTAGTGAAATAATTATACAAATAATAATTTTAATCAATACTTTTAATATATTACATTATATATAATACTGATATGTCAATATTTTAAGCAACCCCACCATGGTTCAAGCCTTGTCGTAGTGGTGGGCCAAGTGGGTAGCCTAAGGTGACCCATGAAATGATCCAGCATCTTGGGCGAAGCCAGGAGCTGCTCTTTGTACCCCTATTATAAAAAGAGGAGACAAAAGAGCAGTGGGGACAAGGGACGAGGATGGGGACCACCCCATTGCACTGTCCGACATTGAGAGGGGATATTATGTGGTACGGGACAATCCCTCTGTGGAGGTGGCATCGGTCTCTTGGGGGACTGACTAGCCATCGAGATGCCCTGTTGCTCAACAGATCCGGGGTACCTCACCAAAGGTAGCATTGGTGGCACTCGACGGGTTTCAGTGGGCAGAGCTGCGTCCACCTTACCATCTTTAAGGTCCAGCGAGCCCCACATACCCGACTTGGGAGTCCCCCTCCCCTGTGGGGTGAAAATATATTTAAACAGCATCATTCCTTTCACATATTATTTCATTAACCTGATAATTAACTCTAAAAATCACAATGTGTAGATACCTAAAAATAACCTATGACAACTTGCGAATAAGGACTTAATTTAAAAGAGACCACCATTATTAATTAATAATGCATTAGTTTTATATATACCCTTCATGTTCATTACCGAAATACGCACTCCATTGGGATTTATCTCACTGGCCGCTCGTCCTTAACACTGTTGATAATATTCCGAAGAACATTAAGAAAATTTGCATCTCTTATCTCATCACTAACTAAGTAGAAACGGATTGACAGCGCAAACGGCTCGGATGGGAGATTAGCTGAATTATTTCCGAGATTTTATTTTACGACCAACATAAAATTGCTTTAATCATAACATAAATGAAATCTCGGAAATATTAAGGGTCACTTATCTGATTAGAAGTACTAATGAACAACTGTTTTATGACCTTTTTATGTATATATTCGTCAAACGTACTAATTGCTAAGGGACCCATACATAACATCATTTTTATATCACACGAGTAAAGAAAAGTTAAATTTAATACTTAAATAACAAAAAAGCTATATATGTACTTTAATATACGATCCAAATTAAGAGTCACATAACAAATAGTATAACCGACTGACACGTGGAGAACCGGCAGACGAAATAAGCTTTTACGCTATTGAGATATAACTCCATTTTAAACCTAATTTACATGTTACAAAGTATTATTTATCAACTATCGGTCTCCTATGTTAGATCTTTTGCTCATTACTGCCTCCATATCTCCTAGCTGTAAAATCTTACGCCTTGTGGGTGTCTTAACAGTGTTTTTATTAGGACATAATATATATGAGTCGCTTGATAAGTACTTATTTTGACAACGAGTTTGTATTTCTTATTTCAGCAGCAGGCCAGAAGGTAATATAGTATTTAGAGGGTGGTCGACCGAATTATAATAGGTAGAAAAATCTATGACTGCCTTATAATATGAGAAAGGTATCTTGTCTGGTTTGGGGGTAGTCTCCTTAGTTTAGAGACAAACGAGCATTCGGAGCCTTATGGTAACTAGCGACGCCCGTTCACATCAGCACAACCAGATGGTACGCAGATGCGTTGTCCTCCATATCTCCCGAATAAGCCACCGTAAAATCACAAACGCGACAGCATTGCTGTCAATTTACGACGGTTTATATGAGTCAGAGGTACCACCCCGGTCGTATCGGCCCAATTCGATTGCAATGTAGCAATGGCACTACCTCTTACGATAGTTATGTGGTTATACTATACTCTCCCCCAAATACTCAAACGAATCTCAAATTTAAGACGCACTTAAACTCGTGTTGTCCCTCTTTTTTTCTGACACGTTGAAGCATGAATTTAAGTACCTCTTAAATTTGAGATTCGTTTGAGTATTTGAGGGTTTGTCTCAAATCACAGAACCTATACTATGCACATCTCAATGTAGTGGTAATTCAATTACGAATAAAAATGGAAAAGTCTTGTGTTATTTATACGCTATTCTAAGCGCAGCCGTGTCTCGAGTAGTCGATAACTTCTTGGCAGTAAATAAAGAGATAAAGAGGTTCTTCAAAAAGTAATGTATGCAATCTGATGTGTACGGTAATTTATTAAAATGTAAAGAGATGAAATTATATTAGGTTCATAAAGTTTAGGATACAGACATTTGGACGCGAGCAATTTTGACAAGATAATAATTTGGGAGTTAATAAGCGTTAAGTTATGTAATGTCCTTTTGTGTAAAATACACATCAAAACTTGGTTAATGAAATGTGATTATTGATATCATTTGATATATCATGTGATATCACCGTTGGGAGGGATGCGCTGTGCCGCGTTCCCGGCTGCATTAACTTGTCTTGCTTGTTTCTCCCGTCAAACAGCTTTACTGTGTTTTGGAGAAAAGGGCAAGACAGACAGTGTAATTACTGGCACCGAGACTTAACATCTTATGTCTCATGATAGGTAACACATAAATGAGATGACTGGGCTAGTTCCAAGTGAACTAGTTTATGTTCATGGGTGACGTCGACCCTACCATCTGATGACACATCTGTCATTTTGCCAATCCAAGTAACATAAAAAAATAAAGCTTTCATTTTTTACTATCACTATCTTCCTTCCTCACTATGATACATATTATTTTATTACTTTGAATTTACAATAGTTTTCTATTTAATCTGCGTTTGAAACCGATCAAATCAACGTGTAAATATTATCAGTGAAATTTATGATATTCGCTTGATTCTATTACAAACGGACAAAATCGTGTGAAACACAAAGAAATCTAGCAATCTCGGTCCGAGTGGCCGGCAGGGAGCTACACACTGCAAAATATTTCCCAAGATACATCGGCACGAGTGCGATGCGCCGATATCTTGGGCGCGAGTTGGAATCGTCTATCGACTCTATGATCGGATTCGACGAGAGGTCACGCGCGTTAAACGTAAATCAACATATCTCGCGACGGGAGATCTACCCGAGCACGGCCAACAAAAACTCAATTTTATAGGCGTAACATTACAACTGGAAAAAACCAAATAAATTGGACAATCTTGTGCCATCGGCTCCTGTGACAGCCCTTGCGTTTAATATAATTTATCTAGCATTAGACTTTAAAGATACGTAACGATAACATCGACCCAAGTGTAGGTATACATTAAGAATATCTTTATGACAACCAAAAAGATGGTCTTTATACAAAATATATGAAGATATATTTAATACTGCTCAGTTTTAATTAAATAAAAAATAATATTGTAATAAAATAGTGTGATAAGCAGATGTAGGGCGAAGATCGTATCAACCAATGTTCAGTCCTGAGTATTTACCTAACGAATTATTTTTTGAGGGCGATAAAATAAAATGTAAAAAAAATTAAGAGTAAAAAGCAGGCAACAATCTTATCTGATCCTTTGTTTATAATTATTATTTATTATTCATAATTCTAAAAAGTAATATAATAATACAGATTATCAATTGATGCTTAAAAATATATAATATAGTATAGTTTAAAATGCAGCGGCACTAAGCATTTATCCACATTTATCAGTGTGACCACCGATCCATCTGTCAAATATGCTAATTATGGGATTAAGGCTTTGAGGGTGAACGGCCCTCGAATGCCATTCAAATAAGTACAAAACTCATATAATGGACATTTATAATATACGTATTATACTGCTTTACATTTGGTGTAACAACTGGTGGAAGGTATGCGCTTTTCTCGTCATAGCGCTTGTTTTAGAAGCCTACGTCGTGTTAAAAGCATATAGTGTGATTTGCACAGATAATTCATTCTTATTACCGGATTTTTACCCATAATTCGCATGTATCTAGGTTACCCGGGTATGTGAGCGCGCTTACGCTTACGGCGCATCCACCGCTAGAGGAGCGGATGCAGAATAGCCGTTATTATTTTACCATACGGCTGCCGCGCCAGGTCCTCTCCCCACATCCACATTAGTGCCTCCTGCCTTAGTCGGCGAACCGGCCGGATCTCGTCTCACCTGAGGCTCTCGTCTAGTAGATCAGTGCCGAAGCCTTTGAAAATGGCAAAAAGTGAAACAAAATTATAGTAGAATGAAACCCATTGGAAAAGGAAGAGCAAGAGATTTCACTCAACAGAAAACACACCAATTTTTTGAAGAAAGCTGATATTTTGGCGGGAGAATTTTCAAGTGAAAATAAGACTGTTTTTTTGTTATTAAGTCGAAATAAGGTGATAAAATAAATATTTTAAATAAAAAAATTACAGTGTTTGGGACATTTCGTGAGCAAAAAAATTTTTTTGTTAAAGATAAAAATAAAAGACCGAAAACTTGGTTATTTCAATTTTTCACATAAATTTTGAGGTTAGGTGAAAAAAGTGTAGATCTTCTCATTACCTACAACTTTGCCATTCAACTTTATTCCTTGGGACTTGTAGTTTTTCCGGAAATCGAGATTAAACCGTTTTTTTACTCTTAGACCCCCCCCCCCCTTCCACTTTCCCGCCCTCCGATCCCCCGTAAATTATTTTTCCTTTTTTTGTTATATTCTCCTCCTTTTCCAATGCGTTTCATCCTACTATAATTTTTTTTGGTTTCTAAAATTATCGACCCTGATCTATAGAGCTTAGGAGGGCGAGACAAAGGAGTGCGTCTCAGCAAGAACCTCCGCCAGACCTATAAGGACAGTCCCAAATTGAGTTGCTGATGTTTTGATTTAGCGTTGACCATCATTAAGTGGTTCGTCTACTGACTTGCTAATTTACTAATTAGCAAATCAGTAGACGAACTGATTCAAATAAAACAGTCAGTACAGTACATTATAAAATGTACAGGTTTACTACTTTCTCAAAGCGCAACCGATTTAGTACACCGATACGTTGCAAACAGCTCTATTAAAAATATAGATGTCATAGAAAACATGATATCTTAATTATTTATTAGCAATAATTACTTTACTATCAATAGTGGAGAGAGTAGGTTTGAGCATGCAAATTCTTGTTCCGGAGATAAGGGCATTAAAACAAACAAGCTTCTCAGCTTTATTATTAATTACATATACTATGACGTGGATTTTCGCAAAGTTTCACCACATTCTATGAGGACCTACGAGTACTCTCAACTCTGGTTCCAAGTATGTTCCCGTAGTTAGTCGGCATACTGAAATTGCGTAATAAGATTCCACTTTAATATGGCACTTAACCAAGCTTTCTTTAGTACTAGTATTTTATTTTTGTAAGAGGTAGTGCCATGCTGCTTTGCAGCCCAATCGGGCACAATCGGGGTGGTACCTAGTGCTCACATAACACCGGTGTCAAGTGACAGCAATGCTGCCGCGTTTCGTGCGGTTTGTGAGTTTCTGGTGGCACATCGGGGGATAGGGAAAACGCAACGCATCTGCATAATCTCTGGTTGTGCGGATACAAGTCCACACAACCAGAGATTAGGAAGCTGGGCGTCGATAGTCGCCAAAAGGCTTCGACTGCTTTTTTGCCCTCCTATGCCATAAAAAATATCAGTGTCTTCCATTATTATTTGTCACCATAATGGTACTTAAAATGCGTAATAATATTCGTGTACAACACAGATTAAATATTAACAACAAAAATACTAGCATCTCTTTGTGCAATCTATGGACATGTTTTATCAATAAATTTTGATTATTAAAAAGATTCCGACGAATTGATAACCTCCTCCTTTTTGAAGTCGGTTAAAAATGACATTTCAAAACATATTTTTATGCATTTCCCTCCCATTCAACAGTTTACCAGTGATCAGTATTGTTGTCGAGTAAACATCATGACGCGGCATCATGTCCGTTTATATCGCGTTCATTAAGGTGGTGTTCCGGTAATAGTCGGATAGAGAAGTCTGGAATGTCGGCCAACTGTCCTAGCCCGACTCGAAACAGACTCGATACCGACTCGATCTCTATCTTAGCAATCGATTCCTATCGTGACAGTTTTACGCGCCACGTCGCGATTTCACTCCCAATGCAACGGGTGCATACAACCTGTAGTTCTATGTCATTTAATATAATTACATTGACGCATATATTAATAACATGTACTAGTTTATTACTTTTTTTCTTATTAATAGAATATATGTAAAATCAATGGCTGTAAAAAATTATAGGACCAGATATATTTTATAGTTTTCTTTATCAGTCAATTTTAAAATCAAGAAACAGTGTTAATTTGTGTCACATAATAAATGTCAAGATGTCGTAAATCATTCGTTTACACGAATCCATTTTATTATATTCTATTTATTACAATCGATAATTAGTCCAGTTTTTAATTAGGTTTTTTGGCCATGAATATTTAGCATTAAATGACAAACAAGCTTAATGTCAACCATAAAAAACTTAATTGTTTTTGAGATCAGATTTGCTACTTTTACAGCAAAATATAATCAATAATTTGGAAAAATATTTACGGACGAACAGATTAATCTTTATTGATCGCAAAAAAAATTAACGGATTTTCATGAAACTGTACCTACAGTTATCTTCAGTGTATTTGACATACTATATTATATGAACTAGGAAAGGACATTGACATTCATCGTCATTAAGGCGAGTCACCGCAGGCGAAACGTGACAAGGGATTGCCCATTTGCCAAATCAATTTTTTGAGATACTTACTATTATTAATAGTAAGTATCTCATCTTTTTTTTTTATTAAACATCTTACAATATCAGAGACAGATATCTAAAAGATGTGCTAATTGGTTACACGATAAAATGTACTTTACTCGATCATAAAAAATCCTGAAAATACGCTACAATGAAAAATAAAACGAATAATTTACAAATAAAATATGTAAGTTTGCACGTCATTTTTATATGGAAATATTTAATGTTCAATACTACAGAGAACGTGTTATTTTTTAAAATATCCAATCCCATTATAATGAAACAATTTTTTACGGATTTTATCGCGGTTTATTAAGATTTTTACAAGCCCGACGTTTCGGATACTTTACAGCAACCATGGTCACGGGAGGACTGAGGTGACAGATGTCCTAATGTTACAAAGTTATTCGAAACTACCCTATGATACATCATTATTTTAATAATGTAAAATTAAAATTCTTAGATGTATTAGTTATCCGTAATCCCAATAACACCTTAAGCCACACAGTGTATAGGAAACATACCCATACGGATAGGTATTTAAACGGCGAATCACACCACCATCCAACACAGTTAGCTACCGTGGGTAAATCTTTGTTACAGAGAGCACAAGGGATCTGTGATGAGCAGCACCTGGAGACCGAACTTCAACATGTCAAGCCAGTCCCGGTGACCCGCCATCGTCTTTATAATGGAACTCGTAGATGGCTAATTATAAGTTTTTAAAAATAATGGATAGTTTTTATATTTTTTGGAAATTTAATTATATTTTCCAAATTATGAAATATTTAATATATAATACATTTTATTTGCAATGCTTGTGCGAGTCGAGGGTCGAGCCATCTTCGAATGTTGTCATGCAACCAACTGTATCTCTCATAAGGCATTTTGTTAACAAAACTTATATTTCCTATTTGTATGTTCCTTAAAAAAATACAAGCAGTGCACTAATTTATTGCGAGGTTTTCTTATAATAATAATTAATCAGTCTATTACGTTCACTCTAGTTTATAAGTTAACAATTATATAAAAAAAACCATATTTAGTTCATGACATCACTTAGGTATATTACCATACAATTAATGTCTTATCGTTTTTCCTTTACACAATTAAAACTGCATCTTTAATATAAGATTTTGATGTTAAATTCCTTCTTCTTTTAATTGAAATAGGATACTTACCATGTTCTTACTGTTGTAAACAAGATATTAGCAGACAATCCAATAATGGCGGGACATATAAAAGTAAAAAAACATGCGAAGTCGTGAGGACAAAGCATGCCACTTAACCAAATGTTTCTTTAAAACTATTATTCATTTTTTAAATCTTTATTTAAATAGGAGTTTTTGTCCAGCAAGGCACGTCAACTCCATTATGTCTACTCTAAAAAATACACAAAATAATTTTTAAACTTATATAAGCGAACAGAATTTAACACATATCTCAGATGTAGGTTTTGCTTACTATTATTCAAATTTCAGTGTCTTTCATTATAATTGGTCACCGTATATATAATCGTTAAATACGTACACTAAACTATAAACAATATCACTAATTTGTATGCGTTTACAACTCATACATAATAGATTAGATACAAGTGCTCGAAACCTGTTCTAATTAGTTAGGAACAAAAATATTTACGGACAACTACACCTTGTTATCCTGGTCCAGTACGCAGTATCTCGTGTATGGGTAGCAGTATCGGATATAATTAAGTTTATTTAAATCATCATCATCATCAGCCTCTGTCCATCCACTGCTGAACATAGGCCTCCTTCAATGAACGCCTTTAAAGACATATTATAATTATAAACTAACAACCACAACGCGTTAATATACCTGGTGCTGTGGTGTGGTCATGACTCATGAGAGTCTGTGAAATAGGTGCTAGGATTGGAAATAGGTAAATTTAAGAAATGTATAGATAGATAGATAGATAAAAACTTTATTCACAATTTCACATTTCACGTGCAGAATAAAAAGAGTAAAAACAAAAATAAAAACAGATAAAATATGATAACAGCATTGGTAATATCACACTTAAATAAAGTGTATGTGTGCTGCAGAATCGCAAAAAGGTATGTAACTCGGTACTAAAAGATCAATCCGAAGAAAGATCGACTGATTTTCAGTTACTACCTGCTACGATGAGAGGGCACAGTGCTAGCTTAGTGATCAGACGTAGTGTATATAATTTAAAGTGTGTATCATAAATAATAAAGTCTCAACAAAATATAATAATAATTAATAGGTAAAAGAAGTAAATAGGGGTATTGATAGTGGCGCGCTATAGAATATATGCATTTCATATATGCTTTACAGACAAAATGTTTTGATAGGCATAATATACAATAAAAAATAAACATTACGGATCAACAATAGCATATCTACTCTAAAATTAATAAATTAATTAATATCGATAATAATAAATTACATTTGCACCTGTCCTTTATAAAGACATTTTTTGTAGTTAATTTTAAATGTAAACTTACTTTTAGTATTTCGAATTGGGAGTGGTATATTATTCCAACATTTGGTAGCTTGGTATCTAAAACTGCCTCTAAAAGCTGCACCACTATGCTTTTGCATTGATAACACTGGACGAATAGTCCGAGGTGTTCCGTAAGTATATAAAACATAACATACCTATCTGTCTATGACCATCGCCTTACGTTAGTCGGATCGTGTTGGATGCGAGTGGCAAGGGATCAGCCATCTTTGCGTTCAGCAGTGGACGGATAGAGGCTGTTGATGATGATGAAACATCTATGTTCATGCCGGGTTTAGAATCCGCGACCACTTTTTTTACACGCACAATTACACGCAATGCCAGAAGTCTGATCCTACGACTAGAAAAAAAAATATAGAATAAAATTTAACTAAATTTTTTGTTATCAAACATTTATTTCCACTATAAATTATACATGGATGTGTAAGTAAATGAATCCAACTTCTTAAAATACCTAGGTTCTCACATAACGATACCTAGAAAACATATAACTCGATATACTCGTAGTATACGCTAATTTAAAGTTCCCGAGACGACGATACACTCGCTTAGTATAACTCATTGCTGATTTATTAGTATTCTAAATACTTTAATGAGAGCAAAAAAAGACGTAATAGATAAAGATTCTATTTGAGGCTACCGATACGCGCTGTCAAGTTGAAATTTACACATCTGAATAGAAATCTCCGGGCTAAAAGCTTTGAGAGATAATACATCCAATATCGGACGGGCCCGCGCACGTGATAACACTAATGAACCCATGTTGCCGTCACCTAGCAACGTGAATGATGGTAAGGCCCAAGGCCAATCAACTGCCACCATGGATGAGTAAATTAACATAATTAATTATATCTGTCGCACCGGTCACAACACTGAGCTTTTGTTTATGTTGATAGAACTGGAGTAGTAGACTTATACGAGTTTCATTCATGTTTAATAAATATATTATAATGTATCATCATCAAGGCCAATAAATTTCCACCATGGATAAGTAAATTAACATAATTAATTATGCGTAATCCGTCGCAACTGTCACAACACTGAGCTTTTATTTATGTAGATCGAACTGGAGTAGTAGACTTATTAGATTTTTAGTCGTGTCATTTGTTTTTATTTAACGCCAGGAAATGCGCTGAGGTATCCCGCGGAGTCTCCCTAAGTGGGAATGTGGGACTCGCTGCGCCCGAAAGCTGGTAAGTGAACGCAGCTCTACCCACTAAGCGGACCGACGTTACCTCCACAGAGGGGTTGTCCCGCACCACAAAACAATCCCTTCTAACGTCGGGACATTACAATTTCGCCCGAGGTGCTGGGCTCACCCTAGGCTACTGAGCCCCACCGCCACGACAAGATCTGTACCATGGTGGGAATGTTAATTAAAAATGTTTTAATGTATCCTCCTCAAGGACAATTAACTGGCACTATGGATATAAAGTAAATTAACATAATTAATTATGCATAATCCGTCGCAACGGTCACAACACTGAGCTTTTATTTATGTTGATCGAATTGGAGTAGTAGACTTATTTGATTTCCAGTCATTTTCATTAAATATATATCAATGTATTATCGTGACCATTATTGACCATTCTGTGAGCTGCTCACGATACCCAGAATTTTTCGATTTATAATAAATAATACATATTTTAAATTCATACAATATATGTGTGACTTAGACTTAGACAAAGATTATTATGATTCCTTAATATTTAACTTTTAGTTCACCACCCCATATTGGGCCAGTGCATAAGTAAACGAAGTCCCAATAAGCTCCTCGTTTAATTTCTAGGAGAATATCCGTACGTAAGAGGGACACATAAGGTTATGGTGATGATGGTGATCAAATCCTAAATTAATTTCCGTTCAGCTCAGTATACTCAAACTTAAACAAGTGTTGCAATAAACACAAATTAGACAAGAAAATATGAATGCCAGGTCTCGATTTGGCTAAGCTAACACATTCAATTTGTCAAAGTCAATATTTATTGGAACAAGTTTGGCATGTAGTGTTACAACATTTTCTTTTATAGCATTTTAACGATAGTCACATTCATGTTATAATAAATTTTGTTGGTATACAGTTGGTCACTGCAATGTGATGTTCTCAGTTATTATGTTTTACTTTTTAAAACACAAGCTTTTCTTGTATGCATCAGCTAAATTTTATTAAAATTGTGGTCATTTTAGTATAATCGCCATCATAAAATTTTATAAAATTTATTAGTATACAGTTGCTCTTCTCTTAAATGTTATATATCTAAAGACTATATTAACTAAGAAACTTTTTGGTTTCATTGTCGTCGACATAACTGGACATACCAGCCGCGTTCTACAAACGAGATTCACAGTTCAATCTCATTCATTTCGAACATTTTAAATCCGCACTTAAAATAGAAGAAATAAATTTTATAGCCGTTGTAAAATAAACTTTTATTCAAATAAACACGCCCAGCATTTTATCGTCGAACCAGAATCATCAACGCCTACTTGTAACACGTAAAAAAAGAGCGAGGAATTCAAACAACATAAAATAGTATAAGTGATGTGAAACTAGGTAGGTACGGTATACGGTAATGTGTAACATTATATTTGGTCTCCATGAGTGTATAACGTGTGAAAGATAATATAAAAAGTATAACCTTTGCAGGACGTTCACACCGAGTTATTTCTATGACGCGGTGTAGGCTTGTGTACGTTATTTTCTGATAAAGAGACGAGAACTAAATGACCTTGCCATAAAGATACTATATAATAGCGACTATTATTGCTCTAAAATATAAGTATAAGGCTTATTATCGATTAGTTGATAGAAGTGTGAAGATGAACTAACAGTATTTTGCAGGCCAAACGATCATCCACGAGGTTGAGAAATTCTATATTTTATAGCGCCGATCTTAAGCGAAGTTTCAAGACAAACATTGGATGTTAAAGCCATTAATACTTGGTCATTACGACCACACATGAAAGTGACAGGATAACATACAATAGATGGACAGTCAATGAGTTTCTGGAAACGACTTCGTTCAGGAAGACGGATTATTATTCGTCAAACTTTGACAATATAGTGACAATCGAGTTGCAGGATCCGATTCAAGATATAAGCGAATAGAAGTTCAGTCATCTTCAGGTTTATTGAACTCTTAAAGGTTCTATAAGGGATTACATACTATATTATGTGCACACAAGATGATGGATGTGGGAGCACGATGAGCGTTGGTCATGAAAAATTATAGCTTAATAAATTCGCTAAAATTATACACATATATAAACAGATTAACGAGGAAGTTGTAACAACCATAAATAGTCAATCTGTCCTATGAATATTAAATAAGATTTATATCAAACATGCTTTTAGTAATTATCATACAGGAATGTTTAAGTAGAGAAAAAAAGGAATAGCACTTTCCTTCACCTTAAAAATACATTTACGAGTATACAATTATATTTAACATCTAGTACATATAACGTATAATAAACGATTTAAGCTTACTTTACCTCAAATGATGGAACGGCTCGTAATGAACTGGTTTTAGCTCTTAGGTAATATAATATGGAGAATTTAC
Source organism: Helleia helle (assembly GCA_963853865.1). Lineage (NCBI taxonomy): Eukaryota > Metazoa > Arthropoda > Insecta > Lepidoptera > Lycaenidae > Helleia > Helleia helle. Next base: position 9,703,065 of record OY971418.1, on the reverse strand, counting down.
CTCGCCAGACTGTTCTGAGCAATAAAAACCTTCGCGTAATAGGACCAGTTATAAATATAGCCTAATATTCTTCTCATATTAATATTGTGAATGACTTAAGGTGTGAATATTATTATGGCTAATATCGTACGGTAATAGCGATATCACATATTGCTTTGTCATTATTTTTATGTTTCGTGTGCACTTATTTATTAAGATATCATGTACTGGTTCTTGACTTGGCGTCAAGGACCCAGGTTGTCAACGGACGCGTAATGATTATGAACAAAACAGGTGGATGAGTGAGACTTGTGCAGATGGTTTTATCTCCCGGTATCAGATCTATTACATTAATATATTTACATTACATTTTGTATAGCATTTTATCGCTTAGTGAGTAAAATAAGAAACTATTTAACGCTCTAACATATATATGTTCTTAAATTAGTTTTGGAAAGTTTATTTTATTTTATTTATTATTAGATCCACCAACAAGGATATACATTGACACATTAAATTAAGTTATTAAGCAAATCCGCATACAATGTTAATTTAATATTTTTTTTATGCTATAAGGAGGCAACCGAGTAGTCGGAGCCTTATGGTGACCGACGCCCATAGACATTCGCACAACCAAAATTTATGCAAATGCGTTGTTCTCCTTTACGCTATCCCCCCTAATGGGCCACCGGAAACTCACAAACTGCACGAAACGCGACAGCATAGCTGTAATTTGACGCCGGTGTTATGTGAGGAGAGGCTGCAATGCATAGCACTACCTCTTACTAATTAATTGGACCTTTAAAAAAATAATTAGATAATTCTGTTTAAATGTATATTTATGAAATACATACATATTATTATGTTATACAGTCGAATAAAAATAAGTTTATTTACCTATTTCTGAGTTAGTAGTTTCGAGTGCATAAAACTAGAGCCGAGGTACACTAAAACTAATAGCACAACCACAGATTACTTAATAACCAATACCAACCACTAATAATCAATAAACAACCATCGGTAATGCAGTTAGACCATTAGTTTGAGAACAATTATTCTCAAATATTTCCTATATATAGATATAATTATTAATTGTATAATATAAACTTCGGCTCTCACTGTACTCTCGACACATGTTAATATAAAAAAATATAAAAATATATAATTAGTAAAAAAATATAAACAACAAAATGTAATGTAGTTTCGGTTATTGCGCCTGATACCAAATACATGTTTAGTATTGTAAGCTTTGTCTTTGACACACTATGATGTTAGTGAAGTGTATTATTAACCAGAAATGCCTATATTTACTGTTTTCAACATGGCACAGTGAATCATTAATAAATATTTCAACGTGATTGGATAAAAAATCATGTATATTTCATATGCATGCATACTAAGGCATTTTTTGCAAAATATAAATATAATTATATCAAAATTTGTGAATAAATTGATTCATAAATCATATCATTTGAATGATTCATAAATTTTCAAACATGAGAAGGAAACTAAGATTTCATGTCTCGTAAAGATAAAGCATTTTACTGCTTTTAATAACAAGTAGACGGAAGTTTAGAAATAATTTTCAATAGGTTATACAGATATTATTTATGTTGCAGAAGATTTTGTCGCTGAAATCGAGTCGAATCGAGTATCCATAAAATATTTCTTTAGAATTATGAATAAATTAAAATATTAGGATTTTTGTATACTGATTACCTACTCAATACTTTTATTAAAAATATATAATTCGTATTGTTTTTTTTTTCGGAGGGATCTATGCTAATGACCTAAACGCCCTAATGTTTCGTCGGATTAGTGTGAGCCCATTTGGCTCACTATTGCTTTGTTAAAGTGGGGGGTTGCCCTCCGCCAACCGTGCCGTCTGCGACCACACGGCCTCCTGGCGTCGTATTGGTTGTTTCAATTATCTTATCTTTATCATCGTTATCATCTACCCATCGGCATATATGTCTCATTGCTGAGCACAGATCTCATCCTCGAAATCAAGCGAGGAGGATTATGAGTCATAGTTCACCTTAACTTCACTTCATCTTTAAAGACTAATATCATTGATTTTCTTCAAGTTAATGTTGCCTTCTCAAAGCGATGTTCGTATGTTCCGATTCTCTAGGAAATTTGGAAGAACCATACCTATTACGTGCACCGGTCAGGATTGAACCCAGACCTCACTTACAGGCTAAGCCCGTAACCACTAGACCATCGACGCTCTTATCTACGTTATTTACACGTCCTCAATCTGTCGGCAAAAATTATACATAATATACTTAAAATGTAATTTTTACTTCCATGAGAAATAGTCGAACACCGTTCGATTGTGTTGAGCCGTTTTTTAACCTGAATTTCGTTAAACGGGAATCAAACCTGTGCTCGGACGTCGTGGCTTGTCGCGAGACAAGGATCTCCCTCCCATTGTGTACTTTAGACCTAATTGATAACATTCTGTAACACTAAGGGCCACAGTTTTAATGAAACTCTTCCTACCTTAGCTTATGCCGACCTTTTCTTTTGAACTTCTTTTTCAACGTAATAAAACAACCGAAATTTTGCGTGTAGGTACTTTAATTTAAAAAATAACTAAGTATAGATAAGACGTTATCAAAAAAAAATTACGTCAACATCATTATAGTCGGCAATTCTCTGTCCACTGTGTGATTAAATATTTGCTTGCTAAAATCGGAACAATTTGAAAATAATTAAAAACAAAACAGTTTAATGTAGTGCAAGAAGTATTTAATCCGGGACCTTCAAAAAGCGGCTGAAGGCGCTCGCAGTGGTTTTAGTTTACGGGTAGGGTACTCCTAGGTGCAAGTCCCACATAGGGTCATGACCTACCGCAGATCCTGGCTACAGGCGTAAAAAATCATTTAATTGATAAAACAAAAAAAAAGTGCAAGAAGTATTCCTATTCCTAATATCGTAAGAACGCAATGCTAGAAAGATGAAATCATATTGTATAAAATATAATAATCATTTAATTAATTGTCATCATTAACAACTCTAAGCCCCATAAACTACATGAGGTCTGACAAGGAGATGACTAGCATCTAATAATATAACGAAACATTTATTGATTGCCTCAAACCCACGGACCCCCAAAATATATTAAGTTACACCGAAGGGTAAGTATTGACATAAAGGCAGTTGTTGACAACGAAACCTCCATGTTGTATGCTTTTACAATTTAGATAAAGTACGAATAAGAAAACCCGATGGAATTGACTAATGGGTTTGCATTGTCGTCGATAATTCTTTTTATCTTAAAGCCATTACGGCCCGTCCACGGTCACCTTATATTGATAGCTTTGGGCGAGGTTGGAATTTAAAAACATTCTAAGATCAAGGCTAAGGCTAATTATTGACTTTGTTAATTAGTGAACGTATTTGTTTTTGGACCCATGTCTGAAAGTGAACCTTGAGGTCAATGACGATGATGATGATGACGATGATAATGATGATGATGCTTTCATTTTTCTTTTATCCATTCACCTTTGTCTGTTCTTGGTTTACGAAATTAACCAAAATTAGCATTCTTCAAAATACTTTTTTTATTTGATCGCGACGTGCATAATGTGCATAAACATTAAACATTTTGTGTGCGCATTAAGAGTGAAATGCGCATAAACATTCGAAAACAATGTCACCTGTCGATCAAAGTACGATACGATTGCGATCGTTATAATCGAATTCATATTGAACTTGTCTTGCGCTCGATATTCAATTAATTGGCGTCACTTCTATTACGTAGAAGGCGGGTCTGAAATAGCAAGCGGTCTTCGTGTTTAACAAAGACCCGTACCACTAAACCTAGTATGAGTAATCACTTGGAACTAGTTAGCATTTAGATAAAGCATTAATTTCAGCGCTGTCACAATACCGGTCAGTACGAAAAAGGTATTTATTATTCAATTTACGCGGTGATACGTATCTATTGCGCACCAATTCGCTTCTTGTTGATCTATTTATAGAAACACTGTATTTAAAGTCTTGTAACGGTTTCGTACGATCGTGTTTTAAATATCAGATGGAAGGGCTATTGAGTTATTTTTGGGGAAAAGGAGATTGTGTTTGAATGACGGTGTAGGTGAAACTTATCGTATCAGATGGAAGGGCTATTGGGTTCGTTTTGGGCAAAAGGAGATTGATTGTGTTAGGGAAGAAACTTCTACCAGATGGAATAACGAAGTTCATACAATAGGTCCTCAATGTTAAAGGAAAGAAAATAGGATTTTGAATAGGAGATTGAATAAAAGATCTATCTTCAACAGTGGGTGATAAAATACTATAACAGAAATACTATTTAAATAGTAGTCGTAATTCAGTAATTTTTCTTAACAACATCATCAATCTAACTTTTACAGGTGTAGATAACACACAGCAGATCATTAAATGACCCCAAATAACATTCAATTGCAAGTATATAATAGAGTTCAAAGTTCGTGAAATAAATCTCTACAATATCGTTTCATAAGTTCAAGTACACTATGTTATATAAACTATGGATAAAGCAACAATAGTTTCTCCCGACATGGAAAAATCGTGACCGACTTGCGGTCGGACGGGACGCTGCGGGCGTAAATAATGCTGACGTCCAATCTTAATTATCGCCCCATCGTTAGAGATGACCGACGGGCAGACGAAATCTGATTGCCACTTGCGACATCGCCGAATCATTATCCTACGGTTGTACCGATTAATTGCTTCACAACGATTATTTTGGCATTCTTTTGTTTACACTTGTTTTGCTATCGGTACAATGAAAGTTGAAATATTATGTCTGGTAATTTTATTATTGTTTTTTGTAGTGAAGTTGATGTTCTTTGATTATGTTGAACAATTTATTTATCCTTTTGTATAGGACAATGATTTAGTCTATTTACTATCACAGTGTATTCATTCAATTTCGTAATTCAATTTATTCATAATTTCAACTACGTATATAACTTAGGTAAAGTCATATATTATCAAAAAAATAAAAAAAAATCATATACTAACAAATCTAATGTATCTTTCGTTACATAAACAGTTGAACATTCGTAGACCAACAACAAAATTTCCATTATAAATCAAGACAAAGCTAAAAGTCAGTTTTCCTCAAGCAAAACCTTATGCAATCTTATATAACATCCAAGTACCATAATTAAAAATCAAATATTATCATCCTCGTTAAAATATCGTTGTTAACTCTTAATGAAACTGTTCTCATTCATCAAATAATAATAAATACACTAATACAAAAATGACATACTCTCATTTGGTTCGTTAATCCTTCGCCGCTTTGTAGTCGCCGATGCGCCTGCGCAGATCTCGATGAGAGCGACGTTGAAAAATTCTCAGCTCGTGATTTTGGTTCGTGTTCTTCATTTATTTGCCAGGTCCGTGAATATTGTTTACGGCAATACGTACCCCTAACACTCATAAATGGGCTGCTATTGTTATGCTCATGTAGATCGTTTAAGGTTTGACAAATGGCAACATTTAATCATATAATTTTGAGAATGTCTTTTTTAATACTTAAATATTGTAAACTGTGTTTAAATATTTGCTAGCAACATTTACACAATTCTTAATTAAAGTACATTTTTTAAAACAATTGAAAAGTACTTAGGTACTACACTAAACATATATAACCTGCGTGAACAAACATAAGCTCCTTAATTTTTTGTTAGTTAAGTTACATGAGACAGACTTTTGTATACATATCAAATTCATATAAAAATAAGTCATAGTTATTGAAATCGATCAGAATTAAAGTTTTTTTTTTTTTTTTTTTAATAGAAGAGGGGGCAAACGGACAGTCGGTTCAAATTGCAAATGAGTATGTCATCGATATCGCTTATAAAGATATAGAAGTTTCAAATTATTTGTAACACATATGAAATACTTGTTGATACTAAATTATGCTATCGATCGGAAATAATACGATAGGCCTCAGGTCGAGAATTTAGGATAAATCAAGGTGCTTGCGAGCTTGGCCCCAGGACATAAACGCATGAAAATAATAAACACTATTATTTTCGAAATCATATGGCACTTTGTGGACAGTTTGATGGAAAAAAATCTAAATTGCACACGAGCCTTAATAAAGATAAGTATGCCTTACGTACATTCTTTATATGTCTTTAGTTTTATAGGTATAAGTTGGTATTTCCGATCCAATTAATGAAATATACAAAAATATTAATACAGGATGTAGCAATTTTGACCACTTGACCAACATCTGTGTCATCTGATTCAACGGCATTCTGAAAACTTAAAGCGATGATAAAAACTATAATAAAGATTTAGAATTCAAATTTCAATCAAAAATTGAAAAATAAAGGTCCAATTTACATTCGCTAAATGAACCTGTGAACCGACCCGGAATTTGTATGCGAATATGAATCAGGTTACATTGCCTCAGACCATGAATTTTTAATTTAAAATCCATCCTTTCATCAAGCCCCCATCTGACACCCATAACTGTGAATGGTCAGAGCAATTTTCGTGTAACTTTGTAACAATTTAAATAACCCTCGCCTTTGTATTTTATTTTTTAAAGGTGAAAAATAGAGGAATCCAACCTGTATGTCTTAACGTATCTAAATTAATGTGTTGATCTTAATACGGTTGTCTTATGCTCTACATGATTTCTTCACAATATAATTGGTAATGATGATCATGACTTTTATACTTTCAGACAGGAAATTATGATGACTTCGTATTTGAAGATCATCGTCCACACTTATGAAAACGATTTAAATAGGGTCTTACTTTCAAGCGCTGTGCCGCGCTCCCGGCTGCATGGGTACCACCATCTTGCTTGTTTCTCCCGTGAAACAGCGTTGCTGTGTTTCGGAGAGACGGGCAAGACAGGCAGTGTAATTACTGGCACCGAGACTTAACATCTTAAATCTCAGGATAGGCAACATATAGATGAGTTGCCTGGGCTCATTCCAGGTATACTAGTTTATGTCCATGGGCGACTTCGACCACTTACCATCAGGTGGTACGTTTGTCAGTTTGCCTATCCAACTAACATAAAAAATTCTTAAGATTGCCTTGATTTTAGTGATACGAATTTATCAAATCAATACAAATACAGAATGTTAAAATTTAAACCACGATAATTACGCGATAAGTAATCATCAAATATTATCGTAAAATTTAGCAAAAAAATCCTACATTTAAATAGAGATGTAGATGCGATAGATACCGGGAATCGACGTGAAATTTCCGAAGTTTCGGTAAACATAGGGGTATGTGGTTCGCTCGGGGCGATGCAAATTGCGTCGCCTGTTATCGGTGCACTTTATCCAGGGTGCTCTCGCGCATATTTTATATTTGTTGGAACAGCTACGGCCGGTGTGGGCGGACTCCGCGCCCGCATGCTAATGTATGCACAGAATTACGCGTACAATTACGTAGGGAATATAAGATATATGTATTTGATACAATTTACAATTGCCTATTTCGTTTTACTCTGATAACCAAGTTTTTCTATTTTGTGCATATCATCTTCATCGTCAACACCGTCATCACCCCTATCGTCATCATTATTACAATCATCATCAGTTATCTATATTAAATACTTATATTTTACGCATATAACATGGAAATTTTTATTGACTATAATATATAAGCTGATAAGTAACGAAAACGTTGTTGATAATATGAAATGTGTTTTACTAAATATCGATCACTTAATTTCAAATTTATTCAGATAAGTTAACTTCATAATTCATTTTAAATTTAAAATGTAGTATAATATTGATCCAAGGGTTACTAAAATATATTATATACATATAATGGATTTCTAGGCATTTTCTCTAACGTAGTGAAAATTGAACACTTAACTACCTCTCTTAAGAACATTCTAACATCTAGGTGCAGCCAGTAATAGCGGTTCTTTATTAAAATTATTACATGCAATACCACATTTTAATAGAGATTCTTAATGAAATATATTCTGTAGTTATTCTTTGGACATACGTTGAGTCCTGGGGGTACAGCGGTCGTTTGTGGTCACGAAGCACTAAGTCTAACCCTTACCGACGCCACCATATTCGCCAGCATTACTTGTTCTGTATACGGTGAGTAATAGCTTTTGATACTTCCTATAGGTTTCATCTGTGAAATAATAAGGTATATTGGTTGGTAATAAACTTCTGTAAATTAGAATATTATTAATTCTAGAACATTCGTTACATTTACGATTGGGTTTTACGATATAATATAAACAGAGGTTTATTGTTATATTACTATAATATATTATCTTGTAAATTTTTAGTTCATGAATTAGTGACGTAACCATAACGGAATTCATTATAATATCATTTTTGTAGCATACAATATATGAGAAATAAACAAAAATACAGCACAATAAAAAGATAAGGTTTTTAAAATACTATCATCATAATCATCAGCCTATATCTGTCCACTGCTGAACATAGACCTCCTTCAATGAACGCTAAGACGACCGAACCCTCGCCACTCGCATCCAACACGGACCGGCTACTGCACGTAAAATAAAAATACAATGGAAATTATTTTTGCCGGTGGGAGGGAAGTGCTGTGCCGCGCTCCCGGCTGCATGGGTACAACCATTTTGCTTGTTTCTTCCGTCAAACAGCTTTGCTGTGTTTCGGAGAGAAGGGCAAGACAAGCAGTGTAATTACTAGCACCGAGACTTAACATCTTATGTCTCAGGATAGGCAGAACATAAATGAGTTGCTTGGGCTCGTTCCAGATAAACTAGTTTATGTTCATGGGTGACGTCGACCACTTACCATCAGGTGGCACGTTTGCCAGTTTGCCTATCCAAGTAACATAAAAGAAAATATTTCTGTTTTTTTTTTTATATTCCCGATTATCCGACTAAGTATAAGTGCAATCGTCTTAGCACATTGAATGTAAGTCTAAACAATCCATGTAAAAAAAGTCAAAATTATCTAGAAGCTATATGGTGTTAGTCTTCATACGATTATTTTAATTACATACTAAGTGAGCAATCAATCGTAAATAGATCATACTTTTTAACAAACATAAAAAAGAGGAGATTCTCGATTCGTCTGTATTTTTCTTAGATGTTTGTATTGTATTGTTTGCTTACTATTCCGAAATTTCAAGTCCCGGGCCGAGACTGTCCCAAGACTTCGTCCAGCTCTGCGCCCGTGGAAACGCACTCAGTGGAAAACTAGATTTCTACAAGTCACCTACTTCACAGATACATGTCGAATATATCTAGCTTTCAATCAATTGACTAATTATCCTTGATTACAAGCTTGTCTATAATTGTTTACACAGCAGGACACTACTAACATTAATACCACCGGTCTCAAATTTTCAAAACTAGTTTAAATCTAGATTTAGTGATTATAAATTATGTATTTAACGTATTATACATTCCATTTCATATTATGCATGAAATGGTTTGATCGGTAATAAAAAGTTTGTAAAAAGATAAACTATCAAAGGTATAAATATCTTTAATATATTATATTATACTTTTTTATAGCATAGGAGGGCAAACGAGCAGTCGAAGCATTTTGGCGATTTTCGACGCCGATACATCCGCACAACCAAAGATTATGCAGATGCGTTGCCCTTTTTTTCCCTATCCCCCCCAATGGGCCATCGGAAACTCACAAACCGCACGAAACGCAACAGCATAGGTGTCACTTGGCGCCGTTGTTATTTGAGCTAGAAGTACCACCCCGGTCATGCCGGCACTATTCGGCTGGCATGGCACTACCCTTTACATTACATATAATATTAACATCAAACATCAAAACAAAATTATAATAATTAATTAATGTCATTATAAAAAAATTAAATCGAATATATATTTACCTCATAACATATGTATATTGTGTCACATGAGAAAGTCGGAGAAAACAGTGACGTCACTAAATAGACCGTATACTATAAAAGGTTTTACTTGTTTACATAACTTACCTCAAAACTACATTTTTACACTACATTTTGTGTTCAGAATGATTCTAATTAAGTGAGCAATAAATTAAAAGTCATGTAATATTATTAACGAAATTGCAATCAATTTCAAAAAATGATAAATTACGATAGTAACCAAGTGTATCCTGCGTTATGATTGGTGCTTTAAGATGAAATTATTAAAAGTGATGTGAGGCGATATTGGAGTGACGTCGAATTTGAGGTAAATGACTAGAATGATTGATGTCCGCGAATTTTTCATTCCCTTCAAAAAAGACGGCGATGTTAGATTTTGTTAAGAAATAAAACGGCGAATCAATCAAATTAATTACAATAACGACTTAAATATGTCTTTAATATTTGTCGACTGAAAATTTCGACTTTATCTGTTTATATTACCTAGTTTCTTTATCAAAGGTGTAGATGTAGTTTTTCAAATCAATGCTGAAACTTTTTTTTAGGATTCAACTTTGCTTATTTGTAATTTATTTTATTAAACATTGACAGTTTAAGAAGTAATAAAAACAGTGACGAATTTATATGTATTATCAACACAGTTTTCCATTTATTTTAATAATAATCTACAGATACCACTCTATTTAATTTATTGAATATATTTTTATTCGTTGACATTTCATATTTAGATTGCTAAAAGCTATATAAAATATTAATCTATAATATTTTTATATGTTTTTTTATCTATTTATTATAGGCAACAATTTAGACAGATCTTTATAACTACATTAATATTTTAAAGCAAAAAACATTATTTTCATTTATTAAAAATTTTAATGAAAAACATGAAGTCATTAATAACACATCATTATGTGAACTCATAATACCAAGATAATCATTCAATGATCCCCGGGCTCCCCTCAAAATCATTTCATATTAATCTAGCAGAAGAACACTATCAATTATCGAAACTTGACTAATCGACGAATCAACTTAACCGACATTTTGTCATTTCTCTTCCCTTAATCGATTACTTCAAACACAAACTGTAGGGGGCCAAATAGCCGACAGACCGACAATAATACGCGTCTATACATTAAATCCTTTGTTTTTAAGACCACCATTAGTCTTCCCATAGTCTTCTTAACTACTCCAAGGAATAAATTGTCTTAAAATATGTTTTCGATAGCGTCATAAATAAAGGCCCAATAAATTCAATTTTTACATTTATTTTTCTCATGCCACACACTCAGATAGTAAATTATTTAACACATCTTATACATGTTCATTGAAACGACGAACCAAGCAACTTTAATTACTGCCACGCTTACGTAAAATGACGTGGGCGTTTAAAAAGTTTTCTACGAGTGTTTTTAATATGGCACCCTTATATTATAAACACAAAGACAAGATTGAGTCATCATAACAAACCCAGCTCCTACGAGGGCAGAGAACTCTCGACAATCGGCCTCTTATCTGTGACGGTTCCGATCATTGTGGCCCGAATTCTTCGTGCTTCAGAATATGTATGACGAAACTGGTGGTTTTAGTCTTTGGCTCCCATGTCCCTTTGTTGACTTGTCGAGTCCCTTTGTCGAGTTTTGTTCTGACGGCTTTTTGTGAACGTCCACCGGCTGCGTTTGTAAAGCTCGACTCTCCACAAATCTTATCTAATTCATCTCATCGAATTAGAATTGAACTGTATACTTATGCTTAAAATTATCGAACGAGCTGACAAGCGTTTTAATGATATTTTATTATGTGCTTGTGTGCGTTTGCTGGTTAATCTTATCGAGTAAATAATAGTTAATTATTGAAACAGGTATTAATATGAGTCACAGATGTGTCTTCCGAGATTATTGCTGTCACGAGAGAATTTGTTGGAAAAGACAATACTTGTTAGAATTTCTCTAATTTTCAACCATTTACTTTTGGAGACGCACTAACACTAAACCGCAATAACAAAAAGCAATTATGAATTGTATGTATAAAATATTTACATTTTATTAAAAGCGTTGATTGCAATTTTAATGATTGTATACTATTTAGAATTATTCAATTAAATATTTATAGTGGCAATAAAGTAAATATGCGGAGGCAGACACTTGCAGACTCCATTATGAGAATTAAAATATTTGTTTTACGTTTTTACCATTGGATAAAGGTACCCGATTTTCTTACGCTTATAAATAAAACATAACCGTGCGAGCTTGATTCGAATTTTATGTTTGTTTAAATACATATTTATTGGAATAACCCTTGGCTTAAAACTTATCCAAAATTACGAATGTGGCAACGAAATAAATAAACATAATGCCGCGATAGGAATTGTGAAGTTTTTAATCTGTGCATTTATTTATGAACAAACCCGATATGGGCTATAGTGAATAAAAATTTAGTGAACAAATTAATAATTAATTAATACTAATTTATTAGATTTTCATAAGTACTCTGTAACTGGTTTTGTGGAGGCACTTTTATGGATAACAAATGGAATGTGTTTATTGCACGCTGGTTTATCTACGTTTGCTTATCCACACTTGAAGTAATAAAAATAAATTTCGTATTTAATGACAAAACTATATACGTTTAGTAAGATCGTGTGGCTAGTACTCAAAAACATGCCAATGAAGCGTGTTATGAGCCTACTCATGATAGCTCCGACCGGACTTCAATAAACTTTAAATAATTTGATCCTTATTTACTGTTACTGCATTCTGATTCTACAACAAGTGTTTAGAAATGCACTAGCAGCGCCCCGCAGTTTCACCTGCGTCCTTCCCTTTCTCAGGGGGTAGACCATAGCCTATTTTATGTTATTCTGATATATAATAATCTATGTGATTGTAAAGTTTCGTTAAAATCCATTAGTTATCCATGTCAATCAGTAGTTTTTGCGCCAAAGAGCAACAAACACACATCCTTACATTCTTACAAACTTTTTGCTTATAATATTAGTAGGATATTAGATGTTTAAGGATCATACAAACCATAAATATATTTTATGAATGAATGAATAATATGAACAAATTAATATAGTTTATGTATCGTTGAATCAATGTTTCTCAATCACACAAAACCTTTCAATTTGAAATATCCAATCTATAAATTAAAATAGGAGATTTATCGAAAATGATTATGAAATCTAAGGAGTTATACTTAAACTAATTCCGTTATTTTCTCCTTACAGATTGAAGTCCGCATATTAGACAAGAATGATAGTCCGCCGGAATTCAAGAATATCCCACCCGCGTATTTCGCATCAGAAGACCTGGCTCCGGGACAACTTATCGCGACCATCGTCGCCGAAGACCCAGATACAATAGGAACCACAGCTTATAGTATACAATCAAATGAGGCGACACCGTTCTCCTTGGATTCCCGAACGGGACAGCTGACATTAAATGAACCTTTGGACAGAGAAACAATCGCGGAATATGAAATTGTAATAAGAGCAGACGACGGTGTACAGTTTACGGATGCGAAAATTGTTATACAAGTAAGTTTGAATTCATTAGTACACTACAATTTAGAACAATCTTTAACGAAGAGTATATATAAACACATTTACTTGCTCTGTGACTGTTAAATGCATAGCAAAGAAAATGTCAATCACAGGACGCCCAGCAGATGATGATGATGAATTCTAATAATGCCAAATATGTCATAATATGTCATTATTAGAATTCATTTTCTATACAGATAAATAAAATTGGAGTGTCTGTTTGTAATATTAAAATAACCGCTTTTTACTAAATGCATACACGGTACATATACCAAAATAACTTAATAAAATAAATAAAGTACTTTTTTTTTTTTACTTTTTTGTCTGTCTGTCTGTTTGTTCCGGCTAATCTCAGAAACGGCTGGGCCAATTTTGACGGGACTTTCACTGACAGATAACTGATGTTTTAAGGAGTAACTTAGACTATAAAAATAATCATCTTCAGTCCACGCACGGCTGTAAATCTAAGTTAACGCGAGCGAAGCTGCGGGCAACAGCTAGTCATTAATAAAAAAAAATACAACGAGAAATGAAAGCGTCATGTTGTTTGCCGTCACGGCATTTAAGTCTATCTTACTGACACAGCATGCCAATAGATTATACACATAAAAATGATGATCTCTACTTATTATGTTTGGAATAATTATCAAACAGTGCCCTTAAATTCATGTTCCCTTGAAAATTCGAAACGAATTACAATGCTCGGAACGGGCCAGTTAGCGTTTCATCATGGCATGAAAGCTTGTTCGTGGTGTGACGAATGAGTTTCATTGTTTACATGACTTATTCGTCGGTGTGTTTTACATTTACACAGCACTTTAGTGCGTCTTCACTGATTTGGAGCCTTTCTTGAAAGGTGTGACATTTAGACTTCATTTTACGATGTTTGACATTTATCACTCGATGTTACATTTTTAGGTAAAGTACTACAAGTTTGGGTTAGTTTGTTGATTTATTTAATAAAATAGCTGTTGCCCGCAGCTTTGCCCGCGTTGACTTAGATTTACAGCCGCACGCGGATTGATGATGATTGTTTTATAGCCTAAGTTACTCCTTATAACATCAGCTATCTACCAGTGACAGTCACGTCAAAATAGGCCCAGCCGTTCTAGAAATTAGCCGGAACAAACAGACAGACACACAAACGGATAGACAGACAAAAATTGTAAAAAAGGCTATTTTGGTATATGTGCCGTGTATACATATGCATTCAATAAAAAGCGGTTATTTTAATATTACAAACAGACACTCCAATTTTATTTATCTGTATAGATTATTTTCATAATATTATAATGTGAACTAGATTTCAGATTATTTTGAAGGGATGTGCCCATTTATTAAAATAATTATGTAGTAGATGATGATAACAATAGCTGATAATAATATATATTATTTATATCAACGCTTATATGTCCCCTGCTGGGCACAGGTCTCCTCGATATCAGGCGGGGAGGTTTTTGGGCCATATTTCACCGATGCGCTGGTCCAATGCGGGTTGGTGAACTTCACACACCTTCAAAGACTTAAGCTAATCAGGCATGCAGGTTTCCTCACGATGTTTCCTTAACCAGCGAGCAAGCGATGGCCTCATGTTCAGGTGCATGTAGAAATTTAGAAAAACTCATTTCTAGGCATCACAGGGGTCGGGATCAAACCCGGACCACTCTCACTCACGAGACCCAGCCCATACTCACTAGGCCATCGTCGCTCACAATAGATATGGTTAATGATAAATAATATATTCCACACATATACATTACAAATGATATAATATCCTACGTGCAAGGCGTGTATAGGCGATAGGCTATAGACCCTAGTAGTTAGTATACAGTATAGTGGTTTCTGTAATATAGCACTAATTATCGAGAGATAATAGTAACATATGACCATAAAGTATTAAAGTAGCAACCCAATAGTCTCGATACAGATAATAAAGTCGAAGGTTGTTATAGCAACCTTAATATATTATTTCTTAAACGACCGCAAAGAAATCGAATATAGATACGTAATTGTATCGTCGTTGTGTGGTGTATGGTTTGTTTTACCAATTGTAAGTGAATTGTAACTTGACAGTATTATATTTTGGTCACATTAATTACTTTAATTAATTACCTTAATTACTTACTTAATACAACTATGTATTTATATTAAACAGAAATAACAACGCTATACATGCATACAAATTGCTTATAAATATTTTATATCTAAATATCATCATCAGCCTTTATCCGTCCACTGCTGGACATAGGCCTCCTTCAATGAACATTCATGTGGATGTCCAATATTTTTTATCCTTTAATTGATATATACTTTTTTTCGTGAGTGATTATTTAAATATGATTTAGTAAGCAATTGTGAGAATAAACATGTCACAAGCTTAATTTTGACTCATGTTGAGGTATGTTGACTTATTGCACAGTGACGTGGAATTCGACACGCGTTAATCATTCATGTATATATATTCAGGGGTCATTGTAATATAATAATCATCGTTGTCTCTATCATTACATCGTTCAAGTTAAGATTCACGCTGTTTAGCTTCAAATCATCAATTAGTAAGAGGTAGTGCCATGCTGCTATGCAGCCGACTTGGGCCGGCACGACCGGGATGGTACCTCTCGCTCACATAACACCGGCGTCAAGTGACAACTATGCTGTCGCGTTTCGTGCGGTTTGTGAGTTTCTGGTGGCTCATTGGGGGGATAGGGAAAAGGAGGGCAACACTTCTGTATAATCTCAGATTGTGTGTATGGGCGTCGGTAGTCTAAAGCTTCGACTGCTCGTTTGCTCTCCTATGCTAAAAAGAAAAATAAAGCCTTTTATTACCCACTGCTGAGTATAGGCCTCCCTTTTTCTGCTCATCTTCTGTTCTATAACTGTCTCATCCTTAAATTATCTACAATTATAGGTAGGTATTACTACTCGAAAATTGCTATCATGTATCAAAGAGTCGATGAGAAAACTGATAAATATATGTCGATCATAGTCTAGTCATAGGCTAGTGATGTATTTGGTAGTCGGGTAAAAATGATACCGCTTTGTAATAATTATATTACGTCATATTATAACTGTAACTTTCTAGAAAATTCTAGTAACGTGACGTACACGTCCCGTTGAATATATCATTCATAATATCATCTTAATCTAGTTTGTACTGGAAATAGGCCTTTCTCAATAAAACATGTGATGGTAAAATATTTATTATCAGAATAACTGGTTTTTGAGAAAAATAATACGTCGCTTACTTTGGAGATGTATAAAAGTAGGTATATAAAATTGTAAGGTATTTTTTAATGATAAAAATAATTAATCTACGTATACTTTTACAATTGATATAAGATTACATCCTGGTATTTGAGAGTAAAACTAGTTTGTCTTTTTTTTTGTTAATTAAAATTTTTCTGTCTATGATAATTTTAACCTGCTTTGGTTAGTAAGTAACCCTATCCATTTTGGGTCCGCGCATAAGAGACCTAAGTCTTTTATACGCGCAGATCTGAGTCCAGCGGATTTTTTAATGTTAGTTGGATAGGTAAACTGGCAGATGTTCCACCTGATGAGCAGATGTTCCACCTGGTGGTAAGTGGTCGACGTCGCCCATGAACATAAACTAGTTTACCTGGAACGAGCCCAGGCAACTCATTTATGTGTTGCCTATCCTGAGACATAAGATGTTAGGTCTCGGTACCAGTAATTACACTGCCTGTCTTGCCGTTCTCTCCGAAACACAGCATAGCTGTTTCACGGGAGAAACAAGCAGGTTGACACATAAGTAGGTACTCTATTTATTGTATACTTTTGATTTAACTTTAAATGTCAGTCCATATATTTAATGTTATAGTGTATTGTATATAAAATCAAATACCAGAATTATGCAAGTGTTTTGTATGTATAACTTTGTAATAAAGACAATTTATTTTATAGGTGACCGATACTAACGATAATCCGCCGGTTTTCAAAGAAAGTGCCTATTCCTTCGACATACCGGAGAACGCAGCCCGGGGCTCCATGGTGGGAACCATAGCTGCTACTGACCTGGACTCCGGCGCCAACGCTCAACTCACCTATACCGTCATCTCGGATTGGGCAAATGATGTCTTCTCGCTTAACCCTCAAACGGGAATATTCACACTTACAGCAAGGCTTGATTATGAAGAGGTAAGTTTTATTATTTTTTATTATTGTATGTAATTTTCTGATTCATATTAAAAAATATTTAAGGAGCTAACTCGAAACAGGGATTCTTCTTTTTTTATAAACTAAACGCGAATTAGCTTTAAATTACAAATCTTAAGAAGTGCCATTCCAATATCGTTCCAATCATCACGTATTCAATTGAGTAATGTAAAGTAATGGGTGAAGAAAAATCACAGTAACAAAGAATATTCATTCGAGATAGCTGTTCTTGAATGAATTCTTGTATTGTTCTTTATGATAACTAATAACCGTCGCTGTGTTCTCATCGTTAGTGTTTCTTTCAATGTCCGTCCAATACACACACTTTTGTGATAATAATAAGTAATAACATATTGTTGTTGTAATATGTTGGGACAACTCACACACGGCCAACTGATCCCAAACTAGGAAGAGCCTCTTATTACCAAAAATCTTCTATAATATAAAAATGAATCACCGAATGTGTTGCTAAGCGCAAATCTCGAGAGCAGCTGAACCGATTTCGCTAATTCTTTTCTTTTAATATTCCTTGAAGTACGAGGATGGTTATTTAGAGAGAAAAATTAAAAAAATTGCCTAAAAAAGTCTAAAAACAACACACAAAATATTAGTAATAATACTTAAAAGCCAATTTGGACTTTAATATCATACCATAAAGTTGAAGTGTTAGTGGAGTGGTTTCGGGAATGCAAAAGCTAAGAACGGATTTTTTTTGGACAGAACGAAGTCTGTGCGGGCAGCTAGTATATAATAAATACATACTTAATATAGATAAATTACACCCAGATCCAGAACAAATAATCATTCTCATCACACAAACATTTGTCCTGGGTGGTAATCGAACCCCTTCTGGTTTATCAGTCAGGGTCACTAACCACTAGAACAACAGACCAGTCAAAGTCAGTATATAATCAAATAAAAAAAGAAATAAACAAAAACACCTCGAGTATATTGTTATTGTATAGAAACATACAAAATCATAAAGCTACGAAATAACTAATAAGTGAGTTCGTATTGAAGAGTATACGGCCGCGTCGCGGAACACGACTATTGAAAGCTATTATTAACCTGTCACCGGCACTTGTTTATCATTTTATGGATAGATATATAAGGTTATCGCCATCGAACACTTAATAGACTAACAAAAAAGTATTAAAACCTATTTAAACCACTCTTATCGAAGTAGTTTACTCGTAAGATTTTAAGCCGGGCACTTCATAGCACAACTAGAGCGGTTAATTAAATGTGTGATAAGTACATAAAAATAATTTTACTTTTTTATTTAATTTGAATACGTTTAACCTTATGAAAGGTATTATGAATACATCTTGCTGGGAACAAATTTGGTAATATTTTTATTGGTTCTCAATTATTATTAAGGTAGATTTTTTGTAACTTTAAATACATATAGAATATTTACAGATGTATATACTAGCATACAGGGTATATCATAATATAGTGAATATAATATAAAACACCAAAAATATATCTATCATTCTTGTTTTATAGTCACTAGTATAAATTAAGGCTGTATTTATTTAAGTCGGTGATACCTTTTTGAGTATATTTAGAATTTTCTCCAAGTTAAATTATCAATTGTTACAAAGCTAATCAGTTCTTATATCTAATACTTTAAAACTTATTCAAGTTGATCATCCTCTATCCGTCCACTGCATAGGTCATTCAATGAACGTCAAGACGGCCGATCCCTCGCCACTCGCATCCAACGCGGACGTACGAAAGTATAATAAAATGCATACGGTGATTGTCTGATTATATGAAATTGTAATAACGTAAGTACTGTTTGAGATGGAGCTTTTTGTGCCAGTTTTCGCTAGAGAAACGTGCACGAACATTATTAAAGTGCCCGGAGGTCGTAAATTTTCCGCCACAAATTTCAAGGCAGGCCATTGACCATACCTTAAGGAGATGTAACATACTTATTTGGATACAATCGAGCATTAAGTTTGTTTTACGATTAATCGCGTGTATATAATTATAAGCAATTTCTACGTCTACGAATAATTGGAATGTCTCGTTTACGGAGGACTTATTTATTACCTGAATGAGCTATAGGTTTTTTGAAATTTGTGTCTTACTCCCTATTATGTATTTTACTTCATCGTCTCGTATATTAGTTTTATTCTTTCATTTTTTTCATTTCCTTAATTTAATTTTTTCAAAACAAATTTCATTAGTTTCATTTATGTTACAATCATTATCGTTGTCAACCTTGTTCCTTTCAATTTCTGGACACAGGTCTCTTTAACATTCATATATGTATTATATTCTATTTATATGTTTGTGTAATCACTACTCACTTACTATATTAATAAATAATATAAATAGTTATGTAATCCTTTCGTTCTATATTCGACCTTTTCACGCCTTACTGTTTTAAGAAAAAATATAAATATTTTTTCTAATGAGTTCCCAGTCGGCATTATTTTGCTCTATGCTTACTCTATGCTTCGTTAGAATACCAATAGATTACTGATATTCAAAAAAAAGAAAAGTTGACAATAAAGGAGATTCATTTCAGACTCTTAATATTATACATGTGATATTTCTCGAAATGTTTATTTATTTGTCATCAATATGTTTCTAAACAACTCCAGAGCTTCTAGTTAGTCCACCACTTCTAGTTGGTCCACCAGTTTATATAAAATAAAAAGCTCTTTCATTAAACGTGACAGGTTATTGAGGCCTCTTGAAGGCCAACGTCCACTTCTGGATATCACGGTGTACCTTTACATTGCGGTTGATAAATTTATCTCAACATAGATCTACCGTCGGGCCATTGACCGCTCAGCTACAATATAATGTAGCTAGTGTCAAGATGAAATTGGGGTTCTGCAATTATTTTAAACAATCAATTTATGTGATATGTGTTAAATAAAAAAAAATTTAGGAAAAACGGGTCGCTCAGTGTCATAATGTAGTAAAAATATAAAAGTGTGCATTTAAAAAAAGTATTTTCTATCTAACTGGTATAGTTACAAATCAAATTAAATGATACCTAAAATCTGAAAACATTTAATAATATTATAAACATAATTTTAAATTCGTATGACCAGCAGCAGTGGACAGATAGAGGCTGATGATGATTATTATGATGATGATAACCAAAGTCTGTAATACTATATAGTGATACTTGAAAGTGGTGCGTTGGTAGACATGCATTTACAAACAAAATAACAAGAAAAGTTATTAAAATTATCTAGGAATTATAATAGCGAAAGTGTCTGACTACTTAGTAGTATCTAGTACACTAAAGTACCGGTATTTAATTCAAATATAACTATTTGCCTTTTCATTAATTGATATCTTTAAGAGAAAATATATTTAGAATTTATAGATCCTTCCCATAAAACCTGTTTATATTTGACTTTCGCTATTTTATTATTAGGACATGTTTTAATCCTCTAATAATATGTATATGTAATTTGCTTTTAAAATAAAGCTACTATGTAGAATAGTAAATTGGAGGTCTTTAAATGGTAAATTCTAGAACACACATAAAAATATAATTTTATGTAGAGTAAGGGGTTTCTTATATAATGTGACTTTTACATACTTGTATGTATAAAACTGTATTTATCAGTATCTTTAGCCCCTTAGCCTCTAATATGTATCTTAACAAGGCTAAGATTAAAAGAATGCACGTTGTGAATAATGTTTATTAAACCTATATTGATATAAAGAGATCAAGTTTGTATATTTTGATGTAGTAGATAATATCTAAAACTTCACATTTAATTTTTAAATTATTACGAGTAAAAAGCATCAGTCCGATTACGGCTATTAATCTGAATTAACGCGAGCGAAGCTGTCGCCAATAACCATGAATGCTTTTTGCGTGGTCAACTTTTAAAACGGTAGATGTACATCACCCTCAGATAACTTACCGGTGGGAGGGATGCGCTGTGCTGCGCTCCCACCTGAATGAGTGCCACCATCTTGCTTTAGTCTCCCGTCAAACAGTTTCGGAGAGAAGGAAAAGACAGGTAGTGTAATTACTGGCACAGAGACATAGCATCGTATGTCTCAGGATAGGTAACACATAAATAAGTTGCCTTTTTTTTCTTTTACGCCGGGAAATGCTCTGATGCATCCCGCCTGGAGAATGGGTCACCTTAGGCGGGTACGTGGGACTCGCTGCGCCCGAAAGATGGTAAGTGGACGCAGCTCTACACACTAATACCCGGTGAGTGCCACCAGTGCTACCTTGGTGAGGTGCCCCGGATATGTTAAGCTAACAGGCCACCTCGACGGCTAGTCAGTCCCGCAAGGGACCGTCGCCACATCCACAGAGGGGTTGTCCCGCAACACAGAACAACCCCTCCTAACGCCAGGACAGTACAATGGGGTGAGGTTCCTATCCTCGCCCTTTGCCCCCTGCTCTTTTATCCCCTCTTCTTATAAGAGGCCCCTCGGCTCAATTAGCTTCACCAAAGGTGCTGGGCTCGTCTTAGGCTACTGAGCCCCACCGCCACGTCAAGTCCTGAACCATGGTGGGGTAAATAAGTTGCCTGGGCTAGTTCCAGCTAAACTTGTTATGTTCATGTGCGACGTCGACCACGTATCATAGCTGGCACATCTGCCAGTTTGCCTATCCAACTAACATAAAAGAGGTAATTACTTGTGTGTTAAACTAGTTTTTTTTTTCGGAGTGATCTATGCTAATGGCCCGAAGGCCCTAATGCTTCATCGGATTAATGTGAGCCCATTCGGCTCACTTTTGATTTACAAAGTGGGGGGTTGCCCCCCGCCTACCGTGCAGTCTGCGATCACACGGCCTCCTGGCGTCGGTTGTGTGTCAGTGGCGTTAAACTAGTAGGTACCCATATAATACGACTAAATACGACAGATATAATATCATAAGGTTAATACTAATCCACTGGTGTAGGTGGTGTATGTGGATGTCGCTTCACTTACCATAAGGTGAACCGACTATCGTTTTGCTTCCTCTTCTATAAGAAAAGGTTAATCTCGATACTTTTTTGTCACAAATAAAATACAGATAAACGAAATTTATTGCGGAGTGTACAAAATGTAGCGGCTTGTAGTTAAAGCGTTCAGAAAGGGCGACATGCCCTTGAGCGTGCTTTTAATATAAAATGAACGCTTTTTATTCATGACATAATGACGAACTATCTATTTTTTGACGACCTCTGTGGCTCAATGTTTAGCGCGTTGACGCTCAAGCCGGAGGTAGCGGGTTCAACAAACAAAAAGTTTTCAGTGCTCCTGGGTCATGGATGTGTATTAAATATATGTATAATAAAAATCTTAAATATAATATGTATAGTATAAAAAGTATTAAATATATTTCCGTGGTCTGATACCCGTAACACAACTTCTTCAAGAACTTAACACGGGACCAGATTTACGTGGTGTAAAAAGCGTCCATAGATATTATTATTATTTTAATGAAAAACTTTTTTAGACTGTACGTTCTGATATATTTTCAAAAACGATTATTCTATAAAAGCTCGACTATATTGTTGTGAATGGTGTGTTCGTTTTACGGTTCATTGTAAGAGTCCTACGAGCAGTGGATGGATATGAGCTGATAAAACGGAATATAAGAGTATATAATATATTTATGTAGTACTGCCACATAAAATGTACACTTTTCCGTAAATGTAAAGAACAGACACATATATAAAGATTGTCCTAGTAAGTAGCTCTGTGTGTCCTATTACGTACTGGATACTATATAAAGTTGCTTTACAGTTTCTATTGACATCGATATGTATAAACATATATTACAAGATATATAAAACGTATAGATACAATTACGTACGTAAGTAAGTACGTTGAAAAAGTAGACTTAAAATATGGCTAGGGCTTTTATAATTCGAGGTAAGCTTAAAGTTTATGTGCGTTGTTTTTGCAGGAGTCTGCATCGTAACTACCTTATTGTAATACTCATCAAGCCTGCAGTAAAATGACAAACAAGTCGTTAAGTTTTCTATGGACATAAATCAGTTGTCTTTTTTATCATTTTGCCTTCAGCTATAAAATATATTTTATGTTATTCTCTTTTACGTGCCTATGAAAGGGACATGAATGATTTTTTACACGGGTAGTGATCGTCCGAAAAACCTGTCTATGTGCAAGTTGACGTTAAGGTTAGGTTTAAATTTGAACATAATATAATAATAATAATAGCAACCCTTATGGGACATAAGGGCACGCTGCTGGGCACGGGTCTCCTCGAAATCAGGCGAGGAGGGTTTTGGGCTTGGGCCATAGTTCACCGATGCGCTGGCCCAATGCGGGTTTCATACAGCTTCAAAGACTTAATCTCATCAGACATGCAGGTTTCCTCACAATGTTTCCTTCGCCTGAAATTTGAACATATTTTTTATTGTCTATCTATTATATTATTTAATACACCTATAAATTAACAAACATATAAATAAAACAGTTGAGTATGATGAAAAATAAAGAAAAACAAAACTCCGATTTCGATTCGATTTAATTTATCAGAAATAATTTCGATTATAAATTCATTTTACTCTAAGGGGTTGTCAAAACTTAGTTCATTTCTTAAATAAATATTCTTACGTTGCACTTTCAGTACAAAAATATTTTAATGTAAGATATTAAACATTTTTTCTTTTGCTAAATATTATATAGGCGAAAGTTTGTAAGTTTCGATATTTGTTGATCATTTACGGCAAAACGACTGAACTGATTTGGCTAAAAGTTGAAATGGTGGTGGCTTATACCTTGGATTAGGATATAGGCTATAATAATAATCACCATCAATCCGGCTACGATTGTAAATCTAAGTTAACGCAGGTGAAACTGTGGGCATCAGATAGTGTACTAATAAATGTAAATATGAAACAAACGAGTATAAAAATATCTTCCTATTATAATGAAACACTTTTTTACGGATTTTATCGCGGTTTATTAAGATTTTTACAAGCCCGACGTTTCGCATACTT
Organism: Helleia helle; assembly: GCA_963853865.1. Lineage (NCBI taxonomy): Eukaryota > Metazoa > Arthropoda > Insecta > Lepidoptera > Lycaenidae > Helleia > Helleia helle. The sequence continues at coordinate 9,678,534 of OY971418.1, read as the reverse complement.
TACAGCAACCATGGTCCTCCCGTGATCATAGTTGCTGTAAAGTATCCGAAACGTCGGGCTTGTAAAAAACTTAATAAACCGCGATAAAATCCGTAAAAAAGTGTTTCATTATAATGAGTGAAATTCGCGTAAACATTAAAAACAATATCTTCCTATCTAAATTGATATCATTGATCGTACTTATATGAAAACATTTTTGACTAATGCAATTTGGACTATGCTTGTAGTACTTTTTGTTATATTCATGTAAATTGTAATAAGTAAAAATAATGTGACCTATTCAAATGTCGCATTTGTGAAACACATTACGAAGTTGCTAAAATTCTTTGTAATTCGCATCCTCAGTGCGTGGCTCGCCCTAACGTCTCTTGATGAGACTGACTTGATGTCAGTCAAGCCTGTTAATTAGTAAAAACAATTCGTTGTACATTCGTTTTCTCGACCGCCCGCCAATTCCACGTACCCCGCTAGAGAGCTGCTAATTTCATCCCGGCATAGTTTTTTCGCGTCGGGCATCATATTCGGCATTTGCCCACTCGATCCGCCATCGAAATTAAGGGCCGAACAATGTCTGACAAAGCGACCGTCCGCAAAACATTCAAGAGCCGGATTCCGGGGCCGCTGCTTGTTTTTTAAACCGCCATCTCGTTTCACGACCTGCGAATGAGGGAGCTTGTCATAGTTGGGAAGTTTTGGTGACCTATTATATGGAATATCAGGATGCCGGAATGATATGTAAAATGTTGCATTTTAAAAATGTTGATTCACTGGGGAGATGTTTTTCTTAAATATTAAACAATGATATTGCAGTCAGTAACAAAAAAAGATATTTTAATTCTATTGAATTAAAACATATTTCAATTTTAGGGAATTAAAACATCTTTGTTGTTCTCTATTTTTTTTTTGTTTGTTTTTTGACTTATATTTTTTACCTAGATGTCAATTATAAAACAATATTCGCTCGCGCTAATCATAAGGCATATAAACGCGTAGATACATACGCCTTACGATTGTCACGAGCTTCTGTTATGTCTATTTTTTATTTTGACTATTATTTATAATACTTTTTCTTCTTGATACTTTTTCTCTAGATATACAATAATAAAATATAATAGCTATACAGCAATGACAAACATTTTGTGAGCTAAACTGATATTTGAAATTTTTAAATTTCAGACTCAGCACTACATTTTAGTGGCCCAAGCTCAGGACAGCGGGCATCCATCTTTGTCTGGCACTGTAACTGTCTACATAAACGTTATTGATCTCAACGACAATGCTCCGATTTTCGATCCAATGAGTTTTTCAAATGAAGTTCTGGAAGATGTGCCCATTGGGACATCAGTAGTAGGAGTGAGTGCCACAGACATCGATTCTGGTGAGTGTTGTACACATTATATATACACATTTAATTAATATTCTTTTGAATAAAGTTTGTAACCTTTATTTAAGATGAATTTTAATTAAATGTAACAAATGCTATCCTAGATTAATAAATAATAAAAATTATTATTATACATGTCTGGTCGAATTCAAAGGGGTAAGTGAATAGAAAAAATATACATATATGTTTGTATGATATAGTTTTCGATTTTATATTTTTAAAGCTAAATTAATATTTCGTTAATTCTAATGATTCTGTTACATTTACTCGAGTATATAATATACAGTTTCATGTTTATTTCATTTTACGTAATAGACGTCATTATTTATTAATAAATGTAAATTTCAGGTTGGAACGGTAAATTGGCGTACTCTATAACCTCGGGAGATGAAAATCACGACTTTAGCATTTCTGAAAATGGAACTATTGTCACTTTTAAGCAGTTAGACAGAGAAACGATTCCTATATATAATCTTATAGTAACTGCGAAAGATTTGGCTAGGCCTCCTGAGCCGCAGCTGTCGTCGACAGTTCAGGTAAATTTTACAGATATTTAATCCAACATTGATGCAAAAAAATGTAATGGACGCCACTATCAAGCCGGGTGTTCCGTCTTGACCTATGTAATACGCCGTTATATTTACATCACTAGCACATTTTTAAAGTATTTATCTAATGAAATAAAAAAAAATCACTATGCATACGCATCGGAAAAGTAACTATCGCAACTGGATTATGTGATTCAAATTGGTTTATAAATTATTGATAAGTTGACAAATATGATTGCCTTTTATGAGACATAAAATTTGAACGTTGAACTATAACCAAAATTATTCAACAAAAAAAAGGATTTTTTCACAAATGTCACTTTAGTAAAGAGTGTTTACCTTAACGGTATGGTGCAACTTTTAGTGTATATCATTTAAAAATTCGAGGAAAAGTTATTATTTTTATATTATTATGATTGTCAAATACTTATATTTGTTAAAGGTTTATTTTAAAGAAAAATCTTCTATTTGCGGATAGGCTTTTCTAACTAGATCTGTTTGGATTTTCCAGGTAACGATACAACTCAAGGACGTAAATGATATGGCTCCTCAATTTGTTTCACCAAATACAACCTCGATATTGGAAAATATACCTTTAAATACTGTTGTGATGACTGTAAAAGCTATTGACAAAGATGAAGGAAGAAATGGATATGTCGAGTATTTTATGACGCCAAATTCTGAAGTTGACGGGGTTTTTTCATTGGGTAATGTTGATGGTATTTTACGAGCCACGGGTAAATTGGATCGAGAATTAAAGTCTAGTTACTCAATACTTGTCACTGCTAAAGATAGAGGTGATCCGCCTAATCTTACCAATACCAAAATTACTATAACCATTCTTGATGAAAATGACAATAGTCCAGTATTTGATCCAAAGCATTACAGTGCATCTGTACCAGAAAATGCTAGTATAGGCGCCAGCGTTTTACAAGTGAGTTATATTTTATTACTAAATCCATATAATTAATATAAATAAACTAGCTGTCCCGACAGGACGTAGTCCTGTCTTGATTATGAATATTGGATTCGAATTGGTATAATTAATAAAAAATATTTTTAAAAAGTGTTTATTATTCTAATGCCATACGACAATTATTTCTAACATAGCCTTATATATATATATGGTGGTTTTATATGGTGGTTAAGTATTCTAAAATTTTCTTATTTTCCGCGCAATATTCTAAATATTTTCTTTGATAAGAACATTTTCCTGACTAACAAATACAATAAAAAAGAATTAGCGAAATCGGTCCAGGCATTCACGCGTGATGTCGTGACCAAGGGAAATAGGGATTCATTTTTATATATATATAGATAATAAAATATTTATAACTACTATTAAATAGAGTGAACGTAGTGTCATTGTTCTTAACGAAAAGAAAATATATTTGAATGATAATAATTATATATTAAATATATATATATATATATATTTATAATATATTGTATATTTACTTATTTAAATAATATTTATACTTTTTAGGTTTCCGCAACTGATATCGATGAAGGTATAAATGGAAGAGTAAGGTATTCTATAGCTTCTGGCGACGAAAATAGAGATTTTAGCATATCTGAAGATAGCGGGATTGTAAGAGTTGCCAAAAATTTAAATTTTGAAAGAAAATCTCGCTATATACTTACTATTAGAGCAGAAGACTGTGCTACAGAAGACGTGAGATTTGATACTGCTCAACTCTCTATTATGATTCAAGATATCAATGATAATCCTCCTACATTTTTAGACTCTCCGTATCTAGCATATGTTATGGAAAATGTTATCCCACCTAATGGTGGTTATATTTTAACAGTACATGCTTTTGATGCTGATTCACCACCCTTTAACAATCAAGTGCGCTATTTCATAAAGGAAGGAGAAACGGATCTTTTTAAAATAAATGCTTCTTCAGGAGAAATATCTTTATTAAGAACATTAGATCGAGAAACTCAGGATGAATATACACTTTCTCTTGTAGCAATGGATACCGGTAATACTAATTAATATATATTTTAAAAAATTGCATGCAAGAAATATTTAAAAACTACAGTTGTCCCAAAAACAACTCAAATTTGGATTTACCACTTTGAATAAAACTAACTAGATTTATTATACATATAAAATATAATATACGGGCCTAGGATAACGTAGTGTTATTGTTTTTAAATATTCATTGATTTATTAACAATGGCTTAATTTTTTTTGCAGGATCACCTCCACTTACTGGTTCTGGCACAGTGAAAATACTTGTACAAGATGTTAATGATAATAGCCCCGAGTTTCAAAGACAATCTTATAAAACGACTGTAAAAGAAAATCTACCTCCTGGCACAGTTATCCTTACTCCACAGGCAACTGATAAAGATATTGGAAATAATGCTAAAATAAGATATTCTTTACTGGGAGAAAAGTCGGAAAGATTTTCTATAGATTCTGTAACTGGTGTTATTGTTACGCAGAAAAGCTTAGATAGAGAAGAATGGGATGTATATTACCTGATAATTATGGCTCAAGATTCTTCCACAACCGATCCAAAAACAGCAACTGTAAATCTTACAATATATGTTGAAGATGAAAATGACAATACTCCTACTTTTTCGCAAACAGCATATGAAGTATATATTTCAGAAAGAACAGTTCCAGGAGATTTTATTTTCGGAGCTAAAGCCAAAGATAATGATGTTGGGCTTAATAGTAAGATTATTTATGATTTGAGTGGTCAACATAAAGAACTTTTTACTATAAATAGAGAAACAGGCGTAATAAAAGCTAAAGAAAATCTCATTAAATACAAAGATAAAAACAAATCGCAAATTGAACTTTTAATATTGGCTAGCGACAGTGGTATTATTCCCAAACAAAGTTCAGCGGAATTAATTCTCATACCAAAATCTGGTAAGAATTTTCCTAAGTTTACAGTGAGTAGTAAACTTACATTTTCATTTTCTGAAGATACACCTGAAGGCGTTTTAGTAACTCGACTTTCAGCAACATCGCCTAAAAATGGACCAGCAGGAATGTTGCAATATTCTATAGCTGGTGGAAATGTAGGTGATGCATTAAGAGTAGAGCCAATGAGCGGTGAAGTTTTTATTACTGGAAAAGGACTTGATTATGAGACCATGCCAATGTATGATGTATGGTTTGAAGTAAAAGACTCTGATAGTCCACCATTAAAATCATTTATTGAAATACAAATTAAAGTTACTGATGCTAATGATAATCCTCCAGTAATACAAAATACTTTATACAATGCTTCTGTACTTGAAGAAGAATCACCGCCACAGATTGTTGTAAAAATAGAAGCACATGACGATGATTCTGGAGAAAATGGAAGAATATCATTTAATCTTGTTAATGATTACGAAGAAACATTTTCTATAGATTCAACTAATGGAGAGATATATACAAACATAGCTCTTGATAGAGAATCAATACCATTTTACGAAATTATTGTTGAGGCAGTAGATCACGGAGTTCCACAATTAGTTGGAACATCAACAGTTTTAGTAACAGTTTTGGACAAAAATGATAATCCACCTCGTTTTACGAGACTCTTTAGTGTGAATGTAACAGAAAATGCCGAAATAGGATCTTTCGTAATTAAAGTAACTAGTTCTGACCTTGATACAGGGCCAAATGCTATAGCTACATATAGTTTTGTTGACAACCCAGGCGAAAAATTTGTAATAGATCCTATAAGTGGAAATGTAACCGTTGCAAGACCTTTAGATAGAGAGTTACAAGATGAATATGTACTCAAAGTTGCAGCAACAGATGGAGCTTGGCGATCTGAGACTCCATTGACAATAACTATTCAAGATCAAAACGACAATGCACCAGAGTTTGAATACTCTTACTATAGCTTTAATTTTCCTGAATTGCAAAAGAAAAACAGTTTTGTTGGTCAAGTAATTGCAACAGATAAGGATAAACAAGGTCCTAATTCTATTATCTCCTATTCATTGCAACAAACTTCAGACTTATTTACAATAGATCCAGCGACAGGAGAGATATTGAGTAAATTTGTTATGAATTACAAAAGAACATCTGTAGATAGCTCACCTGAAAATACATATTCTGTCGTTGTGGTTGCTACAGATAATGGCAAACCTCCGATGTCTTCCGAATGCTTAGTTACAATTAATGTTGTAGATGCAAACAATAACAAGCCAAAATTTTTGGAGCATGAAAAGTTTTTACCCGTGCCACTTGATTCAACACTTGGCGAAAATATTATAAAGCTTAAAGCTGAAGATAATTTAGATTTCGGTATTAATGCTGAAATTGAATATTCTGTAGCAGGAGGAAATGGAACTACATACTTTTCAATCGATAAACTAACTGGTTGGGTGATTGTCAGCAAGCAATTTTACTATACAGGACAGTATTATGAACTTAGAGTAAAAGCTGTTGATCGTGGGATTCCACCTCAATGGGATGAAACATCTATTGTATTTGTAGTAACAGGTGAAAATAATCATAGCCCCAAATTTACAGCTCTAAGTTATCAAGTAATCGTTCCGGAAAATGAACCTATTGGTTCATCAATACTCACACTAAAAGCAAATGATGAGGACGAAGGCCCTAATGGTATTATTCGGTACGCAATAACTTCTGGCAATGAAGAAAAAGATTTTTATGTCGATCCTATATCTGGTGTCATAAGTATCTTGCGACCTCTTGATTATGATGAAATTCAAGAATATCGATTAAATATTACAGCAAAAGATCTAGGTTTTAAGCCAAAAGAAACTACTGCTACAGTAACTGTTATACTCACAGATATAAATGACAATGCACCAACATTTAATCAATCGAAATATATTGCTTATCTGCCTGAAAATTCACCTATTAACAGTTTCATTTTTAAGGTTCACGCTGTAGATATTGATTCTCCTAAAAATGCTATAATCAAATACAGTATTAAAAATGACATGACATCATTATTTTATATTAACGCAGACACGGGTGAAATATTCTCAAAGGAAATATTTGACTATGAAGATAAAACAAAATATAATATTGAAATATTAGCTGCTAATCCTGATTCAGTTATGAAAAGCACAACAACTGTTGCCGTCCATATTACGGGAGTAAATGAATACTATCCTAAATTCATTCAACCCGTTTTTCATTTTGATGTTTCGGAATCTGCTGACGTTGGTACGAATGTTGGTGTAATTCAAGCTACTGATCAAGATAGTGGTGATGATGGAATAATATATTATTTACTAGTGGGTTCAAGTAATGATAAAGGATTTAGTATCAATTCTCAGACAGGTGTAATAAGAGTTGCTAGATACTTAGATCGAGAGACACAAAATAGAGTAATCCTTACAGTATTAGCAAAGAATTCTGGTGGCATACGTGGGAATGATACAGATGAGGCACAAGTTATCATATCGATCCAAGATGGTAACGACCCACCAGAATTTATTCGACCTTTCTACGAAGCAACAATTTCTGAAGGGTCAATCATTGGTCAAGAAGTTATCCACGTTAAAGCCGTTGATAAAGACGTCCGACCTCAAAATAATCAGTTTAGCTATTCTATTATAGGAGGAAATATAAACCAAGACTTCAAAGTTGATCCTCAAAGTGGTGAAATACAAGTTGCTAAGCATTTGGATCGTGAAACATTATCAACGTACTCACTTATTATTGGAGCAATAGATACTGGTATACCTCCACAAACAGGCACCACGACAGTAAAAATAACAGTAACGGATATAAATGACAATGGCCCAGTGTTTGATGTTGCTAATTTTGATGGCGCTGTTTACGAAAATGAGCCACCCAATACTAGCATCACGACTTTATCAGCCAAAGATCCAGACTTACCTCCAAATGGTGCTCCTTTTTCATACAGTGTCATTGGAGGTAGGCATCAAAATTATGTAAAAGTTCATAGGCATACTGGTGTGGTAACGACAACAAAAAAGATTGACAGGGAAGTGACCCCATTTTTAGAAGTAACCATACAAATTGAAGATAGCGGTGTTCCCGTAATGAAGTCCAATTACACAATACAAATTAAAGTACTAGATCGCAACGACAACCCCCCTACGCCTAGATCAGCTCATATCCTTGTATATGCATTTAACAATAAGGTACCAAATGGAAAAATTGCTGATGTCAGACCAAACGATCCAGATATAGTCGGTGAATATAAGTGCAAAATAGATAAAGATTCTACATCTGATGAAACATTATCTTTATTAAGTATAAGAAGAGGTTGTGACTTATATACAAGCGCTATTAAACCAGGACAGGGCTATTCATTTTCAGTTATTGGCAATGATGGCATTCATAGAGATGTTGTGTCTTCTATTAGTGTAGAATACTTTTCCTTTGATAACTTTACAGTCGAACAATCTATTACAACTAGAATCAGTAATATGTCAGCTTCAGATTTTTTACTTCATTACTACCGCATTGTACAGGAAATTCTACGAGTTGGTTTAAAAGGAAATGAAAATGTTTATGTATATAGTTTAATTGAAGAAGATATAAATTTGGACGTAACAATGGTTATAAAGAGCAGTACAATGATTTGGAAAAAAGATCAAATTGAAAGTCATCTTAAGACAAAGCAGTCTGAACTAGTGAGAGTCTTGAAAAGGGGATTAATAGTTCCATATTATCCATGCTCAACACATAAATGTTTAAATGATGGTCTATGTACAGATGGATTCAGAGTATTGGAAGAAACTAAAATAACTGAAAGTACTTCTTTAATCCTTTCATCGCCACTAGTTCGACATGAATATACTTGTCACTGTTCAGATCGATTTATTGGAAATAATTGTGAACGAAGGCAAGATCCTTGCTTACCAAATCCTTGCTTGTATGGAGGTCAATGTAGAAAACAAGGCCATGATTTTGTATGTAACTGCCCTCCGCGCCGTGATGGTAAAACATGTGAGTTAGAGAGAGATGATGTATGTAGTAGCAATCCATGCAAAAATGGCGGATCATGCAAAGAAAGTTCAGATAGAAACTCATTCTTTTGCTTATGTCGCCCAGGCTATCGAGGTAATCAATGTGAAGCTCTTGTTGACTCATGCCGGCCAAATCCTTGTATGCACGGTGGTATCTGCATTAGTCTCAAGCCAGGCTATAAATGTAGCTGTTCTAATGGACGTTATGGTATACATTGTGAAAGTTCCACGTTTGGTTTTGGCGAATTATCATACATGCAATTTCCAGCTTTGGATGCGTCCACTAATGATATAACTATTACATTTGCAACTACAAAGTCAGATTCCCTTCTTTTGTATAATTATGGCGCACATACAGGAGGACGCTCAGATTTCATTGCAATAGAATTACTTGGAGGCAAACCAGTATTTTCATTTGGAGGTGCTAGAACATCCATCACATCTGTTGCTTTAATTGACACTGAAAAGAATCTTGCAGATGGAAAGTGGTACAAATTAATTGCAACGCGAAATGGTCGAGTCATATCCTTAAGCGTTGCTTCATGTACCGATCATGGAGATGTTTGCGTTGACTGTGATCCTACTGACGATACATGTTACGGTGACGACACTGGACAAGCAGGGTAATAACATATATTTTTAATTTTATATTTTAATTTATATAAAAGTGATATTTCACATTAAATTATTAACCAAACTAGGTTTTCAACTATAATGTTATAAATAAGTCTCTCAATGAATCCCTAGAGAACCAGCCTGTTTTTGCATTCATAGCTTACGTTTAAAAGCCGGAATCGTGAAACAAAGTGAATCAATCATATGATGCTACTGTTTAATTACAAACATTGTCATAAAGCACTGTTTAATTACAAGCTATACATATATATTGGTAATAACGACTCTTCCTTACTAAAATGACATCAGGCGTATATATAGCTCTTACACTTACATCTCCTTCATGCTACATAGTGTTATAGTTTTGTAAGTTTTAATAATGTTTTTTTTTCAGGACACTAAACTTTAATAATGAGCCCTTGCTTATTGGGGGATTACACAAAGCCGATCCAGTTTTAGAGCGTCCAGGTCAAATCCATTCTGATGATTTTGTTGGATGCATGCACAGTATTACAATAAATGGACGTATTCTTAACCTAACCAATCCATTGAATGCTCGGGGAGTCGAACCCAATTGTGACAGAACAGAAAAAGGAACATGTTTCAAAGAAAATGTATGTGGGAATGGAAAGTGTATGGATAGATGGAAAACAAATTATTGTGATTGCGATGGTTTAACTTCTCCAGACTGTTCAAGTTCTCTTCAAAGTATATCGACGGGTGAAAATGGTGTTATTACATTTGTTATATCTGAAAAGCATAGAAGAATGCAATTACTTGAAACAATATACGGTGGAAATACTGTTTGGAATAGAAAGCTCGTAAAAGGAATCAGCAAGGCTTCTGCAAAAACCACTAATCAGTCTAAGCATTTAACGTTTTCATTTAGGACTCACAAGAAAGACGGAGTTCTTTTTTATTCTGCTACAGATAAATATTATACGTTAATTGAGTTAATAAGTGGAAGAGTTAGTTACTCTTCCAAACAAAACACAGTTGTAAATGTCAGCCAATCCGATAACTATGACACGGCTGACGGCTATTGGCATAATATAACATTATATGCACATGGCAGAAGTATTAGATTAATAGTAGATAATACAAATGTAGGTGAAGAACTTGACACTGCAAGTGTACATGATTTTTTAGACCCTTACCTAACCACTCTATCTCTGGGCGGTCTAAAATCAGAATGGATACCGAGTTATAACAAATACGAAGGCTGTTTGGCAAATTTTAGCATTAACTATGAATTACAACCTTTTACTGGTAACGGAAGCATATTCAAGGATGTGGTTCGAGTAGGAAAGATATTATCAGGATGCCATAATACATTTGGAGTGGGGCTCGCACAAAATCCAGATCCTCTAAGCATTGGAATTACGCTTGTTATCTCTTTCTTTGTTATTTTAATTGTGGCAATATTAGTATCATTCATTGTTTTTCGTCTTCGAAAGCAAAAGAAAGAAAAGTGTCATGGACCTGCTAAAAGTAATATGGGTCACTCAAAGCCAAATGGAGGACCAGCCATGTTAAATGCGCCTAATTTGATTGCCGGAACCAACGACAGCTTAATGGGAAGGGGCATGCATAATAATGAAACAAGTCTTAATAGTTATATGTCTGAAAATGCGGACATTATGCGAAATGTTGGACACATTGTTGGGCCAGAACTATTATCAAAAAAATATAAAGACCGAGAAATAATGAACATAGATCCGCCAAGACCACAACGTCCTGATATTATTGAGCGTGAAGTAATAGGAAAAAGTCCGGCTGTCAGAGACGATCATCATCCTCCTCCCCCTCTTTCATCGAATACATCTCATCATACTCATGATCATCCTAATGGAATGGATATGAACTCTGAAATACCTGAACATTACGACCTCGAAAATGCGTCTTCTATTGCGCCTTCTGACATTGACATCGTCTATCACTACAAAGGATTTCGAGAAGCTGCAGGAGTTCGAAAATATAAAGCAACGCCACCACCCATATCAGGATATCACCATAAACATCAAACACCACAACATCGCCACTCACCCCATCACACCGGAGGATATCCACCGAGAGTCCTACCTCAGGGTTCACAGCCGCCTCCACAACCAAGACCGCATCAAACGACGCCATTAGCTCGACTTTCACCAAGTAGTGAGCTGAGTCAACAACCAAGAATTCTCACTTTACATGACATTTCGGGTAAGCCATTACAAAGTGCTTTGTTAGCAACCACATCTAGTTCTGGAGGAGTAGGCAAAGACGCTTTGCACAGTAATAGTGAACGTAGTTTAAATAGTCCTGTTATGTCACAGTTAAGTGGCCAGAGTTCATCAGCAGGAAGAAAAACACCTAATGCTACTCCTAAAGTCTCTCAGGTAGTCTCTGTTGGATCTGGTGCTGTAGGACTAACAGCAGAGGAAATCGAAAGAATGAATGCTAGACAACGAACTTCTAGCTTAGTATCTACTTTGGACGCGGTATCCAGCTCAAGTGAAGCACCCCGAGGTGGAGGAGTGGGTCATCACATGTCTCACAGGCACCATTCTCCACCAGTTGACAACAGAAGTTCTACAGGGTCAGACGATGAAAGTGGTAATGACAGTTTTACTTGTTCCGAAATAGAATATGACAATAATAGTATCAGTGCGGATAAACCTGAGGACGTGAGAAGACAAAATATTAATACCAATAATAATAACAAAAAACCTATATTACCACCACCGTATGAGAGCTTTGATTCTTCATTTCGAGGTTCACTTAGTACTCTAGTCGCATCCGACGATGATTTAGCAACACACGTGGGATCTGCACTATATAGACAAGCAAATGGATCTCCGGCACCTGGCACGTTGGGGTGGGACTATCTGTTAAATTGGGGACCAAATTTCGAAAGTATGATTGGTGTCTTTAAAGATATTGCCGAGTTACCAGATTCAGTAAATGGACGCATGTCTTCCTCCTTGAGACTTCCAAACGGAACGCCAAAACCGTCTGAAGAATATGTTTAAGTAAGAAGGCTTGATATTGTATATAAATTAATTTTAGTTGTATTCGTGTAATAATAATGTACAAATTTGTTAGGATCTTGTATCAAGATCTTCGTAGTTACAGTTGTCTTGCCATATCTTGTTGAATTATGTAATGTATGACGAGTTATAAAATAATTATTGCTACAAACCTCATTGTATATAATATTTTCGAATAATCATGTAAATAATATCGTAGGCTTATTCTAGTTTTCCGTTATCTATTCGTTTTGTACAGCGCATTGAAGGCTTTAATAAGTTTCAAAATATTTTAAAATTGTAATAATATTATCACTATAATGTACTTAAAAATATTTCTTTCTGAAATTGTCAAGATTATTTCCAATTATGTATTGTTACAACAAATCAACAATTTTAATATTCTTTTATAAAGCCATACTAATTAGTGAATAAAGTGCCAAATGCGTATTCTGTTCAAAAGAACTGACTGATTTTAAACTTACATAAATATATAAATCATGGAAATATTTTTTGAATTTTATTTACGCCCCGTCAACATTACAAGTCACAGCACCGGCAGCAGACAAGTGTCATTTGCATTACGAAGCACTTACTTCGAGTAGGCAAACGGTGATTCTACTGAAATAATGAAAGTCGTTCATGAACATAACATCTACTTGGGACTGGCATTAATTGTGTCAAGCTCATATTACTGAGTCCTGGACATCCTGGTACTATTTACTATAGAGCCTGTAGTTCTTTTCCTTTCTGGACAGCCACTGAATAATTAAGCAAGATTGTGGTACGCACGTGAAAAGGAGTGTAAAACGAAGCGCTCTAGCCCAGATTGTTTTTTTAATGAATAAAAGGTAAGTTAGTAAAAGTATTCAGCTCATACCTATATATATTTTAACGTTTTCTACTTATATGTATACTAGTGGCTGTAAAGTTACAGTAAAAAAAAACGAAGTTACAGTAATTTATACACGATAAGACAGTTGCGTGTTCCAGTGATACGCTTGAAATAATAGCTTTGGCACATTTATGATAAATTCATACATGTGAATAATAACGTTTCCTGCGTCGCTTACTTTTTCCCGAAGGTTACTTGTATCAGAGTCAGTACGTCTTTTTATCCCAATATTAAATACATAATTGACAGTAGGCTTTAAAATAAGGCAGCTAGCTGCTTTTTGCAGAATAGCTTTTACACAGATTTATTTATATGGGTATACTTTAAGAGACAAGGCATCTTAAGCTTGGAACCAATATAGACGTATTCAACTGGCCACTCTACCTCACTCCTTAGTAAATATAGTGCGCTATGATTACGCCACAACCGACGCCACGAGGCCGTGTGGTCGCAGACTGCACGGTTGGCGGGGGGCAACCCCCCACTTTATAAATCAAATGTGACTCGAATGGGCTCACACTAATCCGATGCCATTCTACAATTGTAAACGCTATAGTAGAAAAGTTATACAATTTATTGCATTCTTCACAGTAAGGTGAAGCAATCTTTTTCAAAATAAAAACAAATTTTGCCGCTGGATAGTGTCCTGACCGCTGTAAAAGTGTTAAGATAATATACATAATATTTTCTGCTGCTGTCCCTACCGTGCTTGTTTTATTAGTTTATACATTCACATTTCACAGATTGATAATATTAAAAATAATATGATGTACTAGTTATCAAGGAAGTAAGGTGGAAGGACATAAGGTGCGAAACAAAATACCTGGCACCTTATGTCCACTTCCCTGATAACTAATACATCATATATTAAATATGGACGCTATGGATGACAATTAAAAATAATGTTTAACGTCAATTTCCTTTTTTTTATGTTAGTTGGATAGGCAAACTGGCAAACGACCCACCTGATGGTTGACGTCGCCCATGAACATAAACTAGTTTACCTGGAACGAGCCCAGGCAACTCATCTATGTGTTGCCTATCCTGAGACATAAGATGTTAAGTCTCGGTGCCAGTAATTACACTGCCTGTCTTGCCCTTCTCTCCGAAACACAGCAAAGCTGTTTCACGGGAGAAACCAACAAGATGCCCATGCCATGCCATGTGGTACCCATGCAGCCGGGAGCGCGGCACAGCGCTTCCCACCCACCGGTGACGGACGATGGTGACGTATTTGTTGCTGTACCTGATCTACTACCTATTTATCTTAGCTGACACCGACTCCAAAAGTAACAATAATGACGTGGTAAATGCAAAAATTGTACATTAGTAGAAGTAGAAGATGATTATTAGTTGTACACAAAAATTAAAGAAACGCAATTATTTTATTACTTTTTAGTTATTTTATTTTTTAAAGTCGGTTATAATTTTTGTTTAAAAATTTTTATTTCTTAATTTTTAGTGATTCATTAAAGAAAGACACAGATATAGACATTTTGGCATATTTAACCGTATAAAGTTAGCGCCTTTGTTGGTCTAACTTGTAAATGTAAATCGTCGAGGAGTTCCCTCGACTGTCTATGGTCTCCATCATCAGGCTTGTAATGGCACGTATCACCCATATGGGTGCAAAGTTCTCATCAGTATAAATTAATTAAGTCCAATCACAAGGCTACTTTAAACTATTTCGGAGTTCCTTTAACTGACCTTCGTCTTCATCATCAGACCCCCAATAACAGTCACAACCCATCTAGGTGTAAAGTTCTCATCAATAAAAATTATTCAAGCCCAAACACAAGGTTACTGAAGTAAATCATCGACGAGTTCCGTCGACTGTTCTTCAGCTCCAGCATCAGATCGACTCTAGACTTTCATTAAATTGTAGTGCTTTTAAATGCTTATTTAAAAAAATATTAAGCGCGCTAGTCGCTCCTACAAATTTCGAAAGTTCCCCTCGATTTCTCTAAGATGCCATCATCAGATCCTGGTTTCCTTATCATGGGGACCATTTGGCAAGTACACCCTTTCAAACAAAAAAAGAATTTTGAAAATCGGGCCACAATTGACAGATAAATCGGTGTACATACATAAAAAAAAATACCGACCGAGTTGAGAACCTCCTCCTTTTTGTTGAAGTCGGTTAAAAATGAATCCCTATTTCCCTTGGTTGAACGGCTGGACCGAAATCGCTAATTCTTTTTTTGTTGTGTTTTTTACTGTCAGGAGAAGGTTCTTATGAAAGAAAATATTAACAATATTGCGCAGAAAATAAGAAAATTTTGTACTTAAACACCATATAAAATCTATACTAATATTATAAATCTAAAAAGTTTGTTTGTTTTAACGCGCTAATCTCAGGAACTACTGGTCCGATTTGAAAAATTATTTGTGTTAGATAGCCCATTTATCGAGGAAGGCTATAATAGGCCAATATAACATCACGCTGTGACTAACAGTAATTCAGTTGAGTAAGTTAACGCGGGCGAAGCTGAGGGCAACAGCTAATATATTTTAATAATATATTCCTCGTCTTTATACTTTCATAATATTATTCAATCGGTCACTAAAGAGGCTTCAACATTAATTACCACCGATTTTATAATAGTTTACTCCGCCATGTAGTCACAGAAGAACTAACAGCTACCTACACTCACAAAATTATCTAATATATAAAATTCTCGTGTCACGGTGTACGTAATTGAACTCCTCCGTAACGGCACGACCGATTTTCGTGAAATTGTGTGTGCATATCGGCTAGGGTGGAGAATCGGACAGCATCTATTTTTCATCCCCCTAAATGTTAAGGGTGGTCCACCCCCTGCTAACGCAGGCGAAGCTGCGGGCAACAGCTAGTTACAATATAAAAATCACTACCGCACGACTGGCATATGTATGGTCTACATTGCGTGATCTATGTAACTTTGAAAATTAATTTTGACTGAATATAGTAAATTTTTCTGTTTAGTGATTTTTATTTTTACAAGCAGTGTATTTTTCTGAAGTTATTCCGAGCTAAGTATTAAGAGAAAATTATGTTTTATTTTGTAAAATTTAAGGTAACGAAAGTATTTTTTTGACGCATTAATTGAATTAAATTTATTTTTCTATTCTATACATTTAAAATAACAGGTATAGAGATAGGGCTTGATCGTGAAAGGCTAATCAGAGTCATAACTGTCTCGTTGACTTTAATGACATCGAAAGTTAAATAAGTCAATGCACGAGAATTTTCTCGCGTTAATTTCATGCTGACATGACACCGACAATTTTCAATTTACCGCCAAATCCTGAAAGAAAATATGTCAAATGAATGAAATTCATACACAAACGTAGACAGAGAATTCTAGGCAGTCTATAGTATTCTCTGTCTACGTACACAAAATATCACAAGTTTACATTAATAGAGTTCCATTTAAAATATATTTTTTTAATATAACGTTCACAAGTGGCCAGTTCTAAGAACTTTCAATGTCGCCCTCGGCCTCTTTATGAGTAATATTGTTCTGTGCCCTCGGTCCTCGTATACATGCAGACGAGCGCGCGACACAGCGCATCACCCCCACCTGTATAAAGTATGATACCCTATTCCATAAAATAGTCTCCTATCTGTTTTTTTATTATCAGAGAACTCCAAACCAGCGGATGACCCCCCAGATGGTAAGTAGCCCCAATCACATTGAAGTCATATTAACTTGGTGCTAGTAATTATCCTGGCTGATCCTGCCCTACTTTCCAAACCACAAATCTGCATTACGGAAAATATGTAGCTAGAGGTACCGTGGCAATAAATGCACGGCACAAAGTGCATTCTATTATAAAATGATCTACTAATTAGTCGCTACTTTCAGTTAATTAATAAAGCTAATTTATATCTTTACTTTTTATATGAATCTGTATATGAAATAATGAATGAAAAAATTGGCGTGCCTTGGTAGTAATATCAACTCAAATGCCGTGACGCCAAACGGCATGACGCTGTCATTCTTTCGCTATAAATTTTTATTATTTTTGAATCCTTATATTATTAGCATAGTTGTTTTATATCTGGGGACCATCCCATGGCGGCCAACGTTTTTCAAATTTTGTTCAATAAGTATATAGCAACGTCAATTCCAATAATAAAATTGCATGGTAAACGGGGATACAGATAGCCCCTAGCTTCTTTTTTAAAGTAAGATTTGATAGGATATAAATACGATACCCAACGCAGTAGATAATTAAATTAGTGAGTTACATACGAATAGTTCGGTTGTGCTGTAACGGTAATGACTTGTCGCTGATAATATTTAAATTTCAGTCAGTCTGATCAAGGGCCTTAAGAAAAGCGGAACTCGCAGTGTAACGGATGTACTCGTGAGCGGCAACACATTTTTTTACGATTATTACATACAATGAAAGTTATTTACTTTGCAAGTCTCGTTTACCAAATTTTGAGTAAGTATTAATAAACTATTTATTTATGACCACCTATAAAAAGCCTACCATTATTCCTGTAAACTCTGTTTTACATTGGCCTAAAAACCATTTGAGTCATTAACGTAAGCTGAAAATGTTTGTTTCCATTTTTTATATTTGGGCTATTTCCTTTCTTAGAGAGATAGTCTTCTTGGAGATGGCCAGGTCACAACTAGCTTCGATGTTCCTAGAACACATCTCACTGATATTTTTTTATAAATCGTAATAATAATTGCGGGTTATTACTTACCTTCACGGTAACTGCATGTTCATTTGCTACTTAATGCAATTATCAAACAGCAACACTGGAGTCCATTTCTTAGGTATATTAAATGTTATGTATCCCTATATAAGTATATCCTTGAAACCCCCTGAGATCATATCCAAGGGAAATTTGGTGGTAACTGCTTTAAATATTGGCTACAATAGTGGGAACAAGTGGTGGGCCAAAAATTGTATCGATGCGAACTTCGATATTTTTTCTTGCAATCGGACGGGCTATCGAGCCATCGATTGTGCTTTAGCATCTAATAGTAATGTGAGTGAGAGGTACCACCCCGGTCGTAGCGGCCCAGTTCAGCTGCAATGCAGCCGACGCACGACTACCTCTTATATTATATTTAAAGTAACAATTTATTTAGCCGAATAGAGCACTTTTTGGTCAGGGAAAATCTTATAGGTTCGCGTTATTCTTCTTATTTGTCGTTACACCCTTGACAGACCGGTCGTGGTCGTTCCTTTAGCAGGATCGGTGTAGGTGGCCCGTCTCACAATTCGACGCCACATGTAGAGGTTTGCATTAGTGACTGCTAATGTGACATTATGACGTCATTATGATATTCCAAATTTTTTGTACTTAGTTTGAAATTTTCATAATATAAAGTCATAATTTTAAATTATACGTTTTTACTTCTATCGGCAGTCCCTATGACTGCCATTTTTTTTTAAATGTTTTTATTAGGTACTGTAAAAGTAGACACAAATCCCACATACTATAATATATTTAATAGCATACGAAGGCGATGGCCCGCATTCAGCTAGATCAACTTAACCGAGCTCCTAAGAACAATTTATTCTTATATTATTGTATAATACTTTTTGTGTTTCAGCCAACGTTGTATGTTTGACAATGGAGAACTGTGTAATTCCACCATTAAAATGTCCCAATCATAACGTTACATTCTGGCTGTACACGAGGTAATCATATTTTACTAATTTGATATGGAAAGAAACTGTAAAACACTTTTGATAAGCTTTGATCGATTTAATTGGAATTATTTAATTAATCTTCGGAAATTTACCGGTGGGAGGGAAGCGCTGTGCCGCGCTCCCGGCTGCATGGGTACCACCATCTTGCTTGTTTCTCCCGTGAAATAGCTTTGCTGTGTTTCGGAGAGAAGGGCAAGACAGGCAGTGTAATTACTGGCACCGAGACTTAACATCTTATGTCTCAGGATAGGCAACACATAAATGAGTTGCCTGGGCTCGTTCCAGGTATACTAGTTTATGTTCATGGGGGATGTCGACCACTTACCATCAGGTTGTACGTTTCCCATTTTGCCTATCCAACTAACATAAAAAAACCAGTTTGATTTGCAAAATTATTTTTGCGTTTTATGGCTTAATTAATGAAGGGAAATGCTCATAATTGTCACGTTGAGCAGGCGGATTGACAATCGCAGATGGTGATGAATTAACATCGGCGGTAAGGCTGCCCATCGCGGCGAATCCGATTGGTGGTGCCGGCATCACTCGATGCGAGTGACGAGGGATCGGCCTTCTTGACGTTCCTTCAGGGAGGCCTATGCTCAGCAGTGGACGGATAGAGACCGAGATGATAGTTTAATTAGCGAGGAAAATGGATGAGTAAAATACTAATTGTACTAGTAGTATGTTATTTAAAATAATACTTTTGGTTAACGGCTATTTATTTTAGAGTAAATAGAGTATATTTTTTATATATCGTGGCGGGTGGAGCGAGGAACGGCTAGTCAATTTAATAATACTACAATTACCAATTATGTATGTGCCATGAAATTGATTTGTCAACGTTAAAGCCTTAAGGCATGAAATTAGCTTTGTAATCTAACAATAAATATGTGAAGTGTAATAAACTAGCAACGTTTGTAAGTCTGTTTATTGTTTACATACGTAAAACGCCTAAACGCTTTACGTGTTAGCTTCCATAGAATTTTACACATACAGCGACCATGACATGCACTAGAATATGCGATAGTTTTTTATCTATTTTTCGTTAGTTAAGGAACAAGGTCGTACATTAAATCTAAGTGTACGCGGGTAAGGCTGCGGGCAACAGTTACAAGGCATTGTACCATTTTGATCACTCTTTTGTGAATGTCGTATCTAATGTATTAGGCCGTGTGGTGCTGGTAGAGTAGAATAGCACTGCCCTAATTCTTCCCGTGAGTATTGTAAGAGGCGATTAACGGAGTGTGAGAAAGTACTGAACCCTTGTACCTCTCTCACAACGATACTGTTCCATCTGTATGAGTATTTCTCCGGTCGTAACGGTCTTTGTTTCATTGGGTCCAGAAAGATAAGGACGAGTATGTGCACCTGTGTCTCGCGCGTTATCTTGTGCACCGGTACTTGACTCCGAATCAGCGCCAAATTCCCGGCTTCTTAAGGAATCTTAAATGTTCGCCATGGCCGGAACCGGTCGGACAGACCATCATCATCATCATGTCTTTGCGTACACGTATAGGAGATTTCTATTAAATTCTGCACCTGTGCATACTTATCAGCACACATTAGACTCAGGTCTCGATCTAAGGTCCCCAGAGCGGCAAAGTTTAATGTGTCTCGCGATTGCAAGTCCATAATTTCTTCTATAGAAAAGGAAAATCTGTTTTAAAAGAAGTAGCCCCAAAAAGTTTTTTTTTTTCATAACAAACAACGCCTTTTGTATGTGTTACAAAGCGGGTTGTAGATATTAAATACGTAGGAACCTCATTAGTTTAACAATTCGCTTTCATTCGTTTTACTTTTGAAACGATTTAGATGAAAAAGATTGGTTGTTCCCTAAGATGATTGAAAAAGGAAGAAAGAGTATACATATAGATAAGATTATTATAAGACCGTGACACGGAAAAATAAAACAAGATTTTGTTTCATTTCCGTGGCATTTACGTAACCATCAGTAAATAAAGTAAAGGATTAGTTGATAAAAGAAATTGGTCTATTTAGTAGTTCTTTTTAAGAAAAAAATGCTATTCTTGAAAACGACTAAATAAACATTTTTTTTAAATCACCAAGTTAGAGAAATGTTAATTAATTACGTTAAATGAAGCGAACGGGTAGGAGTTAGATATTATGTCGATTATATTCAGAAACCTGCGCTCTTTTTTTAACGCTGGGAAATGGTCTGTGGCATCCCGCGAGGGAATGGGTCTACGCGGTATTTGGGACTCGCTGCGCCCGAAAGCTGGTAAGTGGACGCAGCTCTACCCACTAAAATCCGGCGAGAGCCACCAATGCCGCCTTTCGTGAGGTGCCCCTAATGTAATGAGCAAACAGGGCACCTCGACGGCTAGTCAGTCCCTCGGAGGACCTACGCCACCTCCACAGAGGGGTTGTCCCGCACCACACCCTCCCAACGTCGGAACAGTACAATGATATGAGGTTCGTCCTCGCCCCTTGCCCCCTGCTCTTTTGTCCCTTCTTCATATATTAGGGATACAAAGAGCCCCCTCGGCTCAATTCCCTTCACCCAAGGTGTAGCGGCTAACCCTATATTACTGTGCTCCACCGCCACGACAAGGCCTGAACCATGATGGGGAGAAACCTACGCTCTAATAGTATGTATGAATACGTGATGTTTTATATGTTGTTTGTCTACTTATGACGTCGTCTTGGTATTGTGCTGTAATGTTGTTATGATTTTGTCTAAATAAATAAATAGGGTACGAATTATAAGTAAATCAAAATTGTTTCACATTGCAGAGAAAACAAATATAATCCTTTTAAATTGAAACCTCAAGATCCAGAATCAATCTCATCAGCTCCTTGGGTTAAGGGAGCTGTAATAAAGATGCTGATACATGGCTACACAGGTCATAAAGATTTCTCTCCAAATACAGAGATCAGACCAGGTATTAGTTTTGAAAGTAGTTTTGGTTTCATTTGTTACAATATTATACATTTGTTACAATATTATAAGTACACAAAATTGAAGCGTAGGTAAACATAAATTACTAATTATGAGAATATAAGATCAAGATATCAGACAGAAACTTTTTTCAAGATGGCCCTTGAAGATCCACCTGGATCTGTCAGGAGGATTTTATGCTCAGTAAGGAGCCTTAACATTATAAAAAATTTTTGATCGGAAATTTTGTGTAAGGTTATATGCTATTTTTGTTGTACTAGTTAAATTACGCGTAATGAACGTAAACTTATTCACGAGTGCTAATAATATGTTTATTTATAATATAATAAACTTTTAGTATATTTGGAGCACCATGACTATAACATCATATCAATAGATTATCACAACATAGTAGAGGAGCCGTGTTACTTTCAAGCCGCTAAAAACACAAAACTAGCGGGAATGTGCACTGCGCATTTAATAGACGAGCTGGTGGAGAAACACGGATTCGAATTACCCATGTTCCACGTCATCGGCTTCAGCCTCGGTGCACATGTGGCTGGTTTTATTGGTGATTATTTGAAGTCCGGAAAATTGGACAGAATTACAGGTACATACCTCATAACATAAACTTTAATTAATATATTATTATGATTGACCATGATAGTCGTGCAAATCAAAAATTGTTTTAATTTCATTGATAACATCAATTAATTTATGAGTATTCCTATCTGGCGATAATAATTACTGGCCACCTTATGAGCGCTGCACTTGACCGTCCTCTTGTTATACAATATATAACTATTTCCGTACAAACAATTTTAGCACTAGATCCTGCTTTACCCATGTTCGCGACAGTAAATTACGATGCGAAGATAGACCCAAGTGACGCTAAGTTTGTAGATGTACTTCACACTAATGCCCTGAAGAAAGGGAAGCTGGAGAAATGTGGCACTATTGACTTTTTTGCTAACGGTGGAATGAGTCAACCTGGTTGTAAAACAACAGAAAATAATAGTGAGTTCGTGTTTTTATTTAAAACTTTAGAATCTACACAAACTACAAACTTTAGGTCTACTTTTTGTCCTAAGTATCTTAATTTCAGTTTTGAGTGTTAATTTTTATTAAAATTAATATGGGATTATTTTTAACACAATTCCAAAATTGCCGCTGCGTCTACTTGAAAAATTAAAATAATACAATAATGATAAAATGTGCATATTGCTATTTATCAGTAATTGATTAGAATTTTGCACCATACTTTATGTAAGCTTACAAGATGTTCTTAGTTACGTTCACTTTTTATAAATGACAAAAATTGTAGGAATGTATTTTTTCTTAGCATCTAATGATTTTCCCATCATTTATTTTTTATATTTAAAGTCGTGGGAAATGTTTATTAAAAAAAACTTAACGTAGGTATGTATGTGTATTGTGTGATGTGCGCGGCAATTAAGAGCAAATTCCTCTCATATAAATGACAACACTTTGGGATGTCAGGAGAATTTTTTTGGAATGTGGAGGTAAGAATTTGCATGTTCTACATCTAAACTCATTAGAAACGGTTTCTATCAATCTCCTTCATACTATCCATTATTATGTTTTAAATATTGTTTTTAAATAAAAAATGGCTAAACTGTATAAGGACGAAGAACGGTTCCGCTATTGGTTTGAGATTCGAATTCGGTGCCATGAACAATAAATGGTGCAATATCATATATGGGATAATAACCTCTTGTCGTTTTGAAAGTCAGGGCTAGTGTATGTCAGTTGAATTGAGGGAGTCACCAATGATGGTAAACCACTAACCTTTTAGTATGGTCGGAATCACAAGGTACATTCACGGGTCTCTCTATTATGATTTTTGTTACCCCACGTCCTACGGGTCAGTATCCATTTTAAAATATACTATGTTTATCACTTACAACGCACACTAAACAGTAAACAACACAAACAACAATTAATATATAAATAGTTCAACTGACTTCAGTTGAGTTCAGGGTGACTCTGACCACTTACAATTACATCTACCAGTTTTCTTATCCAAATAAAATAAAATATATGCAAGTAAGTCAAATTGTCAGGACGAAAATTGTATCGATATAAAATAAAGTTTAATTAGGGTGTAATATAAATGACATTATTAAATTGGCGAATTTTCTTCATTTTTTATTATATGGTTTCAAAAAGTGTAATTATGTGTAAGTGTATTAATGATGATCATTGTACTCTAGCCAAATCAGGTTGTGATCACGCCAGAGCGCCAGAATATTACGCAGAGTCTATAGTGAGCAAGGTTGGCTTCTACGGCAGAAAATGTTCTTCGTGGATCCTGTATGTGATAGGATGGTGTCAACTGTTTCCTCCTAATGAAGAAGTCCTCTTTGGTGAATATGTACCATTGACGTAAGTATTTCAAAATTATTAAGTTTAATTTAGCGCTGGGAGGGATGCGTTTATGCTTTTTCATGGAAGCCACCGTCCTACATATGTATTTCTTCTTTGAAAACAGCTTTGATGTGTTTCAGGAGGAATGCATGACAAGCGCATAAATACTTAATATATAATTAACGCTAGTCTGGTATGTAGAGGTTTCAGCCAAATACAACTAACTATTAAAGAAACCTTTCATCAACCACCTATCCTGAAAGATTCCTTTGATCCTTTGATGCACTACACATTACTATACTAAGTTTCAACCTTTTAGGGTCGCTTTAAAAAGCTATAAGCAATTAGTCGTCTTTACGCCTTAACTTATTTTAATAGCAAAATGCAAGTATGATAATTCCTGCTTCAAAAAAATCTATTTTTCAATATATGAATTGTTTGTTGAAATTATAACCATCAAGACAGAATATATAATTATGGATTATTCATTATTTGAAAATAATGAATAATCCATTATTAAAGAATAACTATATCCTGTTGTCAGTTGTCACTATTGAAACGATGACGCAATGGTAAGAATAGGCACGCAATAGGCAGAATGAGCTTTTTTTTTGCTAATTGTCACTATTCATATTTTTTTACGTCTATAAATCAGCAATAACAGGATAACAGACAGCAGTTTAGAACAACAGTTGTTACAAAACAACACAACAGGATAATTTATTAATGTAAAACAGCTGTTATTGCCATCACCAAAGGCGGCACTGGTGGCACTCGCCGGGTTTTAGTGGGTAGAGCTGCGTCCACTTACCATCTTTCGGGCGCAGCGAGTCCCACATACCCGCAGGCTGCCTGGGGAGTATGCCTCAGAGCATTTCCCGGCGTTAAAGAAAAAAAGGCCTCTTTCAGTGAACGCCAACACCTATCATTATTGGATCTATCGAAAAATAGATAAGTCGACCTGATATATGATTTTTTTATTTTAATGAGGCATTCTGATGTCATCAGAGAGGCCATTGCTCAATAATGAACGAAAGTGAGCTGACAATGATGGTCTGTGAAGGATATTGTAGCACCAAAGTAGATTGTAAGCTAATTTGAAACAGCTTGTCAGTTTGATTAATTAATCACAATAAAATCAAATTTTTGTGAAATTTAGTATCATCATTATAATCCTTTTGATTCCACTTGATATTTAGGCATTTTATATGAACGTCAAGACGGCATTGACTCGAATTTAATTATTCTGTACATCACTTTTTTATTTCTTTAAAATAAAACAACAAAATTTACTTTTCAGAGCATCCGGCCTCTACTTCTTTGACACAAATTCCAAACCACCGTACGCTCGATCAACAACGAACAAATAGAACTTCGTATGGATTCTAGCAAAACGACCCAATAAACTTATTATTTATTGTATTAAATATTCTATTGTAAATATTATGTAAAAAGGATTTATTTTGTCATACTAATTATTACAATGATGTCTGAACGAACAGAAATATTTTATTTAACTTACAACTTAAAAATATAAAAAATAGAGACAATAAAGGAACGTTACTTACACCTTTTCATGTTCCCACATTATATAGTATATATATATTACTAGCTGTTACCCGCAGCTTCGCCCGTGTTAACTTAGATGTACTGCCGTACACGGATTGATGATGATTATTTATCAATGGACGGGCGTAGGACTTTATTTTATAATATGAAGTGATTAATACTGTATTTTTGTAAATAGCTTTTACATTACCGCTTTATAATTGCCAATTTTTAAAACTTATATAGACATATTATGCCATCGCGGACTTTTCAGTAGGCATATTTAGGATACACAATTCTACCATATTCCATTGATACAATAATAATTATTATCCTAACTTTCGGAACCGGGACCGGGCCCGGGTCGGGCGCAAGGCGCGACATCACGGAGCGCCCGGCTCGCGCGGCTCGGTCAAAATCACAGTGTCGCATTATTTTGATTTTGCTATATCGTGCAAACGTGCCTATTCTTTTCCGGTCACAACTATGGGGTAGCCAAGTATAAACAGGTAAATCTATACCGGACGGAAAAGAATAGTTGCCTATTCTATTCTAACGTTTGCATATTCTATGGGCTTCATACTTTCGATTGGTATAGAATTTATCTTATAATACCAGTGAAATGTTTAAATTTTTTATACTTTTTTAATTACTAATTAAACATACCCTGGACTAAAATTTGTTAGGCAACCCATATGCAATATATTTATTGACATATTAAATTAAATATAAAATACGTTTCATCAAATAAACATCTCGGTGAAGGTCGTTTTATATCTGTATCCTATTCTATAGGCATTGTTTTGACTATCAAAGAAGGTTGCATGTGACATGCCACTCCTTAGTCATGACTAATGAAGACCTACTAATCGCCAAGTCTTTGTATTCATATTATAAATAAAAATGTCAACTTTATTTTTAATTATTAATTTAGAATTAATTCTTCAACTTCTTATAGCCAATCCAATGTCTATGTTTTATAGCCAATGTCCAATGTCTATGTTTTATATATATTTATTTATTCGTAATTGAAATACTGTAAAATAAAATGGCAGTGGACTGGTCACACACTCAGGAGAACGGATGGCTGATGGGCGAATAAAGTTCAGGAGTGGAGGCCACGTTTAGGTAGACGAAGTGTCGGTCGATCATTAACGGGTAAGGTGGGAAGACGATCTCCGTGCGGTGGATGCCAGTGGCAAGGGATTGGCTGATAATGATGATAATTAAATGAAGAGAACTCACAGTTTTATTTAAAATTATAAACTGAATACTAAACAATTTTCCTCTTTAAAAATGAATTTCTAGAAATCTTAATCAAAATCATCTATAAATTTTGCACATATTCTATAGCAGATTTAACAATAGTTAAAGATGTCCTTCGTGGCGAAATCGTGATTGGATGCTAAGAAATTAAAAATATAACAAAGTTGTCGTATCAGAAATGCTTTCGTGTTAAAAGTTAATTTTGAATATTTCAATATAAGTTATCGTAATAATACTAATAATCATTATTAACCTTTTCCGTTTTCCAATCACGACTGGACAACTACAAACAATAATATTTTATTATATTCATGTTGTTAATTATTTAATTGAAAATTTAAATAAAAATTACTACATAAAACTTTTATTTCGAAGCCATTGACGTGACTCTAATAAGGTAATGCAATTTTTTTAATACTTTTAGAAAACTTACGAGTAATAGGAAAAACCCTTATAATCTCAACGTAATGTTTCCCTTCATTATGAATCTGTTTGTCAATCAATTTTATATCCACGATACTACCATAATACAGGTTGTATTAATAATACACGCCTTTATTAGCTTAGCTAAAAATTAGAAAATATTTTTATATTAGAATTAAATGCATAAAAAAAATCATCTTAGTGTAAAAAAAACGTGGGGCGCTTTTTGCTACATTTTTATATTAACTTCACTTGTATAAATAGCTCATAATGAAATATTTATAACAATGAATATCGAGCACCTCACGCCCTTTTTACAATAATTTATATTTTTTGTTAACCCTTTTAATTCGTATTAGTTATAGTTGCTAATTAAAGAAAGCGTTTTTTAACTTATTTTTTTACATTTCGTCATTTTCGTATGTTATACATTTTATGCGTGGTCAATCATCATTCTCAAAAACCATAATAATATATCTAGGAGGTACATTTGCCCTAAATATTGCTACAAAGAAAAAAACATTTTTTCTATTGCACGTCACATAATATTTTATTACTATTTTATTAGTGTGTTAATATTATGATTAAAAATATATAAAGCTTATTCTAAGTGGTCTCCATTAGCAGCAATACAGTCCTTTAAACGTTGAGGCCAGGTATCAATAGAAGTACGCATTATTTCCATGGGAAAATTCTTCCCTGCCAATCGTATAGATTGTTTTAGAGATTCAAAATTATCATGGCATTTAGAGCAAGCCATACTCTCTAAAACTACCCATAAATCATAATCGAGCGGATTAAGATCGGAACTAGATGACGGTCCAGTCCAGACGAGTCTTCAGCTCTGATGAAGTCCGGAACGTTGGTTTATAACCAAGATTGAGCGGATCGAGCTTTATGACCCAACCCTGAGTCTTGCTGAAGGGAACATTCCTGGTTATTGAACATGGTTTTGTTAAGGGGCTTACCCCACCACGGTTCAAGCCTCGTCGTGGCGGTGGGGCTCAGTAGCAGTAAAGGCGAAGCCAAGTGAATCGAGGGGGCTGCTCTTTGTACCCCTCTTATAAGAAGAGGAGACAAAAGAGTAGGGGGGAACCTCACCCCGACGTTGGGAGGGGTTGTGCTGTGGTACGTGACAACCCCTCTGTGAAGGTGGTGTCGGTCCGTTGAGGGACTGACTAGCCGTCGAAGTGTCCTGTTTGCTCAACAGATTCGGGGCACCTCACCAAAGGCGGCATTGGTGGCACTCGCCAGGTTTCAGTGGATAGAGCTGCGTCCACTTACCAGCTTTCGGGTGCAGCGAGTCCCACATACCCACGAGGGGAGACCCACTTCCCCGCGGGATGCCTCAGAGCATTTCCCGGCGTTAAAGAAAAAAAAGTGTGTCTCATATAGGCTGCAAGTCCTTAGTAATAAATAATTTAAAATACGCGACATGATTCTAGGTGCTATCTTCATCTCCCGAGATAAAATCTTTTGCTTTCGAACAGCATTTTCTTCGAATTCTTTCCCTTACTGCTTTGCTCGCCTGTTTCGTACGAACTACGTGGATGGCCAGATATTTTTCTGTCACAAACAGAGGAGTTTTCATTGTTCCTATCAATAGCTCGGTACACAAACATTTGACTAATACAAAGCGTATGGAGTGTTTTAAAAATTGTATTTGGCTCCATGCCTACTTTTTGTAATGCAATCACAGCGACCCCATCACCCCACTCCATTTTAATATCACAAAATAATTTACAATTTATTGGTGCGAAAATGAGAAAACACAGTGAACAATCATATAAAAATGACAGATTGAAGATTCCAAATTCAAATGTAATACTTTGTTTATTTTTAATTGTAACAATAATTTATGGCCAGATTATGTATATTATTTAGCATTTTCATTGCTTATTTTATAAATAAGCTAAAACATCTAACATTACATACCCCATTTATATTATATTATGACACTTTATAGAATGTTCTTCACTTCCAAATAAAACATAAATGTTCTTTAGAATTATTAATGAATGTTATTTATATTTCATAAATAATTATTGCAACATTTATATTATTGACAAATATAAAGACCTTGATAGTACGACGAGTGTGTTTTATTACATAATGGTGTGTCTTGTATCTGGTAACTGCAGGATCCGAAATTGACTTGACGTAATTATAAAGGTCAGCCTGTTCTTATAAAACACGGATATGACAACACTTACTGGAAATATTTTTAATGAGGTCTGATTGGTGATACGTCATTATTAATATTTTTCTGTAGTTGCAATATAACGGTATATAAAACAATAAGAATATTTTTTTTAGGATAAGTAAAAAGTATATTTGGAATTATTTTTCTTATGTGAAACATAGTAGTGCGCCTTTACAGTAAAACCGACTCGAATGCCGTGACGGCAAATGGTATGAAGCAATCATTTCTTTTTTCCGTCTTTAGCTATGGAACTTTATTACTTTTCTAGTAATATTATAAATGTGAAAGTAATTTTATTTGCTACGCGTTCACGCGAAAATTACTTAACCGATGATCATGAAACTTTTTATACATATTTTTAGAGGTATTAGAAGTACCATAGGATACTTTTTAATAAAAAAACTAAAATCATATCCTGCGCAGCCGAAGTCGCGGGCACCAGCTAGTATTTCAATATTTTGAATATTAATATAAATGATTATTTTTTAACCGACTTCAAAAAAAGAGGAGGTTCTCAATTCGTCTGCATGTTTTTTTTTTTATATATGTGACACGATTACTCCGCCGTTTATGCATGGATTTCGATGGTTATTTTTTGTTTGAAAGCTGGTATTTCCAATTTGGTCCCATATTAATTTTATTCAGATCTGACGAGCCGTTTTTTAGTTATTCCCAATAATGCCTATTTGGTTGGTTTCGTTTACCTTGATGATATGATCACTTTATTACATGTCGATGTAACAATTATATAGGATGCTTTGGTAGCACACCATAGTATGTCGCGGTCATCGTAATAATCATCATCATCATCCTTTATCCGTCCCCTGCTGAACATGCCTCCTTCAATGAACGCCAAGACGACGAATTTCGGAATCACTAAAAATTAAGAAATAAAAACATTTTACAAAAAATTAAAACCGACTTCAAAAATACTAAAGTAAAAAGTAATAAAATAACAGTTTCTTTAATTTTTGTGTTTACAACTTATAATCAGCTTAATATTCTACTAATGTACAAACTTTGCGTTTACCACGTCATTATAGTTACTTTTGGAGTCGGTGTCGTATTTGTTGCTGTACACTACCTACCTACCTACCTTGGCTGACACCGACTCCAAAAGTAACTATAATGACGTGGTAAACGCAAAGTTTGTAAATTAGTAGTATATTAAGTTGATTATAAGTTGTAAGCACAAAAATTAAAGAAACTGTTATTTTATTACTTTTTAGTTTAGTAATTTTGAAGTCGGTTTTAATTTTTTGTAAAATGTTTTTATGTAAAGACGTATATCTCTAACAGATATGTATAAATCTGTAAAGAAAAAAAAGGGCTTACTAAAAGTAAATAGTATACAGTAATAATAATTATATAATTATCTCTGTGCAGTAACCGGTCCATGTTGGATGCGAGTGGCAAGGTATCTGTCGTCTTGGCGTTCATTGAAGGAGGCCTATGATCAGCAGTGGACTGATGGGGGTTGGTGATGATGACAGCGTTATACATAGTTTGTGTATTTGCTTCAGCCGAGGTGTAATATTATAGAGTGAACCTTTTCGTTACACTCATGCGTAAGAGGTAAGTACCATGCTTTTTTGCAGCCGAACTGGGCCGGCACGACCGCTCCTCGCTCACATAACACCATTGTGAAGTGACCGCTATTCTGTCGCGTTTCGTGTGGTTTGTGAGTTTCTGATGGCCCTTTCGGGGGATAGGCAAAATGAGGGCAACGCAGATACGTATGCAGATGCATAATCCCTGGTTGTGCGGATGTATATGGGCGTCGATAGTTGCCATAAGGCTTCGACTGTTCGTTTGTCCTGCTATGCTATAAAAAACTTATATACTATTTAGCTATTATTCAATGTAAAAACCTTAACCTTACGTTTGACATTTGTAACCAGGTCCTTCGTTTTAATACTACACAGTATACAGAAGCAAGTCAAGATAATGTTACTTATATTATGCAATAAGAAATCATTATTATATCATAGTTACGTTGGCCTTCCGGACATTAAAATAACATTACAGTGAAAAAAATATTTCAGTACAGACTAAACACCTAATCAAATTCAATTTATTATTCAGTTAGTAAAAAAAATAGACGAAATTTTCATCGTCCGAGCGAACGTACTTATTAAATGTCCGCGATATATTTAATCCTCGACTTCATTGTAACTCATAAATTATATTTAGCATAAATGATATTTTATGTATCAAATAATACTAATTAAAATATTACTTTAAGTTTACATTATGTTATGCGAATGTTTTAATAAAATATATATCATTAACCTCTTTTCGATATCCGACAAGGACCAATGGTAGAGCCAAGGCGACGGATCTCCGGTTGTGTTGGTCTTCCATTGTACTAGAAACATCTGAGGTTTCTCAATCACAATCTATTTGTAAATTATATCAGAGCAGGGTCTTAAATTCTTGATGCTAATAATTTTTTTATAACATAGGAGGGCAAACGAGCAGTCGACCTTTTGGCGACACACAACATGCGCACAACCAGAGATTATGCAGATGCGTTGCTCTCCTTTCCCTCTCCCTCCAATGGGCCACTGGAACCTCACAAACCTCACGAAACGCGACAGCATAGCTGTCTGTAACTTGACGCTGATATTATGTGAGTATGAGGGGTACCTCTCGTGGGGTAGCGTGTCGTGTCGGCCCAATTCGGCTGCAAAGCAACGTGACGCTGCCTCTTTAAAAAACTTGAGTGAATAATAAAAAAGCCATCGAATAAACTAATTATTATTATGATGGTGAAATATTATATTATATCGCTCAAATGTAACGAAGTTCGTTTGTTCGTCGTACTTATCGTTCAAGTCAAAAAAATGTTTCTTTTGTAAATAAATTCATTATCATCATCAGCGTTTATTTTTCTACTCCTCATCTCTCTGTAAGTAGAGTAGCGCTTACAGAGAGCATGATTTTTTATTTATCATTCTTCAAGATTTAACTGAATAAGAGTAAGTACCACATAACCGGGAAAAGTTAATGTAAAACAGAGTTATTTATTACCTGTCAGTGACTGGTCTTAAGGTCTCTATAACCCCAAACAAGGTTTCAGAGTGGGTTTTTTGACACGAGATTCAGTAACGTTTACTTGAAATGTATTTATAATTTTCCTTAAACTCTAACTTCAAGTATTCAGGAACAGTATTTAAATAAGTACATTGACACGAACTCTACTTGGTTTTCCTTGATTTGAATATCGAAAGTTGTTTTACAACTACACTGTATACAATTTATATTATTATTATGAAAATTAATACTTATTTTATTTCTATAATAACTACTAAAATGAATTTGTAATAACAAGTATGAGGTTGTGTTAAAATGTAGTACGTGTAAGGTTTTGACCTAGTTTCAGGGTGAACATTTGTGGCAGATTTCTGCCATTTGGATAGATTTTGGACCTAAATTTTGGATCTCGCAAATTATGCTGACGATTCAAAAATGTGGAAGATTTTAAGGAAATATGTATTAATTATAGAATACTTATAAATTTTTGTCTTATTATTTACCTGCTTCTTTTATTCATTTATTTAATAGGAAATTCTTTATTGAGGTACCAACATGCCAGACAGTACGGGGATTTCCCGTTTATTTTTTTGTCGATACGTCATATGATTATGAACGGTAATTAATCAGTAACAAGGTTTATTGTCTTATTGATATAACTGATCGAGACTTAAATCAATATATTTTGTTGTCTTCAGTCTTGTCTATCTGACACTTTTTGGCAATTAATTCGTGCTGTTGGATCTTTTGACCATGACGAAAAAAATATGAGCGTCCATACTGACCGAGAGGGAACAAGATCCTTTGCTTTGTTCCTGCATTTCCAGAGCTAAAGTAAACATGTTTATTGCAAGCTTTTATTAAATTCGCAATACACACTAGATATAACAAAAAACAGTACTGTATTAAATATAAAGTACCTGGATGACCGAGCTTGGCTCGTTATTTTTTTTTTTTAATTTTAAAAAAGATTCCTAGCTAGATCGATTTATCGCCCCCGAAACCCCCTATATACTAAATATCATGAAAATCGTTGGAGCCGATTCCGAGATTCCAATTATATATATATACAAGAATTGCTCATTTAAAGATATAAGATAACAGATGCAACTCTAACTCTGTGCAAAAATGGAATAGTTGTGCGAATTTAACAACAAAAAGAAAACAAAAAATTGAATTTAGAACCTTAATCAAATTATTCAGTCCCGAATTTTTTGCCCTTGCCGGTGTGCTAGACTACAATTCCCGCACCGGGCCCGCCGAACAATCAGTCCCACATAACCACCAGGCCCTCTAACCTGGACCTGGTGGTATATCTTTTCTTCCTTTATTAGTTTCCCCTGCTGAAAAAAAGTTCATCATAAACGATAATATTTTACTTTCTATGATTAACAAAACAACATTTTTGCGTATGGCAAAGGCCGTCTTATAAACTACAATTACCAAATAATGATTAAGCAAAGTTTCGAACTTCTGTAAACAATATAACCATATAAAAATAATTATAAATCAACCTTCGATGTTATAATTGCAATAATATTGTTTGTCACATATAACTCATGAAATGACTATGCAAGGTACGATTTAATCAAATTATACAAATCATTATTATAAGTGGGCAGATTTCGTCATTTTAATTATGGACTATTTTCCGCTAAGGCTACGTACTCTATAATACAGCGACGTACGACGAACGTTACAAAACCAATTTATAATATGCTAAGTACAGATGGGAATTCCCGTCTCGCAGCCATTTGCGGCAAACTGGAAAATTGGTGAGGATATGAAGAAATCGTAAATTATCTGCATCCGTATTGTTCTCTTATATGGTATAGGCTGCCGATAGACGTACTATCATCATATTTCTATGACTACCATATTGTTTCCTAATGTTTACGCGAATGTAATTAATAATAGGTCTTTACCTATGAAATTGCCGTTCTGCAGTACTGGCCATTTTCAAATCAAAATAATTTTTATTTGGCTAAGAATTCTAATTTCAAATTAATATTTTAAAAACATGGAATTCTTTTTCCAAAAGTACGACATTTGTTTATTGATTAGTGTTACATTTTCATCGCATTTCAATCTTTTTCGTCGACATGGATATGTTAAAAATTCGAGTAATTATGGAATATGAGTACCGTCGTGGCAGCAACGCGGCACAAACGGCACGCAACATCAACGACGTTTACGGAGCTAACACTACAAACCAACGCACCACCTGTTATTATTGGTTTGCTCGCTTCCGTTCTGGAAATTTTGACCTGAAAAATGAACCTCGCGGTCGTCCGAAGACTTTGGTCGACAATGACGAATTAAAGGTGATTGTGGAAGCTGATGATACAAAATCTACTGATGAATTAAGAGCAGCTTTCGAAGTTAGCGTCAAAACAATATTGACCCATTTGCGTCAAATTGGGAAGATAAATAAGCTTAACAAACGTAGGTGCCCCACGAACTCAATGATCGCCAGCGCGAAGTACGCGTCGAGACGTGCCTTGCACTGCTCAACAGACACACAAATGAAGGAATTTTGAACCGCATTGTTACCTGCGATGAAAAATGGATTCTGTTTGATAACCGCAAGCAATCAGCAAGTTGGTAGGATCCTGGTTCAGCACCTATACAATGCCCTAAACGAAAACTTACCCCTAGAAAAGTGATGGTCACTGTTTGGTGGTCTAGCGCCGGTGTGATTCATCACAGCTTCTTACCAAACGCTAATACTCCCCGTATTACTGCAGATGTGTACTGTGAAGAACTAAACATAATAATGGAGAAGCTGGCACATCTCCAACCAGCATTGGTCAATCTCTGGTCTCCGCTGCTCCTGCACGACAGCCCGACGTTTCGGATACTTTATAGCAACCATGGTTCCGAGAGGTCATTATAAAGATGTACCACTAGTTGAAATTTAGATGGTCCTTTGCCCATCTACCGAGAAGTTGCGAGGGGCCTTCTTTTCCGATTTGGGGCCCACTTTCTTTCATGGGCCCCGCATTATTGATACAGACAATATAGCTGTAGTGTGTTACATTTTGATGTAACACACTACTGCTATATTACTACTACTACTACTACACTAAAGCGTATAATTATTCAAATATTAATGCTGTTATTATAATAGATCTTCGATTAATATTCGAAATATAATTCGAATAATAAAAATTAAAGTATAATTGTTATCTAACAAATGAATAAGGTTGACGTTTCAAAGTTTCCTTAAAAACTCTTTGCACAATTCATTTTTGCCCTTGGTGCTTAGGGGAATTAAAGTTTCACGCGTGAAGTGTCATGCCAATTTACCACTACATTGATGGCAAATATGTAACATAAATATTTTGTATAGCGGTTACAATTATACGTATACATGTAATTTAATATTCTGTATTTTAGTATATTTATTCATACTTTATTCTTTTTTTTTAACTATTTTATTCTTAGAATTAATTTTATTCACGTGAAAGAAAGCAGAAAGGTACATCTCCTACAAAAATTTCTATTTTGTGGTCGTGAGTTCATAGTTACGTATATGTCCTGCATGTAAATGTTAGCATAGTTTCTAGAATTCTCATTATTATTATCATCACGACCTATTCTGTCATGTAATATATAATATTATGAGTAGTTATGCATTTCATGCTCGTCATGTCCCAAATATTAAATTTTATATTTTTTTTTTATTACCATCTTATAATTATTTTACAAAATTACAAAGTTTAGGATTGAATCCTAATTTTGCAATTTGCAAATGTGTAAAGGAAGAATTGTTTTCTTATAGAATCGTTGTATACCAGATTATTGTTTTGTCGAAGCAAATATATGGAAATCTAATGTCTAGAAATGACTTGCAATGCTTGGCGAGGAGTCACTTATCTTATAATCCGAGGAGAGATGCAGGAGGAGATGCAAAAATTTATACAGGTCATAAGAGTTGATCGAATGTATAGAAATAATTGATGTGACGTGAAAGCTTTCTTCTCGTAAGTTGTGTGCGTGTTCGCACATATCAATGCCACGTGATGCAATAGCACCTTGAAAATTGACTTTATTTTCAAGGCGTGTCTATTGCCGTAATCGAAGCACGATATTACTTAATATTACCATGACATTACGACCTTATATCATTAGGCGACTCCGTTGTTATAATAACATAGAATATTCATGTCTATTTCATAATTACCGGATGGCCTCCATCGGAAACGCTTATTTAACTATTTATCATCTTGTTAATATAAATCAAATTTGGGAAATAGAATATGGTTGATGTTAATTAGTTGAATGTTTGGTATTAACGTATATACGTTATTAACGTATATACTACGAGGAACTAGCCCAGGCAATTTATTTATAGAAGGAGGCCGATGAGCGAGTGAGAGAGGAGGCCGACGAGGCCTCCCCCCGCGGGCGAAGAACGGGGGTGCGTAGGAGGCGCTTCTTAATGCGCCTCCAGTAACGCCCCTGTATTCGTACGGGTTCAGGATGGGAACTACGTATGCCGGGGCCTGTATGGCACTACGTCGTGGGGACTGCTTTAGCGGCCGGGCAGTCCCTCCTTACGAGGAGTAGTCTGGCCTTCGTCGGAGTCAGCCTGTCGCTGAGGTAATCCGGTCTGTTGCCTGCAGATCCGGGACCCTCAAAAAGCAGCTGGAGGCGCTCGCAGTAGTTTTAGTTAGGGTGGGCACTCCCATATGCGAGTCCCACATAGGTTCAAGAA
This sequence comes from Helleia helle, assembly GCA_963853865.1. Taxonomy (NCBI): domain Eukaryota; kingdom Metazoa; phylum Arthropoda; class Insecta; order Lepidoptera; family Lycaenidae; genus Helleia; species Helleia helle. Next base: position 9,640,995 of record OY971418.1, on the reverse strand, counting down.
CCTACCCGAGAATTCTGTCTACATGCCTTTCAAAAGATGTTAAAGATAAAAAAACGATAAAGGATAATAACGAACGATGAAGATATAATAAAAAATGCACCATTAGTTCATAAAATATACGGATTCGTTCTCTTCCTCGAAATCAGGCGAGGAGGGTGTTAGTCTATAATAGTTCACCTACACACTAGCCCAATGCGGCTACATATTTCCCTACATACATACAGGTTTCCCCACCATATTTTCCATCAACGATTAGCAAGCTATATTGAGAGGATCAGGTCTAAAAGGAAATTTAATAACCCTGTTTTTGGGGTTGCTCTGGTTAGGCTCTTTATTTAGAAGGGCGAGACTTAATTATTACCGGTGGGAGGGAAGCGCTGTGCCGCGCTCCCGGCTGCATGGGTACCACCGTCTTGCTTGTTTCTCCCGTGAAACAGCTTTGCTCTGTTTCGGAGAGAAGGGCAAGACAGGCAATGTAATTACTGGCACCAAAACTTAACATCTTAATATGTCTCAGGATAGGCAACACATAAATAAGTTGCCTGGGCTCGTTCCAGGTATACTAGTTTATGTTCATGGGCGACGTCGACCACTTACCATCAGGTGGTACGTTTGCCAGTTTGCCTATTCTACTAACATAAAAAAGGCAACACATAAATAAAGTGCCTGGGCTCGTTCCAGGTATACTAGTTTATGTTCATGGGCGACGTCGACCACTTACCATCAGGTGGTACGTTTGCCAGTTTGCCTATCCAACTAACATAAAAAAGGCAACACATAAATAAGTTGCCTGGGCTCGTTCCAGGTATACTAGTTTATGTTCATGGGCGACGTCGACCACTTACCATCAGGTGGTACGTTTGCCAGTATGCCTATCCAACTAACATAAAAAAGGCAACACAAAAATAAGTTGCCTGGGCTCGTTCCAGGTATACTAGTTTATGTTCATGGGCGACGTCAACCACTTACCATCAGGTGGTACGATTGCCAGTTTGCCTATCCAACTAAGATAAAAAAAACACTTAAACCATGGGGCCACTCATTTGGTAAAAAATAACACAATATCATGAAAAGAAAGCAAATATGCACGAGGGCCAGTTAACATTTTTAACATTCTTCAAACGTGCATTTATTTATTAAAATATAATAATATATCATTCCTTATATTATGTCCCATAGCTAGGCACGGGTCTCCTCCTCGAAATCAGGCGAATTTATTTAATTACTTCATTCGATTTCAGCTGGTATGTTCCTTGGTCCCGCTCTGAAGCCTTCAGGGAAGAGAAGCTACGGAATCCCCACTTGCTTCTAAAATATTACCCCACAACCTTTGGAACTGTATGGCTGTTTGTTTTTGGATTTTTCTTATATTATGTTGATGTTTGCACCTAATCAGGAGACACGTTAGTGTCTAGCGCCAAGAACACATCGAAGTAGTGTAGTTAGCGGCGTGAGGCACTGTGTATATATTCTCGAGACATATGTAAACATAACCTCCTCATATTTTTGGGGCTTTATTTTGTTATTATTGCCAAAACACTAAGACTTCACACTATTTTTAATAAATTTCTTTTTACGAATTTTACACATATTACAAAAAAATATTGGGTCTCAGCAATTATTTAATACATTTCAAACATGAAAATTATTGCTTGCGCCGTTTTGCGATTAAAGAGGATTAGAGAAAATATTTTATAAGACGTAACAGTGAGAATTTTGAGTTTTGACATCGAAGTTGGTTGCTTGTTTTTTAGTTTTATCCTATTGGAACAGGCAAAGGCTATGCTGCCTATCGTTATCAATATACGGTGTTGTATTAAAAATTAAGTATTTCGTTTTTTTTCTTGTATTCTCTATAGCTTATTTTTATTTATTTTTTCTATCATATTTTATATTTGATAAACGTCTTTTGTTTCATATATTCGTTTCTGTTAAGAGCTCAATCTTCTTCGTTTCTTCCCAGTTTCCCGTTAATTAATTGTTATTTTGTGTTTTGTTCATTCTGAGTGATTTACTAGTGTTTGTTTTAAAAACTGTATATATTGTGATTGGTTGGCGAATATTGTGGAGAACTGTACTGGAGTGGTTTACTATTGTAGGACTGTTCTGATGGTTTTCTATAGTGTTTGTTTTTAAAACTTAATCTGTGTAATATATAATGTGATTCGTTGGCGAATATTATGGTGAACTGTTTTGGGTGAATAGAATGGGAAGTGATAGTTGATTGATGGGTGCTAGAGGGGCAGAGCCGCGCTTTTTAGCATTTTCCGCCGTTTCTCCAAAGCACAGACAAGATATTTTTGCTAACACAACAGATATGGCAGCATGGCCTCAGGTCTTAGCCGGTTCCAACAGAAAATGACTATTGGAAAGAAAAATGATAATACAGTCTAATTATTTTTCGAGAAATAACAAAATTATTTAACAAAGTGAGATGTACTATCTCTATCTATGTAATTGTGGTGCTTTAATGTGATTTTAATGTATTTTTTTATTTAGTTTCAACCGATTTTATTCGGTCAAAACTCTAAAAATTAGACATAACGGCATAATAAATGCTACTGGAGTTTGTTTCTTGACTTCATCTCCTACCAATTAAATTGGTATTAAATTTTTGCTATACTCTACTATAGCCAATTTGATTGATTTACATTAGTCAACTTATCAAGAATGGAAACAATGTGGAGTTAAAGGAGAAATGCTGTTATGTTTACAATAGAAAAAACAGTTTGGTGGCTGTACCAAGAAGATGGTGTTTATAAGTTGGTCATGGAACATAAACAATGTTTTTTTACTCCTACTTCAACAGTAATTAGTGAAGAGTGTCATAGGAGATTGGCCATTTGAATATAAATGACCAGAATAAAATGAAAGATGGAGCAGTTACGGGAATATCATACACAGACAGCAATCTGAAGAAGAAAATGAGGAACCAGTACCATTTACTTTTAGTAAAGGGGGACCCAAATTAAGTGAATAAAAAAGCTGCCAGAGCGTTATAGATTTCCAAATCTATGTACAACGTAGAGTCCAAATGTTACTAATGATCCAGTCTGTGTCCATGAAGCTCTGGAGAGCCCAGAAAGAGACAAGTGGATTGAGGCAATAGAGGAAAAGCTGCATGCAAGCTTTTGAAGAAAATGATGCATGCCTTCCTGTTCCTGAGCAGTTACTGGGTACTTTACCTTAGACAATGTTTATTAAATTGTTTTTGAAAATTATAACATTAATGAATGCTTGAGGAACACAAACTTCTCGAACTGATAGTTGACATTAATAATTTATCTTAGTGATATTGTGAAGCCATTTACAATACATCGAAAATGACGCGCGCCAAGTACGTTTAAAAAAATGTTTTCAATTGTAAAATTTGCCACAAAAATTTTGCAATTATTGAAAATCACAATGATTAACTTTTTTTAAATTTATATTAAATTTATATATAAAATTATATGGCTGCTTCTAGTTAAAAAAAATAATGTCAACTAGATAAATTTGAAATCATCATGTCACGTAAAATAAGGGTCAAGTCTCAAAGGAGGTCGTAAAAGAGGCTATAAAGATGGTGCAATATACATATTTAATACACTACACACATATGTAGGACTATTCTATTATTTCCCTCGACGCTTTATATTATAGACCCATAGTAGGGTTTAATTAGCAGAGCAAGCTGACCATCTCCAACAAATGCGATTTCTTATGTTATAAGATAAAAAAAAATCAATACATTTCATTTTTTTTGTAATAAATTGTGTACTATAAAAATAAAAATTATCATTCATCTTTTTGAGTATATATTTTAAAATAATTATTTTATGTTTTCTCTGTGATAATATTCTTGAAATTAAACAATAAATAATCAAGAAAGATGATGTTCAGTCTGTGGTTGTTTCTAATTGGAGTAGCTCTACGGGTTTCAAGTGAGTTTCTTTTTATTTCGTTATATAAATATATTATAAGGTATGATAATGAATTATTATGCAGGCGCACATTTTTTTAATATATTTAAACATATAATCTACATTTTTATATTTATAAATTTTACGTGTCATTTATTAAAATTTTATTACGTGTGAAATTCTTTCTTACTATAGCATATTCAGAAATGTGGTAACATTTAATAATTGTAAAAAGTGCCTTGTTTTTAGATGGCGATCGATATTCTATAATGGAAAATAATTTCAAAACTTGTTTGTCTAATTACTTAACATATTTAGCACCTGGACGGAATCAATTCTAGCGAACTTAACTTAATGTTATTCGTTTTAAGTATCTCATGTTCCCCACCAAGGTTCAAGCCTTGTCGTGGCGGTGAGGCTCAGTAGCCTAAGGTGAACCCAGCACCTTGGGCGAAGCAAATTGAACAGAGGAAGCTGTTTTTTGTACCCCTTTTATAAGAAGAGGGGACAAAAGAACAGGGGGGACAAGGGGTGAGAATGGGAACCCCACCCTACACTGCACTGTCACGATGTTGTGAAGGGTTGTTCTGTGGTGCGGGACGACCCCTCTGTAGAGTTGGTGTCGGTCCCTTGAGGCAGGCCCTCAAGGGACAATGTCAAGTTAGAGTATCGCTTAGTTAAAAATATATATAAATTACATTAAATTCGAGAATCTAGATTTAAAATAAACTATTTTTTACGGTTTAGCGGACATTCCCTGCGATTTTACCTACACCTAGATGGAAAGTGAAACCTTCCTTTTTAATAAATAGCATATATAAACGTTTTCCTTCATTGGGCTAGAAGTTTGTATATTATATTTGTGATTTTAATAGCCCATATAACAAACTATTCTACTATTTTAATATACTATGTATATAACAAACAAACTATTCTACTATTATACTATACTATATAACAAACAAACTATTCTACTATTTTAATATACTATATAACAAACAAACTATTGTACTATTATAATAAACTATATAAAAAACAAACTATTGTACTATTATACTATACTATATAACAAACTATTCAGCTTAATAATATTGGAATATGTAATATATTTAGCACTCTAGGACTCAAATTAAATACCTACTAGTGTTTCGTGTCGTGTCTGTGTCCTTGTTTTGTAAGGAACCGAGTAAGGGAGGTGCATGTGCGTAACTTTCGCTGTCAGTGGTTGCTTGGATAACGTTCGCTACAGACGTTCTATTACGTTGAAATCTTTTCTATGATAAAGTTACGAAGTAACAAAAGTAACTGTATTATAGTAATATTTTTGTGATATTCCGTGATATATTTTATAGTGAGTCTAGTAGCATGGTGTGCAATACTCAGTGGTTGTTTCTTATTGGAATCACAACCTTACAGGTGACAAGTAAGTTGATTTTTTAAATATATATCATTTGTATGATATTTATAATACAAGCCAGAGTTCTTTATTTTTCAAAATATATTTCATTCAATATTTGCAAAACTATAAATACTTTAATAAGTATGAAAAAAACCATAAAGAATACAAATGTAAAGCCCAAACAAATGTAAAATTTAAAATGTTCATATATATACATATATGAACTATATACTATATATACATATATAACTATGTATATATTTATATTCAGCAATTGTTGATCCATGCGAAAAAAACATATGATATATGTGATAACTGTGTGTAAAAATATACTATTACATATTTTTAATGATTACAAGTCTAAGTAAAGAAACAAAATTTGTAATAATAAAACACCTTTTTACGGATTGCACGGCTTATTAAGATTATTACATTCCCGGTGTTTCGGATACTTTACATACAACATGGTGAAGAAAGAACTGTGAAAAGTTATTTCATCGTATGAAATTCGCATAAAATAAGAAAACAATGGGTAAACAAATCTTATGTTCACTTGTACTAAAACACAGTAGGTATCTATTTAAGCGTATTTTACTTGTACTTTGCATAGTTTTACGAAACAAAATTTAACATCTGTGACATAACGAATATCCATATTCGCTTTCGAAACTATTACATATTACCAAAAAGATTTTTTAACTGTCTCTTAAAAACCTCCAATTGAATTTTTATGTTAATAACACAGTATTGTAATTACTTTCTTGAAATATGATATTAATAAAATCATGAATGTTTAATACTATTCGTATTATAATCAAATAAATTTATTAGTAACACTTTTTTAGGGTCTTCAGTCTGTACCATATGTCACAGAGTAGCATTTGTTGTCTTGGGAAAAATCCTAATGGATTTTTCCGAGGATAGATAAATAGGATTATATCTTTGATTTATAAAGGGGGTTCCAGGTGTTCCTTCACATCTCCGTAGCACCGAGCTTCCTCATCAAGGTCATTTGGTTTTGGCTCGAGTAAAACTAAAGATTTGAAAAGTTTATTGAATTGAATATGTGTACATTATTGAAATTTATATATTAGTCATATGATATACTTTCATTACCGAGGTGCGTCAAATGCAAAAAATTTATTACAGTTTATTAGAGCAAATCCGATCATCTTAAATATTGTGACTAGCCGTTGCCCGCAGCTTCGCCCGCAGCTTCGCCCGCGTTAACTTACTTTACTTAACTATTGTTAGTCAAAGCGTGATGTTATATAGCCTATAACCTTCCTCGATAAATGGGCTATTTAAAACTGAAAGAATTTTTCAAGTTGGACCAGTAGTTCCTGAGATTAACGCGTTCAAACAAACAAACTCTTCAGCTTTATATCATTAGTATAGATAATATTAGTATAGATTAAGTGTTGTAGAGAACGACTACATTGGGAAGATGAACATGCTTTTTACTAACCCTTATTCATTAGAACAGACAATTTTTATTGCTTATACTTAGAAGTAAGCAGAATAAACGTTATGGTAGATAGCAAAATAGAATCCAAATAATATTAGCGCTACTTTTATATGATTTCGTAAACATCTTCATTCGTTACGCCTTTTGACTATATTTTAATGATAACTATTCCTAATAATTGGAATAGTCATTATTATATCAAACTTGATAATAATTATTAATAACTGTTAATAGCCATAGTCTTATAGGGAGTGTTCAGGGCGCCTTAAGCGGAATAGTAGGAGGGGACTCCACTCCCCTTCCTCCAGAAGAGATTGTCGGATAGCACGACCTTGAAGGCTGCTGAAGTTCACAGTAGGTACTCGCGTTGGACCTGCCAAACGACGAGAACACCGCTGGGGTTTAGTGGGTAGAGTCGTTTTTTTTTTCCTTTTACGCCAGGAAATCCTCTGAGGCATCCCGCCTGGGGAGCGGGTCTCCCCAGGTGGGTATGTGGGACTCGCTGCGCCCGAGAGGTGGTAAATGGACGCAGCTCTACCCACTAAAACCCGGCGAGTGCCACCAATGCCGCCTTGGTGAGGTGCCCCGGATCTGTTAAGCTAACAGGGCACCTGGACGGCTAGTCAGTCCCGCAAGGGACCGACGCCACCTCCACAGAGGGGTTGTCCCGCACCACAGAACAACCCCTCCCAACGTCGGGATAGTACAATGGGGTGAGGTTCCCATCCTCACCCCTTGCCCTCTGCTCTTTTGTCCCCTCTTATTATAAGAGGAGTACAAAGAGCCTCCTCGACTCAATTAGCTTCGCCCAAGGTGTTGGGCTCACCCTAGGCTACTGAGCCCCACCGCCACGTCAAGGCCTGAACCATGGTAGAGGTGGGTAGAGTCTGCATAATATCCACCTTAGCATCTTTTCGAGCGCAGAGAGTCCTACAGTCTCCCACATAACATAAATATTGTTTCTAGACAATTCTATTCTATACTTTACTATATATATTCAGCTACTGCATAGTTTCAGTGGTCTAGTTTTTCATTCACTTCAAATTATGTGTTAAATATGTAATTAAGTGTAATCAAAATGTCGTAATACTAGGTGCAAGTTGTATTACAGCATTGCCTTAGTAAAGCATTGTAATACGTAGGTGTTACCTGCAGCTTCAGACGTCATATTTTATTTTGATTAATTCTGGAATAGGTTATTTTTGATGCTAAAAGTATAAAAAAACTAACATTATTTATCCTATTAATATTATAATCGCGAATGTTTGTAAGAATGCATGTTTGTTACTCTTTCACACAAAAACTACTAAATGGATATTAATAAAACTTTACATTAACATATCTTACGGGAATAATCCCACGGGAATGGGAAGTACGCGTGTGAAACAGCGGGGCGCTGCTAGTGTATAATGAAATAAATATGTCTCAAATATTATAAATATGTGCTATATATTTTTAATTTTTTATAATATTCAACCCAAAATGACACCAAAAAATCAGGATTAAATGTTTAGTAAGATTAGAAGAATGAGGTGACAGTATTTATTACGAGATAGACGTTAAATCCATTCATATTGTGAATATCCCAGCCCTTAGAAGCCCAAAAAAGGTTTGAGCCTCGTGGCAGATGACAGATATATAGACAGATGTAGTTAGAGCAGACCACGGAGGAGCAGACCACGGAGGAGCAGACCACGGAGAAGCAGACCTCGGAGGAGCAGACCACGGAGGAGCAGACCTCGGTTTACTAGCTTAGGTCATTAAAAAAAATGAAGCTTAGAAGCATATAAATTTTAGAAAACGTGAGGTTTGGCAGAAACAGCGCAATATAAATGTTACCCAACATGTGTAAATGTGTTACTTCGTTCACGATTTGTTTATAATGTGTCTGATGATGGTACATGTAATGAAGCTTTCCTTTATAAAAGAGTCATCTTCAACTAAAAAATATAATAATAATAATTCGTTTGGATTCCGGTTGTAAAAAAAAACCATCCATCTTAATAAAATACAAACATCCGAATTGAGAACCCCCTCTCTTTTAGAAGTCGGTTAAAATTATGGTCATTAAAGGGGCGATCGCTTCTTCGAATGATAGTGAGTTTGTTTCTCGGAAAAAATAATATGATGAATAAGTCATTAATAGTCAGTAATAGTAACGCCTTGAAACGCTTGAACATAAAATTTGTTATAAGACCATTCTCTAGGTTGTTTTAGAGTTTATTTAATAAAATAAATACAATAAAAATAAAATAAAAATACTTTAATGACTAATTTATATTTAGCAGCAGTGGGGATGATAATAGACTTTTTTTTTCTTTAACTCCAGCAAATGCTCTGAGGCATCCTGCTGGGGAGTGAGTCTCAATCGGCTCAATTCGCTTCGCCCAAGGTGCTGGGTACGCCTTAGGTTACTGAGTTAGTTAGTTGCTAGCTACCCCACCACCACGTCAAGGCCTGAACCCTGGTGGGGATGTTAATAGACTGATAGGGACTATGATGATCGATGGAGCCCAGTCAGTAACAGTCATCCGATCGATCGTAGACTATTGAAACAAAAAGGACAGACTAGACAATCTAGACCAGACAGAAATTAATACTCCATAAATAAATATATAATTACTAGGTACTCGACCACAACAATAAGGCGCATGACAGGCGACACCTGAACCCCGCCTCCGTCCCGCGCTTATCCTAATGAAGAATGAAGGCGGGGTTTGAGCGTCGTCTTTCATACGCCTAATTTTTATGGTCGAACAGTACTCACGAACACCTTTTTTTGTTGTCCCAGTGGAAATGCATTGCGCATTCACCCGGGTATGGGAGTCCCCAGGGATATGCGGGACTACCGGCGCTCCCCGCTTCCACTATCGCCGGTACACCATTGCGAGTTGCCTTCAGTTGCTTGAAGGGGAGTGTCCTGGATCTGACTAACACAGGACACCTTATGCGACCGGCCGGTTCCCTCAAAAGTCAAAAGGGCTGGTACTTAATAATCCTACGTTAACATAGCCCCGTGATAAGCTCATAAGCGCTTAACTTACAGAAAATAGAAGGAAAATATGTCTGACCCTGTACAAATATTTACATTCATCACGCAAATTGCCTAAACTGGCATTCGAACCAGTGACCCTGCCCAGTCATCTGACTCACAGTTAGTAAAGTTTATTAGGGTGAGAACCATAAAGTTCTTGTATGAAGTTATTAAGCAAATGTTAGTCAAAATCATTATCTCACTTGAGGCTATTGACAAAACTCAAAAATAATCGTATTACTTGCATTAAGTGCCTTTGAGGTTACCGATACGGTATTACTGCAAAATGTATTCAAGCATGGTATTTCATTGTAGCGTCGTACCGTTTGCATAAAAATTTATTTTATTAGCAAATTTCGGTCGTTAACATTTTAATATTCCTTCTAAATTTGTATAAATACAATTTATAGATCAATGTCTGAATATATAATTTAGAATTATATATTGAATGTATTTAAAAAATAAAACGATAAAATACTTATGAAAAATATATGAAATTTATTTCAAATGTAACATTACTTAGTACACAATAATAGGAGTAACAAAAGAAATGAATTGCGGTCAGTGCCCTATGTACCTCCATGTTCGTGCATGTAGTCATGCTATTCAATTTTATTTTCTGTTTAACAAATAGACAATAGCATCGTATAACAAACAAAATTGAGTTAATTTTTGTGTATATATTTTTAAAATAGCTTCTATTCCAATAATATTATGTTCGTTAAAAATGGAATGTACATTTATTCAAAACTACAAATATGCATAGTTCTTCGTGTTTTCCTTGATGTACAAGGCAAATACACTTATAATTCTTAAATATCAAATGTATGCAAATTTAAAAATAAACCTTGATATCGCCGTGATAATTGTATCAATATTAATTTAACCAATTAAAATACCAAGAATTAATTATAAAATATGTCAACGAATTAACAAAAAGAAACTCAATGTCTTTTTTGCTGACCGTGTTAAGAACACACTACACGCTACTTCCGAATGGGTTACGTTGTGAGTCGACCAACCGGTTGCGTAACTTGCTCTCACAACATAATAATACAACCAAACAAACGGTTTGTCCTCCAAATCGTTGTATTATAAAACCAATAAAAGTAAGTTTCATTACAATGACGTAAGCTTGCCCTTTTTACGTGTCATTCCTTATAGGTAAAACTGAGCAACAGTGTGTGAAAGGCATTGTAACATGTTCTTATCACTGTTCAGTGCAATAAACGAGGAAAATAGATTATAAGTAAGTACAAACGATTTGTAAATTGCAATCAAATTGACAGTAATTGTAATAATTTTAACAATATATACATGAGAATTTGCTATTGTTGAATTCGCTTTTGCATTGCTTGCCTTTAGATCCTCCTAAAACCGTATTTCTTGAGGGATCGTACAAGTTGAAAATTAGTTATCGCAATTCTAATTAACAAGCAACTTATTTGGCTTCTTAGCCAAGAACTGACATCAATGTAAAGTGGGCATTACTTTTATATTCCATAAAATAAATTAAAGAAAATGATTTAAATTAATAATAAGAGCTCCGCGAAATACATGTGAGAAACATGGTTAATATCACGTTTAAAATAATTTTAGTAATGAAAATAACCATGTTAACTTAAAATCTTATACAGAATTAACAAATTTCAATGTTTTAGATTGTGGGTACCTGGACCGACTGTGCATTTGCCCTCCCCTCTCCCTCTTGTAAAAATGACATTTAAGTATATGTTCGTTAAATCATTGGCAATGATACAAATCTGTTTAGCCCTGACACTGTGTGTACGTTTCGATGAAGGGCAAGATGATCATTATAAGACCATTAATAACGTTCTACCATATTAACTTATTTTAAATTACTAAACGGCTTTTGGTTTAGTGGTTAGGCGACTGTATACTTGCAGATGTTGCGGGTTCATATCCAAATCTTATAGAAATTGTACAATCAATTAATATTGACCAAGTCGTGGATATATACTATACATTGTATTACGAACTATGCTTACGTTTTGTAATTGTAAACCGAAATGTGTTTAGTTTATACATTGAACTATATTACTAGTGTACGTAGTACATGATAACTCAATGAGATTATATTGGTCATGTCTGTGGCGGATCAATCAGCGCCACATTCCTGAATCGCGCTATCGAAGTTCCACAGCTCGTCACTATACATACAACAGCTGAATTGATATCAAGGGGCTTCGGCTGACCGAGCATACCATCATCTCATTTTCATTTTCATTCATTTAACGTCATAACATAATCGATCTATTTTTATAGACTTTTGGCCTCTATATGTAAGATAGTAGGTCTGCCGATAACCGAGGAGTAGTCTGGCCTTCACCGGGGCCAGTCTGTCGCTGAGGTGCTCCAGTTGCTCGCATTTGGTCCCCCATTCGTGCGAGTCCCTACATAATTCCAGGAACCTCATCCGAAGTAAAACTGGATCATGCGAAAGCATTAACCTGCGTCATCAAAAGGTCTGCTAATAATGATTTTCCCCATCTTACAGTTGTTGAGACAACATTGATATGCTGCTAAATAAATTTGGAGGCTACATCTTTTCCACTGGTGAAGGGATCTTCTTTTTATGTCAAGGTTACAGTTATCTAGAAAACTAATTTTATCTTACTTGAAAACTCGCATCACAAAAGGATGTAGTTTTATTCAAATTAAGAGAATGGAATACCTTGTGAAAGGTCAGTTAATATCACGATTTATAAGAGACTAGCATAACGAGATTTCAGGCTTGGTTTAACCACACTAAATAGCTTTCGTGTTTTAAGATAAATATAATTTTAGGGTTCATTCATCTCAATAACAAAATCAAATCCTTATGGATCATTTTGTTGTCTGTCTTTCTGTCGATATGTCAAACTAAAAACATGTAAGGTACTTCCAGGTACTTACGATTGATATAGAATGATGAATTTTCAGAAGCTAGGTTTACCAACATAAGAAAAATAATCTTAAATCCGTTAATATGTTGTTATCTATATATGTATATAAAAATGTTAAGTCGGTTTGTGTATGCATCAAAAATTAAAAAAGTTGTATCGGTTTAGGTCATATTACATAAAACTACATTTTTCGAAACCCTTAGCGCGAGAGACACGCGCCTGTCTGGGTTTTTTATCATAATAAACAACTTTTACGGATTTTTTGCACGGTTTATTAAGTTTTTTACAAGCTTGACGTATCGGATACGTTACAGCAACCATGGTCACGGGAGGACTCTGCCTGTAACCCCATCATGGTTCAAGCCTTGGCGTGGCGGTGGGGCTAAGTAACCTAGGGTGAGCCCAGCACCTTGGGGGAAGCAAATTGAGCCGAGGGGGCTTTTTGTACCCCTCATAGAAGAAGAACAAGGGTTGGAGATGGGAACTTCACCCCATTGTACTGTTACCGACGTTAGGGGGAGGGGGGTTGTTTTTTGGTACGGGACGACCCCTTTGTGGAGATGGCGTCGGTCCCATCCCATGAGGGACTGACTAGCCCACAACGAGTCCCACATATCTAACCGCGTGGGGAGACCCACTCCATCTCTAAACATTTCCCGGTGTAAAAGGAAAAAAAAGGACTCAGCCTGTAAAAGTTGTTTTATTTATTCTTTATCAAAGATTAGAGTCGACACGGTTACCTTGGACTATGTATAAGCACAGGAATAAGGCCAACCAAATATTATGATCAATCAAACATAAATTATTGATTACTCTACTAGCTGTTGCCCGCAGCTTCGCCCACGTTACCTTAGATTTACAGCCGCACGCGGGTTGATAATGATTATTTTATAGCCTTAGCTATTCTTTATAACATCAGCTACGCTAGTGAAATCCCGTCAAAATGGGCCCAGCAGACAACAATTTTAAAAATAGTTTTTTTTATGTAAGTACCGTACCTATCCTTTCATATGCATTTAATGAAAAGCTGTTAATTTTAAATTACAAACAGACATTTTATTTATATAGATGTCATCTTGTCTTTACAGTTGAACTGGGAGGTTTAAAATGCCAATTTACGTGTGTCTGATTCAACTCCTAATTTCTTATTTCGCAGCCTAGTTGTTAGTATATACAAGATCGTCATCTCAATTCATTATTTATCATCAAGTATAACCGAACGTACTACAACGTTTCTCTATTCTATACAACGTAATAATTAAATATGTATGACATTGAAAGCTTTAGCCCAGATATATTAATCGCAATGTCTGTTCTTGGTTGGATTAGAAGACTTGGAATTACAATCTATATTTTAAACTACTATTCAAGATATTTTAATTGATTTTCAATAACGAATCTGTTAATAAGATGACAGTAAAATTCTTAAAAATGAATTCAAATAGATTTTGGCGATTAGTTTAGATTAGTCAACAAAGCTTAGAGCAAGCGCGTCAGGCATGCTGTGTAGTGACGACACAAAAAATACTTTTTTAAACTTCTGGCTAAATTAGTCGTAATGAAAAATGGAGTCTTTACCAATATATGTATTATACAATACATAGTATACAGCTCATATGTACATATGAGCAGTAGTCATCTACAGCTCATATGTACAATCGTTAAAACCAGAAATATAATTTTATTTAAAAAACGACTATGGCAGTGGTTATTCTTGTTTTGATTATTTAATCAAAACAAATATGGTGGGGCTTATATTATATTTCAAGCCTTGTCGTGACGGTGGGCCTCAGTTGCCTTAGGTGATCCCAGCACCTTAGGCGAAGTAAATTGAGCCGAGAGAGCTGCTCCTTGTACCCCTCTTATAAGAATAGGGGAACAAAAGAGCAGGGAGACAAGAGGCGAGGATGAGAAACTCACCCCACTGTACTGTCCCGGCGTCGGTCCCTTGTGGGACTGACTAGCCGTCGAGGTGCCCTGTTAGCTCAACAGATCCGTGGCACCTCACCAAAGTCACTCACCTCACCCGGCACTCGCCGGGATTTAGTGGGTAGAGCTGCGCCACAGGGAGACATACCCGCCTGGGGAGACTCACTCCCCAGGCTGGATGCCGCGGAGCATTTTCTGGCGTAAAAGGCAAACAATGTATCGATTAAATAAAATAAATATTATAATTAATAAAACAATAAAATGTAATGAATGTTATTACTAAGAACCATTTATAATTATAAAGCAAATTAAGAAGTGTTTCGTAATATTTCTTTGCTAATGTTTTACCTAATTAGTTTTGTAAATTATTTTTCGCTGTTACCTCAATTTTTGTGTATGATGAACGCGAAAATGAGTACTTTAATTAGGGGTTTCAATCGAATGACGTAAAATGCGAAAAAGTTAAGACTAGGCATAACATGGTCGAGGCTCAGGGCAAGGGAAAATTTTATACGTTTATGTTCCACCTGTTGGTAAGTGGTTGATGTCGCCCATTAACGTAAACGAGTTACACTAATAACATAGATTTATTATGATGCTATGACGTCTCCCGTAAGTCAATTGGGTAAGTAATTTGCCGTTAATTGTTAATTTAATCACAAAATTCACTTTTTTGAATCAATTTAAGATGGAGCAATTTAGTATTGGCATGGTTATGAATTTATTCATTAAACACCTCACCCAGGTTAAGTTACATTAGAATTTGAATTTTAAATAGCTACAGTGTGATGCAACACTAATTTTGTCTTTATTTTAACTTCTTACTATTTATATACTTGTTAGGGGCCCGAAACGCACATTCAAATTCCCTGGTGTAGTTCTATAGCCTATAGGATATATCTCTATCTAGATAAATGGTAGGATGATGGTAATAACTTGAACTTAATAAATTGAAGGCACTTTATATTATAATTGTTATAAAAATATTTATTATTATTATATAAGAAAAGCATACAATATTAACCACTGTTCCTAATTTTTTATGTAGGTCAAAATTGATATTAAAAATGTGTTATCAATTATTAACATCATAGAGAACTTATCCCATCTTTCAAATTCAAATTCATTTTATTTCCGATGCATGTAACATAAGTTGTCAAAATTCAATATAGCGGAATTAAAAAAAATCGGTTGTCTGTAAAGTCGGTGTACTGACGATAGTTGAACGTGAAAACGTCATAAGAAAATGGAACGCCTCAGAGCGAGACGTCATCTTTTTTCGTTCGTGCAGCCGGCTCCATCGAATTATAAGACGTTGTCACGTCAAAAACGTGAACTACTGCTTCACTCACGGAACCAATGAAATTAAATAATACTGGGTTCTTAAACAATAAGGTAATTTATTTGCAGCGCAGGTAATCTTGTACATTCGCGTTGTGTTGTAACCACAATATTTCACATGCACTGCAATACGGTTCTTCACACTATAAAATTAATTTTGGAATATAGATAAATCAAATGCGATGTTGGGTAATAAAATGACATTGTGCAAACAATTGACATGCCAGTGTTAATGTGATTGTCATTGTCGTTATAAAACTATTTGATTATTGAACGCCCAATCGACCGACCGGTTACTGAAACGGCTTTACGGAATGTTAGATCTGAGTTGTTCCTATAGTCAGCATTTTTTTTTCTCTTTAACGCCGGGAAATGATCTGACGCATCCTGCGGGGGAGTGGGTCTCCCCAGGCGGGTATGTGTGGACGCAGCTCTACTCACTAAAACCCGGCGAGTGCCACTAATGCCGCCTTTGGTGAGGCGCACCGGATCTAATAAGTAAACAGGACACCACGACGGGACCGACGCCACCTCAACAGAGGGGTTGTCCCGCACCAAAGAACAACCCCTCCTAACGTTGGGATAGTACAATGGGGTGAGGTTGCCATCCTCGCCCCTTGTCCCCCTGCTCTTTTGTCCCCTTTTCTTATACGATCAGTCAGAGTCAGATCCCTCGGATCAATTCGCTTCGCCCAAGGTCGTCTGGGTCCACCTTAGGCTACTAAGCCCCACTGCCACGACAAGGCTTGAACCATGGTGGGGATAGTCAGAATTAGGCCAACACTAAGTGCAATTTTTATATAAGGCTGGGAAATGCATTTAGGCATATATATGATCTTCGGGTAGGTTCCTGCCCCTTTGTGGGACTCGCACCTGGAGTGTCCTACCCAAACTAAAACCACTGCCAGCGCCTGCAGCCGCTTTTTGAGGGTCCCGGATCTGCAGGCAACGGGATCACCTCAGCTCAGCTTAGCTACTGAGCTAAGCAGTCCCGTGCATACTGGCACAGATGCCCAGATTCCCATCCTAAGCCCGATACGAGCACAGGGGCGTTACTAGAGGCGGCTTAAGTAGCTCCTCCTACGCATTCCCGTTCGTCGCCTGCGGGGCCAGGCCTCGTCGGTGGCCTCCTCTCTCACCCGCTCGTCGGCCTCCTTCTAGGACATTTTTGCCTCGCAATAGGAGACCATCACCGTCCAAGACTCGTCGTCACTGAGCATCGCAGTGATGATGCTCGGTAGAGAAGTCCCTTCCGATGATTGATGTCAGACTGCCATGCAGCGCCGCCCATCTCGGGTACACACTCGAGGACCGTACGCAGAGCAGCCATCAGGTTTTTGCCGTACGGATGCCGTGCCAGGTCCTCCCTTCCCTCCCCATTAACGCCTCTTACTAATAATAAAAAACGGTAATCCGGAGGATCCCGTCCAATGTAAGGCTCACGCCGATATACTTCCTATCCGAGACATAGGAGTGCCATTATAATATAATTAGTACCGAATTATTATGACATATTCCCCACCATGGTTCAGGCCTTGTCGTGGCGGTGGGGCTCAGTAACCTAGGGTGAGCGGTGCACCTTGGGCGAAGCTAATTGGACCGAGGGGGCTCTTTGTACCCCTCTTATAAGAAGAGGGGACAGAAGAGCAGGGGGAAAGGGGTGAGGATGGGAATCTCACCCCATTGTACTGTCCCGACGTTGGGAGGGGTTGTTCTGGTTCGGGACAACCCCTCTGTGGAGGTGGCGTCGGTCCCTTGCGGGACTGACTACCCGTCGAGGTGCCCTGTTTGTTTTCTAGATCCGGGGAAAGGCGGCATTGGTGGCACTCGCCGGGTTTTAGTGGGTAGAGCTGCGTCCATTTAACAGCTGTCGGGCGCAGCGAGTCCCACATACCCGCGTCGGGAGACCCACTTTCCCGCGGGATGCCTCAGAGCATTTCCCGGCGTTAAAGAAAAAAAAATGACTTATTAGTCTCAAGTTCAATGGAAATAACTGGTCGTTGAATAAGATCGATGTAGGTCCTAAGCGAATTAAGTACCAAACGTGACGCGAAAATCATGACGTGAATAAATATTACATTTCGAAATCTCAGTCTTCGCATCAACACGAGTAACTCGGCAAAATCGATGACGCCTGCCACTTACATTATTTAGCGACATAATGAAATTATGACACGATGACACATCAACGAGCATTAACAAGCAACACTAGTTTTATATTAGCGAAATATTGCCACAGTTACATATTATTATGCTAAATTAAAAAGGAGTAAATTATTATTTATTTTTTACTCGATAACATGCAATCGTCTAAACTAGTTTTGGACTATGATATACAATTTTTTTTTTCTTTTAATTCTTATAAATATTTGGATATTTGTGCGCTACTATGTTAAATCTATACAGATAAATAAAATTGGCGTGTCTGTTTGTAATATCAAAATAACCGCTTTTTACTAAATGCTTATGGATGTATACAGGATACATACAATTTTTGGCTGTCTGTCTGTCTGTATGTCTGTCTGTTTGTTCCGGCTAATCTCTGAAACGGCTGGACCGATTTTGACCGGACTTTCACTGACAGATAGCTGATTTTTATAGCTTAAGTTACCACTTAAGCTATAAAAATAATCATTATCAATCCGTATACGGCTGTAAATCTAAGTTAACGCGGGCGAAGCTGCGGGCGACAGATAGTATGACATATGACGTGAATAAAAATGATATATCTATTAATTTAGGTCCACGCTGTTTAACCTAATTCAAAAGCTTATAATATACCAATCACCAGAAATTTTATCACAACTGACATTTATCGTTTGTTACAACACGATGGCACTAAATAGAATTTACGAGAGACGTTATATTACAGTACCTAATAGTTTACGAAAGACCCAACTAGCTCGTATAAAAAACTCTATATAAACTTTACTTGCCCCAAATAAATAAAAACTTTTCTTCTAAATAATTTGCCAATGCCTTACAAAACAAACAAACATATTCGGTTTTATTATAATATTATAGTTCAGGTAAGGCTAAAGCTTAATGTTTACTATAACAAAAAAAAAAAAAAACTGTACAGTTTATAGGTCAGCTTACAAATGAATATAAAAACATACAACTTACAAATGCATACATATGTAACACACACTACAATACATACAGTGGTATGTATTGTAATGTATGTTTTATTGTATTTAGTTGTTAGTAGTAGCGAGTACTAACAACTAAAAACAATAAACGTCGTGACGCACTTCATTAAAATATGAATGACATCTGTACGACGTTGAAAGTGTCCGCAGAACGGTGAAAGTGTGACCTGCTGCTCTTTGACT
Organism: Helleia helle; assembly: GCA_963853865.1. NCBI lineage: Eukaryota > Metazoa > Arthropoda > Insecta > Lepidoptera > Lycaenidae > Helleia > Helleia helle. The sequence continues at coordinate 9,621,681 of OY971418.1, read as the reverse complement.
CATAATCGCTATACCCGATAAAACTCGCTTTTTAAATCTTAACTCATCTTCCAATAAGTTACATTATGTAATATTTTTGGGAATCCCACGATATATCGTAAATTATATAATGAATAACATGTTTCATAATTTAACTCGTCGATTTTAGTCTTTTGGGGTTATCCTTCTCCATATGTGCTAGTTTTATTATAAACAACAAAAGCAAGTTTTATGTGTTATATATCAATCACTTTAATTTATATTGATTAAAGAATAAAATCAGTCACTTTTATAGAATTATATATTACTAGTGGCACCGACAGACGTTGTCCTGTGCAAAATATTTTTTTGTGAATCTAAACAATCCTTGAATCCCCTTGAACTCACACAAAAAATTCATCAAAATCGGTCCAGCCGTCTAGGAGGAGTTCAGTGACATACACACGCACACAAGAAATATATATATAAAGATTTGTATTATAATATTATAACAATTATAAATTAAATTGAATAATTATTTATTATAATTAGGATCTTTTCATACTCAATGTTTATTATAATTAAGTTTATTATAAATATAATATTATTTAATTCCTACCAAAATATCACAGCATCATACCATCAGCGCATATATTTATAATAATAGCCCAGGATAAACAACTTGACAAACGTACATACATAGTGCGTGACCCTTCTACATTAAGAACCGAAAAGGTCCTTTTTTTTCTTTAACGCCGGGAAATGCTCTGAGGCATAAAGTGGGGGAGTGGGTCTCCCCATGTGGGTATGTGGGACTCGCTGCGCGCGAAAGCTGGTAATTGGACGCAGCTCTACCTACAAAAACCCGACGAGTGCCACCAATGTCCCGGATCTAATGAGCAAACAGGGCACCTCGAGTCCCCCAAGGGACCGACTAGCCGACCACCTCCACAGAGGGGTTGCCCCGCACCACAAAACAACCCCTCCCAACGTCGGGACAGGACAATGGGGTGAGGTTCCCATCGTCACCCCTTGCCCCCTGCTGTTCTGTCCCCTCTTCTTATAAGAGGGGTACAAAGAGCCCCCTTGGCCCAATTAGCTTCGCCCAAGGTGCACCGCTCACCCTAGGTTACTGAGCCCCACCGCCACGACAAGGCCTGAACCATGGTGGGGGGCTGCAATTAAAACCTACGTCGTTCAAATCCCAAAACATATAAAATAAATAGAGCATTTTAGTAGCACAATGATCGTTACCGATATTCAGATTATCCGGTAATAAGAAGTTGTGCATAAAATATGCCTTTTAAGACCAGATTGCGTAATTTTCATATGACGCTCTGCGCTGCTCTGGTTTGGAACCGGTTTTATTAAATTCACTCTTGTCCTCGTTTCCTTGGAGGTAATTTTATTAAATGTTTGCTATTGGCCGATTATTAGTTATAAAATTCCATGCAAAGTACTGAATTATATTTAGATCTTTGGCTCTCGCATCCAACTATTCGAGTGGCAATAGATCGGCCGTCTTGGCGTTAATTGGGGGAGGGCCTATGTTCAGCAGTGGATGGTTAGAGGCTAATAATGATGATGATGAAGATGATGATATTTTGCTCTTGTTTCTGAAAAGAAAATAATGAATAGAAAGACTGAATAGTAAGAAAATATGGTAGTTCGGTAGTTCTCTTTCGCTTTAGTTTATCACTTGTTGCACATTAACACAAGCCTACCATCACATATTCTATTAAGATAAATTGTAAAGTAAAATGGTAAAAAAGTCTGAAAAAAGATATTTTCAATAATAATAATATATATAAATATATAATTAAATAATTAAATAGTATCATTTTTGTAGAGTAGGTATACGAAACCTTACAACATTGTACGTAACCAATTTTTATTTTTATTTTTTATTATTATCATTATATCTGGTTACTATAAAAATACTTTATAAGTTATTATTATGCTTAAATGAATAATATTATGATAAACCTAAAAAACGTAAGGTAAGAACTTTTATAGCTTTTATATTATACATTATTACATAAATAGTAAACTTAAACCAAGTAGCTCGATATACTATAAATGCCATTTAAACTTTACCTTCATAAAGTAGCATTAAAACTTATGATATATTTTATTTTTAATTAATTACTGAATATAAAATTAGTATCGAATATAATTTGACCTTGCCTTGAGGCTCAATGATAATGAACTGTATCAGTAACCTGGCTTACTAGTATGTCCGGTAACGTGCATTATGTTGTACTTGTATTATCGTATGTCAAGACGTATAAGAATACCAAGTTAAAAAAATATTATATATTTTTTATGTTTTATGTTAGTTGAATAAGCAAACTAGGTGGTACACCTGATGGTGAGCGGTCGACGTTATTACGATATTACGACTTATATTCACGTTTTGTGTTTTTATAAACATTACTTTGATTTAATAAACACGACATATAGGCGCGACATGGTCTCGAATGCCGTGTCATTATTCCCCCTGTTCAACACCGCTTTTGTGAGTGCACTAGATTTCTATAAATTATGAATTACAATATTAAAATAGTTTTTTCATATCTGCCGGGCGTCTGGTCCCGTGACGGTCGATTTTCTTTTTGTATATAACTACGTAAAACCCATTTTTAATGTTACTACCAAGCTAGTTCCCGTGACTCCGCTTACACGGATCAACATTTGCACTGTATTTTGGATGCAATATGTCAATATTATTATATTTGATAAAAGACATACATACTAAAGGCATGAGTGACTAGAGAGTAGAGAATACAGGGATAACAAGACGTGTACTAACTACTATGTTCTATTTTCAAATCAATCCTCAACGGTCTTATGTACTTATGTGCAAAGTTTCATATAAATCTTTGTATTTTGTATTTTTTTTTTGTATATTTTTTTTTAAATGATATAAGGCTACTAGACCGAAATCTCCTCTAACTTCATCTGTCCAGAGGCTAAAACCGTTCAAAGTTTAAAACGTTGAACTGAAGATCTTCTAAATCGAAACAAACAAACAAAATAAACTTACAAATATTCACGTTTATAAATATTAAATATTATAGATTCTAAGGTTGTATTTGCGTTTTATATTAATTTAAGCGTTGCTAGCGCAGTTGCTACGTTTTCATAGTTATTACACAAAATGATATCAACCGCGTGTTGTGAGGTGTCTTGCATCATGTTGATTGGTATGCGCCGTACTATCTCATCACGGTTGCGACAATCATACTAATGAACATAGAAAATACCGAGAAAACCATTGTATCCGTATAATGCGCGGGAATCACTTTCATTGCAATATTTGTCGGTTTTTATGATAAAATCTATTGGCACTTGATTACTTGACACTATAATATTTTTGGATAAATACTTAGATAGTAAGATTTGCATTTAGACTTACAAAACATATATAAAAACAATAAAAAATATAAACCCTTAGAATGTACAGTCCAGGTGTTTCATCATAATCATCATCATCATCATCATCCCCATCATCATCATCATCATCATCATCATCACCATCATCAAAATCATCATCATCATCATCATCACCATCATCAAAATCATCATCATCATCAGCATCTATTAGTTATCCAGGTGTTTAGTAAAAAGTTAGGTAAAAGCCAATTTTATTTACCTGTCAGCTATTATGCGCAGCTTCGCCTGCGTTAACGTAGCAATACAGCCGTACTCGGACAGGTGTTTATTATTTTTATAGCCTATGACACTCACAAATGTGGCTTACTATTGTTTATTTATTATTAGATCCACCAACAAGGATACACATTAACACATTATTTTATGAATACATATTTATGAGTTTTATAGCTGAATGTGGCCTCAGTTATAGGTGGATGCATCATGCACAAGTGACACATTAACGCTTAACTGCAAAGAGCACAATTATAGATAATTTACTATTAAGAAACACAATATTACATATTAACATGAACAAACAATTAACAAACAAACAATATTAAGAACCATTAACCTAACATGATTTTTTTAAATAAAAGTTTTTAAATTGTTTTTTTAATTTCCGCAAGCTATCAGACAGTATACACATATTTTCGTTATGCGAAATCTTAAAGGAACTTTCGAAATCGGTTCAGAGGATCCAGAGATTACCCTCTACAACCTTTACCAGTTTATAACATTAGCATAGATTTAAATTTACCAAAATAGACATAATTAAATAAATTTAAAATAAGTAATATAAATCTAGTAAACTAAATTTCAAAGTGAACTTTACAATAAAATAAAAAAACGAATGCTTGGTTTTATCTGCAAGGATTATTGATTACTAAATTAGTTTTAGTTATTAAGTTACAAAGACCGATTTTTGTTTGCTCTTTACAATAATACAAGGTGTAGATAAAATGGTTTGTCGAAGTTTATTTTATAAGATTAAACTATAATTTAATTAGCAATAATCCCGCAAAACACGCAGTCTTTACTGCAAATGTGTGAGTGCACGCATATGCATGCATATAGCACAGTTTATTTTATCAGACCCATCAAAAGACGTATTATAACTTTTATAGCTTAATGCTTTGTCTACATTATATGCACAGATTTTTTTGTAAGAGGTAGTGCTATGCTGACGACTTGGGTCGGCACGACCGGGGTGGTAACTCTCGCACATAACTCCGGCGTCAAGTGATAGCTATGCTGTCGCGTTTCGTGCGATTTGTGAGTTTCCGGTAGCCCATTGGGGGGATAGGGAAAAGGAAGGCAATACATCTGCATAATCTCTGGTTGTGCAGATGTGTATGAGGGTCGGTAGTCTAAATCTTCGACTCCTCGTTTGTCCTCGTATGCTATAAAAAAAAGAATAGTTTATTTAATAAATATATTTTGTTCACAGTATCGAACTCCCAAAGACAGAATGCGGTGAGAGATGACGACGAGAAGAAACCTCAGTCTGTGAGGGACCTGTTGAACAGCTCCTCGTGTATCCCTCCCCCCTACAGGTGCCCTCACCCGAGGATGCAGTACTATCTTTACACCAGGTTAGTATATCAGTAGTAATATATATAGATAATTCTCTTTTGGTGAGCCATCATCTCACCTAGTGTACCAATGAAGCATAAAAATCACCGACCACCAACATATGCCCATTAGAAAAATAGCAATTTGTCTATCCTACTAATAGTATAAACCCGTTTGTAAGAATGTATGGATGTATGTTTGTTACTTTTTCACGCAAACGCTACTGATCGGATTTTATTGAAACATTACAATAACATAGCTTATACATCATAATACCATACCAGTTATAATTTATCCCTATACTCCCATGGGGATGAAAAGTACACGGGTAAAACCGCAAGGCGCTGCTAGCAATAAAATATAGAGAACTATATCCAACAGTGGACCATGGTGTGTGTTTATCAGTGAGAGAGTTGCGTTTGTGCTGTGCCCGTCTGTATGGGTCCCTATGGCATACATCCTGTTTTTTTTTCATGAAAGAGTACTATTGTTAGTGTGAAAGAAAGGCGGACCAGCTGAGTAACTACTGGCTTGATGATAATACCTTATATACTGTCTTATGCCTCCGAATAGTCAACATAAATGAGTTTATCTCGGCTAATCTCGGATGAACTCGTTACTATAAAAAAAACTTACCATGAGATTTCTCATCTGCCAGTTTCCTAGTGGAATTCATTTAGTACATACATAGTAAGAATTTATTCTTATATTCCTTAATTTTATTGACTGTCGTAGAATAACTATGGTTTTACAAGTTTCTTGTCATGGTACTAGATTAATATGGTGTGATCATTTTTATAATTTTGAAAGTCTAGATGGAATTTTTTAGCTCAATTTAAATTTATGTAAATTACAAAATGATTTAGAGATTGCAAATGACATACTCAATCAAAAACGAATTTATATAATTACATAATAAACTATTTCAGAACCACACAAGAGAAAGGAGAGCTTTTGAACACGCTAGAGAACAACTCTCTAACGAAGTCCAAGTTTAACACAAAACATCCCACTAAGATCGTGGTGCATGGGTTTGGTGGTGGGAGGAACCTGTCTCCCAGTACCGACATGAGGAATGCGTACTTCAAGCGAGGAGACTACAACATCATCATCGTAGACTATGGAACCCTGGTCAAAGAGCCCTGCTTGGGACAGGTTGTTCATTTGTTTTCACTTATCTGTACTTCTGACTTTGCAACAAAATTATGATTTTTGACTTCTGACTTTGTGTACAATATTTTGTTTGACTACTTGATCTGCAAGACCACGTTACTTATTTCGTTAAACAGCTTTGCTTTATAAAGAGCAATACAGGCAGTGTAATTACCGACACTGAGACTTACATCAGGAAAGACAGTGAATCAGTTGCCCAGGCTTGTTCCTGGTGAAGTCGTTGTCCATGGGTGACATTGATCAGACCAATGATCATCATCATCATCATCACGGATAGAGTAGCCGTCCACCAACATAGGCCTCCCTCAAAGAACGCCAAGACGGTCGGTCCCTTGACACTCGCATCTAACATGGACCGGCCACCGCACGGAGATCGTTTTCCCACCTGGTTAAAGGCCAGTCATACCAGATTAAAAAATCTAAGTAACAATGAAAACGCTCATTGTTTTAATCCAATGTTATAATTAAGTAAACACAATAAGTTATTGTATCTAATAAAAAAAATAAGTAAATAGTGAGCTACGCGTCTGGTCAATGTCATAGGGAGAGCAATACTATGATCGTCGTCTACACTCTTGTCTGGAAAGCAGAAGGATGGTACTCTTCCTAACTCTTACTTACCTTCTGCTTTCTGCCGCTATTAGACAAGACGTTTGCTTTCTTATAGCATAGGAGGGCAAAGGAGCAGTCGAAGCCTTTTGGCGACTATCGACGCTCATACACATCAGCACAACCAGAGATTATGCTGATGTGTTGCCCTCTTTTTCCCTATCCCCCCCTATGGGCCGGAAACTCACAAACCGCACGAAACGCGACAGCACAGCTGTCACTTACGCCGGTATTATGGGAGAGAGAGCAACCACTCCGGTCGTGCCGGCCCAATTCGTCTGCGAAGCAGAATGGCACTACCTCCTACAGAGCTTGCTGTTACTACTATTTTAAATAAAATATTACAAAAGAAAGTGGCTAAGTATGATTGTTTTTAGTTAGAGTGGGCCCCTCGATTCGCGAGCCTGTGTATAGCGCAGCTCGTGGAGTACCTTCAGTACCACCCGGTGAAGCCTTACCCTCCTGAGCGGATGCACACCATCGGGTACAGCGTTGGCGCACATATCCTAGGTCTGGTAGCGAATCACTTGTCGGAAGGAAAACTCGGGAGGATTACGGGTAAGCACTTTTCATAATCGCCAAAATGTATTTAGAAGGTGTATGGATGATCATTTTATATAGCAAGGTATGGACAATATTTTTGGAAGGCAACGCAGGGACGAATTATCTGACTTGGCACAATGAGGGCCGGTTTTGGATGGGTCACTGTCATTCATGGGTGCCGTTGACACCATAATCATCATCATCTGGCGGTTAGTTTAGTTCAACTACGGTACGTTAGCGGTAAAGGAAAAAACTGAGGTAGAGTACCTCTAACAAGAACGTAAAATATTACAAAATATTATCACGTTTGTATTAGACTAAGAGAAGAAAGACATATAAGTCATATGTAGATCATAATTATGTGGGTCATATTATGTACGTCATATGTGGGTTAAATCACACGTGGGTCATAATATGTAGGTCATATTACGGTTAGACTGTTAGCTAACTGATTAATAGTGAGAATTCTGTCCCAGGTTTGGATCCCACCATCTTCTTCTACATGGGCAACAACCGCTCCAGAGACTTGGACTACACTGATGCTCTATTCGTTGACATCCTGCACACCGGCGCTGGTATCCTTGGGCAGTGGGGACCTAATGGGCACGCTGATTTCTACGTCAACGGAGGATCCAGTCAGCCTGGATGCGCACACGACACGATATTCCGTACGATTTTTTATAACGTATATTCTAGAAGAGTGTTTTTTAATCTACGGGCCTTAACCTAGCAATCTGGTATATACCCCGAATAATGGTAATCTAGCATTATTCGGGGGGTCGCCGGCTAAAGGAAGAGCTAAAGAAAGAAAGGCAAAGTTCTGCATTATAACAGTAAAACCTTGTTTATTTTTAAAATATATAATCTTTCAATAATTACTTCTAACTTTTTGTGTGGTCTAAGGGGGTGGCCAGAAATTTTGAATCTGTAAAGAGATCGCGTATTTAGAAAGATTGAATAGCACTGTTCTAGAAATTTAAATAACACATTTTATTATTTCTATACTAAATTCAGAATCAGCCTTATTAATGTTTCAATAATAATAATTATGAAAGCAAGTTTGCTAGTTTGTTCTTCCCTTTCATCTTAACAGGTATATGTGTCGGATGAGATCATTCGGATGATTTTCTTTAAATATACTATGGTTTACTCAATCCCGTGGTAAGCTCGAGAAAACTTATTGTACTACGTAGGTTAATGATAAGTTAATAAAAAAAATAACGTACACATCAATGTTCGTTGTATCCGTCCTTGACGGGTTTGAATCTGCAACCAATCGTGTCAATCTTGATGATGATTAGCATTTAGCATACAGGTTTCGGAATGCCTTGATTTTCTATCTCTATCTATGTATTTATTATTTATTTCCTACATTAGAGCCACCTAATTATACTAAACACAACATATACCATTAAGTATGTTGATGAAGTTACAATCTGGGTTCATAGATGTCGCTGTATACAAAACTTTAAATTCTAAAAATAGTATTATATTTTTTTGGATTCCTTAAAAGTCGTATATTTTATAGTTAAGATATAATATTTATTTAATATATGAATATTATCATTTATTATTAAAACAGCATTTCTACTTAAATTTTAATTCAAGATCAAGCGTATCGAGAGAACCTACAGTGTAAGCGTTATTAGGAATGTTCAATAGATGGCGCCATAATCGTAAAGCAACGTGCTGTATTCTTTGAAGTTCCATACTCTTTCTTCTAAAAAAGTATGTCATACCTATAACTTAATAAATATGAATATAATAATAATGTGATTGATTTTGTTTTCAGAAACCCTATCCTGTGACCATACAAAAGTCACACCATACTTTATAGAATCGATAAACAGTCGTGTTGGATTTTGGGCGGGACCATGCCCTAGTCTGTTTTCCTACCTCATTGGGTGGTGTGAGCCGAAAGATACGGAATACGTGATGATGGGTGAACATGTTACGCAGAAGTAAGTTTAGCTTAAAAAAATATATATAAAATTTCGACGATCTTTGTGCAGTCACGAAGAATAAACCATCATAACGTTCATATAGATGATGATGATTATCTTGGATGATCATCTCCTCTAGTCCATTTATTTAGCTCACCATAGCAAAAAGAACAAATACTCTGATCCGAAAAAAAAATTGATCGAAAGTGGGTAGTATGTTTGTTGCCTCGAGCATATTATAACATAGTTCTGTGGTTGAACTGCTGTTACGTCAGTGACAAATCACTTACCTGTTTCGGAATTACATCGCTCAGATTACTACTCTATCTGGTTATAATATGCTCGATGACAATTATAGGCCACAGCTTGATGTAGGTTTATTTCAATTTCGAATAATCTACCTTGGCAAGATTCTTACCTTCATGCCCATAGATAATATTTAAATAAATCAAATTGTTTCAGAGCCCGAGGCGTATACTATGTGACGACCAATGCCAACCCACCATACGCGAGGGGATTCCCGGGAAATGCAAGACGATTGAGATCCGTCCAGCCCTATAGATACAATTAATATCTCAATTAATTTAATTAGTAATCAATAAGTCCGGAACAAAATAATGTTTTATTTCTCTTGTGTTAGTACAACTAATCATTATCTTGTGTTCATAAAAACTCACTACGAAGTCGTTAATTGATAAAAATCTAAAATATCCTAACCTATATTATAGGATGATTATAGGTAAATGCAAATGTCAGTTTATTTGATACGCTTTCTTTTTTTAAGCGTTCACACCTAAAATACTAATCTGATTTTTATTCCCTGATAGAAAGCTCTGTTATTACTTATCAATGTCATAGGCTATTTTGTCTATAAAATGCTTTTACATCCTCATTAACACCCTCTAAGTAACAGAAGCGATATTAGAAGTAGTGAAAAAGTCAATTGTATATTATAGTAAATTATGATTAAATAATTTTATTATAGGTAAAGCGGTGGATATTTTTTCTCCGCTATGAAATAGTTACCAATAATAATATAGTTCTAGTTATTTTGTGATCTATAGATTTTAGTTAAATTGAATATTTATAATTCTTAAGAAAAAACTGTAAATTATTAGGATTACTTATAATATTTAAATGTGGAAGACCCTTTATTACATGAAGAATTATTGAAATTAATAATTCAGAAAAATAATATACAAAATGCCTAATATTATTAGACGCAAACATGTAAAACAAAATCGTAGATACTGTAATTTGTGTATTTTATATAAAGTTATTAAACCTGCCAGTTCTATGGTAGCGAGATGATATCTTACATTTTGCAATGTTCATTCTTAGCAACAGGCCATATTGTTTCTGAAAGTCACTCCTGACCCCTGATATATGAAATCATGTGAAAATTCAATAATATGAAGTTTATTTTTTTAATAAACATTCATTAATTTTATTTGATAAATATTGTACACTCTAATCACTAATGTCATTAAAAATAATTTTATTTTTGTAAAAGAGAACAAATATTTAAGTAATTTATTATTTATTGTACAATTTAATGCAAGTGGTGATTTCGGGTAAAGTAAATAATAAAAAGGATATATTTTATTTGTTTTATTTTATTCACTTAGAAATTAAACACAATTAGTTTCAAACATATATTTGGGAGGATAATGTTATCATTATTTGATAATTTTATTTACAAATTAAATATTACAACAATTAACGTAATTTAAAACTATATAACAGATACAACATAAATTAATTATAAAAACAATTTTAATAATAATTTCAAGACTAGTTGATACAATTAATAATATAAAATGTGTAGAATGCACGAAAATATCAGCATCTAGTTTTTATCGACTTAAGAGATAGTAAATAGATAATATTAAATAATACCTTCAGAAATATTAATCAATTAATTATAATAATTTTTAATATTCTGTGATGAGATTTCTAATTAATGAGACATTAGCTACATAATATCCAATACTCCTTTAATTATTTTTAAACATCACATAAATATTGTAATGTTTCTTAAATTATGCTTTTGTTAATTAAAGCATAAATTAAGCTTTGGAAAATAAAAGGTTTCAAACATCGTCGTGAAAACAATTACATTTCTAATACAAGTTTTAACCCTCTCTTGGATACTTTCATCGAATTATTTTACAACGTAAAATTAAAGCCGTTTCTAAAAATAAATAATAACAGTTCAATCGCAGAAAAGTAATAACTACGTTTAATAATTCATATAGAAATATTTATATCTAAATATATATAAATTATTACAATTCCCATTAGCAATTACATATATAATATCTACAACTATTTAAATACTTCTGATATATTTTACATAATCTGAGTAGGTAATATTATTATGTACTTATACTTCAAAAATAGAATAAAATTTATAATAAATACTGGCTGGATAAATAAAGACCATCTTTATGTTTGCGTATTCTGTTGTATTTATGCGAATATATATACATATATAAAAAAACTCCATCAAAAAAACAGGCGGACAAAATGGTTGCCTTATTATTTCTAATTTCTTAAAGTTTTAGTTCTTAAACCTTATTTTTCAGAACGTATAAAATTTATGTTAAATTTTATACGTTCTGAAAAATAAGGTTTAAGTGCTATAAAATCCATAAAATATTTAGGTAATACAAATACAAAATAAAATAAAATTGATTATAATACAAGATAATTTAAAAATTATATACAATACTAAATATACCTATAATTATTTACATGAACACTTATTTTTTACTAAAAATACGTTGACATGTTAATGAAATAAAATATTTTGATACTTCATTTTAAAACTTAAGAATAATAGGCCATTTCGAAACATTGCTTGGAATATATATATTTGAATGTTACAATTAATATAAGTTGTAGATAGAATAACGTATAAAAATCATTGACAAATAAAATAAATGGATTTTTTTTTAATATTTTTAGTTTTTTAAGACTCACGTCTTACAGGGACACCTTATTACCAACTAGGGGTAGGTACAGCACCTACCCCTCAATTTTACCCATTCCCGATATTTAAATATATATATATATATATACAAAATAAATAGAATATAAAATTTTTCTTTGACTGTAGAATGCAAAAATAAATTTTCAAGTCCAAATAATTCCGGACAAAACTGCGTTAAAATAAACAGCTTTATCATATTAGTGTAGTAATCCTCCCTCTTACATCCTCGAGTAAGATAAGTGTTAGATACGCCTACATAACCAAATCATATTGTAACATAAGGGACAGCGATACATTATTTACAGCTCTTTAACGAGGACTTTCAAAGCAAATCCCTAAACATGATTCTAATCAGTAATTGACAAATCAGTGCTTCTTCGCAAGAATAGTATAGTCTAAGTTACTCCTACTCACGCTTTATTAAATATTCTTAAGTTATTTTTCCTCATCAATATATTACAGTAAATATTTTAAATTATCTATCAAGTAATTTATTTAAATATTTTTATGTATGTACATTTATTACTCAAATAAAAAAATAGGTATGCCGAATACGGCTTTATAATACAGCCACTAATCACTATATTTAAGTTAAAATATATCTCATATCAATTATATGTAATATAACAAAGGAGACGGCCCAAAATTGTATGGGACGTGGGTCTACTTTTATACTGGTAATGAGACAAAGAAAAGAAAATATTCCAACAGTTTTGTTTTATACGTATCAATGATTTCGTCTCAATTTCAGCAGTAGCATAATTCAATGTTTCGAAGATATGCAAGACTACGTGTATACAACAATGGCGTATGGATAGTGAATATTATTTGGCGTTATCTGTCAAATATAAGGAAATATGTCATTGATCGATCGGCATCCGGTTTGTCATATATCAGAAATGATGTTTAGTAATAAAAAATCAAATAGGTAGGAATATATACTAAAAAATCGTATGAAGAGCGCCATCTTCATATAGAATAGGGATGTTGACACATGATACAAATTCATGTAGAAGTTATATTTGAAAACCTAAAATAACATTTTCACAGTGTTTTTATTTGTCTTAAGCTAAAGACAATTAATTTAAAATGCGTTATTTATCACCCATTATCACGTGACTGCGAACGCCCGATGACGTCACTGACCAGTAAACAAAGTACAAACTGTCATAGCTGTCATAACCAATTTTTACACCGGCGAACTGCAAGTTTGACAGAACGCGAGTATGATTATTGGTTTGTTACGTAATCATGCGGGAATCATTATCATTAGCGGGAATTTTAAAAACTAGTTTTATTTAAGTCTTTTTTTATTAAAATTGGACATTTTCTTCATAATAGTACTTATTACATTTTTTTCGTGTTTATATAGGATATATCTATCAAATAAATTCAATGAAAAATTTAGTCAACATCCCTATTGCCAACAGATTAAAAAAGCTTGAAATAGATTTTTATTCTTTGCGTGTAATTTAGTTTGCTAAACTAATTCAATTTATTATTAATTAAATCCATGTAATTTTTCCCTATTTATGATATTATACTGTACAAGACCAGACCTGAAATAGACCGTCTCCTTTAGAATAAAAATGTAAAAAGAAATGCAACTAGTTCTAAAGAGATTCAAATTAACTAATGTATATATTGTTTTAATGTATATGTAGTTACTTTAAATGTGTATTTTTATTATTTCAGTAGTCTAGTTATAATTTCATTAGTAGTAATTCAGAACAAATCCGTCAGTATCAGTAATTCAGAATATAAAAAAAAAATACAAAAACTATATTCAAAATATGTGGCTGTATTTTATAAATAACCAAAATCTTATTTAATTATATTTATACTCTGCTGCTAATAATATATTTTTCTTAATCAATTTTTACATACTAAGGTCGCCTTTTAAACAGCTTTATTGTCGACACAGCCTTATAGAGTGAGATCACCCCGTATAAGATAAATTATTGTCTTATTTTATAACTTAGTAACAATTTATATTATAATATACATTTTTATATCATCGTAGATGCTAAAAATACAATTTGTACATATCCTAAGCACTATTGAGAAATATAAATATACATAAAGATATTTTTATCATATAACAAAAACGAAGTTATTTAAAAATAATACCTATATCGAATTAGTACGTACCCTATAATAAGTAGTATGATAAATAATTTATTTTAATTAAAAGATTTAAACATAGACATATTCTTATTTTGGTTTTCTTTACTTAAAAAAAAGATGTACTGTGACAATTTAAAATCACGTGTCACGTCGTTTGTCCGCGATGGACTGCTCAACTAATGAACCGATATAAAAACAAAATTTCTTACAGTGTGCAGTTTGATCCAACTTAAAAGATAGGATAGTTTGTATCTCAATTTATAACAGATTTTTTTTTAATAATAATTTTACTGTATTGAATAGTTTACTACAATATATTTTAATGTAATACATATTGCCATACAGCCACAGCAACGTGTGCTGTATCTGCTAGTATATTATAACTATACCTATTCGTAAACATAAACTTAAGTACATATTTGAATATGAATTTAATTTTTCTTTTGTTAAATAGTAAAAAATATAGTTTACATTTTTTGATTAGTATCTTTATCACTGAATGCTTGCGTTTTACAAAAAAAAATATTTTACGACAAAAAAAAATCGCTTATTCAAAAATAATATATTTACATACACTTTTTTTGTATTTTTCATTTTTATTTTTTATAGCTTATGTATATAATATAAATACATTACCCATACTGTGCACATCCAACAAGTGCGTGGGGGATCCATACCCTTTCCGCCATAATTTTGGACATCGTGAAAATCATCAATGCAGGTATTGGTATGCTTAAACTAGTAATAAGTACTCCTTTGGTACAAGTCTTCGTGGTTCAGTTAACAAATGTACGTTTCGTGTAGCTTCGTACACATTACAAAGCTTTCTGCTCGTCTGAGTTCTCGATAGACGCTCAAGTTAACGTAAATTGAAAACTTGTACTAAGTGTAAGTATTTAGTACAACTACACTATTATGCACAGGTCCCGGCCTTACAATATTATTGATAAAATACTCAAGTTTCATGTGTTCTAAGAACCATCCTGATTGCAATATTATGCATGAAAACGTAAATGACTTATCTGTGCTTCGCGTGTCGTTAAGATGAAAGCTCACTTGAGAACAAACCACAAAGCTTATGTTGATATTTATTGACTCTAAAGAAGGAAACTCTTAATAAAAAAATCAGGATGGCTTATCATCGGCAGTTAAATAATTCTCGATACGTATTTTTTTTCTTCACAATATTCTTGAGAAAGCTTTTTTCAATTTATGGCAATACATTCAAAGTCTAAAGTAGTACCACCAACAAGTAACGACAATATAACTTCTGCAAAAATTAATATAATATTTTTTTATCCATCTCGATATGTTACATTTGTTTCCAACATACTTATTTTTACTTCTCTAGAAATAGTCTAAGTGTCTTATTCGGAATATCGAAAAACTTAAACACAAGTGCACACCATTTTATGTGAAAAAAGAACGTGATATTTTTAAAATACATAAAACATTTAATAGCACTAATACACTATTATAATCATTTACGTCAGTTAACACGACTTACTTTATATGGAACGACGAATAGAAAGTGCTACATATATTCAACTAATAAGGTCGCAATTTTTATTTTTTACAACACAGAATTGACGGCGTAGAGACTCTTTAAATTAACATTAATTTATTATTAATTCTAATGATCTAGTGAATTTGAATGGATAAATGAAATCATTGACACATTATATTACAAGTCTGTTTCTTAAATGGCGTCAAATTATGATTTTTGAGGGACTACTTTCAAGCAAATAAAGCGCTGTCTCGATAATTCCCACCTATGTCCAAACATATTTTTTTTTTTAATTTTGCAATTTTTTTAGTAAACACTAAAGAGAGATACATTATGTCTTATAACTATATCGCCTTTTTTTATTTAATTTTTTAATTAAGTGCGTTTTTTTCGTAGCTTACCCTTAACCTTATATTATACAGTTTCACTTAAGCAAAGCTTATAATATTTAAAAAGTCCTAAATGACAAAGATATAAGATCGGAAAAAAATAATTTTTAAATATAAATAAGATACATAGTAAAACAATTTGTTAAACGTTTATAAGAAAAATAACATTTTATAGAGAAACATCTCGTTATTTTTAACAGATTATTGTCTTATAATCACTAAGTTTCAAATGGCACATTAAGTTAAGTGCAAATTAACGAGTGCATTTGATCAAGATGATCATCAGTCATTTTATTGTCACTTCATTGTTGATCAAGACTTAATTTGAATGGCAAATTCAGAATTCAGAAGAAGTGAAAGATACTACTACTGAACTACTGAAAGTAATATGATATTTACCTGTAGAATAGATATAGAAAATCTAATAAAAAGAACATGCAAATTATGGTTTTTCAATAAAGGAATAAAATAAGCTGTATACTTAATTTTTATTTTCAAAGCTACTTATCTATTTATTTATAATAATGTTCTTATAATATATTTAATTGAAAAACTTTAGGGTCGAAAAAACATGTTGCGCGTTAAATTGCTTAATATAAACTGTATGAGAAGGGATGTTGAAATAATTGTATTTAATGAATATTCTCCAGAAAGTTTGTGATGATTTGAGACAAGTCTGGGCTGGAGCGCCCCTTCAGCTCCTTCTATTTGACCGCGTTCAAGACCGAGCGGCTCCAAACACCGACATAATCGTCGATAATTAATCCGTTTACCGATGGGATTGATTCTTTGGCGCTGCGTAGTGATTTCAGATCACTTTCCATTTTCTACCACATCTAAAACAATTCCTTAGAACACGAAAAGTATTCTAAGGAATTGTTCGTACTAATACCTGCGGCAGAATTCCACCACCGGGCATCGTGTCAAAATTCCAAATTTCACTCACACCACCTCGATGTCCGGAAATCCATAATAACTCGATTTTTATATTTCCGCACTCGCACGACCACTATATGGAACCAGTTCCCACCCACGGTATTACCGACTTAGGTTTTTTTTTATGATTGATAGGCTTGCGTTTTGCCATTGTCTCACTGTACCTTCAAGAAAAGAGTTACTCATATTTGAAAGGTAGGCAACGCACCTAATGATGTAGCGGCTGTCTATGGATGTCACATATCACTTACCACCAGGTGAAACGACTATCCGTTGCCCCCTCTTCTATAAAAAAGTAAACTTTTTTGGTGGAATAGATTCTTTCAGTTATTGGAATTTGTATAAGTCAATTTGTATACAAGGAGTAGAGACATACACCATATGCTAAATCTATGTAGATGAAATCTAGTTCAAGAGCTTAATTTTCATGCAGTGAACAGAAACAGGCAATATACCATGAGCAAGTGAAGCAGTAACATTTCTTAACTACATAGAGTTTCTAAATATAAACATACATGTTACTAGATTAATATTTTATACTATTATCATTGTTTACACATTTTGGCAAGCTTATACATAGCATTAAGTTTTATAATATCACACGAATTCAATGTCAAAGCTACATAATAACAAATACTATCTACAAATAAAAAGTTTTCTTCAAAGAGAACTTTTCAAGTATAATTTGTACGTATGACAGCAATGCCGGAATTATTTTAATATCATTATTTAAAAGGTTGAGTCACACAGTAGCTCAAAGATTCCCATAAAATATTAAGGTGAGAAATGTATACCTACCTACCTGACATAAAACTATGTTGTTAACAAAATTTAAATGTTTTTATGATTTCTGCAATAAAGTCCCGTTTTTTAATAATCTTCAGTCTGCCTACTTAGTAAGAATTTTAAAAAATATATTCATGACGATTTGCGATTGCTAATAACTTAAGAATGTTTACCTATGTTTAATTAAAATTAATTATTCTTATAGTTATTATTTTAATTCATAATATTCACAGTTAATTTACATATTTACTTATTTATAATTCACTCTAAATACATTTTATACTACTTTTGTACGTTTATTCGTAATAAAACAATGAGTAAATTGTTAGTTTGTAAACTAAACACTATAAATATACTATATTTATTGACGGTAACTATATTATGATTACAAAATCGTAAAAGATAATCGTAAAAAAATCCAAGAGAGAGTTTTATTTTCTAAAATAAATAACTTAAAGGTTTTAAAGGTATTTAAAACTATTATTAGATAACAATAAAATTTCTTTTTTATTTTAAATAAAAACAAATAAAACTAAAACTTTAATATGAAATGTTTTAGCGTGTATATATGAAATGTAATATACGAAATAATTATATCAGTCCCCTCCGACCTTCTGTTATGTACTAGATATATTGTTTATTGATATTGGAGTTAAATCAGACACAAAATTTCACTTCTTCACCCTGACCCTATAAGTTTAAAAATCTTTTTTTAAATGATTTTTTCAAAATATACTCATGATTATTGATCAACTAACCAAATACCTGTGAAAGTGAAAATGCGAGATATTTTAATAGGAATAAGATGATGGCAGATGACAAAAAAAAAAATATCTTAAAAATTATGTACTTATATAACATATTTTGATAAGTTTAAATTGGACTAGAAATGATTACATTATCTCCCATTGATATTAACATTTTTATTCAAATTGCTACGACTAGTATCCATATACATTAATGTTTTCAATTTGAAGTACATTCCTAAAGGTATAAATCAATTCGTAAATACATTATAAACATTTTACAACAACATGAGACGGTAACAAGACAACCGAGGAAGTCCAGAAATGATGCTTACTTTAGATATAAAACAAACGATTTAAACAGTGGTTTCTGAGCAACATTTACAAGATGCGACTTCTTTAGATTTGAGCTGTAATCGCGAGAATTAGTCGATAATACTTGACCTTAAAGCAATGAAGCACTTTTGGGAAGAGCGAAATAATATTAGAAACCGCCGTATTAAATAATTGAAATTGAATTTAAAGATATTGATAACATCCATTACAAATGATTCACGACAGATAACGAATCTGTATTACATACAACTTAATACCGATGCGCTGAAACCAACGCCTAATCAAATATGATATGCCAGTGTACTTTATACATCTGTACAATTGAGCAAATAATAATATCACAAATGAGACCTTATAAAAGCAAAGAGTACATAACGATAGTGAAATAGAATTTCCAAACGTAAACAGTATAGATGACTATATTTTATTACTTCCTAATGACGAGAACAATTATAAATGCAATTTTTCTACCTAGCTATAAAAATATTACCATACACCAGGGGTTCTTAACCTATTTGGAGCCATGAACGATTTTCAAAATAAAAAAAAGTGTGATGCACCATTTCTAAAATTAACCGTTGGGAAATCACACAAAGCGTTTTGGAGTAACTACTAATATTCATTTATTAAAGTAGTATTAGTGACACGGTGATATTTCTAAAAATTAACAATAATAACTGGACTTTACTACGACATCTATATATAAATGTCCGTCCAGTAACTGTTTTAATGTTAACATTTTTCTTTACATCCCACGGACCTGCAGAACTCCTTTCGAGCTTAAGTGTCTATGTTTTCATATTTCCCAAGATTTTTCCTAACATCCTATGGACAAATAGACCTTTCAAGTGTTCGAGTGTATTTCTATTTCTCAAGATTTATCCTTAAAACGTATAGATAGATTTTTCCAAACATCCAACGAGACAATTTAAAAATGGCATATTTACCATGTTTTTCACTTTTGTTTTACAGAGCTCGATATTTTGACATTATCCATGAATTCCACAAGACATATCATAATTATCCACGAATTCGGAGTTCGAATTCCGCAAAAAAAAGCGAAAAACATATTAAACATCTCGTTTCAAATGTAAAAATAACCAAGTTAATTTATAATCTTACATCCTACGGACCTACAGACTTCCTTTGTTGTTTTTTCCATTCTTTTTTTGCTTTCCAAGATTTTTTCTAATATTCTATGCCAGGTCCATAGGTAAGGTAGAATATAAGGATAGATACATGGAATATGAGACATTCCTAACATCCTACGGAATTTCAGGGCTCCTGCCACGGTTAAGAAACCCTGCCATACGTACGCTTACCTAGTACGTGCCGTCGTCGGTGAGGTCGTCATAGGTGTGGGTGGGCGGCTGCACCGGCTCCGCCTGATAGAAGGCGCCGGACACGAACGGATTGTTGGGCACGTGCTGCTGTGGCGCTGGAGGGCGCGGGGGAGCGGGAGCGATCGATCCGTACGCGGGGGGCTCACCACTCTTGAGGGGGGCGGATGTGTTGTCCGTCTGTTGAGAATAACATCTCTTAGGAAACAAAGGTATAGCTCTATACACATAGGCAATAAATATTGTTAGTAAAGTACCAGACATCGAGCATATAACCGGATAGAGTAGTAATGTGAGCCGTAAAATTCCGAAACTGGTCAGTGATTTGTAAGCGAAGTAATAACAATCAAATCAACCAGTGATCTATGTGTACGTTCCATCGGCCAATCATCCATCAATCAGCCAATCAGAGCGCAGCGTCGCAACTCAAATTTGGCGGAATTTGTTTTTATGTACAAAACACATAACATTACATTACCGCTCCATTCCGGTTATATGCTCGATGAGCTCTATACACAAAGGCAATAAATATTTGTTAGTAGAGTAAGTACCAGGATATTATAATTTTCAGATCAGTGAATATTTTTTTGTTCATCTAATACTTATTATTATCACACTATTATGATGTTCTAGACAATGCGAATACTTTATAGTTTATACAAAGGTTGGGGTAGTACCTACTGTTATGTTTTATTTCATAAAGTTGTTTCAAGAACTTATTCAATAACTATGAATAAAGTAAAAAGACATGATTCTATGACCAAATAATAGTAGTACACTATACGACTTTATAGTCGATATAATTATAGCCGATAAGCCGACTCTCTCGGGAAAAGCTGGCCGAACATAGCCGCAGTCGCCGCTGATCGGAAGGAATGGAAAGCTGTAGTTGAGGCCATATGCTTCTCAAGGAGTTAGAGGATCCAAGAAGAAGATACAACTTCATAGTAGTAGCAATTTTATCAATTTATATTAAAAACCCTTACAAATGTGGTTTCCTGGTCCATAGTCTTCATGGGTTCTTCATATGGCGGTGTTGGCTCAGCCCAAGGTTGGAGTTCACCGGAGGCGAAGATACCGTATATTGTAATACCGATGAAATGTACCGCAGCGCCCATCAGGAACACATCCCGCCATTCTCGGATCGCCTCTTCTAGTTTATCCTTTAAAAACAAATTGAATTTTATTATACCTTGAAGTAATGACTATGATAACTAAGAATAATAAAAACCTAATATCGAATGTGGGGCGCGATCCTGCTTATTAAAATCAGGATCGTTGTCCAATACTTTGGCTTAATGACTAGTTAGCTATGATAATTTTAGTAAAGCATCACATTTTCCTTAAAAAAATCCTCGACCGCAATGAGGAGTTACTAGCAAAATAAAATGCAAAATATTTTTAACCCACAGGTCAGAATTGAACTTGGGTTCAATTCTTTCTTAAATTACTAAGACATTTTTGAGGGACGTGTATTTTCCGAATATTTTTGAATATAATAAATATAAAGCTGAAAATACTAGTGAAAATAAAAGAAAGAATCATGCGGAGGTTTTATATTATCCGCCATCTTGAGTCCGTCACTCAACTACAGAGAATGCAATAAAGTGCTCAACAGTACAGTAACGCATCGGCGCGCACCCACAAATGAATTCATTTAATATTCGAAACGCGCGTCAAGCCGTCGGTGTTCTCTTTTTGAAATTAGCTATGGTGGAGTCTTTTGTTTCGATCATTCAAGAAAGGCAAGGGAGTAGAGCTTGATAAGGACGCATGAATAAGCTTAAAAAGTTTATACGCTGTTGAAAAAAGCATAAAGATTCTTTTGTTTATTTGTTTATCAAGTTATATAACGACCATATTGGATTATTTTGGATATGAAATATCTTAAGAATAATCAAAAAGGATAAAATAAAAAATACCTATTTTAAATGTTATTATGTATGACTTTGGGAAAATAATGTATATAAGTATATTTACGATATTTAAAAAAGTTAATTACAGTTGTATAAGATAGATGGATCAATATTACAATAATTAATAAACACCAATTACATATTCATATTGTATTTCATTTTTATTAATTTACTAGCTGTTGCACGCAGCTTCGCCAGCGTTATCTTACTTATCTCCTATTAATCACAGCGTGATGTTATAGAGCCTTATAGCCTTCCTAGATAAGTGGACTATCTGACACAAGAATTTTTCAAATCGAACTAGTAGTTCCTGAGATTAGCGCGGTAAACAAACAAACTCTTCAGCTTTATATTATAAGTATAGAAGTTTAGATAATCAAACAATGTTTTTAAAGCTTTGTTATTATATATATATATATATATATATATATATATATATATATATATATTTTATCCTACTAATATTATAAATGTGAAAGTAAGTTTGTTTGCTACGCTTTCACGCGAAAACTACTAAACCGATCATCATGAAACTTTGTACACATATTTTCGGAGGAATTAGAAGTAACATGGATACTTTTTATGAAAATAAAAATCTTATCCTGCGCAGACGAAGTCACGGGGAACAGCTAGTACAAAATAAAGTTCATTTTATCTTGTTATTTACCTTGTTTTGTGTCATGTAGTCGATTACAATAGGAACGATGAATCCAGCGAAAGTACCGATGCCGTTGGAGAGTCCCATAAGAATGGATGCATATCGTGGAGCAATGTCCAGATGATTGACATTGTATCCAGAAATGGCAAAACCGCTACAAGCCACGCCGAGGGTAAGTTCCATGGTCGCTACGTACTGAAAAAAAACCATAAAAAATTTCGTGTTTTTTATGTTAGTTGGATAGGCAAACTGGCAAACGTACTACCTGATGGTAAGTGGTCGACGTCACCCATGAACATAAACTAGTATACCTGGAACGAGCCCAGGCAACTCCTGTATATGTTGCCTATCCTGAGACATAAGATGTTAAGTCTCGGTGCCAGTAATTACAATGCCTGTCTTGCCCTTCTTTCCGAAACACAGCAAAGCTGTTTGACGGAAGAAATAAGCAAGATGGTGGTACCCATGCAGCCGGGAGCGCGGCACAGCGCTTCCCTCCCACCGGTAATATTTTTTTCGATACTCCGATACGTAAACCTAGAAATCAATTTTAAACTATTTTCTCGTTTATTGTAAAAGTAACATGTATAAATTACATGACTAGTAATTTCATATTTACTCACCTTATTATTCGCATAAGCAATGAGTACGAAGAAAAACGCCTCAAGTCCAAATCCGCCACAGTTGAAGAGTTTCCGAACGTTCGTTGTGCTCATGATGTTATTCTTACGCAAATAGTCAGCCATCATACCGCCGATTGGCACCAGTGACGTCATGATCAAATGAGGAATAGCACCCACGAAGCCGGACTGTGTAATAAAAAAGCATATTAGTTTTAAGTGAAAGTCATAAAAAGTAAAGTAAAGTATGAAAGTGAAGTAAAGCTCCATAGACTATAACTTTAGTCATATAGGCCATGGAGCGAGCCGTGCTTGGCATCAAATTACCAAACCGTATCTGCAATACAGAGACCAGACGCATGAAGGTTGATATGGCCAAAGAAGTCTAAATAAAAGTCATAAAAAAGTCAAGAGGAGTAATGTCATAGTAATAGCCATGGACCGAGCCATGCTCGGCATCAAATTACAAGACCGTATCCGCAATACCGAGATCCGACGACGAAGGTCAAAGACATCGGAGATTGCAGGTCGCGGTCTTGTCGCAGAATTGGGCATGGAGTTAGGCATGGAATTGGGCAGGACACATGGCCGGTGGTGATGGCACGTGGTCCACGTCGGTAGCCAAATAGTGGCCTAGACTGGGTCGGAAATGTCCAGGATGTCAATGGCGAGGTGGATCGATGACGGGCAACGTGGATGAGACAGGCAGTGGAGACAGAAGATTGGCAGAAAAAAGAGATGCCCATGTTCAGCAGTGGGTAATTACAGGCTAGTGATGATGATGATGATATGACTAATACTTTACTTGTGACTTTTCATAAAGTCATAGTAAAGTATAGTATTAGTCACAAACAACCAATGCAGAAGACTGTAATAACAAAAGTCTCACCTCGGTTATTTGCATGTTGAATCTTGTGTTGAAATACGCTGACTGGAAGATGACCAGTAAACAGAAGTTCCAAGTTCTGCAGAAGTTGGCAACAATGATTGCGTATACCTAAAAAAATAGCCAATGGCACATTTTGAAATAATCCCACCTATTATTATTATTATTAATCTTTTTTTCTTAATCAGTACTTTATTAGCATGACACTTATGGCCTCAGGGTTTGAAGCCCGCCAAGAACAGATTTATTTTTAATATTTGCGTTCATATAAATACATAGATTTATTATACGAAGTTATATATTATGTAAGTCTGAATATACAATATATATACTAGTGGCACCGACAGACGTTGTCCTGTACAAAATATTTTTTTTGTGAATCTAAACCATCCTCGAATCCCCTTGAACTCACACAAAAAATTTCATCAAAATCGGTCCAGCCGTCTAGGAGGAGTTCAGTGACATACACACGCACACAAGAAATATATATATATTATAAAGATTATCTCAATAGACATACCGGTGGTGAGGTTGCAAAAGCCTTCCATGGCGTCGACCAGAATCCAGGCATGGCGACCTGAGACGCAGTCCCTAAGGATTGCTCAATATACGTCAACTCCTTTCCCGTGATGTGAGGATGCTTGCTTGGCTTTTCGAATACGAGCCACAACCATAGACCATACCTAAAATAATAATTAATGATTTAAGTTAAATTTATTTTTCATTTATATCTGTTTATGTTTAAAATAACCAACATATTTTTTATTTCATTTATATGAGTTTACGATTTATACTTTTTAATATAACAGGCCAAAGTAAAAAAAAAAAGATAAAAAAGTGCTTATCAAAAAGTTTGAATTGTACGTACATAATATTATTATAAAGAACCAATTTTTTACGGATTTTATCGCGGTTTATTAAGATTTTTACAAGCCCGACGTATCGGATACTATACCATGGTCACGACTCACGGCGCAGGAGGACTGAGGTGTTAGACGTCGATAAAATCCATAAACAGTTATTTTATTATAATGGGTAATTCGCATAAACATTAGAAAACAATATACATTATAATATTATTATAATAAACATATTATTTATTCAAGAAATTAAGAAATGATTTGAGATTTCCAGTCATGGACAACATGTCATGGCAACAATAGAGCATAAGACGGAACTGTATTTAACACGAGATTATGTCTAACTAGCGTAGCATTAGTCGCTTTCTATCCTGAACGTGTAAAAATATATTCCCCGTCATGTTAGTTAACTTTTACTATAGCAGAAACATAGAGACCTACTTTGATGACCTAATGATAATCGGTCGGGTGTCGGACTTTATCGATATTATGCTCAGCTTATGCCTAACCTGTGTCCTATGCTATACTTAAGGACTTGCTTACATTACCACGACACGACGTCGCGTCGTCACCATGGAAGTGATGGGGCACACGATGCGTACCCCACGATGGTTCAAGCCTTGTCGTGGCGGTTGGGCTCAGTAGCCTAAGGTGAACCCAGTACCTTGGGCGAAGCCAATTCAAGCGAAGGCTCTACTCTTTGTACCATGTTATAAGAAGAACAAACAAGGGACAAGGGGTGAGGATGGGAACCTCACCCCATGCGGTTGGGCTCAGTAGCCTAAGGTGAACCTAGTACCTTGGGCGAAGCCAATTGAACCGAAGGCTCTGCTCTTTGTACCCATGTTATAAGATGAACAATCAAGGGATAAGGAGCGTGGATGGGAACCTCACTTCATGCGGTTGGGCTCAGTAGCCTAATGTGAACCTAGTATCTTGGCAAAGCCAATTGAACCGAAGGCTCTGCTCTTTGTACCTATGTTATAAGAAGAACAAACAAGGGACAAGGGGCGAGGATGGTAACCTCATCCCTTTGCACTGTCTCAACGTTGGGAGGGGTTTTTCTGTGATGCGCGACAGCACCCCTGTGGAAGTGGCGTCGGTCCCTTGGGGTGCTGACTGACCGTCGATGTGCCCTGTTGCTAATAGATCCGGGGCACCTCACAAAGGCGGCATTGGTGGAACTTGCCGGGTTTAAGTGGGTATAGCTGCGTCCATCTTACCATCTTTCGAGCGCAGCGATCCCCACATACCCGCCTGGGGAGTCCTCCCTCCCCGCGGGATGCTTTAGAGTATTTCCCGCCGCAAAAAAAGGGCACACTCAAGGTCACTACGTCGCCTTACATAGAAACATCTGTGGCATGTCACAGGATGCGCTGCGGCGCCGCACCGGGCTTGCAACTGCCCTGACGAGGACGAGCCGTGTTGACGTGGACAAGCCCTAAATCTTATACATATATATATCTTACCAAATAATTCCCGCGACTCCATAAAAGTAGAACGGTGTTTGCCAAGAGATGTAGTCAGTGAGGAGTCCAGACAGTGGCATGCCAATGACTATTCCCGCGTAGGTGCCGCAAAATGCCAGGGTCGCAAGCCTAGATCTCTCCAACGGAGGCGCCCACATCCGCCAGATGCCGTGGCAAGATGGATAAGTTACGCCCTAAAACCATAATCAACTTCAGCGGTCTAGGAAATTCTCACAATCATCATTATCTAATCATAACTATAACATGATATAAAGGCATGATTTACATATCGAAAAAAGGAAACATTTTAAAAATAAATATAATAATATAGACAAAAACAATAATGTGAAGGCATTTCCCAACGGAAAAAAGTACATTCAGAACCATTTCAAGACCAAATGAAGAAGAATGAGTCAGAAAATCATTTTTACTTTTAACTGTCTTAAACATGAATTTCAATGAACCTATGATCGGGTAAGGATTTATAAGAAAAGTATATCACAATACTTTAGATATAAGTTTTGATCTAAACATGAAAGCATATCTTTTTATCATAAGAATCTTTTATACAACGTCTTACAATTTCTTCGTCGTGGTGGTTCAATGAGAGATATAATACCATGGCATTGACGATTCAGCTAAGCCGGGCTACAAGTCGGATAAATGCGTAACCATGGCAACTGAGGGCTCACTAATCCTAAAGAGGCTTTGTACATTGGAAAACGATTTCGATCTGCCCGGGTATCAAATACGTTTTATGGATATGTAATGATATTGATCTTAAGATTTAATATAGTTCTAATTGAGCTGTCTTCATATAAATTTCATTAAATTATTTATTTGATGGGACAAATGATTTTGTTGAACAAAAGAAAACATTTAAAAAATATATTTTTTATGATGGGTGCGGATAAATGAATTAAAAAAAGAAATTTAAAAGTTTTATTAGTTATTTAAATATTTTTTTTATTTAAAAATCTAAATAATTAATAGTTAAATACATAAAAGCTGTATCATTATGATGAGTAAAATTCACGTAAGCGTTAGAAAATAACACAACGATAACTGTGAGGAGGCCGGTGCTAGTTGGATGTGAGTGGCGGTCATTGAGCATAGCGGTAATGATATTATGTGTTTTGTATGAAATCAAATTCCGCCATTTGTGCTGCGACTCTGCGCCGGCTCTTCGCTCTGATTGGCCGAATCATGGCGATTGATGTATGCCCGATGGGATGTACATACAGATCACTGGTTGGTTGAATTTCTATTACATCAGTGACAAATCACTGTCCAGTTTCGGAACTTTATAGCTCATATTACTACTCTATCCGGTTATATGCGCGATAGTGACGGTTTATCGAAGTTCTGAAGTTTTTGTAAGAGCAGTAAACGAAAAAAAGTCGATAATGATAAAAAAGTATAATTGTATAGAAATAACTTATATAAATAAACGCAGACATTTATTAGCCGTACACTAATATTTCTAAACAAATTGAACCAGTTTCACCACCGATCGTTACGAATAACATTACACTTGTTTAGATGAATATTTATATTTTAAAACGTTACTATCTCATCCCTTCGGAGGGGATGCAAACGTGACGAGTGGAACAATACTAAAGTCTCGAGTTTCAAAATTTGAGCGTCAATAATAAGCCTCATCATGCGCCATCACGAACTGAATGCCAAATACTCAAAATTCAAACGTATGACATGTTCGTCCCCTGCAAATTATAGTATACAATATACGTCTGTGTATCTTTGTGTCACACGAATTGAGTGTGAACGTTTCAATAAAGTTTTGGTACTATCGTAACTTCAATTGTATTATATGAAATCGTCAATTCGTTTTATCACCATAATAAAAATGGATTACGTAATAAATATTGTATCATAACGCTTACAATTTTTTTAACATTTAAATATTAAGGAAAAAAAAAGTTTGTTACATTATAATTAAACAGCAAAAAGGGTTTTTATTTATTTGTTAAATCTAGGTGACCTCATTCACTGTCATAAAATTACATTTTACCACGGAGCAATTTGCATTTTACTAATTTTATCGTGCATTAAAAATATTTGCATTCACGACTTTTCTGAAACGTAGCAATGACGGCAAAAAAGAAAAATCCGTATAAACACTTTATTACTTACTATTTTTTTTTAATTTAAGTCACATATCAAATATTCTTAAAAAAAACCTATAACTATTCATAAGATTTTAGATTTACATCGTCATTTTCACATTTAAAACAGGATATTTGCAATGTTTTCATTTTTATTTTGAGACTGACATGGTAAATATCCCGTTTTAAATAGTTTTAAATAACTATACATTTTTCAAACTCACCTCAACAAATCCTTGCGCCACTTTCAGTATAACTACAGCAGCGGGCCCCATAGACATCGCTGCAGGAATGGCCATGTTGATTATAGCTGAAGCGAATATAGCCGCGCCGAATATCTTGTTAGCTGGATACTTGGATGCCAGGAAACCACCTGGCACCTGGGTGATGAGGTAGCCAGCGAAGTACGAGGAATCGATGGACGACTCGACGCTCACAGTCCAGTTGAATGGCGTGTCTTCTTGTACCCCAGAGGAGGTCTAAAAATTGAATGTTAGTTAATGGTAAGGAAGTGATATATTTGCTAGCTTTTTAAAGTATCACTTTAGTTCTTTAGTCTTAAGCTTGTTCTGCTCTAGATAGGTCTTCAATCTGCATTCAATAAATTACCGTCACGGCATTTCATTCGATTCAATTTTACAGCCCAGGAGTGCCAAGTGATGATTCACGTCAAATAGGTTTCTAAAGTACTATTTCCAGAAGATTCTAGTGATTTTGTTCTACTCATAACTCACATTATGCTTCTCAGTCATCTTGAGCTTTGCCATACTCATGTTGCAACGCATGCCAAACATGATGCTGAAGCCGAAGCACGCCAGCAGCGCCACCGTGTAGCGCGCGCTCAGACATGGGAATTCTGCCTTCACGTACTTATCTAGGAGGTAGAAAAATATAGACATCATCAGCATCGTGAGTATGGGACAGGCACGGTCCTCCTTCTCGAAATCAGGCGAGAAGAGTGGGCCACATTTCACCTATGCGCTGTTCTGTTATGTAGTGGTAATTAGTTTCAAGACACTGCCAAAATGATTACTTAAGAAAATCGACACTTAAGTATGAAAAACAATGATGTTTTATCAAAGAATACTTTCTTTGATATTCCTGTTATGTATTTTACAGTAAAATGATTTAGTAACGATTCTTAATGAACACAGTTTCATTCAGACTAATAAAATATAAATATAATTTCTAAATCATACATACTTAGTTCTATATACTCCGATAAACAGTCGTTATTGTTTATCACAACCATTTGTAGGCATCATATTTAAGTTGAAAAAATTCAATGCAAGTAATCAAATTTATTTTCATTGTAATTTTATACCTACTATTTCAAAGAACGCAATGTAAATCAAATGGTTCTCTTCATAATTTGGCTAAGATTAAGCAAAAAAAATAAGGTACCGATCTTCCTCGGAGGTGGTCTATCTGGAGTGGGCGGTGTTTCTAGATCTTCTCCATCGTACATCTGGTCGTAGCCCTTCTGTTCAACGTGAAAGTTTTCATATTGGCTGTTCCTGTAACAAATAATACAGTGAATGGAAGTATTTTCAGCACCTGGAAAATATTTTGTTTTATTGTACTTGTATGTATGTTCACAAACCATACTGTATACGTCATATCTCTCGCTTTCATACTATAATTTAGATATATTCAATTTTGAAGCCGTTAAAGTTTAGACTTATCGATCAAAATATTAAATAACAAAATATTTAAAAGATAACAGAATATTAGAAAATTTACAACGTAATGTAAAAATATTTCAATTTTAAAATTCTAACACTCCTTGAACGATATTTAACTCCCATCTTCGAATAATTAAAACGATCGCATGGAACGAAGTTGACAGGAGAAAATAGAATTAAAATGTGCCGATATCGCAAATAGGGCGAGCGCACCTGCGCTTGATGGGACTTGTTATGGGGTAATATCTCAATAGCCTGCCAATTAATACATATGTTATACTTTTATTGCGATCAGAAAATAATACTGTGTTACATGGATTATTAATAGTAGAGTTTTTTTGCTTCTATTACATTGCACGCTTAAGAAATTCAACGTCGAAGACTTTACATACATATAAGTACATAATATAGAGTAAAGATATACACACAAACGGTCATTCTTTAAGTCACATACATTAATATTTTTTCCAATATATTCAAAAAAAGAATACTAATAATAGTTTAGAAGATAAGACACAAGTCATATTATATACAGAGGGTTGACGTTCTTGAATCTCAATTCTCGACACCTCATACTTAACATTCATAAAATCAAGGTTACTGGCGCGTAAATTCATTTTTCCGCTGACAAAAGTAATAAATGTGGCTATCAGTATACCCCCGGTCGCGCGTCGCTGGTAATGAATCGTCGTATAAAAGGCATAACCAAGTGGAAAGGACGCCGCGCTCGTCGGAGCCCCCGTAGGAGACCCCGGTCTCCACTAATGCGTTTACTTCTGACTGGACGAGATGCGACGTCAACAGTTACTAGGGCTGATACAATTTTATATTATTTTTCGAAACAATCAAAGAGTAATTTTTACGACGCACTTGATATGTTTTTTTTTTATATATTTTATTGAACCATAATAATATATAGGAATATTTTTATTAATCGTTGTGAATATAAGTTAGTTAGAATATAGTTACGTTTATAAGAAGTTAAAAAATCAGAGTATAAGAATATACTTTAATTAATATATAGTTGCCACTCTACCCAAGTGACAAATCACAACCCATAATCCATTACAAAATTTATTGTGTGTGTCATGTATGTCCAATGTTCAACTACCACCACAGTTACGCTATATGAGCTAGTTTTTTAGTGTTTTTGATTGTCTTCTTATTTAGTTTATCCAAATATTTTATACAAATAAAATTTACAAAAAGTTTAAGAAAAAATAAGACTATCGAAAATATTTTTTTTTTACGATAAAAATATGTTTTCTGTAGCTGTATATTTTTTTTACTCTAATCATATTAAAAAATAAGTATAATATAATGTAGGGTGAGTTTCAAACAGTGATTATCTGTTTCTTTTAAAGTCACCCCCGAACGCCGTATTGTGCGCTAATGCACCCTTTTACTGTACCCATAATTATGTCCATACAAAATGCTATAATTACCATTTTGTTTGGTAACATCCATTTCGCTAAAAGTCATATCATTAAGTTATTATCGGGCGTATAATGTTAATCAAACTTTAATGGTAGTTTTTATAACATTTTTATATAGTTTATATTGGCTTTATTGTGATAATGTTGAAAGGTTTCATACTGTATGGTCCCAAAATTAAGTGTTTATTCTTTACTAACTACTGTATTTCTTAGTATTATGTTATGGGGTAAGATTAAATTTACGAATATTAAAACCGGGTTTCAATATTAAAATAACAATAATTGTAAACTGCCATATTTTAATACCAATTATTAACATTTTAATATGTCGCGTAGCATTTGAGTATTTAAATGTTCTAAAATTAATGTTCATTCGTATTCGTATATTTCACAAAAAAAAAAAACAAAAACGTTAAAAATAAAGTAATATCAAAGATTTTATTCATAGTTTTAATGAAACTCGTAGTAATAACTGTAATTTCGAGTAGTTACCATTATAAATGAATTGATCATCCAATCTAACAAAGACTACTCGCTTAACGAAATACATTACAGGTTATCTTCATAGAATATTATTTATAATTATTGGTTATCTATTATCACAATAATTATAATCAATTTTATAAAATTTATTTTTGATCCTATCGCGCCGGGTAATGATGATGAATAATTAACCTTTGGCCTCCTAATTGTACCACACACTAAATGTGTGCCGCATCACGCCTAATTTTGGCCAGAAATGAAGACTGACCGAGTTCCACTTAGCTCACTTCCGAGTTGCCAACTTTGCTCTCAGTCCAATTAATATAATGCCTTTAGTAAGCAATTTTGAACACATAAGTCGGCTAACTAAATTGGTACAGAATAGGTATGTTTTTAAGGTTACTAGCTGATTTTTTCTTTAAAATACAAAATATGCAACAACATAAATGGCCCGAACGGCTGAACACACATTATTATTTTTTATTATATAATGTTTCTACTAATATATTTTCCTTTAATATTTTAAGGTGAGTCACCGCAGGCAAAACGGGGAAAATGGTTTGCCAAATCAAATTTTCGAGATATCTTTACGACCTCTGTGGCTCAATGGTTAGCGCTCAAGACGGAGGTAGCGGGTTCGATCCCGCCAGGGAACAAAAAACTTTTCTGTGTTTCGGGATCATGGATGTGTATTAAATATGTGTATTATATAATAAAAAATTTAAATATATGTACAGTATAAAAGTATTAAATATATTTCCGTTGTCTGGTACCCGTAACACAAGTTCTTCGAGAACTTACCACGAGAATATTTTTATTATTATTATTTACTATACCGCTAGTCCCGATGACTCGCCATAATACGTTTGTTTTATAATGATTGTTCATCATGTCATTTATATAATAGCAAACAATTATACCTGCAGTATTTATAATTGTTATGTAAAACCAAGTATATTATGCTTTTTTTTTGTAATTTGCAATATTGATACAAATTACAGACGCAAACTTTACTTTACACACATAATAATATCTAATTCAAATTGTACTTAGGCTCATATCTATTATCAGGTCTGGTGGTTTTCTCCAAGTCCTGGAGAAGACGTGAAGAGTCGGGGCGTTGTACAAGGAGGTATCACAATATGCACTCCAACACCCCCACTATGAATACCTAGAGGGATCAGGGAGGAACTTGTAATTTAATTAATTGACTCATTCAATTAAGTTGGGAAATACGGTAATAATGATTTGACTCAATAAGCAATCTCATTGTTGGTAATCATTTTAGACTGCATATTTATTTATAATTGTTTTTTTTACAGTTTTATTATGTGCAGTATTCAAAATTCAAGAATTTAATATTTTGTACTATACATGTATAATATTAATTTCATAATATAACTACTCATATTAGTGTATTATTTAGTATGTAACTATACTAAACTTTGCAAATTTCATAATCGTCTATGGATTCAAGTGTTATTAAAGATATAAAAATTTTAAAGACTGTGAAATATCGACATTATAAGTGTACACTTTACAATGGAATTCATCCACATTTATTAATATAATCTATATATTTCTTTATTATATTTGCATTCTATTTCATGAAAGATATAAGACTATAAGAAATAATTACCTTAGGTTAGAACTTCCATCATATTCTGAATAATAATTTTCATTGGCGGCAACACCGATTCGAATTGTTTTTATGCTAACCTAGAAGCTAACTATATCATCAACATCATTCTCCACAGCCGGACGCAACTATACACTATATTATAATTGCATGATGAAGAAAAAGGAATGTAATCCTTTTCTTCATTATATACGGTGATATATATTTTTTATTTATGAATGTTAAAAAATCAATAGATATTTTATGAACATTTCAATTCGACCCTGGTTCGCTGGGTGGCGGGTAGCTGCTACACCCTTCGAAGCCACCCTCTCTAATTGATTTACAATTGTCGGTTAAATTTGTTTTCCGACCACCCAGTGATCAATGAACCTAAATGCATAACTTCAGTTTCATATAATTCAACTTAAAAAAGTTACGGTCGCTGGAATCTCGCCTTCATATAATGCAAGAATTTTAAACTGCAAGCCCCGAAAATGATAAATTTGGCGGGTACTTTTTATGTTATAAGCTCACTAGTAAAATATTTCCCTAAGGAGGCAAAATATAAGATGGAAATATAAATATTGCGTCATATTATAAGTTAAATCCAATAATTGTATATTTTGATCAATTTTATAACAAATAAAGAATTATATACCCGATAACAGTTTTTAAATTATTGTCCTTTAGTCGAATTGGGAAGTTATTTCATGCCCTATATCATCCGTTACTTACAAATTACAATAGCGTTTACTTTCAATTTTATTATAACTAACTACTACTTATTAAAAACTAACTTTTCGTAAGTGAAAAACTAGTCCTTTAATTAAAATAGTTTATATTTGAAGCGCATGAAAGAGCTTTATAAAAAGTTTCGTCATAAACTATATCTGGGCCTTCAGTTCAAAGGACTGACATTTCTCTGTAGATAGTTGACATCTTATAAATATTTCCTTCATTGAGCTCAAATGAGCCCGAAGAAAAAAGGTTCGAGTTAGTGACCTTATTCAAAAGAATGTTGGAGGCAGCGTCTGTCAACCTCGAGACGGCTTAAGTGAATAAAACATGTAATATATGTAGAAGCCTATTAACTTGAATAATTCAGTTGATATTGGAAAATATAATGGATATTTTTGATTTAATGTAAATTTTAATGTTTACAGATCATTTTGTTCACTACGAACGTTATGTTGTAATCGTATGAAACGTTAATATAATTAACTAGCTGTTGCCCGCAGCTTTACCCGCGTTAACTTACTCAACTTAATGACTGTTAGTCACAGCGTGATATTATATAGCCTTATAGCCTTCCTCGATAAATGGGCTATCTAACACTGAAAGAATTTTTCAAATCGGACCAGTAGTTCCTGAGATTAGCGCGTTCAAACAAACAAACTTTTCAGCTTTATAATATTAGAATAGATTCTAAAAATGTACTAAACAGTACTTTTATCGTAAATTACATGTTCATTATAATGTATACTTTTATCGTAAATTACATGTTCATTATAATGTATACTTTTTTTACAGAATATACAGAACCCTCGACAGCAATCAGAACAAAATCATCGTCACGTTTCTTGTGATCTTCCAGTTACTTAAATTTAAAACATAATTAGTTAATGATTATCACTCTTATCTTACAAAGAAAACGATAAAAAGAAAAAGAAAGGAATCTATAAATAAATCAGGCTGTTCTCACATTTCAACACTCGCGGACGTAATAGAGTTATGACAAAAATGGCGAAGCTCCCTAAGAAATATCACTTGGTGAACCCGACACGCTTGTTAGCGTCTTCGCTTTATTTATAGCCAGATTTATTTTACGGCCGCGGTCGGATACTGACAAAATCGAATGAAGTGGAAACTTGTGACCAAAACACAATCGTTATGGGGTGAACTCTGCGGCAGGTTGTTAGTGGGAACATAAAGTGCGTAACAAACTAATTTATGATTCTTGAATTATCTAACGATGTTAGTGGGGAGTAGGCGTCAAACTAGTTCATTCAGTCTGTAGTATAAGATGATATGATGATCAAAAGCAAGTATATTTTGGCATTCATAGCGTGGAAATTTAATACACCCCCGAATATTCATGTATACACGTATATACATGTGCAACTGGCCGACTCGACTGGCCTGTTGGTCTAGTCGTTAGTGACCTTCACTGCTAAACCAGTCGCGTGTTCAATTCCCACCCAGGACAAATGTTATGTGATTTTTTTTATAGAAGAGGGGGCAAACGGACAGTCGGTTCACCTGATGGTAAGTGATAGCGACATCCACTGATACCCGCTGCACTGTGTCTGAGTGTAATTTATCTATAATATGGTATCTATTAAGAAATAAATATAATAATAAATAAATTAAGAAATATAAACTCTAAAATATAAACTCGTATAAACTGTATGTTAGTCGTTTGGTTGCCATAGGAACAGGCTCTTCCTAGTTTGGGATCAGATGGCCGTGTGTGAGCTGCCCCAACATATTGTATGTTTAATGCAATCTTTCTTGTAAAATCAAAAATAATAAACCTTTTAAGAATATTGATTTAAATGAAACACTACTTATCATATTCAATTCTACTAGTGGGGATATAAGATAAATTTTATCAATGATAGGTATGTTCACCCTATAATAACTATCTATATAGAATACGAAAGCTATTTATTTTATTTGCAACAATTTCAATAAAAATATTTAAAAATTTAAATCAGTAACAAACAAAACGTGCTCTACCGAAGTTGAATTTTGAAATGTATTTGCCAGCACGAGTATCAATAAAATATGATATTATTGAGAGAAACAACTGCTGTATTTGCGATGATATTTGGTCCGCAGATTCTTATTCTCTTTGTCGTCGCCCTAATCTGCTGGGAGGAACGAAACTCACGTTCAGGGCTAACATTTATTGTTTCTTGATTTTACGCGATCAATTTTATACACCCGTTTTCCCTGCGCTGCATTTCCTATACAGTTGTTTAGGTTGCTATTTTTTTTCAATAAGTAGTAGAGTCATGCTTTTCAGAGCTTTTGTTCATTTCAGAGAAATACCTATCGTCATCTACCTATTTGGGATATTTTATTACTATTTATATATTATACTAGTGGCACCAACAGACGTTGTACTGTACAAAATATTCAATTATAATATATATTTTTCTTTTTTTTTGTTAATTTAAACCATTCTCGAATCAAATCAAAATAAATCAAAATTTTTTATTCAAAATAGTACTAATAGAGTATCTTTTTGAACGTCAATTGAATCTACCACCGGTTCCAAGGTAAGCCCACTGAGAAGAACTCAGTGGAACTAATCTTTTCAAATAATATATATTCTATAACAATTTTAACATCTTATCCTGAAATGCCCGGGAGGAACGCCTTATTCCCAGGGTGTGGTATCTTCCATGACATCTTTTACTTTATAATAGCCTTTACCAAACAAACGCTCTTTAATAACTTTTTTGAATTTTTTTATGAAGAGCTTTGAACGTTTTCTAGGATCCTATTTTAAAATCGTACACAGTTGCTTTTAAAAGAATTGCTTACTTATGAAAGTCTAATCACTGGTACATCTAACCTGTGTCTATTACGTGTATTCCTACTATGAATATCACTTTTCTTACAAAATTCATTTATGTTTTTCCGGACATACAGTAAATTTTCTAAGATGTATTGAGAGGCGACAGTCAGAATTCCTAATTCTTTAAATACACACAAGAAAATTCATCAAGATCGGTCCAGCCGCTTAGGAGGAGTACAGTGACATACACACGTACAGAAGAATTATATATATAAAGATATTTTTGTAGAAGAAACAACAAATCTTATCTTGCAAAAGTATATTTACCAACTTGCATTTCATTTTCCAGAGAGATTTAAACCCTTTTTATTCCCAATAAAACACTTTCGTTGAAAGCAATAATACAAAGGTGATTTAAACTGTAAACGCTATCAGCGAGATTACGGGAGGCGGTAAATAAATGGAACTCTCGAAGAAGGAAGATCCTTACAAATCCTCACTTAATCCCGGGGAAAACGTTTTGAAATCCAGGTTAGTTGTAAATATCAATTACGCAAATACCGGCTTAGGATGTAAATGCGTTATTTAGGTACCGACGTACGATATCTTCAGTGAGGCGGTTCGTAGCGCTTTCGTAGCTGGTTTGTAGACGTTTGATTTTTTCAATTATATATTCTTTCCACCATCTTCGCGTTCATTAGGCTGCAGCAGCGGACAGATAGAAGCTGATGATGATGATATTATTATTTTTTACAATACATAATTAAATCTGGAATAAAATTACAAAAGCAGTGGCCTAAAGTATGGTTTGAAGGTATACGAAAAAAAAGTATGAATTTACTAATTGGTGCAGCATACAGCTGTATCTGGACTGATAATTACTCAATAGCCTTTACTTTTCCTTCCCCACCATGGTTCAGGCCATAACGTGGCGGTGGGGCTTAGTAGCCGAGGGGGCTCTATGTACCCCTCTTATAAGAAGAGGGGACAAAAGAGCAGGGGGCAAGGGGTGAGGAATGGAACCTCACCTCATTCTACTGTCCCGACGTTGGGAGGGGTTGTTTTGTGGTGCGGGACAACCCCTATGTGGAGGTGGCGTCGGTCCCTTGCGGGGCTGTCTAGCCGTCGAGGTGCCCTGTTAGCTTAACAGATCCGGGGCACCTCATCAGGGGCGGCATTGGTGGCAGTGTATATTACCAGCTTTTGGGCGCAGCTAGTCCCATATACCCGCGTGAGAAAAAGATAATCGAGTCCTTTTGAAGAATTTCTTTTATTGTGGTCTAATTAGAGTGAATCCGTAGAACGGACGATAAAGAGACGCAACAAGTAAGCAGAGGATTTTTGTACGAAACATTTTTGTTACTAAAAATATAATATTTTGTGGAGGCATTAAAACATTCCTTTATTTACTTTCAGATTATTTATTGGAAAAAAATCTTTTCGGTTTTTCATAAGAGTGATATTTTATATCTTTATCTTCATATATATATTTCTTGTGTGCGTGTGTATGTCACTGAACTCCTCCTAGACGGCTGGACCGATCTTGATGATTTTTTTTGTGTGTGTTCAAGTGGATTCGACAATCTATTAGAATCACAAAAAAAATTGTACAGGACAACGTCTCTAGGTGCCACTTGTTTAATATATTGCTAACGAAATGAAACTAAAATGTAGTCTGATTCAATTATGAAATCCTAACATGTGGTTATAAGAGGTAGTGCCATGCTGCAGCCGAACTGAACCGGGACGACCGGGGTGGCTCTCACCTCTCGCTCACATAACACCGGCGTCAATTGACAGCTACGCTGTCGCGTTTCGTGCGGTTTGTGAGGTTCCGGTGGCCCATTGAGTGGGGGTAGGGAAAAGCAGGGCAGCGCATCTGCATGGCCTTGGTTGTGCGGATTATATGGGCGTCGGCGCCGTCAGGCTCCGACAGCTCGTTTGTCCCCTGATGACATACATTTTTTTTTGTTTCATATAATATGTTTGTTCAGTTCGGTTTCGCCTATGTTCAGCAGTGGACGGATGATGATATGTTTAGTGTTTCTTGAGGATTTGATATTTTATTTGGGACGTGAAATTCCAAGCCTTATGCTAATAAAATATCGTCACTATTTAAATCAAAATTTCAAAACCAAGAGGATTTTTTTTTCTATTCAAAGATAACAAATACTTCGCAGATTTAAGAGTACATACACGCAATACATAAACGTGACTCGCGCGAGGCCACTATTTCCTTATGAAAAATCGATTTTTTTTCAAGCATTTCAAGTTCCCTGTCCCCAGCGAAATTGAGCAAGAACTTTCTAGAATGCTTCAGTGGAATATGGGGATGGCCAGCAATTTGTTGCTTATATGCACTGTTGAACATGGGCCTCTGACAACATCTGTACGATCTATTGGTACACGTAGCTTATTTGAGACTACAAACGATACAGTCAATACTCCGTAAAATCCGTAGATATGAGTGTTCGCTCTTTTTACCCGTAAAAAAGAGATACGTGTAATTTGCAATGAAAAGTGAAGAAAGCTAATATTTATACAATTATTTAACTATTAACTATCTTACATAAAAAATCATTATAAACATCAATGGATCCGTTGGTGTACCAAACACATTCAAGAGGTAATTTTATTATTAAAGTGAAAACTTCTTTTAACGCGGTACGCATGTATTTAGATGAGATAAAATCTCTGGACTAGCGACACCGTTAGGAGACGCTATTTGACGTT
Organism: Helleia helle; assembly: GCA_963853865.1. NCBI lineage: Eukaryota > Metazoa > Arthropoda > Insecta > Lepidoptera > Lycaenidae > Helleia > Helleia helle. The sequence continues at coordinate 9,581,264 of OY971418.1, read as the reverse complement.
TATATTACGTTCTCTCGGGACTCCGTTAAGAGACGCTATTTGACGTTTATATGACGTTTGATTTATTTATTTAAGATTATGCAATATTTGTTTACATAACCAATCGTCAAACACACTGAAATTTCAATGTCATGCGGCCATTTTGTGCGCCATTTAAATTGTATTTAATATATAGATTGTCATAATCTGTTACAGCCTGTATTATAGGTATTTGAATTTAAATGTTTTGTTTTCACTTCTATTGGCAGTCCCTGTGACTGGTTGGGGGTTTTTTTTATACTAGGTTATTAGCAAAAAAAGAAACAGAATCTTAATTTAAGAAACATAGACACAATGAAACTTCAATTGAGCTGAAATCACGATTCTGGTTAATAGTAAAACTACCAACTCGTCCATACAATTGTGATATCATTGAAAATGGAATAAGTCTCTCAAATAATGCCAACTGAAAAAGGCCAATTGAATGAAGTCCCGCGGGAATTTTTTTGCTGCGGATATAATTTTAATATTCGTGTCGCAATCCCGGAGCCCTGTATCGATTTTGAGACCTCGTTCCAATCTCGCATTGTAATTAATTTCGAGAATTATAATAAGCTTTAGATGTTAGCATGAAGACCTGACGATAAAGTTTTAATAAATTTTCAACAGCATGGGAGTGTGAATGAAGAAAATTGCAGTCAACGATTTTATATTGATAATAATAAGTAACTAAAATGTTCGATTGTACGACATTAGCTACAACTATGCACCAGTTAACTCGTGTGTGAACATTTTTTTCCCGTTTTTCTACATAAAGATACTATAGAATTTGCTGTAAAAATAACTTTTTACAGCAAATTCTATCTATATAGATAGATATAGATAAATATTTGTTATCGCAGGGAAATGCTTATTACGCATGTAGCCAGGACCTTGGGTAGATCCTGACACCATGTGGGACTTGCACCTGGGAGTGCCCCACCCGTAAACTAAAACCATTGCGAGTGCCTTCAGCCGCTTTTGAGGGTCCCAAATCTGGATCACCTCAGCGATAGGCTGGCCCTGGCGAAGGCCAGCCCATCGCGCATAAGGAAGAACTGTTCGACGGCTATTAAGCAGTCCCCACGACGTCGTGCCATACTGATACCCTGAACCCGACACGAGCACAGGGGAATTACTGGAGGCGCATTAAGTAGCACCTCCTAAGCACCCCCGTTGGTCATCCGCGGGGGGAGGCCTCGTCGGCGGTCTCCTGTCTCACCCACTCGTCGGCCTTCTTCTGGGATATTACTACCTCGCAGAAGGAGACCGTCACCTAGCATCGCTGTCATGACGCTCGATCGAGACAAGTCCCCTCCGATGACCGATGTCAGATCGTAGCGCCGCCCGTCTCGGGCACACCTCGAGAGTGTATTGGAAGCTGCTCGATATATTATTGTTATCAATAAAAAATGTCATACATACGCGTGAATTAACGAGCATGAGGCCACAATGAAGACAAAAGACATTTAAAACCGACCCCAAATAAAGGGGACTAATAATGGCTAGGAAAATGGTGATGATGATGACATCGTATGCAAGCTAGTTAGTATAGGCTTTCCTCCAAAAACGCCTTGATCCAGCAATTTATATATTTTACATCAACCAAGCGACTAGATAGCATATATAAGGCGGTCGTCCTACTCGAGGCGAAAAATCTAAATTCTGGGTTTCTTCAATCTTGGCTACTCTAAATAAATTATATTATTTCACCTTAAGATAGTTGAGTTTCCATTTTATATAAGCTTTTACTTTTTAATTTTTAATCTCCGTTTTGTGTTGGTGTTTTTAGGCCCAAAATAAATAGAGTTTAATTATTTGTAAGGTAAATAAAAATTTAATTTATTGTTGCACCTTTTATAATTATTAGTTTATTGTTTTAAGGTAAGCGTCCACATGTCCGCATCGTACGCACAGCAACAAACGTACGTAGTATTTTTTGTATAGAAAGTCACATAAGTGCGTCCACTGATCCGCACCGAAACTACGAAATGTTTGCGAGGTGTATGATACCGACATTTGGACGCTTACCTTTAATAGTAGCAGATATTTTATATGTAGGTTAGTAAGTAGGTTATGGCAAGTCTAAGCCGGTAAAGACACAGGCAACACATAATAATTATAAAACTATGACGCCCCGCTAATGACCCCTTTACGCCTGAGTAATGAAGCGACCTCTGAGACGCGAAACTATTGATTCTTACCAAATTAGTTTCCACACTTTCTCATCTATGGTGTCTGTGCGGCGGCACAAATAAACAAATCAATCTTAACCCTTCGAATGATAAAATACCTTACGAGTTCAGTAATAGGACATATATTCAATTGAACCTGGTGATTAATGGTTGTATCTTGATACGCTTACAGATTAAAATATCCTAGAAAATGAAACAATTTTTACGGATTTTATCGCGGTTTATTAAGATTTTTACAAGCCCGACGTTTCTTAATAAACCGCGATAAAATCCGTAAAAATTGTTTCATTATAATGAGTGAAATTCGCGCAAACATTAGAAAACAATATCCTAGAAAAGTTTGCATAGCAATAAAAATGCGCATTTCGGTCTTCTTTTTACATACATAATATTATTATGTTTGTCACCTTTTCTCGTCAAGTACCTAAGCTTCCAATTAAAAATATTAAAAAAAGGCTTTCATAAAAATTATCACTCATGCATCCTTACTGCAAATGACAGTTAAGGCTGATTTGTAAATCAGCCTGTGTCGCCAAAAGGCTTTAAGTGTTCGTTTGGGCTCGCTAGCTACATAAAAAAGCAGAAGTGCCGAATGTTTTCAATAAAGCTATATGTTATAAGATTGTATGAATTCATTTCAGTACAAACGCAGCAAGAACTTTAAATAAGAAGGCCATAACATCACAGCGTAATGAGACAGTGATAAAATAATTGAAGCTTTCATTATATATTGGTCTGATATAGAGATGTAGAGGTTACTGCTTTGGTCTTTTTGACATTTTCTTTGTCACAATTTACTAGAAGACAAAAATAAATATTATAATGATCATTGTTATTTTTTGATCTTGCAATATGATTTCATCATCATCAGCCTCTATCCATCCACTGCTGAACATGGGCCTCCCACAATGAACGCCAAGACGGCCGATCCCTCGCCACTCGCAGCCAATATGGACAGACCAACGCTAATATTATTTGTCTTCAGTATAATCACAACTCAGCTTTTCTAAAAGCCTGGTACCAAAACTGAAAAAAAACAGAAAATATACCTAATATAATAATAATATCAACCCTTATATGTCCCACTACTGGGCACGTGTCTTCTCCTCGAAATCAGGCGAGGAGGGTTTTGGGCCATAGTTCACCGATGCGCTGGCCCATTGCGGGTTGGTGAACTTCACACACCTTCAAAGACTTTTAATCTCATCAAGCATGCAGGTTTTCTCACGATGTTTGTGAGCAAGCGATGGTCTCATGTTTAGGTGTACGTAGAAATTTAGAAAAACCTGTTTCTAGGCATCACAGGGGATTAGGATCGAACACGGACCTCTCGGTTCTCCCTCAAGAGGCTGAGCCCATACCCACTAAGCCATCGTCACTCACTATAATATATTATACATTGCCAATCTTACATATGGGTATTGTTGGGATAAATAGAATATAGGTATCTTGAGCCAGGTTTTATAGAAACGTGTTTTTGCACAAAAATATAAGATACAAGATTATTGTCATAGATATATTATCCACATAGAGATATATTATCCACATAGAGATATATTATCCACATAGATTTCTTTAATGTACTCAAAGTCGGTCCTCCCCATAAACTATCCATTAATACCCACTGCATCTCATTTATGCGACTGTTAACTTACAATTGACTAAAACGTGTTCTCAATAGCAGATAAAATTAATTTAACATAATATTAAACAAAATTGTAAGCATGTTTATGAATACCTAATGTAATAAGTAAAAACCGTTTCAAACTGATTTTGTAATGTTATTTTTTATGTATTTTTTAATGTTATATATCTATTATATAGAATTTTAATATCTAATATATAAAATTTCCATGTCACAATGTTAGTTACCGTACTCCTCCGAAACGGCTTTACCGATTTTTACCAAATTATATATATATATTTTTACCAAAGTATATGCGTATTCAGTAGGTCTGAGAATCGGCTACTATCTATTTTTCATACCCCTAAGTGATAAGGGTGGTCAACACCTCAAATTTTAAAAGTTAACGCGGGCGAAGCTGCGGGCAACAGCTAGTAGATATATAAAAATAAGATACAAGCCATACAAAGAGTACCTACAGTATATTACGACCGGACTCTTTTTAAGGTTTTTTTCATAAAATAAATGTATTTTAAATATCCAGTCACAAGAAATATTCCAGAATAGTATGATACATATAAAATTACTTACATTAACCGATTCCAGAACATTTTCCCAGTGGATTTCGACCCGCCGAATCAACAGGTACTACAATTCACACCCTTCAATTCTTTATACCTTATTCCCTACACGGAGAGGCCGAATTTCATTAAACATTCCTCAGGGAATAAAACAACCTGTGGAATAACTTTGGATTGCGAACACGTTTCAAGATATACTTCTAACCTCAATTTTACAGGATATCTAAATAAACAGTTCGCTTTCAGAATTCAGAAACGCACAGGTAACAAAAACGGTAAATCACTTTTAGAAGTCTACTTTCGGTAATTTTTGAATTGATCCGAGAAAGGAGTATTTTATTAAGTCGCGATTCATTTATTACAATTTATTGCGAGCGATGAAACAGTGGTGACGTCACGGGGGCTGATATCAAACTAGCCAGAAATGCGTGCCACGCTCCCTCTGTTCTCACTTGAAGCATAATTCTGCAATTTTTTCATTTATTCTTTTAGTTTCTTTTACAATTTATCGCTAGTCTTTTAAATTAATATACTAGCATTAAACTTTTACGCTTACAATACATACTTTAAGATGAAGAATTAATAAAAATGAATGAATGAATATGAAATATTTTAATGTATCTTGGCCTTATGAAATTTAATAAGAATAATGCTGGTTTCTGCGAAAAGCCAACTATTTTATATACTTTAATGTTTTAAATGGAAATCAAGCGTACCTTCGGACTTCATTACTTCTAAGTAATTAATAAGTAATAAGTAGGTAGTAAGTACGTATTGTGATATTACATGACAAGCTATGGAACTAATAGAGCTAACTATAACTAAGGTGGGAGGGAAGCGCTGTGCCGCGCTCCCGGCTGCATGGGAATTTCGAAGAGAAGTGCAGGACAGACTGTTTAATTACTGCCCTCTGTGGCAGATTAAGATTAAGATTAAGATATAATGTCTCAAGATAGGCAACACATAATTTAATTATCTGGGCTAGTTTCAATCGTTAATTTTCATGGGTGACGTCGACCACGTCGACAACATCGGGTGGTACGTCTGCCAGTTTGCCTATACAACTAACATAAAAAAATGTGTATGATTTCTTGGATCCTATAGATATATATTTTAAAATATTATATACTTATAATTTTACAATTTTCAAAAGATACCTTTAATAACATTAGATATATAAGATTTATTGGTAGAACATTGCTGAATCACTCCTTTGATTGATCTTTTATTCCGTCGACGGAATCTTATCGAAATAAATTGTACGCCAGAAAGAAACAACGGTAGAGAGGAAATGTGAACATTGAATAGAGATCAGTGAAAATTTAAAGGAAATTTGGGGAAAATAAATTACACATTACAGGACAATTTGAAATGCGCAAATTTAATGAACATATTATATCATTATCTCAAGCTTGCTTGCTTAATCAACTTAATTTGTATTTTGTATATTACTTGATATTTTTAAAACATACATTGTTAAATTTATGTAAAGTATTAATTATATATATTAATTAATATATTAATTATATATTAAGAGGAAAAAGAAATTAAATGAAAATGAAATGTTTCACTAAATATTTTCTCTTGACTGTATAAGTACGCGATTTTTCATAAAATTCAAAACAGCTTACTTAAATGCTCTAATTTAAATATAGATTATAGTAATAAGATACATAATATATTACCACAAAAATATTTCAAGATAATCAATTATTTTTGCATAGATTCAGTATCTATACTAATTATTTATAATTTCCATAGTACTTTTATTATTTTCGCAAGCCGTAGTAGAATTGCAGTAAAAGTCTTGCGAATGCTCCAGATTCGCAGACAATGCCCCAATTTATATCCAACTCACTTACTAGAACCGGGCGGCGGGCGGCTACTTGCGGTGCGGGAAAATGATGAAAAATATATTTCGCACTACTTAATATAATCACTTCACGCTTGTTTCCTATCATATTATGCTACTCCATTCCGCAAGATAGCTTAGAAAATTATATAAAAAATTGCATTATAAAACCAACTGTTGATTAGATTTACAAATATATTCAGACTAAGGATTATTTCCATTGTCGTTATGTTTGAGAATAAAAAAAAATAATATATTTTTTTATATCATAAGGGGGCAAACGAAAAGTCGGAGCCTTATGATACCGATGCCCATACACATCCGCACAATCGTATATGAAGATGCGTTGCCCTCCTTTTCCCTATCCCCCAATGGGCGACCAGAAACTCACAAACCGCACGAAACGCAACAGCATAGCTGTCACTTGACGCCGGTGTTATGTGAGTGAGAGGTACCACCCTGGTCGTGCCGGCCCTGTTCGGGTGCAATGCAGCATGGCACTACCTCTTACAATCTCTTTATTATCGATCAGGATTTGTAATCTTATATCTTTAAATGAGCAATTCTTGTATATATATATATATATATATATATATATATATATATATATATAATTGGAATCTCGGAATCGGCTCCAACGATTTTCATGAAATTTAGTATGTAGGGGGTTTCGGGGGCGATAAATCGATCTAGCTAGGAATTATTTTTAGAAAATGTCATTTTATTAAAAAAAAAAAAAAAAAAAAACACCATTACCGGTCATCCAGGTACTTTGTTTTTAATTGTAGAGTGTTATTTGTAGAGTTTTTTTTTGAGAGAGAGAGATTTGTAAAAAGCAGTCAGGATTTTGATGTTCCAATTTTTTTTTATTCCACTTTATACGTAGCGAAGCACGTACCGGGCCGCTAGTTTATTAGTATAATTAAACGCCACTTCATAATTAAATTTAATCAGAATTTCCTCGCTTGAATTATATTAATATTAATAATGATTATAATATTAGCTCCGATTTTCTTGTATATATTACATACATTTTTATTTGGATTTTATTCATTCAAGTATGAATTCTCATAATATTATATTTGAATAGGCGAATAAGGCAGCAAACGCACCTGTTAATGATGTAGCGGGTGTCTATGGACGTCGCTTATCGCTTACCACCAGGTGAAACGACTGTCCGTATTTTAGCAAAAAAATCGGTTGTCTGTAAAGTCGGCTTACTGACGATAGTTGAACGTGACAACGTCATAAGAAAATGGAACGCCTCAGAGCATGAGTGCGTGCAACCATCTCCATCAAATTATAAGACGTTGGCACGTCAATAATAACATCATTATCATTACCAATTTGTATTACAGAGTACACCTCGACGTCTTTAATCTTTATTGCTCATAGCTTGTAGCAACCACTACACGTGTAGGTACTTTGATATTGACGATTGTTGTCGAAACCTTTCTTACAAATACGTCGATATATAGAAGAATTTGTATTATTACAATATTTAGTAATGGTACTCTAAACTATCCAAACGAAGACATTCGCCACAGAACTAAGGTTGCCGATATCACGCAAAGAATAAGCTCGTTGAAGCGTCAGTGGGCTGGTCACACATTTAGGAGAACGGATGGCCGATGGGCCAATAATGTTCATGACTGGAGGCCATGTTTAGGTAGACGAAGTGCTAGTCGGCCATTAATCAGGTGGGAAGACGTGTTGGATGCGACTGGCAAGGGATCGGCCGACTTGGCGTTCATTGAGGGAGGCCTATGTTCAGCAGTGGATGGATAGAGGCTGATGATGATGATGACTCTAAACTAACTTAATACGCAATTATCCCCTTTTTTTCTTTTACGCCGGGAAATGCTCTGAGGCATCCCGCCTGGGGAGTGGGTCTCCCCAGGTGGGTATGTGGGACTCGCTGCACCCGAAATATGGTAAATGGACGCAGCTCTACCCACTAAAACCCGTCGAGTGCCACCAGTGCCGCCTTGGTGAGGTGCCCCGGATCTGTTAAGCTAACAGGGCACCTCGACGGCTAGTCAGTCCCACAAGGGACCGACGCCACCTCCACAGAGGGGTTGTCCCGCACCACAGAACAACCCCTAAAAACGTCGGGACAGTACAATGGGGTGAGATTCCCACCCTCACCCCTTCCCCCCGGCTCTTTGTCCCCTCTTCTTATAAGAGGGGTACAAAGAGCCCCCCCGGCTCAATTAGCTTCGCCCAAGGTGCAGCGGCTCACCCTGGGCTACTGAGCCCCACCGCCACGTCAAGGCTTGAACCATGGTGGGGACGCAATTATACCTCTGCTTAAATACATTGTGACGACCAAAATATTTATTATTCTATAAACTTATAACTTAATATATTTCATCCTCATACATCATCCAGCGGTGGGAGAGATGCGCTTGTGACGCGCTCTCGTCGGCGAGGGTACCAACATCCTGCTTACCGCTTTTGTCAGCTTTGCTGTGCTTCTGTGCTTCTGTGCATGCTGTGCTGAACGACAGTAAGTGTAATTACTGGCATCGATACTTTTTTTTTCGGATGGATCTATGCTTACGACCAGAAGGCCCTAATGCTACATCGGATTTGTGTGACCCCATTTGGCTCACTTTTGGTTTGTAAAAGTGGGGGGTTCCCCCCCCCCCCACTTCCCTTCTCCTGGCGTCGGGTTTGACATCGATACTTATCTTACGTCTCAGGATAAGCAACACATTAATAGGTTGTCTGGGATAGTCCCAAGTGAACTTGCTCATGTTCATGGGTGGCACTGACCACTTACTTAGGTCTGCCTCTCAAAGAGAAATAATAATATGTATGGACGCTTTTACACCACGTCAATCTAGTCCCGTGAAGTTCTTGAAGTACTTGTGTTACGGGTATCAGACAACGGAAATATAATAATAATAATAATAATATCTATGGACGCTTTCACACCACGTCAATCTGGTCCCGTGGTAAGTTCTCGAAGGACTTGTGTTACGGGTTCCAGACAACGGAAATATATTTAATACTTTTATACTATACATATATTTAAGATTTTTATTATATAATAATTATATTTAATACCCATCCATGACTCAGGAACACAGAAAATATTTTTGTTCCCTGGCGGGATTCGAACCCGCAACCTCCGGCTGGAGCGCCAACGCGCTTACCACTGAGCCACAGAGGTCGTCAATTAAACTAAATAACAGTGTTTTTACTACTGACTACAAAGAGACAACCCAGGACCGAGATGCCTGGAGACGCATGAGACGGAGGGCCGACCCCAAATAAAATGGGAAAGGGCCAGGCAAAGAACAGTGTTTTTACTATAATTCATATTTAAAAAAAAAACTTTTTAACCTTTTTTACTTTATTAAACAAAGAGTTTTACGTCATAATTAATCATTATGATCCCGTTGACGAATTAATAAAATTAATGTTGTTGCTGTTGAAGCCACTAATAGAAACTACTTATTACATGCACACAAAATTTAATAGTCATCTTAATCTCCCTGTAAAGTAATTAGTTCGAGAAGAAGATTGACCGACGATTATCGTGGTGTGGCCGGTCAATGTTCTGAGTTCCGTTAGGCGTTTACACCTATTGAAAGCGGCCTATTTCCTGCAGTGGTTGGATAAAAGTTGATGATTATGACGATTATATCTAAAAACTCTAAGGTATTTTTCCGTATAACGTTTAGGTAATAGTACAATTTGATTAACATTATTTTCCTATATGACATACATTACAAAAAAGGTCGAACAAAGCCAATTACATTAAAACATGGGACAAAGGGCGAGAGAACAATGGCGGAAGGAGCCCGCGATATGTCTTTCAATGCTTTTAACTTTCCACTGATGGCGCGGAGGGAAAATGGTGACGTCCCGCGACAAATGCCCCGAGTATGGGGAAACGCCGTATCGATAACTTTAGTAAGGATATAATGGATAGAAAAATCGTTTGTAACAAAATAAATAGGATTTAAGTAATCAAAATGTTAAAATATGTTGTGTCATGACTTATTTAATAATGAAAGTTTAACTAATAATGAATGTTTAGATAATCTTGGTGAATGATCTTGTTAAAAGCTTCTTAGGAATCTCAAATTCAGTATAGCGATTAAATGAAGTAATTTTGTGATCTTTATTTATTTAGGGATCCATTTGCATTCTTGTATTCTTTATATCATAGATTCCATTTAGCTGCTTGTGAGTGACTTTATTGCAATCACTGTGATGTACTATACTCAATGATTCTGTATATATTATGTACAAAATAATTATATGACTTTGAAGTAACAGCAGCTTAAACATCAAGCCTAATATAACTTCATTAAAACCAATTATGATATTAAAAGGGTATTTGAAAGACATGAGTCCTTGATGCTATTTATTAATAGATTCTAGTTAGTAGTAACAACAAAAAAACAAGACAATGTCCTATTTTTTGGTTGTTCATTTATAACTATACCGAATCAGCCACTATACTGCCATCATATACGATTGCAAATCTAATATCTGTAAAATTTAATTATTTTAAATTTATCGATATCGCCGCACATCCCTTCTAAAGAAGTGAGACGTAACCAATGGGGTATCACGGCTTGGTTGCACCGCAAACTCATTTTATAAATCGTCCGTCCGTTCGTCCGGAACCACGCGTTAACTCACCCTACTCCAATACACCCCCGTGCACTCTTTTAAAAACTATTTTTTAGATTTGCTTTTTTAGTCGAGTTTATAAAAATGATTGTAAGTTATACAACACTTTTACCTCACACTATTAACTTAAATTAGTTTCTGTCTTTTTTATTGACATTAAACATTTTATGTATATAATGTATTCTTTAAATATTGATTACAATATGATTATTTTACATAATATAATATTTATTTCTTTATTTCATGCAATTATGTTTAAGGAAAATTTTATATTCCAAAGAATTTATCATTACATAACGGATTGGCTTTCTGTATATTGTCATAATACAGGAAAAGTTTATGGAGCACAAAAATATCTTACTCCTATCATTATCATATTTATCAGCCCCTTTCCATCCACTGCTCGATACATCACTCAAACTACATAAGATACCACAGTTAAAATAAAAATCGGTTGTCTGTAAAGTCGGTTTACTGACAATAGTTGAACGTGACAACGTCATAAGAAAATTGAACGCCTCAGAGCGAGGTAACGCCGCATGCGTCATGTTTTTCCGTTCTTGCAGCCGGCTCCATCGAATTATAAGACGTTGTCACGTCAAAATAAAACATTTCCATTAAAACAGCGAAAATAAAATGTAATTTTCATTATATCTGATGACACAACACAAGGCATTCTTTTATATACCGTCCTCCATTCACTTAATAGATAGTATCAAGGCAAAGATCTTAAGTAAATCAAATCGCCCCATGAATGGCGAATGAGGTCGGGGCTTTTCACCGAGTCCTCCTGATGGCTATCACAATGGGCAGGGATCAAGGCAACTTATCTCCAAGAAGGTCCAAAATGTTTCTTAATGCTTATTTAAGTTGCCTTTTTTCGATATAATTTTTTCCCATCTCTACATTATGAGCGTCTAGACTACGATAATCCACTTCAAACCAACTTGATACATTCATAAATAAGTTTCACTGGAAACTTAAATACGTGTCAGATTTATGATGGATATAAAATTCTTTGAGACTAATTAGTATATTTTAGACTAGATTGTATTATTGTTGTTTATTGCGTTAGAACGTATAAGTGTTGACTCTTAATTTCTAATCCTAACAAGAATACAACTTCAACAAGAATCAAACTTCTAAGAGTCAATACAGCAGATGATGAGAAAAAAATGATGATAACTATATCAAATAATAATTTCACCGAGGCCTATATTGTATGACAGTGAATTATAATAATGAATCTGTATATTTATGTGTATCTAACAAATCTGCTAATGGTGACAAAACCTATTAAGCATTCAACGCAATATTTTACGGTAGCAATTCATTCATAATTATAAAAGCCGTATACCCTACATTATGCTCCCTTAAACCGCGGGCAATAAAATTCAACATAAAAATAAAGATTCGTCAGATGTAATTTACATTTTTACGATTGGTAAGCATTCAATAAAAGCGAATGCAAACAACCTCGCAATCTTGCAAATCTGTGAAGTCTCCGTGAAACCATATAAAACCCTTTGGAGATGGGCGAAGCATTTCACTGTAACTGCAGGTTTTGAAAAACAACAATACCTCTCTAATCATACCTATGTATGAGGATACGCAATATCCTTTAAAAGTGCGCCATAGACTGCGTAGGATATAGAAGTGACTATAATTTGATAGATATTGTATTATGATTTTTGACATTCATAAAAACTTATAATAACTTGAATGAATTTAGTAAGACTTATGAAATAAAGATTAGAAAATTAGTTTTTAAAATACATAAATAAAATGTATGATCGAACATGAACAAATGATACGCAATACGTTATACATCAGATTGAATAAAAAACTGGATGAACAATCATTCATTTATTTCCATTATTGTTAATATTATATAATAATAAATACTTCCTATACATACATAGATGATAATAATAATACGAGTCCTAACGTGTGTGCCCTTAAATCTGTTCATTTTTCACTTTACAGTGTCGTTCTTGATCAAAGCCAAAATCAAGGACACCAAATCAACATTGGAGTAAAAATAAAACAATAAAACTTACAAATGAGTGAGCATACCTAACTCCTTATAAGTTATAGTAGTTATAAAGAACTCTGTGATAACTTATAAAATACATTAGACCTCAAACATATTATATTCGTAACATTCGGTAGCACTTGTTGTACTTTAAAAGCTCTACGCACGAACCCCTCTTCGCTTAAGAGCCACGCTATTTTCATGTTTTGGGACTACAAATGGGAATCCATTTAAATACTGAGCCAACATTTCAATAAGATTTTACATATTACAAGACATTCAATATATCCTTCATTTAGGGTAGTTTATAATCAGCATACACCTTGAAAATGTATACGTCTGCCGGATGAACTGCCACGAAACTTCCAAATTCTAGAAGAATATTAATTATTAGTGTGTTACTGTAAAATAAAAATAAAACTGTATATTAAAAAAGATACACGACAAACATCCTGACAAAGTAATAATAAATTTAAAGAATATTTATAATTATAGTTTTTATTGAATATTAATTCAATATTTCTATTTATCTTCATTGAAAGAAACTCGTATTAGTATTCGATATAGAACTAGTTAAATCAAGCTGTATACGTTTTAGATATAATTCGCCTTTGAGGACTAGATGTAGAACTTCCTTAGATGTTAAGGCTTCTCTTTGAGTTGAGGGGCTTACATGGAATGGATTCGATTGTACCAGCGATACACTTATTTGTTTGCTGATCGACTCGTGAGCGTGGGGTGCAGCTGAAACACAATTTAGGGGGGAATGCGACACGCAGACGGCGTAATAAACTTTTGCATGTTTTATTTTATTGCTGTTAAGTAAGTCACTTGATGTACACGAAGATAAATGTATAATGTAACTTAAGATAGGAACGAAAATATGATTCATAGATGATAAGCGGTCAATGGCGTTTTTGTATGTTTTTAATACAAAGTATTAAAGGCCATAATACAAGCCTTTCTGGTACTTATTCCAGGAACACACGATGTTTAACGTGAGAAATTATCAGGTGGGTTGTCCAGCGGGCGCACTGCAAAAGGCAATCCTCTCACCAGTAAAACACTATTAATTCATTATTGATAACCACTAATCATTATTATAAAGTGCTCGTTCTATTCCTGTTATAGGTAAAATAGCATCTACAAAACAACTAGTTTCACAATATTTGAAGTTCAACTAGCACCACCATATGCTGGAATGTACAACAAACGCTTTTAATTTTGGAAATGGAAATCCCAATCCATAGATAATTCCAAAATTCGTTAATATACATGTAACTAGTTTCTTACAACTCTTAATTATAAACAGACATAATTATCAAAGAAAGATGATTATTAGTAAAAAAAATATCACACATAGTTATAGCATATTTTTACGATCATCGGAAAAGCTAACACATCACGAACAAAACTCCCTTACAGTACAGAATATGTCGTCGCGTCGCAGGAAGCTCCCGTTGACAAAGGGTTGGCAGCTGATTGCTTAATGGACAGTGAAGGCTGATATGGAAGCGTGATAAATCACCACCGTGATTACCGAGCCATTATCTCAAATCCAATCTCGGGGGCGACAACTTACCGCTGAAAACTTTTGATGACGTTATTAGAAAGAGCACTCTAAGATCCTGGTTTTAATTTGATTATAAGAAACATGATACAAAAGTTTCCTTTTTAAAAAAATGGGATACCATAAATGAATGATATTATCTTAAAATAAAAATAACTTTAACAAAGTGATAAGTAATCACTAACAAACACTTGAAAAGCGGACTTTGACGGATTAAAGCAACATATTAAAAAATTGAGATGAGCTATTACAAGTAACGTTGGCACTGTCCTGCTTTTTCCACCTTTTATAGCATTATCAAATATCTCAGCTGACGCTATATAGACCGTAGAGAATAGAGAGGAGAAATAAATATTTACCTGACATTTGATAATATTTATTATTCTAAGAGCATCATTAACAATTGATGCATAATATTCAAGTTCCTGCTAAATGACTCCCCGAAAATGTAATAATAAAGTTAGGGGTACAACAATTGACATGCATTAAAGGTATTTCCGATAGCGTTTGGGTGGTTTAGGCGGTTTGGGCGGCAATGTCGTTACCGTCCGGAAATTCAATCGACTTGGAACGTCTCCCTGCAAAATAGCGACACTTGACCTAAATTGTTATTTAAAATTTCTAATGATTTGCCTTTTATTAGGTTTGAATATTTTAAACGTTTAAGCTGTTAGTTATAATATCTAAAACATTTTCTGCAAAATAATAATTTATTTATTTATAATATTCAGCTGTTGCTTACCACCGTTACCGCCCTGTGGGCTCTGGAAGTTGAATCTAAAATTCTAAACAGTACCTGCTGTAATTTAGTATTTTTTTTATCGCGCTAATTTTCCATGAGTAGTTTCATTTAGATGAGACGTAACTAACTTACAGACTACGCTAACAGAGGTAGCAAGAATAAAATATGTCGATTTGATGATCAACGTAGGACCGGGATAACGTACCATGTAATTTGTAGGACAATATAACTGTTAAATTATATAATTAATATTAACTAAGTAAAAGAAAAAAATAGCTGGTTAGTAATCATTTTTGATCATCTTTTGATCGACATATTTTGCCCTTGCTACGTCTGTTAGCTACCACAATCGAGAATTTTTACAGGAAATTGTTGGGCGTCTCATCAAAATGAAGCTACTCACGGAAAATTAGCTTGATAGTGATCTAGTGCAAAAATGGAATAAAAAAATAAAAAAATTGAGTAAGAAATATTGGAAAAACTGCTACTTAAGCAGCTTAAACTTAAGCTTCGATATTATTTTTTATGTAAGAATATAACTCAAAATGTTGAATCAAAGTCAACAAACACTCAATATTATCATGGGTCATGTCTATCTAGTCCTACACATGTAATTATGCCTTCAATTCTTCCCCTATAAACTCCAAACCTCTTTATTATTAAAAATACAATTTCATATGTCCTGTATCGTAAAAAAACTTACTTGTAGTCTGTAAAGTCGGTTTACGGGCGATAATTTTACGTGATAACGTCATAATGCGTCACAAGTCGAATGCTTAGGCCGATTGTGCCTCTTTATCGTTAATTCTGCGCTCTCGCTTGCACACTTGGCTCAGGTGGAACGAGACACTTTTTCGTGCGTCCAGCTGATGTTCATTCATTTATAAGACGTTAACACGTCATAAGAAAATTACCATTATTAAGAACTAGCTGTTGCCTGTAGCTTCGCCCGCGTTACTCAACTCCTTTATGTCACAGCGTGATGTTCTATAGCCTATAGCCTTCCTCGATAAATGGGTTTTTTTTATGTTAGTTGGATAGGCAAACTGGCAAACGTACCACCTGATGGTAAGTGGTCGACGTCGCCCATGAACATAATAGTAGTATACCTGGAACGAGCCCAGGCAACTTATTTATGTGTTGCCTATCCTGAGACATAAGATGTTAAGTCTCGGTGCCAGTAATTACACTGCCTGTCTTGCCCTTCTCTCCGAAACACAGCAAAGCTGTTTCATGGGAGAAACAAGCAAGATGGTGGTACCCATGCAGCCAGGAGCGCGGCACAGCGCTTCCCTCCCACCGGTCTGTCTAACACTGAAAGAATTTTTCAAATCGGACCAGTAGTTCCTGAGATTAGCGCGTTCAAACAAACAAACAAACTCTTCAGCTTTATAATATTAGTATAGATTACGTAAATAACACCGAAACGTATTTGCATATGTTAAATATTTACGGGTACAAAAGATATTGGCCTTAATATTTTTCACGCCTAGTTGTACTTATACTCAAAGATAAAAAGAACGAGCAAATTACAGTGACTCAGCGCTTACAAGTGCTCCAAACGTGGCGGAAGCCGACTCGAGTGTCTCTAACTCCGTCATGATCGCGTCTCTCGGCGCTGATCAATAAGTCTTGGGAAGTCAAATATTTGCACAGAAAGAACATTAGAGATGGCGGACAAAGCTGACAGTATAGCTATGCACAGACAGATGTTGCTACAGGGACGATTTATATTGAATATTATATGTTCATGATGAGCGGATGTTCTGTAATGTTAGAAACAATTAATTGTTACATATCTTCATAAGAAAATATTATAGTCTTCACATCAACAACAATATCATAATACTCCACGTTCATATGAAGTATATTCCCTAATTAACAAATAAGAGAGCACTACTAACTGTGATAATAAGATCTAGACATTTAAATGAATAATTCCTAAACTTGTCAGCGTTATGTTGTTGTTATATCCTCCTCATTTACATTTATCATTACCGTTAATAAAATAACTTGCAATAAAAAGAGAAACTTGTTAGAAAATTGTATAGCATATTTAAATACTTACACCTAATTGTTGCCTTCGAGACTTCTATGGAATACCACACTGGGCTTCCTTTTGTATTACTAACAAAACATTATTTTGCCATTAAATAAATTTATTATTCACTAGTAACCCGGGCAGGCCCTCGGAACAATAACTAAAGCAGTTATTGTTCCGAGGGCAGGCCTTGTCCTGTCACGTATAACAGCGCCATCTATACATAACGTTTGTAATGTAAGAAAAAGACTGCTGAAACAAATGATTTGGCATGTTTCTCATGGATTAAAACTAACATTTTCCGTGGAATAAAACTAACATTGACCTTTCAAAACGCGCAGAAATAAAAATAGGCAGGCGCCAATACGTCTCCCCGCTGTCTGGCGCCAGACGCCTATCTCGAGACCCAAATAAGTCAGATCGCTATAAATGTCCGCTAATAATATAAAAGAAACATTTTATGAGTTGTTGGCTTCTGCAAAAGTATAGCAATATAGAGCTATAAATAATAGAAGGGGAATAGTTTTTTGAAAATCAGAAATCCTGATCAGATTATTTTTTATAAAATTACGGTATATAATATATTCAATAATTTATTGAATATTATACAACTATTTACTGCTAATCCAAATTTTTAAGAGGTAGTGCCATGCTGCTTTGTGGCCGAATTGGGCCGGCACGACCACGATGGTACCTATCGCTCACATAACACCGGCATCAAGTGACAGCTATGCTGTCGTGTTTCGTGTGGCTTGTTAGTTTCCGGTGGCCTATTGGGGGGGATAGGGAAAAGGAGGGCAACGCATCTGCATAATGTTATAAATTTGATAATGTAACACCATATTTTTTTTAAAGTTTGGAAAATGTAAAAGTGCACGCCTCATAATCTCATTTCCTACAACAAAATTGATTATAATGAAACAATTTTTACGGATTTTATCGCTTTTTAACCGACTTCAAAAAGGAGGAGGTTATCAATTCGTCGGAATCTTTTTTTTATGTATGTTAGTTACCTGATTACTCGAAGATGGCTAGACCGATTTGAAAAATTCTTTTTTTGTTCTAAAGGGTATACTTCCCAAATGGTCCCCTGATAAGGAAACCAGGATCTGATGATGGCATCCCAGAGGAATCGAGGGGAACTTTCGAAAATCGTAGGGGCGTCTAGTGCGTTTGATATGTATGAATGTATGAAGTGTTTTGAAGGACTACAAATTAATGAAGGTCTGGAGTCGATCTGATGCTGGAGCTGAAAGACAATCGAGGGAACTCCTCAACGATTTACATCAGTAACCTTGTGTTTGGGCTTAATTAATTTGTAATGATGAGAACTTTACACCTAGATGGGTTGTGACTGTCATTAGGGGTCTGATGATGAAGACAAAGGACAGTTAAGGGAACTCCTCAACAGTTTACAGTAGCTACCTTGTGTTTGGACTTAATTAATTTAAATTGATGAGAACTTTGTACCCATATGGGTTATAAGCGCCATTACAGGTGTGATGATGGAGACCATACACAGTCGAGGGGAATCCTCGACGATTTACAGCTTTAATTGGGCTTACTTCATACGGTAAATAATATTATGCCAAAATTATGTAATTTTATTACTTGTCGTTGTTAAATGAACAAAAAACAACTGTGGCTTGGAAGCGCATCATAGTTTTTCAAAGACATCATAATATCCATTCTATATCTATAATATATTGGTGATGTTCTATACCTATATATAATGGAATTATTTAACGAATAGCAGCAAATCTGCCGTGATTGCTTTCAATTACATGTATATAAAGTTTTACACAATTCCATTTCGGTTTTTTCATTTGTTATGTAATGAATTAAACCCTTTCTACGGGGTTTTTCTTATTATAAGTCTGAGCAACGCGTTTAATTATAGTTCTACCCATATTTCAGACAAATAAAATCAGTTATCAAATTTTGCAATCACTAAAAATTAAGAAATAAAAATTTTTTAAACAAAAATTAAAACCGACTTCAAATTAAAAAAAAAAACTAAAAATTAATAAAATAATTTCCCTAAATTTTGTGCCTACAATTTATAATCAACTTTTTCTTCTACTAATATACAATCTTTGCGTTTACCACGTCATTATTGTTACTTTTGAAGCCGGTGTTGTATTTGTTGATGTACCTACCTCCCTAGTCCCTACCTACTTTGGCTGACACCGACTTCAAAAGTAACAATAATGACGTGGTGGTGGTGGAAGATTGCATTAATATTGTATAAAGAAAGCTAAGAGAGAATGACATGCTTTAAAACATTGCATAGCCAGATGGCTACATGTTGTGGAATAACCAGTTCTACCAGCAAGTAGATGGCGTAGCGATGGGCTCACCAGTATCCCCCGTTGTTGCCGACATATTCATGGAGGACTTCGAGAAGACTGCTCTGCATACCTCACCAATAACACCCAGGTTCTACAAGCGGTATGTAGATGATACTTTCACAATATTGCCATCTGATAAAGTAACCATATTCTTAAACCATCTCAATTCCATCAATACTAAAATTCAATTCACAATGGAATTGGAGGCAAATAATTCTTTAGCTTTCTTATATGTATTAGTTATCCGTAATTCCAATAACACCTTAAGCCACACAGTGTATAGGAAACATACCCATACGTGGTACGCTACCGTGGGTAAATCTTTGTTACAGAGAGCACAAGGGATCTGTGATGAGCAGCACCTGGAGACCGAACTTCAACATGTCCAGCAAGTACTGCGTGACAACAAGCTTCGGGTACCGCGTCTCCGTCACAGTGAACGTGTGAAACCAGCCACCGTCGAGCGCGTACCTGCTGTGCTACCATTTATGAAAGGCGTCACTGACAAGATTGGCTTCATCCTAAAGCGAGCTTCTATAAAAACTTATTTCAAGCCGCCTAAAAAGATAGGTCAATTCTTACCATCGGTCAAGTGTCATATACCCTTACAAGATGCAGGAGTATACAAGCTTGATTGTGATTGTGGCCTCTCTTATATAGGCCAAACCAAAAGATCAATTAAAACTCGCGTTAAAGAACATATAGCTGACTTAAAACACCGTCGCTACACTAAGTCTGCAATCTGTGAACTTAGTCTAGACAAAGCTCGCCATTATATCAGATTTGATAGACCACAGATACTCGCAAAATAACACCGATTCCAACCAAGGATGATCCGCGAGGCTATTGAAATTAAAAAACATCCAAATTTCAATAGAGAAGATGGCTGGCTCTTACCACCTGCTTGGGATCCCATTATTAAAATAATTAAATCAAAAAACAAGCAAATATGCCACAGGTTAAAGATACAGTTAGCACTTTCTGCGTAGAGAGGAATTATTAATATAATGATGTATCATAGGGTAGTTCGAATAACTTTGTAACGTTAGGACATCTGTCACCTCAGTCCTCCCGTGACCATGGTTGCTGTAAAGTATCCGAAACGTCGGGCTTGTAAAAATCTTAATAAACCGCGATAAAATTCGTAAAAATTGTTTCATTTTATTGTGTGAAATTCACGCAAACATTAGAAAACAATAAACAAATTTGATTATTGGTAAAAGCCTATCAGTTGTTTGGATAAATGAAATAGTCTGATATTTTTGTAAAATACACAGTCGTATCTTTGTTTTTATTTTTTTCAATTAATAATTAAACGCCAGGGAATTGAACACTCATATTAAATAAGAATCTCGACGCAAGGTTACTTTAGAATACTTTAGATCATTAAAAAAATCGGTTGTCTGTAAAGTCGGTTTACTGACGTAGTTGAACGTGTATACGTCATAAGAAAATGGAACGCCTCACATCGATGTAACGCCGCATGCGTGATCTTTTTTCGTTCGTGCAGCCGGCTCCATCGAATTATAAGACGTTGTCACGTCAAAAATATTCCGACGAATTGATAACCTCCTCCTTTTTGCAGTCGGTTAAAAATAGCATTTAGAGTGAAACTTTGCTATTTAACAGTCATTTGACGTATTATTTAAAAATCAGTAAAAATATAGATTCCACAATCCCGTAACAGATATAACTAATTAAATATATTTCAATTGCTGTTCTGTGAAATCTTTTCGTATTTATTTGTTTCAAGTAGCACGGGTAAGAAAAGTTACAAAATATTAATAATTTACTAGCATCGATCAAATATTCCTTTGTTAAAACATGAATTTGGATACAAGTTTTAATTACAAAAGTCACAATTTAATTAAAAAATGTATAGTCATTAATGAGGGAGTGTAATTTTAGACTGGTCCTTTGAAGTGGGATTAATGCCAGCATCGGGACCGCCCTCTGTTGACGACCACCGCAAATTAAATCCCTGTCCTTTAGCGGGTTCTCATTATATGTATTAATTAATTGCACATCGGTATAGAACCTTCTACAACAGTATTATGTAAAAGGACTGCTGTAGAGCAATCCCGCCTGCAAATTTCATGCAAATGATTTAAATACATAACCATCTGCTGTAACTGTTTCGTTAGTTCTGGTACCTTAATAATCCCTACCATGGTTCAGGCCGTGACGTGGCGGTGGGGCTCAGTAGCCTAGGGTGAGCCTAACACCTTGGGCGTAGCTAATTGAGCCGAGGTGGCGCTTTGTACCCCTCTTATAAGAAGAGGGGACAAAAGAGCAGGAGGGCACGGGAGGCAGGGGGCGAGAATGGGAGCCTCACCCCATTGTACTGTCCCGAAGTTGGGAGAAGTTGTTGAAGAAAAAAAAAGGATGATTATACTTATTATAAATAACTGAATTATTAGCCATTTTAATTTTAATTTATTTTGCGACGTGAACGACGATTGTCTAGTCGGTATGGGCTCGGTCTCTTGAGTGAGAGGTCCGGGAGAGGTTCGACCCTGACCCCTGTGGTGCCTTGAAATGGGTTTTTCTAAATTTCTAAATTGTACCTGAACACTAGACCATCGCTTGCTCAGCGGTAAAGGAAAATATCGTCGGAAAACCTTCATGTCTGATGAGATTAAAAGTATTTGAAGTTGTGGAAGTTCACTAAACCGGATTGGGCCAGCGCATCGGTGAACCATAGTTCTCCCTCCTAGCTCGATTTCGAGGAGAAGACCCGTGCCCAGCAGTGGGACATATAAGGGTTGTTATTACTATTAATTTAGTTTTTACCCAAATTAAAGTAACACTATAAGGTACATAAGGTAGGTTTACCTAATAACCAAATTTTGAGATTTGAAATTGTCATATATATGCATAATTATAATATGCTTTAGCAGTTTTAATGCATATTATATGAATTGAGAATTAGAAGAATAAGATTAAGAAGATTATTATAACTGTGTGTGTAAAGGATATTTTTAAAAAATCTTGAAAGCAAATAAAATTAGTTTAATTCATTTACAGTGGCTCTATTACCATAATATTGCGGTAATGAGTGAGAATTTGGGGCATGAATGTAACCGATAGCCGAATCTCTCGAGATCGATGTCGGGAGTCGGTCTGTCTGTCCGTCGGGACGGCGCGGCGCCGCCACTGGCGCCGAGGGGACGCACCAATAAATTTCATAAACAACCGAATCAGATGGTTTATTTTTCTTAGGTACGATCTTTGTTTGGATACATGTTTTTCATAAAGACTTAAGAACGGAAATTCTAACATATGTGATCCACCCTGCCTGCAGCAGTCCTATTAATAATAATGTCTATGTACGTCACGTCAATCTGGTCACGTGGTAAGTTGTGGAAGAACTTGTGCTACGGGTACCAGACAAAATAAAATAGTAAATATATTTAATACTTTTATTCTATACATATATTTAAGTTATTTATAAATAATTATAATTATAATAAATATATTTAAGTTTTTTATAAATTTATAAATTGTAATACACATACCTATCTAATACACATCCTTGACCCAGAAACACAGATAACTTTTTGTTCCCTGGCGGGATTCAAACCCGCTAGCTCCGGCTTGAGACCAACGCGCTAACCATTGAGCCACAGAGGTCGTCGTCAGTATAAAGTTAAGTTAAGTTAAGTTTCACTAGATTTAAAAACATTAAAAAATATTATTACATTTTAGTGAGTAATAAAAAATAAGCTATAATAGTATTAGAGAAATTATTATAGTAGATAGTGATGTAAAAATAATAAGAATATATCTATATATATATATATATATATATATATATATATATATATTATAAGTTGTCCATATTAAAGCTTTTTATTTTCGATTTAACAAAAACAATGAATAATAGGTATATAGACTAGTCATTTTAATTATTTAAGACAACATTATACTGAGAAAAATAATTTAATAGTTTAAAATATCTATTAGTCTAGTTCGTATCATTTAGAGTTCCGTACCAAATAAAATATGGATTGATATAATTTTAGTATGAGAGACAAACTTTCCAAAATATTCTATTTATTTACATGGGCTAAAGGCGAAAAGATTTTTTTCTGAAAATAATTTAATATTTAATTCAAAATGTCTCAATTATTTTTTACTAATATTTTTACATTCCCAACTTTTTAGATCAACAATCACTGGACTTATATTTCCGTCCTAATTTCATATATGTTGTTGTTTTAAGGACCCCTAAAACTCATCAATACTTATTAATTATTATATTACGATAACGTAGAAGTAAAATATTATGCTTGGTTTTGTAAGTTCGTTTACTTACCTGTAACGATTAGTAGCTACTAATCGTTACAGGTAAGTATATATAATTCAAAGCATCATCTACATCGCGCCTCGGAAAATTAAAAATCTTAACAAATCGTGAAAAAATTAATTAAAATAAGTATGGTAGTGATATTTTAGCCTTAGATAAGCTTGCCTTTTTTCAAATCTGCAGGCAACAGACAGATCACCTCAGTGACAGGCTGGTCCCGGCGAAGGCCAGACAGACAGAGAAGTTCGTCTGATCGTTTGCCCATCCAACTATCATTAAAAAAGATAGCATCGAGACTTGCTTCTCAGGATAGGCAATATTCACAGAAATAGTAATATTACTATTTCTGTGAATATTGGCAATATTATTTTATACCGCGCAATATTTAACTTAAACTTAACGTAAACTGTTAATGTTCATGGTCGACACCGACCACTTACCATCAGGTGCCTGTCCGTTTGTCAATTAATGTAAAAAAAATACAAAACGGAACAAAATCACACAAAAAATACGAGAAACTATAACAAAATAATATAAAACAAATATTTCCAACGTCGCTTTCTATTGAATCTTGCAAGTCGTTAATGAAGCAAATATTAATTTGTAATGCATGCAATCCTCTAAACATCTTGACGCTGGCGCTGGCAAGCCCCGCGTCTAATTGGCCGCCCGACCACAAAAGGAGCCACTCGCTCATTAAATTCAACAGCCCCGAGGTATCGCCGCTAATTTGAAGAGAAATGTTACACCGACTGTCAAACGGTGATTTCTATGGGTGATCGGGAACATGATGTACATTTGAAAAGGTACGTTTCATTGAAATTAAATTAATAAATTAATAACTTCCCTTTGACTTATTATAAACTTGATTTTTTTTCCTCTGATATTATGTAGAATGTGGATTTAATGATAGGAAGCGTTTACGTAGAGGAAATGTCCCCACCATGGTTCAGGCCTTGTCGTGGCGGTGGGGCTCAGTAACCTAGGGTGAGCCGCTGCACCTTGGGCGAAGCTAATTGGGCCGAGGGGGCTCTTTGTACCCCTCTTATAAGAAGAGGGGGCAAGGGGCGAGTATGGGAACCTCACCCCATTGAGCTGTCCCGACGTTGGGAGGGGTTGTTATGTGGTGCGGGACAACTCCTCTGTGGAGGTGGCGTCGGACCCTTGCGGGACTGACTAGCCGTCGAGATGCCCTGTTTGTTTACTATATCTGGGGCACCTCACCAAAGACGGCATTGGTGGCACTCGCCGGGTTTTAGTGGGTATAGCTGCGTCCACTTACCAGCTTTCGGGCGCAGCGAGTCCCACATACCCGCGTGGGGAGACCCACTCCCCCGCGGGATGCCTCACAGCATTTCCCGGCGTTAAAGAAAAAAAAAAGGAAATGTTGGTCGGCCATTAACTAGGTAAGAAGATGATCCCCACCATGGTACATGCCTTATCGTGGCGGTGGGGCTCAGTAGCCTAGGTGGATACAGCACCTTGGACGAAGCCAATTGAACCGAGGGAGCTGCTCTTTGTACCCCTCTTATAGGAAGATGTGACAAGAGACCAGGGGGAGACAAGGAGTGAGGATGGGAGGGGTTGTTCTGTGGTGCGGGACAACCCCTCAATGGAGTTGGCGTTGGTCCCTTGGGACTGACTGGTCGTCGAGGTGCCTTGTAGCTCAACAGATCCGGGGCACCTCACCAAATGTGGCTTTGGTGGCACTCGCCGGGTTTTAGTGTGTAGAGCTGCGCCCACCTTGGATGGACTACCTATGCAACAAAGAACATCCACGTTCTTTGTTGCATAGGTACTATATCCTACATATTTCAACAGCTTTGCTGTATTACTTACATTAAGGCTTCACCATAAAGCAAGCAGCATTGACAAAGTCTAGTCATATACTTATTTCTCCAATCTCAAAACGATCAGAACTTATAAATCAGCCTTACATCGAGCATGTAACCGGATAGATTAGTAATGTGAGTCATACAATTCCGATACTGGTCAGTGATTTGTCACTAACGTAATAGCAATTCAATCAACCAGTGATCTGTGAGTAAGTCCCATCGGCCAATCATCCATCAGTGGCCATCAGTCGGCCTATCAGAGCGCAGAATCGGCGCAGCGTCGCAGCATAAATTAGGCGGAATTTGTTATCATACAAAACACATAACATTACCGCTCTATTTCGGTCATATTCTCGATGTGTCCATAACCGTTATGTTGTTTAAATATTTAACTTAATGTTATAAAATCAGTTAATACAATCCAGAATTAACCTCTCTCGTTGCAAAGTCATACTATTATTTTACCACTATTTCTGCTCAAAAACCTAAGGTTAAATGTATAACCAATATGTTTCTAATAAAATGGTTATTTTCATTACTAAAATTATTTATAAGGTGACGTTATAAAGATTTGTCGCGAGACTCGTGAATAAGAATTATTGTGAATAACTTCGTAACGTTAGGACGTATGAAACCTCAGTCCTGACCATGCTTTGTGACCATGGTTGCTGTAAAGTATCCGAAACGTCGGGCTTGTAAAAAACTCAATAGGCCGCGATAAAATTAGTACAAGCTATATCAATATATAATATTTCTTAATCAACTTTAGATGAAAAAAAATGTGATGACTTTCTAATTGTCCATTGTGTTATATTCTTGATGAGGGGTAAAATAAAACAAAGTGGCAGACAGCAATTAATTTGGGGATCCGTTGTGCAGGCTCCTGGACCAATCCGGTAATTGTCGCTGGCAATATTCAAATGGCGGAAACAATTAGCGTGAGTGCTGTATACGTATTTAGCATTTTACACTTGGGGTGGCTAGCGCAAATGCTGACAAATGATTTTTTAAATTATCATTTTTTGTCTATGTTAAAGCTTGTTAGCTTTTCGCCAATGTCAATGGAATAAATTATGCAAAAATATTCTTTATTTGGTAAAAACATGACTGATATTTAGAGCTTTAGTAAGGCGAGGCCATACAAACGCTATTTTGTGAGTCGTTAGTAGCGTATACTGAGTACCGCAATTTACGTCTAACTGAAATTAAGCTGCCCGACGGACAGAGGTTACAAAATCAAAAGATCTTTATTTCGTAGGCAACAACTTGTACACTTGACTTCATCATATAAAACCTTAAGAACCTTAACATCAGTTGCAATCTGTAAAACTAGCTGACGCTTGCCTCGCTCTCTCTCGCTCCCCGAGGGCAATTCGGTTTATATATGCGCATGAGTCAGCAGACACTTAAGTAAGACAGAACAGAGGCCTCAGACAAAGTAACATTAGAAAAACGATAACGAAGTTCGAAAAGAATAAAATGTATGGGATTGACATAAGCCGTCATCAATTATGTCACTCGTTATCGTTATCGCAAGTTGGTAGACAATGTTAAAATTCGTAACAAAATCATAAACTGTCAATTGGTTATCGAACACTTATGTCAAACTTATGTTATTTTATTATTGATATTGATTCGTTATACGTGGCCGTGGGCCATGGAGGGCAATATTTTCACATTTTTTATGAGTTATAGTGTGTATGAGGTCTATTTACATAGAAATTAATTTTAATTTTTTGGTCCGATTTGACACTTCTTGTCGAACTTTGTTGACACTTGACAGTTGTTGTCGTTGCACTGTCACATGATCAATCAAAGATCGTGACAGTGCAACGACAACAACTAAAAAGAACTAGGAGGTCTTCTGAGATCCAAAGCAGTGTGGATGTGAAGACCAGAATAAAAATAAATTAATTAATTAACAAACCGAACCATAACTTGCGAATTCTAAATCTAACAGATCTTCTTACGGTTTTAAGTTAAATTGCTGTATCACAAATAAGTGGTAAAGGATAACATCAAATAAATTTTTCCTTATTTATTAGAGAAACACTCAAAATTACAATTAATACACGCGAAGCTCGTATTTAAAGTAATGGCCTGGCAGACCTAGCTTGTCCAAAACTAACTCTTTCTCAAGTTAGATCAAACTGATTACGGTGTGCAAAAACTGATTAAATGGATTGAACAAGGCGATTATCGCGAATCAAATCTTAATACTTCAATATAAGTATAAAAAAATCATTAAAGTTTGTATGACTATACGATATCAAAAAGTAATCCCTATATTCCATATTATATGTATATGTTAAATATTAAGTCCCATAATTGACGGGACGCTCCCCCAGAGTGCTCCAAATCTCTTTTGTGTACAACGATAACGGTACAAAGCCTACTAATGTCTTTTAAGGACTTAGTGATTTAAACGGACTAAATAATGAACGGGCTACCCTTTCGCAACACTATTTATGCTTTTAAAACTTAAGACAGATAGAAATATGTCTAAAATTGCGATGGATTCACTGGATGGATTATTCTTTTTAACCGACTTAAAAAGGAGGAAGTTCTCAATTCGTAGGAATCTTTTTTTTTATATAAACGTTTATTTACGATTTACTTGAAATTTACGCAAATGATATTTAAGTCCCTCATGAAAAATAACATGCTAATAAACTAAATGGTTATATATTTTTTTAAATTAAATTACAACAGAGGTAATCTTATATATTCTTGTGAAAATGAAAAATGCTATTATATAGTATTAATTGATACTCACAAAATAATATTACTTCTGGTACCTACATACGAAATATGAAACAAGAATGGACAAAAGGCCATTCACCAGATTGTAAATGATCCATAAACCACAAAATTTAAATGTCATTAGATTTGAGGGGCTTTTTTTTTTTAAATAACAGTAATTCGAAATGGACTATTATTGTATTTGATATTGTGTATTAGCTGTGATGTTTTCTCGCAGGAAACGAATTTAAACAACTTCTGCTGTAAAACTATATACATAAAACATCCGACAATGTCCCGTAATATAAAAATCAAAACTGTTGTCGCGCCTTTTCCACCTCCCAACCCAATCCCGAATCCATCGCGAAACAATCTTCAAGGCACAAACGATTGCGAAACGAAACAAAGCTCCCGTAACTTGCGAGTTCTAAATCAGTCCATAAACATCGCCGAGCGGTTCGCATGACGACACAAATCCGGATGATGTCTGTTTGTTATCAGCCCTGAGCACTCGCTTGCTAGGGCTGGGATGTGACGAATAATCGCATTATTTATCGAGTTCACTCGATTTAGTTACTCGTTATGCTTTATACCATAAGATATAAACGATTGATTCATTTTGAAATTATCGATTTTATAAGCATTTAATTTTTTCTGGCTTTAGTTCGACCAAAGTGATCAAAAGTGCAAAGCATGAGATTAGCCATCATGTAAGTGCAAAAGTGTCAAGCTTGAGATTGGTCATCATGTAAGTGCAAAGCATGAAATCGATCGTCATGGCCTTCATTGAAGGAAGACTGAGTTCAGCAGTAGACCGATACAGACTAAAAATTATGATTAGGAGCAACCTTATAGTAAAAATGAATAACTTAAATATTGAATTGCATGTAAAACATAAATTTTAGTGAGATGAAGCGACGGCCCTGCACTTGTTCGTCTGGAAGTCCGTGATTCTCCGCCCTTATTTTATTTCTCTTGCAGCAAGTATTATCCGCCTGTCAATATTATTGACGACCGACTCACTATTCCAACTAAATTGCTTCGATTCCCCATTTCTTAACGTTCCTCTTTTTGTTATAAAAAATATTTTTGCAATAATTTTTCCAAATAAATAAATCCGTGTTTAATTTTTCATGTATTCATTGATACATGAAACAATAAACATGGATTTCTATTTTTAATGACTATTAAAATAAGATCAGTTTCTAAAGTAAGTATACTATAAAGCATAGTTAAAACATAAATCCTTAGAACTCTAATCTTAACATAATTAAAATATTTACTGATGGGAGGGATGCGCTGTGCCGCTCTCCCAGCTGCTTGGGTACCACGATCTTGCTTGTTTCTCCCGTGAAGAGAGAATGGCAAAACAGGCAGTGTAATTACTGGCACCGAGACTTAGCATCTTATGTCTTAGGATAAGTAACATATAAATGGCTAGGTTCAGATAAACTAGTTTATGTTCATGGGCGACGTCAACCACTTACCATCAGGTAGCACGTTTGCCAGTATGCCTATCCAACTACATTAAAAATATGAATAATGAAAAATTATAATATAGTTTCGGAAAAATGTTTGTATTATATGACTAAATGCGATATAGTACCTAAGCATAAAAGAGCATATATAATTGCAAATATCGATTATAAATAAAATACGCAAAGCTTATAAATAATAAGTAGGAAGTTGCGAGTTGTTTTTTTAACGAATTATGATTAAACCTACTTGTTCCTGATTAAATGCCAGCGTCCTTAAAGAAAGTATAATATATACTGACTATTAGAGATAAGAAAGTAGCTAGAAAATGCTACGCTGAAAGTAAACCTATTTAATTAAATACATATAAATTTTGTTGCATTTATAAATTAATTAGATAACAATAAAAATAGTAATTTGTATTCGCATTGTTTTATATAATTCTATGGTTAAACTCTTAACCGTATTTCTTGCCTTAGATTTATAGAATATAACCTCCTCAATAAAACTATAAACTCGGTAAACACCCGAAACAATATTTATATAATTTTTTTTATAACAAGAAATAATTTTACAGACAACTCTTAAGCTAAGTTTACAAATTAACCAAAACTAGGAGTAACCAGCTATAAAATATGAAGTAGCTATAATTAGTACTCCTGGTATAAATAGTAATCCTGGCTACTTTTTCTCTGAGTACATTTATCGTAGTTCTAGTTCGTTAACGGTCTTGGTGTAAAAAATAATATTTTTGACAGATTGCAACTGTGCAACGTGTAATTAAAAGAAACCATATTGGTTTCACCACGAAGCAATTGCAAAGGTTCTAACAATAATAATTTCGAGTTATAATAGAGTGCTAGAAGAAATAGACATGACATAGAAAAAGCCGTAATAGCTTTTTGTTAATTAGTATTTAGTCGATGCCATTACTTTATATATTTGTAAGCTTATTGAGGAAAAGATTACTCTGAAATAGAGATATAAAAGCAAGTGGCACTTACTTGAAAAGTAGAGGTTTGTTGGCGAAGAGCCCTGAGGCCTTTTCCTTCGCGGCTTGGAGCCCCTGCATGGCGGAAGGCCGATGATCTTCATGTAACTAAACTAGCACTTCACTAACACCTGAAAAAATATCATATTTAAAGTGGTTTTATACAAAAAAAATATGTGAACCGACGGCAATCGAAAACACTTCAATTTTTTTATTACTGGTATCGAAAGTCACGGATAAATAGATGAACAATTAAATGAATTTTCTAATAACGTTATGTAAAATTACTGAAATATTTCTTTCTTACATAAAAAAATGAAATAGTGACAAATAGTGTTACGAATTTGAATTAAGGCAAATGCCTTTTAAGTACATACAAAATAATAAAATTATTACTTTGTATTTACTTAGTTTTATACTAGAAATTTTTAAAACTATATTATTAATTTATACATACATACATCATACATGCTTTCCTTAATGTAATATAAAATATAATAACGAATAAATTGATTTCTAAATATTCTCATATACATAAAGGTACTTAGATATAGATTGAGATGTACCTATACTCCGCCCCGATTACATAACATATATAATATGTATGTATATAATCATATAGAAATATTCATAAAAACGACTAAAACAAAATCATAACCACATTTACAATATCCAGCGCGAGATTTACACTATTTTCCTATACAATTATGGTACATTATGTAAAATACTTACATTTTTTGGGTTCCTAGGCGTAGCAGGAGCGGCGTAGCGTCTGTCGATCGTGTCACCCCGCGCCGCTCTACCACAGCGCTACGGCTGCGCGTAACCCTCTACGCCATTGGACGGCCCGTCTACGAAACTGGCTCTATAATCACCAATAGCAGCCTCCACTGTAAAGGGGCGTGGTTTTGTAACATTTCAGAAAATTTTCAGGAGGTCCAAAAGTACATAGTCGGCGAACCCCATCAATGCTTCCATCCGGATTTGCAAGGAACGCAACTGTAAACTGCACAGTATATCCCTCGATGTTTATCGAGATCTAGTCAACTATTTTTGTAAAGCTTTTTAATGAAAGTCAGGGCTTACGGTAAAATAGCTTCTGTATTAATATTTAAGACAACAAAAAGTTAGTCTATTGTTATCATATTTTCGCGTCGGTTCAATCAGAAATAATTATATTTACTTAATCTCTCCTGTTTTATAATACTAAGTAGGTCTCCTCTGTATAGTTTGTAGTTGGATAGGCAAACTGGCCTGACTTGCCACCTGATTGTAAGTGGTCGACATCGCCCATGAACATAAACTAGTTTACCTGGAACTAGCCTAGACAACCTATTTATGTGATGCCTATCCTGAGACATAAGTTGTTAAGTCTCGGTTTAGTCTCGGTAATTACACTGCCTGTCTTGCCCTTCTCTACAAAACACAGCAAAGCTGTTTCACGGGAGAAACAAGCAAGATGGTGGTACCCATGCAGCCGGGAGCGCGGCACTGCGCTTCTCTCCCAACGGCAAAACTTACTTTTGTATTCATTTTCAGAATATTTATCTTGATCATCATCATCATCATTGTCATGTATTTTTGACACTGTATCATTTTTTTTCACTCATAGTTTTTTAGTAGCGACCGCTTAAAGCGGTAAGACCGCCATTTTTGTGCATACTCCTAGTCCTAAGTTTATGTTGTTACCTGGTTATAATTTTATGGTACAGAATAAAGCATATTATTATTGCCAATCTTTCTTTTTTCTTTAACACTGGGAAATGCTCTCAGGCATCCCGCGGGGGAGTGGGTCTCCCCAGGCAGGTATGTGGGACTCGCTACGCCCGAATGCTGGTAAATGGATGCAGCTCTACCCCACTAAAACCCGGTGAGTGCCACCACTGCCCCTGATGAGGTGCCCCGGATCTGTTGAGAACCACGTACAATAGGGTGAGTTCCCGTCCTCGCCCCTTGCCCCCTGCTCTTTTGTCCTCACTTCTTATAAGAGGGGAACAAAGAGCCCCCTTGTTCACTTCGCCCAAGGTGCTGGGTTCACCCTGGGCTACTGAGCCCCACCACCACGACAAGGCCCGAATCATAGTGGGGATTATTGCCAACCTTTCTCAATCCATAACAGCACGTGTCTCTTTCATGCAGATCGTCTTCTCATCTACTTCAAGAATATTTCATCATATCATCATTATCAGCATGTTCCCATCCACTAATGGATATAAGCCTCTATAATATATAAGCACCAAACTGAGAGTTACTATTATTTTTTTTTTAATCGCAGGGAAATGCTTTTTACGCATGTATCCAGGATCTCGGGTAGATCCTGACACTATGTGGGACTCGCACCTGGGAGTGCCCTACCCGTAAACTAAAACCACTGCGAGCGCCATCAGCCGCTTAAATTTGAGGGTCCCGGATAGGCATTCAACAGGATCACCTCAGCGACGGGCTGGCCCCGGCGAAGGCCAGACTACTCCTCTTAAGGGGGGACTGCCCGGCTGCTTAGGCAGTCCCCGCGACGTCGTGTCATACTGGGCCCAGGTTCCCATCCTGAACCCGACACGAACACAGGGGCGTTACTGAAGTAGTACAGTAAATGATGGTTGTCGACATCACCACACACGGAAAGGGAAAAACTGACAACCTCACAAATTCCAATACAAACGCAGCAACAGTCATCCAGCGCGGAACAACGGGCTACCAGACAAGCGGAAATCAGAAGGGGAGAAGAAGAGCAAGCCAGCACCAAAGGGCTAAAGATGTCAACCAAACACTGAAGGTGGTCGATAGACAAATACACCTAATCTTGACAAAACGACCACCCAAGAAGAGGGTAGACATCAGTTGCAACGCCGCGGAGGAAACTCCTGAACCAATATCAACGGCGTTCATCCCCCAAGGTTATCCAGAGGCCCAAGCGGCTGCCATAGAAAAATTTGTGAGGAAAAAAGTAACAACAAAACAACAACAGCAACAACAACGAAGTGAGACGAAGACTAAAGCACAAATGGGTATAGTCCAGGAGGTTAGAGGACCATCTTGTCAATGCCTTCACGGAATACGTGGCTCTAACATCTGCCACTAAAATCGTCAAGATCAGAGAATGCAGACGAATACTAGAGGCCTACCAACGCCAAACAGATGGCCTGCTAAACATTAGAATGGAGGAGGCAGAGGCAACGATATACAATAACTTGACCAGGAAAACGATAAAGGGGAAACAGATGAAGCAACACATGGCCGCATACAACGCCACAGCGGGCATCGTTCCCCTAGACGAAGTACAAACTAAGAGGAAAGGTGTTCCAATATTCAAGGCACCGGCAAGCGACCCTATTGTAGTAACCACCAAAGGTACGGAGATCTGGTTGGACGACAGGATCTTAGAACAAGCCAAGATCCTGGAGGAAAATGATACTCCTGATACATGGGAACTGCCGAACACAAGATGGGTCAACGGGGTGCCAGGATGCGGGAAGACCACCTGAATTATAGCCAATTTTGACAAAACTAAGGACGTCGTCGTGACTGCGACCGTAGAGATGAGGAAGGAGTTAAGGGAAAGGATCGCAAACCGCGCAGGAGCGGACGCAAAGACCCGGGTCCGCACACTGGCCTCAGTACTCGCCAATGGGGCGAGGGGATTCGAAAAAACCGAGTGCGAGCGTCTCATCGTGGATGAAGCACTCATGAATCACTTCGGTTCCATTGTGATGATACTTAAGATTGTTAAAGCCAGAGAACTGCTCCTAATAGGAGATATTAATCAACTACCATATATCGAGCGCGAAAATCTATTCCCGATCCATTACCATCGTCCCAACGTACTAACACCAATAACAGAGGACTTACTATGTACCCACCGTTGCCCACAAGACGTAGCATGACCCTGAAAGACATACAAGGGCATATATTCCTCCAGTCAGGTAATCAAATCACTCAACATCCAATCCACACTGGAGGTCAATAACAAGAAAGACGAACCCAAAACGCTTTTCTTGACATACACCCAAGAAGAAAAGCAGACCCTAATAGACCAAGGGTATGGGAAGGGGGAAGAGTCCAAAGTCCTGACTATCCATGAGGCCCAGGGACTCTGCTACGAAACGGTGTACATAGTAAAGACTAAATCAAGGATAAAACTACACGACAGCGCGTCTCACGCAGTTGTAGCCCTCTCGCGTCAAACCAAACATTTCACATACTACACCTGTGACAGCGATGACGCATTGGGCAAGCTGATAAAAGTCGCAGCAATCCCTGACCAAGAAATAAACAACTACAACTTAAAAATGGCAATTAAGAACAGAGACCACGCCATCATAAGAAAATTTTTAACCAGAAACTGAAGACAAAGGGGCGCGCCACAGAATCCAGCGCAGCCGAGCCAAACAACTGACCAGGACTTGAGGACAATGGGTCGCGCCACACCATCTAGCGCAGCCAAACCGAACTAACACTCATGACAACTATGAGCGCGGGGAGTGAATCACTAGGATCCACACCCCGTGACACAACTAACATACTAATAACGATTACAAAATAAGAGGAGCCCTTTACCACCAACTTGAGCGCGCGTGACCACTAAACACCGTGCAAACACTTTACCATCTATAAGTGTCAAGTATAGGGACGCTGCCCACTGAGTTTCTTGCCGTTTCTTCTCAGGAAAGGGCTAGGGTTTGAACCGGTGGTAACATCCTCTCTCCCTCTTCCACCCCAGCGGCTCCTCTTAAGCTAATCAATCAATCATCATCAAAACCAGTCTAACAATGGTGCGGACCAATGGTCTGCAGAGTATTAAAAAAAAAAAAAAAAAGTAGCGCCTCCTACGCATCCCCGTTCGTCACCCACGGGGGGAGGCCTCGTCGGCGGCCTCCTCTCTCACCCACTCGTTGGCCTCCTTCTGGGACATTATTGCCTCACAGAAGGAGACCATCACCGTCCAGGACTCGTCGTCACCGAGCATCGCGGTGATGATACTCGGCAGAGACAAGTCCCCTCCGATGAAAGTTGAACCAGCTGATTTGGGTATATACCGTTGCCGAAAATGTCATTATAATAATATATCATAATATAGTAGTTTAACTTGGTTCTGACTATCTAATGATTCGTTAGTAGCGTAGTATTAGGTAAGCCTTCAGCAATTTGTGATTCTTCGATTTGTATCCGAAGAATCATAAAGAACATTTATGGAAAAAGAAATCGACTAACCTTAAGTACTCGTTTATCGATGTCAAATAGACAAATGCTACATCTATCAGAAAGATATCAAAACTAGAGAAAATCTTTAATTCCAAAATCCATCGAAACAATAATATTTTAAACATTTTCCCCTACAATTCAACTAAATAACCTTTATTTTCTATTGGCCACTCAATTACATTTTTCTTTGATAAAGTTGAATCGATGCCACGTTTAGGTAGACAAAGTGTTGGTAGACCAGGTGGGAAGACGATACCCGTGCAGTAACCGGTCTGTATTAGATGCGGGTGGCAAGGGATCGGTCGTCTTGGCGTTCATTGAAAGAGGCCTATGTTCAGCAGTGGACGGATAAAGGATGATGATGATGATGATAAAAGTTGAATTATTAAAACTGACAGACGAACCGCCTGATAGCTAGTGGTCAGCGTATCTCATCACTTTAAACAGGTTCACCGCGAATAGCCCACGTGGCTAATCCATTTATCACATATCCTTTTTTTTAACGCCGGAAAATTTTCTGAGGCATCCCGTGGGGGAGTGGGTCTCCCCAAGTGGATATGTGGGATTCGCTGCGCCTGATAGCTGGTAAGTAGACGCAGCTCTACCCACTAAAACCCGGCGAGTGCCACCAATGCCGCCTTTAGTGAGATGCCCCGGATCTAATGAGCAAACAGGGCACCTCATCGGCTAGTCAGTCCCTCAAGGGATCGACGCAACATCCACAGAGGGGTTATCCCATACCACAGAACAACCCCTCCCAACGTCGGGAAAGTACAATGGGGTGAGGTTCTTTTCCTCGCTTAAACAAACAGGAGCTCGCTCGGCTCAATTAGCTTCACCCAAGGTGTTGGGTTCACCTTAGGCTACTGAGACCCACCACCATGACAAGGCTTGAACCATGGTGGGGAAGCTAACCCTACCTTCTGAAACAAATGATAATACTTATAATCACATGATCATATCACAATTCACATTATCCGATCCGATATCGGTGTCAGACACACACACGATATTGGGACCAGTAAAATGTATGAAATATGTAACTGATTTTCATACTATCCGGCCCGATATCGGATATCGCCTATATGTTGGCGGCACCGTCGGACGCCCGTGAGCCGTCGGACGTTAATGTTCATATTTGTGCTATACGTGTATCTAATTCTCTCTGTATATGCAGAGCCTGATGCGCGGCGATCATTAAGCGTATTTTTGTTTATTATTTTTTTGATGGCATCTTCTTTGTCGAAAGTGAGAGGTAGTTCCATGCAGCATTGCAGACGAACTGGGCCGGCACGACCGAAGCGGTACCTCTCGCTCTCATAACACCGGCGTCAAGTGACAGCTACGCTGTCGCGTTTCGTGCGGCATGGTATGTATCCAAAAGTGTCTATAGACAGATCTTTTTTTGCGTCTCAAATATTATAATAGATACAGCGAATATTTTTTTCTATTATAGTCTACCATGATGACTAATGCTGCTTATCATTACATGCAAATGGCTGTCGATATCGGATCGGATAATGTGCAAATGCTCTTACTATGAAGGTTGCTTAACAAATCGATTTATTTCATGAAAACAAGATCACGACACTATCTACCAAAGTCCAAAAATATCAGCGACCTCCTACAATACTACAATTTTAACGAAATCATTCCAGCCGTACAGAAGGAATTTAAATAATAATGTTATTTCAGAAGGAACTATAAAGACTCCACTTAAAGTCAGCAAAATATTTATAAATTTTCACTCTAAACAATAAAAATAAAGGTGAAATTGATATATTGTGAAAGCTATCAATAATAGGCTAAGATCCGGGATATAAAACGACCATCACCGAGATGTTTATTTGATGAAACGTATTTTATATTTAATTTAATATGTCAATAAATATATTGCATATGGGTTGCCTAACAAATTTTAGTCCAGGGTATGTTTAATTAATAATTTAAAAAAAATATTTTTTAAACATTTCACCGGTTTGATTATTAGATAAATTCTATACCAATCGAAAGTATGAAGCCCATAGAATATGCAAACGTTAGGTTGCCTATTCTTTTCCGGTCACAACTATCGGGTAGCCAAGTATAAACAGGTAAATCTATACCGGACCGGAAAAGATATAATAAATTAATGAAATCCCACGCGAAACAAATCACTTTAGATTTCAAAAATATGTACAGGCAGTTGCTAGTTGTTTCATAAAACATGTATGTTTGTAACTCTTTTATGAAATCCTAATATAAAACCAAACCCTAGTCGTCATACAGTATAATGGAATCTTATATAAAAATAGTTAATATTTCAAATACAAGAGTAAACGTGAAGTCCAATTTATACAGCAACGCTAACAATAGATAAGCTAAATACAAAACAGCAACTCATGAAAAGGAAAAAATTCTAGAAGAAGTGTCAACAAGCTTTAATTAGAATCTATATATACGTTTGGCGTAGTTCAATCATATTAAGTGCGAACAAATCGTAAACGAATAGCTAAATTTCCACTGAAGTAAATCTCAAACTCAAAAAAATTAAATCATGCTGAAATAAATTAACATGACTTTCTCAACGGAAAAATCAACAAAATAGATCATACAGAAGCTACATCATGTTAATAAGAATTAAGCCTTCTCAATTTTAAATTACAAAATAATTTTACAATGCATACAAAGTATAGAACAGAGTCAAACAATACAATTTTAAACACCGATAAAACATATTTAAATTGAAAGGAATATTAGAGCAAATCCAATTTCCTGATTAGACCCTCAGCAGAAAGAGTCAGATCATCATTTACCGGGGCCGTTGCTGATCTCAATATTATATCAGCGTTATATCGGTACTTCATTTCACGGCCAGAGGACTCGCAAATGAAGTTTCGTCGGTCCACCGAGCCCATGCCTATTCACCCTCTCCGTGTCTGACTTACAAGATCATTACTTTTGGACACGGCATTTCTCTTATTTTTTGTGCATTATATATTTGCATTTAGCAATTAAATTTAAAAAGCAGAACTTCTTGACGATGGAACTTATCTCAATATTAAGACTTAGAAATACGTCCTCTTTAAACAATTCTATAAGATATACTTGCATTTAAAAATTTACTAAACAAAGTATTATACCAGTTTTTTATTTTAAATAACAGCAGAATGGGCCACCGGAAACTTACAAACCGAAACGTGACAGCATAGCTGTCACTTTACACCAGCATTATGTCAGTGAGAGGTACCTACCACCCTGGTCGTGCCAGCCCAATTCGGCTGCAAAGCAGAATGGCACTTACAACCTATCTATATAACTAACTCTTACACATTATTTGCAAATGCGCAAATGTTTTTGTTTTGCGCAAAAGCTGCACGATAGTTTTTAAACATAGATAAGACCCACCTACCTTCTTACTACTAGTAATAAATAACTACATTTCATATCCACTATCTACTGCATAGTAATACTACTGGAAATTATAGTACAAAATGTATTCTCTGTCAGAATAAATAATGAGGAAAATATAAAAAGGGAATTCGTTATTCTTAGCTCCAAGCCCACGATTCATTTTGCTACGCTTTGTGAATATCACGTTTAAATCAGAATATAAGCCCAATAGATCGTTATAATTTATCTTCTTTCCACATAGACTTCAGTTTTAGGTTTTTAATTTGTTTTTAAAGCGTATTTTCAGTCTTTCATTTCAGCAAAATTTTTATCCATAATTTGAATTATAATAACATCCTATTTATGGTTAATGAGGCCGTGTTTTGAACTTACTTACTTACTTATAACTATTTTTTATTATTTTAATAACTTTAGTTTTAAGAATAAAATGACAGTATTAGAAAATTCCAATAAAACATTTTTATTCATGTTATTAATGATGATACCTACCGTGACCACAATTGTTATATCGAAACTTTATTAATGTAAAATTGGTGACAAATTAAATTAAATTCGCAAAAAGTGCTTATAATAAATGATAAATACTTGAACACTTTGGCTGACACGGTAACTTTGGCTGACAAACCGCGCCAACCCTCTCAAATGCTGTCTGACTAATGGGTTCTCTTGTATGACGACGTCAGCGGGGGGTAAAACGCAATCTCGTCGAGAGAAACACTGCTAATTTTTAGTGCATCTATACATATATTGATACGTGTATATTTTCGTACCTCCTTTTTGCGCGGATAGAGTGTTAAAATATTATATGGTTAGTATTTTTAGTAATGTATGTAGTATAGTTTTGATTCTGGATACATTACTCTAGTCTGACACCTACCCCTGTGCTCGTATCGGGTTCAGGTTGGGAACCTTGGTCCTACTGGGCCAAGCACCAGGCAGTCCCCCTTTACGAGGAGTAGTCTGGTCTTCGATGGAGACAGCCTGTTGCTGAGATTCTCCTGTTTCTTGCAGATCCTGTATCCTCAAAAACCGGATGAAGGCGATCGCAGTGGTTTTAATTTGGGTTAAGCACTCAAAGGTACGAGGTCACCCCAGGATCCTGGTTACAAAATGCATTTCCCGTCAACGTTATCAAAAAAAAGTCTAATAAAAATTGCTAAATTTTGTAATTAATTTAAACAATTATGCAAACCAGAGCTCATAAGAGAAAAATCTTTAAAGAAGAAAAAGAGAATGCAGAATGTTTTCCAGTACATTTTCGACAATATAAAATTTATCACTATCGAAGATAATATTATATTTTGGACGCTGTATCCGTTTTAAAACGTCCTTTTAGGTGCATAAAGTGCTCACAATGACCACTTGTCAGCGATCGACCACTTTGAAAAAGCGCACTCAGCTCTTATCGACATCGAACGCTCACTTCAGAGGTACCCCATTTGTATGGTTAGGTACTTCATCTACATTAGCACCTAATGCGTCGTAAAGTATTTTGTCGTCTTGTTTTGGTACCTATTGATATTAATATGCATCGTATTAAGAGGACATGTTACACTGTTATAAAAATAATCGGATTGTAATTATTTTCAAGTTTATTTTTTTAAATTAAAACTACAAATCTGTTGCATTTTCGATAAAACCTTCGAATTTTAATAGACTTTTTCACGAAAAGCGAAACTGCTGTGCATAAGAAATGAGCAGGACAGAGGTATGGCAAATGAACTAATTAAAATTAAACAAATATTGAATTTAAATATATTACCCACCTTTAAAATACTATGAAGTTTTTAGTAGACTAACAACCAATTAACTGAGTGGCAAAAAACCCGTTTTTCCTTTTTTGAGGGAATTCGGATTGCAGCGGACTGATGATCAAATCAAATCAAAAAAAAAAATTAAATATGTAGTACCAATACAGTATCTTTTTGAACGTCAATTGAATCTACCACCGGTTCCAAGGCTAGCTCACTGAGAAGAACCGGCAAAACAAACTCAGTAAATATTTTCAAATAATATGTATTATATAACAATCTTAACATCTTATCCTGAAATGCCTGGGAGGAACGCCTTATTCCAAGGGTGTAATATCTTCCATGAAATCTCACTATTTTTCAACTTTTTTGAATTTATTCGATATCCAGATAGACAATTAAATCCGATAAACACAATTTTCAAATAAAAAGTTATGTCGAATAAAATATTGCATTTATAGGAGTATGTCTGGTGACACCTCATGATTATTGCAAAAGCACCTTTTCCGCTCGATTGCATATCACCACCTCTACCTGGGGGCATGCTCCCTCTCTTTCTGTACCGCCACACCTATGTCTGTCTCACTTACACCCGCTATTTATGACTTATTAACTTCTCTAAGGTATCATAGCAACCCGCCCGCGCTCACTCGCACAGCCGATTTAATATAGAAGATTGTGAACTCAACCGAAACTCCGAGGCAGTTTATTGAATTCGGCTCTTTAATATTCATTATGAATGTCCATAAATATATGATGGACGTCACAAGTATTTTGTGCATTTTATTTGAGGAAAGAATTTAGGACATATTAAGTGGATACGATCACATTCATTTCAAAATATACTTTACAATGTGCTAAGTCTTAATAATTGTTTTATCAAAATATAAAATACTATCGGAACCGATAGAGATTGTTCCGTCCCCACCATGGTTCAGGCCTTGACGTGGTGGTGGGGCTCAGTAGCCTAGGGGATAAAAGAGCAGGGGGCAAGGGGTGAGAACGGAAACCTCACCGCCAACATATAGGTGTCGGTTGGACATTTTTGGACATTTGTATTCAAAAAGTGTATCTTCCACTTCTTGGCGGAGAAAGCGTAAAGGAATACCATGAAATTTAATTTAAGTTCAACTAATACTATCAATATGGTTTCAAATACCATATAATATGTGGTATTTGTACAGTCTTTCTTTATATACATATTAGGTATATAAAGAAAGACTGTAAAGAATTTAACTTAAAACTCTAAAATATAATTCCCATTCGTTTCCCTTTTCCCATTTTTTAAACTTCTTTAGTAAAATAACGTACAAAATGGTTGAAAAATCTATATCATATAAATAGCTGTATGAATTATCAAATATAGTTGATATTTGATAATTCATACAGCTATTTAATTTATTAACGTAACTTCTAAAATCTAAATGACTACATTTTGATATATTATATCTTATTATTATAATATATTATATATTATTTCTGAAAAGTATTATGGTATTTTTGGTATTAGCAAAATTGGTATTGGTCTTCCAGAAAAACAAAACTAAAACCAAGATCGAATAAACAATACCTAAACCGAAATCAAGTCCTTAAATGCAAGACCAAGACCAAATGCAAACTAAACTAAAAAAAAAATATATACCGTTGAAATTATAGCCTAAAATGTTTTTCATTACTTGAACATGTTATTTATAAAAAAGGAGGACATGGTCATTAAATATTTAAAAAAAACAAGTAACATGACAAATGAGAAAAGTCGAGACTAAATACGGGCGACGGTGGACTTGTGGGTATGGGCTCGGTCTCTTGAGCGAGAGGTCCGACTTCGATACTGACCCCCTGTTGATGCCTTGAAATGGGTTTTTCTTGATTTCTATGTGCACCTGAACGTGGGACCATTGCTTGTCAGTGAAGGAAACATCGTGAGGAAACCTGCATGATTGATGAGATTAAAAGTTTTTGAAGGTGTATGAAGTTCACCAACCCGCATTGGGCCTGCGCATCGGTGAACTATGGCCTAGCACCCTCCTCGCCTGATTTCAAGGAGGAGACTCGTGCCCAGCAGTGGGACATATAAGGATTGATATTATTTCTTATAAATATGCAAGACCAAGACCGAAGGAGAAAACAAAATCCAATACCAAGATTATATTGGTCTTGGTCTACTAGACCTGGCCTTTTTCTGACTTTCATCATCATCATCATCATCATCAGCCTCTAGGTACTCGTCACTGCTGAACATAGGC
Source organism: Helleia helle (assembly GCA_963853865.1). NCBI lineage: Eukaryota > Metazoa > Arthropoda > Insecta > Lepidoptera > Lycaenidae > Helleia > Helleia helle. Next base: position 9,537,660 of record OY971418.1, on the reverse strand, counting down.
CTCCCTCAGTGAATGTCAAGATGGCCAATCTCTTGCCACTCGCATCCAACACGGACCGGCCACCGCACGGAGATCGTCTTCCCTTGTGTTATGAAGTTTATCCCCTCCGATGACTGATGTCAGATCGCGACGCAGCACCGCCCATCTTAGGCACACCTAAAGGGTGTGCTGGGCAGATGTCCATCGCCGCGCCACAATCGTGACACACTGTGACCGGCTCCCTGTGGGCCGTCCGGCACAGGTACTCACCAAGGCAACCATACCCAGTGAGCACCTGTGTGAGAGGGAAGGCTTGCGCTTACGGCGCATCCACCGCTCGAGGACCGGACGCAGAGCAGCCGTTAGGTTTTTGATGTTGGGACTTTACACACGCCCATCTGATCCCAAACTAAGCAAAGCCTTTTTTGGTCGCCGTGGGAATTCTTTACGCATTCATTCGTTGGGTCGTCCCCGGGGACATGTGGGACTCCCGGCGCTCCCCGCTACCCCAGCGCCGGTATACCGCACCACTAAAACCACTGCGAGTTGCCTTTAGCCGCTAGAAGAGGAGTGTCCAGGATCTGACTAGCAAAGGACACTCCCCGCGACCGGCTCTCTCCTAGTATGGGGGAACTCCGACAACCTGAAGCAACCCCGCCGATGCCGGAACTTTTTTACCGGGGCAGGTACCTAACCTTACTCCGAGTCCCGTTAGATGGAAGGTAGAAGGTGCGCATAGCGTCTCCTTCGCACTCCCGTCCTTCGTCGACAGAGCAGGATGGACGTGGCGTCGCCCTCTCTGTCCCGCTCTGCCGCCTCCTTCTGCGAAAACGTCATTTCGATGATCGTGATCGCCACCTGCCAGGCCTCATCGCACTCGAGCATGCAGCGCACCACACACGAGAGCGAGAGGTCCCCTCCAAGCACTGCCACGAGGTCGTCTCGCTATACGGTCCATCTATCGCACACATCTAGAGTGTGCTGAGCTGAGTCCTCCACAGCGCCACACTCGTGGCAGGCTGGCGTCGGCTCCCTCCTAGCCACCCGACACAGGTACGTACCGAAACAACTGTGTCTGGTGAGCACCTGTGTCAGGCAGGAGGTGAGGGTTTCTTCCAGGAAAACAAGGCAGAGCGCTTTCTTATGGCAACTAGACAACGGATACATACATACTAAGCTGTAGTACCCAAATTAAAAATATGGCGTGGGATCGAAATAAATTTTGAAAATTCAATACAGAGATAGCACCAGATGGTTATTATGACCTAATTAAACTTCTAAACTATTAAGTGAACAAAATTTTTCTATCTCCAGCACATGGAAACAATCTGATAACGTTAATGATATCGCTTACATTATAAAAAATCTCAATATAAAAAAAAATTGTAGATTGAAAACTAAGAATCAATTCAAGAAAATAAAAAATATATTCCTTAAGGCGGTTAAGCTACGTTAAGATTTTTATTGCCTCGCGAGCAAAACAGCTCGAGTCCGCTCCCCACGGAGCCATCGGTTGGCAAACATCCACCCGAGATTGAGATTTTCGCGTATTTTGTTTCGTATTTGAACGCTTACAAAAATAAGCTTCGGATATTGAGTCGCATGTTTGATTTATTTAACTCACCGTTTATCAGACTTACAATTTTATATGGTATCGTCACAATTATATGCAGTTTGAATGGACTTAAAAATATATACAGGTATACTACCTGTATATTTTTTTTTTAAAGTTCGGATTTGATAGCCTAATTTTCGGGGAAAGTTATATTGAAGTATATATATTGGAGGCTACATATTTATGTTGGAGGAAAGTTTTTATTTTGTAGTGAATGCGCGGGAAACGGTTGTTGTTGTAAAATTACGACATAAGATAATTGCGTCCACAGAACAATATTACCCTGATGGGGTTGCGTCTAGAGCAACGGTAGTGTACATTATAACTATTACTTTTAGAAAAAGCACAATCGTCCACTGCCTGTGTAATATATAAATTACACAGCTGCATGGGCCAAGAACGAAGATATCCGTCAGAGAACTAAGGTAACCGATATCACGCAAAGAATGAGCTCGTTGAAGTGGCAGTGGGCTGGTCACACACTCAGAAGAACGGATGGCCGATGGGGCAATAAGGTTCTAGAGTGGAGGCGGAGGTGTGAGTGGTCGGTCCGTGTTGGATGCGAATGGCAAGGGATCGGCCATCTTAGCGTTCATTGAGGGAGGCCTATGTTCTGCAGTGGACGGATAGAGGCTGATGATGATGATGATGATGATGGGCCAAGTTTGCCGTCGGCAGGTTTAGTTTAGATGCAAGCAGCCAGAGTAAATTAGTGTTATTGCATTAAGGCAGTGAAGCAGCCGATAAAATACACCGAAACTAATGATTAAGTTGCTAGTAGATTATGAAGGCTATATTATGCACTATTATTATATATATTAGGGACGCCTTTGAAATGTGTTGCTGGCGTAGAATGCTCCGAATATCATGGACTGTCAAAAAACAAATAAGTTTATTCTGGAACAACTCAGTATGAAAACTAGACTGTCGAACGTATGTTAGTCGTAAAAGGTAGTGCCATGCTGCTTTGCAGCCGAATTGAGCCCGCACGACCGGGGTGGTACCTCTCGCTCACATAACACCGGCATAAAGAGACAGCTGTGCTGTCGCGTTTCTTGCGGTTTGTGAGTTTCCGGTGGCCCATTGGGGGGATGGGGAAAAGGAGGCTAACGCATCTGCATAACTTTAGGTTGTACGGATGTCTATGGGCGTCGGTAATCACCATAAAGCTCCGACTGGTCGGTTGCCTCCTTATGACATAAAAAAATGTAACCAACGTCTTCTTGGATATTTGGGTCACATAGCGGCGCCAACCTGATAACCTCGAAAAGCTAGTCGTTGTTGGAAGGTGAAACAAGACCTCGCGGCCGATCACCCAGCCGATGGTGTGACCAAGTTGTGACCCAAGTTGTGACCACTAACACTCTCTGTTACAAAAGCCCTGAGAGAAGCTGAAAACAGGACAAGGTGGAGGAAAATAACGTACAAAGCCATGCCAGCCTTTCAAGGGCATGACCTTCAGAAATGAAGTAATCGAACGAGAAGAAGAAGCTCATGAAGATATGAACAACAATTTTTCTTTTTACATTAAAAGATATGAGATAGTAGTTATTGTCTTAAATTCGTTTTTTCTCCGTTGTCTGTACTAATGATATCGTTTAGCGCTTTAACGTTTAAAATTAAATAAATTTAAAAATAGATTTAAATGATTTTTTTTATTTTAAAATTATGTAACACATGCATAACATTATAAACATCTTGTATAGGACAATCGCACAAAAGCCGTCGGTGGGTAAAATTTAAAGACAAATTAATATGACATGAGTATGCAAAAATACTGTATCTTTCAAAAACATGTATCATTAAAAAGTACTTTTAAAATGTCAAATTTTTTTCCTCATAATTAATTCAATAAAAAATATTATTATTTATCAACTACTAACAATATATTCATTACTATTTAACAAATATGAAACATATTGCGCATTTTCAGCTTAGAATATATAATGCCTCATTACCAAATAATTATTGTATTTTAGTATCTATGGTAATACGTGGCAGGTGAGCGGGCGGGACCTATCCAAGCCCCGCCCCCGGCTGCCATTGTCTCTAAACTGAACCGAAATTGAATAAATTAAAGGCAAATTTAATAAGTCTATTAAGTTTCGACATAAACAACTCTTGACGTATGGTATTCAGCTATCAGGGGCGATCAGTTTATTGAATTAGGTTCGGATGCTTAGTCGAGGGACGTTGAAAGCTTTTTTGATTGTAACGCTTGTAATTATGAGATATATTTTTACATTTATTGTGTTTGGCGTGTGATGTACATTTGATTAGAGAAATAATGTTTAACGTCCTTTGAGCATAAAAAAGCAAAACTATTTAAAAAAATTATAGCTTTCAAACATATTTATATTATCTACTTATTAAAGCCATCAAATCTTTCTTAATAATCATAGAAAGATTGATTGTTGGAGGTATCCCAAACGCGCCGACGTTTCAAATCTAAATAAGCGGCGATAAAATCCGCAAGGGGTAGTTTTATTGCAATGATTAAAATCCACATAAGAAATCAATATTATGATAAAAAATAGTTACAAAGAAACTAAAAAACACGCTTTAATAGAAGACAAATTAAAAATAATTGTTTAAAAAAATTGTTGATTTATTTACCATTAGTTTAGTCTTCAAAAAACGTGTTTTGAATATTATTTATTACTAGCTGTTGCCCGCAGCTTCGCTCAAGTTAACTTAGATTTACACCCGTATCCGGAGTGGTGATGATTATTTTTGTAGCCTTAGTTACTCCCTATAATATCAGCTATATGTCACTGAAAGTCCCGTCCAAATCGGCCCAGCCGTTTTAGAGACAAAAACAGACAGACAGACAGACAAAAATTGTAAAAAATATATTTTATATTACATATATACATCCATATCCATTTAGTAAAAAGCCATTATTTTAATATTACAAACAGACACTCAAATGTTATTTGTCTGTAAAGAAGATTGATTTTTTAGTTCGATTGATAATATATTATTACGGCGTGATTCCTGGTAAAGAATATGTGACATAGTCTTTGAAATATTTTTTTATTATATATTTTTACCTGAAAAAAAATATGAATTGAGTTTTATTGCTATGCGTTGAATAGGCGTGTAAATTTACAAACTATTCATACATCTGGATGTCGGAAAAATATACTTTAAATACTTTGTTACATTGCAATATTCACTCATACAGGTCAAGCTAATAACCCCACCATGTCTCAGCTTGTCGTAGCGGTGGGGCTCAGTAGCCTAAGGTGAACCCAGCACCAAATTGACCTGAGGGAACTGCTTTTTGTACCCCTCTTATAAGAATAAGAGACATAAGAGCAGGGTGACAAGGGGCGAAGATCACAATCACACGTCCCAACGTTGGGAGGGGTTGTTCTATGGTGCGGGACAACCCCTCTGTGAAGGTGGCGTCGGTCCCTTGAGGGAATGACTTATAGCCGTCGAGGTGCCCTGTTTACTCAACAGATCCGGGGCACCTCACCAAAGGCGGCATTGGTGGCACTCGCCGGGTTTTAGTGGGTAGAGCTGCATCCACCTTACCATCTTTCGGGCGCAGCGAGTCGCACATACGCGCCTGGGGAAGCCCACTCCCGCGCGGGATGCCTCAGAGCATATTTTCCCGGCATTAAAGAAAGAAAAAGGTCAAGCTAATAAAAGTGTTAAGTTATAACCCGCATGAAAAAATACAATATTTAGCTTAAGCATTCAAGTGTATGTCGCATTTCACTTACCATCAGGAGAACTGACTGTCCGTTTACCACCTCTTCTATAAAAAAGTGTTTTGATAACTAAGAAGATGGCGAATGATTTTTGTTCAATTATTTCCTAGTTGGTTCTGTTTAAAATATCTGGAGTCAAAGAATGAAGTATTTAATAATGGACCGGAATCCATACGAAACACAGCAAAGCTGTGTTGAGCTAACGGTGAAACAATTATTAAAATCGGATAAGAAGTGTTTGAGCTAATTTTTAACCAACAGTAATTGTTTGTATGTGACCGAACTTAATAATAAAGCGAATAAACAGAACAAGGACCTACATGATACATTCAACAACTACATATTATAAAAAACCGAAGAGAAAATGAATGAATGGATAATGGAAATATTTAATGTTAGATATATACGTATGCCCCACCATGGTTCAGGCCTTGTCGTGGCGGTGGGGCTCAGTAACCTAGGGTTAGCGGTGCACCTTGGGCGAAACTAATTGGGCCGAGGGGGCTCTTTGTACCCCTCTTATAAGAAGAGAGGACAGAAGAGCAGGGGGCAAGGGGTGAGGATGGGAACCTCACCCCATTGTACTGTCCCGACGTTGGGAGGGGTTGTTCTGTGGCGCGGGACAACCCCTCTGTGGAGGTGGTGGAGTCCCTTGCAGGACTGACTAGCCGTCGAGGTGACCTGTTTGTTTTCTAGATCCGGGGCACCTCACCAAAGGCGGCATTGGTGGCACTCGCCGGGTTTTAGTGGGTAGAGCTGCGTCCATTTACCAGCTGTCGGGCGCAGCGAGTCCCACATACCCGCGTGGGGAGACCCACTCCCCCGCGGGATGCCTCAGAGCATTTCCCGGCGTTAAAGAAAAAAAAAAAAAAACAAGATATATACGTATATTGTTTGCTCAAAAACAAAATCATTTTTATTTATTTAAAATAGTACCAATAAAGTATATTTTTGAACGTCAATTGAATCTCAATGAAGGCAAGCCCGCTGAGAAGAACCGACGAAACAAACTTAGTTGAACTAATCTTATCAAATAATATGTATTCTTTATCAATTTTTACATCTTATACTGAAGTGCCTGGCCTTTCAGCCGCCTTCGTAAAAATAAAGGCCCTACTATGATTTTTATTTTACTTTAGTTAGAAGATGATTAAAGATTCGATATTATATTCATCATAATCATTATTATCAACCTCTTTGACAATAATTCAATGAACGCCGAGATAACCAAAAAGTGGAACCGACCACCACACGACGATCATCATCCCATCTACTTCGAGGTCCCATATTTTAACAATCTATACATAAATATACATTTAAGTTGATTTTATGAAGTTATTTTTATCATACAAAGTACGGAGTAAGAAGTACCTAATGCCATGCTCCTTTGCAGCCGAATTGGGCCGGCACGACCGGCTTGGTACCTCTAGCTCACATAACACCGGCGTCAAGTACAGCTATGCTATCGCGTTTCGTGGTTTGTGAGTTTCCAGTGGCCCATTGTAGAGGAATAGGGTAAAGGTAACGCATCTGCATAATCATTTGCTTTCTTTTGCCATAAAAAAAACATGGACTTCAGTAACGTAAAACAGTCATTTGGCTATTTTAAAAGTTTTCTTGTATTGGCTACTTAGTTGTAATTATAAATATATCCTCAGCCTTATAATTCCTAATCTGTTGAAATAAATAAGTAACATATGTATATATTTTATACTTTTATCAACGTATATAAATACTAACAACGTTGTCCCTATTATTTGATCTGTTACTATTACTCTTCCCCACTGCTTCATACGTACTAGTAATGAATAAATAAGACTATAATCTGCCTTAACATCTATAAATTGCAAGAATATATTTTATAATCCGAATGATAGTTTCAAAGACGAGCGAAAAAACCAAATAAATTCTTAAACTTTCAAAACCATTTTTAAGGATTAAATCGCGGTTTATTAAGATTTTTACAAGCCCGACGTTTCGGATACTTTACAGCAACCATGCAAACTAAGTATCCAAAACGTCGCGCTTATAATGAGTTAAATTCGCGTAAACATTAGAAAACAATACATAGGCTGCACTAAAAGTATCGGGAATGGAATATTTTCACTGTTCCTGTCATATTAAAATCTTTTTAATTGAAAACTCCTTGGTTTTAAAAATCGAATACCATTTATTTATTTAAAAAAAGATTCTCGGTCTTGTCACAAGGTCTTGTAAAACTTGTTTAGTCGTTGAGAAAATGGAATTGACTCGAGAAAATTCTAGAGCGATGATTTATTATGACTTTCGAAGTGGTTTAACACAAAAACAGTGTGTTGACCGGATGATTTCTGCATTTGGTGATGAAGCCCCATCCAAAACCACAATTTATCGCTGGTTTGCTGAATTTGAGTGAGAAAATGAGTTAAAGCCAACAAAAATTGTTCGTTGTTGCAAAAAAATGGTGGCTACGTTTGTCTCCAAAACCGGCCATGTTGCGATTATTCCTCTTGAGGGACAAAGAAGGGTTAATACAGAATGGTATGCTAGCATTTGTTTGCCACAGGTCGTTTCTGAACTCCGTAAAGAGAACTGCAACCGCCGCATCATCCTCCATCCCGACAATGCGAGTTCTCACACCGCGCACAGAACAAAAGAGTTTTTAGAGCAAGAAAACATATAATTATTAGACCATCCGCCGTACAGCCCCGACCTAAGCCCTAATGATTTCTATACTTTCCCTAAAATAAAGAATAAATTGCGTGGTCAGAGATTTTCATCGCCTGAAGAAGCCGTGGACGCCTACAAAACGGCCATTTTGGAGACCCCAACTTCCGAATGGAATGGTTGCTTCAATGATTGGTTCCATCGTATGGAAAAATGTGTATGTGGTACTGGCACCGAGACTTAACATCTTATGTCTCAGGACATAGATGAGTTGCCTGGACTCGTTCCAGGTAAACTAGTTTATGTTCATGGGCGACGTCGACCACTTACCATCTGGTGGCACGTTTGCTGGTTTGCCTATCCAACTAACATAAAAATAAAAACATAAAAAAATCTTAATCCTACTCGTATGTGAACAATGTACGTCTTATTCACACAATTTTTTTTTTTTTTTTTGCTATATTTAATATTTTCACCTGTATCAGATACGGTTATCATGATTACAGTTGAAAATGCAGCTATTCTAACAATCACAAAAAATAATAAAGTAATTTGTAAAATATAAAATAATTAAACAATTAATTATTAATATTTAAATGTTTAATTATTCAATTCAGGGACTGATTCAATTAAACTCTTTCCCTTGGTAAAGTTTCTTAAATTTTATAATATAAAATGCTTATTTCCAATACTTATTTTCTTCGTAAATAAATGTATATTATTTAGAAATAGTACAATATTACACGTCTTTAAAAGTAGATTAAAAAAATCTAAGATTAAACTTAGATTTGTGACTAATATTGGTAATATTGGTAACTAATATGTGTTATGAACTGGTGAATTGCTTAAATAAATAAATAAAAATAAATAGCAATAAATATAATTAAAATTATTTTATTAACAAAAAAAATACTTATGAATAAAAAAATATATATTTAAATAAAACTTACCTAGATAAGAGACGAATACAATTTAAATACACTACAACACCAAGTTACTTTACTAACGATTATTTGATATTAAATCTAGATATGTTAACTTTATTTGATATGTTTCGTATTGATATTCTTTAGAGTGGTTGTTGTATTATATACAAATACTCTAAACTCAATACATCGATTGCCAATATTTTGAATTCATATTCAGATATTTTATATAAACACAAACCGGAGGGCGTCACTCTTAAGGATTTTATCGAGTAAAAATGCACTATTTTTTTTGTAAAATTTTTGGGAATATTGTGTGATTATGATTGCGATATCACCCTTAAGAGTGACGCGCCTCCGGCGAACGCGCCACGTGACTGCCGGCGTCACAACCTTTGTGTTTACATCCACCGCCCGCCCCACCACGCTCCCCGAACCGTGCGGCCGCCGGGAAAATGTGGAAAAGTGCTGCAACTGCACCGCTCGCTGATGGATGATGCAATTTGGTTGGAATTTCATTCATATATGAAAATATAATGCGTTTGCAAAAATATTTTACATATGAATCAACTCTACATCAATTAATTGTAAAAGTAATAAATATATTTCCGTTGTCTGGTACCCGTAATACAAGTTCTTCGAGAACTTACCACGGGACCAGATTGACGTGATGTAAAAGCGTCCATTGATATTATAAAATAATATAATATATATGTTGAATTTTGTAAATTAAGGATTCCAATATTATTATGTCATCTTTATGTACGAATGCTACGAAAAGCACTAAAGCTCATACTAACTAATGTTAATTTTCAGAAAATATGATGTTTAAACTGCCTAGTTTACAATTATGAATCATTATTCTAACTAGCTAAAAGTGACTGTTGTGCTTTTTTATGAATTTCAGAAAGAGGCTAAATATAACATGATCATTTTTCATATAGGTTATATCGTACTTTGATGAACTTGTGGAAAATAAAATATTACCAAAAATTTTCAGCATCATTAAAAGTGTGAAAACTATCGACGCTCGATACAAATAAGAATGTATGCTTAAGGGTTTATGAAAGAACTTTACCCATAACTGCAATGCTCAGTAGGTTTTATAATTCCTGAGCCAAGTATTACGATATTGCGATAAATATTATTGTTAATTTACAATTTCGTTTTTTTTAATCGATTGGATTTAATAATCCAAATGCAGATAATTTTTATGATAAATTTACAAGTAGTAAGCACCTACATCCAGATGTCCGCACAGGGTTTGTAAATTGTATTTATATAACTTTCTTAATCCTATACCAGTGGGATGCATACAGGTGGGAAGCGCTGTGCCGCGCTCCCGGCTGCATGGGTACCACCACCATCTTGCTTGTTTCTCCCGTGAAACAGCTTTGCTGTGTTTCGGAGAGAAGGGCAAGACATGCAGTGTAATTACTGGCACCGAGACTTAACATCTTATGTCTCAGGACATAGATGAGTTACCTGGGCTCGTTCCAGGTAAACTAGTTTATGTTCATGGGCGACGTCGACCACTTACCATCAGGTGGCACGTTTGCCGGTTTGCCTATGCAACTAACATAAAAATAAAAACATAAAAAAAACTTGTGACAGGGGCGGAAGCCCCTGTCACCTTCCACAGATGCCTTCTGACCCGTGCTCGTGGTCAACACACAGCCACTCCTTCCACTCGCCTTCTCAGGCGCTTCCGCCAGCTCTCCTCCTCGCCCTCAGCCTCGTCACCATCCGAGACCCAGTACCCGTAACATAAGTTAGTAAGTAAGTCCCGCGCTAAGCTTGTAGTACCTATATCTTAATATTTTTATATTTATTTTTATATTTATATTATAACTTATAAGTTAAATAGTGTTAATTTTTTATAAATTGTAATTTATTTTAGGATTTTTCTTTCAATAATATTTGAACGATACAAAGTCATTACTGACTGTTGTAGTGGAATTAAGTTCATATAAATTGATATTTGCTAAGTCCTCTTGCCGGTGGAGTGGAAACAGAGATAAGGAGCTTAGCTGTTATAAAATAGTGCGATGGGGGAACAAATTAGCTTCTAGATATGAACGTTTATATAATTTGCTATTTATTATATTATGTTTGGGGAATTTCTCTTTGTTATCTGTATACCTATATAAAATTCTTCTTTACATGTGTTTGTAAGCCTTATGCGGCTAGATCGTTACGGTTAAAATTGTGTGTGTGAGAGAGTGTGTGTGTTTGTTTATGTGAATTTTTTGAAAATACAATTAAGCTAGTGTTTTAATGAAAAAGCCTACTAAAAAAAGCCGATTTAGTTTATCACTGACGACCTTCATAGTAATCTTAAAAAGAGTTATACATATAATATTTGTCATACTAAAAGTACCTATCTATTGTATCTTACTAATATCACTAATATTATAAATGCAAAAATTAGGATGTTTGGATGTTTGTTGTTCAATCACGACAAAAGTACTGAAAAGATTTATATAAATCTTGGCAGTGTTGTAACTTACCATATATCTACTATACCATACCAGAATAACACATAGGCTACATTTTATGTCGAAAAATAAAAATTCCTTCGCGCATTACTTGCTTTGCTTGCTACATTGCCTTATTATTAGTATTAATTCATAATTACATCAATTAATATGTCAAAAACGATGTAATTATCAAACGCTTAAAATGTATCATATGTAATGGCCGAACGCAACAAGTCTGCAATATAGTATGTATAGAGATGTGTTACATTCACGGATTTCACGCGAACAGAAGTGAGTATAGTCATTATCAGCCTGAAGACTGGCCCATCCCGCTACTGCACGTAGAACGTTAGTTTTAAATATTAAGATTCATATCTAAAACTAAAATGGTGTCGAAAACAATAAAAAGGCAAGTATTTTTGCTCTCTGGTATTTTAGTAAACAATAGTTGTTCGTGCAGGTAACACTGATCACAGATAATATTTAAAACTAATGGATTTATACCATAAAGCACAGATTAGTTGACAGCTATTACCAGCACGCGACGGGCGATTATTATGTGGACAGGTAAAATGCATCAGGTTTTAGTCTTTTTAATATTAGGTGTCATTATTGTTACTACCGTCATCGCATCATTCTCCAAATGCTTTTGTTTAAAGCTGGACTCTACTATTTAAGATTATTCTGTAGTTGCTATAGTAGTTGTGTGCACACAAGCTAAGCTTAAAAGTGTATGTGTGTACAATTCACACACGACATAAGGGAAATTTCGGATACGAGTGTGGCTGGCACAAACACTGTTGTCTGTTGCCATAATATTCTATCGAGCTACTTTCAAGGTATTTAACGCCATCTACCATCCAGGACGACGAAGAAGCTTTTGTAAACTCTAAAAAAGGGCATTTTTGATTATTTGCTCTATATCAATAAATATTATATGAAAGAGGTTTATTAATTTGAGGATATTATTATTGCCGTGCTATTTGAAGTATTCTGACATAATTTTCTGCATTCCAAATTTTTCATTTTTATGGACAATAATGCTTACCGTTCTAGCAACGTGGAAGCGTACACGAAAGAAGTTGGGATCCGTTGTTTAGATGTCTGATGGCCAGCTCGAAGTATTGACCTTGATCCAATTGAGCATGTCTGAGTATGTTCTAAAAAGACGGGTGACATAAGTGGAACCTGTAGTAGGAGTAGCTAAAAACATGATTGCAAAAGAGTAGGAACGTATTTTTCAGAACGTTGTTGTGCAAGCTCTGATTCTAGCAAGAGGAGGTCACACTTGTTATTTGCTTTTTTTTAGATTTATAACTTTATATCATTTAAAAAAACCACAAAATTTTGTTTATTTTTGTTTTTATTGCTGACCATTTTTCATTGTTTGAACATGCATATATAATGATAAAATTGTCAGAATTCACTTCACGCATATTAATTTACAATATTTTAAGTATTCCGACTACTTTAAAAAATTAAATTAGAAATTTACCTTATATCGATCTTAGATCGTATATAATAGGTGCCCGTTTTTTGCAAAAGGGTTTAAGTATATTTGTAAATTACAGAAGTGAAATGTTATTGACAATAAGGGTGTTAAATCAGGTTGGCTTCTCATCCCCACCATGGTTCAGGCCATGTCGTGGCGGTGGAGCTCAGTAGCCTAGGGTGAGCCGCTGCGCCTTGGGCAAAGCGAATTGAACCGAGGGGGCTCTTTTTACCCCTCTTATAAGAAGAGGGGACAAAAGAGCAGGGGGCAAGGGGTGAGGGGCGAGAACGGGAACCTCACCCCATTGTACTGTCCCGTCGTTGGAAGGGGTTGTTCTGTGGTGCGGGACAACCCCTCTGTGGAGGTGGCGTCGGTCCCCTGAGGGACTGACTAGCCGTCGAGGTGCACTGTTTGCTCAACAGATACGGCGCACCTCACCAAAGGCGGCATTGGTGGCACTCGCCTGGTTTTAGTGGGTAGAGCTGCGTCCACTTACCAGCTTTTGGGCGCAGCGAGTCCCATATACCCACCTGGGGAGACCCACTCCCCCGCGGGATGCCTCAGAGCATTTCCCAACGTTAAAGAGAAAAAAAGAGGTTGGTTTTTCCATAAAGATGACGAGTGGTCAAGGTAACAATGATTGAAATAAGGTGGTGTGGGATTATTATTTATGTAGCGACTTTGTAACCTACCATATTCTATGTCTTAGTCCCGCATGGATGAGTAGAATAAAACAATAATGTCGGGTTCAGGATAGAAACCTGGGCCCAATATCGCACGACATTGCGGGGACCGCTTAGTGGCGGCCGGTTAGTCCCCCCTAACGATTAGTAGTCTGGCCTTCGCCGGGGCCAGCCTGTCACTGTTGCCCGCAGATCCGGGACCCTCAAAAAGAAGCTGAAGGCGCTCGCAGGTGGTTTAGTGATTTAGTGCATTTCCAAGTGCGTGTCCCCACATAGGTCTATTGGCCTTACCCGAGGTAACACTGGATTATGCGAGAGCATTAACCTGCATTATCAAAAAAAAGCAATAATGGCTGGCGTGGGCTATAACAACAATAACTAGAATGTAAGAAATCTATACAGAAACATTGTCAACTCGGGAACCTTGTATTCATTTACGTCTCGGTACATTTTCTCACAACGAGTATCCGTTTCTATTTAATTAATGTGCCGCGTAGCCCTTTTTGCGTCACGCTGAGCGGCGAAATATGGGATGAAATTTGTCTCGTTACGAAAAACTTTTGCTATCACAATATTTTAATTTGATAATGTAATTTATTACTTTATATCTTTTACTGTAATTATGTGACTCTACTTCCTAGTGTTTTCAAAGGTCCTAAAAAATAGGTATTTCAAATTAAGTATACAATTAAGAGACAGACCAATGGGCCACCATAAAATCGCAAACCCTTTGCGCAAATTTTAAATATTTTTTTATAGCATAGGAGGGCAATCAAGCAGTCCAAGTTTTAGACTACTTACGCCCATACACATCTGCACAACCAGAGATTATGCAGATGCATTGCCCTCCTTTTTCCTGTCCCTCAATGGAAACTTACAAACCACACGAAGCGCGACAGCATACATAGCAGTAACTATTAGACGCCCAGGAAACTAAAAATACATTGCCTATCCTGATACCAAATATTAGTTTGAAGAGTAGTTCTCTCTTCCAGTAATTACGTTGCCCATAATGTATTCATTTTTTGAAAACAGCAAACAGTAAGAGGTTAGTGCCAGGCCATGCTGCATTACAGCCGACTTGGGCCGGCACGACCGGGGTAGGGTACCTCTCGCTCACAAAACACTGGCGTCAAGTGACAGCTACGCTGTAGCTTCGTGCGGTTTGTAAGTTTCCATTGAGGGACAGGGAAAAGGAGGGCAACGCATCTGTACAATCTCTGGTTATGCAGATGTGTATGGGCGTAAGTAGTCTAAAACTTGGACTGCTCGATTGGCCTCCTATGCTATAAAAAAAGTCCACGCTGTGTTACTTTTATAATAGTAAAAATTATTCCAGTACGATTTTTTAGACCAATTTCCCTGCCACATACAGACATAGGAACACGGACGTCCATAAAAGATTATTTTTAATTTTGTTATGTAGGTACTATGTTAAACAAAATAGTTGTTATTGAAATATAATATTTTATGTGCCGTACAATTTTTTTGAATTGATAAAGGTGCACTCATATTAACCTACAAGTGCGATATAAAAAACAAAAAACATACAAGCATCCGAATTGAGAACCTCCTCCTTTTTTAGAAATCGGTTAAAAAACAATTTCAGTTTGGAGAAAACTTCTTTTTTGACATTTCGAGAGTGTCTCACTCTAACTCACTCTAAACGTTGCGCTTATGAGGCATGCAAAAGTATTCCTTAAAAAGTAAGTTTGTAAAATAAATTTAACTGTAATAAAATATAAATTCCTTATAAAAAGACACAAATTACTAGGTTTATTATAGTACTTGACAACCAATTATAATTCCTTCATAACAAGCATCGGATAAAAATAACTACGCCCTAATGAAGCAACAGTTTATTGAAAACATCAATAAACCGCCCACGGCAGCATTAATATGGACTTGTATTCATCACCATGGCATTCAGATCGAATGAATAACCGAAAATAATCTCGCCATGCTCTGGAAAAATCGAGGTAGAGGGGTAAGGGGTACTTGGAAAGAGGGGTGCGGGGTACTCGGGGAGAGTGGTAGGAGGAGGGGGCAGAACAACGGCCTCGTTACGCCGCTTCCGCCGGATGTCGACTCGTGATGCATTGTCGACGCCTCGGAGGGTGGACACTGATATTTTCATTTCCATTGTAAATATTAATATATTCGTTGGGACATATTTTTATGTCCTCAAACCGTTTGTTGCTGGGCTTCTGTGTTTTTCCCTTTCGCTGATAGAAACGCCTTATGTGTGTTTCTGTTTGGAAAAATATTTTTAATACATAGTTCGTAACATTTTTTTAAATGTAACATAATATGTCAAATAAAAAAGATAGGTCTGGTAAAAAAACATGCAAACATTATATCTTTTAGAATAGATTTCACCAAATTAATTAGCTTTAAGAATAATATCTTAAATCACACTGAAAATAAAAAAAATCTGTAACACCCTTATACTTAAAATATAATATTATCTCATTACTAATACGAGGCTTCTTCCGATATAAGTTACTCTAATAATTTTGTCAACCCCTAGTCCCAATTTCAATCAGTAAAGATCAAACTATAAGTCGTCTTAAATATTAATCACAAAATAATTAGCACATCACTAGCAGTCAGCTGTCGCATAGAAAAGTAATAACGTGGATGCGACCGAGGTGTCTTTTAGGTCCGAGCCCCTCGGGAAATCACGGTAATCCGCGACGTCGACAACGCGTCCTCTAAATCTCCGTCGATACAACCTACTGATGACCAGGGATGTACATGTTGGATATCGATTAAAATATTGAAAACATTATATTTTAATTCATAATTTGAAAACATAAAATAATTTTAAATCCGTTATTAATTATAAACTATGCTTATTTCTAAGTGTTGTTTTTATTATTTTTTATTGTAGAGGCGGCAAATGAAGAGTCGGTGCACTTGATGGTAAGTGATAAGGAACATCCATAGACACCCACTCCACCAGAGGATATGCCTTTCGAATATGAGTATGCTCTTTTCTTGAAGGTGCCTGAAGTTATGTCGCTTCGGAAATACCTTAGGTAGCAACTGGTTCTATATAGTGGTCGTATTTAAAAAGATCTATTAGTTTCATCAACTTATATTTTGAAAATTAGACGAATAATAAGTTGTACTATCAGTATAAACGTTTCACATGACAACCTCTGTGGCTCAATGCGCGCGTTTTGCGCGTTGGAGCTCAAAACGGAGGTAGCGGCTTCGAATCTCGCCAGAGAACTAAAAGTTTTCTGTGTTCCTGGGTCATGGATATGTATTAAATAAGTGGTATTACATAATAAAAATCAATATAAAAGTATTAAATATATTTCCGTTATCTGGTACCCGTAACACAAGTTCTTCGAGAACTTACCACGGATCCAGATCGACGTTGTGTAAAAGCGTCCATAGAAAATATTATTTAAATGTTCTTTTATCTAAATGTATTTAGTGCTAATATTTGGAAGAAAGATGACTTATACGCAAATGATCAATCTTATTAATAATTATATAGCTTATTAATAATAATATTTTTTTTTTACAACAACAGTTTAAAAAGAGTTAATAAGGATTTTTCCATATTTATTTTAACGTTATCAGCTAACTACCTACCACGAATTGTTCAAACGAGCGTTTAGTTATTCTTAGCCTCTGTATGTTATCAACCACCAATTCCAACAGTTCATCGATATAGTCCCAGCGCCTCACTATGAACCGCAGTGAATCCAGACACCGCTGTGAATGGGCCCTGATGAATTATGCCCGTTCACGTGGAACGATACGCATTACATCCCCGATATGCTCGCTCTTGAACAGGTATTAAACGTGTAAAGAAGTTCATCCCCTATATCGCTAAAAATTAGAACATATTAATATCGAGAAAATACGTAAAATGGCATTTTTATTGTTTTTT
Organism: Helleia helle; assembly: GCA_963853865.1. Lineage (NCBI taxonomy): Eukaryota > Metazoa > Arthropoda > Insecta > Lepidoptera > Lycaenidae > Helleia > Helleia helle. The sequence goes on along the minus strand of OY971418.1, from coordinate 9,520,207 downwards.
TTTTGAGCTCGGCATTATCGTAATGCCATCCATGGTCATGAGTTTGCCCGTTTCAAGATAGTTTTTATCGTGAAAATAATTTATATAATTAATCTTAATTTAACATCATATTTTAAAATAGTTTCATTTAAATTTGAAAATTAAGCTCATTACTTATAATTAATTTAAAAATACTGTCGTAACAAAAGACTTGACAAGCTTTTTTGGTCCGTTACTCGAAGTTAATGTGAACTTATAGTATTTTATTATTGAAATACACTTTTTTTTTTCGGAGGGAGATATGCTAATGGCCCGAAGGTCCTAATGCTTCATCGGATTAGTGTGAGCCCATTCGGCTCACTTTTGATTTAAAAAGTGGGGGTTGCCCCCCGCCTACCGTGCGGTCAGCGACCACACGGCCTCCTGGCGTCGGTTGTGTGAAATACACTATGTTAAGAAAGATATACAACAAATAAATATAAAGGTAATTTCATATATTATATGAAATAATATACATTTTTAATCAAATCTTTCTTAACAGATTCCAAAAAATGGTTAAATCTAAAAAAGCTTTCCGCTGAAGCTTTGTTCACTTTAATGAAGTAATGAAGCCTATTAAGAAAGATGACATCTCGATGTGTAAGCGTCGAGACTGAGACGCAAGGAACTCGTCTCTAATAACCATTATGACAATTACGAGCGGGAGCGACCGGCAGACTCATAAGTCTTCATTACGCCCGTCCGAGCCAAACTTTGATGAGTCGATACTGAACAAGCTTACAGATTATCCTTTGAATCCACCCTCACATTTTCATAACTTTGTACTTGTAACTTTAAAGCTTTTGTCTAGAGAGTTTATGATCTACGGTTTTTAAATACTGATGGAAATTTCTTAGAACGAAGGTGACATTTTTAATTATATTATATTCATTGAATTATGATTTACGATTTATTATGTTGTGGTACATAATAATGGTATTTCTGTTGATCAAAGTTCCAAAATATTTAAATCAAGAGAGAAGCGGAGTATTGCTAATATTGGTATTGTTAAAATAACAAAAGTGCCCAACTCTAACCTAGAAGTAAATGGAGGTTAACTTAGATTTTGTTTGTGTCCTTGTTATACAATTTATTATTATTTATATTATATATAATATTATTACATAATTAATTTTTGATCACGTTGCATACTCTTTAATTTATATATAGTAATATGAGGTACACCAGTTAAGAAATCAATATGAGATGGACATCTATTTGTTGGCATATATTAAACCTCAATTAGACGACGTAATATGGATATTTTATTTGTACAACCAGATCCCCGGCCGAAACGCAATAAATCCGACAAAGCTGCATGAAGCACGCATCAGCAATTGCGGGGTATCCATCATTATCATATTGAGCTGGTGGAAATACGAAAGCGGGGAACGCCGGGAGGTATGCCGATATTGCTGTTTGCCTTCCACAAATATTTGTACGGCCCGCCCCGCTACTTACTGGAGTTAAATCAATATTTAAATAATTTGAAACTTTGATTAATTTGCCGGGATTATTGTTTACAATGATGTCGTGGTACAGATTAACATCGCTGTAATGGTATGAGTTTGAAATCAATATGTAAAGGAAATTATGCAAAAAAATTCGATGATTTTCTCTTCTTGCGAATAAATTACCTAAAAATGTAATCATCCTTCACTCCATCCATTTATAAATGGACTGGATTAGTGTAAGTTTTAAAAATAATGACTCATAAAAATATACTAATAAACAATACCAGTTACGATTCCTAATATTTTAACCTATGGTAGTAAGAAGTAAGAACGTGTACTACGGGTATCGAAGAACAGAAATATGTTTAAGTAAAGAAATTCCTCATACTTATTGTTTACCAGCTCTCCGTCTTATAAACTATTACATCCAAACTGAATTAAAACAATAAAAAATGCTTAGCAGATTAACACAAAGAAAGCGTTAAAGAGAATACATCGCTTTATCTAAACGGTGGCTATTAAAGGGTTTTAGGGCGTGAATGTTTTATGTGCCCAGTGTCAGGCGAGTCCCGAGGGAAGGGTACATACTAAACTCTACTAGCACTTAATTACGGGGAAGCAGCGACAAAGCGAGAGGGAATAGGTTTTAATTAACGCTACCGTGATTCGCTCTGTTTCTTTTAAATTTAAATTGAAAAACGTCTAAAGAAAATAGGATAAGCAGATAACGGCGTCTGAATACAAAATGGATATCAATAAAAAGTGTAACTGGAACTTACTCGAGTTCGTAGCGGAGAGAAGAGAATTCTCTGTTAAATTTAAATAAATTTCAGGGAGAAAGCCGTGTCGCGTTACAAAGAGGAAAAAGGGACTAATAAAAATGCTGAAGTGCAATAAGATGGATACATATTATATGTATATCTATAAAATATCTATATATCATGTTTTCTTTATTAGTATTCTATAAGCAAGATGCATAATCAAACATTCAAGAAAGTAAAACAAGTTTTTTTCTGGATATAAACACCAAATATTAATATTATTAGTATTTGATGATGAATTAATTGTATTTAAGCTGTATTGTGTATATAACGGGAAAGAAGTGAAATGCTTTTAAAAAAAAAAAAAAATTTATAACAATAATAATTTTAGGTACGGAATAATGTGTAGGTATGTACACACATGTGTATGTAAAAAGCACCTGCCTCCTTATCCACACTGCAAATGCATAAACTTACATGAAATAACACATTACACAGTTATACAAATTAAAAATAGAATGGCTTTCGTGAACTTACTTACTTCGAACGTGAACTAAGCTTGACCAACAGTGCTTTGGCCAAACTTCCGTCCTCCTCGAGCTCGCAGATGCAATCAGCACCTCGAGGTGCAGATTGCAGTAATTGGGCGAGTCTTTGCCGTAATAAAAACATCCCTACGCCTTGGCCGTTCTGCCCACATTTTTTAAACCGTTTTTATCTCAAGTTGCTGAATTGACACTGCATATTTTTAAACCGATGTACGACTAATAGTTTTATTTTTTATTTTCGATAACGCAGGGAAAAGGATTTACACTATCTGAGACTCGTACCGGGAAGTGCCCTACGCGTAAACTAAAACCACTGCGAGCGCCTTCAGCCGCTTTTTGTAATAAAACAACCTTAGCCAACTATTGGTGACTAAGCTAGAAAATATTAAATCCTTAATACTCCAAGATATCCGTAATACGATCCAAGAGGAATTAAATAGCTCGCTAAAAAAAATACAAAAAGAAATAGAGGTCAAGACCTCAAACATAACGGCAGAACAAACAGAAATTAAAGAAAAAAATAATAATATCGACAAAACAATTGAATACATTGAAGATCAATTAGATAACTTAAGAAACTCCAAAAAAATTGTTCTATATGGTTTAAATGAAACTCACTACGAAACTGAAAATGATCTCTATGACCGTACCTCTCAGATATTTTATGATATTATGAACATAGATATTAACCCTTATATAGAAGAAATCCAACGTATCGGCAGGCGTGGAAACCAACGACCTTTAATAATCGAATTAATTTGCAAACGTATGACAAGATATATAACCGACAATGCCATAGAGTTCAAGAATACAGGGTTAGCAGTTGCGCCCTTCATGAACAAAAAAACTCTACAAAAACGAAATGAACTTAAACACAACCTCCAAATTGCTAGGAAAAACGGCGATTTTGCTGTAATTAGAAATCACAGGTTATTTGTCAACGGGAAAGAAGTCAACCTTAACAAATCTAAAAGTGTAGTCATCCAAGAACAAGATACTAGTACCAATATTCGAAACAGCATCGGAACCAGCGAGGAAGGAACACCAAGATTGCAACAGTCAAAATCAGATAAGCAAAATAAAATTATTAATAAGTCATTTCGTTAACTGTGACCTCTCAATATTTTTTCAAAATATACAGAGTATAGGAAATAAGATTGATTTACTTGAACATTTTTTGTTAGATTCCGATATTGATATGCTATTACTGTCTGAAGTTTGGAAAAACGAACATTATTGTCAGTCAATTATGCCAGCTGGATATAAAATTGCATCTATTTTCTATCGTAAATCTCGAGAAGGCGGTGGAGTCTGTATTATTATAAAAGATAACTTAGAATACATAAACCGAATGGATATTAATAATTTATCAAAAGAATTTATTATAGAATTTAGTGCAATTGAAATCCCAAAAATTAACTGTATATTTATAGGTTTGTATAGAGCTGATCGGAATTTAGACATATTTTATAAACAACTTGATAAATTATTAAATAAATTAAATACAAAAAATTCGCGAAAACATATATTTTTAGGCGGTGATTTTAACATAAATATACATAAAAAAAAATAAACAAACTCTGGAACTTCTACACTTTATGAAATCCCATAACCTAGAGCAGCTAATACGCGACCCTACTCGAGTAACAAACACAACAGCCTCTTGCATTGACTTATTTTTTACAAATTATAAGCACATTGTTAAAGAGTATTCAGTTCAAGATCTTGGTATATCAGATCATAGAGCATTAAAATTACACTTAACATTAACAACTTATCAAATAGTCAAAATAAAATATGGTACACAGAAAAGAGAATATTTACCAAAAATTAAATTGAAAGTTTTAAAAATTCTTTAAATGAAATAAAATGGGAAAATATAGTGCAAGAAAGTAAAGACATAAACAAAAACTACGAATCATTTAATACGTTGATAACTGAACACTTAAATAAATACATACCAATACAAAAGATAAAAATAAAAAATCTACCAAAAAAAGGATGGCTTACTGCCGGTCTAAAGAAATCATGTGTGCATAAGCGTAGTCTAAAAGTAATGCTAAATAATACAAAAAACGATGTTATAAAAAAATACTACAACATGTATAGTAAAACGTTAAAAACTAGTATTAAAATATCTAAAAAATTAGAGTACACTAGGTTAATGAAAAATTCTGACAATAAAATAAAAACTATATGGAAAATAATTAACACAAAAACGGGAATAACAAAAGTTAACAAACATGAAAATATAACTTTAAAATTGAACAATGATATAATTAAATGTCCCTTAACAATATCAAACATATTTAATGATTTTTTCGCAACAGTGGGAGAAACCCAAGATAAAACTAACAACCCGAACAATCTTACCGGCCACCCAGTCATCAACCCACCTTTATGCTCTATGTATTTACGTCCAACCAATCGGAATGAAATATTAAGGATTATAGCATCTATAAAAAATAAACATAGCTACGGCATAGATCATATTCCACCAATATTATTAAAAAAATGCGCGGTAGTACTTTCCACGCCATTGAGACATTTAATTAATCAAAGTTTTCAAGATGGTCAATTTCCGGATCTGTTAAAGGTTTCATTAGTAAAACGAATACATAAAAAAGCGATACTTACACCCCCAATAACTACAGACCCATAGCTCTACTGCCCACCTTTTCAAAAATATTTGAGAAAGCTATGTGTAACCGTCTATACTCGTTCTTGGAGAGATTCGGTATTTTGGACGATAGTCAAAATGGATTTAGAAAGTCTAGGTCAACAACACTAGCAGTATATAAGTACATCCAAACGGCTCTTCAATACATAAATGATAAAAAGCACGTCGTAGGGCTACTCCTAGATATGACTAAAGCATACGATAAAGTCCGATACAATATACTTCTCACAAAGTTAAATGGTTGTGGAGTTCGAGGTGCTGCTTACCAATGGTTTAAATCATATATAACTAATAGGAAACAGATAGTACAGATCGAAAGTTTTGACAATGACAAACAAGAAATTAAGTCCGTGCGTTCCAGAACGAGAAATCTCACATACTCTATCCCTCAAGGTAGTGTACTCGGATGTGTTCTCTTTTTAATATATATAAACGATCTACCGAAGTCGCTGGACACACAATCAACCGTACCAGTACTATTTGCTGATGACGTGTCGATTTTAATAAAATGTCATAATTTAGAAAATTTTAATGAATTAATTCAAAACACTCTTACGTCGGTAACACAATGGCTAAATGACCATAACTTAGAAATAAACTTAAATAAAAGTAAAATAATACAATTTAGGACGTATAAAAAAGCCCCACTTGATTTAAACATAACCCATTGCAACATAGTTTTAGAAGAAGTAAAAGAATTTAGTTTACTGGGAATAAATATAGACACACACATTAATTGGAAAACGCACATTGAAAATGTTAAATCTAAATTATCGAAATTTATATACGCTCTTTTTCAAATTAAACATAGCACAAATACAGAAACAGCTCTATCAGCTTACTATGCATACGCGCACTCATGGCTCAAGTATGGTGTCATGTTGTGGGGAAACAGTGTTAAAGCGAGTGAGTTATTTATATTATAAAAGAAGTGTATCAGGATATTGGCTCAAATAGATAAAAAGCAAAGTTGTAAGCCACATTTCATTAAATTCAATATATTAACACTACCTTCAATATACATACTTGACATATGCACATTTGTTTATAAAAATATGAATGTATTTATAAAAAAGAAAGATATTCACAATATAAATACCCGGAATAAAGAAATGCTAGATCTACCAAGGTCAAGAATTAAAATGCTAAGCTAAAGCCCCTTTCATATGGCTATAAAAATCTTTAATAAATTGCCAAGCATTATAAAAAACGAAGAAACGGTTGTAAAATTTAATAAAGAATTAAAAAAACATTTGTTTAATAAATGCTATTACTCGACAGCTGAATATTTACAAAACAAAATTGTGTTGTAGGAAATAAAATATATTGGACAATAATACAATAATAAGTTTTATCATAAAAATATTTATAATTATTTTATATTTTAATTAATTTTAAATTAAATTGACTACATCTATATGATATTATAATGAAATAATAAATTGGATATAAACTAGACATTAAAATAAATAACACAAATTCTATTTAAAATTATTTATATATTTAATGATGCGTATTTTTTGTGTTATATTATACTAATAAACAAGATTGTAAACTTGCCCTCCTGGATATTGCAATGCCTGTAAAAGGCGCTAAGTTATAAGTACTTTTCTAATAATTTTTAAACGATTTCATGTACACTTAGTTGCAATAAATATTTTGAATTTGAATTTGAATTTGCTTTGGATCACCACAGCGACAGGCTGCCCCCGGCGAAGGCCAGACTACTCTTCGTAAGGGGCCGGCCGCCACTAACGAATGAAAGTTCAAATTAATAATAGCGATATAATAATCTGTATTATAATAAGTAATATGTATTATATGTACTATGTATTATGTAATGTAATATGTATTATACTAACATTAAAAAAATGTATAATAATCCCTATTAAATGAACTAAGTCCTTATTAAACGTTCTCATTAGTGGCCCGTCCTGAGGTGGCGCAACTCTTGTCCTGGCGAAACATTCAGCTTCCCCAACGGAAACAATAAGCGTCTCTAGTCTCTACAGATCCCCTCCGTTTAAGTAGCTCGGCTAGGTCGACCATAAGTTTGTTTGTATGTAGTATTTTATTGATATACAAAACTTTTATATTGTTTTCTAAAATCCGAAACGTCGGGCTTGTAAAAATCTTAATAAACCGCGATAAAATCCGTAAAAAAAATTGTTTCATTATACAAAACTTTTTTCTAAAATTAAGTACTGTTTTCTTTATTCAGCATTTTTTGTTTAGAATTTTATTTTTTTAATACATGAAAACTACATAAAATTGAACTTGTGCAAAAACACAATTTTATATTTACCTATTTTTTTTTTTGTAATACCTAAGTAAAATTAATTTTTACGGATTTTAAGTAGGTTTGGGGGGTTTACTGCTGTTTTAAGTGAGGTTAACAATAGTACAATACCAACATTATTACGACACCCGTAGCATTTTTTTTGGCTTCCTTTAACAAAGAACGAAACAAATGAAATAAATGAAACGATTCTTTTGTTATTTTTATCATGGACGAAAAAATTGTGAATTTCGTAAGATGATTCGATCGCTCGTTATCATTAAATTATCAGGCAAGACGAAAATTCCCCACCATGGTTTAAGCCTTGTGGGGCTCAGTAGCCTAAGATGAACTCAGCACCTTGGGCGAAGCAAATTGAGCCGAGGGAGCTGCTCTTTGTACCTCTCTTATAAGAAGAAGGGACAAAAGAGCAGAGGGACAAAAGGTGAGGATGGGAACCTCACCCCATTGTACTGTACCGACGTTGGGAGGGGTGGTTCTGTGGTGCGGGACAGCCCCTCTGTGGAGGTGGCATCGGTCCCTTGAGGGACTGACTAGCCGTCGAGGTGCCCTGTTTGCTCAACAGATCCGGGGCACCTCACCAAAGGCAGCATTGGTGGCATTCGCTGGGTTTTAGTGGGTAGAGCTGCGTCCACCTTACCAACTTTCGGGCGCAGCGAGTCCCACACTCAGAGTATTTCCCGAAGTAAAATAAAAAGGCAAGTGAAATTTGAAAAAAAAATGAATCAAATTCCAAAAAATATTCTTATATTTCTTATAAACTATATAACTGTAAAATGAACCCTTTGGATGAGCGTTTACACGAGGCCTGTAAATGATGGCCACCGTACTCTAGACGAGTCATGAATTACAAAACGCCGTTATTAGCCAACAAAGGTCGTCCGTTTATTTGTTAATCATGTTATTTATACATTTAAAGCAGTTTCATTACAATTACTCTTTTATTTTTCGATTTGCATCTGAACAATTATTTAGCACATTTCTTGACCCGAAGAAATAACTGGAACAAAGAATCTGGATTCTAAAATATTGTTTCGAATATGTTTGTTATTTGTATAATATAATACAAAGCTTAGTCTGGAGCAGTGCAGTGGCGGATTTACCAGCAGGCTGAGTAGGCTGGAGCCTAGGGCGGCAGAATTTTGGGGGCGGCAAATATGGTAATGTACAGTATTTAGGGGAGCAGCAAATTTTGGGATCAGCAAAATATTTACAGCTTGAAAATGTACCAAATCCGCTAAACTACTGCAAAATTCTAGAGAATTAAAGTAAGCAAATCTTTATGTATGAAAATTCAAAGGCGGCAAAAAAATGGTGAGCAAAACTTTACCTATCAAAATTAAGAGGCGGCATAAATTGAATAGCCTAGAGGCGGCAAATCTGTCTGGCGCCACTGGTCTGGTGTCATAGCTTCTTTGTTTCTCCAGGTAGGTCAGGACAGGCAGAATGATTACTGGCTTCGAGACTTTCCATCTTCGTAAGGTATGTACATAATATGTTTTATGTTCTTTCGAATGAATAATAAAAATATCAACCCTTATATGTGCCACTGCTGGACACGTGTCTCCTTCTCAAAATCAAGCGAGAAAGAGAAATAGCTCACCGATGCGCTGGCCCAATCTGGTTTTAGTGAAATAAAAGACTTTTAATCTCATCAGGCATGCAGGTGTCCTGACGATATTTTCCTTCACCAGTGAACAAGCGATTGTGGATGGTGATGGAGCAAGCAACCATTTCAATTTTCAGCCAAATCAGTTCAGCCGTTTTGCCTTGAAAGGTCAACAAATATCCAAACATACAAACTTTCGCCTTTATGATTTTAATAATATTAATGCACATTAAAAACAGATTGTGAAAGTTTTACCAGTGCGTTATTAAAATACTTAAAATAAATCTGCACGTCGCGTTGGACAAAATGGAACATTTATGAAAAAGAGCTCACTAACGAACAGGATCTTTCTTCATCAAACAGTAATATCGCCTCCCCTACATTTGACTTGAGCACACAGCACTTAAACACTCGTTACTCGAAATACGTAACGTCAGCATAAATAGTCTACAATAAAAACTCTACGGCAAAAATAATTCACCATAAATTGTTGTAAGTTTCTATAGACTAAGACGTAAGAGGTAGTGCCATGCTGCATTGCAGCAGAATTGGGCCTACACAACCGGGGTGGTACCTCTCGCTCACATAACACCGGCGTCAAGTGACAGCTGTGCTGTCGCGTTTGTGAGTTTCCGGTGGCCCATTGGGGGGGATAAGGAAGAGGAGGGTGGCGGATCAGCGTGGCCTTGGTTGTGCGGATGTGTATGGGCGTCGGCGCCGTGAGTCTCCGACTGCTCGTTTGCCCCCTAATGACATTAAAAAAAAACTTTTTGATTGAGTAAAATAATATGAAGATTAAGTCAACTTTCAAAATGTGTATAGACTCACTTGCTGTTACGTTCTTGTGGTGGTAATCATGGGCACAGTATGGTAACTACGAACAAATGCTCGAAACATGTGCAACGACGAGGATAGCCTAGCCCCTAAGTTCTAAGCGCTTCTTGCTTCTCTGTCCCTACCGAGTTTCACGTCAAGACTCAAGACCAGTGGTCACATATAAGTTTATCTCCGAAAAGGGATCAAAATGATTATTATTTATTTTTAATAACATTTCAAAATTTATTTTACGGGAGTTTCATTCGCGATCTATGCGAACATTTGGCGACCGTGTGACGAAGATCTATAAGAAATATTCGGTCGGTATCCATATCAGGGATATCAAGGGACACCTAAAGAGTAAAGGACATCTCATTGCAGTCATCGACGGTCAGTCATCATCGAGCCGAAGCCGAAAAAGGTTTTTACTCGTCATACTATATATACTATCTGCATCAAATTTCCGTTTTAATACCTTCATCCTCAATATCGCCAATACTTGTGTTACTTTTGTCTTACAATACGGAAATTACAAATACCTTTAAAACGAAAATATTTTTTTGTGACGACCTCAAGGTTACAAAGTCTAAGGATGCATTTATTATGACTTTTCATTTTGGTATCAAGAAGAGGCAGGTTGTACAATTTTCAGTGATAACGGTCGTCATTTTATCGCAGGAGATCGATGATATAATTTCCCACCTCAAAGCAGGAGATAACACATCTTGCTTTTGCAAGTGAAGCTGGAATCAAATTTTTTTGTTTGCTCCTTACGCTCCTTACTTTGGTGATATTTTTGAAGTGGCTGTAAAATCAGCCAAATTTACGTTCGAGGTGTGCCCGAGATGGGCGGCGCTGCGTCACAGTCTGACATCAGTCATCGGAGGCGACATGTCTCTGCCGAGCGTCATCACCGCGATGCTCGGTGACGACGAGTCCTGGACGGCGATGGTCTCCTTCTGCGAGGCAGTAATGTCCCAGAAGGAGGTCGACGAGCGGGTGAGAGAGGAGGCCACCGACGAGGCCTCCACCCGCGGTCGACGAACGGGGGTGCGTAGGAGGCGCTATTTAATGCGCCTCCAGTAACGTCCCTGTGTTCGTGTCGGGCTCAGGATGGGAACCTGGGTCTGTATGGTACGACGTCGTGGGGACTGTTAAGTAGCGGCCGGGCAGTCCCTCCCCCCTACGAGGAGTAGTCTGGCCTTCGCCGGAGCCAGCCTGTCGCTGAGGTGATCCTGTCTGTTGCCTGCATATCCAGGACCCTCAAAAAGGGGCTGAAGGCGCTCGCAGTGGTTTTAGTTAGGGTGGGCACTCCCAGGTGCGAGTTCCACATTGGGTCAGGATCTATCCGAAGATCCTGGCTGCATCCATAAGATTTTCCCTGCGAAAAAAAACCAAATTTACGTTGAGCGAGAATTCATATCGTACATTTAACGTACTCTTCACACAAGTAAAGGTAATATTGAACAGTCATCCTCTCTTTCCTTTAGGTATTATCTTCTCCTGACTATTTCCTTTGTCTAACGCCCGGGCACTTTCTATTGGTCGAGCTCTCACCTCAATACTATCACCGGCTCTGGAGTAGCACGAATTCAATAATCTACAACGATAAGCGCCTACAGCAGATTCACCAACATTTTTGGCGGAGTTGGCACTCATGCTCGCATATTGTGGACTTGCACCAAGGCCATAAATGGAAAACTAAACCTGGACTAACTGTGTTTAATTTAATGAGTGTGAACATGTAATGTAAGCCTTTGTGAAAGAAAGTAAAAATAATTTGGTTGTCATCCAGGAATACAACGTTTCCACCATTACACTGGAAACTTATATTATTATATACTCCAATCAGGCTATCAATAAAATATCAAAATGCAAATGGCCCTGATAAGCACTTGCAATTCACTCCCCACCTTGAGAGAGTATCCCAAATGCAAAAATTATTTATAAATATTTATTTAATGATTTTATGGGATCGGCCGTCTTGGCGTTAATTGAGAGAGGACTATGTTCAGCAGTGAATAGAGGCTGATGATGATGATTATAATAATGAATGGCTCAAAAACACCGCTCTAAATAAAAGTTACACTAAAATAAAAATTGGAATTTATGAAAAACTTTTCCTCAATGGACACTTGAAAATATTGCTAGTATTGTGTCGCTATAATAATTATACCTAGGTAGATATGTGACGCCATAAAAAGCCTAAATCAATTCGCTTTAGAAAGTCCCTCTTGTATATAGGGAAGTGGTGATTCGTCACAGGGTCACATGACCATTAATTTCTATAGAAACTACACTGGACGCTTTTACAGCACTTTCGATAACATCAAAACTACATTAGAGAGGTATTTTTCATATGTTATCTACGTCTACTAAAAACGAGGTATTTATCATTGATTAAATATTTTTTTTAATTCAAAGCTTCGATTTGTAGCGGGTGTCAGTGGATGTCGCTATCACTTACCATCAGGTGAACCGACTGTCCGTTTGCCCCCTCTTCTATATAAAAAAAACGAAAGCACATCTGGACCAAATGTAAGCAGCTAGATACGAAGCTACGAAATCCGTACTGGATAACAATAGGTCGGCATTTACGACTCAGTCTGGAAAGCAAAATTATAGTCTACAAAGCCATCTTGAAACCATTTTTTTTTAACGCCGGGAAATGCTCTGAGGCATCCCGCGGGGGAGTGGGTCTCCCCACGCGGGTATGTGGGACTCGCTGCGCCTGACAGCTGGTAAATGGACGCAGCTCTACCCACTAAAACCCGGCGAGTGACACCAATGCCGCCTTTGGTGAGGGGCCCCGGATCTAGAAAACAAACAGGGCACCTCGACGGCTAGTCAGTCCCGCAAGGGACCGACGCCACCTCCACAGAGGGGTTGTCCCGCACCACAGAACAACCCCTCCCAACGTCGGGACAGTACAATGGGGTGAGTTTCTCATCCTCACCACTTGCCCCCTGCTCTTCTGTCCCCTCTTCTTATAAGAGGGGTACAAAGAGCCCCCTCGGCCCAATTAGCTTCGCCCAAGGTGCACCGCTCACCCTAGGTTACTGAGCCCCACCGCCACGAGAAGGCCTGAACCATGGTGGGGATCTTGAAACGAATATGGACTTACGGGATCCAACTATGTGTTACGGCCAACAATAGTAAAATCGAAATTATTGAAAGATTTCAAAATAATGTGATGTGTTATTATGATTGAATGATGAATTGTATAGTGCAGAACGACGCAGCGGCTCACGTTACAAGCTAATTAGAATATGTACTTACATAGTATTTGATCTAATTGTACATATAATATGTAAATAATGTAATTATAACTAGGATAAGGATAGACGAGTATATTATTATAGTTTATAGGTCTAGTAATAAAACTAAGTGTTGTGTAAATGACTCACCCCAACCCGGTTGTTCGCCAACCGAGTCAATGTTGCTTGCTATCCCTTTCATTTTACTTAAGAGTAAGAAAGATACAATATGCTCTGTTTTAAAATATCCAATAAAATCTAATAAATCAAAAAAAATCAGACGACGAGTTAGGACGATGCTTTTTGCTATGGTATGTGTTTACTCATTATCACAGAGTACATTGTAACGTATAGGAATAGAGACCAATCTTGTTCCATAAAACGGGGTATGAAGAAACTAGCGCCTCTATATTTTAAAGTTAGAACTAAACCTTTGGTATGCGGTATGCCGTATGGATTGAATACCGATATACCTATAGCTATGTAGGTAGCTATATATGTACTTTTAGGTATATTTAATTTAATTCTTTAATATTATGTTCATTTCAGGGATTGATAAATGAAATACGATTTAGCTGATAATGTTTTATTACTATGTACCTGTTCAGGCCGTAACCGACACGGAATGTTAAACTTATTGCTATTCAATTTGTACAGGCGTTTAATATTTCGCTAACCGGCTTCATTTTAATTTGTTATGTACCGTCATCACCATTTGCCATTATAGCCTTGTAACGTTAACTGTGTTTTTATTCAATACTCAAAATTGTTACTTTAATTCAAAAACTCAATAATTTATACAAGCGTAGACAAATTTTGGCGACCGTCTAAATACGAATCTGCAAGAATAAAATCAAATCAAGAAGAATTTCGGAATTCACAATATTCATTATCAAGATTCAAGATACACCTACTACGAAGACCGAAGGCCTAATTCTGTGAGGTTCTCAGTAGCAGTCTATTCAGATCTACTAGAATAACAATCATACTTGAAGAGAAGAACGGAGGAAGCGGCTTCGACGTGACCTTGGCTTGGTGCGCAGAAGCCATCGTGGACCACGCAGCCTACAAAGATAAGTGCCCTAAATTCCCGACAACCTTTTTTTATCCATTTCATCATCCTATGTACCAATTCTAGCTTCACTTGTGCAAATTAAATACAAAATTGCAATTACAAAGCACGTGCATTATCTACCTACATTCATTTTGTTAAGAGTTATATTTCGTTATTTCATACATAATTCAACTTATTTGTGGAATTATTATTTAACACAGCAATTTAGACGTTAAATATAATAATTGTTTCATAAAAATAACAAATAATTATTCAATAAAGCAAATTTAACTTTTTAAAGCGCGGTAGGTATATATTCAACAATAGATGAACGGTGTTATTTTGTTCTTTTTATTTACGAGTTATGAAAAATTATTTATTATGATTTATTAAATAGTGTTGAGAGTTAGATCATTTAAAAGTAATAATTATCTATATTCAATATCTCCGGTATTCATCAAACTTTATAAGTGCATTGCGTATATAGTTTTTTTTAATCACTAATTAACGTAATAGTATTGTTTAATTTTCGCTAAGTTTATTGTTCCCTAATAGCTGCCTTACAAATTATAATTATTAGCGGCAAATCATATTAATTTATTCGCCGAATATTTCAGGCTTTTTGGAACGCTGCGCGTACGCATAGCGCTGGCTCACCGGTGCAGCTTGTGCATCAGCTGAGCGATAAGCGGTGACCCAGTTTATGAACAACGCGACCGCGGCGTCCTGAGCATCAGCGAATTGAGGAGCGTGAGACAATACCATTTACTACATTTTTAATTATCCTATTAACTTCTTTGCATTTAGATATTTTTTTTATAATTTCGTTACTTTATTTAATTTAAATATTTGTATTACTTTATGATATAAAATAAATAAACCACAATGACGGAAGCTAGTAGTATCTCAACAGATAATGCAAAGGAGTTGAAGGATTTATGCGTAAGGCGTAGTTCAATAAAAGGCCGCATTACTAAATTTAAAACTTATTTGAATTCTATTTCTTCGATTAGTTTGACATCAATTCAGATAGGCGAACTACAATTAAAGGTAGATAAAATTAAGAAAATGTCGGAAGATTTTGACAATCTACAATCTCGAATAGAAGTACTCAATTTTGAAAATATGACCAGCGAGCTTATCGAACGTGATAATATTGAACAGGATTTTTGTATTACAATTGCAAAGGCATTAAACATAATTCAAAAAAGTGAAAAGGACACAAGTAACACTAGCTCGCCGCGCGAAGATCAAACTGTACTCGAACATTCTTGTTGCAATCATGATCGTCACGAGGTCAACTTTAAACTTCCACAAATTCAGATTACAAAATTTGATGGGACTTATTTTAGATGGTTAGATTTTCGGGATACATTTTTATCGCTTATACATAATAACGAACGAATCCAAGCTATTCATAAATTTCATTATTTGGTGTCATATTTGGAGGGCGATGCTGCACGTATAGTTTCTAATATCGAAATATCCGAGGCAAATTATAACGATGCTTGGCTTTTACTATGTGAGCGTTATGATAACAAAAAACAGCTTATAACTCATCATCTCAATTCTCTTTTTAACATAGAAACGGTGGCTCGTGAATCCGAAAGATCGCTTCGATTTTTAGTAGATCATGTAACAAAAAATCTTCGAGCTTTAGCCACTTTAGGCGAACCCACTGACAAATGGGACACACTCGTTATTCATATGGTATCCACAAAATTAGACAGTGTTACTATGGCTAAGTGGGAAGAATATCGTAATGCACTGGATAATGTACCCACGCTTAAACAATTTCATAAATTCTTATCTGATCGTTCAGATGTACTTGAAAGTTTAAATCGCAATAAACCAAATAAAATGTTATCGCAATCACGACCCGCAGGGCCAATTATTCGTAAAAATCATTTCGGCGAACGACAAATGAAATCTTTTGCATCCACAAGTCAAATAAATTATCGCTGTGTTATATGCAAAGGAGATCACCGAATATACAATTGTCCTATATTTTTAAGCAAAAACGTTGAAGAACGCAAAATCGAAGTTTCTAAATTCAAATTATGTCCTAATTGTTTAAGATTTGGTCATTCAATTCGTGAATGCCATTTAGGACCTTGCCGTGAGTGTAATAAGAAGCACAATACTCTTTTGCACGTCACCATAAACAATACTAGTTCTAAAGTTTCTGAAGTAGATAGCAGCACTAATTTCAATAATAGTCATTCATTAGCAACCTTTTCTAAACAAAGGCTTAATCAAATCATATTGTCTACGGCATTAATCAAAGTAACAAATCCTAATACAAATCAAAGCAAAACTGTCCGCGCGCTGCTAGACTGCGGCAGCCAATCGTCATTCATTACTCAATCTCTTAAACAATCATTGTCTCTAGATTCTAATACAATCAACGTTATAGGCATAGGCAACAACTCTTGTGACAAAGTCACAGAGTCTTGCAATTTAAAATTCAATTCATTATTCAACAAAGACTTTAGTATTTTACTTTCATGTTTAGTATTAAAGAATCTAACAGGAGAAATTCCTATTCAATCCATCAATATTCAGCAACTCAAATTACCAAAAAACATTCAGTTAGCAGACCCGACCTTCGATCAACCCGCACCAGTAGATATCATTATTGGTGCCGATATATTTTGGGACATCTTAGGCTCTGAGCAGAGGTCTCTGGGCCCTAATAATCCTATACTAAGAAGTTCCAAGCTAGGGTGGTTGATCGGAGGCCCTATGTCTACGTTTACTTATAATATTCAAAATAATAATAATAATCAATGTCTGTCTAACCTGTCTTACGCCAACAAAATTGATTCACAATTATCAAAATTTTGGGAACTCGAATCAGTCCCACAAAATACAATATTATCTGATGCAGATAAAGAATGCGAAAACCATTTTATTCGCCATACATATCGTTTGCCCACGGGTAGATTTTGTGTTAGGCTCCCATTAGCTAATACACCCGATGTATTAGGCGATTCTTATACACTAGCGAAAAGGCGTTTTCTTAATTTAGAAAAGCGATTAATCAAGCGACCAGCGATGAAATCACAATATCGACATCAAAATTAGGTATATCATATTTTTTATGCCATCACGCTGTATTCAAAGCTAACAGCGAATCAACAAAGTTACGAGTAGTTTTTGATGGATCGGCACGCACTTCCTCAGGTCTATCTGTAAATGACATCCAGCTAAAGGGTCCAAATATTCAAGATTCTCTTTTCTCAATTTTAATTAGAGCTCGGCAGTATAAATATCTCTTGACAGGAGACATAGAGAAAATGTACCGGCAGATCCTGCTCCATGAAGAGGATCGTAATATGCAGCTTATATTATGGAGAGAGGACGAGTCTAAGCCTTTAGAATCGTATCGGTTAAATACTGTCACTTACGGGTTTAAAAGTGCCAGCTATTTGAGTACTCGATGCCTTTGGCAACTAGGGGAGGAGTGCGATGACAATCTCATAAAAACCATTATTCAACACGACTTCTACATTGATGATCTAATAACTGGTGCAAATGAAGAAGAAGCACTTCTCTATATACAGAAGTCCGTATCTGAAGCACTAAAAAGAGGATGTTTTAATTTAAGGAAATATAGATAAAACTCAAAGGCGATTTATCAGTCTAATGTAGTCGATTCAAATGAAAATTTAAGTATTAGTAATTCGTTAAATACATTAGGTTTAGGTTGGAACCCCAGCACAGATAATTTACACGTTTCTATACAGATACCTACAAGTAATGTGTTAACCAAAAGATTAATATTATCTTCATCATTTAAAATTTTTGATCCTCTTGGGTTATTGAGTCCATGCATAATCAAACCTAAATTATTATTACAACTATTATGGATTGATAAACTAAGTTGGGACGAACCAGTCTCCGATCACATTAATTTAGAATGGCAAAAATTTACAAATAATTTACATCACTTAAAATCACTAGACATACCTAGACATACACTTTGTGATTCACCATCGTACATTGAATTGCATTCTTTCAGCGATGCATCTCAGTCTGCATATGGGGCATGCATATACATGCGATCTCTCGACTCGCTAGGTAATGTAACCGTCACTTTATTGTGTGGAAAGTCCAAGGTGGCGCCAATAAAACCAACGACAATACCACGGCTTGAGTTGTGCGCCGCTTTATTATCTGCCAGACTGGTAAAAACAACTATTGATTCTTTAAGACATCAAAATATGCGTCTTATTCATTGGTGCGATTCTAGTGTTGTTCTAAGGTGGCTCCGAGCCAACGTAAGTAATTTAAAAACTTTCGTAGCCAACAGAATAGTTGAAATTTGCGAGTTAACAGATGCTGATTCTTGGCGTTATGTACCATCTTCTGAGAACCCTGCTGATCTTATATCAAGAGGAGTACAACCCAACGAAATTGTTAATATGTCATTGTGGTGGTCAGGACCTTCATTTCTTTTAAAACCAGAGTCTGAATGGCCACAATTAATTAAACATTCAAATACCACTTAACTGGAAATAAAATCACATGCAGTCACAATAAAACCAATAAATTCAATGGATTCTATCATAAATATAGAAAATTACTCTAAGCTTAATAAATTAAAACGTGTAGTAGCATATGTACAACGATTCATTTATAACATTAAAAATCCTAAAAATAAAATAGTCAATCAACTTAAAATTGAAGAATTAAATAGTTCATTTTATTATTTATGTACAATAGCTCAAAAACAGTTATTTTTACAATAATATAATTCGTTAACTAAAAACAAATTGATAAATTCTAAATCAGCCATTTCATCTTTATCTCCATTTATTGACGCAAACGGTTTAATTAGAGTAGGTGGTCGAATAGATGCCTCTAATTTAAGCTATGATAGAAAGCACCCAATACTTTTACATGCCTCTCATCATCTTACCAAGCTCATTTTTGAAGACTGTCATTTACGAAATTTACACGCAGGCCCACAACTGCTACTTGCTTCTGTACGAGATCAGATATGGCCTATCAATGGCCGACGGCTAGCTAGAAGCACAGTTCAAAAGTGCATCACATGCCGACGACTGCGAGGCAAAACTTTAAGTCTATTCATGGGAAACTTGCCATCACAGCGTGTTACAGCCGATTTTCCATTTCGTACTGTAGGCATCGACTTCGCGGGTCCATTTATGATACTAAATAGAAGGGGTCGCGGGGCCCGGCTTGTGAAATGTTACTTGTGTCTTTTTGTGTGCCTTCGCTACAAATGCATACATTTAGAAGCCGTCAGTGCTTTGACCAAAGATGCCTTCATAATGACTTTGCGTCGCTTTGTTGCCAGACGTGGTAAGCCGCTGGAAATATTTTGCTATAATGGTCGCAATTTTGTTGGAGCAGCTAAAGAAATTGCTAGTTTTTTAAAAGATAATTCTGATCCGAAGAAATAAAATTCAAATTCTCACCATCTTATGCTCCTCATTTCGGCGGTGTATGGGAGGCTGGCGTAAAATCAGCCAAATATCATGTTAAACGTGTCATGGGTAACACCCACTTAACTTTCGAAGAGATAAGCACGCTATTTGCACAAGTTGAAGCTATCCTTAATAGTCGTCCGTTGTGCCCTTTATCCTCCAGTCCTAACGATCTTCTTCCTCTCAATCCAGGGCACTTTCTTATTGGGCGGCCAGTCACTGCATTGCCTGCACCTGAACTAGCAGAACAGAAGATGACTGCACTCCAGCGTTATGCTCGTCTTGAACAAATAAGGCAACATTTCTGGCAGCGCTGGCAGAAAGAATACATCTCGGAACTGCAGCAACGTTCCAAATGGCGAACAAAAGATGGACCGGTTTTGAAGATTGGAGATTTAGTCCTACTTCAAGAAGAAAACTTGCCTCCGTTGTGCTGGCGACTTGGACGAGTTGTTCGTCTCTACCATGGGCCTGATGGTGTGGCGCGAGTGACTGATGTCAACACAACCAGGGGCTGCCTGAGAAGACCTCTCACCCGCATCTGCCCACTTTTAGAAGACGAATTCGTTGAAAGTAAACCTTTCAACGCGGGGGAGGATGTTCAGGCCGTAACCGACACGGAATGTTAAACTTATTGCTATTCAATTTGTACAGGCGTTTAATATTTCGCTAACCGGCTTCATTTTAATTTGTTATGTACCGTCATCACCATTTGCCATTATAGCCTTGTAACGTTAACTGTGTTTTTATTCAATACTCAAAATTGTTACTTTAATTCAAAAACTCAATAATTTATACAAGCGTAGACAGTACCTAAGTAATACATCTATGTACATCTTATGATATGGTAAAGATTTAACATACTATTCTGAAATTTTGCAAAATTACATGGACCGGCTAGGAGAGTTAGAGATATAGGTATTTTGTACATAACAATTGCGTTGAAAAGTTTTAGGTAAACGCTTATCAAAATTAGATTAAATTCTTAAACTTAACACTATACTGGAGTCCTATCAGGACTCTACTTTTAACACGAACACTCATAAAATTACTTTCTGGTCACTAATATGTATTAGTTTGAGAAACATTAGCTCAACTCAGCAACAAACCTTTAACATAACAATAAGATCACAAAAATAAACAAAATATCGCAATTAAACTTTCTCCAACTTCTACTTTTCTTCTTCTTCTTTTGCTTTGGCTTTCTGAAGGATTTGCCAAAGTAGAGTAATTTAAGCTTAAATAAAGCTCAGTTTGAGTTATACATTATAATTTAGTCTAACGTATATCGCCTACTGTCTGTTATATATAAGTAAGAGAAGTAATTAAATATCCAGCAATTATAAAATTTGGTGAGCCAAAAAAATGCATTTAAATAATTTGGTCAGCATACCAATATTTTGTTTGCATCCGCATGAAGTTTTTGTGGTTTGTTACCGAATTGATGACAGTGACGAACAAAATCCCATTTTTCGGTTTGTTCTACAACTAAATCTATGATTGAAAAAGTATTGGTTTGTGATGCTTTAGAGAAAAGATATAGCTTAAGTACTTGGGTACCTACATGACAAGTTAAGTATTTTTGCTACTTTTATATGCATCACAAAATGAATTTTTTTGCTTACCCTCTTAGTGCTTACCAAAATTTTAATAAACCAGAGCTGCTCACTGCAGCTTATATAATTAATAAGCTGTACAAAAAGAATTATAGCCATCCAGAATGACATAAACTGCTAATTGATTATAATGAAACAATTTTTTACGGATTTTATCGCGGTTTATTAAGATTTTTACAAGCCCGACGTTTCGGATACTTTACAGCAACCATGGTCACGGGAAGTCCTCCCGTGACCATGGTTGCTGTAAAGTATCCGAAACGTCGGGCTTGTAAAAATCTTAATAAACCGCGATAAAATCCGTAAAAAATTGTTTCATTATAATGAGTGAAATTCGCGCAAACATTAGAAAACAATACTGCTAATTGATTTTGAAATGTTTGCCTACCATGAGTTGCTGATCAATTAGCTATTTCTGCTTACATAATATTATTATATTTTTCTGCTCACAAAAATACTAATACTGTGCTAACCATTTAAATAACACCCCTCATATAATATTTTGCCTGCTATGTATTTGGTCTAGATATTTTTAGGTAAATTTTTTGGAATATGAATTACAAAATTAATTTGCAGTTATGTAGGAAAGCGAACAGTAATTTATTCACATTACTAAACAATGAAACAAAAACACTTCGATTTAAATGCATTATTTCTTTCTTTTCAAACATTTCAACAACATATAAAACTATTTAGTTCTTCATCTTAGAGCGGGGAATGATAGTTGATTTATGGAGAACTGGAGGGGCGAAGCCGCGTGCCTTGGTGTTTCCACTATTCTTCCATATTTTAGACAAAATATTGATTACGACAGAATTGGCAGCATGGCCTATGGTCTTAGCCTGTTTCAATATGAACGAAAATAAAAACAACAAACCAAATGCATGATTGTTTTCACGCCATCTTGCGTATTATAGTAGAACTACGAAGATTCAAACATAAGAGTACTGCCATCTCTTATTTATAGTTGTCATATAATCGTTCGTTTATAATCCAACAAAATTAAAAAACAGATCTAAACTGATTTTCTACAGGAACTACATATACTTTGTGATTTTATATTATTGTATCCATTGCTGACCACAGTCTTTTGTACTGAGATTAAGCGCCCCGCTCATTATTATAAAAGTTTGAAACCTTATCTATTAACATCATGTCACCTATAGCGCGATGCAATTACTAAACAACGCCATCTATTGCTAAATTCACGGAAACGTTTAATAATTACACATAAACGCCATCTATTGGCAGTTTTATGTAAACTTTAAATAATTATACATATGTACCACGCCATCTATTGGCAGATACATAAATGCTTTAAGAATTATACAATTCAAAAATGTTTGAAAAATTAGATATGTAAGTAGTTTTCATTATAACACATTCCACGTACCTACACTTAATTTGACTTGCAAAAATTGTTGGTAATGTGTTTTATTAATAGGTCTTCACTAATTAATCGAAAGGAACTTCGCTCCATCCGGCTGTCCCTTGACACCTCTCTTTAGTTTTTTATGTTAGTTGGATAGGCAAACTGACAAACGTGCCACCTAAGTAAGTGGGCGTCGTCGCCCATGAACATAAACCAGTTTATCTGGGACGAGCCCAGGCAACTCATTTATGTGTTCTGAGACATAAGATATTAAGTCCCTGTGCCAGTATTATTTAATTACACTGCATGTCTTGCCCTTCTCTCCGAAACACAGCAAAGCTGTTTCACGGGAGAAACCAACAAGATGGTGGTACCCATGCAGGCGGGAGCGCGACACAGCGCTTCCCTCCCACCGGTTTACTTACATACACGAAAAAAGAACATCACTCAGCATGATTAGCTGCATATTAGCTGACTGTATCTTTCTCGATGGAGCCGTTCACCTCCGAGCGTGACGGATGAGCCAAAAATCTGTGGGCAGTGCGCTAAAAGAAGTTTTCACCACAAACTATATAGAGAATGTTTTCACTTCAAAAAGTCCCGACTCCCGGAGCTGTAGAACGAATATTTATAATTTTTATCAAGGGTTGAATATAATACAGCTTTGCAAATAAGAGTATGACGTGGTGACAAGTGGAACTAAATATTTTACTAAATGGAAACCTAAGATCTTGACACTACTTGGTCGACAAATACTAGATTTTGAGCAACGTTTAGTGTTTCACATTTAAACAAACATAATATTATTTACATTCATATTATGTAGACATTTAAAATAATTTTGTTTGTAAAGAAAGACGAAGAAGATCTAGAACAATGACAGAGTTCAAAGTCTCGTCTTGAAACTCGTTTCAGCTGATCACATCTTGAGATGCATTTTGGAATACCAATGGATCTTGAGAACAGATTTGACCTTGAAGCTAGACTTGGGTGATACTTGATCCGAGTCAGCTTTTGGAATACGGCCCGTAGTATTCTCTATATAGTTTGTGGTTTTGTGGCTTCAGAATTAGCAAAGGCCGTGCGTCATCTACCTTTTTTTACTTCATCTGAGATTATGAAGGAAGCAGTTGGAAATTTTAACGTATAAAAATTGTTAGGATTGTATTATGAAATATATGATGTTTATAGAAATAGTAAATGTTAACTGAGGTGAAAAAAAATTTATCACAAAATTATAATAGTTTTATTTAATGTGATATCATGAATAATTTGGCTTTTGAATTGATTCAGGGCACTTATAAGGTATGTTTATGGAAGTGTCGATATCAATTCTGAAGCCAAAGTAGGTATATTCTATTTTGAATAAAAAACCATGCTAATCAGGGTTATTTCAAATTGCCGCTCAAACAGTTTCTGTGGGACTAACAGAGATGGCAGCTGTGTCCTGTCCTAAAATTATTTGTATAAAGTTGACCTTCCCGCTAGGATAATATTGTTCTGTGAGCTGAAAGAACGCGTTGCTGCTGCGACAGGTCAGTGTTGCCAGATATGGAAAAATTAAGTCGCCCATTTAAAAAAATAAGGAGTTGATTTTATTTGAAATTTAAAATAAGCTTATAAACATATAATGTCTGAGTTCAATTCAATTTTGGATGTAATGGCAACCAGCCGTTGTCGACTATATTCTGCCAGAGTCACGCCTTGACACGACATGAGCTTAAAATTATAAAAATAGATATAAATTTTTAGTACATATTTAATTTCACTATTTTCTTTCTGGAGATTTTACATGCAGACGTCACAACATGTATAATCTGACTTAGTAAGATTGCCACCCAAATATTTTTTTGTGTGTTTAAAATCTGTAAGTATGTCGTTGTCATGTTAAATTTCTAAGTGATTGAGGTACCTATTTTATGTTTTATTACAGGTGTTTCCGAATGATTTGTCTACAAACTAATCAATGAAGAGAAACATGCTGGCAAGAAAAGGGAAAGGAAATCAGGGAAACTGGAAATTGATGATTTTGACATTGGTGTTATAAGAAGAAAGATACATGAATTTTATTCAGTAAGAAAAGAAATTCCGCCCTTATCGAAGTTACTGAATGTTCTTAGGGAAGACATAAATTTCCAAGCAAAACGTGAAACTCTTCGAAAATTGCTCCACAAAATAGGATTTCGTTTTAAAAAAACTAAATCAAATAGGAAAGTGCTGTGTGAACGTAACGATGTATTGGCGTTAAGGGCGACCTATCTACATAAAATTAAGAAAAATGAGCGTGGAGACAAAAAGCCACTTGTTTATTTAGATGAAACCTACATACACTCATCTCACTCAACTGGCAACTGTTGGCATGTCCTGGAGTTGACGGTGATTTGGAACCCGTTTCGATAGGGAACAGGTGGATTATTGTTCATGCAGGTGGACAAGAAGGTTTTGTGGAGAACGCACTTCTCGTTTTTAAATCAAACACAAAAAGTGGGTTCTTGAAAAATTACTGCCAAATCTGCGTGAAACCACGCTTATTGTGATGGATAATGCACCCTATCATAGCATACGCCTAAATAGGTGTCCTAACTCAAACCACACTAAGGCTGATATGCAAAATGTGGCTTTTAGAAAACAGGGTGGACTTTCACGAACAAATGACAAAGCCTCAGCTTTACGAGTTAATAAAAAGAAATAAGCCTACTCCTGAATATGAAATTGACAATTAATTATTAAAAAGTCATGGTCATGACATTGTTCGATTACCTCCTTATCATTGCGATTTAAATGCAATTGAAACGATATGGAGCTCGATGAAGAAGAAAGTAGCAGAAAAACTGTTGGGAAATCAAGTGCAGAAATGCCTCTATTGATTGAAGATGCATTCCGCGAAATCACACGGGCGGAGTGGGAAAATCATTGCACAAAAACTGAGAACGAATACAGACAGAAAGATGCGTATTTTTTTTATAGAAGAGGGGGCAAACGGACAGTCGGTTCACCTGATGGTAAGTGAATAGCGACATCCACAGACACCCGCTATACCAGGAGATCAGCAGGTGCGTTGCCGGCCTTTTAGATGTGAGTATGCTCTTTTCTTGAAGGTCCCTAAGTCGTATCGGTTCGGAAACACCATAGGTGGCAGCTGATTCCATATATTTGTAGTGCGAGGCAGGAAATGCCGTAAAAATCTAGATGTTGTGGATTTCCGGACATCAAGATGGTGTGGGTGAAATTTGGAATTCTTACGCGATGTCCGGTGGTGGAATTCTGCCGCAGGTATTAATCCGAACAATTCCTCAGAACACTCCTCGTGGTAGATGCGGTAGAAGATGCAGAGCGATCCGACATCTCTACGCAGCGCCAAGGGATCAAGCCGATTGGAGATCACATTATCATCGACGATTCGAGCCGCCCGGCGTTGGACGCGGTCAAATGGAAGGAGCTGATATTGGGGCGCTCCAGCCCAGAGGTGAGAGCAGTATTCCATGTGAGGCCGGATCTGCGCCTTGTATAATTGAAGGCGGTGTGAAGGCATGAAATACTGCTTCGCCCTATTGAGCACGCCAAGTTTCTTAGAGGCTAGCTTAGCCTTTCCTTCCAAATGACCACGAAACTGCACATCTCTCGATATGTCGACGCCAAGTATCCCAATGCTGGCTGCGGCAGTTAGGGGAGTGCCTTCAAATCGTAGAGGAACGACGAAGGGTGATTTTTTGGCGGTAAACGCGCAAACTTGTGTCTTGTTGGGGTTAAATTGGACCAGGTTAAGTCGTCCCCATTCCGAGACTTTGGTCAACAGAGACTCGATTTCAGACACAAGTTTGTTCCGACACTCATCGACTTGTTCCCGAGAAATATTAGAGCGGCCAGTGTATAAGGCATCTCAAGTGCTGTCATCCGCATAACAATGAATGCCGCTGGTTTGCAGCATATCATTGATATTCAGAAGAAACAGAGTTGGAGATAGTACACAGCCTTGCGGAACACCAGCATTAACAGACTTGAGGTCCGAGCATGTACCGTCGACAACGACCTTGATGCTCCTGTCTGCTTAAAAACTGGTGATCCACTTATATAATTTCTCGGGAAGCCCATATGATGGTAGCTTCGCTAGAAGTGCTTTATGCCACACCCGATCAAAGGCCTTCGCTATGTCCAAACTAACCGCCAGTGCTTCCCCCTTGCTCTCAACTGCCTCCGCCCATCGATGCGTTAGGAATATTAGAAGATCACCAGCTGAACGATTCCGTTGAAAGCCATATTGGCGATCGCTAATCAGCTGGTGCTCCTCCAAATACCGCCGGAGCTGGCAGTTAATTATGGATTCCATAATCTTTGAGAACAAGGAAGTTATGGCTATTGGTCTGTAGTTGGATGGGTCTGAGCGGTCCCCTTTCTTAGGGATCGGGTGTACCAAAGCTGTCTTCCACGAGCATGGGACGACGCCTAATGAGTATGAGTGCCGAAAAATACGCGTAAGGACGGGTGCCAACTCAGGAGCACAAGTACGTAGCACTAACGGAGGGATGCCGTCAGGCCCACTCGACTTATGGATGTCCAGCGAAAAAAGCGCTTTACGTACGGAGCTCTGTTGAAAAATTATTTCCGGCATTGAGGTATCACACCGAGGGATCGTCGGTGGTATTTTTCCCTGGTCATCCAAAGTCGAGTTGGAAGCAAAAAGAGAGCCTAGAAGATCGGTCTTCTCCTTCGCGGTGTGGGCCAACGAGTCGTTCCTCATGTGCAAAGATGGTAGGGATGGCTTACAGAAATTCCCTTGAACAGCCTTGGCGAGTGACCAGAATGCACGAGTTCCCGAAGGAAGTCGAACCAATCTCTCGCCAATTCTGTTCACGTACTCCGCTTTTGCCTCAGCAATAGCTCTTTTGAAGGACCTGGAGGCAAAGTTATACTCCTTTTTTAATGCGCTGGTCTTTACATCCTGTGACATCGATACATTGGCCCAGGCTCGGTAGCTTAACCGCTTGTGGCGTGCAGCCATCTTACAAGTTTGACCAAACCAGGGCTGGGATTTGCCGCCTATAGGCACTGAAGAGCTTGGAATAAAAAGCTCCATGGCTTGCAGCACCACCTCGGCGACAGAATCGGCAACGATGTCTGGATCATCCAGCGAGAAGCAAATTCGCCCCCATGGGTAGGATGCGAAGAAGGACCGCATTCCATCCTAATCAGCTGACCTATAGTGCCAAACATGGCGGCAGCTGGCAAAACGTGGCCATGATGGGCGGGCAACTTGCACAGAACTCCGGATCAGACAGTGGTCCGATGAGCCAAGTGGAGCGTCCACGGAGACCACGTAATTGTCCGGGTGAGAGGTCAGCAGAAGGTCCAACAGGGAAGGCGTATGATCTTCCACATCAGGGATACGAGTTGGTGATACCACCAATTGTGTCAGATCGTATGCTGAGGCAAAGTCGTAAACAGATCTTCCTGCATGATCGGTTGTACGTGAGCCGA
Source organism: Helleia helle (assembly GCA_963853865.1). NCBI lineage: Eukaryota > Metazoa > Arthropoda > Insecta > Lepidoptera > Lycaenidae > Helleia > Helleia helle. Next base: position 9,491,792 of record OY971418.1, on the reverse strand, counting down.
GCCACTCGGTGTGATGGGCGTTGAAATCACCAAGTATCACGATCTCTGTAGATGGGATCTGTTGTAGTACGGAATCTGTAGCCATTTGGATGTGCTCTATGAGTCGATCGGTTTCGTCATTACCGCTGTGGGACCTATATAGGCAGGCATAGACGCGGGGATGGTCATCGCTGTCTATGCGCAACCAGAGGATGGAGAGGTCCCTACCTTCAAGACTGCCAAGGCGACGAGAGCAGACATCCTCTCTGACGTACGCGCAAACTCCAGCCCGCGGTACAAAAAAGTGTTCTAATTTGTACCCCGGACAAGAGAGATAGGAAGTATCAGCCGGAGAAGATATCTGAGTCTCGGTCAAAAAGAGCAGGGCCGGCTTCGCCGTCTGGAGGTGGTAGTGAACAGCGTTGAGATTGCTATGAAGTCCCCTTATGTTACAGAAATCCACGGTCATAGTGGTAGGGGACTTCTGCCGACTGCTCCGTTTACCCCGGGCAGTTTTTGTCTTGAGCACAGATTCGCCCAAGGATACGCGGGGCTGCCCAGGTTTCCGGGTTCAGGTACGTGTCCTGAGCCCGGAAGCCTAGAGAGGGATTCTCCGGTGCTTGTGCGACCGGTACCCTCCTGGGGTAGTCTTTGCGTAGTCTGTGCTGTCATGTATGTTGGGGGGGGGGGGGGATGGGCCACCGGATCTCTCACAAACCGAACGAAACACGACGACATTTGCCGCCATTTGACGTCGATATTATATGAGAGCGAAGTACTTCCCCGGACGCGCCGGCCCATTCAGCTGCAAGGCAGCATGGCGCTACTTCGTAAAAAATTTAGTATTTAGATGAACCTTTTATAATTCAACTACAGAGTGATAGTGAAAGCGATTCGAGTGACTCAGAAGATGAACTGTGGGAATCAGCAGATGGCTCGGGAACACCAATTGCGACTGGGATTCCTGGAGTGTGGCTGCTCGAACTCAGAGACCACGACCATAATTATTTTAAAAAAATATAAATAAAATCCTGTTGTTCTGCACTTTTTATATTATTTATTTACTTACTAAGATTTCTAGATTAACTTTATTTCAATTTAAAGATTTGACTTGAAATTGGACATTAAATTCTCTTTTTTCTAGGAAAATTTCTTAAATGGCAATTAACCATCTTAACTGAACAGTTAAGATGGTGGCACTGTACAGTACAATAAACAATATTGACACTTTTTACTTTTAATTAACAAAAATTTAAGAACGATGATAATAATTCGAAATACCCACCAGGCGAAAAAAAAATATCAAATATACAACGCAACTTAACACTTGCACTCACATCCTTGGGTTCGAGCACTCGTCGAACCAGTTTCTACTCGTACGTGACAAGCCACGAGTGCTAACGCACATGCGTAAGGACGCTTTTAGTAGTGCAATCGATTCGCGCAATTGTATGAAGCTTTACCTCTGTCCGTTTATTTACTCATGTGACTCGGATTTGCGAAACGCCCCCTTCGAATACTTCAGTAAAAACTATTATTTAAACATGTTTAGTACCTACGTACATAAACAATATTAAAATTTTAATTTGAAAAAATCAGGCATTCACAGGATGGATCAATGAGTATTAATCCACCGGCAAAAAAAAAATATCGAGATTTTTCAATAAATTATTTGAATTGAATAAAGGACGCTGTTAGTTTTACATTTAATATGAAGCAAAAGCCTCGTATCCAGACCCTGCAAATAATAATAACGGTCTGGATCTGTCCACATTCCTTATCCCGTGTCAGGCTCAAACCTTATCAGTGCTACCACATCTACAGTGAGGAGAGCTTTCCCTTTTGAGGGGAAATTAGGGTCCCAAGGTGAAGAAAATGGGGAAATTATGGGTAAAGCCTAACCAAAAAAAGATTTTTTTTTATTGGTTAGGCTTTTCTTTTTTAGGAAACTAATTTCTGTATGGTAAATGTATTATTTAAAAAAGATGCAGTGGCGACACCAATATAGGTTTTATATAATAGGGATGTTGAAATTTTCCATAAATGTTTATAGATCATTTATAAATATCTAATAGAGGCCTAAATATTATTAAATTTTGCTTAAATACGTCTAATGCCTATAAATACTTGCATTTTATAATGCATTTTAAATTTCGCTCCAAAACGCTAACACTTGTCATGTGACGTCATATGTTGTTAAACATCGTAAAAATGATAAAATTATTCTAGATGTCGTTAATAAAAAATGGCTTCTAAGTTTTATAATTGTTGTACGGTGCCTATGTGTGTGTACACTGTTAAAACGCCTGAAAATTAGCTTTTATAATATGTACTGCGTACGGAAAATGGTGTATAAAAGTACGTCAATATTCTTCCGCTTCCGCTAAATAGGAACAGGTGACGTCATTTCCGTTTATTATCATGTGACCTGTTTTAAATTTTGTTACATTTTATTTATTAAATATTAATTTAATCAAATAAAAATAACGGAAAATATTGTATTTTTCAGAATTCTATCATAGAAACTACCAATTAACATCAAAATTATATTTTTATATAAATACTGTCAACATCCCTATTGTGGTAAGGCTATGAATGAGAATACGAATGTTGAATTTTACTTTAATGATGCTTAATATAGTAGGTAGTTAATTTTAAGGTTGAATTTACGTTGATACACTATATAATATTCGGCGAAACATGCCATTTTTTTTTCACAATTTCGTGCATTTTTAAAAAAGTTCTTCAGAAAAAACGTACCAGAACTATAGTAAAATTATTGTTGAGTGGAATTAATAATCCTAAGAAGGAGAAATGTTAATTGAGGCAAGAGAAAAGGAAATTTTTAAAGTAGAAACACTGCTCGTAATTCATGGAATTTTATAATCTGTGCGCAGTAACTTTCTTTCTTATTTTTGTTTCGGGAAAGAAGACGCGTGTTGTATTCTTTATTAATTTCATTCGTTTAATCGTTTTTAACTTTTAGTAAATAACTGCATTTACTAGGTACCTATATTATTCTTAATAACGGTAAATATATTTAATGTTATACGTATGTGATTGTACGTACCTTTTTTCTATATAATATAACAGAGTCCTTTGAATTTTCAAGGACAATGTTTTTAGTGTATTTAAAATAAAATGTTTTAATACCTAGAATTCATAATATTCACATCGACTGTAGACTAATGAGTAATCTATTGATTAACAGACTAAGAGTACTAATAATATTGTTAGTTGTATTTCATTCGTTGTCCGTTAATTTTGTGCGTGTAAACATACATAATACTAAACAATTTGTATGCCTACCTTCATAATTAATAATAGGGTGGAAATGATATGAATGGTTTTCTGATGAGTGATTAATTTGGTAATAAAATGAAGTTTCAAAGACTTTTCACTAAAACTAACTACCAAGTAGGTATCATATTAATCACTCATCAGAAAACCATTCATTAGTAAACGATTTACAAATCACGATTCGTATTGCGTAGATTGTAGTCCTATTCCCATTGTTAGTTATAAATTAATGGTCCCAATTTGAGATATAAATTAATATATGCCTAGCGGAATTCTTGAATGTTATAGTACCATTTAATGAGCAAATTGTATATACAACAATTTGAAGTAATATAAAATTCAGTTAGGTATATCATCTAGACTACGTATATGTATACTTCTGCAATAATTGCGCAAAAATCAGCCTATAGTTTGTTTCCATTTGTTGCAGTCCGAACAATTTGACATACTGTACCTAAATTAATAATTGATAGCAGATCATTAGTACTTTTAATTGTCGAACTATTATGGAAGTATTTTTCTCATTAATATTTTATTATTAATATTATTTTACATACTACTGAAAGCGTTGGTTGATGCCTTGAGAGTCCCCCTTCCACATATTAAAATAAAGTAAGAATACAGATCATATCTGCTCATTCAGAATCAATTTGAGATAATATCAACATCAAAATTTTAAAAACAAAATGGTGGTGTTGCAGCAAAATGTCTGAGGCGCGAGGTAGAGGAAGAGCTCGGGGAAGAGCAGGAAGGGGTGGAGATAGTGGTGGCCCACCACCGAGAAGGCCTGGAGAAAACCCCCCACGACAGCAACAACCAGGCCCATCAGGTCCTAGGCCTCAACCACCATCAGCTTGGGGGCCCCCGACTGCAACTCCAGTTGTCAGGGCCAGTGTGCCCAAGCCTTCAGCTGGGCGAGCATCACACAGAACAACTCCATCTACACATGATCATCCAGGAGATGTAGATGTTCAGCAAATAATGCAAAATGTTACCATCAGTAAGACTGTTTTATTACCACTGTCAAGAGCTTATTATTTTACTAGACATATTTAAAGTTATACACAAATATTCAACTTAAAACATTTCAGTTTAGCTAAATAGCAAAAACAATTTTGCCCTGCTAAGTTATTTTTCCTTTATTCATTTGTTTTTATCCCCACAAAATTCCAATGTTGAATGAGGAAAGCAATATATTAACTTATTTTTTTTTTTTAATGGAACACAGATGGTTGTATTGAAATACAAAATGAGGCTATTAAAAATAATACAAAAACCAGTGAAGTGTCCACTAAAATATTAAAGAAACTAAATGTTTCTTTCGTTTCTTTCTTGTATGTTTAGGCGGGCCTTTCTCAATAACCAGCATTTTGAATTATGTTTTATTTAGAAACTAAGCCGATTTAAGTTTTGAAAAAAATACATGTTATATATCACTCCTTCATCATAACATTTCGGTTGTTCGATACACGATTTCTTATATTTTGCTGCATTAAAAAAAATTCAAAGATAGGTCAAAATTGAGATGAAAAGCCAATTTTATTTAAGTTATATTAGTTTCTGTACAATAAAACTTATACCATAATAAACCTTGTAGAAAATGTGATTTAAAATGGTCGTCATAAAGTATCTTTTAGAAATCCCTCCATTCAATTAAATAAATATGTGTTTTCACTCGCGGTTTCTAGCTCCATACTAAATCCAGTTCTCGGACAGCCCCGCCTTAAAATGTCGCTAATAATAGTTACAAATAATAATTAAAAACATGAACAAAGTGAACACAAAAAAAAACTTACTGAAATGGAATTTAAAAGTATGTGTAGACAAATTCCCAAATTTTTGCCTTTTTTTATATTCCTTTAATTTTTGTAAACTCTAAAATAATTATAATGTTATAATTATGTTCTTGATATCTGTATCTCGTAATATCTCGGTATACTACAAAATAATAATACAAAACATTGTAATTTATTAAGCATTACTAAGTATTCTCCTTCGATCATTAAAAACATAGATACAAAATCAGCGACAAAAAACGTCCTCACTAAAACTCCACCCAATCAGAGATTTAGGTGCACTTTTAGGTTAGTAGTGTTTGAACGCTCAGAACGTAAACATGCCTCAGTGCTCGTTTAAAAATTGCAAAAATAACACATCGAGGACGTTAAAAAAAGGATGGAATATCATATTTTCGGTAAGTACTAATATTACCAATATATAATTACTATTACTGTGTTATAAATACTGATATTTCGTCAAGAAAACATCGTCAAACATTTATTTTTAAATTGTCAAAATTGTCTTCAGGACTTATAAAGCATTAACATCGATAGCCACGTGTTGACTCTGTTCCGTTTAGTGGAGCCGCTATTATTTTTATTTTTTGTTTTATTTAAAATATCATTATTTATAATAAATTAAATTTCGTATAATTAAACTTCTTTACTATATATATAATTGTATATGTTAAGGTGGATGCTACAGGGTAGCCCGCGAAATTCTAATTTTCTTACGTTTTTTTGCAATTGGCAGGCCAGTTAACTTATACGGATGTATTGATGATTTGGATAGTTATAATTTTGTTACTATATATACGTCTTACAGACGCTCTTAATATTTTAATCAAAATACAATGTAACGCTGGCCTTCCAATTGCAAAAAACGTAAGAAAATTTGAAATTCGCAGGCTACCCACGAGCATCCAACTTAAGTAATTGAAGATGTGTTTTTTTAGCTTTCCTCGAGATCCCGTGCGGCGTGGACAATGGATAGCTGTTACAGCTCGTCAAAGATCCGAATAATTTTTTAAGCCAACCCAAGGAAGCGTTATATGTTCAAATCATTTCTCAGAAAGTGATGTATATCTGACCAAAAAAGGCTTCAAAAGATTACACAAAACAGCAGTACCTCGAATAGTATGTTTTATAATATATGTAGATACATATTTTGTTTAATTATTTATCTTTTAACATGAATTATTATTTGTTTGTTTTGCTTATAGGATAGAAATGATCATCATGTAGAAGATGAGTCTTCTGTTAAAGTCTTCTTGCAACCAGAAGTAAGTGGTTTAGAAAATGTAACTATAATATCTATCTGTATCTGTAATAGATTTACATTGTATTTTAATCAATTCAAAGTTCATTTGCTATGAGTTACATGAACTTTAAAGAAAAACTTAAATTATTATATTTTAGATTTTTATTCTATTATTATACAAGATTTTATTATATCCTATATTTTATTATTGTTTATTCGTTTCAGATAAATAATGAAGATACCGTTTCTAAAACTTTGAAAAGCCCAACTTCATCATTAAGCATTGGCTCAATTCTGGATACACCAAGAAAAATTATTATGAAAAAAGAACTTTTTGCTTGTAAAAGACTTGTAAAACTAAAAAACAATAAAATATGTAATTTGCGTAAACAAAATAGAAGATTAAAGAAAAAATATAGTAATTTGAAGGGTATCGTCAGTACATTAAATAAACGCCAAACAGTAGATCAGTCTTTACTTCAAGATCTATAGATCTATATATAGATCTATAGCACATAGAAGTAACAGACACATTTAATGCTTTATATTTAAAAAGCATAAAAGGCAAGAAACGACCTTTTGCGCAATATCCACCAGGTGCCAGAAAATTCGCAATAACACTACACTTTTATTCTCCTGCTGCGTATAAATACATACGGAAAATGTTCGAAACTTGTCTGCCTCACCCGAATACTTTATGTAACTGGTACAGAAGTATAAATGCAGAGCCTGGATTTACAGGAGAAGCGTTTGAAAGACTTAGAAAAATCAGGAATAGTTAAAAAGGAAATAATAGGTGCTATTATCGCTGACGAAATGTCGATACGGCAACAAAAAATATGGACTAGTAAACGCTATGAAGGTTTAATTGACATGGGTCTTGGCAACACAGATGACACGAATGATATTGCCAGTCAAGTGTATATCATAATGTTAGTAGGGGTAAACGAATCATTTAAAATACCTTTAGCATATTTTTTTATAACAAGTCTGACAGCTGAAGTAAAGGCTAATTTACTTAAAATTGCTTTGGCAAAATGTCATTCAGTTGGTGTAAAAGTGATATCAGTAACTTTTGATGGGTGTAAAACTAATATATCGTGTATGAAACTCCTCGGTTGTAATATTGACAATTGTACAAACATGAAGACCCACTTCAAACACCCTTCAGGCAACTACGAAGTAGCAGTATTTCTAGATGCATGCCACATGATAAAACTAATGCGCAACACATTTGAGTCCAAAAAAATTATCAAGGATGCCAATCAGAATCTCATTAGATGGGGCCTTATAAGCCGTCTTCATAATTTACAGGAAGAAAAAGGACTACATCTTGCCAACAAATTATCTCACCGCCACATAGCCTTCAGAAATGAAATAATGAAAGTAAAATTAGCTACGCAACTCTTGAGTCGAAGTGTTGCTAAAGCTATTGAGTTTTGTGAAAAACGCCTAAACCTTATCGATTTTAAAGACTCTAGTGCAACAGTAGAGTTCATTTTAATTTTAAATAATATTTTTGATATATTAAATACTAGGAATCTAAAAGATCATGGATACAAAAAACCACTTAGTGCTAGGAATGCCGACCAAATTATACCATACTTAATAAAAGCTAAGGAATATTTAACATCTTTAAGTGTTGATATAAGTCTGAAAAAAACTATAAAAGGAAAAAACGAAACTAGAGTGGTATTCAGTTCGGAAAATGTTCCGTTATGGAAATGTAAAGCCAATACTGGTGTGATTGGACTGTTAGTCTGCATTGACAGTTTGATATACTTATTTAGGACTCTGGTTGAATCTGATACGCTTTCTTTTCTTCTAAGTTACAAATTTAGCCAAGATCATGTAGAATTATTTTTCGGCCATTTACGAAGTCATGGAGGTCATAATAATAACCCTAATGCAGTGCAGCTAAAGTCTGCTTCTAAGAAATTGCTAATGCATTTAGAGCTAAGCAATAAGTTTACAGGAAATGCTATACCACTGGAAAATATTCCAATTTTAAGTGGCAAAAATTCAGTATTTAACCTTAACTTAACTTCAATAGGATATCGCGCAGAAAATGAAATAGAAACCATTAACTCGAGCAGTAACCTAGAAGATATAAATATACAAGAAAACTGTGAAATATTATCGTTAGAACTCAATGTATCCGAATGTAGATCTGAATATGTCGACCAAATCGTGGGATATGTAGCTGGAAATGTAGTACGTTATTTAGTCAAAACTATGAAATGTGACGCATGTGTTAATAGTCTTTTAGCTCAGGATAGGCTGGTTTTTCACAAACTTATCGACGTGAGAAATTTAGGTGGATTGTTTTATTCATCTCTAGATGTATTTCGTGTTTGCAAAAAAACAGAAGTTTCTATTAGGCTCTACCAGACATGTGCTAACAAGAATTTAGTTTCCCAAATTTGCACCAAAGTCCTATCATCATTTTTAGATGTTGACATCTTTTCATTCAAGTGTCACAATTATAATCATAGAATTATTACAATAAAGTCTATTGTCGAACGATACCTTAAAATAAGATTGCATTACATAGCAAAAAAAGATACGGAAAAAAATAAAAACCCCTCGAAAAGACGTTTGTATAATAAACTCAATTTATTTCAAGGAAATTAATAGCTTATTCAGTCTTTTTCTATTTGTATTTTACTTTTTCTTTTGGGTGTAAAATAATAATTTTACTTGGTAAATTTATTATTTTTTCATTTCATCTTTAAATAAACATTTTCTTTAATTGAACTTAGATTTTACAACTACATACTAGAAAGACTGTTATATTTACTTAATTTTTATATTTAGTTTCAATGAAGGTTGTTTGGCAAACTGTAATTACCCCCTTTTTTATTTTATTTTTACACAAATATAATAAAAAAGAGTCATTACAAATCGTGTATTTTCTATTGCATTATCTGTGTCTTTTAGTTGCTAATAAAGTACGAAATAAATGATTTCACCAATACATTTTATTATTTTTACAAGAAAAATAAATAATTATGACTGCTGAATTAGTTATATATTAGTTTCATTGATATATTATATAAAAATAATTATATTCATTAATTATAACTACATACACCCAACAAAAAAAAAATAAGAGAACTATTAAATAATAACTGTATAAAAAAATATCTACAGTTCGACTCCACTCATTCCATTGTTCCAGTGGCGAGCCTCGGTCGTAAAATTTAATGTGTTTTTTGTGCTTTGTAAATCCGACTTTAACTCATCCGAATAAGGTTGAATTTGTTTTGGTGTATATTGACCAGCTAGCTCAGGGTCGTAAAAACTTATTGCATTTGGTACGTAGTTTTGTGAATACTACTTTAAGTAATTCTAATAAGCTTGATTTGTTTTTTTCGACTAGAATTTGACAAACCTACTTGACGCCAGTTTTAAGTTCGTTTTTGTATGGGATTGTGTATCTATGTTTTTAATGATCGAAGGTATTCTCGCATAAAAGTTAAGCCAAAAATATGATATTTTTTTTCTAGGTGAAACTCAACCTAGTGCAGCTGGTGATGCAGGTTCTGCCATTGTGGGAAGAGGATCCCGCCGTGGTGGGGGACGAGTTCTGCCAGAACAAATTATGATCAAAAGGACCAGGCCAGAAAATATACAATCCAAAAAAGGTGAGAAAATTGCTCAGTTTAGGTACTTTGTTAATGAAAATGAAAACACTTGATTTAATAAAAATAAATATTTATTATTGTTATTATGATACAACATTTTATGGATTTTGTATTCATTTATTAAGTTTTTTAACAAGCTTGATGTTTTCGATAATTTATGGCAGTTTCCCATAGCTGGAAATAAAATTTGCATAAATATTAGGTAACAATAATTGATCTAAAATCATTTTGTTCTTGTCTGTTTCAATTTTCAAATTGCATTTCTTCTAATTTTGATTGATTTCAACAGGTAACACTGGAACCCTTGTGGATCTTACTGCTAATTATTTTACCGTGCAATCTACACCTGGATGGCAACTGTACCAATATCATGTAGATTTTTCACCAGAAGAAGATAGCACAGTTGTACGGAAGGGCTTACTGAGAGTACATAAAAACACTCTAGGAGGGTAAGTGTATTTGTAATATTTACATGTCAACCACTATTAACCCTTAACTATCCAGTAAGGTTTTGTAAGTGACTAACCAGTAGTGTCCAATGAACACCATTTTATGACAATTTTTTCTAATCTCTGATATGTTATACAATTACGATTATAATACAAACAATGGTCTGGCAGCACTTACTGCCTACCCCATACCATAAGATTATAAGTAAATGTAAATGATAAAAAACAAATATACCTTCACACTCCAATCAGACAAAATGTTAGTGTATGAGGACACTTGGAGGTTGATAAAGTACTATTATCGTTTATAAACAATAAATAATAAATTATTCATGTTACTAATATTTTCATTGCACATTTCGGTTCGTAATAATTGGCAATAAATTAATAAAAAGCCGATTCATAAAAAAAAAACTTTAGTTTTATGAAAACATAATTGCAAAATTGTATTTGCGAGATAAATGTGGGTTGATGAAGTACTGTTGTCATATATTAACATTAGATAACAAATAATTCATGCTACAAATATTTTCATTGCATATTTTGATTTGTAAAACATTAGCGATAAATTAAATAATAGGCTGATTCATAAAAATAAATACTTGACTTCATCATCATCATCATCAGCCTCTATCCGTCCACTGCTGAACATAGGCCTCCCTCAATAAACGCCAAGATGGCCAATCCCTTGCCACTCGCATCCAACACGGACCGGCCACCGCACGGAGATTGTCTTCCCAATACTTGACTTCCTTATGAAAAAAATCTAAAATTGTGTTTGCGAGACACTTGTTGTTTAGGGTTAAAGTGAAAATATAATTTAGTAAATATGGCAAGAAATATCTGACTGCCTGGCTGGTCGAGTGGTCAGGCTACTGAACACCTAATGCAGCAGTCATGGGTTCTAATCCCGCCAAGTGCAGATAATTTTTAAGATGAATATAGATTCTGCACCGGGTTATGGACGTGTATTTACCTAAATTTCTTAGTTATTTCAGTTCTTAATAGCCCTAACACATGTTCTTACAAACTTACTTTACTTTTATATATATTTCTGTAAACTTCTAAAAAAGCCCTAAAATATTATAAACAATTGTTTATTAATATATTTATCTATGTAATATTGGCAGACCTATTTATACAGATAAATAAAATTGGAGTGTCTCTTTGTAATATTAAAAAAACATTTTGTCTGTCTGTTTGTTCCGGCTAATCTCCGAAACGGCTAGGCCGATTTTGACGGGACTTTCACTGACAGATAACTGATGTTATAAGAAGTAACTTAGGCTATCAAAATATTCATCATCAATCCATATGCAGCTGTAAATCTAAGTTAACGCGAGCGAAGCTGCGGGCAACAACTAGTAGATAATAAATATATGGATAAAAGATTAACCTCGTCCCATGATAACCTTAAAAAAACTTTTTATTGGGCCGTTGGCCTGGATTAATACATTGTTATATGTATGTATATCACATATTTGCACTTTACCAGGAGGCTGTAAAATGAAATTTAATGCTAACATTTACAATGTTGATACAATCAGTAATTTTGTTGAATCAAACAATGAATCAGAAGCTTTATATTATGTTACAAAATGTGCATGATTGCATGTATCTGTTGCAGTATAATTTAATGTAACATTGAATACAGAGCATTCTTAGTAATGGCTCTAATATTAACAAGTACAAAAAAACATTGAAAAGTAATTTCATTATTATTTCATCATCATCATTAGCCTCTATCTGTCCACTGCTGAACTTAGGCCTCCCTCAATGAACGCCAAGTTAAAAATCATTTAACCAATTTTTAATGCACCTTCTTATACGAGGGCGGCACTGAAAATTTCGGGAATCAAGGAAGTAACACAACATTACTATTTAAAAATGTATTTATTGCTTTTCGAAGTATTCTCCGCGAAATTTGACACATTTTTCCATACGATGGAACCAATCATTGAAGCAACCATTCCATTCGGAAGTTGGGGTCTCCAAAATGGCCGTTTTGTAGGCGTACAGCTTCTTCAGGCGATGAAAATCTCTAACCACGCAATTTATTCTTCATTTTAGGGAAAGTATAGAAATCATTAGGGCTTAGGTCGGGGCTGTACGGCGGATGGTCTAATAATTCTATGTTTTCTTGCTTTAAAAACTCTTTTGTTCTGTGCGCGGTGTGAGAACTCGCATTGTCGTGATGGAGGATGATGCGGCGGTTGCAGTTCTCTTTACGGAGTTCAGAAACGACCTGTGGCAAACAAATGCTAGCATACCATTTTGCATTAACCGTTCTTTGTCCTTCAAGAGGAATAGTCGCAACATGGCCGGTTTTGGAGACAAACGTGGCCACCATTTTTTTTTGCAACACTTTTGAACGAACAATTTTTGTTGGCTTTAACTCATTTTCGAACACCCAAACTCGTGACTGGTTTTTTGTTTCGGGTTCGTACGCGAATATCCAGGATTCGTCACCTGATACGATGTTGTATACAGCATTTGAGGATCCTGCGTGGAATCTTTCGAGAGTTCTGACGCATCAAGTAACGCGAGCCGCTTTTTGCTCTTCACAGAGCTAATGCGGTATCCATCGGGAAAACAACTTTTTGACACCTAATTGTTCATGCAAGATTATTTGTATTTGACTCATGCCAATGTCTAAAGTTGCCTGAATTTCGTGGTATGTCACATGTCGATCTTCCTTAATCAGCTTACGCACAGCATCAACGTTTTGCTTGGGTGACTGCAGTTTTGCAGGTGACGACCTTGACGGGGATCATCACTGAGCTTGACACGTCCACATTGAAATTCAGCAAACCAGGGATAAATTGTGGTTTTGGATGGGGTTTCATCACCAAATGCAGAAATCATCCGGTCAACACACTGTTTTTGTGTTAAACCACTTCGAAAGTCATAATAAATCATCGCTCTAAAAATTTCTCGAGTCAATTCCATTTTCTCAACGACTAAACTGTTGATTGGTAATCTCAGATTATACATACTCTTTTGATGTCAACTACGATCTGTTTGGTTTTTTAAGTATCTAATATATTTTGAATTACTTTAAATTTGGAATGTCAGTTTTTAGATATAAAAGATTGATTGTGTAATATTTTATAATTCCGTCAAAATCAATTGAAGAAGTAACATGTCTAGTTTTCTGATATAATTTTTGTATTCTCTATAAATGTCATAATGATCATATTTAATAAAATATAAATTCAAAATGTTAATATCTAAATAAATAGTTTTTCTGATTTGTTGTGTCTGAGTTTGAAGGTTCCCATTAGCCACATCTACCATTCAAGAGGTTATGGGCCCAGCAATATCTATATTTAAAACCATTGAAAAAGAAACAGTTGAAGAAGTGGTAACAATTGACTGTGTTGGGAATGAAGAGAGTGTAGAGGCAAATGAAGTGGTTTGTGAGGCAACGATTGAAGATGTGAGTTTTGTAGATGGCCTAAGTGAAGAGGTTATGGAAGGTGGGTGATGTGGAGGAGGAGTCCACATGCCGAGGAACCTCCTCGAAGTTGAAGTTTTTTGGTGATGCCGAGGAGGTTGATGAAGTTTTTTGGTGATGCCGAGGAGGTTGATGAAGTTTTTTGGTGATGCCAAGGAGGTTGTTGAAGTTTTTTGGTGATGCCGAGGAGGGTGTTGATGTTTTTGGTGATGCCGAGGAGGGTGTTGATGTTTTTGGTGATGCTGATGAGGCAGGTGAAGAGGAAACGGAGGTTGTTGCCGAGGGTGTGGGTCCAAGTAGGAGTCTACCCGAGTAATGGGTATTGTGTTGGCTCCAGTGAAAGGGAGAATTGGTTGAAGGCTGTGGAAGAAGAAATATTTTCTTTGGAGAAGAGTGGCACATGGGAGTTGGTTGATGGGAAAGAAGCTGAAGGGAGATTGACTTAAGTGACTAGGTTTTTAACGTGATTGGTGTCTTATGATAGACGTTATTAAGACTTTTAGGTATTTTAATTCTGAATTTTTTAGTGTAGGTAGTGATAGTGTAAGGGGGTGTTAATAAAAGAGATTCGCGCAGTGGAAGCGTGTGTGGGAGGTTGTTATAAAGGGGGAAAGGATTTAATGTTTTGTTAATTATATCGGAATTCAAAACGGATTTTTTGAGAGAAACTTTTTACAGAATTTTTGATATCTCCTCCCTTTATAATGTATTGTGTTTTTCTTGAATTTTTTTGGTTTTAGTTAATAATAAGAGTTTTGGTTTTATGTGGAGTGTGAATTATTGTTGTTTCATGATTAGTGGTTTGCTTGTTTATAATTTCTGAATTTTTTGGGTTGTACTTGTCTGGTGTTATGATGTATATCTGAGATTAAGGGGGTGTGTTGATTGGTAATCTCAGATTATACAAACTCTTTTGATGTCAACTACGATCTGTTTGGTTTTTTAAGTATGTAATATATTTTGAATTACTTTAAATTTGGAATGTCAGTTTTTAGATATAAAAGATTGATTGTGTAATATTTTATAATTCCGTCAAAATCAATTGAAGAAGTAACATGTCTAGTTTTCTGATATAGTTTTTGTATTCTCTATAAATGTCATAATGATCATATTTAATAAAATATATATTCAAAATGTTAATATCTAAATAAATAGTTTTTCTGATTTGTTGTGTCTTGAGTTTGAAGGTGATCCCATTAGCCACATCTACCATTCAAGATAAACAAGTTTGACAAGACCTTGTGACAAGACCGAGAATCTTTTTTTAAATAAATAAATGGTATTCGATTTTTAAAACCAAGGAGTTTTCAATTAAAAAGATTTTAATATGACAGGAACAGTGGAAATATTCCATTCCCGATACTTTTAGTGCAGCCTATGTATTCAATTACATTACTTAAACAGAAGTATTTTATGTTCGCCTATGATTGTATTTAAAATTATATAATTAAATGTTTGGCCTCTTTCACGGTTCCGTTCCTCATTATGACAAATCGGAACCATTATAGATTCTGCCTGTTATTCATCCGTTTGACTATCAAAAGAGTACCTCGTCCTGAACCTATAATCATGAAATTTGGCAATAGGCTAGGTCTACACCATATAAAGCAAGAAAATATGAAAGAAACACTTTTAATTTGTTATATATTACCTACATAAAATACTCCTTACAGAATCCTCCGCACAGAAGTCAGACTCGCATTAAAGGAACATCCTTTAACATAATATCACTAATAGCTTGGTACATGACTGGCCTGTTAGTCTAGCGATTAGTGACCCTGACCAGAATGTTGTGGCTTTGATCCCTACCCCAGGATAAATGTGTATAGTCAAGTTTACCATAAGAACAGGCTCTGCCTAATTTGGGATCAGATGGCCGTATGCGAGTTGTCCCAACATATATTATTATATACTGACAAACATGCCAAACTACCATCCTACTCTCCTTAGAATTAAAATTCAATGTAACATTCAATTGTTTCTATAATATGTATGTACTTATATATTTAGAACATGATCATGTTAGTCTATAATATGTATGTATTTAGAAATATATAAGTATGTGTCAGTTGTTTGGTTGATATATGAACAGGCTCTGCCTAGTTTGGGATCAGATGGCCGTGTGTGAGTTGTCCCAACATATTATTATTGTATGTTAGTTCCTGTTATTTTTTATGGCTGTCGGGTGAAGTGGTCACGGGTTCAAATACCGCCACGTACACGTACACGTACTGGGTCATGGATGTGTCATGTTTAAATCAAAACTTTTTTTACTACATACAACCAAATCTGCCAAAAATATATTTCAGTTTATTTATATGGTTTATTGCAAGCAAATGCTAATATTATATATATTTTTTGTATGTTAAATTCTAATAAGTAGTTACACCTCTGTTATGAGCGTAACGATGCACATGCATACAAATTTCAAACATACCGTTCAAAATCATAACCCTTCTTTTTGCTTCGCCGTAGTCGGGTAATATGACAAAAATTTGTGACTTTTATTTTAAAATATTAGAAAACGTGATTTGTGTACATTTTAGAAGTCTTTGTTGAATAAATGTAGTTGTAAATGGTAAATAAATGTATCTGTTTTAAAAAATACTGACTTAGAAAATTATAATATACCTACGTTGATTTTTGTTAATTTTATTAATAATTAAATTATTTTTTGATTAATTATTAATAAATAAAAATTGTAGTGTGTTTTTCTGACAAATAAATTAAAAAAATACGTATATTATAATAAAATAAAAAAAAATCTGATTAAAATCAAAAATATCCGATTTAAATCAAATAAATTCGATTTCTTTGATAAAAAAAACATTATTTTATCAACCCTGGTTTTTGTTACATAAGTGGTAAATAAATGTTAGTTTAAAAAAATGGATTTTTAGAAGATTTTAATATAGGCCTACCTTTACCTACATTGAATCAACCCTGTGTATTTATATAAGAACTTAACACGGGGCTAGGTTAACGTGGTGTGGTGGTTAGTTACTATAATATTATGTTACTGCTAGCATATTAATCATTGTAAATAATTGTTTGTTACTGTTAGCAAACTTATTCATACTGAATGCTGTAATTATAAAAATTAAGTATGATTTAATTCCTGTTGATTTACAGAAGTTAATTTTACCGAATATTTTCAACAACATTTTATTACTTAGAGATAAGAATTTATTCATTACTAAGAGCGAAGATAATATTTAACACTAATGTAAATAATATAAAAGTTATAATGAAACAATTTTACGGATTTTATCGCGGTTTATTAAGATTTTATCCGCGATAAAATCCGTAAAATTGTTTCATTATAATGAGTGAAATTCGCGCAAATATTGGTAAACAATATAAATGTTGATATAATAATAATATCTATGGACGCTTTCACACCACGTCAATCTGGTCCCATGGTAAGTTCACGAAGAACTTGTGTTACAGGTACCAGACAACGGAAATATATTTAATACTTTTATACTATACATATATTTAAGATTTTTATTATATAATACACATATTTAATACACATCCATCACCCAGGAACACAGAAAATATTTTTTGTTCCCTGGCGGGATTCGAACCCGCAACCTCCGGCTTGAGCGCCAACGCGCTTACCACTGAGCTACAGAGGTCGTCAAAAAATATACATTTTCCTTTGCCTTGCATAAGGCTTCTTGCATGGGTGCGCAAAGTGTTGGTTTCGGACCCACACTGATCAAACCCAACTGAGTAAATCTCTGGGTAGAGTATAGGTTTAGCAAACTTGCCAGATAAAAAATCTGATATCCTATTCTCCCAGGTACTTGTTTGATGGAGCAGTCCTATATACAGTCAACAAGCTGCACCCTGATCCACTTGAGCTGTACTCTGACCGTAGAGATGGCGAAAGAATGAGGATTATGATTAAAGTGAGTTTTTGTTTTATATTAGTACATCCAGTATTATTTTTATATTATTTATATCTTTTCTAAATTCTTTTTGAAAATCCTGACCACATTACACACAACGAAGAAATATTTCCTTCAGATTGAAATTTGAGGATATACCTTACCTCTATATTTTATAACCTACTATCCTAATGGCATCAACTGTTGATGATATTCTGACTTAACTTTTGCATGTCACTTATACATGATCTTATTGATTTTGACCTCGCATCTGCAAATTCCTACATTATGTAATAATAAAAATAAACATTTTTTTAGCTCACTTGTGCTGTCAGCCCTGGCGACTATCACTATATCCAGATCTTCAACATCATTATACGGAAATGCTTCAGCCTTCTACAACTTCAACTGATGGGAAGAGATTTCTTTGACCCAGATGCTAAGGTGAGCAATTTATAGAGTATACTAACAGAATAAAGACACTAATGATTGGTTTTAATGCCTGCTTAGTTAATAGTAATAAATGTTAATAATGATTTAACCAGAACTTAGCTTTAACTTATGCCTCAAATACCCATATTTTTGAACTGAAATTGTTAAAAAGATAACATTTTACTGGCGCGCACCCTGGGAGAGTTGCGGTGTGCCACGCTCCCCTTCTGCATGGGTTCAACCATCCTGCTTGTTTCTTCTGTGAAACAGCTTTGTTGTGTTTCAGAGAGAAGGGCAGGACAGGCAGTGGCACAGAGACTTGTTTATGATCATGGGCGACACTGACCACTTACTATCGTGTGGCTCGTCTTCCCGTTTGCCTATCGAACTATATATCATAATTAAAAAAAAAAAAACAACAACAATATTGCCCATATATTTATGTGTTCATTGGTTTGGTTTATTAAGGGTGGGGACACCAGCTAGGCCAGACTAGGGTGATCAGTCCTCATTACCCGGACCATTTCACCCAAAATTTGGTTTGGTTGGTCAAATTGGTTGCCATACTTGACCAGTAAGAGAGTGTTATTAATTTACAATTTCTGCTCCTTTAGATTGATATTCCGGAGCATAAACTGCAAGTGTGGCCAGGATATAAGACTACTATTAACCAGTATGAAGACCGTCTCCTTATGGTGACCGAGATCACACACAAGGTATGATAATTTTTACTATCAGTTTATAATCGCGCACAGTTGGCATAAACAAAGGACGTCGTAGCTGCAACATTGACACACCCGGACTAGCACGCTGTCACCGTCGTGATGTGAAGTCGTCAGCCCCAAAAAGGGGGGACGGCCGCTAGGGTCGTATGAAAGCACTCGCAAGAGGGTGCTTTTGATTTGTAGGGGGTGAAGAATTGTACGGGGGAAGAGAGCGCATAAGCAGGTGTACCCCGTACATCTCCCGCGTTTTATGAATTCTCATACTAGCAGTACAATGATGCATTTATCAATCCACAGTATAAATTGAGCTTCATATAATGTGAAAGTATATTATAGTGTAACAATAAGTATAAATAATACTTGGTACAGGTGCTCCGATTGGACACAGTTCACCAAATGCTTCGCGAGTATGTGGCCTCTAAGGGAAATAATTACAAAAGAATATTTTTGGAAGATGTAGTTGGTGAGTTATATGTACTAATTTTGTTTTATATTGTGATTTTATATTTTGTGGATTTTCCAATTCAATTCAAAATCTAAAATATAAAACTTCATAATTCATAAGAAGCAGCAATATTAAAACACATTTTTATATATTTCAATTTCTCATATAGTTAACATTCTAACTTTAATTAATACTAATCTATACAGATAAATAAAATTGAAGTGTCTGTTTGTAATATTAAAATAACTGCTTTTTATTAAATGCATATGGATGCATGCATATACCAAAATAGCCTTTTTCCAATTTTTGTCTGTCTGCCTGTTTGTTCCGGCTAATCTCTGAAACGGCTGGGCCGATTTTGATGGGACTTTCACTGGAAGATAGCTGATGTTATAGGGAGTAACTTAGGCTATAAAAATAATCATCATCAATCCGGGTACGACTGTAAATCTAAGTTAACGCGGGCGAAGCTGCGGGCAACAGCTAGTATATTAATACAGCGTGTTAGTAAAAGTTGACATTGTTGAGTAGCAGCTGTATAGCTAACAACAAGCGTAAGTAATGCGTTTTGAGATTTAACATGTTTTCATAACCTTGCAGGCAAAATAGTCATGACTGACTATAATAAAAAGACCTACAGAGTCGATGATGTCAATTGGGCGGAAAATCCTCGCTCTACATTTAAAATGAAGGATGGTGAAATTTCGTATATTGATTACTATCAAAAGGTTTGTTGATACTTGATAATATTTCTTAGGAACATAATATTTATCATACCTTGCAGTATAATAGTCTAGTCAACAAGTCCCTTTGAGTGTCACGCCGCTCCATTGTGCCGATCGTAAGTAGATGTGTTATAGTATTGATACTTTTTTTTTTCGGAATGATCTATGCTATGAAAACGGGTAGGTACTGGGGTATGTGCAAGCCACCTTAGCCACGCATACTTCGAACACTTCAACCAACCTATTGTTCTTACTAGTTCGTATTGAATGCAGAAGTACAACATCCGCATCGCCGACCCGTCGCAGCCGCTACTGGTGTCGCGATCGCGCGCGCGAGATGTTCGCGCCGGCTTGCCCGAGCTGGTGTACCTGGTGCCCGAACTGTGTCGCCAGACGGGCCTGGCTGACGACATGCGCGCTAACTTCCAGCTCATGCGCGCCCTCGACGCGCACACCAAGATCGGGCCCGAACTGCGCATCAAAAAACTGCTCGCCTTTAACCGACGGTTCACGCAGACCAAGGAGATCGTAGAGGTGAGTCGTTCGAACCATATGAATCTATCTCATAGGATTAAAATACTAAAAATATTAAAAGATATATATATATCCTATGATGTCATATTAACAATATTAAATCATATAAACCTCGTTTGTTTTATTATCTTAAGATGCTTTATTTATTACATCAAGTGTTGTCTTCACTGTGTTTTCAAACACACACAAACTGTCTACATTAAACAGTATGGTAAATTATATTCCTAGCCATATACTATTTTAATCATCTCCACCGTGTGTTACGTATTAATCACTCGTCACAATCTAAAATTTTATCTTTTATTATGTATATGTTAAATATAATGTGTTTTATTTTGACAGGAATTAGGAACGTGGTCGTTGAAACTGTCGAATGACCTGGTCCGCTTCAAGGGTCGGCAGCTCCCGATCGAGAACATCGTGCAAGCGGGCGGACAGGTCAAGTACCCCGCCGGCCTCACCACCGACGGGTGGACTAGAGACATGAGGTACTGTCGCTTACTTAGAAACGTGATTGTAGATTATCCACAGGACAGGCGTTGCCGAGTGTAGAAATCGTGGCAACTTAAATATATTAAATGTTGCAATATGATATGATATGAATATAATCTGGATCTGTTACATCTATGATTCAATGAAAATTGGCCTTTCCTTGAAATCCCTCCAAAGGATATGACTCACTTTCTTTATTCTGTAATATGGGCTCTTGTAAATCAAATACTACTTTTCTTAAACATGTTTCTATTTGCAGATCCAAGAATCTATTTACTTTGGCCACTTTACCTTCTTGGGTAGTGATCACTCCGCAGAGATTGGAAAGAGAAACGAGTAGCTTTGTTGACTTGATCATGAAGACTGGGAGTGGAGTTGGCTTCCGTATGCCTAGACCAGAATTTGGTAAATTTAGTTTAATGTTATTGATTGTTATGGATAATTTCAACCTGGCTCTTATCTATGCTCTATAGTATAAAATTTATATGTGGAATTGAACATGAGACCAGTAAATGTCTCGAAAGAATGCTTGCTCACCGTAACAACCGTAACAGTAAAGGAAACATCGTGAGAAAACCTGAAAATGCCTGATGAGATTAAAAGATTAAAAGGTAGCTGTGGCCCAACACCCTCCTCGTCTGATTTCGAGGAGACCTGTGCCCAACAGTAGGACATATTATTAGGGTTGATATTATATAACAAATCATTAAGAGGGTTCTTTTATTGATCAATGTTGTATTATTATATGTATATATTATCTTTCTATTATGTGTTAGTATTTATTAAGAGTGGTTTAGGCTTACAACAGTTTAATAATTTGATAAAATGAAATAAAGTACAAAAAATATATGTTATAATTTGTTTACAGTCGTTATTCAGCGTGACGGCGCCGTGGAGTATGCAAACTCTTGCGAAAATGTCATCGCCAGAATGAATCCTGCGCTAATACTGTGTGCGTTGGCTAGGAACTTTTCTGATAGGTCAGTGAACAAGTTCATAATATGGGATTGTTTTGCAAACATTTTATCAAAGCTAATTGCAAGAGAGTGTACACAATACCAAATTAACTTAACCTTTACTTAATTTGTATTACTTATACCTCGTCCTATTGACCTACAATTATTTTACTATTGCTAATTGCATCTAGTCCATTGTGTAATTTTTATTTGATGTTTTTTTTTTTTTTTTTTTAATAAATGGAAATATTTTATTTTCAGATATATGGCCATTAAAAAGAAGTGTACCGTAGAACGAGCCGTCCCTACCCAAGTTGTTTGTGCACGTAACATGACAAGTAAATCGGCTATGTCAATTGCCACAAAAGTAGCCATACAAATCAACTGCAAGGTACAGTATATTACTTTTTATTTGGTTAACGAATTGTCCCACATGATACTATAAATATACAAATCGAATATAATATTAAATTGGAAATAAAATGTAATGCAGAACTAACTATATTTTTGTATCAAGTTAACAACTTTATAGAAACGTAAATGAGTTATTAGTTGCTCTGTGGTTAGTTGGTAGATTTTTCCTAATTTTGTTGTAAATGGAGAGCAATGAAAATAAGCTTTGGTTATATTGTTTGAGAAATTTTGGTACTACACAACACTAATTAGTAGGCCCTATAGGAATAATCCTATTATATCCGCAGATATTGGTGTAGGAATTACGTTCACATACTAAAAAGATTGATAATTTAATGTGTGTAATTAATTTGTGTAATATCAAGTAAATTTTGCCAGGGACTAACAGTAACGTTTTTTTTACATTTTTTCGATTATCGATCTCGATTAATTCGCATCTCTTAACCTCGTTGAGAGACTGATTTATTTACTTTGCTAGTTAAATAGGCAAACATGAAGATACGCCACTTGATGGTAAGTGGTCACCCATGAACATGAACATGAACAAGTTAAACTTGAGACTAGCCCAGGCAATTTATTAGTGTTGCCTATTCTGAGGTGTGAGATGGGAATTCGTAGTGCTAGTAGAAGCAGGCTGATAGGGTAGTAGATATCGGTGGGGAGGTTGCGTTGTGCGTCCCGCCTACTTAGATACTAGCTTCCTGCTTGCTTAACGCGTGAAACAGCTTTGCTGTGTTTCGAAGAGAAGAGCAGGACAGGCATTATACTTACTGAACAGAGTTTTGGGTCAAATGGTCCCGTTAATGAGGACTGATCACCCGTCTGGCCTCGCTGGTGTCCCCACCCTTAAATAATACTGAACAGAGACTTATATCTTATATCTCAGCGCTGCGCTGCGCTAGTCTCCGATTAACTTGTTTATGTTCATGGGCGACGCTGACCATTCACCATCATGTGGCTTGTCTGCCCATTGTGGCCAACCAACTAACATAAAAAAAAGGTTGAAATGCTTGTGCCAGCCACCCAGGGACTAACATTAACAGTAACATTTGGATAATAGAGAAAATATATTTCGAATCTCTTAACGAGACTTTTTAGCCTTGTTAAGAGAATCGACTTATAGCTATAATCGCTATATATTTTTTGTCAATCGCAGCTCGGCGGTGCGCCGTGGTCTGTGGAGATCCCAATCAAAAACATAATGGTGATCGGCTACGATGTGTGCCACGACTCGCGTTCGAAGGAGCGCAGCTACGGCGGTTTCGTGGCCAGCATGAACCGCCAGATGACGGACTACTACTCCAGCGTGCACGCGCACACAAGCGGCGAGGAGCTCAGCGGACACATGGCCTTCGACATGGCCAGCGCGCTGCGGAAGTACCGCGAGAAGAATGGTGTGTACATGGATTTATCGTACAGAGGATGTTTCCAAAGTCAAAAAATTAAATAATTAATGTTATTGGCGCCAGACAAGTCTAGACATGTTTGTGCATTGCTAGGCAACTGTCTGACAGCAGTGGTAAAAACATTTCATCAAATGATTCTTTAAAAAAAATCTAAAGTGTTAAATATTGATTGTGAATAATATCTAAGAAACCTGCAGTACAATATTGTAAAGAATAACTTTGTTGATTGCTTTGATTAGATATAATTCCATCATCGAATTTCGACAGAACTATATGTTTCTAATATAAAAAATGTAATGGGATTTTTTAAATGCAAAGAGGTAGTGCCATGCTGATTTGCAGCCAAATTGAGCAGACACGACCGGGATGGTACCTCTCTCACTTAATACCGGCGTAAAGTGACAGCGCGCAGGTAAAACGACGGCAACGCATCTGAATAACCTCTGGCTGGGCGTCGATTGTCGCTAAAAGGCTTCGACTGCTCCTTTGCCCTCTTATGCCACAAAAAACCTAAGGCGTATTTACTATATTATGTAAAATAGATTTACTCTGTAAACCTATGAGAGATGTTGATTATGTATAGCTCGATACCGATGTTAGTTTGATGATGAATATTTAATAGTCTAGAATTAGTTCGGGTGCGACTTATAGACTGGTGGAATCTCACCAGTCTATAACACGAAGCATGATTTAATTTCAGGTGAGCTGCCTCAACGTATTTTCGTCTACAGAGATGGCGTCGGCGACGGACAAATCGAATACGTCCTGTCACATGAAGTATGTCCCAACAATAAGCATATTATGTAGTTAGAAATTAAAATATTATGCTACTTCTGTTTGCTGTTTATCACAATATAATTTCATATGAATAGTAAAATATATGTTTATAATTCTTCCGTGTGTATGTGACTGAATTCCTCCTGAACTGCTGAACCGATTTTGATGAACTTTTGTGTGTATTCAAGTGGCTTTGAGAACTTTTAGATTTACAATTTGGTACACTACACAACGTTTTATACAAGACAGATATTAAAATGTGGATTTGCAATGTTTCAGGTAGCAGAAATGAAAAAGAAGCTTGCTGAAGTATATGCTGGGGCCGAATTTAAATTTACCTTCATAATAGTATCGAAACGTATAAATACGAGACTATTCTTGAACACCGGAAGACAAATGGAGAATCCGCGGCCGGGAACCGTCGTGGATGATGTTGTGACGTTGCCCGAGAGGTACTGGCATATTTTTAGTTCAAACATTAAAATTCTGAAATAGACGTCTATACATTTTAACCTTAATTACATCCATTTTAGTGCGTTATTATCGCTAATCTGTAAAGTCCCATTTTTATAAACAAAACTATTTGTGTGTTTCTTTAGATAAAAATATGGGAAAATCCTGTGAGGAATAATATACAGGCATTTATCAGGTACCTCAACTGCATACCTGATATAATTATTAGGAATAATCTTTATAGATACTTGCTCCCATAGTAACAAATTGTTGACATAGGTTGGACATCTCATCTACATTTCGGATACTGTATAACGACCATAGTCAGGGGAAGTCGAACATGTAAAACTTAGAAGCAGCGATAAAATCCATAGAAACTTGTTTCATTATATGGGGTGTTTAATTAGTTAAAATCTATATGACTAATATCCTTTTTCAGGTACGATTTCTACTTAGTGTCACAAAACGTGCGAGAAGGCACCATAGCCCCAACCTCTTACAATGTCATCGACGATAGCAGCGGAATGGCACCAGATAAGGTACGAGTTTTTGTTAATATGAAACATATTAATGTACTGTGTAACGTCGACCGTATCGGATTTGACTAGTCCAAATCCTGCTCTCACGAGCAGCGGGCGCGATGAACCGCGCACCCCTTTCGAATATTTCTTAAGTGAGCCATCTGCTCATTTACTGTACCGATTGAGCTTATAGGCCATCAGGCCGAAAAGTCTAGCCCTTCCGAAAAAAAAAATTAATGTACTTATCTAACTTCGATCATAACACGTAGGAGTATCTATTCTATTGGAATATTCTTCATGTCATAGTTGTAAAATATTCTTTGAACTCAAGTACAAGAACAACATGTTAAATATGTTTTTTTGTTAAATGCTTGCTCTGGATTGGAATGGATAAAATATTAAGGACCACTTAAATATATGTATATTAAAATAAAAAGTGAACGAAAAAAGCATAGAAGGATAATTACCATAACATAAATCAATTGAGCGTTCGGCCAAAACACTAAACAGAGACAGATATTACAATAAAATGTGTCTGTCTCTTTTCAAATAGTACTCCAGTTAAACAATAATAAACATTAACTGGTACATCATAGTTTAAATTGTACTGAAGGCTCGGCAGACTTCAGAAATCTACGAGCGCCCAATGGCGACAGACGTCATATTCACTGGATGGTTTCTTCTTTGTTCTTGGCTCCCTAAAGGATTTGCCAGTGTCAAAGTGCGTGATAAAATGTTCGGTGACTAAAGCCCATGTTCAGTTTTGTGACATTGTTGACTTAGCTGACTCTGCTACTTAGATTTTGTGGAAGTACAAGACTTAAAATTTAATAATAAAAAAAATTACAAAAAAAAGAAAACAGTTGCTCCACCTAAAACAAAACATAAACAATGTTAGTATGACACTATTCTACAGTCTAATGTTATTTTCTACAATAAAGGAACATAAAGTATGTACAAACGGTGTATATACATAGGACAGCACAGATTTAAAATCAACAGGGCGTGGAATGTCGGGAGGAAGGGAATCATAAAGTGATGATAAATTACGCGTGCAGCTAAAAAAAATGTGTTCGGGAGTGCCTTCGTCCAGTCCACACTCACAGAGGG
This sequence comes from Helleia helle, assembly GCA_963853865.1. Taxonomy (NCBI): domain Eukaryota; kingdom Metazoa; phylum Arthropoda; class Insecta; order Lepidoptera; family Lycaenidae; genus Helleia; species Helleia helle. The sequence continues at coordinate 9,465,035 of OY971418.1, read as the reverse complement.
AGCTATCTCTTATTCTTATTTTGGCTAAGAAGACGGGGATGCAAGAGTGTCCAAGACGAAGTCGACATATCGTGGAACAAACGGACTTACTCATATTATGATATTTAAAAAACCAAGGTTTAATGGGAATTAAATTTTGTATGTCTGCATAATGTTTGAAACTGGAACTGGAAGAAGTTGTTACTCAAAGCAAGTGTAATAAATAAGTGTATAATTGTTAATTTCATACAAATTTAAATAAGTAAATTTTATTTAAATTGATTGTTAAAAGTTTATCTTTTTATTTACAAAAGGTACAAAAAGTTATGTTTCTTTCATTTACAAAGAACTATATTATTTAACTTTCGGAATAAACCACAATTATTTAGTAACATTTAGTTAACCTTACTCTTTAATATTAAATGTTCTTTTTTTAAATATGAAAAATAATTTAAATATTCGGCAAATCAACCGAATATTCGTATTCGGTGGAACATTCGGCGCATCTCTACTAATTAGTTGATTTTAAATATATTTAAATTATTATATTAATTATAATATATTTAAATATATTATAATTATTTATTTTAATTATATTTAAATGAATTGAATAATTAACATGTCAAAGCTTTAAATAATACTGATAACAATCACAACCTCAATTTATAATAAAAAATAATATTATGCCATTATTGCAATATACATATTATATGTATATATATTATATATATATATATATATATATATATATAATATATATTTAGGTAGACGAAGTGTTGGTCGGCCATTGACCAGGTGGGAAGACGATCTCCGTGCGGTGGCCGGTCCGTGTTGGATGCGAGTGGCAAGGGATCGGCCATCTTGGCGTTCATTGAGGGAGGCCTATGTTCAGCAGTGGACGGATAGAGGCTGATGATGATGATGATGATGATGATGATATATATATATATATATATATATATATATATATATATATATATATAACCTCTTTGGTCATAACTTCTGTTTTAACGCTGGCACATTGGTAAACGACAAGGAGTATGCTTGTGAATAAAAAGAAAGGAGACGTAATTGTAGAATTGAAATAGATGGTTACTAATAACTAGACGAAGGTCAGACAGCGTGCTGCTGGAGAGTTTGTAATGCCGCTTGTTCTCTCTGGCCTGCCACTAGCAAGCCTCAACGGGCGGTATATATAAGTATTGCAATAATGGCATAATAATATATATCTTATATCTTTAAATGAGCAATTCTTGTATATATATATGTCGTAAATAATGGATAATCCGATAAGTGGGGGTGACCCCGATCTCAGGCTATAATAAAATCTAGTTTTTACGTCAGTTTTACCAACAATGTAAAAATGATGCATACTTTTAGTTTTTTTTCTAAATTTTTGCTCCTTTGATCTTTCAATCGGTTGCCATTTCTTTAAAATTAGGTATTTTTGTGTATTTTTTTTGGCATCGTACTCCTAAAGACTTGTTTTATTAAATTTAATTACATTTATAGCCGTTGTTATCGTAAAATATTATTAAAATTAACATTTTAAGTACTTTTTTTTGTAATTACTTGTAGTTTTGACCCTTGATTGTGAAAAAAAAAGTATGGTGCTATAGCTGCCCATTATCTTAAAAACATGGCTAGTATGTGTAGATTCTAAAAAGGTATGATAGTGGGTACCTTAGCAAATAATATTAGCTCCAGGAGCAAAAGAACTAAGCTAGGTCGGGATTTCAATTTCTCAAGTAATGTCATAATTTTCGTGATTCAAGCTATAACACACCAAGACATGATTTTATTCCATTATAATGCAATTTTAATCTAAATAGTATCTAATCATCTGTTAATTTGCATTCGTAAAAAATACATGCGACTATGTGTAACCAGTTACTACAAGTTTATTCCAAATTCAAAGGGATCTTCAGGTAAAAAAAACAACAAAGACGATAACCGTCTTCAACAACAAAGGCCTCCTTGCGTGTGAGAAGGACAGCGCATCAGCTTTGGTTTTTTATCCTTAAGGCGCGAATCTGTCCCAGACCTCAGTGTGATTTTGACTATCGCATGCGTACGTTTGTTTTTTGTGTATTTACATTTAACCGTTTTTGCTTTCTTACTGGACTTTGATTTGCCTTCTGTTTTGAACTTGTTAACGTGTGACCCTGACAACTGTGCTCTATTAACGGACTTTGAGTTTGCTTTTGTTTATTTGTGGGAGTAATGCCTCAACAATACACTCCGGCGAATATGCAAATATGCATTTCATTTAAGGTGAATGCAACGGCAACGCTACTAGAGTAGCTGCAGTTTATCGTGAAAGATACCCAAATGCTCGGCATCCCGACTACAGAGTGTTCATTAGGGTGCACAATGCATTCTCAGAAGGAAGATTTCCTGGCAGCGGTATTGGCGGAGCCAGAGAAGGATGACCTCAACGACACAATCCAGCTGAAGTGTTGGAATTAGTGGAGGAAGACCCTGGTACGTCCATAAGTGCCATTTCGCGTCGTACTAGTACATACCTTAAAAATCAGTGCACCGAATTTTAAAAAGGCACGAACTCTACCCTTATCATTACCAAAGGGTTCAAACATTATTGATGAGTGTCGAGTCAACGTGCCGAAAAGATGGATTTTTGAATCTCCACAACGTACACAGCTGGCAGCTACGAAACCCCAGACTGATACGCGCCGACAGATCGCAGTATCAATTTAAAATAAATTTATGGACTGGTATTATTGGTGGGCAAATCATAGGTCCTTATGAGTTGCCAGCGACAATAAACGCGGAAATCTACTTAAATTTTCTAGAAAGTACGTTACCCGGGTTACTGCAAGATGTGCCACTCGAGACTCGAAACATGATGTGGTTACAGAATGATGGATGTCCTGCGCATTACGCTGTTTCTGTGCGGAACCATTTAAACAATGAGTACCCCGGTCGGTGGATAGGACGTTTGGGTCCAATTTTATGGCCACCACGATCGCCAGACCTAAACCCATTGGACTTCTTTTACTGGGGTTGTATGAAAGAGAAAGTATACAGCCGAGAAATAAATACAATAGAAGAGTTGCGAGCGCGTATTCAAGAAGCGGCTCGTAAAATTGAAGAAGCTGACCATGGACGCCGGATTAAAAGATCCTTCATTAGGAGATGTAGAGCGTGCATTGCTGCACGCGGAGGACATTTTGAACATTTAGTGTAATCGAAGCAATAAATGTTTTGACCAGAAATAACCTTGTTTTTTATTGTAATACTTCTCTTACTAACAATAAATATCAATGTCCTTCTCACACGCAAGGAGGCCTTTGTGTAACCGTCTTTGTTGTTTTTTTTACCTGAAGATCCCTTTGAATTTGGAATAAACTTGTAGTAACTTGTTACACATAGTCGCATGTATTTTTTACGAATGCAAATTAACAGATGATTAGATACTATTTAGATTAAAATTGCATTCTTAATGGAATAAAATCATGTCTTGGTGTGTTATAGCTTGAATCACGAAAATTATGACATTACTTGAGAAATTGAAATCCCGACCTAGCTTAGTTCTTCTGCTCCTGGAGCTAATATTATTTGCTAAGGTACCCACTATCATACCTTTTTAGAATCTACACATACTAGCCATGTTTTTAAGATAATGGGCAGCTATAGCACCATACTTTTTTTTTCACAATCAAGGGTCAAAACTACAAGTAATTACAAAAAAACGGAAAAAAATTACTTAAAATGTTAGTTTTAATAATATTTTACGATAACAACGGCTATAAATGTAATTAAATTCTTTAGGAGTACGCTCGAGGAGCAAAGCACGGTCATCCAGGTACTATATATATATATATATAACTGCTATTATAGGTATGATGGAGAGAGATAAATTCATAGACAGTCGAAGGAACCCCACAACGATTTACAGCAGTCTAATAGGTAATAGATAGATGCTACCTACAAGTATCTATCTACTTATAAGTTTTTGGCGTGGTGGGGGAAGTCCGCACGTTTTATTCAAACAAAATGGTTGTGCGAACTTACCGGCACTACGCCTTGCCAAGTTACATACCTCTCTAATATTCTCAACTTAGCTTGGCTGGCACCGACTTCAAATAGATAAGTGGATAGCGCTTATAATAATTATTATATCTAGATTATAATTGAATTTTTCGCTTTTGAGTGCCTATTTGTGATTTTGGAGTCTGTTTATTGCTTATACTATTTTTTAAGCACCATATTACCACACGAGATGCCATATTGAAATATTTTTAAACGATTTTGTTAAGCTGTAAATAGTACTATGTATGACGGCGTTTACAAGAACACTAACAGCGGACGCAGCATACTTTTATAGCCTCGCCCCTTTCAGCATACTTTTATAGCCCTGCCCCTTTCAGCATACTTTTCGTTTGGCCAGTTTGGAACGTTAGTTATTAATGCTTTTTTCGTTCACTGATAGTCCATTTTTTTAGAAGTGTCCAAAACGGTAAACAAATATAGCGTACTTCTGTCCACAAACAAATATTGTATCATAGTGTAGTTTAGTGAAGTGACACAAAGAGCAAAGGAATGAAAAAACACAGACAAAAGTAAAATTCATTGTTATTAAAATATTTAACGATACAACATCTGGAATTATTTCAAAAACTGATAATTGAATATTAACTGATAATAATATACTGATTGAATATTTTTGTTAAAAAAGAAATATGTAAAGAAAATAATAGTTGAGCATCTTTATAAAAACAAATTTACATATTTATATTTCGTAAACACAAAATACCTGTTAGAAATTAGTTCCTCTTTTAAGCCGTTCGCAATTTCTGAAAGATAAGGAAAGAAAAGGCTTAGAGGTATTTTTGTTTATTTTGGCGTCTTTAATGTAAAATGGTCACCTTATTTGTATTTCCTATGATCAAAAATCCTTGCGCCGGCGGCGCCCTGTCTCTAACATCTAAACAAAAAGACTGATGCAATTATTTTTCATGAAGTTCTCATTGAGTAATCCTAACTCTCATTTTAAAGTCCCACAAAATATTTCTGTAAACTTCAGTGGAGTTTTATGTCAGTGCTATGTGCTTTTGTAATAAAAAGGAGTTAAATGTTCGGGATGAAATTGATATTTAGAAATATTCATATTTAAAATAAAATCCTTACAATAAATACTTTAATATTATAAAAGATTGACATTTGCAATATACATAAGAATTTTTTGCGCTCAACATAAAAAAAACAATCTGTAAGAACTTAATAACAAATCGCATTACGGTAACATTGTATTATAATCAATTAAACAAATTGTAATTTATGAAATTTTAAAATATAGGTGAAGAACACTGCCTATCTTTATAGTTTATTTTGTTCAATCTCTTATACATTCACCTCTAAAAATATATTGACCACATCCCTATTGGCCTTATAAAAGATCGGTTGTCTGTAAAGTCGGTTTACTGACGATAGTTGAACGTGACAACGTCATAAGAAAATGGAACGCCTCAGCGCGAGGTAACGCCGCATGCGTCATGTTTTTTCGTTCTTGCAGCCGGCTCCATCGAATTATAAGACGTTGTCAGGTCAAAAAAGATGATGAAATGTCATATTTAAACATACTAATAATATCTGTACTTTCTATAATTGTATTTTCTAAGTTTTTGTGTTTAAATCATAAATTGATATTTGTTTTTAGTGAAATAAATAATAAGTGGAGTTTTACGAATGTCCGTAAGCTGATAAATGTCGTGAAAGTGAGTGATAAATGCCGAAAAATCGTGAAATACGTATTAAGGGTGTATACTACCTCAAATGGCGTATTTTCCACTCGGCAGGACCTCCATATCTTCCAAATTACTAAATATTTAAGTTCGAAATTTATGTATGGTAAAGTTCAGGATATAATCTATCTTTCATATGTTTCGAAAACACGATTCCATAAAATTTTCTCGATAGAAAAAAATCGCAAAGTTACCTTTAATTTTTTATTAAATCCCAAATATCTCAGTAAATACATAAGTTATGACCTTGAGATTAAGCATGGTAATTGAAATAAGTATGACGAACAATTCATACGTGGCGTTTTTTAAAAATAACTATTATAATGCCTACAAACTGAACCGCAAAAATGAAACAGTCGAAAATTTCACAGATGATGTATTTATGTTGAAATTATAACAGCAAATACTAAAAACAGAATAAAGTAAATAATAAAGGAGCTCCCATACAACAAGCATGATTTTTTGCGGTTTTTACTAAACGGAACCCTTCGTGCGCGTGTCTGACTCGCACTTGTTTATCTACGAGACAAAATATATTTTTGATAATTATAAAATGCATTACGAATTCTTTTCAAAACTTGGTTTTAATTTTTTTGTTCGCTTTAAAACATCAACTTTTTATTTCAACCTATATGTATAATGTATATTCATCATACCCACAAGGCAAAATAATATTTATATAATACTAGTATTTTTTAGATTATGCGGAACCCCCATCACAATGAGTTGTAAAGCTGTAGTTGTAAATTTATAACAAAGAATTTCACCGATTTTGTAAATTATTATTGTACTATTCATATTCAGGACAAGGTGTATTTTAGGGGAATCCAAACAGGGAATACAATACAAAGATTCCCGGCGATATTGGGCATAAACAGCAATGTTTATTTTATTTCTATCAGATATTTATTATACCATAATTTTACTGTTGATTGATAATTGTAGGTACTTAGTACTTACCTAAAGGTAAATACAGTCTACCAACATACTACATAGGAACCTATACCTAGTACCTACCCGGACGACATCGACCACCGTCACCGGCCGCGGCATAATAGTTTATAATATTATGTGTAGTACAAGCGAGCGAATGCGCGCGTACTCAGCGTACTCGTAGTACCCAGCAACTACTATACTTTATCCAATATCCACGGCGTCGAACAGCCGCGCGCGCTCCTCGCAAGCGGGGTGCGGTTGTGACGAAGTGGGGGCAAAATCTGAATTCGAGCTGAGGTAGTTCCTTAACAGGGTTTGTTTATTAAATTGGACACTTCTAAAAAATGGAGTATACCTTTATACATAGTACTGCCCTAAATATTGTTACAAAGAAAAAAAAATGTTCTTTTACATGTAACATTTATTTGGAGACATGGTAGTGTCTCGCACCAAGTACAAACGTTCAAACACGTGTGTGTAAAATTCAAATATTTATTAAAATTACATTTCAGAAATATAAATAAATGTAGTGTTGTTATAAGTAAAAATGAAAATGATTGTTGAATAATTTTTTCTATTTTGAGTCTGTAATTATCCAACACTTCACAAAAAGTAATGAAATCCAAGAATAAAACAGTTTCACACTGTATAGCGTCGCGCCAAGTACACGCTCCACGTTTATTAAAAATAAAAAATGATATTGATTCTTTCAAAAAATAATGAAATCACGAATAATTTTTAAAAAATTAGGTGTTTTCAATTGACCACTCTATTCTTTTTTTTAATTTATCAGTTTCCAGTGCGTTTCTTAAAGGTCGCAAGTCCTAAGTCATCTTTTAAAATACGCGACACAGTAGTAGGTCAGCTGGGGTTGGCCACCTTTTTAGTTGGAAGAGCCAAAAATTAGAATTTATACAATTTCACAGTTTTAAAAGAGCCAAATAAAAATGTCTTACCAATATTAGAGTATTTGCTTATAAAATGGTATTTTTTATTATTGTTGGTTAGGCAAACGGGAAAACGAGCCACATAATGGTAAGTGGCTAGCGATGAACATAAACAAGTAAACCTGAGACTAGCCCAGGCAACTTTCTTATGTGTTGCCTGAGAGAGAAGATGTTAAGTCTCGCTTCTAGTAATTACACTGCCTGTCTTGCTTTCTCTTTGAAACACAGCAAAGCTGTTTCAAGAGAGAAATAAGCAGTATGTTCGCAGACGAAGCCTCCCTCCGCGGGGCACGAATCGGGGTGCGCCTGGGATTAGTATGGCACGACGTCGCGGGGACTATTTAGTGGCGGCCGGGTGGGATTTCCCTTATGAGGAGTACTCTGGCCTTCGCTGAGGTGGATCCTGTTGCATACAGATCCGGGACCCTAAAAAAGCGGCTGAAATCGATCGCAGTGGGTTTAGTTTGGCTAGAGAACTCCCAGTTGCGAGTCCCACATAGGGTCAGAAATCTACCCAAGGATCCTGGTTACATGCCTAAATGCATTTCTCTGCGTTATCAAAAAAAAGTCTCACAGTAAAAAAAAAATCTAAAAACCGTGAATTTGGAATTTGAAAGAAAAGAAAATATGAATTTTAAAAATATAATAATAGTACATAAGATCAGAGGCAGATTCGCGCCTGTCAGGGTTTTTTAAATATTATATATATACAAATAATGCTTTCCCGTACAAATATATCAATCCAAGGATCTTCAGAACTCCAAATGCCAAACTCCAAACTTCTTCAACTCACTGTAACAATTTGTAAGACTATTCCATGCGCCGAATATAAGTGCCTCAACTCGTGGTATTTCTTTTAAAACTGTTCCCTTTTGCTGCGTCAGCTGCGTGACATAAAAGCATTTCTGGACATCCGACTTGTGTGGTATAAACTCACTTTTACATCTATTGCACGTTTTTCAATGTTTTCTTAATAAAATATTCAATATGTGCGTATGGCATAAGAGCCGCAACTTCACATCGAAAGAGACGCATGCGGTACGTGAGCCGCGGGTTGCCGACTACTGTACTAGGTGCATCTTCATCTCCCGAGATAAAATCTTTTTCTTTCGGACAAGATTTCATCGAATTTTTTCCCTTACTGCTTTAATCGCCTTGTACAAAGCAACACTCTTTTTTACAATAAGTAATATAAGTATACAGTGGTGGACACATAATTAGAGACACAATATAAGGGGCCATCCATAAATTACGTCACACGAATTTCATGATATTTGGACCCCTCCCCCGTCCTTGTCACAGATGGTCACATTTATAAGACCCCCCCCCCCCAGTGTGACGTAACATATTTTGCAATTTTTACATAAATAAATTGATAAATCAAAACAGCTGTTCCGAAATTAGTTTTATTTTGGTTTAAATTGTTTTTAATTTCGTTTTTTTAATTAGTCCATAGTACCTAGTCTTATGTGACGTCACAAAATCTGGGAGCCCTCCCACCCCTTGTCACATAATGTCACACTTCGTCGGACGCCCCCCTACCCCTTAACGTGTGACGTAATTTATGGACAGCCCCTAATTGATTACAATAAACTTGATTTTGGCACTACCATTAGTCAAAGTAGGTATAAAATATAACATCATGTATGATTTAGTAACACTAAATCATACATGATGTTGTATTCTTAAAATAGGAGAACAAGAAACGTTGTATTGCTTAGTAGTTTCGACCACGGAGCAATTACAAAGTGGAGATGTTGTACTCAATGTAGTCTAGCATCCACCAAAGTTACACCGTAGTTGATCTACTCACCACCAATTGTCGCTTTCGTCAGTACAGCTGTGGTTGCCGGGCAATTAACTTGCTCTCGTGACTAGCTCCTTTTTATTTATTTAAAATATAATCTCGACCCTCGGACGTTGTTAACATGAAGTGCTGTGTTGTATCGTGCAGTAGGTACTTACACGGACAAATCAAAATCAAATTGAATAAATATATCTTTCCTCTCGTAAATTTTCTAAAAATTTAAATTAAATACATTATTTATTTTGTTTAGAAAGTTCGGTGATTACCATGCCTCTATCGGCAAGTAGCAAAACCACTGATCTAAGCCAGGGCCGTACTTAGAATGTTTTAAGCCAATTACCAGACATTATGCCAGACACTGACGACGAGTTTATTGGAAGTCGGTAAACATGTTTTGATTCTTATATTTATTATTATTATAATATTGTATTTTGTGTAATATTTTTTAAGATTTCCGTCGAATGACTGTTTGAAAAAGAAGTGGATTGAAAATATAAATAGAAAGGATTGGTCAAATCGTAACGTACATTTCAGGATATGTGATTGATCACATCATTTAATTCGAATTAAATGTGAAATGTGTCTGACTGCTCTTTATGCTGACAACACTAAAGATGATAATTTTTTATTCAAAATAAAAAATAAAGGCGGCCTGATCTTTCTTTCTGAAAGAGCAGTCGTCGTTAAATAATCACATTACACTTTTAAGCAATTACATTTGCGAATATTTTGCGACCTGCAAAAACGTTAGAGATACTAAAAGACAGCAACTAAATTTAAAAAACTGTACTTTTTACGGGAGATTAATTTCTAATGCCTAAAAATTACGGCACGATTCATTATCATCATCAGCCCGTGTCGATCCAACGTTGGACATACGGCACTATTACTTAGTTTATTTTAGTTACTTTCACAGTGTTATGTCATACGGCATACTTCTGTGGGGGAATGCTGCCTATGTTAATACTATTTTTGTGCTGCAAAAACGAGCTATTTGATCAATTTACAAGCTAGCACCCAACACACAACTAAGAGACAAATTTAAGAAAAATGATATTCTAAATTGTTAAATTCAGAGAAATGTAACTGTTTCCTCTCAATATATTTTAGAAAATGAATTAATGAATTTGTAAAAAGCGACGAGCATAGCCTAAATACTCGGAATAAGCATAAGTTGGATGTACCATAAATATAAGGTAATAGTTTAAAGGTGAAATGTATCACTCTAAAATACGATCCCAGATAATGTTCAAAAGCTTTCAATTAACAAAGTTTAAAAAAAATGTCAATGAACGTGTGTGTGATGAAGGTTATTATAAAATAAAAGACATTATTGAAGATAGCTCACTCACTCAACGAATAAGGTGTTCTTCCGAGGCAATTTCAGTCGAATTATTGTAGTGAAAATTCTAATGATGTAATATTATATTCTCGGCTAAGGTTCGAACCGGTAGTAGTTGGTTTTGACGTTCAATATTTGAATTAGAATAAGCTGATGTAATAAAAAATATTTTCTGTCTTGCTTTAATAAGAAAACTATTAGTATCTACAATAATTTATAACTGTTGTTTATGAAAATAAAAGCATGTTACGTCAAATTTACCGGTCATTTGTACTTTTCAACAGGATAATGATCCGAAACACACCGCAAAAGTAGTAAGAGATTTCGTAAGGAACCAGTTTGTGACAGTTTTGGATTGGCCAACTTACAGCTTTTACAGAAGCGTGGGAACAAATTCCGTTAAAAGCTTGTACAAAATTGATTGCTTCCATGGCTGTACGACACAGCACGACATCTCTTATGTCGTGCTGTTATTGCTGCAAAAGGACATACGACCGAGTATTGATACGGATCGGAATGTTTTATAAAAATGTGTTAGAAATCTTACATACTAAGAATTTCAATAATAACTCATTTTTTTAATTTTTTGTTACGAAATATAGTGTCTTTAATTATATGACCAGATCTTACTAATCTTATCTTTTATTTACACTGCTTACATTTACGTTTTACCGAATAAAAGGCAAGTTTTGTTGTAAATGTTTCGATTTAACATTACACAATAACAACACAAATAAAAATTAAATGTGCAGCAAGTTACAATGGCAGTCTGATAAAATATATTATACAGAGGAATAGCTTAGTTATTTCAATATGCGACCTATGCGTCTTTAATTATGTAACCACCACTGTATATATTTGTGGATCCATTTAATTCTAAAATAATTAAAATTTATTTTCTAAATTTTAGTTCGGTTTGCTATTAAAGCGTATTTTTTCGTTTTTTTTTAGTAATGGACGAAAAAAGGTGACATCGATAGTTATGATTAAGAAACATTATTTAACGTATAAACGAATAAATTTAACATGTTTTCCAGATCCAATACCTGACGTACAAGCTGACGCACCTGTACTTCAACTGCTCAAACCACGTGCGCGTGCCCGCCGTGTGTCAGTACGCGCACAAGCTGGCCTTCCTTGCCGCTAACAGCCTTCACAGCCAGCCGCACTACTCGCTCACCGACACGCTGTACTTCCTGTAAATTGTTTAACGTATCAATTTCACGCGGCAAATCGTCGAATATAACTCGCGTGGCAGCTGCAACTTAACGCCGTGTATTGAGTTCGTACACGCGACAAATCGTCTGACAAACTCGCGGCGGCTGTGCCTATTAGATGACATGTTCGAGTTAACTCCCACGGCAATCGGCATTGAATGTGACTGCCGCACGAGCTATGTTCAATAGAATACCGCGCAAATCGAAACACGGCTTAACGCCGATACAAAACACACGTCGAACATAATATATATTTCATGTGCGCTTAACTGAGTCTTAATTATAATCTGTCTGACTATCAAGTAATTCTAGTAGGAGCTCTTTTTTATACATTTTTACCGTAAAGAATCTGCTTACGCTCTAAGTTAATTTAGTAAACTATGGTATGATAAAGGTAATACGATATTTTATCTGCATGTGAAGTATATATTATTTTCATCACATAATATATTTGTGACCTCGAATATTTTAGCATAAGGATTAAATGTTGTTAATTTGATGATAAGACATTTTCGGAATTGTTTTGACTACGCCAAAGACATGTGCCAAGTTAAGGTCCTTATCCAACCTTTAGTTCTGTAGTTGTTTTACTGAATTTATGACCACTATACTTAATAAAAATAAAAACTGAACTGAACTATTCGAGAAATAAGGTCTTTTACTTTACTTTTTGGTTACTGCTTTTAATAGAATATTATAGACTAGATTTAGGATTTCTATGAATATGTCATAGCGTTATTAATACGTATTTTTTGTTTTCATTTTTTTGTAATCGTAAGCCATATTTTCTTTCGTAAATCTCACTATTTAGTGAAAATTATTGCTATTTTTTTTTTATTCATTAGTTTGGTAAGTCGATTCGAAAAAAATAACTACTCACTGATTTATATTTTTATAGGTTTATAAAAAAGAGCATATATAATATTATGTGATATTACATTATTATATATAGAAGTGATTGTGATGTTACATTTTGTCAAAATTTAGTCAACAAGTACTACGTATGAAGACAGTAATGTGAATTTCATATAAAGTATTACTTGAGGCTAAAAAGACATACTTTGGATGTGATGTTTTAAGATCAAATAAATGTGTCGTTAACCAGAATGGGTTATTGTTTTGAATAAATGCTCTACTTTTTTAATGATATTTTTTATATCCCTTCATCATAACAACTAAGTTCATAGTTGATATAATTGCACCCCATCTAGCTACGATTTTCAATAAATGTATTAAATGTGACGTTTTTCCTGTCGTATTGAAGCATAGTAGTCTTGCCTCTCTTTAAATATGGCAGTACCTACATCGGATGTTACTAACTTTCAATATCAATACTCCCCTCATTTAGTAAAAAAATATGTTAAATTGGTTATCTACTATTTTATTTTGAAAACAATAGTGTAAAAAAAAACCAATCCGGGTTTAGAAAGGGTTTCTTCACAAAAGACGACGGGTATTATTATTATAACACATTATATATTATAACAACATTATATATTATAACATTAACAGCCTGGGAGGAGTTACGTGATGCTGCGGGAGTTTTCTGTGACTTATCCAAGTCGTTTGATTGTGTACAGCATGAGACATTGATCAGGAAATCACGCCACTGGGATAGCGGGCACGGTACTTTACCTTTTGAATTGCTATCTTAACCCTTTGGCTTACAATCAGTTGTCATCGGTCGTTCCGACCATGGCGCTGGGTGCATATACAACATTCGTTTCTTAACACCTGTATGTTGGGATGAGTCTCCAATTCAGTCACTGACATTTCTTTACTATATAATCTTATTGTCTAACTACAAATCAATAAAATTGAAATGTCTGTAATTTAGAATTACTTGTTAATTCTAAATTACAGACATTTCAATTTTATTGTACAATTTAAAAAGGTCTACAAAAAAGTCCGCGATGGCATATGTCTATCTCTTAAGGATAACATACTATATCCATTTTAACCCTATAACGCATATGGGACACATTTTTTTTCAAGTTTTATGCTAAACTTATTCAATTTAATAATTTTATAAGTTTGTATTTAAAAACTTAATAGTTGGCTGTATGATCTTCGCGCTCACAGCACTAAGAAACATGGACTAAAAAAAAAAACTTGGCGCGAAGTGTGAGTTCAAAGACTACTATTGTAGGAATGGCGGGAAGCATCGGGACGCGCGGTTGTGTTTTTTTGGTTTCCCGTTAATTAATTGTTATTTTGTGTTTTGTCCATTCGGAGTGGTTTTCTATAGTGTTTGTTTTAAAAACTTGATCTTTATATATTGTGATTGGTTGGCGAATCTTATGGAGTACCGTTCTGGAGTGGTTTTCTTAGTAGGGCTGTTCTGGCGGTTACCTATAGTGTTTGTTTTAAAAACCTAATCTGTGTAATATATAATGTGATTGTTTGGCGAATATTGTGGTGGACTGCCTTGTGTGGATGGAATGGGGAATGATAGTTGATTGATGGGGGCTAGAGGGGCTAAGCCGCGCTCCTTGGGGTTTCCCGCCATTTCTCCGTATTACAGACCGAATAATTGTATTTTGTATGGCTAATAGCCTAGTAGCTAATGCCTTTAAATGAAAATAATAATAATAATAAAACTACTATTGTATAACCAGAGTGTGAGTTCATGTTGTGTTTTCCTAGGAACAAATATCATAGTGTTTTCTATTTTCGTCTTTGTTACAAAAATTGAGTTTTATGTTAGTCAGTGTGTCAAATTATATTCATTGGTAAGTATTTTTTATGTTTTATCTGGTTTTCAAAAGTTTTTCTACTACATTTTACTATTTTGATAAATGTATTTTTTTTAAAATTTTATAGGGTTTTGGCAAACATAATATTAAATATCTGAGCAATTTGTTTCAGAACATATCCACAAGACGACGTAGAGAGGTTTCTTTGCGGGATAGTGATATTTTTGAAGTTTTAATGGCTGATAACAGCGAAGACGAGGACGGATTTTTAAAAAACGGACTAGGCCCACCACTCGTTCCCACCACTGCTACTCCTGTATAGCCAGGGTCGACACTAAATGACCCTTTGATACGATCTCAGGGAGCCCGAGGGATACGTTAAAACTGCCTTGGGACCCGCGACGAATTTAATCAGAAGTATTTATATAATATAATATATAATTTCCAGTTTCCCTCCCCGGTTAAAGCGGGAGACAGTCCAAGAATGCAATGACTAACAAAGGTCAAGAAAAGACAGCAGCCAGGGGAAGCCCAGCTGCAATGCACCACGGAGAAACTTTTATGTCTACAAATATCTGCATAGTATGATTAATATACATATTGTATATCAACTATGAGTTATTATGTATAACTTAGTGATTATCATGGTTGAAACTTGAAATAATAATTGTTGTTTGAAAGTTGGTTTGTATTTTTAAGTCAACTAATATCTACATAGTGAAGTAATATACTAGTGTATATTAACTATGAGCTATTTATGTATAACTTGGGGATATGTTATGTTTCCAGTAATAGTTGTGGCAAAATCGCTTGAATGCACGGAAGTTTTTTACGTCGTCCACGAGATCGCTGTAATAAGTTACTCCCGATTTGCTACGGATGTTGTCGAGCATTAATGTTCGTTCATTTTGCCAAAGACTGCACTCCCAAAGAATGTGATGTGCGGTATGTTCCTGTTCATTGCCTTCCGTCGAACAGCCGCATAAGGGAGACGGTACGAGATTAAAGCCAAATAGTTTACTTCTTAAGTTTCCGTGGCCGGTAAGGAACTGAGCGACACAGTGGTCAACCTCTAAGCAATCCTTTGATAAACGATCGAATACAGATGGAAAGAAGTTATAAAGGTGACGTCCTTTAGTTGTATCCTATATTTAGTCCATCGGGATTGCCATTCTTTAATTAAATTTTGAGTGGTTATTTCTATAGGGTCAAAAAGTTTGGTAATTTTTTGTCGGTCTTGTGGTCTTAAGAAGTCAGCACTAGAAATATTTCGCGAATGATAATACAAGGCAGCGCGGCGCTGTATCTCTAAGTCAACTGGTAGTAATCCGACAAGAACTGGTAACGCCTCTACTAACTGTCCGATAGGCTATACATAAGAATATTAGTGATAGACGTTGGCTTTGTAATAATTTACGACGGGCTGCTCCAATGGTGGACCTATCAGCCCACACGGGTGCTCCGTAGCATATACTGCCTAAATATGTTGCGGAATAAATTAATTTTAATGTTTTAAAAGAAAGACCCCATGTTGAAAATGATATTTTAGTAAATGCATAAAAATTTCGTTTTGCTCTTTGATGTACTACCGTTCAAAAGTATTTGGCCACATAATAAAATGTTTTTAGTAAAAGTTTAAGGAAATGAAACGACTTTATATTAGTTTAAATCATTTATTGGCTATTCTCAAGACTTAATTAAAATTGATTTTTAAATTTTAGACTCATCAATATGCCCACCCCGGCTTTTTATAACGGCCTCGCATAGCTTCGGTAATCTGGCTATTAATTTTTCTGATTTTGTTTTATTTATTTTTCTCCATTCATCTTGTATTATTCTCCAAAGGTCTTCCTGTGATGTAGGAGAACATTTCCGTACCTGCCTGTCAAGCTCGTCCCATAATAACTCGATCGGGTTCAAGTCAGGTGATTGCGGAGGCCATGTCATTAGTTTTAAAATGTTTTCTTCCTCTTTTTCTTTAAGAAAGTCTTTGCACAGTTTTGCCTTATGCTTTGGATCGTTATCGTACTGGAAAATAAATTCTGGCCCTATTAAGCGGGACCCAGAAGGTAAAACATTATTTTCCAAAATGTTTTTGTATCCTTCTTTTTTTAAAATTCCTTGTATTCGGACAAGATCCCCCACAGCAGAGCCGCCAAAACAGCCCCAAATCATTATAGAGCCTCCTCCGTGTTTAACTGAAGTCACTATGCAAGCTTCATTCAGCCTTTCTTTCGGATGCCGCCGAACAAAAACTCTCCTTTTTGAACCAAAAACTTCGAATTTGGACTCATCACTCCACAAGACCTTCTCCCAGTCGGCAGCTGTCCAATTTTTGTGTTCTCTAGCCCACAGCAGTCTCTTTTTCTTATTTATAGCTTTAAGAAGCGGTTTTGAGACGGCATCCCTTAAGACCCACATCAAGAAGCCTTCTTTTGACCGTGGATACACTGACTGGTTTATCGCGGCCCTCGTTAAATTGTGCTGCGATTTCGGGTGCAATGAGACGCCTGTTCCTTTTGCTTCTTACAATTATGCCTAAATCTTCACTAGAAGTTGTAGCTCTGGGTCTGCCTGAACGACGACTGTTGCGAATTGTTCCTTGAGTCGCAAATTTCTTAACAATATAGTCAACAGTTTGCCTTGGTATCTTCTGCAACCTCGAGATCTCACGACTACTTTTTCCAGATTTATGAAGGCCAATAATTATACCTTTCATCTCCTCAGAATATTCCTTCCTTTTACCCATATTACTACAATAAAAAAGGTAGAAATAAAAAACTAGGAATTCATATTGAAACTCAAGAATCTGTACTATAGGACGTGGGTTTTCTGATCAAATGACATCAGGCAACTAATGGAAAAGAATTATCAGTCTCTTCTTTCGGCAGTATATAAGGTTATTATTCAAAAAATTGTTTGTTACATTCGCTTTACTTAAGAATGCAACTTCAAAGAAATTTCGATTACCACATTGTTTAGGTTTTATGACCTGGATTCGGCAAATAACGATAGATTGTAGACATTAATGTTTTAAATAAACCTTTTGCGGTGATGTTCAAACAATGAAACCAAATAAAATAGTTATAGTTGTATTATCTTCAAAATATAATGAAAAATGCATGTGGCCAAATACTTTTGAACGGTAGACTTACATTTTAGCGACAATAATAATGAACCTTTGTACGATAGGGCTATTGTCTGAAAAAAAAATATTTTCGATATAGTTCTCGGCATCTCTGAGCTATATTTTATGTAGGTCATTTGACAGAAAAAGTGGCTTGGCATCAGGGGTACGGCGATAAGTTTATACTCTGGCGTTCAAAAGGTTAAAGAATATTATCAGTTCGTTTAAAAGTTGAATACTACCCATATGTACTTTGGTGAGGTACTACTCAACCAAAACAACTCTGCCCCGCGCTATGGTACTTGTACTATTATTTATTCTGTGACTATGGGAAGCGGTAAAGGCGAGGTTCGGGCGGTCGTTGACATGCGCGTAGACCGTTTTTGGTTGAGTAGGTCCTACCACTATTGTTATGAATTAGACCATTTGTATATATACTCCCTGCATATAATATTTTATAGCGTGACCAGAAATATAAAAACCCTCGCCATATTGGGGAAATTTTCGGAACTAATTGCAGTAAAATACTATGTGTAGACGTAAAAAAGATACAGTGAGGACACCACACAGGGTTTATATATATATTTCTGGTCAGGCTATATAATGCAAAGAGGTAGGAAAGTATTTACTAGGTCTTTGATACAATGAATACCTAGTTATATTCAATACGTCAACCGTTTTAGTAAAAAGATCAAAAGAGTCTGGACGACTTAGACAGATTCAGGTTTGTCTAAGTCTGAACCAGGATACGTCGCTAATTAAGGAACATTACCGAGCCTCACCTAAGAAGAAAGTAGTGTAGGTTACGGCGTGCCATCAAGTATCAACCATGCGGCCAGTAATTAGGTACATTCTTCTTTCTTTTATTCTTATGCCTAAAAATGAAAAAAGGCGACGGACGCTTGCCTTTTTTCTCGCTTTCAAAATCGTGGGTGGCGGTATTCACGCTCCATTCACCATTTTGTGATGTTTTTGTTCGTTCACCACCTCATGTACCTACTACATATTCCTATGATTAGAGCAAACGAGACCCTCAGTAATGAACTCCCATGGTCTAATAGACCAGACCCTTAAAAATATTCAAATAAAATATCTTCTACTACGACTATCCTTCTCATAAAATAAACCATTTATCCTAATTGGGTCAATCGCATCAATCGTAACGTAACTTCAATATATATAAATTAATATTTCTATATAGAAATAGAAGAAATAGAAAAGCTTTATTCGATGCTCATTACACGTGTAATTTATATGATTATAAGTATGTATACGATTGTTAAATCAAAAACCACATACGGCAGAAATCATTTATTTCCCAAACAAGCTGCGGATTTGGTGTAAATTATTGTGGTTCAGTTACGCAGCACAAAGCTTCGAATCGATTACAATGTTAAATGTTTACATATTTTCAGTTCGTAGCAACGCAACAGCTACGCTGCTACTCGTGTTTTATTTGGTGTTTATAAAATATTGATAATGGAAGACGATAAGAGTAAAGAAGAAATGGAAGATTGGAATGTTTATGAACGTGCTAAAAGTCCGGCTAATGTAAGTTACTTGAATGGTTTAGTGTTCAAATATTTCCCAATTAATTATATATTATTGTTTATTATAAAAAAATATGTAAAATATTTACACAGTTTTAATATTTAAATGAAAGTGGATTTTATGGCGCACATACCTACCTATTAAATTATATTGTGATTTGTGAACGGTGTTAATAAAAAGCTATTTAGATCAAAACTTTATTTTTGTGTCACACTCATTTGCAGATGTTCTAATTAAACATAATATTGAAAAAATAATAATCAACAACAATAAATGACGACAAATGATTACACAAAAAAGATTCCATATTATGGCATATTTTCGACATGTTTTAAAAAGCTATAATTAATGTTTGTATAAACCCTCGAGCCTTAGGTATAATTTGTTCAATCTCTAAAGCTACATTTAGTTTTTTTTATTTTATTATTTAAATAAATTATAAATTTCTCTATAAATATAACTGTTATAATTATAGTAAGTTAAACCATAACGGTTATATCTTAGACGGAAAGTCTAAAGGACGCATGGGCTGTGGCATGAGTACTATACCTTAAGACTCGTAGGTCTCGATGACAGCTCCACTGTACACTGTCAAAACGCCTATCCTGCCCAGCGCTGTTATTTCCGCAACAAAGATACGTGACAGGGGAAGCAGGCAGGATTGTGGTTCCGCGCAAACGGCCGCGTATTCCGTGCCATCAAAAAAAAATATGAGGAAAAAAAGGTCTCAAGCTGAAATTTGAAATCGTGTTTAATTCTAGGATTCACTAAATATTAATGTTATATAATGTTTACTATATTATTTGTATGTATGCAGCAATTTGGGCGAAGCTAATTGAGCCAAGGGGGCTCTTTGTACCCCTTTTATAAGAAGAGGGGACGAAAGAGCAGGGGCCAAGGGGCGAGGATGGGAACCATACCCCATTGTACAGTCCCGACGCTGGGAGCGGTTTTTCTGTGGTGCGGTGGCGTCGGTCCCTTGCGGGACTGACTAGCCACTTCACCAAAGGCGGCATTGGTGGCACTCGCCGGGTTTTAATGGTAGAGCTGCGTCCATTTACCAGCTGTCGGGCGCAGCGAGTCCCACATACCCGCGTGGGGAGACCCACTCCCCCGCGGGCCTGTCTTAGAGCATTTCCCGGTGTTAAAAAAAAAAAAAAGAGTAGTAATTCTTTAAAATAATCCAGCAGTGAATATTTAGTGTATATTTAGGGCTATATAGTATACAGGGTGAATTTTTGAAACGGGTGAGTAAGGGCAGGCACCTTAACCGTTATAGTTACAGGAAAACGTTCCTAGGACACCATCCATAACTTTTTAAGAGATTCTGAATTCACAGATTTTTGATAAAAATTATGGTCAGCGAAAAAAATGCTAAAATAATAAAAAATGCCTCTCGTAAGTTAAGTAAGGAAAATGATTTTGGCGATTTCTGTCATTTTTAGTAACCTAACCTTAAATGGTCACATAGAGTCTTTTGATCCCTATACATTTTTTTTTTGATTTTATAATTTTTTTCGCTAGCCGTACATTTTCTCAAAAATCTGTTTTTATTATTATTATTATGTTATTGTTAAAATATAAACGCTACAAAGGAAGTCTTATTATAAAATGGCAGTGGTTGTCCCATCGCCATTTTACTAAGACGAGATAAAAGTCACCATTTAATCCTCTTATCTTGAGACCGAAGTTTCTTAATGCGTTTGAAAATCAATTACATTTTACTTATTTCCCCCATAAACGATTTTGAAAATGAAATGCTATACTTGAGTAATTACCTACTTACTTAAGTATATATTTTTTTTTACTTCCTAAAATTTTTCGATGTGCAACCCACATTTATCTTTAGCCCCGGTTCGCATGACAAGCGTTCAACGCGCGTATTCAACTACATTTATTTTATTCAAGGCTTTCACATGCTAACGCGCGTTAGTAGTATGTAAAAACGCTCGTTAAACGCTTGTCATGGGAACCGGCTCTGAACCCGTTCGTCATACAGTCGATTGAACTATGAGTACATACCCAAAAGGTCGCATTGTTTACCTCCAAAAATTCTAAACTCAATAGGATGTCGCCGATTGTTGTTACTTGTTCACCATTAATCAATAAGCTTCGAAGGCAGTAATTGGCTGAGGACTTCCGGGATATAAACGACGTATTATATTGTGTATAAGCGTGCCTTTATCAAATGATAAGATATCGTGACTCTTTGCAAGCTTGAAATAGCAACCCCCGACACGCAAACCAAAAGTACCCCCTTCCACATGGCAGTCTAGTCGTCTTTTGCACGCCACCTGGTATCGTCTCCTTCATTATCGATGGAATTTTGTAAGTTTTTATGTTATCTAATATTGTAGGTTTTAATTTCTAACCAAGTGCATATTTTAGATGGAAGAAGCCGGTAATGACATAGTAACAGCTCTTAGAAGCGATCTTGCTGGGTTACAATACAAAAGAGATAAGTTGTTATCTGAAGTAAGTATTTATTATAATACTCCTTTTTTTTATTATTTAAGCATACATTATGTTACGCTCATCCATTCGACCAAAACCAGTACCTAACTAAAATCGTTATTTTTTATTCTATAATCTTCCACCGAGGTTTACTTAAGGTTCTTTACAAAGAAATAACTACACAATAGGTGAATTATATCAAATGTTGAATATATTGTATATTTATACAAAATAACGTTGATAAATATTTTCCCCCTCAACGCTCGAGGAACATAAAAACTTTCTAGCTCGAATGAATTATAAGTAGATTAAAATTCTTCTTTATTTTATTTTAGAATAGCGAATTAAAAAACCAAATGCTGTCACGCGATCAGAGAATACTTGAACAGCAAGTAGAGATAGATCATCTACGAGAACAGAATGCACGTCAGAATGCAATTATTTCGTCTTATAAAAAGAAAATTCAAGACTTGGAAGAAATTCAACGTAACTTACAAGCAAGTCAAGGAAGAAGTGACTTAACAGTACAAACACTGCAAAGAGACAATCGCTATTGCGAGGAGAAAATAAAGGACTTGGAGAAGAAGTTGCGGGCGCTTGAAATTGAGTGTCATAATGAAGAACAACAAAAGGAAAACGCCCGATGTCAGTTTCACGATCTCGTTCGTCGTTTGTCTGTTGCTCTGGACTCAGACTTTTGTGACACTACTCATACACACTCGCCCGAAAGCCTCATTATCAAGGCAGCTGAGCTCGTGCAGGAAATAACAAGACTTAAGAATAAATGTATCAATACTACGGAGAACATATCGACGATAGAACAAGACCTCCGAAGTTGTAGAGATACCCTCGAAAGGGCCAACGCCGATAAAGACATATTACAACGACAACTGTCTTCTCAGTTACTAGATGTTGAACGACTTAAACAAGAAAAAGAATCTCTATCTGTGTCTAACAGAGTTCTTGAGAGAGAATTGCAAGAAGCGAGAGAAAAACTATCACACTGTACTAAAAATTTGAATGTTGTAACAGATAATGTTAGTCAAAATGAATCAATGATCATACAGCTTAAAGGTAAGTTTGAATTTAATTTTAATTGGAGTATAATATCTAAAATACCAAAAAAGCTAGTTTAGCTTTTTTGGTATTTTGGGCGCTATTGTAATATTTTCGTTTGATTTGTCTACTACTTTGTAGTGAGATAAATTCTGTTCCATGACAGCTAGAGCTATACTAAATTAAAATATTATCTAAAAACATACTATTACTATCTTTGGATTTCCTTTACTGTAAAAATGAATGAATACATAAAAAAATATTTTACTTAGTTCTGATTTGTAGAGGATTTACGACACCGTGATGAAAAATATCAAAGGTTGCAAAGCGACTTTCGTAACACAATGGAATCTATAGCTATTCTCTTGAGTTTACCGACGCGATTCGTTGAAGCCCACGAGAGCACAATAAAAGACCGGATAAGAGAAATATTAAGCGAAAATAAAGATAAAACGGTGGTATGTAAAATTGCTTCTTTTTATTGAATTTTTTCATACATTTCAATTATCTACGTCACCGTCAATATCTGTAGAGGTACCTAGCTAAATACTATTTCCTTGGCGCTGCTTCTTACATATTCTAATTAAATTTAGTAAAAACCTTATTTCTTCTTTTCGTCATTTAGCGTACATAATTCTTTGATATAATGTCGTGTTCACATACATGTAATCTTCTTATGATTCGTTATCAATTATCATACAAGAAAATCTCTTATAGCAATTGGAGGCATTGCGTGAAAAATTGGGCATGGAGGTACAACAATTGGACAGAACCGCACATTTGCACGAACAAGCTAGCGTTCGTGTGCGCATACTTGAAGACGAACGGAACATGCTCGAGAATAAGTTACACAAGATAGAAGCGGAACTTAATGCTGTGGAACATTCTAGGGACAGTTTACGAAAGGATAAAGCCAATGTGAGTTATAATTAGCACATTATGTCCGGTTAAGTATTCTATCATTACATCCTCTTTCCCGCCTGCGACACGGATCTTTCTCCAAAGGTGACGATATTTACTTTTAAGAAATGTTCTTTAAAATGTTGTGTACCTAAATGGAAAAAAATATATGTTATCAACAACACTTTTTCACGGTAACATTTTCTAAAAGTATATCGGGGAATATATTTTAGTAAGTTAAATAAACATCTTGTTTGTCTGTTCGTCACATTGAAATTAAAGATAATCGCTTAAAATTAAACGAGCATGCGTTTATCGTATCGTCATAAACACCAGCTTTATATAGCACAATAAAATGCATCATACTAGATAATAAGAAATAAATGCAGACGTACATCGTGCCTTTCAAGTTCCATATCAGTTTCCTTATGAAAGGACCAAAGTACAGTCAACGAAAAAGTAGTAAAATATGCGAGCTAATATTACACCTCACAAAATTTGAGGACCTATAATCTCACTGGCTATATTGGAATTCTATATAATACTTATTTTGAATTTCCTTATTTTCATTCTATTTTTAGTTTAAATAAAATGTTTTTTTAAACATTACGGTAAAAATTATGACAAGGAATTCCAAAAAAATATGCTGACTGTACATCTTTTATCAAGTGCAATATCTAAATGCGTTTAACATTCCAACATAAATAACGAAAGTCAAATGTCATCCCGTATCAATAAAACATCGAGATCGCAGTAGTTTTTAGAGACATTGTATGTACTGTTACAGTTCGTGGCATTCCTCGAGCGGCTGAGTCGGACGCTCAATATGGATGAGTTGAGTCAGGATATCGGCACCGACCTGCACACAGAGTCCATTATACATAGGGCCGAGCAACTGGCGAGGCTCGAGAGCGATAAAATTGTAGACAAGGTCAGTCACTCCTCACTGCAAAAAATAAACTTTACATTCTCTTTATATCGACCGCATCGTTTAACGAGCCGGCCGCCGGGATTTGTTTTTTAAGGGTACAAGTTAACGTTACACAAATACATTAAAAAGTATATGGCCTGTTTAAGGTATTCATTACAAATGGCCATGCGCCCATATTATATGCTATTGGTATCCATATGAAGAGTAGGTACCTATAACTACTAATTTCTGTCCCAAAGAAATTGATTGATGATCACATCAACTATGTGATTCCATCAACCTGTTTGGCTAAAAACAGATTGCTATCTAAACATTCTATGTATATGTATACATACCAGGAGGAATTAAATCCATTAACCATGGAAACGCACATTTTTAACTTGTAGGTATTGTTAATATTATCTAATATTAACAATACCTACAAGTAAAATCAGTATCTACTGATCACACTTATAGCGATCAATTGAAAGTATGCATATCGATATTACAACAGATAATAAAAAATCAATATAGTAGAAAAGCTGAAGATCTTAGCGCCATAAAAAGTGTTACTTCTGATCAAATAATAATTTTGTGTCAGTAAATTGATATAAATGTCAAATATCATCGTACAAAGCTTTATAATTCGGTCATTGAACGCTGATGAAGAGCTATGTTTTGTACAGCTGCTTTATTATGGATACTATGGTACACTACCAAGACTGAGAAGGGAAAGGTCCTTCCATGACTTACCTTACCTAAAAGAAGTAAGAACATAGAAAATTGGCATGGAATCTGTATTTTGGAGTATTATCATTGATTGAACATAAATATAATTCATCACGACACTAGATCATAAATTACAGCACAGTACTAAAGAGCACCAGTTAGTTATTTTACATTCAATAAGAATAACATCACAATTATCACTAAACAGAGAAGTTAAAGTATTTAAATGATCTAAATGTTAAATATCTAAAATAATAGCTTTATTATAATTTTATAAATAATACATGGTAGAAGTTGAAATTTCCTAGATGTTGCGACAAAAGTTGTAGACTTATAATTATAATTTATAGATTGTATTAGTTAGTCGCACGTATACAATTAATATAGTTTCGAAATAAAACTTACCTAGACAATTTTACTAGCACTTTTACAAAGTTAATATTTTCAATCCTTGTGATATTATAAAATAAAAATAATGTTATAAAATCCAGGCTTGTAATATTATAAAAAATAAAAATTATAACCGACTTCAAAAAATAAAGTAACTAAAATGTTATAAAATAATCGCGTGTACAATCTTTGCGTTTACCACGTCATTATTGTTACTTTTGGAGTCGGTGTCAGCTAAGTTAAATAGGTACCTACAGCAACAAATACGTCACCATTGTCGTATTTGTTGCTCTAGGTACCTACCTATCTACCTTGGCTGACACCGACTCCAAAAGTAACAATAATGACGTGGTAAACGCAAAGATTGTACACGCGATTATTTTATAACATTTTAGTTACTTTTTTTTTGAAGTCGGTTATAATTTTTATTTAAATTTTTTTATTTCTTAATTTTTAGTGATTCATTAAAGAAAGGCATACAGAGATAGACATTTTGGCATATTGAACCGTATGAAGTAAGCCCAAAAAAATCTGTAAATCGTCGAGGAGTTCCCTCGACTGTCTATAGTCTCCATCATCATAACGGTAATGGCACGTATCACCCATAAGGGTGCAAAGTTCTCATCAGTATAAATTAATTAAGTCTAATCACAAGGTAGCTACTTTAAACTATTTAGGAGTTCCCTTAACTGAGCTTCGTCTTCATCATCAGACCCCCAATCACAGTCACAACCCATCTAGGTGTAAAGTTCTCATCAATACAAATTAATCAAGCCCAAACACAAGGTTACTGAAGTAAATCGTCGAGGAGTTCCCTCGACTGTCTTCCAACTCCAGCATGAGATCGACTCTAGACCTTCATTAAATTGTAGTGCTTTAAAATGCTTATGTAAAAAAATATTAAGCACACTAGTCATTCCTACAAATTTCGAAAGTTTCCTTCGATTTCTCTAGGATGCCATCATCAGATCCTGGTTTCCTTATCATGGGACCAAATGGCAAGTATACCCTTTCAAACAAAAAAAGAATTTTGAAAATCAGTCCACAATTGACGGAGAAATCAGTGTACATACATAAAAAAAAAATACCGGCCGAGTTGAGAACCTCCTCCTTTTTGTTGAAGTCGGTTAAAAAGGGAAATTTCTTTTGGGTTTTTATTAATAATTTCTTTGTGTCTTGTAATACATAATCTTGCTAATATTTTTAGACTGCAGTCGTTTACCAGTTACAGCGGAGAATTAAAATTCTCCGTGAGCAGTTACAGAGAAAAGACTTGCATCTCGACTTATTACGGCGGAAGCTAAGCGTTCAGGTACGTTTATTTTTATTTCCATTAAAGGTTTAAAAGAAATATAGTTCACAATCTGTACTTTCCAGCTAATTACATGCTGTTTCTATGTAAATCAGCACGCAGTACGTTGTAAAGGTTATTTCATGGCCTCGTACAGCCTTATCATGATTGTTAATATTTTATTGTATCATCGGACCGGCCGGCGCAGGAAAACATGGAAATCTGTATGACTGACGCGAAATAAATATCTTTAATCTGTTAAGTTCGCCATTGGACTATTAGTCCATTGAAAAGTTACGCAGGACGCAATTTTTTTTTATGGTCGCCACTCTTGTCCCCCGGCCGCCATCTTGAAAAAGAGGTGCAAAGAGGTTTCGCGCTGTATCTCAAAACCAGCAACCGTGCAGAAAAAAAATGACATTAGAGCAATCTTATAGAGGATTTTCAACGAATAATTTCCACTAGAAATTTGTTTAATTTTATTAAATTATTTGGGATTTATAGCGCTCCGAACGCCATAAATGTCCGAGTTCTTGAATACTCGTAGAATACGATAAAAACAAACCATTTTTTTATGTGATCATGGGGCAAACGAGCAGTCGGAGCCTCACGGCATCGACGCCCATACACATCCACACAACCAATTTCACGCAGGTGCCCCGCCTTCCTTTTCCCTTTCCCCCAAATAGGACACCGGAACCTCACAAACCGCACGAAACGTGACAGCATAGCTATCACTTGACGCCGGTGTTATATGAGCGAGAGGTACCACCCCAGTCGTGCCGGCCCAGTTTGGCTGCAATGCAGCATGGCACTACCTCCTACCAAACCTCAAAAAGCGGCTGAAGGCGCTCGCATTTGATTTAGTGGGGCATTCCCAAGTGCGAGTCCACATAGGTCCAGGAGCCTTACCCGAGGTGAACCTGGATCATGCGAAAAGGATGGATAATAAATTAATATTCATAATAATTAGACGACCTCTGTAGCTCAGTGGTAAGCGCGTTGGCGCTCAAGCCGGAGGTTGCGGGTTCGAATCCCGCCAGGGAACAAAAAATATTTTCTGTGTTTCTGGGTCATGGTTGTGTATTAAATATGTGTATTATATAATAAAAATCTTAAATATACGTATAGTATAAAAGTATTAAATATATTTCCGTTGTCTGGCACCCGTAACACAAGTTCTGCGAGAACTTACCACGGGACCAGAATGACGTGGTGTGAAAGCGTCCATAGATATTATTATTATTATTATAATTACTAACATAGTTTAAGTAGTGTGTATTACTAACGTAAATTATGGATCTTTGGTCTCAATTTCTTTATTTATTTTATTTTATAACATAGGAATATTAAGAAAATGGTAAATTATTTGAATAAAAAATATATATTAGAAAACTAAGCCTAATGCTTGATTTTTATCGTATTCTTACGAGTATTCAAGAACGTGGCGCGTATTCAACTTCAGAGCGATGTAAATTGTAAAACCCAGATAAAATAATAAAATTAAACCAATTTATAGTGAAAAATATTCGTTACAAAACCCCACTATAAGATTGAACTGATGTCATTTTGTTGTAAAATTATTAAAAAAACAGTTATATCACGTAAAAGAAAATGTGTTCAAAAATGTCACTTATCGGAGCCGTTTTTTTGATGTCACCTAGAATTATCACGATCAAGGGCCAGTTATTTAACGCAGGAGGAGAGTTCGCGGGTACGTGCAGTGCTCCAGTCCGAGCGAGATGAGGCGATAGCACGGAGCAAGAAGCTAGCGCGCCAGTGCGACAAGCTGGGCGTACAGCTGAGCGACGCGCGCGCGCAGATACGAGACATCAACGCCCAACTCGCGGACGCCGCTGAGTATAAGGTTAAGGGCCCCTTCTCCCAAAACTATAGGTATTTAACGCACCGAATCGGCATGCACTTGCGTTGCGCGGGAGATGTCTTTATATGAACTCCGGTGACCTACCACGGCCGGCAAGCACGCCACAGTATACGAATATGCAGTAGATTGACTATGCTCGAATTATTCTTAGATGTGATAATTAATAATTATGCATAACAAAATCTTGTTGTTGTTATAGTTATCTAGTTTTGGATTTATAGAAATACTAGCTGGTGCCAGCAACTTCGTCTGCGCAGGATAAGATAGTTTTATTTCTTCACTATTTAATCGAAAGGAACTTCGATCCATCCGAGTGTCCCTTGACACCTCTCTTTAGTTTTTTTTTTATAAAAAGTATCCTATGTTCCTTCTAATACCTCCAAGAATATGTATACAAAGTTTCATGATGATCGGTTAAGTAGTTTTCGCGTGAAAGCGTAACAAACATCCATGCTTTCACATTTATAATATTAGTAAGGATCAGGAAGGATGAATTAGCTACATAGGTCTAAAAGGTCCATGCTGCTTGCAGCCGAATTGGGCCGGCACAACCGTATTGTTTTAAAATTCAACAAAATTTAGTTGTCGTATGCTAGGTCCAGGTTCATTTTCATCGACCCATACATCATCGATTAATGTTAGACACGGGTCTCCTCTGAGAAGAGGGTCAAGGCCATAGTCCTCACGACACTGCCCTGTGGGTAGGGGGCTAGGAAATGATTGCAAATCAGAAATATTTTGTGATGAAGGTTCCTCATTTTCTTTATTGTCGGACAATTTGAATTCTTCAAGTGTTAACAATTTCTGGAAGAAGACATCACTACATAGTATAAACTATAAAGCAAAGTCGCTTCCCGCGTCTGACTGTATGTATGCTTACATCTTTAAAACTACACAACGGATTTTGATGCGGTTTTTTTAATAGATAGAATGATTCAAGAGGAAGGTAATAGGTACATGCATAATATAGTAGATAAACACTAATAATTTTAGAAGTTTCTGATGTGATGTCATAAATAAGCACATTTTTTGCACTTACATTGCAAACGCTGGATGAACCCTAACAGATAGATCAAAATAATGTACTACATTATTATACACCTTAGCTGGGCCCGGTTCCGAACTTATTATTATTGTATCAATGTATGGTAGAATTGTGTATCCTAAATATGCATACTGAAAATTCCGCGATGGCATAATATGTCTACATTAGTTAAATATAACATAATACCTATATCCATTTTAATACTTTAAAAAATTGCCAATTATAAAGCGGTAATGTAAAAGCTATTCACAAAAATACGGTATTAATCACTACATATTATAAAATAAAGTCCTACGCCCGTCCATACATAAATAATTATCATCAATGCGTATATGGTTGTATATCTAAGTTAACGCGGGCGAAGCTGCGGGCAACAGCTAGTTTGTGATAAAACTATATTAAGATTCTTTTTCCTTATTTTACTTTTTTTTATTCGCCATTTCAATTAAATAACTAGGTACTACACAAACTCAAGTATCTATTTATTTACACTAATTATAGGTTTTGTATTGCAAACTAATTACAACTAAGAACAACAATTGTTAGTATGTATTAAGTAGCTATATTATTTACACTGTGTCGTCTTATTTATTTAGACGTAATAATATAAAATGCGCGGTAACAACGTAGTCACGAGCAAAAGCGGCACAGGTCCCACTTCGATGACGCCCGGCTGGGTGCTGGTGCGACGTGGTGCGATGCGCGAGAGCCATTTTTATCGTTTTTTATTTTTCAAAATTTTTTGAAGTGACAATAAAGATCTATCCAATCATTTCCACGTCATCCCCGTTTAGCAATTTAAACGTAAAAGTTTCATTAAAATTGAGTTACCCGAAGTCTCATACTACTCAATTTGCTTTTAAAATCGACGTTACTTTAGAATTTTTTTTGATCATGTAAAATGTTAAATATCGTATTTTTATCCAAAAACATCCCTAGATCAAAGATGTATCTATACCCTTTTTTAACCGACTTCAAAAAAAAAAGGAGGTTCTCAATTCGTCTGTATGTTTTTTTTTTTTTTTTTTTTTTTTTTTTTTTGTATGTATGTGACACGATATCTCCGCCGTTTGTGAATGGATTTCGATGGTTATTTTTTTGTTTGAAAGCTGGTGTTTCCAATTTGGTCCCATATTAATTTTATTTAGATCTGACAAGCCGTTTTTTAGTTATTCCCAATAATGCCTATTTGGTTGGTTTTGTTTATCTTGATGATATGATAATTTTATTACGTGTCGATGTAACTAACAATTGTATAGGATGCTTTGGTAGCACACCATAGTATGTCGCGGTCATCGTAATCATCATCATCATCACCATCATCACCATCATCATCATCATCATCATCATTTATCCATCCACTGCTGAACATGCCTCCTTCAATGAACGCCAAGACGACGAATTTCGGAATCACTAAAAATTAAGAAATAAAAACATTTTACAAAAAATTAAAACCGACTTCAAAAATACTAAACTAAAAAGTAATAAAATAACAGTTTCTTTAATTTTTGTGCTTACAACATATAATCAACTTAATCTTCTACTAATGTACAAACTTTGCGTTTACCACGTCATTATAGTTACTTTTGGAGTCGGTGTCGTATTTGTTGCTGTACATTACCTACCTACCTTGGCTGACACCGACTGCAAAAGTAACTATAATGACGTGGTAAACGCAAAGTTTGTACATTAGTAGAAGATTAAGTTGATTATATGTTGTAAGCACAAAAATTAAAGAAACTGTTATTTTATTACTTTTTAGTTTAGTATTTTTGAAGTCGGTTTTAATTTTTTGTAAAATGTTTTTATTTATTATTATTTTAAAATGACGACTTCTATGAAAACACCTCGATCTAGAAACAACAATTTGGGATAAGGGGCCCTTAAGAGCGTAGCCAGGTGACTGGGTGCTTACATTATAGCAGATTCGAATCCCACATGAAATTCAATTGTATGATGGGACATGAATGTGTAGGTATGTAATTACATTTCTTCAATATTCAGTACTAAACTATCATAAAGAATTTTCGTCCATGCTTATTACGTATTATATCGTTTTATACTAAATTTAAAGACACCAGAGAAATACAATGTAATTATTTTGCGATTCAACATATCAAATTATATACGTACAATTTTAGTGTCTGTTAAAAGATTATTTTTCGAAAATACGGTAAATCAAAACAAAAATGATGTGTCGCGTGTTTAAGTTACGTGAAAAGAAAAGTACACACAAATGTAACAATAGTATTTCATATTACCTGCTCGTATAATAATGCTCGTGACACTGCGGGGTTGCTTATTACATTTAAATATCTGACCCTCGCAAGTAACAGTTTATTCCGTGAATGTATCGGTCTCTTGTCTATAGATAACTTCGTTAGAACGCGCGCGAAAGATCGAAGAACTACAAAAGAAACTTGACGAAGCGGAGCTCCTGCGCACACGGTACAATCGCAAGGTTAACGTTCTTAAAGATCAAGTGAGGACCACTGGGGAGACGTTTGAGCAAGAGAGGACCACTGCTGAGCACCAGATGAACATGCTTCGTGATGACCTCTCCAGAACCAAGGAGGCCTTAGCGGAGTGTCAGAGAAGAGAGGCACAGCTGCAGAGCTTTAGGTAAGAATTTTATTGTGTGTACTGTAGCGGTAATCAATACAAAATAACAAAATTTACCAATATTTTTGGCTTACCTATTTTTACTTCATTTTTGAGCCCACGTATGTTTTTACTATAAAAATAGTCAAACACTTAAGAGGACGGATGGCCGATGGGCCAGTAATGTTCAAGAGAGGAGGGCACGTTTAGGTAGACGAAGTGTTGGTCGGCCATTAATCAGGTGGGACAATCTCCGTGCGAGTGCGAGGCTTATGTTTAGCAGTGGATGGATAGATGCTGATGATGATGAACGAAACTCAGTGTAAAGATATAAGTAAGATACCGGATATGTTCAAATATTTGAGTGCACGGATTGAACAATGTGCACACTATAATGTTTTGCACGAAACGTTACACAATCGGTAAACCAAGTAACCTAAACAAAATATAATAAAAAACTGAACATTGAGATCGACTTGAATAATAAAGCTGACGTCCATCATATCAGATGCATGCATGTATGAGAGGTTGTCTCCCAAAGTCCCAATATAGTTCATTATTTCCTGATACTCTTAGGCATCTTTCCATACCCTTTTTAAGTACCTAGATACGCTTCAAAATGGTTCCATGGGTCTGTTATAATAAGACTTTATATCACCTACCTATGTAAATTCACATAACTCTTTTCGACATTGACCATAAAATGAAACATTAAAAAAATACATTTAGATAATGTATTATAAGGATAAATAATAGAAACATAACATCATTAAACGTTCTCGGGCTTAAGCAAGTGTAAGTAAGACGTCTGACCTTGCTTTTATTATAAAATGACGTATGAATCCACTATTTATTTGACGTCATCCCTACGTTGGAATAATCATTATGGAGAATCCTGTGGATATCCCGCATCAAATACGATGACTTTAAAACGGGGAATCGTGAATTAACAGAACATAAGTTTTTGACGTGACAACGTCTTATAATTCGATGGAGCCGGCTGCAAGAACGAAAAAACATGACGCATGCGGCGTTACCTCGCTCTGAGGCGTTCCATTGTCTTATGACGTTGTCACGTTCAACTATCGTCAGTAAACCGACTTTACAGACAACCAATTTTTTTTTTCATTTAAACTTTAAACTTCATTCAATCCATGTTCATTTAAATGACATTTTCTTTGTTTTCTAATTTACGCCTCAAAAGTGACGGTAAATTTTTAACCGACTTCAAAAAAAAAGGAGGTTCTCAATTCGTCTGTATGTTTTTTTTTTTTTTTTTTTTTTTTTTTTTTTGTATGTATGTGACACGATATCTCCGCCGTTTGTGAATGGATTTCGATGGTTATTTTTTTGTTTGAAAGCTGGTGTTTCCAAGTTGGTCCCATATTAATTTTATTAAGATCTGACAAGCCGTTTTTTAGTTATTCCCAATAATGCCTATTTGGTTGGTTTTGTTTATCTTGATGATATGATAATTTTATTACGTGTCGATGTAACTAACAATTGTATAGGATGCTTTGGTAGCACACCATAGTATGTCGCGGTCATCGTAATCATCATCATCATCACCATCATCACCATCATCATCATCATCATCATCATCATCATCATTTATCCATCCACTGCTGAACATGCCTCCTTCAATGAACGCCAAGACGACGAATTTCGGAATCACAAAAAATTAAGAAATAAAAACATTTTACAAAAAATTAAAACCGACTTCAAAAATTCTAAACTAAAAAGTAATAAAATAACAGTTTCTTTAATTTTTGTGCTTACAACATATAATCAACTTAATCTTCTACTAATGTACAAACTTTGCGTTTACCACGTCATTATAGTTACTTTTGCAGTCGGTGTCAGCCAAGGTAGGTAGGTAATGTACAGCAACAAATACGACACCGACTCCAAAAGTAACTATAATGACGTGGTAAACGCAAAGTTTGTACATTAGTAGAAGATTAAGTTGATTATATGTTGTAAGCACAAAAATTAAAGAAACTGTTATTTTATTACTTTTTAGTTTAGAATTTTTGAAGTCGGTTTAAATTTTTTGTAAAATGTTTTTATATTTATTTATGTTACACGTACGTACGTCTACCGATGTATAAATATGCGACATTCAACTCGTTCGGTCCAGTAGAATCGGAGCAAATTGGTTATGCCAATCGGACAAGCAGACAAGAGTGACCCTAGAAGCATTCCGTTTTTTCGTTTATAGTACGAAACCCTAAAAATGGTCCAAATAAAAATTTGTTTCCAACGAACCCAAGCGCGCAAGCTGCCCGTTTAATAAACCTTTGTCTCTGAAGCGAGAGCAATCATTTGACCTTTCGTGTTTTTCTACACACCTGCAGGTTCTTAAAGTACATCTAGGCTTATACCTATTACTAGTTTTGCTACAGATTAGTCATCGTTTTAACATATTAAATGCTAATGTTATTGACCACGACCTATGTTGCAAATAAAATAAATAATCTAACAAAATACTTTTAAATACATACATACACAATTTAATACCCACATATTTTAGGTAGGTAATTTCTTTTTAACTAGATTAATGGGTTGCCGGGGATCAGCCGTCTTGGCGTTGATTGAAACGTGTAAAACGGTAATTATAATGATGATGAAGAATTTATTTTTACAATTAGAACATAGATATAACGATTTCTAATGGAAACGTATTCAAATGTCTATAGTAGGTATGCTTTATTTAACAGGAATTCGATTGCCAAGCTTCTTGGCATATTAGTGCCCTCGTCAGTTTCGGACTTCGAGATGGTGTCGCGTCTGCAGAAGTTGATCGATGCCCACCACGACTTCACCATCGTGTCCCGACGTTACGACGACCCGGCCCTTCTCCGCGCAGCGTCCAGGTCGCCACCGCCCTCTAGATGTAGGACAAGAACACCAGATAGGTAAGTATTGTTTTCTAATGTTGACACGAATTTCACTCATCATAATGGAACAACTTTCAAGGATTTTATCGCGGATCATTTAGATTTATTACATGTTGTTTCGCATACTTTACACTTTACAGCAACCATGGTCACGAAGGACTGTAAAAAAATTTAATAATAAAACACTATTTCAAATTACAATCCACGTCCAAATCTTCTTCATATATTTTTTTGTCGGGGTTAAAAAAACCGTTATTTTATATTATTATTTGCCTTGCCAATACTATCCACAACATTCCATATCAATTACATTTATAAGAACTTTACTTCAACAGTATTTTATTGCTGTTAACGATAATTGCTTTGGTATTTCTCAATTCCAATTCGCAATGAACGAATCTCAATCGCATGAACAGATAATGCTGATGATAAAGACATAACAAACATGCGAATTATAGACGAATATCAACGAGCACTCAATATAATGGATGTAATGGCCCTAAAGCGAATTTGTTTTATTTGTACAGGGGTCGTTTAATTTCCTGTCGCTAGGTATCTCTTTTTCATCTTAATACATTTTTATTCCATACTATAAGCTTATTGAAAAACATCCGGTTCTTTGAAACAATGTTTTGGGTCTCTTTAATTAATATAATATATCGGTTTAATAAACGTCTTTTAATAGCTAATAGCGGATGTGCCTTGCTAAAGGTCACCGCCATTACATTTTTATTTACAATCTGCCTCTGCTTAACTTTTCTGTTGTATTGATAGTTTATCGAATATAATATTAACAATAATAAAAAACCTCACATTATAAAATTTTGTATTTCTGCGTGTACTTGTTTTCTTTATTTTATGATAAAATATTTTTTTGTTAATTTTTGGCATAACAGTCTCACTTTGGGCTGTGTGTTTTTAAATTATCGCTACAATAATCGGCATCTACCAGGCTTGTTCCTCTTATTGGCAGCTAAACGGGAAAATACTAGTCTGCTTTAAAGTACAAAATCTCAGCGCAACTTATATTTTTTATTTACTTTTTATATATAGAAGAGGGGGCAAACTGACAGTCGGTTCACCTGATGGTAAGTGAATAGCGACATCCACAGACACCCGCTGTACCAGGAGATCAGCAAGTGCATTGCCGGCCTTTTAGATATGAGTATGCTCTTTTCTTGAAGGTCCCTAAGTCATATCGGTTCGGAAACACCATCGGCGGCAGCTGATTCCATATAATATTTGTGGTGCGAGGCAGGAAATGCCGTAAAAATCGAGATGTTGTGGATTTCCGGACATCAAGATGGTGTGGGTGGAATTGGGAATTCTTACGCGATGTCCGGTGGTGGAATTCTGCCGCAGTTATTAATCCGAACAATTCCTCAGAATAACATTCAACATTATTCTATACTACCAATATCATAGGGGCATGTATGTTCGACATTTTTTACGATATAATTTAATTAGAAGTGTATTTTATAAAAAAAATTTTATTCACCATCGCTTTCTTTGACATATCATGATCAAACCAGTTGTTGTAAGCGAACAAGCAACAAACCCTTCTCAAGCAGCTGATATCTCCGCAGGTCCCTGCGCTACGACGACTCCGGGTACGCGGACCCGGCGTTCGACCTCGACGATGACTTGTACAAAACGAGAGCTGCCTTGTGACAGTCGCGGCGCCGCGCCCACTTCTAGTTCCGGATTAGGAAGGGCGTTAGCGAACATACTCAAGACCTACTGCCTAATACACATGTACCTACACGTACACGTGTTTATTTAGGCAAAAGTCCAAATCCAGCATAGGCCCCTTCGGAAAAAAATACCTTAAATTGTTCATTATATTTCATACTAGTGCGCCCCGCGTACTTCCCATTCCCGTGGGAGTACAGGGTAAATTATAGCCTTTATGTTATTCTGGTGTATAAGCTATGTTATTGTAAAGTTTCATTATAATCCATTTAGTAGTTTCTGCGTGAAAGAGCGATAAACATATATCCATACAAACTTTCGAGTTAATAATATTAGTAGGAACAACCTACCTGAAGAGCTCTAATTGGGCAGATTGCAACTGGGTTAAATGAAATAAATGACGTGCCGTGGCAGGTGCCAGTAGGATGCGAGTGACGGCTGATCGGCCTTCTTGTCTTTTATTGAAAGAGGCAAATGTCCAACAGTGAACGGAAAAACGTTGTGAATGATGAAATAAAGAAAAAGGCACGAAAGGTGAGAAGACAATACTTTTTCGTAAATATTTTGGATCGTTTACCATACGAGTTTACTTCACAGTAAAGAGAACGAATATAAACACTTCAGTGAAGATAATTGAAATCATTAATCATTTTGTTCAGGTATAAATGTAGTATAATAACTTTTAAAAAGCAGCAGTCATGTTGATAAAGTTCAAATACGTATAATGTATTACAATTCTTTATTTTTGAGTTTTTGATGTTATTTTAAGACGAAGAAACAAAGAATAAAAACGAATTATAAATCATCATCATCATGAAAGGTTTCAATAATGGAGAAAAAAATAAGATCATGTTCACCATACCAATACACATTCTCAAAGCACCTTAGGGCATGTAGTACTATGTTATGTGCATTTATGATTCTATAAAATAAGATCATGTTCACCATACCAATACACATTCTCAAAGCACCTTAGGGCATGTAGTACTATGTTATGTGCATTTATGATTCTATAAAATAAGATCATGTTCACGATACCAATACACATTCTCATAGCACCTTAGGGCATGTAGTACTATGTTATGTGCATTTATGATTCTATAAAATAAGATCATGTTCACGATACCAATACACATTCTCATAGCACCTTAGGGCATGTAGTACTATGTTATGTCCATTTATGATTCTATAAAATAAGATCATGTTCACCATACCAATACACATTCTCATAGCACCTTAGGGCATGTAGTACTATGTTATGTGCATTTATGATTCTATAAAATAAGATCATGTTCACGATACCAATACACATTCTCATAGCACCTTAGGGCATGTAGTACTATGTTATGTGCATTTATGATTCTATAAAATAAGATCATGTTCACGATACCAATACACATTCTCATAGCACCTTAGGGCATGTAGTACTATGTTATGTCCATTTATGATTCTATAAAATAAGATCATGTTCACCATACCAATACACATTCTCATAGCACCTTAGGGCATGTAGTACTATGTTATGTGCATTTATGATTCTATAAAATAAGATCATGTTCACGATACCAATACACATTCTCATAGCACCTTAGGGCATGTAGTACTATGTTATGTCCATTTATGATTCTATAAAATAAGATCATGTTCACCATACCAATACACATTCTCATAGCACCTTAGGGCATGTAGTACTATGTTATGTGCATTTATGATTCTATAAAATAAGATCATGTTCACGATACCAATACACATTCTCATAGCACCTTAGGGCATGTAGTACTATGTTATGTCCATTTATGATTCTATAAAATAAGATCATGTTCACCATACCAATACACATTCTCATAGCACCTTAGGGCATGTAGTACTATGTTATGTGCATTTATGATTCTATAAAATGCCTACCTAATCATGTTTTGTCCAAAAACGCACTAGTTTATGCTTAAGAACTAAGCTTTCTTTTTACCTGAAGATACTCATTGAACTTATATGACTAGCGTAAGTGTAATTAAGGGTTAAATAGGATTTATTTTTATGTCATCAGGGGGAAAACGAGCAGTCGGAGCCTCACGGCGCCGACGCCCATACCACCCCATACACATCCGTGCAACCAAGGCCACGCAGATGCGCCGCCCTACTTTTCCCTATCCCATCCAATGGGCTACCGGAAACTCACAAACCACACGAAACGCGACAGCATAGCTGTCACTTGACGCCAGTGTTATGTGAGCGAGAGGTACCACCCCGGTCGTGCCGGCCCAGTTCGGCTGCAATGCAGCATGGCACTACCTCTTACTAAAAAAATAGCTACCTTTACTTGCCTCAGTCTAGGTTAAATATAGATCAAATTTTAAGTTTTTATAAAATACTCGTTAATTAATACCAGTTTTTATTAAACGCTTTATTTATTTAAAAATGTCGTCGTTAAATGTCTACCAGTAGGTACTAAGTAATATTACACACCAGTGTTATTTACTATTTAATGAAGGACACTGAGTTTTTTAAGGCAGATATAGATCAGATGTTTTAATGTATTAGACTTGTTTTTTCAGTCTGTTGAGAACTTTTAAACATAATTTGAGCTTGTTATCTCTATTTTATGCACAGCAATAATTACGCGACTGTTTACTTCTTTTAAATCATATTTTACTTGTGTAATAAACATTGTATCTTTTTTATTTCAAATGTTATATTGCTAGTATAAATATGATATATTTCGTTTTATATTGAACGCAAAATATTGTATATAAACTAAAAGAAAAAATAGTATTAGTGGCAATATAAATGAATAGTGGTTATTTGTAGCAGATTGTAGGATTCAAAATATTTATATCAATCTTTCTGATTCAGTTCAATCTCGAAGTGTTTTATTTTAATAGGAAATGTAGGTAGTAGCTGTTTCTAATATTGATTTACTCGAGGCCGTTCGATGTATGAATGTTGTGTATATGCTATGTAGGTATTCACTATAACATAATGGAAAATTATTAAACGTACATATCAAATGTGTTCACATTATACTTGTCATTAAATTATTAAATTATACATTGTGTTTTTCTCCTTCTCCATCCTTCCAAATAGACCATACCAAGCAACCGTTGTCACGATCATACCACTATAAATAAATATACAGGACAGTATTTGTGCAACATAACTATAAGGTTATACTTTTTAAAAACCCTAACGCAAAAAAATAAGCTGATTATTGTGAAACGCCTGAACCAATTTTGAAAATATATTGCTATTTGCTGCGACTGCTAGTTTTTTTCTGAATAAAAAGCTGCATCCAAATCGGTTCATAGAATTACATCCCTCTTTTTCCCGGGGGTAAAGATTTAACAAAAAATAATTTGAAATATATTTGATTTAACAAACTGGTAAATGCTCTTGTTAGCACATCTCACTGTCGTCCTGTAAAGTCAGCTTGTTTACAAACATTAAGGCTTTTTAGGTTTTTTTTTTTTTTATATTACGGGCGGGCCCCTTCTCCCAAAACTATAGGTATTTAACGCACCGAATCGGTTTGCACTTGCGTTGCGCGGGAGATGTCTTTATATGAACTCCGGTGACCTACCACGGCCGGCAAGTACACCACAGTATACGAATAAGCAGTAGATTAACTATGCTCGAATTATTCTTAGATGTGATAATTAATAATTATGCATAACAAAATCTTGTTATTGTTATACTTATCTAGTTTTGGAT
Source organism: Helleia helle (assembly GCA_963853865.1). Lineage (NCBI taxonomy): Eukaryota > Metazoa > Arthropoda > Insecta > Lepidoptera > Lycaenidae > Helleia > Helleia helle. The sequence goes on along the minus strand of OY971418.1, from coordinate 9,424,110 downwards.
TTATAGAAATACTAGCCATCCATCGACTTCGTCTGCGCAGGATTAGATAGTTTTATTTCTTCACTAATTAATCGAAAGGAACTTCGATCCATCCGGGTGTCCCTTGACACCTCTCTTTAGTTTTTTTATATAAAAAGTATCCTATGTTACTTCTAATACCTCCAAGAATATGTGTACTAAGTTTAATGATGATCGGTTAAGTAGTTTTCGCGTGAAAGCGTAACAAACATCCACGCTTTCACATTTATAATATTAGTAAGGATTAGGAAGGATGAATTAGCTACATAGGTCTAAAAGGTAGTGCCATGCTGCTTGCAGCAGAAAACCTCTCGTTCACATGATAATGGCGTCAAGTGACACCTATGCTGTCGCGTTTCTTGCGGTGTGTGTGTTTCCGGTGTCCCATGGCATGGGTAAAGGAGGGTAATGCATATGCATAATCTCTTGTGTGGATGTTTACGAGCACGACCTCTGTGGCTCAATGGTTAGCGCGTTAGCGTTCAAGCCGGAGGTTGCGGGTTCAAATCCCGCCAGGGAACAAAAAGTTTTCTGTGTTCCTGGTTCATGGATGTGTATTAAATATATGTATTATAAATTAAAAATCTTAAACATGTGTATAGTATAAAATATTAAATATATTTCCATTGTCTGGTACTCGACGTAACACAAGTTCTTCGAGAACTTACCACGGGACCAGACTGACGTGGTGCAAAAGCGTCCTTAGATATTATTATTATTATGGGAGTCGGTAGTCATCTAAGACTCCGAATGCTCGTTTGTCCCCCTAAGGCCTAAGCTATAAAAAAAATCAATCATTCTAAGAATGCTTGTAGGAGATTAAAAAATTGTAGACAAACATATTCTTTTATACTTTATTAATTGTTTTAATTGTTTTAAAATTCAACAAAATTTAGTTGTCGTATGCTAGGTCCAGGTTCATTTTCATCGACCCATACATCATCGATTAATGTTAGACACGGGTCTCCTCTGAGAAGAGGGTCAAGGCCATAGTCCTCACGACACTGCCCTGTGGGTAGGGGGCTAGGAAATGATTGCAAATCAGAAATATTTTGTGATGAAGGTTCCTCATTATCTTTATTGTCGGACAATTTGAATTCTTCAAGTGTTAACAATTTCTGGAAGAAGACATCACTAGATAGTATAAACTATAAAGCAAAGTCGCTTCCCGCGTCTGACTGTATGTATGCTTACATCTTTAAAACTACACAACGGATTTTGATGCGGTTTTTTAATAGATAGAATGATTCAAGAGGAAGGTAATAGGTACATGCATAATATAGTAGATAAACACTCATAATTTTAGAAGTTCCTGATGTGATGTCATAAATAAGCACATTTTTTGCACTTACATTGCAAACACTGGATGAACCCTAACAGATAGATCAAAATAATGTACTACATTATTATACACCTTAGCCGGGCCCGGTTCCGAATTAATTATTATTGTATCAATGTATGGTAGAATTGTGTATCCTAAATATGCATACTGAAAAGTCCGCGATGGCATAATATGTCTACATTAGTTAAATATAACATACTACCTATATCCATTTTAATACTTTAAAAAATTGCCAATTATAAAGCGTTAATGTAAAAGCTATTCACAAAAATACGGTATTAATCACTACATATTATAAAATAAAGTCCTACGCCCGTCCATAGATAAATAATTATCATCAATGCGTATATGGTTGTATATCTAAGTTAACGCGGGCGAAGCTGCGGGCAACAGCTAGTTTGTGATAAAACTGTATTAAGATTCTTTTTCCTTATTTTACTTTTTTTATTCGCTATTTCAATTAAATAACTAGGTACTACACAAACTCAAGTATCTATTTATTTACACTAATTAAAGGTTTTGTATTGCAAACTAATTACAACTAAGAACAACAATTGTTAGTAAGTATTAAGTAGCTATATTATTTACACTGTGTCGTCTTATTTATTTAGACGTAATAATATAAAATGCGCGGTAACAACGTAGTCACGAGCAAAAGCGGCACAGGTCCTACTTCGATGACGCCCGGCTGGGTACTGGCGCGACGTAGTGCGATGCGCGAGAGCCATTTTTATCGTTTTTTATTTTTCAAAAATTTTTGAAGTGACATAATAAAGATCTATCCAATCATTTCCACGTCATCCCCGTTTAGCAATTTAAACGTAAAAGTTTCATTAAAATTGAGTTACCTGAAGTCTCAAATTTGCTTTTAAAATCAACGTTACTTTAGAATTTTTTTTGATCATGTAAAATGTTAAATATTGTATTTTTATCCAAAAAAATTCCTACATCAAAGATGTATCTATACCCTATTTTTTTATTGTTATTTTAAAATGACGACTTCTATGAAAACACCTCGATCTAGAAACAACTATTTGGGATAAGGGGCCCTTAAAACTCTTTTCGAGCAAAGGTAAATTTGTCAAATTTAACATCTGTTGGACAATGAGGTGATACTTGCACCACATTCTTTGGATCTTTTCGCAAATATTTTTAAACATTTTTTTTAAATCTCATAAACTTACTATAATATAAAAATCACAGAACTATATCAAGATAGAAGTAAAGAGTTCCGTAATTTGTATGGAGACCAAGCGTGTAACATTTTGCGTAGGTACGATGACGTCACGAGTGTAATTTAGTGATGTGAAACACATAAGCCGCGCGAAAACAATTCAAAAGCATCGATTCACAGATCGATTATAACATGGCACCGATTTTATCTGTAGTATTGTTCAAATAAACTATTTTATGATAGCGTGCTATGGACGATAAACTATATTTTTATACATTGAGTAGCTATATTATAGACTATATTATAACGTGTAATCATTTAATAGCTTGTTTTTTTATTATTGACAGTTAAAATGTTGATTTGATCAGATAATATAAATTGGGCGCCGACCGTCTACTGGCGCCATTATTAGAGGGATTGTAATTATCTAATAAACCAATTTCTTTAAATTCCAATCAATTTCTTTAAAGTCATCAGTGATAATAGTTGTAGTCCTTCTGATTCAACTTTTGGTCTTTGTCACATAGTGTCATTTTGCTTATTTTTAGCTTAACAACTTCGCTGTCCCCATGTAACTCATTTTGATAATGGCCCACGTCCACTGGTTTTATTTTTTTGTTAAGTTAAATAACATTATTATATACCATAAAAAATATTTTCGTAAAATATTTTTTATAAATTTATCTCATTTCGGTTGCTTTTTTTTTTGATTCACATGTGACTCAAGAACGTAGGGCGATGAATTTTCTTTGCCACGTTCAATGAGTCATATGTGACACATACACAGATACATTTTTGAGTGACAATAACGATTCATTATCTGTCAAATCTCAATCAACTGTCATAATTTCAAACGAGAAAAAAAGAGAAAAAACGTTTATTTGAGGTTACAATTATTGATATTTTATGAGAGAAAAAGTTTGGTTTGTGGCTATAATTGATATTTTGAGAGCAAATGGCTAATAAAAGATTTACGGTGGAAGAAATATTGCGATATTTAGAAAATTCAGATGAAGAACAATTTAGTGATGGAAGTGACGAAGAATATCAGCCCAATCTTGAAGATGAAGAAAGCGAAGATACCGAGGTAATTGAAAACTTTATATCAAGTAGTGCAGGCAGAAGTACTGAGAGTCCGTCACCAACACTAGCAAGTTCATCGACATGCAATCCGTCTGATGTCCAATGGAAAACAGATGTTTTGCCTTTAGGGCGAGAAACATTTATAGGTGATCACGGTGTACAAAACATTGACGCAATTACTGAAAACGGGCGAGTTAGTTTGAACAAAATCTATGCTTATTTTATAACTGATGATTTAATTGATGAAATGGTTATTCATACCAATAATTACGCTTAGTTGTTAAAAGAATTACGAACTGCACAATTTAGTCGAATGACGAGATGGAAAGACGTCACTAGAGAGGAGTTGAAAACTTTTTTTGGAGTAATAATCTACATGGGTCTCAATCCTAAGCCGTCAATTGAGCACTACTGGAAATTGGACGTACTTTACTATAATCCTCTTATGCACAAAATAAATATGTCGTATAACAGGTTCAGCTCCATTCTAAGATGCTGGCACTTTACAGAAATCCAAATAGGTGTCATTGGAGAGCAAAGAACTCATAAAATAGACCCCCGTATACATAAAATGGTAAACAATTTTCGTAGTCTTTATATACCTTCCGATATTATTGTCGTTGATGAGTCAATGGTCAAATTTCACGGGAAGTTGATAATAAGAACCTATAACCCTGCCAAAACAGATCGCTACGGTATGAAAATATATAAAGCCTGCACAATAAATAGTTACACCTGGTCCTACCAAAAATATTCCGGAGTCTCACAACAGTTAGAGGGTCTTGATAAGCCTGGTTCAACAGTGGTGCAGCTCACAGAACCGCTTTTGGATGCAGGTCGTATTATCGTTGCTGACAACTATTATACCAGTTTGCCATTGGCTGAGTATCTAAAAGGTCGCAATACTGATTTGTATGGTACTTTACGTAAAAATAAAAGAAACTTGCCAGAAGAAGTCGTAAAAGCAAAGCTAAGAAGGGGAGAACAAATAGCTAGACAAAAGGACTATCTCTATACTGTACTAAAATGGCATGACAAACGAGACGTACTTATGATCTCCACCTGCCATGGTGATGGTATGTCTAAGGTGATTACCAAACGAGGCGACGTCATGAAACCAGATGCAATAATCGACTATAATGATGCCAAAAAAGGCATTGATATTTCGGATCAACTCGCTTCGTTTCATTCTCCGTTACGTAAAAGTTTAACGTGGTATAAAAATATAGCAGTAGATTTACTGTTTCAAGTCGCCATCATCAATGCCAGATGCATCTACAACGAGTTGGCAGACGGCCCTAAGTTAACAGTTTTACAAGTCCAAGAACGTCTAGTCCGACATTTCCTTGGACTTGCAGCATCAACCACAGAAAGTAATGTTCCTCAAAGATCTTCAATCTCCTGTAGCTCTTCAAGATCATCAATCGCTTCTTCAAGCAGTGGACATTCTCTACAAGAAATTCCACGAAATACCAACAATAAACTCGTACGAAAAAGATGCACTGGGTGATATGTAAAATTGAAAAATGAAGGATTATTGGCTAGAAAAGCGAAGCAAGTACACACTGAGTGCAAAAGGTGTGAAAAGGCATTCTGTTTGGAATGTTATAATGAGAAACATTCTTAATTTTATAATATTTATATAATTATTAGGAAAACTGAAATAAACTTGTAATATAGAAGTAGCCATAACCAGTTCGAAAACAATACATAACCAGTTTCTCAATAATATTTGCTTTGCATTAAAAAATGCTAAAATTATAGGTTTATTATTTTTATTTTATATTTTACATACATTACATTATAGGTACATAATAATATAAAATTAAATTATCATTTCCTCTGCTTTCAAAATAGATTTTAATCGAGTAAGAAAATCGCAGTGTAGGTACAGCACTTTTGACAGAAAAAATGAGAAATCGTCTTCAACGTGACCTGACAGTTTTAATATCATATTTTACATCGCCGGTTTTGAACGCCCGCCAAGTCTGGCTCGTCAAATAAAAGCCGCAATGGAAAACTAGCGTTAGGCACAATCGCCAGCTACTGTTTTGATGAAAATAGTAAAATAAATGGTTTTTTTAAATTAATAACAGATGTTTTAGGACAAATAGTACTTACTGGTGAAAGTAAATACCTCCATTAACAGCTCCAATTTTACTGGTAGTGTTTGAACAATTAATTATTGAACAACGAGTCATTTTGTTTTTAAAACCTTACGTCGCATGCTGACCGCGGTCGGGAGTATACTAAAGTTCGCGGCGAGCAATGGAGCCGTCGAGTAGACTTTTTGCCATGCGAGGTACATACACTCTTTACTTCTATCTCGATATATTTCTGTGATAAAAATAGTTTAAATATACAACGATATAAAGACAAAGTACCACCTTGTTACATTACTTATATTGCTGCATACGTTTTAATAATAACTCAATATATGACAGGTTGGATTGGACGTTAATGCGAAGGTGGGGGGAGGACATAGCGCGGCAGCCGTATGGCAAAAGCCTAACGGTTCCTCTGCGTCCGGTCCTTAAGCGGTGGATGCGCAATAAGCGCAAACCCCTCAACTTCCGTCTGACACAGGTGCTAACCGGGCATGGTTGCTTTAGTGAGTACCTGTGCCGGATGGCCCGCAGGGAGCCGTTGACAGTGTGTCACGATTGTGGGGCGGCGGTGGACTCGGTCCAGCACACCCTCGAGGTGTGATGGGCGGCGCTGCGTCATGATCTGACATCGGTAATCGGAGGGGACTTGTCTCTGCCGAGCGTCATCAACGCGATACTCGGTGACGACGAGTCCTGGACGGCGATAGTTTCCTTCTGCGAGGCGGTTAAGTCCCAGAAGGAGGCCGACGAGCGGGCCTCCCCCCGTGGGCGACGAACGGGGGTGCGCAGAAGGCGCTACTTAATGCGGCTCCAGTAACGCCCCTGTGCTCGTGTCGGGTTCAGGATGGGAACCTGGGCCCAGTATGACAAGACGTCGCGGGGACTGCTTAAGGTTACACAAGTCGCTCATCTTTCCATACTAACGCAGAACAGTAATTACTACAATGTTTGACGTTGACCATGAAAAACTAAGGATATATAAATTATATAATTAAGATATATAAATTGATCTTGTCGTTATCTATGTGTGTATGTACCCAAAGTCGTAAAAAAAAATATACATTTAAAAAATACAAGCTTCTAAACTTTCGTATTTCAACACTGATTTTAGCCCAACTTTGGGCGTAAATAAATAGTATACCGAGCACGAAAGCTCAAAAATAAAGCCCATACAAATATAGTTTAGTTATTCAAAGGATAAAATAAATTTATTTTGAAAAGATATGTACACTTATTAGTTTTTCGATAATAACTGTTTTGCTAAAAGGACATTTCCGGAATGAATCATTGTGCATTTCATTCTAGCACGCATGTTCGCGCACTATGTCAGGTGAGATAGCAATCATTTTGATCACGCCACCTACTAGTTCAACCTTAAGCAGCCGGGCAGTCCCCCCTTAAGAGGAGTAGACTGGCCTTCGCCGGAGCCAGCCTGTCGCTGAGGTGATCCTGTTGAATGCCTATCCGGGACCCTCAAATTAAAGCGGCTGAAGGCCCTCGCAGTGGTTTTAGTTTACGGGTAGGGCACTCCCAGGTGCGAGTCCCACATAGGGTCAGGATCTACCCGAGATCCTGGCTACATGCGTAAAAAGCATTTCCCTGCGATAACAAAAAAAAAAGGTTGGATTGGACCTTTAATATAAAACCTTATCCCCATGGTCCATTTGCATCATGTACTAGGTGACATTATGAAGTAACTATGTGATTTAGTTGTGTATAATAGGCAACTCACATTGTATTTCGATCAAAAGGCCCCAATTATAATAAATCATGACATTTTGGTTGGTAATCATGTTGCTATATGGTTGTCGAAAAGTTACTTCGTACTACGTATTCGATAGTTACTTCGACCATAACGATTATCTAATGGGCAGATAAGATGTTTACAGAATTATAAGAGCATATTTTATCGATAGATGTAGACATCTATCGATATCGACATCGAATGATAATGATACTATAGATAGTATCATTATCATTCGATACGAAAGTACGTCACTATCCGTTGGACCTAGCGTTGGATATTACCAACGCTAGGTCCAACGGATAGAAATATTAAAATATCTGTGGTCCAACGTGAATAATAATGTGAATCGAATAAATTGTATCGATTGAGTAACGAATCGATATAATGGCAGTACTAGGTGACAATTATTATTATTTGAATCCACTCATCGCGGGTTGACGCTACAAAACAGATTTTTAAAATACCCTCCGTTTATTATATTTATGGCATGTTTAAATTAATTTTAATTTCGCAAGACGGTGTGCGGCACTTACAGTGGTTGTTTGAAATATTTAACCGTCCAAAGTTATTTTTTCAAAAATGTTCAGATCTATTATGTTTTCTTTATTGCTACTGAATTATGGTAAGTAATTTAATTTTTCTTATATCCCTTGACAATACAGGTCAATGCCTCAGATTCCATCTGACACAGGTGCTCACTGGGCATGGTTGCTTTGGTGAGTACCTGTGCCGGACGGCCAACAGGAAGCCATTGACAGTATGTCACGTATGTGGCGCGGCGATAAACTCGGCCCAGCACACCGGTGGTCACGAATCCTGGACGGCGATGGTCTCCTTCTGCGAAGCAGTAATGTCCCAGAATTAGGCCGACGAGCGGGTAAGAGAAGAGGTCGCCGACGAGGCCTCCTCCGGCGGGCGGAACGGGGGTGCGTAGGAGGCGCTATTTAATGCGCCTTCAGTAACGCCCCTGTGTTCGTGTCGGTCTCAGAATGGGAACCTGGGTCTGTATTGGACGACGTTGTGGGGACAGCTCAGCAGCGGCCGGGCAATCCCCCCTTATGAGGAGTAGTCGGGCCTTCGTCGGAGCCAGCCTGTCGCTGAGGAATCCTGCCTGCATGTCCGGGACCCTCAAAAAGCGGCTGAAGGCGTTTGCAGTGGTTTTAGTTAGGGTGAGCACACCCAGATGGGAGTCCCACATTGGGACAGGATCTACCCGAAAATCCTGGCTGCATCCATAAGGATTTCCCTGCGATATCAAAAAAAAAGGTCAATGCCTCAGATGAACTAACCTAAATATTTTATAACCCTTATAAAATACCCTTATAATATTATAATGATCGAATTTTTTTTTCATATTAACGTCATTTTATGATTATATGATTAAATGATAATGCTAAACAAAGATATCATTTAGATATTGTGATACAAAAAATATTAATTGTCTTTATATTTGGTCCGAATACATACTTTCGACTACCTTCATTTCTTTATAAGATATTTCTCATTCATGCGGAAAATAATATCGCGGAGTAATTTGGATGTTTCTCTGTTTTACGCAAAAATGGGCTGTTGGTGATACGACCGTCACATTATATTTTAATCGATTAATGTTTTCCATCAGAACTACGCTGTTGTTTCCGCAGGCTAAATTATCTTCGATTATGACAAAGGATGCCTTCTTATTACGATAGTAAGTCCCATTAGAAAAGTAAACAATTTTATTGTATAGTATTTGCATTATCACGTCGAATATTTTAACGCTAAGACCCTATTCTCGTTCCCTGTCCTTAAAAAGGTTTTTTTTATTTACAGTTTTATGTATGCCACAATTTACGGAATTAGACGAGGAAGAAAAACAGCTGTACCGAGCTGCTTACGACACTCCATCCTACGATCAAGATTTTGATGAGGACTTCGATTCAATGGGAATTCTTGGGCCAAAAGAAAGTCTATGGATGATGAAAGCAAAGCTCAAAGAAGTAAAGGAGTTCATGAGAGCGCTGTCCGCGAACTTACTATCAACGAAGCTGAAAATTAAGGAACTTACAAATAAACATAAGTTAAATTTTCACAAATATACCGATAACAAGAAACCGTCTTATAGCTATCAGGTAATATATATTTTATGTAGAATAATATATAGTTACATACTAAATATGAAAACTTAAAACACAGTATAAAACTGTGCCCCAGAGATATTCGAGCGCTTCCTTCTCTGACAATTTGCCTTTTCTTGCTAGTACTAGGAATTATCTTTACCGATTATTAAGAAATTTTATTGATTGATTAATTTAATACTCGGAGTACAAGTATAGTACGGTCAAATCTTTTATTAAATAATAAAAAAAAAATCGGTGGGAGGGAAGCGCTGTGCCGCGCTCCCGGCTGCATGGGTACCACCATCTTGCTTATTTTTCCCGTGAAACAGCTTTGCTGTGTTTCGGAGAGAAGGGCAAGACAGGCAGTGTAATTACTGGCACCGAGACTTAACATCTTATGTCTCAGGATAGGCAACACATAAATGAGTTGCCTGGGCTCGTTCCAGGTAAACTAGTTTATGTTCATGGGCGACGTCGACCACTTAACATCAGGTGGTACGTTTGCCAGTTTGCCTATCCAACTAACATTAAAAAAAACATAACTACATACCTACTCACAGCAACAAAGAGCGGAGTAGAAACTAATTTTAGGCCAAAATGATTTTTTGTAAAGCCATTATAGTTATATGTACATAGCAGGTAAGATAATTTCCCCACCATGGTTCAGGCCTTGATATGGCGGTGAGGCTCAGTAGCCTAGGGTGAGCCCAGCACCTTGGGCGAAGCGAATTGAGCCGAGGGCGTTTTTGACTTTTTAAATTATGGTTTTTAAAGGTAAAGAAAATAAACAGCCTATTGTATCTTACATAAAAATCATCTATCAATATACCTAAGTCTCTTTATTGTGATTATATTAGCGCGACCACCTGTAATCGTGTTATTGACGGATCATGACGTTCAGTAGCTCAGTTGATTGAGTTATTAAGATAATATGAGTGCACGTATACTGACGCGCACCCACGCTTCTCGTTCAAGATTTCCTTTTAATTTTCCAACCTAATTATTATTGAGTTCAAAACAATAGCCTGTATAATAGAAGAATATGTAATAAGCCTTAAAAAAATACATTGAACTTAATAAACACGCTGAAATTAATAAACACGCTGCCAAAAATTTTACGTTATCTGGGAGAAACGTGCGTCCGACAGTGTATGATATTGGCGTATGACGATGTTAGGTTAGTTAGGACGTTAGATCACCTTTTTTTTCTTTTTCGCCGGGAAATGCTCTGAGGCATCCCGCGGGGGGGGGGGGGTGGATCTCCTCCTGCGGGTATGTGGGACTCGCTGCGGCCGAAGGTAGCAAGGTGGACGCAACTCTACCCACTAAAACCCGGCGAGTGCCACCAATGCCGCCTTTGGTGAGGTGCCCCGGATCTGTTGAGCTAACAGGCACCCCGACGGCCAGTCATTAAGGGACCGACGCTACCTGCACAGAAGGGTTGTCCCGCACCACAGAACAACCCTCCTAACGTGTCGGGACAGTACAATGGGATAAGGTTCCCATCCTCGCCCCTTGTCCCCCTGCTCTTTTGTCCCCTCTTCTTATAAGGGCGGTATAACGAGCAGCTCCCTCGGCTCAATCTGCTTTGCCCAAGGTGCTGGGTTCACCTTAGGCTACTGAGCTCCACCGCCACGACAAGGCCAACCATGGTGGGCAGGTTAGATCATCTAACGCAGTGGTTCGAATTTGAATTTTGTGATTTTGTTTAGTTGGATTCTGATTTGTGTTTCTAAAATATTTTAATTTCTTTAATTGCATTTGACGTTATATTGCTTTAAATAGTCGAGAAAACCTACGTGCCTGTTAAGATATGAGTATGTAGTTAGAAGTAGACAAAACTTATGTTCACCCCAGCCTAATAATGGGACGTAGTAAAATATAATATCTTCAAAATAACATTCAATCGAGGGTTACTGAACAATAACGTTATCAAAGGTACCAAGTTCTTTGCCGCGTTTCTCGCTAATAGTTCATAGACTGGCTAGTTACTAATGATTAATATCCGATAGTTAGCCGCGAGTAAAAACTAAACATGCAATAAAAGCGTGACATAATTATTATAGAACCAGTTATTGACGCAGAAAATTCATTCTAGACGAAGGGCTGGGATCTGACAACATTCCGAGTATGGCATGGTATTGAAAGTAATATCGATATTTTGTTTCAGCCTCATCAGCATCACGCTTCGGTGCCGTACGAGCCGCAATACGGACACGACGTACATTATAATTATTAATCATTATTATTATACTAAAATTAAGACAATGCAGAAAGATATTTTTAGAACTGTATTTTGAAACTTATTTGTAAATTAATTTATTATTAATAAAATTCTATTATTATTTATTTATATTATTACATTGTATTGTAAATATTATTGCATTGTAAATACATAGGTACGTATGACTTTGCTTATACTGTGGCAGTGGACAGGTGATGAGATTAATCTACTGAAAATTGACCCTTGAATTTTACTTTTTTTTAAATTGAATATACAGGCCTTAGAAGACATATTAGTAAGAGGTAGTGCTATGCTGCTCTGCAGCCGAATTGGGTCGGCACGGCCGGGGTGGTACCTCTCGCCCACATAACACTGGCTTCAAGTTACAGCTATGCTGTCGCGTTTTGTGCGGTTTGAGAGTTTCCGTTGGCCCATTGGGAGGATAGGGAAAACGTGTCTGCATAACTTTTGGGCGTCGGTAGTGTCCATAAGGCTCCGACTGCTCGGTTGCCTCCTTATGACATAAAAAAATGTCTTAAAAAATTCACGGTCGTCTTTTCAAACTACAATCGAGCGTCATAAATCTGCTTTAAGAAAGTGCATTACATAAATTAAATAGTTAATCGAGAAGGTCGCTCGGTGTTTACCGTAGTACGATATAGTCGACCGCGGCGCGCGCGCTGGGCACACGTGAACAAGTGAAGTCTGGAGTTCGTACCACGAAGCGGCCTCGCTTGGTTCCAAGTTCCAACTGTCCGTTGAGCAGCCCGAAATGCTAACAGTCCACACAAGCCTGAAAAGATGTTCTTAATACTCATCCCAGCTGAAGTGGATATGTCCTTGTCGATACAATAGAACGATCAGCTGTTTCCGTGCTCCGTGATACATTTCGAGATGAGGATCCATTTCTCATGGATTGTTTTTCTGGTATGATATTAAAATTAATAAAAGTTGTACTCGATAATGCGATAGTATCAGTATTTTTTGTTGACCCGACCGAATTCTTTTGTAATAATAGGAAGTTATATAGTAATGATTATAATTGCATCTAAATAGGCATGTACAGAACAGTCGTAGCCTTTAGCTGTACCTACATAGCTGAGAGGCAGCACGCCCACATCGCTCTCTTGCTCGTTTTATTTCGGCCTTCAATATAAATGAGGAATATGGAAATATATTATTAAAAATGAACAATTCCAGCTGAAAGAATCGATGCAAATACATTTGAACTTATAGTAATGTCAGGTCACTAAGTACTACATGCAGTGATCGCAGGTTCGGTTCCTGCCAAGTCCAGACAATTTGTGACATAAATATTAAAGTAAGTCATGCACAATGGACATGTATTACATGTGTTAATATAAAAAAAATATATAAATATTTTATATCCGTTTCAAGCAGCGTCAACATAAATTAAGAGCCTACCACAGTCAGGATACCGTGGTGTCCTTGTCCATAAATATTAATTTTTAATCCTTTCTTTATACTTTGAAGTTACATTGTTACAATTACATGCTACTCGCACGTGAAAGCTGTTAAGTAGGTACTTCCATATTTTTAATAGCTTAAGTTGCAATAAATATTTCACAAAGTCATTATTACTTGAAGATAAAACTTAATTTACTTCAAAGTTATTTGCGACTCGTATAACTTATATTAAATTTTGCCTAAAAATAATAATAAAATTACTTCGTCTGAACGAAACCAATTGAACGGGTTTTGGAGAAAAAAGGCATTTAGATTTATTAACTTGATTAATATTTTCCCTTTTCTATTTATCAACTAAAACCCAAAAAGTATTGATATCGCTTAATTATGTTAAAAAAAACTACGTATAATGTTTGAAACACATTACAAATCATAAACCGCTTAGAACATTGAACAGTGACTGTAGCATGTGTACATAGTGTGAAATGTACAGGGCCCTGACCCTGGGAACTAGACATGCTCCAATGGAATCCAGTCTTAGCGCATCTGAAGGCTGGGCATACCCATTTGTCTTCACGACAAACCTTATCTTACCACTATTTATGGGTTTTATAAACACGTTATGTGCTGTGGTTTTACCCGCTTTGAAATAAAAAAGATTTACCTCAAGGCAAGTCAAAGAAAACATCAGAGACACCAAAAGGTATTGTCTAAAGGGTGAGCTAATTGGTTACACGATTTACTCGATCATACAAAATCCTGAAAACAGACTAAAATAAAAACTGAAACGAATTATTAACTAATAAAATGTAAGTTTGCACATCATTTTTATATGGAAATATTTAATATTCAATACTACAAAGAACGTGTTATTTTTTTTTTAAATCTCAAGTCCTATATTTTTTATTCTTTATCCCAAAACTTGAATACTGTCCAACATTTTCACAAGAAGTCCACCCTTTCCCCCCCCCCCCCTCTCGCTATAAATGTACATAGAATGTTTTAAATTCGATAGTTCTAAAGATTGAACAATAAACGGACCCCTTAGCTTTATTTTAGTAGTAGATACATATAGACGGATTTGCCAATGAGGTAGCTCAAAATATATATATTTTTAACAACCATATATGAATATATTATTTAATACGTATAACTATAATATAATCTATTTTGAAATAGTTTCGTTTTTTGAATTGGTTAAAGTGGCATCCGCATTTATTAAAAATAGCTCAAGGCAAAGCTACTTCATATGAAATGCATTATTACTTTTGTTTTAAGATTTTTAAGGATTTTCTACTTATAACGTAAATTATTGTATTTACCAATGAATAGAAGTTGGATTATCAATAAATAAAAAAAGAGGTAACGAGAGGAGTGTTGTAATAATTTGAAAATCAATTTGACGCAAAATTTCTTCCATCTAAACATATTTTTTTTTTACGCCGGGAAATGCTCTTAGGCACCCCGCTGGAGAGTGGGTCTCCCCAGGTGGGTATGTAGGACTCGCTGCGCCCGAAAACTGCCGAAAGGTAGTAAGGTGGACGCAGCTCTACCCACTAAAACCCGGAGAGTGCCGCCAATGCCGCCTTTGCTAAGCTGCCCCGGATCTAATGAGCAAACATGGCACCTCGACGGCTAGTCCTTCAAATTACCGACGCCACCTCCACAGAGGGGTTGTCCTGCACCACAGAACAACCCCTCCCAACGTCGGGACAGTACAATGGGGTGAGGTTCCCATCCTCGCCCCTTGTCTCCCTGATCTTTTGTCCCCTCTTCTTACAAGTTTTTCTCCCCCCTCTTCTTACAAGAATTTGCTTCGCCCAAGGAGCTGGATTCACCTTAGGCTATTGAGCCCCACCGCCACGACATGGCTTGAACCATGGTGCGGTTCCATTTTAGCATACAAGATTCTCAAAATTTGCAAAACACACATTTTCACCATTTATAGTATATCATCACTACATAGTATAAAACAAAGTCGCTTTCTCTGTCCCTATGTCCCTTTGTATGCTTAAATCTTTAAAACTACGCAACGGATTTTGATGCGGTTTTTTTATTAGATAGAATGATTCGAGAGGAAGGTTTATATGTATAATTACATCCATTAAATAGTGGAGAAATACTGTTATTTTTGAGGTTTCTAATGTGATGTCGTAAATAAACACATTTTTTGCACTTACATTGCAAACGCTGGATGAACACTAACAGATAGATCAAAATTATGTACTACATTATTGTACACCTTAGAAAGATCTACAAAAATGTCCGCGATGGCATATGTGTATCTCTTAAGGATAACATACTATATCCATTTTAATACTTAAAAAATGGGCAATTATAAAACGGTAGTTGGAAAGCTATTTACACAAATGTGGTATTAATCCTTATCATTTTAAATATGTTAGTTAGCTTGAGCATTTCATGAAGTATCTTTTTGCCGTTTACACCATGCAAATGAAATGCATATCTTAGAAGATATAGCAAAATCAAAATAATGCGACACCGTGATTTCGACCGAGCCGGGCGCTCCGTGATGCCGCGCCTCGCGCACAAGCCGGTCCGAGCCCCGGTTACGAAAGTTAGGATAATAATTAATAATGTATCCATGTAATATGGTAGAATTGTGTATCCTAAATATATATAATAACTGAAAAGTCCGCGATGGCATAATATGTCTATATTATGTTAAATATAACATACTACTTACCTATATCCATTTTAATACTTTAAAAATTGGCAATCTTAAAGCGGTAATGTAAAAGCTATTTACAAAAATACGGTATTAATCACTTCATATTATAAAATAAAGTCCTACGCCCGTCCATAGATAAATAATCATCATCAATCCGTGTACTGCTGTACATCTAAGTTAACGCGGGCGAAGCTGCGGGCAACAGCTAGTAATATATAATACTAAGTTAAAGAAAAGACATTACCTATGTTCACAAGAATATGTAAAATTTAAAAAGGGAGCTGATAGACTGTAGATTGTAGCTTACAATGCGGCCTACTAATACAAATCAGGGAGGCTGTGTGGTCGAAGACTTCACGGTTGGGGGAGCAACCCCTCATATAAAAGGGGTGTTATTTAAATGATTAGCACAGTATTCGTATTTTTGTGAGCAGAAAAATATAATCTGTGAGCAGAAATAGCTAATTGATCAATTTATGTCATTCTGGACGGCTGTAATTATTTTTGTAAAGCATATTAATTATATAAGCCGCGATGAGCTGCTCTGGTTTAATACAATTTTGGTAAGCAATCAGGATAATGGAGGGTAAGCAAAAAAAATCATTTTGTGCTGCATATAAAAGTAGCAAAAATACTTTACTCGTCATGCAGGTACCCAAGTACTTAAGCTATATCTTTTTTCTAAAGCATCACAAACCAATACTTTTGGATTCCAAGAACTTTCAAAAATACATTGGCCGTATATAGTACGACGACGATCACTCAGATAATTTCTTAACTGAGATATTTTAGGAACTTTGATATTTTTCATTTTTGAAAGACTCCATTTTGATTTCATTTTTAAACTAGCTGTTGCCTGCAGCTTCGCCCGCGTTACTCAACTCCTATAAGTCACAGCGTGATGTTTTATAGCCTATAGCCTTCCTCGATAAATAAGCTGTCTAACACTGAAAGAATTTTTCAAATAGGACCAGTAGTTCCTGAGATTAGCGCGTTCAAACAAACAAACAAACTCTTCAGCTTTATAATATTAGTATAGATTAAATAATCAAATTTTGTTCTTCACAGTATCACTCAAATCGTACGATGAGGTAAACTATTTCTTTTCATCATAGTCATGATCAGCATGCGTTTTGAACATTAACAGTGAATCTGAGGTACCTACTTTCGAATAACAAATACATTCTTGAGGAGCATTGTGGACCACGGCGTTGCAACATTATCCATTTTACTCCTAAAACAATCGCAAAATCACAAAAACCACACAAATCTCTTTAAAACACGTTGTTATCACTGAATTTGACTGCTAATAATCGCCGATTACATTACATTGCCGATTTTTCTACAAAAACGCAGTCCAATTTGTTATTTTGCTCACCATGTTTTAAATATGCATACCAATCAAATACACTGCTTAAAGACATGTTTTCTCTGCTTATCAATCATGAAATCTTGCCGATCAAGTGTTTATTTTGCGGACTGAATGTTTATTATGCAAACTCATGTTATTAATGTAAGCTGCCTATTTATGATTTAATTTTTAACCATTATCAAAATTATTTGCTGAACAAGGATCACTGCCTGATTTTTTTTATTGCAAACAAGATCTTTGTATACTGGCCAAATTATTTAAATGCTGTTTTTTGTGGCTCACCAAATTATATAATTGCAGGACATTTAATTACTTCTCATATTATAAAAGTCAATACGTGAACCCGCTGGCTCACCAGTCACCACCAAACCGATGTAGCATTAGGGCCATTAGGCCATAAGCTTAGTTCATTGGAAAAAAGGCCATTAACATTATTTATTACCACTCTGAATAAAAGTTCTTTAGATGTTTAAATACGTACAAATGTTTTCAATGATCTTTATTACTTGTACGATTTGTAAAAAAACTAAACAAGTTTAAGTTTTTACATTAGAATTGGCGCCAAAAATCCAATTATATAAAATGTCACTTTGAAATTCCAGTGTCAGATAAAAAAGAGTGCCCATATTAATATTCTTAAATAATGAATGTCACAGTGATCTTTAAATTACACAAGTAAGTACCTGTACTCGAATTAAAATCTAGTCACTGACAAAACGGGTACCAATCACTTCCTCATATTTTGTTGTGACCATTTTTATTATTCGTAAATTATACAAGAGAAAAAATGCTAAATCGTTGTTTATTTATGTATCAGTAATATACCTCGGAGAACCCTGGGCCCCACAATGGTTCAAGCCTTTTCGTGACGGTGGGGCTCAGTAGTCAGTAGCCTAAGATGAACCCAGCACCTTGGGCAAAGCCAAGTGAACCGAGGGAGCTGCTCTTTGTACCCCTCTTATAAGAGGAGGGAAGGGAGGGAAAAAGAGTGGGGGGGACAAGGGCGAGGATAGAAACCTCACTCCACTGCACTGTCCCGACGTTGGGAGGGGTTGTTCTGTGGCGCGGGACAACCCCTCTGTGGACGTGGCGTCGGTCCCATGGGGGACTGACTTGCCATCGACGTGCCCTGTTGCTCAACAGATCCGGGGCACCTCATCAAAGGCGGTGTTGGTGGCACTCGCCGGGTTTTAGCTGCGTCCACCTTACCATCTTTCGGGCGCAGCAAGTTCCACATACCCGTCTGGGGAGTACCCCCTCCGCCACGGAATACTTAAGAGCATTTCCCAACAGAAAAGAAAAAAGAACCCAGCGCCACTTCCAGGCAGCTATACTCCAGAGTCTGCCGGAGTCTGTCGGGGTATGGCAACTTACGGTGCACCCATCTGGGCAGGTGACCCACCTTACCGCGAGGAATAAGGCCCAGCTGCGCTCGGCGCAACGGGCTATCGCGGTAAGAGTTATTCGGGGATACCAGACGGTATCGTAGGCGGCAGTCACTGCCCTAGCCGGTGACCCCCCGTGAGAACTTGTGACGTGAGTTCCTGCCTGCCGAGACGCACTCCTGTGTCTCGGATAGGAGGTCTCTCGGCGAGAGCCTTACGCTGGACGGAATCCTGCAGGTTCGCTGACTAGGGCAAGAGGCGTTAATGCGGAGGTGGGGGGAGGACCTGGTGCAGCAGCCGTATGGCAAAAGCCTAGTTAAGGCTGTTCTGTAAGCGTAAATCCCTCACCGGGCATGGTTACTGTGACTGCATGTGCCGGAGGGCCTACAGGAAGCCGGTGACAGTGTGTCACGATTGTGGCGCGGCAGTGGAGTCGGCCCAACACACCCTCGAGGTGGACCCAACATGGGCTGCGCTGCGTCACGATCTGACATCAGTCATCGGTGGGGACTTGTCTCTGCCGAGCGTCATCACCGCGATGCTCGGTGACGACGAGTCCTTGACGGCGATGGTCGCCTTCTGCGAGTCAGTGATGTCCTAGAAGGAGACCGACCAGGCCTGCCCACAGGAGCAACGAACGGGGGTGCGTAGTAAACAGGCACGCGGAAATGTGCATTCTTCCTAAAGAAGTAATTCTTGTTCTTCCTAAAACAACCAAATATTTCACCAGCCCCCGTTTGTATAACATATGTACATACATACATCTTATCTATGTGGAATACTCTAAACTGTTTTAAACATTATAATAAAACAATTTTTACGGATTTTATCGCGGTTTATTAAGATTTTTACAAGCCCGACGTTTCGGATACTTTACAGCAACCATGGTCACGGGAGGACTGAGGTGTCATACGTCCTATCATTACAAAGTTATTCGAAACTACCCTATGATACATCAATATTTTGGTCAGTCCTATCTACGCAGAAAGTGCTAACTGTATCTTTAATCTGTGACATATTATGCTTGGATTTTGATTTGATAATTTTAATAATGGGATCCCAAGCAGGTGGTAGAAGCCAGCCATCTTCTCTATTGAAATTAGGATGTTTTTTAATTTCAATAGCCTCACGGATCATCCTTGGTTGGAATCTGTGTTCTTTTGCGAGGACTTGTGGTTTATCAAATCTGATATAATGGCGAGCTTTGTCAAGAC
The DNA here is from genome assembly GCA_963853865.1 of Helleia helle. Classification (NCBI taxonomy): domain Eukaryota; kingdom Metazoa; phylum Arthropoda; class Insecta; order Lepidoptera; family Lycaenidae; genus Helleia; species Helleia helle. Next base: position 9,404,224 of record OY971418.1, on the reverse strand, counting down.
TATGTTCACAGATGGCAGACTTAGTGTAGCGACGGTGTTTTAAATCAGCTATATGTTCTTTCACGCGAGTTTTAATAGATCTTTTAGTTTGGCCTATATAGGAGAGACCACAGTCACAATTAAGCTTGTATACTCCTGCATCTTGTAAGGGTATATGACACTTGACAGATGGTAAGAATTGACTTATCTTTTTTGGCGGCTTGAAATAAGTTTTTATAGAAGCTCGCTTTAGGATGAAGCCAATCTTGTCAGTGACGCCTTTAATAAACGGGAGAACTGCAGGTACTCGCTCGACGGTGGCTGGTTTCACACGTTCACTGTGACGGAGACGCGGTACCCGAAGCTTGTTGTCACGCAGTACTTGCTTGACATGTTGAAGTTCGGTCTCCAGGTGTTGCTCATCACAGATCCCTTGTGCTCTCTGAAACAAAGATTTACCCACGGTAGCTAACTGTGTTGGATGGTGGTGAGATTCGCCGTTTAGGTACTTATCCGTATGGGTATGCTTCCTATACACTGTGTGGCTTAAGGTATTGTTGGGATTACGGATAACTAATACATCTAAGAAGGCTAGAGAATTATTTTCTTCTAATTCCATTGTGAATTGAATTTTGGAATTAATGGAATTAAGATGGTCTAAGAATATGGTTACTTTATCAGATGGTAATATTGTGAAAGTATCATCTACGTACCGCTTGTAGAACCTGGGTGTAATGGGCGAAGTTTGCAGAGCAGTCTCCTCGAAGTCCTCCATAAATATGTCGGCAACAACAGGGGATACTGGTGAGCCCATGGCCACTCCATCTACTTGCTTGTAGAAATAATTATTCCACAACATATAGCCAGATGTAAGGCAATGTTCCAAAAGGTCAGCATATTCCATTGGCATGTCATTTTCTCTTAGCTTTCTTCTTACTATTGTTATGCAATCTTCCACAGGTAGGCAGGTAAAAAGAGATTGCACATCAAAACTAACCATTGTTTCATTGTCGCTGAGACATAGGTGTTTGATCTCATTAACAAAGTGGTAAGAATCCCGTGTATGTGCTCTAGTTTGTCCACGCAGTGGTGACAGTACTTGGGCCACATGTTTAGCCAATCTATAAGTTGGTGAGTCGATCTGGCTTACAATTGGACGTAATGGAGCATTAGCCTTGTGTATTTTCGGCAACCCATACAGCTTGGGTGGTTTGGGACATGAAGGAATTAGATATTTGACGTCCAGATTCAATGTTTCGGAGTATTTCGCTATTATATTACTAGTAGTTTTCAAAACCTTGTTAGTTGGATCGGTTTTGACGTTTTTATAAGTACTTTCATCCGATAATAGGTGTTGAATTTTATCATTATAATCTGACGTATCCATAACTACCGTAGCATTGCCTTTATCCGCACGAAGAATTGTTAGTTCTCGTCTGTTACGTAGGTTTAATAACGCCTTATATTGTTCGCGAGGAAGATTTAGTTTGGGCACAGAACTTCGTCGCAAGGCTGACGATATATCTTGTCTGATGGCCTCCGAATCTTCCTTCTTTATATTATTTTTTGACAGACAATCTTCTACATTACAAATTATTTCCTCGAACGGGATTTTACTAGGAGTCACGGCAAAATTTAATCCTTTTTCTAAAACCTTTATTGTGTTATTGTCCAAATGACAGTTTGACAGATTGACAACTGCGCGTGAGTTGTCATTGTCTGTGGTCTTCGTTTCGTTATTTTTGACATTTGATTTGCTGTTTAATTTTTCGAATTTTAAAATTTGTTGTTTTTTGCATTTATTGTATTGTGATATTTCGCGCTTATTTAATGTTTTTATGCAATTAACATAATCAAAAGCAATCATAACTGTCTTTAATGCGGCGGTCGAATACTCAATTTCTTTTTCAAGAGCGGCTAGATCGGAACGATTTTGATGTATCATTGTCCGTAATAACTTTTTAAACAGCACAAGGGATCTGTGATGAGCAACACCTGGAGACCGAACTTCAACATGTCAAGCAAGTACTGCGTGACAACAAGCTTCGGGTACCGCGTCTCCGTCACAGTGAACATGTGAAACCAGCCACCGTCGAGCGAGTACCTGCAGTTCTCCCGTTTATTAAAGGCGTCACTGACAAGATTGGCTTCATCCTAAAGCGAGCTTCTATAAAAACTTATTTCAAGCCGCCAAAAAAGATAAGTCAATTCTTACCATCTGTCAAGTGTCATATACCCTTACAAGATGCAGGAGTATACAAGCTTAATTGTGACTGTGGTCTCTCCTATATAGGCCAAACTAAAAGATCTATTAAAACTCGCGTGAAAGAACATATAGCTGATTTAAAACACCGTCGCTACACTAAGTCTGCCATCTGTGAACATAGTCTTGACAAAGCTCGCCATTATATCAGATTTGATAAACCACAAGTCCTCGCAAAAGAACACAGATTCCAACCAAGGATGATCCGTGAGGCTATTGAAATTAAAAAACATCCTAATTTCAATAGAGAAGATGGCTGGCTTCTACCACCTGCTTGGGATCCCATTATTAAAATTATCAAATCAAAATCCAAGCATAATATGTCACAGATTAAAGATACAGTTAGCACTTTCTGCGTAGATAGGACTGACCAAAATATTGATGTATCATAGGGTAGTTTCGAATAACTTTGTAATGATAGGACGTATGACACCTCAGTCCTCCCGTGACCATGGTTGCTGTAAAGTATCCGAAACGTCGGGCTTGTAAAAATCTTAATAAACCGCGATAAAATCCGTAAAAATTGTTTTATTATAATGAGTGAAATTCGCGTAAACATTAGAATACAATATGTTTTAAACATATTAAGTAACTGCGTTGACCTAGACCATACGCCAGTTTAAAATTACGAATACTTCGTACGCGACCTTAAATCATATCAAACATTTGTGATCTATGTTTTCGACGTACATTTTAAACGGTTAATACTAAATCAGCAATGTACTAATGTTATTTGTTTAAGCACTTAGATTATACTCTTCTTTGGCCAATATAATATGTTTGTTTGTCATGATTTAACTCTTTGAGTTAAATCGTACTTATTGACCGATTTGCAAAATTCTTTCACCATTAGAAAGCTAAATTATCTTCGAGTAATATGTAGGTTTTATTGTATTTTTATTAATATAATTCTTTATTTTTTTAAATATAATTTATTATATTAAAAAAAATAAAGAACACTAGCTACATTGTAAACCCGACGTATCAAAATTTTGCCTACCTACCTACCTACCTACTCATTCAGTCACAAAAAATCATAGACTTAGAATATACCAGTATACCTATTATATGTTTATGCAAAAAATAGGCAACGGTATACGTAGGTACACCTAACTATTTAACTATTATAGTTAAGCCACAATAACGTTTTAGTTTAAATTTTTAATTTCAAATATGGGTGATAAATATGAGGTTAATTATCTACGTGTAAATTCCACTTTTTAACCAACTTCAAAAAGGAGGAGGTTATCAATTCGTCGGAATCTTTATTTTTTTTATGTATGTTACCTGATTACTCGAAGATGGCTGGACCGATTTGAAAAATTATTTTTTTGTTCTAAAGGGTATACTTCCCAAATGGTCCCATGATAAGAAAACCAGGATCTGATGATGGCATCCTAGAGAAATCGAGGAGAACTTTCGAAAATCGTGGGGGCGACTAGTGCGTTTGATATATTTTTTATTAAGTGTTTTGAAGGACTACAATTTAATGAAGGTTTGGAGTCGATCTGATGCTGGAGCCGAAAGACAATCGAGGGAACTCTTCAACGATCTACATCAGTAACCTTGTGTTTGGGCTTGATTAATTTGTGATGATGAGAACTTTACACCTAGATGGGTTATGACTGTCATTAGGGGTCTGATGATGAAGACAAAGGACAGTTAAGGGAACTCCTCAACAGTTTACAGTAGCTACCTTGTGTTTGGACTTAATTAATTTAAATTGAAGAGAACTTTGTACCCATATGGGTTATAAGCGCCATTACAGGTGTGATGATGGAGACCATACACAGTCGAGGGGAATCCTCGACGATTTACAGCTTTTATTGGGCTTACTTCATACGGTAAATAATAATATGCTAAAATCATGTAATTTTATTACTTGTCGTTGTTAAATGAACAAAAAACAACTGTGCCTTGGAAGCGCATCATAGTTTTTCAAGGTCATCATAATATCCATTCTATATCGATATATTGGTGATGTTCTATACCTATATATAATGGAATTATTTAACGAATAGCAGCAAATCTGCCGTGATTGCTTTCAATTACATGTACCTATATAAAATTTTACACAATTCCATTTCGGTTTTTTCATTTGTTATGTAATGAATTAAACCCTTTCTACGTTCATCTCATTAATACAGCGCTATTTAATCTGAGCAACGCGTTTAATAGTTCTACCCATATTTCAGACAAACAAAATCAGTTATCAAATTTTGAAATCACTAAAAATTAAGAAATAAAATTTTTTTAAACAAAATTTAAAACCGACTTCAAATAAAAAAAAAAACTAAAAAGTAATAAAATAATTTCCTTAATTTTTGTGCCTACAATTTATAATCAACTTGTTCTTCTACTAATATACAATCTTTGCGTTTACCACGTCATTATTGTTACTTTTGAGGAAATTATTTTATTACTTTTTAGTTTTTTTTTTTTTTAATTTGAAGTCGGTTTTAATTTTTGTTTAATTTTTTTTTAAATAATTCGGATCACACTTTTCGTTTAGATCTGGTATAAAAATTCTCTAAGTAAGAAAAATATTACGAATTGAACAAACTGTCCTAGTCTAACAACCAATCGGTTCCAAATTAAATTTGGATAAAATTTGAGACCCAGAAAAGGTGATAGTATAGTTTTATCCTGAAAACCCCATGGGAACGGGAACTACGTGAGTGAAAGCACTACTGCACCGAGTAAAAAAAAAAATACCCCACTGTAGAAAACAATATCACCAGCGACAGCGAGTAACATATTACTAAATATAAATTTGTATATAAATATGTGCTAGAATTACATTTATATTTTCGTAATAAAACTACTTTTATAACCTTTCTAACACCAATGGATCGGTTGATACTTGATATAATTTTTTATATCGCTGGGAAAACCTTTATGGATGTAACCATGATCTTCAGATACAATATGTGTATTTTCAAATATGTAGACGAATTCTTAAAATTATTTTATAAATAAATATCCTATATCGACATCGATCACTAATTGATCTGATTATAAAATAGGTATATCCAAGCTAAACTAATGTCAGTAATACGGATTGTATGACTGAGGGGCCAGCCCCTTCATAGCCAACTTAGACTCCACCTCCAGGTGCGTATTTACCGCCGTATCTGCCGTATCAATGATTCGGAGGCCTCGGGCTACAGGCACATAGTACTTTGCTTACAGGGCTCCTAAATTCTTACACACAAGCAAAATTATTAATACTATAGAGTCCCAAAAATGTTGCCCGACATGGTAAAATACGGGGCCCCGCCAGAACAAGCTAAGCCATTGCCCACTTCTAGCCTTGGTCGCAAATTCTTCTTCTACTTCATTCCGAAACAAAACTAAGTTGCTTTACAGATGAAATAAACGGGATCGTATTTTAAGTATATTTTTTGGAATTCATCTTTAATAGTTCTGGAAGCATAAAAAGTCTGCAAGTCTGATAAACTGGTTCTACCGAGATTTAGTTGTATCGTTTTCTCGTACAATTATTTTCTCTCGATAATATTTAAATATTACCGTTAAAAATAATACTCTTACCTAATTTAGGTATCACGTTGTAGCCACAAAGACCTTAAATGCAGACCACGTTTGGGATGTTGCAGTTGGTTGATTGCCAACTAGGCCTCTACTAGTCAACTAGTAAACAGGCAGTGTAGCCTGGGGACTAGCTGGACAAGTGATCTTTATATGTACAATAAACGTTATATTATGTTTTTAAATACGATCAATGAGTATGAAGCGTAAGTCAGAAGCTTTAAGACCGGTATGATGTAGTTTACATAGTCCAATAAGTAATTGAAAGCTTTACCCAACAGTCAGTGCAATCTCTTATTGTTATTATATAAGACATATATTTTTCCATAATATATCTCCTATTTAAAAATTAGTATATCTATATATAGAATACTAAATAAAAAATTATTATGGAATGATTTTTAAATAGGAGATATACTATGGAAAAATGGTCTATACCGGTGTCGATAATTTTCGAAACAAAAAAAAATTATAGTAGGATGAAACCTATTGGAAAAGGAAGAGAATAAAACAAAAATGGAAGGAAATTTAAAATTGAAAATTATTTTTCCTTCCATTTTTGTTTTATTCTCTTCCTTTTTCAATGGGTTTCATTCTACTATAATTTTGTTCCACTTTTCATCATTTTCAAAGGCATCGGCACTGGTCAACTATCTCTTTTATGTTTCGTTATCTAAAATTTAAGACTCAGTCATTGAGCCGAATCGGTGCTGAATTGGTGCTGGTTTTTAACTAGAGCCTAAGAGGCTATATATTGAGGCGATTGAAATTAAAATCTATCCAAATTTCAGTAGAGAAGATGGCTGGCTCTTACCACCTGCTTGGGATCCCATTTTTTTAATAATTAAATTAAAAACGAACGATAAAAAAAAAGATGCAGTTAGCACTTTCTGCGTAAAGAGGACTAATTATAATAGTGATGCATCATATGGTAATTTCGAATAACTTTGTAACGTTAGGACATCTGCACCTCAATCCTCCCGTGACCATGGTTGCTGTAAAGTATCCGAAACGTCGGGCTTGTAAAAATCTTGATAAACCGAGATTTAATCCGTAAAAATTGTTTCATTATAATGAGTGAGTTTCGCTAAAATATTAGAAAACAATATAGAGCCTAAGAATTTTACTAGTTTTGTTGGATATACCTAAAGGTTTTAAGTCTTTACATGACTCACAGAGACATATAGAGACAAAAAAATTAAAAACAATTATTGTAAACAAAAATTTGTAATATAAAGTGTGTGGCAAAATGTTCCAGTTCAGCATTGTGTCAGGAAAATAAAATGTATTAAACATTTTATTTTCCTGACACAATGCTCTGCCTTTTAAATCTTTGTCAGAGCAATTTACCAGTGTAGGTAATAATAGAAAAAAAAAAACAAAATACGAATAAAAAGCTTAATTGAGGCAAAGACTTCGAAACTTTAAGACTTCGTAAATGGCAATTCGAAGAAAAAACTAGTTGATCGGAATTCCACAGAAAAATGCAAATGCTAAAATGATAATAAAATTTTCGGGCAAATTTTTATTCAGGGATCTGGTACTATCGTAAAATACCATAATATCCATGTCTGGATTCGGATTAAGTGGAATTATGTTTTAGCTTTTTTATGGTTTAGCTGTTGCCTGCAGTTTCACTTATGCTTGAACTAAGATGTATCAGTACATCTTAGTTCAAGAAATGATTGTTTTATAGTATTTGACTGCCTGTCACTCAGACATTAGTATAATAAATAGGTAATATTAATTGGTAAACGATACACCGCCGCCAGTGACATGGGTCTCTTTCAACGAAATATAAAATAAATGTCAACCCATCTTTTACTAGAAATTTTTGGTTGTTTTTAGGCAACACATTTCACATATTATAAGATTTTTTCTGATCAGAATTGTGCCGTCCGATCGATAGCATCCGAGACTCATAGAAGCGGTCGTCAGACACGTCAGAATTATTCTGATAGTATGTGGGTCTACAACAAAACATATGAGAAGAGTGGGCCCGGCTGCTGTCAGATCTTCTTTTTTTTGCTCAGAAATTTTCTGATCAGAAAATTCTTATAATGTGTGTGCCTTAGCACTTGTTAAATTTACATATAATAATTGACATGCTTTCCAATCAGTTTCCACAAGTAAAGATCATCTGCGGAGCCAAAAAGCTCATGAAAGGCACATGTTGCATTTGCACATGTTATTGTATATCAAATTAGCTACATATTTAATAAGTCAGCTCCCGACTGGGACAAGAGGCGTTACTGCAGAGGTTGACGGCGATCGTCTCCTTCTGCGAGGCAGTAATGTCCTATAAGAAGGCCGACGGGCGGGTGAGAAAGGAGGCCGCCGACGAGGCCTCTCCCCGCGGGCGACGAACGGGGCTGCGTTGGATGTGCCTCCAGTAACGCTCCCGTGTTCGTGTCGAGCTTCAGGATAGAACAGGATGGAACCTGGGCCCAATATGGCACGACGTCGCGGGGACTGCTGAGCGGCCGGTCAGTCCCCCTTACGAGGAGTAGTTTGGCCTTCGCTGAGGCCAGCCTGTCGCTGATCCTGTTGCCTGCAGATCCGAGACTCTCAAAAAGCGGCTATATGTACCTACATATACAATAAAATAGATGTGTATATTATGTTGATAATTTTAGAAACAGTTTCAAGTATTCAATTTAAAAGAAAAAAAATTCAAGTAATACCACATAAGTGAGGACGTGGTATTTATCGTGGTCAGTCCCAAGTTCAGCGGGGCCACAAGGCCCGGCGGTCACCGGTCAGTGACAGCCGACAGGCGACAGGCGCCAGGCTGCTAAGGCTTCGCTAGACCATTCCCGCTCTAATTACGTGCGTCCCTCGATCATACAGTGTGGTTGCGTTAACCTGAGATAGGTATCTATAAAATAGCAGGTCGCAGGTTATGATAAAATAACTTTTAACATTATAACATGTGTAGTATGAAATTTTCTATAAAATTTATTTAGTAGGTATACCCAAGTGAAATAATTTTTATTTATTAGACTCTTATCAGACTAAATTTTAAATTACGTATTTCGTTAAAAATTTGGAAGGTACATGCATAATATAGTAGATAAACACTCATAATTTTAGAAGTTTCTGATGTGATGTCATAAATAAGCACATTTTTAGCACTTACATTGCAAACGCTGGATGAACCCTAACAGTAGATCAAAATAATGTACTACATTATTATACACCTTAGCCAGGCCCGGTTCCGAATTAATTATTATTGTATCAATGTATGGTAGAATTGTGTATCCTAAATATGCATACTGAAAAGTCCGCGATGGCATAATATGTCTACATTAGTTAAATATAACATACTACCTATATCCATTTTAATACTTTAAAAAATTGCCAATTATAAAGCGGTAATGTAAAAGCTATTCACAAAAATACGGTATTATTCACTACATATTATAAAATAAAGTCCTACGCCCGTCCATATATAAATAATTATCATCAATGCGTATATGGTTGTATATCTAAGTTAACGCGGGCGAAGCTGCGGGCAACAGCTAGTAATATATAATACTAAGTTAAAGAAAAGAGGATAAAACTGTATTAAGATTCTTTTTCCTTATTTTACTTTTTTTATTCGCCATTTCAATTAAATAACTAGGTACTACACAAACTCAAGTATATATTTATTTACACTAATTAAAGGTTTTGTATTGCAAACTAATTACAACTAAGAACAACAATTGTTAGTAAGTATTAAGTAGCTATATTATTTACACTGTGTCGTCTTATTTATTTAGACGTAATAATATAAAATGCGCGGTAACAATGTAGTCACGAGCAAAAGCGGCACAGGTCCTACTTCGATGACGCCCGGCTGGGTACTGGCGCGACGTGGTGCGATGCGCGAGAGCCATTTTTATCGTTTTTTATTTTTCAAAAATTTTTGAAGTGACATATTATAGATCTATCCAATCATTTCCACGTCATCCCCGTTTAGCAATTTAAACGTAAAAGTTTCATTAAAATTGAGTTACCCGAAGTCTCATACTACTCAATTTGCTTTTAAAATCGACGTTACTTTAGAATTTTTTTTGATCATGTAAAATGTTAAGTATTGTATTTTTATCCAAAAAAATCCCTAGATCAATTATTATTTTAAAATGACGACTTCTATGAAAACACCTCGATCTAGAAACAACAATTTGGGATAAGGGGCCCTTAAGAAAGAGCCAAGTGACCGTAAACTATCAACATAATATATTCTTTTTTCCACGCATATTATATATATTATATTATATATAAAACCTCCGTAAAGTTGAATTAACGGATCATATAAAAAAATATCACGCACGAAAGCATGATCTCGAAGTAGGAAGTAACAACTTACATTGGGATCATAAATATTTTACCTGATGTAAAGTTCAATATTATAGTTCAATAACTTTTACGTAGACGAATACGAATTTTTTTAAAATTTCGAATACCTACCTAAAGCTAATTTCATTTTAACATAATACTTTATAGGTCATCGAATAATCAGTTTCTTAGTCCTCGAATCCGGAAACCATTTATTTTTTCATTTCAATACTTAAGTAGGCTTACATTGCGAGTACCAAATTATGATAATAAGCAATAATAAGATGATTTATATCTTTACGGACGAAGATTGTTATTTTTAAAGATGCTTGATTATGAAGTAATTAATTGTTTGGGATTTTTTGTTTTTTATATAGCTAAAATAAATGCAACATAAGGAATGAGACATACGTGATATAATATGTAGATACACGTGGAAGAATGTCCAGAAATTTGACGTTGATGAATAGTAAGATTATTTTCGTAAACTTTTAACGTGATATTTTTTTGTGATTATTTTTTGTTTTTTTTTTCATATTTCTTAGCTATCTATATATCATCTTATCTAGTGGAGAATTTACCATTAGGCTGGTTAGAGCCTAGGGCGACAGAGATTTTTGGGGGCAGCAAATTTTGGGATGAAATTGTTTTCTTTGCGGGAATATTGTATATAGGCACACCGGGTCAAATAGGTAAGACACATCAAAATCAGGGTGATAAAAGAAGACCAATAACAGTACACCAAACATATTTTTGGATTTTTTTGTCTGTCTGTCAGTACGCACATCTTCTATAAATTACTGGACTTTTTTCTGTTGTTTTCACTAATGATTGCATGTTATTGGGCAGTGTTGAGGCTTTGTTTCATCAAAATCGCACGACAGGAAAAAAAGTTACCGTCGCTTAAAATATTTTGGAGTTCACTAATCGTCTGCTGAAAGGACAAAGGAGTAATAGTAAACTACAACTATCCGGATTGTTGTTTAAATCATTTAAAGAGATACGACAAATCATAAAATAGAAAAAATATGTTAATGGGTGATTCTATTCTAGATGGAATTTTCAACGGCTCTTCGTATTTTATATATTTTTTATTATTTTATTACTTTAATTCGCAACCAAACCTGAACATCTAACTTTTTTCTACTATGGCACTGAAAATAAGCTCGATTCTAAAACATAATTATACAAAAATTATACAATTATATATATATTATACAATTGTATAATTTTTACTTTTTATTAATTTTAATTATACAATTATAATTATATAAATATAAAGAGCCAATTTCTCAGTCTCCTGGGATGTCTCTTGTACACAAAAGCTTTGATGCTTAATAATAACAATTTATTAGATTAATCTAAAATGTTACGCGCACTAGGTGGCCCATATACATACCAGGTGAAACTGTTCTTATTCCGCGTACACCACTCACATCGAGCATAATCGGATAGAGTAGTAATGTGAACATAAAATTCCGAAAGTGGTAAGTGATTTGACACTGACGTAATAATAATTTAAGCAAACACCTACTAATCAAAGTGTAGTGTGTAAACACCTTTTAGGGACCTACATACGATCTGTATGTAGGTCCCATCGGCCAGTCAATGGCCATCAGTCGGCCAATCAGAGCTCTGAACCGGCACAGCGTCGCACCACAAATTTGTCGGATTATTTTTTCACACAAAACACAACATTGCCGCTCTATTCCGGTTATATGGTCGACGACCACACATTTTAGTAAGAGGTAGTAGCCTGCATTCGGCTATGCAGCCGACTTGGGCCGGCACGACCTGGGTGGTACCTCTTGCTCACATAACTGCTGTGACGGTTTGTGAGTTTCCGGTGGCCCATTGGGGGGATAGGGAAAAGGAGTGCAACATATCTGTATAATCTGTGGTTGTGCTGATGTATATGGGTTTGGCCCGCAGGGAGCTGTTGACAGTGTGTCACGATTGTGGCGTGGCGGTGGACTTGGCCCAGCATACCCTCGAGATGTGCCCGAGATGGGCGGCGCTGCGTCGCGATCTGACATCAGTCATTGGAGAGGACTTGTCTCGACGAGTCCTGGATGGCGGTGGTCTCCTTCTGCGAAACAGTTATGTCCCAGAAGGAGGCCGACGAGCGGGTGAGAGAGGAGGCCGCCGACGAGGCCTCCGCACAGGGACAACGAACAGGGTTGCGTAGTAAACAGGCACGCGGAACATGTGCATTCTTCCTACGAGGCCTCTCACCCCGGGCGAAGAACGGGGGTGCCTAGGAGGCGCAACTTAAAACGCCTTTAGTAACGCCCCTGTGCTCGTGTCGTGTTCTAGATGGGAACCTGGGCCTAGTATGAAGGTCGGGCAGTCCCGGCCTTCGCCGGGGCCAGCCTGTCGCTGAGGTAATCCTGTTGAATGCCGATCCGGGACCCTCAAAATGCGGCTGAAGCCGCTCGCAGTAGTTTGAGTTTACGGGTAGGGCACTCCCAGGTGCGAGTCCCACATAGGATCAGGATCTACCCGAGATCCTGGCTACATGCGTAAAAAGCATTTCCCTGCGAAAAAAAAGATATGTATGGGCGTCGGCTTGTTGGCCCTCCTATGCTTTAAAAAATCCAATAGCTTCCCGTTAGAATTCAAGCGTTCTGGGAACTCCCAGTAGCTGCTTGCTTTGCAATAAAGTATAAACAAGTCTCCAGGTCAGACCCTGAAAGCTGCTGGTGTCGACTTAAGATCTGATTGTTTTTCCCGCGGCCAGCTATACATTATATGTATATTATAGAGAAATTCTTTGATGTGTCTTAAAGTATATTAAGTTCATTACCGAAACCTTACATAATCATAATCTAAAAATTAAATAATAATGTATTTATAACTTTTAAGCAAAACAAAATATAATCTTATTATTTATTTACATTAATTCAGTTACAATTAGTGACCTAAACGAGAACTACCTTAGTGTCCTGGAGCGCCTTCAAAACTTAAGCATTCGGTTCATTTTCGGAATCAAAAAGTACGACCATGTTTCCGAATACCGTATTAAGCTCAAATGGCTTCCCATACGATTGCGTCGGAACAGCCACATACTACATCTCCTCTACAATGTCCTTTTTAATCCTCATTCTCCTTCATATTTAAAGGAAAGGTTTTCTTTTCTTGGTGACAATACGTCTTTTCTTCGTTCTTCAGATAAACTAACCCTTTCATTTCCCGTCCATAAAACTTCTTTCTTTGAATACTCTTTCACAGTATCTGCTATTAGCCTGTGGAATGCTCTACCCAAATCGGTCCAGAGATCTCAAACAATCGCGATATTCAAAAAGCGCCTTAAACACCACTATCTCGCCCTATCCGCACTGTAATACACTGTTGTTCTCAATGTGTTTTACTGTTTTATCACAATATTTATTACTATAGCTAATATATTATGTTGTTTTGTATGTATTTGTGTTCTGTATGTATGTATGGATGTATTTATTTTATAATATTATAGAAGTACTCTTATTATCAATACCTATATCTCGTTCGTGTACCTAATAGTATGTATTATATTGTATATGAAAATACCAAAATATTTTTATTATTTGTTTCTTATTCAACAAAGAATGCTTGTGCCGACTCCTACCTTTTCTCACGCTGCGATCATATTTTTTTTTGTTATGGTTGTCTGGTAGAGACCGCTTAAAGCGGTAAGACCGCCATTTTTGTGCGTACTCCTAGTCATAAGTTTGTTGTTACCTGTTAATAATTTTATGGTACAAAATAAAGCAAATTATTATTATTATTATTAATTCAAAATTGAAAAATATTCTAATCATTCTTTAAACGGTATATTGCAAATTTTCAAAAATACTGATTAAAAAAATATAATAAACTACTTTTTTGTGTTATCATCATAAGTAGTTTATAATATTCACTCAAATTCTTTCATAATTTAAAAAGACATACGATTACTCTAGATCTATCTACCTCTTTGGAAAATAAAAAAATTGAATATAGTAATTGGATAAATTGTAAAGCGTTTTATTTTTGTAATAAAATAATAAATTGCGAAAATTTTATGCCAGCAAAATATGTTATTGAACTTTTAAACTTTGTTTTATTTTTATCTCGGTCAAGATACAACTAAGAAAATCAACGCAGACGAAGTCACAGTAACAGTTAATACTTACCTAAAAGCCTTATTATATTTTTTTCTTAATATGTATATCTCAATATCATGGCAGTTGAAAAGCGGGAATTTATGTTGAATTCATTAGCCGATTCCAAGTATTATATTTATGAGTTTTATGTGTCAAATAAAGTTTATTATATCTTTCTTTCTTTCTCATTAGAAGATCATTAGATGATGCCAAAATTTAAAAAATATATCATCATCATCATCATCATCAGCCTCTATCCGTCCACTGCTGAACGTAAGCCTCCTTCAATGAATGCCAAGACAGCAGATCCCTTGCCACTCGCATTCAACACGGACCGACCACCGCACGGATATCGTCTACCTAAACGTGAAAAACATCGTCGTCGTCGTCGTCTTCGTCAAATAAATAATATATAAATTAATATATTATATTTTATTTTTCAGATCTTGCCATATTCGTCAGTTACTTCGAAACCTGTTCAATATCAAGCAGACGCTCATGTGAAATCAATAACACAAATAAATAGTCAATTCGACGATGCCCATAATATACCAAAGCATGAATCTTCAAATGAAGAGGAACAAATTATATCGGTTAGAATTACTTCCTCTATTGCCGTTGATAGGGGGAAAGGAAAATTATTAGATGAGCTACCACTTGATAAACCAGTTAATGCTCAACCCCACAATGATTTCGAAATTTATAACCCTTCCAACGTAGATATCAGTGATACTACTATGGCTACAGATTTTTTTACCGACTATTTAAATTCGAGTACCGCTGCAAAAGTAGAAAAATATACAGATCCACCACCAATATTGGAGGGTGCAAATATGGAATTTATCAAACAGCTGCAAGCCAAAAAGGGTGCAAAGGATGTTTCTAAATTTAAAGAAAGTAATTCATACCATGTAGACAATACCGAAAATGATAATATTTCCAATGAATCAGAAATAAAGCCAACTATAGATATAAGTAATAATAACAATGAAAAAGAAGAATATGACGAGGATGTGCCATTGGCAAGATCTGTTCCACTTTCATATTCATCCAAACGCTATTCACAAGATTCTACTCAAAGATCACAAGGTAATTTTAAGTTAACTACCGTGAACTTTAATGTGGTACACGATATGGTTAAAGAACCTGTAAACGAACATACCGTTTACATAAAACCTAATCACGCTTCGGATTTGCAAGCTTATTACAGCGAGCCAGAAAAAGTATACAATCGGCCAGCACAAATATATAGTGAACCAGCAAAATTTTACAGTGAGCCCGCTAAAATTTATAGCGAACCTGCAAAAGTTTATAGTGAACCAGCAAAGATTTATAGTGAACCAGCGAAAATATATAGTGAACCAGCGAAAATTTACAGTAGTCCAGCAAAAGTTTATAGTGAACCTGCTAAATTCTATAGTCAGCCAGCGTCACTACATCTTGATCCAGAGGTGCAACAAAGTCCTGCTTCCTGGAAACAAATTACAGATGCAAAAGGATTTAACAGGGCTAACACAACACCAATAGCGCTCGTATCAAGTACTGCACAGATAAATCAGCAGAAACTAAATGCTGAGCATTTACCGGAAAACAATTATGAAGTAGATGAAAAAGTAAGCGTTATGACGGACGGTCAAAGTCACGGTGTCCAACAATCCAGCCCTGAAAACTGTAAGCAAGAAAACTGTAAAGTAGGATATGTAGTTGAGGGCCGTCAGTTTAGAAAATATAGAGTTGAGGAAAGAACTCCAGATGGATTTATTGTTGGGGAATACGGCGTAGTCAGAAATGAAGATGGCGCGTTAAGAGGCGTCCGGTATACCGCTGACAGCGAAGCCAGTCCCCGTCTTATACACGATGCGCTCATGAAGTTCCTTCAGCTCAAATAATTTAAATCATTTTATTCTTGTATTTATCAAATAAATGTTTGCGCTTCTATAGTTTATAAAGACTGAATTAATTCATAAAAGTCCTGGTACTTTAAAAGCGTGCTTCTTATAATAGTACTTATACGAGGGCGGGTCAATAAGTCCGTGACTTTTGGAATAAAACACAGATTTTTTGATAAATAAATCATTTTATTTTTCAACGTAGTCTCCCTTGAGCTCTATACACTTTGTCCAACGCTTCTCCAATTTTTTTATCCCTTCCAAAAAATATGATTTGTCGAGGTCCTCAAAATAGGCCTTTGTTTGCGAGATGACTTCATCATTGGAGTCAAATCTTTTTCCACCAAGCCATTTCTTCAGGTTTGGGAACAAGAAGTAGTCACTCGGAGCCAAATCTGGAGAATAGGGCGGATGAGGGGGCAATTCATAGCCCAATTCATGGATTTTTGCCATGCAACTGCACATGTGTGCACCCTTGCATTGTCTTGGTGGAAAAGAACTTTTTTCTTGGCCAACTGAGGTCGGTTTTTTTCAAATCGTCATTGAAGCGGTCCAATAAGTTGGCATAATATTCCCCATTGATTGTTCTTCCCTTTTGAAGGTAGTCAATGTGGATTATCCCACGTGCATCCCAAAAAACAGTCGCCATAACTTTATTGACTGACAAACCCACCTTGGCCTTCTTTGGCGCCGATTCACCCTTAGAAACCCACTGATTTGACTGTTGTTTGGTCTCTGGTGTGTTGTGATGGATCCATGTTTCGTCCACGGTTACAAAACGGCACAAAAACTCCTCCATATTGCGATTAAACAACGCCAAACCTTTCTGTGAAGTTGTTACACGATTGCGTTTGTGGTCGACTGTGAGCAAACGCGGCACCCATCTTGCGGAAAGCTTTCTCATGCCCAAGTGATCATTCAAAATTGAAACCACTGAGCCATGCGAGATCCCTACGGCTTCCACAATCTCTTGCACTTTCAATCTTCGGACAGCCAACACCATATCGTGATTTTTTTCGATTGTTTCGGGTGTAGAGACCTCAACTGGGCGTCCAGGACGTTCGGCATCTTCAGTGCTTGTACGGCCACAACGAAATTCAGTAAACCACTTTTTTACCATTGAAATCGATGGTGCAGAGTCCCCATAGTATTTATTAAGCTTAGCCTTGGTCTCGGTAATGGTTTTTTTTCGCAAAAAATAATGCTTAATAAGCACACGAAATTCACTTTTTTCCATTTTTTCCTCAAATTACTGGGTAGTCTGATAAAGATAGCTGTCAAACACAAACTAACTGACGCAGCAAGTTCAAATTTTGATAGGAGTCAACTGACAGATGCCTGTTGACAGAAGCAGTGTTGCTTTTTCATTAAAGATGTCAGAAATTCAAAAAGTCACGGACTTATTGACCCGCCTTAGTAATAATTGTATACCTAACTAGGTTTAAGCTGTTGGAATAAGTAGTGAAATTATATTTTGTTCGTTCATCCGATTATGTTTATACTCAATAAAATTAGTCAGTAAAATTATCAATTTCGCTTTATTTAAAATCTAAAAATCTATGTACAATAAAAACAAAGATACTGTAATCACGGCATAAAAAAATCTGAAGATTTTTTTTTACAAATTAATAAAAAAATAAATTAGCTCCTTTTAGATCATACAATATTTAAAATTAAAGTAAGACGCTATCCTCAGCTATACAGTCCGCGGTGGATGGTTCGCGTCGTACTGTAAAGTGCTCCTAAATCCTAATAGTACAATATCTTCAGATATATCAATAAGAAATTATTATGCGCACCGTATGTAGTACCTATATGTAGTACTTTATCTCCTCTTTCAGTATCTGTGATTTATATTAAACGATTAATTTTAACTGGAAATAAGGAAGTAAATGAAATAATATAATAAGAAACAAACTCCTTTATTTAATTATCAATTAACATATGCATGCCAATACAACGTATGATAATTAATATTCATTTGCTTAGTTAAATATGTAACGGATAAAAACGTACACCCTTGTGCAGTTTCCATTTGTACAAGTAGCTATATAACATCTTTAACTTCTTTAACATTAACATTCAAAATTACAGCTATGAGTGCTTAGATAAACATCTGTAATCGAAAAATAACTGAATCATTTTGTTAAACAAATGAGATCATTATTATAGCCACCTTTTATTATCCAGATGCAGAACTTTAGGGCGTAAACACTGAAACTTCTTTCACACAATCGAAACTTACTAAATTCATAGCTCTGCAAATTCGATAATTAAAAATAGCTACGAGAAATGTGTCTTAAGTAAAAACTTTGGTCCTTTATGTACCAACAATTAATAGTTAGGGAGATGTGAGAAACGCACACTTGGCTCAATTTTTCCCAAACCATAGATTTTATTTTGACTTAAGACATATTCTATAAATACGACTACAACCTCATGTTTTTTATTTGATATATTTTTCAAGATATGCAAGATAACTAGGGCCTTATGTTACCGTTTCAAAAGATACGTTCAAAAACTGCAACACTTACCTTAACCTCAAGACTTGGAATGCTGAAATATTAGACGAATTATCATCTACATAATCGCGGGAGTGAGCAATTTCATACTTTCAAGAAATATTTGTTCTTCCTGTCGCCACAACGACAATAATGGTTTTAGGACTGACCGATCATTATTAAATAAATTGTAGTCAATATGAATTGTATATATATTTAATATGATCCATATTACATAACTTGGAAACAGGCGGGAGAAAAGAAAAAATATAATTTAGTTAATTATTTTGTTTTACTATTACAAATCGGTATAATAAATTAAATATTTCCTACATCAACCCACAGGTTTCACGTTTAAGGGTCAAATGTAGAGCGCTAAAGGAACCTTTAGTATTAAGATAATTTTAATGAAAAGGATATCATTTGTTTCTTAAAGATAAAATTATGCGCACAATAATGTCAAAAATAATAACGGCATAATTTCTCTCAACCTTAAAACCAAAAAAAAGCTTATAATGTCGGTCAGCCTTATGCGTACCTTAACATTACTATTTTACCATACATTACCTACACATTCATCGTCATTCTTCACTTAAGCCATCATAGCATCGATCTACATATTATTACGTATTTCCATTAAGCAAAACCAATTTTTAATTTTAAAAGTAATTATTAGCAATCGTTTTGAAATAATCTTCCAGTCCGTCTTATTTTTGAATTTCTAGAACAATCTTTTTTATTTGTATCAATCGTTAAATAATATTTGTGTTTTATTTCTTTAGTGATCAGTAGGTACCTTACCTTTTAAGTTTCTTTTTGTAACAAGTTTCGAATTATCGTCTTATTATGTCAATCAGTTCCCCTTTATTTTCGCTAGGGGCGCCTGTGTGCAATGTATGAACAATTTGAAACATGAAATCGATAACTATGAAAACTTGTAGTAAGGGCACATGTTTTATCTCTTTAACTTTGCATAGTTTGGACAATTATTTGCAAAAGTTTTTGAAAAATAAGTAGATTCACCTTTTTATAACATTCAATTTACTAACAGCTCAATACCTAGGCCAATACACAAGAAACATTCCAGGCCTTAAGTCATTAACATTAACGTGTAATATATTAATATAAAAGAAATTTTAGAACATTAAACATCACTACATAAAGCTATACATCTGCGTTTATATAGAATACAATCAAAAGTGCCTTGGTACAAAGGATATGGCATAAATAACTTACGTCATTAAAGAACATTATAATTTGTAATTATTATCTATATTAAAATCACTTACCGACAATTTACGGTTTTACGCTCACCATCGCTATATTAATGTTTTTTTTTTAATTTAACTATGCTATCATGCACTTTGCTGTTGTCAACACTCAACGCGTAAGGCCTGAAATACACATACAAGCTAGTGCTTCTAAATACATCCTTTTCGAATGGCGCTGCCGTGCAAGAAGCATGTGTATTTTTGACCCCATACCTACCCATGCAGATTCAGTGGTGTAAGATCAAACGCTATTATTTTTCTACTATATTTTTTAACATAATGATGTTAAAAAAGCGATTAATGAACCGCTTAAAATTTTTAACATTATCTAAATTTATAAACAATTATATTGAACTATGGTATACTCACGAAACAACATATAATAGGTATGTGAAACGTTATATCTTATAAATAAATGTGTACTATCGAGTGAGAGCCATTGATCGATTTATTCAGAGCACTTTACCTGTATAACACACACACACACACACACACGTGTAAATCAGACAACAACGTGACAAAATATTATTTGTGACACAAATTTTATCATTGCTTTCACAACATTGACGAAATCATTATATATATATATATATATTACTCTACGTAAACGCGGTGGTCGATTCCTGAATATAACAGATTCTCTAACACCACTGCACCGGCAACAGTAATCAAATCAATCGTGGAAGCACATTAAATATTACATATTGGACTATGAATATGTTACTCGATTTCATCACTATTTTCTAACATCGAGTTAAGTAAATCGAGACGTCTTCTTAAATTAAGAATACACACCTAATAGAAAAGAAAGAGAAAGGGTATAATTTTTACTCTCTTTCTCTATCTCTCCTAATCCAGGCAAAATTTATAGGACCATGCATAATCCAAAATAGCCGTTGTTTGCTTAGAACAAACGGGATCACCAAAATTTACTTAAAACGATGTTTCCTACGAGTTTATTCACTAGCGTGGTCTCTCCGTAACATCACAACTACCAAACACATAATATATTGAAAGCATCTTTATATACCTAATTAAGTATGTAATAAATTACAAATAAGTAATGAAAAATCATTCATCGTTGTCTTGTCAAATGTTTAGTTTGTAAATAACTGAGAAGCCTTTAGAATAGTCGTGAATTTCATTGTATCTAAATACAACAGAAACGCAGTTATTAAATAAAATACAACAGAAATATTAGAAACTAATTAAAAGGCTAGAATATCAAAACTAATAGGCCAATAAATAATTTCAATAATACATAATGTACTCATATCAAACTTATTTCTTGACTCACTAAGAAAAAAAAAATATTAGTTTATCCCTAAACTATAATTAAATTTAAAATAATAAATTATTTTACATACAAATTTTCATTTAATCTTATTTAAAAATAATATTGATGCTATACTTTTGTAAACGTATCGCAAAAAAAACTTAATCGAAAGAGAAAAAATGAAAAAAATGTTTGCAAGTCTTTTCTAAATTTTCATAGATAAACAATTATATCAAAAGTATTCATAACTCCATAGGTTTATATCAGAGAAGTACCTAAACAATGTTTTAAATCACAAGTACAAGCTATGTGTACTATCACCTTGAAAATAATTTGTACCGGAAACGTTTTGAAAGTCACGCATTTATTAAGCACGTCGACTTTCATTGATATTTCGTATTCTAATTAGACAAGTAATTTAATACAGTCCATTATAATTGGAGGTAATAAGATTAGAACACGACCAGAGGATTTTACAAGATATTTGAGGTCTACGAGGATATGTATTTCAAAGGATAAGTTAGACGATATTTAGAGGAAGAGTGTTTTCCTCTGAAGAAGAAATATATAAAAAGGTAGATAAGTATACAAAACTAAAATAGAAAATGTAAATTGTACAATCATCTGAAAAAGTACAGCAAAGATTAAGCTTCAAAGTAATGCAAGGTAAATTTTGTCAAAATTGTTTAATCTACCATCAACGATTACACATAAAACTATCAATAAATAAAATAAAAAAATGTCAGTGTCACACAACGTGCAAACAATTCCAATCTAAAAAAACACGAATGTATGCCATTTTTTATCTGAAATTCACTTGAGGACCTTGCTTTACATTTAGTCGTATGTTTCGGATTCCTGCTGCACCAACTTAAACCGCCTAGGACTCTTCACGGCGATGGAGCCATGACCTTCCAGAGACAATCGACCCTTCATTTGAAGATACCTTTAAAAAACAACGACATTGTTAAGATATTTTATTTTTACTTATTTTATTTACTTTTATTAATGTGTAACAAATCTATTTATTCAACAATATGGCATTTGTACCAAAAATACCACTGTATTTGTAAATGTTCTACTGTTATCCATAAGAAAGAGACACAGATGATCCTTATCCTGCCATCTGGAGTGCATGGGTAGCCATCTTTTTTGTTTTTTTTTTGCACCAACCAGCTTTGCTGTCCGGACTCGGTTAGACAGTCTTAATACTGGCACAGAGACCCGTCACCTGCGTCTGGACTAGTTCCGAATGGACATGTTTACGTTCATGAGCGGACCGGTTCCCTATCCCTACTTATGAATAAAAAAGGTAGAGTTTATGTAGAATGTAGATAGCAACAGTCCATTCTGAAGTGAAGGCCAATTAGTACGAATGATGTTCTAGTGCAGTACTGAACCTACATCGCACATGACGCAATTAGCGGCTGAATTCTCTCTCTCTCTCTCTCTCATCTGAGTGTTATCCCGGTAGCATCTTCTCCTCCACTTGGTACGGTCTTTTGCATCCTGTATTGTGAGACCGTTCACACGCATGTCTTCCCGACGACATCAAGGCAGCATTTTTTGGGTGTACCCCTCCGGCCCCGTGGAGGTGGCATGACCAGACACTTGTTCCCTACGTAGTTAACCGGTTTCTACAAAACGTGCCCGTACCAGCGTGGGCTACTTAGGGTAGGTGGTAGATGGTAGACAAACTAGCGGCTAAACATCAATGATAAATATTTTAGGCAAGCTTTCCTAGAATTTGTTATTAAGGTATTGTTTATCATAAATATATATTTTTCATCATTCTTACAAACCTCTTAATGTAACGACATACGAGCTTAGTCGGACGCTGTTGCCATTCGTCTAAAACTTCCTTTGGAGCTAATACCTGCGGGATACAAAAATAATTCGATATAAAATAAAATAAAACTAAAAAAGCGAGTTTGACACCCGAGTCTTGTAACATTATCATAAACAAGACAGATGGACAACGTAATTATTTCAAGGGTTCCAGTTTATCATTTTAAAAACAGAACCCTATAATATTTGGATAAATAAAGAACTGATATTAAGTTTTATTTCAAAGTATAAGAATGAGAAGAAAATTACCTAGTATAATAATAATTATAACCGTAATTATCAGCCTGAACGTAGGTTCCTTTTAATAAATGCCAAGATTTAAATGCCGGCTCGGAGATTGTCAGGATATTGACACAATGACATTTCATGACATATGAGAAGATCTCATATACAAAGTAAAAAGAAAATGTGAATCTAATTGTAATTTATGACTTTTGTAATTTGATTAATGGTCATATCCAAAGTCAATTATAATAACATCATTACAATATCATGATTATCACCCGTCCACTGCATGACATCTCTTTAAATATATTTATCCAATACAATAAAGTAGGGGATACGGGAACCCTCGTTCGGGAACACGGAGGATCCGTCGAGCTCCGAGTAGATGGTACGACGATGCGCGTGGCGGGAGACGGCTTGGCATTCATTGGAAGTTATATACCCAGCGATGGACGGAAAATGATGACTATGATATGAAAAAGACATTCCAACAGACCTGGTCCCCTTTCAGTCTGTCGAGCAGAGTGACGCAGATGACAGCTGCCTTAATGCCCGCGTGGTGAGTGAGAGCCGCGAACGCCAGGGATTCCATCTCGATATTGACCACGCCCGCCTTGTGAATGCTCTCGAGGTACTCCATCTTGTCCGCTTCCGTGAAGTCGCAAAAGGCGCCATCCAAACGACCCTGACCTTTGAGCAAATGACTTTCACTAATAACATAAAGACCTTTAATACTCGTTTACCGAACTGGACGTTCCATCTAGATTCTAGATTATTGAAACCTGAATCCTCAAAGGACCTCGGATCCTCGTATTGTGGAATACGGTGTGAATATTTACACGACCTGGTAATAGTTATGTATGTTTTGCAAAATTTTTAGTTAAAGTCAGTTTACGGACCATAATTTTACATGATAACGTCATAGGCCGTCAAGTGTTTTTCAATTACAGAGCATAATGCGACTCAGTGCCACACAATGGCGAATTGTGCTCAGGCTGATAGTTTTCAAGTGCACCAGCAGTTTGCGCTAAGTTCAGTGTTAAAAAAAAAGTGAAAATACGTGTATTTCCTTTATATTTAAAATGTAGAATATAAAAAAGTAAATGGTTATACCTTCATTCTTACCTTCTTATATTTATTTTTAGCACAGTCTGAATGAACTGTTTATTATTTCCAAAAAACTATGACGAGACGAAAGCTTTAATTTTTTTTTCAACAATAAACAATAATTACTAACGATAATAAAAGTAACATTTCGATCACTACCAACTTAAGAAAAAACACTTGTTAATTTTCTGCTACCGCATCCCGGGAAAGCACTACTTTTGAGAGTGCTTGATTGTGCGAAGCAGTGCTGTAATTAGAACATAAACATTAAGCATTATGCCGCATTATTGCTGTATTTTTTTTTATTGGAAAACACTCTATCGCTTGCACGCTCGGCTCAGGCGTGACGTAACGTGACACTTTTCGTGATTGGAGCCGGCGTTCATCTATTTAAAGACGTTATAATGTCAATAATAGTGATCATAATATACATATTATAAGGATACAACGAACTTGGACTATACGATCTCTGTTTATGTTATCATAAAAAAATACCTAGCAATGGAATTCATGTCACGAAGTCGTTTATAGCAGCTACTATTACAGAAGGTATGGTATTTACTCTTTGTGTCATTTCAATATCTCAATTTAAATATGTATAACGAAAAAGGAATAGCATTGTTACTTAAAACAGCATCGCAGGGAAATTACGTTATTAGAAATCCCGGTAGAAGTTACAACCCGAAAACTTTCTTGCTGAAAAAATCAGTGAAATGACGAAATACGGTATTTAGGTATATTCATTAGAAATTAGTTTTTTCACATTTCAATTATGTAATTTCACTAGTGAACTGTGAAAACTGAAAGTGAAATCTAGTGAAATGTGAAAAAACTAATTTCTAATGAATATTTTTAATCGTTTCCCTGTGAGAGCGTTTTCACATTATGCGATCCGATATCGGTGTCAAACGACGATAGTCGACATCCGATAGTCGACACCATGTGCTGTTTTTAAATTATTCCAACAAAATCATTCCCATGCGGCCATTTGCTCGATAGCTTAGTGCGGGCAAGTCATCATGGCAGACTATAATAGACAACTTACTGTGCTGTATGTATTTGAGACGCAAAAAAAGATGTACACAGAGAGTTTTGGATACATCCTTTTGTGGAACCTAGCGAGCTACAAAACGCACTTAGAACCTTTTTTATTACTTTCGACTACGATAATGTCAACCAAATACTAAATAAGCTTTAAATGGCCGCCGCACATCGGGCTCTGCGCAACAGAGACAATTTAGATAGTTACACGTATAGCACACATACAAACACTATCGTCCGACATCTCACGGGCGTCCGATAGTGCCGCCAACATATCGGCGTCGGCTTCGATATTTGATATCGGGCCGGACAATATGATAGACAGGATATTATACTTCATACATTTTACTTGCCCCGTTATCGTGTCGGATCGGATAATGTGAAAAGGCTCTGGACGTAGGTATATAGAAATTTATTACTGTAAATTCTAGAACATAATATATTAATCTCTTGTTGGGCCGGCACATCACTTACTCCAACAAATGATTTTTATGTATACCTTCGTAGAAATCGTATGTGCACATCGTTTTTCCGGCCACCGTGTCGTAAGGATCCTCTGGATCAGATAGTCCCTTCAGTTCGCGCGCCAGCCGCCGGTCCAATTTAGCTGGCCGTTGAATGTTCTTCCCGAGAACCGTCTGTTAGGAATAAACACATATAACCTGGTAGAATAGTAATGTGAGAAATAAAATTCCAAAACTGGACAGTGATTTGTTACTAACGTAATAGCAATTCAACCAACCAGTGATCTGTATGTACATCACATCGGCCAATCATTCATCAATGGCCATCAGTTGGCCAATCAGAGCGCAGAACCGGCGCAGCGTCGCAGCATAAATTAGGCGGAATTTGTTTTCATACAAAACACATAACATAACCGCTCTATACCGGTTATATGCTCGATGTTACACTCGCTGTTTGTCCTGTCTTTTGAAATATGAAACTCACCAAAACTATCCCACAGAAGAAATAAGCATGATCATGGCACACAGTCGGGCACTGAAAGCGTTTACCGCCTATTATATTTTTAACATACCGTGTTTAACACAAGTAGTGTTAAACACGGTATGTTAAAAATATTTTAACGGTACACACACTGAGTTGAGGCCGTTTTGTGTAACTACAAGGTATATATGTTATATTATTAATTGTGTGTCTTATGTACATAAGTAGTTTCACAAAAAAAAAATTCTTTCTTTCTTTCTATATTAGATTCACCTGTATGTATGTTTGTTTGTAAGTGACTCCTTTAGACTTCATTTTGACCCACTTTAAGGAGTCAGATTAAATTGAAACATAAATCCTTTAAAAGTATGCGATACTTTTAAAGGACCAATACAATAATTTAATAAGTTTGTACCAATATCCTGATCAGGATAATCAGGATAGCACATGCTAGGAAGGCGTAAGGCGCGCAAGTTACCTACATCACTTGTGTGGTTTTTAGTCTCTCACTCATTCTAAACTCTAAAGTGATTGCCATAAGTTGAGTAGATATTTTAAATTCATAAAAAAATCGATAGTAACAAGTAAAACATGAATTATAGTTAAAAAAAAACTAAAAAACACGCTAGCAAACCGAACAAAAAATTTGAAAGTAATTTTTGAAATTTAATACAAGAAATAAAAAATTAATACAAGAATTAAATGGATTAACAAAAACAACAATAAGTAATATTTTTTTTTGTTAATCCATTTAATTCTTGTATTAATAATTATTATCAAATGTTTAGTTCGATTTGCTATTAAAGCGTGTTTTATTTTAGTTTTTTTGACATAGTAGTAGAAGACGTGTGATATCAAATCGATCTAAATAAACAAACGAATTGGACAAACATTAAAAAACTATACGTACTACTTCGAGAACATTCCGTAGCGCCCCATCCACGGCCTCGTCAGAGATGACCACGGTGCCACCTTCGAATCCAACACCACCGCAAGTCCCTATTCTGAAGAACACCGGGTCACGGACCTTGGCGTGATACATCAGTTTTATCACCTCATGCAGCAAGATTCCCACTGACGGAATACCCATTCCATGCTGAAAAAATTAACTAAATTTAACACATTATAATATCTGAAGAGAAAATATTTTTTTCGGAATGAGTATGGTAAGTTATATTGTACCACGACAGTGGATTATACAAGGTTCTAGTTCATCATCATCATTATCACCTTTTTCCGCCCACTGCTCCACTGAATGAATGCCATCTTTCAATTAACGCCAATAAGGATCTTTACGTGTTGGATGCGAGAGGCAAGGGATCGGCCGTCCTGGCGTTCATTGAGGGAGGCCTATGTCCAGTCGCAGATGGATAGAGGCTGATGATGATGATGATGGAGGAACTTTACGGGTACTATGGTCTAAGGTTAATAATTATTATTAATATTGTATTTGCTCTTTTCTTTCGTTTATATAATGGTGTATTTGCAATTTATTGCACCCTGTATAGTAAAACAACATCGTAAGGGGTGCGGGAAGTACGCTTCCGCTTGCCCTCTCAAATCTCGCAATTCAATAATCCCACGGGATCTCGTTATTCCTGAGTGCCAACGCCGTAACACGTTTTAATGTTTCTATAGCGCTCCCCATATGCTACCAGTGAATTTAATCACAACTGGAATCATGTTACCGACGTCGCGATGGTGGGAATTTGACAGACGCCATTTGATAACTACAATACGTATATTGATCGGTTAAAACTTTCCGAGTTCCAATTGTGTCTGTTAATAAGCCGTTAACTTTTAGACGCAAATAGACAATAGCTGAGGTGTACGGTTTAAATGTTAATAATAAAAACACATTTTAGTAACTACATAAATCGTAACACTTGATAAAAACTAAAAAGTAGTTCAGTGTCTGCATAAAACCGGATTACTTTCCTAAACTGCAGTTATAAAACTCCTTAAAATGAGAAGAGTCCTTTGCCATTTTATGCAATTCAAAGTGTACATTCGATTATTCGATCGATCGATTTGATGATTAATTGATAAAAGTTTTTTATACATTTTGTAATTACACCAAAAGCAATGAAGAATAATTGATACTATAAATTATAATAATGATAATAGTTACAGTATTATCTCATCAGTTTAGTATTTATGGAAATGTTATTATTTTAATATGACTGTTTTGATTTTCGTTTAATCGTTCTTTTCTGCGTCATATGACGCAAAAGAATATTGTAATGTATTTATTATATAATATTGTTAAATAAAATTTTTTAAATAAAAATTATAACCGACTTCAAAATATAAAGTAACTAAAATGTTATAAAATAATCGCGTGTACAATCTTTGCGTTTACCACGTCATTATTGTTACTTTTGGAGTCGGTGTCAGCCAAGGTAGATAGGTAGGTACCTAGAGCAACAAATACGACAATGGTGACGTATTTGTTGCTGTAGGTACCTATTTACTTTATTTTTTGAAGTCGGTTATAATTTTTATTTAAATTTTTTTATTTCTTAATTTTTAGTGATTCATTAAAGAAAGGCATACAGAGATAGACATTTTGGCATATTGAACCGTATGAAGTAAGCCCAAAAAAAGCTGTAAATCGTCGAGGAGTTCCCTCGACTGTCTATAGTCTCCATCATCATAACGGTAATGGCACGTATCACCCATAAGGGTGCAAAGTTCTCATCAGTATAAATAATTAAGTCCAATCACAAGGTAGCTACTTTAAACTATTTAGGAGTTCCCTTAACTGAGCTTCGTCTTCATCATCAGACCCCCAATCACAGTCACAACCCATCTAGGTGTAAAGTTCTCCTCAATACAAATTAATCAAGCCCAAACACAAGGTTACTAAAGTAAATCGTCGAGGAGTTCCCTCGACTGTCTTCCAGCTCCAGCATCAGATCGACTCTAGACCTTCATTAAATTGTAGTGCTTTAAAATGCTAATTTAAAAAAATATTAAGCACACTAGTCATTCCTGCAAATTTCGAAAGTTTCCCTCGATTTCTCTAGGATGCCATCATCAGATCTTGGTTTCCTTATCATGGGACCAAATGGCAAGTATACCCTTTCAAACAAATAAAGAATTTTGAATATCGGTCCACAATTGACGGAGAAATCGGTGTACATACATTTAAAAAAAATACCGGCCGAGTTGAGAACCTCCTCCTTTTTGTTGAAGTCGGTTAATAAAATGAATGACGTTTGCCTAGTGGGCGTGGGTTCGGCCTCTTGAGTGAGAGCCGAGAGGTCCGGATTCGATCCTGAGCCCCTGTGATGCCTAGAATCGCGTTTTTTATAAATTTCTACGTCGACCTGAACATGAGACCATAGCTTGCTGACCGGTGAAGGAAACATCGTGAGGAAACCTGCATGCCTGGTGAGATTTAAAGTCTTTGAAGGTGTGTGAAGTTCACCAACTCACATTGAGCCAGCGCATCGGTGCCCAAAGCCCTCCTCGCCTGATTTCGAGGAGGAGACCCGTGCCCAGCAGTGGGACGGGTTGGCAAGGGTTGATAATATTATTATATATTATAAAATACACAAGTATTTGTGTCATCTCCAATTTATTTTTCTAAATAAATGTTGTTCTCTTCTATTTCATCGAACTGTTCCCCGCAATTTCACTAAATAAAAAAAAAGACTATAATTTATGCAACGGTGAAACTTTTGTTTGTTGTAAAAGAATAATTAATATTTAAGAGGATAAGGCACGTATGCTTATAATTTCTGAAGTTATATCATGCTAAACGTTATGTTTATAAATATAACAGGGAAATCATATCCCAATAGAGAGGAAGAGGAGAACAAAGCCAGTGTTTTAAGTAATTCTAAAAAGCCACCAATAATAGTTTCAAGTTGCCCCACTATATCATATTAACCTTTTACATTTCTTTTAACCACAAACAAAAAACATATAAACGAAGCTTTGTTTTTAATTGATGTCAATATTTATAATCTGGTCCTCGCCTTGACCTCTTACATCACATGATCACATCACCCATGTGGTCTCTACTGTTGATTGTGAGATGCGCAATTACTTCAATGATATTAACATCATCATTGTTCTTGATTAACATTTGTATATTGAGCATCATTGAGCCGTACATTTTGCTAAAGACAAAAATATTTCTCTACTATCAGCGCCCCGCGTTTCACCCACGTACTTCCCATTCCCGTGGGAGTACAGGGATAAATTAAAGTCATATATTATTCTAATGTATACCTAAGCTATGTTATTGTAAAGCTTCATTAAAATCCATTCAGTAGTTTTTGCGTGAAAGGCAACAAACATACATTCTTACAAACTTTCTCGTTTATAATATTAGTAAGATACTATATTTATTTAATATAACATAGCTTAAGAATAGTTTGTTGGTTTTTAACCATTACTACTACTAATCTTCGAAACCATCAATCAAATTTTAATAAATCTTTTGCATTTGATAGCCCTATACCTAACTTAATAATATAGGTAATATCTACCGGAATCCTTATCTTTATATACTGGTGGCCTTATGTTTTTATTATTATTTAGGTTTATATCTCGTGTCATGGCTTCTTTGTTTCTTCAGGTAGGTCAGGACAGGCAGAGTGATTATAGGCTTCGATCTTAGTAAGGTATGTACATAATATGTTTTATGTTCGTTCAGTTCTTTCGAATAAATAATAATAACATTAACCCTTATATGTCCCACTGCTAAGCACGGGTCTCCTCCTTGAAATCAGGCAAGAAGGATGTTGGGCCATACTTCACCGATGTGCTGGCCCAATGCGGTTTGGTGAACTTCACACACCTTCAAAGACTTTTAATCTCATCAGCCATGCAGGTTTTCTCACGATGTGCACCTGTGAGCAAGCGATGGTCTCTTCAGGTGCACGTAGAAATTTAGAAAACCCCTCTTCATGGCACCACAGTGATCAGAGGCCGCTCTCACTCAAGAGGCCGAACTCATACCCACTAGACTATCGTCGCTCTTGATTATTGAGAAATAACATTGAAGAATTTGGAGCGAAGATAACCGCAGGGAACAGCCAGTCTCGTTTATCTTTGTATTGTTTTATTAACGACATGCTAATACGAGGCTGGTTATGGAGATTGTATTAGTAATCACATAGATAAGATAAGACAGATTTGGTAATCTATTCATCATCATCATCATCATCATCATTAACCAATAACACTAATTAATTTGGCCTCTTCCAATGAATGCTAGGTGAATGATTCCAAGCAGCTCGCATCCGGCTTGAAGACCAAGACCGTAACCGAGCCGATTTTAGGTGGCTGAAGGGTCTAACTTGCCTGCTAGTGCATGAAAATCGTTATCGCATCTAGTTGAAATACGACCAGTATTCAATTAACCCCACCATGGTTCAGGACTTGACGTGGCGGTGGGGCTCAGTGGCTTAAGGTGTGCCCAGCACCTTGGGCGAAGCTAATTGAGCCGAGGGGGCTATTTGTACCCCTCTTATAAGAAGAGGGGACAAAATAGCACGGGGCAAGGGGCGAGGACAGGAACCTCAACCCATTGTACTGTCCCGATGTTAGAAGGGGTTATTCTGCAGTGCGGGACAACCCCTCTGTGGAGGTGGCGACGGCCCCCTGGGAGCTGACTAGCCGTCGAGGTGCCCTGTTTGCTCATGAGATCCGGGGCACCTCACCAATGGCGGCATTGGTGGCACACTCACCGGGTTTTAGTGGGAAGAGCTGCGTCCAATTACCAGCTCTCAGGCGCAGCGAGTCCCACATACCCTACGGGGGAGACCCACTCCCCCGCGGGATGCCTCAGAGCATTTCCCGGCGTTAAAGAATAAAATATATACACATAAGGTATTAATACTGTGAAAAGAAAGAGACTATTATGCCATAAAACCTGACCTGATTGAAGATACTTCAACAAGCACCAATATGAATTGCAGCAATCATTATTAATAGTTTTGCATCCTGCTATATAGCGACTGCTGTTTATCAATATTAATAGTCTCAATAGGGCTCAATCGAACGTCTAGATGCCGCGAACTTGAACCTAACCTTAATTATAAAAGCATATATTTTAACATAACTGACATGCTACTCAATAAATCACTTAGTTGGAATAATTATAAATGACTATAGGTACAATATTATTGTTTTAATAATGAATCCATTATCGCCCACAGCTGAGCGTGGGTCATTCAGGAATGCCAATAAGATTGACGTTCAATATTACATCAGATAGATATTCATTAATCAATCATTTTTAGTCATATGGTTATGAAAGGAGCTAGCTGCAGTCTCGCTAAGTAAGTTATCGCTCTAAATCACAACAGAAACATTGCTATCAACTATAAGCATTCCGTAAATTCCGAATGCAACCGAACCATTCAATGCGATTGATGTTTAATGGTAGGGTCTATCCTACAGTGTGTAAAGATAAACGACGTGAAAAAAACTTTGACAGTTTGCCCAGCGAAAGTGCACTTTTCATTTAAGTAACCTACGACCAAGCCCCACTCGTATCAAACTTGGACACACTGCACGAAAATCTTCACCCCATGCTGACTCTCCGTAGTTTTTGTATATACTATAATACTCACACTGATCGACAGCACGGGGCCCACTTTGTACATGGAGTAGCGGTAGGAGAACTGGCTGATGTCCTGCAGCGTGGTGCCGCAGGGCAGCTTGTGCCCTATCTCCGCCATGATGGTGTACGCGAACTGCTCCATGCGCTTCGGAGTGCCGCCCATGCACACGAACTGAAGATTGGACACACGTACGTTACTTACGACATACACAAAAAGACTTCTACTATTCAATTTAGACACGTATTTGAAAATGTATTTTAACCCCCATCCCCCGCCGCCGTGACAAAAACCATTGTCTGTATATGGCTGGTATAAATAGTAAACCGTTTTGGATGCAGTTTTTTCTTTCATTTAAAAGCAGATTTTTTAGCTATTCAGTCGTTTCAAGTAATCTTTAATATTAATATTATAATTAATATATACTTAATTCTAAACATAAATATTATTTAAAACACTTCATAAAAACAAAAACATTAAAAACGCAAAGTATGGTATTCTTATAGGTTTAAATATTATTTGCTTAGTAGCTAAATACACAAAATACATTTCAATTTCTTTCTTCATAGCTATTATTGGTGAACAAGATACAATCAATAAAATGGACATAGAAATTCTCTTTCATTTCTTATGTACGATGACTGTTGAAACGATTACCTTGACATCACCGAACATTTCGACGAGATCGTGGGAGCCGCTGCCTAGGGCCAAGTGGTACAGGATGTCTTGGTCCATGAGCTCGATGTTGGGGTTCCTGAGCCGCACTGAGCCATCGGGATATCTGAGAGGAGAAATAGTCAAATATTATAAATCTTGTTTTCTAATGTTTAAGCGAATTTCACTTAATGAATCAACTTTTACGGATTTTATCGCGGTTTATTAAGTTTTATACATGCCCTTCGTTTCGGATACTATACAGCAACCACGGGAAGACTTATCTATACTAATATTATAAAGCTGAAGAGTTTGTTTCTTTGAACGCGCTAATCTTAGGAACTACTGGTCAGATTAGAAAAATTCTTTCAGTGTTAGATAGCCCATTTATCGAGGAAGACTTCAGGCTATATAACATCACGCTGTGACTAACAGTAATTAAGTTGAGTAAGTTAACGCGGGCGAAGCTGCGGGCAACAGCTAGTAATTTATAAATCTTTTCTCGACTTTTGTCTGATTAGCCGAATGCGACTGAAAGTTTATGTTTTTCGAGTGCATAATATTTATATATAAGTATGTTTTTTTTTTTTCGGAGGGATCTATGCTAATGGCCCGAAGGCCCTAATGCTTCATCGGATTAGTGTGAGCCCATTCGGCTCACTTTTGATTTATATGGTGGGGGCTTGCCTCCCGCCTACCGTGCAGTCTGCGAGCACACGGCCTCCTGACGTCGGTTGTGATATAAGTATGTGTATTCCTTTCGCACGCTCTTTAGTCTAAACTCTAAACGGATAGATGGAATTTAGCTTGTGTCAGATTATCTAATTTTCATTTTGAGATCGACAAGACGTGTTTATTTTGTTAACCGACTTCAAAAGAGAGTAGGTTCTTAATTCGTCTGTATGTTTTTTTTTTTGTATTAAATAATTACATCATACGTGTAACTAATACCTAAGTTATAGAAGGAAGTGGGGAGTACGGTCCACTGTAATGTTGTGGAGTCTTTGTGGATTTGTGGTTGGACTGATATCTCTAATCACCATTATTGACTATATACCTACATATTTAAATTATGACGTAAATGTTTTTTCAGTTGTCCTAAAGTATATAATAATTGGTAGTTACATATTATTTATTTCCCTGCCCATTAATTAAAATTGTATGTTTTCAAGTAAAATATAAAAAAATCTAAACGAAAGAAACGGATTTGAATAATAAATGTTTTAACCATAGATTAAAAATTGGTCTTCACTACGCTACGACGCGAAATTGTTCTATACCTATAGTACCTAGGTAACACTGAAAATTTTTAGAAAATGAAAAACGGCTTAATGTAGAAAGTTGCCAATACTTTTATTGTTTTTCGAAGTAATCTCCGTTTCTTTCTACACATCGTCGCATTCGATGGAACCACTGAGAAAAGCAGTGGGCCCATTCTTCCTTAGGAGTCTCTTCTATGGCATTTTCGTACGCTTTCACCGCATCTTCAGGGCTCGTAAAGCGAATACCTCGAATTTTATCTTTAGTTCTTGGAAATAAATGAAAGTTGCAGGGCGCCAGGTCAGGACTGTAAGGCTGATGACTCATTATCTCGACACCTGCCATAGTCAAATATTCAACAGCCCGTTTTGCGGAGTGCGCTGAAGCATTACGTGGTTAAGGAGGATCCTGCTTCGAGGGCGCTGCTGTCGAATTTTTTCCAAGACAACAGACAAACAGCGATTGACATACCAGTCTGCAATAACTGTCCTTCCATCTTCTAGCACAACTGTCGCGAACTGACCTTTCCGACCAAAGAATGAGGCAATCATCTTTGTTCCTTGACTTCTTCCTTTCTTTACCTTAGTTGGCCGATCCTCGAAAGGAAACACCCACTGAGCTGATTGTCTTTTGGTTTCGGGTTCGTAGCAATATATCCAGCTTTCATCACCTGTGATGATGACAAATACAGCATTTGAGTTACCGCCGTTGAACTTATCTAACATTTGGCGACACCAGTCCATGCGGAGGCGTTTCTGGTCGTCGGTTAAAGTATGGGGAATCCATCTGGTACAAAGCTTCCTGACGCCTAAATGTTCGCGTTATATTTTTTGAACTTGACTCATACCAATGCCTAGGCTTGCCCGTATCTGCTGATAGGTCACTCTCTTATCTTCCTCTATCATGCGTCGCACAGCACTGATGTTATCTTCAGTAGTCGCTGTTAAAGGACGTCCCTCACGCGGCACGAGATGGGGCTTCATTAAAAAATGCTAATCGCAGCCTATCATAGCTTTGTTGTTGAGTAAGCCCACAACGAAAGTCATAATAAATCATTGACCGAAAATTTTCTCGCGTTATGTTCATTTTCACGTGTAACAAGAGTTTTAGATTTGCCGCCAATTCACAAAAACAAATGACAAATGAATGCAATATACTACAACTAGGTTACCAAAGAGATCTAAAATTTAAATTCAAAAAAGTTTTCATTTTCAATGTTTCTAACTGGCCAGTTCTAAACATTTTCAGTGTTACCCACGTAATGCTACATTGTTCAATACACGAACGATATTGAACACAAGCCATCAAAAGTAATAGGCAAAACAAATGCATTTAAATATATTATACTTATTTAAATAATTGAATCGATTTACCTTAGATATTCTGACATGATTATGAAAAATGTAAAAAGCAAATAACAGCTTTAATAAAGCAATATCTCTGACATTAAAATAATAAAATCCAAAATACTAAAAGTTACACACATCCTAATATGATACACAATTCTGTATGAAAAAATAAGTATCAGAAATTAATTTCACAAACAAATATAATATTATTATGCTGTTTCAGATACGTAGCCTGTAGGGCTACCGGCTACGCAGCCAAGATGGCCGCCTTCCGCCAAAATATTACTACTTGTTTCTAATACCACAGTCTACTAATACTGTAAGTGTAGATGTTTCATATGAAGGATAATAAAACAGTAAATCGCCACATACAGTCCACAGAACTTTACTGATTGTTGACTTACTTATTTTACCGATGTAAAGTAACTTCTTGATTCTTGATTATATAACATTTTAAATTACATAATATGGTCATTTTCATTGCTAAAACTATCTAAACCAGGATATATACCATGTTTTTCAGTTATATTTCGCGGAGCTCGATATTTCGACATTGTCTGCCTCAGTCTCGTGAACAAACATTCGTAGTTTTATTCTTGTTTACTTTTAATTTAACTGTAGATGTTTACTGTATTGAATCATATCGATATAATTTTAGATTACACTCAGCGAACTTAAGATTCGTATGTCTTTATTAACTTCATTGAATAAAAATAATGAAATAAATTGTCTTTTGTAAAATTTGTCCACAACATTTACATTAAAATACGCGTTCAAAATATCTCACGTGAGATTCCAAAGTTTATTCGAGCCAAATCACAAGATATCTCATCAATGGGAGAGAGGTGGTTGAAAAATCGTCAAATTCACCTCACGTAATTTATGGATGTCCCCTAATAGCATTTCTTACAATTTTTGTTTGTATTCTCGGAAACGGCTGAGCCGATTTCAACTATACTTTCACAGACAGATAGCTGATGTTTTAAGGAGTAACTTAAATATATATATATCTATATATATATAGGCTATAAAAATAATCATCATCAATCCGTATACGGCTGTAAATTTCAGTTAACGCGGGCGAAGCTGCGGGCAATATAATATAATATAATTAATAGCTAGTTCATTATTATCTGTTTTATCTCCTGGCCTCTACGTTTATAAAAATAAATTAGCAATATTTTAGTTATTGGATATACTTATAAATTATTATTTAAATTATAGATGAAAGTCGTTATAACGCACTAATAACATAAATGTATATTTAACCGCAGGTACTTCATTATATGTAGAGCCTATTGAGGCTCTACATATTATAATAAAGTACCTGCCA
Source organism: Helleia helle (assembly GCA_963853865.1). Taxonomy (NCBI): domain Eukaryota; kingdom Metazoa; phylum Arthropoda; class Insecta; order Lepidoptera; family Lycaenidae; genus Helleia; species Helleia helle. Next base: position 9,366,706 of record OY971418.1, on the reverse strand, counting down.
TTACAATTAAATCAAAAGATAAAACCACAAATACATTTCTCTTTTAACATCCAGAGAGGTTAAATTTCCATATATCTATATTTCGTAGGCGTATAATAATTATAATCATTCTGAATACAAGGACAACGAACAAATGTTATAAAAATGAAGAAAAAAATAATATCCGCGAGTCAGGCAAAAACCCTTCTTACACCACGACAAAAAAAAATACAAAAACAATCCTATAAAATATTATGAACGAATATATTTGAAAAGAACTGTGAATAGGGCGCTAATGACGCCTAAAATACACTTAGGCTTTGTAAACTAATTTATGCTATTCTTATCTGTTACGCAAGTTTCCTCGCAGGTAGACTAGGCGTAAAACAATAATCAACAGTAATACGACTGTAAACCTGAATTACCTAAATAAAGTGTAACGTCTACAAACATTTTAGTGGATTGTTTTAGTGTTTAATTAAGTGTCTCGTTTCCAGTAGTAAATGATTGATGAATGATGAGTGTACATAATTTTGTTAATTTTAAGTTAAGTTTAGTAATTTTTGTAACCTTACTTTTGTGTGCACAATAAAGCAGATTGCATTAATTCATTATTATAAGTATTGATTAGAATTCGAACTCTCGGAAAAGTCATTTCGCAACTACTTAACCAACGGAAATTACAATATTAAAACGAAATTGCTAGCCGATAATAGGTTATTTAAGTTTAAAATAGGTTCTATTGCACGTAGGTATACATACCTAAATATTACTAACCGAATACAATGGTACTATATTCGGTTTGTAACATTTTTTTTAAGTCGAAAGAAAGAAAAAGTAATAGTCGTTACAATTAAAAATTAAAGTCGTAATGTGCATATATTCTTTTATGTTCTCGACAGCTAAAACATACAAAATGTCTATTCTAAAAGGTTTCAGCTACGATAACACAAATGACCAAGATAAAATACCTAATACGCAGCAGCTGAAATCTGCAATGTCAACCATCCTTTCACTTAGCGACGTCGTCTTATTATACAAATATTTACCTCACATACCATCATACATGTAACATCCTCATAACCTAGAATTTTACGAAAAAATATAAAAGTATAGAAAATAATAACCTAACGTCTGGTTTTTCCTCTTCCTCTACTTCTCGTCCATTTGGTCTGGTATCATCATCGTCATCGAACACCTTCCGGTGGGGCAGGTGATACCCATTGTGTGAGGAGTGCCCGTTCTTATATCCGTTCTCTGGCTCCCCCAAAGCTATCGTAGCGCCATTCTGTGGCATCTCACCGTTGATTCTTATCACTGGATTTAAAAAAAAGTTAATGGACTCTTTCAAATTCAGAAGATAATGTTTTTGTCTTTAATTGTACTGCAAATCTAGCTGCGAAGAGACGTTGATATTTAAAAGAAATAGATAAAGATAATTAAATAAGACATCAAATTTAAAATAATAGAAAAATGATAAAATACAATAACAGAAATAACTTGCCATATTTGAATTGTTTTTTTTTACACCCGAATCTATGGGCTTAAGCGTTTTACGCAATAACTCTTCGTTTGTTTCCAAATTCTTTGCAATAAATATTTAGGTAGGTACTTTGGGTACTAAGAATTGCCATAAAAAGTTCATACTTAAAACATAAAGTTTATCACAGCTAAGGTCAAATGTCAAGCCGACAGCCGTGATCAAAGATTTAAATCTTTAGCCGTGTGATTGTCATCGTTTTGGCTGATACTTTTTGGATAATTTGATATGGTAAAAGTGTTGGCAAACATTATAACAATCAAGGCCACCATGACATTCCTATGACTAAATGAATCAAAGCGAAAATATAGCACAATTTAGATAAGCGCTATTTTGCTTGGTAACTACATAACAATATGTACCTTATTAACCTATAGATTATCACTGATCATTGGTGATCCATTCTATTTTGCTTTAATACATATGGCTTTTGTAAATTACAACTGATTAAATATATAACCAATAATATTTCGTTATAAATAAATATTACAAGAACTTTAAACCATCCTATAAGTTTTATAGGCACATACTTGGCCCATAGGTAATATTGTTCATATTTTTTTATTGTTAATAAAAAAAAAACTTATAAGTATCTAATCTCTAAGAAATCATCTAAGAAATAATTAATTAAATTGTTTTCGTTTTAATAAATAAACTTCTGAGACTCACCTCTATTGATCACAAATTCTCAATTTTTATACAATAACAATAAATAATATATATTACAATAATAATAAAACACTTGAGAAATAATTTCTTTCGCGTTATTCGTGCACGAACTGCAGCCGACAGCCGTGCCAGCAAGCCTCTGCGTGTGTCTAGCAACGAAAATATGTGGCGGTAATGGGCCTGTCTCTACTAGCGTATATCACTATCACATTCACGAAGTGTGATGTAAACACTATCGGTATTACATCGATCGTTCGCTATGGGAACTGATAGAAGAGTGAACTGATAAAAGCAACCATGCTCTACTAATTTACATTCGAATCCGCTCTATACGATTGTGTCTCGGATGTAGTCGCATAATTGAAACCGTACAAGCACAAATCCAATTCTCTCTATAAACGGACATGCATTTCCGAATGATTGAAGTTGTCAGGCGGACCCTCATACATGAAGAATGTGAGGTAGAATGTTACACTATATACTTAAGATATATAATACTAAGCTCGCAAGAATTTATTATTATAATATTACATTCGAATACATTTTTTTTTCAATGTTAGTGTAATTTATCGAGAAGGTTTCGAGATCAATATGATCCTTTTAAGTGCAGATGGAGAAAAGCTGTAGTGTCAGTTAAAGTAGGTACTTTATAACATAGAGTTTTTATCATGCGTGCGATGCGTAGGATGCAGACATGTGGACGCTTTCCTTTAGATAGAGTGTCAGGGGAACGGTAATATAAGCGATTATTGAAAGAAACCTGTATCCTGCAGCCTGCAGGGGACGGAACGGACTGACTGATGACCATCCATTACTAAATGGTCTAGACTCTAGAATACTCTAGATAGTTTAATAATTCGTGCGAAATATATTTAGTCCAATTTAAGTCCACAGAAAATATAGAGCAAACAAAATATAATGTTTCGCTAACAAATAGACTCGTTGAAATGGAAATAAAGTTTATAGACTCGACAAAGTCAAATGCAAATCAAAATTCCGTGTACGTACTATTGTTACAACTGAACATATTATTAAGTAAACCAAAGACTATTTTAGCTCCTAAGCTAAAGGGGGTGATATAAAGTTGATAATATGTGTCTTAGACCTAGGTGTATGTAGCTGTTGCAGCGTAGAGTTGAAATGCATCCCGACGCCAGGAAGCCGTGGGGTCGTAGACTTCACGGTTGGCGCGGGGTAGCTCCCCACTAATAATCAATAAATGAGCCAAATCGGCTCACAACAGTCAGTTGAAGCATTAGGGTAGATCTTACCGAAAAAAAGAGTCGAAACGGGTAAATCCATTTGGACGCGGATTTTATTATTTCAAAACGGTTTCTTGGCGGTGGTTCTTAAACATATTTTATGAAAATCGGTTCAGTCATTCAAGCTCATTAGCTCTTTTATTATTGCTTCGGGGTTTGTCTTTATATTTTATAACTAGCTGTAGCCTGCAGCTTCGCCCACGTTACTCAACTCCTATAAGTCACAGCGTGATGTTATACAGCCTGTAGCCTTCCTCGATAAATGGGCTATCTAACACAGAAAGAATTTTTCAAATCGGACCAGTAGTTCCTGGGATTAGCGCGTTCAAACAAACAAACATTATAGATATATAGAGATAGTATAGATTATTATCATAATACCGTCATATGAACATTATTGTACACCATGTATCACTACTACAACTCTTGTGATAACCACCATTCTCGGTTGCTTCTATTGATTATTGACAACTTACCATGTAGTGGTTTGTTTTTCAACTTATCTAATATGTTAAAAATCTGTCCCTTATCACCCACCTTGAGAAGACCAACTTCTCAGCATACGCCAAAACGGTGAAAAATACGGTTTTGGTCTATTGACACATATTATATAGGAGGAGGTAAAAAGTTAAAATCTCTCTATACTATATAACAAATCACCCTGGTTGTCTAAGCGTCTATACCTATCTCACTGTCAATGATTACTTTTTTGTGACTTGGCATTTAGATACAAAAAATAGGTGCCGAATAAATACTTATACAAAAAGGTATTTGATTTTATAGTATTTTTGTAACATTCAAGAGCCCTTTAGTCGTGGCAAGCGAAGCAAATTAATAGTGAATTCCCAACTGATTTGATAAAGTGGATGTTGTTAAAGATTTGACCTTAGTAACTTTAGATCAAGTAACATCTTCGTTAACAAACACCTAGGTACCTACATGGTAATTGAAACCTCTCAGTTGCAACTTGGGTTCTTACTTTCAGCCAAACAGAGCCGCACAAAGGAAACTTACTTAACCTTTGTAATAAATACCTACTGTTTGTTTTAACAATGCACGTTTAATGAGAAGAAGAAAGAAGAAGAACAAATATTATATGTACTTTATTGTGCATATAAACGACAATTACATCTTAAATAAAAACTTTATGCACAAATGGCGGTCTTATCGCAAAGGAAGCGATTTCTCCCAGACAACCTTAGGGCAGAGGTGAAAATACATCAAAAAAGTATTTAAAATAATGGTCTTTACCGTGCGGATTACCCGATTTGGAATCCGTTTTTCCCTATAGGGTACCAATTCTTAAGAGATAGCTTACGCATATCCGCAATGATATGTCCAATCATGATTATACATATTATATACATTTATAATAAAATAGCAATAAGAATTCTAGGTTAATCATTAGTTCAAGCGCGGATTAACATTATGTCGTCTCTTTCATACAAAATCCGACCGTAACTAGGTTACTAGGAAAATGTTAGCCTAGTTTAAACCCACCTATGTTATTGTTTATTAACCTTACTCGCATATGACTCCTGCTTTAAATAAATAAAAAATACAATCCGTTCAATACAGATTACCGTAGCTAAATGCCTAAATAAATCTAATTAAAATTTTAACATCGTAATGAGTAATAGGTGTACATATTGCTTTTAAGTAAATTGAATTATAACTCCTAATTTCAATTACAAATGACAGATTTGCACATACGTACATATTATATAAAGTACCTATTAATTTATTACTTGAAATATGTTTAATTTTTTACCCAAACGTACTAGACAATATTTAATATTGATATGGTAGTTGGTACTCACTCGTCACGAAGTTCATCTTTATCGAAGGACATGTTGGTAGACACAGGAAATCACGTTAATAGTCCACAGAAATATTAAAACTAAACCGATCGATGGGTGTTGCGGTTAAAGCAAAAACTGCGCGACTGTACAGACACCGGGGCAAAGCTTTTCACCCTATCGGCAGGGCGCGGACACTCGGGAAAGCTTGCGCAGAAGCTATGCGTTCAAATTGTGTTTATACACTTTATGTATACATGTAACATGCTCGATGTCACTGGCTATCTGATAAAGCTATTGTCTTCCAGTTAATCATAACTCATATCTTTGCTGTTCTAAGCACGCCTACTGATACCGTTAGCGTTAGCGATTTAAATTAGCAACCTCAGTAATAATATTATCATATTATATGTTATCGCAAATCTAACGTCAATAAATGTTCTTACAATTTTTATGTTAAATATATTATCGACTGGCCTTTAAATTAATTGCATAATATCTTTGTATCGCCTCGCGTAATTATAATTTGATAAAATTATTCCAATATCCCGATCAGGATAATCAGGATAGCACATGCTAGGAAGGCTTAAGGCCCCCACCATGGTTCAGGCCTTGTCATGGCGGTGGGGCTCAGTAGCCTAGGGTGAGCCCAGCACCTTGGGCGAAGCCAATTGAGCCGAGGCTCTTTTTATAAGAGGGGACAAAAGAGCAGGGGGCAAGGGGTGAGGATGGGAACCTCACCCCATTGTACTGTCTCGACGTTGGGAGGGGTTGTTCTGTGGTGCGGGAAAACCCCTCTGTGGAGGTGGCGTCGGTCCCTTGAGGGGCTAACTAGCCTTCGAGGTGCCCTGTTAGCTTAACAGATCCGGGGCACCTCACCAAGGCGGCACTGGTGGCACTCGCCGGGTTTTAGTGGGTGGAACTGCGTCCATTTACCATCTTCCGGGCGCAGCGAGTCCCACATACCCACCTGGGGAGACCCACTCCACAGGCGGGATGCCTCAGAGCATTTCCCGGCGTAAAAGAAAAAAAAAAAGGAAGGCTTAAGGCGCGCAAGTTACCTACCTCTCACTCATTTCTAAAGTGATTGTTATTACTTGAGTACCTTTTTGTAGCGGAAATTTGCAGACCAAACCATAACTAGGACCGGGGTGGGTTAATTCCGGATCATGCAGGCAACGCAGGACCCTCGGCGACAGGCTGGCCCCGGCGAAAAGGCCAGACTCCTCCTTCTAAAGGGGGACTGCTCGGCTGTTCGTTTGCACGATACTTTTAGCAGTCCCCGACGACGTCGTGTCTAGCTGGACCCAGGTTAAAACCCCATCCTGGGCCCGACACGAGCACAGGGGCGTTACTGGAGGCGCATTAGGTAGCGCCTCCTACGCACCCCCGTTCGTCGCCCGCGGTATTACTTGAGTACCTACTTTAAATTAATAAAATCTTTAATTTAAAAAATCGACACTAAAAAGTAAAAAATAAATTATAGTTTTAAAAAAACTAAAAAACACGCAACACGCAACACGCAATAGCAAACCCAACTAAAAATTTAAAAATATTTTTTATCGGATGAATTAAACGGGTTAACAAAATTACTTATTGTAAAAAAAGCGTGAGGTGCTCAATATTCATTATAAAAAATATTTCATCAGTATCTATTTCTTAAAAGTGAAGTTAATATAAAAAATTAGTTAAAAGCACCACGCTTTTTTACAATAAGTAATTTTGTTAACCCATTTAATTCATCCATTAAAAAATATTTTCCAATTTTTAGTTGGGTTTGCTATTAATGCGCATTTTTTAGTTTTTTTAAACTATAATACATATAAGATTCATAAAGCCTCAAAGTTTTACTGTCTCGGACAAGCAATTTTGTACTGGGACGAATAAATCTTGATTTCTTCGTCCCAGTACAAAATATCATAATCTGTCTGTCTATCGGGCATATATCTGTACAGTAATACGGTAGGTATATTTGCCTTTTTTAGCATAAATCTTTAATAAATAAGATACCAAGACCGTAATAAATCTAATTGGTACCTACATAGCTAATAAAAAAGGCGTTACTTTGCGGAAGTCCATCTATACTTACTAATATTATAAAGCTGAAGAGTTTGTTTGTTCGTTTGAACGCGCTAATCTCAGGAATTACTGGTCCGATTTGAAAAATTCTTTCAGTGTTAGACAGCTCATTTATCGAGGAAGGCTATAGGCTATATAACATCACGCTGTGACATACAGGATTTGAGTAACGCGGGCGAAGCTGCAGGCAACAGCTAGTTTAGTATAAAATGTTATATGATAAGGAGGAACAATGATAAATAAACTGTTCCAATTGAGTGATGAATGATAACTGGCTTTATTCTATAGCTAAGTAAAAATGTTAATTACAAACTGAATGCGTACCTATACAATAAACGCGTAGAAAGAAAATGCCGATACAAATATTATTATGTACGGTTATCAACTCGTACATATCCTAAGTTTTAGTAAGAGGTAGTGCCATGCTGCTTTGCAGCCGAATTGGGCCGGCACGACGGTTCGTACGGTTTGTGTTTCCGGATAGGATAGAGAAAAGGAAGGTAACGCATGATCTGCGTAACTATTGTTTGTGCGGATGTCTATGGGCGTCAATAGTCACTGGCTCCGAGTGCTCGGTTGCTTCCTTATGACATAAAAAAATCATATCCTACCACAGATTTCAACTTCCAAATGCATAAATCGCCTCCTTAAAATGGCGACGATGACCTCCTTTCCAAACCCCGTAATCGGCAAGGCCTCCGCTGGTGCTATCTCATAGATAATGATGTCCTACTATTTTTTTTTGTTTACTTCTATTATATTTCACCCACACCACCTGAATGTCCAGAAATCTACAACAACTCGATTTTAACGGCATTTCCTGCCTCACACGACCGCAAGGTATATGGAATCAGCTGCCACCATGGTATTTCCGTACCGATACGACGTAGGGACCTTCAAGAAAAAAGAGCATATCTACTCATTTTGAAAGGCCGGACACGCACCTGCTAATAATGTAGCGCTTATCACTTACCACCAGGTGAAACGACTGTCCGTTTGCTCTCTCTTTTATAAAAAAACTAGGCCCGAGAGGCACATAGGTGGTCAAGGTCTGCCTTAAAGTAGCCTTTAGGGCTTAAATAAGAACACATGTCATAAATGCTTAACACACTTTATTTTCCAATTAGGAAGGACATCAGTTTAAATAGATACAATATTTTGATAAATATACTACCACTTAACACTACCACGAGTATGTCATCGAACATTGATATATAAGTTTTATTCACATGAAAGATTATTGTATACATATTCAAGTTAAACATATGACGTATGACTAATTCCATGTATTATTACCTACATTTGTAACGTGAATTAAAAACATTTCACACATACGAAGTTCATATATTAAAATTAAAATTGATTCAAGACCTATTATGATATATTCGATAACACGAGTGCGAACATAATTTTTTATAGAACCAAAATAAGCGCCCAAATATGGAAATTGCAAATCTCGAACAAAATATTGACACTCTTTTTTGGCCTAAAGCGTGCACGCTGCGTTCATAAACTAGTTTTTGATTTTATAGGAAGAGAAAACGAGCAGTCGAAACCTTTAGGCGACTATCGACGCCCATACACGCACAACCAAAGATAATGCAAATATGTCGCCCTCTTTTCCCCTATCCTCTGACTTTTGTTTGAAAAGATCGCACAAAATCGATACCAATTTAGTGGATTATTTACATTGCCATTCAATGTGAAACTTAAATCAAAATGTGAATCAATACCGTTGTATTAAAACTTAAAATTCTATTACTATTACGTATATTTCAAAACAATATTTTGACTTTTCGCTAAAATAGTACTTCTGCGATGTGATAGTTTGGCCCATAAATGCGTGCACGCTTATTCTACAAGATAAAAGTAATATTGATTGTATTTTCTCATTTCTTTATGCTATAAATATACATACACATAAAATTAGGCCGAATAACTAAATAAGCTAAATTAACTCGTTTTAACTTTTGATTACACATAACTCTATACAGACAGGGGAGAATAAAATTAACCTTATGTTATGACTAGTAAGAACCTTAACTCAAACATTTGAACACATAGAGCGCATCTCGATGAGCACTCCGCGCCACACTACATGGGAAGAGGGCATCTCGTACATAACAATATTTACACACCAGTCTGTGGTAAACAAAATCTGGACTAAACAGTACATAAAACATACTTCTTCCCTATCGATAATATTCAAACAAATCAGCGTAAGGAAGTATAGGGCAATGTTTCTGACGATTTGTTTTTTTTTTATTATTACCACTATTGCTTTAAATGACAAGTGGGAAAAAAATTGTTGACAAAAAAAACAAACTTAAAAACAAAATGTTATCAAATGTATACTTATCATTATTTACTAACAACGTTAATCTTTAAATCTATATTTGTTCTTTATGTAAGCAAACTTTATAATTGAAACTATCAAGCACTATATAAGATATAATATATTTGTTCTACTATATTCGATTATGCATATAAATAATTTAGATAAAATTTCACTGGCTAATATATTGTAAGGATATCAATAAAAACAAAATAGTCACGTTTCTCATTAGTGTTTGAATATAAAAATATATTTTGTATGAATATGAATGTAGTCTTTCCAAAGATACATAACTAAAAAAACCACTCAGTCATTTACTAAATTGAATAACCCTAGCTAAAAATAAAAATAGTTTTTTTAGTATATATACGCTAGACAATTGGATTGGTGGCTAATATTTTACTATGTCTACGGATACGGAACTAAAAAAGCATTGGGACGAAATAAAGCTATTTGATATACCTACCTACCTACACTGTGATATGCGATATTTACACCAATATATTATTTTTGTATTATATACAAAAATATTGATTCAAGATCTTACCATAATTCAATCTCATTAATTTTGTGAAAGTGATAACATATAATTATTTATAATACATAAAGTATAGCGGTAAATTAGTTAGTAAAAACAAGCAGAGATCTTCGTGAAAAAGTCTAAAATATATTAATAAGAAATTCGGTTCACTGAATATTCATACTGAATTTGATTATTAATAATGATAAAAATAGGAAAAATGGGTACATATGGGTACTTGTAACATCAGTGTACATTTTTTTACCAAACAAATTTAATTGTAATTAAGAATTCTATTTTCCGATATGCATTAAATATAACCGCGTAAATAACAGAAACTGTCGTTCTTTATGCTCTAAATAATAGAAATCCACAATGATAATGAAAACTATTAATAGGTACATTCTTTAGTTTTGTCATATTTCACGTTATTTTCACTGGTGAAAAATTAGGAAAACGTGCAAATTTTTAATCATTTCTTACCGTGAAGAACAAGCCAATTTCAATTTACCCATTTTTCAACTTTATACAGACTGTTTATCCGATTTTTTTAACTCAATTACATAAAAAACCTGACCAATAATTGGACTACTGCCTCTTTTCTCTTTATATTCAATCTAGTACAGTAAATCAATCGACAGATGACGTCACAGTTTCATCTCCCTCTTGGTGGCCAGTAATCATAAACTGTCAAAATGTCAAACATTACAAATAGCACAGCTTATTATTTAATCACAGGTTAACTAAACATGATATCAGAAATTCTTTACTCAGCGATACCTAAAACTGGTGTATAACAAATCTAGTACAAGAAATTTTGGCGGGGAAATATAGCATGGGGTTCTTTGTAATTCGGGTCAGGTTGGTTGCGGTAGCGACGGGCGAGCCAGACTGCGAAAAGCTGAAAACATAAATAGATTTCACACATTACTACGCATAAAAATCTTGAGAATCGATAACTACATAGCCGGAATACACGACGTTAAAATAAATAAACATGCGTTTGTCTTTTGGAAGACACAACAAAACAATAAGAATTTAAAACAAATGGCAATTAAAAATATAAATCGTCATCCATTTTCCTCAAAACTAATAAACATTAAACATCTTTAAGTATAAAGCCTTACTGTAACATGCATAAAAGAAACACTCTATATATACACTTTTTGTCTAAATTCTAACTGTACCTACAGTTCGTTGAATTCAATTGCGTTTTAAAGCCATATTATTAACCTTTAAAATGAGTAAAAGAAGTAAACCAATACAACCCGCCTAAAAGGCTAAAGCACTGTTTTAAAATTCTACTGTATTTAATTTAAATTATTTTTATCAAGTATATTGTAATAGTTTTATACATTCATTTCACCGTATTTTACATACCTAAAATACATGATCAAATATAGATATTATTATTCCTAGCGTTAAGCTAGGAATAATATATTATTTATAATATATATTTTAATAATAAAACTAATAAAACCAAGAAGCGGTCATGCATAGCATGCGTGTAAAGAATTGCAACACTTCATGCAACTAAATAATAATCAAACGTTAAAATCATGAAGCAAGCAAAGTGGTTCAATTTTACGATCTTATAAACTTACACATTCCTCCGTAACAATCCATATAATTAGCAACACTTCCGTGTCGATCTTTACTACAAGTGGTAACACAGTTACTTTTTAATCATAGCTACTAATTAGATATATTCAAAACACTATAACTTCGTGTATCACGAAATGTGTAGAAATTTTCAATGATTTCTAAGTATACTAAATTCCATAATAAATCGGGTTAATTGCCGTTCATACGAGATCTTATCTCGAAACTGAGGCTTTCCCAACTAATTTTTATTTTCCACTTTATCCCAAATAAAATAAAAAGCTTTTTTGACTTGCACCCATGAGAACCGTTAGGTTTTTTATAGAGGAGCGGGCAAACGGACAGTCGTTTCACCTGGTGGTAAGCGATAAGCGACGTCCATAGACACCCGCTACATCATTAACAGGTGCGTTACCGGCCTTTCAAGTATGAGTATGCTCTTTTATTTTTTATTTTGTATCACAATCATCCCGCAAACTGGTAATGGCTCGCTTGAATACTTTAAAAATATATTAGAAACTAATCTAAAGACATAAAAATTTCACGAAATTCATGTTTCATATTTCATACAACCTAAAGAATTTGCTTTGCAATGTGTTCAAATATTTGATATAAAAGAGTATGTGTAAGGTTAAGGGTGTGAGTATGTTAGTTTATTTACCGAAATTGTTTACTGATATTTTTATCACAATTTTTTTCTATTATTTATTATTACAGTACATTATTTCTTTATTTTTTGTAGATATATTAGGGTTCCGTAGCCAACTGGCAAAAAACGGAACCCTTATAGATTCGTCATGTCTGTCTGTCTGTCCGTCCATATGTCACAGCCACTTTCTTCCTAAACTATAAGAGCTATACTGTTGAAACTTGGTAAGTAGATGTATTCAGTGAACCGCATTAAGATTTTGACACAAAAGTAGAAAAAAAAAACAATAAATTTTGGGGGTCCCCATACTTAGAACTAAAATTAAAAAAAAAAATTTTCATCAAACCCATCCGTGTTATGGTATATCTATGGATAGGTCTTCAAAAATGATAGAAGAGGTTTCTAATATAACATTTTATTCTAAACTGAATAGTTTGCGCGAGAGACACTTCCAAAGTGGAAAAATGTGTCCCCCCCCCCCCTTCTTTAACTCCTAAAATAAGAGAATGATAAAACTAAAAAAATATATTATGATGTACATTACCATGCAAACTTCCACCGAAAATTGGTTTGAACAAGATCTAGTAAGTAGTTTTTTTTTATACGTCGTAAATCGTAAACCGCAATTTACCTTTCATGCAATCAACTCAAATATATAAAAAAAACATTTAATTCCATAAACCTAAACCTTAATTTTTGGTAAAGTGTCTAATTTTGTATATTATGTAATGGTACCCTTTGTGCGCGAGTCCGACTAGCACTTGGCCAGGTTTTTTTTTCATAACAATTATTTTCCTTGTTAATTTGTTTAAACATTGTGTAGTATATTTTTTAAGCTTCACATATAAACAGCAGTAAAATTAGGCAGAGAGCGCTTAAAAAGAATATAAATATGAGAGTGCAAGCATGCAACATCTATAGGTGTTAGTAAAAGTAATGTTAGTCAAGACCAGTCCACCTTAAGCCATTAGTTCCTCAGATCATTCACAGAAATGCACTAGGGTTAGCGCGGGGGTCCTTTTGGTTCCTATATCGTACGGTCAACCACACACCCAAAAACTGTAAAACAATCAGTCATTAGTCACAATAGATGCAACACATGATTGTACCACAAACGATTAATACATAAAATTAATTGCGGAAACTATTTTTTTTTTTTAAGGATATTTTTATATCGCTGACATGCTTTTTATGTTGTTTCCAGGCTTTCTTGCCGGTATTGTGAATTAATGTATGTGCGTTGTCATGTCTATCAAATGAACAAAATGGCTATTTACAAATATGTAGCAATGTCTTTTCATTTTTACCAAACACTTAAATTACCTATTTATCAGAAAACACGAAGAAAAATTATATGCATAGGTTTAGTCAATTTTTAAGTAAATTAAATTAAGTTAAAGATATAGTTAGTGACAGACACATATTGTTATAACAAAAATAAACTAACCCTCCATAAACCAATTTAGCAATTACTTAATAATCAAACATAAATCAATAAATATAGTCACAATTATTTATGTTATATCTGTTGCCCGCGAACATCGACTGATCGATCATTAGACTGGCGAGATTAAAACTTCAAACAATAAAGTTCTTCAACCTAATTATATTAGTATATAATATGTAAACCATTTTTTTCCGCCAGGAAATACTCTTAGGCATCCCGCAGGGGAGGGGGGACTCCTCAAGCGGGTATGTGGAGCTCGCTGTGCCCGAAAGATGGTACAGTGGACGCAACTCTACCCACTAAAACCCGGCGTTCTCCTAGTCGTGCTGGCCCGGTGCGGGAACTATGCCATGGTCTGCATCGGCGATGGTGTGCCTGGAGGCAGCGGGTGGCGTCCCCTCCTCCTACTCTGCTTAAGGCACCCTGAACACTTAAGGGTGCCTTATAGCCTAGTCTACCTTCCTCCTTTTGCGGCATCACGACCTCGCAGAAGGAGAGGACCGCCTCCCATACCCTCTCACTGGCGATCATCACGCAGATGACCGCAGGGAGTGAAAGGTCGACGCCGACCTCAGCGACGAGGTCCGCTATTTGGGACGCCCACGCAGAGCACTCCGTCAGGGTGTGGTCAGCAGTGTCCTCGTCACTGCTACAGCGATGACACCCTGGCAAGTTCTCCGAGCCTGCCACCTTGAACAGATACCTCCCCAAAGCATCCGTGCCCCGTCAGGATCTGCGCAGGGTGGAATGTGATTGCGCCATGACGTTGGTCAACCCACTGCTCCAGGATTGGACCGACGGCCGAGTATATATAAACCAGGCTTAAGACACCTTAAGCCGTACCAACCTTTGGATATTCTAAGCAAAGTAAGGTAACTATAACTATGTGAATGAAATTTTAGTAAGTTATTTTTCATCATATTATATTCTAACGAACTGGGATAGGAAAATACGATTAGTAAAAATTCTCCGATAGATTTTCATTCCAAAAAGTGTCCATTTTGGTTTTTTTTTTTGCTCATTATTTCTACTATATTTGTGTTATTGAAATATTCAGTGCGTAGTTTATTTTATCTGACTTATTTTATACTTTCGGGCTTATGCCGCATACGCCTTTGTGTTATTAGCGGCGCCAATGTCTTTCGTCTCCTTTTTTGAGCACGGAAGTATGTGAAATGAGAGGAGCGAGCGTGAAAATTATTTTCGGGTGCCTCGTCTTAATTAAAGATCAGTTCCATAACATGATAAGCCAAAACGAAAAGTGAAAAGTTTTTATCGTGTAGAATATCAAAAGTAGTCAATTATAAGAAGAGAGTAATTGCGACTAGTAATAATTACTAACTTTCTAAGAACTATTACTACTTAT
Source organism: Helleia helle (assembly GCA_963853865.1). NCBI lineage: Eukaryota > Metazoa > Arthropoda > Insecta > Lepidoptera > Lycaenidae > Helleia > Helleia helle. Next base: position 9,351,459 of record OY971418.1, on the reverse strand, counting down.
TTTAATTATTATATGAATATTTAAAGCTAAGTATGAAAGATTTCAATAGAGCGCAATTATATAGATCTGTTATCGAAGTATTACTTTGATAACATGACACAATACAATTTATTTGTTGAATTACGACTTCTATGTAACAAAACATAGTTTAATATTAAATTTGTTATCTTTCTGTTATTCTGCTGATAAGGCAATGACAGCAGCTTTATCAAAACAAATATAGAAATCATCCCAAGGTTCCTCTCAATATAATAACATACCTCAGTGAAACTGAAGAACAATCCAATACCACCACACAGTTTGAAGGCATAATCAATTGTCTCTTTGAGTTTATCCATACATGGTGGGCATTGGCAACTAGAAGTGACATCCATGTTGTCACAGCAAATTTTCTGAAAATTGAGAAAAAAATGAATGCTACAGAAATAATCAATCAACAAAAATAGGAAATTCACATCTTGTTATGCTACAAAACACACAATTGTTTTGCCAACAAAAAATGAAGTGGCAATTTTCAGGGTTTTGTACCCAAAGAATAGAACCCTAATGCACATCTTATGAACCATATTGCCACTGTAACAACTGATAATATAAATAACATAAAACTAAAAAGTTGCAGCATATTTTTTAGCTTTATTTTAAATGTAACAAAATCTGTCTTGTGACTGGGGCCCCATCTATGTGTATCTCATAAAAATACTTACATCTACATAAGCACATGACGGATAGTCAGCAGTGGTGTTAAAAGGTACAGATCTATTTTGGAAACTGCAGCACCCAAATTTTTCCTGTACCTGTTCTTTCATATCCATATTCACATTATTCCATCCCTAGAAAAGAAAAGTTCTAAAATAATATAAGTCACATAAAATAAAAATCACAGTAAAAATAAATTAAAACAATTGGTCTGTGCACTTTATAGTATTTCATGTAAAGCTGTGGGTTACTTTCCACCAAAAAAAAAGCAAACACAGTTGGACCTTACAAGTCTATGTAGAATTCTATGATCCACTTAACATCATTAAGCATTTAATTTTTCTCCCCGATATAAAATAATGAAACCTTATTTCCCTTGACATTGAAAGTTGTACCTTCCATATTTACTACTACTCTATTTACTCCAACAGATACTATTATCATTTTCTATTATTGTGCATTGATAGCTTACTAATAGATTATGTATTTTACAACTAAAAACTTAACAATAAAACTTTTTTATTCTTAATTGCATTTGGAATAAACAACCAGAACTAAGTTATATTGCATGTGTAAAAAACAGAGATTTGTAATTATAGTTAATGTGAAGTACAAAAAGTGAAAGGTGCCGGAGAACATGAAAAATGTTACATCAGAGCTCACATTGTACATTTGCACTGTGCCAAGGTGAATGTAATATCATAGATCATTTAATTTAGCAATTGAATTTAGATGAAATTCCCCACAGATTGGATATGTAAAGTATTATATGATTATAAAAAAGAAGTAAAAAAAATACCTAAGAATAAACTTATGAAAGAATGTGTATGTAACATAACAAATTGTTAAGAAGATCTATCATATGTTTTTAAAAATGTGCCATACATAGGAAAACAACATCAAAAAGTTTTATCATTTAAGTTCAATATTTGATTCATTCCAAAGTTGGGTAGCATTTAATAAAATAAAAGATAGAAAAAGTCACCTGTTGAGCTAGCATTTCTTGCTGATCAGAATTGACTGCAAGACAGGCGCATGCAACAGAAAATTGAACTAAAAACAAAAGGAATAAGATCACCATGTACTGATAAATGAGTTAAGTTAATTATATAAATGTTTAATATTGGTACATTTGTTTTAGATTAACACAATAAAAATAGAATACTCCTAGTTACAAACCCTAATGTTTTGACTATATTATGTATTAGCTGTAAATAACTAACAATTTGTGAATAAATAAAACAACCTGTACAGAACAGGGGATATTAAAGTAGTTTTAATGTATTTTCAAATATCTGTTTTCTTCCTTAATGACTATATCAAGGAGTGACTTATCAAGTGGCTCTTTATTACAATAATTATTATTTTATAACTTTATAACTTATAAATCTCATTAAATAACTAAACACTTACATATTGTTTGAATTAATAAAATACTTGCTACTTTATTTCATGTTACATGTTTACTTAGAAATTTAAAGTGAATGAAATACTTTGAAAAAGGATACAAAAAATAACATCACTTGATGATGTTTCACAGCTCCAGCTAGCCCCAGCAAGGATATTAGAATAAGGAAAACACCACATGCCAGTATACCGCCGACAATAGGCAGGTTGGTGCCCACTGATGATGTTTGTGCATACACGGCCACAGATATTAGAATAGAGGCCACAACCTTTTAGAAAAATACAGCATTAGTCATAAATTATTATAAACATAATATTTAATTAAAAAATATATTAACTTACGACATAGAGAACATTGAGTGTTATTAAAGCGTTCTTAGAACAGGTAAAGCCTCCACACATCTTGCAACAAACCGTCAAAAAATCTTCACAAGAATTTATAATACTTTGTCTTGATGTTATATGCAGCGAAGAACAAAAGAAATGCTATGCTGATGCTATGAAATTGGTCTTTCATTTACTATACACTGCAAGATATAATTTTGCGTTGTATCGTAGTAAATTATTTTGATTTACTTCGTGTTATTGTTATTCAATTACACTTTGACTAAATTCAATGGGATATACCATAAAAAATTCAATAACCAGACAGCTGTATAATTGCTGCATCCACAAACCAAACTTTAGAGTTTAGTCTGCAGACTGCAGCTTGTCATTTGTCAACTGTCATTTGTGACTTTCACAGTACTTTTTAACGGACTGCACTTAGTGCATTGCCAATGAAAAATTAAAAATACATTAGTCTGTAATATGGAGAAACAACGGTAAACCCTAAGGAGCGCGGCTTCGCCCCTCTTATCCCCATCAATCAACTGATTACTTCCCATTCCACCCACCCAAAACATTCCACCATATAACATATTCACCAACCAAACACATTATATTATACAGATTAAACTGTTAAAACAAACACTATAGAAAACCGACAGAAAAATCCCACTATAGAAAACCATAAATATAATATGGTATATTTTTAATAATTCCCTCCGGTGGGAGGGAAGCGCTGTGTCGCGCTCCCAGCTGCATGGGTACCATCATCTTGCTTGTTACTCTGGTGAAACAGCTTTGCTGTGTTTCGAAGAGAAGGGCAAGACAGGCCTGGCTACCAGTATGTGGCAAGAGCTTTAATTATCTGTGAGTTCTTATATGAATCTAAATATGAGAATTGTATTTCACCATATACAAGATAGTACCAATGATATTGTAATAAACCTATATAGGGAAACGCTGTGCCACACTCCCGGCTGCATGGGAACCACCATCTTGCTTGTTTCTCCCGTGAACCAGCTTTGCTGTGTTTCGGGGAGAAGGGCAAGAAAGGCCTGGGCTCATCCCTGGTAAACTAGTTTAAGTCCATAGGCGAAGTCGACCACTTACCATCAGGTGGCACGTTTGCCAGTTTGCCTATCCAACTAACATTTAAAAAACTACAGGCTACAGCCATATTATACCTGTAGTGCAAAAGGGACAACAAATGATATAACCAGTAGGTGGCAAGAGCTTTTATTATCTGGGAGTTCTTATAAGAATCTATGAGATGATATGAGAATTGTATTTCACCATATACAAGATATTGTAATAAACCTATGGTGGATAGTGTTTTCTAATCTATACACATAAATAAAATGAAGTGTCCATTTGTGATATTAAAATAACCGCTTTTTATTAAATGCATAATATGGAAGTATACACGGTACATATTATACCAAAATAGCGTTTTTTACCATTTTTGTATGTCTGTTTGTTCCGGCTTACCTCTGAAACTCCGCGTACTAGCTTTTAAGGAAATAGCTTGAACATTCCATACAAAGACTTCAAAAACACAATGCTATGTGCTACACCTGATAGCTTTGTGACCAGGGGAAGTAACTTTCACTTCCTGGTTTTTTTCACCTGGTTTACCCCAAAATTCATACAGAAGTACACAGTAGTGTTATCAATGAATTTTTACTAAATAAAAAATAAAGAGTAATATTATTTTTCATTAACAATAAATGTTCTTACACAGTAATTTCATATACATATCTATTACCTACATAATTAAAATTATTCGTTCTGTATTTCTTCTATGTTGTTCAACTTTTCTTCAAAAAACTTTTTTCTATGGACTAAAGCCACATGAGGTTGCCTTAGACCATAATTTTCATTTCCTAATTTTGAATACTTTCTCTCTCCTTCTCTTCCCATCAATTCTCTTAAAGCTTGATTTCTTAGTAGTATTTTTTCATAAAACTCAACACCACTGCTTATATATTCAGGACCTAATTCTGCAAGTTTCTTATCAACTTCCACTTCATAATGTATTTGTGTCATATCTTTCATTAAAAAATATGTACCAATGCCAAAGAGAGATACTATAGTGTATAAAACCATCCTTACTGCTGTAGGTGCTGCATATAAATTGAGTTTTCTGTTGATAATATGAGACATATTATAGACAGCAAACAAGCTAATAAATGGGTATGTTGATTCAAACATGACTTTATTATTTTGAGTCATTAATATCTCTCGGCATATTGCAAACTCCTGAGCCCTTTCCGATAATAATAAAGCTTTACCAAGTTTTTCACCTGTTTCTGTTGAAAAATCCACTGGCTTTTGATTGACCTGCAAACAATTGTTCATAGACATTAAAGAAGAAAACAATAATAAGCTGTACTTTAGACATATCAATATACCTCTATATTTAATTCCTTGGCATCATCTAAATTTTTAAATCGAAAATTGCATGGTATGCCAACCAGAGATCCATATTTTGAACTTGTGCTCCCTAAAATGCAATGATATTAATTTTTAATCATTAAATACTTCAAATATTACATTATAAAATTTTATAGAATTAATGTGGCAAATTGTATCAGCAAAAAGTCTTATGATACAGAATATATAATATATGTACTTTATACAGGTCAAGGGACCTATTTCAATACCTCTTACTTTCATTGAAAAATATTGATTATTCTTCCATTTGCTCCGTTCACAAAGTATGTACTAATACAAAAGTATAATCTATGTAAAAACTATGCCACTAAATCTATACTAATATTATAAAGCTAAAGAGTTTGTTTGTTTGAACGCACTAATCTCAGAAACTACTGGTCCGATTTAAAAAATTATTTCAGTGTTTGATAGCCCATTTATCGAGGAAGACTATTAGGCTATATAGCATCACGCTGTGACTAACAATAATTAAGTAAAGTAAGTAAACGCGGGCGAAGCTGCGGAACAGCTAGTAATGAAATATACAAGTAAACAAATTTTACTGAACTTACCAGCATGAAATAAATCAAATCCAAAGACACTAAATGGTTTGATTATCTTTCTATGTGTATCCGAGACTTGTAGCAGATCGAGGCATTTTTCATAGCGATCATAAAGTTCTTTGGGTAACTCTACTGGTGTGCCATTTCTGTAGTTAAAAAATATTGTGATAATATAACTAAATAAAAAGATAAAAAATATTAATGTTATAGTAGTTATTTTTTATGTTCTACTTACTTATAATAATGTACGAAATTTTTATATTTTTCAATAAAAAAAGTATGAGGAACAAATCTTACAGCTGTTAAGGTTAGGCTGGTGCCAGTTATTACAGCAAATGAGAATCTTCGCCCTTGTTCTGTTAAAAACCAATTAATTGGCTTCCTAGTGGCCATTATCTAATAAATACTGTAAAAGTAACAATTATCAATTGATAAAATAATGAATTGAAGTATGTATCAATGTTCAAAAAATATTGGACGAATCAGCTATCACTTATCAGCTGTTTTCATTCTTCTCCATCTTTTTTTTTGCTACTGTATAAAAGTGCTTACTGGAAAGAAGATACACTTTTACTCAAAACATATAAACTAAAAATCTCTACGCTCGACAACATAATAATTTTCTCGCGGAAACCATTTTTACAAAAATATCGGTTGTCTGTAAAGTCGGTTTACTGACGATAGTTGAACGTCACAACGTCATAAGAAAACAGAACGCCTCAGAGCGAGATAACGCCGCATGCTTATGCGGCGTAAAAACATGACGTATGCGATGAAGTCATCGCATACGTCATGTTTTTCGTTCTTGCAGCCGGCTCCATCGAATTATAAGACGTTGTCACGTCAAAAGAAAAATCAACCTGATATCTGTAAAGACTGTAAAAGCGTAAAATCCGTGTAAAATCGGTTTACGGGACGTTTACGGGCGATAATTTTACGTAATAACGTCATAAGTCATAACGTCGTCACAGAGCAAATAAATGTAGTGTTTATATACTCTTTGAACGTCGTCAAACTTCGTACCTGTCTATTCGTTGTCTATCACTTGTTTCCGTAGACAGCTTGTTTCAGTTGTTTCCATAGAGTAGTATATGTATAAAGGAGTTGTTTCCCACAATCGCGTGCACGCTCAGCTCATCCGGCGTTCATCAAATAGTATGAAGTTAAATTACGTCAAAAGAAATATTTTATTTAACGTAACGTATGATACTCCTTTTAACTTGATCTACATAATTATTACAAAATATAATAATTATCGTCACTTAAAATAACTAGGATTTTTGTTTGTCGTAATTAAAATGATTCGCATCGGTTCGCTTTGTGCGAATAATGAAGAAAAATGCTGTTAATAAATCATTATAAACTTTGTTATAATAATATTTTAAATATATGTAATTATATGATATTATACAGGCTGATTTTTTGAAGAACGGACATATTCAAGTAGCGTATAGAGCTAAAGATCCTGATTCCAAAAATATATCACAAGTGGGGTCTTATTTTTTTTCAAAATTATCCTTCACACTTGAATTAAAGTAAACACAGTATTATGAAATAGGTAAGATACGATGCATCAAATACGCCGAACCACAAAATAAAGTGGCCGAACGTTCTACCGCGAGCCATACCTAAGGCCCCGTTCGCACGAGCGTTTTAAAAGTGTCGCGGTAAAACCCGACTTTGGAGTTTGGTATGCTCAATTCGATTTAACGCCAAACACAAGGTCGAAAATCCAACAGCACTTGACAAAAATGCGCCTCACTTTAAAAACGCTTTCGTGTGAACAGATACATGGTTATCCATTTGTCCCATTCAAACTCTTTTTTAACGGTCGGTCAAAAAACGCTCGTGCGCACGGGGCCTAAGAAACACGGCGCGATGGCCGGTGACCGGTGTCGACTGTCGGCTTTTCACAAAGAAAGGCCAGTGCGATACGTGTCATTGTCCGGAGCGTATGTTTTGTTTGTGTCAACCGCGTGTCGCGTATAATACGTAATTACTAATTACGTATTAAATCATGTCGAATGAATTTTCAAATGGAGAATATTGGGAGATGGTAAGAGCTTATGCTTTATCTGGTGACAGTGTACGTTGTGCGATAGACTTGTACCGCGAAAGGTTTCCGAATCGTCGCGTACCTTGTGTCAAATGTGGTGAATGATATGTTGGATGACGTGCCTCTCATCTATCACCGTAACCTCTACTACCAAGTACCAGCACGACGGTGCTCCCGCGCATTACCAGCTTCGTGTTCGTGAGTATCACAATTGGCAGTTTGGCGAGAGGTGGATAGGTCGTGGAGGTCCCGTGTCTTGGCCGGCTCGTTCGCCTGATTTAACACCCTTAGACTTTTATCTGTGGGGCGAGATCAAACGCCTAGTCTATATGTCAGAGAACGCAGATAGGGAAGAATTAAAAACACGGATAACAACAGCGTTTGAGACTGTGAAAAGTGATCCATTTGTACTAAACCGTGTCAAAGACAATATGCGCAAACGTACCGAACTATGTGTTGACCGGGGAGGTACTAATTTACTTAGATTAATTTAGTAGTTATGTAGGTTGTGTAAATATCTTATTTTCAATTGTTGTAAATAGTATGATTCCATTTTTTTAATGCGCCAGAAGTACATAGGTGCTACAGTTTCTTTTATCTAACGTCATGTGAATACATTAACCCCTTGGCTTTCGTTAAGCACGCGCGCAACCAGACATAATGAAAAATCAAATGTGTCTCAAATTCGTAATACAAAGGATTAACGATAAAGATAAATCAATTTAATTAAATTAACTTGTATCATTACTTTAGTACCTAGGTAGTTTTGCCTGTCCTAAGCCAGGATCAAAGTATGAAGGAAAAATGAGATCATATTTACTTTACATTACATACATTATTTATTTACCACTTATCATAGTTCATTCGATTATTTTATACCTACCAAGCTACCACCACACCGTCTGTCTAAATTTAGCGCGTAAAATGCACGTCATAATACAACAGGGTGACCATATTCTAAGGCCAACAATGCATTATTTACATTTGTCTATATTTTGTTATTTATTTGTTTTTTTTTGGTGTATATAATTTTCTTTGATTGGTGAAACCAAGTTCTATCACGTCCATGATTATGTCCGTTCTTCAAAAAATCAGGCTGTATAATAGTATAAAATATTATAAACTAATATTAATTTATACTTTATTTTTATACTTTATAATATTTTGTGGTTGATATTTTTCAAACTAATTTCATAAAATATATGACGGTATATTATAAGTCTATGATAATATCTATGGACGCTATTTACACCACGTCAATCTGGTCCCGTGGTAAGTTCTCGAAGAACTTGTGTTAACGGTACCAGACAACGGAAATATATTTAATACTTTTATACTATACATATATTTAAGATATTTTATTATATAATATAATACACATATTTAATACACATCCATGACCCAGGAAGACAGGAAACTTTTTTGTTCCCTGGCGGGATTCGAACCCGCTACCTTCGGCTTGAGCGCCAACGCCAACTAACCATTGAGCCCGTTGTATTCTCTGTCTACAATTGAACCATAGAGGTCGTCGATTATAAAAAATATATAATCCCGTGACCATGGTTGCTGTAAAGTATCCGAAACGTCGGGCTTGTAAAAATCTTAATAAACCGCGATAAAATCCGTAAAAAAGTGTTTCATTATAAAAATATATAATTTAAAAAGTCACTGTCATATCACAAATCATAGCGTAGACCGTAGACCGTAGACAGAGAATATATTCTCTGTCTACGCCGTAGACAGAATACTATTACCTATTACTAGTATTCTCTGTCTACGGCGTAGACAGAGAACATAGACATAATATAGAAGGACTAGGCATACCTACGAAAAAAGGTGTATACCTACAACTCAAATCGGCACTTAACATGGCTACCATTGCTAGGGTTTTGACAGCAAAACCACAAACTTTATAGAGAATACTTTATTACTATGAAAAGGGCACTCAAGATGGCGGATCAAGCAGTCACTTACAGCTGTTACTTTAAAGAATGGGGCATCTCCTCTTATTTCCTAACTTCATGTTACAAATTGACGGCTACATGCCGCAGCCCGATTTCGCGTCAGTGTGACCACTTTTAGTAGATTTCTACTTTTTTGGTAGATTTAAGGCAACGAAAACGATGTTGTAGTAGTCGAATAATTTAATAATAATTTTAGTAGAAAATCAGTATTTTAGAACATTCTGAAAAATGGTATCCTGTATCCAGGCCAAAAAACCACTATACCCAGATCCAGGGGATTTCCCGTAACGTGTTACTGAATATGGTGCTCTACCGGTCTCTTTTCAGCATACGTTACGAAAACACTAGAGCCTATCTCTGTCATTCGGATCAGTATGGGCATTCGTTTATATTATTTGTTTTGAACTTGTTGCGAGTGGTGTGAAAATTCGATTTTTTAAATCAAAACAAAAGAGAAGTTAAATTCAAATCATGAAAAGAAAAAACGAACAGCACTGCTGTGATGAAGGGGGTAAAAATCTATTATTTTCAGAGTGACTGCGTAAATATCGCGACCAGTGACCACAACTTCAGCGCTTTTTGCAAACCCTATAACATACGGGTGGGTCGTTTCGTGATTTTGCCGTATCAAAACGAAACTATCTATCGCAGCGCGATAACGGTTTCTGAAACTATTTATTTTGGAAACTATCTATTACAGAATAGCGGCTTTGGCTAGCTGTTTTGATACCTGCCTAGTGCTAATTTTCGTGCAACACGGTTTTTGGGCCATTTCTATTATTATTTATTTATATTTACAGATCGAGTTAAAATTTTGTCGTAATATTTTTTTTTAAATTATTATATATAAAATAAATTAATTATTACTACTCTTTTGTATTGCAAACATATTTATTTCTTTATGTACACAGACAAGTATTAGGTACATAGGTATATTATTTATCTTGAATGGTAGATGTGGCTGAAGGGATCACCTTCAAACTCAGACACAACAAATCAGAAAAACTATTTATTTGAATATCAACATTTAGAATTTATATTTGATTAAATATGATCATTATAAAATTTATAGAGAATACAAAAATTATATCAGAAAACTAGACATGTTACTTCTTCAATTGATTTTGACGGAATTATAAAATATTACACAATCCATCTTTTATATCTAAAAACTGACATTCCAAATTTAAAGTAATTCAAAATATAATACATACTTAAAAACCAAACAGATCGTAGTTGACATCAAAAGAGTTTGTATAATCTGAGATTACCAATCAACAATTTACACGAAGCATTTATAATCCAACATTACCTACACGTAATATTATATTTACACAAGTAGTCTCAATTTACACTACTGACTTCTAAGAGTAATTATAATATATTTAAACTAATAAACTGTAGTAATTCAAATAAATTGTAAATGCTTGTAAACCTTGACCGCACCGAGTAACCCAATTTCATTTTACCAATAAATCCAATAATTGCATTTATTGTTAAAGAAACGGGTGTCAATATTTTTCAAATCATAGCTCATCTTTAGCACAAAATAAATATTACATAACTAATATTACATATTTACAATAAATATTTATTTTGTGTCTTGAGCGAGAGCGCACAGAAATGGCGCGGAACTGGGAAGTCAGTTTATAAGCGGATTCTCGCTCTTACGTATAGCACTATCTCTGTTGCGTTCGTATAAAGTTTTTAACAGAATTATAAAATATTACACAATCCATATTTTATATCTAAAACTGACATTCCAAAAGTAATTCAAAATATAATACATACTTAAAAACCAAACAGATCGTAGTTGACATCAAAAGAGTATGTATAATCTGAGATTACCAATCAACATTAAGTACTTCGGTTCGGTCGGTTATTCGGTATTTCTCGATACCGAAACGGCCACGGGCGAATAGCGATACCGTATTATGTGTGACGTCGCGCGCGTCGCACCAATAGATAGTTTTGCTCGATAAATAGTTTCTGAAACGTCAATAGATAGTTTTCGTTATTGCGCTGATAGATAGTTATTGAAACTGGTTATGGTTTGAAACGTCCATCTCTACTATAACACAAAATATTCCCTCGAATGGCTTCAATAAATATATATATATATATATATATACCAAACACCTAGAAAAATTAATTATTAATAGTAGTAGTTAGTAATTGTTCACTCGCGTCGGCTGTATTTGAGTGCGTGTACGGGGATACCCAGTTACAACTTTTTACTTTTAAAATAGGGAAAATGCATGCACAAATTGAGATCAAAGAAACGAATAGAATTGTATTGTTTTAATGTTAACGAAGACGAGAAATACCTAATTAAAATGCAGGATACTTAATAAAAAAAATAAGCGTCACTCGCACGATTTAGACGTAGTCCCGTGGTAAGTTCGAGAGAATTTGTGTTATGGAATAGATAACTGAAAGAAATTCATATAAATACATATCCATGACTCCGGTATTTACATTTATTTAACTATATCTCATACATAAAATTCTCCTGTGGCGGTGTTTATTGCCAAACTCCTCCGAAACGGCTGGACTGATTTTTATGAAATTTCGTGCGTATGAAAAATAGATGTTGGCCGATTCTCAGACCTACCCGATATGCACACAACTTTTTATCAAAATCCGTCTAGTCGTTTACTCGTGATTGAGTCAAAAACATCTAAATATCCCCATAAACTTTCTCGTTTATAATATTAGTAGAACAGGATTGTACAAATTGGCTGCCTTTGGTGGGATTTGAAACCGCGCGTGAACCACTGCGTAAAGTGACCAGTTCCGCTACACCAGACGGCCATGGCGCAGAGGTCTGGTGGTGAATAAAATAAAATATAGTTATGCTATGAATGGTTTATTCAAAAACCGGCTGTCTGTAAAGTCGGTTTACGGATGATAAGTTTATCGTGATAACATTATATAAAGAAGGAATGAAATGAAATCTACAATTTATTTGCACTCATTAATTCAAATATATTTATTACTTTAACGAACAGATTTATGGACATTCTACATAGATTACTCTTATGCTAAACAGTATTGACATATTAGTAATAATATAAAATTAAAAGTATCTATAATCCCGGAATATCACTGCTACTAACTGATAAACTGCTAACAGGTGAAAATCTGAAGGTGCAAGGTCAGGACTATACGGCGGATGCATTAACACCTCCCAGCCAAACTCTCCAACGATCGACAAGTACTGGATCTTTAGGAAATCTAAAAAAATGAATATTAATAATTAACGAATATCCTTAAAACATGTCCCTTGAATTATAAAAAATAATCTACGGCCCGTTATTTTGAGTTTCGGATATTCAATCCTACTGTTCCAAGTCACAATTTACTTTCATAGATTACTGACCATGGCTAATGCTTTTATAAAATATAAATATTCGTCCGAGTAATTGCTAAGGATTTCGAACCATTTAGAATCTACTGCATACCTTATTTAATCAAAATGGGACAAGCGCTATATTTATAAAAGGACACATACAGTATTTGGTCAGATTGGGAAAAAAATCGACCAAGTGCAAGTCAGACTAGTTTTTTATACTACAGACAGAGCCTAATATTCAAATTATAAGACTTATTAAAATTTATATAATATTTAACACAATCGACACAGGGAAATATAATACAATTATAATGGCAACACTGACAAAAACAACGGTCACGACGCTCTTATGAAAACTATATTTTGTTAAATTGAAAATAAGTGACTTGCACATATAGAAACAAAATACTTAGTGATGAAATGAAATCTTCTTATCCTTATTCTTTTTTTGTACATAGTTTTTGCAAGATTTCACAGTACAAAACCTCATAATAATTAAAAATCCGGGAGCAATAAATACGTCTGCACTCGATAGCGCGCTAAAGGCACTGGCAGCGGTTCGCTGCGAATACTATAAATTTATAGTATTTGAAACAGAGCCGTGCTAAGGTGTAGGACTAGCAATCTAGACGTATATATAATCAAAGGGTAGAATTTAGGTAGAATTTCACACAGAGTTTGGTAGATTCTCATACATTTTAGCAACATTATTGGTAGATTGTGTGATGATAAAGTGGTCACCCCGCTAGGGTAATATTGTTCTGTGGTGGTCACGCTGTTTCGCGTCATTAATTTGTAAATTGTAATTTGTAAACATTACACCAACATTACACATTACAGCTGTAGTAGACAGTAGTAGTTTTTCTGTTTTCTTTTAATTATTAACTGTAGCAGTGTTTTAAATGCATTCGTTTTGTGTATAAATTGTATGCAGAAAATATCAACAGTATACAAATTAACTAAAACCGTAATATGACGGAAGTTTTAAGCAAATTGAACTCATTTTGTCTCGACGAGCTTAATGATGAATGGGTACAAGCTGTATATTATTCAGAATTTTTAGAGTACGGAGATTTACCCGAAGAATATGATAGCCTGTTGGAATCAATTAGCCTTCCTTCAGTTTTTCGAGGTACCATGAAAGTGATAACCAATTGGTTGCACTCCAAAGGCGAAGAAGATGATACAAAATGCTGGACATTTTTATCTCGAAAATTCAATTACAAATCATTTCTTGCTTTATTAGGATATTACATAGACCTCGCTAACAAAAATATTCTTAATAAAGAACTACGGAACATGTCACTATTAGCATCCCGCATTTATTATAAGCTTCTCTCCATCCCTGGATATAAGGCGTATAACGTTTACCATTCACAATTGTTTGCGAATACTCTCACTTGTCTGACCTATCCTAAAAGTATGATTGATCATGAAGACAGTTATTACAACTCGTCAGAACTAATCCGAGAGGTCAATATGGTTATAGATCAACTTTGTGATTATGTTGATGATCTTAATTATATTATTACAAATCTCCAACTTAGCTCTAATGACATGAACTTTGAAGATATTCTGAGCAATTTTGTTGAAGTAACTGGAGGGACAATTGTGAGCAAATTAAATGTAGGTGAGTATGATAACACTATGAATAAAACTTCTTAACATAGTAGTAAAGAGTAAAGTTCATGAGAGGTAAAATCATGCTTAGAGCAAACTATATTGTATAAATAACCGTCTGTATATAGTGTTTTTACTAGGAATACAAAGTTTTTAATGATCTATATAAATAATAAAAAATATATACTTATGTGTATATCAATTACATTTACTTTACAATTCAAATTTGCAGATAAAGTGAAACTCACAAGGGTTAATAAAGTTATATATAAATTGATAAATTTACTGGTTTGTGATTCCAATGAAAAACCAAACCCTACAGGAATTCAGCTGCTGTTTAAGTCTATGCTACCAAAATTAATAGCTGCTTCTGTTGACTGCAGGCAAAATAATGTAAGTGAATAGGGTCATTTCGCCTTTTTGCGTCCACTTAGTGAAGTTGTCAAGTTTGAAGGAGAAAATAAAAATGTTTCAGCACTAGTTTTGAATGAAAAATCAGTTTAATGTAATAATTGTATAGTCTTTTTACGTTTAACTCAAAGTGTTGGTCAAAACATCTGGTTATTTTCTGTAAAAATTGAAAAAGACCAAAATTAGGCGATTTACCCAGTTTGTGTCCACAAAATCCAAATTGCGTCCACCCTTGGACCAATTCGCGTCCACCGATTTAAAAAAACGAATGTAGGAGAGATTTTTATGAATAATTGTAAAAAAAGATTGGATTTTAACAATTTCTTTATTCAAGAATATAGAAAAACCACCTTTGGACATATCAAGAAGCCATTGAACTACTTTTTTCACCATTTATTCCCAACGCTGGCTCCGGTCCCAGCTTCTTTGCTCTATCTGGTCCGCATATATTTATTTTGTCCTATATAGTAGTCTTGGGAATACCACACTAGTTGCATATTTTGTCTTTTGGATTTGTTCTTGTCACGAATATCATTTAACCCTTTTTTTAAATTTTCTTCTGCATATGATATATATTTTTAATTATTTTTAGTCTCCAAGTGACTCGTCTTAAACGAAAAAAAAAATTAAAAATGCAGCACATTTAAATTTTATTATTAATCGTAATAAGATCTTTACTACTATTATGATATTTACATTATTATTTGTATTACATTAAAAGATTGACGTAATTTGCTGCATAGTATCCACTATAGTTTGCGTTCAACTTCCAAGTGTAATTATCGACATCTGTATCTTTTTGTACAATCATAATAATGTGGACGCAAATGGCCATTATAATATACATAATAATAACGTTAAAATAAACATAAACCCAATATTTCTTTCATATTTCAGCACATAAAAATAAACAACCAACTAGAACATAGATAGACCAGGACGCAAAGTGGAATATTTATAAATTTGGTGTAGTAATTCGCGTCCACCATATTTTATCTGTTAACAATTAAAAAATCAAACAAATTCATGATTATTTTTATTTCTTGTTTTATTATTAAGGTCTAAGAATAGCTATGTATCTAAATTTCAGATGAAACAAGAAAAACTTACCGTGAAACGCGCTGCTGCTCCCTATTTTTTAACTATTATTTCACACTTCCGCTCTCTTTTTTTACACAACAGATACTAATATTTTTTTTTTTATTGGTAAATTGCACATAGGGATACTTTGCCTATGTGTAGCACACACACACATCTTATATATTGGAGTCTTGGCAGAAATGACTTTTAATTTTATTTTTGTGTTAATATACTTATTTTCAAGCTTTTTTCAAAGCATACCCGTCAAATGGACGCGAACTGGGTGATGGACGCGAACAGGCGAAATAACCCTATATTGATTATTATAGTATAGTCTATTTTTAATCAGAGTAGCCTTATTAAATAATAAGGCTACTCTGATTAAAAATAGACTATGATTTAATTTAGTTTTTTTTTAACCTTATAAATATATAATTTTTAAGTATAATGTTAGAATTTATAAACTGGTCAAGTAACTATAGCCAATATCAACACTATCCATGGAGACAAGTTAATAGGGAAAACATAGGCTCATTTGTGATTGGCCCGCTGTCTTTTGTTTCTGTCATTTGTATGGTATTACATAACAGAGACAGCACTATATTAGCTTATCTCCGTGGATTGAGTATAGTTATTTTATCTTTGTATATTTGTACTTTATTATTAAATCATATGTAGAAAAAAACAAATGTAGACTTTTTACATCAATTTAGTAATATTTTTAGTTTTTTGAGATTATCTTTTCACCATCATTGTTATTTGAATTTTATACTATTATCAATGGGATCATCATTATTATCATAGACATAATGTAAATGGTAATATATTTTAAATATTTCAGAACATTGTGAGATCATCCTATGTAACATATTGTGGGTCACTTCTCAGCAAGTATGGTGATACTGCGCTGCAAGGATACACAGTGCTTATACAACATTTATGTTACACTCCTGATGGTCTTGTAAGTTAATTCGTTTTTTGTACAACCAAATTTATATTGATTTTAGACAAATATTTTTGAACACATATTATGTTAACATGGTCCTAAAAAATGATTTTTGACGGAAACAGAAGTTTAGTTTGTCTTTTAAATGCAAAAAAAATGTATTTGATACAAAATCTTAGTAGATATCAAGCATTAATTATAATTAGACGTTTATTAAAAATGTATATTTGATTGTATTTCTCTGTTAACAGGAACGTGTAGAAGTCCGTAACGCCCGAATATCTCTTGTCATCAGTTTAATGAGTTTATTACCTCGAAAGTCTTACCGAAACACTGTAAAATGGCTGCTGAAACTGTCTACAACTCCTAAGGTGTCTCATAGACAGATTGCTATGGTAAATTACAATAATTTTCTTGTGTTTTTACGAACCCATTTTGGGTATAAGCCCAGTAAATAAATTTTGTTGGTACTTATTTATATGTTCCTATTTCCAGGTACAAAATGTTATTGTGAACAGCTGTTCTTAAATTCATTTAAAATTATAATTTAAATCTTAAAATATCATGTAATAATTTACAGGAATTACTAGCAAAGTTTCTGACTTCAGAGCCTGATGACGAGCAAATCACTGACAAATGCCCAACAGAAGAAAATGAAAGCAGTTAGTATCATTTATATTAAATTCTATAAAGTTTATGGAACATTTGATAAAATAAGGTCCTTTTGCAGGACCCGAGCAAGATGAATTGCAAGTTGAAAAAAATCTCAACGACCCTCAAAGCAATACACAAGAGAAATTAACTGAAGAGTCAGTGAACAATGAAGTGAGTGGGAAAAGAATTATATAAATTACATTGATGAAGGATTTTTTATTCATTTAAATAAACATTTAGTAATAGAAGAAGAAGTCGGCCGTCAGGAATACACGGGTAACATGTGTTAATATTAAAATTAACTAAAATGAATATATGAAAGCGCCATTCCGTTTGCCGTCACCGAATTCTAAACGGTTTCATTGCCAAGGCAGACCGATATACATATTTAATGTGTATATAACCAATATACACATCAAAATATACATTATTATTTAAGGGTGGGGACACCAGCGAGGCCATACGGGTGATCAGTCCTCATTAACGGGACCATTTCACCCAAAAAAAATATACATTATAAATCCCTATAAACAGGAAATAGACACTGTCACGGATTCGGTCCGCTCGCACGCGCACGCTGTGACGCACGGCGAACTGCTGCGCGCCGTGTACGAGCGGCTCAACGACGTGTCTGGCACGCTGCGAGCGCGCTCACTCACCATACTCGCGGACTGCCTTGATTCGCGACAACCGCATATGAAACAAGCACTGAAGGTATAGTTCATGTTATTTGTTTTGTCCTATTATGGAAGTGAAACTTCTTTGCGCGCATGAGGGTAAAAAAATTACGGATGAAACGTAACGAACGTGCAACGTTTTTGTCCAAGAAGAGGGACGAAGGAGATTATAAAATGTTAGTTGTATCGTAGTCTCGTTCGGCCGCCAATCGATGCGGACGTACTGCTGACAATTACTAAATAAAAGTAAACGTGTAGCGCGGCGCAAGCCGTCGCTCGTTATTATATCTCGTCATGAGTCAACAACTTGTGGCGAACGAATTGCTGGCGGTCCTGCAGCAGAAGCTGGACGTGATGGATGAACTATCCGCTGTTCAGATCTGCTCAACGAACTTCAGTGAAGACGGCAACGCCGCTGCCAATCTGCTGCTGTACGGGTGTGACCCAACAAGAGTGACCAGATGGTGTCCCGCCGGCATGACGGGACAAAGAAGAGCGTGCAGGACATCATCACGCTGCTGAAGGAGACCGACCCTGACGACGTCCCGACGTTTGTGGCAAAGGACTTGGGAAAACTCCCTCCTGTCACCTTCGACCATGTCGACGCCACGAGCCTGCTGAAGGACATTGTGCAGAAGAGGTTACATGAATCCCAGAATACTGTCGCTAATTTGCGCAATGAACTCACAGAGTTGCGTAAATCGGTAGTAGTAACTGGGTCACCAACTAACGCATCGAACGTCAATACGCGTCGTGGAGCTTGCCTCGATTTATCAAGCGTCAGCGGTTTTGTCTTCGCCGGCACCGAGGAATACTGAGTCTGCTGAGCATGCACTGTACACGCCCTGCGACCCCGCACCCGTCACTGCAGCTCCTTCTCGTACTGCTGCACGAAATTCCCGGCCAGCTGTCCCGCTGCCTGTGTCTACAGTACCTGCGAGGAATGAAAATCTCGCCAGGAGCACCGCTCCAGCCACGAAGCCCTTGCCTGAGAAGACATCGAAGCGGCCTGATGAAGAAGGTTTTATGACGGTGCATAGTAGGAAGTACCGGCAGAAGGCTAACAAGAACCGCTGTGGCACGGCTCACATGGAGCCTAACTGCATACGTGCTGCAGCACCGAACACCCCGGTGTATATCTCCCGCCTACATTACACCACTGAGGCGAAAGACATCGTGGAGTACGTGCGCCAAAAAACCAAGTACACAGCGAGAGTGTAGCTATTGGAGTCGCGCCGCAACGTCAATTTCAAGGCGTTCGTGGTGCGAGTGTCAACATGTTTTCTGCACCTCGTCATGCAGGAGGACTTCTGGCCACAGGGCTTGGTGTTCCGCCGCTTCCGCGGACAAGTGCCACCGCAACGCACTAAGACCTAAGTGCAAGTGAAGTGATACTAACATAGTTTTAAGTTGTATTTACTAACAATCTTGTTTTATAATTATGTATGTTTAGGTTAATTATTTATCTATGGGCCTATGCAGCCCGAAATAAAGGTTTATTATTATTATTATAAAAATAAAAATTAGTAAAGAAAAAAGAACTCGATGTCACATTGTGATTTAAACCTCACTAAAATATTTTTCTTTATAATATCTTATTAATATTTCCTAAACATTTGTGACATTAAATGATGTACCATATGATATATATTCTGTGTTTTCCAACTACAGCACTAACGCGCATTATGCGGCATAATGCTCAATTTTTATGTTCCATTTACAGCACCACTTGGCACAATCGAGCACTCTCAAATGTAGCGCTTTCGCGTGATGCAGTAGCAGAAAATTAACAAGTGTTTTTTTCTTTAAGTTGACATTTTATTATTATTATCGTTAGGTAGTCATTCTTGTTTATTGTTCGAAAAAATTAAAGTCATTCGTCTCGTCATTGGTTTTTGGAAATAATAAAAATATATTAAAATAGACTGTGTTAAAAATAAATATAAGTATGTATGAAGGTACATGACAGGTGGTTAGTGCACTCTGCTGGGGCACTTGAAAACTTTCACGTTCCAATTAAGCATTAGTACAATTCGGCATTGCGTGGCACTGGCTATTATGATCTGTAATTGGAAAACACATCACTTCATTCTAAAATAACCAAGTCTCATAATATGATTGAATTATAATTAGGAGTTGGAAGGAAGCGGGTCGGTGTCTCGGCTGGTGGCGGCTGCGGCGCGCTGCGTGTGCGACGAGCGTGCAGCCGTGCGTCGCGCCGCAGCCGCGCTCGTACAGCGACTGCTGACCGCCGGCTCGCGAACGACCGATCGTGATTATGCGGTAAGTTACATTAAACGTATCGGCATTAGAAACGTAGGTATGAATTTAGATTTAAAAGTATGCTTACCTAAAGTTTTACCTCAAGATTAAAATTCGCTGCAATCATTGGAAGATAGCATACTTTTTTTATGTCATTAGGGGGCAAACGAGCAGTCGGAGCCTCATGGCGGGCCACCGGAAACTCAAAAACCGCACGAAACGTGACAGCTTAGCTGTCAATAATAATAAATAAATGACATTTTATTGCACACCAAAAAACATAATATAATAAACAAATATTAAAACCTAGAAATAAGAGAACAAGAGGCGGTCTTATCGCTAAAGCGATCTCTTCCAGAAAAATGTAATATACATATATATACACATATACATGTTATACACACATATTTCAATGTACAGATATAATGTATTATATACCAAATGTATAAAGATGCAATATATAAAATAATTAATACCCGCCGGTGTTATGTGAGCGAGAGGTACCACCCCGGTCGTGCCGGCCCAGTTCGGCTCCAATGCAGCATGGCACTACCTCTTACTATTACTTACTATATTACTAACTTTTCTAATAAGTTGGAACTGCATATAAAAATTGAGCCTAGTGGGAACTGACCAAAAAAGTGTTTCTTTTTATGTAGCTGTTGGTTGGACTGTGTCGAGATGCAAGCATAATAGTGCGGGTAGCAGCCATCACCGCGCTAGGTGAGCTACTGTTGTGTGAACCGAGCGATGAATTGATCGACGCATTCCTCTCTGGACCTATGCATCAACTATCAGATCCAGAAGTAAAGGTAGCTGTTTAATTTTTAAATTATGTAAAAGATTATCATTTATTATTGAGTAGATATAATTATCAGATTATAAACTATATAACCCTAAAACCTCATATCGATTATGACCCTAAAACCTTATATCGATTTCACACATTTATATAGGCCTATTAAAATCTTACAAAAAAGAAAGATTTCTTTATTTCAGTATACAATTAGTTGTATTATTAATGGACATAAAATATACCTCGAAATTTTAGATTCAGGAGCAAGTAACAAACCTCGTGCAGCAGATGTTGTTGGATCGGTTACGGAAGTACGACTGTAACGCGACTGAGGATCCCCTGCCGTGGATGTTCCTGTCGGGGGTCATACGCCACAACATGCGGCGACACTTACAAAAGGCGTTCACCATGCTCGTCAAATCCTCTGATCACATTAAGTGAGTATATTTTATCTTCATGAGATTTTAAAATGCCATGGCTAATGTTTTCCTTATACTATATCCACCATGATTTTACTTTGTTTTGTGGAGTTCGATATTTTGAAATTGTCTCCGAATGTCTCGTTCACATTTTGTTCACAAACTATTGATTTTGAGGCAAGTTTTTGGTGTGGCAACATATTTAAACGTTGACAGTAAAATCGCCCCGTGATATCGCCAGGACGCGGTCATGCCACACTTCCGTTTTTTTTAACTAT
The DNA here is from genome assembly GCA_963853865.1 of Helleia helle. NCBI lineage: Eukaryota > Metazoa > Arthropoda > Insecta > Lepidoptera > Lycaenidae > Helleia > Helleia helle. The sequence continues at coordinate 9,329,515 of OY971418.1, read as the reverse complement.
GACTTCCAATTAATATATACGTTTAAGAGCTGTGGGCATTCCGTGATATTTTTGAAGTTATACTTCCTTATGTGCGTTAGAGAAAAACGATGAGCGTAAATTTTTACGATGCGTGCGCACATCGTCACGAAAAACCGACATCCTGAAGTTAGCTATAGTCAAAATTATTTTATATAACAGTTTTCACATAATGATAGTCGTCGGAAGAAGATATAGTTTTTAACTATACAATAAGCAAAAAAGTTACAGTGTAATGAAATTGTACTATGTATTTGTATAACTTCTAACGCGTGTACATAAGTACCCACACACTTTTTTTATGTTGAGTGGGTAAACCCCCGGCAAATACAGCTTATATAACGAAGCGTGTCCCCAGCCACCGCTTGGTGTCGCTGGCGAGCTCGCACGTGGGCGCGTGCGGGCCGGAGCGGGACCTGCAGTGTCTGGTGCTGCTGACCAGCGCGGCGCGACACGTGCCCTGCGACGACCTCGGCTTCGCGCTGCAGTACTACTACGGGCTGGAGGAGGATGAGAAGGTACGTCATTAGAAATGTTGGACATGTATGTGGGATGTGTAAATATTATGACAAAATGCATGGAAGGGAACGTAAGAGTGAGTGTAAAAGAAGTAAAGAATGTATGAAATGCGAGAATGATTGATATTGACGGACGAATGAACGGTGGGGGTCGAGGACTTGAGGTGACAGTGTGAAGACGATAAGACGTGTATTTTAGACTTTGTGGATTTTATTAATTTCTATCCCACATGTATATTATACTATACTACTATATATTACTAATAAGCGTGTCTCTGTAGAGCGGCACTCCGAACGGTTGGTTGGTTACGGACAACTGACGCTTAATGTGTATTAGTAATTCTACATCAAAAATGTGTGTCAGCATTCCCACTGCACTATGTTTAGGTACACTGGGATTATGTTGGATTATGTAGAACGAGTCATAAAGCAATGTTAAACAAAGCAATAATTAATAATCTGTAGTCTGCTTGTTAAGATAGTATGTAATTTTATTCTATAATTTTAGTAACTAATAATGTTAAATGTATTATCATCACCGCCCTGCCCTGCCGCTGGGTCTCTTCCTATAAACAGGAGGGTTTTGGACCAAAGTTCACATATGCGTTGATCTAATGCGGGGTGGTGAACTTCACACGCCCGTAAAATCTTAATCTCAACAGACATCCAGATTTCTCGCGTTTTTCCTTTCGGTGAGCAAATGATGTTGTCATGTTCAGGTGGACGAAGGAATTTAGAAAAGCGCAATTTAAATGCACCGGTCAGGTTCGAATCTAGACCTCTCACGTTAAGATAATACTTACATACGTGATGATGATCGTCAGGAGCGCGACAGCCGGTCGGCGGCGCTGGTGCTAGAGCTGCTGGGCACGTGGGCGGGCCACGCCGCGCCCGAGCGGTGCCGAGATCTGCGCGAGCGGCTGCTACGGCGTCTGGCGTCCGCGGCAGAGGACGGTGCGTACCATTTTGATTACAAATGCATTGTAATATATATATATATATATATATATATATATATATATATATATATATATATATGCAACGTATTGTTTGACGTGATTGATAAATTTTCCTCAAACAATACGTTAGGTATATGATATAGTTTGGGACTTTCCTCATAGAATACACATTTCCCCAAACTATACAAAATCTTAACGAAAAAGTCGTCAAACAATACGTTATATACAACCGCATATATATATATATATATATATGTGCAACGTATTGTTTGTTATTATAAATAAAATAAAAATAAAAGCCTTTTATTTCTTGCTTATTCCTAGTACAGTTTCAGTAATAATGTGCATGCAAACTTATTTACACTTTCAAATTTATTTAACTAACTTTAGTACATAATTAAAAACAAATCAGTGATAAAATTATGATTGTAATATATAACAACTATATATATAAACAACATACAATAACTTTGGCGGATTTTATTGCGGTTTATTGAAATTTTTACATACCCGACGTTTCGAAGACTAAGGTGTCAGATATCCTAACGCTACAAAGTTTTTCGAAAGTACCCTGTGATTCATCTATAATTTTATTAGTCCTATATACGCTGAAAGTTCTAAATGTGTCTTTAATCTGTGACAATTTATCCTTGGATATTGTTTTACGCAGATAACTATTTGTATAATGGGATCAGGTAAGAGCCAGCCATCTTCTCTATTGAAATATTGATTGAATTTTTTTTTAATGTTATAAGGAGGCAAACGGGCAGTCGGAGCCTCATGGCGACTACCGACGGTCATACACATCCGCACAACCAGAGGTTATGCAGATGCGTTGCCCTGCTTTTCCATAGGCCACCGGAAACTCACAAACGGCATTAAATGCGACAGCATATCTGTCACTTTAACGCCGGTGTTATGTGAGCGAGAGACAACCCCAGTCGTACCGGCCCAATGCAGCTGCAATGCAGCATGGCACTACTTACAATTATTTTTTATTATAATGAGAAAAATTCGCCTAAACATTAGAAAACAACATTGTCAAATGCGTAATTCTTGTATTACTTGTGCGCTCTGATGTAAGATGTTTCGGTGTAACTGATGATTTAAAAACAGTGCTAACATTTCAGGTTGTAGACCAGCCTGCGCTTCTTTGGCTGCCCAACTGGATCCCGATAATATCAACTGGGCAACGGAGTTGATGCAGATATGTAAGTATTTTTCCGTTCATTTGGGATAAATAATTGATTCTTTTTTATATAACATTACCCCGGCATACGCTGTACTATCCTAAGATGAAAATTGATTATTTTTGTGACCTAGGTACTTTGCCAAATTTCAAGGATTTTTTTTTAAATTATGATAAAATTTTATTTAGCAAATCAGTTTTTTCACAAAAATGCGATCAACGTGCTATCTATCTACCTTCTTCAATTGTATTTTCAAACCATCGAAGGTCCCACATTAAAATACTCACAAATTTTCTTCATAACCCAACTGCTTAAAAGCTGTTAGACGATAAACATACGAACAGAAGAATTTTATATATGATGCTTCGGCCGCACCTGCGTGTATCGTCCCGAAATAATGCGAGCCGAAGCTTCGCACGTTTGAACACTAAAAAATTAGCGCGTAAAAGCTGTGGTCACATTAACGGTTTCCATATTTTGCATGAACTATCGTGCAATAATCCAAGATGGCTGAAATCATTTTCAAACGACAACGATGACCGACGAGTTTCTTTAATTCTACATGTGTGCTAACTGTGATTCACATTTTTGGATCCCATATACTATATAGCACAATTTCATCGCTCCACTCCATTTTTACACAGCTACCCGCATGTGTCTAAACTGATCGAAAACAACGGCCAAAATGAACAACGCTAGTCTGACCACGCAGTGCCATATTATGTTAGCGCGCTAAAACCCGTTGATGTACTGCCACCCGCGCGATAACGCACACGCAGCCCGAATGTTCGCGACGATAGCCGATAATAGTCGGTCACATCTGCGAGTATCATGGCGCGAAGCTTTGTGACGATACACACAGGTGCGGCCGAAGCTTAAAGATATTTAAATATAATAATGTCCTAAAGCTGAGCGGCGCGCGTTGGCCGGTGGAGAGCTGGAGGAGTGGGTGCGCGCGGCCGACTTGTCGCTAGTGGCGCGCGCGCCACCCGACCCCGCCTTACTGCGACTATTCCTCGCGGCCTTAGCGTGTCCTCCGCCCGGTACGTACACACTCGTATTTGACATAAATTAAGGTGTAGACTACTACTCTTAGTGTATATTTGTAGTTTGTAACATTCGTGATTTGACAATGATACTGGTACTGGCGGTAATGATAATATTAAATTAGGTCCTTCCTTCCTTCCATGACTACGGTTGCTGTAAAGTATCCGAAACGTTGAGCCTGTAAAGATCTTAATAAACCGCGATAAAATCCGTAAAAATTGTTTCATTATAATAAGTAGTATATCGCTATCGCCTGTGACTGTTTAGTAATCGACGAATACTCAGATTACGATTTATAAAAATATTTTACGGTTAAATATAAGTGTAATCTTAATAAAATTTATGATTGCCAAATAATTTTATTACAACAAATTCGGATTGCCATCAGAAAACAATTTTATATGTGTGTTTGTGTAGAGTGGTGCGAGCGGCGGCGCGCTTTGTGCGTGGCGGGGGCGGGGCGCCTGTGCGTGCGGTCGCGGTCCACCGCTGCCGCGCTAGCCCCGCCCCTCGCGAGCTTGCTGTGCGACCAGGCCGCGCCGCTTGCCGCTAGACACAACGCGCTGCTGGCGCTAGCCGACGTCGCAACCAGGTGGGGTTGACTTGTTGCCTTTTTAATGATGCTGTTAAATATTTATGTTAAAATTTTAATTAGTATACGAAATAAGACTGTAGTCCAGAATAGTACTGAATTGACGAACTTTGTATATCAAATGAAAATCAAAGAAATTAATTCACTCAATATTTTTAAATAATTTTGTTTTACATAAACTATACAATATGTTAATATAATTGACGGTGTGTCCGGACGATTTTTTTAACTTTTATGTTAATCTAGTTTTGAGGTAACCCATAACATTATTGGATGTCTAAATGTTAGTTTTTTTTTAAATTTTTAAATAGTTGCAGGATTGTGGAAAACAGTTAAAACACTAATTTGCTAATTTTGCTACGTTTCGGCTTTATTTATTAAGCCTTCATCAGGCATCTTAAGCATAGTGTAAGCAGCTCAGTAAATTATTATCTATATTTATTTGTGCATTTAGGTCAGCGAGTAAGTTATGATAGACTTCGATTAACCTTTCACGATGAAGCCTCATCTCTCGCCGTTGTTTACAACTGGTTTAGTTTAAACGTGGTCGCACTGATCTCGTACATAAACGTATCCTGCCTCACGCGCAGGTACTCGTGTATCGTGGAGCCGCTGTTGCCTGCGGTGTGCGGTTGTCTGGACGCGGGCACAGCACCAGCTCTGCGCCGCGCGGCCGCTCGGGCCCTGACACGCCTCCTACTGGCCGGGTTCCTGCGCCTGCGCACGCCGCTCTACTACAGGTATCAACCGCCAAGATTTTTTATTTTTTTAATGTTAGTTGGATAGGCAAACTGGCAAACGTACCACCTGATGGTAAGTGGTCGACGTCGCCCATGAACATAAACTAGTTTACCTGGAAGGAGCCCAGGCAACTCATATTTATTTGTAGCCTATCCTGAGACATAAGATGTTAAGTCTCGGTGCCAGTAATTACACTGCCTGTCTTGCCCTTCTCTCCGAAGCACAGCAAAGCTGTTTCACGGGAGAAACAAGCAAGATGGTGGTACCCATGCAGCCGGGAGCGCGGCACAGCGCTTCCCTCCCACCGGTAATTTAAATTAACATAAATATTTTCACTAATAACACTATTTGATATGGAACTTAACATGTTTTTCATACGATAGTCTCGTGAAAAAAACATATATAAGTAATGTCCGGATATGAATAAAATATAAACATAGTGATTATTCCTTTTTATATACTTATTATATTAATTTTTGAATTTTAAATTTTATTGTTTTATGTTTTTTATTATGTGTGTTCACAATAAATTACGCTTTTTTACAATAAGTAATTTTGTTAACCCATTTAATTCATCTATTAAAAATTATTTTCAAATTTTTAGTTGGGTTTTCTATTAAAGCGTGTTTTTTTAGTTTTTTTTAACTATAATTTATTTTTTACTTTTTAGTGTCGATTTTTTTAAAAAGATTTTATAAATTTAAAGTACTCTACTAATAACAATCACTTTAGAAATGAGTGAGAGACTAAAAAAAACACAAGTGATGTAGGTAACTTGCGCGCCTTACGCCTTCCTAGCATGTGCTATCCTGATTATCCTGATCAGGATATTGGAATAATTTTATCAAATTATTGTATTGTCATCGGTCCTCGATAAATCTACAAAGTTTGAACAAAATCTGGTCGTTAGAAGTGGGTCAAAATCATGTTCAAAGATTCCATTACATACATAGATACATAGATACAACCCAAGCTAATAAAAGCGTGTTAAAAAAAAGTAAACGGTCAGACGTTACCTTACTACCTTACTTCGTCAATTCTTCTTGGCGGTTCCTTGCAACCTACCTTTATCATAAATGTGTTTTCGTATATACCACTGGTGTCCTTTAAATAGATATATAAATAAAGTATATTCATTCATTAAAAATTTTGGTTCTTATTCCTTTTAAATATAAAACAACATTAATTATTATTTTAAAGGTTTTGCGCTCTACTGGCGGACGAAGACCATGACGTCCGCGAGCCGGCGGAGTACTACGTCACCTGTTGTCTGACCGTCGACGCGATATACCACCACTTCGTTGATTGCATCATACACTACAATAAAGAAGATTCGGGTAATTAGATCCTTGAACAATGACTATTATAGTCGTTATAGGTATTTTCACGCAACTGGTATAAACGTTCTTTTGAAAATTGTTTCATTATATATTTATGATATGGTCATTATAGTAACAACGACACAGAATCTAAAACTCGAAAAATACACATTAACTTTAAGATAATTTGAGTAATTTACTGTATCAACATCGTCATTTGACGTGTAACAATCTAATTTAAAAATAGTTATTAGAATCAGGCGTTACTTTGCGGAAATCCATTATATAAGATATTAAATTATATTATATTAATTAGCAATTATCCCGCGAAACACGCAGTCTTTACAGCAAATGTGTGAGTGCACGCATATGCATGCATATAGCACCGCCCTCCTTTCCCACACTGCACACACAATCGTTAATCGCCACTTAACGATTACTAATCGTAGAGTCTACATCCTGAGGATGCCTCGGTGTCGGGGCGAAACGTGCGTAGATTGTTTGGTGGTGGTCTTTTACTGTGGTTGTGGTGCATGTGGGGGTGCGCATATGCAGTGTGGGAAAGGAGGGCGGTGCTATATGCATGCATATGCGTGCACTCACACATTTGCTGTAAAGATTGCGTGTTTCGCGGGATAATTGCTAATTAATATAATATAATTTAATATCTTATATAATTTTAAAAAAATTTTTGAAGTGAAAACTTCGTTTAACGTACCGCACAGATTTTTGTAGGCTGTGAGTGAGGCTAATCCGTCACGTTCGGAGGTGAGAGGCTCGATCGGGTGACATCGGGATCGCTGAGTGTGCCCGAGCTAGAAAGATACAGTCATCTGCTCTTCACAACTGAGTGCAGTGTCGCTGGGTTTTCACTTCTATCGGCAGTCCCTATGACTGGTTGGGTGTGTTTTTTTTTTTATAAAAAAAAATATTATTAAAATATCTTCATACGTGTGTTACGAAATTAGCAGTTTGAATCAGTTTTACTTTATAAAACAACAAGATAAAGAAACGTTATGAATGAAGTCCAAAATTCCGTATGGTTTGTTCGCAGAGCGTCTGTCGTACGACGCGCGGCAGCTGATCTACGATGTGATGCTGCAACGTCTGTCGGCGGTGCAGCGTCTCAACGTGCAGTGCCGGCTGGCGCGCGAGCTGCTGCACGCCGCCGATAGCGACGACGACCCGCCCCCGGCCCTGCGCGCTGCGCTGCTCGACGCCATCGCGCTGCTGTGCGGCCCGCGCATGCGCCTGCCAAGTACGTACACGTCCGTTATAGTTATACCAATTTAAGAAGTTTTAACGTTTCACGGCTTTACATCGTAGTAACATACAACACTTATTCCATTTGGGAGCTAAGGCCAAAGAAGAAGAACATACAACACGATCTCCGTGCCGTGATCCTTCATCTTACAGGTGCTCACCGGACACGGATGTTTCGGTGCTTACCTGTGTCGGGTGGCCAGGAGGGAGCCGACCTCAGCCTGCCACGAGTGTGGCGCTGTGGAGGACTCGGCCCAGCACACCCTTGTGGTGTGCTATAGATGGACCACACAGCGTCAAGACCTCGTGGCAGTGCTTGGAGGGGGCCTCTCGCTCTCGAGTGTGGTGCGCTGCATGCTCGAGAGTGATGAGGCCTGGCAGGCGGCGGTCACCTTCTCCGAAACCGTTACTTCGCAAAAGGAGGCTGCGGAGCGGCGCAGAGAGGACGATGCTACGTCCATCCCGCTCCGTCGACGTAAGACGGGAGTGCGAAGGAGGCACTACGCGCACCTCCTGCCTCTTGTCTAACGGGACTCGGGCTAAGGTTGGGTACCCGATAAAAAAGTTCCGGCGTCGGCGGGGGTGCTTCAGGTTGTCGGAGTTCCCCCATACTAGGATGAAGCCCAGTTAGCCCTTTAGAGGGAACCGGCCGGTTGCAGGGGGTGTCCTGTGTTAGTCAGAACCGGGATACTCAACTTCAAGCGGCTGAAGGGAACTCGTAGTGGTTTTAGTGCGGTATACCGGCGCTGGGATAGCGGGGAGCGCCGGGAGCCCCACATATCCCTGGGGACGACCCATCCACTGGTGAATGCGCAAAGCACTTCCACTGCGTCAACAAAAAAAAGGGATCGTTCGTCTTGGAGTTCAACGAAGGAGGCCTATGTTCAGCAGTGGACGGATAAAGGCTGATGATGATGATGAACATATAAGCGTCAAAATAAAGTTTTACACAAATCAAACTTCCATAAACTAATTTAATATACGTTTATTGATTCGAAACATCTATTGGCGCGCCTTGGCAGTTAAATCGACTCAAATGCCGTGACGGTGACCGGCTTGACATCCCATCCTCAAAGAAAGCCCCATAAAATCCGTTGGCTAATTACCACCGTAGCATCTATCTTAGAACAAACTGAAATCACGCACGTTTTATTTTCTAAGCAGTTTTTTGGTCACATCACCAAAATTGTAAATAACGACAAGCTAAATGTATTTGCTATGAATGTTAACGACCGAACGTATAAAGACTCGATTTCCCTTGCAATCAACCAATGATTTTTTTTCTTAGAAAAACCTGAAAAGGCAACCGATGCAGCCGACATTGACGACTTGCAAGAACGAGTTACCACCAACATTGTGTCACACGTGAGTAATTGTTATGTACATATGTATGTTATGTATGTCGACCGCCTGAGAATTATTAATACAACAAAAGGGCATCCCCTAAATTCTTTTCGCGTTTTCCTTAACTTTAGAATGTTCACATTTCAATTTTCTTTTTATTATTTTTTTATCCTTTTTTGACACGTAAGTATAACACGTTTAGTACCAACAAAATAAATACATTTTGAATCTATGTGATGTATAGAAAATGAAACGGACGGTGGCTGAAGTACTGGTGCCGGCGGTGTTGCGTTTGTACGCGCGCACGCGGGCGGAGGGCGGGCAGCTCGCCACTTACCTCGTGCGCATCGCCACGGACTTGCTCAACGACTATCGCCAGGAGGCGAGTATTATATATTATATATTGTATAGTTTTTATAAAATGACGACCTCCGTGGCGCAATGGTTAGCGCGTTGGCTCTCAAGCCGGAGGTTGCAGGTTTGAATCCCGCCAGGGAACAAAAATATTTTCTGTGTTCCTGGGTCATGGATGTGTATTATATAATAAAAATCTTAAATATATGTATAGTATAAAAGTATTAAATATATTTACGTTGTCTGGTACCCGTAACACAAGTTCTTCGAGAACTTACCTTGGGACCAGATTGACGTGGTGTAAAAGCGTAAATAGATGTAATAAGGTTATTATATACCACTCCTTCTCGAAATAAAAACTCAGTTGGGTTTCTGCAATAAAAACAGATTCATTTATTTATTTTCTGTTTACAAGATAAAATTACACAAAAACAAAAGACAGTTAGAAATAGTCTTACCTGCAATAAAAACAGAAAACAACATTAAAAGTTTTTACTCCAGGTGATTTACTTATTATTCCTTATTAAAATTAATAACCTTTAAACCAATAATTGAAATCTTCAATGTTCGATATTTTTAGGTTAGAATCCCGACCATCGAGTATTCATGTTTTACCATCGATAACCCGAGTCTATCACTCTGTGCGAAACGCGGCAAATTCAAACATAAAGATGATTACGTCTCATATAAATGAGAGTCGTTATTTTCTTTATATCTCCCCCCCTCGAAGGAGAACAATCACATAACATATATGTGATTGTTCGTCAAGTCGTATCGTCAGCCACCGGAATTATTTTTGTTATATGAAAAAGGTTTGATTCTGTTTTCTTGTGTCCGGTATCAACCTCATAGATTGAATTTGAGATTCTCTTTAGTATTTTGTATGGTCCGATTCTTATTTCGTCCAGCTTTTTCCTATTGAGGCGGTTTCCATTTTCCACATATACCAAGTCCCCGGCATCCAATGTAATTTCTTTCCTGTGTTTGTTGTATCGTTCTGCATTTTGATTGTGGGACTTTTTGGTGTTTTCATATGCCAATTGTCGATCTCTTCCTAGATCTTCCTTTGTACAATTTGTCTTCAATTCGTGGGGCAAAATATTGACACTTTCACCTTCCATTAAGTATTTCGGCGCAAATCCAGTAACTGTGTGTTCCGTTTCATTGTATCTTCTAACACATTCTTGAGCTATTGATGACCATGTATTTTTATTCTCGTTTTCATTTATTTTGCATCTTATTTTATTTACCAGAGTTTGATTTAATCTTTCATTAAGCCCATTTGAAAATGGGGCGTCTACGGCAGTAAAAATCATTTTTATGTTCTTCTGCTTTAAAAAATTTTTATACTCCTTTGAATTTATGCCAGGGTATTGATCTGTTAGTATTGTTCCTATATCGTTACTTTCTGTCACTTTCGTTGTTAATTTTATAAAGTCATTTGCGTTTTGGTTTTTCGACGTTAAAATATAAGCGTATCTAGTAAAGTGATCAACCAAAAGGTGTAAATATTTTTTTGTTGATCGCGAACCCCCAAATCCACCAATGGTATCGATGGACATAATTTCGAATGGGTAGGTAGCTGGGCCTAAATGTGATAGGAACCCATATTTTGATTTTTTTCTTGATTTGTTTTTTTGACATATAGAACAATTATCGCAAATTTTTTTAATATTCATTATCATGTTGGTTGCTGAATAAAATGGAGTTATCTTATTGATCATTTGTGATCTTCCTAAATGACAGTAAGTGTCGTGTATTTCTTTTATCAATATTTTACTGAGGTTTTCAGACAATAGTATTTTGTCTTTTCCTTTTAACATTTTGTAATAAATGCCATTTTTTAATACAATGTCTTTCTTCTTTTCTTTAAAGGACATGTTCTCATTTTGGTCCTTTTTTATGTCTTCGAGACTTATTAGATTTACGACTTCCAGGATGTCGTCTGTGTTATCATTTGGTTCTAAAACAGGATTCCTGCTTAGGCAGTCTGCTTCTTGATTTGATTTTCCAGGATTGTATTTTATCGTAAAATCATATTGAGATAAGTAATATGTTAAGTCTCCTAACTCTTCATCTGTCCTAGATTTTATGTTCAAGTTTTCTAGAGGTTTGTGATCCGTGTATACCGTGAATTGTTTCCCAAGCAGCCAGTGTTGCCAATATTTCACTGCTTCTTTTATGGCTATACATTCTAGGTATATCGCTTTCTTTTTCTTTTGTGCCTCATTCAATTTTTTTGAAAAATATGCTACAGGTTTATAATTTTTATTTTCATCTTCTTGCTTCAACACAGCTCCAACTCCTTTGATACTTGCATCAGTATAAATTTTAATTGGTGAATTTGGATCAAAAATTTTTAGAACCGGTTCCGAACAAAGCAATGTTTTAATTTTCTCAAATGAATCTTGACATTCCTTCGACCAAACAAATCTTACATTTTTCCTCAGAAGATTATGTAATGGGTCTGAGATTTGTGCCATGCGTGGGATGAATTTATGGTGGTAATTTATTTTCCCAAGGAATTGTCTTACATTTGTTCTTGTTTCTGGGACTGGGAAGTTTCTCACTGCAATTAAGTAATCTTCCTGTGGTTTTACTGAGTTCTTTTCAATAATATGACCTAAGTATTTTGCATGATTCTTCGCAAATGAGCATTTTGAAAATTTTAATCTAAATCCCTCTTTGTGAATTGCTTCCAATAGTCTTGAAAGATGCTGTATATGCTGTGTAAAATTTTGTGAGAAGATTAATATATCGTCGATGAAAGACACTGCAAAATCTGTAAGTTTGTATTTTCTTATTATATTATTTAATATCCTTTGAAAAATTGCAGGTGCTGTTTTTAATCCAAAAGGAAGGCAGGTCCACTGATAGTGTCCTTCCTGTGTTACAAATGCGGTTTTAGGTTTGTCTTGAATCCTTAGGGAAATTGACCAAAATGCAGAATTTATATCCAAGGTTGTAAAATATTCGCAGTTCACACTTTTTACTATCAAATCTTCAATCAGTGGAAATGGGTGTGCTTGAGGAGTTATAATTTTATTTAAATCTCTGAAGTCTATACACATTCTTGATTTTTTATTTTCTTCTTTCTTAAATGCTAGAGTAACTGGAGCAGCAAAAGGGCTGTATGACTCCTCAATAAGGCCTTTTTCCAATAACTTAGCTACTTGACTTTCTATCTCTTTCCTATCTTCGAATGTGCACCTGTAAGGTCGTTTAAAACAGTATTTTTCTTCCATTAGGTCAATATGAGCCTCATAGTCCTTAACACTACCAATGTCATATTTATCTTTGGCGAATACAGATTTATATTTATTTAACAACTTGTCGATTTCTGACTGTTCATACATATCCAAATGATTCACAATTATCTCAAATTCATCAGTATTTAGATGATTGTTGAAGTTTATTTCATATTTTGTTGGATTGTAAGTTTTTTCTTTTATGTCACCTGTCAAAGCCGGAATATTGACATTTGTGTGATTCTCAGCTTCTTTATTTAAGTAAATTTCATTTTCTTGTTTTTGAGAGTCTTTTTTCTGAATAATCCTTAGATCTTCAGTCTGGATTAATTTAAAATTTTCAATACTGTCTAAACCAATCAAAAAATCATAACTGAAATTCTCACTGTCCACAATAAACACATTTATCATTTTTTCAATATTGTAAATTTTCACTTTTAGGGTTATCATACCTTTTGTTTTTCCTGCACCGTTAATAGTTTTCAAGCTTATTTTTCTTGAATTTTCCATATTTTCTTCTTTAATTTTTAATAATTTTGCATTTATCAATGATACGTTTGAACCTGAGTCGTAAATACCAGAAATTTGTAATGTATCATTTAGTAATAGCTTGATTTTTATTAACGGTGGTACTTTTAGTTTTTTGGATCTTCTGTATTTAATTCCACCTCCAGTTCTGAATTGTTAACTGATTTAAATGATCCTATTTTTTTGTTTTTATCTTCTTTTTCTCTGAACCAGCAAATTGATTCAGAATGAAAACGCTTCCCTTTGTCTGCCTTTTCACATATTTCACATGGATTTTTGTCTTCGCTTTTCTTTTGTTTGTTATCCCAGAAAGGTTTTCCTTTTTTTTCATGTATATTTTTCTTCACAAGGTGTTCTAATTTAGATATTTCATTATAAAGATCTTGAGTTTCTTGAAGTGTTTCTCTGTCAATCTTGTCGGATACATAATTTGGTAAACCGATAGCAATAAGATCAATCAATGTTTCAGTATCCATGGATTTTCTGATTTGAAGTAGTAACTTCTCTTTTTTCAGGCCATATTCAAGCAAGGAACCTGATTGATATTTGAAGTTAAAAGCATATCTAATAGGAGACCAACCTTTGTTCCCAAAAGTTTCAATAAAAAATTTTTTCCAGTTGTTCCATTCTGATTGTATAGAGTATTTTAAAATCATGCAAGTGTACCAGTCAGCACTACCTTATTCAAGGAAAAACTTCAAAATCTCAATTTTTTTCCTATCTTCTGCCACTACACAGCGAACACATTCTTTTTCAAATTGTTCAATCCATTGGCTGGCATTGGACGTTTTTTCATCAAATTTTTCAATCATGAAATCTTTAGCAATTTTGTTTAAGTTTTTAACTTCAGAAGTTTGTTCTTTGGATTCTAGAACTTTTTCTAGCAACTTCTTTATTGTGTCCTCTGACGTGCTTGTGGTAGATATTTCAGCTACCTTGTCTGGAATCTCCTCTAAATAAAAAATTTCAAATAATAAGTTACCTTCCTCATCTAAGTAAGCTTTTTTCATATTTTCAGTTAAAGTTATCCAAACTTTCCTGAATTGATTTCTTTTTCCCAACGTGTTTTTCACTCTGCCATATACTTGTGACGTTATCAATTCTTTGTGTAAACTTGTTGGCTGGTATTCATCCGGTACTGTAAAAGAACGACCATCCGGCGTGCCGATTGAGGTTAGGCACAGTATTGTAGTTTTCCCATCTGACGCTCCTCGCATTTTAAAGTCGAACCTTAGTTTCTCCATTTTTCACGAAGTATTCACAATAATGTTGTTTTGTAATAAGGTTATTATATACCACTCCTTCTCGAAATAAAAACTCAGTTGGGTTTCTGCAATAAAAACAGATTCATTTATTTATTTTCTGTTTACAAGATAAAATTACACAAAAACAAAAGACAGTTAGAAATAGTCTTACCTGCAATAAAAACAGAAAACAACATTAAAAGTTTTTACTCCAGGTGATTTACTTATTATTCCTTATTAAAATTAATAACCTTTAAACCAATAATTGAAATCTTCAATGTTCGATATTTTTAGGTTAGAATCCCGACCATCGAGTATTCATGTTTTACCATCGATAACCCGAGTCTATCACTCTGTGCGAAACGCGGCAAATTCAAACATAAAGATGATTACGTCTCATATAAATGAGAGTCGTTATTTTCTTTATATAGATATTATTATAATTATATTTCCTACTCCCCTGATATTTTTTGATCGAAACTCGTTGCGGGTCCCAAAGCAGTAACGTATCCTTCGGGCTCCCAGATGTAAAAAGGGTCATTTGGTCGATACTGCTGTGGATTTTGACTATACAGGACAGGGACGGACCGCCAGTCGTACAATAAACTTGTTTCTATTTTACAATTCTTTTTATTTAGATAAACTAGAATTATGATGTTGACGTGTCCTGTTTCTACAAATACAATCTAAAACGTGTGGCAAACATTATTCATTTATATTACATTTTTTGTATCAACAGATCGAAGAGCTGATAGAGAACGACGAGGAACTTGTAGAACGCGTGCAACAGTTCCAGGAGAACATCGGGCTAGAGCCGTCGTTCGGAAACGCGCGGAATCTCGTGACCGCGTCCGCGCCGCCCGAGCCCGACACGCCGCGCGCACGCAAGCGCCCCGCCCGGCCCGCGCGCCCCGCCCACACGCCGCGCAAGCGACGACTCATGTCGTAAACCTAAATTACTAGCTGTTCCTCGCGATTTTACTCGGCCCAAATATAGAAAAAATATTCTCTACAATAACAAGCCTCTAACCTCCCCAACTATGGGCTATAGTTGGGGTATACGAATGATATTTTCGGAGTTAGATCCTACAAACAATGGGACAAATAAACTCTCCAACACTATTATATTAATATATAGTGTCTATCAAACTAGGGATTGTGCTTAATTATGTAGTAAATTATGAAATGAACACAATTATAAGTTAGTGATATACCTAAATAATATTGTATACTAAACCCGGATCTTGTATAGGGTACTTCTTTTCTATAAAAATTAATGTAGAGCTGCTAAATATAAATAAAATGCCGTTGAAGAAAAACATCGTGAGGAAACATGCATGCCTGATGAGATTAAAAGTCTTTGAAGGTGTGTTAAGTTCACCGACCCGCAGCGCATCGGTGAACTATGGCTAATAACAACCTCCTCGCCTGATTTCGAGGATGATGATGACTAAATCCAAAGAACCTTTGTAATGACATTATACTATTTAAAATACACTTTGTTCCTCAAGGAACAGAAGGAGAAAGTACTTTAGTACATTCTATTTAATTTATTATTCAAACGAGATATTACCGCTTTTGTATTGTTTTAGAGTTCCCGATATTTTCCGAGGCTATTCGTGAAGATTGAAACATTTACAAAATATTTCAATAATTAATTTTAATATAAAAAGAGATTGCGTAACTAAAAACAATAGATATACATCGTCCTTTTCATTTGAAATGGATTTAAATGTCAACCGTAACATATCTAAACGACCTTTTGACGACCTCTATGGCTCAGTGGTAAGCGCGTTAGCGCTCAAGCCGGAGGTTGCGGGTTCGAAACCCGCCAGGGAACAAAAATATTTTCTGTGTTCCTGGGTCATGGATGGGTATTAATTATGTGTATTATATAATAAAAAATTTAAATATATTTCCGTTGTCTGTATGTACCCGTAACACAAGTTCTTCGAGAACTTACCATGGGACCACATATTGACGTGGTGTGAAAGCGTCCATAGATATTATTATTATATTGATCGTGTCAATTATTACCAAGTAAAAGTTTAACTAAGATACTCTACTTAGAAAAAATGGGGTTTTAAAACCCAACATAGTTTTGAATTTAAAGTATTGTATATTTACATCATAATCGAATCGTTACAATATTTTTAACGAAACGTTACGTTTTGTTGATAATAGTGCTTGTTTTGCTATTATTATATTTTATTTTTACTGTTTTAATTAGATTACTATTTTTATAACAAAAGTATAAAGATATAAATATATACAATAGAATAAGAAAAAGTATTGATATTTTTATCCCTGATTTGCCTTTCCTTTCAACGATACGTTTGATATGAAGTAGTAAGACGATGTAGTATCTATGGATAACATCTATACAAATAAATAAAATTGGAGTGTCTGTTTGTAATATTAAAATAACCACTTCTTACTAAATGCATATGGATGTATACGGTACATATACCAAAATAACGTTTTTTTACAATTTTTGTCTGTCTGTCCGCATGTCTGTCTGTTTGTTCCGGCTAATCTCTAAAACGGCTAGCCAATTTTGAAGGGACTTTAAATGACAGATAGCTGATGTCATAAGGAGTAACTTAGGCTATAAAAACGATCATCATCAATCAGGGTACGCCTGTAAATCTAAGTTAACGCGGGCGAAGCTGCGGGCAACGACTAGTCTAAATCTATAATAGGTCAAACTACGACAGTATTTTTTTCGTCTTATGCACTGCTCAGAAGATGTTACTTTCCGATAAGTAGAGGTCACATCTGGGTTACATAAGTATCCACCAGCCTTTCTGTGTTTCGGAGAGAAGGGTAAGACAGGCGGTATAAGTACTGGCTGAGACTTAACATCTTATGTCTCAGGATAGGCAACACATGCACAAGTTCTAGTTAACCTGGGCTAATTCTAGATAAACTAGCTTTTGTTCATGTGCGACGTCGACAACTTACCTACCATCAGGTGGCCCATCTGCCAGTTTGCCTATCCAACTAACATAAAAAAACACTTCAGTCCTAAATTCTAGTGATAGAATATAGTTTAAATTCTTCATTGCTTCCTAAGCGAACTACATATATGAGATTGCTACCAAAGTTGTTAGTCTTGATAATACAAGTGGTACATAGGCTGCACTAAAAGTATCGGGAATGGAATATTTCCACTGTTCCTGTCATATTAAAATCTTTTTAATTGAAAACTCCTTGGTTTTAAAAATCGAATACCATTTATTTATTTTAAAAAAGATTCTCGGTCTTGTCACAAGGTCTTGTCAAACTTGTTTAGTGGTTGAGAAAATGGAATTGACTCGAGAAAATTCTAGAGCGATGATTTATTATGACTTTCGAAGTGGTTTAACACAAAAACAGTGTGTTGACCGGATGATTTCTGTATTTGGTGATGAAGCAACATCCAAAACCACAATTTATTGCTGGTTCGCTGAATTTCAACGTGGACGTGTCAAGCTCAGTGATGATCCCCGTCAAGGTCGTCCAAAAACTGCAGTCACCCAAGAAAACGTTGATGCTGTGCGTAAGCTGATTGAGAAAGATCGACATGTGACATACCGCGAAATTCAGGCAACTTTAGCCATTGGCATCAGTCAAATACAAATAATCTTGCATGAATAATTAGGTGTAAAAAAGTTGTTTTCCCGATGGATAACGCATTTGCTCTGTGAAGAGCAAAAAGCGGTTCGCGTTACTTGGTGCGTCAGAACTCTCGAAAGATTCGACGCAGGATCCTCAAATGCTGTATATAACATCGTATCAGGTGACGAATCCTGGATATACGCGTACGAACCCGAAACAAAAACCAGTCACGAGTTTGGGTGTTCGAAAATGAGTTAAAGCCAACAAAAATTGTTCGTTCACGGAGTGTTGCAAAAAATATGGTAGCCACGTTTGTCTCCAAAACCGGCCATGTTGCGACTATTACTCTTGAGGTACTCAATAAATACATTTTTAAATAGTAATGTTGTGTCACTTCCTTGATTCCCGAAATTTTCAGTGCCGCCCTCGTATTATGTGGTAAAATCATTATTAACCTTTTGAACGCCAGAGTATAAACGACAGTATTTGAAAAATACTTCCCTGACATCCCGAATTCGACAACAAAAAATTTAATCTCATGTCCTGCAATTGCCGAATCATTGCTTAAAACCAGTGTCAAACAATGTGAAGCTAACTTTAAGTTGAAAGAGATAGGACCCAAAGATATTTTAAATGCATTTAACTTATTAAACAATAAAAATACCCCAGATTTATGGGGAATATCTGTAAAAGTCACTAAGCTCATAGTTGATGTAATTGCACCCCATCTAGCAACAATTTTTAATAAATGTATTGATAGTGGCGTTTTTCCTGACTTAATGAAACATAGTCGAGTCTTGCCTCTTTTTAAATCTGGCAGTACATCAGATGTTACAAATTTTCGACCAATATCAATACTCCCCTCATTTAGTAAAATTTTTGAAAAAAATTATGTTAAATCAGCTACTATATTACTTGGAAAGCATTATGTTACTGCATAAAAAACAATTCGGATTTAGAAAGGGTCTCTCCACAACAGACGCTGCGTTAACTTAATCGATCACATTTATGAGG
The DNA here is from genome assembly GCA_963853865.1 of Helleia helle. NCBI lineage: Eukaryota > Metazoa > Arthropoda > Insecta > Lepidoptera > Lycaenidae > Helleia > Helleia helle. The sequence goes on along the minus strand of OY971418.1, from coordinate 9,310,536 downwards.
CCTGGGAGGAGTCACGTGATGCTTTGGTAGTTTTCTGTGACTTATCCAAGGCGTTTGATTGTGTACAGCATGAGACCTTGATCAGGAAATTACGCCACTATGGGATAGACGATACGGCACTGGATCTATTGAATTCCTATCTTAAAAACAGGACTCAAAAGGTCGAGATAAATGGTAAAAAATCATCCGGGACTAAAATAGAGATGGGGGTCCCACAGGGGTCCATACTAGGTCCATTTCTTTTTCTAGTTTATGTAAACGATTTGCCTTACCTAGTTAAAGATAGTCAAGAGGTAGTGTTGTTTGCTGATGATACTTCACTTATTTTTTAAAACAAACGACAAGAAACTAATTATGACGAGGTAAACAACACACTTTCGAGAATGGTACATTGGTTTAGCGTTAATAGCTTGCTTTTAAATAGTAAAAAAACTAAATGCATAAAATTTTCCTTGCCAAATGTTAAGCAACTGCAAACCAATGTACTCTTAGACAGTGAAAACTTGGAATTGGTGGACTCCACAGTTTTCCTAGGAATAACTTAAGCTGCAGTGGGGTCCCCACATAGCTAAATTGGCGAATAGACTCAGTTCAGAAACATATGCAGTGAGAAAAATAAGACAGTTTACTGACAAAGATACAGCGCGAATAGTATATTTTAGCTACTTTCATAGCATTATGTCTTATGGCATACTTTTATGGGGAAATGCGGCCGACATAAACAACATTTTTGTGCTGCAGAAGCGGGCTATTCGTGCAATTTACAAGTTGCCTCCCTATTCATCTTTGAGAGAAAATTTTAAAGAAATAGGAATTCTGACTGTCGCCTCTCAATACATCTTAGAAAATTTACTGTATGTCCGGAAAAACATAAATGAATTTTGTAAGAAAAGTGATATTCATAGTAGGAATACACGTAATAGACACAGGTTACATGCACCAATGATTAGACTTTCGAAAGTAAGCAATTCTTTTAAAGGCAACTGTATACGCTTTTACAATAGGATCCCAGAAAATGTTCAAAAGCTTTCCATAAAAAAATTCAAAAAGTTGTTAAAGAGCGTTTGTGTGGTAAAGGATATTATAAAGTAAAAGATTTCATGGAAGATACCACACCCTGGGAATAAGGCGTTCCTACCGGGCATTTCAGGATAAGATGTTAAAATTGTTACATAATATGTATTATTTGAAAAGATTAGTTCCACTGAGTTTGTTTCGCCGGTTCTTCTCAGTGGGCTTACCTTGGAACCGGTGGTAGATTCAATTGACGTTCAAAAAGATACTGTATTAGTACTATTTTGAATATAAAAAAATTGATTTTGAAACATCTCACCGTATCCCTGACGCCAAGCCACTATTTCTGTAAAATTACCTTAATAAAATATAGGTATGCCGAAAACTTAATCGATATATAACTGAGTTTTTATTTTTATTTAACAGAGACTATCAATGTAAAAGCAGATATTAGAAAATTAAAATAATAACGAATTACGATATGGTTACAACACTACTCAACATATTTTGTCTTGGAATTGTGACAGTGGCGTGGCCTGCCAGTCTTATTTAACACTAGCTGTTGCCCGCAGCTTCGCCCGCGTTAACTTAGGTTTACAGCCGTATACGGATTTATGATCATTATCTTTATTAAGTTACTCCCTATAACATAAGCTATCTTCCAGTGCAAGGCCCGTCAAAATCGGCCCCGCCGTTTCCAAGATGAGCCGGAACAGTGAGGATGGGAACCTCACCCCATTGTACTGTCCCGACGTTGGGAGGCGTTGTTCTGTGGTGCGGGACAACTCCTCTGTGGAGGTGGCGTCAATCCCTTGCGGGACTGACTAGCCGTCGAGGTGCCCTGTTTGTTTACTAGATCCGGGGCACCTCACCAAAGGCGGCATTGGTGGCACTCGCCGGGTTTTAGTGGGTTGAGCTGCGTCACTTACCAGCTGTCGGGCGCAGCGAGTCCCACATACCCGCGTTGGGAAACCCACTCCCCCGCTGGATGCCTTAGAGCATTTCCCGGCGTTAAAGAAAAAAAAAAGGTAAAGACCTAATATCATTGCCTTTTTATGCATTTATCGTCTACTTTTAAAACATTAAGTTTCTCGATATTGATGGTTTATTTATATTGCTTTTATGGTATTAAATATAGACGGGAGGAAAAACTTTTATATTATTTAAATAAAAACACTCAAAATTGTTTATTTCATGATTTGGTGCGACGTGTATTTTGTCTCATATTATTTACGACGTTGGCGTTCAGGGCAAGATTTCGATTGTGTCATATATTTGACAATGGCGTTCAAAAGGTTAATGTAAATTAAAAGTCAGGTAAAAAATTATGTAACAACTTTTATTGCTATGTCGAGTAACAAAACAATTGTTAAACATTATATAAGAATAATTATTTTATAAACGGCACACATTAACAATAAATATTTACAAATTAACCTTAATATAAATTATATGCCTTTGCTTATAATTAGTTTCGATTCCAAATCACTTTCTTTTTCTATTGTTATCTCCTTTTTAAATGCTTTTTTTAATAACATGCTTATAGCTGCTTCCTCTGTAAAATACAAAAATATTAATTATTGTCATTTTATTTTCATTAGGACATCGAAATTAATGTAAACAATTCGCCAGACACCTATATACAACAGCGCATGGATTAACACTCATGATGGTATTGTTATAACAACTAACTTGCAAAACATCCTGCAACCAAATGATAGCTGACAAGACATTATTACAACATAGTAAAAAGTTTATAATCTCTAGCTCTTGCTAGTAACTGTTAAGGCAGATATTAAAACATAAATTTACATTTCTTTTTTTAAACTAAAAGATATGATTGACAAAATTGTTAATCTAACTTACCCGTAACTTGGATCGCTAAAAGTTGGTGAACAATATGTCTTGCTGTAATCTTAAATAAATCCCTATTACTAATTTTCTTCTTTTTATAATAAGGCATTAACAGTTTAACCACGAGTCCAGCTACATCTACTTTCTTTGACTTTTTCTCTTTTTTACTTGAGGGAGTTTTAATTTTTACTGGGGTGATTTTTGATTTATCACTATCAAGTGGTTTTTCCTTTTTAATTTTATGGTTATCTTTTGGTTTCTTACTAGCACTTTCATTATGATGATCAACTTTTATCTTTGTTTCATGCTTTGTTGGTAATATTGTTGTGGTAGTTTTGTCAGAAACATCAACCTTCTTATTGAAGGTATTGTTTTCAATGACTTCAACAATAGGTTTCTCCTCTGTAAATTGTTTTAGCTGCATTAAAACTTTGTCAGCCTCTAAACTTAACTGGTATGCTTTGTCAAATGATTTTTTATCAATACTTTTTACAGTATCAAGGTTCACTTCATCATTGTCGTACTCACTGCCCGACTTTGATTTCTCATGATCTATGCTTTCTTTAGAATCATTGTTTATTACCATAGTTTCATTTTGTTCAATACCACTCAACGACTTTTCACATACAGGGTCATCTATTACTAACTCTTTCTCGGAGTCTGAATCAGACATATTTTTTATGTTACGGTCTCTTGTTCTATGCTTATTGTCATTAGATTTGTAAGATTTACGTTTTTCGGATGATTTACTGTGGTTTCTTGTAGATTTTGTAGTTTTACATCTTTTAGCTTCTTTTGTTTCACCTTCACTATCGGATGACTCACCAAATAGTGCTTTAATTTTTCTTTTTGCAGTTGGTTTTATGTGCTTCGACTTAGTTTCTATTTTTGAAGATACTTTCTTATTATTTTTGTCATGTGCTCCATTGAATGATTTGTGTTTTTCTTTATCCTCTTTTGGTAGCGATTGCAATGTTATGTTTATTAATAATGTCTTGATTGGCCTTTTTTCTGGCGAACTATTATCACTTGATTCTTCGCTATTTTGTGTTTTTCTACTGTCATCTATATTAACGGTATCATCTGCGTTCAATTTCAATGTTGACTCGTTATGAATAGGTGAAGCCTCTTCATCAATAACAAGCCCTCCTTCATCATCAGTATCATCTGGGGTAGCATTTAAAGATTCTTCATTTGGCTTCGCAACGAAAAATTCTTTTAGTTTAGTCTGTGTCAATGGATCTTTTTTAAAAGAATTTGCCTTTCTTTTAGAATACTTCTCTGATTTAGACATAACTGATTCCTTCCTTGCTTCTTTATCATATGAAAAGAGAAATAATATAAATGTACTCAATAGTTTTCTCATTTTATTAATTAGCCATCAACATATTTTCAAAAACTTACCTCCTAATTGTGATGCAGTAATAAAGCCACATTCCTTTCGTTTCTTTTCGTATTCATTAACAAATTCTGTAAGTGTGTTTTCCTTCATCGGTTTAAAGGTCTTAAGATCTGGGTACAGAGTATCTTTGCAGGACTTTACTGTTGATATCTGAAATTATAGAATCATTAGTTACTTAAATAATGATAAAATAACATAAACATACTTATAATTATAGAGAAAATAAGATTGTTTGATGTTATAAGGCAAACAAGCAAATGAGGCACATTATGGTCGCCCATGAACATAAGTAAGTTAACCTGAGACTAGCCCAAACTTATTTATGTGTTACGTATCATGGGATATAAGATATTATGACTCTATGCAAGTAATTACACTGCCTGTCCTACCCTTCTCTCTGAAACACAGGAAAACTGTTTCAAGGAGAATAAAGCAAGACGATGGTTACACTATAATATAATATTACCAATTTAGTCATAGCTCTCCTGTATAGGCTGATCACAGTACTGGTAGAGAATGCTCCGTATTCCAGCTCAGCCGCACACTGCTCCACGTGTTGCCGTTTAAGTCGATGCTCCGGTTCGTCAACGCCTTTCAATCGCTCTAGGTTATTATTCAAAGCGTCAAACAGAAGCGCCAAGTAACTTTCTCGCCCACTCACTGTCAATCCATTTACCTGTGAAATATATTGTTTCGTTATGACGACGGGAAAACCTATGAAATAAGATCTCGTTACGATTTTTTAAATCTTTCTTTGTTTATTATTTAAAACTTTGTTTATTATTATTTTAAGTAATTTATTTAAAATGACAGCAGGGATGGCGAAAGCAGTTTTTTTTTCGAAAGGGCTAGACTTTTTGGCCTTTGAGCTCAATCGGAACAGTAGGTGAACAGATGGCTCACCTAAGAATTGTTTGAAGAGGGCGCCGCCGCGCCCCACAGGGGTGCTACTGTTCGCTACTAGGGAGAGTAGGATTTAGATTAGTCGAATCCGATATGGTCGACGAATCTTGTCGGTTGAGTTTACTCTATCATGAGGGCCAGCCCCTCAATACACCAGGAGAGGGAGGCGGGTCACGCATGGTACCCGTACAATATAACAATAGTGCTACTGCTGTTTACGCGGTCCGTGTTAGCGTCTATTAGTAACGGATTCGAACATAAGCTTTCATGGCCGATCCGAATCGAAGTGGTTTCCTTTTTAGGGGTCTACGTTGCTTGTGATCCCGACGCCCAAGCGGTGTGCATGTAAGTATACTTAACACCGTGTGTTGTTCTATTGGCGAACGCAGTATTTGCTCGATATTGTAAGATAGATTCTATGGTACAAAATTATTGCTATTTCGTGATCACACTTTCCCATATACTCGAATTATCAAATTACCTTATTGCTAGTACTTTCAGCCGCTTTACACTTCGAGTATTTAGCTGATTCAACGTCATTGCTGTGTTTCTTATCTTTATCACTGTGTTTTCTCCTATTAGCTAATTCTTTGAGTATGAGCGATTTCGTCTCCTCGGCGACCTGACGACGATTGCTTTCTCCGTCTGATCCGTCGCTGCCCGTGCCATAGTATGACTCAGTATCTCTATTTTAAAGTAAAATTTTACAAAGCTTTTACTTTAAGTTTCTATGGATTAATACATAATTATAAATCTATTATTGCTTATTAACTGTGCTTGATTATAAATGACGACCGGTAGGTCTAGTGGTTAGGCTACTCTGGACACTTCAACCATCGCTCGCGGATTCGAATCCCGCTAAGTGCAAATAATTTGTATGATGAATATATTATGATGATTAGATGTCTGCACCAAGTCATAAACGTGTATATAATATCATAAATTGGTTTCCGCTCCTATGATTCTTGATTTATTAATGCACTAGCTTCTGCCTGCGGTCTTAAAAATGCTCTATCCGTAACACATCATCATCATCTTCATCATCAGCCTCTATCCGTTCACTGCTACACATAGGCCTATCCCTAAAAGAACGCCAAGACGACCGATCCCTCCGCTACTCGCATCCAACACGTGACGGAGATCGTCTTCCCATCTGGTTAATTGCCGATCAAAACTGCGTCTACCAAAACATTAACATATTAATACATGGCTACAAATATTATACTGTTACGTTACGCCTCAGCGGTGAAGTCCTGGGGGTCCTATAAATCATACGTACCTAGCTGCGGCGCCGCGCCCGCCCTCGTACAAGTCCCCGGGGTCGGCGTCGTGCGCCACAAGGCCGGTGTGCAAGCGGGCGCTCATGGCGCGCCGCATGTGTTGCTCGAGCGCGCGTCGCACGCCGCGCTCGTCCGCGCACGCGTCGCAGCGCTCCACGCACCGCGGCGCCTCGTCGCCGAAGTAGTCCGCGAACGTTTTGTGACGGCATCTATTCACATGTTTAAAAAATGTTCTTGTTTTTGTTGTAAAACATCAAAAAATGCAATAAAGTTACACGGTCCGGTGATGCTCCCACTACGCCACCGCTTTTGACTTCTTTGTATGTGTGCGCGAATATACTTTATTTCTTGATGAAATCCAACTTTCGTTAAATTATTATAGACTAAGATCCGGGATATAAAACGACCTTCACCGAGATGTTTATTTGATGAAACGTATTTTATATTTAATTTAATATGTCAATAAATATATTGCATATGGGTTGCCTAACAAATTTTAGTCCAAGTTATGTTTAATTAATAATAATAAAAAATTAAACATTTCACCGGTTTGATTATTAGATTAATTCTATACCAATCGAAAGTATGAAGCCCATAGAATATGCAAACGTTAGGTTGCCTATTCTTTTCCGGTCACAACCGGTTAGTTATGTTTGGTTGCATGTTTCGATCATTCAAGTTAAGTGGCGTAAGTTTTTCGTCTATGTCGGCTATGTGTTTGTGGGGATCAGTGTGTTCAGCTTTGGTGTAGAAATAAAAAATAGAAAAAAAAAACTTCGTAGTTTGGTTATTAGGTGTATATTTGAATGTTGATGAGGCCTCTTCGTCGACGTGGTAGTGTAAGGCGTTGGATGCATGATCTAGGGTGATGCTTTCTGTGAGTGGTCATGTGGGTGTTGATCATACGCTGGAGTTTTACTAAATCTGACTGAGATCAGTTTATAATTCCAAAAGAATATGTTAGTATTGGTGTTGCGCAAGTGTTTATGGCTTTTATACTGTTACGTGAATTTAGTTGTGTTCGTAAAATCTGGTTGAGTCTCAACTTATTATGAAATTCATCATCACACAACGAACTTTAAAAAAAGTATACAAAATGTTTTTGATCATACATTAGCTTCTGAGATATATGGACATAGCATACGAAAGCCGAATTTCGATTTATGAAGATTATATACAAACCTTACATCTTCGCAGTATTTCACCATGATTTCAAAACTTTTGTAAGCATTCTTACATCTCTGCTTTTGTTCGGGTGTTTTTGCTCGAGCGATTTCAGATTTGAGTAAAAAATCCACAGCATTTCTTTCGCTACGGCAGTAATAGATGCGACAAAATGCAGATTTACCGTCGCGACCAGCTCTACCTGACTCCTGAAAATAAATATCATGTTTAGCATAGCTCAAGACTACGTATTTACGAACGGGATTATTCGCGTTATTTTCAATACAAGAGTAACCAATGTACAATTTATTCGATTTATTTAAATCACACAAGCAGTTGTGTATTATATATCTGTATAAATCATAACTGTGTTCATATATTTAACAAACGTCATGTAATAATAAGATGAATCATTAACCTGGTAGTAAGCTGCAACATTTTGAGGAAGACCCCAATGTACCACAGCACGCACGCTCGCCTTATCAACACCCATACCAAATGAGATAGTTGCACAAACACAAGGACAGTCCCCCTTTGACCATTGCTCCTGTACCGAGATTCGCTCTGATGACTTAAGACCTAAAAAATACTACACTGTTGATGGATTTATTAAATAATTTTATGCTCAAATATACATGCATCACATTTCCTGTAAAGACTGAGTGGTGAGCGGAATTATTGCTAACAAACATGATTAAACATTTAATTAAAAAAAATATTTTTTCTAAAGATGATTTTTAGAATGTAGTGATCTATCTACAAATGACTATCTAGCATATTAAAACTGAAATTTCTAGCTATTATTATTCTTTGTAGGTCTTAACTGAACTTCTTATAAGGAGAATAGATATAAATTATCTAATGAGATTTTAGGTACTTATATAAGGTAGTTATATTTTTATATAGACTAATGTTATTATTACATTACTCACCTCCATGATATGCTAAAGCTGGTAAACCTCTTTTAGTAAGCATACCAGCAAGATCTTCGGTTTGCTCACGTGTTCTACAGTAAACAATAGCTACACTTTTATCTTTCTGAAATATAATTTAGACACAAAATATAACATTCATTGCCATTGCAAAGGAAAACTTTTCTAAAAACCCGCATGCTGCATTCAACACAATTTAAAAGTTATTGCCAACTTACTGGTTTTACATTCTCCTGGTCTTTTAAATTTTTCTTTAAAAACTCAACTAAATCACCAATTTCGTCTTGAATGCAATTCTGATACACAACATCATAATACAAATTTTTCCTAAAACTAGGTGTTTTATACTGAGCAATTGGTTGTAAAAGTTTGAGATTTGATAGTATATCTTTTGCAACTTCTGCACTAGCTGTGGCAGTGAGTGCCACCCACGGTATACTTTTGTACATTTCCCGCAGATTTCCCAGTTTTATGTAATCTGGTCGAAAATCATGTCCCCATTCACTGACACAATGAGCTTCATCAACAACTACATAGGAAACTTTTTTATATTTGACTAGATGCTCAATTAGAGACTTGAATGTTCCAGTAGCTGCTTGCTCGGGAGTGACATAAAGGAACCTTACGTTAGGCTTCATACTATGCAGGTCATTTAATACTCTTTCTCTATCTTTAGCCGTCATTTTGGAATTAATAGATTCTGCTACAATTTTCAACTTTGTTAAATGATCAATTTGATCTTTTATTAAGGCCAATAATGGTGAAAACACAATTGCAACTTTATTATCCTGTAACATGGCTGGTAGTTGAAAGCATAAAGACTTTCCAGAGCCTGTAGGCATTGACACAAACACATCATGTACTCCTGCAATAAAAATTATAAACCAATAATAGTCTTTTTCATTACCTTCATCAATAAAGTTCAAAAGTGGTGGCCGCTTTTGGGTAGATGTAATGTTGGTCAGTCATTAGCCAGGTGGGAAGATAATCTCCATACAGAGGCCGGTCCGTGTTGGATGCGAGTGGCGAGGGATCAGTTGTCTTAATGTTCTTTGAGGGAGTCCTATGTTCAGCAGTGGACGGATAGAGGATGATGATGATGATTTAATGATGCTTGAAGCAATATCTAAATCTATAATTGCCGTGCTCATTATATATGTGAGTAAAAATAATGTAAAAGTGGTGATACATGTGTGATTCAATAAAATTCTGACTGAAAAAATCCTATAATATTGTAATGTTATATTTTTTTAAACAAATTTCATTCAAAGTTGACTGGCTGGTTGAGTGGTCAGGCTACTGGACATTTTACGCAGCAATTGCAGACTCCAATACCTCCAAGTGCAGATGATTTGCATGATTTATATACATGTCTGCACCGGGTCATAGACATGTACATATTTTGTATATTTATTTCTGTTCCTAGTATCCATAACATAAGTTCTCATGAATTTACCATGGGGCTAAGTTAACGTGGTGTAAAAAAAATGTTTTAAGTTCATAATATTATAAGTTTGGTGATCTCATAAGATATTTTTCTACTAAATTCAAATATTTTAATGTTCATATTTTTCGAGTAAAAGAGTCATAGAGACTAGAGTTATAGACGAATTATTATTTTCATCAAACGCCTAAATAATACGAACCATTCTTAAACGTACGTGTACATTATACTCAAAAAGTAAGTACCTATGTATTTGTGTACCTGAGCCTTTATAAAGTGAATAAAATTGTAAGTGTGGTAGACCTGATATTACGCGTTTGCGAAAATAAATTATGTATTACGATAATATGCGTATCATATACATATTACATACAAGTCATATTTTTTCATGCCGATGCTATTAAACTTAACTAGTTAGTACCTCTTGCTATTGCTCTTATAGCTCTTTCTTGAAGTTCACTTTTAAACTTTTTGTGACCAAAACATTGTACGAGTTTCTCCGTTACGCTATCCATGGCAACTTCGTTTCTGTAAAAAGAGTTCTAACAGGTATTCTGCTTTTTACACTTTTCAGGTACAACTTACATCACTTGTGTAATATTTTATTGTAAATAAATATAAAAATATCAAATTCCAAAATATAAATACTCAATTTCTCTGTCATTTTAGAACAGCTTTAAATGTCATGTCAAATTTCTAACTTTCAAATATGACATTTTCACTCCACAGACCCCAACACTCATTGTACATGGTACCAACAACATAAAAGTTAAAACGAAACCGAAGTTTCGTGTTGATATGAGTAGCGTTTAAATGTTTGTTACAATTTTATTTAAATCGTATTCTTTATCGCAAGCAATGGTTACTACAAACTTATTTTTCTAAGTTTATTATAATTTCAGCTATATTATTATTACATATATTATGTATATTCGGATTTGCTTCACGTAAACCACGGGGCATATAAATGGAAAAACTCGTCTGTATTTGCTTACATAATTATTTTTAACCGACATTCCATCCATCATATTCCATCTCAACTACACCTATAAGATTCTCTAATTTATATTTTAGTCTGGCCACATCAGTTTATCATCATCATCATCATCATTCTGACTGCCGATATCCCGATTTTGGTATGTAATGTACAGTAATAAAATGGTATTAAAACAATTAACTTGGACTTGGTATCTCCATAACTTTTATATGATAGAGTATGTATAAGTAACTTTTACTAGCAATTTTATGTTATTTACATAATTACAGTAAGACTGTATGTAATTATGTAAATAACTTATAAATTGCTTGTTTGCTTAAAAATTTAAAAGTCCATATGAATTATGAATATAATATAGGTACTTAACTGGCTTCTGACTTATAATGACATTTATATTAATTATTTATTTCAGTTTATTTCAGAAAGTAAAAGGAGCATAAGTAGAATGAGCAAACGCAAAAATCCTTCAGGTAACGATAATTTGAATGAAGACTTTTCAGACTTTCTAATGGAGTTAGCAGAATATGAAAAAAATGTAAGTCGGAACATTCACAAGTATAACGCTTACAAAAAAGCAGCTGCCGTTTTAGCAGCTAATAAGACAAGAATTAGGTCAGGCGAAGAAGCCAATCGATTAAACGGTATAGGAGAAAAGATTGCTAAAAAAATTGATGAATTTTTGCAAACAGGCACATTAAAAAAATTGGAAAATATACACCAAGATACTAATGCACAAGCCATTAGTTTATTAACTAGAGTTTCTGGCATAGGACCGGTTAAGGCTGCTGAGTTAGTCAATACTGGAATTACAACATTGGAAGATCTGGAAAAAAATTCAAGCAAATTAAATCATCACCAACTCATTGGGTTAAAGTAAGTAGCTACCTACCTGGGTAAAGAGAAAATGTTATTGCTTTCAGTTTTAAATTGGTTCGTTCTTTTTTCTTTTATATAAAAAGTATTGTCAGTAATCACAGGTATGTAATAAATTAATGATTTCGATATTTTAAGGCATTTTCATGACTTTGAAAAGAAGATATCAAGACCAGAAATACGGCAAATTGAAGCTATTGTGATAGAAAGTTTAAATAAATTGGATGATAAATTTACAATAACAATCTGTGGCAGTTACAGGTAATACATATTTTGTTCCAAAGAGGTAAATAGCCACCTATAGAAATAATAATGTTGAGGTTGTATGAGTTATTATAATCAACTGATTGAATCCTATTTATGTTTATAGACGTGGGAAACAGGAGAGTGGTGATATTGATGTTCTTCTAACACATCCATCGATTTCACTACCTGGGAAAAAGAAAAAAGGTGATCATAAACTATTGAGTAGTGTAGTTGCTACGCTGAACAAAATTGTTACCGACACTATCTCATTGGGAGACACAAAGTTTATGGTAAGATGATATCTTCTATTTAAGATATTGAGTATTGGGTTTTTGAGGTGATATAATAATATCACAATTGCCAATAGACAATCTTGTGTGATTCATTGTTATGTGTGAATTGAGGTTTGTTTTTTGTATGATAAAGGAATTCTTGTCTCATATTCTTTTATATTTGTATGATTTCTATATCATAGACCGAAAGTGATGTAAATAGACTATCCATTTTAAGACAATTTACTCAAAAGTCATTAGACTTCACTTCAGACTAATGGAACGGAAAAAGCTATTGTATTATATGAAATTGGTATAGTATTGCTGTATTGAAAAATCTTCCTTCTGGCTTTTATTTTTGGCTCTATATTTTTGTTTATTACAGGGAGTATGTCGACTATCAGATAAACACCTTTTCCGACGTTTAGATATCAGATTGATCCCCAGTGACCAATACTACTGTGCTGTACTTTATTTCACTGGAAGTGATGTTTTTAATAAGGAGATGCGAGCACACGCACTTGAAAAAGGATTTACCTTAAATGAATACTCATTAAAACCAATAGGAGTGACTGGTCAGTAATTTTATTTGTAACTGTGTTGTGTACCTAATAAAGTAAGTTGGAAGAGACTGCATCAACTTTTGTATCAATACTTTACATAAAAAGATATATAAACCACTGGACATGGATAGTTACTTAAGCACGGAAGGTAGGCTGTATTTGTATATTGGAGGACAGACACACAACCCCACCATGGTTCAAGCCTTGTTGTGGTGGTGGGGCTCAGTAGCTTAAGGTGGACCCAGCACCTTGGGCGAAGCAAATTAAACCAAGGGAGCTGGCTCCTTGTATCCCTCTTATAAGAAATGGGGTCAAACGAGCAGGCGGGACAAGAGGTGAGGGTGGGAACCTCACCCCATTGTACTGTCCCGACGTTGGGAGGGGTTGTTCTGTGATGCGGGACAACTACTCTGTGGAGGTGGCGTCGGTCCCCTGAGCGACTGACTGGCCGTCGAGGTGCCCTGTTTACTCAATAGATCCGGGGCACCTCACCATCATATTGGGTAGAGCTGCGTCCACTTACCAGCTTTCGGGCGCAGCGAGTCCCACATACCCGCCTGGGGAGACCCACTCCCCGCGGGATAACTCGGAGCATTTCCCGGCGTTAAAGAAAAAAAAAGGTATGCTCAAAAAGCGAATGCTCAAAAAATGACATTCGCTACATCACTAATGGATGGCGACGTTGATCACTCTCCATCAAGTGTCTCTCATTTTAGTTTGTCTCAACATTAAAAAGAGTATTAAAATTATTTTTATTAGTATTATTGACAGCATAACCGAAACAAAAGTTAAACTTTAAGGTGTTCCTGGTGAGTCAATTCCCATCGAATCGGAGGAGGATATTTTCGACTATATCGACTATCCTTACAAGAAGCCGGAAGAGCGCAACATGTGAATTCAACAACATATCAATAGACAGTAACTATTACTGGGATGGACTGGACGGAATCTCTAATCGCAAAGAACAGATAATTTGTGTCATAAAATACTGCGTATTTTACCGTATATAAACTTTATGATTTTAACTTGACCAAGCAGAAGTTAGACAGCATCGCGCGTTTTGACATAATCCTAGCTCGCATGGAAATGATCCCTAGTGATATGTTTATGCATTTGTTATAATAAAAATTTAACTATATTCAATAAAATATTTTCTTGTGAACCGTTGTTCCTGGATCCTAGATTACCTATATACGGTAAGGTGAGATTGCCTTTCAGCGGACCGCGAAACAGGACCGCGCGCTAACATAGGTATTACATAATATATATTAGTAATAAAAATATTATTTAAAAGAAGGCAGTCCTAGCTTGGTTAGAAAAGGCAAGATACACGCGATAGAAAGAGCCGCCGCACGGCCTGAAATTATCTTTTTTACAACGTAGCGCGAGTCGCTATTGATTTAAATCATGTTGCATAATGAGTCTTCTGTATTTGTACTATTGATTCTGTGTTAATAGTAATACAATCATCTGATAAAAGAGGGATATGAGAAAATCTGAAAAGTCTTAATTGAATTTTCAGTACCTGAAGCTTTGATTATATATAGGTACGTCATCAAAGACCTGAAGAATAAATACCGTAGACAGAGAATCCTAGTTTTACTCTGTCTACGATAAATACATATGTTTCATATGACATTTTTTAAGTCAATTTTAACCGCACATGAAATTCTATTATAATGGAATCTATTAGAATAAAATCATGATTTGAATCATGATCAGGGGGACGAATGGTTGCTCGCGTCCGTAGGATTTACCACCTTTTCCTAAGGCCCACCCTACACGTGTCCCCCGGGTGGTGCAAAACGAGCAACCTCACACACAACAACGCCGAACCACAGGCGGCGTAAGAAGCCTGTCCACATGGTGATCACACGCCAAGAGGGACTAAATCCCCTCTGAAAAAGTGACGCCTGTGCTTGGGAAATACAGGTTGTACTCCACTCCCTAGGGGAAAACAACCCCGAATTCAAATGTTAAAAATGGCAGCAAGACTCCAAGAGAAACTACCCCAGGAGGGTACCAGCACAGCTGGAGAATCCCTCCCTGAGACCTACTCAGGCAGCTCCCAACGTATTCTGGGGGGGAGCAATGTTTTGCCAAAATTGACGAAAGGAAAGACGCAAGGAACAACTGGGTCCGCTAGAGGCACGGGGAAACCCAAGAGCTCGCGGAGACCCATAACAACAACTGGTGGTCCTCCTGGCACAGGAAGTCCTGATAAAGTGAGTCGACCACCAAACCCAAAGGATAGCACGGTAGGCCAGTGTGGAACCTCCGCAACTGGAGTACCGTGCGGTCCGATGGATGACTTTGACCTGTCATGGCAGGTGGTGAAGCGCAGGACCAAAGGTGGCAGAGCCCCCGCCGGACTGTCAGCTCCCACTCATGCCCACGGGCCGAAACCCAACAAGAGGAAGCGTAGGAGAGCCCGCAAACTCACCGCTTCCTCTTCGACAACGGTAGAAGGCGAAAGAGGGCTAGCAGAACCTACCGAAACCACCGGAAGAGACGACGCTCCTCCGACAAAGGCAAGTGAGGGACAAGAATCTGTCCACACAGGCCGACGGCGGAGGAACAAAAGAGCGGGCCGGGAAGAAAGTATGTCCCAGAAACGGGCTAGTCTGGACGACACGATTTCACCACGTGGCGCCCACAAGGCACCAAGACTGGAGAACCCTGACCGGCCCCAACCAGCAAGCTTTGCGGATGCGGCTAGGGCAGACCTCGTTGTGGCCGTCACAAGCCAAACGACCGGCCACCTTAGCCCCCCAAATGCTGACCTGGTACAGAAGGCGCTGCTACAGCAGATAATTAAACAAGCCTCAGAACCAGCCTCATCGGGAACGGAGGGCCCGATCTTTAGGGGGAAACCAATCATTGCTGATGGTGCCCTAAAGATATGGTGTGAAGACCTGCGGACCCGAAGATGCCTGGAGCAGGCTGTGAAAAAGATCAGTGTACCAACTGGGGAGCCATTGGTTGTGAGGCGCCAAATAGATCTTCCCAAGAGGGTCTGTTGCGGTCTACTCGTGCCGGGAATCTGGGAGTCACCGGGCGTAATAGCGCGCACGCTGCGCTACCAGAATCCCTGGGCGCGGGTGGACCAATGGTTGCACCACAACACAGTGGTCACCAAGGGGGACACGTTCCTGATAGTCAGCGTGCCCGAGGACGTTGCAAGGAATCTTCACAAACACGAACGACGCCTGGGATGTGGTCTGGGGTCGGTGTACGTGAAGTTCCGCGACGTCAAGGGCAAGTACAGCCCGAAACGAGGTCGGAGTCGGTGGACGATGCTGTGGCCGTACAGGCTACTCCGTCTACTGGCCCCTTATCGCAAGTGCCTGTAACCTGCTCCGATTCTGTCGTTGAGCTGGTGTCTGCAGTGCCTCCGTCTGCCCCAGAACCGGAAACGGTGCTGTCGCCCGTTGGTACACCTGCGAGCGGTAGCCCTGGAGGTGATGAGGCGGATAGGACGAGCGAGATGGACCTCGTCAGGGCATTGGAGGAGGGAGCGGCCAACATCTCTGATGGCACACCGTTCTCTTCAACCGATTAACGCTGTACAGACAAACATCCACCACAGCCGCACCGCAACGGCTCAACTACGGCTGTGGATGGAAAACAACGACCGGGTCATAGCAATGATCCAAGAGCCGTGGGTCAGAGACGGGAGAATATGCGGCCTCAACCCAACAAGAGGTAAATTGTATACTAATCAAGATACACCGAGGACGTGTATTTTTACTACTAACCAAATAACAGCTATGCCACTTAACGAGTTCTGTTCCAGAGATCTAACAACAATAAAACTGCGACAATCCCAACCGTTCCCAGACATAGTGCTGGCATCAGCATATATGCCGGACGGTGAGGAAGCACCACCCCAAGACCTGGCCGCCTTGGTCAGTTATTGTGAGAAGGAGGGACTGGAGCTTGTCGTAGCTACAGATTCTAATGCACACCACCCTCTGTGGGGAATGGCAAGCAGCAACAAAAGAGGTGAGGATCTAGTATCGTACCTTATTACAACCAATCTAAATCTATTAAACAAAGGCTCAGAGCCCACATATGTGACAAGGAGATGTAAAACAATCATCGACCTTACACTAGCCACGAATAACGCGACGGATCTCATCAAAAACTGGCATGTATCCAACGAAGCATCATGCTCAGACCATAGATGGATCCGATTCGAGATAAACATTAGCACAAATACTCCCACTCCTAGGAGGAATCCCAGGAAGACTAATTGGAACACATACAACAAAATCATAACAAACAAATTCAACACAGACGCACCGGATCAAATCAGGAGCGTAGAAGATATAGAGACACAGGTGACAGACCTGACAGATACGATCATACAAACCTATCACTCAACATGCCCCCTGACCAAACCTACAACGCAACCAAGAAGGCCAACCATATGGTGGGGCCCAAAACTTGAGAGGTTAAGGAAAAAGGTCAGAAGGCTACTAAACAGAGCCATGAACACCAGCGACAGCATAGACTGGGACAACTATAGGGAAACTAAAAACCTATATAAAAAACAAATACGGGTCAGGAAAAGAGAATCCTGGCAAAAGTTTTGTGACAGCATAGAGTCCTGTAGCGAGGCTGTGAGAATAAAAACTATCATGGCCTCAGGCGGAAACCCACACATAGGGTCGATCAAAAAACAGGACAATACATACTTAGTGTATAACATATGAGGAAACAATGCAAGTCCTCATCCAGACGCACTTCCCAGACTGCAGCATCGTTACAGAAGCAAGATGGGAAGACGAACATATCATACCACCAGACAATAACAAATGGATGATTGCCCAAAATGTAGCGTCAAGAGACAAAATTACGTGGGCAGTCAACAGCTTCCAACCATATAAATCAGCAGGTGTAGATGGCATCTTCCCAGCCTTGCTCCAAAGAGGGGGTGAGGGAGTAATTGGGGCCCTAGTCAGGATACTCCAATCATGCCTGGCATATGGCTACGTTCCCAAGCTATGGAGGGAGGTAAGAGTCGTCTTCATCCCAAAACCAGGTAAGAGTGACTACACAGATGCGAGATCCTTCAGACCTATCAGCCTGACATCATTCATGATGAAAACTCTGGAAAGGCTATGCGATAGAGAACTGAGGGACAAAGCACTGAAAAACTTACCAATACACCACAACCAACACGCTTACTCATCGGGAAAATCCACAGAGTCAGCCTTACACGCAGTGGTAAGCAAAATAGAGCATGCCCTGCAAAACAAAGTCATATGTCTAGGCACGTTTATTGACATCGAAGGTGCCTTCGACAAAACAAACTTTGACAGCATAAAAACAGCACTAAACAGACACAACATAAATCCAATAATAGCAAATTGGATCCACAACATGTTAGTTAAAAGAATCATTACGATAGACGACAAGGGCGCACAGAAAGCTGTAGTTGCCAAGGGTTGCCCACAAGGAGGAGTACTATCACCTCTCCTGTGGAACATAGTCGTAAATTACCTCATAACTAAACTGAACAACAGACATTTCTACACAGTAGGGTACGCTGACGACCTAGCGATACTCATAACGGGTAATCATGCAAATACAGTATGTGATCTAACTCAGACAACTCTTCGAGTGGTAGACCGGTGGTGCAGAGAATCTGGACTCACCGTCAACCCAAACAAAACAGAACTAGTAATGGTCACCAACAAAAGGGTACTAAACAATTACACACTCCCTAAACTAGGGAGCGTTACACTCCAATTTAACACACAGGTGAAGTACCTAGGAGTAATCCTTGACAGCAAACTAAATTGGAGTCAACACCTAGAAGCCAAACTAAACAAAGCCTGCATTACATTCTGGCAATGTAAAAGAATGATAGGTAGGTCATGGGGCCTAACTCCGAGAATAGTGCTATGGCTCTACGGTACAATCATCAGACCAATAGTCAGCTATGGAGCACTAGTCTGGTGGCCACGAACACGCCTAACAACGGTAAGTGACAAACTACAACGCTTCCAAAGGTTGGCATATCTTGCCATCACAGGGAGCATGAAAACAACACCGACCGCAGCCATAGAAACTATGCTATCCCTGCTTCCACTACATCTCTTCACACAACAGGAAGCAGCGTCTGCAGCGGTAAGGTTACAAACACTTAAACTATGGAAAGACATCAGGATACCTCTCACAAAAATCTTAGACGAGTATCTAGATGAATTTCCATTGCTGCAGGCCCCTAGCGATGTCATACCCAAAATGTATGTATTCAACAAACAATACAAAATCCAACTTTTCGAGTCCCCATCAACAAATACATCCTCTAAGGAGCTGAGTATTTACACCGACGGGTCGAAAACACAACAAGGAACAGGTGCAGGGGTCTTCTCAGAAGAACTAAACCTCCACCTGGCTGTACATTTGGGCAAACACAACTCCGTCTTCCAGGCGGAATGTGTTGGTATAGCCCAAGCAGCGAGAGCCATAATAGAGCGGAAAGTAACAGGGTATCCCATAAGGATCTTATCCGATAGTAAGGCGGTACTCCAAGCACTAAACTCATACACAACAAACTCGGGCCTAATTCACGAATGCCACTGTTACCTCGAAAGAGCATGCCAACTTAACACAGTGACCCTTCAATGGATAAAAGGGCACAGTGGCTCAAGAGGTAATGATGCAGCAGACGAGCTGGCCAAACGTGGAGCAAATATGGAGGTCAAAGATAATGAACCAATGACCACGCTACCATATAGCCAGTTAAGGGCATGGGTGAGAACGCACGCAAACACACAACACAGAGAGCTCTGGACGAGCAGAGACGATTGCAGACAAGCAAGGGAAGCGATGCCAATAGGCAACCCACGCGTCTCTCGTCAATTAATGCTCTTAAAACGATCAGAACTGCACCTGATAACAGGCACCATAACAGGACATGGTCACTATAACAAGCATCTTTTCACTATAGGTGTTACAGACAGTCCGCTATGCAGAGCCTGCGTAGCGGAGGAAGAAACAGCAGCCCATGTACTACTGGAGTGCACAGGAGTAGCACCGCTACGGGCTGCCCATCTCGGATGCCCGAGAACGCTCCCGGAGATTTGCGCCGATGTCAAGAGACTGCTAGCGTTCTTGCGGGAGCTTAACTGGCAGTAGGGAGTGCTTCAGGCTCACAGCACGCAAAATAGGCGCAAAAGCGTCGAGTTGCGGAAACCAGCCTGACCTCAAGTAACAAGTAACAAGTAAAATCATGATTGTAATTTAATACTTTATTAAATAATTACAATCACAAACATCAGAAATCGTATCAGAAAGTCTTTATGCAAAATGTTTAATCAGTCCACGTTTTGTTTTCGGTAATAAATGTAATATTGGTAAGTACAAATATTTTATCACCCAATACCGAGGTATTAATACTACTTATATATTATAATATAGCTATTGCAAAGTCCTAACGACATTTTTGTCGCTGGCTTTAACTGGACTGTATTACTTGTACAATAACAAATGCAATCATGTTAATTTTAAATGGTGTAACACATTAAATTTATTAAGATAGGTATTTACTATTTATTATTTACTACTTCTATAAAATGTATGTTTTTTATATATTAAAATGTATGTCGTTTAAAAAATATAGAACATATTATATATTATTATAGTAGGTTGGTAGTACTGTTGACGACACGTTGTAGGAGTAGATTGTAGCGTCTGTACCCGTGAAGTATTTACTTACGATGGCTATTCAATATTATTAAGTATTTATTAATAAGACCTCAGGGATTACCAAAATTAAATTTATTACCGTTGGTATCGAAATGATCATAAAACAAAACTCGGATCATAAAACAATAAAATAACAGAAAAAACCGGCAACATTGAAAATCTGTTTTATTACTTGGTCTCAATTTTTTTCAAATACTGTGTCTTTCTATGCTATGTTACTTAAATTCATTATAAGTATGTAATTTTCGACATTATACAAAAATATATTTTATACTATTTTATAACTTAAATGCTACTCAATTGTGCGTGCAATTTAACTTAGGCCAATAAAATTGTCGTTAGCTTTAGTATTATATTCTGTCACTATGGAGTGTAGAATTAAGGAGTACCATCCCTGTGTATGAAAAAGTGTCCGTCAAAAAGCAACAGATATTGGTGGCGCCAAAATAGCAAGAGGGTAAAGTTTTGTCTATTATTGTTACGCTCACTCACACACACACACCTTCAATTCGTCTGAAACTGCTACTTCTACTATACCCTTTTTCTACATCAGTGCCATCGTAGACAGTTTTTAAACTGTTGTTTACAGCTAAAAAGGGCACTTTTTAAATTTCCTAAACTCTTTACATGAGGTTAGTACTCCTGACTTTTATACTCCACGTTTGTCGCGTATTTTGTATAGGAGTTACTGCGATTTCACTCTTGGCTTGGCAACTTCAATTCGGCCAAGTTAAATGGCGCGTACTGCCACTGACATGACTATCGGTCTGGTAGACCTGACTATCAGACCATTGGTTAGGAAGTTAGTAACTGTTTTGGTATTTACAACGACAAATAATAAACAACAATAAATCAACTGTCTACTAAATGGCGGCAATACGTCTTGTTCCTCACAAACTACAAAGCGTTAATAATCATCATACAGACATTTAATATTGTTCTCAGAGGTTTTACGACACTTTTTAAATTAATTACCCTCTGATACTAAACCAACGGTAATAATAATAGCATTATGATTTTTTTTATTATTATAGTCATAAAAACTTTTTTAATTACCATGTTTATGATTCTTATTTCACGGAGCGCAATATTTCGACAATGTTTACCTTGTTCACGAGACTCATGTTTTTTTAAGTTTTTAATTTTATTGAAAGTAAAAGCCATTATAAATATTCCGTTGAAATAGATTTAATAATTAAAATGTCTATAAAAATATGTTCATATAAAAAAATCGATTATAATTTTTATTCATAAAACTATTTAAAACGAAAGCCTTTTAATTTGGCAAGAACCAGAGGTGTTATATTATGAAGCCTCGGAAGACACTTTTTATTCATTCCTAAGCCATTTTTATCGATATAATATTTATTTTTACTACAATTGTTGTTGTTTGAAATGATTAAATAAGGGCTTTTGAATGCGTAAAACCCTACAAATTTAAAATACATTCATAAATAGAATTTCCTGGAGAGCTGAAGTATCATACATATAAAAATCATTTTTTGATAAAATGGCAATAATTACAAAAATATATTAATATTATACACATTATCCAAGGTCCACACTACCTGATATACAACAAATCATCATACATACCATAACAATTAGCTTAGTCATATTAAAATGTAATGATAATAATTAAGTTAACAAGTTCTATAATTCCTCTTCAAGTAATACATATAACCTATAATAAAATATTAACTCATTTTTATTTTTTGGCATATTCTTTTTCAATTCTCATACTAGAGTTACTAATCAATTTCCAACAACTAATTAAAATATATATCATTAATACAAGCTTTATTTTATTATACATCTGCTTGATGTTAACATAGAACATGATAGTGTTTCCTTGAGGCCTGAATACACCTACCGAGTAAAGTGACGACAGTGCTGTGCACCGCGAGTGAGTGTTTACACATCTTTTTGATGTTGTGGCGACATTCAGTGAACCGAATTACCGATCATACCCGGTATCAGGACAAGTGAAACGTTGATATGGACCTAAAAAAATATATTAGAAAATCCATTAAGTAACTTATACTACTCCTGGTAGAAGAAATAACAGAGTAGTTGGCTCAAGAGAAATCTCGCATTTGGCCCGAGACTATGGATTATAAGGAGAACTGAGTTAGGTGACACTGACACTATTTTTAGGGAATGACACTTTGAACATCCCAATAAGTTTAAAGCCCTTCTGAGAATGACGAATGAGAATTTCGCGGGAAAGAGTGACGTATACGCGTCAAATAGCGAGTGACCGCAGCATAGTGCGCGACGCGCGTTTTCAGATGCACCGAGTGAGCGAGCGCGACGGCGCGGAGAAGCGGAGTATAGTATAGGAAGCGTATATATTAATAGTATATAGTAAGCGGTGGGTACTCGGCCCAGAAAATAGAATGAGGTCCGAGTCCGAGGGCACTGTCTCGCCTCTCTACTCGGTCGGTGTAATCAGGCCTTTACTGAGATGAGTTTTAGCTTCGTGCCATCTCGCCTCGCATCGCTTCAGGTAACGTATGAGTAAGTTAGGTTTTTGTTGTTCCAAGTTGTTAAAGGAAAAAGTTACCACAAAGTTAAATATAAAAACGTTCATGCGGTTGAATTTACTTTTTAAAGTAGGTTACCTACTTAATATAAAGTATAGCGGCGTTATAACTCGCTCGAAGAAGGACGAAACGGCATGATGGAGGTAACACCACACACAACTTCGTCAGGCGTAAATCAAGGTTAATGCAGTTGTCACATAAATTTTGAGTCAAACTCGGTCAGTCTTTTGTAACATTGCTTTCGTAGCCTGGATCCTAAGACTCAAAATACAACACATATCAAGCTCTATGTTTCACACTAAAGAACTTAAATTAATAATAACTTAGTGACCTATTACTACTATTATTCAGTCAGATAAAAATAAACATCATTCTATTATTATAAAAAATGTACAAAAGTAATATACTAAATATTTTATTATATGAATTTATCTTAAAAATTACTATGTATATAAATGATGAATATAATATTCTTCATTATTTTTCCCATAATCACGATCCATCTTGTACGTCCTGCCAAGGCCATGCACGATGTACGATGCATGCAGCGTGATTTCACGATCCATCCATATTGATTAAAAAGACAAATTAAAACGACAAATCAAAAAGTCGTCAGACGTCTGATCAAATTGTAGTGATTTGATTTAGGGGATTTTATTGTTAAATTAAAAAAAAAGTATCTTTGAGACTTTGATAGTTCTGTCCTTAATTGAAAAAAATTAGTTAAGGTAGCGTGCGTGTTAATTTTTAGGTGAATTTGTCCTTTAGCGACTTCTAACGGATTTTTACCTTATTTTTTGTTCAAAATTTAGGGAGTAGTATTGCCTTGAGATCTGGGGACTCTCTTTTTCCTTAAGCGGCAACACTGGCTTGACGTACGTCCGCTCTATTCACTGTCCATCTGCACGTCGTTCGCGGTGGTGGGGGTGCTCGCTGGATGTAAAATGGGTCGTGCAAGTCCAGGAAACGATTAATAATAATTATTGACGTACGTCAAGCCTATTCACGGTACTTTTGCATCGTGCATGGCCTTGGCGGGACGTACAGAAGTATCGTGAATAAGTGGCTTTATTATAAAAATAAAAACACTGAATAAATGTCAACTAAGTCAAAACAGTTCTAGTGATTATTAGTATTATTATACCTGATGTTAAAATGAAAAATCTATGTCCACGTTTTAGAGTCTGTCGAGAAATCTATATCATTTTTTTAAATTTATGATGATCATGTTTACCGAGGTATAAAACCTTGGTTGTCAGTGACAAAGTAATAAGTAATATTGATGGACAGTTAAGATCTGAAAAGCCTTAGTGACATGTAGGCATCTACATATAATGGTAACATGTTTATTTTTAACTTACAATGAAATTTGATTATTTTTTTTCTAATTATAATAGAATTGACTGTTACATACACTTTTGGTACCGCGGTTTGCGGTTTTACCGCCAAAAGTCTTGCCGCTATAAATAGCATTTTCTTGGTATAGTCGTACCGTATGTTGAAGTCGTACGTGAAGGCGTATCGCGGGGGCGTTTTTTTAAGGCAGATGAGCATATGAGCCACATGACGGTAAGTTGTCCGAGTTCCGAGTGTCCCAGAACATAAACAAGTCAACCTAGCCAGCCTGCCCTACTCTCCGAAACACAGCAAACCTGTTTAACGGGAGAATCAAGCAGGTTGGTGGTACCCAAGCGGACGGGAGCGAAGCACAGGACAATCCTCCCATCGGTAAATCTGGTGTGTCGTCTCAGCGATCGGGGTGCAGCAGCGCGTACAGTGGCGAGGTGGGGTCGGCGAGTGCGCGCTCCGGCTCACTGAGCGCGAGCGCCCGGCCCGCGCCCAGCACGAGCACGCGCGCGCAGTCCAGCGCGCCCGCCAGCCGGTGCGCCACCCACACCACCGTGCAGCCCGCGAACGAGCACCGCACCGTGTCCAGGATGAGGCGCTCCGTCTCCTGGTCGAGGTCCGCCGTCGCCTCGTCCACCAGTAAGATCTGCGCACACGAATTATGGTTGAATTGTAACTGTGTTATTCTGTGTGAACTGTAATAAACGCAGGGCGCGCTTGGATTGATTGTTTGCTGTTACTTGCCGTAATAACACCGACATACGTTGCATGCTCGCAACTTACAAGAAAATTATGAATTATAAAAAATCAAAATTTTCTGAAACGTTCTTACTGCTTTCTGCATATTTGCTAATATTCTGTGATGTCATTTTATATAATGTTGGTGTCTCCCTTTTCGAAATAAATAGATATAATTACTGTGTACTCGTCCGCATTTATGATCTGTAAAATACCTTAGGTCTGTGCAGTAGTGCGCGCGCCAGACACAGTAGCTGATGGTGTCCGCGTGCGAGCGATGCCGCGTCCGCAGCCAGCCCGCCGGCCGCGCTCACCGCGCCACGCGCGCCGCACGCTTCAAGCG
The DNA here is from genome assembly GCA_963853865.1 of Helleia helle. Taxonomy (NCBI): domain Eukaryota; kingdom Metazoa; phylum Arthropoda; class Insecta; order Lepidoptera; family Lycaenidae; genus Helleia; species Helleia helle. Next base: position 9,284,896 of record OY971418.1, on the reverse strand, counting down.
CGCGCCACAGCTCCGCCTCCGAGTACTGCCGCAGCGGGTCCACGTTGTCGCGCACGCTGCCGGCGAATATGAACGGGTCCTGCGGTATCACGCCGATGCGAGATCTGGAACAAATGTAAAAATGTATTTTACCAAGAGCAATACACACAACTTATAATAATTACTAAGCATTTCGACAGTAAGTAATATATGTATCGGTGCGTTGACTTCGAGATCTACCATCACGCGTTTTAGTGTAGTCTCGAGTCCTCTCGGCCCGGCACTATGTGCTAGTCCAATTTCTGTTCATTACTAGTTTGTTGTGTGTAACAACACAATTGTTATTTCGTATTTAGAGCGGGAACGGAAGCCACAATGAATCATACTTAGCATAAAACATACAACAAAATACAATACGGAATGGTAGAGTTGTTGTTTATTGTATACCGCAGTGCGTGCAAATGCAGCGTGGATATATCAATGCCGTCGACGCGCACGATGCCGGAGGTAGGCGGGGTGAGGCGGGCGAGGGCGCGCAGCAGCGAGCTCTTGCCGGCGCCCGTGCGGCCGACCACGCCCAGTCGCTCACCCGCGTGACTCTCAAATGACACGCCGCGCAGCGCGGGCTCGCCGGTGCTGCTGCTTGCACGAAAAATATATATTGAGTAACACTGACTGTTATGATCTATTGTGATATTACTGAAAATCACATTAAAAAGTGGTAAATTATTTCTGCCTGTGCCCTGTCCACAGTTACTCACATTTCTATAGACTATAGATGTTAGATAGGCTATATAAAATTAGATAAGACTAATAATGGACCTAGGCTATAATCTATATTCATAAACGAAGACAACTAACAAAGCCAAACAATTTTCTCTTACTTGTATCTTAACACTACATCTTCGAAACTGATAATCCCGTGAGACGGCCAGCCGTAGGGCGGAGAATCCCCATCAATTTTTTCGCATTCCACCTGTAAAAAAATACTCTATAAAATAATCGTGGATATAGATTCTCTTAGAAGGGTAATGATACAGGTAATAGGAACAGTCATCGAATTGATATTAAGTAAGCCAGCAATCAAGATAGTGATGTACACGAAATAGCGGACGAACCTGTGTGATGTACTCTCCGACTCGTTCAACCGCAATCATTTCTCTTTCTGTCTCTGTGAACGAGTTCAGTACGTTGCCCAACATGGACGTCATAGACAACGCGTATGATATCGCCAGCCCAACGAGACCTAAAACGCCAAATATTGTTCGTTGTAAAGCACTAAACAAAGTTAGATGTCAAAGCTAAATTAAAATATTGTGTAACCGCATATTGTGTATCTTTATTTATTTTCATGCAGTATAAAATCTTTTTTTATATATTCTATTAATATCCAATACTAGCATCGCCCCGAGGTTTCATCCGCGTACTTCCCATTCTCTTGGAAGTACGCTTTTGTGTTAATTTATTCTAATATATTATAATCTATATTATTGTAAAGTTTTATTAAAACACATTTAGTAGTTTTTGCGTGAAATAGTAACAAACTTATGGATATTCCTTCGCTGTTTGCTCCGCGCATCCACACCCTAGGGGAGCGCGGGGTGAAGGCGGGGTTCGAGCGGTCGATGTCATGTTTTGGTGGTTTAGTACAAACTTTCGCGTTTATAATATTAGTAGGATTACCGGGATCAGCTGCGTGCGTGGCGCGCTGCAACACAGCGAGCGCAGCTGCGGCGGCGAGCGCGACTGCGGCGGCGGCTTGCAGGCGCAGCGCCAGCCACTGGGATGCACCGCTCGCGCACAGCGCCGCCCGCTGCCAGCGCTCCACCGCCTCCTCGCCGCGCCCCGCCCACTGCCCTCCCGCGCCCAGTGCGCGGATCGTCGCCAGACCTGCATTAACATACCGCCGTATATCGTATGTTACTTTTATGAAACAGTGCTTAAGCAGTCTTAAGAACGCATTATTTAGTTCTATCTATTTGTTGTGTTTCGTTGTCTATAATATGTTTTTGACCACAACCTTTTTTTACTAAAAATATTGAAAACAAGGATTAGTTTTGTGATTGTAAATAACTTCAATGATAAAGACTGTCGGGACGATTAATCGGCGTGTGTCCAATTGACAAAATTAATATCAATTGATATATCCATACTCTCCTATTTTTTTATGCATTTCCCTATTTTCTTATCCTCGACCCTTACCCTCGAGCGTGTCGTTGAAATGCGCGTACACGGGAGACATAGCGACACTTTGTAAGCGCTTCAGCTGTCGGGAGGTGACTCGATATCGCCGCTGCAATCTGTAACAATTAAAACAACGAACATGTCCAATATCTTTAATTCGATTTATTAATTAAAAGCAAACCGGTTAAATATAAGACTATATTATGGTTGTATATTTTCTTTCACACTCGCACGCCAGACGCATGTACGTACGCAGACGTAAGAACGGGCTATGGCACTAAAGCAATTCTAAATTTGTTAATTTAAATACTAGCTAATTAACATTACAAAGCGTTGGACATAAAAGTAATTTTGCGTATATATTATATGTGAATTTAATAAAAATCACCTGACCTGTAATAAATAATAGTCATCGGTAGCACGCCGACAAGTAGCCAAGGAATTCCGTATATAGTGACAATCACGGCACCTGCCAATTACATCCATTGTTAGAATTTAATAATATTAAGTAAGAGGTAGTGCCATGCTTCTTTGTAGCCGGTACTTCTTGCTCACATGATACTCGCCTAACCGTTTCGTGCGGTTTGTGAGTTTCCGGTGGCCCATTGGGGAGGGGGGGGGGGGGTTTAGGGAAAAGGAGGGCAACGTATTGGCATAATTCTGGTTGGGCGTATGTGCATGTGCGTCGATACCGAAGCTTTTGACTGCTCGTTTGCCCTCCTATACTATAAAAAAATCCTATTTATTGTTAACATAAGTTTGCGAATGAGCGTACTGACGGTGGAGATAGGAACGGCGTCTAGTATTTAGGAAACACGACTAGATTGTGAAGTTAGACTCGATATAAATTTTCCACTAGGTAAGATACCCAAATAAGCAGATGGCCAATTCTAAATGGTCAACGTTGCCCATGAACCCTAACTCATTCACTTTCACATGGTACTAGTCTAAACTAAACTTTAATATAGCAATACATAATTGATAAATATTAGTTTTAGTTGAGAAATAGCAACACTTACCAACCAATGAGAATGTTTGAGCAAGGAATATATTTAAAATAAACGGCAGCGAGTCGTCAATCGTATACGTGTCAGATGAAAATCGATTCAGGATCCGTCCCGTCGGTGTGATGTCGAAGAATTTTACCTTAGCCTGAAAATATCGACCGAACACTTACATGTAATAACTTTTAATCATTATCTGTACATTATCACAATTTTTTTACAGAAATAATAATAATAATAATATCTATCTATGGACGCTTTCACACCACCTCAATCGGTAAGTTCTCGAAGAAATTGTGTTACGGGTACCAGACAACAGAAATATATTTAATACTTTTATACTAGGTATACATATACTTAAGATTTTTATTATATAATACACATCCATGACCCAGGAACACAGAAAATATTTTTGTTGCCTGGCGGGATTCGAACCCGCAACCTCCGGCTTGAGCGCCAACGCACTTACCACTGAGCCACAGAGGTCGTCAAACTTTGTGTTTTATTTTATTAAACATTACTTTGTCCGCTTTCGCCCGCGAATTCGCCCACGTGTTCTTTAGTTATCAGGGCATATGTATTAACCCCCGTTATAATTATGACATGTGTATCTGTGTATAGCAAAGTACTGCCACTTAATATCAATTTATTTTCCATATTTTAGTTGTACATTTTGTATGAGAACTCCTTTTCCCCATTGAAGTGTCCAACTTCGCCACACGGATCATTTTAAACTCTGTCCAGTCATATTTTTAAGTCTAGAATTAATAAGGGAGTCTCCTCCTCCTCCACAGAAACTCCCTCCTAATAAGTAGAAAGTTACTTCTTCTTTCTTTATCTTTGCCTACGCAGATCATTTTTATTTGTAATCAGGGCCCTATATACCAATGATCATAATATTAAGTCAAGAAATGAGAAAAATTCCATATAAACTTCAACCTCTATTTCACCCCCTTGGAGATTGAATTTCTAAAAATCCTCTCTTAGTGCTCATTCACATCATAAAAGGAACCTGTACCAAATTTTGAGTTTCTAGGTACAGAAATTCCGGCTGTGCGTTGATATTATATAAATCAGTGAGTCAGGTTTGCCTTTCTGAATTTATATTAAATAGTCCATATACACTATAGACTATTCATATAAATCAGTAAGCTGATGCCGTAATAATGCACAAAACTGTTTTTAAACGTAAAATGAAACGTACTCACCTTTACAATAATTTTAACGAGGATTTTGTGTATTTTTTCAGCCGCTTTAACGCCGCCATACGCAAATAAGAACGCTCTCATTATCGTAAATAATAAATTGAGGAGCGCCAAAACGAAATACATCTCCAGGTAATAGTTATCCGTGTAAAAAGACGGCGCCTGGAGCTTGTCCATTTTGTTTGTATCTGTGATGTTCGCGGGCAACGCGGAGATATTAGTATTGCCGATGATACTTAGAACGCCGTTTATAACTGTATGTACTAGGCTGTCAGCTGCGTTGAAGCCGTGATCTAACACTGTGGTGTTTTCGTGGACGTTATCCAACACGCTCTCTTGTATGCCCGTGGAATTCTTTGTTCTATTCTTCACCCAAAACGTAAGCCAGAGGAAGGTGAAGTTCTGCGAGAGTTGCATCAATACGAGGGACATAATTATAGCGGTGGTGAGGAACGCTCCCACGGCGCGCAAGTACAGTCCCAACACCCACCAGCCAACGTTGCCCTCCGACATAGCTTCCTGAAAACATGATATTATATATATGACGATTTTTAAAAAGCTACGAATTTTAGCAAGAGGGAATCTAATGGGTCTTATAACAATTATAGGTTGAACCAGATAGTGAAACATTTATAGCATAACTTACATCGTTGTCCAAACTATTGCGGCTCACACTATCGAGGTTGTCGTCGCTGCTTTGTATATTGTTACTGCGGGAACTTTCCGCCTGTTCCAAAGGCTCTTCGCCCATTGATTCCGATTCGCTTGTTAGAAATTCTTCTATTTCATTCATTATTGTTTCCGGAGGACCTATTTAGAGCCAAGAACACAAGTAATTTTATACAAGAAATCGAAGCAACAGCACGAAATTTCTCAAATACTAATTTTGTCGTTTATAGTCCTTTACTGAAAGTATATCGTCGTTTTAAAAGCACGTACAAGGACGGCATTGGTGGTCTATTCGAGATATAATCCTACATGACTATATAAGTTATATCCTCTACCCCAGGGTTTCCCATTTGGTGGGTCGCATCCCGGTACCGGGCCACGAAAAAAAATACCGGGTCGCACAACTGCCTTCTCGTTTTAAACAAATACCAGGAGAGCTTGACTGACGAGTCAAAAGAGTCAAAAATAAGCAGCTTCATCCGCATATTGTAATACATACATAAGTATCTATTTGCAATAAATATGTTTTATTTTACATAATATTTCAGGGAGTTTAAAAACTTGAGTGGGTCATGAAGGGGATTGTACAAATTTTACCGGGCCATAGTAAAACGAAGTTTGGGAAACTCTGCTCTACCCTGAATGACGCCATCTTACGTTGTAGTGCGTACGAACGCATACTCAGTACGTACCTTGTGCGTGCAAACGTCCGTCCCGCAGCAGCAGTAGGCGGTTGGCGCGCGCGAGCGTCCGCGGCGAGTGCGCCACGAGCACGCGCGCCGTCCGCCGCAGCAGGCCCAGCACGCAGCGCTGCAGTACATGCGACGAAACGCGCGCGTCCAGCCCCGACAGCGGGTCATCCAAAAGATAAACTGGTGACAACGAGTCAGTAATGATATTAATCTTGTTCAATATTCTCCGTTTTATATTTAAAGCAACCTTTAGTGTTAACCAAAGTTAAAATAAACCTTTATATGGAATATATACGAAAATTCATGCACAGACATCATACTAAGACTGTACATTTAATACAATAAGTTTCTTTATAACAATAAATGTTTCAAATATTTAAAATGAGTAATTGATAGTATTCTATCTTGGTGTGACAAAAGTTTAAGTGAGTAAAGGTAATTTTAAAGAGTTCTGTAAATATATTTTTAATTTACATAAATATGTACTGTATTAAGTTGTTACTAATAGGTATTAACTACAAACTAAAGGCTAACTTCAGTCCGTTCAAATGAAATTGCTCGTACTATAGTCATAAATAGAAACATCGACATATACAAAACTCAATACTGATTGTTATTTTATAAAATTTGAATTTGACTAGATTGTAGACGATAATATATAAATGAATGCATTAGGTTTGTACAAAATACAACATACTCTCTTTGTCTTGATACACGGCGCGCGCGAGTGCGATGCGCGCCCTCTGTCCGCCACTCAGCGTGCAGCCGCCTTCGCCTACGTACGCGTTCCACCCGAGCACGTTCAGATCCTCTGTACAGAGAGTATTAAATAGACAATATATGTAGTTAGTTAACTTATTATCCCATTGATATTGATTAATTTGACGAAAATATGTTTAATAAAAACTGAATAATATGAAGGTACCTGTAAGTGCGCAAGCCTCTACAACTGCTTTAAACTTTGTTTCATCATAAGGTTTTCCAAACAATATATTGTCGCGTATGGTACCACGGACGAGCCACGGCTGTTGTGATACGTACCCAAAACCTACGACATAAACATGAATATAAGACCACGCTCTTTACTGAATATTATTAACAAAAGATCTCAACAACTTACTATTAAGACACTCAGGAATCTGTATGTCGCCGCCTTTTTTCAGCATTTCTCCTATCATAGCTAACAACAGCGAGGTCTTGCCGCTGCCCACGGAACCTGCCACACCGATCAGTTCGCCTTTGCCGATCTCTAATGATATGTCTCGTAAGGTAAACGGCTCGTGTGTCGTCTGCTCGGCCGACGACGTAGAATCGACTCTGAGTCGCCTTGATAGTTTCTTGGTAGATTTTCCCTTATTCTTTCTAGATTTGGAAGATTGTTTGGGTCGAACCGTGGGCTTGGCCCACGAGAATTTTGCATTTTTGAATATAATCACTTTATCCTCATCTTTATTAGTATTGAGACGATCGTAGTAACCTTCTAAATCGTTGTCCGGCAACTGCAAAATAAGAACATGTTGAATAAAAATATTGACATCTTACACGGACATGAGACAACTGATAATAAATATAGAATACTCTAGTATTGCCTAGATATAAATGTCACTAGATTATATTATTATTCCCTTGGTGTAAAGTTAAAACAAAGGGACTTTACACTATTGATGCCCGGTTTCTGAAGTCCCCCGATAACTTCTCACTAACTATTGATTCATTAAAGTTAAACGTAAGATAAACGTCGGTTAAGTGTCACTGCGTTTCCGAATACTTATCAAGCCATTCATTAACTATCTAACTGATAACTAGTTCCTTATTTGTCGCTAGATGGCTCTGTTATGGAGATCGTGTCTAAAACTGATTTTATTAGTTTATTTTGTCTTTAATACTAGTTTTACTTACTAGAATTTTTTTTTCGAGAATAAATAAGTGGATTATATATGTTTATGAACGCCATCTTTGTCGATTTTATCAGTGAGTATTGTCAATGTCAATTGTGCCAGCCGAATGGCGGATATTGCTGTCACACTCCCTCAGTGGGGTTTCTCTTTCTTACAATGCTTGTGATCCATGTTGTTTGTCTAAGATCACCGACTACACATGCGTGGTGTAAACTAAACATAGGGATTACATTCTCTTGGAATTGTGCTTAAAATGTTATAACGAAACGGCTTTCGTTCGGCTTTCTCTTTTTCTTTGCTTTATCCATTCTTTTTAATTTTTATCATAATGGAATCTAGAAAACTCAGTAAAAAAATTACTGAAAGAGAGATGATGCTTCTTTATCGAAGTGGCTAAAAAAGTGTCACAGTGTTCTTATCAAAGCGATATCTCAATTGAAATTCTTCAACCGTAAACATTTATAGTAATAATCACGGAGCAATATGGTAATAATACTCAAAGATGAATATAAGCTTATTCTGCTTTGAATATTTTTACCGACTTGAAATATTTAGCTTTTACTGGCAATTTAATAATCTAAGGCAATTGAATACAATAAGAAATATCTACACGTTCACAACCGACGCCAGGAGGCCGTGTGGTCGCTGACTGCACGATTGGTGGGGGGCAACCCCCCACTTTTATAAACCAAAAGTGAGCCGAATGGGCTCACACTAATCCGATGTAGCATTAGGGCCGTTCGGGCCGTTAGCATAGATACATCCGAAAAAAAAAACTACACGTTACAAATATGTAAATATAACCTCAATATAACCGAAAAGATGACGTATATTGAGAAATAAAACGTCAAATTATAGTTATGGAACCGATAAACGCCTACAATTGGTCAGTTAAGTTGAACTTAGTTTAAACGGAGTATAACTTACATCGGCGTGTTCGGAAACGCACTTTCACAAGTTATCGAACCAATAGCGCTAATGAATAGATAAACTACCGTTAAAAGTTCCTCAGAAACTGGCCATTAATAAAACTTCTGTCAACGGAGCGTCACTAATGTCGTATAAACATAACTATAATAATATCTATTGGACGCTTTTATACCGCGTCAATCTAGCCCCGTAGTAAGTTCTCGAAGAACTTGTGTTACGGGTACCAGACAACGGAAATATATTTAATACTTTCATAATATACATATATTTAAGATTTTTATTATGTAATACACATTGACCCAGGAACACAGGAAACTTTTTGTTCTCTGGTGGGATTCGAACCCGCTACCTCCAGCTTGTGCGCCAACGCGCTAACCATTGAGCCATAGAGGTCGCTTCTATTCATTCAATTTATCGAATCTATTACATTTGGCTAATAATCTGTACCAAGACACATTCATTTTCACATAAGTCGTCAGTAATACTATCTGGCTCAACGACATAACGATAATAATACTAATCCAGACTTTCAAAACTTTGTTACGCCCATTTGTATATAGGTAGAACGAATAGAATAGATTTAAATCTATTGTTTTCCTATGAAAGCGATAGGAAGGATTACTGGGTTTGGAATAGGTAACCCGAGCTGCGCGGCTATCGTAATCCTGCGAGGGTGACACAGACAGTTTTGCTTCCCCTTTTTTGCATGTAAATATTTATATATGCAAACATCGGAGTATTAACAGGATCCAATTTGTTTACAATACGTGGACGGCCACGTATTGTAAGCTGTGTATAAAGCTTTGTAATAGGTTTTTGACCTGATAAAACCGGCTGCACACACGAAAAAGTGGAACATTCCGCCTGCGGCGAGCGTGCAAGAGAGAGCGCAGAAAAGCGATGAGGCACGATCGGCCTAAGCGTTCGACTTGTGACGCATTACAACGTTATCGCGTAAAATTATCGTCAGTAAACCGACTTTACAGACAACAGGTAGGTTTTTATATTACTTGGATAGCCAAACAGTCAGACAAGCCCAGGTGGCTTGGGTCAGCGTATCTGCCCAGTTAGAAACGAGCTAAGCTGTTTAACGGTAGTAAGTAGCTGGGTGGTTGTACACATGAAGACGGAAGCGCACCATCGGGCTTACGAAAAAAAAAATCACTCAGACTTTACCATCAAGAATACATTGTGTTTAGGTTTAGACGGCTCATGGATCCAAGCTCCACATAAAACTCGGCGACTGATCTGCTGGTTTATCAATCTCAAGGGAAATATAAAACTCACATCCAGTAATTTCTGTATCCGTTTTATGGAGACCCAAGCTTCAGTCAACCCGTTGAGCACCCACGGGAACGCGTTCAGCGGCGCTATTAGCATGTTTATTAGAGCGATGGTCGTGAATACCTGAAAAAATATTATAATTACTATATGAAGGGAAGAAATCCGACGATTAAAAATATTATTTGAATTGAAATAAATTATTTAAATCTTGCCTTCGTTTTCAGTTTCATATAAACATAACCCCAGTTTTCTTTTTTTAAAATATAATTTGTAGATGATAAACGAATAATTGAATGTTATTTGTAAATAAAATCATTTTACAAAATATTAAAACCGACTTCAAAAGTACTAAACTAATAAGTAATAAAATAACTGTGTTTCTTTAATTTTTGTGCTTACAACTTATAATCAACTTAATCTTCTACTAATGTACAAACTTTGCGTTTACCACATCATTATAGTTACTTTTGGAGTCGCTGTCAGCCAAGGTAGGTCAGCAACAAATACGACACCGACTCCAAAACTAACTATAATGACGTGGTAAACGCAAAGTTTGTACATTAGTAGAAGATTAAGTTGATTATAAGTTGTAAGCACAAAAATTAAAGAAACACAGTTATTTTATTACTTTTTAGTTTAGTACTTTTGAAGTCGGTTTTAATTTTTTGTAAAATGATTTTATTTCTAAATTTTTAGTGATTCCGAAATTCGTCGTCTTGGCGTTCATTGAAGGAGGCCTATGTTCAGCAGTGGACGGATAAAGGACGATGATGATGATAATGATGATTACGATGACCGCGACATACTATGGTGTGCTACCAAAGCATCCTATATAATTGTTACATCGACATGTAATAAAATGATCATATTATCAAGGTAAACGAAACCAACCAAATAGGCATTATTGGGAATAACTAAAAACGGCTTGTTAGATCTTAATAAAATTAATATGGGACCAAATTGGAAACACCAGCTTTCAAACAAAAAATAACCATCGAAATCCATTCACAAACGGCGGAGATATCGTGTCACATACATACAAAAAAAAAAAAAAAACATACAGACGAATTGAGAACCTCCTTTTTTTTTGAAGTTGGTTAAAAAAGCATGCTAAAACTGAATTGTAAGTTTATGCACTTACTGTTTAAGAGGTTGCTTTGCAGCCGAATTGGGCCGGTACGACCGGCGTGGTACCTCTTGCTCACATGATGGCGTCAAGTGATAGCAATGCTGTCTCGTTTCGTGCAGTTTATGAGTTTTCGGTGGACCATCTATAGGGAAAAGGAGGGCAACGCAACGCAAACTGCTCATTTTCCCTCCTATACTATAAAAAAGGCTACATCGGAAAGTGCATACTCAAATAGATATGAGGCCTTACTTCAGAAACAGAACTACCTTCAGAGTACCTACAGTATCTCAAGAATGAACAGTGAACATAGATACCATAGCAGCGTCCAGCTCAAGCCCGCGCAGTGCGTGCGTGCCGAGGGTCAGCGCCGCCACCATGACGGGCGTGGTGGCCCACAGCACCACGCATATCGCGTCCAGGTACTTGCGCCCGCGCAGGTAGCGCAACTCCTCTTTACGTGCCTCTAGGGGAATGGTATACTTTGAAGGATTTCATTCATTATAACCAAACTATTTTTTACGTATTAAATTAGATATATTGTACTTTTTAGATATTACTGTTTCAGTATTTAAAATATATCAAATAGAAATATGATATGGCATTTTTTAATCATAGATTTCGTTACATCAAACAATACGAATACAAACATCGAAGCGTATTGAAATTTAGCTAAAATTAAGACAGGGTCATGTACCGAATACGATAGTCTTAAATGAATAGACGCACAAAAATCCCTGCAAATCAGAATAATGTACACATTTATAAATTAACTATACACTAAGGTGTGCGCTTACCGCGGGTGTCGGGTAGTCGCGTATAATTAGATGTTATTAAAAAAAATCAATTCTTTATTGTTAGATGTAGTAACAGATAGGTCTTACAAGTATACCTACATAGTCCTTTCATCTTACCATCACTATGGTGTACAATAATTCATTATGATACAAATTAATTTTTGTCAATTTTAAATAATGTATTGAATTAGTTATTTTAATTCAAATTATTGATATAGTGATAAAGCAAACATATTATCCAATATGTTTGCTTTATCACTATATCAATAATTATATTAATTTATTAAATTATAAAAAAATAAACAGCTATCCAGCTGTATAGATCCATTCTAACATCTGCAGTATAAGATGGAGAATGATTTAAATTAAATACAAGCATTCCACTTTTATTCATCTTTAGTGTTAAAAACTTACGAACAAGGGTCAAGCCTAGCCTAGCCTTAGGCACATACCTGTAATTCTATTGATGAAGTAGTCCTCCCACACGTGGACCTTGACGGTCCGTATGCCCCGCAGCATGTCGCTGATAAGGCTCACACGCGAGTCCTTGTGCCTCATGAGGTGTGTGCTCAGCTCGCCGATCTTGTTCGCTATCACTTTGTTCACGGGGATGAGGACTATCGAGAATCCCACTCCCGCCAGGAACGATATACCCACTTGCTGGTATAACAGGAACAGGGTTATGGCGAGCTAAAAAATATTGCTAGTTCATATTGTGTGTGGATTGATGTAGTTGTAGATCGGTGTTTCTTAAAGTATAAGACCCCTTGAAATCGACCCTAGAGGTCGAACTGAATCGGAACACAAAAAAAATTTATAAGTCCATGAGATCCACGACCATTTAAATACTAACCATATTAATTGATTTGGTTAGTGTTTACATTTAGCTAAAAATAACTATTTCAATATTTTTAGCAAAATAATTATAACTTATGCTAAACTTTAATTTCGAGAACAACTCTACAAAAGCGTGAACACAAAACAGAAATAAAAGTCGATAACAATAAAAGTTTGAGGACTTCTGCTGTCGATCATGTGTACCTAACAACAACAAACAACAAAAAAACTCAACTCTTTGATCTTTTATTTAAATAAAACATCCAACACGTTATTCATGGCCTCGGACAATTACTAATTAGTCACGTAACGATACTAAGAACGTATTAGTACGGTTCCACTCACCTGTAAAGGGATACTCCACAAGGCATGGAAACTGGGACAAGAATTCACAATCCTATCTGTGTCAGTGGACATAAAGTTAGTGATTTCGCCGATTGTGAACGCTTTATTGAGTTGAGTGGATGTGACGCTCAGTGTTTTTCTGAGTATCGTAGAAACGATTGCGCCCCGCATTTTGATTCCTATTATAGACATTAGCCAGTTGAAATGCACATTAAACAGTGCTGCCACTATGGTCACGCCGAGAAGAGTTAGTGCATACACATACCTATAAAGAAACGCTATGTTACAAAGTTGTTGACAATGTACAATACAGTAGCTTTTTAAAAAAATACAGTAAATGCTGATTTTTTTTTCATGTCAAAATTCATTACTCATTACAATTTAAAAAAATATATACATATAGAATTTTCCTGTAAACATTTTTTTCGACATTATCCTCTAAGCGTTTATTTTTGTGGCTTAAATTCTATACTACAATCTATACTAATATTATAAAGCTGAAGAGTTTGTTTGTTTGTTTGTTTGAACGCGCAAATCTCAGGAACTACTGGTCCGATTTGAAAAAATCTTTCAGTGTTAGATAGCCCATTTATCGAGGAAGGCTATAGGCTATACTCCTATAACATCACGCTGTGACTTATAGGAGTTGAGTAACGCGGGCGAAGCTGCAGGCAACAGCTAGTGTAAATCACTATAGCATGTCTCAACTTCATGCCAGTAATTGGACGTAAGCTAAAACCTTACTTCCAATATCTGTGGCTAAAACACGATTTACGATGGTTTAATTTATAAATACTCAACCTGGTTTTCTAATGTTTAAGCGAATTTCACTCAATGAAACCACTTTTCCGGAATTTATCGCGGTTTATTAAGATTTTTACAAGCCCGACGTTTTGGATACTTTACAGCAACCATGGTCACGAGAGGACTACCTATCTATAGTAGCAAATTGTTTTATAATAATGAATTCTCAAGCTAATTGTGCTGGTCCGCCGATATACTAGCTGTTGCCTGCAGCTTCGCCCGCGTTACTCAACTCCTATATGTCACAGCGTGATATAGCCTATAGCCTTCCTCGATAAATGGGCTGTCTAACACTGAAAGAATTTTTCAAATCGGACCAGTAGTTCCTGAGATTAGCGCGTTCAAATAAACAAACAAACTCTTCAACTTTATAATATTTGATGATGATATATTTGCTCTAGGGCCTCCATTTTTTACTTATCGTCGTTTTCACATCTAAAATATACCGGGTGTATTTGGAACGCTTGCGAAAACGAAGAGGTATGATAGTGTTGGCATAGCCTGACATGATACAAGTGAAAAAAATGCGTTTTTTTTGGTTGCCTTTTTTTTTTGTATAATCCGGTTTAGCAAACATAATGTTACAGGAATTTGATGATAATGCTTTAAAATAATGGTTTTTTGAAAATAAACAGCAATGTAATTGGTTTATGGTTCACACCGGCTAGCGGACTGAATCAGCTGATAGCGTTCGCCGCATGCACGAGGTGAACGAACTCCCGCACCGCGCGCGCCTTCAGTGCGCCCGCTAGTTGCGCGTCTCGCGGTTAGCATGAGTGCATAGTGTGTATACATACATTGCGGGTTTGCAAAATACACAAGTCCTAAAATTTTCTTTAAAAAACGTTTCTGAGATAAATGGTTATATGCATTATATAGTATATAAATAGTATATTATTAGGGTTTAATCTTCGCAAGCATTCCAAATACACCCGGTATATTGCTGCGTTATTAACGCGCTTTACTGTATAATTGGTAAGTTCCTTTTTGTCTAAATGTTCTACTAAAAAATGTTCCCCTAAAAAATTTAAAATCCCACAATGACTTATCTTCCAAGTAGAGCACCGATGGTAATAACAGACTAGAGTTTCGAAGAGTGAGGTCTGGGTCAGAATATATTTGTCTGTATTGCACTGACCTCGACATTGCCTGCTCACCCATAAACGAAAACATGAACACAATAAAACCGAGACCGTTCGCCGAGCTAAAAAAAAAGGAAATAAAAATGTTTCTTACCCCATATGCTGATCAATGCTCGTATCTTCGACAAACGTGACCAGTTTATTTAGCAGCATGGGTCCAGCGAAACCCGCCATATCAGATACTAATTTTAAAGTACCAATTGCATAAAATTCTAAACCAAAACAGCTGTGCAGCGCTCGAAACAGTGTAACATTCTGTCTTCGCTGTGGTCGCAGTAAGATTCTTGAGGTTGGCGTCACTGGTGTAGACAGACTTTCTGGTTGGGTCTCCCCTACAGCTCCGTAACCTAGACGGACATTAATTACTACAGTATAGATCAAAGACTCTTCAGATTGAAAAGAGTTTGAATCCCTCACTATGGTTAATGCAAATAAATATTTTAAGTTCCAATAAAGTAATACATGAACTATTAACACTATTTTGACAAAACTCATGTGCATTTTTGTAAGTTGTCCATCCTATAAAATGAATTGACCTATAAATAAATATTCACACTTAACGTTCTTCATCAAACGCCAATTACGTAATAATAATAATTAATCATTAAGTATTTTATTATTAAGAATTCCGGGAGGCTCTGCTTAAGTTGTCGGGCACTTGAGTCGATCGTGCCAAAAAAACAATCTATACCAATATTATAAAGCTGAAGAGTTTGTTTGTATGAACGCGCTAATCTCAGCAACTACTGATCCGATTTGAAAAATTATTTCAGTGTTAGATAGCCCAGATATCGAGGAAGGCTATAGGCTATATAACATCACGCTGTGATTAACAGTAATTAAGTTGAGTAAGTTAACGCGGGCGGAAGGGCAAAAAATTTAGTTCGAGTCCCAACTATTGTATCACTAACAACAAACAGCAACCCTTTCAGTTATACTTAGGGTTCTGATATAGAATCACCGAACGCATCATTGTGAAGTAGCAATCTCTGTTTTGTTTCGTTTCGGTCATTTTAAACCTTATCATATAAGTTGTTATCAATATGATTCGATAGTACTGTAAATTCTAAGGATTAATAGTCATAAATCATCATCAGTAATTTAAAAAAAGTGTGGTGAACATCACACGCAGAAGTTGCGTGTTCGAATCCCATTAAAGCAGAATATAAATAACTTTGTTAACGAAATATTTTGGCAGGAATTAAAACTTAGAACGATAAACATAGATCATTATAAAATATAGCATAAATCCAGTCATTTGATATTTTACTATTTAATTTCATTGCAGGTCGGTGTTTGGGAGTGAACGCACTGCTCATGTACCCGAAGCCTATCCGAGGGTGTCAACTATCCAAAGCCTGTTTTACTAGAAGGTTTTAAAGTTGTAAGCTTCTTAAACAGAATGTGATCTGCATGCTCGTTACGTACCTTATGTAATAAAATTCGTATAAAATGTTACCTGAAGAACCTATGAATGGTTCGTGAGGGACATCGGTAAACTGCTGATAATTATCTACGTTGCCGATCAGTGCCCTGTCAATTCTAGCACCGACGTACGAACATCGGTATTGCGCCGGTAAGTCATACAACTCCTCAGGATCGTGTAATTTGTTTTCGAAACCTTCAAACAAAATCAATTCATATTCTTAAAAAAGGTCAAAATTTAATAAAATCTATTTTTACGGATTACCGGTAGGAGCGATGCGCTGTGCTGTGCTCGCGTCTGCATGGGTACCATCGTAAAACAGCTTCGCTGTCGTTCAAAGAGGAGGGCAGGACAGACAGACATTTGTGCAATTACTGACACAAACAGAATATTTTTTGTCTCTGGATAGACTAAACATTAATGAGTTACCTGTCCTTATTCCAGATAAGCATGTGTACTTTCATGGGCCACTTTGACCACTTACCACAACTTGAAAAGTCGTGGTTTATTTCGATTTTAATATTTCCGAGGGTATGGATACTTTTCAGCTGCCATGGTCATGGCAGGACTTTAAATATGTATGTCCTGTGTTACCCAGATCCGGGACACTCCCCTTCAAGCGGCTGAAGGCAACTCGCAGTGGTTTTAGTGCGGTATTCAGGCACTTAATTATTATTATTATTCTGGCGCTGGGGCTAGGGCCGCCCAGAGTCTCACTTATCCCAAGGGACGACAAATAAAGGACTAAATATGTACATCAACGGCAATGTAAAAACGACAGGAATTTAATAGACAATATAAATACTATTAATTAGAAAAATAACTGTGATAAAGAATATTATAAATCATGATATTATGTCATTGATCTAAAAATATTTCTCTGTGATTGCAATGTGTACCAATGCCATGGCTATAAGGGAAATCCCTTACTAAAATATTTTGCAATGGAGACTATTGAGTCATTCATATTGTAAAAGTACCCACACGAGTGCTTTTGTTAGGTGATGAGTCACAATTATTGCCATATCCTTTATGTACATCCTAATTTACATTTATTTTGACAGGGATTGTAATACAGAGAACTAGAGTATTATTACAAGTTTAATATTATTTCATATAAAAAATTTCTGTGCATGTGTATGTCACTGAACCCCTGTAAATGGGTGAAAAGATTTTTTTGTGTGTGTACAAGTGTATTCGAGAATGGTTTCCATTCAAAGTTTGATATACTACATAATGATTTGTCATACATGTCACATAATGAAGATACATTGTCCTGTACAAAATTTCGTTAGTGAGTCTGCTAGTTATTTTTATATTATATTATTTTATAGAGTAGGAAGTAATATAGATAGATTCTTGGCGGGGGGCAACCCCCCACTTTATCAATCAAAAGTGAGCCGAATGGGCTCACACTAATCCGATGAAGCATTAGGGCCTTCGGGCCATTAGCATAGATCCCTCCGAAAAAAAAAAAAATAATAGATTCTGCATACTATTTTATAGAGTAGAAAATAAATAGTAGGTGCACAACATAATATGTTTTATGTATTTGGTGAAGTTATAAAGGTATTTTCATACTACATTGCATAGTATATACAAAAAATTATATAATATAGGTAAAATTTATTGGTTGTCTAAAGAGACATTTTTTTATTACTTATTAGTATATTTACTATTATTGCAAAATGTTAGGTGACTGGGAGACATGGACACATGATGGCGAGACATATTATGCTTGCTTATTCCATTTCTATTTGAAGGGAAATTTATAATTTTGATGCATTAATTTAAAGATAAAACATTATAAGGGAAAGTGAAAGATGAAATTATTCTATTGCTTTTTTATAGCATAGTGGCAAATGAGCCTTATGGCGACTATTGACGCCCATACACATCCACACAACTAGAGATTATGCAGGAAACTCACAAACCACATAAAACACGACAGAATAGCTGTCACTTTATGCTGGTATTGTGTGAGCGAGAGGTACCAACCTGCAAAGCAGCATGGCAATACCTCTTACAATAAGCATATTAGCCTAAGATCTCATTTTAAAAATGATGTTGCTTTTTGGTAGTTACAAGAACATATATAGAAGAATACCTAAATTTGCCTTTCAATCTATCTGGATTCCATTACAATAGCAATGTTGCAGGAAATAACAGTTTTTAATTTTTAAATTATTATAATAATCACTTGTTTTAATGAGCTATTATTATTGACCAAGATTCTAAGCATTTTTTATGATTCTTTATATTACCTTTTTGAAGAAGTGGATCTACCCAGGAAAATGTTATTTTAGAAAATATATTAGCTTCTTGCATAGCAGTTCCAAGTATTCCTTCATCCATACCAGGCAATAAAGGTGTATATTCATTCTAAAACAGAAGTAACCAAAATAGAACTTTAAACTACTTGATATCTTTCATTTTTCATTTATAATATGAACATATTATGAAAACACTAATATATTAAATTTGAAATATAGTACTTAGAACCTTACAAGTAAAAATATTCTTTTATTCACTTTAAATTATATATAATATCATAATATATCCTAGTGCAATTTTATTATTTGTAGCAAAATATAATAACAATACTAGAAGATTGTTCATGATTCTTTAACAGAATAATTAAGATTGTTCCAATGCTATTATTATAAAATGGGCACTTACATGTGAGTGTTGTGATCCCACCAGACATGGAGAGTAGAAGGTTGGTCGTGACTCACTCGATGGTAGTAAAGTTATAAAATACAAAATATGGCAACATAAATTTGCAATGGCAAATGCTGGCGATTCACCAGAAATTATATTGCTTCTTAAAGCAATTAAATTGAGTAATACAGTTAGACCCCACAAAAACAGTTGGAACACAGGACCTCTAGAACTTTGGCCAAGCCTATGTTTTAATACCAATACGTAAGCAAAGTGAACGACCCAACAGAAGAAACACGCACCAGCAGAAAAATAATCAACGGGGAGTAGAACATATTTGTCATTAGTCAGGAATATGTACATCTGAACTATGGGAATAAAAACCAACGAAAGCACTACAAAGCTACGAAACGCTATAGCCCGCTCTTGAGTTTTCTCTCGTATAACCCAGTTCCGTTTGTAGCCTACATAATAGCTTGAAGATGCAGCAAAAATAAAATAAATAGGGATCTGTAGAAATAGCTCTTGAAAACACATGCTGAAATCTTTAGTGGTATCATTCCATGGATGCAAGCCATACGGACCACACATATCTTCCCACTTCCATGTCCAATTCCTGAACGCACTCATTTTTCTCTATTGTTATTAGCTTATTTACTATATAAAAACAAACATAGTTTACTATCCTTAATCTTATGGAATCAAGTTTATAACTTTTATTTGAACATTCTAGTACTTGAACTTCTCTGCGATCTATTGCGAATAGTATGTTAAATGTTGACTAAAACAAAATTCGAATCACTTTGAGGAATACCCTACCAAGAACTCCAAGATGCAAGAAGTTAAGTTATGACGTTTGAAATTATTATTGATAGATTTGACTGTTGTTTGTTGTTGTTTTAAAATTTATCCCCAATGGGGAAAGGCAAAAGACTATAGTCTATACAGCCTAGTCTGAGTTTGTAACTTCCATTCTGGTATAACAAAAGGCCGGAGCCAAGTCTGAAGTAGCTTTATATTTCTTCTGAGTCCGTATATTGGTAAGGCCGAAGCCAAGTCTATTTTTTTATATATTCTTCGTCTTTATCCATAGTTAGGTAAGGCCGAAGCCAAATCTGAGATTTTATATCTTCGTATAATCTTCTTTGTCCATAAATATATCAAGGTCGAAACCATGTCAATAATAGTCAGGCAATATAGTAAGGCCGAAGCCTAAAATGTCATAGTAAAATTTTCACATCCGATAAATTAAGTAGGTCTGTCCTGATTCAAATATCGTTCATAGTATTACAAATAAATACAAATATACTAGTATAGTGATCCAAATTAGTCAGCATATCTTGTGTATTGCGCGGGACATTTTCTGGTCCAGACGTAGATAACAAGTTGGCTATCAATAAAAGGCGTTCCAAATTAAAAGCGGAGCATTCAAAAAATATATGATCTAACGACTGTGTACAGTTGTTGGAGCAATGTGGACAAACGGGCGATGAGATGATGCGCATACGATTCAAATGTGCATTAAATCTGCAATGACCAAATCTCAAGCGGCATAGTATTGTATAATATTTTCTGCTTCTGTAGTGATGTGACTTAGTAAACCAAGGGCTTTTTCCAATATCTTGATTTATCTGAGCATACCAAGAGCCTTTCCTTAACAAAGTTTGTCGCCAAAGATCACACCAATCAGATAGGATTTTCGATTTAATAATAATTAATAGATCTGTGTATGGTACGGCAACATTCTCATCAACAGGGCTGCCGCTGTCACTGTCAACGATTGAACGTGCCAGAAAGTCCACATGTTCATTTCCCTTTACTCCTATATGAGAAGGTGTCCACAATAATTTAATGTTGTAGTTTCTTCTGGAAAGATTGTGAAGGAGATGTCTAATTTCTAAAATGATGAAGTTTGTGTTAGCACTGAATTGGTAGTTATCTAGAGCCTTTAAGACGCTCATGCTGTCAGTAATGATCAACCAGCATTTATTAGATTGTTTTTTAATGAATTCCAGAGCTGCAGTAATTGCCAGAGCTTCGGCAGAGAATATTGATATCTCCTTTTTCAGATTGACGCCTTGTCCAAACTTCAGATGAGGTACATAATAAGCCATGGAAACCTTTATGTCAGTCTTTGAACCATCTGTGTAGACTTGTTTAAACTTATCAGAGTGCTGGGCTATGAGGTTGTATACTTCTTGACGGTCTTTTAGCGTGTGATCAATAATAATATCGATTTTATTGGTGAGACAGTCAAACTCCTTTTCGTAGCACATCCAATTACTGGAACTGTGTATTTTGTGCTGGATATTTAAATTTAACATGTATGAATATTCGAAAAGAATAAATGGGTTGTTAGAAGTTAATGGAGCATTTACAGGATATTTACTATGTAAGTAATTAAGTTTTTTAATAAGAGGGTGATTACTAATGGAAAAGAGCTTAAGCAAAAAACGGAATTTCAAATATTTAAATCTAAGGTGTAAAGGAGAGGTGTTGCACTCAACCTGTAAAGAATTTATTGGGGTAGTTTTCATGGCTCCGGTGATAAGCCTCAGGCTGTGGTTTTGGACAACATTTAATTTACTAACCAACTTGTTATTCGCAGAAAAACACAGAAAACCGTAGTCAAAATGACTGCGTACAAGAGATTTATAAAGAGTAAGCAGGACTTTTGGATCAGAACCCCAATATGTTTTTGCAAGAGACTTTAAAACATTAAGAGCCTTAAGAGCTCTATTAGCTACACAATCAACATATTTATTCCATGTTAAGTTGTGCATAAATAAAACACCTAAAAATTTCACTTCATTTGTAATAGGAAGAGTTGTATTATTATAGTTTATTTTAATTCTTTGAGTCCCCACTTTATTAAAAACTATGACTTTAGATTTTTCACTGCTAATGTCCAAGGCAAGATAATTAAAATAATCATTTAATTTAACTAAAGCTTCATTTAACCTAAAATTTACGGTAGTTGTATTATGACTAGAACAATAGACTATCAAATCATCAGCAAATTGTAAATTATATACATGAGAGCCTAATATCAAGTTTAATCTATGTATATAAAGTGTGAAAATCAATGGACTTAAAATGCTACCTTGACATGTACCTTTATGAGAAAGCCTTGGACCAATAAGTCTATTATTATACTTGACAAATACCTTCCTACTGTGCAAAAAATTAAAAATCCATTGTATGAGTTTTACAGGCAAGCCAACTGCAGCCAATTCCATGGATAGAATGTGATGGTTAACATTATTAAAGGCTCCAACTACATCGAAGAAAACTCCAGCAAAAGCTTCCCTCGATTGTAGAGCATTATAAATATCAAGATGCAAGTGAGCAATGCTCTCCCTTGAAGACCTACCTCTTCTGAAGCCAAACTGATTAGAAGGTAAAATATGATTAAACTCTATAAAATGTTCCAGTCTTTGTTTCAACAGCTGTTCAAATATTTTTCCCATACAAGAAGTCAATGCTATAGGTCTATATGAATCAAAGTTAGACTTATCCATGTTGGGTTTTAAAATAGGTACTAAACAGTCAACTTTCCAATCCACAGGAATAAGATTATGCTCCCAAAGAAGATTCAATATGTCTAATAAAACTAATTTAGATAGAGTGGACAGGTGTTTTAGCATTTTGTATGAAATGCAATCAAGACCAGCTGTTGAGTCTCTTCTGGATGAAATAGCAGAATTTAATTCGACAATGGTAAAAGGTTTTGTAATAAAATTTTGATTAGAATGAGTATGACAGTAAGAATCAAGATTAAGAGCTGGCTCAACAGTATCTGGAGTATATTTTTTAAGAAAATCAAAAATCCAAGAGTAATCAGAATTACTATGAGAAGTTGGAAAATAGCTTTTGTTGAATTTTCGCATATGAGTCCAAATGACAGTCATAGGTGTGGATCTGTTAAACTGTTCACATAGTTTTATCCAGCTGGTTCGTCTCTCATTTCTGATTATGTATTTTTTCGTGGCTTTTAATCTTTTAAAATCAATGTAATTAGCCTCAGTGGGATCAGATTTGAAAGTCAAGTAAGCATTTTTGCTATTTAATACTGCTTTTGTGCAATTTAAATTCCACCAAGGGAGAGGAAGTTTTCTTTTTTTGGGTAAATTAGAAGGAGGGCATGAAGATGTAACTGAATTAACTATAGAGTGTGTAGAAATAGATGATTTCAACACTGCGGAGTGTAAAATATCTGTAAATTTGGTATAATTTTGAAGTAGATCTTGTGTATCAATAGAAAATTCAGTGAGCAATAGTTCGACATTTAAATTATATATGTTCCAATCAACATTTTTTAGGTTAGGCAAGTAGGGTAGCGAGCTACTGTTGGGAATGGAAAAGGCATTGTAATTATTATTATTATTAAGTAAAATTTTTGTGATTACAGGAAAGTGGTAGCTGCCTAAAGGATCGTCATGTACTGACCAGTCACACTCTAAAGCCAAGGAGGGTGATATTATAGTTAAGTCAAGGGCATTCTGTCTCCATATGTGTGAACCAACAGTGGTCATACTACCATCATTGAGTAAAACTAAATTATTGTTATTAATAGTTTCCAGAATGTCTTTGCCTCTAGAATTGGAAGTAGAACAGCCCCAGGCTGAGTTTAGGCCATTAAAATCACCCGCTAAGAAGATTGGTTCTGGTAAACTTTTAATTAGTCTATCTAGCTTATATCTGCAAAAAGAAGGACTGCAATTAGTTGGACTGTAAAAGCTTACAATAGTAAGTTCTTTGTTGCTAGAGTATTTAATACGAACTACAACATTTTGCATTGAGTTGTCATAAAAAGTATCAATTTTAGAATAGATAAGAGATTTATGTAATAATATTGCTACACCATTGTGTGCATTTCCTGAATCAAGACGAACTATATTATAATAACGTAACTTAAATTTTTGACTAGGTTTTAACCAAGTTTCGCAAATTAGTGCAATGTGGATATTTTTGTCCATAAGAAAATAGTTAAAAATATGTTGATTGTGTAGAATGCTCTGAGCGTTCCATTGCACAATATTTAAAGTATCCATAAAATATTACAAGTTATTTATTATTGACCTTCTTTAATGTCTCCTGCAGGACATTTTTAATATTTTGGGAAGAAATGGATATTTCATTGTTTTTATTTAATGTGATTATTTTTACTAAGGCTTCTGTTATGGTTTTAAGTATTAATTCAGAATTTAAAAGGGATAAAAACTGATCTGTTTTGTTTAATGAGGGAAAGTGAGAGGTGTTTAAAGCATCAACAAAGCTTTTTTTCTGAAATTTTTCTTTGTTTATCTGAATTTTTTCTTTTTTCACAGGGCAAGCAGAGGATATGGCAATATGATTACCAGAACAGTGACAGCAATAGGCCGCAGTAGAAGGAGTCTGACATTCTTTAAAATAGTGGCCTCCACCACAAATGCTACATCTTTGTGAATTTTTACAAAATTTTGCGATATGACCATATCTTAAACATTTTAGACACTGCTTAACCGGTGGGATGTACTGCCGTACTTCGAACCGCCAGCTGTTGAGGTCCACACTTTCTGGCAGATTGGGACATGAAAAAGTTATTGAAATGGTTTTGGTGGGAATGAATTTAATTTGTCCATTTTCTGATATACGCCGCATAAATCTTCTAATTGAGACAATGTTTTTTGTGCTAGTAAGGGCTGAATATATTTCTTTGTTAGATAATTCGATAGGCACATGAGAAATAACACCAGTGACCTCTGTGGCGGCAGCCGGAAGGGAAGCTCTTAGTTTGTAACTATCAAGATACTTTTTGTTGCCTAAGACTGCGTTAGCAAAAGCAGGTCTATCAAAGATTACTCCAACTTTAGTTTTATTAATACGTTTTAGTTGTTTCACACCTTTATTGTATTTTTTAATGCTATTAGCGAGTGTCATCATGTCTCTTGTTCCTATTGCCTTGTCAGCCTCCGTACTTTCCAGGAATACAATATATTCAAAATTACCCCCGTCCTCGGGGTAGTGCCGCACGTAGTCGGCTACCCGAAACGGGGCATACCTTTCGGCATCTGTTAACTCAACAGATTTTATGGACTCGGAGTCGGAACTCAACGAATCATTCTCAGCATCACCTTCCTCCTTTTTTTTCCTTTTCTTGGTTCTCCCCATCTCTTGATGAGGAGAATTAATTTGTAGCTATTAATTTATAGAAATGTACCAATAAATTATCAATTAGATTAATAAAATATTTTTGAAAGAAAAAAGACCGCCTTTTCGCTTCGAAGTTCCCGCGCCTTTTTCTAGATTTGACTGCTGAGTGCTGACATTTGACATGTATTTTTTTTATGGCTATATTTCACTTGTAGTGTATTTTGTTTGTTATAATATTCGAGTCAAATCTTGCAAATGCATTTCAAAACAGTTATCCTCAACGATAGAGATGATTTTTTAAAATATTTTAATGTTTGTTTTAAGCTTTCGTCTTGTAAATGTGTGTGTTTTATATATTACTTTTAACAAGAAGTAGAAGATAATTCCCATTTTTAGTTGACAGTTGAAACTGACAGAATAATGACAGCAGTGAGCAGAAGCAATTTTATACTTTACCAAAAATAAAAACAAGATTTTCAATTTTCATATCTTACTGATCTATATCCTATAATAAACAAATAATTATAGATTATAGAATATAGAGCTTCAAAGCTGTAAAAACCTGGAATTTTGTTTTGTATTTTATACTTCAACTTTTATATTAAAATGAGCACTTGCTGTAAAGAAGCATCAGAATGTGACGATGACACTGTCGAAGCAGAAATTGACCCTATACACGATATTATTGACTACCTAGTACGCTGTGTGAACATTTCATTTAAAAACTCACATTTAGATGAAGAGAAAGTAAAAACAAAGGAGAATATATGTGCAGCACTACAATTATACGAACAGTCACCGACGCACTTCTTGCTTCAATTTGGAAAATATTTATCTCCGAATCATTTGAGTTACTTTGATAATATACAAAAGTTAAAAGACAACAAACATTTCCAAGAGTCCCTAAATCAATTGAAAGTCTACCATTCCTATGAACAAACAAATAAACGAGTGAGAAATAGGCGCTATAAAGCATTGCAAAAACTAAAAGACAGCACTGATTATTTTAGTGACAAGCAAATGATGTACCGTAATCCTTTGCTGTATGAGCAACTTGTAGGACAATATTTAACCGATGAAGAATTACAGGAACGTGATACTATTAACAATGAAAACTCATTTCTTAATGTGATTCTAGAAACAGTTGCAAGAAATGAAATGAGGGAAAAAAAGAATATACAAAGTATGCTTGAGAATTTAAATTTTCCACATCAAGAGGATGACCTGAAAGAAAATATTCCAGCACAGCCTTTGAGAAAAAAAGAAAAGAGGTGGGGAGATTTTGATGAACCTGACACTAAACCTAGTCATGTACCAGAAGCAAGAATACAATCTATGATTAATGCAAATGAAAGAAACTTACTACGGGAAGAATTTCTGCAAGAAATGTATAGTAGCTTTATAGAAGGCCATGATGTTGATTTTGACTATAGTACTGTAGATAATAATGAAGAATATGATGACTTGGAGCAAATATCTCAAGATGCAGAAGATAAATACTTTGACTCTGAACTAAATGACAGTGATAACTTAGAAGAACACATGAAATTAGTCAACGAATATGGACGAAAGGGATCTGGTGCTAGTGGTAGTGACCCATTGGATGTTTTTATGAATCATATTGAAAATAAATTAAAACAATGAACTATGTTTTATTTGACTCTTCCTCTCCGATTGGATGGCTCATCCTATTTTGTTAAGGTCAACTACACAGACATTGTTGTGAGTCCTAGATTAGTGTGGGACATTGATCATCTTGGCGTTCATAGAGACAGTGCAGGAAATTATTTTTCCTTTCATTTTTGTTATATTCTCCGATGGGATTCTCCTAGACTAGGGTTTCATCCCACTATAATTTTTTTCTGTTGTGTATGACATTTTTAACGCATCTCTATTTATCAAATACCAAAAAATAGATTTATATTATAGTGATTAAATAATTGGTTTTTCGGAAGATAAACCATAATATTTGTTTATTACGATGAAGTAAATATTCCATGTTCCTAATACCACATAATTGTTTTATGGAATTATAGACAAGTTAGACATTATTTTAAAATTTTATTATAATTGATGAAATCTATATGGATGATATAACTTTTTCATGTGTTAGTTGGAGTTTTAGGCAAATGTGTCACCTGATGGTAAGTTAACTGAGATGTAAGATGGTACGTCTCGGTGCTAGTAATAATACTGCCTGTCCTGCCAATCTTTCCAAAACACAGCTTGTGTTTTGGAAAGATGGGGTATAAGATGGGGGATGGGGCAAGATGGTACCCAGTACCTGTATGTAGATGGGCGCGTGGCAACAAGCGAATTTATCAATAACATCTTCATTCATCATCAATCTGTCCACGTCATTTTCTGGATGCACGTATTCGTCGCGTAGACAACCAAGCTGCAACTAAAGAAGGTACTAATACAATAAATGAAAGTTATTATACAATAGATTATGCATGCTGTAGGTATGTAATTTATGTAATAATTCATTGTGCATTAAACAATTAAGTTATTACAAAAAAGGGCATGTTGTCCAATACCCATTACCCACCCGCTTATAGTAAGGATGTATTATAAAGTTTCAACTAACAAATATATTGCAATATTACATCGTAATATTATGAACTCCTTTCGTTGTATCGATACTACAAATACATATAAGCAACACCATTAGTCGTCAAAGCATTTCAATTATTTAAAAAAAATGGCCGTGATGATGCGCCCGTTAATATTAAAATTCCTAATTAATAAATATCTTTAACAAAAGGTCGAGTAAAATAAACAAATGACACCGTCATTGCGTTTGTCGTCACACTGTAAATTGACTCAAATACTGTGACGGTCACAGCATTTGAGTTGATTTTACCGCCAAGGCGCCAATAGTCATTAGTCAATACATATTTCACATCAAAAACGTACAGACGAATTGAGAACCTCCTGTTGCTTAAGTTGGTTAACAAACCAAGAATGAAATCCGGCTTGTGAATAATTTATTACTATTTGTGATGTAGTTTCTAAATGTCAAAAACGGGCACACGAAAAAAAAAAGTAAACGATTAGTCCTTACCTACCTATGCACAGTTTATGTAAGTAATCCTAAAAAGTTTCAAAACGCGTTGTACCAACGTTCTTTTCTTTATTTAAACATTCTTGTTTAAAATTACATTAATAATATGTAATTACATAACGTTAAAAGCTTGCATGCGATAACGATAATACATATTTTGGGTTAGATAAATAAATCAATAAGGTTCCGGCGGCCTCCAAAGAACTTACAACTCTAATATGAGAGAATTAAGCGAAAAGTAGAGCACATGCTCTGCCATGTCGGATAAGTAGATATGTATTGAAAATGTAATATTTAGAAAATAAAAATAACTTGGACGTATAAAATTTACAATTAAAATGTTCTTTTAAGTTTTTACAAGTTCATATTTAATTGTAATCACTTTGCTTTTTTATTGTGGTGTGTGATGGTTGTGCACGAAGGGTATAATAGCACCTAAGCATGTGCAGTGTCGGAAAAGAGGGAGGTTCTACATGTATGCATATGCATTTATGCACACATTGCATATAATATTATACTTATAATAGTTATATTATTTCATATCCCATCTCTACAAAGGGAATATAATCGATAATTTAAATATCCGATATAAGAAATAAGAACATTAACTTGGGTTGGGTCATACTGTCAAACTTCAAAGTAATAGGGAATATTCCATCGAGCAGTCGCAACCGTATTTACATACAATACATTCAAGTTGCCTGCGATACTGGTTTGTATCGTAAGTAGAATGTAAATAACGGAGGTAAAAGGAGGAATGCCTGGTCTGGCTATTTGGTTGTATACATAATAATGCCCGACCTCATATAAGTTTGATTCTGAATGACTACCTACAAAACATTACTCGTATCGAGTGGTCAGCAGGCGGTCCGAATATTAACTTGTTCGAACATGCTTGAGACAAGCTAGGGAGATGCGTAAAACAAAGAAACCCTCCGGCCTCCCCCAATCGCGCTTCGTGAGCTCAAACTTGCACTCACAGAGGAATGGGAGGATATGCCTTAAAATCGTATAGTAAGGCGAGATCAGCAGTTTCTTCATGTAATTTTTGGTAAATAAAATGGAATACCATTTACCATTTACCAAATTTATTTTATTTGTAAGTATCATTATCTTATTTTTTATTTTTCATACCTTTAGTAGCAAACTAGATGGCCGTCAATCATTATTATTTGCCTTGGAACAACCGATCCAATAATCTAAAGATTTTTTTTATGTTAGTTGGATAGGCAAACTGGCAAACGTGCCACCTTATGGAAAGTGGTCGACGTCGCCCATGAACATAACTAAACATGAACTAGTTTACCTGGAACGAGCCCAGGCAACTTATTTATGTGTTGCCTATCCTGAGACATAAGATGTTAAGTCTCGGTGCCAGTAATTACACTGCCTGTCTTGCCCTTCTCTCCGAAACACAGCAAAGCTGTTTCAGGGGAGAAACAAGCGAGATGGTGGTACTCATGCAGCCGGGAGCGCGGCACAGCGCTTCCCTCCCACCGATTCAATGTGTTCCCGAGCACAGGCTGGAAAACCTGTTATTAATCATAACGCAATTGTCTAATTTCAGTGTTCGCCTTCGCTACGGTCGCGATTGTCAAAAAAGAATTGGCATTGTACATTGGCTAGAAAATTGTTATCGTTATCTCAAAGACGATCTACCCGAAGATCCTGGCTACATTCATAAAGGTTTCCCTTTTTTTTTTCTTTTACGCCGGGAAATACTCTGAGGCATCCCGCAGGGGGGTGGGTCTCCCTAGGTGGGTATGTGGGACTCGCTGCACCTGAAAGGTGGTAAGGTGGCATAGCTCTACCCACTAAAACCCGGCGAGTGCCACCAATGCCGCCTTTGGTGAGGTGCCCCGGTTCTGTTGAACTAACAGGGCACCTCGACGGCTAGTCAGACCCTCAAGGGACCGACGCCACCTCCACAGAGAGGTTGTCCAGCACCACAGAACAACCCCTCCCGGGGCAGTACAATGGGGTGAGGTTCCCATCCTCGCCCCTTGTCCCCCTGCTCTTTTGTAACTCTCTTCTAATAAGAGGGTTACAAAACGCAGCTCCCTCGGCACAATTTGCTTCACCCATAAGTGCTGGCCTCACTCTAGGCTACTGAGCCCCACCGCCACGTCAAGGCTTGAACCATGAGGGGATAAAGGATTTCCCTGCGATATCAAATAATAATAATGAGGCACACCCCAACGATAAAATTCCACTGCCACTTCAACGAGCTTAAACATACACTAACATAATGTTAGAGGTCTGCGTACCAAGAATCATTACTTTATCTCCAGTATTGTGTGAGTCGATTAAACAACATCACTATCTTTTTTTTTTTTTTTTTTCTCTTTAACGCCGGGAAATACTCTGAGGCATCCCGCGGGGGAGTGGGTCTCCTCACGCGGGTATGTGGGACTCGCTGCGCCCGACAACTGGTAAATGGACGCAGCTCTACCCACTAAAACCCGGCGAGTGCCACCAATGCCGCCTTTGGTGAGGTGCCCATAGGTTACTGAACCCCACCGCCACGACAAGTTCTGAACCATGGTGGGGACATCACTATCTTGTCGAAGACGTGGCCGAACAGCAGAATTTATGAATCTGAATTATTCGATAGTCACTATACAGTCTAGAGAAGTGATCCTGAAAGCACTGATTTTTATGCGAATAAAGATGGTGGGGGGTGTACGTGGGCTGTTCCAAAAATAGTGAATAGTTACAATATATAAAAAGTTTATTTACAGTTTTTCAAAATATCCCCTCCAATCCAAATTCACTTATGCATTTGGATGAACCAGCTTACAAAACATTTAAAAACGTGTCTTGCGGGAGGTCAAAAAATAACCGCCGAAATTCTTCGACAGCCTCGTCTTCAGTGCTAAATTTTCGCCCACGAAGCATTTTTTTACCGTGGGTGATAAAAAAATGCATGGAGCTAAATCTGGGTTGTACGGAGGGTGGGGTAATATTTGTACCCCTAAGTTGTCAAATAGCCCATGGTTTTAGCCCACGTTTAATTATCTTGGTGAAAAAAAATGCCACGGACGCCGCTCTTAGGGCAGTCGCTATCTCTCTCTAACTCCTCGAAAGCTTTTTTTTTTTTTTTTTTTTTTATTTATTTAAGTTGACTAACAGTGTTCACAATAAAGTTTTACACAGAAAATACAGACTTATAATACTATATTGATTGTGACACCAACACCGTCAACTCCAGATTACAATATATTATATATATATATATATGTATTGGTAAAATGAACATCAAAGAAATGGTAAGTGTCCATAGCAAGTATAATATTTAGTTAAAAGCTTGAAGCAGACAAACTTCGCTATACCATTCACTAATAACTGTTCTATGGTATTTTAGCGGAATTACTGCTACTGGTCCACTGCGTGCGAAACCGCAATCGATCGACTTATGTGGGCAAATCGTCATCTTCAAACACCCATTGCGTGAATTGCTGCTTCGTGAAAGGATCGTAGCTTTATATCCATGATTCGTCAGTTGTAGGAATGTCCGAAAGAAGAAACCAATCAACACGACGACATTTTCTCATCGGTGAGAGAATGGGGTAATCGTCGCGAAGCAAGCTTCCTAACTTTAAGGTGTTCATGCAGGATGGTGAAATTTGCCTGTGATCCAATGTTTAGTTCGGACTGTATCTCTCGGTGTGTAATATATATCTATTCTCTCGCAATAGCCACTCTACCCTGATGACGTTTTCATAAGTTACTGCAGTTGGTGGTCGGCCAGATCTGGTGTCATCGTTTAAGTTCTGTCGAGCACGTTTTAAATTGGGACTGTGGGACTCTCTGCGCTCGAGAAGGTGGTAAGGTGGACGCAGACTCTACCCACTACACCCCAGCGGTGTTCACCTCGTCGTCCGGGTGATCCGGTGCGAGAGCTGTTGTCGTCCGCACCGGGCCACAACGGTGTGCCATTCAGCACTCTCCTCTGGAGGCAGGGACTCCTCCTCCGCTTAAGGTACCCTGAACACACAAGGGTGCCTTATAAACCAGACCGCCACCGGCCACAGCCTGTCGCCGCCGTGCTCTCCTGCGAGAAGAAGCGCCTGTGTGCTCTCTCTCCCGCTCCGCCTCCTCCTTCTGCAACATCACTACCTCGCAGAAGGAGAGGACCGTCTGCCATGCGCTCTCACTGTCAGTCATCGCTCGGATGACCGCAGGGAGCGACAGGTACGCGCCCACTTCAGCGATAAGTGGCGCCTTTTCCTCTGCCCAAGTTGCAGAGCACTTCGCCAGGGTGTGGTCTGCAATGATTGCTGCACTGCTGCCATAGTGATGACACCCTGGCGAGTCCTCCGCCCTTGCCACCTTCCACAGATACCTTCCGAAGCAGCCGTGCCCCATCAGGATCTGCGCAAGGTGGAAGATGATTATACCGTGCCGTCGATCAACCCACTGCTCCAGGATTGAACCGATGGCCGACACCGTGCGATGACCCGCACTCGGCTCATCCAGCCGCTCCTTCCACTCGCGGAGCACTCGCCTTCTCATAAGCCTCCGCCAGCTCTCCTCGTCTCCCTCGGCCTCGTCATCATTCAAGACCTCCTCCTCGGCTTCTCCTCTCCTCCTCCGTCAGAAGTGCGCCAGGGCACCTGCCACCAGGTCCCCGCTAGTTGTTTAGACAAACCTACTCCCTATATCAAAGACATTATAGTCCGGTCAAAGTAGACGTTTCAAATAACAAAAAACGCCAGAAAGCCAAATTTTGGTGGAGACCTTGGGTTCACTATTAGAAAAAAAGGGCCAATAACAACGAAGTAGGCCAATAATCACCATCGATCCCGTGAGTAAAGAATAGAGTTCTTTTTATTTTGCTCGAAAATGGTAAGTTTTATCAAAAAAGTACCTATGACCAAAGTTGTTGATCTTAAAATTATGTACAGAAATAGTCCTTATGATTTTTTCTAGGAACCACCATTCCTGAGATATCCCGATTCTATAATATTATGATATGCACACATATGCCACGTATATACATAGTCAGACTAGAGAAAATGCCTATTTGTGTCTCTTTTAATTTTTTTTCTCTTGCTTCTTATGGAGTTCCAAAGAAATAGACTGCATAGACAAATACAGATATTTAACTCATACTAATCAGATTTTTGTTGATGAACAACAAGAATCGAATCACGTTCTATTAACATAAATTTAGTCGCGTATCATAATGGACTAGTTAGTGAAGAAGACATCCAAATAAATGCTGTCTACATGGACTTTGTCAAGGCTTTTGACAGAGTTTGTCACAAAGTGTTGCTGACAAAGTTAGAATTGTATGATATTTGCGGTACTCTACTAAAATGGTCTCTCTTATTTATCAGATAGAACGCAATATGTCGTAGTTAAGGGCTTCTAATCTAAGACATATTGTATATCTGGAGTTCTACAGGTTTTACATTTAGGTCCCTGGCTATTTAACTTGTTTTTATTTTTTTTGTATTGAAATATATGTATAGCAGTTTTAAATCTGCAAAGAGCGTACCTCTTTGTTGTCGTTAATAACTTTGTAACATTAGGACGTATGACACCTCAGTCCTCCCGAGACCATGGTTGCTGTAAAGTATCCGAAACGTCGGGCTTGTAAAAATCTTAATAAACCGCGATAAAATCCGTAAAAATTGTTTCATTATAACGAAATTGTTGCCTTTTTCTGGTAAATGTTTACTTAAAGATAAATAAATATAAATGAAAATAAATGATATGTATGCAACACATTATTTATTTAAGTTTAATTTAAGATTGTAATAACAACTAAAAATAGAGCATCCATCATACACGCTTTGTTTGCATATTTAAGCTATTTTTAGTTTTTACTATTTTATTTTTTATTTTACTAGCTGGCGCGGCGAACGTTATTCTGCCATATTATAAATTATTTCTAGATAGCTGAACACCCTAATCACCTAGCAGTATGAAATACCTATACATTACGACTAATTTCATATAAATCTGTCAAGCCGTTCCTGAGGAGTGGGACCACAAACAAAAATGACACGAAAATTTTATATGTATACATTAATACAAGTAAAAACTATTAAGCATTTAATGTAAAGCTTATTGTCCAGTAAAAAGTTCTGTTTGACCTACTTTTGAAGCTATTTATATAATGTATGAAATATTTGCAAACATCCCTGTATGCGCTAACGTGTTTCAAATCCATAATATGTGATAGCGGGCCTCACTGATAGTCACGTAGTAACAATAGCCCAGGATACGGTTCGAAAACAAGTCTCCTGGTGCCTTATGATATGGTGGTAGAGAGTAGAGACCAGACGCGCCGTAGACGTCGTGCGGAAAACGCGCTTCGGGATTAGTGCTGTGCCGTGATATAAGTGTAAAAACAGACGACCAATATGCTGGTGAGTTATTCATTATTAGTGACAAAAATATTAAATAATATGAACCGGGATAAAATCCGTAAAAGTAGTTTAATTCTAAAAAATATATTTGTATGGAACAACTGAGCTTTCAGATCGTGTTCCGATGTTTATTTCAGGATCAATATTTAATTTTATTACTCTAACTAATAAAGTCGCTTTAAAATAATTTAAGTGTGTAATAAAAATAGATTAACAACAAATCTTAATTATAAACTTTGATATTGATTTTATTTACCTCTTGTACTGAATAAAGTTCGTATCTACAAAAGACTTAAACGCGCTCATATTGAAATTTCACTATTGTAAAAGGACCATTGATGTTATTTATTATTTAAAAAAAATAGATTTTTTTTAAGTAGCATATACTCCTATAATAAATAAAATTACCTTTTTTAAATTAAAATAAAGTCGAGTAGGGGACAAAAGTCAAACGTTCGGATCTTCAAAAGTTATCTTCTAATTTATTATTTTATTTAATATTTTTACAACACACGCTTTAACTACAACTCTTTGAAAATTTGCACCAAAAATCCATTTAGTTAAAGGTTAACTTTAACTAAATGGATTAATGCTCACTCGTCGCGATGGCTTAAACTTTGGGTACAAAACCTATGTAAATATGTACGAAAATAGGCCTCATGATCTTGACCTTACTTATATTATTAATATTGTTTTTCTTGTATATTTTCGTAACCTTAAGGTTACCCGCAAGTAGGACAACCCAGTCATATCTAATTTCAATGATCGTGTAATAATGCTTTTATTGTATCATTACACCATTTATTTAAATGCAATATATATTTTTTAATCTATACTAATATTATAAAGCTGAAGAGGTTGTTTGTTTGAAAGCGCTAATCTCAGGAACTACTGGTCCGATTTGAAAAGTTCTTTCTATTTTAGATAGCCCATTTATAGAGGAAGGTTATAGGCTATATATCATCACGCTGTGACTAACAGTAGTTAAGTTGAGCAAGTTAACGCGGGAAAAGCTGCGGGCAACAGCTAGTCCAACATAATTAGATCTATTTTGTCAACTCTTCCAAATATGTAATTAGTATAAATATGGAAAAAAGTAGGGAAGCTAAAAGCCATAAAGAAAGATAAGTCAAAGAAGAAAGCAAACAGTGTAAACCTATTTTGCAGTGTATTTACCAAAGGATATTTATTAGTGCGCTAGGGGTGTTATGTCGTCATCGTTCGGAGAAACCGTATTGAATACGGGTAGCATGTATAAGTATAGTATTAGTATAATAGTAGTATAGTAGAGTATAAGTTGTGGTGTAACTGGGAGGGAATTGGCAATGAAAACGTATTACTATGCTTTAGGTTTGTCACTCGGACTACTGAGTGACTTTCACATCTGTAGAGTAAATAAGGAGTGTATTTAAATTAGATGAACGGCGATAAAACGTAAGGACTATATTTATGTTCAATAGGAAGCCTTGTGATGACAGCTGATAATGACGATGAACTTCTAGTATATATCTATAGAGACACATAGTCGCTCTCTCTTCATTTAAAAGGCTTGCTCTTGTCAGTCTTTCCTTCTCTCTTCCAATATCTTCCTACTTCAGCATGTGTATATGAGAACCTTATTTTCCTATATGAAGTATAGAATCAATTAAACACCAAATTTACAAAGTATTCGTATATATTTAAGTTTGACACAATAGTTATCAATATTAGACCAAGAAGTTAAGACCTGTTCTTGGCAAGAACAGGTCTTAACTACTCCAGACTGACCTTAAATGCTTCAATAGCGTAGTATTGTTAATTGTTATATCAATTTACTATTAGTATTCGTCGAAAATTCGCACAAAAATGTATTGCAGATATATATTGAACACTAGCAGCGCCTCGCGGTTTCACCAGCGTACTTCCCACGGGAGTACAGCGATAAATTATAGCCTATATGTTATTCTGATGCTATATTGTTATAAAGTTTCATTAAAATACATTCAGTAGTTATTGCGTGAAAGAGTAACAAACATCCATACATAAACTTTCACGGTTATAATATTATATAAGTAGGATTGTTCCTTGTTGGTCCAGTGAAAACCACCAATTACAAGTTATTGGAATTCAACTAACAAATTTGTAGAAAAAATTTTATGGATGTTATAGTTTGAAGTGATGATGATTTTGAATAATATTGCACAATATACTAATATGATAAAAGCGTTCTGCTGTGGTTTCAATTTAATTACCAGTTTTAGTAGTAGTGAAAGTAGTCTAGAATAAAAAATAATGTATTATATTATTTTTAATATTGTATAAATTACGTTATATATTTTCTTAATACGTCATATTGTAAAAGTGTGAAGTAACTAATATCAATTATAATAATATTCAGTTGTTCCCCGTTATTTCACCCGCGTAGTTCACATTCCCTTGAAAATATACAAAGTCTATGACACTCACTGCTAATGTTTAAAAATCAGTTTAGTTTTTTAGGCGTGAAAGCGAAACGAACAAACAAACACAGAAACTCGCATTCACATTTACAATATTAGTAAGGATTAGAAACAATAATATTATTCATATTAGAAACTATTGTTAACAAAA
Organism: Helleia helle; assembly: GCA_963853865.1. Classification (NCBI taxonomy): domain Eukaryota; kingdom Metazoa; phylum Arthropoda; class Insecta; order Lepidoptera; family Lycaenidae; genus Helleia; species Helleia helle. Next base: position 9,247,742 of record OY971418.1, on the reverse strand, counting down.
ATGAGTATGGGTGATAAAAGTGTCCTATCGTAAAAAATACTTTTTTGTATGTCTGTATCTCCTAACTACAGAAAAGGTTTTCTTTTGTTTTAAATGTGTATTATATCACACGGAACATCATTATGGCTCTGTTTAATTACAAGAAATGAGCAGTGACAGTCTAATTAAAGGCAGGAAAAGCTGCAGGGAACAGCTAGTCTGGATTTTCTATATCCATAACAGCTGAATATGAAAGGCACTAAAATAGTACACTTTAGAATTGTAATGACGTATAGATTTAATTTAAAAGATGGTCGTAACGCTAATATCAATCAGAACAGAATATCATCGAGGCTTTTCACGGTTAACATGCGTGGTTAATTGTATAGGAAACGTAATATAGTTTCTCGTTATAACTTCAATGCACGCGTTTAATTGGATAGTTTGTCGTAACTTACGTAATATCGTGTGAAAGTATTATAAAGTATCTAATCTCATCACAATAAAAATGTTCTAAGTTGAGTTCGCGCGCAACTAGTTCAACGAAACTTATTCCGTCTTTATGTTTATGAGTGTACAGGAGGAATCAGCGCATCTCCCCATCCCGACGTTTGGAGGGTTTTGGTGCGGGACTCTGTGGAGGTGGCGTCGGTCCTGACTGGCTGTCGAAATGCACTGTTTGCTTTTTTTGCTGTTATTGAGCAAACAGGGCCACCAATGCCACCAATGCCGCCTTAGAGCATTTCCCGGCGTAAAATAAAAAAAGGAATCGGCATATACATATTTTTACATTTACATTATATAAATGCATGTTGCCATTGCAACCCCGTGCCATAATGTTAAAACCGAAATTGTATAAACAATTCAAGGAATTGTTATTTTCCAACCAGACAATTGTTTGTTATATTCCAAATATATATGAAATACAAATAAAAAAGCTCCTTTGACTTATACCGATAAAGTTAATATTTTTAGACATGATTTTTTAAAGGTTCGATAAATCTCAAATTTGGGTAGTACTTACTTTTGTCCCATGAAAAATATAAAACAATGAATTAGAAAAAAAAATCTTATTTTTTATGCGAGTTAATATTATTCTTAACATAATATTTGAATTATTTTTATTATTAATACCGGTTTTTAATTGTTGATTTCTTGCGCTCACAAGTATGCATCACACATACGCTGCATTGGCCTCTCTGTGTCTTGAATCATTATTTATCATTAGGCTTAAGAAAAATATTAAATTATAACTTAAATTAATAAATAAATTATATATAATTAATTTCTTATCAACGTTTTTTTTCTAAAATCAATATTCAAAAAATTATGCATGAAGCGAAACATGTTACTTTTTTATCAGTTTATATTACATACTTATTTGTTATTAGAACAGAAAGTACTTATATTAAATAACTTATTTAAACGAAGGTGTAGATGTAGGAGTATGACTTGTAATGAAACAAGATTTTAAAACATGTACATTTATCATCACTTCCATTTTTATACCGGGTGTATTTGGAACGCTTGCCAAAACGAAGAGGTATGATAGTGTTGGCATAGCCTGACATGATACAAGTGAAAGAAACGCATTTTCTTTTTTTTTGGTTGCCTTTTTAATTTTTTTGTATAATCCGGTTTAGTAAACATAATGTTACAGGAATTTAATGATAATGCTTTAAAATAACGTTTTTTTTGAAGAAAACAGCAATGTAATTGGTGGACTGAATCAGCTGATAGCGTTCGCCGCATGCACGAGGTGGTCGAACTCCCGCACCGCGCGCGTCTCGTGGTTAGCATGAGTGCATAGTGTGTATACATACATTGCGGGTTTGCAAAATACACAAGTCCTAAAATTTTCTTTAAAAAACTTTTCTGAGATAAATGGTTATATGCATTATCTTCTCAAATATATAAAATTTCCATGTCACAATGTTAGTTACCGTACTCCTCCGAAACGGCTTTACCGATTTTTACCAAATTTTATATGCGTATTCAGTAGGTCTGAGAATCGGCTACTATCTATTTTTCATACCCCTAAGTGATAAGGGTCAACCCCTCAAATTTTAAAAGTTAACGCGGGCGAAGCTGCGGGCAACAGCTAGTATAGTATATAAATAGTATATTATTAGGGTTTAATCTTCGCAAGCGTTCCAAATACACCCGGTATATTTTATTCTTACAGTCTTCTGAACCACAATCACAAAAAATTTGCAACTAATATTTTTTTTTACAGTAACATGCATAATGCCATTTTGGTCTTGTAGGTTTTCCTACAACTACGCGGTTTTTTAAGATCAGTTGGTATTTTTTTTTTTTGTTATCGCAGGGAAATGCTTTTTACGCATGTAGTCAGGATCTCGGGTAGATCCTGACCCTATGTGGGACTCGCACCTGGGAGTGCCCTACCCGTAAACTAAAACCACTGCGAGTGCCTTCAGCCGCTTTCATTTGAGGGTCCCGGGTAGGCATTCAACAGGATCACCTCAGCGACAGGCTGGCCCTGGCGAAGGCCAGACTACTCCTCTTAAGGGGGGACTGCCCGGCTGCTTAGGCAGTCCCCGCGACGTCGTGTCATACTGGGCCCAGGTTCCCATCCTGAACCCGACACGAGCACAGGGGCGTTACTGGAGGCGCATTAAGTAGCGCCTCCTGCGCACCCCCATTCGTCGCCCACGGGGGGAGGCCACGTCGGCGGCCTCCTCTCTCACCCGCTCGTCGGCCTCCTTCTGGGACATTACTGCCTCCCAGAAGGAAACCATCGCCGTCCAGGACTCGTCATCACCGAGCATCACGGTAATGACACTCGGCAGAGACAAGTCCCCTCCGATGACCGATGTCAGATCATGACGCAGCGCCGCCCATCTCGGGAACACCTCGAGGGTGTGCTGGGCCGAGTCCACCGCCGCGCCACAATCGTGACACACTGTCAACGGCTCTCTGCGGGCCGTCCGGCACAGGTACTCACCAAAGCAACCATGCCCAGTGAGCACCTGTGTCAGACGGAAGGAGAGAGTTTGCGCTTACGACGCATCCACCGCTCAAGGACCGGACGCAGAGCAACCGTTAGGCTTTTGCCGTACGGCTGTCGCGCCAGGTCCTCCAACCACCTTCGCATTAACGCCTCTTGCCCTAGTCGGCGAACCCGAAGGATCCCGTCCAGCGTAAGGCTCTCACCAAGAGACCTCCTATCCGAGACATAGGAGTGCGTCTCGGCAAGAACCTCCGCCACGAGTTCCCACGGGGGGTCACCGGCCTGGGCAGTGGCTGCCGCAAGATCAGTTGGTAATGATTTTATAAATAACGATAGGAAAGTCTTAAAATTAGTATTTATTTTGTGGTATCATACTCTAAGTAGTTTATATCTGAAATACGTAAAATCTGATGTTTTATTTTGGGGATTTAATTAATGTTTGGCATCAAATGTAAGACATCTCATGTTCAAGGAATTATAGATAAATTATTATTAATAATATTTTATTAAATTATCATACGAGTATTTTTTAAATATTTATATACCTATAACTAGCTGTTGCCTGCAGCTTCGCCCGCGTTACTCAACTCATATATGTCACAGCGTGATGTTATATAGCCTATAGCTTTCCTCGATAAATGGGCTATCTAACACTGAAAGAATTTTTCAAATCGGACCAGTAGTTTCTGAGTTTAGCGCGTTCAAACAAACAAACAAACTCTTCAGCTTTATAATATTAGTACCTATAGATTTTGATTTCAAATAATGTTCAAAAACCATTACATTTTATTATTGTTGTAAATAAAATGAATAAATTTTTTTTAAACAAAAATTTAAACCGACTTCAAAAAATAAACTAAAAAGTAATCGTGTTTCCTTAATTTTTGTGCCTACAACTTATAATCAACTTGTTCTTTTACTAATTACAATCTTTTCGCTTACATCATTGTTGTTACTTTTGGAGTCGGTATCAGCAAAGATAGGTACAGCAACAAATATGACACCGGTGACTGACGACGGTTTTGGTGCTGTACCTATTGAGGTGGAATAGTTTTCGGTACTCGTGCGCCGATCCCTCCTGTACTACAGGCTAATTTTAAATATTGTGTCACATTATGACAATCGAGAAATCTTATAACTATATCGTAGACCACAATACATATGTTGTCGTAGTTCTCTTTCATATGTTTTGGAATCCTAATCAATAAAGGCCCTAACTGACATCACGACGCGAGGGATCGGTCGTCTTGGCGTTCTTTGAGGGAGGTATATATATGTTTAGTAGTGGACGAAGAGAGGCTGATGATGACGATGGTGATGAACCGACATCACGTGTTTGCTATTGTATTGTAAATCAACCAACTTATCTACCTATTAGTATCCAGAAGAACAACGAAAACTGTAAAATATTTGATTACTCTAAATTATAAAAAATGTATCTCTTTAATGATTCACAAATTTTTAGCATAAGATTTACGTATAAATAGGACATTTCTATAAATATCTTATAACGTTGTAAATGATGTTCTGCCTGGTTCTAAAAACATTCGCAAAACGTCACGTATATTTGCACCACACATAAAGTCCAGGGAAATCGTAATTCGTATGTGGTGAGCGCGACGTACGTCGTACCTAGTACCTACAACGGTCGCGTGGGCTCGTCTTTGCCTTGGAACAGGCTGGTCAGCGACACATAAAACTTGTGAAAGTGTTAATATTTCTTTCCTGCACCCACGTGCCTCGGATGAACAATGCTATGTGTAGATAAGTGGACAATACTAATGCAATCAAATTAATATAAGACAACCGAAACGGATTATTAATCGGCTAGCGTAGTGGTTAGTAAAGCTTTAAGCTTCTGTTGTGTTAATTTGTATGACGTAGAATATGAGCTATGTATCATTTCTTATTTGGTTTTTGTGTATTTATTGACAATTTTTTAATCGATATAATTTAACCTTTAATTATTTGGAATATATTTCACGATTTACAGCGTTACACGAGTCAATAACTACATGTTTACTGGTACGATCTGTGTGCTAAATATTCAAGTTTTAAAATATTGCAACATAACTTTGTATTTCAATATTAATAATGAATATCAAAGTCGTCTTTCTTTGTTGATTTCGGTTACCACCGATGTTACGATTATCGATAGCGTCGATTATCGACTGATATCGATTTTCGATGGCGGTTCGGCGTCGTGACCTGCGTCTGCCGTCAGTCTGTGTCGTGGGTGGCAGCGACCACCAAATCGCCCGTGGCGCCACTCGGTCTGCCCCGACGTTCCCACGCCTCCGCAGCCATCCTCAGAACACCGCTAATGTATCAATTTTAACATTTTATTATGCTTTAAAACTTTCACTGCCAAATAAATAGATGGATACAAGTTTACGGAAGTACACACATGAATATTTATTTATTTCACCGAGAAACCAGTTGCCGCGTACAGTTAATTTTAGAAATTATTGATCTTAACTCACACTTCGCGGGTAATATTGTAATACGTACTTTTGTATGCAAATTACGACAAGACAACAAATTGTAGTATAATGACTTACACGTAAATGTTATACAACAAAGAAGAAGTTAGGTTTATTCAAAATGTTTATAATTTGAAAATAAATGAAAATCATAATAACGAAAATTGTGTGGTTGTACGACAAGAAGTAGGTACTGATGATAAGAAGTAAGAAGTAGGTACATATACAAAGTTCGCAAACAAACAATTTTATGATGGAGGTTTAGGTTTATGAGTGCTGGAGTACTGGGTTGTTGTAGTGTATGGTCAAAATGGGTACAGTACGTTTGTTTAAATTTCTGGTGTTTAACGTCCATTGGCTCCTTGGCCTCGAATGCTGTGGCGGCACGACATGACACTATCATGTCGTGATGTCGCTACGCCGCCCACTATTTTATTTTAATTATTAATTCCAATATGAGCATACCCATGTTTCATATCTGCCGAGTGCATGCGACCCAAGCCAACTGACTACATTTATTTTTATTAACTTTTTATAATTTATAGATTTTTATATTATTTTTTATATAGATAATAATTTATATAGATTTTTTAGATTAACTTGGTATAATTTTTCTTAAATATTGATTTGTTTATTCATTACAAAACGGCATTTATGACGAATAACACTGTATGTTGTTCAGAGCAACAACTTGGTATTAACCAGCGTGTGGTTTGTTGGTCGAACTTATACCTTGTAAAATTGTTTGTTTATTACCATTTGTAATATTTCGAACGGTCCAGCTGTCGGACATAGTATTTAACATAAGGTCTAACGGAACAACAAGATGAAGCAAGACAATATTAAGTCAAGAAATTCGTATTTTTTTTTCCTTTAACGCTGGGGAGTGGGTCTCCCCAGGCGTGTATGTGGGACTCGCTGCGCCCGAAAGGTGGTAAGTGGACGCAGCTCTACCCATTAAAACCCGGCGAGTGCCACCAATGCCGCCTTTGGTGAGGTGTCCCGGATCTAATATGCTAACAGGGCACCTCGATGGCTAGTCAGCCCCTCAGGGGACCGACGCCACCTCCACAGAGGGGTTGTCCCGCACCCCAGAACAACCCTTCCAACGTCGGGACAGTACAATGGGGTGAGGTTCCCGGCCTCGCCCCTTTCTCTTTTGACACCTATTCTTATAAGAGGGGTACAAAGAGCCCCACCGCCACGTCAAGACCCGAACCATGGTGGCGAAGAAATTCGTAATAATAATCTAGTAGATCATTTAACAAATTATTAAATAATTCAATAAATACATTATTTATAATGTTTATCTCGATAAATGGGTTATCTAACACTGAAATAATTTTTCAAATCGGACCAATAGTTCCTGAGATTAGCGCGTTCAAACAAACAAACAAACTCTTCAGCTTTATAATATTAGTATAGATTTGACTGCAGTTTATATGCTCTATTTTAACATTTATACTGTATTTAAAACACGTGATTAATGCCTTTTTAAAAACCTAATGAACAGTTGATAAAATATATTTATTTGTGTAAAATATAAGTTATACAATTAAGGTATTAATAACATTATAGTAATGTAGTACAAAGAGATGACATGTTATAATTATTATAAATTATTCTATGCCTGCTCAAGGTTTCTATTTTGTTCTAAATATATTAAGGTGAATACTTTTTAATTAGCAGTTATATCTTGACATAAATATATGCACAAATAAATTGAAATAAATAAAAGATTATCATGCACTTCTAAATTATTTAAGCAAAGTGAGGCTTACATCACTTGGGGTATCTAAAGGCAGAAGCTAATAGCATACGAAGTGTCATTTAGTGATCACTGTTATATAATTGCTAACTATTTTTTTTGCCCTTAATTTTAATTCACATTATGTTCCTTTAAAACAAATTCTTAAACTAATCTTAGAGTAGCGCTCTAACCCCCAAATACTCAAACGAATCTCAAATTTAAGACGTACTTAAACTCGTGTTGTCCCTCTTTTTACTTTGAATTTGACACGTCATAGCATGAGTTTAAGTACGTCTTAAATTTGAGATTCGTTTGAGTATTTGGGGGTAAGATTAGTTAGTTAAGCGCTAGATCAAGATAGAGCCTTTTTAGTAACAATATCATAAATGCCATTTTATATTTTTTGTGTTTTGATATAACTTCTTTTAATAACTTCCAATATTTTTCTAATGTTGATTGAATGATATGATATTTTAATATAATAATAAAGTAATAAACCATTATATATAGTATTTTTCAACACATCAACAAGTTTCAAGCCAGTCCTGTAGGTAGTTCATCTTGAAACGGCTCGACTGCCATCTTTGCGCATTATCCCATACATCTTGAATTCATATCTATAATAGTATTACATAAATACATATTATAATTTCATCAAAGGACGTCCACTTTCTCCGTATTTTCTCACCGAGTACATGATACGCGACAAAGCAAATATCATACTTATAAATTTCATTAAGATGGTGCTTAGACTAAGGTTAACCACATGGATAACACTAGAAATTGAAAGTTGTGACCACATCTAAGCAAATGTTGATCGTACGTGACGAATAGGCTCGGATGGTGATGGTATAAGTGGTGTAGATAATAGTGAACAAATGAAACCGGATAATATACGAATATATGGCATCAGAATTATAAAGGCAAAACCAAGATCATGTACTCTATATTGAAAATAAGTAAATGAGATCCCGAAAGCTTTACTTTTTACAATTAAAAAGTATTTCGTGTAGGTGTTTATAGCATTTTCCTCTGTTCGTGTTTTATGTTGTTATTTACTCATTATTACTACGTTCAAGTACTCATAAAATTCTAAAATACTGCGTCCAAATACTCATCAAGTTCTAAAATACTACGTTCAAGTACTCATCAAGTTTTAAAATACTACGTTCAAGTAGTGATCAAGTTCTAAAATAGGTACTGCGTTTAAATACTCATCAAGTTCTAAAATACTACGTTCAAGTACTTATAAAGTTCTATAATACTACGTTCAAGTACTCGTCAAGTTCTAAAATAGGTACTGCGTTCAAATACTCATCAAGTTCTAAAATACTACGTTCAAGTACTCATCAAGTTCTAAAATACTACGTTCAAGTACTCATCAAGTTATAAAATATACTGGTTTCTCAATTAATGTACAGTTGAGCATCAATCTAGAATCAAAATACCATAACATCCTTGAAAACTTTTTGGTAGAAGATAGTGAAAGGACAACCCGAATAGGGCAAATCAGATGCAAAACACTATACTACTATTCCTGACATGTAACGTACAAGTTAATGATTCGCCGCACGCGCAGCTTTCACTGAAGCCATCGTATCCTGCTGCTTTAATCTACGTTCCACCCGCATACCAGGGTCCAGACAAAACACAATTATACATTTAAACATATAAATATATCATAAATCTAGTTGAATAGTGTTAAATTCAATCGTTTTAAATTCCTTCAATAATTTGGGATACCAATTACAATAAATGTGTGCAAAGATAAAAAACCTACCTGGATAGGCAAACTGTCGGATGTGCCACCTGATGGTAAGTGGTTGACGTCGCCCATGAACATTTACTAGTTTACCTGCAACTAGCCTAGGCAACTTATTTATATATTAAGATGTTAAGTCTCAGTGCCCGTACACAGTTACACTGCCTGTCTTGCCCTTCTCTCCGAAAAACAGCAAAATTTCACGGGAGAAACAAGCAAGATGGGTGGCATCATGCAGCCAGCAGCAGGTACCTATATCATATATTATAAGGAAATATACAGATTTGTTTCGACCTAAATATGGAGTAAAAAAATGACATTTCTAGAACAAGAAAAAAAAACGACGCGTCAATTGAGTTGGTAACTCAAGAATATAACTTGGAAAGCTGTCACGATTTATGTTAAAGTAATTCGAGTGGGTACTTATTACTTAAATTCAATATCTATATATATTACATTAATCGCAATTGAGGTCATACATTTCGCATACATAAATCAGAAGGATGGTTATAATATTAAATTAGCGTTCCTCCTTCGTCGCCGGCCGGTATGTTAACGAGCGATTGCGTGACCAAAAAACTGTTGATATCAACCACAGCTCTAATTGCATGAAAACCGCTTCAAGTATGCGACCACCAATGTTTAAACATCATTAAAATTAAAAGGTATATGAACCTAATTTAAATATTTGCTCCCCTGGTATTGGTATAGTTACTTTCCAGAGAGCTGTATAATAAAATGAGTACGTGTTGAGTTGATAAGTAGAACTAACATAGTTGTAAATAACAGCTTAGATTTAGATTTAAATACATGTAAATAATCCGTCCACTGCTGAACATAGGCCTCCCTCAATGAACGTCAAAACGACCGATCCCACGCCACATATATGTATAATGTATATATGCATATCGTAGACGGATAGGAGCCGATGATGATAATGATGACATGTAAAATTTAGCCATTTAGTTATTAAAGTTTGTAATCCTTGTAGAATCGTTTAGTTCATTCATTATAATTGTTTAATTGTAAAATTCTCATTTGTTAATTTTATTTGTTTTCGTATTTGTATTTTATGATGATTTTTTTTCTTTAACGCCGGGAAATGCTCTGAGGCATACCGCAAGGGAGTGGGTCTCCCCAGGCGGGTATGTGGGACTCGTTGCGCCCGAAAGGTGGTAAGTGGGCGCAGCTCTAACTCAGCTCACTAAAACTCGGCGAGTGCCACCAATGCCGCCTTTGGTGAGGTGCCCCGGATCTGTTGAGCAAACAGGGCACCTCGACGGCTACCCCTCCACAGAGGGGTAGTCCCGCACCACAGAACAACCCCTCCCAACGTCGGGACAGTACAATGGGGTGAGGTTCCCGTCCTCTCCCCTTGCCCCCTGCTCTTTTGTCCCCTCTTCTTATAAGAGGGGTACAAAGAGCCCCCTCGGCTCAAATAGCTTCGCCCAAGGTGTCGGACTCACCTTAGGCTACTGAGCCCCACCGCCACCTGAACCATGGTGGGGGTATTTTTTGATGAGGACGAAATCATTGTTGTATATGATTCACAAGATTCACAATATATTAAATAAATAAAAATGCTAAAACACACACACACGCAAACAAACAAACATGTGTACTCCACACGCACACATCAATACTGACTACTTCTGTGAAATTTGACTACCTCTGTGGCTCAGTGGTAAGCGCGTTGGCGCTCAAGCCGGAGGTTGCGGGTTCGAATCCCGCCAGGGAACAAAAATATTTTCTGTGTTCCTGGGTTATGGATGTGTATTAAATATGTGTATTATATAATAAAAATCTTAAATATATGTATAGTATAAAAGTATTAAATATATTTCCGTTGTCTGGTACCCGTAACACAAGTTCTTCGAGAACTTACCACGGGACCAGATTGACGTGGTGTGAAAGCGTCCATAGATATTATTATTATTATAATACCATTTTCTTTGTTGCCCCTGATTGGCCGAACGCAGTAGTAAGTTCGTACACCAGCACAACGCGACTTATATTCTAATAAGAATCGTACGCCTTTTTAAATTTTATTTTTAGTTGGGCAAATCATCATGATACCCCGGCCCCAGGCTCGTGGTTCCCTCGGGGTATCATGGGTACGAAGGCCTACCATAACCCCGTCTCTGGATGGTGTGACATGTCACGCCACCATTCTCCGCCTTAGGCTCCAAGGAACATCTAAGGAGCCGTCTCAGCTCGGTACCATAGTGCGAGCGGCCATCCTCCGATGCAAATCTCGCACGGTCCCCTCAGTGTCAGCGCGCAATAGGACGCACGTTTGCGCACAACCTCAACGCCGCCCTCGGTATCCTGCGTTGGGAGCAAGTTGTAGAGCCACCTGCTCACATTTCACTCATAATCATAGGTATGCATTGCTCCAGGGGTGCGCTAGACCGAACAACCCATCGACCATGCATCCCTTTGCCGCGCAACCACAAGCATGGGATTCGGGGTAATTTTTACAGGAGGTTTTCTTCCTTTTTTTATGTCATCAGGGGGCAAACGAGCAGTCGGAGCCTCACGGTGCCGACGCCCATACACATCCGCACAACCAAGTCCACACAGATGCACCGCCCTCCTTTTCCCTATCCCCCCCAATGGGCCACCGAAAACTCACATACCGCACGAAAGCAGATGGTTTTTTTTAAAGAGTTTTCCGTCCTCCGGCTCCGGCGTCCTGCGTCGAGAGCGAGGTGTGGAGTCACGTGCTCACGTTTCGCTCCCGGTACGCATTCCTCCAGGTAGTTTTTTTAAAGAGGTGTCCGTCCTCTGGCTCCGGCGCCCTGCATTGGGAGCGAGATGTGGAAACACCTGCTCACGATTCGCTCCCGGTACGCATTGCTCCAGGGGTGCGGATACGATTAGTTCAACCAAGGCTTGAACCCTGGGCTTAAGCCCCAATTAAGAAGTTGTTATTATTACGCATCTTGTTTCAATCCTAATATCTAAATAGTCCACAAAAGAAAGGCTATATAGCCCACTGAGTTGCTGCCCCTTTCATTAACAATGATATACTCATTTTAGAATTTTTGTAGTATTAGAATTTCCTTTATTTGCGTTGTTATTTTTGCCTAATTAACCTATTTTATTTTGGTCCACAGAAACAGAACACTCTACTCGTACTCTGTATTTGGATACTTCATTCAGTTAGACTAGAATCAAGCTTTAGCGCCGAAAATGAGCGTCAAGAAAACGGAAATGTCTCAAGTGAGTTTTATTTTCATTGGTTTATTCTGAATCAATAACTTAAAAAATTATTAATTAAACGATTTCGGAAAAATATCAATTATAGAATTAGAAATTATTTATATTGGAAAAATATTTCCCAATAGCAGATTTATACACGACGACCTCTGAGACTTTTGATCCCGCCAGGGAACACAAAATATTCTGTGTTCCTGGGTCATGATGTGTACTAAATATGTGTATTATATAATAAAAATCTTAAATATAATATGTACGAGGGCGGCACTGAAAATTTCGGGAATCAAGGAAGTGACACAACATTACTATTTAAAAATGTATTTATTGCTTTTAGAAGTATTCTCCGCGAAATTTGACACATTTTTCCATACGATGGAACCAATCATTGAAGCAACCATTCTATTCGGAAGTTGGGGTCTCCAAAATGGCCGTTTTGTAGGTGTCCACAGCTTCTTCAGGCGATGAAAATCTCTGACCACGCAATTTATTCTTTATTTTAGGGAAAGTATAGAAATCATTAAGGCTTAGGTCGGGGCTGTACGGCGGATGGTCTAATAATTCTATGTTTTCTTGCTCTAAAAACTCTTTTGTTCTGTGCGCGGTGTGAAAACTCGCATTGTCGTGATGGAGGATGATGCGGCGGTTGCAGTTCTCTTTATGGAGTTCAGAAACGACCAGTGGCAAACAAATGCTAGCATACCATTCTGCATTAACCGTTCTTTGTCCCTCAAGAGGAATAGTCGCAACATGGCCGGTTTTGGAGACAAACGTGGCCACCATTTTTTTTGCAACACTTCGTGAACGAACAATTTTTGTTGGCTTTAACTCATTTTCGAACACCCAAACTCGTGACTGGTTTTTTGTTTCGGGTTCGCACGCTTATATCCAGGATTCGTCACCTGATACGATGTTGTATACAGAATTTGAGGATCCTGCGTGGAATCTTTCGAGAGTTCTGACGCACCAAGTATCGCGAGCCGCTTTTTGCTCTTCACAGAGAAAATGCGGTATCCATCGGGAAAACAACTTTTTTACACCTAATTGTTTATGCAAGATTATTTGTGTTTGACTCATGCCAATGTCTAAAGTTGCCTGAATTTCGCGGTATGTCACATGTCGATCTTCCTCAATCAGCTTACGCACAGCATCAACGTTTTCTTGGGTGACTGCAGTTTTTGGACGACCTTGACGGGGATCATCACTGAGCTTGACACGTCCACGTTGAAATTCAGCAAACCAGCGATAAATTGTGGTTTTGGATGGGGCTTCATCTTACAGCTTAGGTACCGGTGAGAGGGAAGCGCTGTGCCGCGCTACCGGCTGCATGGGTACCACCATCTTGCTTATTTCTCCCGTGAAACAGCTTTGCTGTGTTTCGGAGAGAAGGGCAAGACAGGCAGTGTAATTACTGGCACCGAGACTTAACATCTTATGTCTCAGGATAGGCAACACATAAATGAGTTGCCTGGGCTCGTTCCAGGTATACTAGTTTATGTTCATGGGCGACGTCGACCACTTAACATCAGGTGGTATGTTTGCCAGTTTGCCTATCCAAAACACCAAATGCAGAAATCATTGCTCTAGAATTTTCTCGAGTCAATTCCATTTTCTCAACGACTAAACAAGTTTGACAAGACCAAGAATCTTTTTTTAAATAAATAAATGGTATTCGATTTTTAAAACCAAGGAGTTTTAAATTCAAAAGATTTTAATATGACAGGAACAGTGGAAATATTCCATTCCCGATACTTTTAGTGCAGCCTATGTATAGTATAAAAGTATTAAATATATTTCCGTTATCTGGTACCCGTAACACAAGTTATTCGAGAACTTACAATGGGACCAGATCGACGAGGTGTAGCGTCGAAGCGTCCATAGATATTATTATTATTAAACACAAATGGTATTTTATTGTTTCAGTTCCGAAATCAAATATTAACCACCAGGGGCTGGCGTCAATATTTTCTCCTCGTATGGACTTTGATCGATGGAAGCCCTTAACAGGCCGAGGAGATCCCTTACGAAATGATCCCACATATGATTATGAACCCCCAGTTTTGGAAAGAGTGCACTACTGGGCAGACGATACTCGTATTGAACGAGAAAAACATCCTGAAAGAAAATCGGAGGTTCTAGTGCTAGGAGTTTCTTCACGGAAACCAAGTATTGCTCAAAGACCACCCACGCCCCATAGACGAACTCCTCGACCGCCAGCCGTTTTGCAAAAATACGAAGATTTCTCTTATAATCTCAGCAACGATTATCCAATGACAATACTTGTTCCTCCACCACCACCTCCACCGGGGCATAAACCTCTACTATTCGTTATTAATAATGAGAATATACCCACATCAACGACGCCCAAATACGGAGAATCGACTTTAGTTACCAAAGAGATTACTCCAACCGTCGATCTCATCACATCATACGCTTTACAAGAAGCTAATCTCATCTATCAATCTTCAACTAGGCACGATTGGTATGAAGACTATAATAAAACCAATAACTTTTCAAATGTAGCTGCAACTAGTGATTATGCTGGTTGGGGTCCAACCACTCCTTTTGATGATGATACTATTAATGAAACGCATAACATTATTCCTCATATTGATAACAATATACATCAAGTACCAAAGCAAAAGTATTCATTTCCAAGACCAATGTATTCCGAAGCTCCGCCGCCTCCATTGCTTACTGTTAATTCCTTACCATCTTTCTTGCCAACTGTAGTACCTCCAACAACAAATAATGCAGTCCAAGAAACATGGCCATCTACAGATTCTACCTTAGATTTTACTACAGAAACCCAGAAATTTTACGAGAAAACTAGTACAGAAAGATATAGTGTTTTACCTATACAAACAACTCCAACTCCGATCCCTGTAATGAAACAAAAACCTAGTATGGTTGATATGTTATCTCCAATGATGTCGATGCCTATGGTAACAGACCCTAATAGACCAGAGGATAACATTTACGCTCACGCATCCGAAAATATTCATATTTTCAAAGAGCCAGAAATTAGGGATCACATGCAGTTAGAAATGATGCAAACTATGCAACCACCACCACCAGTACAAACATTAGATAGTGCAACAGAATCTTATAACAATTATTTGCCCGAAAATCCCCAAGCATCCAATATGCCTTCCAAAAAGAAAACTGCTGATCATACTCACGACCCATATTTACATATGCGTTTTACTACTCCTGCACCGACCACTGAACCCGTATTCCAAGATATGAAGACGACAACAGAAAAACAACATAATATCCCCGCCTACTTAATCATACAAGGCCATTCTAAAGTAAAAACTTATGGTTCCAAGCCAAAGTCTTCTCAAAATATTGTTAGTAATGAAATTCCAAATCCGAATGAGACAAATGAGGTCAAACATTTACACCCTATCAAAGAAAAGAAAAAAAATGTTGACTTTAAAAGTACGGGTAGAGAAGGAAGGTCTAAAAATTTGAAATCATTAATTGATAAAGGCTATGGATCAATAGAAATTCAGGAAGCTGATGTAGGAATAAAGTACGATATCAGTGATGGTAGTGATGTACCTGTTGAGATTTATAAAAAAGGAATCGTCGACAACGATGAAAATAATTATGTTGCAGCAGCGAAAACAAATTCTGATAAGCGGACAAAGAGACAAATTGACTTAGAAAACTTATTGCCGTTTGATGAAGATTCTTTAGAGGAATTTGTTTATGATTTTTTTAATAATAGGCAAAATAGCACTGGCATTGTAGGCCTTATAGCACAAACTGTGACAAACGAAAAAGTTGCTTCTGTGGTTGATAATCTCGAAGACGATGATGAGGACGACGATGTTAGTGAGAGCAGTGAAAATAGATGAGCCAATTATTTAAACGACCTGACAACAAAATTTGACACTAGTATTATTAGGATTCAGCATAATGCCAAAAACAAGTTTGATGAAGTTATATAGTTACATAGTTACCTCAGTTGGGCTAAAATTTTCGAAGTTTTTATTCTTAAAAATGTTTCTACCTTATTCTTTTGTAATTGTGATTTATCGAATTATATTATCCTATTCAAAAACGTTTCTCCCAATAGCTCCCACCGCTTTTATAGGGTGTTAAAAATGTTGTGTAAGTACTTTATATTGTGTGATTTTGTTATTCTTAATGATTGAAGTATAGGTAGGTATAATACATACATGATGCTATTAGCTCGTAAAATAGCTAACATATTTGTATTCTTATAAAATAATCTAATTTATTATACTACAGAGAATACAAATACACTGTAACAATATTTGTTAATTCAAATTGTTATGTAAAGCTTTAGTGTTATAGTAGGTAGTATGAAATTATTGTCATTTTCGTCTAAATAATTTTTCAAGATGATATAACATCTACTAAGAAATCAGGTATTTAAGCCTTATATAATATGTTAGTTGATAAAAGTTTTATAATTTGTTCCATCAAATGATTGGTTTGTTTATAGTTGGTACTGCTAAGTTGTGTAATATTTATCATACACATTTATGCGTATCACTGAAATAGAAATTGAAGCTCCAAATGATTTTAAACATTAAGCCATAATATATTTTGTGCTTGCGGTCGCGGTGCTTCTAAATTATAGATTTTTTGGTATTTCACTCTCGGTTTCGTACTTTACCTGTTAAGTAAAATGCCATAATAGAAACATTACACTTTACTATCGTTAAGTTATATTTTTTGTGTGGATACATGATGTTTTAGCAATATTATTTATTTATATTTAAATTATATCCAGGTCTATGAATAACGTTAGAGTAATATTTTATAATATTTAGTATGTGTATGTGTGTTAACCAAAGTATTCTCGGCCAAAATTGCTAAAGTGCCTTTAAATAAACATTGATTATTTTTTTCTTATTAAAATATTGTTTAAATTATAATCCATAATAATTTAAGAACAAATATGTATGCGTCTTATCTATTTAATTTATTTTTTGTTATTTTCGGCCCCTTAATAAACGAACAGATACATTGAAAAGTCTCAAGATTTTTGTTTCTATACTTAAAAAAATAGAAAAAACTGAAGTAATCGGACATATCATTTTCGTGCGAAAGAAAAGATATGAATAATGAAATAAAATAATTTTAGCCACAATAACGAAAAAGAAAATCATTAGCATTCTGAGCGGAAATTATATTATATGGTTGTATTTTTCTAATTATGTAGGTTTAGATTGACATGTCTACAAAAAGAGATGTATGCGACACAGCGGACGCGGCCCACTAACACAAGTTTCTTACCATCCTTTTCGTAGAATAGACAGAGGCAACTTAGATAAAGTGAAAGCCGCTTATAAACCGATAAAGCCATCGTTTATTGCAATCCAAACAACTCACAGGAAGTCATCGGTGATAAATAATTAATTGATTCTCGAACAATACGTAGGTAGCGCTGAAACTACTTTAGGGTCTGTATATTTATAATCTTAGCAGATAGGTATGATAATATGCTGAATGATATGGAAATGCCAAGCCATGATCTAGCATATTGAAGGTTTTTATCAGAGATGGACGCCGCCGAATTACACCAATCCGCTGCACATAGGCATACCTTATATTCGGCGTCGGGTAATCTGAAAATAATATGACGATTTAATTATGAAGTGTAATACAACAACGCGTGGAAGCGGTATAAACATGTTTAAGCTGTTCCTAAGAAATGTATAGCTATAAGTGGCCGAAAAAAGACTCGTTTCGATTTAGGAAGCAGGTTGCTAAACTTCAGTTTTAATTGACCAAACTTTATTGGGAATTATTTATAATTTTAATAATATTTTAACAGAAAATCTTGCCTACGAATTTCTGATAAAATATTACAAAGTAAAACTAAATTAGTGTAAAACGTTACCGTTCTTCTTTACAAGTCATCGCTCTAGTCGGTGTTAACATCTCTTGAAGGAAGGGGTCTTGAGGAGCCAAGTAATAACAGCCTCGCTGGACGATCCAGGCGTGACGCGCTCGGGCTGACCACGCTCTGACGAAACACATCGAGTTATCTAATAAAAATAACCAATTGTCAACGCCTTTTTTTCAGTTTCATGAAGTTTGAGTCACTACAAGTTCTTCTCAGTCGTTCACTCCTGGCGGAGTGGTCTACTTCTTTTACAAAATGGGGGTTTGGTTTAAAACAGACATGGAAGCGAGTATGATAAGAAAACTCTAATAAAAAAGCTTGAAGAATCCAAGCTTAAAAATATTAATTATTTTAAATCTAAATAAAGGTTTTATTTTATTGTATAATAATATATGACGACCTCTGTGGCTCAATGGTTAGCGCGTTGGCGCTCAAGCCGGAGGTAGCGGGTTCGAATCCCGCCAGGGAACAAAAAAAAATCTGTGTTCCTAGGTCATGGATGTGTATTATATAATAAAAATCGTAAATTATTAAATATATTTCCGTTGTTTGGTACCCGTAACACAAGTTCTTCAAGAACTTACCACAGATCGACGCGGTGTAAAAGCGTCCATAGATATTATTATTATTATGAGAATTAATTATGTAAGGAAAGAGGGCACAGCTCCTTAGGAGTCGATTCGGACCTGTCCGACTGGCCCCATTACCTCCATTTTATATGAAACTGCCATATAATGGTGCCGCATAGTGCGCACCATTCGGTGTGTAAGATCATTATAGAACCCATTTCCCGACCCCATCAAAAACTCTTGCTCCATCCCTTATTCCCATCTCTTCCGTAATCCCGGACAACTAGAAAAGCAGGCAACGCACCAACATTTTAAGTTGAAGGCATTTGTTACTTGCTTGTCACTATGCAATAAACCAAAATATGAATACATCATACATCTATAGAATACTTATAAATACGTAACGAACCAGTACAGTTTACCAAATTTTGACGGCTCGTGTTAAAATGCTGCGTAGGTTTTACAAAAGCACCCGAGCACTGTTCAAAATCTCGATGAGTGGAGGAACAGTTGTAGCATACAAGTGAATTAGAACATGGTAAACAAATGGTCACAAGTAGACTGCAATACCATGCATGCATATTTTATAATAATTGTATGTTTTAACAAAGTGCTGTATTTACATTTTAAAGTCAGATTTACATAGAAATGTCAGTTAGTGACAGCTAGCCTTATTCAGAAAAGTATCTTATTGGTGACGAAATCATGAAAACCTTCAAGACCAAAAGAAAGTGTATGTGTTCGAGCTTATATCGAGTATTCGAGATTAATATAGACTAAGTTGTATGGAGTACCTAAGTATGGTAATCTTGAGTGGGTAAGTCACAGATATTTGAAATAAATAAGCGATGTAACAATTTTTACGGATTTTCATAAATCGTTTCGAAAAATCTTAATAAACCGTGATAAAATCCGTACAAGTTGTTTCATTATAATATGCTACATAATTAAAATAGGAAGGTAATATAACATTAATTAGGTTAAAATTACCATGACATTTAACAGTTAAAGAGCATCTTATTCTTGCTACCTCCCGCCTCGTACTAAATAATAGCTGTTTCGTCAAAGGATCTTCTCCGTGGTCCTTATAGCTTAAAGTTCCATTGTAACATAACAAGGAACACACGGGATGCAAGTTGAATAAATATAACCATATCAAAGTGTAAAACTGCATAGCCCTCTCGATTTGATACATACTGGCAATGATTAGGCATGATCTGAGTCACGTAGCAATCGATAGATGATCCATGAAAATTTTATAGAAATTGTGCCACCGGCATGTGTTGTATCGTTGAAAGTTGGTCATTTAGTAGTTTTAGTACGATGAAAAACTTAAATAAGGACACAGTAGGACGACCTCTGTGGCTCAATGGTTAGCGCGTTGGCGCTCAAGCAGGTTGCGGGTTCGAATCCCGCCAGGGAACAAAAAGTTTTCTGTGTTCCTGTGTCATGGATGTGTATTAAATATGTGTATTATATAATAAAAATCTTAAATATATGTATAGTATACAAGTATTAAATATATTTCCGTTCTCTGGTACCCGAAACACAAGTTCTTCGAGAACTTACCACGGGACCAGATTGATGTGGTGTAAAAGCGTCCATAGATATTTAAAAAAAGTATGATTATTACTGTACAGTTTACTGTACATGGCTTCTCAAACTGTGCGCCGCGGCATTGTCCAAAGGGCGTCGCGTCGCGTGGTGGGGCGACCCACATGGGATTGGCTATAATATAAAGAACAAGTACATATTATCGAAAATAAATGCTTTCTCTACATTTGTTTTAGATCTTATCTCTTTAGATGAGTGACAATTTTCAAACTTGAGCCCCGTTTCAAGAAACTATGCGCAGGAAAAGCGAGCACATCCTTGTCTATAATACCTATACATTCAACAAAATAAAATAAATGTCTTTCAATTTTTATTTCTATGTTTTACCACCATAGCACGTAAAACGTGGACGTGGGCGGGACACATTGCTTAAATGGATGCAAGCTGATGGGCGAGAAGAATCCTGGAGTGGAGACCGCGAGCCAATACCAGAGCACCGGGTCGGCCGCCGACGATGGGTCGACGACATCCGACGACACGTAGGCCGAAATTGGACGGAAAGGGCTCAAGACCGCGCCGCCTAGAGCGGAAAAAGGTGGAAGGGACCTATGTTCTGAAATGGACACTGTAAATGCTAACGACGATGAATAAAAAATATAAAAGTTATTTGCACTAAAACTACAACTGGTATGGTAGGTAGCTTTTGACCGGGGGGTAACGTAATGCGTCGCAAAAAAAAAGCAAATTCCGAAGCGCGTCACAGTAAAAATAAGTTTGGGAAACCCTGGTTTAGTTAGTAGGTAACCGATATAGTCAAGGAACTTCGAAGTGTAACGTAGTACCTAAACGTAAGTCGTGGTTATAAAATACCAAAACAACGTTATTACCAAATCGCAGAGTTTTCAGAATATCATAATGCCTCTCACTACTACGCTCCAATGATACAACTTTTTTTTTCGGATTTTTGTTTTGATATTTATTTTGTGGTTCTATGCTAACGGCCTAAAGGCCCTAATGTTTCGTCGGTTATTATTAGTGGGGGGTTGCCCCCGTCAACCGTGAAGTCTTCGACCGCACGGTCTCTTGGAGTCGGGTGGGAATGATACAACTACTCTGTAATACCCACCTATCATACTCAATTCTACAATTATTGCTCTTTTACAGTTCAAGAAAAAATCTGTGGAATGCCTTTCCAGATAGTATTAGGAAGGCTAAAACTCTTGACACTGAATTATTACACCGGTATAATATCGCACTACAAAATGTTGTCTACCCCTTTTCTCGTATTATTTCATATAGTTGATACGAGAAAAGGGGTAGACAAAATTTTGTCGTGCGCGCATGCTAGCCCTACAGCTGGACTATAATAGAAATTTTAGTTATTTATTAATGTACTGTCTATAATAATTATTCAATTTTATAATTACGATAAACCATTACCTACTTAATAATTAGTATAATAGATAGATATGTATTTATTATTACTATAAAACGGGTAGGTAAGTATTTATTTATTTATATTTTTTACGATATTATTTATTCAATTGTTTAGATTGTAGCATCCTCTATGTTTTGCTTTTATGGCTGAACTAGGTACTCTATTAAGTATTAATTTCGATTCTCCTCCACCCCAAGTTTGTCTGGGAGAAATCGCTTCCCTAGCGATAGAGCGCCTTTGTATGCATATTATTTATGCAAACTTATATGCAAAATAAAGTATATTTCTTTTTCATCTTCTCTCTATGACTACGGAACCATGAAAGATTTTTATGTTAGTTGGAAAGGCAAACTGACAAACGTGCCACCTGATGAAAAGTGTCCGACGTCGCCCATGAACATAAACCAGCCCAACCGGAACGAGCCGAGGCAACTTATCTATGTGTTGCCTATCCTGAGACATAAGATGTTAAGTCTCGGTGCCAGTAATTACACTGCCTGTCTTGCCCTTCTCTCCGTAACACAGCAAAGCTGTTAACCAAGCCAGATGGTGGTACCCATGCAGCCGGGAGCGCGGCACAGCGCTTCCCTCCCACCAGTTGTTATGTTATGTATGTTCTTTAACCTTCTCGTATCCCTTGTAATTTAAATATATTTCCTCTAATTGATCTTTAGGATCGTATGATCATCAAAATGTCTAATCTTAGGGGCTTCTGGAGCAACTCCTACGGGAGAAAATTTTATATAACACGCTTATTTTTTATATTAGGTAATCGCGGCATGTAGGTTCGCGGCTAGTATATTATATTTGTCCCATTCTAGTAGGTAACAAACTATATTATATGGAATTTAATAATAATAGGTATAGATTCCATATGCGATAGTGGGCGGAGCAATGGATTAACCGTCCACGAGGCCAGACACATAGTCCAAAATAAAGATACCTAAAATTATATTGAGCTCCACCTTTAGATGAGCGCCAAAGCCCGATTTTTTCGGGAAAATTTTTATCGCCCTTTTTTATCGGATCGGCGGTAGTGTTTAATCTCAGAGATAATGTCATTCTATGCTAGTATGATAGTGAGGTGATGAGGATGTCAACCATTTCATCTCTTTTTCTCTTCATAGCCTACCTTTTTGTTAAAAATAGCAATAGCCTAGTCGTAAACGTTTAGTGCACGCGCTGTTCCTCGTCAGACGTGGGTACCATTTTTCTGATTATTTCTTTCACCGAAGAGCTTTTCTGCTTTCTGTTTGTATAAAAGGCAGGAAATGAAAAGGAAAAACCCTTCCATGACTATGATTAAGACCTAGCATATTTTATCTCAATTTATGCGGCACGCTTATTTTTTATGGGCGTCAACTAAGGTAATCTAAAGTTCATTCATTCAGCAGAGTGAACAAGAGAAAAAGATGCTGTTTACGAAACGAGAAGTGACTAGTGCCGGCCACCGACCTGGGAGGCCCCGGAATAAATAGGTCTCATTCTATTGCTCAATTTGCCACCCCTTGTAGAAAGTCAGTGTTGTATTAAAAAGTAGGGCACTCCTTTTGTGACGTTATAGATTAATTAAAGAACGATAACTAGCAAAAACATCAAGATTGAGGAACTACGTGGCAAATGTTTGTGAATGTACCATTCGTAAAAAAATAAAAATAAAAACAATACTATAATATATCGAAGTTTTTTTATAATTTGAAACTATTTACTATCGGTGAGGTAACAACTTTAATTTGTAGAACCATTTCTGTCATCTATAACTAATTCACAATCTAACTGGCATTTTCGAGGTGCATTCAAATGATAATTTATTTCTTAGGACAAAAACACAGCAACGTTACATTATATTCAAAACAAATTGGAACTATCCTAAAGTTGAATGCACCGACTTCACAAACTCACCGCCGCACAACTCTATATAAGTCTTCAGTTTTATCTTGAAAATATTAATAGTAACACACTCCCCACAATAGTTAATGTGGTACTCCTCCTTAAGTGGTACCCCCATACTCATCAAAAAAAGAACAATTTTGAGACATTTAAAAGTATCATCTCTATACTAAACACGAAAAATGGTAACAACTTTATTATAGCTAACACCCAATAAATTTGATAAATTTTGTGAATAAGTACTTTACTAATTTATTTTATACATAATTACATACATTCATATTATACACTAAATGACGAATAGCGTGTCAACTCTTGCACATAATGTTCAATAGATGAATTTATAGGTTCTTAGTTTAAATAATATAGAAAGGGGTTTATAAGCCGTTGTTGTTTTAGTAAATTACAATAATCCGAAACATATAAACACTAACATCCCTTTAAAACATATGCAACAATTTGCATCTACATAAAATATATTAAAATAAATACATATTTGTACAAATTTAAATAAAAAATGTGGTCCTTCAATAATTTAAATGCAATTTTCAGACTACTTCAATCAACAATACACAGGCAATAACTTCAATATGAAGTGTATACCTATACATTTTATCTGTATGCTAAATAAAGTGCAGCACACAGATAGAAAATAGCAAATTTATAGTTTGAATAATTAGGTTCACGCAATTAAAGTAAGTAAACTAGCGATTAAGAAGCTTCTAGTACTTTTAAAATGTTTTTATTTACACTGTAGAACATAACACTGTGCTTATAAAATTATTCTACAGAGTCAAAGTTCGTTTTGAATATATTTTAATATAATTAAATTGAGTTGGCGGCGGATAATATAATAAATACAATAACTTATTTAAAAGTTTTTGAAAGTATTTTTATTATCATATAACTAAATGTATATAGAAGGTATATATTTTGGATAATATTACCCTTGCTCACATATTTGCTTAATTTTTTAATAAAGATTTGATTATGTATAAGAATTATTTAACTGTCCACAGCCACGATAACTAAAACCACAACTAATAAATTTTTAGTAATGTTTGCCTTTTTACTTTACATAAAATGTTAAGTAGAATGATAATAAAAATACTCCCATCCTATCTCACAATGGTAATGATACTAACCAAACAATAATAAAGTTGTTACTTATAAAGTTGAAACAGCTCAGCATGCCCTTCATACTTTAGCTCAAAAAAAATTACTGTACTTTTAGATTTCCTTTACAATTAGGCGTTTTAATATTTTTCTTGTCACTGATTAAGAATTTCAAAATATAATATATAAAAAGTAAACAGAAAAATACTTAGTGTGGGTGTATCAAAACCATTTTAAAAGACATTTTGCGCAGGTGAGGCCAACCAAATTTAATCTCTAACTGACAGTCCAATCGAGACCCCAACGCTCTGATACCTTCAGTTGTGCAGCAGCAGCATCTTTCAATGAAAACAGATGTGTCATCTCTTGTTCTGTCTTGGCAAGTGCAATTGCTTTCTCAAATAGTTCCAAAGATCGTTTTAAGTTGCCCCTGAAACAATAAAAAAATATATAATGATTAATTTGAACAGGAATAATTTTAATACCTCACTTTTTCAAAATACTTTTAAATATTCATTTGGCCATTCCATCTCATTTTAAGACATACAAAATTACCCTAATAAACGACTGATTCTAAAAAAGGTCAATAATGAAGAAATGATATCAGTTCTAAATCTATACAGATAAATAAAATAGGAGTGTCTGTTTGTAATATTAAACTAACTGCTTTTTACTACATTCATATTGATGTATACAAGGTACATATGCCAAAATAGCATTTTTTACAATTTTTGTCCGTCTGTTTGTTCCGGCTAATCTCCGAAAGGGGTGGGCCGATTTTGACGGGACTTTCACTGACAGATAGCTGATGTATTAAGGAGTAACTTAGGCTACAAAAATAATCATCATCAATCCGCGTACGGCTGTAAACCTAAGTTAATGCGGGCGAAGCTGCGTGCAACAGCTAGTAAGGTATAAAAATATCCATGATATTCAATGTTACCTCTATTATTGTAGTACTATTACCTACTATTATTGCAGAGATGCAATAATAGTCATGTAAAACATGTTAAATTATAAAATAACAAATATCAATCAGATATATTTTTGGCTGGACCCATAGACATACACCATAGAAAATGCATATTTTTACAAAAAAAAATTCAAGACAGCCAATGTCAATATATAACATGGCTTTTATAGTCCACTCACTAGAGACTAGAAAATGTGACTTACAACAATTAAGATTTGCAAATTTGTAAAAAATGTATGAACCAGGGCTCATTGTAACTTCAAGTTATATTTATCATGACTGTATTCATTCTTGACATGTTATTATACTTGTAATACAATGTCTATTTATTATTTATTAATATATAAAATATTCTATATTTTTATTAATATAGAACTTATGACTCAAGAACACAAAATTAAATTATGCAATTATGTTATTATTACATAATATACACATTTTATTAAGATAACATTTATTATTATCTATGACTATTCATACTGTAACATATCAGACATTCTTGAGTGGTAAACTGATACAATTTATGTCTTTAGATAAAATTTGTGTGTTTAAGATAACCTAATATAAGTTTATTTTTACTTTCATTTTAGTTTGAAAACTGCACTTTGTCAGTCTCAACCCCCAGTAAAATACTTACTGAAGATTTCTATTATTAAATCACAGAATCACGGTTACAGAAAGATTATATTACAATTATGATTATTATAAATATGAACACACTCACACACCTGTATTTTACTGTTAGCATGATGATTTAAAATTTCTATGATTTTAAATACATACAAATGTGCAACATACAAAATCCAAGATATAGCTGAATGTTTAACATTTGTTTCATAACTTATGCAGAATGAAAATCTTACCTTTGTACTTCGATGGTACCTAAAGTTTCATATGCAAAATCGCATTTGTCATCAATTTCAATAGCTTTGTTAATTAGCTTCACTGCTTTATCAAAATCTGTACTTTTTTGCAATTGGACCAATCCCTTGTGTACATACAATGTAGCATTATTAGAATCCACAGACAAAGCTGATTCAAACAATGCCTCTGCTCTTCCCCATTCTTGTTGGTCAGACAAGACCTGTGCGTACAGGATATACACCTCCGCACAATTAGGAAATCTTTCCAGGGCTTTCTCAAAGTCCGCTCTCACTTGTGATAAAGCATTGATATTCTTGTGCAATTGGGCATGTCTATAATCGGCATAACACTTTTGTATAAAAGCAATTGAAAAGTCAGGATTGAGTTCAACAGCTTTAGCAAATTCAGCAGTAGCTTCTTCCATACGCTCTAACAATAAATAAACCTGGCCACGGTGATGGTATATGTCAGAGATTTTGGGGTCTAATTTTGCAGCATTAGCAAAGTCTTCGAGACAGTGTTCAGTATTCTCTAGCTGTGTATACAGAGAGGCACGTTTAATAAGAGCATTTACTCTGATCTTAGTAGACGCCTCACTGTCAATAACTTTACCCAAATCAGCTTTTGAATCTTCATGTTTTCCTAGAAGCAAATAGAAGGTGGCACGTAACAGTAATGCTTCATATTTAAATGCTCCTTCAGCCTCAATTTCTTCTGTACAGAAATTTACAACTGATTCATAGTCCTGAGAGTCGAGAGCACGCTTAGCCTTTGCGAATCCATTTGTAGCTTTCTCATCTACATCAATTTTTGCAATCGGATCTTCAGAAAATGCAGAGAAATAAGTTTTAATAAAGTGTTTAGATGGCATCACGGGTTTCCTCTTAGCCAATGCCTCACGAGCATGCTGTCTTCCAAGAGCCTTAAGAATGCGATCTGCATTAACTAGAGAGCTTTGCACTTGGAACCTTTCTAGAATACATGCAGATGTTACATCTTCTAGAGCAAGTACAAGATCACCACTTTTTTCAGCTGCACGAGACCGTCGTAGGAATGCTTTAACATATTTTTCGTTCAATTTCAAAGCAAATGTACAGTCTTCCTTAACCTGTTCCCACATCTCCCGTTTCTCGTAGCATGCAGATCGATTCTGATAGAAAGTGGCAAGATCGATAGGACGGTCTGGAGGACAAGCCTCGATAGCTTCGTTGTAAAGGGCAATTGCTTTGTCATACTCGCCCGCATGAAAAGCCCGGTTTCCGGCACCTTTGAGTTTCATAGCACGATCTATAGCGCTTTCCGAGGCCTTTGCGTTTTCTTCGTTATCTAACGATATCGTAGCTTTTGCATTAAGTTCTGCTACTTTTTTCTTTTCTGGATCCTCAAATCTATTTCTTAGATAAAGGTAACCTAAGCCAATAGCTAAAGGTGCACCAAGAAGAATGGCCAGTTGCCATTTGGGAAAAGGCGTGCTGCCTGTGGAAGCCATCCTGGTGACGATAACAAGATCTTAATTATTCACCATTTATTTCGTCAGCTAAAGAAAGGAGTTATTCAAAAAGAATAAAATTTTACATCGGATCCTATAAAAATTGCCTAACCTTTACGTTTTGTCTCTGACACTAAGAAATAGATTAAAATTTGATAAAAATCAGAGTACAGATAATTAAGAAGAAAATTAGGCTCTACGTTAGATTTTTTTTTTTTAATAATATTTTATGGCCTGGTTACGAGACCTTTAAGCCAAGTCAGATTTTAGGGCACAAACTTTTATCCTTTAATGTATCAATTACACTTCACTGATTTTATTTTATTCTATTACATATTTAAATTTTCACTACGGTATTTTTTATGTATTTATATAATGCACTATAACACTTTTTATTTTTCAGCAAATCACACAAGTGGCGGCGGGAGGTATCACTAAATTCTATTATTTCGCTTGCCATTATTAGTCTTTGGAAAATAAACATTGGATTTTGACACTTGAAGAAAATGTGGTCAATGTCGGCGATCCCGTTGTTACAGAAAGTACAAATATTATTATTTATTATCTTGAGTCTTGCTAGGTGTGAGGGAGCAGTGTTATGGCCAAATCTTAATCTGTTGATTGTGGTGATGTACTCACGGCTAGCTATATCCAACTCATCATACCATGGTTTTCTCGGTAAATTCTCTTGAATACTTCCGTACCATTTTCCTTTATGTTATTGATCCTCTTTCCAGAAATCTAGCCACAATTTTTTTATTGAGATATTAACATTGTAATAATAGTCGGTCATAGGAACATGCACCACATTTTTGACGTCAAGAGCATTGACCCCTTTATATGCAGTTTTGTCTGCTATTTCATTACCAGAAATACCTTTGTGTGAGGGAACCCACATAAAGGCAATTGTTATTCCTTTGTTATGCAAACGCCAGACAAAATCTTTAATAAAATAAAGAATATAATTAGTTTTAAAATGAAAATTTACATATTTAAGACTATTTAGTAGACTTAAAGAGTCTGTTATTATTAGAAAATATTTATAATTGCTTACGTAACTAATTGCTTTTATAGCTTCAAAAACTGCATATACCTCTGCTGTAAAAATGGAACACTGTTTATTTAGAACAAAGCTTTGAGCAACATTTTTTTGGGGATCAGATACTGCACTTCTCACATATTCATCACTTTTACTGCCATCTGTATAGATTGTATAATATTTTTTATTTTCTTCTAAGAATGATAAAAAGTCTGAATTGTTATCAATTGACTTGGATAAAATCATAATAGGATGTATAATACTATTGTATGAATGATTATAACATGGCCAGTGAAAATGTTTTCTTATGTTCGAATAATGGGATTGTATTTTTAGATAAATTCGGGACAGAGTTGGAGATGTACCTTTCAGAAGATCCTTAGATGAAGTCAATGGACCTACAATATGGATTAGGTGAGGAATGATTTTATTTATAATTTGGAAATTATTTGATGAAAATAGTTTCAGGCAGTATCTTTCTGCAAGCATAAGTCGTCTCAATATCAATGGCATAATATTTGTTTCGACTTCCATGGCCCTTATGGGAGTTGAACACATTGCCCCTGATATGATCCTCAAAGCCCTGTTCTGTAAAACATCTAATTTTTGTGTATGAGTGCTATTTAAATAAGCTAAAGAACTATAGTCAAAATGACTTCTTACTATTGTTTTATATAATACTGACAGTATTTTAGGATCTGCACCCCATGCAATACCTGCTAGACATCTTAAAATATTAACACCGTTTAATGCATTTCTAGATATATATTTAATATGTTCTTCAAATGATAGTTTTTGGTCAATAATAATACCCAAGAATTTGTGTGAGGTTACTCTTTGTATAACGTCACCATTATATGCAACATCAATTATTGGTGTGTCTTTTCCAAATATCATGACACTGCTTTTGGCAGCATTTATTTTCAAATTTAATCTGTGTTGATAATAGTTGCACAACTGCCCTAAACTGGTGTTAACATTTTCGATGGCTAATGTCAAATTTACATCTGAACTATACAACACTAAATCATCTGCGAACTGAAGTATATTTACATTTTTAGTATTTACATATTTACATATCTCACAAGTATACAAGTTATATAGCAAAGGCGACAGTGTTGCACCTTTGACACAATTCTAGGTCCATTCAATATATTGTTGTGCCTAACATATAATATTCTGTTAGGATTATAAGGATATTAAGGAAATCATAAATCCATTTACACAATTGTCCAGGTACACTTGCCTCACTCAGCACCTTCACCAGTATACCAGGATCCACACTATCAAATGCGCTTTGTACATCTAGCAATACACAAACTGTGTGTAATTTATTGTTTTTTGCATTTTTCAGATCATATATGAGGGACATGAAACTGTCAGCACAGCTTTTTCCTCTACGGAAACCATATTGGACATGAGGGATAATACTCCTAGATTCTGCATACCAGTCAAGGCGAAACTTCACCATGTTTTCAAAAATCTTTCCAAGACATGATGATAGTGAAATTGGACGATAGGAACTAGCCTGTTCAGGTGATTTATTTGGTTTAAGTATAGGTATTACACATTGCGTTTTCCATGAAATTGGTATTAATTTTTTATGCCAGAGACTATTGAGAATATTTAAAAATAACTTTTGTATAGATTCAGGTAAATATTTTATTAATAAATATGGAAAATCATCTAAACCAGGACAAGTATTCCTCCTAGATTGTATACTCATTAAAAATTCATTCCATGAAAAAGGTTCCATTAAAAATCTTGATTGAGGATTTTCATTGTTAATATTAAAATAATTGTCTAATGAATCTAGGTCAACTAAATTAGTACAATCTGATAATTTGTCTAAAAGTGGTTGTACAAATTCATCCCTATATGACTTATTACCAGCTCTGATACCCTTAAATCTTTTAATGAGATTCCATATTTTACTAATAGGGGTAGTTCTATTGAAACTGTTACAAAAACTATTCCAACTGATTCTTTTTTGTTCCTTTATAGTTCGCTTTTTTAAAGCATCTAATCTTTTATAGTTTATGTAATTATGTATTGTTGGATCGTTTCTGTAAAGTTTCAGTGCTTCATAAGATTTAGTGACTGCTTGTTCACAAATACTGTTCCACCAGGGAGCTGGTGGTCTATTCCTAATGTTAGTCCTTGTGAATCTAGGAACCACGATTTGTTTAAGTTTATCAAGCCGATTACAAAACTCATCATAAGATTTTATTGGGTTCTCTTCACTAACCATCATGTCATGAAATATTGAATTAGCTAATTGACTATATTTAGTCCAATCTGTTCTATTGTATAAAAATCTGTCAACATGTTTATTAATTGTGTATCTTTCAATGCATATCCTAATGCTTGTGATGGTTGGATAATGATAGCTACCCAAAGCATCATCATGCACTGACCATTCACAAAGTGGGGCCAAATGTGGACTAATAAAACTTACATCTATTGCTGAGGGATTGCGTGTGGGATAATTTACTGTAGTGAAGCTACCATTATTTAATATGTATAAATCGCATTCATCAATTATATCGTACAAGTTTTGGCCTCGACTTTTAGTAGACAGACATCCAAAAGCAATATGATGTGCATTGAAATCACCACTTACAAATACAGGTTTTGGTAAATCTCTTATAATATTGCGCAATCTATTCATTCTTATGTGTCCACTGGATGGAGGACAGTACACACAGAGAATAGACAAAGTAGTATTCCCTGTACATACACTTATGGCTATTGTTTGTATATCTTCATAAAAAGTAGTATTTATAACATTATGTTTCAAATATGGCTTTATTAATATTCCAACACCATTACAAGTGTTTTTAGAATTTTTATTGTAAAAATTATAGCCAGAAATATGAAATGTTTGATGGTCTTTTAACCATGTCTCATTTAATAGACAAATATCAATATCTTTTTCGTTCAAGAATTTTGTAAGTAGAGGTTTTTTATGATTTGCACCTTGAACATTGAATTGCGCAATACTTAGAGAGGGTGTTTTATAAGATTGTGTATCCATTATGTTGACAGATTTTTAATTAATACATCTTTAATAAATGTTGTTGTAATTGGCTCATTATCAGTCTTATTACCTAATTGAACCAGTGTCTGTACTAGGGCCATAAGTACATCACTGTTACCAATTATTTGTGATTTAATATCGCTAATATTTACAGTCTGTGGGACAGTCTTAATATTTACAGATTTATTTACAAGTTTCTGTACATTATTTACATTTTTCTGTGCATTATTTACAGGAATGGCTCGTGGTGGCAGAGGAGGGAAGTCCATATTCTCTTTGGTAATAGCAACGCTTGCATATGTAATTTTGTTTTTCTTTTCTAGAATTTTCTTACTTTTAATAGGACATTGTTTAGATATAGCCAAATGAGGTCCACTGCAATTTATGCAGCAGATCTCTTCTGGTTTACTACATTCTTTAAAATAATGTTCACCTGAACAAATTGAGCAACGCTGTTTGCCATTACATGTTTTTGCGGAGTGGTTAAATTTGAAACATTTGTAACATTGTTGTAGAGGAGCGATATATTCGAAAACTCTGTATGAAAATAAATCATATTGTACATTCTCGGGTAAAGAGTTCGACAAAAATGTGATGCTAACAGTTTGTGTTGGTATCAGTTCATGACCAACTTTTCTCATGAATTTCCTAACTGCAATAATTTCATATGTAGATGTTAATTTTGTAAATAATTCCTTATTTGTTATATTTGCAGGTACAAATCGTATGATACCAGTTTTTTCAATTTGAGTTGTTGGAATATAAGCTTTCATTTCATGTCTGTCAAGAAAATTAATATTGTTTATAAAATTGTTGTCGTATTATGCTGTTTAAAAATCACCACAATTTTATTGGCGTTAATACGCCTTATTGCCACCACACCTTTAACATTCGAAAATATATTGTTTAAATAAATTGGACTTTTATTTCCCAATTTTTCATTTATGTTTCTGCTTTCAATAAAAACCTTAAATTCTGTATTAATTGAATTTTCTGGGTACAGTCTTTTGTAGTTAGGCTTGCGATATGGTAAATAAGAGTCATTCTCACCACCTCCGCCGCCAGCACCAGGAACATCGCCAGAACCATCCCGGAGATTTTCGAGCCGCCGTGGTCTCTTTTTGGAGGAGGGCGGGTTATCCCCGTCCTCCTCGTTTCCGTCCATTTTTATTACTTATATATTATTTATAAAATATAATTTGTCTATTTTAATTGTTATTTGTATGGAAAATATGTTCTAATAAATTTAAAATACAATTTTGAAAAAAATTGCAACCGCGCTTTTTCGAATTCCCGCCAAGACCAAGCAATCTCTACGTTAGATCTTTTTTTTTTTTTTTTTTAATAATATTTTATGGCCTGGTTACGTACGTTAGATCTGTATAAGTCGATTTTTTTTTATTATTATTTTCATTTAAAGGCATTAGCTACTACGCTATTAGCCATACAAAATACAATATTCGGTCTGTAATACGGAGAAATGGCGGGAAACCCCAAGGAGCGCGGCTTCGCCCCTCTAGCCCCCATCAATCAACTATCATTCTCCATTCCATCCACCCAAGGCAGTCCACCACAATATTCGCCAACCAATCACAATATATAAAGATCAAGTTTTTAAAACAAACACTATAGAAAACCACTCTGAATGGACAAAACACAAAATAACAATTAATTAACGGGAAACCAAAAAATCACAACCGCGCGTCCCGATGTTTCCCGCCATCCCCTGTATAAGTCGATCAAAATTGTTGTTGGGTGATGGGTAACCCATTGTTTTTTTTTTTTTCATTTAAAGGCATTAGCTACTAGGCTATTAGCCATACAAAATACAATTATTTGGTCTGTAATACGGAGAAATGGCGGGAAACCCCAAGGAGCGCGGCTTCGCCCCTCTAGCCCCAATCAATCAACTATCATTCCCCATTCCATCTGTGGTTTGTGTGTGTGTGTTGTGTGTTGAGTGGTTTTCTATAGTATAGGTTATAAAAACTTGATCTTTATATACCTATTGTGATTGGTTGACGAATCTTGTGGAGTATCGTTCTGGAGTGGTTTTCTTAGTAGGGCTGTTCTGGCAGTTTTCTATAGTGTTTGTTTTAAGAACTTAATCTGTGTAATATAAAAAGTGATTGTTTGGCGAATATTGTGGTGGACTGCCTTGGGTGGATGGAATGGGGAATGATAGTTGATTGATAGATAGCTAGAGGGGCGAAGCCGCGCTCCTTGGGGTTTCCTGCCATTTCTCCGTATTACAGACCGAATTTTGTATGGCTAATAGCCTAGTAGCTAATGCCTTTAAATGAAAATAACAAAACACTTGTGACTTGACATTTGAATTTTGAAAATTAAAATATGTCAAATATCGAAATACATATATTTTTAGGTTATGTATAACATCAGAAATTAATTATTTTTAAAACAATATAAATAAAAAAATACAATACACCAGAAGTGTACTCTTTATATTATCTATTACGATTTCTATAGACAGTAATATGTTTCTTTCAAAAATATTAAGATCTGTAAGTATAATCTTTCAAGCTACATCATAATATTACTTGATAAAACTTTATATAAAAATATATTGGAGACTCGTCACTCGTCAGTTAAATGTATATCATTGTTAAATGATGATATATATTCAATATAAACAATCCTGATAAAAAAATCTTAATAATATGCTTAGTATTTTCATTTCCTATAATATATTTTATATAATAATGTGATACAAATATTAGACCTAAATATTATAAAGCCGTTCAGATATAAAATCACTTACTACTTCAGGTACCATTAAAAAGTTATGTCAGACCACATCTTCTGTCTGGAGCCTCCTTAAATTTGAAGCCACAGGATAAACGGATGAAGAGTGATTTATATGAACCTGACTATCTTATTGTAAGTCTGCTGAATTTTTCTGTTGTAAAACAATTATAGTATTATAATATATAGTATTTTTTTTTTGTATCATTTGAATTTTGAAGCAAATGAAGACGTAGTAACTTTACCCAGAAATAATTTTAATTGTGCCAGACTTAGCGAACTGTCTATACTGATTTATTTTTAATAATATCTTTTCATGATGTCTTGTATAAGGAGGGCCCAGCATTATTTGCCGTCCTAGGTATGTTTAGAATTTAGTCAAAATAGTTACTTAACTAACACACAATCCTTTAAATTCCTATAAATTGCAGTTTAAATATGAATCAGACTTTTTTTTTCATGTCTTATCCTTTTTGTATTAATTTACACATCACTTACCGGTAGGAGGAATGTGCTGTTCCACACTCTTGTCTGCATGAGTACCACCACCTGCTTATTTCTTCTATAAAACAGCTTCGCTGTGTTTCGGAGAGAAGGGAAGTACAGGCAGTGTAATTATTAGCGCAGAGGCTTAACATCTTATGACTCAGATAGGCAACACCTGAATGAGTTTCCTGGGCTAATTCTAAGTAAACTTGTTAATATACATCGGTGAGGTTGACTACTTACCATCAGGTTGCACATCTGCCAGTTTGCAATCCAATTATCATAAATAGACCAGTAAGTCAAGGATAAAATTAGGTGATCCTTGCAGACAAATAATGTGACATCAAATTTTTATAAACAATGATTAATGTAACCAAAAATGCTTCCTTACTGATTTTAATATTGTTTCAACAGAGCATGGAACCAGATGAACCTGTATATGATTGCTTGAACTTTCAAATTAAAGGTTATGATTTCACAGTATTGGAAGCCTGCCAAAAAGAAATACACAGATATGCCGAAATTATGGGAATAAATGTTGATGAAAGGTAGTGTACCAAATCACTACAACAAGTCTTGTGTACCAATTAGTTATATTTTTTTAATAATATAAATAATTAATTAAAGAATGATATTTAAGCAATGTGAAGACCAAAATAAGTTATCATTAAATTCATGTTATAGTTATCCTTTTGTAAATATTTCTACTATCTAGTATAATATGTTTGCTAACATTCTTCAGTTGGGCCACACCTGCACAACAAGTAAAAGTTCAACGCTTTAAACCAGCAAGTACTGCAGTTGATTCAGAATACAACCTTAAAATATATGAAAGAAATGTGCAGGTAACACTTATATAATATATTATATCTAAATGCATATTTTTTAAATACTACTTACATTAATGTACCTTTACTCCTTGAACTGCCATATTTCGGCGCTACTAATGCTGTATATAAGAATACTGTTGATGCCGAAATATCGACTTTTAATTGCAATAGTTTATTATAATCATATAATTACTTGTACAAATAAATAATCTAAATATTGTTAACTGCTAATGCCCATACAGTTTTTGTAACATCTGTAATTCCATTTGCATTGCTGTACATTGTATTCTTTTTAATGAAAATCTCTGAAATGTCCAACATTAAACGTCTACTGCATGGAGATTGTAAGCATATACAGGCTGATTTTTTGAAGAACGGACATATTCAAGTAGCGTATAGAGCTAAAGATCCTGATTCCAAAAATATATCACGAGTGGGGTCTTATTTTTTTTCAAAATTATCCTTCACACTTGAATTAAAGTAAACACAGTATTATGAAATAGGTAAGATACGATGCATCAAATACGCCGAACCACAAAATAAAGTGGCCGAACGTTCTACCGCGAGCCATACCTAAGGCCCCGTTCGCACGAGCGTTTTAAAAGTGTCGCGGTAAAACCCGACTTTGGAGTTTGGTATGCTCAATTCGATTTAACGCCAAACACAAGGTCGAAAATCCAACAGCACTTGACAAAAATGCGCCTCACTTTAAAAACGCTTTCGTGTGAACAGATACATGGTTATCCATTTGTCCCATTCAAACTCTTTTTTAACGGTCGGTCAAAAAACGCTCGTGCGCACGGGGCCTAAGAAACACGGCGCGCGATGGCCGATGACCGGTGTCGACTGTCGGCTTTTCACAAAGAAAGGCCAGTGCGATACGTGTCATTGTCCGGAGCGTATGTTTTGTTTGTGTCAACCGCGTGTCGCGTATAATACGTAATTACTAATTACGTATTAAATCATGTCGAATGAATTTTCAAATGGAGAATATTGGGAGATGGTAAGAGCTTATGCTTTATCTGGTGACAGTGTACGTTGTGCGATAGACTTGTACCGCGAAAGGTTTCCGAATCGTCGCGTACCTTGTGTCAAATGTGGTGAATGATATGTTGGATGACGTGCCTCTCATCTATCACCGTAACCTCTACTACCAAGTACCAGCACGACGGTGCTCCCGCGCATTACCAGCTTCGTGTTCGTGAGTATCACAATTGTCAGTTTGGCGAGAGGTGGATAGGTCGTGGAGGTCCCGTGTCTTGGCCGGCTCGTTCGCCTGATTTAACACCCTTAGACTTTTATCTGTGGGGCGAGATCAAACGCCTAGTCTATGTGTCAGAGTACGCAGATAGGGAAGAATTAAAAACACGGATAACAACAGCGTTTGAGACTGTGAAAAGTGATCCATTTGTACTAAACCGTGTCAAAGACAATATGCGCAAACGTACCGAACTATGTGTTGACCGGGGAGGTACTAATTTACTTAGATTAATTTAGTAGTTATGTAGGTTGTGTAAATATCTTATTTTCAATTGTTGTAAATAGTATGATTCCATTTTTTTAATGCGCCAGAAGTACATAGGTGCTACAGTTTCTTTTATCTAACGTCATGTGAATACATTAACCCCTTGGCTTTCGTTAAGCACGCGCGCAACCAGACAGAATGAAAAATCAAATGTGTCTCAAATTCGTAATACAAAGGATTAACGATAAAGATAAATCAATTTAATTAAATTAACTTGTATCATTACTTTAGTACCTAGGTAGTTTTGCCTGTCCTAAGCCAGGATCAAAGTATGAAGGAAAAATGAGATCATATTTACTTTACATTACATACATTATTTATTTACCACTTATCATAGTTCATTCGATTATTTTATACCTACCAAGCTACCACCACACCGTCTGTCTAAATTTAGCGCGTAAAATGCACGTGATAATACAATAGGGTGACCATATTCTAAGGCCAACAATGCATTATTTACATTTGTCTATATTTTGTTATTTATTTGTTTTTTTTGGTGTATATAATTTTCTTTGATTGGTGAAACCAAGTTCTATCACGTCCATGATTATGTCCGTTCTTCAAAAAATCAGGCTGTATAGTTGAGTGTGTGTTGAAGAACCGTGATCCTACCTACCGAAGAACCGTGAGAAAGAAAGAGAGAAAGAAACGTGAACCTAGCCCGAAACAGTATCTTCTTTTCGGATATTAACCTTTTTGAACGCCATTGTTGACTATATGTGACAAAACGAAATCTGGCCCAGACCGCCAATGACCCCAATATGTGACAAAATACATGTCACATCATATAATGAAATAAACAATCTAACCATTACTTTTGAGTGTTTCTATTTATATAATTTAAAAGTATAAGCTTCCATCTATATTTTATAGAATGAATCCAATATAAATAAACCATAAATATTGATAAATTTAGTGTTTTAAAAGTAGATGTAAAATGAGTATGAAAGGAGTACCTCACACGCCATAGTCGTCTAAAAGAGACAGCTAGTGTTGTGACATATGATTGTAATATCGAGCATATAATCAGAATAGAGCGGTAATGTTATGTGTTTTGTATGAATACAAATTTCGCCAAATTTATGCTGCGACACTGTACCGGTTCTGCGCTCTGATGGGCCGACTTTTCTTTCTTTCTTTCTTTCTTTCGACTGATGGCCATTGATGGATGATTGGCCGATGGGACGTACATACAGATCACTGGTTGGTTGAATTTGTTTTGAAGTTGATATTTTTTTAATAAATGATTTACGTCACACCTCAATTTGTCGTGGCCAAATACATAACGTTGATAAATGCTCAGTCGCAATATCTTCAGGGATCACTTGAGTTTCCTTAGACAGTTTCATTTTGATTTATTCACCACTATTATAAGTATTTTCTTTTTTTGCCGTGAATTATATTTTCTAATATGCTTGGTGACGAAGGTTTGGCCTCATCGTCCGAAGACATTTTTAAAGTAAGGTCATCCAATAAACAAAAGTATGTGCGTGTAATCGAACGAAACGCGCGATCGAAGTAAAACTTCATAAAAATCTGAGTTACCCTATGGACCACAGGTTGCTTAGCATAGAATAAACAGTTTGAGCTACTTTTAAATTCAAATATATTTATTACAGACTACTATGGTCTTTGTGCTAGTATTACATATTAAAAACAAAATAATAATATCTGTGTTCGCTTTTTACACCACGCCAATCTGGTCCCGTGGTAAGATGTGTTACGGGTACCAGAAAATGGTAATATATTTAATTATTTTATACTATACATAAATTTAAGATTTTTATTACATAATACACATCTTAATACCACATATTATTACTTTTAAGATATAATTTGTGATTTTAAATATTAATATGTGATTTATCTATGTAGTACCTACTTAGCATAATATAAGGTTTTTTTCAAAGATTTGTGATAGTGTAAGATTGATTCGTAATTCTAATATTATATTTTGTGTAACCATCGAGCATATAACCGTATATAGTAGTAATGTGAGCCATAAAATTCCGTAACTGGTCAGTGATTTGTCACTGACGTAAAAGCGATTCAACCAACCAATGATCTGAGTGATGTACATCCCATCTGGCAATCATCAATCAATAGCCATCAGTTGGCCAATCAGAGTGCAAAAAAGCGTTGGCCAAACGTTTACATAACATTACCGCTCTATTCCGGTTATATGTTCGATGTATGTAACTGTTAATTTTTTTATTATTCTTAAGAAAAGTAATAATTATTAAAATGCTGATTTCCATTTAATCTTTTCATTATAAAATTTAAAAAATTCGCGCATTTTTAAATATGGTTATTATACGAGGGCGGCACTGAAAATTTCGGGAATCAAGGAAGTGACACAAAATTACTATTTAAAAATGTATTTATTGCTTTTCGAAGTATTCTCCGCGAAATTTGACACATTATTCCATACGATGGAACCAATCATTGAAGCAACCATTCCATTCGGAAGTTGGGGTCTCCAAAATGGCCGTTTTGTAGGCGTCCACAGCTTCTTCAGGCGATGAAAATCTCTGACCAATTTATTCTTTATTTTAGAGAAAGTATAGAAATCATTAGGGCTTAGGTCGGGGCTGTACGGCGGATGGTCTAATAATTCTATGTTTTCTTGCTCTAAAAACTCTTTTGTTCTGTGCGCGGTGTGAGAACTCGCAAAATCGTCATGGAGGATGATGCGGCGGTTACAGCTCTCTTTACGGAGTTCAGAAACGACCTGTGGCAAACA
Source organism: Helleia helle (assembly GCA_963853865.1). Lineage (NCBI taxonomy): Eukaryota > Metazoa > Arthropoda > Insecta > Lepidoptera > Lycaenidae > Helleia > Helleia helle. Next base: position 9,207,366 of record OY971418.1, on the reverse strand, counting down.
AATGCTAGCATACCATTCTGCATTAACCGTTCTTTGTCCCTCAAGAGGAATAGTCGCAACATTTTTGTTGGCTTTCACTCGTTTTCGAACACCCAAACTCGTGACTGGTTTTTTGTTTCGGCTTCGTACGCGTATATTCAGGATTCGTCACCTGATACGATGTTGTATACAGCATTTGAGGATCCTGCGTGGAATCTTTCGAGAGTTCTGACGCACCAAGTAACGCGAGCCGCTTTTTGCTCTTCACAGAGCAAATGCGGTATCCATCGGGAAAACAACTTTTTTACACCTAATTGTTCATGCAAGATTATTTGTATTTGACTCATGCCACTGTCTAAAGTTGCCTGAATTTCGCGGTATGTCACATGTCGATCTTCCTCAATCAGCTTACGCACAGCATCAACGTTTTCTTTGGTGACTGCAGTTTTTGGACGACCTTGACGGGGATCATCACTGAGCTTGACACGTCCACGTTGAAATTCAGCAAACCAGCGATAAATTGTGGTTTTGGATGGGGCTTCATCACCAAATGCAGAAATCATCCGGTCAACACACTGTTTTTGTGTTAAACCATTTCGAAAGTCATAATAAATCATTGCTCTAGAATTTTCTCGAGTCAATTCCATTTTCTCAACGACTAAACAAGTTTTACAAGACCTTGTGACAAGACCAAGAATCTTTTTTAAAATAAATAAATGGTATTCGATTTTTAAAACCAAGGAGTTTTCAATTAAAAAGATTTTAATATGACAGGAACAGTGGAAATATTCCATTCCCGATACTTTTAGTGCAGCCTATGTATTAGTAAGAATACTTCTCTAGTAAAAGGTTGTGCTTCCTTATAAAAAAAAAAACTTAATACAATCGTTTAACAACGTGTACACTGCTATATCCCTAATTCAGATGCGAGAATGTCAAAAAAATTGGCTGTCCACGCCATTGTCACTATACCAAGACAAAATATGTTGAATAATGTTGTAACCACATCGTAATCTGTTATTATTTTAATTTTCTAATATCTGCTTTTACATTGATAAAGTCTCTGTTAAATGCGGTGTAAAGATTACTATATTATTACTATATTGGGATGTAGTTGCTGGGTAAATAAAATATCCTGTTGTGAGGTACGGTTTATTAGAAAATGGAAGACGAAAATAAAAACTCAGTTGTAAATCGATTAAGTTTTCAACATCCCTATATTTTATGAAGGTAATTTTACAGAAAAAGTGGCTTGGCGTCAGAGGTATGGCGAGACGTTTATACGCTGGCGTTCAAAAGGTTAATATGTGTCTGGCTATCTCTATTTCTAGAGGCTTATTCTATCGTCATGTCAAGTTACATTAGGACTCTGACTGATAATTTTACTAATTTGCCGTACGGCAAAAGAACTTTTTCTGAAAGTAATGCTGAGTCATCGAACTCACATGTCACACATTTTGGTTCCATAGGCCATTGGTTACAATTTTTTTTCTTCACTGTAATATTGGTGATGTTAAAATATAGTTTAGCTTGCTGAATACCCAACCCAACTGACTTTTCCAATGGCTTCCTTGTCTTGAATTTTTCAGTAACTAGGTAATAATATCAACTTATCGTCAGCGAAGAAGCGTAGAAGAGAAAGGAATCCGCTACATCCAGACCCAGTCCAACTCCAGCCTTTAAATAATGAATAAACGTTTTTGATGTCTAGCAATTAAACTTAATTCTTATTTCATAAACAGGTAACTGACGTACCCGCCTGGGCCCTAGGAACACTAATTCGAGTAACAAGAGCATTGCTACCAGAAGGATGCACACTCAACGTCCACGAACATACAATAGAGCATGAGGAAATCAGATATGTACCTGACAATCAGCTCTTGGAGCTGAAGCAACAACTAGAAGACATGGGTGGCAGCCGGGCCGAAAAGAAGAAGAAGAAGTAGTATTTACAAATGTCAGCGTAGTTATAGACGTAATTTATGAAATAAAATTATTGTACATAATATTATGTTCTTTTGTTTTAGTCTACACGAAATGTTTTAATAATCATACATCCTAATTCCTAATATAAAGTAGGTACATAATATATCTAATATCACCTATAACATTAATTATCTGCCGAAACTACGCCTTTTTCAATGAACGCTAAGACAACCGGAATATTTGGTGCAACAAACCGGAAATTCTATATTAATTTAAGTTATCCCGATGAGGACCATAGGCTTCCCACTACCTCACTATAGAGTACAAGGTACGTTCTCGAGGTTGACCTTATGCCCGGCCATCATCGCGGGGAGTGTATCTCGAAAACCCGTTTTTGTTGTCGTTGCCTGATATTGTAGAGAGAAGAGAAGAGTCACGATAGAGTACCTTAGAATAGTAATAATAATATCTATGGACGCTTTCACACCACGTCAATCTGGTCCCGTGGTAAGTTCTTGAAGAACTTGTGTTACGGGTACATACCAGTCAACGGAAATATATTAAATACTTTTATACTATACATATATTTACGATTTTTATCATATAATACTTACACATATTTAATACACAACCATGACCCAGGAACACAGAAGATATTTTTGTTGTTCCCTGACGGGATTCGAACCCGCAACTTCTGGCTTGAGCGCCAACGCGCTTACCACTAAGCTACAGAGGTCGTCATTATCGTAGTATCTCAAGCAGTAGAAGTATAAACCGTTTTCTAATTCTATTGGCATTAATTTGTCTAAATATCGTATCTATAACTAAAGTTCTTTATATGTAAAGGAATTATGATGCTCATTTGCGGGATTATTTACATACATCACGAACGCCTTCAACAGCCTCCCCACAGTATGATACGGCAGGCGCCGAACTTCTTCAGGATGCCCCGTATCTAAGGAGGCTGCTGGAGGCGTACCTCACAGAGTGGAGGGTACTGATGAGAACCGGTAGTGGTCCGTAGAGTAGCGGCGAGTCGGATGCGGTTTCCCAAAGGGTTCAGGGTCCGATCTTGTTAGACATCGGGTGGGTACGACTCGGTCCTGCGAGGCCGCCTCCTCCCCGGGATGGATATCATCTGATACGCGGATGACACCCGCGTGTACACCTGGTCGAGGCTATAAGAAGACGGCGTGGCTGGCTGAGGTCGGGCTCCACCTTGTGATCAGCCGCATAGAGAGGCTACGGCTTCGGGTCAGAGTGGAAAAGACTGAAGCCTTTCGCTTCCGCCGGACCAGCCGGAAAGAACTCACGCCGGGGGCTGCCCTCCAGGTCGCTGGGGGAGAGTCAGGATGAGAAGTATCAGGGGCTGATTTTTGACGGAGGGTGGACTTTCAGCCCATATTTTTCAATATTGCCGCCGAAGGTCGTGAAGGCGGCAAGTGCGATGGGCAGGGCAAGGGCATTAATGCGGAGGTGGGAGGAGGACCCAGCGCGGCAACCATATGGCAAAAGCCTAACGGCTGCTCTGCGTCTGGTCCTGGAGTGGTGGATGCGCTATAAGCGCAACCTTCCGTCTAACACAGCTTATGTGCTAATCGGGCATGGTTGCTTTGGTGAGTACCTGTGCCGGACGACCCACAGGTAGCCGTTGGCAGTGTGTCACGATTGTGGCGTGGCGGTGGACTCGCCTCAGCACACCCTCGAAGTGTGCCCGAGATGGGCGGCGCTGCGTTACGATTTGACATCAGTCATACGTGGACCTTACGAGGAGTTTTTTGGCCTTCGCCGGGGCCAGTCTGACGTGATCCTGTTGCCTGCAGATCCGGGATCCTTAAAAAGCGCCTGAAGGCGCTCGCAGTGGTTTAGTTTGGGTAGGTAAAAAAGGCAACTTATCAATGTGTTCCTGAAACAAGATGTTAAGTCTCGGTGTCAATTATTACACTGCCTGTCCTGCTCTTCTCGGGAGAAACAAGCAGGATGGTGGTACCCAAGGAGACGGGAGCGCAGCACCGCGCAACCCTAGGAGGGTAACCCAGTACCAGCTAAATCTCACCTAAATTACTTATTTAACTATAAAGTAAAGTAACATGTGTTAGTTTTGACACTTTTAATCCCATCTGGGCGGGTCATCTTACCACGAGGAATAAGGCCCAGCTGCGCTCGGCGCAGCGGGTCATCGCGCTAAGAGTGATCCGGGGGTACCGTACAGTATCGTGGGCGGCAGCCACTGCCCTAGCTGGTGACCCCCCGTGGGAGCTCGTAGCGGAGGTTCTTGCCGAGACGCACTCCTATGTCTCGGATAGGAGGTCTCTTGGTGAAAGCCTTACGCTGGACGGGATCCTTCGGGTTCGCCGACTAGGGCAAGAGGCGTTAATGCGAAGGTGAGGGGAGGACCTGGAGCGACAGCCGTACGGCAAAAGCCTAACGGTTGCTCTGCGTCCGGTCCTTGAGCGGTGGATGCGCCGTAAGCGCAAACCCCTCACCTTCCGTCTGACACAGGTGCTCACTGGGCATGGTTGCTTTGGTGAGTACCTGTGCCGGACGGCCCGCAGGGAGCCGTTGACAATGTATCACGATTGTGGCGCGGCGGTGGACTCGGCCCAGCACACCCTTGAGGTGTGCCCGAGATGGGCGGCGCTGCGTCATGATCTGACATCGGTCATCGGAGGGGACTTGTCTCTGCCGAGTGTCATCATCGCGATGCTCGGTGACGACGAGTCCTGGACGGCGATGGTTTCCTTCTGCGAGGCAGTAATGTCCCAGAAGGAGGCCGACGAGCGGGTGAGAGAGGAGGCCGCCGACGAGGCCTCCCCCCGTGGGCGACGAACGGGGGTGCGCAGGAGGCGCTACTTAATGCGCCTCCAGTAACGCCCCTGTGCTCGTGTCGGGTTCAGGATGGGAACCTGGGCTCAGTATGACACGACGTCGCGGGGACTGCCCAAGCAGCCGGGCAGCCCCCCTTAAGAGGAGTAGTCTGGCCTTCGCCGGGGCCAGCCTGTCGCTGAGGTGATCCTGTTGACTGCCTATCCGGGACCCTCAAATTAAAGCGGCTGAAGGCGCTCGCAGTGGTTTTAGTTTACGGGTAGGGCACTCCCAGGTGCGAGTCCCACATAGGGTCAGGATCTACCCGCGATCCTGGCTACATGCGTAAAAAGCATTTCCCTGCGATAAAAAAAAAATAGACACTTTTAATCAAAAAGTCAATCAAACTTTGTTATATTAATATAGATTAAAAGACAATAGCACATAATACTATTTAGTATTGTGAAGAGCCTTTCGCATCAAACCTGCCACCAACTACACACACCGGCATATTTAGCGGAACATAAAATAAAGGTTTGATATCAGTATCATATATCATTACTGGCTGGTTTATACGTCATTTAATTTAAAAAGAAATATGTTCAAATTAAGAAAACAACTGAACATCACATTTTATGCAATCGTTTTAATTTTATTCAAATACACTGGAGCGAACTTCGAGTATTTCTTCCTTCTGAGTTGATTTAAAATTTCATTGAAATACTGTTTTTTTTAGGATGATCGTTTCATTCGGCTTCGTGTACGTAGGAACCCCCGTTTGACGGCCGTCCAAGCCCGACATGAGTTAGAAGCAGTGCGGGGTGTAACCGTATTAAGTGAGCGTACGGTACGAAGAAGGTTCGATGAAGCTGGTTTGGGTTCATTTGTGCCCGCCAAGGCTCCAAGGCTCGAGGTACATCATCGTAGAAACAGGTTAACTTTTGCTCAGGAACATCGACTTTGGAACGCGGACCAATGGAGTAAGGTATTGTTTAGTGATGAGTGCAAAATTCTCTTAAATCAAATACGATGAATAATAATGACGGCAGGCAAAGAATATACAGACGCAAAGGAGAACGATACATTCAGACAAATTTTGAAACTACAGTTGCATACGGTGGTGGATCAATAATGGTTTGGGCGGGCATTTGTTTGGGAGCTCGCACAGACTTGGTAGTGATTGACAAAGGGAGTCTGACTGCAGACCGCTATATCAGAGAAGTTTTAGAAGAAAATGTCCGTACCGTTTGCCCCATATATCGGTGACGATTTTGTTTTTATGCAGGATAATGCTCGGCCGCATACCGCTCGGGTAACTCAAGCTTATCTTAATGATATGAAAAATTAATCACTGTTATGGAGTGACCGGCGAGATCACCGGATATGAACCCAATAGAGCACGTTTGGGACTTGCTGAACAGAAAAGTTAAGTCCAGAATTCCAGCTCCAGCCAACGTGAGTGAACTGCGAATCGCCGTAGTTGAGGAATGGCGGAGACTATCCCAGGAGACCATCGATAACATCATTCTCAGTATGCCTAGACGGGTAGAAACTTTAATAAAAGCACGTGGAGGAAATACGCGATATTAATCACCATTTTTCTAAATTAATTAATTGTTATTTTAATATAAATTTTCACTTTTCCCGGTTACATGAAAAGTTCAAAAATGTATCATTTTTCACAAATAGCCTTTACTCGCAAAATCTGTTCTTAATGTGATCTCATTTTAAGTAAAACAAATGAAACTTTAAATAACTAAAGAAGTGTAGTAAGTAGATTTTAAAATAAAACCATATTTTTTTAATTATGGACCTTTTTTTTGTGTTCCGCTAAAATATATGCCGGTGTGTTTACATAGTAGGTATTAAACTCTCATAGCGCACCTCATAAATTATACGCCAATTGGTGCACCTGCTTGAGAACGTAAAGCATTGTTATTTTAAAGACCAGTTACAAGAGGTTAGGTTTCGTATTAATATATCGCAATGTAATCTAATAAGTATCCGTTGCCATTACAACTAGGTCGTCAATCCTTTCCCCTCATCAGAGTAACTGCCTTATCTTACAACATCTGGACGAAATACAAGACGTACAAATCTAGGATTGCATTTTTTCCATAAATAATATTCGTCTAATATATTAATAAAGTAATTCATTTCACAATGAACATATTTTGTAAATAGCCAATGTCATCTTCTGTATTAGCAATGACAGATTTTAAATTATCGACGGTTGTAAAGTTCGACAAAGTTTATTAATTAAGAATGCTAATTTGTAAGCAGAGAATTGTGAATGTGTCATTTTCTGGGTTACCTCACATAGGTACTCAATAAAAAAAAAAATTATAAAAACAGCAGCCAGTTTAAATTATCTTTATTAATTATTTTATTATTTACCTACTTATCACCGACTTAAGCAGTTAATTAATTATCTCAATTGACTTAAAATTAAGATAATTAATAACCTTTTAATTGTAATTAATTTTAAGGTTTTTTTCTGACCTGTGTATATTTTATTATTTGCGGTACTTTTATGAAATATTTCTATCATTGAAACTTTTGGTTTACAAAAATGTAGATATTTATCCATAATGGCTATATTGTGTAAAGGATGAACTAACAAAAATATAAATAAACAATTAATGCCGAATAACCAAGGGCAAAACTTTATGTATTTCAAATATTTAGATAATCTTTACTGATCGTGACACAAGCAATCGTCTAATAATTACCACATTGTGCAACATGAGCCACGGCCAACATTAATACTAAATTCGTCTTCAAATTAACAAAAGTTAATAAAAGTTTATAATCAATGGAGCCCACAACACCACAGTCGCTATTATTCTTGCTAACAAGTAACAAGTAACAACGTTATACAAACGTATTATGCAGGTACTTGACGATACAATATAGGTACAAAAGATAAAATGAGTTACAACGATAGTAACTAAATGAAACAAAATAGGTAATATATCTTTGCTACCCTATGATGGATGCTACCTATCGAGATTCCACTAATCTACAATGAAGTATAATATATTTAAAGCCGCTAGGATATTTCTATGAAGTAAATGCGCCTCCTTATGTATACTATATTTCTTTGCTACGAAAGTTTGAAATAGTATATCAATCGTGTCTCTACGTAAATCGTAATCTCTCTCTCTGCTCTAAAGTCCAGAGAGTGAATTGTGAAATAAGTGAAAAATTAGATAAACTAGAATAGACTACCATGGTTCAGGCCTTGACGTGGCAGTGGGGCTCAGTAGCCTAGGGTGACCCTAGCACCTTGGGCGAAGCGAATTGAGCCGAGGGGGCTCGTAGTACCCCTATTATAAGAAGAGGGGACAAAAGAGCAGGGGGCAAGGGGCGAGGACGGGAACCTCACCCCATTGTACAGTCCAGACGTTGGGAGGGGTTGTTCCGTGGTGTGGGGCAACCCCTCGGTGGAGGTGACGTCGGTCCCTTGGGGGACTGACTAGCCGTCGGGGTGCCCTGTTTGTTTATTAGATCCGGGGCATCTCACCAAAGGCGGCATTGGTGGCACTCGCCGGGTTTTAGTGGGTAGAGCTGCGTCCACTTACCAGCTTTCGGGCGCAGCGCGTCCCACATACCCGCGTGAGGAGACCCACTCCCCCGCGAGATGACTCAGAGCATTTCCCGGCATTAAAGAAAAAAAAAAGAGTCACTAGTGGAAAAAATCTTTTGTTAGTATATATTGCTAGTTATCAAGTATTTTTATTATATTATTCATCAAAAAGGATTACCTAAACAAAGTTCGATGAATAAATACTATAATGTTTTATCTCCAAATTGCAGTCAAAACATATGTATAGTAACATTCCAAATCTTAATTACACGGTTGCACAAAATTAGTCAAAATCACATCAATTATTTAAATTAAACAAGATCATATAAAATCTCGTGATAATCTGTTAATGGGAAAATCAAATATGGGAAAAAATATAAACCTATTAATAAATCACTCCATTCTCTACCACATTATACGAAGTTTCATCAAGGTAGAGGTCCCAATTATAATAAAAATGATCAAGTAATTAAAATAGAAGCCCTGTAAATGAAGAACTACTAATAATAATACTATTAATTAATAAATGTTAATAGTACCCGAGTACTAATGTACTGCCGTAAAATATTGATGATCCAAGATTCTGCTAAATAATTAATTATATTTCATCATAAAATCCACTAATCTAATAAAATTAGAAGATAGGTGAATTTATGAAGTGTAGTTGTATGTAGTTACATAATATACAGCTACATTTTAATAGTAAGTGGGGGACTTAAATTTAAAAAACTTCTTTGTTAGTAATCTATACTTATTTAATATTATAAAGCTGAAGAGTTTGTTTGTTTGTTTGTTTGACCGCGTTAATCTCAGGAACTACTGGTCCGATTTGAAAAATTCTTTCAGTGTTAGATAGCCCATTTATCGAGGAAGGATATAGGCTATACCGGGTGTATTTGGAACGCTTGCGAAGATTAAACCCTAATAATATACTATTTATATACTATATAATGCATATAACCATTTATCTCAGAAACGTTTTTTAAAGAAAATTTTAGGACTTGTGTATTTTGCAAACCCGCAATGTATTAGTAAAAACTAAAACGATGAACGACTAAAGCCATAAATCGCGCTGAAGACGCGCGCGGTGCGGGAGTTCGTTCACCTCGTGCATGCGGCGACCTCGTGTAACGCTATCAGCTGATTCAGTCCGCTAGCTTTTTATTTAAGTTAAGTTTATTACATTGTTGTTTTTTTCAAAAAAACATTATTTTAAAGCATTATCATCAAATTCCTGTAACATTGTATTTACTAAACCGGATTATACAAAAAAAAGGCAACCAAAGAAAAAAAAAACGCGTTTTTTTCACTTGTATCATGTCAGGCTATGCCAACACTATCATACCTCTTCGTTTTCGCCAGCGTTCCAAATACACTCGGTATAACATCACGCTGTGACTTATAGGAGTTGAGTAACGCGGGCGAAGCTGCAGGCAACAGCTAGTATAATATGTATACGGTATATCGATTACCGGCTACGACTCGTTCTTACTTACTTTTTACATAGACAGGCTAACAGGCAGACCTAAAGGAACCACCTAGAGGTGAGTGGTCACCGTCACCCATAAACGTAAACAAGTTAACCTACTGGGACTAGCCCAGGTCTCATTTATTCCCACCCCGCGGCGTGCGCTCTACTGGTGGTCGGCCGAATTAGCCAACCTTCGGGCCGCCTGTAACCGGGCAAGGCGGCAGTTTACCCGGAGCAGGCGGCGACGCCCCCAGGACGTCGACAGGGTCTACATAGACAAAGTGAAGACCCTAAAGCAGGCCATTTGCCGAGCCAAAGAGGAGGCCTGGCTGGAACTCGTTGAGGGTCTCGATCGAGACCCCTGGGGCCGACCGTACGTATGGGCGCGGAACAAGCTCCGCGCCCAGTCGGTTCCTATCAACGAGACGCTCCAGCCGGACCAACTGAGGAGGATTGTCGGGGAACTCTTCCCCGACACACCCTAGGACTTCACGCCCCCAAGGATGGCTCGGCAGACGCCGGACGAGGAGGGTGTTCCGCCACCCGTCACGGAGGCTGAAATGGAGGCGGTTCTGTCCCGCCTCCAGAGTAAGAAGAGGTCGCCGGGTCCAGACAGGGTGCACGGAAAGGTTTTGGCCATCTCCCTCGAGCACCTCGGTGATAGCCTTCGGGAGCTGTTCGATCGCTGCCTGCGGTCCGGACAGTTCCCGAGGGATGGAAGGAGGGTCGCCTCTGCCTGCTTCCGAAGGCAGGGCGGACCCCGGACTCGGCATCGTCGGTGCGACCGGTGGTGTTACTGAATGAGGCTGGGAAGGTCCTGGAGAGAGTCGTGGCTTCCCGGCTCGTTCAGCACCTGGAGGAGGGCCCGGGACCGGGACTCTCAGAGTCCCAATTTGGGTTCCGGGCACGCCGGTCGACGATCGACGCCCTCAAACGCCTGCGGGCGGTGACGCGTGAGGCGGAACACAGAGGGGAGGTGGTGGTCACGGTGTCCTTGGACATCGCGAACACCTTCAATAGCCTCCCGCAACTACTTCGAAGTGCCTCCCTATCTCAGGAGGCTGTTGGAGGCGTACCTCTCCGAAAGGAGGGTAGCCTGCGAGAACCGTTGTGGGTCCGTAGAGTGGTGGCAAGTCGGCTGCCTGTGGGACATCGGGTATGACTGGGCCCTGCGAGGCCGTCTCCTCCCCGGGATGGGTGTCATCTGCTATGCGGATGACACCCTCGTCTACGCCCGGGGACGAGACTACAAGGAGGCGGCGCGGCTGGCCGAGGTCGGGCTTGACCTCGTGATCAGCCGAATAGAGAGGTTAGGGCTTCGGGTCAGACCATCTAAGACCGAAGCCCTTCTCTTCCGCGGGACCGGGCGGAAAGGACTCCCACCGGGGGCTGCCCTCCAGATCGGAGGGGTGACGATCAGGATGAGCCCCCATATTAAATATCTGGGGCTCATCCTTGACGGAGGATGGACCTTCGGCCCACACTTCGCACAGTTGGGTCCGAAGGTCTTAAAGGCGGCGAGTGCGTTGGGCAGACTCCTCCCGAACCTCGGAGGACCCAGCGCCGCCTGCAGGCAGCTATACTCCGGTGTCTGCCGGAGTATGGCGACATACGGTGCTCTTTTTGGGCGGGTCACCTTACCGCGCGGAGTAGGGCCCAGTTGCGCTCGGCGCAGCGGGTCACGACGTCGTCGGGGACTGCTAAAAGTATCGTGAAAACGAACGGCCGAGCAGTCCCCCCTTTCGAGGAGGAGTCTGGCCTCTCGCCGGGGCCAGCCTGTCGCCGAGGGTCGAGGGTCCTGTGTTGTTGCAAGATCCGGGACCCTCAAAAAGGCGGCGGAGGGCGCTTGCAGCGGTTTTAGTGGGTAACGACACTGCCCAAGTGCGAACCCCACACACGGCTAGGTTTAAAATCAACCCCGGTTCTAGTTACGGTTTGGGCTGCAAATTTCCGCTGCAGACCAAAAAAAAAAAAGGTCTCATTTATTCCCACCATGCTTCAAGCCTTGTCGTGGCGGTGGGGCTCAGTAGCCTAAAGAGAACTCAGCACCTTGGGCGAAGGCAATTGCACCGAGGGAGCTGCTCTTTGTACCCTTCTTATAAGAAGAACGGACAAACGAGCAGGCGGGATAAAGGGTGAGAATGGGATAAAGGCCGGCAACGCACCTGCTGATCTCCTGGTATAGCGGGTGTCTGTGGATGTCGCTATTCACTTACCATCAGGTGAACCGACTGTCCGTTTGCCCCCTCTTCTATAAAAAAAAAAAAAAAAAAAAACCTCACCCCATTGCACTGTCCCGACGTTGGGAGGGGTTGTTCTGTGGTGCGGGACAACCCCTCTGTGGAGGTAGCCGTCGAGGTGCCCTATTGCTCAATAGATCCGGGGCACTTGAACATACTTGAACTAGTAGGTACATAATATATTATGAAAATAACCATGTTCACTTAAAATCATATACAGTACATATTATTTATGATTGATTATATTATCGTCTATTCCATATTGCAATACATAATACAACTGTAATCTACAAACGAATGTTAAACATTTATCCTTACATTTGTTTTATGTCGTAACATGTTCGATGTCTTTACAATGATTAATTGTTGAACGAAACCTATCCCTGACCTGTGGTTAGTATAGTAGGTACCTAAATGCTAGGACTTAGGGCCGCACATTCGAACGCATATGCATTCTGTGCATGTAAATATTCAGGACGCGCACCTGCTTTATTACCGCACATCTTCTGCTTAGTATTTTAAATGTAATTTGCACATTATTGTATAAAATTTTCTTGTTGAACGAAGGACACCAATGATTTATTATATATATTACAATATTATTCAAATTCGTATCTTGAGAAATGTCTTTTAACCAGACAATTTTAATTATATAATTGTGACATACGTTTTCAAAGCAATCATTGATGTCTTTTAACCGAAATTGTGAACGCGATGTTTATAATTTGATAATGATTTTATATAACAGATTAGCAAACTTGATCTTGATGATATCCAATTGATATTCCTTTTTATATGGAATAAAATGAGCTTGGAATGGAATATAATGTTAGCACAACTGTTTATCGTTAAGGTTGGCGCGGACCTGTCGCTCCCTGCGGTCTGATCGATGACGGTCAGTGAGAGCACATGGCAGGTGGTTCTCTTCTTCTGCGAGGACGTGATGTCGCAGAAGGAGGAAGCGGAGTGGGAGAGAGAGCACACCGGCGCCTCTTCCCGGAGGAGGGCATGGCGGCGACAGGCGGTGGTCGCACCGACTGCGCGCGCCTAAGGTCAAAGCTATAAGGCACTCAGATTATGTGTACAATGTGCCTTAAGCAGAGAATGCCACCCCCCGCCTCCAGAGAAGAGTGCCGTATGGCACGCCGTTGTGGTCCGGTGCGGACGTCCACAGCTCTCGCGTCGGGTCACCCAGATGACAAGGAGAACACCGCTGGAGTTTAGTGGGTAGAGTCTGCGTCTACCTTACCATCTTCTCGGGCGCAGAGAGTCCCACATAACCCCTTCCCCCGGACCCAGTGATACGCCTAAACGCATTCCCCAGCGAAACCAAAAAAAAAAAAATTAAGTTTAGATATAAATCCTGCAATACGTACATGCGCCTGTTTTTTAGGGTTCTAAAAGGGGTAATCATGGGCTTTCGCTTAGTCGTGTGCAAGACCATTATACTTGACCGATATTTAATAAGTATACCTACTCCAGCAGTCTGATTCCCTGGAGTATCTATAGAGTACTTATAGCTTTGCCTATCTAGATTCGCCCACCTTCGACGGGATTTGAATATGCTTCTCTTGGTATCATTCCATTTTAAGGTTAGCACTAAAATGAAATTTCGTATTAATGAAATACATTCTAATGATTGAACGAAATGATAAATGCATTAAACAATACCGTGTTTTGTTAGAATTAAACGAAAGAGATAAAACTTAAGCCAGATCTGTATCTCTGACTAACTTATTGCGTAACTTTACGCCACTTACCTGTTTAAATTAATGCTAAAACATCGCAATGATGTTTTAATTTCATAATATTATAATTTTTAAAAGTTATATGACTTCGTGTGGTCTATCGACGCCGTGATCACGCGCAATGCTATAGTAACCGTAACCGAAGCCGCTGACAGTAGAGTAAGGCCATTTAAAAGATTCGGTATCCAAGGAAAATGATAGGTGTAGTAAGGTCAGTTTTAAATAGAAAGAGTACATATCCATCAACGTGAACTCGTACTGTAGACGCTAGTATCAAGACGAATCCAGAACTGTCTTAACTTAACAGAACTTAACAAGTCGAGACAAGACCTGACTTACCTAAATATTTGCCCTAACAGCAAAACTGTGCCTACCTATATATTGTTTTAAACTAACGCGATCACTATTCATATTTATATTAATATTTTGATTCTCCCCGATATTGAGCCTCCCCGTGATTATGGCGATTGAAACATTGCCGAAATATCGGGACCTCAATAAATCTTTAAACGCGGTAAGCACCCGTAATAATATGAATATAAATACTCTCAGATGAAGTAAAAAAAGGTAGATGACGCACGGCCTTTGCTAATACTGAAGCCACAAAACTAAGCTCCTTCATGTAAATACAGCGCTCACGCACACAGATACACAAAAACTAAGCTCATTTTTGTTAGTATCTTACGAGTCGTCGTGCAGTAAGTTTGCCAAAAAAATACCGATCTGTGTAATTAAATGTTGTAAAAACAATACAAAAGTGACCAAAGAGTCTAAAGAAATATCGTTTCACACATAAATAAACACAAGACTATATTCTTTTAAGATATTTTAACACTATTTTGAGGTTAATCAACATAAATAATATTATTGCCCCGAAATGACGTATCGGAAGAGTGCTGCCAGAAGTTAGTATTTCTAATAGCCCAATAGTGGGTAAGTCAATTGCAGGCAAAGCCATAGCAAAATAATTAATTACAGAGGTGACATAATTATTATTTTATTATTTGATCGCTATATGACTGAATCGAAATGACCTCGTATAACCTATGTTGTATTTTTTTTGGGACTCACGTACCCACAGCAGGACTATCTATTTAATTATTTATAAATTCAAAGATTTACCATTTAATAAATTTAAAAAAATGTAACAGTGTGGCTTGCAGAGAAATGTTTTTATAATTTAATTTTTTTTTTAATGGAAAACGACATATTATGTATTTAATTTAAATTGTGTATTGATAAAATGTGACTTTCTAATTACTATTATAATCAATTATTTTGAAACTGTTATTCTCTGACAATGATTTTAAGGACATGTTGTATTTATCAAGTTTATTTAATTGTAACAATTTTTTCCTGTTAATTAATATTAATTGTTTATTTATGTAAAGTTTTATTTTCACACACCATGTTATGGTAGAATGTATAGAACTTGTTTTTTTTTTAATATCACCTATGTATTTACTACATTCATGGGAATAAATAAATAAATAAAATAATTGTGTCAATAAGATATCTATTGAGACAGTTTATAAAGTGATCCTACACGCCTCCTACATATTCGTAATATTATTGTATTTTATAAAAATATTCACTGTCGCATTCACTTATTACCTATTTTTATTAATATACAATTTTAAGGGATATTTTAAAAAATGGCAACCCTTCATTCACTCACACATACTTAAAAAAGTGGCTTCACTTTCTTGTTCCATGTGCGCTATCTACCTTTTTTTACTTCATCTGAGTAAATACTACCTACATTCTTTTTTTTCTTTAACGCCGGGAAATAATCTGAGGCTGAGGCGGGGGAGTGTGTCTCCCACGCAGGTATGTGGGACTCGCTGCGCCCGAAAGCTGGTAAGTGGACGCAGCTCTACCCACTAAAACCCGGCGGGTGCTACCAATGCCGTTTTTGGTTAGGTGCCCCGGATCTAATGAGCAAACAGGGCACCTCGACGGTTAGTTAGTGCCCCAAGGGACCGACGCTACCTGTGTCGCACCACAGAACAACCCCTCCCAACGTCGGGACAGGGCAATGGGGTGAGGTTCCCATCCTCACACCTTGTCCCCCTCCTGCTCTGTTGTCCCCTCTTCTTATAAGAGGAGAACAGAGCAGCCCCCTCGGTTCACATGGCTTCGTCCAAGGTGCTGGGTTCACCTTAGGCTATTGTGCCACAGAACCATGACAAAGCTTGAACCGTGGTGGGGAAACTGTACTTACGGCTTACCTAATATAGTCTGGTGTGAATTAGTTGTGAATCTGAGTTTTGTGCCTTTGTCACTGTCAGTTTCCTAAGGCTAAGAACTCACGAAGCGATTTTCACGAGACCGGTTTTTTGGGCGCTTAAGCACCCGTCGCGGTTAAGATCATCGCCTGCAAACGTGGCGGGTGATGATCGCAAGACGAGAAGTTGCTAGATGGGCAACGGCCAACGAGATAGACGCCCGCTAATCGATCACAGAACCGCGCTAGGCCCGCACGATTCTTGTAGTTGCCCGCCGGCGCAGCGGGAACCGCAAACAACCGGACAGACTGCGAGCGTAAAACTTTTTTTTTCGGATGGATCTATGCTAACGGCCCGAAGGCCCTAATGCTAGGTATGCATCGGATTAGTGTGAGCCCATTTAGCTCACTTTTTGTTTATAAAAGTGGGGGGTTGCCAACCGTGCAGTCTGCGACCACACGGCCACCTGGCGTCGGATTTGGACTAGTCAAATCCGATACGGTCGACGAATCTTTTACGGTTGAATTTAACCTATCATCATGAGGGCCGGCCCTCATCTCTCCCTCTGGAGAGGGAGGCGGGTCGTGCGCGGTGCCCAAGCAATCTAGCGGTAGCGTAGAGCTAGCGCTGTTTGCGCGGTCTGGGTTTGTGTCTACTCGTATCGGATTCGAACCTAAGCTTCCGCGATCGATCCGGATCGATGTGGTTTCCATGTGTAGGGTTCGACGTCGCTTACGACCCCGAGGCCCAAGCGGTGTGCAGGTGTACCTAGCACCTTGTGTTGTACTTCTGTAAACGGACTCGGATGAAAACCATTTCGTGACTTAACTATGTGTTACAGGTAAAGTTAAAAAGAGATTAACGAACTCCACGTGTCCTTAAATATTTTTAGTTATATTAAGCAAAAGCATTCTGGTTTCCTTAATATATTTTGCGCTGCAGAGCATGCTATTTGTTTATTTTGCCATTAATAAGTTCATGGTGCCCAAAAAGTTTTTTTTTTTTTTATAGATTCTCCTTCGAGGTGGTGATGTCTGCAGTGAAATGGTTTCCCCGGTGAAGGACACCAGGAATAGAGATGATGATAGATTATTGAAATTTGACTTCTACCTACGATTCACGTCTTTCATCATTTAGTAATTCCAATTTATGCATAAGTAGAAATAAAATTATATACGACCAATCAACACGTAAATCTTCTGAGATGGGACCGTAATAAACCTTGGAGATAAAATTATGGTCCGTATAAGCATCACTTTGATTTGGTTGCAAGAATACGATGATTATTTTTTATGCATAGAAGGTCAGAAAGGCGAGTAGACTTATAATTATAGCAGACAGTCTCTAAAATCATTCAAGGCTGTGAAGTATTTTTTGGTTTTAAAAACATTCGTCCGTTTAGATTAGATCATACTCAAACATGTACACAACTTTTATAATTACTTATGTATAAGTCATAATTAGCATGAAACCAGTATTAAAAGAAGGAGAAATATTCCAAAAACCATGAAGGGTGATACGACGTCGCGGGGACTGCTTAGTAGAAGCCGGTCAATCCCCCCTTACGAGGAGTAGTCTGGCCTTCGCCGGTGCCAGTCTGTCGCTGAGGTGATCCTGTTGACTACAGACCCGGGACCCTCAAATACGGCTGAAGGCGCTCGCAGTGGTTTTAGTTTACGGGTAGGGCACTCCCAGGTGCGAGTCCCACATAGGCTCAGGATCTACCCGATATCCTGGTTACATGCGTAAAAAGCCTTTCCCTGCGATAATAAAACAAAAAAAATTGTTCACAGAGTCGTCGCGCCGTAGATATTTTGCGGAAACCTTTCCACAACTCAAAACGTATAATGCTCTATTAAAATTATCTAAAAACTCTCCCAAAACTATAGGTATTTAACGCACTGAATCGCTTTGCACTTGCGTTGCGCGGGAGATGTCTTTATATGAACTCCGGTGACCTACCACGGCCGGCAAGCACGCCACAGTATACGAATATGCAGTAGATTGACTATGCTCGAATTATTCTTAGATGTGATAATTACTAATTATGCATAACAAAATCTTGTTGTTGTTATAGTTATCTAGTTTTGGATTTATAGAAATACTAGCTGGTGCCAGCGACTTCGTCTGCGCAGGATAAGATAGTTTTATTTCTTCACTAATTAATCGAAAGGAACTTCGATCCATCCGGGTGTCCCTTGACACCTCTCTTTAGTTTTTTTTATAAAAAGTATCCTATGTTACTTCTAATAACTCCAAGAATATGTGTACAAAGTTTCATGATGATCGGTTAAGTAGTTTTCGCGTGAAAGCGTAACAAACATCCATGCTTTCACATTTATAATATTAGTAAGGATTAGGAAAGATGAATTAGCTACATAGGTCTAAAAGGTAGTGCCATGCTGCTTGCAGCCGAATTGGGCCGGCACGAATTAATAATTAATTATCTCTTGTGTGAATGTTTACGAGGACGACCTCTGTGGCTCAATGGTTAGCGCGTTAGCGTTCAAGCCGGAGGTTGCGGGTTCGAATCCCGCCAGGGAACAAAAAGTTTTCTGTGTTCCTGGTTCATGGATGTGTATTAAATATGTGTATTATAAATAAAAAACCTTAAATATGTGTATAGTATAAAATATTAAATATATTTCCATTGTCTGGTACTCGTAACACAAGTTCTTCGAGAACTTACCACGGGACCAGATTGACGTGGTGCAAAAAGCGTCCTTAGATATTATTATTATTATGGGAGTCGGTAGTCATCTAAGGCTCCGAATGCTCGTTTGTCCCCCTAAGGCCTAAGCTATAAAAAAAATCAATGATTCTAAGAATGCTTGTAGGAGATTAAAAAATTGTAGACAAACATATTCTTTTATACTTTATTAATTGTTTTAATTGTTTTAAAATTCAACAAAATTTAGTTGTCGTATGCTAGGTCCAGGTTCATTTTCATCGACCCATACATCATCGATTAATGTTAGACACGGGTCTTCTCTGAGAAGAGGGTCAAGGCCATAGTCCTCACGACACTGCCCTGTGGGTAGGGGGCTAGGAAATGATTGCAAATCAGAAATATTTTGTGATGAAGGTTCCTCATTTTCTTTATTGTCGGACAATTTGAATTCTTCAAGTGTTAACAATTTCTGGAAGAAAACATCACTACATAGTATAAACTATAAAGCAAAGTCGCTTCCCGCGTCTGACTGTATGTATGCTTACATCTTTAAAACTACACAACGGATTTTGATGCGGTTTTTATTACTACAGAAAATTTTATTATTACATAAAAATTTTCATAATTCGAATAACAGATATCATTAAATTACTGGGCTAACGAGTCAGCGACTACGACCAATACCAATAAGGTTTCCCTTTGCACCATTCACCTATTTTGCTACGGAACCCTAAAGGAAATGATGATATTGACATTTAATGTAAGCGAATGTAACGTTAGGTAACCATCCAATCGCTCCTTCCAATAAAACACTTCACAGTTCACATTGTAGCTCAAGTAAATAGTAATATAACACTTACACAACTAAAGACGTTCAAAAACTAGACTACTAAACGCAGTACAGCGTGTAAACCTGTTTCTATTTCCCGCATTTTACCCGCTTACCGCAAACACTAGTTTTCAGTTCCATTATAATGACTTCAGTATAGATAAAATTGTAATATCGTTAATTCGTCACATTTTTTTTAATTTTAGTAATTCCATAAGTAATTCATTTTAGTGTTTCACTTTTTGCATTAATTCGTCTGTTTTCGTTATTTAATTGTTATTAACATGTGCAGATAATCTCACCTCGAATTCACCGCTCATTGCAATGTTTCTTATTTGCTCATTATGTCGTCAATGTACTTGGTTTTCAAATATGCAGTTACGAAATTCGAGATAATCAAGAACATGACATAAACATTTTACTAGTAATCACAATGTATTTATGCGACCATAGCCCACATAAATATTAAGTGTGTATGTGTTCTGTTATGTGTCTTAATAAAACCAAAAAGCACACATTAATATTACGTGTTTAGCTTAAAAGTTTCATTGCAGACAATACTTGCATGTTTTTTTATGATTTATAGGCTTGCGTTTGGCCAATGTAACAGCGAATGTTCAATAAATAGAATTAATAGATAGAAAATCTTATCAACATACAACAAGCACCTACACGGGTCAAAATTACCAAATAACAGTTAAGTGCGAGTCGAATTCTCTTTAGGATATTTTTTACTATAGCAACTATGGTCACGGGAGGAAGTCCCGTGACCATAGTTGCTATAGTAAAATGCATGCATGGCTGCACTATTTAAGATCCTAATTCATGTTATTTACAGAACTCCAAAAAAAATAAGATTTTTGCTTGATGATTTATTCGTAGAGATCGTTATCAATTGTGAAATAGCCTGTTCATTTTTTGATTGCATTCACAACAGAAAAAAATTAGAAATTACCGCTTAATTATCACGTTCACCAGTGGGAGGGATGCGCATCATTTTGCGCGTGGGTTTTGGCAGTGACAGTACGCAGGGGGGTTCTTCTTCTTCT
This sequence comes from Helleia helle, assembly GCA_963853865.1. Taxonomy (NCBI): domain Eukaryota; kingdom Metazoa; phylum Arthropoda; class Insecta; order Lepidoptera; family Lycaenidae; genus Helleia; species Helleia helle. Next base: position 9,186,831 of record OY971418.1, on the reverse strand, counting down.
ATAGTCGTGGTTCTCAAGTCTGAGGGTCGTGACCTCCTCCATCCATGACTTTGGATTTTATGATGTTACACCAACTCTTCCTATATCCGGCCACCCGAAGAGCATCGTAGACGGTGGTATTGAGAGTGGTGCGGATCTGATCACACCAACGCATCGGGTTGCGGCCATGCTGCCTCTTAACTTCCACTTTGCCAGTGACTACAAGTTTTTGAGAATGGTACCTACCTACTTATTTATAGCGCCATACAGCTTGGCTATACTTCTGAAAGAATTCTGGTTTCGAATTCTGAAAGAAAATTCTGAACGTCTAGTATACCTAGTAATCGAAGTAACTCTATACATATGAGGTAGATCGTTTTCTAATAAGCGGATTCTTAGGAACAGTTTCTCCAGTTTGGTCGGTCAACTGCTTTGTAGTTTATTCATTCTATAAAAACAGGGTGAGATCTGAGGGGACTTTTGTCTCTGCCAAGCTTCATCATCGCGATGCTCGTTGAAGAGTCCTGGATGGCGATGGTCTCCTTCTGCGAGGCAGTAATGTCTCAGAAGGAGGTCGACAAGCGGGTAAGAGAGGAGGCCGCCGGTGAGTACGAGGCGCTATTTAATGCGCCTCTTATAATGCCCCTTGTGCTCGTGTCGGGTCAGGATGAGAAACTATGTAGAAAGTTAGGCACGAAGTTCCGGGAACTGCTTAGTGGCGGCCGGGAAGTCCCCCATAACGAGGAGTAGTCTGGCCTTCACCGAGGCCAGCCTGTCGCTGAGGTGATCCTATTGCCCGCAGATCCGAAACCCTCAAAAAGCTGCTGGCGGCGCTCGCTGGTGATTTAGTGCGGTAGTGCATTCCCAAGTGCGAGTCCCCACATAGGTCCAGGAGCCTTACCCAAGGTAAACCTGGATCATGCGAAAGCATTAACTTGCATCTTCAAAAAAAAGTATGAGTTTTGTGAATATTATTTCGATATAAGTCACCGCGTGTAGGTATTACATGTTCAGGGTGGCCTATTGACTAACGCCGTTTATCAGGTAAAGCAACAAACAACATAGCATGCCCGTGAACTTAGCAGATCATTTTCCAGCAGATCACAAAATTATTGGAGTTCTGTTCGCATGCAGCATAGTTCTATAATTCCTGATATTTTTTACAAATAGTTCTGGCGCGGTTGCTTCAAAAAATGACACTTCAGAAATAAAAAAAATGGTCTGCTAACTTCACGCATCTGGCAGATCATTTTGCACCAAATCGAAAATTAATTAAAGTTCTGTCTGCATGCAGCATAGTTCTATGATTCCTCATTTGATTTGGTGCTAAATGATCTGCCAGATGCGTGAAGTTGGCAGATCATTTTGTAGTTTTTTGAAGTGGCGTTTTTTGATATAACAGGGCCAGAACTATTTGTAAAAAGTATCAGGAACTATAGAACTATGCTGCATGCGAACAGAACTCTCGTTTATTTTCGATTTGGTGCAAAATGATCTGCCAGATGCGTGAAGTTAGCAGATCATTTTGTTGTTTGTTGAAGTGTCATTTTTTTAAGCAATCGCGCCAGAACTATTTGTAAAAAGTTTCAGGAACTATAGTACTATGCTGCATGCGAACAGAACTCCAATAATTTTGTAACATTCTGGAAAATGATCAGCTAAGTTCACGGGCATCAACATAGCTGTATAGTTGCTATGGGGGAACCCATTCTTACAGCATGTAAAAATGTTTTGAGTTACGAAATTTGTTTCTTCATGCCTATTTAATTATTTCGCCTCGACCGCTCACCAGAGCGAAACAGTAAGAGTCATGTTGAAAAAATATTTTTAAATTAGTCATGAGGTAGTCTGCTGGGTATGTTTACTGCAGTTGCCAGCTTCAATGGCTATTAGTCGACTGTGTATTAATTTCTGTAACCTAATTCATTATAAATACAGTTTTTTTATTATCAAATCAAACACACTTGTAGAAAGTACTTAGTAGAGATGATCCACATAGTACCTATAGGCTAAGATCCCGATATAAAACGACCTTCACCGAGATGTTTATTTGATGAAACGTATTTTATATTTAATTTAATATGTCAATAAATATATTGCATATGGGTTGCCTAACAAAGTTTAGTCCAGGGGTGTTTAGTTAATAATTTTAAAAAAATATATACATTTCACCGGTTTGATTATTAGATATTTTAAATTCTATACCAATCGAAAGTATGAAGCCCATATAATAAGCAAACGTTAGGTTACCTATTCTTTTCCGGTCACAACTATCGTATAGCCAAGTATAAACAGGTAAATCTATACCGGACCGGAAAAGAAAAGGCAACCTAACGTTTGCATATTCTATGGGCTTCATACTTTCGATTGGTATAGAATTTATCTAATAATACCGGTTTGAGGTCGAATCCGATACGAGTAGAAACAAACCCAGACCGCGCAAACAGCGCTAGCACTACGCTACCGCTAGATTGCTTGGGCACCGCGCATGACCCGCCTCTCTCTCCAGAGGGAGGGTGAGGGCCGGCCCTCATGATGATAGGTTAAATTCAACCGTAAAAGATTCGTCGACCGTATCGGATTTGACTAGTCCAAATGATGCTCTCCCGAGCAGCGCGCGCGATGAACCGCGCCCCCTGCGGGGCGCGGAGGGGGGCGTCCCCCTTTCGAATATTTCTTAAGTGAGCCATCTGCTCACTTACTGTACCGATTGAGCTTAAAGGCCATGAGGACGAAAAGTCTAGCCCTTCCGAAAAAAAAAAACGGTTTGAAATACCGGTTTGAAATACCGGAAGTGTTTAATATTTTTTTTGAAATTATCAATTAAACATGCCCTGGACTAAAATTTGTTAGGCAACCCATATGCAATATATTTATTGACATATTAAATTAAATATAAAATACGTTTCATCAAATAAACATCTCGGTGAAGATCTTTTATATCGGTATCCTATACTACTACCTAAGTATCATGAGATACATTAACATTCATACATATATTTATTAAAACTTAATATTATTAATATTATAATCGTAAAAAATGAAGTCGTTTATCATTCGACATAAAACAAGACTTCTTATTGCTACTGAACTTTTCTAAATGTTGTTTTCTAATTGTAAGTGTTGAGGAAATTGCTAAAGCTCTTTTAGCCCACTTTTAATGAACGCCGTGAATAAATGAAATAAATATCTATGTAAGATTTTATGTCACATCATAAAATTTTTTGCGACATAGATTACAATAAACTTGTAGTTTATACCTATAAACTATGACCTCGTAAGGTCACTGTATAAATTATTATTAAGTTCGTTGACTGGCCATGATTTTTGTTTTACTATCTATTGTTATTATTAAAATATCTATGTGTTTTCATCTTGTCCTCCAAACTGTATAGTATCATTAAATTAATTAATTAATTAAATTAAAATTATTCGATAGCGACAATGGTCCAGTCGGTTAAGGTCTGGGTTTGAATATGCCGAAGTACCTCTTTAAAAACAAGAGTTTTCTCACACCACGACATCGCTTGTTGATCAATAAAGGTAAACATTCTGAAGAACATGTATGCCTGATAATTAAAAGTTCATATGGTTTTGGTAAGCTCGCCAACTACGAATGAATCGGGCGAGGACGTTATTAGGCCTATGGCGCGATTTCGAAGACGATCCGTACCCAGTAGTGGGACACATAAGGGTTGCTTATACATACATGCATGCAATTATCACGAACTTCATCATCATCAAAAATAAAATAAATAAATAAAAATATTTTTATTCAATGTTGTACGTCAAAGTAGCTTATTGAACGTCAAATGACTCTACTACCGGTTCCAAAACTAGTCCACTGAGAAGAACCGCCGAAACAAACTCAGTGAAACTAATCTTTTCAATATAATACAATATAGGTACATAATATGATATAATTATACATAGAAGCCATGTAGGAAACGCCTTATTCCCAAGGTGTGGTATCTTCAATAAATTCTTTTATTTTGTAGTATCCTTTACCACACAAACGTTCTTTAACAGTTTTTTTAAATTTATTTATCGATAGGTTTTGAACGTTTTCTGGAATCCTATTGTAGAAACGTATACATTGACCCATAAAAGAATTACTGACCTTATGTAGCCTAAAATATGGCACAACAAGTTTATGTTTGTTCCTTGTATTTTTATTGTGATTATAGCATTTTTTTACAAATTCGTTTATATTTTTGTGAACATACATCACGTTTACAAAAATGTATTGAGATGCTACAGTCAAAATGTCTATTTCTTTAAATTTCTCTCTTAATGATATTCTGGGACCCAGACAGTAGATAGCCTGTATAGCCCGCTTCTGCAGTATGAAAATTGTATTGACATCAGCGGCATGTCCCCAAAGCAAAATGCCGTATGACATAAGACTGTGGAAATACGCATAATATACTAGTCTAGCCGTATTAACATCCGTAATTGACCTGATTTTTCTAATCGCAAAAACTGCAGAACTGAGTCTACTCGATAAGGTAGCTATATGGGGCGCCCATTGGAGATTGGCATCTAAGGTAATGCCAAGAAAGGTAGTTGAATTCACCAAGTCCATTATCTCCCCACTTAATGTTACATTGGTTTGTACTTGCTTAACATTAGGTAGTGTAAATCTAATCAATTTAGTTTTATTGCAGTTAAGTAACAAATTATTGACACTAAACCAATGTACCATCTTTGAAAGAGCATTGTTTACTTCGTCAGAAATCATTTGTTGTCGCTTAATTTTAAATATTAAAGAAGTATCATCGGCAAACAATACTATTTCATGCTTATCCTTCATGAGAAAAGGTAAGTCATTTATGTAAACGAGGAAGAGAAACGGACCCAGAATGGAACCTTGAGGCACCCCCATTTTTATGTTGGTACCAGAGGAACTTTTATTATTTACAATTACCTTTTGTGTTCTGTTATTTAAGTAAGATGCTAATAGTTTAAGTTCTGTGCCCCTGATACCATAGTGATGTAATTTCCTGATCAATGTTGCATGTTGAACACAATCAAAAGGCTTGGACAAATCACAAAATACACCTAAGGCATCCTGCGATTCATCCCAGGCTGTATAAATATGTTTCAGTAGGTGAACTCCAGCATCAGTTGTAGATCGCCCTTTAGTAAATCCATACTGCTGACTATTGAGCAATTGATGCTTGTTAAAAAAGACTAAAATCTGATTAAGAATGATCTTTTCAAAAATTTTACTAAGTGTTGGGAGTACTGAAATCGGTCTAAAGTTTGAGGGGTCAGATGTGACACCAGATTTAAATAAGCTGAAACAATTTACTAAATAACTTGTTAGGATCTTTATTATAGTCTATTTGTAATAGTTTAGTTGTAATATTACACCTAAAGTTCTCAATACGTTTTGTAGTCATAGGAACAAACATTACTTTTCCATTACTGATATTTTTTAAAGTCAACTCAAAGGATGCTTGTAATCCACAATGATCTGAACTCAGGTTATTTATTATTGATTTGCTATGGTGAATTACATTACAAAATATATTATCTATGCATGCACTTCCCTAACCGCCTCAGCCAGCATTGGGATACTTGGCGTCGATATATCGAGAGATGTGCAGTTTCGTGGTCATTTGGAAGGAAAGGCTAAACTAGCCTCAAAGAAACTCGGCGTGCTCAATAGGGCGAAGCAGTATTTCATGCCTTCACACCGCCTTCAATTATACAAGGCGCAGATCCGGCTTCATATGGAATACTGCTCTCACCTCTGGGCTGGAGCGCCCCAGTATCAGGTCCTTCCATTTGACCGCATTCAACGCCGGGCGGCTCGAATCGTCGACGACAATGTTATTCCCAATCGGCTTGATTCTTTGGCGCTGCGTAGAGATGTCGGATCGCTCTGCATCTTCTACCGCATCTACCACGGGGAGTGCTCTGAGGAATTGTTCGGACTAATACCTGCAGCAGAATTCCACCACCGGACATCGCGGAAAAACTCAAAATTTCACCCACACCATCTCCATGTCCGGAAATCCACAACAACTCGATTTTTACGGCATTTCCTGCCTCGCACGACTAATATATGGAATCAGCTGCCGCCTATGGTATTTCCGAACCGATACGACTTAGGGACCTTCAAAAAAAGAGCATACTCATACCTGAAAGGCCGGCAACGCACCTGCTAATCCACTGGTGTAGCGGGTGTCTGTGGATGTAGCTCTTCACTTACCATCAGGTGAACTGTAACCAATACTGTAAGCTATGCCCTCTTTAACTTATTGGGGGCCCTGGGCACTAGGACAATGGGGCCTCGACGAAAACAACAATTTTGAGATCTGTAAGCTTGATTTTTGGACTAGAAAAGAGTAAACCTAGTAATTAGGCTACTACTAGCACTAGGTATTCTCATCAGCTATCGATGATTGATTTTCTTAAAATTATATTATCAATCAATCATATTTTATGGATAGAAATAATGGGACCCCATGGATTGTGGACTTCGTCTACACAAACGCGGCCTCCAATCTTGGACCTTATCGGCCCATCGACCATCATGAACTTACTAAAAAAGAATTAGGTTGTAAAGGAATATTCTAATAGATATAGTTTTATATAAAGCCTTTTTTGTGATTTTATAATTTAAAGTCTCAAAGAAAATAAGTCGCAACAGCATTTTGCAAATTAAAATAGCAATAAAATATTTTAACTTGTGGAGAACCCTTAATATTTTCACGATCATCATCATCATCGTGGTCCACCAACCTCGTCCACTGCTGGTGACCCTCGACAAGAACGACGGTCTCCTTCTGAACTTCATTATCATCACTCCCCACCCCTCCGCACCACGCCCAGCCAGCTTCAGCCTCATCAGGTACCTCAACCGTTAGCCTCAACGCACCGCGGCCCTGGTCGATCCCTTATCAGTTTCAACGGGCAATTCTCACTACACGACCGGTCAGCAAGCAAAACACACACATCTCTCAGGGCAGCACGTGGCATCGGCCCCGCACGGCAGCACTCCGACTCACTGAAGCCCGTGCAGCAGCAACACAGTTCCGACTCACTGGGACTCTGGCGCTGGCGACTCAAGCAGAAGACTCAAGATTCGACCTACAGCCACAGCTAGTAGTTATTACATACTAACATAAAAAAAAATGAAGTGAAATATCTCATTCCCGCAAAAAAAATGGAGAAGTATAAGAAAGCCCCTAAATAATAGTGTTAATAAATATACATTATACAAATCATAAGCGATAAATAAAACGAGAAGTAAATGCCTCGGTATTCTTGCACATAGTTATGTTATTATATTGCACTGACGAGTGCGGAGTGACTACAATCTAAAGACTAAAAATGTCATTAGATGTAATATACCTTAGTAAAGATGATGAGACCTAATTCAGATTTTAAATCGCTCCTTGATGTTAAACTACTAAAATTGTTAGTCTTAAAAACTTTTTATGAGCGGAAAAATCTTTTTAAATATCATAATATTATGTAGAGCTTAATGACAGCAATCTTATACCAAGTAGGTATATGTGGAGATTTCATCCAATTGAAATCCACTTCCGCCTAAAGTAAGCTTAGAAGACCTGGAACTTTCAAGGAACTTCATAGTTGAAAGCTTAGAATTGAGCCTTCTGGCAAAATCAGTAATAAATGGCTTCCGGGCTACCATTATGTCTAAACCTTTATACGTCAAAGTTGTTTTTCTCGGTAACGATTTATCGCACTGAATGCAATATTTGATAATAAATATTTAAACAAAAGCTTATTATAGTTGTTTAAAATTATAGTAATGCTAGACAATATCTGTAGGTAATAAAATTTATTCTTTTATTATTAGTAGTTTTATTTTAGGCTAATTTTAGTACCAATTATCTTAAGTAATTTAAGAGTATATTTCCAAATATACACGAATGCGGTACACCTCACGTCCATGACGACCTTCGGCCTTTACCGCGAACCGCCCTACAACTAATACAACCTACGTCACCACAGATGTTAGGTAAACCGGAATCTGTTCCTAAAACACACGCTATCTTAGGAAATATGTTAATCGTTCGCCAGTAGTAAGGGGTTAAAAGGTTACTTGATATTTAAACGCTGCTACATACACACAACTATACAACTAGGTATTATTATTTTCATGTGTTTCCTTTGGGTTATTAATTTTTAATTCATGTTCATTATTAAGAACTACCTACCTACATAAGTGTTATTCATGAAATAGTTAATTTATGGTTGTAACGCCTAGAGCCTACTTTTAATTTTATTAGCAGATATAATTAACTACCATTGGATTGTATTTAAACTCTAGTTAACAAAGAATAAAACAAAACATAGATCTGTCAAGCAGAGATAAATATATAGAGAAGTTAATAATAAGATTTAGGAGGTCGCTTCCAACACTGCTCTTGTCGTCTCAGAAGGTGTAAATATATACAATACTCTAGCGAATGTGAGAATGTATCTGTGTAAGAAGAAGATGATCTCTAACTACCGAACAAAGTCCCTGATCGGGAGTGACAGGATCTGAACAGATGATAAAGTCTTCTTCTGTAATACTTGATGTCACAGAGGGGTGGTGTGGAAACAGTGCAAGAAGCAGACCTGGAAGGGATGAGCCCCCACATGAAGTATCTAAGATCCTTAACAGAGGGTTGTCCTTCGGCCCACATTTCTCAATGTTGGGACCGAAGGTCGTGAAGGCGGCAAGTGTGCTGTGCAGACTCCTCACATAAGTCCAGGAGCCTTACCCTCGGGTACCTTTCGGATGATCCAGGTATACCTTGGTATACCTGGATCATCCGAAAGCATTAACCTGCGTCATCAAAAAAAAAAAGAAGAAGACCTGAGCGATATGTGGTACTTTATATTACAATTGTGATTAGGGAAGCTCGGACAAATCGGGTGCAAGGGATTCCCGTTTACTCCTTGAAAAAAGGGCTAGGATGGGGATGAATGTGAGGGAGCCCATTACATTTAGCCCAGGTGTCGTCGTGGGTAGTTCCAGGAGCTAGCACGTAAGACGTGTTTTAATATCCACATACATCATAGTCATCTTATATTTTTCAATATAAACTTGTTGTAAGCTAAACGAAGTTTTAATATGTGATTGTTAAATATTCGATTTGCTGTCTGTCTTGGCATTTGGTGGATTAATTTGCGTAGCAAGTCTATAGCGCAATTTTTTACTACCGAATCAAAAATACGGGTGTTATATAAGTTTGAATGCTAAGTTTGTCTGTCTGTCACACCGTAGCTGTGACCGTAGTTATTAAGCGGCTGAACCATGAATGCATTTTTTCCATAATCGTATAAAGTGGTTGTGGGATATGTTTAACAAAATCGGCTCAGTTGTTTCTCGGTTATCATCGCTTTTGATAAAATACCCAACGTAATGTTTGGGGTACCTATTTGATTAATATTTTTGTCAGCGCTTCTATACCTAGTTTATTAATTTGTTACTAAATTATCTACTGTGGACGACCGTAAAGCAAGGAAAAATATGTAGATACTTACAATGCATACAAATAGCTGCATCGTATTTTGAAGGTTCCGTTTCTCAAAATGATATAATAACATAAATCCCATCCGTGTCCGTGTGTCAATCAGTCAAATCAAAACCTCATGGACACTTATACAATTGACATTGAATCAAGGAATTTGGCTAAAGCCACATAACTAAGTATTTTTAATATAGAAGAAGAGGAAAAAAGACATTCGGTTCACTTATATGACCGATAATTCGTTGTTATATTCTACATAAATAATCATTTTTCACCAAAACTTCAGCGCGCGAGTCAGACATGCACTTATTGACTTATTTTTATAAGTCCAAATTATTATAAAAGGATGTTCTCTATTAAAACACAACGTGTATGTACCGTCATTGCACGTGTATCTCACGACGATAATACTTCCTCGCTAGTGGCTACTTCAGCTAATTTGTTCGTGACGTTGTTTTTTTTTTCAAAGCTTCGCTGCGACCGCAGACTGACCAAAGTAAAAAACTTACTACTAAAATTACTTCATCGTTTTATTATCTAACCTGTGGTTCTTGTGAAATATCAGAGCTTAAAGTTGTTAAGGCTCGGAATAAAATATTTAAAAAAGTTTATAATATATTTTACTACGAGTAAGTGCCTTTTCACAATAGCCGGTTGCCGGGTATCCGGTAGCGAAGTGTATGGGCGTGTATGGCAGCTTTCACACGTACCGGCGTCCGGCGTAATTTGCTTACACTTACACGCTACCAGATACCCGGCGCCGGCTACCCGGCAACCGGGACGTGTGAAAAGGCACAGGGAATGCTGAGTTCCGATAGAAGGGAAAACTTACAACTCAGAATTATGACAATATGAAATTTCATATTAATATTTTTTGCAATATTTCCTATCTCAAAGATTTATTGTTTTCATAATACATATCGTCATTTAAATATTACATGGGATATGGGGACTCCCCAGGCAGGTTACCTACGAAATAAAGATATTTTGATTTGATTTGATTTGATTTGACTGACGAACTGTTGTAGCATAGTTCCCAGTATACATTAGAGACCCGTTGTAATTATTAATATACTGACCGATACAGCTACACGTAAAATGTAATGATAGATTAATTTCGCAAAGACATAATTAATTAGACAAATAAACGAAACGATTACAAAACGTCATCAGTCATGCCACTTAGACAATTAATTAATATACACTAACGTATGTAAGAACTTAACATTTTTTTGTTACTTGGATAGGCAACTGGCAGATTTGCCACCAGATGGTATGTGGTCATCGCCCATGAACATGAGCTGCCCCTTGCCTATCCTTTTTTTTTTACTTACGCCGGGAAATGCTCTGAGGCATCCCGCCTAGGGAGTGGGTCTTCCCAGGTGGGTATGTGGGACTCGCTGCGCCCGAAAGATGGTACGAGTACGGTATGTAAATGGACGCAGCTCTACACACTAAAACCCGGCGAGTGCCACCAGTGCCGCCTTGGTGAGGTGCCCCGGATCTGTTAAGCTAACAGGGCACCTCGACGGCTAGTCAGTCCCACAAGGGACCGACGCTACCTCCACAGAGGGGTTGTCCCGCACCACAGAACAACCCCTCCCAACGTCGGGACAGTACAATGGGGTGAGGTTCCCAATCTCACCTCTTGCCCCCCTGCTCTTTTGTCCCCTCTTCTTATAAGAGGAGTACAAAGCTTCGTCCAAGGTGTTGGGCTCACCCTAGGCTACTGAGCCCCACCGCCACGTCAAGGCCTGAACCATGGTGGGGCCCCTTGCCTATCCTAAGATATAAAATCTCAAGTAATTACACAGGTTACACTGCCTGCCTTGCCCTTCCCTACGAAACACAGCAAAGTTGTGTGACGGGAGGAACAAACAGGATGGTGGTACCCAAGCAGACGGGAGCGCGGCACTGCGCAATCATCCCACCGGTAAAAGATACGATCACATTATTACACTTATATTAAGGGAAGGAGTAAGAGGTAGTGCCATGCTGCTTTGCACCGACTTGGGCCGGCACGACCGGGGTGGTACCTCTCGCTCACATAACACCGGCGTAAAATGACAGCTATGCTGACGCATTTCGTGCCGTTTGTGAGTTTCCGGTGACCAATTGGGGGGGTTAGGGGAAAGGGCCCATACATCTGCATAATCTTTTTTTTTTCGGATGGATCTATGCTAACGGCCCGAAGGCCCTAATCGGATTAGTGTGAGCCCATTTGGCTCACTTTTGGTTTGTAAACTTTTACAAACCAAAAGTGAGTGAGGGGTCGCCCTCCACCAACCGTGCAGTCTGCGACCGCATGGCCTCCTCGCGTCGGGTTGGCATAATCTTTAGATGTGCGTATGTGAATGTGGGTCGATAGTCGCCAAAAGGCTTTGACTGCTCGTTTGCCCTCCAATACTATTAAAAAGGTACCTAATCAACTCACGAAAACAAAAGAAGCCAACCAACGGTCCCAACCACAGGTCCCAACGGGACAAAATTAATGATTACAATAATGCATGTAAAGCTATCAGTAACTTTTCACAGGCAAAGATGAATCATTTAGGACAAACGACTTTAAAGATACACATGACTACAATAATTACAGACTGTTGTTTAATGTTAATAATAATAATAACGAATACTTATATCTCCGTGGGCATAAAATGCCAGAATGTAACCTTTGTAAATTATTTCTACTTACTTTTTCGTTCACTAATATAACATACAGATATGAATATAAAAGAAGGATTTTTAATCAATAAAGTTATTTTCAATGTACGGAATATACCTTTATCGACTTTATGAGCTGTAAATGACAAATGTTCGTCTCTATTGAAGCTTTCCATTTCAAAGAATTGACGGCCGGCTGGTCGAGTTGTCCGGCTACTGGACACTTTACCTAGCGGTCGCGGGTTCGAATCCCGCCAGGTGCCGCTAATTTGTATGATGAATACGGGTCATGGACGTGTATAGGTACTTATGGGTATTTATATAAACTTAAAGTGATTTCCGTTCCTTGTACCCGTAACACAAGTTCTTACGAACTTACCACGGAGCTGTAGGTTAACGTGGTGTAATTGTTGAATAATATTTATAGAATTGCCCTGCTGAGTAATCGCAAAGATACTACACCAACTCCACTACTACCTATCGACAATGCCCTGTAAAATATTTCAAGCTAAGTACCTACTTTCATAATAAAAAAATCACATAATTGCAAGAGTACTGTTACTTATCTTTCGCAGAGTGTAATTTAAAGTGTCTTAAGTTACATTTAATTAATGTGTTTAGTAACCGACTTTTATTCGTGAGGGCTTATCCTAGTTACAGCCATGTTACAGCTGACGAAACATTTTATATTTAGCCTCTTTGCTGTATATGAAAGGCCACATATTCAAATCCTTCAACTGACAATTTATATGACCAATACGTAAACCTGTCAGACCATGGACTTGTTCTAATGTTCTTACGTTACCACCACCTATTATACACCAAATATTGATCGTTTTGCTACATATATAATAATATCAACCCTTATATGTCCCACTGCTGGGCACGGTTCTCCTCCTCGATATCAGGCGAGGAGGGTTTTGGGCCATAGTTCACCGATGCGCTGGCCCAATGGGTCGGTGAACTTCACACACCTTCAAAGACTTTTAATCTCATCTGGTATGCAGGTTTCCTCACGATGTTTCCTCATCGGTGAGCAAGCGATGGTCAGGTGCAGGTAGAAATTTAAATCACGGGGGGTGGGGGGGTCAGGATCGAACCCGGACCTCTGGGCTCTCACTCAAGAGGCCGAGCCCATACCCACTAGGCCATCGTCGCTTTGCTGCATACTTTACACTAATCAGTTGTTACAGAACACAAAACATAGGGACAGAGAACAGACCACCGATAGTGCTGCATGCTGCTATGCAGCCGACTTGGTCCGGCACGACCGGGGTGGTACCTCTTGCTCACATAACACCGGCGTCAAGTGACAGCTATGCTGTTGCGTTTCGTGCGGTTTGTGAGTTTCCGGTGGCCCATTGGCGGGATAGGGAAAAGGAGGGCAATACATCTGCATAATCTCTGGTTGTGCAGATGTGTATGAGGGTCGGTAGTCTAAAGATTCCTATGCTATAAAAAACTTCATTCACGCAATCATCAAATAAATACTTCAGAAAATGTATCGGCAAGGGTCTTCGCATTGGCTTTTCTTCCGCTAATGTTCTTCGTCAACACGATTCAATCAAACTAGTGATATGATGGTATCTGATCAAACTATATGTGGTTTATGTCATCACCATCTCCAACTTACAACTTGGACCCTCCAATGAAATCCATGAAGATTGCCATTCCGTCTCGTGTTCCGTTAATCAGCCCTCTGCCACCCCGAACCCTGTCTTCTTCAGATCCTGTTATGGGCGCTCCACACTCGCGCGAGAAACTCCGTAGAATCTCCGCGAGTATGGGCGAGAACCACGCGAGAAAGTGAGAAAATCACGAGAAACACGGCCAGAATAAGGCAAACCTGAGAATCAGCACCACATTCTCGTGTTCTCGTGTTTTTCAGGATTTCCGCGAGATTCTCACGCGAGTGTGGAGCGGGTACTAGTCCATCGGCCATCAATTATTATTCCGCCTATTGCCACCTCAACACGCTTATCCTTTGCGAGATGACAACTACTTCAGTTCTCTAACGGATCCATGCTACGAATTCTATCCACGTAATAATACGTTAGAGTTCAACTCAAGCAATTTCTTTCGTGAATGCCAGCGTAAGCTTAATAGGACCTGTTAACGGACTCAATAGTGAAGGTACAATATTGTTCCTCAATGCTCTTACAACACTAAAGTAAAGAGATGAAGTGACCTCACACTGACTTAATATCATCTGCTTGTAATACATTTTCAAAATAATCTGCACTGCAGAAAGGCTAATTGATTAAACGATAAACGAATAATAGATTTTAAAGAGCTTATCTTATGTAAAATGTTTAATGAACGGTATTAACTAGAATGAGTACGTTTTGACCTCGACTGAGGATGACCCGTGGTTTTCCTAAGAATTACAGCAGTGGTCTGTTATTTTGCTCTCGTATCTCCATAATTGCGCTGATGGTTTGATCTCAGCAAGCACAGGGACAATGGGTTGCGTCACGCTGGCCGCGGAAGAGCTTCCGTTCTCTCCTCGTCTCACGGCCCTGTGCGGCTCCGGGTGGGAGTCGCCACGTACGTATATAACGTCCACACACCGACCCCTCAACAAACAGTGATCGCATAGCATCGACATGAAGGTAATACTCCCAAAGCAATTTCGTAATATTTTTACGAACCATACATTGTTTTTTTTAAATCGCAAAATAGAATGCGTTTTTGACAATACTATTTTTCACTCAATTTTTTCTTCCATTTTATACGTTTTCTATTTTTGAAACAATATTGATTAATGTATTAATGAATATGAGTGACGGTAATTACCCCCCACGCCAGTTGTACGACACTTAATCTTCATAACATTACTCTGATTTCAGTATTTACATGTAAGTGTAAATAATAAAGTCATTTCATAGCGGCGTAATGTGTGTGATGTAAAAATGATGTTAGCAAGTTAGCTTTGATGCAACCAAAAATGGGTGCAGCGAAAATACCTAAATACCTTTTTTATTCTTAGCCCAACTCTCAAGTGTCTCCAAATAAGTACATATATTGAATTATGTAATAAAACCAAACTTTTTTTACTTCAAAACT
This sequence comes from Helleia helle, assembly GCA_963853865.1. Lineage (NCBI taxonomy): Eukaryota > Metazoa > Arthropoda > Insecta > Lepidoptera > Lycaenidae > Helleia > Helleia helle. The sequence continues at coordinate 9,171,622 of OY971418.1, read as the reverse complement.
ACTTTGACAAAAAAGATAAAGTTAAAATTTTTGTTTTAATGGTAATTATGAAAAAAAAATTACGGTAAATAATATTTGTGATTGTTTCAGGTATTCGTTTGTCTGTTAGCCGTAGCGGTGGTAGCAAATGCCGGCTACATCGGCGGTGGTGGCGGCGGCTGGTCCGGGGGCGGCGGCGGTAGCGGCTGGTCCAGCGGCGGAGGCGGCTGGCCCAGCAGCGGCGGTTGGTCTAGTGGGGGCGGCGGCGGCTACGGTGGTGGCCATGGAGGTGGCAGCCGTGAGTATTCAGATAAAACTTGAAATTTCATGTCATCGATTGTTGTGTATTGTAAAAAGGGAACAGCCCTTTTTACAATATGTATAGGCAAGTATCAACAATTAAAAATAAGACTTTGGGAAGGATTTGAGATAATGAAATGATTTTTTTATTACAAATATAATATATAGGTTTAGTGGCCATCTCTTAAATGATATCTTATGTAATAATATGAATAAAAGGTATGTTAAAAAAAGCTTTGTAAGGGCTTTGTACGTTCCAAATTATTGTAAAGCCATTACAAATGTTTTGAAAATTAAAGGGACAAAACTGCCCCTAATCCCAGAGAGCACATAACCAATTGGTTCTATAGTCAATGCCTAATCCCAAAATTTATTTCTTTATTTTTTTCTCTACAGAGGTGAAGATCATTAAAGTGATCACATCCGGAGGCGGCGGTGGCGGCTACGGTAAGCATTTTTTTATTTGTTTTTTTAAAATAAGATTTGGAAAAAATAAAAATGGTTTTAAACCCATTTATATATTTAAATCTACTATCATTAGTACCTAGTAAATAAATATGTACGATTATTATTATTATTATTATTATGTACGATAATAATCCACAGAAATAAACCTTAAATCATTTTAAGGAAACTTTAAGATTGAAGACTCAACAATATTTTTAAAAAATATTGACAAACTAACCATTAGGTACTTGAGAAATGATAAATTCATATTTTATTATCAATTTATAATTTAAACGTAATTATTTTTTACCATTTTATTGATTCAATTACATACCTACTTAAAAAGAAAAAAAAATATTTTATTCTACATAATGAAACACATACTACAGACATTGAGATTATCATGATTTTTAATCTTTACAATTATATATTAAAATTCTCTCGAAATCTCGAAATATATTAAATAATTCGAGATTACACAATAATATAATAGAAGATTAGATAATTTTAAAATTGACCATGCTCCACATAATATGCATTACCGTCAAGTTAATATGAAGACGTCTAAAGTTACCTTTCGTTACCTCATTACGAGAGGTCAAGAGGCTGCACGGTCGACCATTCACTCTGATGCGAATCAACAAATTTCACAATTCTCTGAGTTTTAATAGTTTATAAACGATGGTCCTATTAATAATAGTAACTATTAATATTATTTACATATGTAGAAGATACTTCAAAAATATTAATAGCAAATCATAATAATGGTGACATAATGTCCATAGCTGTAAAATAACATTCGACATCTAAAATTTATTATTAGCTGTGACCGGCGGTTATGTTACAATTTTTTTGCACAATAATAAACATGAATTATGTATGCTAATCGTTTATTATGTAAGTACGAAAATCAGAATATCTTTAGCCTAGGAGAAGACTACAACATACACAATCTACAGTTGACCCGCGGTAATCCGGGCCCTGGCTAATCCGCCACCCCCACTAATCAGACACATCAATTATTATTGAATATTTTTTGACAATCTTCGCTAGTGTAGATAATGCGCGATTGAGAAGGTTACAACTTGTACGCTTCACCACTATAGTGCTCGACGCGTAGGTATTGTTAAGATTCTGATTGCTTAGTTTGAATTTAACTACAAGTGATAGCGGTGCGGCCTAGCGTGCGTTCATTTTTTACTGTTTATTCATTGTTTATTGCGTATACGTCGTCCCAGCAATGTCTGTCAATAAAATTCGTCACAAGCCCAGAAGCGAAAGCACAAAACGCTGACAATTAAAGAAAAATGTGATATCTTAGATCGCCTTAATCATAATGAATCTTTTAGTCGTTCAGCAAGTGAATACGGCGTAGGACGACCTACAATTTATGACATTAAAAAAACCATGACCATAACTTGTAGAATCTTATCATTGGATCTGCAATTTGTCGGATTACAAGGTACTTTTTTATAAAAAATTCCGGACTATAGGGTCCGGTCTTAGGGAGTACTCTATAATCCGACAAATTCGATAGTCCAACACTGCCCTGCAAAATGTTTGTCGGATTACCTCGGGTCCACTGTATATACCAACATTCAAATGATAATTCAAACCTTAGATTCTTTTTGAAGTGAAAACTTCTTTTGGCGCAACGCACACAGATTTTTGTAGGCTGTGAGTGAGGCTGATCTGTCACGCTCGGAGGTGAAAGGCTCGATCGGATGAACTCGGGATCGCCGAGTGTTCTTGAGCGTCAGCTGATCTTCACTGCTGAGTGCTGTGTCGCTGTTTTCACTACTATCGGCCGGCAGTCCCTATGACTGATTATGTTTTTAACTAGCCCAAGTCAAATACCAAATAGAAATACAGTCTCTCCTTTTGTGAACTTGAATGCTTAAAAACATTTTATTTTTAGGAGGCGGCTATGGAGGAGGCAGTGGAGGCGGCTGGTCCAGCGGTGGTAGCGGCGGTGGATGGAAACTCGGCGGGGGCAGCAGTGGCTGGCCTAGCGGCGGAGGCGGTGGATGGTCCAGCGGTGGCAGCGGCGGTGGCTGGAAACTCGGAGGTGGAAGCAGCGGCTGGTCTAGCGGAGGCGGAGGTGGTGGCTGGAAGCTCGGCGGTGGAAGCAGCGGCTGGTCCAGCGGTGGTGGAGGCGGCGGCTGGAAGCTCGGAGGTGGTAGCAGCGGCTGGTCCAGCGGTGGTGGAGGCGGCTACGGCGGCGGAAGCGGTTGGTAGTGATCTCGATAAAATTTTACGCAAATAAACGACTTACCTCTTAATACGACATATTCGTTTACTTTCACGTAATACCCAATCTTTTAGAATTTAAATTACCTATATAGAGGAATGATTTTACGATATTCTAATTTCTAAAAATCATTTTACAAAAAAATTAAAACCGACTTCAAAAATACTAAACTAAAAATTAATAAAATAACTATGTTTCTCTAATTTTTGTGCTTAAAACTTATAATCAACTTAATCTTCTACTAATGTACAAACTTTGCGTTTACCACGTCATTATAGTTTCTTTTGGAGTCGGTGTCAGCCAAGGCAGGTAGGTAGGGTACAGGAACTAATACGCCACCGACTCCAAAAAAAACAAAAATAAAAACAGACGAATTGAGAACCTCCTCTTTTTTTTAAGTCGGTTAAAAATAGGAATGAAAGTCGTTTTATTATAAAATATATTAGTTTTGAAGCGAATGCTTTGAAAATAAATATTAGATTTTATGTTAAATAAATAATAGCTCTTGATTTTAGGCCTTTAAAATTAAACGAATGGAATCGCGGTGATTGCGAGTCATAATTTTTGTGGACGCAGCTCTACTCACTAAAACCTGTCGCGAGTGCCACCAATGCCGTCTTTGGTGAGGTACCAGGATCTGTTAAGCAACAGGGCACCTCGACGGCTAGTCAATCCTCCAAGAGACCGACGCCACAGAGGGTTGTCCCGCACTACAGAACTTCGCCTCCCAACATGGGGTGAGGTTCCCATCCTCGCTCCTTGTCCCCCTCCTGTCTTTCGTCGCGTTATAAGAGGGGTACAATGAGCAACTCCCTCGGTTCAATTGGCTTTGCCCAAGGTGCTGGGTTAACCTTAGGCTACTCAGCCCCACCGCCACGACAAGGCTTAGTTGGGCGGTTAGTCAAACTAACTTATTCTTCGTCATCTAACTTCTTCTTTGGTATCTTTAGCTCTTTGAATATTTAGGTACCTACTTACTTCACTTCAATTGAAACTAGTCGCCAACGAATTGGTCATAGAGCGGCATGAACTACGCAGTGTTATTGGATTGTAATAGAATCAAGAATGATATACTCTTCGAGGAAAATTCTTAAGTACTAAAGACAGTATATGACCAAGTGTTCTGAAATAAAGGAGTGAATAGGTGTGTTTAGCCTCCGTATCAAATTCAAAATGTCCAATGTCGCCGTATACGTATTATAGATTAAAACTTGCAGGGTTCAATATAATCTAAACATGAGTTCTCACGGACGGAGTCTTGAGCTACAGATGTGGCTACAGCTAGTATTCGCTATAACCACAGCTATAACTATTTTATAGTTACAGCCAATATACTATGTAGCTGTAATAAATTAATTTTCTAAAACTTGAAATTAAGACAACAAAAATTATGTACAAATATAAAAGAATATCGCACAACACTTAAGAATTAGGTAAATTAGTCATAATAATTTATAATATGTGTCAGATAATAACAAAACTTTAATTAATTTAATTCGGTTCAAGACATACGTAACTCTCGCAAGAAATATGAATTCAAATGAGGTCTGTTGAAATTGGCGAATGATATAAATTATTTTTTTTATAAACATACCGGAAGTTGTCCAATGTTCGTCGATCGTCAAATGGCAACAAAATGGTCATTTAAATATTAGCCATCAGTGTCTTCCGATCAAATACAAATTATAGAAGGTGACAAAAAGAAGAGTCTACCACCATTACTTATATAAGTTATATAACTATTATTTATAATAATATATAAGTAATAGGGGCTAAAGTATGAAATTGCCGTTTTATTGTAATAGGTACCTAAGTACTTAAATTATTATTGTAATAGGTACCTAAGGTAATGGCACCTATGTTGGACGCGGACCAGCCATGGACATTTTTTTTATTTACCTCCAAGATTAAATAGACGCGCAATATTTTTTTTTCTAATATCAACCGCGATTTATTGTGCCAGTATTTTAGTTGTCATACGAACTATTTTTGACAGCCTACCCCCATTTTGATCGCGGCAATAACGGTTATTAGTTGCGCGGTGTCATTTGGTGTCGGGAATCGTAATTTCTTATAAGAATCGTGACGCAAGTAAGTACACTTAACATTTTATTTTGTGTCAGGTGTATCGTCATTCTTGAAATTTATATTATTTAATGATTTTTCAATAGTAATAATTTATTTTTAATAGTATAACGCAAAATGTCATTGTCATTCTAACCTTAAAATTATGGGTGTCCATAACTGGATATTATACAAGCATGTATCCAATCATGGACAGAGTGTCCATAAAGTGATCTTCCTTATTTTTACTTTTTTTCATGTATCATATGTCTGTTCTAGTACATCTTCATGTTTCTCTAGTAATTTGCTATACATTTTTAGTCTATCCAATAATAACATGCTGTCCATGACTAGGTGTCTGAAATAGGTTCAAAATATTTCTAATACAAAAAGAAATTATTTTCAACCGAGAAATGGCACCAGTAAAAGACTACACAAAATAAAAAATGGCCAAAGCTTTCGAAGAAGTAAGAAAAGGAGAGAAAATATCTGTTACCGCTACAAGATAAGGAGTCTTAAGGATAACTTTACATAATAAATAAACCAGAAAAAATCCTATTAATTGTAATCTAGAAAGAAAGGATACTCGTGAAATAGATATAAATAAATATAACCCAACAATCACACCACATTAACCTAGCTCCTTGGTAAGCTCGTTAGAACTTATAATAAAACAATTTTTTACGGATTTTATCGCGGTTTATTAAGATTTTCACAAGCCCGACGTTTCGGATACTTTACAGCAACCATGGTCACGGGAGGACTGAGGTGTCATACGTCCTATCATTACAAAGTTATTCGAAACTACCCTATGATACATCAATATTTTGGTCAGTCCTATCTACGCAGAAAGTGCTAACTGTATCTTTAATCTGTGACATATTATGCTTGGATTTTGATTTGATAATTTTAATAATGGGATCCCAAGCAGGTGGTAGAAGCCAGCCATCTTCTCTATTGAAATTAGGATGTTTTTTTAATTTCAATAGCCTCACGGATCACCCTTGGTTGGAATCTGTGTTCTTTTGCGAGGACTTGTGGTTTATCAAATCTGATATAATGGCGAGCTTTGTCAAGACTATGTTCACAGATGGCAGACTTAGTGTAGCGACGGTGTTTTAAAGAACTCGCGTGAAAGAACATATAGCTGATATAAAATATGATATATGATAAGTTTAACCCGGATCTAATAAACAAACAGGGCACCATATACCCACATGGGGAGATCCTCTCCCCGCGGGATGCCTCAGAGCATTTCCTGGCGTTAAAGAAAAAAAAATGCTGTTTCATTTGAAAGAAAAAAGTATGAAATACCTAGTCGGTAACTTTAGTTAGAAGTTTAAAAAAAAGTTACCGATAACTCGTATCACGCGAAGATTAAGCTCGTTGAAGTGGCAGTGGGCTGGTCACACACTCAGGAGAACGGATGGCCGATGGGCCAATATGGTTCGAGTGGAGGCCGCGTTTGGGTAGACGAAGTGTTGGTTGGCCATTAACCAGGTGGGAAGACGATCTCCGTACAGTGGCCGGTCCGTGTTGGATGCGAGTAGCGAGGGATCGGTCGTCTTGGCGTTCTTTGAGGAGTTCTAGTCAAAACTATTTTTCCGTCTCCTAAAATATGGTTGAGGTGTCATTCTAATCGAGTTCGCATGTTTTTGGAAAAATTGAAGATGCACATCTTTTTAATAACAATGTGAAGATTATCATTTTTTTATTCTCCCGCACTTGCAATGTTAATCAAAAATAGCGGTAAAAATTACTATCAGCGGATTAAGAAAGAAAGAAGGAAACGTTGCCGTCCTTTTACCTGGAACTAGCCCAGGCTACTCATTTATATATTGTCTATCCTGACACATAAGATGTTAAGGCTCGGTGCCAATAATTATACTGCCTGTCTTGCCCTTCTCTCCGTAACACAGCAAAGCTGTAGTGGAGAAACAAGCAAGATGGTGGTGGTACCCATGCAGCCGGGAGCGCGGCACAGCGCATCCCACCCACAGATAGTGGCGTAGCGAAATTGTAAATGTTATTTTTATAGCAATTAGGAGGGCAAGCGAGCAGTCGAAGCCTTGATCTTTTTTTTATATTAGAAGAGGGGGCAAAAGGACAGTCGGTTCACTTAGGTGAACCGACTGTCCTTTTGTGTAAGTGAAAGCGACTTCCACAGACACCTACTACACCAGAGGATTAGCAGGTGCGTTGCCGGCCTTTCAAATATTAGTATGCTCTTTTCTTGAAGGTCCCTAAGTCGTATCGGTTCGGAAACACCATAGGTGGCATCTGATTCCGTCGTGTGAGGCTGGAAATGCCTTAAAATCTGCGTGAAGTTAGCAGACCATTTTGTAAAATATTCTATTGTCATTATTCGAGATGAAAACACCAAAACTAGTTGCACGCAGGCAGAACTCTCATTTTTTCGATTTGGTGCAGAATGATCTGCCAGATGCGTGAACCTAGCATATCATTTAGTTACTTTTTCAATTGACATTTTTTATGTAAAAACGCCAGAACTATTTGTAAAAAGTATCAGGAACTGTAGAACTCATATTGTTGGTGTCCTATTTGAAATAAATAAATAAACTCAGCTGCATGTGAAGATAATTCCAATTTATTTGTGATCTGCTGGACAATGATCTACCAAGTTCACGGGCATACGAGGGTGGGGGTCGACCAAGTGTGGCAAGGGGTGGGAGGGACTCCTAAATTTAGTGTATAAATTTTTAAATTAAATATTTAGTGTGTAAATATAAAAAATACTCATAAATAAAAAAAACTCATATTAAAACACAAGAAAGGACATACATATTATTAAATTATTTCTTTTGTCTACATTTCTTGTCATGTTTTGTTATTTTCATCCTGTTAGGATCATAGTTTTCTTTATCAGAAGAATCTGTGCTTCCAGGGGTTTGTTCACGGCGGGCATGCCGAGATCTATTAACTGTCAGATCATGATCCAATGTCGATAGAACTCCATAATCACTTAAAGAGATTGAAACATTTTTAAAGCACACACCTTTTTATAAGCAAGACACTATGCAGATAAAAACTTCATTTAAATAATTATGTCTCATTTGAAGAATCTATATAGAAAGTAAAAACATCTACTTACGTCTCATCACAAGATCTGTGAACCTCAACTATTACTTCTTTGTCTTTATCTGTGCTACTTAAATTGCTATCAGTATCAGAATCATTTATCACCACAGATTTTCTTACATCAGCAAGACCCTCGCCATTATATCCAGTTTTAAAATAGTTTTCCTTTTCCAAGAGATTGTGTTTTACATCCATAGGTAAAGGGGCATTTTTAGTCTGCTCTTTTTTTAAAATATCTGATAGTTTTTGTTCATTATGTTTTAAAAAAGGATCATATTCTACATTCAGTTTATTTACTTTTGAATATCCTTTATCTATAGTGCAGTCTACATTATCTTTACAATTTGAAATATTTATTGTTGTATTAAAGCTTTTACTATCAACTACTATAGTTACATTTTTGAAATCCTTTTTATTGTTCTGCTCATCATTAAAATCTATATGACTTGCACAGCAAGTGTTATATAAACAACTTTTTTTGTAAAATGGCACCTTACATGGTATGTTTTTGGCTGGCAATATACAAACATTTGGCAATGTTTTATCTATGTATGAACTGTCATTAAAACAATCCAAACATGCTTCATCATTATTTAACTCGGCCTGTTCAATAGCCTTACATGCCAATATATCCTTATCATAATTTTCTAATTGACTGTCCATAATTTCAATAACCTCATCATCAATCACAATTCCACTTTCATCAGCTTCACCTTTTTTCTGCTTATATTTTTTAACATTCTGTTTAATTTTAGATGCTTTATTTTTAACAGAAAATCCGCTTTTCCTTTTTTTCATTGGTATTTCATGATTTTCTGTACTACTAGATATCATTGTTTTAAAGTGTTTTCTTTTTCTGAAACTTTGTTGTGATTCTTTGGTAAAACATTGTTCTTGGTTATTGTTAACACTTAAATCTGTGAATGGTTTTCGAGGTAGTTTTTTTGAACAAACAGGACTGTCTATATTACTAAGCCATTGCTGTACATAATTATTTTTACTCTCCATTTTCTTATGACCTGTAGTTGAGACTTCTTCACCTGGTATCACAATTTTAGGTTTCTTGTTTTCTTTCCCCTTACAAAAACTGTTTGAGCTTTTTCTTTTATTATAATACTTATTAGGGGCCTGAATGCATTCAGGAAATACAAGCTTTTCTAATTTCAAATGTTTTGATGTACTTGATCTTCTGTTAACTGAAAGAAATGATAATAAAATTTACACATATAGGTTTATTTATAAAACATCAGCTACAGGACTAGATAGCTAACATAATAAATAAACAACATTGTTTGTACTACAGCTCTTAATAAATTGTTAACCTTATTTTCGTACAAAAAAAAAATTTTTGATTGTTATTTACTCTATGTGCATTGCAATGGTTATGTAAAGAAATGTGGGTAATGGTATGGCGGGATGTCGCCAGGGCGAAACATACTTACTTACAAATGACACAACAGTTCAATAAAACTTGAAAAATCATTGTTATTTAATGAATTGACTATTGAGTTATGTCAAAAGTCATAGAACAATTTTGTTGCTAATGATGTTAGCTATTTATTCCTGCAAGGTCGCTGGTGTTTAACAATTGACCCTGTATAAGCTTCCTAATTCTTTTTTAGTATTCAATAATAGCCAAGGGATTGGTCGTCTTGATATTCATTGAAGGCGGCCTATGTTCAGCAGTACACGGATAAAGGCTGGTGATGATGATGATGAATCAATATAGTGGACCCGCGGTATTCCGACAATCATTTTGCAGGGCAGTGTTGGACTATCGAATTTGTCGGATTATAGAGTACTCCCTAAGACCGGACCCTATAGTCCGGAATTTATTATAAAAAAGTACCTTGTAATCCGACAAATTGCAGATCCAATGATAAGATTCTATAAGTTATGGTCATGGTTTTTTTAATCTCATAAATTGTAGGTCGTCCTACGCCGTATTCACTTGCTGAACGACTAAAAGATTCATTATGATTAAGGCGATCTAAAATATCACATTTTTCTTTAATTGTCAGCGTTTTGTGCTTTCGCTTCTGGGCTTGTGACGAATTTTATTGACAGACATTGCTAGGACGACGTATACGCAATAAACAATGAATGAACAGTAAAAAATGAATGCACGCTAGGCCGCACCGCTATCACTTGTAGTTAAATTCAAAATAAGCAATCAGAATCAAAACAATAACTATGCGTGGAGCACTATAGTGGTGAAGCGTACAAGTTGTAACCTTCTCAATCGCACATTATCTACACTAGCGAAGATTGTCAAAAAATATTCAATAATAATTGATGTGTCGGATTACAGGGGGTGGCGGATTAGCCAGGGGCCGGATTACCGCACGTCCACTGTAATAGATATAGACAACTTTTGGCATATGCAGTATTATCACCATCATCTTCTCAAAGAGGTAGTGCCATGCTGTTTTACAGACGAATTTAGCCGGTTCGACCGGGGTACATCTCACTCTCATAAAACCGGCGTCAAGTGACAGCAATGTTGTCGCGTTTCGTGCGGTTTGTGAGTTTCCGGAGGCTCATTGGGGGGGATAGCGAAAAGGAGAGCAATGCATCTTCATAACTTTAGGTTGTGCGGATGTCTATGGGCGTTGGTAGTCATCATAAGGCTCCGACTGCTCAGTTGCCTCCTTATGACACGAAAAAAAAGTCATTAACCTTTATCGATCTTCTGCTGAACATAGATCTCCTTGAATTAACACCAAGACGGCCGAATCCTTGCCACTTGCATCCAACATGGACCAATCACTGCATGGAGATAGCCAGGAAAAGTTGGTGGTAGCGATCTGTTCAATCTTATGGCATGTAAAAATAAAAAAAAGTTGTTTTCAAAAATAACTTTTGCTTATCTGATAACAGTTGCTCACTATATAGAAACAGTTTATTTTTTATAATTAAACTTATAATAGTATTTTGTCTAAGCTGACATTTTCCCTATTTATAGGAAAAGTACTTTCTACTGGAATTAGACAAATCAGACAAATGATATTAGCCTACTTTAATATTAAAAAACTATATACCATCCAATCCATATAAATCTTGAAATGCTAAAACCAATTCAGCCACATGTTGTACACGAAGACTTTGAGGCTCATCATTAAAGTGAATAATTTTAGACGGTGGTGTGATGCAAAGTAAACAGCATTCAGCTACCTTAACACATTCTTCACATGCTGAATGTCCGCAAGGATATCGTACACAAGGAGTATTCAAATTATCGCTGAAAAATGACAGATAAATGTTAAAACAAATTTAAGTAAGCAAGAGAAGACTATTCAAACGTTTGTTACAATTCCATTATGATACAGATGAACAGTTAAAAAGAATATTGAATAGCATAGCATAATTAACTATATAGGACAAAATTTACCAAGTCACACATCGATTATTATCTGCTAACGTCTTTACACATTCAGCTGAATAGTCTAAATATAAATTAAACATAATAAAATAGCATCATAAACATTGATAATTAGCACAGGAAAACAAATAATATGGATAATGGAACAATAAACACTTTAAAATACTAGATGGCAGATGCCACGACGGTATACGTATTTACGAATTGCAATTTGCGAATGTCAATTGTCACTTTTCAGTCGTCACTTGTCAGACTCGTTTGACTGCTTTTTTTAATTAAATTTTATAGTACTGCACACTAGTGCAGTGCCAACGACGAGCTAATGTTTAGTCAGTACCACGTCAGTACTATTGGAAAACGGTGGGCAACCCCTCTTGAATGGTAGATGTGGCTAATGGGATCACCTTCAAACCAAAAAGACACATAAGGACTGATAAGAAAACTATATATTTTAACATTAAGAGCGCGCTCTACGCTAACAAAAATTCCGAATTCTCCGCTTTAGTTCTAAAAACAACCACGAGGCGCCACGCGCCAAGCGCTGGCCGCGATGTAATGCAATCACACAGCCGACCATGCTCCATTCATAAATCATAATACAACATGTCGCTCGCGACTCGCGTCTCGCGCCGGCCGCGGCCGGCCCCGAAGCGTACTTCGCCCGGCGCAGGCCGCGGCCAGCGGCATACAATATTATGATGTATTATATTATTATATACCTATGGGATAAAATCAGAAAAATCTAATACTTACATTTATTTTTAATGAAATATTTATGTAGTTTTTTTTAGAAGAGTAAGTGTGTATGTAATACAGTCAGATACAGTTGGTTGTGGTACAGAAATATTCAGTCCTAGTACTTATTAGTACAGTGAATTGATTGAAGAATAGATGTAGTATTTTCAACAAAGTTACAATTAAAATTCTTTAATTAAATAATTAAATATTAATTAAATATTAAACTTTCAACTATGAATAAGAGAGAGCTCAAGACTTTAAAAATTACGAAAATTTTATCGTGATGTAAGACTGATGCTAGCGTACGGCTAGCATTCTTTGAGACAAAAATATTATATAGGTACTTATTAAATACATAAAACGAAATGTTTAATAGGGTGTTTGAAAAATATAATTTTTTTTATTTATGAACTTATATACGAATAAACTTCAATGAACGCCAAGACGGCTGATCCCTTGCCACTCGAATTCTACACGGACCGGCCACTGCACGAAAATCGTCTCGACGTTCATTGAAGGAGGCCTATGTTCAGCAGTGGACGGATAAAGGGCGTTTTTCCACTCACCGGCACGGCCCCGGCACGGCGCTGGCACGGTCACGGCCCGGCACCGGCGCCGTAGCTTCGTTTTTCCACTGTGCCGTTGTCGATGACGGTTTACGCACGTTTTCGGAGTTCAGTACTGACACGGACTTCAGCAAGACGACACGTAGATCATAATATTATTATAATTTATAAATGATGATGATGATAATGATGATATATATATCATCATCGGCCTTTATCCGTCCACAGCTGAACATAGGTCTCCCTTAATGAACGCCAAGACGACCGATCCCATTCCACGACATTACATGATAATGATGATATTATATAAATCAGCATCAGAATTGATCCACCCATGGCTGGTGATAGGTCTCCCTCACTGAACACCAAGACGGCCGATTTCATGCCACTACATTACATGATAATGATGATATTATATATATCAGTAGCAGAATTGATCCACCCATGGCTGGTGATAGGCCTCTCTCACTGAACAGATTAGGTCTGTACTCTACAATATAACGTAATAATACTATTATGTTGGTATTCTATGACAATTTATAATTTATATTATATACACGACACTCCAAGTTCTTATCCAAGTAAAATATGTAAGTATTAAATCATCATCACCATCACCATCATCATCGTCGTCATCATCATCAGCCTTTATCCGTCCATCGCTTATCCAAGTAAAATATGTAAGTATTTCATCATCATCATCATCATTATCACCATCATCATTGTTATCATCATCTTCATCAGCCTTTATCCGTCCTTCGCTTATCCAAGTGAAATAATATGTAAGTATTTCATCATCATCATTATCATCATCATCATCATCATCATCTTCTTCTTCATCAGCCTTTATGCGTCCTTCGCTTATCCAAGTAAAATAATATGTAAGTATTTCATCATCATCATCATTATCACCATCATCATCTTCATTCTTCATCATCATCAGCCTTTATCCGTCCATCGCATAACCAAGTAAAATATGTAAGTATTTCATCATCATCATCATCATTATCACCATCATCATTGTCGTCATCATCATCATCGTCATCATCATCATCGCCATCATTATCATCATCAGCCTTTATCCGTCCATCGCTGAATATAGATAGCTACTGTAATCCGTTGAGGAGTTCCCTCGACTGTCTATGGTCTCCATCATCAGACCTGTAGTGGCACTTATAAACCATATGTTTGCAAAGTTCTCATCAAGATAAATGAATTAAGTTCAAACACACAACCAACGCCAGGAGGCCGTGTGGTCGCTGACCGCACGGTAGGCGGGGGGGCAACCCCCCACTTTTTAAATCAAGAGTGAGCCGAATGGGCTCACACTAATCCGATGAAGCATTAGGGCCTTCGGGCCATTAGCATAGATCCCTCCGGAAAAAAAAGTGTGTGTGTGTGTCAGCTCCGACGCACGATTGGAGTTTACTCCTTACGAACGATAATTATGATATATATCGAGTAGAAAAAAAGGGTAAATAAACGCATCTGCTAAAATAATAAGAGAAACAAACATATATCTGTAATTATTCGGATTATTTATATTACTTCAATAAAGCGGGTTACATAAAGTACAGCTTGGCAAAAAAGAGTATGACGTGGTAACAGGTGGAACTAAATATTTTGCTAAATGGAAACCTATGATGTTGACAATACTTGGCCGACAAATACTAGATTTCGAGTAAAGCTTAGTGTTTCACATTTATTTTTAATGATTTGATTAAATTATATTACTGATTTTCCATATTATGACGAGACCTAAGTGAAAGTGGCGCTCTCATTTTTTCCATACACTTTTTTTCCAAGTTGTATGTTACATAATAATAATAATAATAATAACAAAGAGGAGGCCCCGAGAATAAGATCAGGGAGGATCTGGGGCATTTCACTTAGTATATTTGGTTTTTTGTATGAGATTGGAAAGTCGTTATATTGCGTTATTTTTTGGGTTTTATTTATGTCTATGATATTTTTACATGTTTTATGTTGAAGACTAATTATTCTTATATAAAATATACGTGATTTATTTTTTAACAATTATTTAACAATTATATATTTAATACTTAATCGAAATTAAATTCTTTACTTGACAAGTTTGTACAATTAAACTTGAAGCAAGTGTTCAATGGTCACACCAAATAATATATTTAGGGAGGCAACATTAATATTTTAAAGTTTCTGATTGGTTAATTATCAAATTGAAGAGTTTTAATTTATTGTATTATTGTTAAAAATAAATTGCAAATTATAAATATGATTTTGAAAATATGAAAAAGAATATTTGAAAAGAATAAATATATATTAAAATTACTAGACTTTTCTGGGCTGAAATTTAAAATAATTTTAAAATCGCCGCGAATATTGGAACGTAATGACTTTTTTTAGTCTGTGCTAACATTTCTCAATTTTGAAATCATTTTTGTTATTACGTAGTATTTTCCCTAGTTTGTGTTTTTAATTATTCAATCTTGAATGTGCTCTAGTTGTTTTATTTTCTTATCCACTCATGTTTTAAAAAACCATTGTGAGTTGTGACTATGATAACGTAAGAAATTACATGAAGACAGTTTTCTATACGGAAATTAATACAATGCCAATTACATAAAAATCAAAATTGTGATTTCATA
Source organism: Helleia helle (assembly GCA_963853865.1). Lineage (NCBI taxonomy): Eukaryota > Metazoa > Arthropoda > Insecta > Lepidoptera > Lycaenidae > Helleia > Helleia helle. The sequence continues at coordinate 9,156,169 of OY971418.1, read as the reverse complement.
TGCAATTTGGTTAGTAATTTTTTCACATACATTAGTGGTGCAAAGATATAAATAATATATTAAGTGGACACAGAAAAGACACAGTGATATTGATACAGTAAAAATTTACCTAGTCAATATTTTAATAATAGACGAAAAAATAAAATAATAATTAGTACATACCTACACATTGTTTTATTTAAAATCCTACATAATAACGTCACGTCGATTTTAGCTATAGGGATACTTATTTGTCTTGCAAATCTTTGCAACGGAATAATGTATTATTCCCATTTTTTTTTTCATCATTAGCTAAAATTGTTTAAATATCTTATAATATTGTAATTTAATGGTCGTGTGATTGACTTTTAGTGCTGTAATATTGTGTTAGATGGCGTTGGCGGCATTATTTTAAGATACGCTGTGTAATGTATTCCATCTCATTCTTTTACACGTTCAATCATACAGATTTATATGTTTGTCTCTTTCTACGTAACGCCTCAACTTTTGTGTTACACTTGATTTTACTCCTCATAAAATTTCCGTACCGGGCCGTATAACTCAAATCGTTTCTTAAGGAGTAAACTCCAATAAACTCCAAAAAGTTCAAACACAAGATAGCTACTGTAACCCGTTGAGGAGATCCCTCGACTGTCTATGGTCTCCATTAGTGGTGTGCAAATAAACTATTTTATGATAACGTGCTATGGACTATAAACTATATTTTTCTAGCGCGCTATTTTATAGACTATATTATAACGTGTAGTCGCAATATTAGAATTACGTAACTCGCTTGAGCCGGCCGGGATAGCGCACGACACATCTAGCGCGCTCGACGCCTAGCGTCTACGATCTAGCACGTCGGCGTAGTTCGAATGTTATAAAGTTATAACTACGGCCTACGCTAGCCGCCTCGCTACATACCCAATGTAGCGAGACGCTACGTTATTAACGCATAGCGCCGAATAGGAATTTATATAGCGTACGCTATACGTTGAGTATGAATAGCGCGCTACGATATGGAGCTATGCGTTATATTAACCACCACTAGTCTCCATCATCAGACCTGTAGTGGTACTTATAAACCATATGTTTGCAAAGTTCTCATCAATATAAATGAATTAAGTTCAAACACAAGATAGCTACTGTAAACCGTTGAGGAGTTCCCTCGACTGTCTATGGTCTCCATCATCAGACCTGTAGCAAACAAACAAAACAAAAAAACAAACAAAAAAGAATTTTTCAAATCGGTTGGTAAATGACGGAGTTATGTTCGAATATACTCCTCCTTTTTTAAAAGTCGGTTATATTACGTAGTACATGATAACACAAATAATAACGCAACGCCCCCCCGCGCGCCCGTTTGAATTCGTCCCGCGCTTCTCCGTATTATATTAAAATCCATAAAACATATTTTACTAGGAGAAGCATTGAATGAAACCGGGGTTATAGAACTTGAGTGACCAAGTAGTTATGTGTATTATGTACCCTATACTAACGTCATACAGTCTAATTTACAATATTTATTTATATTAGAAACTTAAAAACGATCGAAATAAATTACGTCTTTTTGGTCTGGAAAAGAGCGCGCGGGTTCGACCATTCTCATCGAGCGCCGCTCGATATCTGACCAGTTTCTGTGCATATTTTTTCCATCTACTTTACTTAGTTTAGAGTCGAAAATCGCATGATACTGTTAACGATAAGTTGGCTCTGAGTGCCTCTGAGTTCCAGGTTATGATTTTAATTGATATTTTATTTAATTATTCAAAATATAGGCATGAAATAAAAAAAGGGTTGGGTTACTTTATTAAAATATTAGTCTAGCTATTTAATTAGTAAAAAATAATGTGGTGTTGTTGCTGATAATTTTGAGAATTTAAATTAATACCGTTTTTTTTTTCTATGCGAAGGTTTTTTTTTTTTTACAAAAACCAGATATTTTTTCATAATTCTACTGGGTTATTCGACTTCTACAGAGTTTTTGCCTACCTATATAATTTTTTTAATCTGAATTATTTGGTTCTTTCCCATTAAACTATGGGCTTAAAAATAGACCGTTTCTCTCAATTTTCGCGTTGGGCGCACCCTTAACATTTTGAATTTATATTTGATTAAACGTAATCATAATGAAATTTATAGAGAATACAAATTCCTTTAAAATAGATTTTAAAGGAATCATAAAATATATCACAATTTAATCATATCAAAATAAAACAGACATTCCAAATTTAAAGTAATTCAAAATATAATACATACTTAAAAACCAAACAGATCGTAGTTGACTTAGATGTCAACTACGATCTGTTGTTATTTTCTCTGTCTGTCTGTCTTTTGTCTGTCTGTTTATTACAGAGTATGTATAATCTGAGATTACCAATCAACACACCCCCTTAATCTCAGATATACATCATAACACCAGACAAGTATAGAAACTGAGCAAGAGTGAACTCCAGAATAATAAAAAAATCTCCTCCCCTAACAAAAATAATTGATTAACAAAACATTAAATCCGTTCCCCCTTTATAACAACCTCACACACACGCTTCCACTGCGCGAATCTCTTTTATTAACACCCCCTTACACTAGCACTACCTACACAAAAAAGTTTAGAATTAAAATACCTAAAAGTCTTAATAACGTCTATCACAAGACAATAACACCAATCACTTTAAAAACCTAGTCACTTAAGTTATTTCCTACCTACACACTAAAACTTGATCACGAAGCCGCAAATATTTAACGTTGGTTAGATTCTTCGTCCAATCCAAAACGCAAACAATAATAAAGAACAAAAAACACGTAAAATTCTGTCAGAGCGCATAGTGCAGCTTATGGTGAGACGAAAAATACTTCAGAAGACAAAAAACAAATCTAGAGCAATAAAAAATGAGATATCTGCCCTCTGCAAACTCATAAGTAAGTGTATCAAAAAGAATTACACAAACCACAGGTATAACACTATCGAAAAACACATAGCTCAAACGGGAGGCACAAAAAAAGCTTACAAAGTACTACGAACAAATAAAACCTGGATTGAAGGGCTGAAACAGGGTGAAAAAATCCACAACAATCGTAGATACATCATCACTGTAGCAACACACTTCTATAAAAATTAATACAGCACCAGAGAAACGACAAGCAAGGATATAAGAGATCAATATTTGAGTCCCAACGAAAGTAATCCACCTATCCCTCAGATTGAAATAAGCGAGGTAATAAAAGCAACAAAAGCACTAAAGCCAGAGAAAAGCCCAGGTTCTGACGGCATCACAAATGAGATGCTAAAAACTAGTTCAGCAACTCTCATTGTTCACCTGACAAAACTGTTTAACCTCATCATTAAAACTGGAGACACACCCATCCAATGGTCTGAATCTGACATTATCCTTATCTACAAAAAAGGCGACCCTAATGATATAGGAAACTACAGACCGATAAGCCTGCTACCTACCATCTACAAGCTCTTCTCCTCAATAAAAAATAAGAGAATATACTCTACACCCGAAGCACGCCAACCTGTCGAGCAAGCTGGATTTAGAAAAGGATACTCAACGATCGACCACATACACACAATTGAACTTCTCATTAAGAAATATCAATAAAATAATAGACCACACTACATCGCATACATCGATTACCAAAAAGCATTTGACTGCGTATCACATAAAAGCATATGGGATAGCCTAACAACACAAGGAGTAGAAAGAGAATACATTTGCGTAATCAAAAGTATTTACAATAACAGCAAGAGTAGAGTTAAACTAGAGACAGCTGGGCCTTGGTTTCCGATAAAAAGAGGAGTAAGACAAGGCGACCCTCTTTCACCATTGCTGTTTATAGCAACACTGGAATCAGTCATTAGTCAACTCAATTGGAAAAGTCGGGGTATTAAGATTAAGGATGACTACCTAAGCCACCTTAGGTTTACAGACGACTTGGTTCTCTTATCTGAAACAGGTCAGGAAATTCAATACTTGATATAATTGCTCAACGATGCCAGTAAACTAGTAGGTTTGGAAATTAACTTGTCCAGAACAATGCTGATGACTAACAGCAAAAAGAGAACTCTGTACGTCGGCAGCGAACATCTAAAATACACAGACAAATACGTAATCTGGGAAAACAAATTAGCTTACACCAAAGTAGTAACGATCAAGAAGTAGAGCGCACGGTGCAGCTAACATGGAACAAATATTGGGCACTGAAGGACATATTCAAAATCAGCATGCCGACCAAAATCAAAACTAAGGTTCTAAACTCGTGCCTCATACCGTGCCTAACGTATGCGTGCCAAACGTGGAAGTTCAACAAAAAAACAAAGAATAAAATAATTACATGCCAGCGAGGAATAGAACGCAGTATGTTGAATATTAGAAAGACGCAGAAATTAAGGCACAATAAAATTAGAAAAATAACCAAGGCAAATGATGGACTAACACACGCTCAATCATTAAAATGGAAGTGGGCTGGACATGTTGCGCGTCTACAAGACCAGAGATGGACGAAAAAGGTGACCACATGGGCGGGTCCACATGGCAAAAGAAAGAGAGGTAGACCTGTAGCGAAATGACATCAAAAAAACAGCTGGCCCGAACTGGATTCAAGTAGCCCAATCTAGAGAGGACTGACTATCTTTGGAGGAGGCCTTCACCTACAGAGGGGTTCGTACAGACTGAAGAATATAATAATAGAATAATAATATAGAATTAACTAAACATTAATGTAAAATCAAAAATAGCAATTAAATTTAGAAAACATAGCTTATTACTAACATAATTATTAAGATCTATTGTATATTAACTTAATCTAAACTAACTTTTACTTTTTTCGTTTTGTTTTTTGGAATCTGTAAGAAATAAAAGGCTTTTATTATTTATAGATTCTTCGTTAGTATATCAGCCAACTGTTTATCTGTTGGACAGTATTCAACTTTAAATAACCGTTCATCAAGCTTTTCTTTCAGAAAGTGGTATCGAACGTCAATATGTTTACTTCTCCTATTTAAAATTCCGTTCTTCATTAAAGCAATAGCAGACTGATTATCGACCATCAAAGTTGTTTGAGGTACAACATGTAACAATTCCTTCAAGAGATTTTGTATATATAATAATTCTTTACAGTAATTAGCAGCAGCAATATACTCGGCCTCAGTACTAGAGAGCGCAACGATAGGTTGTTTTCTAGATGCCTATGCAAACGGTCCTCCTCCAAAACAAATCAAGTACCCAGTGGTACTTCTCCGAGGATCTAAGTCTTCTGCAAAGTCCGCATCACAGAAGGCCACAAGATTACTATCTCCCTTAACATTCTCAATACCCAAACCAGATGTACCTTTTATGTATTTTAGAATAGACTTATCATTTTCATTGGGATTATTTTGGTGTCTACTACAATAGCCCACATGAAAAGCGATGTCAGGACGAGATTTATTAGCTACATACAGTAAAGAACCAACTGCCTCCCTATACTCTCAATTAACCTTTTGAACGCCGACGTATAAACGTCTCGCCGTACCCCAGACGCCAAGCCACTTTTTCTGTAAAATTACCTTCATAAAATATAGGGATGTTGAAAACTTAATCGATATACAACTGAGTTTTTATTTTCGTCTTCCATTTTCTAATAAACCGTACTCACAACGGGATATTTTATTTACTCAACAACTACATCCCAATATAGTAATAAAATAGTAATCTTTACACCGCATGTAACAGAGTCTTTATCAATGTAAAAGCAGATATTAGAAAATTAAAATAATAACAAATTACGATATGGTTACAACATTATTCAACATATTTTGCCTTGGTATAGTGACAATGGTGTGGCCAGCCAGTCTTTTTTTTGACATTCTCGCATCTGAATTAGGGATTTAGCAGTGTACACGTTGTTACAGCTTGGCAAAAAAGAGTATGGAAAAAATGAGGGCGCCACTTTCACTTAAATCTCATCATAATATGGAAAATCAGCAAGATAATTTAATCAAATCGTTAAAAATAAATGTGAAACACTAAGTTTTACTCAAAATCTAGTATTTGTCGGCCAATTATTGTCAACATCATAGGTTTCCATTTAGTAAAATATTTAGTTCCACCTGTCACCACGTCATACTCTTTTTTGCCAAGCTGTAAACGATTGTATTAAGTTTTTTTTTTATAAGGAGGCACTACCTTTTACTAGAGAAGTATTCTTACTAATATAATAGCCATATTTAAAAATGCGCGAATTTTTTAAATTTTATAATGAAAGTGTTAAATGGAAATCAGTATTTTAATAATTATTGTTTTTCTTAAAAATAATAAAAATATTAACAGTTACATACATCGAACATATAACCGGAATATAGCGGTAATGTTATTTGTTTTGTTTGGTCAACGTTTTTTTTTGTGCTCTGATTGTCCAACTGATGGACATTGATTGATGATCGGCAAATGGGATGTACATACACATCACTGGTTAGTGGAATTTCTATAAAGTCAGTGACAAATCACTGACCAGTTTTGGAAATTTATGGTTCACATTACTACTATATACGGTTATATGCTCGATGGTTACATAAAATAAAATATTAGAATTACGAATCAATCTTACACTATCACAGATCTTTGAAAAAAACTTTATATTATGCTAAGTACTACACTAGATAAATCAAATATTAATATTTAAAATCATAAATTATATATTAAAAGTAATAAGATGCGGTATTAACGTGAACCTGATATTGACTGGCCTGTTCGTTTAGTGCTTCGTCACCCTGACTGCTAAACTAGAAGGCTGTGGGTTCGATTCCCACCCAGTACAAATGTTTTTGTGATGAGCATGATCGTTTGTACTGTCTGGGTGTAATTGAACTAATTAAAAAGCTACTAATTAAAAAGCGATCCATTTAGGAGCATACGGATTACTGCAACTCAATATAGCGTAAGTAGACTAAGATACATAAGGAGTAAAAAATCGCTTTTACAGCAATCTTTCAACAGAAAAATGTTCACAAATAAGTATTAACTTCAATTAACCCACGATTTTATTGTAACGACTACTTATTAGGCAGTAAAAAATATTGACCACTAGCTTTTGCCCGTGTTTGCGCTTCTCTCACGTTAAAGTAGATTAAGAAATACATCAAAGCTGTTCTCTGTTCCTTGGTAACAGATAGAGTATTTCTATGACACTTATATCTTCGCTCTTCAAAAATAAACTTATCTTAATAATGACCTAATGGTCATGCAAACACAATTAAAAAATGCCTAATAAGTAAATAAATCCAACAACTAAGTGTATACAGTAATGTATTTATTATTCATTATAGAATATATAATATTTAGAGAAACATAAACCTTACTATTGCCACCTGATGGTAAGTGGTAGACGTCGCCCATATAAACATAAATTAGTTTACCTGGAACTAGCCCAGGCAATTCCCAAGGCGATCCGTCCGTCCGTGTTGCATGCGAGTGGCAAGGGACCGGTTGTCATGGCGTTCATTGAGGGAGGGCTATTTTCAGAAGAGTAGGGATAGAGACTGATGGTTATTATGATGAAACACTAATAATTAACTCTGGGTCACGCGAATTTCACTCATTATAATGAAACAATAATTTATTATGATTTTTACAAGCCTAACGTTTCGGATACCTACTTTACAGCAACCATGGGAGTCCTCCCGTGACCATGGTTGCTGTTAAGTATCCGAAACGTCGGGCTTGTAAAAATCTTAATAAACCGCGATGAAAAATCCGTAAAAATTGTTTCATTATAACTCTGGGTCAATTTACCTAATTAAACTAAGTGTATTTATTGTTTTTGTATCTTTCGTATTATTGGTTCGGCCATCGTAAATCATAGGATTTAAGGAATTTGTGAAAGCATGATTGTGTGCAGATATGTTTTGATCGTTGGGTTGTATAATTACAAACTTTGGAATTTTTATTGTAAATGTCTGGGGACGTTGCGTGTTGGTTGTTGTGCCGTATGAGTGTCATAAATGTATTGTTTTATAGTATGAACGAGCAGGGTGAGAGATCCAAATTTAAGTAATAGCTTGTTTTTAAAGATAATCAAATGTTCACTGTTGTTTCAGGTATCAACCGACACAATAAGGCGTCGTTAAAAAGCCTGTTTTTAATTGACATCGATGCCCAAGAAAGAGCTTAAAATTTAAAAGTTTTAATACCTGTGTTAGCTTAATAAATTAAATATAATATGATTACTGATTGTTTTACTTATAATGTTTACGTGAATTTCACTCTCCTTATAATGAAAAACCTTTTACGGTTCCGTAAAAGTTGTTATAATAATGTAATATAAAATTTGTTATAATATAAATTGTTTTATAACTAAATAAAGAGTTTTTACTTTTTTGTGTCTATCTAACAACCTACCCCACTTTACCCTACCCTATATTGTTTTAGGGTTTAGCAAGTCTATGAAATATAAAGCTTTGGCTCAAGCTTTCAAGTTGAGCCGTCGCATACACATCTTATCTTATATAATATTATTAATTAAATGGGCAGATATTAATTATACTTTTGTCATTTCTAGTGACATAAACATACCACATAATATGTAATAAACCTAATCGTTTGCCTAATATGTAATAAATTATACAGACACACAAAACTTCACCTACTGTATGTAGAGGTTGCAACAAGTAGGTATTGCATTAAAATTATTGAAATTATATAAAATAATACCTTATAACGATTAAATTTTATATAACTACACTAATATAATAGTGCCAAAAGATATTATTATAGCTCAATACACTAGAAAATATATATAGGACTACTTCATTAAGCGACAGACAATTTACTTAAAACTTAAAGATGACATCAACGTGTATCGCGCGATATATCTGTAAACCTAATAGCATAGTATTTTAAATTCATTCATACACTACAGCGCCTGTTGACCAATGCCCACGGCTCGACTATGTACCGCCGACCCCGTAATTGAGACGAAATAACAAAAATATAATGCACCCCCTCGCACACTTCGCTGTGTTCTACTTTTAATAGTACAAAGTCCAAAGTGAGGAACTCGGGCTGCTGTCGTGTGTACAAGGCTTCCTAACCGCTAAACGTTCATGGAGGATTTTGTGCACTAAATTCGTATCGCGTTAAATCGTTAAACAAGTGACAGTTACATACAAATGAATGAAATACTGACTACCAATAATAATGCAAGAAATATAAGTTCTCGTCTCAGAGTCTTGAAGTAAGCACGCATTTTTGCAAACTTATTAATTAATTAATATCTACCCTCTTTTCGTTATGGCGAAGTGTAATAATTGTAATAAAATTATAACCAAGAAATCTACTATTTCGGAGTGCAGTCGATGCCAAAAAGTAGTACATGCTACAACTATCTGCTCAGGATTGAGCACGAAACAACTAACACCTGTCAAAGCTGCAGAAAATCTGGAGTGGACCTGCAGTGAATGCAATCTCAACTCTTCCCGTAGAAGATCCCTAATGACGCTTGGTGACCATGAAGAGGAAGAAGATGATGAAGGAGCTACACCAGGTGACACTTTTGATGTGAAAAAAATATTACAAGAATTAAAAAAGGAAGTTAGAAGTATAGTGACTCAGGAGATCCGAGCTATTACTACTTCGCTAGTGTTCTGCAGTGAGAAGGTGGATGAATTTGCTAAATCAATGGAAGCCTTAACTAAAAAAAATAAGGATATGGAAAAAAAAATCTCCCATCTTGAAAATCAAAATAGACATATCACTCTCAAAACAGAAGCATTGGAGCAACGTAATACTGAACTAGAACAACAGCTGCTTGGGGATCAACTTGAAATATCTGGTGTTCCGGACGTAAGTGATGGAGACCTACCAAAAATTGTAGATAGCGTGATATTGAAACTTGGAGCGTCAAAAGAGGGTATTCTTGCAATTAAGAGGCTTCCATCTCGCAAAACAGGACCTAGGCAGATCCACATTCGAATAAGACAAGAGGCTACACGACAACGCATCATCTCCACTGCGCGAAACACCCCACTAATTGGCAAAGATGTGATACCAAATATAACAGGCTCTCTAGCCACCGAGAAGATTTATGTAAGAGAAGCCTTAACCCCTTTTCTTAAGAATTTGCTATGGCAGGCTGAACAGGAATTAAAGAGTTCTTACAAGACGTGTATATGGATCAGAGAGGGAAAATTATTAGTGCGTAAGAACGAAAACACTAAAGTGTTCAAGATTCGATAACAGAGTGACATTCAAAGCCTCCAGTCGAACACCAAATAATACCTGGCTCCAAACAACTATATTTAATCTTTAGTACGTACCTAACTTATATATTATATATCTCTACTTTTCAAATTAATATGAATACTATACAAGAAAATAATATTATAAAATTATTTAACTGCACAGACTATTCAAGCTATAAAAGGATAACTTCTAATAACGCTCACAATCTAACCTTTGTGCATGTAAACATAAGATCTTTAGTCAAAAACTTCTCTAAAACTGAACAAATTCTTAGTGCATCTAATTCATCTATTGATTTTATCATAATCACTAAGGTTAGCATTTCCGAAAACATCAAGTCACTGTATAATATTCCAGGCTATTCAATGTACTCAGAACTAAGACAGAGTCGAAAAGGTTTATCGTTTACATCAAAAATAAATATTATAGCGCATGGTGTACACACGGCTGGCAACACCATTCGCCGCGTCGGGAGATTACGCCGACCGCCGGCACGATATCGGGAATGACCGAGACTTTGCGCCCGACATTAACGGCCGCATTTTATAATAGTCAGTACTTGAGTAGTCCGCGGAGAGTTAATACGATTGCGTCGTTCCGGCTACCGTCATAACGGACCCAGTATTCTTAGATTAATTATATTAATAGTGAAGTCTGTACTGTATTAAATTCTTGTAAGCCATTCTAAATTCAATATAGTTTATGTGCGCAAAAAGAATTCTTTGAGTTTCCGAACCCCACAAACTATAACTGGCGCCCAAAGTGAGCCAGTACCTATATCTGGCGTCCCAACGTTCGGCAGAAACTCGGATTCTTCTTTGTATATCATACAAAACAAAACAAAAATAAGTGTTAAATAAAGCAGAACAGACATTAAAAATTCGGATTCAGTGGATCAAGTGCGTTAATAGTATGTATTGCATTCATACGCGCGTCGGTGCATGTCGCGACCTGCACGAAAACGAACTTGAACATTCGACTACAAAGTGCTTACATTACGTTTACCTAGCTTCGTTATTTTCGAACTAGTGAATAAAGTTTAGTGTTTTTGGTTTATTAGTTTAATACCTAGCTTCGTTGTTTCGAACTAGTGAATAATAAAAGTGTTAACTTTATCAAATACTTACCTAGCTTCGTTATTTCGAACTAGTGCATATACTTTAGTGTTTTAGTTTATAAGTTTAATACGTAGGACCTAGCTTCGTTATTTCGAACTAGTGAATAATAAGTGTTAATTTCATTAAATACCTAGCTTCGTTATTTCGAACTATTGCATATTAGAGGTACTTTAGTGTTTTCATACGATATGGTGCTTACGCGAGCCAGCCAACAACAAAATATGCAGGCCGCCGGAGATGAACGAGTGTCCCCGCTGGTGTTGACTGAACAAGATGAGTCCACCCGCGCCGGGGCATCAGACCCATCACTTCCTCCGCTACACGGGCGTGAGTCGCCTGTTTCAATAACGTCGCAGTACGGGCGTGCTCCGCCTGTCTCCACGACGCAGTCGTCGTCATCTTCGTCAATAGTGATGTCAGACGAGCAGTTCAGGTATTTGTTGGATACTCTACGGGTACAACAGTCGGTGCAGTCCGCTCCGTGCCCTTCCAATACTGTGAGTACGAACTTATCTAACTGTACGGCGAGATTTAGTGGAAATGGTGATGTAATGACGTTCATAGATACCATACAAGTTTGTAAAGATTGTGTCAATGTCCACGACGATATAGCTTTAAGGGGCTTACCTATGTTACTCACGGACTTTGCAGCGACATGGTGGCATGGCGTAAAGCATTCTGTAAATACTTGGGAAGAAGCTATGCAGTTATTACAACAGACTTTTGGACCGCGCCTTGCGGCTCATAAAATATATAGAGAAATATTCAGTAGAGAGCAGGGTGATGAGAGAACAGATATATTTGTATGCCGATTTAGATCTTTAATTGCACAACTTCCATCTGGAACACTATCAGAAAATCCGGTTCAACTGGATATGGCATATGGCCTTCTACATAGACGCATTCGTGAAAGGGTAACTAGAAGCTCCTTCACTTCATTCGCCCAGTTACTCCATCATGCTCGACTGGTGGAGGATGTCCTTGAGGAGGAACACAAACCGGTGTCACCCAAGAAGAATAATGCGTTGTCTATACCAAGTGGCCCAAAGGTTTGTGATGAGTCCTTGTCTTTAGCACCTCCGTCGGTGACATCCACGGACAGGTTGGCGTCGTATAGGCCGAGGCTAAGATGTTCATATTGTAAAATATATGGCCATAGTAAAGATGATTGTCGGAGACTTACTTCAAAGAAGCCTACTATCACTGAAGCAATTAAGAGAGAATCAGTTACTGTGCAACCTGATTTGCACCCCTCTCTTATTTGTTATGGATGCGGTGCACCAGGTGTTATCCGCTCAAACTGCGAGGCCTGTAAGGAACGACGTGCGGCGCGGCCCGCAACGGCGTCCCAGGCATCATTAGCGTCAGTAACCGCTGTCGATGTGTGTGCATTTACACCACGTGTGAGACCGATTTTTAAAATCGAAGTGTTGGGTGTTAAGTGTACCGCGTTATTAGATACAGGTGCTAAACAATCTGTGGCTAGTGAAAATTTAACAAAGCATTTACGTAATAATGGTCAAGTATTTAAAAGTGTAGAGACTGAATTAAGATTTGCTGATGGTGCTAAGCGTGTACAAATTGTAGAAACAGCTGTGCTTGATGTAATTGTGCGGGGAGTGGTGGTGCCAACCTTGTTCAAGGTTTTGCCCGGTGCAACAGAATCATTGTTAGGTATTAATTTTATACAAGACGCTGGCATGATACTTGACTTTTATAGAAATCGTTATACGTTACGCAATTCGGGTTATTATAATCTTGAGTATGAATATGAAAATCATATTACGGTTAGTTCCACGGTGGGTCTCAACGAGTGCGAGGGGGTTCTCCTCTCATCGAGTGATAAAGCTAAATTAACAGAATTCCTACAAAATAATGATGATATTTTTGGTGCAGGGGGAGAACCCATTCCATTTGCAGTTCACAGAATAGACACAGGGGACACCGCTCCCATCTCATCGCCACCATATCGGGTGACGCCTGCCAAAAAGGAGATAATACGAGCAGAGATAGATAAAATGTTAGAAGAGGAAATTATAGAAGAAGCTGAGTCTGAGTGGACGTTTCCCATTGTATTAGTTCCTAAAAAGAACGGCGAGACACGATTCTGCGTTGATTACAGAAAACTAAATGCGGTGACGCGGACAGATAAGTATCCATTGCCGTTAATTGACGAAATCATTTCTTGCACTAAAAGCGGCTGTGTGATGTCAACAATTGATTTAAAATCTGGCTACTGGAATGTCAGTGTTGCTCCAGAGGATAGACACAAAACTGCCTTCGTATCACCATTCGGAATCTTTCAATTTCGTCGAATGCCGTTCGGACTCAAGAATTCGCCGTCAACGTTCCAGTGATTAATGGACCGTTTTCGATCCGGCCTCAAGGACATTTCTGTAATAATATATTTAGATGACATTTTAGTGATTTCTGATAATTTTGAAAAACATTTGAATGATTTAAATCAAGTGTTCGAACGCTTGCGTCAATTTAAGCTGAGAGCTAATCGAAAAAAATGTGTCTTCGCTCGAGAAAGGGTAACCTATTTGGGACATGTAATAACGACACAGGGCATTGAACGCGATCCCACAAAGGTATTGGCAGTGTTGGACATGGAGGCTCCTAAAAACGTAAAAGAGTTAAAAGCTTTCTACAAACTTGCTCCTGGTTTTGTGAGTTTATTTCAGAGTTTTCAGAAGTCGCAAGAGCCCTGGCGGATCTCACTAAGAAGAATAGGCCCTGGAGATGGGAAGAGGAACAATCTCAAGCATTTGTAGAGCTAAAACGAAGACTTACTACTAGTCCAATATTAAGACAGCCAGATTTTGATGAACCTTTTGTGCTGCGTACTGATGCTAGTGCATACGCATTAGGGGCTGTACTTATGCAAGGGCCTGACCCAAAATCGGAAAGACCTATAGAATACGCTAGTAGATTGTTAACCTCAGCGGAGCGCAATTATTCAACCACTGAGAGAGAGGCTCTGGCTGTTGTGTGGGCCCTTGAACGTCGCGGTTATTTGGAAGGAGCTCGTATACAGATTGCAACTGATCATCAACCATTGAAGTGGTTGCTAATGTTAAAAACACCAAGTGGCCGTTTGGCCCGCTGGGCTCTGAAAATTCAAAGTTTTAATATAGAAATACAGTATACACTGGGCAAAGCTAATGTGGTAGCAGACACACTTAGCCGTCCCGTTAGCCGACCATTAGGGGATGAGAGCTCCACATGTAATATTTGTCCAATCTCAATCGACTTACCTCACCGAAGCTGCGATGAAATACGTGCAGCTCAATTGGAAGATGCTGAAATAAAGAAGATAATTACCGACTTGGAAAGTGATGATGATGTTGTTCGGTGGACAGATCGTGGTTATTATTTAACTCAAGGAGTACTATTTCGTTTCGATCCGGTTGGCGAGTCAGAAGAACCCCAGCTGGTAGTTCCAGAATCCCTGCGTGACGAAATTATGAAGGAACTCCATGATGCACCCACAGCTGGACATTTAGGTCTGGAACGCACCTTGAAGAAGATCAAAGAGAGATATTATTTTCCTAACATCCGTCATTATGTCGCAAAGTATATTAAAAAATGTGACCCTTGTCAGAAATATAAGCCGACTAACCTTAAGCCAGCAGGTCTGCTGCAAACCCCAGTTCCACAACAAAGATTCGAAGTCATAGCTATGGATTTGTTTGGTCCTTTACCTGAAGGCGATCAGGGCGAGAAGTGGATATTCTTAATAGAAGATACTGCCAGTCGTTGGACTGAATTATATCCCCTTACAGAAGCCACTTCAGAAAACTGTGCGAAAATATTAGTCGAAGAAATTTTATGCGTTATGGATTTCCCCGTCGCGTGATATCCGACAACGGGGTACAATTTGTTTCGGCAGTAATGCAGAAGGTTATGCATGTCATGGGCATTAAGCAAAATTTAACTCCGATTTATCTGAGTGTAATCCCGTAGAGCGGAAGAACCGTGAGTTAAAACAAATGTTGGCTATATTAATTGACCCGGAGCACCGTAGGTGGCCGGAGGTATTGCCGGCTGTGCGCTTCGCATTAAATACATCACCGAATCAAGGGACCGGGCATTCTGCCGCCTTTCTTACGTTTGCACGAGAATTTCGGTCACCAGTAGATATAACAAATGACCTGCGTCAGGTAGTGGAACAAGATAATTATGTGCCACAAATTACCCCGTATTTACGAACCTTTGTACGGCGCCTGTAGGTAGTGAAATGGAGAGTAGAACATCAGCAAGACCTCCGAAAGAATACTACTGACCAAAGTCGCCGACTTGGGCCTAGGTATATGAAGGATGATCTTGTACTCGTTGAGGGGCATCGTCCTAGCCAAGCGACTAAAGGTTTTTCTAGTAAATTCGCTCCACGCCGCGAAGGTCCGTATAGGATTAGCAAAATTATATCACCAACGACGTATGATGTCGTCGATAGGGACAATAAGCGTCGCGGCAAGTATCATGTCAGTCTTCTGTCCCCATATACAGGCCTTACAGAACCCATTGTACATGATAGAAGAAGGGGTAGGCCACGTAACATTGTTAGTCTGCCTTTGTGACCTCTGCAGACTTGGAGGGGGAGGATATAGCGCATGGTGTACACACGGCTGGCAACACCATTCGACGCGTCGGGAGATTACGCCGACCGCCGGCACGATATCGGGAATGACCGAGACTTTGCGCCCGACATTAACGGCCGCATTTTATAATAGTCAGTAATTACTTGAGTAGTCCGCGGAGAGTTAATACGATTGCGTCGTTCCGGCGACCGTCATAACGGACCCAGTATTCTTAGATTAATTATATTAATAGTGAAGTCTGTACTGTATTAAATTCTTGTAAGCCATTCTAAATTCAATATAGTTTTTGTGCGCAAAAAGAATTCTTTGAGTTTCCGAACCCCACAAACTATAACTGGCGCCCAAAGTGAGCCAGTACCTATAATATAAGTTTATACAACATAAAACCACTACACTTCACTGTGAATGTTTATTAGGCACAATTACTTCCACTACCTACTCTGTGGTCTTGTGTGCAGTCTACAGGCCGCCAAGTAATAACAAATATCACTTTCTAAAAGAAATAGAAAAACTCTTAAAACGATTTGAACGCGAGGACTTGGTGTTTCTTGGAGATGTTAACATTAACCTAAAGATAAATAACCCTGTTAAAAAATCATACTTGGACATGATGAGCGGTTCTGGTCTTTCATGCGGTATCACAGACTATACTAGAATAGAAATGTTAAACGGCAAAATAGTTAAAAGTTGTATAGATCACATCTTTATCCGATCCCGCATGAGAGACGTTTACACCGCCACACTCTGTACGGTACTGGCCACGTACTGGCAGACCATAGACTAACTGCAGCTACAATCGTTAATAATACGTGTATACAGCATGCTCCCAATTATGTGACCCGATTAAATAATAAAAAAATCTACGATCTCCTTGAAAATATCGATTGAAATTCTACCAAAGCTATGGATTGTCCTGATAGTATTTACCAATTTATTAATAAAAGTTTTAACGAATGCTATAATGAATCTAAATATTCACAAAAAGTTACTAACACGAAGCGTAGTTCACATAAATGGGTGGATAAAACTTTAACAAACTTAATTAGAAAAAAAGATAAACTATATTCAGCTTGGTTAAAGGATACCAGTAACAAACAGCTTAGAATTAAATATAATAAATTAAGAAATAAAACTAATAAAGCTATACTTAAAAATAAAAATAAATATTATAAATCACAAATCTTAAAATATAAAAACGACACTAGAAAACTATGGCACATTATAAATAACATTACAGGCAAGACAATGATATCAATAGAGGAATTGATAACGAAAGCGTTTAATAAAGAAAGGGATCACAAAAATACTGCCGATAAATTTGCAGAACAGTTCCAACATAACGTCACATCTATTATACCTAATTGTACACAAAAAACACTGATAGAATTAGAGTATACTCAAACATTAGATAAATCAATGTATCTGGCAAAGGCTTCAAATAAAAATATAGTTAAAATTATAAAGTGTATGAATCCTTGTAAGGCTCCAGGAATAGATGGCATCAGAGCTATAGACATAATAAAAATGTCAGATAGAATTATAGATGCTATAACACGACTCATCAACATGAGCATAAGCACCGGCCGATACCCCAAACAACTTAAAACTGGTATAGCTAGACGATACATAAAGGTGGTAATATTCAAGACTATGGGAAATAACGACCAATTAAGATTCTTCCAGTCTTAGATAAAATTATAGAAAAATTTATTTGCGATATCTTCTAATCAATTTGGTTTCCAGCCTAAAAAAAGTACAACCCTATTGCTGTCTCGTTTTACGGACGATGTCAATCACCACCTGTACGCCAAGAAACATGTAATTTTAGTGTTTATTGACTACAGCAAAGCGTTCGACACATTGCGCCATGATCTACTAATTGAAAGACTAGAGAATAAAGGAATACGAGGTAAACTGTTGAAGTGGTGCCAAGATTACCTCAAAAACCGAAGCTATAAAGTCAAAATTGGTCATTCGTTTAGTGACAGTGTTAATATAACGGAAGGAACAGCTCAAGGCTCAGTGCTTGGTCCACTGCACTACCTAACCTATGTTGACGATATTAAAAATGTAATTAAGTACTGCACTATGCCAATAGCACACAGGATAACAAAAAATGTTATAACCCTGAGAATAAACAAAGAAACAAACCAGAGATGGAATGACACGAAGAGCTGTAGACAGTCGAAATTCTTCATCTCGACGCTTGACAGCAAGAAGACCAAAGAGTTGCTCAAACTCAATAGGGGCAACATTAGAACAGTTGTGGGAATATTGACGGGACACTGCCCACTCAACAGACACCTGTCAATAATGAAGCTAGCAGAGGACCCTCTGTGTCCTAAGTGCAAAGAGAAAGAAGAGACCAGTCTGCACTTCATAACGGAATGCCCAGTATATGCATACGCAAGATGGGAGCTGTTTGGAGCGGACGAGCTGAAGAAGGAAGATTTGGCATATCTAACCATAAGGCAGCTAAGTAGTTTTTGTAGATCAACACGTAGGTTTGAGGGGGTGACACCAGAGGGGCAAATGATAACCCGTCCCCGCATCTAATCCCAGAGGCGAGCCCGGGGAATTGGGTGAAATGGTCCCGTTAATGAGGACTGATCACCCGTCTGGCCTTGCTGGCGTCCCCAACCCTTAAATAATAATAATAAGTACTGCACTGTTTACCAATTTGCAGATGATACATGTCTTGTAGCAGCTGATAAGGATCGGTTGCTGTAAGAAATATACAAACTGATTTTACTGCAATATGCAAATGGACACATGACTCAGGACTGGTACTTAATGCTGACAAAACAAAAGTCATCCATGTCAAATCTAGCCATAAATATCATAATGATGGGGAACCTTTTAAGGTGATAGCTCACAGTCACGAATGCATGCACAACCCTAATACGCAATGTACAAGTGGTTGCTTAAAGATCAAGCAAGTGAACGAACATACTTACCTTGGACTGGTCATAGACAATAGATTCAATTGGGCCAATCATATCAACCGAATTTGCAATAAACTCAGAACCATAATGGCTAAATTCTATATTATAAAATGTAAAATCCCCTTAAATACACTACTGATTATGTACAAAGCATTGGTAGAAAGCATCCTATCCTATGGTCTTAGTAGCTATGGCCGTACCTATAAAACATATCTTAACCAAATATATAATATACAACTCAGATTATTAAAATTATTAGTTCCCCCTAAAATAAAGAGTAAATTTATAGATGATCCAAAGGGTCTGTTCAAATACTGTGGGATTATACCTATTCATAAAAAAGTTGAATACAACCTGCTTCTGAAACATTATTTCTTTTTGCGCACAAAACTATATTGAATTTAGAATGGCTTACAAGAACTTAATACAGTACAGACTTCACTATTAATATAATTAATCTAAGAATACTGGGTCCGTTACGACGGTCGCCGGAACGACGCAATCGTATTAACTCTCCGCGGACTACTCAAGTACTGACTATTGTAAAATGCGGCCGTTTATATCGGACGCAAAGTCTCGGTCATTCCCGATATCGTGCCGGCGGTCGGCGTAATCTCCCGACGCGGCGAATGGTGTTGCCAGCCGTGTGTACACCATGCGCTATAGTGTACAGATTATACAAATGTATATGTAGGGATTGGTATATATGTATGTATTTATAAAAATATGCATGTAAAAATAATTAAAAAAATCGATGCAAAAAAAAAAATGTATAAAGAAATGCATCAGAGAGCATCCTTTGTTAAAGAATAGGTACGCACACACGCGCGGCGACAATAAGCCAACTGGACTAACTGCTTTTTTTACATAGACGTGCAATACAGCTATCGTCCGTCAATATGAATTTGTAGCCGCGTTTGTGTGTATCCTTTGCATTCATTATTGTCAGAAGCGTGTTTAGTTAAGTCCTAGTAAACTTGTACTTAGTTTAATTATGAGAACTCAAGTGTCTGGACAAACCTGAAACAGGTTTTAAGATACTTACATTAAAATTGTAACTGTGTGTATGGTTAAACAAAAATAAATAAATATAAACCCTGCGTGATGTCGCCACTGTCTCTTTGTATGTGAACTTGACCGCAAATAACTGCATTATAATATAAAGTGAAGTTTGCTGAAGGAAGTAGTAAAATATTTAAAGGTATTTTGGAACGTAGTTCCTTATCGCGCGTTGCGAAAGGAGGCTAGACGGAAAAAATTAAGACGAAAAGTTGGTACGACACTTTTTTGCCATAGTGTGTGTGTGTATAAAAGTTTGAATCCTTATCGAATAACATCATGTCGCATATAGCGTGATGCAATTACTAAACAACGCCATCTATTGGTAAATTCACGGAAACGTTCAATAATTACATAAAAATGTACCACGCCATCTATTGGTCGTTTTATGTAAACTTTCAATAATTATACATATGTACCACGCCATCTATTGGCAGATTTACATAAATGCTTTAAGAATTATACAATTTAAACATGTTTGAAAAATTAGATATGTAAGTAGTTTTTATTACAATTCCTTCACTCATTAATCGAAAGGAACTTCGTTCCATTCGGGTGTCTTTTTTATGGTTTTCAGTAGTTAGTATATAAATGACTAACGTAGTTGCCAGCCATTTTAATCTTCTTCATTCACTTCACGCCTTAGTCCGGCACTTTCCCTTTTTTTTGATGACGCAGGTTAATACAAGGTTGATAAAAGCGAGAGGCATTAAATTAATCCACATATACTACACATGCTTACGGTTAATCTGAAACTATTAAAAATAGTTTATGAGAGAAATAAAAAAATAGTTTTTTAAAGAACTTAAATACGTTACGTACTTAAGTAATTACAGTGTTTACGTTTTACTTTGACTATTTCAAAGTAAAACGTAAACACTGTACATGTTCACTGACCTTCGAATCTAAAAGTTAACGTCGCACAGCACGTCGCGTCGGCGCAGCACAGGGTGCGTCTCACCGGGTCGAATAAAGCGGAGCGGCTTTAAAACTTTAAAAATATCCTGTGACTAAACTATTGATTCTATTGGTCTAAGTTTCGGTGTGTAGCCTGAAAATGGTACATAGTATGTGTGGTTTAATTTAATGTCTCTCGCTTTTATCAACCTTGTCTATGGGGATAAGGAAAACATAAAAAATCATTGTCGTACTTGTGATTCTTCAGATTCCTTTTTTTTATTATTTAAATCACTTATATACTTAAGTTACTAATACAAGCGTTCGTACATATATTATCTCCAGCTAACTTTAGAACTTTAAATTTAAAAATAGATTTTTCTAAACACCAAGTTAGAAAACTAACGATATATTAAACAATACAATTAAAACTTATAATATAAATTTTACTTTAAGTAAACATAACAATAATAAATAGTCTTTTGAAGTCGTCGAAACATTAACGTAGTACCTATAGCAGTTTATCGCTCCCGACGAGCTCGTTTTGCTCGCGCGGTAGGCGCAGGTGGGTTGCTGTCTTCCTCGTCTCGCCTCTTTGTGGTCACATGCGGCCGCTGCAATTGGCTCTGAGCTGTGAGTTGCAATTGCAAAGCATGCGTGTTGAGTCTCTCGGCCAACAACAACGGCTTAAGGGCTGCCATTTTGTGGCTGTATAGAGTAACTCGGGGCCTGCTATTGACAGCCGCTGTGAGTTGTTCTCTCACAGACATTTCTATGTTTTCCGAATTATTATTCCAGTTCTCGTTTTCTTCGCTTTTATTCTCAGTTTTGTGGCCATTGTCATCTTTGTGTTGCCCATTCTGATCATCACCATTGGGGCTACAAATAATATTTACTTGTGCCCGAACTTCTGCATCAAACTTAGATATAGTACTCACGAGAGGTTTTGCCCATCCAATGTGTAGTATAGGCGTTTGACTTCCCTCTTCCCATTTGCATATACCATCGTAGAAGCTAAAAACAAATTACTTTTAACAAGAATTTAACTTGCAGTACTTTCGGAGACTTTGTCGTCATCAACATCTTCATTATTAACCATTTCAGTCCACTACTGGACACAGGCCACTTTCAATAAACACCAAGACGGCGTTTCAGCATTTTCATAGTAGTGTTAATAGCTACTCTATTAATTAAGCAAAGAGCTATTCATCTAATATTTTTTCTTTTTGTTTGCATGTTTATAGTTTATACTCCTCCGAAACGGCTTGACCGATTTTGATGAAATTTTATATGTTTATTCAGTAGGCATGAGGATAGGTTTATAACAATTTTTTTTTGTTAAGGATAGTTCACCACAAAATATGTTTTTTTTCATTTTTTGGACAAAGTTAATGCAGGCAAAGCTGCGGGCAACAGCTAGTATGTCTACATATAAAAGTGCAAAATCTTTACCGCAATAGTGATGCAAAGCATTCTGGGTCTTTTAAGATAGATCTTGCGGAATGACCTGAACTCTCTGCTTTCATTAGTTGAGGTATAAGTTCGTTTGCGATCTCCGAAAACTCCTTATAAATTTCTTCATCGTCGCGCGAGTAGTTGTAACTGAAATAAGTATAAGTTTCATACTCAGATGAAGTAAAAAAAGGTAGATGACGCACGGCCTTTGCTAATACTGAAGCCACAAAACTAAGCTCCTTCATGTAAATACACGCGCTCACGCACACAGATACACCAAAACTAAGCTCATTTTTGTTAGTATCTTACGAGTCGTCGTGCAGTAAGTTTGCCAAAAAAATACCGTCCTGTGTAATTAAATGGAGTAAAAACAATACAAAAGTGACCAAAGAGTCTAAAGAAATATCGTTTCACACATAAATAAACACAAGACTATATTCTTTTAAGATATTTTAACACTATTTTGAGGTTAATCAACATAAATAATATTATTGCCGCGAAATGACGTATCGGAAGAGTGTTGCCAGAAGTTAGTATTTCTAATAGCCCAATAGTGGGTAAGTCAATTGCAGGCAAAGCCATAGCAAAATAATTAAGTACAGAGGTGACATAATTATTATTTTATTATTTGATCGCTATATGACTGAATCGAAATGACCTCGTATAACCTATGTTGTATTATTTTTGGGACTCACATACCCACAGCAGGACTATGTATTTAATTATTTATAAATTCAAAGATTTACCATTTAATAAATTTAAAAAAATGTAACAGTGTGGCTTGCAGAGAAATGTTTTTATAATTTAAATGTTTTTTTAATGGAAAACGACATATTATGTATTTAATTTAAATTGTGTATTGATAAAATGTGACTTTCTAATTACTATTATAATCAATTATTTTGAAACTGTTATTCTCTGACAATGATTTTAAGGACATGTTGTATTTATCAAGTTTATTTAATTGTAACAATTTTTTCCTGTTAATTTATATTAATTGTTTATTTATGTAAAGTTTTATTTTCACACACCATGTTATGGTAGAATGTATAGAACTTGTTTTTTTTTTAATATCACCTATGTATTTACTACATTCATGGGAATAAATAAATAAATAAAACAATTGTGTCAATAAGATATCTATTGAGACAGTTTATAAAGTGATCCTACACGCCTCCTACATATTCGTTATATTATTGTATTTTATAAAAATATTCACTGTCGCATTCACTTATTACCTACTTTTATTAATATACAATTTTAAGGGATATTTTAAAAAATGGCAACCCTTCATTCACTCACACATACTTAAAAAAGTGGCTTCACTTTCTTGTTCCAAGTGCGCTATCTACCTTTTTTTACTTCATCTGAGGTTTCATATTATACTTATGCTACTCAATGTTGTAAATGTAAAATTTTTGGATCACACGAAAACGGTGTAATGAATTTAAATTAATTTTGGCATTGCTACATAGAACCCCCGGTAACGCCAGTAAACCGATTTTGTTAATTTTTGATATATCAAAGAGGTAGCTTGAAGTTGGTTATGGATTACTTTTCTCTTGTACATTGGTGGTGTACTTTGTATAAAACTTCTTATTGCGTGGTACGACTATTAAATATAATTTACAATAAATAATTCAAACCTGCATGCTTCTATTTTTCTAAGTATGTTATTTTCCTTACATAGGCTGCACTAAAAGTATCGGGAATGGAATATTTCCACTGTTCCTGTCATACTAAAATCTTTTTAATTGAAAACTCCTTGGTTTTAAAAATCGAATACCATTTATTTATTTAAAAAAAGATTCTCGGTCTTGTCAAACTTGTTTAGTCGTTGAGAAAATGGAATTGACTCGAGAAAATTCTAGAGCGATGGTTTATTATGACTTTCGAAGTGGTTTAACACAAAAACAGTGAGTTGACCAGATAATTTCTGCATTTGCTGGTTTGCTGAATTTCAACGTGGACGTGTCAAGCTCAGTGATGATCCCCGTCAAGGTCGTCTAAAAACTGCAATCACCCAAGAAAACGTTGATGCTGTGCGTAAGCTGATTGAGGAAGTTCGACATGTGACATACCGGGAAATTCAGGCAACTTTAGACATTGGCATGAGTCAAATACAAATAATCTTGCATGAACAATCAGGTGTAAAAAAGTTATTTTCCCGATGGATACCGCATTTGCTCTGTGAAGAGCAAAAAGCGGCTCGCGTTACTTGGTGCGTCAGAACTCTCGAAAGATTCCACGCAGGATCCTCAAATGCTGTATACAACATCGTATTAGGTGACGAATCCTGGATATACGCGTACGAACCCGAAACAAAAAACCAGTCACGAGTTTGGGTGTTCGAAAACGAGTTCAAGCCAACAAAAATTGTTCGTTTACGGAGTGTTGCAAAAAAAATGGTGGCCACGTTTGTCTCCAAAACCGGCCATGTTGCGACTATTCCTCTTGAGGGACAAAGAATGGTTAATGCAGAATGGTATGCTAGCATTTGTTTGCCACAGGTCGTTTCTGAACTCCGTAAAGAGAACTGCAACCGCCGCATCATCCTCCATCACGACAATGCGAGTTCTCACAGCGCGCACAGAACAAAGGGTTTTTAGAGCAAGAAAACATAGAATTATTAGACCATCCGCCGTACAGCCCCGACCTAAGCCCTAATGATTTCTATACTTTCACTAAAATAAAGAATAAATTGCGTGGTCAGAGATTTTCATCGCCTGAAGAAGCTGTCAAAACGGCCATTTTAGAGACCCCAACTTCCGAATGGAATGGTTGCTTCAATGATTGATTCCATCGTATGGAAAAATGTGTCAAATTTCGCGGAGAATACTTCGAAAAGCAATAAATACATTTTTAAATAGTAATGTTGTCACTTCCTTGATTCCCGAAATTTTCAGTGCCACCCTCGTACTAGATTTGATCTACTGATCTCCTTATATTGATGTTCCCAGTACCGAATTATAAAACATGTCCAAGATGCACGTAATTAATAATTATCAACTACCTCCAGCCCTTCATTTACAATTGCAATTGATGGGTCCGAAGAGCTGGAGACATTTGACATAACCTTTGTCTTGGACATGTATGTTTTGAGTATTATTAATACAATCTATAAAAAAAATTGTTGCAACAACATCATAGAAGGCTAGCATGATTTGTATGACCCAACATTTTGATCCAATAGTATTATTAGTAACTAATAATTTACTAAAGATACACTGCATAGACGGCTATCAAATTAAATAATACTATGCTTGCATATGTTTCACACATATCCAAATATGGCCTCTGTTCAAAAAGTAAATCCCTTTTATCAAAACAGACACTTACTGTCGGATCACATCACCAGCACATGCCCAAGCTTGAAATGCTTCTTTGTACATTTTATTTTTGTGAAAATATCCGCCTTGAAATGTATACGGGTACACATGCCTGTCTTCATAATGAGACCTTGATGACCTTATTGCCTGGATGTATAAAGCTGCAGAATCAGGTCTGACTGGAACATTAGATTCTATGCCATCAACTTCTTCAGATAGTGAGTAGTTATCAGAGGCTTCTGAACCATTTGACCTCTTCATGTAATCAACTAAATCACCAAGGTTTCCCAGTGCCATTGGGTAAGCATCTAAGTGTCCTATAATGAATAATAATTGTGCATATATAATAAATTGCTAATTAGATGCCAGAGTCAGGCACTATAAGTTGCTTAACTAATGTGTGGCACGATGATGACACAGCCCTCAGCTTCAGAGACACATAAGAAAATAGTGTAAAAAATATTTCTACTCCTTTTTAATTCGCTTTTGAAATAATTTGTAATCACTAAGGTAGGGCCTAATGTGGTACTAAAATGATAGATGTTTTTGCCACGGACTATGATATACTTTTTTGGCTTTTGAATACAGTAATAGCTAGTCCTCTAGAATATTGTTTATCTATACCAGGTACATACCTCAGAAATGTCTTTTTTCAAAAAACTTACAACAGTACTTATAAACTCACTTGTATACACACTACACATGTACCTTTAAATGCAGGTCCTTTAATGGCTTTAGTACTTAGACCTCTTTTAAATTACACCATGACATCAACTCACCATCCTCCATTCATTTCACCATCATCATCATAAGTATATGGCAAATGTTGATACATTTGCCATATACAGCAAGGTTTTATTTATTTGTACAAATTTCTAGTTCTACTTAGCATTTAAACAGTGCTTTTATTTTTTATATGACAGTAAAAGGTTTTTCAAATTTAAGCTAAGTAATTGAAAAAAAGTTTATGATAATGATAAATTGTATCTCAAAATTTCTATCCACTTCCATACCCATTGGGACTATTGACCTTGTAAAATATGATATTGAACATAGAATGTATATACAATACTTGTAACTTTCAGCTTGTCATTAACTATATAAATGTTTAACCTTTTCTCACCTTTATCATATAATAGCCATAGCAATTTATGTTGCATTTGTGCCACCTCATGTACATCAATAGTAGGTGTTAAATTTGGATTTATTGAAGATACTAAAGCGGCTAATTCCATCACCCTCGTACACACTACGGGTTTGCCAGCAACATACAGCCAAGACCTAGCTAGCACACCATCACCAACTGATCTGCCTCTTTTATCCTCATTTCCTTTGCCATGCCATGTTACCTTTTAATTAAATGTCATTTATTATAGCTAAAATAATATAGACAAGAGTTTATAAAAAATTTGACCGTATAATTTTCCACAACATACATTCAACTTGCGAACATGTCAGTATAACGATGCTGTTATTTAACTGACGCTGAGGAGCATAATCATAACCGTAATGTTAAGTGAAAAAAATTGGCTAGTTTTTATTTATTGTTATTTTTATACATTTTATATGGCCACATTTTAATCTTACCTCTGCTGTATTTAAGCCATCTTTTCCGAAAACGACCCAAGCATGATCCTCGGAAAGAGCGAGGTGTACGTCTTGTTTACCTAGCACTTGACAGCCGGCAGTTACGGCAAAGGCTACCCCGAAGCAATCTAACTTATTACCAGTGAGGAAACTGTATATTGATTGTAAATGTGCTCGGTCTTTGTAATAACTGCGAGTTAAAGAGTTCCAAACGATATCAGCGACGCGTTTCACCAATTCACGAGTTGCGACTTCGCCGCTAAGTAATTTCGCATCAACACCACTACGCATTAAACCCGAAAATCGATCATATAGGGATTTTATCTCTTCCCATTCTACGGATGGGAACTTCATTTTAATAATCTTATTGCCATCTTTGTCACTGTTTTTAATATTTGTTAAGTTGTTCTCAACTGCTCCTACAATTATGGAAAACAACGCCAAATCCGGCTCTTTGTCGCTTGTTAGCTGTTCTTCAAATAAATCACACACTTTTTGTATGCAATCTATCGGAAAAAACTTTTTAATATCTCCCAATGCAGTCATGGTTTATTTTAGCATTATTTATTTCCAAATGTTTATAATTTTAAATTATAAGCACAGTACACACTTCAAAAACATCTCATGAAGCATTGCATAGAGTTTATTGTAGGGTTGCCACTTGCCGATCTGAAATCGATTAATTGAAGAATCGATTCCACGGACCAAATAAATCGATTTTTAAATCGATATGTTGTACTGAATCGATTCAGTGAATCGATATTTTACCATTGAAAATCGACATTCGATTTTTTCTATTCGGGAGAAGTGTATAAATAAATCGACTTATACAATTCATGCGTGATCTAGGAAAAGTTAATCAAAAGCACAGCGACGTCTATTAGCTAACAGTAACAACTAAATTAGACAGTCTATAATAGTCTACAGCTTGGCAAAAAAGAGTATGACGTGGTGACAGGTGGAACTAAATATTTTACTAAATGGAAACCTATGATATTGACAATACTGGGCCGACAAATACTAGATTTTGAATAAAACTTAGTGTTTCACATTTAATTTTAACGATTTGATTAAATTATCTTACTGATTTTCCATATTATGATGACACCTAAGTCAAAGTGGCGCCCTCATTTTTTCCATACTCTTTTTTGCCAAGCTGTATATAATATCATACCTAAATAACAGACAGCAGACATAACACAACAGGATAATTAAGCTATTGCATAGCTTTTATCGCGGGCCTTGAGCGCGGCGACCGAATAAAGAAATTCCGTAACGAAAAAAACCTAACATCCGACGAGAGACGAGCTGCTCCGAAATCGGACGAATAAGTAAGCAGCTGTTTGTGAGAAAGTATATAGGTGTGGGACAATAGTAGTCTTTGGGTGTGGGATACGGTAAGTTCTCCTCTCAAATTAAAGAACGCATTTACAGCTTGGCAAAAAAGAGTATGACGTGGTGATAGGTGAAATTAAATATTTTACTAAATGAAAACCTATGATATTGACAATACTTGGCCGACAAATACTAGATTTTGAGTAAAGCTTAGTGTTTTACATATATTTTTAACGATTTGATTAAATTCTGTTACTGATTTTCCATATTATAATGAGACCTAAGTGAAAGTGGTGCCCTCATTTTTTCCCATACTCTTTTTTGCCAAGCTGTAAATAAATGTTTCGAATCGACAACATATATCCACAATATTCGGATAATGGCTTAGTTTAGATTTAGAAAATGTAAATAATGAAAAAGAATTGACATAATATTATAAGTACAATAGTTGTCAAATTTTGTTAAATTAAATAGAAAGGAGAGCGATCGACATAGGAGTTATATACTATAAATTGTCCACTGAAAGATCATCACTGGCAATTGCATAAGTTGATAAAAAATGCCATGCAATAGCTTTACCGCGGCAGTCTCCGAGTGCCACCCGTCTTTTTTTTATTATAGTAAAACAATATTATTATTATTGCCGTTATTGTTATCACTATTGATTATGATTAAATCCCAGTAGACTTGACAGTTTGTTGTTTTTAATAAGCTTAGATGATATGAAGCATTGGGATGATATAAGCTATAATATTATCTATTTTCTTAACTTTTTAATGTAACAAATACATTTAGAAAATAAATGTCTCCTTTTATACCTGATCTGATATTTTGATATGGTAATAAAAATAATTGTTATTATCGAATTCCCTGAACTGAAAAATTCCTGATTTTACTGATAAGAGATACCAGAGATTGTTTATTATGGTATCATTCTTGTTTTTCATAAAATGGATTTATATTTACATTATAAATACAAATTTGAAAAAAAAAATATCGTTTTTTTCGAAATCGATCTTTTAGACCTCGATTTTTTATGAATCGATTCATCATGTTACGATTCGAATCGATTCAAAAATCGATCTTTTTTGGAAAGAATCGCCATCCCTAGACTTTATTGGTATAAATTTATAGCATTGTATTTGCAGAAAAATGGCGGGAAGCATCTTGGCGCGCGGTTGTGTTTCTTTTGAGGGGCGAAGCCGAGCTTCTTGGGGTCTCCCGCCATTTCTCCGTATTACAGACCGAATATTGTATTTTGTATGGCTAATAGCCTAGTAGCTAATGCCTTTAAATGAAAATAATAATAATAAAATGCATTGTATTTGCTTTTTTTTTACAGCTGTGGCCTGTGGATGCCTGCTGACTGCAGAGTATATAAATTAAAAACCCTACGTGCTGACTGCTGACTGCTACCTGCTACCTGCTGTGCTACTACCTAGACCTAACAAAACTAATATTCAGCATTAAATGGTGCACAGCATGTTCATAGTAAATATGAAAATTATTAACATTTGGTGTAAAATTTTTTTTTGAAAAGTAAAAAAAATCTGTAATGTACGTAACGTAACATAATTTTTGACGTGACAACGTCTTATAATTCGATGGAGCCGGCTGCACGAACGAAAAAAGATGACGCATGCGGCGTTACCTCGCTCTGAGGCGTTCTATTTTCTTATGACGTTGTCACGTTCAACTGTCGTCAGTAAACTGACTTTACAGACAACCGATTTTTTACTTCTATTATACACATTCTTATTTAAAACTATTTTCCTATTTCGGATTTGAACGTTGACCTCAATTAGATTTTAAACACATAAAATAGGTTGCAGTCTTGGATGAGTTAACAACGGAGTACATATTGTATGTAGGCTGAACCCCTCTGAACAAGTATCGGATTCCTGTCGTTATAATATACTACTCGAGCTGATTTTCCAACATAAAATTTTAGAGGTGATGATCAGAGCTCCTACAATAAAGCCCGCCTACGCCCGTACGCAATAAATGTGTAAATAGGGTAAACCTGGCCAGTGGAATATCGATATCATCATCATCAGGTTCCATCTTCAAATTGAAGATTTATGGTCACTTACGGGGTATAAAGTCCCAAAACGTTGACAGATCCAGGTGGAGCTTCAAGCGCCATTTTGTAATGAGGTTTTGGCCAATGTCTCGAAAACTGCACTTTAGGGGCAAAAATTACTGAAACCATCACTGTAGAGAATAAAATTTATTTTCTGCAAACTTTTTACTTACCGTTTACAATTTATAGACCATTTAATGAACCGATTTTTCTGTCAGGGTCAATAACTTAAAATATTTTTTTTGTTTTTTATTAAAAACTTAATAAGTATATATTGTGATTGGTTGGTGGATATTGTAGAGTAGAGAGTTTATCTATAGCGTTTTGTTAAAAACTTAATATGTGTTTATTGTGATTGGTTGGTGAATATTGTGGTGGACTGTTCTTATGTTGTTACTGTTAGTTGATTGATGGGATTAGAGTTTCTCGCCGTTTCTCCGTTTTACAGACTAAATAATATTGTATTGTTTATGGCTAATAGCTTAGTAGCTAATACTTTGAATAAAAAAATCTAGATTCAAAAGTCAAAACCAGTGGGGAGATGGCGGGAAGCATCGGGGCGCGCGGTTGTGTTTTCTTTTGGTTTCTCGTTAATTAACTGTTATTTTGTGTTCTGATTTTTTGGAGTGGTATACTATAGTGTTTGTTTTAAAACTTGATCTTTATATATTGTGATTGGTTGGTGAATCTTGTGGAGGACTATTTTGGAGTGGTTTTCTTAGTAGGACTGTTCTGGCGGTTTTCTATAGTGTTTGTTTTAAAAACTTAATCTGTGTAATCTATAATGTGATTGGTTGGCGAATATTGTAGTGGACTGCTCTGTGTGGATGGAATGGGGAATGATGGTTGATTGATGGGGGCTTGAGGGGCGAAGCTGCGCTCCTTGGGGTTTCCCGCCATTTCTCCGTATTGCAGACTGAATATTGTATTTTGTATGGCTAATAACCTTGTAGCTAATGCCTTTATATGAAAATAATAATAATCAAAATCTGTCAAACCTGATCATAGTCAAAACAAATATACAATTAACAATATTATGTGTGGAATGGCGGGAAGCATCGGGACGCGCGGTTGTGTTTTTTGGTTTCCCGTTAATTAATTGTTATTTTGTGTTTTGTCCATTCAGAGTGGTTTTCTATAGTGTTTGTTTTAAAAACTTGATCTTTATATATTGTGATTGGTTGGCGAATCTTATGGAGTACCGTTCTGGAGTGGTTTTCTTAGTAGGGCTGTTCTGGTGGTTTTCTATAGTGTTTGTTTTAAAAATTTAATCTGTGTAATATATAATGTGATTGTTTGGCAAATATTGTGGTGGACTGCCTTGTGTGGATGTAATGGGGAATGATAGTTGATTGATGGGGGCTAGAGGGGCGAAGCCGCGCTCCTTGGGGTTTCCCGCCATTTCTCCGTATTACAGACCTAATAATTGTATTTTGTATGGCTAATAGCCTAGTAGCTAATTCCTTTAAATGAAGAAAAAAAAACAATATTATGTAAAAAAAGGCGGGAACGCTTTTGTGGGTGAGGGCGCGTAAATTTAAATAAATTTTAATTCATTAAATAATATTGTTTTATAAATAAGTTAGAGGCTCTTATCCCGATCAAAATGAGCGAAACAAGTGCCGGTGTAATTCAGTTAGGTGGATCCCATAAATTGAAAAGAAAATTGACCAATGATGATGCGAATGGCGCCAACTCGGCTAAAATTAATATTAAATTTTTACGAAATAGAAGAGGACTGTTTAAAGAATACCATCCTATTTATACGGACAATAGTAGAAAAGAATATTCAGTACTTATTTGTTATGAAAATGATGATGACATAAATTTAATTAGACTAAATAAAACACTTCAAAATACATCTGGTATCGGTTACATTAGACCAAAAAATAAAAAGTTTATCAAAATATTTTTCCACACTTTAAATGAAGCTAACAATTTTTTATTGAACACGAAATTTTTAAAAGAACACAATCTACAAGCTAAAATTCCGTATGACCGCTTGGAGACACAAGGAATAATCAGAGCCCCGATAGAGTTAACTGAGGAAGACCTTCTTACAGAATTTTCAATTTCTTCAAATGTCATAGGAGTAAAACGTTTTCATAAAAAGATGCAAGATGGCGTATTAGCTCCATTACAAACTGTATCGCTAACTTTTTTATCAACTAGCCGACCTGATCATGTTATATATGATCCATTATGGTTCTCTGTTTCAGAATATATCAAAGCCCCTGTTACAATGTTATAATTGTTATAAATTTGGCCATGGGAGTGGGTCTTGCAAGAACAAAGTTGTCTGTTCCATTTGTAGCCTTAACCACTCTTATAAAAATTGTACTAATACAGATCAGTTAAAATGTATTAATTGCAATGGTTCACATATTGCAGTATCTTATTCTTGCCCCTTAAAGACAGCTAAACTTGCTGAAATAAAAAATAAAATATCAGGTAAAACTACTTATGCTAAAGCGGTTACAAAAGAAAATATCAAAATCATATCTGAACCTTCATCAAATACAGGTAAGAATCTAATTATTAATAATTCTCCTCATAAAAGATCTTTGTGTACTGATATAATTAATTCGGATGTGATATTAAATGCACTAATTAAAACGATTGTAGACATTATGAAACTTAAGACTGACTAAAAAGGTTTTGATATTTCCTCTAAAAATGTAAAAGAGCTCTTAATAACGAATTTCAGTTTTAATGGATAATCTGAATCAATTATTTATACTACATTGGAATGCACGCAGTATATTACCTAAAGTAGATCAACTCATGAACTACATTCATGGCCTGGACCATCCTATTGATATAATTTTATTAAATGAGACTTGGTTATGTGATGGTGATAAACTTAAAATTTCTGGTTACAATATTATATATAAAAACTCAGCTAAACTACATGGTGGAGTGGCTATAGCCATAAAAAATAAATTTAACTATAAAATATAAGTTACTGAATCCCATTATGATTGTCAAAATTTACTCTTTTATAATGTCGAAGATAAATTGCATAATATACTTTTATCTAAGGGAAAACCTAATGCAACTTGGCTTTTAAATGAATTTACTTAAGATGAATTTATTTCCGCTTTGTCAAATAAAAAAGACACAATCCCTGGACCAGATTGCATTCCTTACAAAGTAATAAAACATTTTCCAAAAGCAGTATCTGAAATCCTCTTATGTTTATATAATAAATTATGGCTAGCTGGAATTATTCCATATGATTAGAAAATTAGAAAAAGTGATAAAAACTTACTTAAATCATATAGACCCATTGCATTAACTTCATGTTTTTCGAAATTGTTTGAAACTATGTTAAAAAATAGACTAGAATGGTATGTTGAGCAAAATAAACTTATTCCCGATACCCAGTTTGGTTTTAGAAAAGGTAAAAGTACAATTGATAATTTAGCGTGTTTAGTAGGTGATATTCATAACAGCTTTGAAAAACAAGAAAATATCATTGCTGTACCTATTCTTAGACATCAAAAGAGCATTCGATAATATTGATCATTATTATTTAATTAGAAGTTTACAAAAATTAGGACTACCGGGTAAGCTGTTGGATTGGTTTTACAAGTTTTTGTCTAGAATATATAGATAAAAATATAAATATATATACAAGATAAAAAATAAGCTCTACGGCCCAAAGTTGTCTACTAGAGGCACTCCGCAGGGTTCTGTCATATCACCGTTATTATTTATACTTAGCATGGTTCCTTTAATTCAAAGTATATCTAAATCCATAAGACACTTATTTTTTGCTGATGATTTAGTTATTTATGTCAGTTGTAAAATAATTGCTGAAGGCGAAAAGACTTTAAACAATTGCTTAGATGAGTTGAAAAATATTTTCTACGGAAAAATGAAATTAGAAATAAATACAAACAAAAGCGCAGTAATTCTTTTCACTAAAAGCTGCAGGGAAAATTTATCTCCTAAAATAATATATAATAATAAGATAATTCCTGCAAAATTATCCGTTAAATATTTAGGAGTAATATTAGATACATAGTTAAGTTGGAAGTTTCATATTGAGCGCATTTGTAAAAAAGCTGAATTAAATTTAAATATATTAAAATGTCTAACAGGCGTGAAATGGGGATCCGATCCTAAGATATTAAAAAATCTGTATTCAAGCATAATACGTTCCCACTTTGATTATTGTTGTCAAATTTTTAATGAAGCAATCATGAAATTATTAAAAAAAAGCTCTACGAATTATATCCGGTGCCATGATGTCTTCTCCTATTAATTCTTTAGAAGTTGAAGTGGGAATACCCCCACTGTACGTTAGAAGATCCTATTTGATTGACAAATACTGTCTGAAATTAGCCAGCAGAGATAATGTAGTTGTTAGTAGACTTTTAGAAAATTTTAAATATCCGAAGGATAACTTATTTACATTATCTGCACATACTTCTTTGAGCCATTCTGTAGCTTCCCTGAATTCAGAATTTCAAGATATCTATTGGTCAAATTTATTACCATGTTTTAGTAATACCTATTGGAGTATTTTTAGTAAAATTGACATAAATTTAACTAGATACGAAAATAAATATGAATTTCTTCAATTTTTGGAAACAAAATCGGACTTTGTCAAAATTTATACAGATGGTTCCAAATGTATTGATAAGACTAGTTTCGCGTATTATGACTCCGGATCAAAAATTGGAAAAGTATACGAATGTCATAATAACTTTTCAATATTTTCCGCAGAGTGTCTCGTTATACTGTATGCATTAAAGCACATCGTAATGTCAAAAGATAAAAATTGGAAACAATACTTATTAATTTCAGATGCCATGAGTGTATTAAGAGCTTTGAAAGAAAATGTAATGACGGCATCTACAAATTATTTAATTTATGAAATAAAATTCTTTGTCTACTATCTTTGTAATTTAAAATGTAAAATAGAATTTTCTTGGGTTCCTAGCCACTCAGGAATATTTGGTAATGAACTAGTTGATAAAATGGCAAGATTTTCGCATACTGTAAATAAAACTAATTACCAAGTTCCATTTTCAGATTTACACGTATATTTAAAACAAAATATGTTAAATCGTTGGTTATACAATTTAAATAATACTAGAAAAACTAAAGGAAAATGGCTAGCTGAAATACAAACACATCCATCTACAAAGACATGGTTTGAGAAATATAAATTGTATAGCCATCGACATTTCATAACAACAATGTGTAGACTAAGGATTGGTCATAGAAGATTTCCAAGCCATCTTTATAGATTAAAGTTATCTGAAAACTCTTTATGTAAATTTTGTAACGCTGAAGATTGTGATTTGGATCATAGAATAATATTTAAATGTCCTAAATTTGCAATTGAAAGATTACTTTTTATCTGTCAAAGTCAAGATATTTTAAAAACCTTGGATTTACCGCAAAATACTAAAGACTTGTTAAAACATACTGAACTTTATTCTTTATTATATGAATTTTTAATGTATACAAATGTAGAAATTTAATTTGTTAATTTAGTTTAATTGATGATATAATTTAAGTTTTGTATAATTGTTTTATTTTATATTTTTTTCTTTTAAAAAGTATGAAATGTTATTTTGTTTAGCTTAAGATTTAATGCAAATAATTTGTTGTTTTGTCACCTGAATATTATAACTGCCTCGTGGCTGATAGTTTGTAACTAATGCCTTAAATAAATTAAAAAAAAAAAAAAACAATATCATGTATGTATCTAAGGAATGGCGGGAAGCATCGGGACGCGCGGTTGTGTTTTTTTGGTTTTCCGTTAATTAATTGTTATTTTGTGTTTTGTCCATTCAGAGTGGTTTTCTATAGTATTTGTTTTAAAAACTTGATCTTTATATATTGTGATTGGTTGGCGAATCTTATGGAGTACCGTTCTGGAGTGGTTTTCGTAGTAGGGCTGTTCTGGCGGTTTTCTATAGTGTTTGTTTTAAAAACTTAATCTGTGTAATATATAATGTGATTGTTTGTCGAATATTGTGGTGGACTGCCTTGTGTGGATGGAATGGGGAATTATAGTTGATTGATGGGGGCTAGAGGGGCGAAGCCGCGCTCCTTGGGGTTTCCCGCCATTTCTCCGTATTACAGACTGAATATTGTATTTTGTATGGCGAATAGCCTAGTAGCTAATGCCTTTAAATGAAAATAATAAAAAATAAAATGTATGTATCTAAGGAGGAATGGCGGGAAGCATCGGGACGCGCGGTTGTGTTTTTTTGGTTTCCCGTTAATTAATTGTTATTTTGTGTTTTGTCCATTCGGAGTGGTTTTCTATAGTGTTTGTTTTAAAAACTTGATCTTTATATATTGTGAATGGTTGGTGAATATTGTGGTGGACTGCCTTGGGTGGATGGAATGGAGAATGATAGTTGATTGATGGGGCTAGAGGGGCGAAGCCGCGCTCCTTGGGGTTTCCCGCCATTTCTCCGTATTACAGACCGAATATTGTATTTTGTATGGCTAATAGCGTAGTAGCTAATGCCTTTAAATGAAAATAATAAATAAATGTATGTATCTAAATACCGAAGTAAATAGTAAGGATTAATTAAGTTTGTACCTGATATGAAATGGAAAATAAATACATATTTACTTTTCCATTTCATATCGATAAGGTGTAAATCAACTTAGTTTGTAATCCTAAAAAGTCGGTCATAAATATTTTGAACATAATATAATTATTTAATATTTTGTAGGTCTTAAGATAACGAGGGACAATTTCGGGCAATATTTATGATTGTAAAACAGTCTACAATGAATAATATCCTGTATGCTGAAAATCATAATAAACAGTATCGAAAGAAATATAAGTTTATGAAATTACGTGTCAAAAGCTTAATTCTGGTAAGCTAAATCAATTTTTGTAGATGATTTTTCCAAATATCTAAGTAGGTATATATAAATCTAAATTCTAAATGAATGTACTGTATAATGTAACGCACCCAGTGCTTCTTGTCCCTGAACATAAATTATATCAATAAATAAAAAAGATTAGCAAATTATAATAAAAAAAGAGTAGTAACTAGTAGGTAACAGTAAAGTAAGTTAATTACACTGTCTACACTTTTATGATAGTTGAAAATTTTACTTAAAATCTGCAAACAAAATAAAAGAGAACTTCCTTTAAATATTTATAATAGTTATATAATTTAAATTTAGTACAAGTAGTTTTACTTAGATAGCCTAGTCAGAGTGTTAGAAGCATTATGTAAAATGCATAATGTTCTTAACTATGTTACATATTATATGACATTACTTACAACTAACATCTATATACCCTAGATCTCATACTAACATAATTTTAGTTGTATTGATACTATTCAAAATAGTATAATAGTTTATATGCTTTCTTATTGTGATAAACTTAAAAGTAAGGACTTAATTATTTTTAGGAAAATGCTGCATTGTGTGATGAAGTTGCAAAAATACAAGAAAATATACAGATTGTGAAAGATGAGAGAAAATTCTTACTGCGAAAATTACTTGAATATGAGACTGAAATAGAAACAAGTCAAATGTACTGTAGAAATGAACCTCTAACTCTTGCTAATGGTTCAAGAAGCAAACAAAAGAAAAAAACAGAAATAAGATGATTATGAAATAGTATATTGTGTTTCCTTTAATTTGTTAAATGGGTTAACATCTTCATTGTTATCCATTTATTGTTTGGTCATTTTTCACAATATTCAGCGCACAAGTCAAAGGACTTCTACTATAGATTAGGCATATGCACCAAATCTTGAATTATTCAAACAGAGCTAATTCACGCCATTGAATTCATGTTACACACTACTGCATAGTCCTACATGGCACTAGTTTGAACAAAGAAAACGAAATATTTATAGTGTTTTAAAGGGTAAGGGGCACAATAACTAGTAACTATACATAACTAATGCATATTTTGTTATATTTAAATAGTTTTTACTATTTTCATTATTATTCCTTTAGCACTAGCCGGATTTGACACGATTTACCTATCTAAAAGTATCTATTAAAGTAATTGAAATTATAGACTTCTGGTGGCGCTAAACGGATGTGCTATTATTATGTTGATAGACTATTAAATTATGTTGATTAATAATTAAAGCATTATTTTAATAAAACTAAATATACATGATTAATTATTAGCATTCAAGTTAAGCAGATTAGCAGTCAAGCAAAAAAGTGCGCTATCATACCATCCTTTTCTTAAAGCAATTAAGGCCATTTTCAACCCCCGATAACTTTGTTGTGGATGTGAAAACTAGAAGCCTGAATTTTCAGTAAACAAGCAGGCATTGTAAAAACAATAGTTTAAGAGTTATACCTAGTCAAAGTTTCTTAATTTTGTTACTGCATGACTCACTCACTGACCGATCATCAAAAATTCTAAGGCGGAAGTGCCTAGCAGACATAGAAGCTTCAAATTTAGAATACAATTAGTGTTTAGTGTATAAATCAAGGAAAAACTCAAAAATTTTGCAATTTTCGTCTAGTTTTCTAGATACACCAACTGCATAAATAAGTTTGTAATCTCACATAAGTAAATGATAAATGTATTATAAAGGTATATTATGCGATACAACTTATAATCAACTTTTATCTCTAGTTAAACAATAGTAGTCTTTGCTTATACTAATGTACAATCTGCGTATACTACGTCATTCAGTCAAGTTAGATAGGGTTATTTCGCCTGTTCGCGTCCACCGCCCAGTTTGCGTCCATTTGACGGGACTCCTTTGAAAAAAGCTTGAAATTATGTATACTAACCTAATAATAAAACTAAAAGTAATTTCTGCGAATACCCTAATTTATAAGAAGCACACACACATAGACAAAGTCCCTATGTGCAATTTTTCCTATTTAAAAAAAATAATTAGTCTCTGTTGTATAAAAAGTATAAAGAGAGCGAAAGTGTGAAATAATAGTTAAAAAATAGTGAGCAGCAGCGCGTTTCACGGTAAGTTTTTCATTGTTTCATGTGAAGTTTAGACACATAGCTATTTCTAGACTTTAATAATGAAACAAGAAATAAAAATAATAATGAATTTGTTTGAGTTTTTTAATTGGCAACGGTTAAAATATTAAGGTGCCTGGTGGACGCGAATTACTACACCGAATTTATAAATATTCCACTTTGCGTCCGCAATTAACGCGAACTAGTCTATCTATGTTCTAGTTGATTGTTTATTTTTATGTGATGAAATATGAAAGAAATATTGGGTTTGTGTTTATTTTAACGTTATTATTATGTATATTGTAATCATAAAATTTAGTATATTCTAAGTCTACGATTGTAATGGCCAATAGGGATGTTGACATTTTTCATAAATGTTTATAGATCATTTATAAATATCTATTAGAGGCCTAAATATTATTAACTTTTGCTTAAATACGTCTAATGCCTACAAAATCTTGCATTTTATAATGCATTTTAAATTTCGCTCCAAAACGCTCAGCGCCACCGAGGTGCAGGCCCCCGCCCCCTATTATCGTTCAGGACACCAGGTCCTGGATTAATATTTCAAAGGCCATTCATGGCCAGCAAATAAAATTTAAGTCCGCACGCTCATGTGCAAACGGCATTCGCGTCCAGGTCGACAACGCGAACGATCATAGGAGGCTAACAGCCTACCTCAAAAAAGAGAAAATAGGTTATCATACCTACGCTCTGGAGGACGAGCGCGTCCTCCGGGTCGTGATTAGGGGCCTAGACAAAATGCTGGACACTGCCGACATCAAAGCCGACCTGGTCCAGCAGTTTTTTTACTGGTCCAGCAGCAGATTACCCCATCGAGGAGGTACATCGAATGTACCACCCGATGACAAAGAAT
Organism: Helleia helle; assembly: GCA_963853865.1. Taxonomy (NCBI): domain Eukaryota; kingdom Metazoa; phylum Arthropoda; class Insecta; order Lepidoptera; family Lycaenidae; genus Helleia; species Helleia helle. The sequence continues at coordinate 9,115,728 of OY971418.1, read as the reverse complement.
CCATACAACATGGTCCTGGCTATCCTGCCACTTACTCCGGCAGGCAAGGCCATCTTCAATGTCAAGGCGGTGTGCCATATCACCGGCCTTCCCATAGAGCCCCCCCGTAAGAGGGGCGCCCCTGGACAGTGTCACCGCTGTCAACTTTACGGACACTCCGCCCGTAACTGCTTCGCCCACCCCAGGTGCGTAAATTGCCTGGGTGATCACGGGACATCAGAATGTCCCCGTAATCTTTCTCAGACCACAGCACCGCCTAGCTGCGTGCTGTGCAAAGGGGAAGGCCACCCCGCAAACTACAGGGGTTGCCCAAATGCCCCCAAAAAGGCACGCAGGGTCCCGAAACCGGCGGGAATTCCGAAACCCCTGCCCAAGAAGGAGGCTCCTAAAGCCCCCCCCCCCCCCCCGTTTCAAGGCACCGAAGGACTACTAAACTACGGAGCAGATCTGGCGTTCGTGTCAGATTTCCTCTGCGCAATCGATACCGAAGAGGTATCTATACTCGCAGCGAAGCTGCGCGGCCCACCTCAGCACAGGCTGAGAGCTCTAATAGAACATTCTGCCTTGATTGTCTTCTGCGAACAGATCAAGTGCTTCACTCCCACCGTTTAAATGGCTACCTCGGGTAGGATAAAACCACGCTCTCTGCGAGTGGTGTCGTTCAACGCGAACGGCATCAGAGCGAGCCTAGAAGAAATTCGCATATTCATCATTAAATATGACGTTGACGTCCTCCTTGTGCAGGAGTCATTCTTAAAACCGCCTATGCCAAGCCCGAGAATAAGAAATTATAATGTTATACGAAACGACAGGACGCGATCCAGAAATGGCGGCACACTTATTTATTACAAGAGATCGCTTCATTGTATCCCAATCGACCCGCCGGCTTTAGAATCTCTCGAAGCCTCCGTATGCCGAGTGAGCATGACAGACCACCAGTCGCTCACCATAGCCTCGGTATACCAGTCAGGAAGGAAAAAACTTTTAATAAGCGATTTAAAATTGCTACTAGACTTAGGCAACGCCACTATTTTAGCCGGTAAAAATAAAGAATGGGGTTGTAATGTTACCACTCAGAATGGTATTATCCTCAGCAAAGCAGTCGATAAATTAAATTTTATAATTGAAGCCCCCGATGAGCCGACTCGCTATAGCTTTACAAACAGCGAGCGTATCGTGCGGCCATCGATATTAGATATCGCGATCCTACGGAATGTATCCCTTCAGGTGCACTCCATAAAAACTATCCACGAGCTTAACTCGGACCACAGACCGGTGCTCATCCAGCTCGGCGACCCCAATAATAATATAAATAATAATAAGAAAAAGATTATCGACTATAAACTTTTAAATCAAAATTTAAAATCCCTTCAATCGAGTCACCTCGATAAAATCCCTGATATCATAGATAGTCCTCAAGCTGCTGTGTCAGCCTGTATCGACTTCACGGACCATCTGGTAGCGAGCGTCGAAATGTCATCCAGGGAGGTCTCAGCGGCCCACCAGGGCCATTGGGAGCTCCCGGAGGACATCAAAGATCTAATACGGAGTAAAAATACAGCTAGGCGTACATACGCTCGCTACCCGTCGGAAGAGTGTCGTCGTTCCCTTCGTGACCTCGAACGAGAGGTCAAAGACCGAATAAATGAATATAAATCCGAGAGATGGGATCGCCTCCTGAGCGAGATTAACCCTTCACACGTGGCCTACTGGCCACTTCGAATTACATTCATATTACCTTATTAATAATATATTACACTAATTACACATACCTTTATTTGTGAAATGTTTTACTGCAAGTTACTACATATAATAATATAGTTGTGGTAGTTATTAAAGTAAATGCAGGAACCCTTTTCCCCGATTACAAACAGCTTTTTTATATATTTTTATTACAATTTAGGATTCATTACAATTTATTACATAAAATATGATTTAAATGTGTTTCAGCTGGTCAAGTGCGATCCACGACACGGAAAATACATGGCGTGCTGCATGTTGTACAGGTGTGTTTTTGATACATTTATTTAGGACAAACAACCAAATGAGCCACAAATCACAAACTTTGGCTAAAGTTCCTTGTTTAAAATAGTCAATGCATACGAGCTCATAATTATTATGATGTACCTACGTGGAAAATTTTCCAACTTTGTGTCTATACACTGGAACAGTAGGTTTATGGTACGCACGCTTTAACCTAGCCGTATTAGGTACTTGTTTTACAAAGTTAGGTACATGACGCTTAATAACGTAAGTGTCATTGGCGATTTTAGCTTACTTCAGCGCGGTCTATAAATCTAACACTTTACTATCTGTTAAGCTTATAATTCGCAGTAAGCTGGTTTAACATGTAAACGATTGTAACGTGTAATAAATGTGAACCATTAACAGAGGCGACGTGGTACCTAAGGACGTGAACGCGGCGATAGCTACCATCAAGACCAAGAGGACCATACAGTTCGTGGACTGGTGCCCCACCGGATTTAAAGTAATTATTATACTATACATACCTCTATACATGTAATGTGGACTATGTAATCTAATACCTACACACTTAAAAACTTCATGCGTACCCCACACACCACTATTCTGCTTATTGCTTATCTCTTGATTTGATTAATCAATCAATAGGTGAGGCTGCTGGCTCAGCACTAAACGGATTAGGGCCAATAGGTCATCACCTTAGACATTTCGAAAAAAAAACTTATCTCTTCCGTCAAACAGCTTTTCTTTGTTTCGAAAAGAAGGGCAGACAGAACCACGGCACAACAGGCTTGCCCCGAGACTTATCCGAGTGTCAGTTGTTATTTTATTTACTTGATTTTGTGTTTTTCGTAGGTGGGTATCAACTACCAGGCGCCCACAGTTGTACCAGGCGGTGACTTGGCCAAAGTACAGCGCGCAGTGTGCATGCTTTCAAACACCACCGCCATTGCAGAAGCATGGGCTAGGTAAGATTTCCTATGATTCTCCATCATACTTTACGTTTTCTTCGGCCAATTCGGAATAAATCGGAGGCATCTATGCCCCCGTTGAATAGAATAAACGACACGCCTGCACTAGAGGACTCAGACAAAGCCGAATGTCTAGCCGATCATTTCGAGAGCCAGTGTACGCCGAGCCCGATAGTAGCATCCTCCCCAGTAGGTCCCCATGTAGAGGAGGTAACTAGGGAGGTTGCGAGGAGGACCGCTATGCCGCCGGAGGGTGATCCGATCCCTCCCGCGGACGTAGAAGAGGTCCTGGATATAATTAAGTGCCTGCACTCCAAGAAGGCCCCCGGGCTGGACGGAGTAACGAACAGGGTATTAAAAATACTACCGCTCGCCCTAGTTATCCTCCTTGTAAATATAATAAACGCCCTCCTAAAGGGTTGCAAATTCCCAGACATATGGAAAGAAGCCACGGTTATAGGTATACCCAAACCCGGAAAGCCGGGTACGGAACCGTCAAGCTATCGGCCCATAAGTTTACTACTCGATAGGAAAAATATATGAACGGGTTCTGCTTAAACGGTTGAAAACTGTTATAAGCGAAAAGAACCTGTTCATAGATGAACAATTCGCCTTCCGCCAAAACCATTGTACGGACAACGGAGGACATACTCAGAGGTCTAAATAGGAACACCTCCCGCGACACATGCGCGGTCTTCTTTGACGTAGCGAGGGCCTTCGACCGGATATGGCACGAAGGTCTCGTATACAAACTCTATAAATTAGGAATACCGGACAGACTGGTCATCATCATCAAAGACTACCTGTCTGACCGGCACTTTAGGTACAGAGTAGAAGGCACCTTGTCCTCCCGGAGACCTCTGAGGGCCGGAGTCCCTCAGGGCTCAGTACTCTCCCCAACCCTGTACAACCTGTACACATCAGATATACCTAAACACCCCGCGGTAAAGCTGGCGCTCTTTGCCGACGACACCGCTCTGTACATAACACACCCTAAAGCGTCAGTTGCTTCTAACTCCCTTCAGCGAGCCGTCAACGTCCTAGGAGACTGGTTCGCTAAGTGGAGGATAGAAATTAATCACGAGAAAAGCGCATCAATGCATTTTAGTAGAAAAATAAAGGGTCCACGCAGTAAGCGATGTCGATTCATGGCGCCGATAAAATTAAACGATACTGTAATCCCTAGAGTCGAACAGGTCAAGTACCTAGGGGTTACTTTAGACAGGTCAATGTCCTTCGGACCACATATAAAAAATGTATCAAATAAGGCTTTGTTCGTTTTATCCAAATTATATTTCCTTATAAATAAAAATAGCAAAATGCCCCTCAGGCATAAACTCACTCTATACAAATCCTGTATTCGGCCTATAATGTCGTATTCCTGTGTCGCATTCGCGCATGTGTCACAGAGACGACTTTATGCACTACAGGTAGTTCAAAGTAGATTCATGCGCATGGCAACCGGTTGTCCGTGGTATGTGAGAAACATTGACCTGCATCGCGATTTTAGATTGGAAACAATCAGGAGCCATTTCAAACAGATGTCAGAACATTATTTTGAAAAGGCAATAGTACATCCCAACCCGCTCATCGCGAGCGCGGCAAACTATACCCCCGATAGCTCAGTCGCTGTATAGCGTAGACTACCTAAAAATGTTTTGATAGACCCAGCTGATGAAATTTCACAGCTGTTAATGCATGACGCTAACATGCGACGCGCCCTACAAAATACATTAAGAAAACAACATCCGGGTACAGGTACACCGGTACACCGCCTCTTGCCCCGGGGCAACTGGCGACGAAACACACCACACCCGACAACTACATCGGTCCGGACCGAACGCGATAGCGTAGGTTCGAATCCGTTGCGAGTCGACTGCAATACTTCAGACCGCGATATAACCGATAGTCCGACGCTATCGACAGTAAAAAGGACCGCGCGCGACCCGATAACTGCCGTTATCGCTAGGGCCGGCCCTAGTGATAACAGTAATTGTACCGTCAGCAAAAAGTCGACCGTCTCGGATTCCTATAGTTCAAAAACTGCTCGTGACAGCAGCGCGCGCGGATGGCCTCGCCCACCGGGTGGCGTGGCTGGTGGGGTCCCCGCCCTCTTCGAGGTCAATGACTCCAGTCAAGATAACATGCGGTGGACGTCACTGCTGCCGCGGACGGGGTGTGCCCCAGTATTGCTGGCGCCTTCTGCTGGGCAATCACTTGTGATTCAACCTGGTGGGGGTAGTCCGCCTGGGGTGGCACCCCAACGTTCGAAGGCGCGGAGCTGTCCCGCCGCATGTGTCTTCCCGATGCCAGGAGGCTGCGATGTCATTGACACCACGGCTGGCGGAGGTAACCCTCCCGTTTAACTGTTTTAGGTAGAAGCCATCAGCTCTCCTACTCTTCCGATTTCGCATAAAGGTCTTTGGACCATAGCATAGGTCAATTCGAAAAAAAAAAAAAGAAAAAAAAAAATCCAAAACGCTAACACTTGTCAAGTGATATGTTGTTATACATCGTAAAAATAATAAAATGATTCTAGTTGACGTTAATAAAAAATGGCTTCTAAGTTTTATAATTATTGTTGTACGGTGCCTATGTGTGTGTGTGTGTGTGTGCGTGTGTGTGTGTGTGTGTGTATATATCAAAACGCCTGAAAATTAGTTTTTACAATATGCACTGCGTACGGAAAATGGTGTATAAAAGTACGTCAATATTCTTCCGCTTCCGCTAAATAGGAACAGGTGACGTCATTTCCGTTTATTATCACGTGACCTATTTTAAATTTTGTTACATTTTATTTATAAAATATTAATTTAATCAAATAAAAATAAGGGAAAATATTGTATTTTTTCAGAATTCTATACAGCTTGGCAAAAAAGAGTCTGGAAAAAATTAGGGCGCCACTTTCACTTAGGTCTCATCATAATATGGGAAATCAGTAAAAGATATTAATCAAATCGTTAATAATAAATGTGAAACACTAAAATGTACTCAAAATCTAGTATTTGTCGGCTAAGTATTGTCAACATCATAGGTTTCCATTTAGTAAAATATTTAGTTCTACTTGTCACCACGTCATACCCTTTTTTGCCAAGCTGTACCAATTAACATCAAAATTATATTTTTATATGAATACTGTCAATATCCCTATTTGCGTCCACATTAGATTGTACAACAAAATACAGACGTCGATAATTACACTTGATTTGATTAGATTGAGTGGATACTATACAGCAAATTGCGTCCATCTTTTACTTGAATACAAACAATAATTAATAATGCAAATATCAGTAGTAGTATTTTTTTTAACGCTGGGAAATGCTCTGAGGCATCCCGCGGAGGTGTAGGTCTCCCTCGGCGGGTACTACTAGTTACTACCCACTAAAACCATGGTGGGGATAGTAGTAGTAATGATCATAATACGATTAATAATAAAATTTAAATATCATGCATTTTCAAATTTTTTTTCGCGTTTTAGTTGAGTCACTTAGAGACTACAAATAATGAGAAAAAGAAAACATACACAGAAGAAAATTTAAAAAACCGTTAATTGATATTCGTGACAAGGACAAATCCGTAAGACAAACCATGCAACGAGTATGGCATTCCCATAAAGATAGTAATTAATATACCATATATTAACTTTATGGGCATTCCCAAGACTACTATATTAATACAGATTACAGACTACTCACTATATAGTCACTACATAGAGATAGAGCAAAGAATCTGGGACCGGAGCCAGCGTTGGGAATAAATGGTGAAATTTATAAAAACTAAAAAACACGCATTAATTATAGCAAACCCATCTAAAAATTAGAATTTAATTTTTAATGGATGAATAAAATGGGCTAACAAAATTACTTATTGTAAAAAAGTATGGTGCTTGTAACTAAGTTTTTATATTAACTTCACTTTGAAGAAATAGATACCGATGAAATACTTTTAATAATGAATAATGAGCACCTCACGCTTTTTTACAATAAGTAATTTTGTTAACCCATTTAATTCATCCATTAATACTTATTTTCAAATTTTTAGTTGGGGTTGCTATTAATGCGTGTTTTTAGTTTTTTAAACTATATTTATTTTTTACTTTTTAGTGTCGATTTTTTAATTAAAGATTTTATTAATTTAAAGTACTCAACTAATAACAATCACTTTAGAAATGAGTGAGAGACTAAAAACAACACAAGTGATGTAGGTAACTTGCGCGCCTTACGCCTTCCTAGCATGTGCTATCCTGATTATCCTGATCAGGATATTGGAATAATTTTATCAAATTATTGTATTGTCATCGGTCCTCGATACATCTACAAAGTTTGAACAAAATCTGGTCGTTAGAAGTGAGTCAAAATCAAGTCTAAGGGAGTCGGTTACATACATACATACAGGTGAAACTAATAAAAGCGTGTTAAAAAAGTAGATCAATGGCTTCTTAATATTTCCAAACTTGGATTTCCTATATTCTTGAATAAGGAAATTGTTAAAATCCTATCTTTCTTTACAATTATTGATAAAAATCTCTCCTATATTCCTTTTTTAATTTGGTGGACGCGAATTGGTCCAAGGGTGTACCAAAGCTACCTTCCACGAGCATGGGACGACGCCTAATAAATAAGAGTGCCGGAAAAGACACGTAAGGACGGAAGCCAACTCAGGAGCACAAGTTCGTAGCACTAATGGAGGGATGCCGTCATTTCCGGCATTGAGGTATCGCACCGAGGAATCGTCGGTGGTATTTTTCCCTGGTCATCCAAAGTCGAGTTGGAAGCGGAAAGAGAGCCTAGAATATCGGCTTTCTCCTTCGCGGTGTGGGCCAACGAGTCGTTCCTCATGATGGCTTACAAAAATTTCCCTTGAACAGCCTTGGCGAGCAACCAGAATGCACGAGTTCCCGAAGGAAGTCGAACCAATCTCTCGCCAATTCTGTTCACGTACTCCGCTTTTGAAATGGGTTTTTCTAAATTTCTAAGTGCACCTGAATATGATACCATCGCTTGCTCACATTATTTAGACATTCTTTGCTAAGAGGAAGTGCCATGCTGGATTGCAGCCGAATTGGGCCGGCACGACCGGGGTGGTTCAGGCCTTGTCGTGACGGTGGGTCTCAGTAGTCTAGGGTGAACCGCTGCACCTTGGACGAAGCGAATTGAGTTGAGGGGCTCTTTGTCCTGTTATAAAAGCGGCATAGGTGGCACTCGCCGGGTTTTAGTGGGTAGAGCTGCGTCCACTTACCAGCTTTCGGGCGCAGCGAGTCCTATATAACCGCGGGATGCCTCAAAGTATTTCCCGACGTTAAAGAAAAAAAAACATCTCGCCGCCGGCTGGTTGCTCGGTTACCGCGCGCGAACCGCCTCCCCCGCTAGAGGACGAGGAGAGGGCTGGCTCTCAAGGCAGATTAAAATCCGCACCTAACCCGTAGACCGTAACGGTTTCTATTAGTCAAAACCCTACGTCACAGGTATCGCGTCAGATGGGGCACGCCCATCCGGGGCGTGGAGTGGGGCCCCGTTTCCAACAACAGCAACAACCAAGACCTCACGTGGCGGCTACCACTGCACCCGCCGGCGAAGTAGGCCCCAGTATCGCTGGCACCATGTGCCGGGTCCTCACCTCAATGAGTCCATCCGGTAGGGGTAGTCTGCCTGGACTACCACTTGACCCGACGATGACGCGGAACAGACCCGACACTGAAACAAACCCAACGCCAGGAGGCCGTGGTCGAAGACTCCACGGTTGGCAACCCCACCCTCATATAAAAATCAATAGGTGAGCCAGCTGGCTCACCACCAAACCGATTAGCATTAGGGCCAATAGGCCATTAGCTCAGATATGTCGAAAAAAACCTATAGCGCGTCCTTTGAAAATCTCAGAAGTAATGTGTGTGTTACGCTGTGGAGTAAAGGTTGAATTTGTTAAGTTCAGTCAGTGGTGGATTTATACTAGGGGCAGTCGGGGCTAGTGCCCAGGGCGGCAAATTTTCTAGGGCGGCAAAATTTGGAAAGTGAGATAAAATTTTCTATACAATATATAATTAACTAATTCTTTTAAATAAACATTTTATCTTTCAAGAAATATAATTCAAGTATTATGTATCACATTAAAATTTTGTATATTATAATATAGGAAATTTATGTTATTGCTACAATTGGTGCAAATAGACTCAATAGCTTAACTATTCAATGTATAGAATCAGATGTGCTTCAACGTTTAGATTGTGAAGATTTAATCGACCAGTTTGCAATTCAAAAAGTTAGGTGAGTTTGCCTGTGAAAAAAATTATGCAATACTAATATAAGTCGTTCTTAGTGCAAAACTTATAATTCTAAGAAAAATACAAATATTTTTTTATATTACTATACTATAATACTATAATAAATAATATATAATATATGAGTAAATAAAGAATAAATATAAATAAAACATAATGTATAATAAATGCTATATTATACATAATAAATTTCCTGCAATCAATTAGTCATTCTAATTCTTAAAAAATAAGATATCAAAACTATTAAAATAAAATTTAAGTCATAGGGCGGCATTTTCTTCAGTGCCCCAGGGCGGCACATATTTAAATCCGGCCCTGAGTTCAGTTTTGGATAGACGCTTCGATGCGCTTCAACTCTGTGCTAGTATAAATTGACCCTAACTAAAAAGGGAAAAACAAGCAGCTCTATAATTTAATGTGAAGAGTATACAATGCATTGTGTAAATTTTATTTGATACTTACATATTTTAGTGTATTAGAAATATAAATTGTATGTTTATAATTATTATTGCAGGTAGGGAAAAACTAATAATTCAAATAAATTTAATTGATAGTAGTTTACTAAGATTTCTACAAAAGGCAAACAAATGTTCCATTAATGGTAGAAACAGCAATAATTATAAACATCAATTATATTTTGTGTGTATTTTATTAGATACTTATATAAACTATATTGTTTTTAATCAAATACACACTTTAACTATATCTTCACACTTAATTATAGTTAGTTTTTCCCTCTAGTTAGTGGATTTTCTTGCAGTGAGATTTTTTTGTTTTTTTAAGCTACACTGTGTCCCAACCTAGATCACTATGATATTAGTTTTTTTTTACTTAACATAGTTCTATTATAAATTATAATCATATTACTAAGTATAATTCTTGATATATTAATTGACTTTCCAGAGAACCCCACCTTAAAAATACTTTTAGGAGTGTGATTTTTTTAAACATATCTGATTTACTTAATTACACAAAAAATGTTAAGATTATCTAATATAAATAAAACAAATATAAAATGTTTGTTGTTTTTTAACTTATTCTATGTTTTTCATAAAATGTTTACATAAAACTATCTTGTATCATCCTCAGATTCTTCATCATCAAATGAAAGGAGTTGTTTTTTGTTTCCTTTACTTGTACTACTTTTATTTTGCTTTTCATTACTTTCTGAAGTTTGATTTGTTTTTTTGGATTTGAAAATCACCTTCTGGTTTAGGTCTGCCTTTACTTCAGATTCAGCTTTCTCAATTCTTATTTTTTCTTGCTCTGCTTCTTCAGCTGTTAGGTCTCCCTGTTTAAGTACTACTACTTGGGGTAGTTCATTTTCTTCGTCGTCGACAAAATCACTCTCTAATTTGTCAAATTTATGATTAGACTCATCGTAACCAACTTGTTTTTTAAGAACTTTTAAAAATTTTGGATCCTCTGGTTTAATGTAAGAGATATTCCTTTTCCTATTCATATTAAAATCAAGTACAAATCAATGTACTATGTGCTTTATAATGTACATAAACTTAAACTGACTTAAACTGTAAATACTAAAAAATCTTAAATATGTCAATTGATATTAGACAATAACAGAACACATGAAGTTAGGAAATAAGAGGAGATGCCCCTTTCTTTAAATTTACAGCTGTAAATGAGTGCCTGATCCGCCATCTTGAGTGCCCTTTTCATAGTAGTATTCTCTATGGTTTTGCTGTCAAAACCCTCTGAACAATAACTAAAGCATGGAAGCCGGGCTAAAATAAAACTCGACCCACCTATATTTTATTCATTATTGTCAAGTAGCATGTCATAGGTGTGAATGAAATAAAACAACGCTGTTTGTTCTTATTCTTTTTGAACGTGTCACTAAGATAATAACGTTAAACGTCAAATGGTTACCTTTGGTCACCTTAAAATACCAATTTTAAAAGTACTGTCTTATGCGTCAAAATACATGAGCCGTATCGTCAACGTATTTTTGTAGTTCTATGGTTTGTTGATACAAATTGTGAATTTTCAAATAAAAATTGAGAGAAAATTATTAATTTAACATTGAAAATGTGATCTGGAACTGTAAATGTTTGGTGAAAAGACAGTCTCAGTGTCTAGTTATAATATCTTGTGTTGCTGACGGGTGTAAAGCCCATAGTTCAAGAAAAGAAAATGAAAACTAATCGTTAACATTTCATTGGTAACTATTTTTCATTTTAGTAACTTAATGGAAATATAAAAGTGATAATAGGTAAGAAAAATCAATAATGTATGTCTGAATACTCAAAATAATCCACGTATTTGCTGCTTTATATGTATTTTCTGTTAAATAAAATTGTTGCAAGTATATGTTATTAGTGTTGCAAAAATGGCTGTCGATAATTTTCCAATAGTAATCCAATTAATACTATTACAGATTTCCTAATGATGAAGCAATGAAGATTAAATGGAGTCACTGCATTAACAGGCCCAATTCGACACAATGGTCAATAATGATAAATAATAATGATAATAAAATTAAATAAGTACAGCTTGGCAAAAAAGAGTTTGACGTGGGTCACCACGTCAACAGGTGGAACTAAATATTTTACTAAATGGAAACCTATGATGTTGAGAATACTTGGCCGACAAATACTAGATTTTGAGTAAAGCTTAGTGTTTCACATTTATTGTTAACGTTTTGATTATATTATCTTACTGATTTTCCATATTATGATGAGACCTAAGTGAAAGTGGCGTCCTCATTTTTTCCGTACTCTTTTTTGCCAAGCTGTAATTGAAGTTTGATGTTTATTGTAATGCAATTTATATGGTGAAGTAATGTTAAATGTGATTTCCTGATTAATTAACAATAACGGTTTCCCTTACATTATAATATAATTGCTATGATGAATATCTTTCTATTTTATTATAAGTAATTGTTTATTGAGTAGGTACAACAATAATGTAAATTGTTATATAAATAATATTTTTAAGTCATAGTGTAATATGTAGAGTTTACTAATTGTATAAAAGGCATCCATTTAGTTCATCATAAAATGTATAAATAGGGTAGGAACGATGAAAGTGGAAATTTCATTTCGTTTGTAACCGTTAACAATAAAAGTGTTAACGCAAGAGTACATATTTTCTGCTGCCCTATCCTTGTCGTTTCGCTAAGTCTTAAAATAAATATTGTTAACTTTGTTCGTCTTTTATTTAATACTAGTGGTCCGCCCGTGGCTATACCATAGTGATAAGATATTTTCCTGCGGTAAAAACTATTATATGTCCTATTCCAGGACCTAAGCTACATGTGAGCTAAGTTTCATTCCGATCCAGCCTGTGGTTGAAGTAAAATTACTTCTTTGTTTTCTTTTCAATTTTTTTCGCAAGCGCAATTTTCTTAATTTATTTTCGTAAAAACCTTTTAAAATTTATAAACTTTGAAAAAAGATGAATGAAATCGGTAAAGTCGTTCTTAATTTATAGCGTGAGCAAGGGAAATAGGGATTCATCTTGATTCCTGACCAAACTGTTTCCGCCTTCACCGCCTGGAAGTGCACCCAGAGTATGTTATTAGAGGTACGTGTAATAATCCGTTCTCGTATTATGCTAGAAGGAAATGCTTATCGGTATGAACAATTTTTCTTATGGCGCCTTTTCTATATCTCTTAAAGTTTAGCAGGTTTGTTTTACTTCTACATTAAGTATTCCCTAGCCCACCATCGACACTCCTGAATGATAAAATGCCTTTTTTTAATATTTTTTATTTTTTTATAATATATAATATATATTTTTTTTATAATATAATATATTGAGACAACTCACACACGGCCATCTGATCCCAAACTAGGCAGAGCCTGTAATATGGCAACCAGACAACTGATACATACTTATATATTTCTAAATACATACATATTATAGATAAATTACACCCAGACACAGAACAAATGATCATGCTCATCACACAAACATTTGTCCAGGGTGGGGATCGAACCCACGACCTACTGGTTTAGTAGTCAGGCTCACTAACCACTAGACCAACAGGCCAGTCAAAATGGTTTATTATGGTAGATCTTAACTAAATTATGTAGTTTTATACGTTAGCAGCAGTACGTAAGGCTTTATCTGATTAATCGATAAAATATAGTTCATAATATCGATCATACCTCATCACTAGCAAAATCTTAGCTTGTGAAAACCTGCATAATAACGAAACAGAACGTTATATATGGCTCTTTCTTGCGCACTACCTAAAAAAGAGATAAATATATGCACTGTATTTGCTATTTTAGCCCGGCTTCCATGCTTTAGTTATTGTTCCGAGTCAAAACCTTAGCAATGGTAGCCATGTTAAGTGCCGATTTGAGTTGTAGATTACACCTTTTTTTCGTGGGTATGCCCAGTCCTTCTATATTATGTCTACGGTTAAGTGCCGATTTGAGTTGTAGGTATACACCTTTTTTTCGTAGGTATGCCCAGTCCTATATTATTATGTCTATGCATCTGTACGCCTTTTTTCCCTAGCCGGTTCCACAGTTACAAAAAGCCGCAATAGTTTAAATCTAAGATCAAGTATCAATAGATTTGGCAAGCTAATAATAATACCCTATTGGAACGAGATAACAACATACGAAAAACTCCATGAGTGACAGAGACATAGACACTTTCTTTTGTCTTTGTCAGAATATCTCTCTTCGTTTGTTGGACACAACAATGATGTGCCCAACAAAAAAATATCGACTAAATTTGAATGCCATACAAACATTCTCACTCGCGAACAGTTTGTCAAATATGTCCGCCATTTTGTACTACTTTTTAATTTGGTCGGTTTATAAAAATATGGTAATACCAATTTTTTTATAGGCAGATTACCCAAGAATGTGGTAATATATAAAACGGGCGACTGGAATCTTCAAAATAAACACAATAAAAAGAAATATGTTTATTGCTATCCTAAAAGGCTAAGTACTATAGATCATACATATTAAGAGGACGTTTATAGCCTTCTTTTTATTATTTATGTTTTAGCGGTTTGTTAATATGAGTCATATTTTCGATAATCCGGAAAAATGCAGCTGTCTAAAATTACAATAAATGTTTAGGTTGGGCTAGTGCTTATAGTTATCTATGAACCTTTTCCAGTTTTTTTTTATTATTTTAAATACAGTTGTTTCAAGAAAATAAGTAGACTTATTATTATGAATGTGGTGTCCCTGTAAAATATGCCTATCCCTTTCGGGTATACGTGAATGTCAATTCCATATGATACTTGTTTCTACAACACGGTCACAATATCTGTGCACCTGACCTCGTGACGTCATATCGGCGGTCTGGGTACGGTGTGAAAAAAAGTTTTTTCGAGAAATGTGGAGGTAAAAAAAATTTGCTAACCTTTTCAAATCAATTTATTATTGATGAAGGGTTTGTTATTAAAAAACAATAATTTTGATTACAAAAACATTTATTATTAAACTCAGTCACTATAAATTATTGACTCTATGCCTGACATTGTATCTTCCTCACTCTCACTTTCTGAACTCGCCGAACTGTCTTCCCCTAGTGATATTAAAAGTTGTGTGATGTTGTCATCTGCTAGATGATCCTTTTCCCAGTATTCTCGCTGTAGTCTCTCCACGTGATTCACTTCTTTTTTCCAGTCAGCTGGCGTAATTGACTTAATCGCATCTTTTGTAAGTTGTTCTATGTTCTTTTCCGATTGGTCAATGTTTTTATCTGCCACCCTTTGCTTTACCAAGTTCCATATATATTCGATAGGGTTTAAGTCACAATGGTAAGGTGGCAGACGTACAACTTCTTGGCCATGCTCTCGCATCAAATCGTCGACGACATATTTTTTCGGCGGCTTTGTTCTCAGTATAATGGGATACAATTCCCTCTTGTCATTCATCTTCAGTCATTTTGTCATTAAATGGAATATTGTGTTCACGTAGCCAATTTTGCATGTCTGCTTTAAGAGCAGCACTAGTGGGTGCTTTCACCGACTGCGTCGAATGGTAGGGTGCATTGTCTATGACAACTATACCGTTCGGCGGTAAATTTGGTATAAGCTTTTCACGGAGCCATTTTAAAAAATTGTTTGTGTCCATCTCGTTATGATAATCGCCGATTTTACTTTTACATTTATAAAGTAATTCTGCACCTTCAATAAATCCATTTTCTCCTCCAGCGTGTACAAGAATCCAACGTTGACCCGGATTTAAATTTTTCTTCACACTGCTGTCGGTATTATTTTGCCAGCATTTACTGACCGTATAGTGGGAATGGATCCACGTCTCGTCCAGGTAGGTAACCGGTTTTTTATCAGCGCCAAGGTCATTATTCTCTTTCATACGGCGTATGTAGCGAGCCCTCCATGCGGCGATGTCCGGCTTTTGTGTCAATACACAACGGATATTTTTACACTTTTTGAACTTGTAGCCCAATTTGTTAATTAAAATATTTCTTGGATATGTTCTCCCACCTTGAAAATTTAGGTCTCTCTTAACTGCTGTCAGAATTTTCTTCAAAGTTGGGATTTCTTTTTTTACAGCATAAAAACTGTTGATGATATTTCGTATTGCGCAAATTTCAAAATCATCTACTTCGATGCGTTTTTTGTACTGTTTACGCTTCTTACCCGGTGTCGATAATTTTGGTTCTGGGTGGGTTTCCAAATTATTAGTAGTACTTGGAGTCGGACTAGCGCCCGGCGAAGTAGGTGGTTGTACTTTGGCTTCATTTTTAATTTTCATTAGAGTCCTCTTTGATATCCCAGTTGCAGCACAGGTTCGTTTCACCACTTGGTCTACAGGTATGGTGTACTGTTTGTTTGCTTTCTCCGATTCAAAAAACTTGAGCACTTTCAAGATTAAATTTCTTGATTCGCTGTGTATTGTTTTTCCCATGACTTCAGTTTAACAGCTACAACAATTTTAATAATAACCAAACCAAACAATAAAGCGAAAATATCAAAATTATCGGGACGTGTAGCCGCAACGAAGATGCTAACCCTAATGTCGCACCGGGGAGTGCACGGAGAGGTGACAGGGGAAGCGGTAGAGGCGCCACATTCCAGCGAGGTGCACAGATATTGTGACCGGGTTGTAGGTTTAAATCATAAGATAAGCACTGCGCTTATCAATATTATTATTTTTGCGCTGCTTATGTGTGGATCAGTGGCAACAGCAAAAAAATATTATTTTCGTATTAAAAATTGTAAAATTCTTTGTCTTTTGCTATAATTCTAAGCTATTTTAAATGCATAACCTAAGTATTTTTTCCCTATTAAAAATAAAAGAATATAATAAAATACTTTATTAAGATATCCCTTTGCATTGATATTATTATAATAAGTATATTGAAAAGCATGCGATACTGTTACGATACGAGATATTGATACAAACGAATTCGATACAGTTACGATGCGATATATCAATACACTGTTTTGGGCATCCCTAGTGACATTTTTTTTTTTTTGTTATTTTCGTTCCTGTTGGAACCGGCTAAGATTAAAGGCCATGCTGCCAAGTCTGTCATAATCAATATTTAGGCTAAAATATGGAAAAACGGCGGGAAGCCACAAGGCGCGCAGCTTTGCCCCTCCAGTCTCCCATCAATCAACTGTCATTCTCCACTCCACCTAGTACCGTCCTCCACAACATTCGCAAACAAACAAAACAAACCCTATAGAAAACAGCTCCGAATGAAAAAAATACAAAATCACAATTAGTTAACTGGAAACCACTTGTGGTGGTGGGGCTTAGTAGCCTATGGTGTATCTAGCAACTTGGGCGAAGCAAATTGAGCCGAGGGAGCTGCTCTTAGTACCCCTCTTATAAGAGAAAAGAGCAGGGGGACAAGTGAGAATGTTTGTATGTCATTCAAATTTAGTCGATAATTTTTTGTTGGGCACATCATTGTTGTGTCCAACAAACGAAGAGAGATATTCTGACAAAGACAAAAGAAAGTGTCTATGTCTCTGTCACTCGAGAACTCTGTCATACAAACATTCTCACTCGCGAACAGTTTGTCAAATATGCCGCCATTTTGTATTACTTTTTAATTTGGTCGGCTTATGTAGGTATGGTGATACCAGTTTTGTTATAAGCAGATTACCCAAGAATGTGGTATTATTTAAAAAGGGTGACTGGAATTTTCGAAATAAACACAATAAAAACAAATATGTTTATTGCTATCCTTAAAGGCTATGTACTATAGCCTTTAAGGATGTCCTAGAATTATGCCCATGGTCTGTTCAATCGTCAACAATACTTAATTCATTCCCTTTGAATGAATTAAGTATTGATACATAAATTAAAGAAAAATAATTGATAAATAATTTAATTGATAAAAAATTAACAAATGAAAACAAATTCTGTCAAATTTGTGCTGCGACGCTGTGCTGGTTATGCACTCTGATTGGCTGACTGATGGCCATTAAAAGATGATTGGCTGATGGGACGTATACACAGATCACTGGTGGGTTGAACTGGTGGGGTGACAAATCACTGACCAGTTTCGAAATTTTTGGCTCACATAACCAGATAGAGTAGTACTCTATCTGGTTATATCATTATATGCTCGATGTGAGTAAGAGACCTTTGATTCACGGCTATTGGTAAAATATATACAGCTATAAGCTTATAGCTTTATATATTTTACCAATAGCGAGAAGGACTGTAGAATAAAATAGTGTAAAACTGCCTTAAGTTGGTAAGATTTTTAATTTTTGAACTTAATAATATTATTTTAAATATATATTAAAATTTGCTTATGCTAAAATTACTATATTTTAACCAAATATTCAAAGATCGTAACTTGTTTGTGGTTCGTAAAGTGAACTTCTATTAGCTTCTAGTTGTGAGGCATAGACAGGCATATTGCCATAGACTTAACGACATGTACATTGTACACTAGCTTTTTCAAGCATCACGAAAACGACGAAAACAACGGGCTTAGTGTGTATAGAAGTGTAATTGACCGATTGCGCCGCAATTTTTATCCTCCGGTAAGCTAATTGAATATATTGAATTTCGTATGCAAAAAGTAATTACTATTGAGCGCATAAAAACAAATCTGTAAGTTATTACGAATGTCACTGTTGATAGTACGGGTGTGTGCTTACTCTATTTCTTTACCATAAAAAGTGGGAATATAACCAAGCAATATTACAATCGTATTTTTTAATTCACAGAAGTTAATGTTACAGATGAATTATTACTATTATCGTTAGCTTAGTTTATATTATGTATTTCAGAGGTTAGAGCTTAGATCATCTAATTATATCTTTGTTTTTCAGTGGATCGTCTGATGAGGAATGAATGTGGTTAATAATTTAAACTTATTATAAAGGGATCAAAATTTAAATAATTTCAAGCAGCATGGCAACTTTAGAGCAGCAGGCTTCCAAACTTTTAGATTTTAATCAAAAGTTAGATATCAATTTACTTGAAAATATTGTTGGATGCTTTTACTCAACTGTTGGTGATCAACAACGTATTGCACAAGAAATCTTAACAGCTCTTAAAGAACACCCTGATGCTTGGACTCGGGTTGATACAATATTGGAATACTCTCAGAACCAAGAGACAAAATACTATGCCTTACAAATTTTAGAACAAGTAATAAAAACACGATGGAAAGTATTACCGAGGAATCAGTGTGAAGGTATAAAGAAGTATATAGTTGGTCTCATTATTAAAAACTCTTCTGATCCTGTGACAATGGAAAATAATAAGGTATATTTAAAAAAATTAAATATGATCTTAATTCAAGTTCTTAAAAGGGAATGGCCTCATAACTGGGAAACATTCATCGGTGATATAGTAGGAGCATCAAAAACTAATGAAAGCTTATGTCAAAATAACATGGTGATTTTAAAGCTTCTAAGTGAAGAAGTGTTTGTATTTAGTACAGGGCAACTTACACAAACTAAGGCAAAGCACCTTAAAGATACTATGTGCTCCGAATTCAGTCAAATTTTTACTTTATGTCAATTTGTACTAGAAAATTCACAAAACGCTCCACTTGTGGATGCAACTCTTCATACTCTTTTAAGATTTTTGAATTGGATTCCTCTTGGATACATATTTGAAATGAAATTAATAAGCACCCTTATTTTTAAGTTTTTAAATGTTCCAATGTTCAGGAATGTTACACTTGGCTGTTTAACAGAAATAGCTGGAGTTCAAGTAAGTAATTATGAGGAACAGTTTGTTGCCCTTTTAGTTCAGACTATGGAACAATTAGAAGTCATGTTACCTACAACTACAAATATCAGAGAGGCATATTCGGCTGGTCGAGACCAGGAACAAATTTTTATACAAAATCTTGCTATGTTTCTTTGTACCTACTTAAGAGAGCATAGTCAACTTATTGAACGTAGAGGCTTAACCAATACACTTATGAATGCACTACGCTATCTTGTTTTGATATCTGAAGTAGAAGAAGTGGAAATTTTTAAAATTTGTTTAGAATTTTGGAATGCACTAGTTGCTGACTTATATAAGATTGCACCGTGTTCTCACAGTGGAGGACTATACAGCTTAGGAAAGAATGTAGGACGAAAAGCATTGTATGCAGATGTACTAAGTAGTGTGCGCTACCTTATGATTTCTAGAATGGCTAAACCAGAGGAAGTTTTAGTTGTTGAGAATGAAAATGGTGAGGTAGTAAGAGAGTTCATGAAAGATACAGATTCAATAAATTTGTATAAAAATATGAGAGAAACATTAGTATACTTGACTCATTTAGATTATCAAGATACTGAACGCATTATGACAGAAAAACTTCAGAACCAAGTAAATGGCTCTGAGTGGTCATGGAAAAATTTAAATACTCTTTGTTGGGCAATCGGTTCTATTTCAGGAGCTATGATGGAAGAGGATGAAAAACGCTTTCTAGTAGTTGTTATAAAGGAACTTTTGGGGTTGTGTGAGCAAAAAAAAGGAAAGGACAATAAAGCTATAATTGCTAGTAATATTATGTATGTTGTTGGTCAATATCCTCGTTTTTTGAGAGCTCATTGGAAATTTTTGAAAACAGTTGTTAATAAACTTTTTGAATTCATGCATGAAACTCATGATGGTGTACAAGACATGGCATGTGATACTTTCATAAAAATTGCTCTTAAATGTCGCCGTCATTTTGTAACTACACAAGTTGGTGAGGCATGTCCATTTATTGAAGAAATATTGAGTACAATAAGCTCTATTATCTGTGATCTTCAAACATTGCAAGTTCATACATTTTATGAGGCAGTTGGATACATGATAAGCGCTCAGGTAGATCAGGTGGCCCAAGAGCAGTTGATTGAGAAGTATATGCTATTGCCTAACCAAGTATGGGATGACATTATTTCTCAAGCTTCACATAATGTTGACATACTTAAAGATCCTGAAGCTGTCAAACAGCTTGTAAGTATACTTAAAACAAATGTACGTGCTTGTAGAGCCTTAGGTCATCCTTATGTTGTACAACTCGGCAGAATATATCTGGACATGTTAAATGTATACAAGGTCATGTCTGAAAATATCAGTCAAGCTATTGCACTTAACGGTGTTGTTGTAATAAAGCAACCTCTCATCAAAGACATGAGAATAATTAAGAAAGAAACTTTAAAATTGATTGCAAGTTGGGTGTCCCGTTCGACAGACAACAACATGGTGTTAGAAAACTTTATTCCACCTTTGCTTGATGCTGTGTTATTGGATTATCAAAGAACTGGTGTGCCAGTTGCGAGAGAACCAGAAGTTTTGTCTTGTATGGCTGCTATTGTATACAAACTCGGGGCAAACATTACATCTGAAGTTCCGAAAATTTTTGATGCTGTATTTGAATGCACCCTGGAAATGATAAATAAGGATTTCGAGGAGTATCCTGAACATCGAACAGAGTTTTTCCTGTTATTGCAAGCAGTCAATACACATTGTTTTAAAGCATTCCTAAGTATACCACCAGCACAATTTAAGTTGGTGTTGGATTCCATCATATGGGCATTTAAACATACCATGCGAAATGTGGCAGATACAGGTCTTCAAATATTGTATAGATTACTTCAAAATGTTGAACAACATCCACAAGCCGCACAGAGCTTCTATCAGACATACTTATGTGATATACTTGAACACGTATTTAGTGTTGTTACAGACACATCCCATGATGCTGGTCTGACAATGCATGCTACTATATTAGCATACATATTTTCGTTGGTTGAAACTGGACGAGTTTCAATTCCACTGGGACGCACCCCTGATAATGTTCTTTATATACAGGTATTTATTATTTGGAACTATTATTTCTAAGTCATATTTAAATTTGATTTTATTATGAACAGTAAAGTTTTTTGAAACATTTGATAAACTAGAATGGAATAGGACAGCGTTTCCCAAACTTTGTTCTGCAGGCCCGGTAAATTTTGTAGTCATCTTACGTGTTCGTACGTCCCACTCAAGTTGTTAAGCCCCTTAAAATATAGGGTAATAAAACACATTTATTAAAATTACAAGTATACTTATGTATGTATTACAACCATTAGTGAGAATTATGGAGCTGCTTATTTTTGACTAAGGAAGTTTGTTGAAAACAATGACAGTATAAATAAGGAGGCAATGGTGCGACCCGGTATTGTTTTTCATGGCTCAGTACCGGGTTGATACCCACCAAATGGGAAACACTGGGATAGGACATCATTATTAAACTACAATAAGACATAGACAAATTAAAAGTGATCATTATCAGTTTGTAAAAATAAATTGTAAATATGAGTCCATGCTTAGACATAAGCAATAGCTAGGTAGTGTGGTGAACTATGATAATGTATTGTGATTGTATACTAAATTATTTCAGGAATATGTGGCAAATCTTCTTAAAACTGCATTCCCGCATCTGAGTGAGAATCAAATCAAAATAACTGTCCAAGGGTTATTCAACTTAGATCAAGATATCCCAGCTTTTAAAGATCATTTGAGAGACTTTTTAGTTCAAATAAGAGTAAGTGTATAGTTTTTATTTGTTATATTACTCCTTTTTTAAATTGCTTCTATGTGTGTAATTATATATCATTTAAATTCAGTGTTCTATATATTATATTTACTAGTTTTAGTTCACTGTGGTAAACTGCTTATACCAATACATACTTTTATGTTAAATTTAATTTCACTTTACTTAATGCTTACATAAATTAATAAAATTATAGTAAGATTTTAAAATGTATATTTCAATATGTTATTTTTCAATTAAAAAATATTATATTTGAAAAATTTACTTTTTCATAAAGAACACTTTTTAAACTTACTTACTAGTGACATATTTCTTTAATGTCATGAGGTGGCAAATGAGCAGTCCGAGTGACCTTATGGTCACTTATGGTGACCATCGACGCCCATAGATATCCACACAACCAGAGGTTATGCAGATGCGTTGCCCTCCTTTACCCGATCCCCCATGGGCTGGGTAATGGGCTACCGGAAACTCTCAGGCCGCACGAAACGCGACAGCATAACTGTCACTTGATTTTGTGACCGAGTGGTACCACCCTGGTTGTGTTGTCCCAATTCGGATGCAACGCAGCATGGCACTACCTCTTAGAACATACCCACTAAAACCCGGTGAGTGCCACCATTAACGCCCTTGGTGAGGTGCCCCGGATCTGTTGAGCAACAAGGCACTTCGACGGCTAGTCAGTCCCCAAGGGTCCGACGCCACCTCCACAGAGGGGTTGTTCTGCGGTGCGGGACAAACACTCTGTGGACGTGGCGTTGGTCCCGCACCACAGAACAACTGGAAACTACAATGTTGCGCTTTTATCCCTTCTTCTTATAAGAGGGGTACAAAGAGCAGTACCCACGGCTTAATTAGCTTTACTCAAGGTGCTGGGTTCACTTTAAGCTACTGTGCCCCACCACCATGACAAGGCTTGAACCATGATGGGATCTTAGAACATACCCCTTAGACATCAATTATTATACTACAAATACTCTTATGAAATTAATTAACATATTATTTGTAGGAGTACACTGGTGAAGATGACAGTGATTTGTATTTGGAAGAGCGGCAATTTGCTTTAAGCCAAGCCCAAGAGGAGAAGAGGAGGGTTCAATTATCTGTACCAGGCATCATTAATCCTCATGAAATGCCTGAAGAAATGCAAGATTGAAGTTTATTTAATATAAGAATGAAATAAATGGTAACAGTTCACTTGAAATTATAAAAAAGTCCAAACGGTGAATTTAGGAAAAAAATATTTATACTAAATTTAACAGTTGGGTGTTGGGTCTAATATTGTATGACAAAAATAATTTAACATTAGGTAATTTTCAAAGGGCAAAGTACATGTAGGTATGACAATTAAATTTATTACAATAAATTATCTTAAGTTATTGTAGCATCTTTTTAGAAGCATTATCCAAAAAGTTATAGAGGGAGGCAGTCTTAAAGATGCTTAAAGTTACTATGAAGTAGAAATGTAACTTATAACATTTTTTTACTATGCATAAAATTGAAGTGCGCATACATACAATTTTAATATTTTTTAATTTAAATTTTAGGACAGTATAAGGGAAAAACTCTTAATTTAGTCTAGCTTAGTCGAAAATTCCAAATTAATTGTGTTATGTATTTATAAAAAATGCATGAATACTTAACAGTAATGTTATTTTCTGTCAAATGGTATAATCAAACATTCTATAAATTAACTTCATTCATTTATTTACCTGTTGCAGTTTATATGTTTTATGTAAAAAATTGGTTAAATAAGATAATTGTGTTAGGTACTTTTACTAAATATTTGAATTAAACATCCTTTATAGTACTACTAATATTATAAATGCGAAAGTTTGTATGTATGGATGTTTGTTACTCTTTCATACAAAAACTACTGAGTGGATTATAAATAAAAATTTACAACAATGTAGCTTATACATCAGAATAATAAATAGGCTATGTCTAGGTATAACTGTCCAATATCTAATCCCGCACAGACAAAGTCACTGTCCAGGCTATCTCGGCTATATTTGACCACCACTCAACATATTAGGCAAGAGAGATAAAAAGGACAGGTTATACACATGCACATGATAAATAAAAAAAAACTGAATATCCTTTAGTAAAATTCCAAGTAAGACACTGTATTCCGGACTTTGTATTCCTACAAATAGAACTGTCACTAAATTAGCAACCCTGTTCATTTCAATTATATTAAGAACAAATGTACTTTTTTTAAATCTTACATAAACATTAAATTATGAGTCATATTATATTTTTGCCACCATGACTGGATTCTGTTTAAAATGATAAATCTAAAGAGATTGTATTTGAGTGAACTGTTATTGTTTGGAATACAGATCTTGTGCTTCGCCTAAATGTTACTTTGTTATGTTAGTATGTACAAAGGATCGCCTGGGTTAATGCTAGATGATGTATGCAAGAGATTAGGATTATCAATCTGTCGCAAGTAAGGTGTGTTTAGCGAGCACAAGAATAGTGTATAGCCTTTTTATTATTGATAGAAAGGAAATCATGCATCATGAACGGTATATGATGGTGGCGAGTATAGAATTCCAGAAATAGAGTATTTCTTATTTCGAATAACCCTACAAGTAGGTAATGAAATCTTTTGTGATGGATCCACTGTCTGATGTTCAACATGCGCGCTATGGAATCTTAAGTATTATAAGTAGACTCTAGGGAAAACTTTATTAAGTAATTCGCTGTTAGTAATTTTTTTTTATGTTTTGTTTAATATTGTCATAACTAACTACTCGACAATTTGGGAGTCTATGAATAGATTTCTAAATGCTTTTGGGTCCGATTAACTGTGGAGTCTTTCAATTTTGTGTTTGAAATAAACAGATAATATCATATGAATTTCTTTCAATTCAAATACCTACTTGTCAACACTAATTATTGTTTTTTCAAATCCCCAAATTCAAGATTATCGAAATTTTAGTAACGCAGTACATTGCCATTACTTTTGTACTTTCTGCATAGATTTATTATATTAAAGATTGGTAATCAAAGCAAGACATAGTATAATACACTATGTTAGGGCGAGATAGATCAGACCCTATCCTTTCACTGCTGAACAAAGGCCTCCCTCAATCTGTAACACGCGAGATATATCGTTTAACATTTTACATCCATGTTGTGGCTCTTGAGAATATAACATTAGATATACCTACGCAAAACAAATATAGACTTTGCTAAAAGTTAGCAACTTTGATGCAAATATGTTGGTTAAGGACGTGATTAGGTTTCTCCTCCCCCGGATGGGTGTCTTCTGCAACGCGGATGACACCCTTGTATATGCCCGGGGACGAGGCTATAAGGAGGCGGCGCGACTGGCCGAGGTCTGGCTCGACCTCGTGATCAGCCGCATAGAGAGGTTAGGGCTTCGGGTCAGACCTGAGAAGACCGAAGTCCTTCTCTTCCGCAGGACCGGGCGGGAAGGACCGGGGGTTGCCCTGCAGATCGGAGGGGTGAGGGTCAGGGTGAGCCCTCATATCAAATATCTGGGGCTATTCCTTGACGGAGGGTGGACCTTCGGCCCACATTTCTCCATGTTGGGACCGAAGGTCGTGAAAGCGCCAAGTGCGCTGGGCAGACTCCTCCGGAACCTCGAAGGACCCAGCGCCGCCTGCTGGCAGCTATGCTCCAGAGTCTGCCAGAGTATGGCAACGTACCCCCGATTGACGGCGGTGGACTCGGCTCAGCACATACTCGAGGGGTCACAGTCTGACATCAGACATCGGAGGGACTTGTCTCTGCAAAGCGACATCACCGCGATACTCGGTGACGACGAGTCCTGGACGGCGATGGTCTCCTTCTGCGAGGCAGTAATGTTCCAGAAGGAGGCCGACGAGCGGGTGAAAGAGGAGACCACCGACGAAACCTCCTCCCGCGGGTGACGAACGGGGGTGCGTAGGAGTCACTACTTAATGCGACTTCAGTAACGCCTCCAGTAACGTGTCGGGCTCAAGATGGGAACCTGGGTCTGTATGCCACGAGGTCGTGGGTAGTATTAGGTAGTATTAGTAGCGGCGGGGCAGTCCCCCCTTTCGAGGAGTAGTCTGGCCTTCGCCGGGGCCAGCCTGTCGCTGAGGTGATTCTGACTGTTGCCTGCATATCCGGGACCGGGAAAAAAGCGGCTGAAGGCGCTCGCAGTATTTTACGAATATATATAAAACAATAGGGGCAGTCGGGGCTAGTGTCCTGGGCGGCGAATTTTCTAGGGCGGCAAAATTTAGAAACTGATTTTTTTTCCTCTCCTATCAAAATTGTTCAATATAATTAATTAATTCCTTTAATAAATATATTTTTTTATCAAATAGATAATTAAAGAAATTCATTTTTACATAATATATAAAAGGACCTTTACACTGAGTTTCCAAACGTGGATTTATGATATTAGCTGCAACAAACTGTAGCGCCAGAAAGATCGTTTTCATGTTTGAAAAGAGTTAAAAACTTCTTACGTTCTATAAAAATACATTCTACAGTGCAAATAGGCTCAATAGCTTAGAATATATTCTATTTTTTTTCGGAATGATCTATGCTAACGGCCCAAAGGCCCTAATGCTACATCGGATTAGTGTGAGCCGATTTGGCTCACTTTTGGTTTGTAAAAGTAGGGGTTGCACCTCGCCAACCGTAAAGTCTGCGACCACACGGCCTCCTGGCATCGGGTTGGTAGATTTTTTTAATTTTTTTATGTTAGTTGGATAGGCAAACTGGCAAACGTGCCACCTGGTGGTAAGTGGTCAACGTCGCCCATGAACATAAACCAGTTTACCCGGAACGAGCCCAGGCAACTCATCTATGTGTTGCCTATCCTGAGACATAAGATGTTAAGTCTCGGTGCCAGTAATTACACTGCCTGTCTTGCCCTTCTCTCCGAAACACAGCAAAGCTGTTTCACGGGAGAAACAAGCAAGATGGTGGTTCTATGCATCAAATCAGACGTACTGACAACATTTAAGTAGATTGCGAACAAATATTTTTTTTATGTTTTCGCAATAAACAATAGGCAATATATAATATGCAAAGATATTATAATAATGTATATAATAATTAATATAATATATAATTAGTTATTTTATTTTTGAAAAATAAGGTAATAAACTATAAGTTTAAATGAAACTGCAGTATTGTGGCGGCATTTTTTCGGTGCCAGGGGCGGCATTATGTTTAAGTCCGGCCCTGGTCATCTCTCTGTGGGAGAAAGTGTCCGTCGAAAATCGTTAAAAGAAAGCGCTAAGAAATCAGCGAGCACACACACTTATTTATATGTATAAACATACGCATTCAATTCGTCTAAAAGGGGATGATCCCAGACTAGGTAGTCTGGCGCAATTATGGACGGTTTTTGGACTGTTATTAATACGTAGTATTCTCTAGTTTGTGCTGTTTGATTGATGATTGATTAATTGTAGTCTATGGAAGTAAGGAGTAGAACCTTAGAGTATACATCCGCTAGGGTAATATTGTTCTGTGGTATACATAAAGCGCTCGTCACTAAGTATGAACTGTAGTAAACTGTAAGCACTAAGCACATGACAGGTATGAACCATAAACAACACTCCTCACATTAGGTCCGCGAGCGATATAGGTATATGTTTTTTTTTTTTTTTAAATACTCTGCAGACCATTGGTCCGCACCATTGTTAGTGTAGTAGTGGTTTTGATGATGATTGATTGTTACTCCTGTTGCTTCGCAAAATTGGAGTTCGTTAGGAGGTTAGTTGATGATGATTGATTGATTAGCTTAAGAGGAGCCGCTGGGGTGGAAGAGGGAGAGAGGATGTTACCACCGGTTCAAACCCTAGCCCTTTCCTGAGAAGAACCGGCAAGAAACTCAGTGGGCAGCGTCCCTATACTTGACACTTATAGATGGTAAATTGTTTGCACGGTGTTTAGTGGTCACGCGCGCTCAAGTTGGTGGTTAAGGGCTCCTCTTATTTTGTCACCGTTATTAGTATGTTAGTTGTGTCACGGAGTGTGGATCCTAGTGATTCACTCCCCGCGCTCATAGTTGTCATGAGTGTTAGTTCGGTTTGGCTGCGCTAGATGGTGTGGCGCGCCCCATTGTCCTCAAGTCCTGGTCAATTGTTTGGCTCGGCTGCGCTGGATTCAGTGGCGCGCCCCTTTGTCTTCAGTTTCTGGTTAAAATTTTTCTTATGATGGCTTGGTCTCTGTTCTTAATTGCCATTTTTAAGTTGTAGTTGTTTATTTCTTGGTCAGGGATTGCTGCGACTTTTATCAGCTTGCCCAATGCGTCATCGCTGTCACAGGTGTAGTATGTGAAATGTTTGGTTTGACGCGAGAGGGCTACAACTGCGTGAGACGCGCTGTCGTGTAGTTTTATCCTTGATTTAGTCTTTACTATGTACAATGTTTCGTAGCAGAGTCCCTGGGCCTCATGGATAGTCAGGACTTTGGACTCTTCCCCCTTCCCATACCCTTGGTCTATTAGGGTCTGCTTTTCTTCTTGGGTGTATGTCAAGAAAAGTGTTTTGGGTTCATCTTTCTTGTTATTGACCTCCAGTGTGGATTGGATGTTTAGTGATTTGATTACCTGACTGGAGGAATATATGCCCTTGTGGATGTCTTTCAGGGCATATGCTACGTCTTGTGGGCAACGGTGGGTACATAGTAAGTCCTCTGTTATTGGTGTTAGTACGTTGGGACGATGGTAATGGATCGGGAATAGATTTTCGCGCTCGATATATGGTAGTTGATTAATATCTCCTATTAGGAGCAGTTCTCTGGCTTTAACAATCTTAAGTATCATCACAATGGAACCGAAGTGATTCATGAGTGATTCATCCACGATGAGACGCTCGCACTCGATTTTTTCGAATCCCCTCGCCCCATTGGCGAGTACTGAGGCCAGTGAGCGGACCCTGGTCTTTGCGTCCGCTCCTGCGCGGTTTGCGATCCTTTCCCTTAACTTCTTCCTCGTCTCTACGGTCGCAGTCACGACGACGTCCTTTGTTTTGTCAAAATTGACTATAATGCAGGTGGTCTTCCCGCATCCTGGCACCCGTTGACCCATCTTGTGTTCGGCAGTTCCCATGTGTCAGGAGGATCATTTTCCTCCAGGATCTTGGCTTGTTCTAAGATCCTGTCGTCCAACCAGATCTCCGTATCTTTGGTGGTTACTACAATAGGGTCGCTTGCCGGTGCCTTGAATATTGGAACACCTTTCCTCTTAGTTTGTACTTCGTCTAGAGGAACGATGCCCGCTGTGGCGTTGTATGCGGCCATGTGTTGCTTCATCTGTTTCCTCTTTATCATTTTCCTGGTCAAGTTATTGTATATCATTGGCGTTGGTAGGCCTCTAGTATTCGTCTGCATTCTCTGATCTTGATGATTTTGGTGGCAGATGTTAGAGCCACATATTCCGTGAAGGCATTGATGAAGACAAGATGGTCCTCTAACCTGACTACTTCCTTTAGAAGAGGTTCCTGGACTATACCCATTTGTGCTTTAGTCTTCGTCTCACTTCGTTGTTGTTGCTGTTGTTGTTTTGTTGTTACTTTTTTCCTCACAAATTTTTCTATGGCAGCCGCTTGGGCCTCTGGATAACCTTGGGGGATGAACGCCGTTGATATTGGTTCAGGAGTTTCCTCCGCGGTGTTGCAACTGATGTCTACCCTCTTCTTGGGTGGTCGTTTTGTCAAGGTTAGGTGTATTTTTCTATCGACCACCTTCAGTGTTTGGTTGACATCTTTAGCCCTTTGGTGCTATCTGAGGGCTTGCTCTTCTTCTCCCCTTCTGATTTCCGCTTGTCTGGTAGCCCATTGTTCCGCGCTGGATGACTGTTGCTGCGTTTGTATTGGAATTTGTGAGGTCGTCAGTTTTTCCCTTTCCGTGTGTTCCAAGGATTTTTTGTGTTAGGGTATTTTTTAGGTGTTTTGGTATGAGCTCCTGTCTTGGTTTATGAGGATCCTGTGGTGATTGCGTAGAGGTGGATGCTGCTACCTGCGGGGAGGTGGGCGGTGTCTTCTGCGGTTCGAGGAAGCTTAGATCTTCTCCTCTTCTTTCATAGGCCACAATCTGGCGATGTTGGGCCAGCTTTATGCACCCAAGGTGGTCGGCCACCTCTATTTGGTTGTATCCCACCCACATCGTATCCACGCTAATGATATTGGGTGTTCCGTGTGTGGACGTATCCTCGTTTGCCATCTTTACATGCCAGTGAGAAGTGTGTGCTTTCAGGTTCTTTGTTCAGTAGCAGCACTATTTTGTTCTTGGTGCGGACTACTTTGCACTTGATTCCTAGTATTTCCCAGTTGTTTAGGGCGTTGTACTTCTTCATTCTCATGGTTGTTCTTGTGATGCTCCCCTTAAGCAATAGGGCTAGACCTGGTGATATTGCCACGGTTGAGGGGCCCTGCTGGTTACAGAAGCTACCCTACTTATATACAGTATAGCAATAACATTTCTGTCTTGGCGTACATTGAGGGGTGCCTATGTTCAGCAGTAGATATATATAGGTTGATGATGATCCCCACCATGGTTCAGACCTTGATGTGACAGTAGGGCTCAGTAGCCTAAGGTGTGCCCAGCACCTTGGGCGAAGCTAATTGAGTCTAGGGGGCTCTTTGTACCCCTCTTATAAGAAGAGGTGACAAAAGAGCAGGGAGCAAGGGGTGAGGTCGGAAACCTCACCCCATTGTACTGTCCCGACGTTGGCAGGGGTTGTTCTGTGGTGCAGGACAGCCCCTCTGTGGAGGTGGCGTCGGCCCCCTGAGAGACTGACTAGCCGTCGAGTTGCCCTGTTAGCTCAACAGATCCGGGGCACCTCACCAAAGCCGGCATTGGTGGCACTCGCCGGGTTTTAGTGGGTAGAGCTGCGTCCACTTACCAGCTTTTCGCAGCGAGTCCCACATACCCGCCTGGGGGGACCCACTCCCCAGCGGTATGCCTCAGGGCATTTCCCGGCGTTAAAGAAAAAAAAGTTGATGATGATGATGAATGTCCTAATTTCAAATATCGTTATTTTTTTTGCATTACGCTGGGAACCTTACTCTCACAGCGCTTTACTATAGATAAATATCTATAACGCATCTGCTTACAATCGGCACTCTTGATATATTTCTGTGATCGGCACAATACAAGCAGAATTTGCATATACTGTGCAAGGGCCAAGCAGCGTGACACTTGCACTCTATATATTATTAAACGACTTCGAAAAGGTTCACACTTATATGTTCGTGTGTATATTTTTTTTATACTCTTAAGTCTGGGTACTACTGAGTAGTACCATCTTTGTGTATAGTGTCCCTCGAAAAGCGATACATAAGGGTGGCGCCACAGTAGCAAGAGGGTAATTTTTTTGCCGTGTGTTCACCAAAAAATTACGCTCATACACACACATTTATTTAGACAAACACACTTCATCTGCGCCATTTGATTATACTTAGACGATTTTTGAACTGTTATTTGTTATTCATCTAAAAATGAAGTTAGCGTTACAATATTTCAGCTTGAGGATGATCATTATCAGTATCACAGTTAAAAGTTAAGTTCTAAACGCGCACCGCGCGCTCAGAAATTTCCCGCCGAAATCCTATTTTTAAACGACTTTGAAAAGGAGGAGGTTTTAATATGTTCGTGTGTATATTTTTTTTAATGTATTTTCACCGATTTCTCTGTCAATTATGGACCGATTTTCAAAATTCTTTTTTTATTCAAAAGAGTGCACTTCCGAGGTGGTCCCATGATAAGGAAACCAGGATCTGGTGATGGCATCCCAGAGAAATCGAGGGGAACTTTCGAAAATCGTAGGAGTAACTAGTGCGTTTAATATTTTTTTTAATTAAGTATTTTAAAGCACTACAATTTCATAAAGGTCTAGAGTTGATCTGATGACAGAGCTGAAAGATAGTCGAGGGAACTCCTCAACGATTTACAGCAGTAACCATGTGTTTGGGCTTGATTAATTTGTATTGATAAGAACTTTACACCTAGGTAAATTGTGACTATCATTAGGGGTCTGGTGATGAAGACGAAGGACAGTTAAAGGAACTTCTCAGCAGTTTACAGTAGCTACCTTGTGTTTGGACTTAATTCATTTATATTGACGAGAACTTTGCACCCATATGGGTTATAAGTCTCATTATAGGTCTGATGATGGAGTATAGACAGTGGAAATGCGTTTAACAGTTATATCCATATTTCAGATAAATAAAATCGGTTATCGAATTTCGGAAACACTAAAAATTAAGAAAAAAAAAATTTTAAACAAAAATTGAAACCGACTTCAAAAAGTAAAAAATAAACTAAAAAGTAATAAAATAATTGCGTTTCCTAAATTTTTGTGTCTAGAATTTATAATCAACTTGTTATTTTACTAATTATAATCTTTGCGTTTACCATGTCATTGTTGTTACTTTTGGAGTTGGTGTCAGCTAAGTTAAATAGACCGTACAGTACCAAAACCGTCGTCAGTCATCGGTATCATATTTGTTGCTGTACCTGTACCAGCAAAGACAGGTACCTACCTGTCTTTACTCTTTGCTGACACCGACTCCAATAGTAACAACAATGACGTGATAAACGCAAAGATTGTTATAAGTAAAATAACAAGTTGATTATGAGTTCTAGGCACAAAAATTAAGGAAACGTAATAATTTTATTACTTTTTAGTTTATTTTTTACTTTTTGAAGTCAGTTTCAATTTTTTTAAATTTGTTTTAACGTGATGAATAGCTAAGTGAAAATTTTTGTGCCGAACATACAGAATTTCTTTCACCCATCTTCCACCAGATCAGATATCAAAGTGCATAGTTTTATATATTTTTTATAATAAATACAATAAAATAAATTAAAAAATACTTCATACCATTAATTTATTAAACTTTATTTTTTAATTATTTATAAGAAAAAGCATGGGTATGCGTAAACATAGTATGATGTGATACCCATGATGCTTAAGTTCCTAGTTATGTTCGCGCCACGAATAAAGTTTAACTCGCAAATTTTTTATCTATATTTATTTAGATGATATAGATTGTCTGTATTTTGACATTTTCATAATCATTCGTCCGTGATGTCGATAAAAATCTATAAATCTATTTGAGTGCGCTAAAATAATTTTATTGTGTATTGGGAAGTTTATTTACTGATACGAGATAAATCTAGGCAAATAATTATTTGTCGTAAAAATGGCCGAAGTAGGTGCAGACAATTCATCGGGGGAAAATGTAGAAGATAAATTAGTCGCCAGTGATAATACCGTTGAACAAGTTGAAGGAAATGATGATACCGTGGACGTAAGTAAATAAACCAGACAAATATTTATTTATTTGAGTTAGGCATAGTTAAAACTATTAATTAAAATTAGATAGTAGTAACTAGATTAATGTGCAAAATCTTAAACCTAACCAAAAAAATGCTTCATGTTGACCTCAATGAAAGCCTCAATGATTGGATTGTGTGAATTGATAGGGAATAGTTTATGCAATATTATATTT
Organism: Helleia helle; assembly: GCA_963853865.1. Taxonomy (NCBI): domain Eukaryota; kingdom Metazoa; phylum Arthropoda; class Insecta; order Lepidoptera; family Lycaenidae; genus Helleia; species Helleia helle. The sequence goes on along the minus strand of OY971418.1, from coordinate 9,082,060 downwards.
TAATTTTGCAGATTAATGCCCAAATTGATGAACAACGTCGTAGAATGCAGCCCACAAAAATGGAGTCCTTTTTTGCAATTACGAAATCGCTGATCCTCAGGGCTTTAGTTGTTTATTTTATAACATCCTTTTTTCGACAATCACCAGCTCCAAAAACTGATTTAAATACGGGCGCTGCAGGTGTTCCTCGCTCTGCTGCTATAAATATGTTTGCAAATGGAACCGTTTTAGATATGTACACTTACTTGTCAGAGAAAGAGACTTTACACAAATTTGAAGACGCAAAATTGATTTGGAAACTTCCAGGCTTAATATATGGTGATTGGCATGGTGGACCTGATAATGATGGCACTTATAAATTTGCCACAAATTTTGTACCTTCTAAGTCCTTAAAAAACAATGGTTCGATATACCTACATGTGTTTATTGTGCAAACTGGAAAATCTCCAGATCCAAGAGACAAAGATATTTATGCCGGACCTTATGTGACATATGGCAAACGAATGCTTAATAAGTATAAGAAACTGCGTTATCAAAAGACCCACAATTTGCTAACAGGACAAACTGATAAATCACCAGAAGAAGTGAAGAAAGCAGAAATTATGAAAGAAGAAATTGTGTCACATTGGCATCCTAATCTTACTGTTAACTTAGTTACAGATCAAACTAACTGGATGAGAGGAAGCGTGCCTCCACCTCTGGATGAGTTTATACATTTTTTGCCTAATGACAAGGAATACAAACCAGCAGTTTTTCTGAATGATTATTGGAATATGTTGAGAGACTATGTCCCTCTTAATGACAGTGTGACTAGTTTGGAATTGCTACTTACTTATCAACCTTTGAGTCTGTTCAAATGGCAGTTATACACAGCCCAAGCTATGAGGGAGAAGTTGAGTATGTTCTCAGCGTTAGGTGCTGAAGAACAGGACGAGGAACAAGACACTGTTAAAGAATTACTTCTAGAGACATCTCCATATTTATTGGCGTTGACAATTTCAGTATCAATTTTACATTCTATATTTGAGTTGTTGGCATTCAAAAATGATATTCAATTTTGGAACAATCGGCAATCACTTGAAGGTCTCTCAGTTAGATCTGTGTTCTTCAATGTATTCCAATCTACTGTAGTATTACTGTATGTATTAGACAATGAAACAAATGTAATGGTTAGGATTTCATGTTTCATTGGACTGATGATAGAAATTTGGAAGATTAATAAAGTTATGGATGTTCAAATAAATAGAGAGGAAAGAATCTTTGGATTTCCGAAGCTATCTTTCAAAGATAAAGGTTCCTATGTTGATTCTAGTACAAAACAGTATGATATGTTAGCTTTCCGTTACTTGAGTTGGGCCTGCTTCCCTCTTCTTCTGGGATATGGTGTTTACTCATTGCTTTACCAAGAACACAAGGGATGGTATTCCTTTGTTCTCAACATGATGTACGGGTACCTGCTCACATTTGGATTCATCATGATGACACCACAATTATTTATTAACTACAAGTTGAAGTCAGTAGCTCACTTGCCGTGGCGTATGATGACATACAAATTCCTCAACACATTCATTGATGACATATTTGCATTTGTTATTAAAATGCCAACTATGTATCGCTTGGGATGTTTCAGAGATGGTAAGTAAAGATATGTGAGATTTTACATATACATTATAAAAGTTGTCTCATGCCCCTTGTAGTTTTACCCATCCTAAAATAAAAAAAGTTTCTCCAAAATACAAAGCTTGTAATTTTCTTTAGTAATTGGACTATTAAATGTATAAATGAGGAGCTTGTGGCTAATAACAGCCGCACAGATTGATCCATCAGGTTAAGCTATGCTTGTCGGGTTGGTTCGTGTATGGGTGACAATCTTTACTGAGCCTCCACCGTGCCTTGGAAAGCATGTCAAGCGATGGTCCCAGCGTGGATCTTTGACAGTTGTAACGGGTCTTTAGAAGTCAAAAGTCTGACAACTTGTTTTACCTCTGGGTTATTGTATTATCTAGTTACTGGGTTGCGGAGGTTAGATAGGCAGTTGCTCCATTTAAAATACTGGTATGTAGTTGCATCCAGTTAGACTGGCCTTTTTCTAACATATTTGGGAAAAGGCTAGGTGGAAGAGGAATCGGGTTATTATTTAATTTTAGTATTTACTAAAATATTTTTTAATTCATTCCCCCAATCCATTATCCAATGGGATTGGATTGACCTAGAAAGTAGTAGTGCATTCAAACAAAGTTACTTTTTTTTATACAAATGAGATGTGTACATAAACATGCCATATATAAATAAATATTTTTTTTACAGACATTGTGTTCTTCATATTCTTATATCAGCGTTGGATTTACAAAGTAGATCACAAGAGGGTGAATGAATTTGGCTTCTCTGGAGAGATGGAGCAACAACAGAAGTCTGGTAATGGCAGCCTTGCCATAACAGAAGGTGAACAAGTAGCGGATAAAAAGAATGATTAATAACTTTGTTCATAAATAGATAGTAAAATTTCTCAATCATATAACAATATGATTTTCAAAATATATTTGTACATTATAGTTACTATAGTGTTGTACTTTTTTGATGATAAATGATTGTAATGGTTTGTTTTGGGATATAATACAACATAAATTACATACATATAAATTATACACTGCATGTTAAATAATTTGAATGTGATTTTAAATGAAATTTTAAGTGTTTTAGGTACAAATTGTATTAAAGTGATAAAGCAATAGTTTTATTTATAATATATCTACATTTAGTGAGCTATTTTAAACTTAACTATCAATTTATTTTTTATTGTTCTAATATAACTATATAATGTATTTAATAATAGTAAGGCTTAAGAAATTGCAGTATTTTTAGTTATATGTAATAGACTTTCAGACATGATAGACTATTTAATATGGCTATTAAAATCATATATAAAATATATAGGGTCAATCCCCATGTATATTATATACAATTTTCTATTAATATTGTTACTTAACTTAAATAGAAGATAATTATTAAATGTAACTAAATTGATCCATAGAATTTAGAGATGCTGCAAATATTTATTTAGCAATTACTATTTCACACATTAAATAATCAAATTTGTATAAAATCAACAGTGAAAGCAATTTAATATATTACTTAAAGCCTATTTATATGTTAAAAGTCTGTTACTTGTTAACTTTAATTAATTTTTCTTCTGGAAATATAAATTTTCTAAAAGCATTATTTTTTCCAATGTATTTTAAAATAATTATTATTATTGCGGCATCTCTAAAATTAAATTACAGAATAGTGTAGTAATTCCGCAATATTCACAAGATAGTTATTGCATGTGTTGAAATTGAAAATAAAAAATGAATCATTAAAACCACAATCCGGGTGGACTCTGATACGACCTATTTTATCTTACTGCTCTCACACTCGGTCCGAGTGTACTAAGATAGTAAAGATCCGACTTAAGCACAGTGAATCTGAGGTACATTATCGAAAACTATAAAGGTTTTTTAGATTTTTGACTTGTTAGATGAAGTTTTATGATGATAACAGGTAAGAAACGCCAGATATTAACTGCAAATTCAATACATTGCATAGCATATCTTGCCCATAGTTAATGATATTATAATAAATGCATGTATGGAGAGTGTGTTATTCCTTGCAACATTCAATGGTTCAGCTTGAAAGTTTTATGGCACAACTTTATAATATATTTCATGTATATTATTTGCACTTTAATTCTATTAGATTGTTAAAAGATATAAGAACATAAATATTTTGTGAGATTTAGTTTACTATCTTCATCTTTGAACTTTGTTAAAGGCATTTATTTACTTGTTGATGTTATTTAATCACTTTGACTAAAATCATATTGACACATTTAAATTTTTGAATGGAAGTGACTTCATAGATACTTATAATTTTGGTTCACTATGGTTGATTGATTTTGATCAAATTAACTCTTATTATAGATGTTTGATGTCAAGTCATTTACTAAAAGACTCATGTATGTTTTAATAATTATTGTCTATTAATTTTCATAGACATTGCTTAAAATATGTTGAAAAACTTACAAATCTTTTTTAGCGTTACTACTTAGTATTTAAACATCGTTGCATGTTAAACTATTATCTTGCTATCACACCAAAATAAATATTTAAACATGTTATCTTTAAAATTGTTTTTAATTATATTGACATAGGCGGTAAGTAAATTATTTGACATTCATAAAAATTTTACTCTGTCTTATATTTATTCTTCGTCTCGAATGTTCAGATTCATCATTGCTTATGAAAGAGTTAGAAAAATGACAACGGAATGTTTTTAAATATGTTACATTGGCAAGTTTAGAGAATATTGATTAGGTAATAATGTAATTACATTGCTGTGCAAAAGACATGTTTTTCAGTTTACAGGAAATATATGGTTTTGAAAGTTTGTGTTATTTTTAATTTATATTAATAATGTTTCCTTTATGTACATAATATTATGTAACCCAAGTTATTTGAGGCAAAGGCAATACCCTAGCTTCAATAAGAATAGTTATAGATATTGTGTTAACACTAATGAACAACTACAATATTATGAACAAATCTTATTTGGCTACCTGTGACGGCTTTTAAGAAATAGCCATATAAAATGTGCTATGGGCAAAACAACTTATAAAATATCAGGGACAGATGAATAGGCGCCACTAAATAGGTCCAATAATCTCTATTTTTTATAAGAATCCCCCTTGTGTTTTATTTTGAGGTTCATCATACTACTTACAAGGAACTACAAGTATTTTCGATTTTAAAGCTTATTTTCATTTCTATAAAATTAGGGGTTTATCATAATGTAAGCAGTCACATTATGTATTTTTTATTTTGTTTGATTTGATATTCGAGCATAATAAAAAAGGAGTTAATAGAAATGATTTATTTTAAATCTATGTAAATAAAATTACAATTTATAGAAATACATATTGTAAATGAATAATGTTTAAGAAACTATTTTCTTCATACAACATGCCCATGGCTTTCGATCGCGACCGGATCAGCTGCGCGGTCTGGACGAGAGTCCACGTCGTCCTCCAATATTATAACGTGCACTGGTCCTGCCTGGAAATGACAACTTGTAATTAACAGGTTCATCATCATCTCCCACGTCCAACCCCCACTGCTGGCCATTGGTCTCCTGGAAATGCGCCATTCGTAAATCGTTGCTCAAATAACAGAATACATGATCGATATTGTTCGAACACATGATTGTAATTTGTAATAAATGTCGCTTCGAGCTCCGAGGACTTTACCACCCGAAGAAACGATTAACTTTTTTTTTCTATAGCGGCTGGCTCGCACACACCAAACTTAGTGTCCGTAAAATATTATCATTTGCTGTTATAATAGTCAATGATATGCACTGCACATTATACTTTTCAATGGGTCGTATTTTCACATTAGCTTGGCGATTCGATATGTTAAGTGGCAGACCAGCCATCAATTTTATAAGTGGTGAAAATCGGTAAGCCCTTATCTGTTGCCTCCTAAGACGCAAGATGGTAGGCACTTTACATCACGCGTAATTTAACTGCTTGCTTTCTTCCGAAACACAACGAAGTGTTACGAAAGTAATAAGAGAAATGATTGTACTTTTATTTGCTCTGTTTTTAAATACCGTAAATGTATGGGTGGTTTTAGAAGAGACAAATTTAGCAAAAATATTTCTTTGATTGTTGTTGTCAACGACGTTGCTTTTCTACAAGGATATTCTTAGATACCTGTAATTGTGGTCGCAGCGGCGCGTTATAACTCGCCGGAGTCGGAGTCAGATCGACTATCGGTGTAGATATCGATGGAGTCCTCGCTGAAATTACATTATGTGTATTACACTTCTTTTATCACTTAAAATATGAAATAATATAACGTGGGTATAAGTACTATAATAGAATGGCTATAGGCAACGTCGTGTGTCGACTTGACGCCTGGTCATATTTAACCCTAAAAAGTAACGCAATTTATTGAATCTACAAACAGGCGCTACGGTTGGTAAACAGTTTTCTGAATCAATTTCAAAGTTACAAACTTTTTCTAGAACACATTCATTATACAGAAAAAAAAAAAAACTGGAAGCATAAGTATCTTTGTAAATGTACAACGAACACTGTTTTATTTTTAAGCATTTTGATTTTCATTTTTCACCATTACATATATTATGTAAGGATATAAATGCGTGAACGGTGAATCGGAACGCGCTGTCGTCTGCATGGGTACCACCATCCTGCTTGTTTCTCCCGTTAAACAGCTTTGCTGTGATTCGGAGAGAAGGTCAAGACAGGCAGTGTAATTACTGGCACCGAGACTTAACATCTTATGTCTCAGGATAGGCAATGAGTTGCCTGGGCTAGTTTCAGGTATACTAGGTTATGTTCATGGGCGAGACTGATCTCTCACCAACGGGTGGTATGTCGGCTAGTATCCTATCGAAGCAACATAAAAACCAGACAAGTGCTAGTCTTACTCTGCGTTAAGGGTTCCGAAAGAGGTGTTTTTTTACAAAAAATTAACAGTTTCATATTTTTCTCCTTTAATTATTGTGAGACCTAGCTTCTTTCTAACTTTCATGATTCTATGTCAGTGGGAAATACCCTACGTATATTTTTATTTGACAGACAGACGGATAATGGAGTGATCCATAAGGGTTCCGTTTTAAGTATAGAAAGTATAGTAACATCGTGGTACTGTATTACATGGCGTTACTGTAACAGGATACTTACGATGTGAACCCGTGGAATGCGTCGTATTCGTCCTCGTCCTCCTCCTCCTCCTCCCCCTCGGAGAGTAGGAACGAGTCTGACTGATCATCGCTGTCGTCGGCCGGCGAGACTCCTCTGTGGGGGGGGTTGTTATTATAAAAAAACAAAAGTACATCATCAGTAAACAATACTGATCACATAGGTATTATATCTAATAATAATGAGAATATTATATATATAATTGTGCAATTATTATTTGTTGTGAGTTAGATTACTTATTAGAATGTTTATGTCAGTTTTTACCACGCTTTTATTAGCTTGGGTTGTATCTATGTATGTAATGGAATCTTTGAACATGATTTTGACTCACTTCTAACGACCAGATTTTGTTCAAACTTTGTAGATTTATCGAGGACCGATGACAATACAATAATTTGATAAAATTATTCCAATATCCTGATCAGGATAATCAGGATAGCACATGCTAGGAAGGCGTAAGGCGCGCAAGTTACCTACATCACTTGTGTTGTTTTTAGTCTCTCACTCATTTCTAAAGTGATTGTTATTAGTTGAGTACTTTAAATTAATAAAAGCTTTAATTAAAAAAATCGACACTAAAAAGTAAAAAATAAATTACAGCGTGAGGTGCTCAATATTCATTATTAAAAATATTTCATCGGTATCTATTTCTAAAAACAGTGAAGTTAATATAAAAACTTAGTTACAAGCACCACGCTTTTTTACAATAAGTAATTTTGTTAACCATTAAATTTAAAATTCTTTTTTTGTTTGAAAGGGTATACTTGCCAAATGGTCCTATGATAAGGAAACCAGGATCTGATGATAGCATCCTAGAGAAATCGAGGGGAACTTTCGGAAATCGTAGGAGCGACTAGTGCGTTTAATATTTTTTTAATTAAGAATTTTAAAGCACTATAATTTAATGAAGAGAGAGTGAGAATAGAGCGAACGTCGCATCGCAAGTCTCAGAAATTTAAAGCTTTAGATTAGTATAAATATAAACAAGATTTAAAAATTAGTTTGCCAAATAAGTTTCATTTCTGAACATGTGTACTTTGTACGCACGCACTTTAATTTTTTTTATATCCTCGAGCACAACTATACTATTGCTCTAGCCAACTACAGGTGGGCAAACGTCACACACCCACAATATTGATGTTATCACAATACATATATGTTTTGTCATGTTTTCCGTCAGTACCTACTAAGCAATGTCAAGCCATTTCTAAAGTCCTGTGGATTCATACTTATATGATTCATACCTATTGTATTCGGTGTCCTTGTTGTTTCGACTTGTCGTCGCTTGTTCTAATTCAAGCTCTGTGAACAATACAGCTTTATAAATATCATTAATTCGACTCTACATCTTTATTATCATATTCAAAATGGAAAATAATGACTTTTTTATTGAATAAAATATAACACACAACGCTATGTTGTAGCCATTTAAATCGCGGTATATAAAATTTCATTCTGACGTTTCGGATACTTTACAGCAACTATTGTCACGGGAGCATATTATACAAATAATCTATTTCCTGTTATGGTATAAAGCTGTATTTTTCGAAGTTTGAATACTCTTAAATTATTTATTAAACTAAATTACATGTTCCACTGCTGTTTTCCTCAAAATTAGATGTGGAGTGTAAGGTGTTGTCTAGTTACGATATTCATTTTAGGTATACATATCAGACTTAACATGGTACCAGACATATACCTTCTCTATACTTTAACAGGTCTTCTCGTTTCTTCCTCATATCTGCGGTCAAATTTTGTACAGCCTTTTCTATGAATGAGTCTAACACCAAACTTTTACATTCCGATGCTATAGGTGCCCTGAAAATGAATGAGGGTATACATTCAGAATTATTATCATAATATGTATATAGATGAAAATAAAACTGTTTAAAACAAATAGGGCATTATAGTATGTGCTAGTTATTACCGCAATCAAATAATATTCTACCTATTGATAGGACTGGAGCAATGGTAGTCAATGTATCTTAACTTTTCGTGATCATAAATACAAAAAGATATGAATCTTGGCACATTATTATTGATATATTATGAGTGTTATAGGTAAATGACTCGACGACCTCCTTGGCTCACTTTGGTTGGATAGCGCGTTGGCGCTCAAGCAGGAGGTAGCGGGTGCGTTAAACAAATATTAATTAATTTTTATTAGAAAATCTTTTTAAAAAATATTTATAATTATATTATTATTATAAAATAAAAATTAATTATAAATTATATTTATATTTTTTTACCAAATTTTTACAACGATTTTATTACTACAGTTATAAATCAAAGTTTTTACCGGCACACTGGACAGTCATTCTTCTTCGCTCGCCATTTAGATATGCAATATTTGCAGAATGTGTGCGAGCAGTTGATTGTGGTCGCTGCAATAAACAGTTCCGCGCAAATGCTGCACTGCAATTCACTCTCCATTATTTCACCAAACTCCACAAGTGCTTCAGAATTTGATGTGCCTTTTCCTTCCTTGCAAGCTGACGCGACATTTTCTAAAACTTTCTTTTCGTTTTCCACACTCTGTAGTTGGTTTTTGACCTAAAATGTATAGTACATATTTTGTAACTAAATGTAAATAGAAAAGACACGATTGTCTATAGTAAATATAAACAATGTGCTTCAAATTCATGTTTCATATTGAAGACAGCAGAATAAATTGTAGTAAAAAAACATGCTTTAAAAATAGCCATCTGAAATTATCATTAGAAAATCATTTCAAATATAAAAATTATATGAATTACAAAATGAAGTTATTATTATTGTTGTTCAACCGGGGACGGATGCTGACTGGAAATGTTAATAGAGAGTGGTAGAAACTACTAGTTGATAGCAAATACATGATGTTGACTATATTCTGCTGATGTTATTGTCCTCCTGTCTCATGGGCATACTGCTTTTTTCCGTCAAAGCTGTATGACAGGCAGTGTGATTACTGGCAGCAAGACTTAACATCTTGTCTCAGGCTAGGCAACATACCATTTAGTTGTCTGCACTAGTCGCAGATTAACTTGTTTATGTTCATGGGCGACATTGACCATTTAACATGAAGTGGCTCGACTGTTCATTTGCCAATCTAGAAAATATAAAATATAAATATGTAGTATATTTCTATAAATTTACAATTGTAACATTTATTGTTATTATCAATATAAATAATAATATCAACCCTTATATGTCCCACTGCTGGGCACAGGTCTCCTCCTCGAAATCAGGTGAGTAGGGTTTTGGGCCACAGTTCACCGATGCACTGGCCCAATGCGGGTTGGTGAACTTCACACGCCTTCAAAGACTTTTAATCTCATCAGGCATGCAGGTTTCCTCACGATGTTTCCTTCACCGGTGAGCAAGCGATGGTTTCATGTTCAGGTGCACATAGAAACTTAGAAAAACCCATTTCTAGGCATCACAGGGGGGGAGGGTCAGGATCGAACCCGGACCTCTCTGCTCTCACTCAAGAAGCCGAGGCCGTACCCACTAGGCCATCGTCGCTCACTTATATAATAAACATAAATAATATATAGTGTATAATGTTCAATATAATATATGCAATCTTTATGGTACCTTCTCCAATTGATCTTGCAATGATTTGATAACTTCTCCAGATTGATCAGCCTGTTGCTGTATTCTCTCCGCGGCTAAAGTTGCTAGTTCTATTTCCCTCGCAGTGACACGTTCCTGTCATTATAAACAATGTATAAATATAATATATATAGCATTTTAATGGCCGACTGGTCTAGTAGGCTACTGGACACTTTGGGCAGCGATTGCAGATTTTGGCAGATTGGCAGAATCCTGCCAAGATTTGATATTTCTTTATTTATTTTTTTGTTCACATTTTAACACAACAATAATAATGGATACATTGTAAACAAGTCGTATTTACCTCTAATATAGATTTCTTCCAACAAAATCTTAAAAGTTTTGGGGGTCACAATTATAATTATTGTATTGTATTGGTCTGTCACTGTATAGAAAGCATTCACTAAGGTACTGAGCAGTGGAAAATTTTAACAATTTATAGATTGTAAGATAAAATGTGCGTATTCCAGCGAAGTTGAATTGAAAGCCACAACTGAGAGCGATATCAGGAAATATGATCAAATTTGCGCAAAACAAATATAAATCGGATGCACAGACTCTTTAGACATTCGATTTTGTTCAGTAGCTCTTGTGTTGCATCTAAAAAGCAGTCAGCGTAGTTTAGAATGGGAAGTAAAAGAGTCATTTATATGATGAATGTATCTGCACCAGTCATACCGATGTATTTATGTAAATTTCTTAAATTTATTTCCATCACAAGTACATATTATACGCAAGTTATAACTTGTGTATAATATAGATTGTTAGTTCTTTAAGTTTAATATTTATTTTTACCTGTAATTCCTTGAGCTGTTGCTGTGATTTTTGTGGAGCTTCAATCAATAGCTTTTGCATCTCCTCTTTCTCTTTCATCTAGAACCAAACCGAAGACAAATTATTATAATTACATAAAGACCAACATACATAAGTAATCCTGTATTTATTTTATTTCATAAAGTTTTATACTCTGCAAGACCATTGGTCCGCACCATTGTTATATAGGTTTTAATGATGATTGATTGTTTTTTTTTTTTATGTTAGTTGGATAGGCAAACTGGCAAACGTATCACATGATGGTAAGTGGTCGACGTCGCCCATGAACATAAACCAGTATACCTGGAACGAGCCCAGGCAACTTATTTATGTGTTGCCTATCCTGAGACATAAGATGTTAAGTCTCGGTGCCAGTAATTACACTGCCTATCTTGCCCTTCTCTCTGAAACACAGCAAAGCTGTTTCACGGGAGAAACAGGCAAGATGGTGATACTCATGCAGCCGGGAGGGCGGCACAGCGCTTCCCTCCCACCGGTAAATTCTGTTGCTCCGCAAAATTGGAGTTCGTCAGGAGGTTAGTTGATGATGATTGATTGATTTCTCAAGTCCTGGTCAGTTGATTGGCTCGGCTGCGCTGGGTGCTGGCGCGCTCCATTGTCTTCAGTTTCTGGTCAAAAATTTTCTTATGATGGCGTGGTCTCTGTTCTTAATTGTCATTTTTAAGTTGTAGTTGTTTATTTCTTGGTCAGGAATTGCTGCAACTTTTATCAGCTTGCCCAATGCGTCATCGCTGTTACAGGTGTAGTATGTGAAATTTTTGGTATGACGCGAGAGGGCTACAACTGCGTGAGACGCGCTGTCGTGTAGTTTTATCATTGATTTAGTCTTTATTATGTACACCGTTTCTTAGCAGAGTCCCCCTTCCCATACCCTTGGTCTATTAGGGTCTGCTTTTCTTCTTGGGTGTATGTCAAGAAAAGCGTTTTGGGTTCATCTTTCTTGTTATTGACCTCCAGTGTGGATTGGATGTTTAGTGATTTGATTACCTGACTGGAGGAATATATGCCCTTGTGGATGTCTTTGAGGGCATATGCTACGTCTTGTGGGCAACGGTGGGTACATAGTAAGTCCTCTGTTATTGGTGTTAGTACGTGGGGATGATGGTAATGCATCGAGAATAAATTTTCGCGCTCGACATAGGGTAGTTTCGAATAACTTTGTAATGATAGGACGTATGACACCTCAGTCCTCCCGTGGCCATGGTTGCTGTAAAGTATCCGAAACGTCGGGCTTGTAAAAATCTTAATAAACCGCGATAAAATCCGTAAAAATTGTTTTATTATAATATATGGTAGTTGATTAATACGTGGGTAACACTGAAAATGTTTAGAACTGGCCAGTTAGAAACATTGAAAATGAAAACTTTTTTTGAATTTTAATTTTAGAACTCTTTGGTAACCTAATGTAGTATATTGCATTCATTTGTCATTTGTTTTTGTGAATTGGCGGCAAATCTAAAACTCTTGTTACACGTGAAAATGAACATAACGCGAGAAATTTTCGGTCAATGATTTATTATGACTTTCGTTGTGGGCTTACTCAACAACAAAGCTATGATAGGCTGCGATTAGCATTTTTTAATGAAGCCCCATCTCGTGCCACTATTTACAATTGGTTTACGAGTTTAAACGTGGACGTAGCAATCTCAGTGATGATCAGCGTGAGGGACGTCCTTTAACAGCGACTACTGAAGATAACATCAGTGCTGTGCGACGCATGATAGAGGAAGATAAGAGAGTGACCTATCAGCAGATACGGGCAAGCCTAGGCATTGGTATGAGTCAAGTTCAAAAAATATTACACGAACATTTAGGCGTCAGGAAGCTTTGTACCAGATGGATTCCCCATACTTTAACCGACGACCAGAAACGCCTCCGCATGGACTGGTGTCGCCAAATGTTAGATAAGTTCAACGGCGGTAACTCAAATGCTGTATTTGACATCATCACAGGTGATGAAAGCTGGATATATTGCTACGAACCCGAAACCAAAAGACAATCAGCTCAGTGGGTGTTTCCTTTCGAGGATCGGTCAACTAAGGTAAAGAAAGGAAGAAGTCAAGGAAAAAAGATGATTGCCTCATTCTTTGGTCGGAAAGGTCAGTTCGCGACAGTTGTGCTAGAAGATGGAAGGACAGTTACTGCAGACTGGTATGTCAATCGCTGTTTGTCTATTGTCTTGGAAAAAATTCGACAGCAGCGCCCTCGAAGCAGGATCCTCCTTCACCACGACAATGCTACAGCGCACTCCGCAAAACGGACTGTTGAATATTTGACTATGGCAGGTGTCGAGATAATGAGTCATCCGCCTTACAGTCCTGACCTGGCGCCCTGCGACTTTCATTTATTCCCAAGAACTAAAGATAAAATTCTAGGTATTCGCTTTACGAGCCCTGAAGATGCGGTGAAAGCGTACGAAAATGCCATAGAAGAGACTCCTAAGGAAGAATGGGCCCACTGCTTTTCTCAGTGGTTCCATCGAATGCGACGATGTGTAGAAAGAAACGGAGATTACTTCGAAAAACAATAAAAGTATTGGCAACTTTCTACATTAAGCCGTTTTTCATTTTCTAAACATTTTCAGTGTTACCTAGGTATCTCCTATTAGAAGCAGTTCTCTGGCTTTAACAATCTTAAGTATCATCACAATGGAACCGAAGTGATTCATGAGTGATTCATCCACGATGAGCCGCTCGCACTCGATTTTTTCGAATCCCCTCGCCCCATTGGTCAGTGTGCGGACCCTGGTCTTTGCGTCCGCTCCTGCGCGGTTTGCGATCCTTTCCCTTAAGTCCTTTCTCGTCTCCACGGTCGCAGTCACGACGACGTCCTTAGTTTTGTCAAATTTGGCTATAATCCAGGTGGTCTTCCTGCATCCTGGCACTCCGTTGGCCCATCTTGTGTTCGGCAGTTCCCATGTATCAGGAGGATCATTTTCCGCCAGGATCTTGGCTTGTTTTAAGATCCAACCATACCTTTGGTGGTTCCTACAATAGGGTCGCTTGCCGGTGCCTTGAATATTGGAACACCTCTCCTTTCCTTCCTTTCCTCTTAGTTTGTTCTTCGTCTAGGGGAACGATGCCCGCTGTGGTGTTGTATGCAGCCATGTGTTGCTTCATCTGTTTCCCCTTTATCGTTTTCCTGGTCAAGTTATTGTATATCGTTGCCTCTGCCTCCTCCATTCTAATGTTTAGCAGGCCATCTGTTTGGCGTTGCTAGGCCTCTAGTATTCGTCTGCATTCTCTGATCTTGACGATTTTGGTGGCAGATGTTAGAGCCACGTATTCCGTGAAGGCATTGACAAGATGGTCCTCTAACCTGACTACTTTCTTTAGAAGAGGTTCCTGGACTATACCCATTTGTGCTTTAGTCATCGTCTCACTTCGTTGTTGTTGCTGTTGTTGTTTTGTTGTTACTTTTATCCTCACAAATTTTTCTATGGCAGCCTCTGGATAACCTTGGGGGATGAACGCCATTGATATTGATTCGGGAAATTCCTCCGCGGCGTTGTGCAACTGATGTCTACCGTCTTCTTGGGTGGTCGTTTTGTCAAGGTTAGGTGTATTTGTCTATCGACCACCTTCAGTGTTTGGTTGACATCTTTAGCCCTTTGGTGCTATCTGAGGGCTTGCTCTTCTTCTCCCCTTCTGATTTCCGCTTGTCTGGTAGCCCATTGTTCCGCGCTGGATGACTGTTGCTGCGTTTCATAAAGTTTAGAAAAATAAATTCACAACATTAAAAACTTGATAACATTTAAACTTAAGGTTGAACAAGTCGACGGCGCGAACTTCAACTAAATGAATGCTATCTCACCTGACATAGTGAGCGAATATGTATGCTAGAATGAAAAATTCATTCCTAAAATATCCTTTTAGCAAAACAGTAATTATAGAAAAACTATTAATTGTATATTTTTAAAATAAATTTATTTCAACTTTTGAATAACTAAACTATGTCTGTACGGGCTTTATTTTTGACTATTTATTTTCGCCCAAAGTTGGGCTAAGATCAGTGAACACGATACAGTTGAAACACGAAAGTTTAGAAACTTGTATTTTCTTAATGTATAATTTCTTTACGATTTTGGACAGACATAGATAATGATGAAATAAATTTATATTAACCTTAGTTTTTGATGGTCAACGTCAAACATTGTAGTAATTACTGTTCTGCATATGTATGGAAAGATGAGCGACTTGTGTAACCTTAAAGGCTTGTGTTGTGAAAGTGTTGAAGAAGGTTTTCCTTGCGATAGCAATTTAATATTAAAATATATCTTAATTATAGAGTTGCTGCATCCAATATATGTTCAAAAGTTTTTGTATTATGTAATAGCCTTTGAAAAGTCTGATAAATCAGAGGAGTATAAATTTATTGATAAGAGAAACATATTAATTAATACTAACAAGTTTTTCCACTATAACTTTGTCTTC
This sequence comes from Helleia helle, assembly GCA_963853865.1. Taxonomy (NCBI): domain Eukaryota; kingdom Metazoa; phylum Arthropoda; class Insecta; order Lepidoptera; family Lycaenidae; genus Helleia; species Helleia helle. Next base: position 9,066,436 of record OY971418.1, on the reverse strand, counting down.
ATTGTTAACTCTTTTCATTTGTTCTATTTGTTCATTTAGTTGTTGTTCCGCCTTGGTTTTCTCTTGCTCGGTCCGAATTACTTGTTCTTGCAGATTTTTGCGTAATTCATTAAGCTCTGTCATTAATTCTTGCTCTCTTTTACTCTTGGCTTCTGCAAGTTCATTCAATTCCTGAAAGTAAAAAAAATATATTAATTTTTATAATGATGAAACATCTAAATCTTTTGTTACTTTATTAAGTAATTGTAATGAGTGTTTAACATAAGCGCAAATATGAGTCAGTCATACTGGTGGTATCTCTATCTAGGTAACGCATTGTATCAAGATATATACAATTATAATAATAATTTCAACACTCAATTCTCTCTATTTGTGACATAACTGTATGATTTATTTTATAATTTTGCAACATATTTGAATTGTGTATTAAGAGCATCAATATAGTATTTTAATGTTGCAAAAAATTACATTCAAAGAATATAAAAAAAAAAACCTTTTCCTTGGCTAGTCTCAGCTGTTCTGTTTCCGTCCGGAGCTTTTGTTCCAACTGTTGCTTTTCATGTAACTTTTCTTCTTGTTCCTTTATTTTGATGTCTAATTTATTTAAAAGGTCTTGTTTTGAGGAATTTTCTCTGCTTAATTCAGATAAAAACTCTTCTCTTTCTGCTAGTAATTTTTCTTTTAATTGATTATTTTCTGACAATAATTGTGATTCAATTTCATTGTGTTTGTTAATTTGTTCCTAAAACAATAGTTATAAATTATATTTGTTGTATTAATTAAATTAAAAAAGTATATTTCCAGATTAAAAAGAGTATGATATCAAAAATATTTTCATTGATGTCCATAACATGGTGTTAAGCCAAAGCATCCTATACAATTTTTACACTGACAAGTAATTAAATGAGCACATTATCATAGAGGTTAAAGGAACCAACCAAATAGGCATTATTGGGAATAACTAAAAAATGGCTTGTCAGATCTTAATAAAATTAATATGGGACCAAATTGGAAGCACCAGCTTTCAAACAAAAAAAATAACCATCGAAATCCATTCACAAACGGCGGAGTAATTGTGTCACATACATACAAAAAAAAAAAAACATACAGACGAATTGAGAATCTCTTCTTTTTTTGAAGTCGGTTAATAAATTAGAACACATTTGTTCTAAAATATGCCTACTTACTTTATTTCTACTACATTTACTATTTCTAAGGGATGTTTCATTCCATGCAACTATTTAAAGCTTGTGAGCGTGAGTTACGATGGTCTAGCGGGTATGGGCTCGGCCTCTTCACTCCTTGAGTGAGAGCCCAAAGGTCTGGGTTCGATCATGTGATGCCTAGAAATAGGTTTTTCTAAATTTCATAATAGTTAGTTATATATAATAAAAAAAGATAAAAGTACTTTGAAGATGTGTGAAGTTCACCAACCCGCATTGGGCCAGTGCATCCCTGAACTATGGCCCAACACCTCGCCTGATTTTGAGGAAGAGACCAGTGCCCAGCAGTGGGACATAAAAGGGTTGATATCATATATTTAGCTTAATTTTCAGATTCATAAGAAAAATATTTACCATAAGTTCTGAAATTCTACCTTCCATATCCTTCTTTAATTCTATTAGTTCAATATTTTTCTCTGCTTCTAGATGAGCTTTCTGTTGTTCAATTTCATATTTCTCTCCTTTTAAATTTTCTATTTGTGTGGCAAATCTCTCTTCTACTTGACTTATTTTCTTCATCATATTTGACTGCAGTTGCTCCTTGAGCAATATGTTTGTGACTTGAATATGTTTTGCATTTTGTATTTGAACTTCAAGATTCTTCATTGCATAGTCTTGTGATTGATCAAATTTTAATTTCATATCATTAATAATGTCTATGTCGGGTTCTAATTTAATCTTTTTCCTTGGATAATCTGATGGGGTATCGTACTGAACAAATTTATAAATAAATTCTTTAGACGGCTCCATACTTATAATATCACCATCTTCAAGTTGTTTTGATTTGCCTTTTCCTACTGTTACACCATTTACTTCAATGCCTAAAGAGCTAAAATCATGTATGAACCAGACATTTTCTATGTTTTCTATTTTACAATGATTCCTTGAAATAGAGATAAAAGGAATAACAGCTGCATTGTTAAGAGAACGCCCAATACTGAACTGAAATATTAGATACAAAACAATGATTAAGTATTGAAGCTTCAGAATACTATATTATGTTATAGGTAAATTGTGATCTCAAGATTTAAATATTTAATTTTACTTTTTTAAACAATACATATTTTGAAACGACAAATAATATTAATTTGACTTATGATACATGGATGATTATTATTTAAGGGTGGGGACACCAGCAAGGCCAGACGGGCGATCAGTCCTCATCAGCGGGACCATTTCACACAAAATTACATGGATGATACACAATCCTTAGATATTTATTTAATATCTATAATTTTATATTAGCGGTTCGTATTTATAAAGGTTAGGAAGAATTTGTGAAGCGTACATGACATACTTGTAGTGATTTTTTTTGTGCAGGAAAAACCATTGAACATAGCTTCAAATATATCTATCACTATAATTAAAGCTGTTTTGGGGAAAGTATTTATTTGTTTTAATACTAGGTGTCTATATTTATTATAATATGTAATAGGTGGATTTATATAATTATATTAAACATAACTTTGCAGCATTGAATATGGCCATGATTGAAAAAAAAAAAAAATTGTAGAGTAAGTAGGTAGTAGAACTTATTAATATATATTATAGGACTAATATTAAATTAAAATTACAGAATCTTATAACGAATATTTTTCAATTACATTGACCAACTTACTTCTTTTGTTACAAGGCGTATTTTCTTCAAATTGTTAAATTCCGATTTCAACGGCTTACAAGTTATTAAGTAAGGAACATCGTCCATTTTGATAACTTTCGATCAATTGTATAATATTAAACTCTCGTCTTAAAAACAAAAATAAAATTGTAATTTCTAAATTAAAATCAAATAATTATGTCAACTGTCTGTTGATCAATGTTACCAGTTGCCACAGATTAGTAATATGTACAATAATTAAATAGGATATTATTTATCTCTAGGAACAAGTAGAGGTGTTTGTTATATTATATAGCGGATAAAAAAAATACAAATAATCATATTAGCCGTTTTATATTTTACCAGGCAAGCGTTAGTTATATTGAAAGAATATTTTTATTACTTTACAATTCAAATGAAAACAGAGCCAAATTGTACTCTATTGTAAGGAACCGAAATAAATAATCCAACGAGTAATGTCCAACGATATAACCGAATGAAATATATAATCTAACGAGCAGCGACAATCGATATAACCCATAGACATAATAATATAGAAGAATAACATACCCATGAAAAAAGGAGTTACCTACAACTCAAATCGGCACTTATCATCTAGGAACAAGTATCATATGGAATTGACATTCGCGTATACCCGAAAGGGACAGGCATATTTTACAGGGATACCACATTCATAATAACAAGTTTACTTATTTTCTTGAAACAAGTGAATTAAAAATAATAAAAAAAAAACTGGTAAAGGTTGATAGATAACTATAAGCATTAGCCATAACCAAACATTTATTGTAATTTTAGACATCTGCATTTTTCCGGATTATCGAAAATATTATTAATGACTAATAACAAACCGCTAAAAACATAAATAATAAAAAAGAATGCTATATGCGTCTTAATATGTATGATCTATAGTACATAGCCTTTTAGGATAGCAATAAACGTATTTGTTTTTATTGTGTTTATTTCGAAAATTCGAGTCACCCCTTTTATATAATACCACATTCTTGGGTAATCTGCCTATAACAAAAATGGTATTACCATACCTACATAAACCGACCAAATTAAAAAGTAGTACAAAATGGCGGCATATTTGACAAACTGTTCGCGAGTGAGAATGTTTGTATGGCATTCAAATTTAGTCGATATTTTTTTGTTGGGCACATCTTTGTTGTGCCCAACAAACAAAGAGTGATATTCTGACAAAGACAAAAGAAAGTGTCTATGTCTCTGTCACTCTTGGAGTTATTCGTATGTTGTTATCTCGTTCCAATACGGTATTATTATTAGCTTGTCAAATCTATTGATACTTGATCTTAGCTTAACATGGCTACCATTGCTAGGGTTTTTACCATAGACATAATATAGAAGGACTGCGCATACCTACGAAAAAAAGGTGTATACCTACAACTCAAATCGGCACTTAACATGGCTACCATTGCTAGGGTTTTGACAACAAAACCACAAACTATATAGAAAATACTACTATGAAAAGGGCACTCAAGATGGCGGATCAGGCACTTACTTATAGTTGTAAGTTTAAAGAAATGGGAATCTCCTCTTATTTCCTAACTTCATGTTTTTTACAGCAAAACCACAAACTATATAGAGAATACTACCACAGTATAACCAAAGTCATACCCTCAACTTCGCTCGCGTTAACTTAGATTTACAGCCGTACCCGGATTAACGATGATTATTTTTATAGCCTAAGTTACTACTCCTTAATATCTGCCAGTGAAAGTCCCGTCAAAATTGGTCCAGCCATTTTAGAGATTAGTTGGAATAAACAGACTGACAGACAGACAGCCAATAATATGTATTTACACTGTGATACTACTATGAAAAGGGCACTCAAGATGGCGGATCAGGTTTACTTACAGCTGTAAGTTTAAAGAAAGGGGCATCTCCTCTTATTTCCTAACTTCATGATATAACCAAACGAAATCATTAACATATTAAGACAGTATATTCTAAGTCCACAAACATAGAGAATACTACGTATTTCTAAGTCTATGAACGAAATAATATACACACACCGGCATATTTAGCGGAACATAAAATATAGGTATGATATCGGTATCATATAAGGTTGCTGGCTGGTTTATATACGTCATTTAATTTAAAAAGAAATATTTTCAAATTAAGAAAACAACTGAACATCACATTTTATGCAATTGTTTTAATTTTATTCCAATACACCTTATCTGGAGCAAACTTCGAGTATTTCTTCCTTCTGAGTTTGATTTAAAATTTCATTAATAAATTGCGTATCTTTTTGGAGTTGGGGACTGAATTATGCCTGACTTAGCCCCAACGGAGATTGTCAGGGCACTCGAAATGCGAAGAAATGGTCAAACCTACACAGTGATATCCAGAGATCTTCGGCGACCAGTTTCGCAGATCCATCGCAGTATCCATCGGTTCAGGGAGACCGGTACTTATGTGAGAAGAGCAGGACAAGGCAGAAAAAGACGCACTTCGAGTAGGGATGATCGTTTCATTCGGCTTCGTGTACGTAGAAACCCCCGTTTGACGGCCGTCCAACCCCGACATGAGTTAGAAGCAGTGCGGGGTGTAACCGTAAGTGAGCGTACGGTACGAAGAAGGTTCGAAGAAGTTGGTTTTCGTTCATTTGTGCCCGCCAAGGTTCCAAGGCTCGAGGTAAATCATCGTAGAAACAGGTTAACTTTTGCTAAGGAACATCGACTTTGGAACGCGGATCAATGGAGTAAGGTATTGTTTAGTGATGAGTGCAGAATTCTCTTAAATCAAATTGACGGCAGGCAAAGAATACCTATAGACGCAAAGGAGATCGATACATTCAGACAAATTTTGAAACTACATTTGCATACGGTGGTGGATCAATAATTGTTTACCTGGGTCTGTATGGCTCAACGTCGTGGGGACTGTTTAGTAGCGGCCGGAGTAGAGCTGACCTTCGCCGGGGCCAGCCTGTCGCTGAGGTGATCCTGTCTGTTGTCTGTATATCCGGATTCCGGGACCCTCAAAAAGCGGCCAAAGGTGCTCGCAGTGGTTTTAGTTAGGGTGGGCACTCCCAGGTGCGAGTCTCACATTGGGTCAGGATCTTCTCGGAGATCCTGGCTGCATCCATAAGGATTTCCCTGCGATATAAAAAAGGCATCCACAAAGTAAATATATATTTCAAAATTAAACCCTAAAGCGGGCTAAATAGGGGATAAAAGTTTGTAGGAAACTTTTTATTACTTCGACATATTTGCATGAAATTTCGTATGAATTGAATACGGAAAAAATAATGAGCTAAGTACTTATTTCAGCGTTTTCTAATATTCAGCCCCTAAGAGGGTCAAATAGGGAATGAAAGTTGTAAATAAACGCACAGGCTAAACTCTTAGGGGTAGAAACGTAAAATTACGCACACGTGGAATACGTCTTATGACGTGGGCATACACTAACGAAGGATTTTTCAAAATTCATAGGGAACGTAAGCTTATTTTAAACTTTATATTCCTTTAAAAGGCTCACTTAAAATACTTTATAAGAATTCTAATTTTCGTGACATTTTTTTTAATTATACCTCAGGCGTTTTAAGTATTTTGTTTTGTATGTATTTGCAGATAATCTTAAAGTTTGTACTTAGTCGTAAAATTTAGTTTTTCTAAAATGGATAAAAAAAATATTTAATTAAAAAAAACCGTTTTTGAGAAATTTTAATGAGGAACTCTATGTTTAGCAGTGGACGGATAGAGACTGATGATGATGATGATGATATTAAGTTGTTGGATTCATTTATTTATTAGGAATACATATTTTAATTATCTTTTCATTACATATCTCTACGAATAGACTTATTGAAGTGAAACTTATTTATCGGGGTTGGAAAAAAATTTAGTGTAACATTTTTTCGTTACGCGTCACATTCTTCCGTTACGCGCCATCTTTTCCTTATCCCTACCACGCGTGATTTGAAAAATAACGTCATAAAGAAGTTTCACTTCTTACGAGTGTACGCTAGTACACACACACTTTTTTGTTTATTTGTAGCATTACCTATTATTGAGATAAGTTTATTTATGGTTTTGAAAAAGTTTTTTTTTCGATTTTAGTTGTGGGGCTCATTTATTAATGTTTGGGATATGTATATTATAATATCTCTTTTTCATAAATCTATTATTAAGTGAGGTAAAATATCATACTTAGGCAGGTGGTAATTTATTTCAAATACAAAACTATATAATCTGAGGAGCAGACTCAAGTCCGTCTGGTTTTGGATGCTGAAGCAAACCCATGAAGGGCGTTAATAAAACAGTGTTTTCTAAATACTCTATCCGTCACTAAGGATCAGCGTCCAGCGAACAGACATTATCTGTTTCTTAATCAATATTAACGCGAGCGAAGCCGTGGGCAAAAGCTAGTAATAAGTAATAATATTTACAAATGATAATAAATTACTAAAAATAATATTATTTTTAGTCTTACCTTTCCGACTAAGTTGGTAATCTAATTAATGTCTATATCGAAAAGATGAATTTAATTAAACATCCGTAAAACGAAAAATTATATTGTTTATATCGTCGAGACATAAATAGGTACCTACGTAATAAACATATAATTTCATATAATTTAAGGTAATAAATGCGCGCAAGTCCCGCGCCGACACTCGCGAGTTGCGAATTGCGACTCGGCAGCGGCCGAGTCGCAAGGTATGCCGAGACTTTGTGGCGCGTAGGTATAGCTCGCGTTTCGGCCATATGTTTGAAGACGTTAATACTGTTCGTTCTCTATAATACTGGGCTTTCACAGAGATGATTCTTACTCAGTGTCCCCAAAGTTTTTTGTTTCGTTTTGGCGAAATGTTTATAATGATTCATAACAAGTAATTCTAGTTTTAGTTTCAGAGTTATAAAAATTAATAAATAGTATTTTGTTAAACATTCTATGGTAAAACGTACCTAATATGATAAATATTTTATTTTTCATTTATCTAACTTAGAGAAACAGAAATACAAAAATGCCTTGTTTATAATTATATGTCTTCCCTGTTTGTACACCAATTTTAATTAAGATAACATCTGCCTACATCTGTTTTGATTATTAACAACTTTTACGTCTTTTTATCAAAATAAAGAAAAAAGAAATATTATGATCAAGGAGATATTTCGCCTTGAATACGTTTCTCGTTTGAAAAGCTGCCGAATAAGATTTTACTTCGCAGCCTCCATAGTGGAAGTAAGGGGTCTTAGCGGTATAAAGAGATGATGAGAGTGAAAGCATATTTCTTGTCGGATAAAACGAATAGATAGAGGTCTTTAATATAAACGAAGCAGACTTTAGTACTCTCGAAAAATGCAAGTCTAGCGGTCGGGTACACACTGAATTTTTAAAGTGCAAGATTCGTAGCTTTATGTTGCAAGGAGAGTGTAATATATTTTTGTCTATGCTTTAAGTATATATCTACGTAAACTGTATAGGTTTAAGGTTATTTCCAACATGCGGTCCCAGGAATATCAGTCAGAAACATTTTATTTAATTCTTAATTTTAATAATTAATATTGCGGATTGCTTGCAGCTTCACCTTTTTTTTGATAACGCAGGGGAATGCATCCCGCATGTATTTTGGTTACCCGGGTAGGCTCCTAGACCTATGTGGGACTGGCACTTGAGAGTGCACTACCCTTTTCGTTTTTGTTTATTTTTTTATTTTACGCCGGAAAATGCTCTGAGGCATCCCGCGGGAGAGTAGGTCTCCCCAGGCGGGTATGTGGGACTCGCTGCGCCTGAAAGGTGGTAAGTGGACGCAGCCCTACCCACTAAAACCCGGCTATTGCCACCAATGCCCCCTTTGGTGCAGTGCTCCGGATCCATTGAGCAAACAGGGTCGCCTCATAAGAGAGGTACAAACAGCCCCCTCGGCTCAATTTGCTTCGCCCAAGGTGCTCTAGGCTACTGAGCCCCACCGCCGAGACAAGGCTTGAACCATGGTGGGGACAGTGCACTACCCTAACTAAACCACCTACAAGCGCTATCAGCCGCTTATTTGAGGGTTCTGGATCTGCAGGCAATAGGAACACCTGAAGCCGCAGGCTGGCCACGGTAAAGGTCAGACTACTCCTCGAAAGGAGGGACTGCCCGGCCGCCACAACGTCACACAGTCCCCGCGACGTCGTGCCTAACTGGGGGCGTTACTAGAGGCGCATTAAGTAGCGCCTCCTAGGCGCTCCTGTTTGTCACCCGTGGGTAGACGCCTCGTCGGCAGCCTCCTCTTTCACCCGCTCGTCAGCCTTATTCTGGGACATTATTGCCTTGCAAAACAAGACCATCGCCCATCTCAGGCCGAGTCCTATGCTGCGCCACAATCGTGACATACAGTACCGGATGCAGAGCAGCTGTTAGGATTTTGCCATACGGCTGCCGCGGCGGTTATTATTGAAGATATTTCAATTTGTGTTAGTATTAGACTATACGTATATCTACTTAATACCAAGCTATTTTCCGCGGTGTCCATGTCATCCGCCTCAGTATTAAAAAAATGCTTAAAATTTGTAGCTTAAAGTATGTAGTAGTCCAAACCTTTATTTTTTTCCCTTTACGTTGGGAAATGCTCTGAGGCATCCCGCCTGGGGAGTGGGTCTCCCCAGGCGGGTATGTGGGACTCGCTGCGCCCGAAAGATGGTAAGTGGACGCAGCTCTACCCACTAAAACACGGCGAGTGCCACCAGTGCCGCCTTTGGTGAGATTCCCCGGATCAGGGCACCTTGACGGCTAGTCAGTCCTGCAAGGGACCGACGCCACCTCCACAGAGGGGTTGTCCCGCACCACAGAACTACAGAACAACCCCTCCCAACGTCGGGACAGTACAATGGGGTGAGGTTCCCATCCTCGCCCCTTGCCCCTGCACTTTTGTCCCCTCTTCTTATGAGAGGGGTACAAAGAGCCCCCTCGGCTCAATTAGCTTCGCCCAATGTGCTGGGCTCACCCTAGGCTACTGAACCCCACCGCCACGTCAAGGCCTGAACCATGGTGCGGTCGTAGTCGAAACCTTCCTCAATAACCAGCTATAAAATGTTTGAAAAATCCGGCTGGTTTTTCCAGAGGTTAGTGCATTCAAACTAACTCACAATCATTATTAACCATTTCTATCCACTTCTGGACATTGAACCTTCAATGAACATTAAGACGGCAGATCCCCTGCATCGTACTCGCTTCGGCAGAATATATACTAAAATTGAAACGATACAGAGAAGATTAGCATGGCCCCTGCGTAAGGATGACACGCAAAATCGTGAAGCGTTCCACTTCAAAAAAGTAGCGCCATGCTGCCTTGCACCTGAATGGGACGGCGCGTCCGGGGCAGTACGTCGCTCTCACATAACATCGACGTGAAATGGCGGCAAATGTTGTAGTGTTTCGATCGGTTTGTGAGGGATCCGGTGGCGCATCTCCCCCCCCCCCATACATGGCAGCACAGAATACGCAAAGACTACTCCAGGAGGATACCGGTCACACAAGCACCGGAGAATCCCATAGACAGCGACGACCATCCCCGCGTCTATGCCTGCCTATATAGGTCCCACAGTGGTAATGACGAAACCGATCGACTTATGGAGCACATCCAAATGGCTACAGATTCCGTGCTACAACAGATCCCATCCACAGAGATCGTGATACTTGCTGATTTCAACGTCCATCACACCGAGTGGCTCGGCTCACGTACAACCGATCATGCAGGAAGATCTGTTTACGACTTTGCCTCAGCATATGATCTGACACAATTGGTGGTATCACCAACTCGTTTTGCCGGCTGCCGCCATGTTTGGCACTATATGGTCAGCTGATTGGGATAGGATGCGGTCCTTCTTTGCATCTTACCCATGGGGGCCAATTTGCTTCTCGCTGGATGATCCTGACATCTTTGCCGATTCTGTTGCCGAGGTGGTGCTGCAAGTCATGGAGCTCTTTATCCCAAGCTTACAGTGCCTATAGGCGGCAAATCCCAGCCCTGGTTTGGTCAAACCTGTAAGATGGCTGCACGTCATAAGCGGTTAAGCTATCGATCCTGGGCCAGTGCATCGATGTTCCAGGATGTAAAGACCAGCGCATTAAAAAAGGAGTATAACTTTGCCTCCAGTTCCTTCAAAAGAGCTGTTGGAGCATGTACCTATGTCAAAACGCTGACTCTGTAAAAGTGTATGAGGCGACGGGGTATAGACCCACGCTCGCCAGTTGCGCGTCTATAGGGCAGTGGGGAACACACGAACACACGGAACAAGCTAACACGCTATTGTTAATTGTATAGTATATTGTAATGGAGATATATTGAAGAATATAGTTTGATAGAGACTCTCATCTTTTATTTTATAGGGACATTTACAGATGGACATTCGGAGCCTGTGGATAAGTATAAATAGTGAATAAAGAACCTTCTCAAAAGTAAAGAAGTACGATCCCAAATGTAGTAAAGCAACGCCCCAAAAGTGTTAATATAGTACCCCAATATCGTCCCTAAAGGGCTATTGCTGAGGCAAAAGCGGAGTACGTGAACAGAATTGGCGAGAGATTGGTTCGACTTCCTTCGGGAACTCGTGCATTCTGGTCGCTCGCCAAGGCTGTTCAAGGGAATTTTTGTAAGCCATCCCTACCAACTCTGCACACGAGGAACGACTCGTTGGCCCACACCGCGAAGGAGAAGGCTGATATTCTAGGCTCTCTTTTCGCTTCCAATTCGACTTTGGATGACCAGGGAAAAATACCACCGACGATCCCTCGGTGCGATACCTCAATGCCGGAAATAATTTTCCGACAGAGTTTCGCACGCAAAGCACTCTTTTCGCTGGACATCCATAAGTCGAGTGGGCCTGACGGCATCCCTCCATTAGTGCTACGAATTTGTGCTCCTGAGTTGGCTCCCGTCCTTACGCGTCTTTACCGGCATTCTTATTCATTAGGCGTCGTCCCATGCTCGTGGAAGACAGCTTTGGTACACCCGATCCCTAAGGAGGGGGACCGCTCAGACCCGTCCAACTACCAATCGCGATAACTTCCTTGTTCTCAAAGATTATGGAATCCATAATTAACTGCCAGCTCCGGAAATATTTGGAGGAGCACCAGCTGATTAGCGATCGCCAATATGGCTTTCAACGGAATCTTTCTGCTGATGATCTTCTATATTCCTCACACAGCGATGGGTAGAGGCAGTTGAGAGCAAGGGGGAGGCGTTGGCGGTTAGTTTGGACATAGCGAAGGCCTTTGATCGGGTGTGGCATAAAGCACTTCTAGCAAAGCTCCCATCTTATGGGCTTCCCGAGAAATTATGTAAGTGGATATCCATTTATTTGGCAGACAGGAGCATCAAGGTCGTTGTTGACGGTGCATGCTCGGACCTCAAGTCTGTCAATGCTGGTGTTCCGCAAGGCTGTGTACTATCTCCAACCTTGTTTCTTCTGCATATCGATGACAACCTCTGTGGCTTCACCCACACCATCTCGATGTCCGGAAATCCACACATCTAGATTTTTACGGCATTTCCTGCCTCGCACGACTAATATATGGAATCAGCTGCCTCCTACGGTGTTTCCAAACCGATACGACTTAGGGACCTTCAAGAAAAGAGCATACTCATATCTGAAAGGCCGGCAACCCACCTGCTAATCCACTGGTGTAGCGCGTATCTGTGGATGTCGCTCTTCACTTACCATCAGGTGAACCGACTATCCGTTTGCTCCCTCTTGCTCTTGCTCTATAAAAAAAAAACTAACCAGAAAACACTTTATAATCAACTAGCTGTTGCCCGCAGCTTCGCCCGCGTTAACTTAGATATGGGTTTGAGCCAAAATAAATGTACATGAGTAAAAAATATCGTGTCCACCGCCTTCAACCCATAATTGTGGCTATGTTTATTGCATTAAACATGTTTATTTTTTTTTAATTACACTGGACCATGTATATTAAAAATTAGATGTCCTTTTTACACCAACATTCATAGTTTTTTTTACATAGTAATTTATTTTATTTTTAATTTTTCTTCTCCATACAAATGAAACATGTCCATTTCACTACCTCGTTACGATAATAGCTCAAAATTTCCAAAATTTCTTAGGAAGCTTAGAATTAAAATTTTATAAAAGGTTTGTGTAGTACCTGGCCTTCTCTTTTATTGATATTTTACCGCCTAGCTTATCAAATAATAAAATTGTTTATGAGAGCATCCTAGATTTCGCCATGTGAGAAACAATTTGTGAGAAACGCTATTTACACCAAAATCAAAATCAAAATCAATTTTTTTTATTCAAAATAGTACTAATACAGTATCTTTTTGAACGTCAATTGAATCTACCACCGGTTCCAAGGTAAGCCCACTGAGAAGAACCGGCGAAACAAACTCAGTGGAACTAATCTTTTCAAATAATATATATTAATAACAATTTTATCATCTTTTCTTGAAATTCCCGAGAGGAACGCCTTATTCCCAGGGTGTGGTATCTTCCATGAAATCTTTTACTTTATAATATGCTTTACCACACAAACGTTTTTTAACAACTTTTTTGATTTTTTTTATGGAGAGCTTTTGAACGTTTTCTGGGATCCTATTGTAAAAGCGTATACAGTTGCCTTTAAAAGAATTGCTTACTTTCGAAAGTCTAATCATTGGTGCATGTAACCTGTGTCTATTACGTGTATTCCTACTATGAATATCACTTTTCTTACAAAATTCATTTATGTTTTTTCGAACATACAGTAAATTTTCTAAGATGTATTGAGAGGTGATAGTCAGAATTACTATTTCTTTAAATTTTTCTCTCAAAGATGAATAGGGAGGCAACTTGTAAATTGCACGAATAGCCCGCTTCTGCAGCACAAAAATGTTGTTTATGTCGGCCGCATTTCCCCATAAAAGTATGCCATAAGACATAATGCTATGAAAGTAGCTAAAATATACTATTCGCGCTGTATCTACATCAGTAAACTGTTTTATTTTTCTCACTGCATATGCTGCTGAACTGAGTCTATTCGCCACTGCAGCTTAAGATCTAGAGTTATTCCTAGGAAAACTGTGGAGTCCACCAATTCCAAGTTTTCACTGTCTAAGAGTACATTTGTTTGCAGTTGCTTAACATTTGGCAAGGAAAATTTTATGCATTTAGCTTTTTTACTATTTAAAAGCAAGTTATTAACGCTAAACCAATGTACCATTCTCGAAAGTGTGTTGTTTACCTCGTCATAATTAGTTTCTTGTCGTTTGATTTTAAAAATAAGTGAAGTATCATCAGCAAACAACACTACCTCTTGACTATCTTTAACTAGGTAAGGTAAATCGTTTACATAAATTAGAAAAAGAAATGGACCTAGAATGGACCCCTGTGGGACCCCCATCTCTATTTTAGTCCAGGATGATCTTTTACCATTTATCTCGACCTTTTGAGTCCTGTTTTTAAGATAGGAATTCAAAAGAGTAGTGCCGTATCGTCTATCCCATAGTGGCGTAATTTCCTGATCAAGGTCTCATGCTGTACACAATCAAACGCCTTGGATAAGTCACAGAAAACTCCCAAAGCATCACGTGACTCCTCCCAGGCCTCATAAATGTGGTCAATTAAGTTAACGCCAGCGTCTGTTGTGGAGAGACCCTTTCTAAATCCGAATTGTTTTTTGTGCAGTAACATATTGGTTTCAAAGTAATATAGTAATTGATTTAACATAATTTTTTCAAAAATTTAGAATTATAGAAACTACCACTTCTCTACATTTTTTAAAGCTGACAAGATGTGACATCATTTATTTAAAAGAAAAAGTGTCAGTCTCCCTCTGTGTCTTGGTGTGTTGTTGATTTTATTTTGGTCGTCCATATTTTTTGTGAAAAAATCCTGTGAGAAACGCAGTAACATCAAGAAAAGTAAGTGATATTTTTGTTTATTATTAGTGCAAAGCATTTTGATAGTCAAGTGATCCCGATACAACAGGGTCACGCTTTCGTAGTATCCGATTTTTAGGTTATAATCAAATAAAGCGATTTAAAAGTTGCATGTTGGTATGCCTGTGAGAAACGGTCGAACAAAAATGTAAAACTAAGGCACGTTTATACTGGTCATATTTCTCACATGGCCGTTTCTCAGAGTATTTAATTACACTCGTATTTACGTCCTTTTTTGTGACTTACATAAAAATGACCGGAATGTAATATATTTTTAACGGACTTCAAAAAAGGAGATTCTCAGTTTGTATGTATGTATGTGTGTATGTTTGGCTGTGATTATTTCGTGTTTAGGCTGAACAGATTTTAATGTGTTTAAAAAAAAAGTATTTGTTACATATTGTATTTGTTATATATTTAAAAAGTCAGTCAAAAGGTTGATTGTTTTTTGAAGGTGGTTTTATTTTTAACTGACTTCCAAAAAAGGAGGAGGTTCTCAATTTGTCGGATTTTTTTAAAGTATGTTCCTCGATTACTCGCAGACGCCTGAACCGATTTGAAAAATTCTTTTTTTGTTTGAAAGAGTATACAGATATACTTTACAGATGGTCCCGTTGTCACCAAGTCAGGTAACAACATGTAGGTATCTACATGTTGTATCGTTAAGTATTTCGCATTGGATGGACATCTTGTTTTCTTTTCAGTTTTTTAAGCAGTTGGGTTTTTGGTTTTTTGAAAACAATTACTTTTGGTTTTTTGATAATTATTAGTTATAATATAATATAAATTGGTACGAAATTTTTTTATTTCTTTATCGTAGGGATCATTATGTATGTACAGACGGCAGCACGTCAGGTTACCCATTTGAACTACGAAAACAGCTTTTATTGTGTAGGGAATAGAGGCGGCCTCAAGGTCAAAGTGGGGTAGTCTGACGTGCGGCTGTGTGTATCTTGCGAGCGCTTACTCAGCAAAAAAAGAGCGCTTCGTGACTTGCCCGCTTTGCTAACCTACTTCAAACCGTCATAGGTCCGAAATGGTCGTTTAAAAATGAAAAATGGGAATTATAAAAAAACTAAAAAATATTTTAAATACTTACCTATTAAATGATACGCCACTTCATAGGCTAGGTTAAAAAAATAATTATGACATCAAATTTTGGCGAAAAAATCCACCATTTGATTTTCATAATTAATTTTAGCCTAATGACACTTCTACAATCAAAACAAATCTAATGACACCTCATATTATGTTAAAATCCACCGAGCCGTATGGACTGTAGGGCGTGAAAAAGAAATAGACATACACACATACATACGCTCAAAAAATATATGTTTACATTTTAACCCTAATTCTGACGCAACATACAACATATCTATATGAGTATACGTATACACATTATATTGGCCTAAATATTTTCCTTAGACTAAACACAAAAATACCATGTTTATTCCTGTACATCTGAATCACAACATGTCATAGGTACCTATTTGTTCATCAGTAAAAAGTTACCTATGTGAACGCATCTTTGTGAGAAATGTGAGAAACGTTTTTGATTTTTGTGAGAAACGTGAGAAATGTTTCTTACAAGAGTCATATGAGAAATGTACATTTATTTTGGCTCAAACCCATATACAGCCGTATACGGATTGATGATGATTATTTATCTATGGACGAGCGTAGGACTTTATTTTATAATATGAAGTGATTAATACCGTATTTTTGTAAATAGCTTTTACATTACAACTTTATACTTGCCAATTTTTAAAGTATTAAAATGGATATAGGTAGTATGTTATATTTAACTAATATAGACATATTATGCCATCGCGGACTTTTCAGTAGACATATTTAGAATACACAATTCTACCATATTACATTGATACAATATTAATTATTATCCTAACTTTCGGAACCGGGGCCGGGCCCGGCTCTGGCGCGAGGCATCACGATTCACGGAGCACCCGGCTCGCGCGGCTCGGCCGAAATCACGGTGTCGCATTATTTTGATTTTGCTATATCTTCTAAGATATGCATTTCATTTGCATGGTGTAAACGGAAAAAACATACTTCATGAAATGCTCAAGCTAACTAACATATTTAAGATGATAAGGATTAATACCACATTTGTGTAAATAGCTTTCCAACTACCGTTTTATAATTGCCCATTTTTTAAGTATTAAAATGGATATAGAATGTTATCCTTAAGAGATACACATATGCCATCGCGGACTTTTTTGTAGATCTTTCTAAGGTGTACAATAATGTACTACATTATTTTGATCTATCTGTTAGTGTTCATCCAGCGTTTGCAGCGTTTGCAAAAAATGTGTTTATTTACGACATCACATTAGAAACCTCAAAAATAACAGTATTTCTCCACTATTTAATGGATGTTATTATACATATAAACCTTCCTCTTGAATCACTCTATCTATTTAAAAGAACCTCATCAAAATCCGTTGAGTAGTTTTAAAGATTTAAGCATACAAATGGACATAGGGACAGAGAAAGCGACTTTGTTTTATACTATGTAGTGATATCTATACTAATATTATAAAGCTGAAGAGTTTGTTTGTTTGTATGAACGCGCTAATCTCAGGAACTACTGGTCCGAATTGAAAAATTGTTTCTGTGTTAGATAGCCCATTTATCGAGGAAGGCTATAGGCTATATAACATCACGCTGTGACATATAGGAGTTGAGTAACGCGGGCGAAGCTGCACGCAACAGCTAGTATTATAATATATAGAAGAGCTGTTCTATAGATAAAATCAAAATCATTTTTTTTTATTCAAAATAGTACCAATACAGTATCTTTTTGAACGCCAATTGATTCTACCATCGGTTCCAAGGCTAGTCCTGATAGATAGATTGACTCATCACGATATTTCTGGAACTATAAGACCTAGAGACTTGTTTGGTAGGAATATTACTTTTGCCATGTAGAGGTCAGCTAACGGAGTGCCCCCGTATCTGAGAAGGCTGTTGGAGGCGTACCTCTCCGAGCCCAAGATGGGCGGCGCTGCGTCATGATCTGACATCGGTCATCGGAGGGGACTTGTCTCTGCCGAGTGTCATCACCGCTATGCTTGGTGATGACGAGTCCTGGACGGAGATGTCAGCGACAGAGCCAGTCTGTCGCTGAGGTGATCCTGTTGCCTATAGACCCGGGACCCTCAAAATGCGGCTGAAGGCGCTCGCAGTGGTTTTAGTTTACGGGTAGGGCACTCTCAGGTGCGAGTCCCACATAGGGTCAGGATCTACCCGAGATCCTGGCTACATGCGTAAAATGCATTTCCCTGCGACAACAAAAAAAAGAGGTCAGCTAAGAACGGATTTGACAGAACGTCATAGCTTTGTGATAATCTATACTACTGTGCGGGCAGCTAGTATTAGTATTGATTGTCACAAAGCTATAATTACTGAAAGTTCAG
The DNA here is from genome assembly GCA_963853865.1 of Helleia helle. Lineage (NCBI taxonomy): Eukaryota > Metazoa > Arthropoda > Insecta > Lepidoptera > Lycaenidae > Helleia > Helleia helle. Next base: position 9,048,274 of record OY971418.1, on the reverse strand, counting down.
TAATTATAGCCATCGCCTAAAATAGTGTATGTTAAATTAAAAAAATGAGTTCAGTCGTGAGTGGCGGTCTAAGCGGTGGGCGCGTTGCGGAGCTCCGGCCCTTAATATATCAACGCAGACAGGACGAAAATTGGACCGGACCCTTGTTAATGTCCCGCACTTACTCCCTTCCACCATGTTTGTGATTATTTATTTAAGACCTATTGATACAACTTTTTCTTTTTACAAATGAAAGCTAGCATTGTAGTTTTCGTTTTGTTTGCCAGATTTTAAATTAACATTACAAATTAGTTCTTTTATATAAGTATTTAATATTTACTGTACAAATGTGGTGTATATATATAAATCAGTATCCTCTTAAGGTGATGTTAAAAATAAGTATTTCGTTCACCTATGTGGAATAGGAATTTCACATTTTGGTATATGTTTTTGACTCTTTGGTGTAGTATCGCGTAGAAGTAATACACGATTAAATTAATTTTTCTTCATACAAAAATATTGCAGAATTATATAATTTTTTTACTTTTTTTGACATCACGACGTAACGCTTATTAGTTATTCAATGGAATTTACTTTAAAACATAAAGAATTATCATATCAAAGTTTTCTCAAAGTAATTTTAATTTATTTATTTAGTTAAAAATGGTGTAATTCGTTTTGGCACATACGTCATTTTTTTTGAGCGCACACGCGATAAAGGCATCTCTTCTTTTGCGTTTCAAAAGTAATTGCATCACTTTCGCTCGTTTAGTAGCCACTACTCACTAGTCACTAGCCACTAGTCAGTCGCCTGGTACACTTCATCGACGACTAACCTATGACATTTATTTAAGTATTCGTTCTTCATATTAAACTGTATTTTGCCGCTCTCCGCGCAGTCACGCCCATCGAGATACGATTTATTTTCGAGGTAGCGCCTTAAAATTTTGAGTATTGATAAGTTCCTCCGATAGTTGTACTGAATCGTACCCGATATTTTTATTGATAGGTAAAAAAATAGAGGTAACAATTATGTTACCACTATTTTTCTGAACTTAAAAGCCTTAGCAAGTTTTCACCACAGTGTTTTATTTAGCTCGATAATGGGACTGGCACAGGTCAACTATCGGTGTCCAACATTTTTGTGTATTGGCAAAGCCGGTCACCGATTTTAGTATTGTCAACTTTTTGCAGGACGGTGTGTTCTTAGTATTATAATAGTCAAATCGGTCTAGTCCATAGATATCGAGTAAAATATCTGTGGTCTAGTCTCTGTTTCACGCTTGATAACGAAATGCATTTTATTCATGCAAGATTCAAAATATTTTTTCATTAAACCCTTTAATAAAACCATTTACCCAACAACAACACCCATTAAAACTTAAAAAAAATCGTAAGAAAATACATACATGCATAAATGCAATCGTAATAGATTTCGAGAACGATGCACGTCTGGGTCATCTCACGCTCCAGAGGGCAGCACTTGATGCGCGGAGCGTGCTCCGACACGACACCTTCCGCTGCATGCGTGACCTCGCATTAGCCAACCTGCAAGCGAGGCGAAATGCACCCGACAATATAAAATTTTTGACGTTATAAGATTTTAAATTAACATGGATAATATTTTCATTTCTAAATCTATGTGAAACGGGTCATTTGTCATGTTTTTTACTTTTGATACTCTATCAGTCCAACTATTAACTCCCATGAAGAAGAGATTCGTAGATAATGTCGAAATATCGAGATCCGGGAAACAAAAGTGAAAAAAGGTAAATCGATGGGTCCTACGTATAAGGGCCAAACTAACAACTTGGCCATTTTGACTTTTTTATGGTAAACGCATCTTATCGATATAATTAATCATGTGAACTATTAAAAAATAAAGATTTCTGCATAGAAACATGATTTATTAGTACGGTATAACGGCGTAAGTGACATGAATTTAAACGTACAAAGTCCAAAGAGTACTTAGAATCTCTATACGCGGGCAGTTGGGCCGCGCTTACGACTTTTGTTTATAGTTTGGACCAATTAGCTGGGCCGCCCACCGAACTGTGATGTGCATAAATCATATATTTTTTTATTACATTGTCTTTTTGCGTTACAATTTAATTTAATAAGTATAAGATGACATTCAATTATCCGGAAGGACATAATTCTTTGGTCTAAGCCGCAACGGATCATACGTTTTATACTGTAAATATGATTTGGATGAAGATGCTATTGACAGTCATACTAAAATCTTACAACAGCCTGTACGAACAAGAAGACCAGTTGCCGAAGACAAACTGATATTCCTTTGCAACTATGTTACAATCAGCTGTTACCAATACAATTTTCCAAGAAGAAAGACTTGCTTGATTTATGTCGTGAAAATACTATCCCATCTGTATACCAGTTATTATGAACATTTTGTAGTAGTGGTGTTAGGCAATGTAATAATTACTGGCACAGAGACTTAACATCTTGTGTCTCGGGATAGGCATTTATACATTATATAAATTAAATAATTGTGTTAATTTCAAATTAAGATATTCAGTACTTAGCAGCTCATTTTAAAAAAAATGTGTTTTTTTTTCAAAAGAACACCAATACGATTGAAAATGGGTCCATAATATTATGTAGTTTTAAGGCTCAGTCAAGTTTCATTTCGATAAATGAATAAAACAATTGTACTTTTTACACGCTTTATAATAGCTTCACCTGTATGTTTGTATGTATGTTTGTAACCGACTCCTTTAGACTTGATTTTGACTCACTTCTAACGACCAGATTTTGTTCAAACTTTGTAGATTTATCGAGGACCGATGACAATACAATAATTTGATAAAATTATTCCAATATCCTGATCAGGATGATCAGGATAGCACATGTTAGGAAGGCGCAAGTTACCTACATCACTTATGTTGTTTTTAGTCTCACTCATTTCTAAAGTGTGCTCAATATATAATAATCATCAAAAAAAAAATGAATATTTCATCGGTATCTATTTAATATAAAAACTTAGTTACTAGCACCACGCTTTTTTACAATAAGTAATTTTGTTAACCCATTTAATTCATCCATTAAAAATTATTTTCAAATTTGTATAAGTGTCAATGTGACTTATTTAGCTTATTATCTAAATATATTTTATTTTAATTAAGGAATAATCAACTACTTTAATTTTTGATAGATTTTATAAGTAAAAAATAATATAAAGATTTACTTTATGCTACTTAGCATAATACGCGTATAATGGCCAATATGGCACATTGGACCTTTTAGGGTGTTTTTAAACAAAAATATTTTTAACAAAAACTAACGTAGAAGGGCCAATGTGACGTAAAAAAATAACCGATAAATGTATAAATAAAATAGTGTAGTACAAAATGAGGAGGATAGTTGTCTTAGATAACGAGCAAAGTTTCGTAAACTTCGGTTTTATCAATCGACAATTATAGCAAATTTAAACTTTGGAAGCCTCTCCTGTAAAGTTGTAATTTTGCATTTTGGCCCATATACGTAGGACCCATCGAAATATTCCGTATTAAATATATACTACATCGTTATTTACTTACTAGCTGTTTTATGCAGATTTGCGCACGTTAGTTTACCGTAACTGAAGATGATTATTACATACTCAGCCTTTACAGTCTCATTGCTATAATATTATGTTAAACGATTAGCGGTTTAGGGTTAAAAGCGTAACAAACAAACTCACTTTTGTATCTATAATTTTAAGGAAATATTACTACGAAAACATTTATAATAACTATTAGGCTATAAATATGTCCCTGTGTTCAGGCCTTGACGTGGCGGTGGGGCTATAATTGAGCCGAGGGGGCTCTTTGTACCCCTCTTATAAGAAGAGGGGACAAAAGAGAAGGGGACAAGGGGCGAGGATGGGAACTTCACCCCATTGTACTGTCCCGACGTTAGGAGTGGTTGTTCTGTGGTGCGGGACAACCCTTCTGTGGAGGTGGCGTTGGTCCCTTGCGGGACTGACTGGCCGTCGAGGTGCCCTGTTTGTTTATTAGATCCGGGGCACCGCGCTAAAGGCGGCATTGGTGGCACTCGCCGGGTTTTAGTTGGTAGAGCTGCGTCCACTTACCAGCTTTCGGGCGCAGCGAGTCCCACATACCTCAGAGCATTTCCCGGCGTTAAAATGAAAAAAAAACGGCTATAAATATATTGAAGCGTGCCACTGTCGAGAACTAGATGGCACTGTTTAGTAATTCTAAGGTATATATTCTTAAAAAATACGTGCAAAAATAATTTTACAGTAAATGAAATAAAAAAGCCTTAAAATATGGAAAATAAAAATTTATTATGTTCTAGCTATACACACACAGTCTTCAGAAATACTATGTTTGCTATACGAGATTTATTTACATTTTAATTATTTATTTATCCTAGAGCCTCAATCGATGCTATAATTATTTCCATTAAGTTTTTATTTCCACAAAAACATTTCTGTAAAAAAAATGTTTTGTGATTTCTGCAACTTTATCCAATAAGAGGGTACAGATGAAAATTAAAATGGAAATTTTACACATTTAGTAACCGGAGAAACGGCTGTGGGGAGAGCTAACTAGTTTTCGCCGCAATAGCGGTGAAGCATTTAAATTAGATATTTTTGATCACAGTACGCATATATAATATTATATAAAAGTATTTTAAAATAAAATTACACTATTTTATATAAAACTAGTGGCACCGACAGACGTTGTCCTGTACAAAATATTTTTTTTTGTGAATCTAAACCATCCTCGAATCCCCTTGAACTCACACAAAAAATTTCACCAAAATCGGTCCAGCCGTCTAGGAGGAGTTCAATGACATGCACATGCACACAAGAAATAAATATATATATATAAAGATTATCATGTAGATTATCGAGATACTATTAAGCCTCATAGGATAAAGCTATTCGAATGATACCATATATCTACGGGTGCCGATGATCACGTATCCTTGCCTCTATTTCTACCAAAAATAAATAAATAAAAAATCTTTATGGGTAGGTTCCTTAAAGATTTTTTATTCGTATAAAAAAATCAAATCTACTTTTTTAGTTAATACTAATCTGCAGTATAATAATTGGCGAGGGAACGGCTGCTATGTTCGTACTAATATGGACTACTTACATACAATAAAACTGCCGCTTAAGAGGCATACTATGTTTTTCAGTAAATATGTACGGCACAGATTTTCCTAATCCACCATTCTTTAATTTTGTCATAAGCACAAAGTTTTCTGTTATCCATTTTCTTTTCTTTATTCTTCTTATAACATATTCCCTCAAGAAAAGACCCGTTCGAGACTTCTATTTAAGTTTCGGAGTCCGTAAGTTAATAATCCGGATCAGAACTAAAATAATAATAATATACAGGACTTTCACTGACAGATAGCTGATGTATTAAGGAGTAACTTAGGCTACAAAAATAATCATCATCAATCCGCGTACGGCCGTAAACCTAAGTTAACGCGGGCGAAGCTGCGGGCAACAGCTAGTTTATAAAATAAAAATACAATGTAAAGAAAAGACACACAATACAATGTAATTACATTACAATGTAATGTAATGTATAATATTATATGCAGCCAAAACCACTGGCTTAAACAAGTGCTAAACCTAAATCTAGATCATTAGTTTTAGCGTTACTTATTTATTAAATTAGGTGAAATAAATATTTTCCTTTTAAATTAGATAATAATTTCTTTTACAATAGGTACGTTTACTAAAAGATAAACCTAGGATAATAAAGAACCTAGGTCATTTTGTCGTTTAATAAGAATGATTTTTTCTACTGTAGTTATGGTATAATTGCGGTATCTTAATTTAATTTAATAAAAAGCATTATTTTAAACTTATTGAAAAAACATAAACGTTATATTATTATTTAATTTCTTTCTTTGATTATTATTCTATGTCAATTTCAAGACTTTTTAAAAGTAATATCATTTTCCGTCGGGTAATGCTCTTAGGCAAGGGAGGGAAACTCTCCAGGCGGGTATGTGGGACTCGCTGCGACGCGCGACGCACTTCTACCCATTAAAACCCGGCGAATGCCATCCTCGACCCTTGTCCCCTCCTACTCTTTTGTCCCCTTTTCATATGAGAGAGGTACAAGGAGCAGCCCCGTCTGTTCACTTGGCTTCGCTCAAGGTGCTGGGTTCACCTTAGGCTATTGAGCCCCACCACCACGACAAGGCTTGAACCGTGGTGGGGAGCTTGAAATACCTCAAGAAACCTGAAGAAATTCAACAAATTTCCTCTAGTCATAATATATTACAATATACTGCGATAAGAGCACAGGGATGAGCATTCATTCGTGATGTTCATTCCATGTTTATGGCCACGCTTGGTTAGGAAATTAATGCCTATAATATGTATGGTCGAGAAAATTCGATAGAACCATTAATCGCCGTTCGAAAATAAGATTGGTAAGTGATTCTTATCTACTGCCTGGTTAAAGTATCAATTATCACTAGAATCATTGATCTGTTTCTTCTTCCGTGAAGCATATGCTAATTATAGCTATGCTATTTCAAGGATTGAAAGACAGGAGAAGAAGTGAAACTAGCCGCCATAGGTACTATAATAATATTATGTACGTTATTTTAATACTACGCTAGAGAAGCGTCCGTAATTAGAGCTTGAAATACATCTAGGGCTTGATTTAGGGGGATACAACAGAGCGATAGTTTTACGGGAAATAGAAGGACAATCTGGATTTTAGTTAAAATAAATTCACAGCTATAAGATTTGCCCTAAGAAGGGCGAAGACAATTAGAGTCAAACTTAGACGAGTAGTTGAAGCCTTTTGGCGACTATCGACGCCCATAGACATCCGCACAACCAGAGATTATGCAGATGGGTTACCCTCATTTTCCCTATCTTCCCAATGAGCCACCGGAAACTCACAAACCGCACGAAGTGCGACGGCACAGGGAGGTACTACCCTGGTCGTGTCGGCCCAATTCGGCTGCAAAGCAGCATGGCACTACCTCTTACAAGCAATGGCGCTACCTGTTAAAGCCTTTCATACTATTTTTAAATAATTGTCCATTTCTACTTTTATCATCATCGTTGTATCTACAATATAGACGCGGTCATTCGCTCGAACCAGCACGTAGATCATTTATCGTTTAAAACCATTTTTGATTAAAAGCTGATCGTTTCTATAATATTTTTTAATGCTTTAGAAGAGCAACTTGATAAGGAGGGCAAAGAATTGTGGAAGAGTACGGCTAAGTTAATTACACTAATGAACAAGCGAAGAAGGTGCTCAAAAAAATCCACCCCAAGATCACTCCGAAGTCTTTACTGCGATGTTCATGGCCCGGTTCATTAGCGCCGAATTATCCGGACGGCTTACATAGCGCCAATTTTTTTTTCGCTATAACCGATTTTATTCTAGAAAATAATAGATTTTTTTTTTGGCTAATAGGAAAAACCAGCGCAGTTATAAATTATTAGAGTTATAGATTATTATTAGATTTTCTTGAAATTATATCACTGTCTATCATCCACTTGTACGTATCTAGCATAGTTCACGCGTAGCGTTCTTTTTATATTAAATTAATTAAATTATTCATTTTCAGTAGCTTAGTAATTCCCATTACAATTCCTATATATTCCAGGCAGTAGCGAGCCCGAGCTGACATACACTCCTCGGTACACATCAGTCGGGGCGGACGCTTTTCATTTTGATCGTTTGAGTGTTTAATTTCAGTTATATTTATTTATAGTTTATACTGCTTCATACTGTTAATTCATACTACATGTATAAAAAGAAGAGACTGTATAAAAGATTATTGCAAGACAATTTTTTTTGTTTTTTTTTTATTTTTTTTATGTTAGTTGGATAGGCAAACTGGCAAACGTACCACCTGATGTTAAGTGGTCGACGTCGCCTATGAACATAAACTAATATACCTGGAACGAGCCCAGGCAACTCATTTATGTGTTGCCTATCCTGAGACATAAGACGTCAAGTCTCGGTGCCAGTAATTACACTGCCTGTCTTGCTCTTCTCTCCGAAACACAGCAAAGCTGTTTCACGGGAGAAGTAAGCAAGATGGTGGTACCCATGCAGCCGGGAGCGCGGCACAGCGCTTCCCTCCCACCGGTATATTATCAACACTTAATAAACACACAACACTTAATTTTAATACAAAACCATACCGCATACGTCTGCTTCCCTTCTGTATCTATACATCTAAACAAACTAAAACTCCTAAAAAACACATAAGTAAAATTGGAATGACTGTTTGTAATATTAAAATAACCGCTTTTTATTGAATGTATACACATACATATGGATGTATACACGGTACATACACCAAAACAACATTTTTTACCATTTTTGTCTGTCTGTCCGTCTATCCATCTGTCTCTCTGTCTGTTTGTTCCGGCTAATCTCTGGTCCAATTTTGATGGAAATTTCACCGGAAGACAGCTGATGTTATAAGGAGTAACTTAGGCTATAAAAATAATCATCATCAATCTGTGTAAATATAATATATATATATATATATTACATTATACTTATATAATATATTATTATATGTAAATATAAATATATTTTCATATTTTTTTCACTTTATTTCTGGCGTACATACTACGAATAAACAAGTGTAGAACGGATGATGTAAAATATATGTAGATATTGTGACAACCCTGCAGCAATGACAAATGACGGCACAAAAGCGGTGTTTTGCGTGACTTCAAACGCGTTGTCCCACGGTTGTTCCTTACGCTGTGATAATATGAATGCTAACAATCATCGCCACTGAACAAAAGCTGGATTGAAAAAAGAGGTGTATGAGGTACTAAACTGTTTTGCTTTGTATATTAGTGTTTAATCAGATTAAGACATTAAAATAGTAAACAATATTATCGCTAAAACCCTGCCAAATATTCTCTTTGTAACTAGTATTTAAAAAAAAAATCATAAACACGGTTTATAAAAAATATAAAAATTGTTCATATTATGTGAAACACTACATTTCCACATTGTACACTGTATGCAAATTAGAATTTGTCGTTGTGTAATAAAAATAATATGGGAGTACAACTGCAAGTGGGCATGTAATACAGCGCGTAAATGATAGCCCCTTCATTAGTACCGGCGCTCGTAGTAAAGACTTAAATATGGAAATTTTTTGGTCTAAGGCAAAGGGAATATTTTAAATCAATACTTTCATACAATTAGTAATAACTATTATGTTTTGGAATGTTTTCAGTATATTTTACAAATGTTTTTATTTTCGTTCAATATTTCATGTGTTTCGGAAAGTATGACGGAGGGTTGTCTATTTCGAATCACCAATGATAGATGAATCAATGACCTTCGTTCAATGGTCGTTAATAGTTGCGAGGAGGCACAGGTGATATGGAGGTATATTCTGGTATACTACCACCTAAATTCATCACCAGAATTTAGGTGGTTAATCGATTAGTCGCTCAAAGAACGTTCAGTCGTTCTGAGAGGACCATATGCAGTGAAAATAACAGGCAGATGTTCACCACGATAAAGGTCAACTAACAAATCTACAACAGTATAAAACATTATCTATAATTAAAATAATATTTCCGCGACTGCGCCCGTAGCGATCGGACAGCAAATGGCACAGCGTGTCCCAACCCTGCATTATACATGGTGACTGGTAAAAACGTGACTTTTAGTTATAAATTAGTTTTGTTAATTGCTTCGTGTGAGTACGTTTTATGTAACTTGTGACCGTAAATAATAATAACCCTTACTAATGTGAAGAGGCTTTTAGTATTGAAACTTATTTCATTCAGAAACGTTGTACATAGTACATAGTTATAATTTTGTTCTTTCAAAGATTCAATGTCATGTCATTTCCATAAAAATTTGCGAAAGCTGGTATAGACAAACAACAATTAGGTAATCTATACTTAATATTATAAAGCTAAAGGGTTTGTTTGTTTGTTTGAACGCGCTAATCTCAGGAACTACTGATCTGATTTGAAAAATTCTTTCAGCGTTAGATAGCCCATTTATAGAGGAAGGCTATAGGCTATATAACATCACGCTGCGAATAGTAGTAGTTAAGTTGAGTTAGTTAACGCGGGCGAAGCTGCGAGCAACAGCTAGTATATATGGTTTGAGTCTTGTAGACTTTTGTAGCAACTGACTTTATACTTACCATATTTGTTGATTGTTTGCCAAGAATGAAAGAACAAAAAGATATTAGCCGTCCATAATTATTAATTAGTTTTTTATTTCATGTCGTTTTTGAAGTGAAACATTGCGCGCATGAAGGTTATTTTTTTTTTTTTTTTTTTTTTTTTTTTTTTTTACGGATGAAACGTCACGAAAATGTGCAACGTTTAAAGAAGAGGCAGAGAGTGATTGAGACTGATTGAGAGAGAGTGAGAAAGGGCAAACGTAGCATAAAGCACATAGCCATGGAGTGAGAGTTAGCGAGAGCTAGCGAGTGAGAAAAACCGAGAGAGAGAGTGAGATAGAGCGAACGTCGCATCGCAAGTCTCGGAAATTTCAAGCTTTAGATTAGTATAAATTTTAATATAAACGAGTTTTAAAAATTACTTTGCCAAATAAGTTTCACTTCTGACATGTGTACTTTGTACGCACGCACTTTTTTATAGTATAGGAGGTCAAACGAGCAGTCGAAGCCTTTTGGCGACTATCGATGCCCATACACATCCGCCCAATCTTAATGAAATCAAAAAAAAACTTAGGAATCGCATGAAATGCGACAGCATAGCTGTCAATTTACATCGGTGTTGCAGCGAGATGTACGACCCCGGTGGTCCCGGCCAAATTCGGGTGCAAAGCAGCATGGCACTACCTTTTGTTAAATATTTAATACTTTTTTATAAATGTAAAACTCATTTTTTTTTTGTTTTTAATACTTTTGAATTACAAAAGAAAAGCAATAGAAAAATGAAAATTAAAGCACCCAGCGACCGTTTACCAAGAATAAAGGAAGATATTTCAAGCATGTAAACCATTGGGCAATAGGCTGGCATCATTTTGCAGCGTTTCTTTTTTACATAATATGGAATGCATGAAAATAAAATTAGATACATAAAGAGATAAAATCTTCAATCCCAATTGAAAAATATGCCACCTTCTAAGTTCGCTGGCCACGTGTATGAAATAGCAAAAATGTAAGTATCTAATAAAAAAGTCAGTAAAACCAAGCGGACAATTCTATATTACTTTCGTTTTTTGCTTTATAGGAAATGCTTTATTCACTATGTTATGTAGTTCTAAAATATTTCCTTATCACATTAGCTGAGGATGCGGGCGGAATACTTTGTGCAGCTCTTTGTGTGATCTTCCGAATTTAATGTTTACTTAAATGAAGGAAATTAAGTTCACTACATGGATTTGTTCTTTGAGTTATAATTTGTTACTTTTATACACTGTGCCCCTATGTTAGAGGCGAAAATAAGGGAGGGCCCCGGAAAGATTGGCAACTTAAATAAGGATTAACGAACGTCGTAGACCTGAGACATTTTTTAATGTTTTTTGTCATTGTTACTGTGGCTTAAGATCCACTCTTCTGCCTACACCAGATTTAGTAGACAGTGAATAGTAACATTTTAAACAAACAGTATTTTTAGACAATATACATAATTATAATTAATAAAACAATTAATAGAGACCTATAATTAAAGAAGGAATAAAATAAAGAAATGCCAGCCGGTTGCTGTCACGGTATTCGAGTGGATGTTAATTTTTTTTCTTTTGTACCCGGAAATGCTCTTAGGCATCACGTGGGGAAGGGCGACTCACTGCGCCCGAAAGATTTTAAGGTGGATGCATCTCTATCCACTATAAATCGGCGAGTGCCACCAATGTCGCCTTTGGTGAGGTGCCTCGGTTCTGTTGAGCTTACAGGGCACCTCGACGACTAGTCAGTCACCTAAGGGACCGAGCCACCTCCACAGAGGGGTTGTCCCGCACCGCAGAACAACCCCTCCCAACGTCGGGACGGTGTAATGGGGTGAGGTTCCCATCCTCGCCCCTTGTACACTCTCACTCGAAAGCACTCGCTGTCTCGTCCGAGGGTTCTCGGTCCTCCTATTAGTATAGAAATTACAGGCGGGCTAGCGCAACCATCTACACTCTCGCGCTCGCCCTGCCTCTGACTGACTCGGGGAGTGTACAGCCGCCATTATATTCGAGTAATATCGTCACAATCCTTACTAATATTATAAATGTGAAAGCGTGGATGTTTGTTACGCTGTCACGCGAAAACTACCTATAATTAAAGAAGGAATAAAATAAAGAAATGCCAGCCGGTTGCTGTCACGGTATTCGAGTGGATGTTAATTTTTTTTCTTTTGCACCCGGAAATGCTCTTAGGCATCCCGTGGGGAAGGGCGACTCACTGCGCCCGAAAGATTTTAAGGTGGATGCATCTCTATCTACTATAAATCGGCGAGTGCCACCAATGTCGCCTTTGGTGAGGTGCCTCGGTTCTGTTGAGCTTACAGGGCACCTCAAGGGCTAGTCAGTCCCCCAAGGGACCATCGCAACCTCCACAGAGGGGTTGTCCCGCACCACAGAACAATCCCTCCCAACGTCCGGACATTGCAATGGGGTGAGGTTCCCATCCTCGCCTTGTCCCCCTGCTATTTTGTCCCCTCTTCTTATAAGAGGGGTACAAAGAGCAGCTCCCCCGGTTCAATTGGCTTCGCCCAAGTTGCTGGGTTCACCTTAGGCTATTGAGTCCCACCGCCACGACAAGGCTCGAACCATGGCGGGGAGTCGATATTACTGCCACTTCAAATGTATTATTTTATACACACGCTAATAACGTTCACATATACTAAGGTTCTTATTGACTCGTAGGTCGTGTTTGGCGTGGCAAAAGGGTTCTCGTGCCAAGTAATCCGTCCATCATACCATGCAAATTGAATCACGTCCCTCATCGGCTCACACGAGTGTCTTTCCTTTCGAAAACGTGGCGTCACTACCTTATATACGAGGGCTTTTGCCGAATTTATAAGATATTGTTAGAGCATCCTGCCGGTTATTCCTTGTTTTATATTAATATAATATACAGGCTGAATACCCTTCTCATGCTGATTTTTGGATATATTTACATTTTGTGCTGCAGTTGAGGGTAATGGCGTAGTTTATGTTATTCGTACTTTTTTGTAAATATGTGCTAGTATATATATATATATATATATATATATATATATATATATATATATATATATATATATATATTTTGCGTTTTGACTTATGATCTTCGTGTAAATTGAGTTAATTCTAGATATATCTATTTAAAAAAAAACAACTATAATACCACTGCTGTAAGCATCACGGTACGTGCTTACCTAAACTTAGGTATGGTTTTATAAGTATGATTAAAAATGTTCCTTTATATTATGTATGATTTATTTTATGTGTATGATTAAAAATATTTAAAATTAGGAAAGTAAAAGCAAAAATTAAGTATTATTAGAATTAGTAAAACAATACACATGTTCATTAAATTAACAAACATCCCTAAACATAGAATGAGTAAGTATTGATAGAGGTAAGATATACCGGCCTTTATTATTAAAATATTCATTTTGTGCTGAATATATTAATATAATATGGAATAACACTATAACCATATTTTATAGGCAAACTTGCGAAGTAATAGTAACAAGAAGTAATAAAGAAAACAAGAAAAATACAGGTCATGTGAACGTTGAAAGTTACCAAGTTTCAGTGAGCTTCGGCTTCCGAGAAATATAAGATTTATTATATTTATCATATATCAGAGTAACCCTGGCCCACTTCACAACATACTAGTTATGTTTTCTTTTTATATCAGTTGAGATATGCTCATCGGTAGAGGGAAACCATCAAAGTCCAAAATTTATTCACAAACTTATTGTGAAATGAAATTCGCTCTTCTAGTAAGACCCGTGTATCTCATATATCATTGATTTTAAAATGGTAGGTGGTCAAACCTCGTCAACAATTCCATTCAGTTTTAAGGCTTGTCATTTGTTAAGCAGAAAAATTGAAATGACCCCACCAAGGTTCAAGCCTTGTTGTGGCGGTGGGGCTCAATAGCTTAAGGTGAACCCAGCACCTTGGGCGAAGTAAATTGAACCGAGGGAGCTGCTCTTTGTACCCCTCATAAAAGCAGGGTGGACAAGGGGCGAGAATGAGAACCTCACCACATTACACTGTCACAACGATGGGGGAGGTTGTTCTGTGGTGCGGAACGACCCACCTTTTGAGGTGGTGTCGGTCCCTTGAGGGACTGACTGTCGAGGTACCCTGTTGGCTCAATAGATTCGTGGCACCTCACCAAAGGCGATATCGGTGGCACTCGTCCGGTTTTAGTGGCTAGAGCTGCGGCCAATTAAAGAGAAAAGAACAGGAAAAGATTTAAAATACTTCCTAATAATAATAATAACGTAATAAGTTTTGAATTCAATTACAGCAACATTACTACTACCTAATTTAGACTCCCTTTATGTCAGCGTAATATGAAGGAAATGGATAAAATATTATTTATTAGGTCGTACACGTCGACGCGGAAAGTTCTATCAAGCATCAATAGTTGTCGAACAAAGACGGATAAGTTGGGGAGGAATAGCGGACCCGATCTGCGTTCAAATTCGAATCGAGACCGAACGAGATTTCGCTTTGTTCGTAAACAATACACGCGACAGATAAGATTCTTTATGAAACTTATTGCAAAAATGGAAGGCCATAACACCGTTGGGGGAACTTTTGAGGGAAATATTATCTGTAATCATCGGCTTGTTTAATTTTATTAGATTTAATTTTTTTATGAATCTTTCATGATAGATGCCATGAAAAAATCTATCATGAGACGAAAAGTTGCCTTTTTTGGACACATGCAGAGAGGATCCCTCTATGAATTTCCAAGGAAAGATTCTCGAAGGAAAGATCCGGGAGAAAATGGCTAGACGACATTAAATACTGGACCAAACATAGCTACACGCAACTGAAGGAAGCCGCATGGGATCGCAGAAAATTTTGCCAACTGACCTCCGAACTTTATTATGAAGATGGCACCTGATGATGATGAATTAAAATTGTGTTGATAGCATACACCTAGTATACCAAAGCACAGGAATCAATGAAGTAGTATTGTTACCACATGATGGTAAGTGGTCAGCATTACCCATGAACATAAACAAGTGAACCTGAGACAAGCCAAAACAACTCGATCATGTGTTGCCGATCCTATAATATAATAATATCAACCCTTATATTTATTTATTTACACACAATTATAACATCATATTTATTATATGTCCCACTCCTGAGCACGGGTCTTCTTCTCGACATCAGGCGAGGAGGGTGTTGGGTCATAGTTTGCCGATGCGCTGGCCCAATGCGGGTTGGTGAACTTCACACTTTCAAAGACTTAAGCTCATCAGGCATGCAGGTTTCCTTAGGATGTTTTCTTTCTCCGGTGAGCCAGCGATGATTTAATGTTCAGGTACACGTAGAAATTTTGAAAAACTCATTTCGAGGCACCATAGGGGTAGGATCGAACCCAGACCTCTCACTCAAGAGGCCGAGCACATGCCCACTAGACCATCGTTATGACACCACTATGGTTCAGTCCTTGACGTAGCGGAGGGGGTTAGTAGCCTAAGGTGTGCTCAGCACCTTGGGCGAAGCTAATAAGCCTAGGGGGCTCTTTGTACCCCTCTTATAAGAAGAGGGGACAAAAGAGCAGAGGACCAGGGGCGAGGACGGGAGCCTCACCCCATTGTGTCCCGACGTTGGGAGAGGTTCTGTAGTGCGGGATAACCCCTCTGAGGAGGTGGCGTTCGATCCGGTCCGGGAGTAGCCGTCGAGGTGCCCTGTTTGCTCATTAGATCCGGGGTACCTCACCAAAGGCGGCCATGATGGCACTCGCCGGGTTTTAGTGGGTAGAGCTGCGTCCACTTACCAGCTCTCGGGCGCAGCGAGTCTCACATACCCGCCTGGGCAAACTCGGGGAGTGAGTCTGCCCAGGCGGGTATGGTAAGCGGGACGCTTCAGAGCATATCCCGGCGTTAAAGAAAAAAAAAGACCATCGTTATGAGACATAATATTATGTTAATAATATTAATAAGACATAAGTCTCTGTGCCAGTAATTACACTGACTGTCCTGCCCCTCTCTCCAAAACACAGCAAAGTTGTTTCACGGGAGAATCAAGCAGGGTGGGTGGTACCCAAGCAAAGGGGAGCGCGGCACAGCGTAACCCTCCCACCGTAAATTGTGGTTTTAATGCCGTATTATATTTTCAGCAAGCTGTATAGTTTTTTATATTAGATGGACTGTAATACTGTGGTAATACCTACTATTAATAAAAGTTTACGTGGTGAACATCTTGGTACAGAGAACATCAATTAGTGAACTTTGACCTACCTTCAGGTGCTGGTTACAAACTACAAGGACGTAGAACACTATCGCATCTACAGAATTTTCCTGTTTGACCACGAAATTACATGAAATACCTGAACAGCACAAAGCTTTATAGTCAGAAATAATTATATGCGTACCGCACGAAACTATTTTAATAAATGTGTATACAGCGTAAACAATAAACAATGTTGTTAAGCAGTAAAGTGTTTGTTAACTAGTGTCGACGATGTTTGAGGAGCAGTTCAGCGGTGGACGAATTAAGTTGATTATGATGGTCGGTAAAGTTATACTTATTTTTTTATTTACACTCCGAGTCATTGAATACGAATAAAAAATATGCTAGAGCATTAGTGGTAAGTGACTTACTTATAACTAATTCTTAGGGCATATAATTTAAGTACATAACTGTCATAATGTACTTTTATTTGTGTGCACAATAAAGAATAATTCATTCATTCATATTTTTATGACAAAGGTAATATTAATGTGGTTCACGTAAGTTCGGCAAAGCATTTATTTAATTAAAGTGTATATTTTAACGTATGAATGAAAAGATATATTTATTTATAAATTGCGATTAACTTCCAAAAGCAATATTTACCTGACCCTATAGTTGAAAAAATATGCGTAAACTTTTACCCCGTGTTTGTTTAAATTAAAATTTTCATACGAAATACAGTAAATACAGCAGATTGCTAGGTCTGATAATTAATATTAGGCTTCTTTGCTGCTGAATTAAATGAAAGCGCTTTAAAAATATTGTTTAATTTTAAGTCTTATAAACTTAATTTATTAAAAAATACTTACATCGCGACAATGTTAGGTTTGCATTAAATCCCCACCATGGTTCAGGCCTTGTCGTGGCGGTGGGGCTCAGTAACCTAGGGTGAGCGGTGCACCTTGGGCGAAGCTAATTGGGCCGAGGGGGCTCTTTGTACCCCTCTTATAAGAAGAGGGGACAGAAAAGAAGGGGGTAAGGGGTGAGGATGGGAATCTCACCCCATTGTACTGTCCCGACGTTGGGAGGGGTTGTTCTGTGGTGCGGGACAACCCTTCTGTGGAGGTGGCGTCGGTTCCTTGCGGGACTGACTAGCCGTCGAGGTGCCCTGTTTGTTTTCTAGATCCGGGGCACCTCACCAAAGGCGGCAATGGACGCAACTCTACCCACTAAAACGCCGGGTTTTAGTGGGTAGAGCTGCGTCCATTTACCAGCTGTCAGGTGCAGCGAGTCCCACATACCAGCGTGGGGAGACCCACTCCCCCGCGGGATGCCTCAAAGCATTTCCCGGCGTTAAAGAAGAAAAAAAGATTTGCATTAAATAGAAAAAATACATTAAATATTTCGTATTCACTTTCCTGTACGTTTTACGTTTCCTAATCATGTGATTCATTTGAATTAACATTGTAAGTCAAGTCCCATTCTCCCTAAACACAAATTGAGTTATATCGGGCGTCAGAAGTACATGTAAATTACCTGTATGTTTACAGCGGGTCAGCATGGGGCATGGGCGAACTATGACTTAACACCCTGATCCCTGGCCAACAGGGATATATGTGGGTCGAGGTATTATAATACAGTACACGTTGTAAATCATACGCGGAAAGTTTACGAGATGGTGTGGATTGTTTAAGTTGTTTGGGGAATAATGATTGTTATTTCAGTAAAAAAAGTAGTAAAAATTTATGACGTAAATAAGTGGTTTCGTTGATATATTATTTTACAAATTGTATTTCAGTAATAAATTAGTCGTGACAAGTGATATCTTCAAACGATTAATTGTTTCTTTATTTTAAAAATAAAAACAAAGGTGAAATTGATATTTCGTAAATTCAAAGTTTCCGTGGCCGGTCCGTGTTAGATGCGAGTGGCGGAGTGGCGAAAGATCGGTCGTCTTGGCGTTCATTGCAGGAGGCCTATCTTCAGCATTGGATGGATAGAGGCTGATGATGATGATGAGGAAGTTCAAATACTACCTTATCTCTAAATAGAGCAACTGTTGTGGAATCTAAGAGAAGAGAACAAGAGTTTGTAAATTAAATAGATAAAGGATCAAGTCCGATTATTATAATATATGGTACTAAACATCGCAGTCTAAAATATATAATTTGGCTACATACCTACTGGTAACATTTGGCTACATACCTACTGGTAACATTTAGCTCAAGTAAAACTTGGTTACATATTATTAACAATATTAACAGTACCTCCTACCAAACAGGGAGACCAGGGAGACGATTAAAAAAGTATTTAGTTTTAATAACAGAAAAAAACCCTAGTTTCGAGGACAAAAAAGCAAAATATGAGGAATATTATTTAAAATTTAAATACCATGCAGGATAAATTTGGTTCATGATCGAAGCGTTAGACACACACAAGGCTTAATCCGTGCAGATTGTAAAGCATAATATTTAGAAAATCGGCTTAACTTTTGTCGTCAAAGCAGGTGGCCGCAAACACAAATGGCCACATCGAACTTTATGAAAAGAGCGTAATAGAATGAAATAGGTTGCGCTCAGCAGGTACCTAACTCCCGATTAAGCTTTTATCGGAGCCCTGATTAACTGTCGAGGCCAGGATGGATTTATTGTAAAAGTTCGCCGTTCACCGAGGTTAGTGATTCAAGCCTGCACACTTTACTCGTATAATTGTCTACGTGATCGGAATGGAACCTTCCTGCCCTCCTTAATAAGATCTGATCGCGATCTCAAATCTGTGCCGTTTGATATTATGCAGCTTTATGTTAAAATGTCGTTGAAAAGTGAAGGAGAATTAACATTAGGTTACATTAGCGATAGCGAAACTTTTCCTTGGAAATGAGATCTTGGCTCTTTGACGGTTTTTATCTTTCTCTTTTCTTAATATTCATGAAACGTTTAAGAATATTTGAATATTAAAAGGTTGTACGGGTGCATTTAACGTGAAAATGTTGTTTTTAAGAAAGCAATATTTGCATTTGGTTAAATAACAATCATTTTGAATAGCTTTTACGTTTTTGAAAGGACTTTTTAATTCAACAAATCTTCTGGTTTTGTAATGAATATTAGGGAATTGTCTGTAGATATACGTATATATCTATAAAACGAATAGTTATTTAAATTATATAGAAAATACTTTTAATATGTGAATACAATTCAAGCCATTTTTTTTTCAACTTTAGTTTGATTTCTAAGGTAAATGAGAGTGAGCAAGAAGTTCAAATGTACTAATCGCCAATATTAAGTAGTTAACTCTGATGCTGTACTCGTTTTAGCACTTACAATCAGATATAATATCTGCTTACCAAATAACATAAAATGTGTTAAATATATGACACAACATAACACACATTACAAGAGGTGTTATGCAGCCGAATTGGGTCGGCACGACCGAGGTGGACCTCTCGCTTACATTACACCGGCGTCAAGTGATAGCAATGCTGACGCGTTTCGTGCGGCTTGTGAGTCCCCGGTGGCTCATTGGGGGGATAGAGAAAAGGAGGGCAACGCATCTGCATAACTTTTGGTTGTGCGGATGTATTTTTTTTTTTTCGGAATGGCTAGACTTTCCGGCCTGATGGCCTTTAAGCTCAATCGGTACAGTAAGTGAACAGATGGCTCACTTAAGAAATATTCGAAAGGGGACGCCCCCCTCCGCGCCCCGCAGGGGGCGCGGTTCATCGCGCGCGCTGCTCGGGAGAGCAGGATTTGGACTAGTCAAATCCGATACGGTTGACGAATCTTTTACGGTTGAATTTAACCTATCATCATGAGGGCCGGCCCTCATCCCTCCCTCTGTAGAGGGAGGCGGGCCACGCGCGGTGCCCAAGCAATCTAGCGGTAGCGTAGTGCTACCGCTGTTTGCGCGCTCTGGGTTTGTGTCTACTCGTATCGGATTCGAATCTAAGCTTTCGCGATCGGTCCGGATTGATGTGGTTTCCATGTGTAGGGGTCGACGTCGCTTACGACCCCGAGGCCCAAGCTGTGTGCAGGTGTACCTAGCACCGTTTGTTGTGATTCTGCGTCGCGCTTTTGTGTCGCGCATTAGTAGCTGAGAGATTTCGTCAGCTGAATCTGTTAAAACATGCTTAGGTAACCTATGTCTAAATGGAACTGAGCTATCTGGGGAATAGCTGCGGATGTCTCTGGGCGTCGGTAGTCACTATAAGGCTCCGACTGCTCGGTTGCCTTCTTATGAAATTAAATAAATATGAGAGTCTACAGCCATTTTATCTCACATAAGCTGCATGCTAATTATTCTGAATAAATTGGACGTAAAAGATTGAATAAACTTTTATTTCACCTTTTTATATCATACGAAACGCAAACGAGTTATCGAAGCCTTTTGGCGACTATCGTCGTCCATACACATCTGCACAATTAGAGATTATGCAGATGCCTCCTTTTCCCTATCCCCCCAATGGGCCACCGGAAACTCGCAAACTGCACGAAACGCGACAGCGTAACTGTCACTTTACTGGTGGTACATGGTACTATCTCACCTGGAGAATTAAGTAAACTTATTTAAAAAAATACTTTATAACTAAACACTGGCAGACGTGCCACCTGATGGAAAGTGAATGTCGTCCATTAACATAACCTAGTTTACCTGGAACGAGCCCAGGCAACTTATTCATCTGTTGCCTATCCAGAGACAAAAGATGTTATGCCTTGGTTCCAGTAATTACCCTGCGTGCCCTGCCCTTCTCTCTTCCCTCCCACATGTCAGTTATTGTAATAAAACTAACTTTACGAATTTAAATATGAGAATTTTGGACTTACAAAATTATTATTAATAACTCCAGGGGTAGGAACTTGGAATAACTTTGTTAACCTTAGACCTCTATAACATCTCAATGTTCCACATAATTTACGGTTGCTCTAAAATATCTGACCCGTCTGGTATGTATCTTTAAAATAACTTTGTGAACCTTAGACCTCTCTAACATTTCAATGTTCCACATAATTTACGGTTGCTCTAAAATATCTGACCCGTCTGGTATGTATCTTTAAAATAACTTTGTGAACCTTAGACCTCTCTAACATCTCAATGTTCCACATAATTTACGGTTGCTCTAAAATATCTGACCCGTCTGGTATGTATCTTTAAAATAACTTTGTGAACCTTAGACCTCTCTAACATCTCAATGTTCCACATAATTTACGGTTGCTCTAAAATATCTGACCCGTCTGGTATGTATCTTTAAAATAACTTTGTGAACCTTAGACCTCTCTAACATCTCAATGTTCCACATAATTTACGGTTGCTCTAAAATATCTGACCTGTCTGGTATATATCTTTAAAATAACTTTGTGAACCTTATACCTCTCTAACATCTCAATGTTCCACATAATTTACGGTTGCTCTAAAATATCTGACCCGTCTGGTATGTATCTTTAAAATAACTTTGTGAACCTTAGATCTCTCTAACATCTCAATGTTCCACATAATTTACGGTTGCTCTAAAATATCTGACCCGTCTGGTATGTATCTTTAAAATAACTTTGTGAACCTTAGACCTCTCTAACATCTCAATGTTCCACATAATTTACGGTTGCTCTAAAATATCTGACCCGTCTGGTATGTATCTTTAAAATAACTTTGTGAACCTTAGACCTCTCTAACATCTCAATGTTCCACATATTTACGGTTGCTCTAAAATATCTGACCCGTCTGGTATGTATCTTTAAAATAACTTTGTGAACCTTAGACCTCTCTAACATCTCAATGTTCCACATATTTACGGTTGCTCTAAAATATCTGACCCGTCTGGTATGTATCTTTAAAATAACTTTGTGAACCTTAGACCTCTCTAACATCTCAATGTTACAAATAATTTACGGTTGCTCTAAAATATCTGACCCGTCTGGTATGTATCTTTAAAATCAGCTGTAAAAGAAGTATTTTGTTACAATGATTGAGATATTTCATTATCTGTATACCTAGTATATTATGTTATCTTCATAATTATCAACTTTTTTCCTTTTTCCAAACTTTTGGCCTCCCTCAAAGAACACCAAGACGACCGATCCCTCGCCACTTCATCTATATTTCATCATCATCAGCCTCTATCCGTCCACAGCTGATCATGGCTTCCCTCAAAGAACGCCAACCTCATCTATATAATATAATAATAATAATAATGGGCCATAGTTCACCGATATGCACTGGCCCAATGCGGGTTGGTGAACTTCACACACCTTCAAAGACGATTTTCCGTTTCCTCACGATATTTCCTTCACCGGTGAGCAAGCGATGGTCAGGTGCAGGTAGAAATTTAGAAAAACCCATTTCTTGGCATCACAGAGTGGGGGGTCAGGATCGAACCCGGACCTCTCGGCTCTCACTCAAGAGGCCGAGCCTCATCTATATTTATTATAATAAAAAGATCGGTAAAAATAAAATCTTTCTGATTTTCTTCTATATTTTTAGATATGAGTGTTTAATATCGACTGTGTAAAGGAAAAGTCTGCAAGCGGAAGCCATCACACAGGATATTAGATCTTCGCTCCCGCAAACTAAATGAAATCAGGCCTTTCTTACAGCGAGAATATTATATCCGTTTATTGGCTTATTGCTTTGTGAATATATACACGGGATAGACATCGATCAAGTAGTTTATTATATATTTGGTGGCAGATTATTATAATTTATGTGCGCGAGTTTTGTTCAATTGTATGAACATTATTTTATAAGGTTACATCTTACTTACCTTATTAAAAAAGAATTGGTTGAAAAGATTGTTGAAGACCATGCTGGTCGAGTTAAGATAAACACAAAATTATGCAAAAAATTATAACTAAGCTTTACAGGGAACTAATTAATATATTAAAATAGCTGTTATTAATGTCAATATATTAAAATAGAGATATGTTGTAGTACATGCATGATGCAACGTGTAAAATCATAGTCGGCATTATCAATTCTAGAAGAGACATCAACTATCAAGTCGTGGACATCTGCTATTACAATTTTAGTGCAAATATGCATATAGTAACTAAACGTAATGAAATCAATTGCGATTTCTCTTTATTCGAATCAGATTATTTGGACCGGTACATTTAATGCACCACTGTAATACTAAGCTATTATAACTTTGTAATGTCATATATTGCAGATGCTTTTGCTCTTGGGCATTAGTCGCGGAAACGGGTTGGTTATAAATAAAGCTGTACAGAATCCGTGGCACTATCGCGGCGGGTCGTGGTGTCCGGCGGTGTTTTTGCGCCGGAAGCTCGTATGAGTTAGAGGGGACGTCGCTCCAGCCACATCCGTCGGCCTTTACTCATCCCTCCAACTCTTAACGGTTACTCACTTAATGTGTTCGTCTTTGCTTTACTTTTGACAACACAACAGTTTTTGTTGTTTTTTTTTTTAGATTTGTGATTACAATGGCAATGGCAGTTATAGAGACTGCCCATACGCTGCCCATAGAAGAGAAAACTTATGAAATTATGAACTTTCGAATTTTAATACTAAAAATTGAAATTTTATGATGGCGTCATAATGTGACATAGCATGTTGGTGACGCGAACCTATAAGATTTTCCCCTACCAAAAATTACTCAACGAAGTTAAAAATTTCGCTTCAAAAATATTCCTGATCAAGTTTGATGTCTGTTTATCGGGGTGGCATTTTACTGGATAATTCGTAATGATTTTGGTTTATATTTTTATCGTGTAAATTACTGATGCATCTTTATAAGGCGAACAAAATTACGACAGTTTAATCACAATTAGGAAATTAAATTTGTGATACGTATAAAAAGTGTTGGTTAATAGTTATAGAGAGCATTTGGTCCTATATAAACTAATCAGTAAACGGATATCCATTTATCTACTTGGCTGATCTGCGTATTTCTAAAGACAACGAAGTCAGTATCTTAGTGGAATAAAATAAATCTTGTCGAAATCAAACAACTTTGTACCTTTCAGTACCTGTTTAAGTATAATAAAACGTAATCAGAAGTCTTTCGCGATTTAAAATTTACGAGCTGGAAGTTTATTAGCCCCGTAAAGCCTCTGCCGTTACAATTAGCCGAACAAATAATCGCAAACAAAGGGACCGGTACAAATTAAGTGTCACATTAAATTATATCTTATTACATTTTATTTGAGAGCTAAAGTAGGTTTACGTATCGTATGCTCATTAGAATCTGTTTATTTAATGTGGAATTGCTTTTATGATATAATCCCATGTCCATACAAAGTTAGTCATGTTTAATAATAAACAACAACTCGAGTCACTTACTCGGTAGTTAACTAACAAATGAAAGACAAGCATTAACATTTTGATTATATCACATTTTTATGGTGGAGTAGAAAATGAATGACAAAAAAATCCAATCCTATAAAAACTAATGAACAGCTAGGTTCAAACTTTGATCTTATATTATGACAATTCAAACATTATTATCCTAAACTTGATTTAAAAAAAGTGTGTGTACACTTTACACGCGATTGAAGTAAAACTTCATAAACAAAGGAATTAAAGGAAAATCAAAACATTTTATAGTGAGCCGTATTGTGAATTATAATAAACATACGCAACCAAACAAAATATGTATGTGCATTTATATCAGACAGTAAAAAAGTAACTCTCATTCTTTCTATTTTCACTAATTTGTAAGAGGTAATGCCATGCTGCTTTGCATCCGAATTAGGTCGGCACGACTGGGGTGGTTCCTATCGCTCACATAACACCGGCGTCAAGTGACAGCTATGCTGTCATGTTTCGTGCGGTTTGTGAGTTTCCGGTGGCCCATTGGGGGGATAGGGAATAGGAGGGCAACGCATCTGCATAACTTTTGGTTGTGCGGATGTCTATGGGCGGCGGTAGTCACCATAAGGCTCCGACTGCTCGGCTAAAAAAAATCCCTTTCAACTTCGGTTCGCCTTACCCGATCACACTTTTAGATCACACTTTTTACTGTAACGTCGAGAGCGTTACGAAAACTGTGATCAGATCAGAAAATGTGTGGCAAGGCATCAGGCATTCACCAGCTTACTTCTCAAGTGAAGTGTGCGTAAAAAGTTTTACATTAAAAATTGTTCGATTTAAATAAATCTAAACTAAAGTAACAAAAAAGCACTTTGAATCCTTGTAGTTATAAAATAGAGTGAACATTTTAATGGCGTGAGTTCGTATCTGTGGCGGAAAAAAGGAGCTCGGATTAAGTTGCGCATCGTATATTATGAGAACATCCGCATATTTCACCGAGTGGCATGAATTATGTGCGGTTGTATCGTGTAAAGTTACTTTGAATCAGGCGATTCGAGTGACACCCATTTTAATGGGTGACCAGTGTTTTAGTTAGAAAGACAAACAGGCAAACCATCGAATTTCCATTCGACCATTCGGGTGAACTCGGGTGAACTTACAGGCGATGCTAATCACTTCCGTAATCAGCGTCGCGTATAAGTTCACCCGAGGTTAGAACCCTTTTTTTGCTATTGCAGGGAAATGCTTTTTACGCATATAGCTAGGATCTTGGATATGTAGCACTCGTGCCTGTCCTTTTTGAGGGTTCCGGATGTACAGGCAACAGGATGACCTCAGCGACAGACAGACACCGGTAAACCAGACTACTCCCCACCAGTCCCCTCTTATGAAGATAAGAGGGGACTGCCCGACCGCTCCTATTCAGTCCTGGCGACGTCGTACCATACTGGGCCCAGCTTCCGATCCTGAAGCCCGACACGAGCACAGGGGCGTTACTGGAGGCGTCTTGGTGGTAATAATAGAAACACTAAAATGTAGTATCCTGTGCCCAGTAATTTAAAATGCATGATTTTTTTATGATATTTTAAAAGAACATAGTGTAGTGTCGAATATGACGTCACTCGAACATTGGGCGATTTGCCTATCTTTTTATCGTGAACAAGTTTTGTATCGATATTTATTAATTTAACAGGTCAATATATACTTGCTAGTAATTAAAAAGCGTTTTATTTGGCCTTTTGACGTCATTTAGTCCCCTGTCAATGAAAATACTATGTGAATATAATAATAGACGTCGTATCGCTAAAATAGGCACATATTCACTTGGTTTATTTTTATCTGTGCGTAGAAAATGAAACCTATTTTGGCTACTAATAAATATAAAGGTACACATTGACGTAATTATGTTGGCTAAGTAAAAGTCTGGCGGGTCATGGTCGAAAAATGGTCGAGATGGAAATTTAACTTTTTCCTTATTTTCATTCCTTGATTGAGGCTGTTAAGATAGAATTCAACATTAATTTGACTTTTACGGAAAGGCTTAGAAAATATTAATTTAATAAAACAATTAATACAAAGAAGCTCGCTTAATGACGATAAGGCGAATATTTTGATAAGTGCTTTTGTAGAGAATTAGACAAACAACATTTCGTAGCTCATTGCTATAGCCAGATCGCTTTGTACAAAGCAGTGTTTATATTCATTTTTTATTTACTTATATAATGTTATTATAATGAAACAACTTTTTACGACTAGTAGATACTAGAACCACTGCGCTCCCGCAACCATGGTGTATCCGAAACGTCAGGCATGTACAAATATTAATAATAATAATAATAATATCTATGGACGCTTTCACACCACGTCAATCTGGTCCCGTGGTAAGTTCTCGAGGAACTTGTGTTACGGGTACCAGGCAACGGAAGTATATTTAATACTTTTATACTATACATATATTTAAGATTTTTATTATATAATACACATATTTAATACACATCCATGACCCAGGAACACAGAAAATATTTTTGTTCCCTGGCGGGATTCGAACCCGCAACCTCCGGGCTTGAGCGCCAACGCGCTTACCACTGAGCCACAGAGGTCGTCGTTTTATAAGCCGCGTTTTATAAGCATTAATAAGCCGCGATAAAACCGTAAAAAGTTGTTTATATTTAATTATAGTGAAATTAGAGAACTAAGTACGAATTAATATAATAATAATAATTTTAGAATGTTATAGAGCATTTTTTAAATATTTTTTAATTATAGGTCATATATTACACTAATATTACAGCTTAACCAATTCGATAGAATCGTAAAAATATCAGCAATGCTATATCATAATGACGTCAACGATGCTGTATATAAAGAAACCAGACATTATTTGACTCGACAAGCAGGGTGGGTTGTATCAGACAATATGCCCCGCTTCATATAAGTACGCGTTTTGTTTTTTGAGAGTTTTGTATGGTACTTGACGTATAAATAGATTGTCGTTTGACAATAAAGTTGTGTTCGGTTTTTTGTGAGTGAAATCGAAAAGAGTGAATGTAAGAAAAGTGAAAATTTGAGAGTGAAAACCAAGGTGCAGTTATAGTGCTATGCACTAGTTTAAACTAGTTTTGTTTAGTTTGTAGGTATTATTTTTTTCCTTAGGATTTATAAGGACTATATTTCATTTTTGAAAATGATGACAAGCTTATTCAGGAACATTTGATTTTTATTTGTATCCATGTTGAAAACCAATTTTATCGTTTTACGCACACATAGTCTATATGTCTTCCAAAGGTTTTATTTTCATGATGAAGCTTTCGTGACGTCAACGAGTCTGTGAGACTACGAGACTATTAAAATACCGTATTTTATTCCCTAACCGTGTATGCATTATTTCCACAACTATAATAAACTAAAACCGTTGGCTGGAAGAGACATCTCACAGAGAGAGAGTTCGCCCTTGTTCTCTATTTTCTTTAAACTGTGTTTTGTTTTTTATATCTTTACGTAGTTTAAAACGAAACCACTCACAGTCGTCTGTCTGTCTGTACACTTATACCTTTTCAACTATACATTGTGTTTTAATGCTGTTTTCATCAATATATAAGTAGATCGTCTCAAGACAAAAGTTTATACGTATAGTTTAATATTATTTTATGTTAAATAGTTGAAATATGACGATAATTGTTTGAGATGTATAAATCAAGCTCACTTGGAGCTCTATTGGAAATGTTGTCCTATTATTTTTTTAATATAACAAAAAAAATACGAAGGAATGGTTCCTATTTTTAGGGAATGTTCTTTTAGAATTTAAAAGCCATATAACTGGTATGGTCTTATTTTAGTGGAAAGGCTTTTCAATTTTTGTTCGGGTGAAGCCGAGGGAAGCACTTAGTTTGTAGACGTGTTCAAGGTTATATAGGACTGGATACCTTTGTTAGTAACTCAGTAAAAATTGTGACTTTTGTATACAAAACGCTTAAATAAACTAACTTTAAACTGGCCAAGTTATACTATTAAGTAAAGTTTATTGTAAGAGGGAGTGCCATGCTGCCGAAAAAACACCGGCGTCGAGTGACAGCTATGCTTTTGCGTTTCGCGCGGCTTGTGAGTTTCCGGTGGCCCATGAAGGGAAAAGGAGGGCAACGCATCTGCACAACCTTGGATTGTGGAGATGTCTATGGGCGTCGGTAGTCACTATAAGGCTCCGACTGCCCGGTTGCCCTATGACATAAAAAACATGTATATTACATATTAATAAAATATCTAACATACTACTACCTTTTATATGTCTAATTTAGTTACTTTTATTTACATAAAACGTAATATAACTTCAACAAATTCGATGTATGCATGTAATCTATAATATCATTTAAACTCCCACTGCTACATAATATAATAAAAAGCGTTTTCTATTTTCAATAAACATTTTCCAGTCTGACACTCGCAGCCACTCAAGTAATTTTTGTTCTAATAAGCATGGCGTCGTTTGCTTTTCCATTTTGTTTAATTGCGCTTGTAGTTCGTAGTGTAACAAATGCATTTTCTTGCTCTGGCAAGGCGCCAATTGTTGTTATTTTCCGTAACCTCGGTTGTAATATAGCTTATACAGACGATGACTAGAAATATCAACGTTTACTCTGATCGCGATATGCAAAGATCGCTGCAACAAGGGAATATTACCCGTATACTGAACCCTGTTCAGGAGACTATATTGCGCGATATTCAAATGTTAAGTGTAATAAAATCTCAAGGGAATATATAGTATTATTGCAATACTAACTTAATACAAAAGCATATAGTGCGTTCAGAACGTGCGTTACAACCACCGACTTCAAAAAAGGAGACTTCTCAATTGGACCGTATAATAAAATAATTTTTAATTTTTTAGAGAGGCATACAAGTGCTTTGCCTTAAACATTGTTGGTATTTCGGTAGTGTTGCTAGCGAAGAAGAAGAGATTTGATGAAAAATATATGTATTTAATAAGGATTTCTTTCTAAAATAGGCACACAAATTAAATAAAAAGGAGGCCTCTAATAAATAATTACAGCCATGAACATTTGAATAATCCTTTTCATTTAATTTTTTATACGGTGACATAAATAATCATAAACAGGTAAAATCCTTATAAAGGAAAAGGTCTCGCGTCCCCTAATTGTGGGTCTTTAGAGGGTGTGGTGCGTTGCCAAGGAAATAAATAAACATATTTAACTATGTATGTATACAAATTTGAAATAACACGTTTTATACACTCAAAAACTATTTTTTTTCATTAGAATGCTACGTTAACAATCAGTGACGTAGGTTATAATCATCATCAAGCCGTGTACGGCTGTAAATCTAAGTTAACGCGGGCGAAGCTGCGGGCAACAGCTTGTTCTCTAATAAAACGTTGGTTTTCAAAATTTTATTGCAATAAAACTACTGCACTTTTGTCATAAAATTAGAAAAACGGTTAAAGCGTTTGAACAAATTCAAACAAATTCAAAGCGTACAAATTACGGAGTTAATTGGATTATAGCAGAGATCCTTTCGTTTTAAAGGGTTTGCCATTACGACTGTAATAACAAATAAAGCGTTTTCACGCTTTCTTCAAAAACTTACACCTTATTTACATGAAAACATCCATCTCTTCAGTAAAATGCAATTTTACTAATTCATATTGTTTTATTTACATTAATAAATATCACTCATATTCTTTTATGAAATGCTTAAAACGGAAATCTCTGCATAAATATTCTATAATACTATCTTTAATAACGTCAAGAAAAATGCATAACAGAAACGCTGGCAGGACTGATGTTTAGGTTTGAAACCCATGAAGATGACTTAGAATTTTGCCTAGCATAACATTTGATACTTAGAAGTAGCTAAATAATTAAAAGCGTACAAAATTATGGCCGACTCGTATGCAAAAACAAATAAGCGCCCCATATCCATAGAGCTGCAAAGCGCCGCACAGAGCGGTGCAGCCATTTGTCATTATTACGTGTCAATTTGTTTTCAGTGGCGATAAAATGAAATTTTAATAAATAAAGTAAGATGAACAAATAAATAACCGACACATTGGTCGAAACAAAGTCGTTTTATTGTGAAATAAATCGGTGTAAACGTTGTCTGTCGCCGCAGTGGGCGCGCCGCCAGTGCACTAGCTTGCCTTAAAATCTAGTCATATTTTAAATGAAACCGCGCTTGCACCGCGTGCCATCTATTTAGACTTGTATTTATCTCAAGAATTTCAATAAAATTTTGCAACAAGAGTTGGTTTAGAATAGTTTAGTATTATGAATAGAATTATCAAAATGATCATAGGCCAATGTTATGCTAATACCATTATAAATGTTGTTGTTGTGTGTATGGATATCGAACGCAAAACTATACACTTGTATATTAAATGGGTGAAATGGTCGTTACCTACTTAAGTTAAAATATCTATGAACGCTTAATATCTCCGAAAAAAAAAATACATGAGAAAAATCGTTTCTAAAACATGGAAATCTTAATGACTGCTTACTCGGCAGATCGAGAATGAAACCAAAACTATAGTAGGTATTTAAAACAGCCGTTATGCAAAAATCATTTCGCTAGGTGGTTTAAAATGTTTACTCCATATATTTCATTACTAAAATGGTTATTTTCACTATTTAGAAAGATACCTTTCTCATATTTGATTATCTTTTCAGTCTCGTGAACAAAGCAGTGAAAAATTGAGACTTAAATAATAATGAATATTATTTTACTATAAAATATAGTAAGATATTACAAACACTAAAAATGGAAATCAAAAGAGAATATTGAATTACCAGGGTCGACGTAGAGGTTTCCGTTTCGAATTAAATTTATTCTGAACGATTGTTTGAAATTTGGCACCGAATATACGGTATCTAGCACGTAGTAAGTAGTTTTAATGAGGCCGGGTATTGACCTAATATTAGTTATACTTCATACCAATTAAAATGATAGTACCCGGATGACCGAGCTTTGCTCGGTGTTTATGTTTAAGTTGATAAAACACGAATAAAATGACATTTTCTAAAAATGATTCCTAGCTAGATCGATTTATCGCCCCCGAAACACCCTATATACTAAATTTCATGAAAATCGTTGGAGCCGATTCCGAGATTCCAATTATATATATATATATATGTGTACGTCACATACATCAAACAATACGTTGCATATATATACAAGAATTGCTCATTTAAAGATATTTAAAATGATATATCATGGATTGAATGGCAAAGGCTGACATTAATTTTACGTCATATGTATGTGACATTTAACTATATCATAGATAGATACGATAATATCTTTTACAACATATCTGATTATCTGAGGCAAACTGGCAGACGTACCGTCTGATAGTAAGAGGCCATCTCCCAAGAACATGAATATGTTCATGGCACTATCTCACACATGCGTTGCCACACTCACACATGTTATCATGAGACGTAAGAAGGTAAGTATCGGTGCCAGTAATTACAGTCTGCCCTGCCTTTCTATCCGAAATACTGCAAAGCTTTTTAACGGAACAAGTAAGCAGGATGGTGATACCCATGCCCTTCGTCAGGGTCAGCCTAAGGTGATCCTGTTGCCTGCAGATCCGGGACCCTCAAAATCACTTCGGCACAGTGCATCCCTCCCACTGGCTTTTTTATATTCCTGGCAGACTGCGTTCAATCGTTTGAGCATATAGTCATAGTTTGTTAAAATACGAGAAAAGTGATAGCTTATACAATTCAGCACAAACGTATTATTCATTCGTGAGCTATTTATATACCTTGTTTCATCAAAACAGTACACAATTTCGAATACAAATATTGTTTTGTTTTAGACCAGTATACCGACATACATACTCAGACTTGCTTTTTTCGTTCACTGCCCACACGATACATAAAATAAATTATTGTTAAAATGTAATAGACTACGTTGGACAACATTCAGTGTATTATAACATTGGAAACAAATAAGGAATATCGGCTTTGCTCTTTTCTTATTGCAGCTAGGCTACTTCTGGCTGCTGTTCTTGGCGTATGTAAGTAGGTAATAATTGTTTTAATCTTCCACATTAGGGAGTAAAACTGGAAATATTTTCTATTCCTCCTGAATTCTGGTTAAATCGGTTGCGGGTCTCCAGGCAGTTTTTAAAGTATCCCTCGGGCCCACTGAGATCCTACAACTACCAAATGATGGTGGTAGCCACTATCAATCGTGGCTCATCAAGGAGTAAAGTTCTAGAGTAAAGTCTGGTAAAAGAGCCTTATTACTGTCTTCTTATGTGTCGATATGCAGTCAAACATGTAAACAGCCTACACCTACACCACATTGGTCGTCAATGAATGATTTTTCGTATTTTGTATTGGTTCTCTTTAGTTGGTTGGTTTGCTATTTACTTTGAGACAGAAGATCGTAACCTGTTAATACAAACGAGATCATCCAAGACTGGTCTAGACAACTCGATCAAGTGTTTCCTATTTTGAGATGCAAGATAGATTTTTTTTCTATTGCGCCGGAAAATGCATCCCCCGGAGGAGGGGGGGATTCACCAGTGGGATTCACTGCACCCGAAAGATGGTAAGGTAGACGCAGCTCTACCCATTAAAACCCGGCGAGTGATACCAATGCCGCCTTTGGTGTGGTGCCCCGGATCTGTTGAGCAACAGAGCACCTCGACGACTAGTCAGTCACCTAAGGGACCGATGCCACCTCCACAGAGGGGTTGTCCCGCACCGCAGAACAACCCCTCCCAACGTCGGGACGGTGTAATGGGGTGAGGTTCCCATCCTCGCCCCTTGTACACTCTCAATCGAAAGCACTCGCTGTCTCGTCCGAGGCTTCTCTGTCCTCCTATTAGTATATAAATTACAGCCGCCATTATATTCGAGTAATATCGTCACAATCCTTACTAATATTATAAATGTGAAAGCGTGGATGTTTGTTACGCTGTCACGCGAAAACTACTTAACCGATCATCATGAAACTTTGTACACATGTTCTTGGAGGTATAAGAAGTAACATAGGATACTTTTTATAAAAAAAAACTAAAGAGAGGTGTCAAGGGACACCCGGATGGAACGAAGTTCCTTTCGATTAATTAGTGAAGGAATTGTAATAAAAAACAAAAAATAGGTGTAAGGAAAATAATTTTATTCGTGTAGGTATAAATTTTTTATGATTTTTTTATCGATAAAAACCAGAGCATCTCCCGGCGTAAAATTATAAAAAAAAAACAAAAAAAGTCACCGAGATCGGTGGGATTTTAACTGCGGTTTTTTACTAAGCAGCCCCAATAGTGTAACAAAAACAGCTACCGACGCAGTGATGTGTCAATCAAAAAGCCGCACGGCTTACAACTATAGCAAAAAGTGTCGTTCCAACTTTTCATCTTATTTTTTCCGTCTAGCCCCCTTTCGTAACGCGCGAATAGGAACTACGTTCCAAAAACTTAAATCTTATCCTGCGCAGACGAAGTCGCGTGCACCAGCTAGTCTTCTATATAATGATCAAAATATAGGCAACGTGTAAATGTAGTAAAATTTAGTCCGTGTAATGTTTACAAGTCATATTAAAGTTATTTTTATTGTTATTACGAGTTATGTAGATTTTCTGGTAATTTTATGAATAAAATGAAACCTGCTTTTATCATTAAACAAATTTTATATGATACATAATAATAATCTTTGCATGTTTTTATGTTGTGATTTATTTGTAGCTCTGTAGCGTTCAATATAATTTAAATGAATTATGACCTGCGTGGGCTGTATCTAATTTGTTTTACTATATAAACTACTATTCGCTGAATTAATTTTCTAAAATTATGTAATTTTCTAAGGAGTTATGGAATTACTTTGCTCGTATTTTGTTAAACTTTACGACTAACAAGGGTAGTTTCCAACCCCACCATGGTTCAGACCTTGCCGTGGCGGCGGGGCTCAGTAGCCTAGGGTGAGCCCAGCACCTTAGGCGAAGCTAATTGAGCCGATGGGGCCCTTTGTATCTCTCTTATAAGAAGAGGCGACAAAAGAGTAGGAGGCAAGGGGTGAGGATGGGAACCTCATTCCATTGTACTATCCCGACTCCCCTTGGGAGGGGTTGTTCTGTGGTGCGGGACAACCCCTCTGTGGAGGTGGCGTCGGTCCCCTGAGGGACTGACTAGCCGTCGTGGTGCCCTGTTTGGTCATTAGGGAGTATAATATATAGGAGTATATATCTCATATGGGAGTGGGTATCCCCAGGCGGATATGTGGGACTCGCTGCGCCTAGAAGCTGGTAAGTGGACGCAGCTCTACCCACAAAAACCCGGCGAGTGCCACCAATGCCGCCTTTGGTGAGGTGCCCCGGATCTGTTGAGTAACAGCGCCTCGACGGCTAGTCAGTCCTCCAAGGGACCACCTCCACAGAGGGGTTTTTCCGCACCACAGAACAATCCCTTCCAACGGCGGGACAGTGCAATGGGGCGAGGTTCCCATCCTCGTCCGTTGTCCCCCCCGCTCTTTTGTCCCCTCTTCTTGTAAGAGGGGTACAAAGAGCAGCTCCCTCGGTTCAATTGACTTCACCCTGCAACTGGTAATAATGCAAAAAAAAGTTTATTTTTTGCTACTTCAGTAGTTGCGAGCATAGTACATATAATATATATCATAAGCGTCCCGTATATGTCCTCCTACTAGGTAGAGGTCTCTTCTTCGAAAGCAGACGAGGACGGTGTTAGGCCGGTGTTTACCAGTGCGGCTGCATGCGGTGGTGATCTGGACACACCCTCAATTTTTAATCTGATCAGGCATGCAGCCGCAGGTGAGCGGCGATGTTCTAGTGGTTATGAGCTCGGTCTCTTGAGTGAGAGGTTCGGGTTCGACCCTGACCCCTGTGATATGTGGAAATGGGTTTCCTAAATTTCTACGTGCACCTGAACATGAGACCATCGCTTACTCGGAGATGATGAAAATATCGTGAGAAAACCTGCATGCCTGATGAGATTAAAAGTCTTTGAAGGTGTGTGAACACAACTTCCTCAATACCCACCTCGCCTGGTTTCGAGGAGGATGTACCTGTGCCCGGTAGTGAGACATATAAGGGTTCATATTACCTACATATTTTTTTATAGGTATACCCTATATAGGGTATAAAGGTTGATATTATATTATTTTATATTTCACCGGTGGGAGGGATGCGCTGTGCCGGGCACCCAGCTACTTGGGTACCACCACCACATCTTGCTTGTTTCTCCCGTCAAACAGCTTTGCTATATTTCGGAGAGAAGGGTAAGACAGGCAGTGTAATTACTGGCACCGAGACTTAACATATTATGTCTCAGGATAGGCAACACACCCTACCATGGTTCAGGCCTTGTCGTGGCGGTGGGGCTCGGTAGCCATGGGTGAGTTGGTACCTTGGGCGAAGCTAATTGAGCCGAGGCGGCTCTTTGTACCCCTCTTATAAGAAGAGGGGACAAAAGAGCAGGGGGCAAGGGGCGAGGATGGGAACCTCACCCCATTATACTGTCCCGACGTTTGGAAGGGTTGTTCTGTGGTGCGGGACAACCCTTCTGTGGAGGTGGCGTCGGTCCCTTGTGGGACTGACTAGCCGTCGAGGTGCCCTGTTAGCTTAACAGATCCGGGGCACTTCACCAAGGCGGCACTGGTGGCACTCGCCGGGTTTTAGTGGGTAGAGCTGCGTCCACTTACTATCTTTCGGGCGCAGCGAGTCCCACATACCCGCCTGGGAAGACCCACTCCTCAGGCGGGATGCCTCTGAGCCTCGTTCCAGGTAAACTAGGTTATGTTCATGGGCGACGTCGACCACTTACCTACCATCTGGTGGCACGTCTGCCAGTTTGACTATCCGACTAAGATAAATAATATAGATATATTACATTTTGCAATTGAAACTATGATATCCCTGCTTCCCTTACAATTTCATTCAAAAATTCATACAACAGGAAGCAGCGTCTGCAGCGGTAAGATTACGAACACTAAAGCTATGGAAAGACATCAAGATAC
Source organism: Helleia helle (assembly GCA_963853865.1). Taxonomy (NCBI): domain Eukaryota; kingdom Metazoa; phylum Arthropoda; class Insecta; order Lepidoptera; family Lycaenidae; genus Helleia; species Helleia helle. Next base: position 9,011,709 of record OY971418.1, on the reverse strand, counting down.
CTCACACAAAAATCCTAGATGAGTATCTAGATGAATTTCCATTGTTGCAGGCCCCAAGCGATGTCATACCCAAAACGTATGTATTTAATAAACACTATAAAATTCAACTCTTCGAGTCCCCATCAAAAGACTCAACTTCTAAGGAGTTGAGTATTTACACTGATGGGTCAAAAACACAACAAGGAGCGGGTGCAGGGGTTTTCTCAGAAGAACTGAACCTCAACCTAGCCATACATTTGAGCAAACACAGCTCCGTTTTCCAGGCGGAATGTGTTGGCATAGCCCAAGCAGCAAAAGCTATAACAGAACGGAAAGTAACAGGGTACCCCATAACGATCTTATCCGACAGCAAAACGGTGCTCCAAGCACTAAATTCATACACAACAAACTCGGGCCTAATTCACGTATGCCACTGTTACCTCGAAAGAGCATGTCAACTTAACACAGTGACCCTTCAATGGATAAAGGGGCACAGTGGCTTAAGGGGTAACGATGCAGCGGACGAGCAGGCCAAATGTGGAGCAAACATGGAGGTCAAAGGCAACGAACCAATGACTCCGCTTTCATATAGCCTTCACGAATGCCACTGTTACCTCGAAAGAGCATGTCAACTTAACACAGTGACCCTTCAATGGATAAAGGGGCACAGTGGCTCAAGGGGTAACGATGCAGCGAACGAGCTGGCCAAACGTGGAGCAAACATGGAGGTCAAAGGCAACGAACCAATGACTCCGCTTTCATATAGCCAGTTAAGGGCATGGGTTAGAATGCACACAAATATACAACACAAGAAACTTTGGACGAGCAGAGACGATTGTAGACAGGCAAGGGAAGCGATACCAATAGGCAACCCACACGTCTCTCGTCAATTAATGCTCCTAAAGCGATCAGAACTGCGCCTGTTAACAGGCACTCTAACAGGACATGGTCATTATAACAAACATCTTTTCACTATAGGTGTTACGGACAGTCCGCTATGCAGAGCCTGCGTAGCGGAGGAAGAAACAGCAGCCCATGTACTACTGGAGTGCACGGAAGTAGCACCGCTACGGGCTGCCCATCTCGGGTGCCCGAGAACGCTCCCGGAGATCTGCTCCGAGGTCAAAAGACTACTAGCATTCTTGCGTGCTACATTTTGATTATATATGCATCCAACTTTGTCCTCCTACCCCCGCAGGGGGTCGCATATGGCGACCTTTCTAGTCACACATTCGGTCATTTATCCTTAATATTAAGTTCAACAGTGAGTTTGTTGTTTGTTGAGCATTTTTGTCTAAACCGCTGATGAATTTTGCTATATAGATAGATGGAACCTTGGTTATCCCATAGTAGAGATGTGTTTTATGTTACGCGCTCATCCGCATGGGAACCACTCATTACTTATTTCTGCTTTTTATTATTCTGGAAGGACAAGAAGTGTGATTTTTATCACATTTGTCGCTTGATAATGAAGACTCGATCAAAAAGGGCAAGTCCTGGATTAGCTCGTTTATATGATATGATTGGTGACGTTGATCACTTTTTGTTTTAATTTATTACGACCTGGATACAAGTCCTTTGCCCCGTTGATCACTTATTATCATTTAGCTGCCAGTTTACTTTAATCTTAATTGATAAAAATGTGAGCAACAATAGTTTAACACCCGAAAACAGAGAGTTGTGAATTATCATTTAATTATAATAATCAGATAATACAATCACCATACAGGAACGCGTGTTCAAATAAATGATTTATTAATAGTATATTGTATTCTCGTTATATCGGATTTTGCATTAGAGTTCGAAACACGGAATAATGATATCTGTCTAATGATAACGGATTACATTCGTTAATGCATACACACTCGTACAAAACAACAAGGAACAGTATTAATATTAAACGAGAATAATCACAGGAAGCAAACACAAAGTGAGTATTTAAGGTATCTGTCTGTAAATAAACAGGGATAATGTAAACTATCCTCCCAGTAGTGCTGTAGTAAGTAATGTCTGATATATAAATATTGGTCTGATAAAACCATAGAAATATTAAGAATTTATTTCAAATATCTGTGGATGAAACCGATTAAAAAAGTTATCGCTGGCCCCCTGGGCCAGTGTGGTGTCCCTACCACACATGATAGTTTTATTTTCCTTGAGCAAGGATTTGCTGTAATAATGGCAGTACAGGGCATAATATGCTGTGTAACAATCTACATTGAGACTATGAAAGCATGCAAGAATAATTACATTTTTTTTTCTTTAACGCCGGGAAATGCTCCGAGGCATCGCGCGGGTATGTGGGACTTGCTGCGCCCGAAAGCTGGTAAGTGGACGCAGCTCTACCCACTAAAACCCGGCGAGTGCCACCAATACCGCCTTTGGTGAGGTACCCCGGATCTAACGAGAAAGCAGGGCACCACGACGGCTAGTCAGTCGCTCAGGGGACCGACGCCACCTCCACAGAGGGGTTGTCCCGCACCACAGAACAACCCCTCCCAACGACGGGACAGTACAATGGGGTGAGGTTCCCGTCCTTGCCCCTTGCCCCCTGCTCTTTTGTCCCCTCTTCTTATAAGAGGGGTACAAAGAGCCCCCTCGGCTCAATTAGCTTCGCCCAAGGTGCTGGGCTCACCCTAAGTTACTGAGCCCAACCGCCACGTCAAGACCTTAACCATGGTGGGGAAGTATAATTACTATGGTCCGGCAGCAATAAGAGCTAGGCACTCTCTAGAGTCCAGACGAACTCATTTAAATAAAAAGGGAGCCTTTACCTTATCATAACGGTACTTGCCTACTGTTTTGCACCTACTTATCTTTTAATATATACGTGCATACAGTGTGACACTGACATAATATACTTGTACGTGAAGTACACACGTATTTCGAAAATTACAAGATTTAAGTCGCTATTGAAATATGAGCTTAAACTTGCTCAAGAAAGCATTAAGCATCGAAAGACATTCATAAAACCCATTGCTATATTTTCAGCTTCAAATGCAAAATTATTTTTCTCCTAGTATGACATTTACAAAACACAAAGATGTATTTTTGAATGACGGCGAATGAAATAAAAACATTAACGTTACTTCTATGATTTCTTCTTGTCAGTCGACCGCAAAGCTGTAACCTAGTTTCGAAGGCTTCGAAGGGCGGCTGGTTGAATTCTTTTGAAGAGATTTAAAAGGAAATAAGCTAAATAAAATACAAGAACTTTAGTACAATGGCAAGAAATTTGAAAACATTGAAATTAAGCATTAAGCGTTTATTTTTATAAATTTGTTTTATTGCGGTTCACAATGTTTTTGCTTTTGAAAAGAAAAATATTATAGAATATATAAATATTATAATAAGACATATTATAAATATTTTAATAAGAATAACATTTATGCTCAGTGGTAAAAATGCTAAATTAGTTAGTTTCATCAAGCCTAGAGCTTACCACAGGATTAGGTAAATTGTCGTAGTATGTTTAAAACACTAAAAAATGAGACGTTATTCAATATGACAATATTTGCGATTTAGCTAACCAAAGGTAATGATCGTAAAATGTTATATCTTTTCATACTTGTATTTAAACAATAAGCAGAAGAAGAATCATATTATGTACAGTCACGAAAAGGTATAATGACAAAGAAATTATAATCAATAATCTAAATATTTATTTAGCCAAGTATCCCGGATGGTTCGCCATCTTTTCAAAATAAATGAATAAATCATCTAGGTACGTGGACTAATAAAATTAATGTGTGTTTTGCTAATATTTTTCCTCAGGCGCAATATGGCAAATAACGCCACTATCATGTAATAATTAATTGTCTGTTTGGTAAAGTAAGTAAGTAATTTTTAAGTTAACCATTAACCAAATTTCTACATTGTGTAGTAGAAACTTCAATCATTAGTTATGTTTAATACTGTATGTCTCTCATAAAATAAATAATTAAATTTTGGCCTGGGGACACTTACGATTCGATGAATGATGAAAGACAATCGTTAGTCAGCTATTTATATAGCACCAGGGAGCTTTGAGGCCATATCTGTAAAACGTTTCAAAATAATGATATGGAGATGGGTTCGAAAAGTTTGAGGTCAATCAGTCATGAGGTTTCACTTTACACAGCGGTCAATAGATATTGCGTTTGTCTGGCAAAATCGAAATATAAAACAATCTATATTTAGAATGTTATCAGACTATTTAATAAAATCCTAGCAAACAGTTTTATTTTCAATGAATTGAGTATAATTTGAGAAGACTAGTCTAGAAGTTGTAAGAAGGCCTTTATTCAAGGAGTTCTTATTTCTTAAATACATTTTTTTTATTCTCCAAATATCTACAAACATGTACCATGCAAGTATTTGATGTTCATAGAATCAGGCGTTACTTTGCGGAAATCCATTATATAAGATTAAATTATAATTTAATTAGCAATAATCCCGCAAAACACGCAGTCTTTACTGCAAATGTGTGAGTGCACGCATATGCATGCACTTGTTACTTAATACTTAACGATTGCTAATATAATTTAATTAGCAATAATCCCGCAAAACACGCAGTCTTTACTGCAAATGTGTGAGTGCACGCATATGCATGCACTTGTTACTTAATACTTAACGATTGCTAATCGTAGAGTCTACATCCTGAGGATGCCTCGGTGCATATGCATGCATATGCGTGCACTCACACATTTGCAGTAAAGACTGCGTGTTTTGCGGGATTATTGCTAATTAAATTATAATTTAATCTTATATTTGATGTTCTCTGCCTCATATTATTCAATTAAGAACATTTACAAGGTAACGCATTTTTGAATTGAAGTAATTTAGTACCTACATCGTATATGCGAAGCGTAAATAATGCAATAGTCGAATAAAAGTACCTGATCTTTGATGGAACCATTAGCTGGGGATGGAGGATATTTTATTTCAATTGGCTCTTTACGCTCCAAAAATGCGTATTCTTTTCAGAGTTTTGTAGTCATGTGAACGCATTTAATGTACAAAAATGTTTATTTCGATAGCACAAAATATAATAACTATGCTTGTCTAAATTCATTTAATGAAAATTTACATACATAAAGATAGAATTATTTATTATATCATGAAAAGCAGATATTATATTCTTTTCCATTAATTTACTTTACCTACTTTAAAAACACTGCAATAATTACTGCAATAAAACTATTAGATCAGAGCAGATATTCAGGATTCGAAAAATCACATTAAAATATTTAATAGTCAAAATCGTCACAGTGTTATATGGTGTAATAAAGTAATGAAGCAGAATAATCAAATTAGCAGTTTGTCAAAATTTTTCTGCGTAATAAATTCGTCGGGAGACCAATTATTTACATAGCAGCGCGACGGGCAACTGAGTCTCGCCTCTGGAGAACGTTTTAATTTATAGACGCTTCCCCACTGGGGATTGTTCTTCGTACTTGGAAAAATGGATTTCTACAAGCACAAAAAAACCTCGGAACATTGAATTTGATAAAGACAAGTCTAATCAAGAGGGCGAAAAGTGCGATGCCACATTTTTCATTTTACCCAACGATATTGGAGGATTTCATTGAAACGGAGATATTATAAAGTTTATTTCGCGTTTTTTGAATGATTTTGTGTTCCATTAGTACAACTTTATCCGTTTGTACGTTGAATATTGAATTTGAAATTTCTTCTTTTGTTCTACAAACATTTTATATTGTTGTTTATCAAAACGTCAATATGATATCAATGATTTGACGCGACACTTGCAATTCTAAGAACATTTTCTCACAACATTGTTTCATGTTGCGACGATGGTCTAGTGGCTCGGCCTCTTGAGTGAGAGCCGAGAGGTCCGGGTTTGATCCTGACTCTAAATTTCCATGTGCACTTGAACGTGAGACCATCGCTTGCTCACTGGTGAAGGAAACATCGTGAGGAAACCTGCAAAGTAAGTCTTTAAAGGTGTGTGGAGTTTACCAACCCGCATTGGGTCAGCGCATCGGTGAACTATGGCCCAAAACCCTCCTCGTCTTATTTCGAGGAGGAGACCCGCGCCCAGCAGTGGGACATAAAAGGGTTAATAATTAATATTATTATTATATTATGTATTATTATTGTCTCATGTTAGTAGTAGCTATAACTAATTATATATACCAAGTTTCATATTACATTTAAAGTTATATCTATCACAAAAATTTGACCTTATTTACTAAATATGAGTTTTAAATTGGAAATTAAATAAACTAAACTAATTCGGGACTCGACAACAATTATTTCGTATCAACTTAAAACTCTAAAATATGGAGATTATTTCCTAGAAAAAAGAAACACAAATTTCAAAACGAAGAAAAACATTGTTCTTAATTTGATTTCCTTAGCATTACGATAAAATAAATGAGTTTCAGTGAACATAGTTAAACTTGCTTAATAGTCCGTAACTCAGTTGGAGTACATAACTTTGAATCATTAATGACTGCCATGTGACGAATGCCACGATAGACAGGATCGATGTTTGTCTCAGACGCGGGCGGCGGGGCTCATTCCTGGACACAGGAATTTATCGCACTGACAGCCAGGAATGATAGGCTCATCGCTGACTGGTTGTATCTACATCACATTGTTTATAGTTACATGCCTCGGATGTAGAGTGATGTACAGGACATTCTTGTACTATATACAATTTAGATATCTATATATAAATATGATATATACTGTAAGATTTTCGTTAGCGTAATGTCGTGGATCACGCAAACCTTGTGTTTAAAATTTTATACATTCCGCATTAGAACCTGATTAAAAGCTCTATTAAAACTATATGAAATGGCAACTTCACGGAAATAGTCACTACTGCTTCACTGGGAAAGTATGATGCATTGTGGCTTTTTTTTGGTTTCGCTGGGGAATGCGTTAAGGCTTACCACCGGGTCCGGGGCGGGGGGCGGAGGTTATGTGGGACTCTGTGCGCCCGAGAAGATGGTAATTCTGGACGCAGACTCTACCCACTAAGCCCCAGCGGTGTTCTCCTCGTCGTCTGGGTGACCCGTGAGCTGTGGACGTCCGCACCAATCCACAAAAATGGCGGAACATACATGTGGGTGATTCAGGTAGCCCTAGTGGTGTTCTCAACCTCTGGACAACTCCGCTCGACACTTGTGGGATGTATGGGAAGCCCCAAAGGGAGATCTCCGACCGAGCGAGATGGTATGCTCGGTCAGGCCGGAGCCCATGCATAGTGGCCTCTGGCAACCTTCATCATCATCATCAGCCTCTATACGTCCACTGCTGAACATAGGCCTCTCTCAATGAATGTCAAGACGGCCGATCTCTTGCCACTCGCATCCAACACGGACCGGCCACCGCACGAAGATCGTCTTCCTACCTGGTTAATGGCCGACCAACACTTAGTCTACCTAAACGTGGCCTCCACTCTAGAACCTTATTGCCCCATCGGCCATCCGTTCTTCTGAGTGTGTAACCAGCCCACTGCCACTTCAACGAACTTATTCTTTGCTTGATATCGGTTACCTTAGCACGCTCCATAGCACGTTGAGCTACGGCAAACTTACGGACCAGTCCTATATTTAGAGGCCACGCTTCAGCCCTGTAGGTCATCACGGGGAGAACGCATTGGTCGAAGACTTGCGTCTTCAAACTCTGCGGTATAGACAACGTGAGAATATGGCTAAGCTTCCAACCACATATTGGTATATTTGACTTTCCATGTCCATGTTAAAATAAAGTACACTGCCTAGTTACAAATTAATATTGGCATATTTTATATTAATATTATTATATTCAAACAATGTCGAAGTGTTAATTACTTTATCCAATTCCAAATATTATTTATTCATTCGACCGACCTACAGATTTGGTTTATAATTAATTTAAACACTAAATATATGTTTTATCAACAAGATGAATGCGTTTTTTGTGACTGAAGGCGTGGCTTCGAACGGACTAGTCTCATTTATCATTAGATGGCTCGTCTGACAGGTTACACGTCTCCGATAAGTTGTATTTAGGTTTAAAAAATTATGGGCTTATTGTCTCTAGTCTCCTAAGATACATTGATAATTTTAATATCTGCAGGCTGGAATCTGCAGATATATTTGAACAGTTTTGAATTGAAAACCTCTTTTAGTGCAACGCACACAAATTTTTGTAGGCTGTGAGTAAGGCTGATCCGTCACGCTCGGAGGTGAAAGGATCGATCGGATGAACTCGGGACCGCCGAGTGTGCCCGAGCGAGAAAGATACAGTCAGCTTCTTTCTTTTCACTGCTGAGTGCTGTGTCGATGTGTTTACTTAATACATATTCGAAAAAAGAGACACCTATATATTATATACATGTAGTGCGAAAGTGACAACAAATGATGTAGCCTGCAGGTGACAAGAGTTATAATTACCTGTGAGTTCCATAAGAATCTAAAAATAATTGTATTTCACCATATACATGATAGTACTTTTTACTGATAAACTAAAATTCTAAGCTATAAGTTTTCACTTCTATCGGCATTCCCTATGACTGGTGTGATTTTGTATTTCTATTTTATTATATTTTGTTGTATGTGGCACACTTATGAGAAAAATTCAACTGGCTATCTATCACAGTCTAAAAGCACTTTTAAAGGTAAGATGGACTGATGGAGGGCTTAATAGGGTTAGGCACGGAACCAATAAGATGCGAGGCGAAAACAGGTAAATACGTAAATTTGGCCAAGTCAAGTAAGACGGTCCGAGGTGACGGGAAATATATTTTGGTATGGCACATTATAATATATTGAAATGGACTATTAGATGGATGAGCAAAGTAGAGGGATAATATGTGGTGAACGTCACCCATAACATGAATAGTTTTACTTGTGGCCGACATGTGTGGACATGACCGGTGGGAGGGAAGTGCTGTGCCGCGCTCCCGGCTGCATGGGTACCACCATCTTGCTTTTTTCTCCCGTGAAACAGCTTAGCTGTGTTTCAAAGAGAAGGGCAGGACAGGCAGTGTAATTACTGGCACCAAGACTTAACATCTTATGTCTCAGGATAGGCAACACATAGATGAGTTGCCTGGGCTCGTTCCAGGTAAACTAGTTTATATTCATGGGCGACGTTGACCACTTACCACGTGGTGGCACGTTTGCCAGTTTGCCTATCCAACTAACATAAAAAAAAAGATCAAGAATTATGTTCTTTGCAGTTTGCAGTAACTACTTTAGGGAAGAAATAAACAGAACTATGCTGATGGGTGCGGCACATCTCCACACTAGCTTGCCCCCATCATCTGTACATAATTGTCAAATATCCCAAATTGGCAAATAAGAATTCTAAAATAATCTATAACGGAAAAATTAATGTTATTCTCTTCTATTTCGTGGAGATCGATATTTCGACATTATCTACGAATTTTTAGTTTTACAAACCACTGGGAACACTAGCCGGATGTAAAGCCTATCTAATTAATCACTTAAAATAATTAGAATTATAAACTTCCGGTGGCGCCAAAAGGATGTGCCATTCATGAAGTTAATATTGATTAATAATTAAAGTATAACATTAATAAATCTGAATGTACATGATTAATAATGCTAATAATTAATAATGTATTTATAATAATTATTTGTAATATGATGGCGATATTTATAATATAATTATTTTAAAAAAAATGTCTAATTGACTGTATCAATTTCGTTTAAAATACGCCAATAGAATTGCGGTCTTACGATGCATTCTACCAGTACCTATATATACTTTCTCAATGGTGACTCTGCCGCAATATATTATGATCGAGAAGATTCTATTGTTTTAATCGGACATTCCTGCGGCGAGGTATTTCACACTTGTTCATGAGACTGAACAAGACTTTCATAAATAATGTCAATATAACAGCTTCGCGAAATTGTGAAAACATGGTATAATATATCCCGTTTTATATTTTTTTATTTCATATGGAGGCAACCGAGCAGTCGGAGCCTTATTATGACTCACATACCGCACGAAACGCGATAGCATAGCTGTCACTTGAAACCGGTGTTATGCGAGCGAGAGGTACCATCGTCGGTCGTACCCACAGATATTTGAAATAAGTTCTAAATATTTCTATGGTCGTACCAGTCCAATTCGGCTGCAAAACAGCATGTCACTAGTGTCACTACCTCTTACAGTATAATAATAATTTTAGTAATGAAAAGAACCACTCAAAATGTTATAAAGAAAATTCCAATACGGAAAGAAAACATGATATTGTCGTGCTCATTTATCTTACGCTGGCCATTCACAAACTGTAGATCGTCTATCGTGGGAATCGTTATCTTTGTAGGTTACAGATTACTCGCTCATTTTACATAAAACTGATGCGATATCAACCCGTCACGTCCGCGGCGCCATTCTATTAAAATATTTAGTTTGTTTCGCCAATATTTATTCATTATGTTGGCGATGGCGGGTATAGCGCTTGAGAACCTTTGAAATGTAGCAATACTGTGAGTTTGTTTTCCGTTTGGATTCCGGACGTCGACTTGGTGTAGAATTGTGAAGCTTTATCTATTATTTATACTAGATTTGTTCGATAATTTCAAAGCAAATCATTTCTCGAAATTCGTTTAAATGGCATTCCTGTTGTGACGAATGTTATTGTAACTATCACCATAAACATTAATACATTGTTGAATGCAATGCAACAAAGTACAAGAAGTGATATGTGTTTTATTTGATTGATGACGATGAAAATATTTATCGCCATTTCAAAAAGAACTTATTTGTCGTAATAAAATAGTATTTTACGGATCCTATAGGGTTTTATTGGATATTTATTTTCTCATCAAAATTTGTTTTACTATAAAAAATTTAATTTCACAAATTAAAAAATTGGTTTAGTTTGCAAAGTTTAACGCCTAATTTTTTTAGCTTCATGACCTTTTAGCTATGCTCTGTACAGAGTTGGCAAGTTTTTTTTGATTACACAGGCTTTCGCATGATCCAGGTTTACCTCGGGTAAGGCTCCTGGACCTATGTCGGGACTCGCACTTAGGAATGCGCTACCCCATTAAACCGCCTTTCTTCCACTTTTTGAGGGCCCCGGATCTGCAGGCAACAGGATCACCTCAGCGACAAGCTGGCCACGGCGAAGGCCAGACTAATCCTCGTAAGGGGGAACTACCCGGCAGCCACTAAGCAGTCCCCATGATGTGCTATACTGGGCCCAGGTTCCCCAACATGAGCACAGGGGCGTTACTGGAGGCGCATTAAGTAGCGCCTCCTAGGCACACCCGTTCGCCTCCTCTCTCACCCGCTCATCGGCTTCCTTCTGGGATATTATTGCTTCGCAGAAGGAGACTATCGCCTTCAGAGTTGGCAAGCTAGTACTACTGATGAGGGTTATCATCCTAATCATCATCAAACCTTTATCTCTCCTCTACTGGATATTCTTTCTATGAACACCAACGCTGATCCGCGCCCGCATTAAACTTCCAAGGGGATCAAACCAATACCATCGCAGAATTAAAAAAGGGTTGTAGGAACACGTCAAGAAAAAAACCATTTTGTTAAATCAAGTGGAAATATGAGAGTGAGTCATGGGCGCGGAGGGTGCGCTCCGGCCGCGGTACTTTGTCGTGAAATTATGATTTTGGTACGTGCCCCATATTACAAGTAGATCTGGATTATGTACCATGTTTTGCTTCAGTTAGTGAATTAAACGTAAAAATTCCGAATGTTTTTCAATGTTTAGATTAAATTTGTGTTTTTATTATAATGGGGTGTGTATGTAATGTATGTATAAAAAGGGGTGGTGGTGTGGAGTATTAGACTACAGTTATTGGTCAGATGGATTCATGCAGAGAGGGTTCGAATCTACCGATGACTATTTGTATGACGAATATTAATGTTCATTTATATAGATTACTTAAATTTGTTAATATTCCTATGTTCGTCGCAGTTCTCACTTAATATGGGACTAGGTTAAAGTGATGGTCTCATGAATCATCATCATCATCATCAGCTTTTATCCGTCCACTGATGAACATAGGCCTTTTTTTGTTTTGCCGTTAGTTTCTCCATTCTCGCTACGGAATGAAATATTGTAATATTTTGTCCAAGTATTCGAGAACAATATATGTATGTATATGTATGGCTATATATGTATGTACATGTTTGTTTTTATGTATGTGTATATGTATATGTGAATATGTATCTCTCTTGTCAGGTTAGGTTTTAGGCTCTCTGTTAGTGGGTTTAGGGTAGGCAATGCATGAAAATTGTGAATATTTGTATGTTTTTTTTTTATTAATGATGTGATCTTTTAAAACTCAAATAATGTATGTTACTATTTAGTTGTGTAAGTGCTGTCAGTGATGTCACTCCAAGTGACAATGAGGAGTCTCACCATTGCTGTAATGGCGTGGCAAATGCTAAGTGTCTTCCTCTATTGTTCACAATATTAATATGTATGTCAAACTACGTTGTGTACGATTATGTTTTATAATAACGTATCTTTTGTTGTGGACAATAAAATATTTTTCTTTCTTTCTTTCTTTTCCTCTTTTACGCCGGGAAATGCTTTGCTCTGAGGCATTCCGCGGGGGAGTGGGTCTCCACAGGCGGGTATGTGGGACTCGCTGCGCCCGAAAGGTGGTAAGATGAACGCAGCTCTACTAAAACCCGGCGAGTGCCACCTACGCCGCCTTTGGTGAGGTGCCCCAGATGTAATGAGCAAACAGGGCCACTCCACACAGGGGTTATCCCGCACCACAGAACAACCCCTCCCAACGTTGGGACAGTACAGTGGGGTGAGGTTCCCATCCTCGCCGCTTGTTCCCCGCTCTTTTGTCCCCTCTTCTTATAAAAGGGGTACAAAGAGCAGCTCCCTCGGCTCAATTTGCTTCGCCCAAGGTGCTGGGTTCACCTTAGGCTACTGAGCCCACCGCCACGACAAGACTTGAACCGTGGTGGGGTGCTGAACATAGGCCTCCCTCAATTAACGCAAGACGGCCGATCCCTCGTCACTCGAAACCAACATGGACCAGCCATCGCACGGAGATCGTCTTCCCACCTAGTTAATACCAGGTTTGGTAAACACCAACGTGAAATTTTTATCTGAATAAACATTAACGTTTTAAGAAACCATTCAACCATACGTATCACGATATTGGAGCACATTTGGCTGGTTTGGATTGGTGTAATATCTCGTATCGTACTTTAAACTCCCTTGATGTAGCATACTCAATTTGTCTATGTTTCCACACGTGAGCAACAGACGCTGGAATGTTTAAAATCTTTTTCTTACATTATTTTTCTCCTCTATTTTATGCTAATAATGCCGAAAAGTAAAATGAAACTAAATTGAAGTCTTGAGTTAACCCAAAATGTTCAACATTCACATTGTTCAGCAGATGATGATAATTCTAAAATAATGATATATATCATGTTCTATAAATTGTAATACACCAGATTTCAAGTTCGATAACAATACATGTAGAAGTTTTCGTGAAATTGAAAAATAATATCTATACGGATAAATAAAATTGGAGTGTCTGTTTGTAATATTAAAATAACCGCTTTTTATTGAAAGCATATGGATGTATACACGACACATATACCAAAATAGCATTTTTTACATTTTTTGTCTGTCTGTCTGTCTGTTTGTTCCGGATAATCTTGGAAACGGCTGGGCCGATTTTGACAGGACTTTCACTGACAGTTAGCTGATGTTTTAAGGAGTAACTTAGGCTATGAAAATAATCATCATCAATCCGTATACGGCTATAAATCTAGGTTAACGCGGGCGAAGCTGCAACAGCTAGTTGATAATAAAACAATAGATGTCTCGTGGCGGTGTTAGTGCAAATATTTATAAATTTAAAATTACATTTGCATTATATTCTGGAACACTTTAGAACATCATAAGACAAAAATAGAAGATTCAAATATTCTGGAATTTTTTGGAACATTCCAGGATAATAAACGGGCGCTTCAATTAGATTTAATGAGGTTTTCAGCATTCCGCATGAAGCTGTTCGAGGACGCCGCATCATTAGTCTATAATCATTGAGGCATGTCTATATGTTACTGCCAATTTGTCATTTAATTGCGTATACTGAATAACACTCTGTAATACATTACAGTTTGTAATTAAATTATTAAAATTATACGCTATTTTGATAAATATATTATGATATTAGATGTTAAAATTCACTCATGGAGGATTTTATTTCTAAGAAAGCGTTTGATATTCAGTTTCTTTTTATTTTACTTGCGCAACGTGGAAATTTTGAGATAATTACATTAATATTTTTAATTAATAAGACTTATTATTTATTGTACATTGGACATTTTCATTCCTTATCAGTTTAGTATATTTTTAGACAGAACCTTTTTTTTTCTTTAACGCCGGGAAATGCTCTAAGACATCCCCCGGGGGAGTGGGTCTCTCCAGGCGGGTATGTGGGACTCGCTGCACCCAAAAGGTGGTAAGATGGACGCAGCTCTACCCACTAAAACCCGGCGAGTGCCACCAATGCCGCCTTTGATGAGGTGCCCCGGATCTGTTGAGCAAACAGTGCACCTCAACGGCGGCTCCACAGAGGGGTTGTCCATCACCACAGAACAACCCCTCCTAACGTCGGGACAGTATAATGGGATGAGGTTCCCATCCTCGCCCCTTGTCCCCATTAGCGGCGTTTTATCCCCTCTTCTTGTAAGAGGTGTACAAAGAGCAGCTCCCTGGGCTCAATTTGCTTCGCCCAAGGTGCTGGGTTCACCTTAGGCTACTGAGCCCCACCGCCACACAAAGCTTGAACCATGGTGGGGTGTAGATAGAGCCCTGGAACTGTATCATGTGACTGAATAGACAACAACCACGACGTTAATCATGAATTCACTAAACCACTTTAGCAGCTACAATTTTATTTGCACAAAACATAAGCGTTTTACTATATATATTTTTATACATTATTATCACTAATTTTAAAACAACCTACATTTTGGGGAAATATTTTGACTTGTTAATATTTTAAGGTTTGTCATCGTCTCACAATTCAGTTTACTTCATGAATAAGTTAGGAAGGAGTATGCCTTCGCGAACAAACAGAATCTGTCAACAAGGGACTTAATGATTATAAGGCAGTCGATCGTTTTAAGCTCGTTTAGAGTGACAATAAAGTTATTTGAGAAGATTTTAATTTAATAACAGTGAAGATGTCGACATTTTAAACTTCAGCCTTGTTTACTGCTGTATATGAGCAACTACAAACTATAAATATTTAAAAAACAAAATTTGTCTAAAATGTGAAGTCGTTGGCTTATATTTTTCTTTATATCAAAAGGAAGCATCCGAAAATTTGAAGCCTTTTGGTGACTAGCGACGCCCGTAGACATCTGCACAGCCAAAAGGTATGCAGAATGCGTTTCCCTCCTTTTTCCTATCCCCCCAATGGGCCAACAAAATCTCACATACCGCACTAAACACGACATCATAGCTGTCACTTGACGTCGGTTTTATGTAGAGGTGGCACCCAGGCTGGAGGTGCAGGCCCAATTCGGCTAAAAGCAGCATGGCTACCTTTTACAATAATAAGAAATGCTTATATCAAGTGGCCGTTTATAGGTCCATAATAATGATGATTTACTCGTAATTGCTATGTAGCGGATAAGAAAAAAATATATCACTGCAGCGACTTCTGTCTCCGGTCAGTTTTTACAACCTCTCTCCGTATCTACTCACCTTATCTTTTATCATATACTGCCATAATTTCGAACAACGGTTACTCACTGTTGTCTTTAAATATTACCTTAAATAATCAGCGTTTTAATTCGCACTACGATTGAGACACACCTCATAAATCTAGTTGTAGTCACATCCTTGCCAAGATCTCGAGACTTGCCAAGGCTAGATAAGCGGTGAGAATATCCTTTTTATATAACTCTACATAGGAATTGTTTCACAATTAGGAAACCGTTGTCTATATCTTCGTGGTTTTTTGAGTTGTCTTAATATAGGATTATTACATATTCTATTTAGAATCATTGATCTTGCGCAAATCTCCTTTCTAAAATCATTGAAGTTCAGTTTTGGTCAGTCGTTTTTTTGGCTTCATTTTTGGTGTAAAAAAACCGGCCAAGTGCTAGTCGGACTCGCGCACAAAGGGTTCCGTACCATTACATAATATAAACATTAGACACTTTAACAAAAATTAAGGTTTATGTTTATGGAATTAAATGTTTTTTTATATATTTGAGTTGATTGCATGAAAGGTAAATTGCGGTTTACAATTTATGACGTATAAAAAAACTACTTACTAGATCTTGTTCAAACCAATTTTCGGCGGAAGTTTGCATGGTAATGTATATCATATATATTTTTTTTAGTTTTATCATTCTCTTATTTTAGGAGTTACAGAGGGGGGGACACACATTTTTTCACTTTGGAAGTGTCTCTCGCGCAAACTATTCAGTTTAGAATAAAATGATTTTTTTTCTTTTTTTTATTGAGGTTTTTAATATCAAAAATGATATTAGAAACCTCAATATCATTTTTGAAGACCTATCCATAGATAGGTAGGATAGGTTTGATGAAAAAAATATTTTGAGTTTTAGTTCTAAGTATGGGGACCCCAAAATTTATTGTTTTTTTTCTACTTTTGTGTCAAAATCTTAATGCGGTTCACAGAATACATCTAATTCCCAGGTTTCAACGGTATAGCTCTTATAGTTTCGGAAGAAAGTGGCTGTGACATACGGACGAACAGACAGACAGACAGACATGACGAATCTGTAAGGGTTCCGTTTTTTTTCCATTTGGCTACGGAACCCTAAAAAGGGATATGGTAATGTTTGAAACAGATTATGTGAAAATATTTTCTGTTATTCCTAGTTTAAAGCGTTCGAAATAGTTATAGCCAATACGACACAAACTTTCTTTGTTTGACAGGAAGCACTGGGTCAAGGTCAATTTAATGACCCCGCAATGTTTTCATAATCATAATCTTTATTTGCTAGAATATGGTAACAAAACTAGTGTCGTCTTAATTTAGTAAATTTTTAGAAAGTTTTGTGACCAGAAAATCAATGCAGGATTAAAAGTTTGCTCACGTTATCATAATATGTTAATTATGTAATCCTTTGAAATTAAAATTAAGAAGATACTTTTTAATTAATATAAATAAAATATCTCATTTTAGTTTATCGTTTGCTCGTAAGTTATATTTAGCTTTATTATTATCTTTACTAATATTATAAAGCTAAAGAGTTTGTTTGTTTGAACGCGCTTATCTCAGGAACTACTGGTCCGATTTGAAAAATTCTTTCAGTGTTAGATAGTAATTAAATTGAGTAAGTTAACAAGGGCGAAGCTGCGGGCAACAGCTAGCTACTTATATTATAGATCGACCAGCGATCGAAATTCGATCGCAATTAAAAAAAAAATCATTCAACATCAAATACAGATTGACAGTACCAAAAACTAGTGCTTGAAGCAACTTCTTTAAACTAAAAAAACTAAACATCATACGTTATACAAATTGTTTGTATTGTCATCATTATTCAACTTTGAATGTGTGCGTATCATAGTGTCTGTAATATTTTATTTTATTAATCTAATGCATTTATAATACATATTACACAAAAATAATAGCTTTCTCAACTCACTCTCCACTTAATCTTTTATTGTACCAAATTTCAAACTCCTCCGTTTCGCATTCCTCTTAAAAAGGGGTAGGTAGATACTTACAAAGGTTTTTGATTCTCATATTAATATATTATACATTAACATTGTTATGATTATAAACCAAAAAGAAATACTTTAATAAGTATTAGCCAAAATTCGACCCGCACAGGAACACTTTTTGCAATTTACAGTTGTGTTATTGTTCAAACTCTTTTTTTTCTTTTTTCTTTAACGCCGGGAAATGCTCTGAGGCATCCCGCGGGGGAGTGGGTCTCCACACGCGGGTATGTGGGACTCGCTGCGCCCGACAGCTGGTAAATGGACGCAGCTTTACCCACTAAAACCCGGCGAGTGCCAGCAATGCCGCCTTTGGTGAGGTGCCCCGGATCTAGAAAACATTTTAGTCCAAACACGGTTAGTTTGGACATAGCAAAGGCCTTTGATCGGGTGTGGCATAAAGCACTTCTTGCAAAGCTTATGGGCTTCCCGAGAAATTATGTAGGTGGATCACCAGTTTTTTGGAAGACAGGAGCATTAAGGTCGTTGTCGACGGTGCATCCTCGGACCTCAAGTCTGTAAATGCTGGTGTTCCCCAAGGTTGTGTACTATCTCCAACCCTGTTTTTTCTGCATATCAATGATATGCTGAAAACCAGCGGCATTCATTGCTATGCGGATGACAGCACTGGAGATGCTTTATACACTGGCCGCCCTAATATTTCTCGGGAACAAGTCGATGAGTGTCGGAACAAACTTGTGTCTGAAATCGAGTCTCTGCTGGCCAGAGTCTCGGAATGGGGGCGACTTAACCTAGTCCAATTTAACCCCAACAAGACACAAGTTATCGCGTTTACCGCTAAAAAATCACCCTTCGTCGTTCCTCTACAATTCGAAGGCACTTCCCTAACCGCCTCAGCCAGCATTGAGATACTTGGCGTCGATGTATCAAGAGATGTGCAGTTTCGTGGTCATTTGGAAGGAAAGGCTAAACTAGCCTCGAAGAAACTCGGCGTGCTCAATAGGGCGAAGCAGTATTTCATGCCTTCACACCGCCTTTAATTATACAAGGCGCAGATCCGGCCTCACATGGAATACTGCTCTCACCTCTGGGCTGGAGCGTCCCAGTATCTGCTCCTTCCATTTGACCGAATTCAACGCCGGGCGGCTCGAATCGTCGAAGACAATGTTATCTCCTAAGTTCCTAGCGCCAAAGAATCGGCTTGATTCTTTGGCGCTGCGTAGAGATGTCGGATCGCTCTGCATCTTCTACCGCATCTACCACGGGGAGTGCTCTGAGGAATTGTTCGGACTAATACCTGCAGCAGAATTCCACCACCGGACATCGCGGAAAAACTCCAAATTTCACCCTCACCATCTCGATGTCCGGGAATCCACAACAACTCGTTTTTTACGGCATTTCCTGCCTCGCACGACTAATATATTGAATCAGCTGCCTCCTATGGTGTTTCCGAACCGATACGACTTAGGAACCTTCAAGAAAAGAGCATACTCATACCTGAAAGGCCGGCAACGCACCTGCTAATCTACTGGTGTAGCGGGTGTCTGTGGATGTCGCTCTTCACTTACCATCACGTGAACCGACTATCCGTTTGCCCCCTCTTCTATAAAAAAAAAAAAAAAAAAACAAACAAACAGGGCACCTCGACGGCTAGTCAGTCCCGCAAAGGACCGACGCCACCTCCACAGTGGGGTTGTCCCGCACCACAGAACAACCCCTCCCAAAGTCGGGACAGTACAATGGGGTGAGGTTCCCATCCTCACCCCTTGCCCCCTGCTCTTCTGTCCCCTCTTCTTATAAGAGGGGTACAAAGAGCCCCCTCGGTCCTTTTAGCTTCGCCCAAGGTGCACCGCTCACCCTAGGTTACTGAGCCCCACCGCCACGACAAGGCTTGAACCATGGTGGGGGTTATTGTTCAAACTCTGTTATACATGTTTAAGTAATGAATCCGCAATATTCTATAGTATACATTTCAAAGGCCTTAATAATATTACTTGCCGCTTCCGGGAAGTGTTCCAGCTCGCACTAATGCTTTGAATGGCCTGCTGCGTACACTGATTTAGGTCATTTAGGTAACGATCACAGATCTAGATCGTCTTTCATCTTGCTTGCAAATCCGGGATTTCAATAGTGATCCTGTCTTCATTGTTGTTTCCGCATATTGCACACATCACACAAGCAACGCTTTACCGTCTTGCTATAAACAATTATTGGTTTATTCATTTTTAATAAATACCTATGTATATTCAATTCAGTATTGCAAAAGTGTAACTTTAAAAATCGTTTTTGGCACCTGGAAATCGAAAGAAATCGGTAAATTTTTATTCCGAATTAAACAAAAGTATTTTATGTTAATAATGCGTTCCGTCGTTTAGTTTTCATTAAATTTATGGATGAAAATATGTGGCAAACTAAAAACTTTAAAAACAAAAAAAAAGATTTCAATCATGCGTGAGCTGTTAACACATCTCATGCTACTCAAGCTATTCCAAAATTCTTTTGCTTTTTTCAGTGAGTGACTCTATAACTTTCGTATTACGAAGCAAACATGTGTCAATTTTTTGATAATCATTAATCTGACAAATTGGGGAATTGTCTACATGATACTATTGATTTTGACATTTTACGGATAGATATATTAGATAGATATAGATAGATAGATATTTTACGGAGAGGTAGCCTCTAAATCTTTCAACGAATTATTTTTGAGACGAAGTCCCTGTGCATTGATTTAGTGTTATGGGTGTTAGTTACCTTATTAAAAAATAAAAATTCAATTTTTTCGGATTTCGGGAGACAGTGACCAAAATTGGTAGATCTCCCGATAAATCGGGAACTTTTGCTACACTGATTCAATTTTTGTCTTCTATGGCATAAGGAGGAAAACAAGAAGTTGGAGCCTTTTGGTGACTAGCGAAACCCATACAAATCCGCACAACTAGAGGTTATGCAGATGCGTTGCATTCCTTTTCCCCATATAAAAAAACATTTATGAAAGTAAAAGTACGTAATTAAAAAAAACACAAAACCTGACTGCAAAAAACATTTGAATTTGGCGACAAAAACCGCCATTTTGTTTTTTATTATTATTTTGATATACTCAGTATTACTCTCACAGTAAGTACGAATCTAACGACACCTCTCAAGCGAATCCATCGAGCTGTTCAGGCTGCAGAGCGTGCCAAACCATTATACATATATAAATACTCTCCTTCTGGCGCAGTCGGGTAGTAAAAACTACTACACACCTGTTTGTATAAGAAAAAAAGTGATTCTAGATTCTATATACTATTGTCCCTTGTTAACGGAATGAAAGGATAACTGTTCGAATTTGTAGAACAGTTGCAGTTACTATCGAGTGTATATTTAAAAACGTCGATCCTTGTGTATTTGTAACACGAATTTCACAAAATGTAGACGCAGCTATGGTAATCCTGTTTGTGAACGGATATTGCAACATCTAAGCCCCCGGGGCTTGTAAGGATCGACAATTCACAATATTATAGTTTCTAGACAGTAAATATGTAATGTGATTATTTTTATTTCACCCCTGATAAAATTACTGTCGAAAATAAGGATAATTGTGAAATTAACATTTGATTATTTAATACAATTTCTATTTCCCAAAATAATATTATTCCAGTGGTGCAATCTAATTTTAGATAGACAAAATAGTTCTATTTTACTTTCATTTTTATTAATAAAACTATTTAAAATGTTTACGATTCGATTCGCACACCAATAAAATAGATTTGTGCGAATCGCCTACAAAAAAAAAATATTTTTAAAATTAGTCTATTCGCACGTTTCGTGCCAGTTAATTTCGTGCGAATCATCCAATAACCCTCAGGTCAAGCATGTTTCTGAACACAATATCTAAAACGTTACGTAACATCAATAATAAACATTAATCATAATTGGTAACTTAAAAATATAATAAATATGAAGAAATATAAAAAGAAGACTTCCATTGTTTAAGTATGTGTGAATAAAGTGGCTGGTAGTTCGTAAATGTGGCACGTTTATTACTGAAAGTGGCCCCGAATCGCTGCAAAAACATCCACGCCCCATAATATAAATGCACAGAAGTACGGGAATGTTTCTTTAAATGTTTAACCCCACTTTATAGGAGTTATAATGTTAAGCGAAGCAGATTTGCAGTTTTGGTAATAAAGGATCTAGATAAGATCTTAATACGTCTACGAGTATAATGCGTCTACTACTAACTAAGGGCTTATGTTGCATAACGACTAAAAGATTTAGTTACATGTTGTGACCGTTTTAAGGGTTAAAAAAAATCTTTATTTCATAAAGAGAGTTCACAAAAATCATATGACTGGAGTCTCCTTTTAAGCATTGTAATGCCTGTGGTAGGAGACTGCGCTCTTCCTATTTTTGATAGTAACAACAATATTTAAACATTTTTATGGATCATAGAAATTAAAACTAACTTTAAAGCAATTAGAAATGAGTAATAAATGTATGAGTTTATATACTAGTATGTACCTCATTAATAGGTTATGTGTGTGTGTGTGTGTGCGTTATTGACATACATATTATATAACATAATGTAAAGATAAACGTTATACGTACTAAAAATGTTATTTTCTCGTGAAATTGTTTGGAATTTCAGAATGGAATATTTGCCAATAATTATAGGTTCACAATCGCAAAAGTAAGTAGATCACATTATTCAACGATTCTACATACAATACCGAAAAACTACGGAATTCTAGAAATAACATCACCGGTGGGAGGGAAGCGCTGTGCCGCGCTCCCGGCTGCATGGGTACCACCATCTTGCTTGCTTATTTCTCCCGTGAAACAGCTTTGCTGTGTTTCGGAGAGAAGGGCAAGACAGGTAGTGTAATTACTGGCACCGAGACTTAACATCTTATGTCTCAGGATAGGCAACACATAAATCAGTTACCTGGGCCTGTAGACAAAGTGACATCGCTTTGTAGCCGAAATTCGTTATCGTCTTTGAGATAACGATAATAATTTTCTAGCCAATGATAAATTAAAGATCGTGACAGTGCAACGACAACAACTGTCAAGTGTCTACAAAGTTCGACAAGAAGTGTCAAATCGGACCAAAAAATTAAAATTAATATCTATGTAAATAGACCTCATACACACTATAACTCATAAAAATTGTGAAAATGTTGCCCTCCATGGCCCACGCCCACGGATAACGAATCAATATCAATAATAAAATAACATAAGTTTGACATAAGTGTTCGATAACCAATTGACAGTTTATGATTTTGTTACGAATTTTAACATTGTCTACCAACTTGTGATAACGATAACGAGTGACATAATTGACGACGGCTTATGTCAATCCCATACATTTTATTCTTTTCGAACTTCGTTATCGATTTTTTAATGTTACTTTGTCTAAGGCCTCTGGGCTAGTTCCAGGTAAACTAGTTTATGTTCATGGGCGACGTCGACCACTTACCATCAGGTGGCACGTCTGCCAGTTTGCCTATCTAATTAATATAAAAAAAAACATTTTATTGATTATGAAACATTTAAACACAAAATGTGGTAATAATTTACTCAGACAAATAATCATCGCCAGAGCTTAATTTCTTTATCCTATCAAAATTATTTTTCCTTAAAAATACGTATGTTCCGAGATGAAAGTACGAGATACCAGACAGAAGTCTTTTCTAAAACTTCTTTTTTCAATAACCACAAACTTCAAAAGAGGGATACGTAGTTCCCTTGAACACGAAGTTGTAGATGTCTGCATGTCTGTATATAGTCTATATACGCTGCTAACCATGCCTTTGTGAATCGTATGATGCCCTCCCCCCCTTAATACACAAAGAAAAAATACATTTAAATAAAAACAGCTTAATGTAAGTGGTTAAATTAAAAAACTTAGTCATTATCACATTGTTTTAATATTAGGACTACTACTTTTGTTTTAAATTACTTAGGCATATTTTGTGCACAGAATGTAGATCCTGGCAAACTGTATCGAAATTTTATCTGATTAGTTTAAGCATAAAAAAGAGTCATCATCATCATTAGCCCCTATCTGTCCGCTACTGAACATAGGCCTCCCTCAATGAACGCCAAGATGACCGATCCCTCCCCACCCGCATTTAACACGGACCGGCCACCGCACGGAGATCGTCTTCCCACCTCGTTAATGGCCGACTACTCCAACGCGGCCTCCACTCTTGAGCCTATATTGAGAGTACGAGTAATTAAAACTTATTAAGTTTACTGCTTTACCACTTTCACTTGCGAGATAGTTATTTGTATACTTATATAAAACATTGATGTTATTTCCATATTATTAATATCAGTTTTAATATGTGTCGTTTAGAAAGCTATCCTTAAATGAAGTTCTCGTATTACCCACGTCCAAAGCCTCTCGTTCGGAAATGTCAATATTACAAAGTCCCTTGGCTGCCTCACCTGCAGGCACTTTACACGTCAAAGGAAAGCGAGATTTCGGTGCTTTGAGGAGTATAAAAACTGAATTAGATTTTTAATAGCTGTGATAATAAAATTCATTTTTGTATATTTTAGGTGATATATTAATTCCGAGCCTTGAAGTGTATAGTATATCTTCTAATATATATAAATCACGTGTCACGTTGTTTGTCCGCGATGGACTCCTAAACTACTGAACCAATTTTTATCAAATTTTGTAAGCGTTTGTAATTTGATCCAACTTGGCAGATAGGGTAGTTTTTATCTCAATTATTGATCTCAATATCAGGAGACACGTTAGTGTCTAGCGCCAAGAACACATCCAAGTAGTTTGGCGTGAGGCACTGTGTATAATATATTCTCGAGACATATGTAAACATAACCTCCTCATATTTTTGGGGATAAATTTTGTTATTATTGCCAAAACACTAAGACTTCACACTATTTTTAATAAGTTTCTTTTTACGAATTTTACACATATTACAAAAAATTATTGGGTCTCAGCAATTATTTAATACATTTCAAACATGAAAATTATTGCTTGCGCCGTTTTGCGATTAAAGAGGTTTAGGGAAAATATTTTATATGACGTTACAGTGAGAATTTTGAGTTTTGACATTGAAGTTGGTTGCTTGTTTTTTAGTTTTATCCTATCGGAACAGGCAAAGGCTAGAGGCCATGCTGCCTATCGTTATCAATATACGGTGTTGTATTAAAAATTAAGTATTTCGTTTTTTTTCTTGTATTCTCTATAGCTTATTTTTATTTATTTTTTCTGTCATATTTTTTATTTGATAAACGTCTTTTGTTTCATATATTCGTTTCTGTTAAGAGCTCAATCTTCTTGGTTTCTTCCCAGTTTCCCGTTAATTAATTGTTATTTTGTGTTTTGTTCATTCTGAGTGATTTACTAGTGTTTGTTTTGAAAACTGTATATATTGTGATTGGTTGGCGAATATTGTGGAGAACTGTTCTGGAGTGGTTTTTCTATTGTAGGACTGTTTTTTTTTTTTTTTGTTTTTTTTTGTTTTTTTTTTTTTTTACTCTGCAGACCATTGGTCCGCACCATTGTTAGACTGGTTTTGATGATGATTGATTGTTACTTCTGTTGCTCCGCAAATTTGGAGTTCGTTAGGTTAGTTGACGATAATTGATTGATTAGCTTAAGAGGAGCCGCTGGGGTGGAAGAGGGAGAGACGATGTTACCACCGGTTCAAACCCTAGCCCTTTCCTGAGAAGAACCGGCAAGAAACTCAGTGGGCAGCGTCCCTATACTTGACACTTATAGATGGTAAAGTGTTTGCACGGTGTTTAGTGGTTACGCGCGGTCAAGTTAGTGGTTAAGGGCTCCTCTTATTTTGTCACCGTTATTAGTATGTTAGTTGTGTCACGGGGTGTGGATCCTAGTGATTCACTCCCCGCGCACATAGCTGGTCATGAGTGTTATTTCGGTTTGCGTGTCCTCAAGTCCTGGTCAGTTGTTTGGTTCGGCTGCGCTGGATTCTGTGGCGCGCCCCTTTGTCTTCAGTTTCTGGTTAAAATTTTTCTTATAATGGCGTGGTCTTTGTTCTTAATTGCCATTTTTAAGTTGTAGTTGTTTATTTCTTGGTCAGGGATTGCTGCGACTTTTATCAGCTTGCCCAATGCGTCATCGCTGTCACAGGTATAGTATGTGAAATGTTTGGTATGACGCGAGAGGGCTACAACTGCGTGAGATGCGCTGTCGTGTAGTTTTATCCTTGATTTAGTCTTTACTATGTACACCGTTTCGTAGCAGAGTCCCTGGGCCTCGTGGATAGTCAGGACTTTGGACTCTTCCCCCTTCCCATACCCTTGGTCTATTAGGGTCTGCTTTTCTTCTTGGGTGTATGTCAAGAAAAGCGTTTTGGGTTTATCTTTCTTGTTATTGACCTCCAGTGTGGATTGGATGTTTAGTGATTTGATTACCTGACTGGAGGAATATATGCCCTTGTGGATGTCTTTTAGGGCATATGCTACGTCTTGTGGGCAACGGTGGGTACATAGTAAGTCCTCTGTTATTGGTGTTAGTACGTTGGGACGATGGTAATGGATCGGGAATAGATTTTCGCGCTCGATATATGGTAGTTGATTAATATCTCCTATTAGGAGCAGTTCTCTGGCTTTAACAATCTTAAGTATCATCACAATGGAGCCGAAGTGATTCATGAGTGCTTCATCCACGATGAGACGCTCGCACTCGATTTTTTAGAATCCCCTCGCCCCATTGGCGAGTACTGAAGCCAGTGTGCGAACCCTGGTCTTTGCGTCCGCTCCTGCGCGGTTTGCGATCCTTTCCCTTAACTCCTTCCTCGTCTCTACGGTCGCAGTCACGACGACGTCCTTAGTTTTGTCAAAATTGGCTATAATCCAGGTGGTCTTCCCGCATCCTGGCACCCCGTTGACCCATCTTGTGTTCGGCAGTTCCCATGTATCAGGAGGATCATTTTCCTCCAGGATCTTGGCTTGTTCTAAGATCCTGTCGTCCAACCAGATCTCCGTACCTTTGGTGGTTACTAAAATAGGGTCGCTTTCCGGTGCCTTGAATATTGGAACACCTTTCCTCTTAGTTTGTACTTCGTCTAGGGGAACGATGCCCGCTGTGGCGTTGTATGCGGCCATGTGTTGTTTTATCTTTTTCCCCTTTATCGTTTTCCTGGTCAAGTTATTGTATATCGTTGCCTCTGCCTCCTCCAATCTTATGTTTAGCAGGCCCTCTTTTTGGCGTTGGTAGGCCTGCAATATTCGTCTGCATTCTCTTATCTTGACGATTTTGGTGGCAGATGTTAGAGCCACATATTCTGTGAAGGCATTGGCAAGATGGTCCTCTAACCTGACTACTTCCTTTAGAAGAGGTTCCTGGACTATACCCATTTGTGCTTTAGTCTTCGTCTCACTTCGTTTTTGTTGCTGTTGTTGTTTTGTTGTTACTTTTTTCCTCATAAATTTTTCTATGGCAGCCGCTTGGGCCTCTGGATAACCGTGGGGGATGAACGCCGTTGATATTGGTTCGGGAGTTTCCTCCGCAGCGTTGCAACTGATGTCTACCCTCTTCTTGGGTGGTCGTTTTGTCAAGGTTAGGTGTATTTGTCTATCGACCACCTTCAGTGTTTGGTTGACATCTTTAGCCCTTTGGTGCTGTTTGAGGGCTTGCTCTTCTTCTCCCCTTCTGATTTCCGCTTGTCTGGTAGCCCATTGTTCTGCGCTGGATGACTGTTGCTGCGTTTGTATTGGAATTTGTGAGGTCGTCAGTTTTTCCCTTTCCGTGTGTGGTGATGTCGACAACCATCGACGGGCGGTTGTTAAAGTTCCAAGGATTTTTTGTGTTAGGGTCTTTTTTAGGTGTTTTGGTATGAGCTCCTGTCTTGGTTTATGAGGATCCTGTGGTGATTGCGTAGGGGATGCTGCTACCTGCGGGGAGGTGGGCGGTGTCTTCTGCGGTTTGAGGAAGCTTAGATCTTCTCCTCTTCTTTCATAGGCCACAATCTGGTGATGTTGGACCAGCTTTATGCACCCTAGGTGGTCGGCCACCTCTCCTTGGTTGTATCCCACCCACATCGTATCCACGCTAATGATCTTGGGTGTTCCGTGTGTGGACGTATCCTCGTTTGCCATCTTTGTTAGGAGGGAGCATGCCAGTGAGAACTGTGTGCTTTCAGGTTTTTTGTTCAGTAGCAGCACTATTTTGTTCTTGGTGCGGACTGCTTTGCACTTGATTCCTAGTATTTCCCAGTTGTTTAAGGCGTTGTACTTCTTGGTTCTCATGGTTGTTCTTGTGATGCTCCCCTTAAGCAACAGGGCTAGACCTGGTGATATTGCCATGGTTGAGGGGCCCTGCTGGTTACAGAAGCTAATACCCAGACGCTCGTAGTTGGTGTTCATGAATAGAACTACGTTTCGCGTCTTGTTCCCTGGGATTCCCTTTTCGCCTTCTTCCAGCCACTGGAGCGGTGTTACGCTGCAGCTGCTGGCCGGGGGTGATGGTGTTATTGGGGGCTGTGTCGTACCACCGGTGATTGCTGTCATTGTCGTGTTTCGTGTTCTGGCTACCATCTCTTTATTGGCGTGCCTCTTGTTCGCCGCACGCATGATGGTCTCAATGTAGTCCAGTAGTATTCCTCGCTTGTCTTTGTTTTCGAGGAGCTCACAGAGAGTCGCTTCCTCCAGCTTGGTGTTCAGCTGCATTTCTAAGTTGAATTTTAGTTGAAGGAAACGAGGACAGTCTAGAAGAAGATGCCACACCGTCTCTGGGGTGTTTGCGTCGCATTCACATCCGGGGCTGCTTATAAGCTTGAACCGGTGTAGGTATTCGGCGAAACCGCCATGTCCGGTTAGCGCCTGTACTTGGTACGGTGTTAGTTTTGTCGAGCGAACGATCCGGTATGCGCAACTTACGTCCGGGAAGAATGTTTTGGTTGTAGATCCTGACTGAGACGTGCTGTCCTGTCTTGCCATTTTCTGACCGATTCTTCTCTAATTTTTTGCTTAATGGCAGACAGAGGGACAAGGTCGAAGTCCCATTGCGGTTTCGGTGTTAGTGCCGCTGCTTTTGCAAGTTCGTCAGCTCTTTCGTTGCCGAGTGTGCCGACGTGGGCCCGCAGCCAGAATAGCCTGATCTTCCTCCCTTCTGCCTGAAATAGGAAATCCTGTGTTTCAGGCTAAAAGGGCTAGTGTACTCGCTTCACGAATCATATTTTATCATTTATATTAAACTATATATAACTTATAAGACAAAAGTATAAATAGGTAAAGTCTAATCTAACCTAATTAACGAATTATCTGTCTCTTCGTACGACCTACTTTGTAGCGACAACTGGACTTTTTTTATATTTTTATATAGAGAATCATATTGTATCATTTATATTAAACTACATATAACTTATGATATAAATGTATAAATAGTTAAAGTCTACTCTATCCTAATTAACAAATTCTCTGTCTCTTCGTACGACATACTTTGTAGCGACAACTGGAGATTTTTTTTACATTTATGGTAAGTTAGTCGATAAATATCTAACAAAGCATTTAATCTGTTGTAGAGATAAGGGCCTAGGTATTTATAAAATTTAGTTATAAAGGTATGTTTTATTGCAATTTTTTAGGAGCAAACTATATCTTTTCTTCGTTTTTTAGTAAGTTCAGTACAGTAGGCAAGAGCTGCAATAAAAAAAAACTTTAAGCGGAAAAGAGCCGGTTGTAAACAAAAATTGCGAGACATTATGTGTGTAGTATTTCTTAATTTTAATTATTTTCATTTGAAGTTATTTCCTTACTGTTTTACATTTTTTTAGCTTCTGGAAAGGAGAATATTTAAAGGCCTTAAAGGACAATAAACATAATAATAAGTACATTGGTATCAAGTAAATTTATGACTTTCTTCGTATGGAGTTGGATTTGAATTATTCTTAAGAAAACAATAAAGAAAGTAATACATCTAAAGTTTTGAATTTTTTTTTATTCTGAAGGCATGGTAGTGTTCAACTATAACTTAATAAATTTAGGGTAAATAATAATGAATCATATATTGGACAAGAACAAAAAATATTAAATTTTTTAATTACATATTTGAGCTTATTATTACATGATTTACTAATAAGCAAATATAATATTTTACTTTAATTTAATTATTGATTTGAACTGCCGGTCAAGTTGCATGTTGCGCCATCTGGTATCTAACTTTCCCTTTTACACTCTAAATATTTAAACAGGAGGAATAACAGGAACGCATGCTCTATGTTTTATTATCTCTATATTTATGGGTACTCTACCTTAGATAATGTTTATTAAATTGTTTTTGAAAATTATAACATTAATGAATGCTTGAGGAATACAAACTTCTCGTACTGATAGTTGACATTAATAATTTATCTTAGTGATATTGTGAAGCCATTTACAAAACATCGAAAATTACGCGCGCCAAGTACGTTTAAAAAATTGTTTTCAATTGTAAAATTTGCCACAAAAATTTTGCAATTATTGAAAATCACAATGATTACTTTTTTTTTAATTTATATTTTTTTGTAGATTGCAAATTTTTCTTTTTTTTTGTAAATATACTACACCAATTGTTTTTTCAATTTTCACAGTTTTTAATGAGTGTTTCTTTTAATCCGAGAGGTTTTGTGTACTTGGTTTACGTGTATATAGTTGCTATACGTGTATATAGTTAGACGTGTACTTGGCGCGACATTTTACAGTGAAACTGTTTTTTGTGGGATTTGTTATTGCAAATTAAATGTTTATATTTTGTTACTGTATGCAGATGTCAAATTCTCAAGATGATGTCAAATCCAAAACTCATTTAGACAGAAATATGACGTATTAGACCTTCATTATTAATTGACAACCTATGTAGCTCAATTATGGTAAGCGCGTTGACGCACAAGCCGGAGGTTGCGGTTTCGAATCCCGCCAGGGAACAAAAAATATTTTCTGTGTTCCTGGGTCATGGATGTGTATTATAAAATAAAATCTTAAATATATGTATAGTATAAAAGTATTAAATATATTTCCGTTGTCTGGTACCCGTAACACAAGTTCTTCGTGAACTTACCACGGGACCAGATTGACGTGGTGTAAAAGCGTCCGTAGATATTATTATTATTAAAATAGTATTTATTATTTTACAGTATTCGTTTAATAAAATAACTACTTCCATTATAGTCCAAGTATATTCAAAGCTAAGACATTGGAACGACTTTACGCGGTACATCCAAAATAACGTGAATGCTTTTATTTACGTTTGTTATTGGTGCATTTTCCTGGACTAACATCTTTTAGGTGTAGCCATCAGCTCACTTACGAAACCGATGGAGCCCTAAGGTCTTCGGACCGCCAGCACGACGACTTACGATCAGTAAATGGCCGAGTACCTATTCAATACATACCAATATGTCACGAACTGCAATTGCTAGAAGAAGATAACCATTGGGACGTAGCACTAAAGTTGAGGAATAACGTTCGTCAACTGATTGCAATTTTATTTTGATGACGCGTTATCCATCACAAGCATCCACTTTTTTGGAAAAATACAAAAATAGTATGACGGAAGACATATTGCACAAAACTTGAGTAACAGAAAAATGTTCAAACATAGATCACACAACAGATATGTATAATGAAGCGACAGTCTTGACCGAATAGGATTATGCTGACTGTTGCTGCTGAGCAAGGTGGTTTCTTTTTATTAGATGCATCAGGTGCAACGGATAAAACATTATTAATATCGTTGATTTTTTGCCAAGATACGGTCACAACAAACAATCATTTTGGGCAGTTGCATAGTCAGGCATTGCTTTACTTTGCTAGATGGTGGGCGAACGTCATATTCAGCATTCAAGCTTGATTCAAGCTGCCATTAGAAATTTGACAGCTACAGTATACATAATATATAGAGCGCGCGTCACTAAGTATGAACTGTAAGCACAGGTATGAACATAGACAAAACCATTGTCGTGAAAACGTTTAATCAGTGTTGAAACAACACGCGCTTTTCATCATATTTGTTTTAATATTAAAATGGTGAAATATGAAGTGTCAATTTGTAAGAATGAGTCCTGGAAGTAAAATAAAAGAAAGCAATAACATTTCTGTTTTGGCGTTTATTGAGGGGTGCTTATGTTTAGCAGTGGATGGATAGAAGCTGATGGTGATTATGATGATGATGAATGTCCTAATTTAAAATTTAGATATTTTTTAATGCATTACCCATGGAACGTCTCTCACAGCGCTTTACTATAGATAAATATATATCTAACGCATCTGCTTACTATCGGCACAATGAAGCGGCGTGACAGTAGCACTCTTTATATTATGTATACTCAAAGTTTGATGGCATTTAGACATTGCCAAACAACTTCTTAACTGTTGTTCATACAAAAAATTTGTTAAGTAAAAGTATTTTTCGGGACATACAAAATAATTATTACAAACTTGGATTATAACTGAAAAAATATATAATATATATTAAAAAATCGGTTGTCTGTAAAGTCGGTTTACTGACGATAGTTGAACGTGACAACGTCATAAGAAAATGGAACGCCTCAGAGCGAGGTAACGCACTTTACATACCTTAGCCACTGCAACGCGTGGCCGGGTCTGCTAGTAGTATATATATAAATTTTGATAGCAAACAGTTTACCCAAATGTTAAATGTTATGTTGTTATGTATGTATTATTAATTCGGAGCTCAGATTACAGATGTGGTGCTGCCACACTGCTGACTGTGCCACCATAATTTCATTTTGTAAAAAACATGTGAATGTAGAACGTAAAGGCAATGTGAATTATAATACAAACCAAGACCTACTTATCCTAAATACTACCTATCGTATAAAGGAAAGGAAAATACATCATAAAAATTGCTTATTTTGTGTTATTGAACAAGTCTTAAACAAAGAGTCTCAACCGCCAGACATCTTTGAAATACACGCAGGCACAACTCATTTCTTTTAGACACACAGCAATATATGAAGCTTTAAGAACAATTCAGCACACGCACACAATACCACCGTCTGGTGGCGTCTAGTGTAAACGTTGTGTCGCATGGGAAGGGACAACTGTGAAAACACAGTGAAATGAAATCGGAGCAGATTGATAATATTGGAGAATTTTATTAACCTTCTGTTTGTGATGTTAAAAATATACTTTAAATTAATTTTCAATGATCATTACATTTTATTATTGCATAATAAATGACATATAATAACGATTAATGAAAGTATAGAATTTAGCTGTAAGAGTTCTCTAAACTTATTATCTAATAAAAAACTTTTGGAACTCCATTTGAAAGCCTTATCATAGAAACAGCCATTTGTTCTTTAGCTCATTATAAACATGAAAATAAACAATATTTCTCTATTCGCAAGGCTTCAATTCCAAAACCTCTACGTCTTTAGTCTATATTATGTATACCAATGGCAATCACTATTTCACGAATGTTGCATACATTTAAATCGTTTAAGTCACATGATACAGCTAATAAGGAAATAAAAAATTCACAGCGAATAAGAATGGTAAAGCAACACATTATGATCTCATAAATTGGGATCTTTAGTAATGGCTCCAAATTTGAATATGCTCTACATAATATTACCGCGCATATTTTCATGTGGTTTACTGTTGCTCGCCTCATTACCCGCGCTGTACGGTGCAATCGTTTATAGTATACTATATAGTTCCAATAATGTACAATATGACCTGTGCTAGGTGCTTGTTAGTTGTAGGGTTTGAATTGAACTATATATATGATTTTGTGATAGCTGGTAGGCTATAAGCCTTTTTGGTTTAGTTATTGGAAATCGTTTAATATTCAGTGTGCCGTAAGTGTAACCGTATAGAGGATTTTGTTGGATGCAAGCGAGGAGGCAAACAAGGGGCAGAGGAAATTGGCAGGGGGAATATGCTCAGCTGTGGGCAATAACAGGCTGATGATGATTATGTTGATTGGTGATTCGTCATTTTGGCATTTCTTTGTTTAGCAGGGGATGTGCTGATTGACTAGCTTATTGCAGAAATTGTCAAAATAACAGTTTATGCGCTTAGTTGCTTTGATGCATTACACATATAGATATTTGTAAACCGACCAAACATTAAGGTTAATAATGATAATGATGTAACAAATTTAAATGACAAACAAAATACGACACGTAATGTCTTCATAATATTAACTAATGGAAGAAATAGCTCCGTCGCGTCTCGGGCGTGTCCTATATTTATTATAATTCTAAACTTCTAATTATATTCTGCATTCTGATTGTTATCAAGTGGGCAGGAATCGGAATCCGGACTGAATTTATTGTCCTACTTAATGATACTTTCAATTTTATTCGTTTCTCAATATTGTTTTATCGGGCTTGGCACACTAAATATTATATTTGTATTGCTAGGATCAACAGCGAATAATAAATAATAGTACGACGAATACGATATTACTCTATAAAAATTGATAGTCGTGATACGTTAAATGCATCTTTGGTGTTACCAATTCATCAATACATAGATCAACATGAAAATTAGAAACGATTTCTAAGCCCCTAATACACATGTAATGCAATGACTTAATGATTACGATAGAAGTAGAGCTAACCACACAATCCATCGACAAAAAACTATCTCTTTAATTATTGCAGTAATCCGAGTCGGCGTACACATGTTGAATAATCGATTTACATCGTTATCGATATAAAAGTATAACATTAAGTTTCTTTTCGCAAAGATTTGTTGGTAAAAGTCCAATACCGCAATTGAGGGGAAAAGTAGCTCACGCCGGAAAGAGCTTTGACCAGCCAGTCGTAAGACTGCATTTCTTTATCTTTATTTTATTCAATGGCATTTTAAAATGTTTTTGCGAATGTATCAGCTAAAAAATAATAAAAGTTTTTACGTACAAAGTGATACAATTTTTTACTACAGTGTTATATGTAAGATATCCTACGGAATACATTCTGCTGACTGAAGACGCCAAAGCATGACGGTACGGATGCCCCGCTCATACGGATTCCAATGTATCAAACGACAAAATGCGGCTCGTCTTTCCATGACTAAGATGGGTTGTGCTCAAAATATGTTAACGATATATCGATATTTGAAAAATAAATATGGTTATTTCATAAGGATTATTGAGAGATAAATGTAAGGTGCCTTGTATATGTTGATGAAACAATTGGAGACATATTTTTATTACATATAGGAATCCTCTCTGCATGTGTCTAAAAAGGAAACTTTTCGTCACATGATAGTCGACATAATATCTCATGAAGGACAATAAAATGGATGAGCTTTGGCGGTGCTGATTCTGCTTAATAATTTTACAGCTTGTTGGGGAAGAGACAGTTCACAAAATCTTTGATTTTATCAACCTGTACTATCAATAGATGTGTAATAATCAATACATTTGTCTAACAATAAGCAACACATGGACTGAATTTAGTACTATATTTATATTAATTATCTATCAACAAGATTAAAATTAACTGATCTAATTTGCCTGTTTATTATCTTTAACCAAAAAAAGTTTCAATCATCGATATTATCAGATCACGTGGATCGTCCCTACGCCGGTTCCCCCAGTAGTTTGTCTCCGCCGGTTCATTATGCAGCCGCCCACGCCAGCGCCTATCACGGGCGCTCTGATATTGCTCACCGGATAGAGATTTCAACTATACGTTCGACGTTTTATCACCTTAAAATCGACGTTAATGCTCAACTTTTGGACGCTGGACTAACGCTGGACGGTATTGAAATCTATACAAATATTAAAATTGAAGTATCTACTTGTATAATTACAAATTACCTGCTTTTCACTAAATGCATATGAAAGTATATACCGTTCTTATATCAACAAATCAATTTAAAAAAATTGATTGTCTGGCTGTTTGTTCAATCTTTGAAACGCTGTGCCGATTCTGACGGAACTTTGACTGGCAGATAGCTGATGTTATAAGGAGTAATTTAGGCTATAAAAATAATCACCATCAATCCGGATACGGCTGTAAATCTAAGTTATAACTTAGGCTATAAAAATAATCATCATCAATCCGGGTACGACTGTAAATCTAAATTATAACTTAGATAGGCTATAAAAATAATTATCATCAATCCGGGTACGGTTGTAAATTTAAGTTGACTCGGGCGAAGCTGCGGGCAACAGCTATAAGCTATAATTCAATTGGTGATAAAAATATCATATGTAATATCTTTTATCAATAATGTAATAAAGACTTAAGTTTTGGTCACAAATGGAAACGTCGTATAATTTTAAATGAGCAATATATTGGTATGTCGGAAACGGCTAACGATTTCGATTAATGGTTGTATTCTGACATTTGTGCTTTTTATGTCTCTAAAAATAAATAGGATATTTTGAAATATTGACACAATTTCAATGTTATTTCCTTATAAAATGTGACTAGACTCCAGGTCAAGGAGAAACAATATTTCCTACCTCAAAGAGGAGAAATATAAAAATAAATAAATAAGTGTATTTTTGATACTGATATATTTTATAGATATAACGTATGATTTATATTGTGTTCTATTAATAGAGTTAATGGTGTTAATATTTTGTGATAATGTTCGTTTTATAGGCTATAAGAGCACTGATTTTGTAGGACAAAAGTCCTTTTAAATAAAAATAGAAAAAAGTTCAGTGTTTTATAGCGTCGACTAGAATTTTGAGGCCGTGTTCAATAGCCTGGCAAAGCTCGGTCGCTCAGATAGATAAAAAATGTAACAATGGACATAGCGACCTGACCGGGCTCTCACAATTTGTATCGACTCTATCAATGTTGAGAAGCGACGAATACTGGAAAAAAATCGTTCAACTGCGAGTAAGACCTACGTACTAGGTGTTCCGTTCATTCTTAGTATTACATAAAATGAAAATACAAAACGAAATGTCTCTCTCGGAAAGGTAAGTCGGATTGAAGTACTTTTATGTATGTATGTTATTTAAAAGGTACTTTATTAGTGCAATAAAAGTGATTACGTATAAAAAGTTTACAGAATAATTTCAGGATCGGTCTAAGATCAGCTAAGATATAGAGAATTGAAATATTATCTATAATCTTACTAACATTCTATTGTCACGAATTGTAAGGCGATCCGCTAGTTCCTTGTATCAACAACTAGCTGTTGTCTGCAGCTTCGCCCGCGTTACTCAACTCCTATATGTCACAGCGTAATGTTATATAGCCTATATATAGCCTTCCTCGATAAATGAGCTGTCTAACACTGAAATAATTTTTTAAATCGGACCAGTAGTTCCTGAGATTAGCGCGTTCAAACAAACAAACAAACTCTTCAGCTTTATAATATTAGTATAGATTAGCGAATACTACTCAAAGCACTATAGAACCATAAAACATGATAATATCATGCTTTTATTCTGCTATTGAAGATTAAAGAGTGATATTGAAATTTCAATAATTATAAAGGTTCAAGGAGTGTATGTATATGGATATCTCATATCGCGCTCTGTACTTCTTACGCAGATTTTTAGCGATTGGATTACTAGGTTTTGATCATATACAGTAAATTATAAGTAAGTACATATACAGCATATAATATATACTATTTCTCTCTTTACCCAGCATGCCTTAGAGAAGTGAACAACTATGGCACAACTCATCGAGTGATTTATGGAAGCGGAATGAGGCTGAACGCTTTGATTACATAATTGTTTTATTTTGCACCTAATGTACACGTGGATTTCATTTTGCACAAACATCGCGGGTTCATTCAGTCTACGCGAATAAATATTAGAGACACGCGTTATTTTTGTGATAATACAGTCTACAAGCGACACGCACGAACTCTTTTCATCTCGGTAATGAGGTTAACAAAATTATTCGTGAGTCAGAGAAATGTATGATAATAATATTAATACGTGTTGAGTATATATTTTTAAGCTTATAGAAGGAACGAAAGAAAAAAAGTTTACAGGTGGAAGTGCTAAGAACAATTTAAATACAAATACATACATGAAATTGCAATAAAACATTTCACATATAAGACCATTGCTAAAGTTCCTATAAACAAAATATAAAATAGGATAATATATTTTATTACAACGTAAAGCATTTAGCAAATAATGAATGAGATTTTGTGACAAAAATAGATATAAGTAAAGTTTAATGAATAAAGGTTCGAGTTAAAGTTTAATTATATCACAGGGACAATGAGAAGACCTTTTATTCAAATGTCGTGTAATAAATGTTATCATCATTATTTTATAATTCAGCTCCAGTGTTTCATTCATAAAATAAGTCTATTTTTAACATTTTATAATCCCTCCATATTTGGTCAATAGGAATTACCTGCCTTTTAAATATCGTTCAGACAATATAATTTGATAATAAAGAATATCATTATAATGAAATATTTTTTACGGATTATTTATATTATGATTATTTATATTTTTTACGGATTACGTTTATTATGATTTTTACAAGCTGGCTGGCTCTTACCACCTGCTTGGGATCCCATTATTAAAATTATCAAATCAAAATCCAAGCATCATATATGTCACAGATTAAAGACCTAGTTAGCACTTTCTGCGTAGATAGGACTAACCAAAACATTGATATATAATAGGGTAGATTCGAATAACTTTGTAATGATAGGACGTATGACACCTCAGTCCTCACGTGACCATGGTTGCTGTAAAGTATCCAAAACGTCGGGTTTGTAAAAATCTTAATAAGCCGCGATAAAATCCGTAAAAAATGTTTCATAATGATGAGTGAAATTCGCGTAAACATTAGAAAACAATACAGAATAATAAAATGTTCTATAAATATAAATGTCAATGTCTATAAACTCCTGCTACCCGTCGGTAACCGTTCTGAAACTTACGTAAATACTTCGAGAAAAAAAAGTAAACCAGCAATGTCATTGTATGACAGAAAATCTCATGGCTCATAATAAAGCGTTGCTGGTCGGATGGACGAGTCAGCTGTAAGTGTTTTTTATTGCCTTTAGACGGCAGAGACCCTGTTGAATAATGTATAGTTGTGGACGCGACGGCAGCGGCGTGCCTGATAGGTTATTTCCGCTAGCCGCCAATGACAGATTATTTTCGTAACCGCCTTATGAATTATTTTCAAATAACAATGGAATTGTTAATTTGTGATGAATAAAGTCTATCGTGATTCGTGAATATGCCTAAAATAAATTTAGGTTAGGTAATATAATATAGTAACAGGTTCATGTCAGGTCATCTCCACTTACCAGCTTTCGGACGCAGCGAGTCCCACATACCTGCGTGAGGAGACCCACTCTCCCCCGCGGGATGCCTATATAATATCTATGGGCGCTTTTTACACCACGTCAATCTGGTCCCGTGGTAAGCTCTCGAATAACTTGTGTTACAGGTACCAGACAACGGAAACATATTTTTA
The DNA here is from genome assembly GCA_963853865.1 of Helleia helle. Classification (NCBI taxonomy): domain Eukaryota; kingdom Metazoa; phylum Arthropoda; class Insecta; order Lepidoptera; family Lycaenidae; genus Helleia; species Helleia helle. The sequence goes on along the minus strand of OY971418.1, from coordinate 8,972,700 downwards.
CGGGTACATATATTTAAGATGTTTATTATATCATACACATGCATGACCCAGGAACATAGAAAATATTTTTGTTCCCTGTCGGGATCGGAACCCGCTATATCCGTCTTGATCGCCATCGCGCTAACCATTAAGCCACAAAAGTCGTCGAATACAGTAAAGCTGTTTGACGGGAGAAATAAGCAGGATGGTTATGCATGGGCATCAACCTTCCTAGAAATAAAAATAAATAGTATTCAACAATCACACCACGTTAACTTAGCCACGTGGTAAGTTCGTAATCTAAGAATTTGAAGAAGTTACTAGGAACAGAAATATATTTTACTATATTATATATACCGCGACCGCTGCGTAAAGGATCCAGTAGCCTAACCACTCACATACCGGCCGTCTATGGGATCCCTCTAATATATAGGGACCAGTTTTTGAATTTATAAATGTTGTTACGTCAAAGAAAGACAATCAATTCAAATGTAAAAACATTTGTCGTATATTGCATGACGTGACGTCTCCAGAAATTGCATCACCTTAAGATTCTACCAGTATTTCTCAAAACGGTACAGATATATTTTATTGCGCTAAACACACTTGCGCAATCATTCATAAGAGCCAAAGCGGCACTTCTCTATGCAATAGTATGTTGAAACTTGTATATGCAACTGTACCTTCGCTAGTTGCACGTTGTGTTTCAATTCTTTTTTATAGAAGTGGGGAAACAGACAGTAGGTTCAACTGGAGTAAATGATAACCAGCATCCATAGACACACGCTCATCGTGCATATAATCGGAATAGAGCGGTAATGTCATGCGTTATGGTTATATGCTCGATATTACAATCATAGGTCACATCACTAGCTGTCTCATACATAAGACTATGGCGTGTGAGGCCCTCCTTTTATACGCATTTAACATCTATTTTAAAAAAAATCTCAATATTAATTAGGTTTATTTATATTAGTTTCATGCTATCAAATATAGACGGAAGCTTATACTTTTAAATTATATAAATAAAGCACTCAAAATAAATGGTTAAATGGTTTATTTCATGATATGGTGCGATGTGTATTTTATCTCATATTTGTGACGTTGGCGTTCTGGGCCAGATTTTGTTTGTCTGATATACTTGACAATGGCGTTCAAAAGGTTAAAGATACCCTATTCGTATCGGTTTGAAAATAAAGAATACGGCAGCTACTTCCATCTTAAAAGGAAGCCTAGAAAGTCACGCTGTTGTGGATTACAGGAAATCGAGGTTATGTGGGTAGAATTTTGAGTTTTGACGATGTCCCGTATTGAAATGAGTATATTATCAACCTTACCTTCCTCGTTCTAATGTAAAAAACTTTCCATTATTTCACAATGCTTTACTTTTACAAGTACCGACATGCACATTCTACCATTTGTTGCATAAATGTTCAACTGGGAGTTGTAAATTTGTTTTGTTTGATAGAGGCTACATAAATTTTGTTCTTAAAAACTCCGGTCGAGAGTTTCGGACAAAAGAATGAACCACTTAGTTTGAGTGTGAGACGATGTTACGATAAAATCAGAAGATGATATTTTAATACACCTTAAACATCGTGAACTAATTTCATTGTTGTCTATTAATTAATATATTAGAATCGAAGTGTTGGTAGACCTTAGAACCCCACCAAGGTTCCCGCCGCCTTGTCGTGGCGGTGGGGCTCAGTAGCCTAAGGTGAATCCAGCACCTTGGGCGATGCCAATTGAACCGAGGGAACTGCTCTTTATCCGTCTTATAAGAAGTGTGGCAAAAGAGCAGGGGGACAAGGGGTGAGGATGATAACCTCACCTCATTGCACTGTCCCGACGTTGGGAGGGAGTGTTATGTGCAGCGGGAGACATCTTCTGTGGAGGTAGCGTCCGTCTCCTGGGGGACCGACTAGCCGTCGAGGTGGCTTGTTGCTCAACAGATCCGGGGCATCTCACCAAAGGTGGCATTCGCCAGGTTTTAGTGGGTAGATCTTCCTCCACCTTACCATCTTTCGGGCGCAACGAGTCCCACACACTCGCCTGGCGAGTCCCCCCTCCATTTTGCCATGTTGAGCAAGGGACATGGCAAGAATGCCCTGATATCTTTCTCATGATAGATAGGTACTAGTTCACAGGCTATATACCTTTACTAAGGCAATATCAATATGATACACACATTTCCTAGTGATAGTATATTTATTTATTTCTTTATTTATTTAAAATATGACACCAACAATATAAGCATTAATACATTTACATAATAAAATTATTACTCTTACATGTTTAACATCAATGCTTACATCTTTATAGGTGACACAGCATTTTTATACTTATGTGTAAAGCAATCAGCCAATATATACAAAGAAGATTTAAAATATGTATATGTGTAAGAATAATGTAAGGTACTCACGTTTATATGAGGACTTTGTATCACCACAAATAGCAAGGAAACGTCTTTAGCCGTTGACTGAATAGCTGCGTCGATTTTTCCTTGACGAATACCAGTCAGCGCGAAGTCCAATTTCTGGATAATCCGGCTCGAAGGACCAAATTAACAGCAACAATCAGCCAAGCTGAGATGATGTTCGAATAACAAACGTATACATTTTCAATTACGTTTAATATCTTGGCTCTACATATTACGGATCTTAATACTTAATAAATGGGTATTAACTTAATGTGAAATCTTCAAAGTGTTTTTGATATAAAATTATATTTAGTTTAAAATCCTTGAAAGGTTTCTCCTAAAATAGTCGTCTTCAGAATTAGATATTTTGCTCTACATAGAGTTAAACTAAGTAATTGGAAATATAAGACTTCTTTCTCACAATAATATTATATAACGGAATTTTCTATCATCATTATAAACTTTTTATACGCCACCAACTGCCATTATTAAATGTTATATTTAGTTACGTATTTTTAATATGATGAACAGAGAGCGTTTTTCGAGTTTCTTGTCTAGCGATTAGGCCTTTATTAGATATGGCTAGATAACTACGGCCACTCCCAATTCCCAAATAGACTCCAGATATCGTCGTACCACCTAGACAGAGTGTTCACTATGTCAAAGCCTAATCTTATCTTTATTCGAATTAGCGTCTTGACATTATTAATATGAATGGAACTTAAAATGTTGATAATAAAATGTTATCAACTGAGAATGTCTATAATTTGCGGTAGATATCGCCGCAGATCGGAACTCGTCCCAACATGTTTCAACTTGTCGATCCTTGTTCCTTTGTGTGGTTTATCGTTATGCAAAGCTTTGTGCTGATATCATTTAGTCATATTATGTAAATAAGGCCCATATATTAGATACATCATCATCATCATACCGTTATTGCCCATTGCTGAGTATAGGCCTCCGGTTTTTTCTGCCTATTTCCTCTGTCCGCTTGCCTGTCTCATCCATGTTTTGCCCACCAGCCTTCCCACGTCATCGGTCTAAGTATCGAGCCATAGGACGTCCTGGACTTCCCTGACCTAGTCAAGGCCACAATTCATACATACAATATTCCATATACATAATATATCTATTTAGTGCTATCAGCTATGGCCTACAGCTGCTTCTTTTATGTAAATTTTAATACTTGAACTCTACTCTGAGGGAAAAACATCATGCTCTTTCTCCCGGAGTTTAAGCCTCTTTTTTAAATAATATCATTGGTTCAAGTATATGGCCTATGGGCTAAATAGGGCATAAATTCTATGGCTCTACATGGCTGGCTGGAAATAGATTTGTCTGGAACTTGCCTATTTCCAACAAAATTCTAGATGTTTTGGTGAAAATAACAAAAGGCTAAGGTAACATAAGCCTTAATTACCTAAATATTAGAACTTTCAGTCAACTCTCGGCAAACAATTAATATGATGATGAAACTTATCATGACGTATACTCAAGAGATTATTTCAAAATTGGAATCGATTCGGTAGCACGTTTTGGAATTCCACTATCACTTATATCACTTGTGGTTACATTAATATGACTCAGGATGAATCATCGTGCAAAATGTTTAACAGTCAACTCCAAATAAAGATCGCACAGCCGCGGCGTATAAACTATAAAGAGGTAAAAGACCGTGCGTCAAGGATAATTTTAAAAGTGAAATGTTTCATGACACACCGGTCAACAGTCATCAAATAAATATTGCATCGTTTCTATTTAAAATATCATTAACGTGATCTATTTGAACGGATAAATAATAAACACTAGTTTTATATTCGGCGAATCGATTAATGTCAAAAAAGTTAAACGCTTCCTACTTTTATAAGCTTTTGTCTAGTTTATTTTCAATTCAGCAATTATTTTTGAAATGTTCTACAGCCACTTGTCACATTCACAAATATAAAATATGTAATAAACATTTATTAATTAATTTTAAATTAACATTATATGTCCTAGTTGTTCTCTATATGTCCCCACCATGGTTCAGGCCTTGACGTGGCGGTGGGGCTCAGTAGCCTAGGGTGAGCCCAGCACCTTGGGCGAAGCTAATTGAGCCGAGGGGGCTATTTGTGCCCCTCTTATAAGAAGAGGGGACAAAAGAGCAGGGGGAAAGGGGTCAGGATAGGAACCTCAGCCCATTGTTTTAGTGGGTAGAGCTGCGTCCACCTTACTCAGCTCGGGCGCAGCGAGTCCCATATACCCGTCTGGGGAGACCCACTCCCCCGTGAGATGCCTAAGAGCCTTTAGCGGCCGAAAAGAAAAAAAAAGTTGTTCTCTATTTAATAAAAAGGGCAGGATAGGTCCTTTATTTTTCCAGAACACAGCATAACTATTTGGTGGAGGAAATAGATTGGAATAATGAACTTCTTTCAATCAATGCCTATGCCGATAAAATGTTTAGTTTCTTTTTTAAAAAATGTTTATAGTTGAAGTTAGTCAGTTGTAGGTATATTTACTTATATTGTGACAATATTTTGCCCACTCATACGGCTCGGAGGCTGTTAGCTGTGGCTTCACTCACGCACGGTAGATTGATTAACTTAACCACTACAATATTACATTATTTTTAATTAAGTGGTCATATTTCATAAATTTATAACAGTTTGAAGATAAAATAATATTCAGATATATTTGGATTTAGATCTTTGTGTAACAAGATTTATACACTGATATAATATTCCCATATTTTTACATAATATTTGTAGAGTTTTTACTAGAAACGAATATGTATGTGGATTTGTATACATGAAATATATTTTTGCTAGTACGAATATTTTAGCAAAAAAGAAAGATACATTAAAAGAATAACAATGAAAACCTCAATTAAATATTACTAGGGCAAGCAGCCCTTTTGTCCCCTGAATACCGGATTGGTACCGTTTTTGTGACTCAAATTATATTTGTTAGGCGACGCGCGCCGCTACAGATGTTCGCAGCCTCGCAGTCTGTCATATACATTACTTGTTATTACGCTTCGTGTACGAAACGTTGTTAATAATTATAAAGAGAAAATACAAATTAAAATAATTCGAATATTTTTTGAGTTATTTCTAAATAACGTAATTGACAAAACAATTTTTACGGATTTTATCGCGGTTTATTAAGATTTTTACAAGCCCGACGTTTCGGATACTTTACAGCAACCATGGTCACGGGAGGACTGAGGTAACGTCGGGCTTGTAAAAATCTTAATAAACCGCGATAAAATCCGTAAAAATTGTTTTATTATAATGAGTGAAATTCGCGTAAACATTAGAAAACAATATGTAATTGACAAAGTCTGATATTATTATTAGTGCTAATTGGGTAATAAGCTTATTTCCGTACAATTTTTGTGTCATTTCCATACAAGTACTTGACCATGTGCAAAATGGCTGGAAATGAATGTGAATGGCAAAGAGAGGTCCACGTGAAGCAGTAGACTGATATATGCTGATCATAATGGTGTACGTAGTCTATACAGTGAAGTGTAGGTAGCGCAACACTTAAGTGTATCTTTAGTCTTCTATGTTCTTATAACCATATTTTCGTAATTTGATTTGAAAAATTAATCAATATGTAAATACTTTTATTTCTACATATACATCATCAACATAATCATCATCATCATCATCAGCCTCTATAGGCCTATAGGCCTCCCTCGATAAACGCCATTCATCAAATGAATAGGAATGAATGAATACACTTTATTATTAACGTACACTCTATTTTTACATGTCGCAAGTGGAAAATAGAATTTATTTTCAATCTCGGTCGAGGAAGAGTAGCATGCAGCAGAGAGCCATGCTGCTTTGCAGCCGCATTGGGCCGACACAACCGGGCTGGTACCTCTCGCTCACATAATACCGGTGTCAAGTGACAGCTATGTTGTCGCGTTTCGTGTGGCTTGTGAGTTTCTGGTGGCCGATTGGGGGGTATAGGGAAAAGGAGGCCAACGCATTTGCATAGCTATTGTTTGTGTGGATATTTATGGGCGTCGGTAGTCACCATAAAGCTCCGATTGTTCGGTTGCCTTCTAATGACAAAAAAAAATTGAAACTGTTTTAACTTAACATACCGTACGGCGTACATCATTATTTTTAAAAATATCCAACAGCTCCTAAAAGCGAAATTAATAGACATTAAATTCTACGCAAGTTTTACGGGTTAGCATTTCTTGGATCGAGAAGTCCACATTTTGGTTCATTTCTTCATCGCCTCGCTCAATTTCATTTATCCTTTAAAATAATAATATGTAGGGGGAAAATGCAAGTATCCTTGTACCATGAAATATTTCATACTAATGTTAATTGAATTTCAATAAATTGTCTAAGAATTTTTGGCGTGGGATGCAAGTGGTCGTGACCGACGCACCGCCCACTCGGTAACAGGTTTGTCTCGTAACAGTGAAATAAAACTAAAAACAGACACGATGAGATGAGCTTTAACTGGGACACGGAGATGTCGCCTGCTCAGATGGACGATTATATTTTGGTTAGGTTATATATTATGGCTCCAATCTCGCTGTTATCTTCTGATCAGCAAATGAATTACTTATACTCATTACATCATAATATGTTCATAGTCTTTTCAGGTCGGAAACTCTTCAACTCGGAATATGGACATCCAAAATTGTTATTATCGTCATATCCTATCATCATAATCACCCTTTATCCGGCTACTGCTGAATTAAGGTCTCTTTGGATGAACGCCAAGACGACCGATCCCCCCACCATGGTTCAGGCCTTGTCGTGGCGGTGGGGCTCAGTAACCTAGGGTGAGCGGTGCACCTTAGGCGAAGCTAATTGGGCCGAGGGGACTCTTTTTACCCCTCTTACAAGAAGAGGGGACAGAAGAGCAGGGGGCAAGGGGTGAGGATGGGAACCTCACCCCATTGTACTGTCCCGACGTTGGGAGGGGTTGTTCTGTGGTGCGGGACAACCCCTCTGTGGAGGTGGCGTCGGTCCCTTGCGGGACTGACTAGCTGTCGAGGTGCCCTGTTTGTTTTCTAGATCCGGGGCACCTCACCAAAGGCGGCATTGGTGGCACTCGCCGGGTTTTAGTGGGTAGAGCTGCGTCCATTTACCAGCTGTCGGGCGCAGCGAGTCCCACATACCCGCGTGGGGAGACCCACTCCCCCGCGGGATGCCTCAGAGCATTTCCCGGCGTTAAAGAAGAAGACGACCGATCCCTTGACATTCGCATCCTACACGGACCGACCACAGCACCGAGATCGCCTTCCTTCCTGGTTAATGGCCGACCAACACCAATAGCCTTTTTATTATATGAACATTTAATTATGCCTTGCCTTTCAGTTAAAGTTGCCTACGTTCCGGACTTTTTTTTCTTTTACGCCAGGAAATGCTCTGAGGCATCCCGCTGGGGAGGTTATGTGGGTTATTAGCTGCGCCCGAAAGATGGTAAGGTGGACGCAGCTGTACCCACTAAAACCCGGCGAGTGCCCAGATCTATTGAGCAAACAGGGCTCCTCAAACCTCGACGGCTATTCAGTCCCTCAAGGGACTGACACCACTTCCACAGAGGGGTCGGCCCTCACCACAGAACAACCTCTCCCAACGTCGGGACAGTGCAGTGGGGTATGGTTCCCATCCTCGCCCCTTGTCCCCCCTGCTCTGCTTTAGAGGGGACCCTCTTCTTATACAAGGGGTACAAAGAGCAGCTGCCTCGGTTCAATTTGCTTCGCCCAAGGTGGGTTCACCTTAAGCTACTGAGCCCCACCGCCACGACAAGGCTTGAACCTTAGTGGGGTACGTTCCGCACTGGAGTAACACGGGCTGATGATGATGATGATGATGATGTAGTTTGAGTCAGATTTACTCTTCCTAGTTGTTTGATTCTGTGTGTTATTATGATTGACCTTTACGCTATCATTTGCAGACTTTGTATCCTCCAGAAAAGTCCATTCTGACCATTCAGACCTCCAAAAAGGTCTATTCTTTTTCTTTTTGAAAGGACTTTTCATTAACTTTTATAACATTTACTCACCTGAAGTTATAAAAATGTTCGTATACGTAGGTGCCTTTCATATAAAAAGTTATAATTGAGCGTTTAAAATAGAACACCTTAAACAAGTATAACATGGCGGAGATTTTAGTTACACATCAATGACCTAGTAGGTATAAACATTCAGTTTATTATAGAAATTCTGCCCTTGGCGGGAATCACATTGCAAATTATGTAAAAGATATCAACATTTAGTTTTAGCCCAGGAGAGACTAGAGTACAGTGAGTACCCTTTTAAAACTAAAACGATAGGAACAAGTTTTTAAGTTTAGTTTCTTATGAGCTTGAAACTAGTTTAATGTGTCGATAATGTTTCTCACGGGCAAGGTCGTTGTCTGACATGTCCGAACTTGAACAGTGCGCTCAAATGATGTTACATGTGAGTCGTGAATAGAGCGACAAAATATAGTTGCGCAAAACCTATTTTTTTTCCATTTTCTGCGCAGCCAATTTGCTATGTTCATGTACTTATGCCCGGTTCCTATATTTAAGAAACGATCCGTTTTAGTTACGAATAGTAGTTTAATATACGAGGCGTAAGCTAAAACCGTTCCTATAAATAACGTCTTGTCAGGCAACTTACTGACAGCTTCTTACTAACGGATTGGAGGTTTACCGGTAACGGACGGTAAGCGTATTGTATGGAGATGACAGTTTAGGCGTTCCTATAAATTTTTGAAACGTCAAAGACTACTATTGGTAATGTCACTTGGTTATCCCCCGATTTTGGTCGGTATCGGTAAGGAGCAAGTTGTATATTTCACCGTTTTCGCTGTTTTTGAAATAACGACTTCAGATAGTGATAGAGAAGTGTTCGATATTGTATCGAGTTCCAGTGATTCAGAAGAAGATAAAAGGCGTGATAGAATATATAATACCCGCGGGGGAGTGGGTCTTCCCACGTGTGTATGTGGGACTCGCTGCGCCAGAAAGCCGGTAAGTAAACGCAGCTCTACCCACTAAAACCCGGCGAGTGCCACCACTTTGGAGAGGTGTCCCGGATCTAATGAGCAAACAGGGCACCTCTACGGCTAGTCAGTCCCCCAAAGTACCGACGTCACCTCCACAGAGGGGTTGTCTCGCACCATAGAAAACCCCTCCCAACGTCGGGACAGTACAATGGGGTGAGGTTCCCGTCCTCGCCCCTTGCCCCCTGCTCTTCTGTCCCCTCTTCCTATAAGAGGAGTACAAAAATCCCCCTCGGCTCAATTAACTTCGCCCAAGGGGCTGGGCTACTGAGCCCCACCACCACGTCTATGCCTGAACCATGGTGGGGATTTGTAACGAACCTACCTGATCTACACCCGTAACCTAAACCCTCAAAATTTACCTAACCTAACCCTTTTTTTTTCTTTAACACCGGGATATGCTCTGAGGCATCCCGCGGGGGAATGGGTCTCCCCACGCGGGTATGTGGGACTCGCTGCGCCCGAAAGGTGGTGGATGCAACTCTACCCACTAAAATCCGGCGAGTGCCGCCAATGCCGCCTTTGGTGAGGTGCCCTGGATCTGTTGAGCAAACAGGGCGACTCGACGGCTAGTCAGTTCCTCCCTCCCCTCCACAGAGGGGTTGTCCTGCAACACAGAACAACCCCTCCCAATTTGTTCCTTAATGTACAAGCGGTTTGCAATACTAATCTGATTTTTATGAATGTGGCCTGGCTCCGCTCATGATTCGACTATATTCGACCATTCAAAATTGCGTGGTAAAGATATACACATTAGTCATCTGTAAGTATATATTTGTTAATAAAAATTAAGCATTTTTGAAGAGGGCTCGGTATTTAAATAACTAACAGACGTCCGTCGACGTCAGGTATAGAAAGTAAATTGTGGAACGGTATTAACGACTCGTCGTCGGTTATAGAAAAACGGATAGTAACTTTTATACAATGACGATCCGTTAAATATAGGAACCGGGCATTAGTCAACATTTGACGATATTATAAGGTTATATTTGTGTATGTATCTATATCATATCTATATATGCAGACAAATAATGACACAAAAGCTTTTGTTATTAAGATTCTGTAGTACCTATATAGGCCAATTCCGCTCTCATTACTTCCCGTAAATTTAAAAGGAACGAAGTAATTTATCGCAAATTATCCTCTTAATAACAAATTAGTGCAAGCCTTTTAATTATGTATTAGTTGAATATTATATTTACAGGTTAAATATTAATATATATATATATATTATTATTATTTTTAATTTTTTTTTGTTATCGCAGGGAAATGCTTTTTACGCATGTAGCCAGGATCTCGGGTAGATCCTGACCCTATGTGGGACTCGCACCTGGGAGTGCCCTACCCGTAAACTAAAACCACTGCGAGTGCCTTCAGCCGCATTATGAGGGTCCCGGATAGGCATTCAACAGGATCACCTCAGCGACAGGCTGGCCCCGGCGAAGGCCAGACTACTCCTCTTAAGGGGGGGACTACCCGGCTGCTTAGGCAGTCCCCGCGACGTCGTGTCATACTGGGCCCAGGTTCCCATCCTGAACCCGACACGAGCACAGGGGCGTTACTGGAGGCGCATTAAGTAGCGCCTCCTGCGCACCCCCGTTCGTCGCCCACGGGGGAAATATTAATATATAATTTAAACAACGATATTTCGTCAAAGAACTTTATTCAATTTTGATGTGAACACGAGAACTTCAATATGTACTAAGTATGAGTACATACTCATAAAATGAAATGAATGTTACCCTAAGTGGAAAATGTATCAAACTTGCAACCGTAACAAACGTGCCGGTTTCTCCCGTCAAACAGCTTTGTGTTTCGGGGAGAAAAGGGCGACGTCGACCACTTACCTACCATCTGGAGGCACGTCTGCCAGTCCAACTAACATTAAAAAAACTAAAAAAACCGGACTAAAATGTCAAAGCCTGACTTCTGTATCTATTTGAATGCGTATGTATCACCTCCCCACCATGGTTCAGGCCTTGTGGTGACGGTGGGGCTCAGTAGCCTAGGGTGAGCCCAGCACCTTGGTCGAAGCGAATTGAGCCGAGGGGGCTCTTTGTATCCCTCTTATAAGAAGAGGGGACAAAAGCGCAGGGGTCAAGGGTTCAGGCCTTGTCGTGGCGGTGGGGCTCAGTAACCTAGGGTGAGCGGTGCACCTTGGGCGAAGCTAATTGGGCCGAGGGGGCTCTTTGTACCCCTTTTATAAGAAGAGGGGACAGAAGAGCAGGGGGCAAGGGATGAGGATGGAAACCTCACCCCATTGTACTGTCCCGGCGTTGGGAGGGGTTGTTCTGTGGTGCGGGACAACCCCTCTGTGGAGGTGGCGTCGGTCCCTTGCGGGACTGACTAGCCGTCGAGGTGCCCTGTTTGTTTTCTAGATCCGGGGTCCCTCACCAAAGACGGCATTGGTGGCACTCGCCGGGTTTTAGTGGGTAGAGCTGCGTCCATTTACCAGCTGTCGGGCGTAACGAGTCCCACATATCCGACTGGGGACCCACAGACAGAGTTGCCCATGAACAGAAACGAGTTAGCCCAAGAAGCCCAGATGCTTATTTAGGCGTTGTAACTATGTAAGTCCATTTGCCTGCGTAAGATCTAAATACTATAAACATACCTTTTATTTCTGATTAAGTCAACCTATATGAAGATGGATATCATTTAGCGAGTTTGCGAAATTATATTATCCGCCAGCAATGCAAATATAGAGAAAGCTATGCCAGTAAAAATTATTTCACTCGGGAGCGGGCGACACTTACATGCTGTATTTAGCCGTAGATGGAAATGTGGTTTGGGAGAAATTTGTTCATTCCCAACAAAAACTATACTAGCAGCACTTGTTCAGTAAAGTGCATGTTCCCGCATTCCAGTACTAATAAGCTACGAAATAAATATTTGTGTAACTTTTATATTCGCATAAAATATTGTAGATATGCTCGCTTTTGCTTTATGTGCTGTCATCGTTATTTTCATTATATGTTCTCTCTATGCACTGCTTTTTGCTACTTTAACGTGCAATTTTAAGGATGAGGTTTATTAACAGGATTTAGTTGTTGAATAAAGGATTGAAAAGTATTAAGTTAGCAATAATATGGTTGGGATTGTCCTATTTCTTGTAAAATAATTATAATTTGTATATTAACTGAAGTGTGATAGGCTACAGGAAAACTGGAGGAAAATACTCAAATGGGGCTAGCTTTTAAGCAAGATTATATAATAAATTACTTGATGATAGAAATACGACACCATAGTGGTGGGTATGGGCTCGGCCCACAGAACATTTGTTTCTGATATCTATGGCTCGGCCTCTTGGGTGAGAGCCGAGAAGTCCAGGTTCGATCCAGACCATCCTGTGATGCCTAGAAATGGGTTTTTCTAAATTTCTACTTGAAAATGAGACCATCGCTTGCTCACCGGTGAAGGAAACATCGTGAGGAAACCTGCATGCCTGATGAGATTAAAACTCTTTGAAGGTGTATAAAGTTCACCAACCCGCATTGGGCCAGCGCATCGGTGAACTATGGCCCAAAACCCTCCTCGCCTGATTTCGAGGAGGAGACCCGGGCCCACCAGTGGGACATAATAAAAGGGTTGATATTATAATATTACACCTTTTCATAGAGATAATTAAGAATGCCGTCAATCATTTCATCATCATCAGCCTCTATCCGTCCTCTCCTGGACATAGGCCTCCCTCAATGAACGCCAAGACCGCCGATCGCTTGCCACTCGCATCCAACACGGACCGGCCACCGCACGGATATCGTCTTCCAACCTGGTTAATGGCCGCGACCAACAATCCATCTACCTAAACGTGGCCACCACTCTAGAACCTTACTGCCCCATCGGCCATCCGTTCCCCTGAGTGTGTGACCAGCCCACTGCCACTTCAACGAGCTTATTCTTTGCTTGATATCGGTTACCTTAGTTCTCTGGCGGATGTCTTCGTTTCGAATCCTATCTGTCAAAGAAACACCCAGCATAGCACGCTCCATAGCACGTTGAGCTACGGCAAACTTACGGACCAGTCGTAAATTTAGAGGCCACGTTTCAGCCCCGTAGGTCATCACGGGGAGAACGCACTGGTCGAATACTTTCGTCTTCAAGCTCTGCGGTATAGAGGACGTGAGATATGGATAAGCTTCCTGTATGCTGCCCATCCCAATTGAATCCTCCTATGGGCTTCCCTCTCGAAGTTATGTCGACCTAGCTGCAACGTATTCGAGAGTTATGCCATCAACGTTATCCGGCCTAGGAAGAACGTGTTCGTTGAACATGACTTTCGACTTGTCCAAGTTTATCCTAAGGCCCACACGTCGGGAAGATTCATTTAGACTGTGCAGCATCTCCTGCAAGCCCTGCAGCGACTCGACCAATATAACGATATAGTCGGCGAAACGAAGGTGTCAGAGATACTCGCAGTTAATGTTTATGCCACATTCTGTCCAGTTTAAAGTCTTAAAGATGTCATCCAAAGCATTAGTGAACAGTTTCGGGGAAACAACATCCCCCTGTCGCACTACTCGATGCAATGGATTGGTCTTGTTTGACCTCCCGGAACCAGAACGGATATAAAGGCGGCGTCGTATAATTCTCTCAACACTTCGACGTATCGCCAATCGACCTGACATCGCTGCAGAGCTTCCAGAACAGCCCAAGTTTCAACCGAGTCAAAAGCTTTTCCATAGTCCACAAAGGCAAGGCACAATTTAATTAATAATATATATAAATTAATTAATAATAGTCAATAATTTATTAACATAAAATTCAACTTGACGACTTTGTCAGTAAACATAAACGGTACTTTTGCCAAAACGATGGGAACGATTTTCAAAATTTTCATTAAAAAAATTAAGGGCCTGTAGAAAATATGAATTTAATAGAATAGAATAGAATATGTTTATTTCAGGCAAAAGAAGTGCCCATATAATATAATAATAACAACTAGGATATAAAATAACAAAACGACGCTATGGTTATGGGGTCGGGAGTGCCAACAATCTTCAAGCATTCCGTTTTATACATTGCAAAAAACAATTGAACGGCAATAGATGGATGGTCACGGGATTGCAAAAACTAACCATAAGCACGTGAGCGGATCAATGGAATTGTTCAACCAGTTTGGACATGTGCGTTTTAACCATATTGTAATATTAAAGCTTTTATGAAAACAAAAATGAACAAAGGAGTCCATTGAAATCCATTTGGGATTGCTTAATTCTTTTTATTAACCTTCAAGGCAACAAATAGCAGGAAGCGAGTGGGATTATAAATACACGATGTGAGACGAAGGATGTTGATTCAGTCCTCCGTAGCGAGCTTTTGTGCTGGGATCGCAAACATTCCGGCCTGGATACTGGTAATACCTCCGCCTAATTTTGTTTCAATGTCATTTGTACGTCTTATTATCGTTTTGTTCACTTTACGTTACATGAAATATACAATTGTATGTAACAAACAATCTTTGTAATAAATTACTCACGGACTGTCATGGTTTATTAAAAAAAATCTCATTTCAGATCTTTTAACACGTTACGTCGGAACTTTTATCAGAATATTTAACTTTATCGTGGAATCTTAGGGTATTTATAATCAATTTCATTAGGACGACTGACATATTCTAAGGCTTCTAGTTTGTGAAGTATCCGAAGTAGCAGGAATGCCAATCTTAATAAACTGAAAAAATAGTTCATAAAACTAGTTTCAATATAGTTCAATATAGTTTCAATAGTAGTAGTCATTTTATTACAATGACTGAAATTCCTTTATTTTTTATCGCGGAGGCAAACAAGCAGTCTGAGCCTATGCCGCCTTATTACAAAAAACTTATCTAGTACCAGGATTAAACCAAGACTGAAAAGTCCAGGTTTGTTACGGTATTAACGTTAGTCCATGGACTAAAATTCATTCTTATTACAAATCGAGGACCAACCGAGGTCTAGGTAGTACCAAAGATCGTCCCTGGTTTAATTGTATCCACAGATTATTGAGCAACATATCATTCATTTTGTTCGTTCAATATTTGATTAGTTCGGTACACCGTTCCTTTTTATGCAAAGCTCGATAATTTATAATTAAATATAATGTGGAAAATACATCAATATTTTAAAACAATTCTTACGGATTTTATCGCGGCTTATTAAGATTTTTACAAGCCCGACGTTTCGGATACTTTACAGCAACCATGGTCACGGGAGGACTGAGGTGTCATACGTCCTATTATTACAAAGTTATTCGAAACTACCCTATGATACATCAATATTTTGGTCAGTCCTATCTACGCAGAAAGTGCTAACTGTATCTTTAATCTGTGACATATTATGCTTGGATTTTGATTTGATAATTTTAATAATGGGATCCCAAGCAGGTGGTAGAAGCCAGCCATCTTCTCTATTGAAATTAGGATGTTTTTTAATTTCAATAGCCTCACGGATCATCCTTGGTTGGAATCTGTGTTCTTTTGCGAGGACTTGTGGTTTATCAAATCTGATATAATGGCGAGCTTTGTCAAGACTATGTTCACAGATGGCAGACTTAGTGTAGCGACGGTGTTTTAAATCAGCTATATGTTCTTTCACGCGAGTTTTAATAGATCTTTTAGTTTGGCCTATATAGGAGAGACCACAGTCACAATCAAGCTTGTATACTCCTGCATCTTGTAAGGGTATATGACACTTGACAGATGGTAAGAATTGACTTATCTTTTTTGGCGGCTTGAAATAAGTTTTTATAGAAGCTCGCTTTAGGATGAAGCCAATCTTGTCAGTGACGCCTTTAATAAACGGGAGAACTGCAGGTACTCGCTCGACGGTGGTTGGTTTCACACGTTCACTGTGACGGAGACGCGGTACCCGAAGCTTGTTGTCACGCAGTACTTGCTTGACATGTTGAAGTTCGGTCTCCAGGTGTTGCTCATCACAGATCCCTTGTGCTCTCTGAAACAAAGATTTACCCACGGTAGCTAACTGTGTTGGATGGTGGTGAGATTCGCCGTTTAGGTACTTATCCGTATGGGTATGCTTCCTATACACTGTGTGGCTTAAGGTATTGTTGGGATTACGGATAACTAATACATCTAAGAAGGCTAGAGAATTATTTTCTTCTAATTCCATTGTGAATTGAATTTTGGAATTAATGGAATTAAGATGGTCTAAGAATATGGTTACTTTATCAGATGGTAATATTGTGAAAGTATCATCTACGTACCGCTTGTAGAACCTGGGTGTTATGGGCGAAGTTTGCAGAGCAGTCTCCTCGAAGTCCTCCATAAATATGTCGGCAACAACAGGGGATACTGGTGAGCCCATGGCCACTCCATCTACTTGCTTGTAGAAATAATTATTCCACAACATATAGCCAGATGTAAGGCAATGTTCCAAAAGGTCAGCATATTCCATTGGCATGTCATTTTCTCTTAGCTTTCTTCTTACTATTGTTATGCAATCTTCCACAGGTAGGCAGGTAAAAAGAGATTGCACATCAAAACTAACCATTGTTTCATTGTCGCTGAGACGTAGGTGTTTGATCTCATTAACAAAGTGGTAAGAATCCCGTGTGTGTGCTCTAGTTTGTCCACGCAGTGGTGACAGTACTTGGGCCACATGTTTAGCCAATCTAAAAGTTGGTGAGTCGATCTGGCTTACAATTGGACGTAATGGAGCATTAGCCTTGTGTATTTTCTGCAACCCATACAGCTTGGGTGGTTTGGGACATGAAGGAATTAGATATTTGACGTCCAGATTCAATGTTTCGGAGTATTTTGCTATTATATTACTAGTAGTTTTCAAAACCTTGTTAGTTGGATCGGTTTTGACGTTTTTATAAGTACTTTCATCCGATAATAGGTGTAAAATTTTATCATTATAATCTGACGTATCCATAACTACCGTAGCATTGCCTTTATCCGCACGAAGGATTGTTAGTTCTCGTCTGTTACGTAGGTTTCGCGTAAACATTAGAAAACAATACATCAATATTTTGATAATAAAATTTATTGTGTTATATAAAATATCTGAAATATTTACTACTTTGTACTTTGAGGTAGTGTGATTTAAATTCTTGTTTATTACACACAAATATTGTAATATTTCGCTGTTAAGTTGTTTATATAGCTAGCGTATAAGGGAATGAAATACAAAGCGCGCGTAGTTCTAATGTCATCGAAATGTTTATTGTTTAATGTTTAGTTATTGCAATGTAAGTCGAGTTACCAATAGTTACAATACAGCCATTATAATTGTTCTTTGATTCTAAATAGACGGTATGTTGTTCATAAGAATAGTATAATATTTTTTGTTGTGAATTTGTGTGCCACGAACATTACTTATGTTGTAAAATGTATCAACAAAAGAAAAAAGGGATGATAATTGGACTTCTCAAGAAAAGGTTAGTGTTTATTTAATCCAAACATACATGAAAAATATCAGAGTTAATTAGAATTATTACATATGATATAAAATAGGTATGTATATCAATGACAAAATACAATACAACAAAATTACAGAAATAGAATGTTAAATTATTTAAGGATGTCAGAATAATTATTTTAAATGTTAGTCCAATTCCATAATTTTGTCTACATCGAGTTCTTTTAATTACCTTTCAATACAATTAATACGAAAAAATGCAAATTCAACGCATAAGACATCTGATAATTTAAAGTTTTGAGGTTAGTACCGAAGTTAAACTAGGGGTCACGGTGGTCTTACTTTAGTACCATAGATAGTCCTGGTACTAGCGTTAAACTAGTTTTTGTAATAACATTTATATTAGACCATGGTTTAAAGCTGGTATTAAACTCGGTACTATATTTAGTCTTCGTTTTGGAATAAGGCGGATGGTGTCTACCGACGCCCGTAGACATCCGCGCAACCAGAGGTTATCCAGATGTGTTGTCCTTTTCCCTATGGCCCACCGGAAACTCACAAACCGCTCCAATCGCGACAGCATACCTGTCACTTTACGCCGGTGTTATGTGAGCGAGAGGTACCACCCCGTTCAACCCAATTTGGCTGCAATGCAGCAATAGCACTACGTATTATAGAAATTAAAATATCACTACAAATCTGTTAAAACTAAAGAAAGTTAAAGAAACTTAACATCAAGTAAGATACAGGATGCCCAGCGATCTCAATAAAAAAAATCATTCAACTTCAAAAACGGTTTGACAGTAGGTACCTAAAAACCATAGTATATTCTAAGTCTATGCTAAAAACTAATGCTTCATAAGAAAAACTAAACGTCATACGTCATCTATTGTTTGACAGATTTCGGCGGGAAATTTTTGGGCGCGCGGTTGTGTTTTTTTGGTTTCCCGATAATTGGGTAATTATAATTTGTATTTTGTTAATTCCGAGCGGTTTTCTAGTTTTTGTTTTAAAAACTTAATATGTTTATATTGTGATTGGTTGGCGAATACTGTGGACGACTGTTCTGGGTGAGTGAAGTGGGGAGTGATGGTAAAGTGATCCCCCATCACTGGAGGGGCGAAAAGACACGCCTTGGGGTTTCTCGCTGTTTTTCCATATTTCAGACTTGGCTGCGGCTTTACCAAATAAATACAGTCTTGGCTTTCCGTAATGGGATTTCTTTTGCCTTTAAATGTGTGCGTAACATTTTATTTTATTAATTTAATGTATTTATAATTCATCACTTTAACTGTACCTTTCTAATTCCTTTATTTATGCTATCCTCTTAAAAAAGGGTACAAAGTTTTTGCTTTACGTATTAATATTTAGGTAATATAAATACGTTACAGTCATGTTACAGTTCATTCTCCTAGAAATAATATGTTACCTTCATGTAATGTGTGTAATGCAAACCCTTTTACACATGAATACAATAAGGTTTTGCGACAACATTATTAACGGGCTGGTAATTTCAACCCTAAGCCCTTTCTAAGTTCCTTAAGTATTGAAACCGGAGAAGCAGTAAAATCTAAAGAACATAATGGACTCATCAGTATATGACTATGACGGATGAAGCCTCGATCACCATGGTTCAAGCCTTGTCGTCGCGGTGGGGCTTAAAGACTATAAAATGTAGTATACATTATATATTATCATATACATTAATTTCTGCTTTTAACGACATATAAAAAACCCACGTATAATTTTATTATGATAACCTTAAATATCTGCAAGTCGTCTTAAATGTGTGACTAAATGTAAATAACCTTTAGCAATAATAATTATAACGACAGTTGGGCTGAATTTATAGCTGCTACTAACATAGGGTGTGAGATATGGGCTTAACTACCCCTCAAATTATTTGCTGAATCACATGACGCATGTTCGTAACTATTCCATTTAACTTTTTGTAGAATGTATTATCCTTTTGCCCGGGCATGGAAAATGAAACTGGTAGATGTTGTAATCAGTATCTTCCTGATATTATATATTAGGAGTACAAAAACATAATACATATTGTTTTTTTATGTCATAAGGGGGCAAACGAGCAGTCGAAGCCCTAAGGTACCAACGCCCATACACATCCGCACACCTAGAGCTTATGCAGATGCATTGCCCTCCTTTTCCCTATCCCCCAATGGGCCACCGGAAACTCACAAACCGCACGAAACGCGACCGCATAGCTGTCACTTGACGCCTGTGTTATGTGAGTGAGAGGTACCATCCCGGTCGTGCCGGCTCAGTTCGGCTGCAATGCAGCATGGCACTACCTCTTACTACTTGTTTAAATATAATATTGCTTTTTTTACGCGTACGTAATCTATAGTCATTATTAAAAATGGATGTCCGTATACCTATATACTCCGGCAGTTGTTTCGGCAACTTCGGATTTTATCGTGGTTTATTAAGTTTTTACATGCCCGACGTTTCGGATACTTTACAGCAACCGTGGTCGTGAAAGAACTTCCACCTAATAAACCGCGATAAAATCCGTAAAAGTTGTTTCATTATAATTAAAATTAATAACATTAGAAAAGAACTAGCAGCGCCCCGCGGTTTCACCCACGTACTACCCATTCCCGTGGGAGTACCGGGATAATTTATAGCCTATATGTTATTCTGACGTATAAGCTATGTTATTGTGAAGTTTCATTAAAATTCATTCAATAGTTTTTGCGTGAAAGAGTAACAAACATTTTTACATACTTTCTCGTTTATAATATTAGTAGGATACTCTGGTACAGTTTGATCGATCGCCATCAAATTGGTATATATTAAGTTTTATGAATAAGATTTCGCTGTTCTTTTTGTTGTAACTCGGTGCTGTTTGAGCGATGTTACATGCAGGTAACAGTTAGCGTGTGTGTACAATGCTTTTATCAGTTACAGTAGTATAAGTATATAATATCATCATCATCATTATCATATCCGTATCCGTATCCATTCACTGCTGAGCTTAGGCATATTTAACATAGTATATAATATGTCGCAGAGAAATCACACAATCAGCCCGGAACTAAATATATCTAAATATACTCACTCAAATTCCGCTAGATTCAGTTTAGTGGAATGACCTATTTTGACATATACATATTTCCATTAATTCCTATCCTTATAAGTTAGCTCCCCCAGTAAGAGTTAATAGATTAAACTGTGGATTAAACTATTTGGATTTTCTTGGTTATTTCGTGGTAGATATATAGTTTGACAGTAAATGGTTTTTGATGTACCTACTACTACCTACAAACCATATAATGGATTTTGTCTTACTAGGGGACCAATCTTATAAGGCTATAAATGCACAGTTGACACGAAAACATATTATAAAGGTGAATATAATGAGTTTGGTATGGTAATATGTGGCCTAATTAAAACTAGCTGGTGCACGCAGCTTCGCCTGCTTTAACTTAAATTTACAGCCGTATCCGGATTGATATTTATTTCATAGCCTACGTCACGATAATATCGTAAATATTTCATAACGAAGCCGACAGTAACCGTATCAAAATCCATTGAGTAGTTTATAAAATATCGATGCAAGAACAGAGTCACAAACAGTGACTATGTAAGGAAAAGGGTGGACGTTTATTTTTAGACGAAAGCTATTTTAAATATTATTTAAATTATTTTCCCTAATTTAGGGAATCCCTAATATTTTGTAGGAAATTAAATACTATATATTGTTAAAAAGTTATTATATTATTATATAAAGTAAGCAAAGCGCCAGCCTTGTGGCCTCTTTCACTCTTAACTGTAAGTTTTTATCGATTGTGTACTATTTCTATTTCTACAAAATAAATAATACATGTTATTTATTTTGTAGAAATACTTTCTAATCGCATGCAATCGCCCTATATTATGATATATTTTTTTAACGCCGGGAAATGCTCTGAGGCATCCCGCAGGGGAGTGGGTCTCCTTACGCGGATATGTGGGACTAGCTGCGCCCGAAAGCTGGTAAGTGGACGTAGCTCGACCCACGTCCACGTCCAACGTCGGGACAGTACAATGGGGTGAGGTTCCCGTTCTCGCCCCTTGCCCCCTGTTCTTTTGTCCCCTATTCTTATAAGAGGGGTACAAAGCCTCCTCAGTTAAATTGGCTTCGCCCAAGGCGCTGGGTTCATCTTAGACTACTGAGCCCCACCGCCATGACAAGGCTTGAACCATGATGGGGAGTACTTTTCATTCTGGCGCAAGATGTTGTTAGTAATTAATTATTTTATATTATCCAAATATACTTTCTGGATAGTAGAGTAGTAGGAGTAGTATGTAGAGTGTAAATATGTACCGCGATACAAGGTGACGACGAGTCCTGGACGGAGATGGTGTCCTGCGAGGCAATAATTTCCCAGAAGGAGGCTGACGAGCGGGTGAGAAGGATAAGGCCTCCCGGACAGGGGTGCGTACGGGGTGCTACTTAGTCGGGTATCTTACTCGTGTCGGGCTCCAGGATGGGAATCTAGACCCAGTATAAAACGACGTCGCGAGTCCGGGCGTTGTAAAGGGGGACCTCTTACAAGGAGTTGTCAGTGAAGGGCCAACATGTCGCTGAGGTGATTCTATCCTAAAAAGCGACAGAAGGCGCGCATCATGATCTACCTGAAGATCCTGGCTACATCCATAAAGGATTTTCCTGCGATAGATCTCCTATCGTTAAAGTATACACGATAGGCCAGTTTTGTTAATTAATTAATAAAGGTCAAATATACTGGTAGACGATAGCCAAGGTATTTAAACGATTATGAGTCATAATGGACGTTTAATTAAACTTGGAAAATAGTTTTAATTATGACTAATTTGTTTCACTCACAACTAGAATGGAGGACACTTTAATAACTGTGGTATGTAAAGTTCTTGTTTGCAGAATGTAAGGGTCAGAAATCTCGAAGCAGGCCTTAAATTTCGAATTAAGCAGCGTTTTATTTACACCCATTTACATGTATAGTGAACATTTGGTGCTACTAGTTTTGTGTGTTTAGGTTTTACGTGACCTTTCACTCGCCTGACCTTGGGGACATCGATTACTGTGAAGGGTCAACGAAAGTTGCCAAGATGTTTACGTCAAGATTGTGATTTTGTAAGAAATAAAAATATTATGGCCCAGTACAAGCTAACTTTGACATGAAATAATGTTGAAGATTTGATGCCTTTTCTGATGAGTCAAAAGTGACCTATTGAGTTGACAGTGATTGTCACCCGAACAAATTATTTTCACAGCTTCAACAGTCTGGACTTCTACTTATAGTGAACATTATTATGGCCTTTTTCGTAGTCTGTGAGATCTACTTAATCTTTGTAAGTACATTCTTCTTTTTTAGGGTTATATAATAAAAATAATGTCCTTGTATTAATAAGGGAACAACCACCACAACACCACCAACCCACCACAGAGCAACCCCTTCTAAAGTCGGGGCAGTGCCCCTTGTCCCCCTTGCTCTTTTGTCTTCTCTTCTTATAAGAGCAGCCCTCTCGGTTCAATTGGCTTCGCCCAAGATGCAGCTCAACCTAGGCTACTGAGCCCCACCGACACAAGGCCTGAACCATGGTGGGGAAGCAATCAAAAAATGCTTTGAGTTTGAGCAATAAACAATCTGTAATCTAATTTTGTGATAAAACAATTTGAGGATGCGCTGATTCACATTCTATTATTTATTTATTTCTGTCTGTCTGCATGTTCTTATAAAAACGGCTTGACATATTTAGATAGAAATGACTATAGTAAGATGTACTACGGTCCCCACCATGGTTCAGGCCTTGTCGTGGCGGTGGGGCTCAGTAACCTAGGGTGAGCGGTGCACCTTGGGCGAAGCTAATTGAGCCGAGGGGGCTCTTTGTACCCCTCTTATAAGAAGAGGGGACAGAAGAGCAGGGGGCTAGGGGTGAGGATGGGAACCTCGCCCCACTGTACTGTCCCGACGTTGGGAGGGGTTGTTCTGTGGTGCGGGACAACCCCTCTGTGGAGGTGGCGTCGGTCCCTTGCGGGACTGACGGACTGACTAGCCGTCGTGGTGCCCTGTTTGTTTTCTAGATCCGGGGCACCTCACCAAAGGCGGCATTGGTGGCACTCGCCGAGATTTAATGGGTAGAGCTGCGTCCATTTACCAGCTGTCAGGCGCAGCGAGTCCCACATACCCACGTGGGGAGACCCACTCCCCCGCGGGATGCCTCAGAGCATTTCCCGGCGTTAAAGAAAAAAAAAAAAAGATGTACTACGGTGTGTACTATGGTGTATGGTACTTTTTCTTGTATAATTGGTCTTTTATGACTAAAATCTCAAACTCAATTGATATCATTATCGCATAAGGAAAATCCTCTCAAATTAATGGCAGTTATTAATTTTTGTTATCCGGCCTACAATTTACGTCTAAGATGAGTATGATTAATTAGGGAAGAAGGAAAATGGATGAATGTATGTTTACGATGACAGGAAACTGCTAACAAGCAATAATTAATAAGAAGTAGTAAATATTGTATAGATTGAGTTATTCTATTATTTATCTATAGGTACTAATATTATAAAGCTGAAGAGTTTGTTTGTTTGAACGCGCTAATCTCAGGAACTACTGGTCCGATTTGAAAATTTTTTTCAGTGTTAGATAGCCCATTTATCGAGGAAGGCTATAGGCTATAAAACATCACGATGTCACTAACAGGAGTGAAGTTAAGCAAGTAAACGCGGGCGAAGCTGCGGGCAACAGCTAGTTTATAATATGGACATCAACTAGATGAGAGCGACTGTCCTATCATGGTTCAACCCTTGTCGTGGCGGTGGGGCTCAATAACCTAAGGTGAAACCACTACCTTGGGCGAAGCTAATTGAACCAAGGGGACAACTATTTGTACGCCTCTTATAACAAGAGGGCTCAAAAGAGCAGGGGGGCAAGGGACGAGGATAGGAACTTCACCCCACTGCACTGTCCCGACGGTGGGCGGGGTTGTTCTATGGTGCGAGACAACACCTACAGGTGGCTTGGGCGACTGACTAGCCATCCGACTAGACGAAAGTTTGTATGCATAGATGTTTGTTACTCTTTCCCACAAAATGAATGGATTTTAATAATACCTTAGAATAACATAGCTTGTACTTTAGAATTACTTAAGCCCTAATTTGTTAAGTTATTGTGTGAATTATTATTAACATTATATTTTTTAGGTTTGCAGATAACAGTTTATAAACATAAGTTAACGTGGGCGAAGCTGCGGGCAATAACTAGTAAAACATATTGTTACTAAGTAATAATACATAAAGCTTTCTGAATTTTATTCTTATACCTTTTTGAGGTTTCATTTTATAATTCATTCAGTAAGAGGTAGTGAGTGCCATACTGCTTTACAGCCGAATTGGACCGGTACGACCAGGGTGGTACCTCTCACTCACATTATACTGCCGTAAAGTGACAGGTATATTGTCGTGCGGTTTGTGAGTTTCTGGTGACCCTTTGGGGGATAGGGAAAAGAAGGACAACACATCCATAACTTTTGGTTGTGCGGGATGACTGCTCGGTTGCCTCCTAATGACATAAAAAATAATAATTCAGATGTTCTAGATAAGAACTACGCCGTTGGCTACATTTAATTGTGTCAATTTATTTCATTGGCCTCTTAATCCTCGTGTGCATCACACATCAATTTTTGGATGACACAGCGAGCTTACTCATTTGTTAAGTGGCGTATCCGGTATCATGACATAATCATTCCAAAAGGTATTTTATAAATAATTCTGCACAAGAGCCATAATATCAATCCATTAACGAATGTATGAATCAATGATGTACCGAGAGTAATGCACAGCGCCGTCTGTCTGTCGTCTACCACCTTGGTAATTTATTACCTAAAAAAATGAGCTGTGTTTTGGAAAGACACACACATACACACATATATGAGAGAGAGAGACAAACAGAGAAATATGCGCATGCCGCACGGCTTACAATACCTTACAATAGCAAAAAGTGTCGTTACAACTTTTCGTCTTATTTTTTTCTGTCTAGCCCCCTTTCGCAACACGCGATAAGAAACTTCGTTCCAATAATAAATAGAACTGCTTACGAACAGTTTGGCGATTGGTTGATAAGAATTAGGAGTGTATGTTAAAAGTGAATAAAGTATTAAACATTTTTTTTTAAATAACGTGTCATGAGTAGCGTGAATGAGTGAGGCAGACTCGAGTAAACCTGTGGATGCTCATGGACCTTTTTGACATTATTGTGATGATATATGCCAAGTATGGTTAATGGGACTTAACAACTGTTTTCTACCTGAGCGTGTACTAGCAATGTTTACCTTTTTAGGGCATTGTACCTACCCAAAGGGTGCCAATATAACCTTATTAGTATGATTTCCCATTCCGTCCGTCCATTGGTTCGTCGCACTTCACAGGGTTTTTGGACCGTAAAAGGTTCTTGAAATTTGCACTGAGGGAGTTCTAAACCAACAAAATACTAATCGTAGAAAAATGAACTTAAAATTTATCGGGTTTAATAAAACATTTAAAGCGTATTTTCTGACGATTTTATCTAATTTAAAGTAATTAGTGTTTTAATAATGAATTAAGTATACATATAAGTATAGAATTTACATTTACACTATCTGCACCTCCTGGTGTGAACCGCCCTGGAATACCTACTATTTGCTTTTTAATCAATATTTTGATGTTTGTTCAATTCAAATCATCATCATCATCATCAAATTCAACATCACATTATTCATTTATAATTAATTAATTATTTGTTTACTAACCACAATGAGTCATTACTTACTTGAATAAAGAATATTATTATTATTTAAATAAAGAATATGTTTCTCATTTATAGTCTGTAAAATTACTCCAAGTTTGTACTGATAGTAAAGCGTTACCATTTTATGATTTAAAATGGTAATGAATTTTTGAAATCTGACTTTCAGTTCTAGAGATTAGGACAACTAAACAAACAACCTTTATTTTTAAAGGCTTTTCTTGCATGAATCAACCTTTGCATGCATGATGTTTATGTCTTGTCGTGCACTTTCTCTCCCTAAGTCACGCTTCTACGGTCATAAAGATAACCGTTTTTATGACAGTCAGACAAGCAGACGAGCCCCTGATTGCAAGTGATTAACGTCGCCCGTGAACATAAACATATTTATTTACCTGAGACTATCCCTCGTGTAGGCCCAGGTGACTCATCATTTGCTTAGCCTAATATGTCATTATATTTCTTGCCTTTTCTTAACGAGACAGTATAGGTTGCCGAGGCAGACAGGTATGAGGCATATAACATTCTTCGCCGGTGGGACAGCGGTGAGCGGTTCCAGTGAATTTAATAAGGGTTATAAGTTTTTAAACGTGATTTGACTTTAAATGTTTTTATTACTTATTTTTAAAGACATTCCATACGTAAGAGTGGCGTTTCTCCCTTGGCGTGTTTTAATCCTTACTTTTCGATCGCGTGTGAATGAGCATGTGGTGAAAAGCCAGTTTATGTCACTTTCATTACTATGAAGGCAGAACGTCGTGAAGACTTCATGCCCTTTTCTTTTTCAGGATTTTAATTTTTTCTTTATTATTATCAGTTAAAATCGTAATAATAATACACTGCAATTTGCATAAATTACATCTTGTTTATTTAGGGAATACAATCTATTTGCTTAAACTACAAACTTGTTATAATAAGTTCATCCATTTATCTCAGCAAAAAGTGACTACTTTCTTACCTACCGGATGAGCTAAGGAACGATTGATCAATCAACTTTAGGTATAGGAACTTTGTACAGAGATCATCATCGGCATCATCATTATAAGCCTATATCCGTCCACTGCTGAGCATAGGCCTCCTTCAATGAACGCCAAGACGACTGATCGCTTGCCACGTCCAACGGTGGACCGAAACACTTTGATATGACAGTGACCCGTCCACTTTTGGACAGAAATTTTTCAATGAATGCCAAAACGACCAATCTTGTGTATGGACAGGCCGGTAAAGTGATGATGATGATAGATGAGAGACGTCGTGTACGGTAAAAAGGGCTTATTCTGATCAAAACTATGTGTAAAAACCTTTAATATATCAAACGTTTTCTGTTTTTAATATATTCCCAGTCATTATTTCCTTTAATTAATGTCGACATTCGTGATTGCTACAATTATTAAAATTGTTCCCACATACGTTAGGTAGGCGGTACATAATATATTGCCATGTCGTACAATGAAATGAAAAAAAAAATGTTTTATTAGCTAAGGACCATAATTTGGGACAGATATTTTTCGTGACTTTTAAAGTCACAATTAGAAATCTTATCTTATTCAAATAAATGTCTCACTAGTTAAATAGAAATTAGGGGAAATACATAATATATTATCCAAGTATGAGAAATTTGGAATAAACGCAGTCGTTGGACAGAGGTGTCCGTTTTAATAGGCCAATCCAATGGATTTTAGTGTCCATGGTCGTGAAGTTAATGATCAAAATCAAAATCAAAATCAAATTTTTTTATTCAAAATAGTACTAATACAGTATCTTTTTGAACGTCAATTGAATCTACCACCGGTTCCAAGGTAAGCCCACTGAGAAGAACCGGCGAAACAAACTCAGTGGAACTAATCTTTTCAAATAATATATATTAATAACAATTTTAACATCTTATCTTGAAATGCCCGGGAGGAACGCCTTATTCCCAGGGTGTGGTATCTTCCATGAAATCTTTTACTTTATAATATGCTTTACCACACAAACGTTCTTTAACAACTTTTTTGAATTTTTTTATGGAGAGCTTTTGAACGTTTTCTGGGATCCTATTGTAAAAGCGTATACAGTTGCCTTTAAAAGAATTGCTTACTTTCGAAAGTCTAATCATTGGTGCATGTAACCTGTGTCTATTACGTGTATTCCTACTATGAATATCACTTTTCTTACAAAATTCATTTATGTTTTTACGGACATACAGTAAATTTTCTAAGATGTATTGAGAGGTGACAGTCAGAATTCCTATTTCTTTAAATTTTTCTCTCAAAGATGAATAGGGAGGCAACTTGTAAATTGCACGAATAGCCCGCTTCTGCAGCACAAAAATGTTGTTTATGTCGGCTGCATTTCCCCATAAAAGTATGCCATAAGACATAATGCTATGAAAGTAGCTAAAATATACTATTCGCGCTGTATCTACATCAGTAAACTGTCTTATTTTTCTCACTGCATATGCTGCTGAACTGAGTCTATTCGCCAATTTAGCTATGTGGGGACCCCACTGCAGCTTAAGATCTAGAGTTATTCCTAGGAAAACTGTGGAGTCCACCAATTCCAAGTTTTCACTGTCTAAGAGTACATTTGTTTGCAGTTGCTTAACATTTGGCAAGGAAAATTTTATGCATTTAGTTTTTTTACTATTTAAATGCAAGTTATTAACGCTAAACCAATGTACCATTCTCGAAAGTGTGTTGTTTACCTCGTCATAATTAGTTTCTTGTCGTTTGATTTTAAAAATAAGTGAAGTATCATCAGCAAACAACACTACCTCTTGACTATCTTTAACTAGGTAAGGTAAATCGTTTACATAAATTAGAAAAAGAAATGGACCTAGAATGGACCCCTGTGGGACCCCCATCTCTATTTTAGTCCCGGATGATCTTTTACCATTTATCTCGACCTTTTGAGTCCTGTTTTTAAGATAGGAATTCAAAAGATCCAGTGCCGTACCGTCTATCCCATAGTGGCGTAATTTCCTGATCAAGGTCTCATGCTGTACACAATCAAACGCCTTGGATAAGTCGCAGAAAACTCCCAAAGCATCACGTGACTCCTCCCAGGCCTCATAAATGTGGTCAATTAAGTTAACGCCAGCGTCTGTTGTGGAGAGACCCTTTCTAAATCCGAATTGTTTTTTGTGCAGTAACATATTGGTTTCAAAGTAATATAGTAACTGATTTAACATAATTTTTTCAAAAATTTTACTAAATGAGGGGAGTATTGATATTGGTCGAAAATTTGTAACATCTGATGTACTGCCAGATTTAAAAAGAGGCAAGACTCGACTATGTTTCATTAAGTCAGGAAAAACGCCACTATCAATACATTTATTAAAAATTGTTGCTAGATGGGGTGCAATTACATCAACTATGAGCTTAGTGACTTTTACAGATATTCCCCATAAATCTGGGGTATTTTTATTGTTTAATAAGTTAAATGCATTTAAAATATCTTTGGGTCCTATCTCTTTAAACTTAAAGTTAGCTTCACATTGTTTGACATTGGTTTTAAGCAATGATTCGGCAATTGCAGGACATGAGATTAAATTTTTTGTAGTCGAAATCGGGATGTCAGAAAAGTATTTTTCAAATACTGTCGCAACTTCCTCGTCAGACTTAATTATTCTATTTTCAATATTTAAATTAAATTCAGAGCTACGACTACCCACTCTCCCAGTTTCATCCTTTATTATGTTCCAAGTAGTTTTTATTTTATTTTTTGCGTTTTTAATTTTTTCCTTAATATAAAGCGATTTGGCCGCGATACAAACTTGTTTGAATGTTTTTGAATATATTTTGACATACTGCTTAAATGATTGATTTTGATTGTATGTGCGTTCTTGGTAAAGGTCATATAATTTGCGTCTACTATTGTGGATTCCTGCTGTTGCCCAATCATTAAAGCCCTTTTTATTTGTGGAACTGACTGTTTTAGAAGTAAAAATGGCTTTAAAATGTGTATTAATTAAATTAAACAATTCACCAAAAGCGAAATCTGGACTTTTGTTATCTTTCAAATATGTAATATTTGCCATTATACTACTCCTAAATTTCTCAATACGTCTTACATTCACAGGAACAAACACATTATTTTTGTTACAATTTTTACTATTAGAACTTATAAGGAATTCAGCTAATTGACCACAGTGATCAGAATTCAACTTGTTGATAATTTCTTTGTGGACAGGAGTTAAATTACTAAAAATATTATCAATACATGTAGCTGTAGAACTACAAATTCTTGTTGGTTCTGAAAATAGATTAGTCAGATTATATGATTTTAACAATGATGTGAATCTAACTGTGGTGGAATTATTTTGATATCTCGCACATTATATGTCAAGACAGTTCGTACGGATATTTATTCTTTCTTGTATTAATTGGGTATTGTCCAACTGAAAGGCTCTATGTAGATGTAACATTGTATTATGGAAGCGTTATTTGCCCAACCAGATATTAGGCCTCTGGGGTCTTTTGTATTATGTTCAAGTTTGTCCTTAGAATCTGTTAGTCTGTTTCTGCTTTCCTTTAGGAAGCACTGCGTGTACTTGTAGCACTAATATGGAGCTATTATAAAAACTGCAATTTATTACCGTTCATTAGTACCTATGGTTCAAAAAAGGATGAACAAAACTGTTTTCGAAATAAGGGTCCATTGATAAAGATCGGTTTCAGTTTCTTAATGTGATGTCCATTTCTTGGTCCAGGTAAAGTTTTTTAAGATTGAAGACAGATAATGGTTTAGTGAGTTGAGTTCCAAACTTCACGACTAGTGAATCTTGACATCAGCTTTTTATGATTACTTTTTCATAAGAGTATTTAAAGAAATAATACAAACATTCGAAATACCGAATATTATTTCTTACTCCATGAATGTATAATTATGAATAATCATTTAATGGACATTTCGTCGAGATAAAACTAATTAATATCGTTTTGGTCTCAGCACTGAGGTTTTATATAAAGAAAAGATTTTATTTTTATTTTTCTGTTTCTCTGTCAAAACACCTAAAAAGTTTTTGTATTCAGAGCAAATGTTTTTTGTACACAAGCGACTTTGAATCGATATCTCATTTGGTTGGTTAGAAGCTTTCAAGGGATTAAATAATAGGAGGGTCGGTTTCGACTCTTTAGCTCCCATTTTCCATAAAAATCGAAGAATTATATTACCATAGGCTATGCAACCATTCAAATGTGGTTCTACTATAATAATTCCTTGCCAAATGTTAAGCAACTGCAAACAAATGTACTCTTAGACAGTGAAAACTTGGAATTGGTGGACTCCACAGTTTTCCTAGGAATAACTCTAGATCTTAAGCTGCAGTGGGGTCCCCACATAGCTAAATTGGCGAATAGACTCAGTTCAGCAGCATATGCAGTGAGAAAAATAAGACAGTTTACTGATGTAGATACAGCGCGAATAGTATATTTTAGCCACTTTCATAGCATTATGTCTTATGGCATACTTTTATGGGGAAATGCAGCCGACATAAACAACATTTTTGTGCTGCAGAAGCGGGCTATTCGTGCAATTTACAAGTTGCCTCCCTATTCATCTTTGAGAGAAAAATTTAAAGAAATAGGAATTCTGACTGTCACCTCTCAATACATCTTAGAAAATTTACTGTATGTCCGTAAAAACATAAATGAATTTTGTAAGAAAAGTGATATTCATAGTAGGAATACACGTAATAGACACAGGTTACATGCACCAATGATTAGACTTTCGAAAGTAAGCAATTCTTTTAAAGGCAACTGTATACGCTTTTACAATAGGATCCCAGAAAACGTTCAAAAGCTCTCCATAAAAAAATTCAAAAAAGTTGTTAAAGAACGTTTGTGTGGTAAAGCATATTATAAAGTAAAAGATTTCATGGAAGATACCACACCCTGGGAATAAGGCGTTCCTCCCGGGCATTTCAAGATAAGATGTTAAAATTGTTATTAATATATATTATTTGAAAAGATTAGTTCCACTGAGTTTGTTTCGCCGGTTCTTCTCAGTGGGCTTACCTTGGAACCGGTGGTAGATTCAATAGACGTTCAAAAAGATACTGTATTAGTACTATTTTGAATAAAAAAAATTTGATTTTGATTTTGATTTTGAAATTAAATATACAAAACATAAAAATTTGTTAGGATGGATGTAGGTATAGATAAATATTTTAATAAGGGATCATAAATCTTAGTGTAAAAATTAGGCAATGAATGTTAATGATTAGTATATAACCAGAATTTAACGGTAATGTTATGTTTTGTATAATAACAAATTCCGCCAAATTTGTGTAGTGACGCTGCGCCGGTTCTGTGCTCTGATTGGCGACGGATAGCCATTGATGGATGATTGGCCGATGGGACGTACATAAAGATCACTGGTTGGTTGAATTGCTATTACGTCAGTGACAAATCACTAACCAGTTTCGGAATTTTATGGCTTACATTACTACTCTATTCGGTTATATGCTCGATGTTGTTAATTAACAAGGCTTCGTTATCAGCTGGTAATCATCTGCGAGTGCAAGCTTCTTTCTCTTGTTTCACATCGCCGTCAGGCAACTGACCAACGTGATTTAAGTGAAAATCGGGGTACTTAAAGAAAGAAACTTTGGTTACTTTAAATTCCTTTTAGTCCCATGTTTATCTGCACATGTGCGGCGTCACTCGTTCTCATATATCACATAATATGCTACGGTGAGGTCCTACTGATATTATTAAGGCGAAAGTTTGTATGTAATATGTATGGATGTTTGTTACTCTTTCACACAAAAACTACAGAATCGATTTTAATGAAACTTTACAATAATATAGCTTATACATCAGAATAACATAGGCTATAATTTATTAAGATGTGTGAATTGTCCGAAATCCAATCCTGCGCAGACGAAGTTGCGGGCACCAGCTAGTAGATAGTAATGTCTTGTTTTAACGTCATTAATGTTGTGTGACCTACAATATAAACTAAACAAAGTTCCGACGGGTATTTGGCAAGCCCAGAAGACTGAGTGGAGACTTTAGGTCATCGTAACTTGTAAATGAGTCGCAATCAGAATTGTTGTTACGCCTTAATTCCAAAACTCGTACTTTTAATTGGACTTCTCACTTGTAAGTTTAAACTTATAGTGACATATACTCGTATATCAACTTTGAATTGTTTATTTAACTAAGATATTTTAAAGGTACTTTTTATGTTAGGGACTGTTTCTTTTTTTGGAAGGACTCAAAGTTGTAAGTCCGTAAGGGACTCAACAACTACATGGCATGATGTGGGCGATGCTAATGCGTTTTCAGACCCGTTCTAAATGTCGAATGGGGCAGTGTCGCTTATAGTATAGTATAATAAAACGAAAAAAGAAACCGGCCAATTACGAGTCGGACCCCCGTACGAAGGGTTCCATACCATTATATGTATAGGTACTACCTTAGACACCAATAAAAAATATTTTCTTTCATACTATAGCACAATTTTATTTATTTACCTTATTTGAGGTTAGTTCCATGAGTACCTTATTTATGCTTAATATTATGAACGGGAAGTGCCACATCATAGGTTTTAGAATTATCAATTTTGGTTAAAAGCAAGGTAAGTAAACGAATATTCCGAAAAGAATGAAATATAACGTAAATTTTGATACTTATTACTTAAGTTTTCACGAAAATCTAAAATTGCCCATATCTTTTTATCGTATTCAGGATTTTTATGCACATAAAAACGATACGTCTGGTATAAATTTCAACTTACTAAAAAAATGGAAGTTTAAATTTATTTCTCAAGAGAAAATCGGTGGTGACTCACGGACAGACAATCTTAGAAGGGTTCCTTTTTTACCTTTTAAAGTACGGAACCCTAAAACAAAATTTCTCACAGGGAGAGGATTCAAATTTATGGCGTATCAAAAATGTGCGTAAAAGACCAATTCATTCATTAAGTTATGTTTTAAAAATAAATTAAATTGGAATCAAGAATGAGGCTAGGCAATTCGCATTTAATTTTTACGTTATTCATATTACATCATAATTTTATTCATTTAATTTTAATGGTTATTTTTTATTTTATTATTTATTTATTTTTACTTGATTTAAAAAGATGTGTTATTGTTACTAACAATTAACAAAGTTCTGGCTAAGTGGCCTGAAATAAAAATATTGTTATTATTATTATATTTGTGTGAAAGAATAATGCAGATTAAATTGAAAGCGTATTTGAACTTCAAACTAGATTAAAATAAGGTGTATACATGCAAGTTTTACACAGGAAATCGTAAACGGTACAATTTCACGGACGGGTGGGGCTGTAGGTAGGAGCCTATGGTTTTTAATTTACCGATTGGAGCCATTACAGACTTTATCGTATCCGTCGTCCCACAAAATAGCCGACCTCGCTATCAAATTATTTGTTTTATAAAAACTCGACTCTCCCAATTATAAACTCTAATGGCATTGGATTATTGGACTATCGAAAGATTTCTTATCTCTGTCGCTTGTTAAAAACAAAGGAGTCTGGGTGGGTCGGGCCAGATTTATGACGGTCCATATCTTTATTGTTAATTATGTATAAATTATTTTGGGACCTGGTGTTGATGAGTTTATTAATATAACAACACTTCACAATTATGTGCGAGATAAGAATTCATTAAAGGTAGGTTTTAGTTGATAAAAATGTTCGCTGTATTACTTTCATAATCTTGGATTCATCATCATCATCATCAGACCCTATCCTTCCACAGCTGAACATAGGCCTCCATTCGTGTTGCGAGTGGTGAGGGATCGGTCGTCTTGGCGTTCTTTGAGGGAGGCTCAGCAATCTTAGATTATCACGTTTAAAATCATACGTGTTTAAATTATAATACAATTAATGAAATGATAAAATATGATAATTTATTTAATGGCACAAGCTGTCATTTTTTGATAATTTAGTAGATCCTCTTGAGGCTTTCAAATGATAGTGTGTGTTAGACAGACTTACTATATATATCATTGACGATGATTGTGAATGATTACGATATTTTCTTAAGAATTCAGGTTCAGGTAAACGTTATTTTTCCATATCTAGGCTGAGATCCTCATCTCAGCCTAGATATGGAAAAATAACGTGTTTAACTAAAAAATAAAATAAAATAGAAATAACGCATGTTTTTTTTCCTTTATTTATGGGTTTTATCGCAAGGCGATTATGACACCCGAGTTCATAAACATACAAAATTTACACCATATGAAAAAACAATTAACCAAAACCATAATCAAATTTACCAAGGCTTGATTGACAAAAGTATGTACGAGGATCTGTCAGAGCACAGTTACAGACTCCCACGTTCATCACCCTACGAGGTCTTAAGGCCTCGCTGCAGATATATTCCATCAAAACATGATATACGTCATCAATCACGTGGGATGCTTGCATAAGAAAAGCTTAGATGCATGAAATTACATAAGAATTATAATATATATTGAGAAACTGAGCGTCGATGACTTAGTGGGTGGGCTCGGCCTCTGGCGTGAGAGCCGAGAGGTCCGGGTTCGATCCCCCCCCTGTGATGACTAGAAATTAGTTTTTCTAATCATCACAGGGTATATTTCACACCGAAATATTTCACAAGACTACAATGAATTAAAAGAAAACAAAACCACCTAACACAACACAACATTATTTGTTGTGTTTAAAAGTCTGTTGTAATAATTTTTCATAAGACAAACTGAAAAAGCGATTGGCGCCGATCCAATAAGCGAGATGTTGTAAAAACAAACTCAAAATTGTTTTGAGATTATTCAACTGTTCAATCTGTTTATGATAAAGCATTGTTTGAACTGCCGGAGGTGTTTACATACTTATTTGGATCTCCATTTCGAAAACAAAGTACATTCAAATGTAAATATTAATGATACAAATGCTGCTAGATAATCGATGAAAAGGAAACGATGCTATTGTACTGATGCCTCAAGACAGTCATAAAAGGTATCTCTTGCAAGACACGATCCACACATACCTATAGGTAGGAAATCCCTTAGTACCGATGCGCTGACTTAAAATGAGATGGAAAAGAAAAATATAAGACAAGGATATTTTATCTCATTTATTCTAGA
Source organism: Helleia helle (assembly GCA_963853865.1). Lineage (NCBI taxonomy): Eukaryota > Metazoa > Arthropoda > Insecta > Lepidoptera > Lycaenidae > Helleia > Helleia helle. The sequence continues at coordinate 8,936,088 of OY971418.1, read as the reverse complement.
AGAATCACGAATAGCTAATAACTGGCCTGTTGGTCTAGTGGTTAGTGACCCAGACTCCTAAACCAGAAGGTAGTGGGTTTGATCCCCACCCAGGATTTTTTTTGATGAAAATGAACATGATCACCGGTGGGAGGGAAGCGCTGTGCCGCGCTCCCGACTACATGGATACCACCATCTTGCTTGTTTCTACCGTGAAACAGCTTTGCTGTGTTTCGGAGAGAAGGGCAAGACAGGCAGTGTAATTACTGGCACCGAGACTTAACATCTTATGTCTCAGGATAGGCAACACATAAATGAGTTGCCTGGGCTCGTTCCAGGTATATATTATATACCTCTCGCTTACATAACACCGGCGTGCTATGCTATAAGCTATGCTGTCGCGTATCGTGCGGTTTGTGAGTTTCCGGTGGCCCATTGGGGGGATAGGGACAAGGACGCGTCTGCATAGCTTTTGGTTGTGTGGATGTCTACGGACGTCGGTAGTCACCATAAGGCTCCTACTGCCCAGATGCCTATGATATAAAAAATACAATAATGGACTGTATTCTTGAACTTAGCTAAAGCCTATTGCTGCCTGATTGGATGCGGGTGGCGGCAGATAGCACAGTTTGGCGTTCATTGAAGGAGGCCTATGTTCAGCAGTGGATGGATAGAGGCTGATGATAATGATACGTGTCACATGAATTCCTCTCCAGCATACGAGATTAGGTATATATGATCTTACATCCAAAACTAAATATTGTAGATCTGTATATTATGTTTATTGACTACCTATTTAGTCTAAACATACTAACAAAATAAAGAACAGAAATCAGTAGCAATTATGTATAATATTATATCACAACATTATAATAAGGGAAATATTTGTCTTTTCCTATTACTTTCTGTCAGCAAACAGGTGTCCTGTGTTAGTCAGATCCGGGGCACTCCCCTTTATGCAGCTGAAGGCAACTCGCAATAATTTTAGTGCGGTATACCGGCACCGGGGGTGGTCTACTACACTACTACACTAGGTAGTAGAAAGGGGGAGGGGCACCGAGAGTCTCAAAAAAAGGCAAACAGGCTAACACGCTAAACAAAAACACACGGTTTTAGTGTCAGTAATTACACTGCTTGTTTACATTTTTACGGAACGCACAAATCTGCGTCGTGGAGTAAAAAGCAGGATTTTAATAGATTAACTACATCTTGACATAATTAAGCGAAATAAACACAACAATACGCTAAGAAAATATGCTATCGCTGATTTCGTACTTATATTTACATAATATGTAATGTATAGTATGTTATGTAAGTAAGTCATAAAACAAGCATAAATTTGAAAAAACCTTAGAGACTACTTCCAGCTATTCCTCCGTACCGGGACGAGCTTGTACAAAGCTATCTAGTAAAGTAACCATTAAATAAGAATGCATATCTGTCTTTTTATTATAATAGTAAAGTATATTACAGTACGTTCTCAATTGCCTGTCTTGACGTTCATGAAAAGAGTTCTATATCCAGTAGTAGAGGTCTATACAAAATTAAAATAGTTCTGTGAATATAAGAGGGAAAAGAATGAAAAAGGTATTTATTTGATGCCTACATTTTATAATGGACGGGGACGAGTTGATGATAATTAGCTGGATATTGGCCTTTCTAGATATTCCCATCTTGGCGTTTATTAAAATAAAAATGTGTCACTGCCATATAAAAAAAAACGTGACAAATAACAATCTACAGCATACGGTTATGTAACGAAATTTGAGCTTTTAATCGTTAACATCAATATATTAATTATAACTTGACACCTTTATTAGGTATATTATAATAAATTCCACCATCATTGTGACCCTATCTCGCTTCTGCTGGATATAAGCTTCTTTTTTGGCCCTAAGATTAGTCTCCTCTTGTATCTAACTTAGACCGGACTTGCACAGAGATAGACCTCATCAAGTGACTCTTACCTTGTCCCGAAAGCACTTGCACTCCTCAGCAGTAAGATTCACCCTCATAATCGGCACTGATTGTGCAGATGTGTATGGGCGTCGATAGTCGCCAAAAGGCTTCGACTGCTCGTTTGCTCTCCTATACTATAAAAAAAGGTTATTTAGAAGTCAATCAGCTAATCAGTATAATATTTTCAATAAAAGAGTCACTACTTCTAACCTACTGAACCTATTTTAATAAAATGCACATTGTGTGCAATTTGGTTAAACTTGACAGACAGTTTTAGACGATATATACTATGGTGGTGTTTTAGGCAGGGTGTTATATGTAACGTCTGCCTATAAGATAAATGTTAATGTACCTTTTTTTTTTTTTTTTTTTTTTTTTTTTTCTTTTACGCCGGGAAATGCTCTGAGGCATCCCGCCTGGGGAGTGGGTCTCCCCAGGTGGGTATGTGGGACTCGCTGCGCCCGAAAGATGGTAAATGGACGCAGCTCTACCCACTAAAACCCGGCGAGTGCCACCAATGCCGCCTTGGTGAGGTGCCCCGGATCTTTTAAGCTAACAGGGCACAAGTGTTTTAATGTACCTACCTCAAGTAAGTGCAACTATTAAACGGCTCATACTTGCTCATACATAACGGCTCATACTTAATGTCATTACCCAAGAACGCGGATAAGAAGCCGTATTACCGCGACATACGCCAATAGCCAGTAGCCAGGTGTGGGACAGCTGCGGAGTGATGCCACATGGCGGAGCGTGCCAGCCGCGTGCCACTACCATATGCCACTTTTTATACTGGAAGATGTGGCATATGTCAATGGAATACAAAAACATCACTAATCTATCTATAATTATGAACGAGACAAGGTTAACAAGGTGTGGATATAAATAAATATTTGTTTATTATTATGACGAGCTGAATTAATAATTGCACATGACGCAGATTAATGCTTTCGCATGATCCAGGTTTACCTTGGGTAAGGCTCCTGGACCTATGTGGGGACTCGCACTCGGGAATGCACTACCCCACTAAACCACCTGCAAGCGCTTTCAGCCGCTTTTTGAGGGTCCCGGAAGGGAGCACTTCCCGGCCGCCACTAAGCAGCTCCTGCGACGTCTTGCCATAATAGCCAGGTTTCCAACCTGAACCCGACACAAGCACAGGGGCGTTACAGGAGGCACATTAAGTAGCGCCTCCTACGCACCACCGTTCGTAGTCCGCGGGGGGAGGCGTCGTCGGTGGCCTCCTGTTGCGCCTGCTGATCCAAGACCCTTAAAAAGCGGCTAAAGGCGCTCGCCCAGTTTTAGTTAGGGTGGGCTCTCCCAGGTGCGAGTCCCACATTGGTTCAGGATCTACCCGAAGATCCTGGCTGCAATAAGGATTATATCAAAAAATATCACGCGATATCAAAAAAAGAAAAAAAAAGGTAGAGAGAACAGAATTATACGTGATTAGCTGTTGCCTGGAACTTCAGCTGCATAAATTTGGATTTGCAGCCTTATATGATCTGACTATATCATCATAATATTTTAACCGGTGGGAGGGAAGCGCTGTGGCGCGCTCCCAGCTGCATGGGTACCACCAACTTTCGGAGAGAAGGGCAAGACAGGCAGTGTAATTACTGGCACCGAGTAAAAATCGCAAAAAAAACCCCTTGTTGTGACCTTTAACTCCGAGTATTTTTTTTCCAGGTATCGGATCAATGAGGACTATTTACATTTTATTTATAATGGTGTTTTAAACAATCCTACCAATTTTCAGTTTGGTGCAAATTATTGTAACTTCACTCCTTTTTTTGTTTTCTTATTTGACCGGACTACGTGGTCTATATAAATGTAGTATTATGGCGTTGAAAATAAATTGAGGAAGGTTTAGTGTTATGGGCGATAATATTGCTATGTTCAAATAATTCCAAATCTGACCCATAAAAGTTATATTACCTAAAACCATAACATTGCCAAGTTTATTTCGATAACGAGGAGCGTATAGCCGGGATGTGTGATAAAATTTAGTTATTTAACGGGTAGAGGCATTATACCTTAAGTAGGTTGGTAAATTAGTACACTTAACACTTTTGAATGGCCACTCAGTATGACAAGAATTTTTACACCAGTGGGAGAGATGCGATTGTACTCTCGTCTGCTTGGGTTCCACCATACTGCTCATTTCTGCCTTGAAAAAGCTTTGCTGTATTTCGGAGAGAAGGGCAGGACAGGCTGTGTAATTACTGGCACCGAGACTTTAACATCTTATGGCTCAGGATAGGCAACACATTAGTTGCCTGGGCTAGTCTCAGATTAACTAGTTAATGTTCATGGGCGACGCTGGTCATTTACCATCATGTGGCGCGTCTCTCCTTGTGCCTGTCCAACTGATATAAAAATAAGGAAAAAATACTTTGGGTTAGTCGGCCCTTGTGTCAACTCCTGGGGTCGTTATGACAAGAATTTCTTATTTAACTTGTTACTACTACTACCGTTTTCGGGATTCACGCCTGCTTCGACGCCAGTTTCATTTATACTTGTGCGTTTTTTCAATTTAATAATGTCAATAAAAACAATCGATAATAATTAAGTAACAATACACCGCCAAAATTATTCTGAAAAAGAATTCTAGTAAATGGAGATAGACGGCTATCATAATCATTTTTTTCAACATAAAATTTATTTTAAAATTAAAATATGTAATTGCATGTACTTTTTCTCTTTTTACCCGACGGAAAAGCAAAACGGAGGGTTATAATTTATGTTCATCGTTACACTCATAACGTCTAAACTACTTATCAGCATTTGACAATAATTGAGGTATTGTTGGGTAACGTTACATTTTGTTTTAGAGATTAGCACTAAAGATTGTATGTATCGTTTTTTTAGGGTAAGTAGCATACTCCACCATGGTTCAGGCCTAGTCGTGGCCGTGGGGCTCAGTAGCCTAGGACCTGTGGTGCGGGACAACCCCTCTGTGGAGGTGGCGTCGGTCCCCTGAGGGACTGACTAACCGTCGAGGTGCCCTGTTTGCTCATTAGAGTCGGGGGGTTTTAGAGGGTAGAGCTGCGTCCACTTACCAGCTTTCGGGCGCAACGAGTCCCACACACCCACCTGGGGAGAGAAAAAAGGGTAAATGCCATACCTTTTTTTTAACTTTCAAAACACCTAAATTTCGTCATGCGGAAACCTTTTAATAAGAGGTTGCAAAAATAACAATTTCATCCCTAAATTTGCCGCCAATAAAAATCTGCCACCCCTAGGATCCCAGCTAGCTTGCTGGTAAATCCACCACTGAATATAACTAAAATAAGTTAAAAATTAATGGTGTTGTAAAATCGATGCTCTATATTCGTCATCGATCGTGTTATCCTTCTGTTAGGCTTCCCTACTTTAATTCGGTGTGCCCTAGTTCATATGTATTTACTGTTCCCCACCGTTTCACCCACCCCACAATAATAAACAAATCTGCAAAATAAAAGGCTATTATATAATATATTCCTCGGGGATGGCGCTGTAAAATGCAATCATATTATCCCTGATCAGACCAGCATTTCTGGAGAAATTTAAAATATATATATAATAATAATAATATCAACCTCTGATACTATATAGGTAGGTATGTCCCACTACCGTGGACGGTTCTCCTCCTTGAAATCAGGCAAGGAGGGTGTTGGGGTATTCACCAATGCACTGGCCCAATGCGGGTTAGCGAACTTCATACACCTTCAAAGACTTTAAGCCTCACTAGGCATGCAGGTTTCCTCACCATGTGTCCTTCATCGGCAAGCAAGTAATGGGTTCATGTTCAAGTGCACGCAGAAGTTTAAAAAATATTAGTAATTAGTAAATATTAGTATTTCTAGGCATCACAGGGCCGAACCCCATCCCTCACTCAAGAAGACGAGATGGTCTAGTGGGTACACCGGTCCACCCACTAGAGTCTAGACCATCGTCACTCAAAATCAGGCTTAAAACAATTTATTTTGAACTTTATGTTAATAAAGACATTAATTATTTAACTTAACATTTATTATTTAACTTTTAATAGATATGCTGGCTGGGTAGTTAAGTCTATGGATTTTCATCCTCATATTTTTTTTAGAAAATTTCAAATGTAAAAAAACTTTAAAAAACCTTACTAAAAAAACTTTTAGCTTGGTTGGCACCGACTTCAAATAGATACCGGTGGGAGGGAAGCGCTGTGCCGCGCTCCCGGCTGCATGGGTACCACCATCTTGCTTATTTCTCCCGTGAAACAGCTTTGCTGTGTTTCGGAGAGAAGGGCAAGACAGGCAGTGTAATTACTGTCACCGAGACTTAACATCTTATGTCTCAGGATAGGCAACACGTAAATAAGTTGCCTGGGCTCGTTCCAGGTATACTAGTTTATGTTCATAGGCGACGTCGACCACTTACCATCAGGTGGGTGGTGTACGTTTGCCAGTTTGCCTATCCAACTAACATAAAAAAAAAGATGAGTGGGTAGCGCTTATAATAATATTATTATACCTAGGTATTAATTTATTTTACCCTTTTAAGTGCAAAAAAAGTTTTAATTTAAAAAAAGTTTTTGTAAAAAAATAATATTTCTCAATTTTTTGAAAACTAAATATTATGGCATACTGAAACGTATGAAGTAAGCCCAACAATAGGTAATCGTTGAAGAATTCTCTCGCCTGTCTATGGTCTCCATGATAATGGGACTTGTATGTATGGGTGCAAAGTTCTCATCAATATAAATGAATCAAGCCCAAACACAAGGTCACTGCTGTAAATCGTTGAGGAGTCTTCAGATGGATTCCGACTTTCATTAAATTATAGTGCTTTAAAATACTTAATGGAAAAATTAACTAACGCAATAGTCGCCCCTACGATTTTTGAAAGTTCTCGATTTCTCTGGGATTCCATTCGGATCAAATCTTGATTTCCTTATCATAGGACCACCCTTGGAATATCTCCATTCCAACAATAAAATAATCATCAAAATCTGTTCACAATTGGCGATAAATAACGATGAACCTACACAAAAAAAAAAATACAAACGACAATATATCATATAATCCTCCTTTTTGGAAGTCGGTTAAATATTAGACAGTAAAATGGCTGCTCAATGAAATAAACTTCAAAGAAACATTTACTTAAAAATTGTCATGAGTTGAGCGCTTGGCGATGTTTTAATTTAAGCTTCGATTTAGCTTGCTTTGTGCAAGGTGTCGTACCGCCCTTCCCCACCATGGTTCAGGCCTTGTCGTGGCGGTGGGGCTCAGTAACCTAGGGTGAGCGGTGCACCTTAGGCGAAGCTAATTGGGCCGAGGGGGCTCTTTGTACCCCTCTTATAAGAAGAGGGGACAGAAGAGCAGGGGACAAGGGGTGAGGATGGGAACCTCACCCCATTGTACTGTCCCGACGTTGGGAGGGGTTGTTCTGTGGTGCGGGACAACCCCTCTGTGGAGGTGGCGTCGATCCCTTGCGGGACTGACTAGCCGTCGAGGTGCCCTTTTTGTTTTCTAGATCCGGGGCACCTCACCAAAGGCGGCATTGGTGGCACTCGCCGGGTTTTAGTGGGTAGAGCTGCGTCCATTTACCAGCTGTCGGGCGCAGCGAGACCCACATACCCGCGTGGGGAGACCCACTCCCCCGCGGGATGCCTTAGAGTATTTCCCGGCGTAAAAGAAAAAAGAAAAAAAAAAAAAAGGTGTTGTACCGCCCAATGCACGTCATTTTTTTATGTCCTGTTATCGGATCACACCCGATGAGGTAGCTAAAATGGTGTAAAATGGAAATCTTTTTTGTATTCTTAAACGTTACTTGTCATCGTCATCATAATGTATATTTAGATTTTTATAATTGCCAAGATACATCGATTATGATTTTATGGAGGTTCTTTGGAAAATATTTTCCTTTATAATTCAATACACAGTTTTAACCAACTCTATCAGAGTAGAGAATCATTATTATACGGAGAAATAAAGACCATACATACATTCCTCAGAATATAATTACAAAATATTATAGTCAAATTTTATAGAAATCTGAACACTTTAGCGGGAAAAAGAAACTGTCAGAGTAGCTTCCGCATATAGTATGAATTAATGAACATTTATTTGACAAAGATCACTTTCTCTTTGTGAGCCCGTGAGTCGACCAAACACTTGCATACTTATACAAAATTAAAAGTATATTGTAATAAGTATTCTTATTTCGAAAAGAAAGCTTTAAATGGGATTACGCGCCAGACAGCCACGGATAACAAGGAAAGACAATTAGAAACAAAACACGAATAATAATCGTGTTTTCTTTCTCTTTTTATAAAGGTTGCTTGATTATGGATTCGTGTGCAATGACTATTGGCGTTGGTTAATTTACATGATAAAATAAAATATTTTAATTAAAGGAGAATCCAATAGTAAAATGATATCCAATATATTAAATAAATTATATTTGATCGTCAGTTTTTTATATTTTCACGCATAAACTGATGAGATTTCGATTATATTTTGCTATCTGATAAAGTTTTACTTCGAACGTCAAAGTACTGCAATGAGCAAACCGAAAAGAGAGCCGATGTCGACCATTGTCTAAAGAAAAGTGGCTTTCTTTGGACACCTGCAAAGAGGGTCTTCGAATCTCTACGGACAACTCTCGAGGGCAAGATACCGGGTAGAAAGCCACCAGGAAGATACCTAACCACTAGACTAAGATGAATGATGATGATGAAGAGAATATTCCGTGATCGGACGAATTATCGAAAGCTGACCTCCAAACTTCAATATGGAGATGGCAGCCCATAACGATGATATCTGATAGGATAATATGTACCTATGTGTAAATATATGTACTTTTATGTATAGTTTAATGTGTTTAGTGACAACATACTTATTTGTGGTCACCACTTACTTTGGCCCTAAAGTATGTGTGTGCTTACCAATTGTTTTGATTAAAGATTACATCAAAATACGATGACAGATCGGTCTACTTGGCTAAAAATGGAACGTTATATTATATGTATCAAACGTTACCGTATGTTTGACATTCTTTACTTCTCATTACGGTAACTTCCTTCTATGTTACGTAGGTTTACGCGTGTATGATTCATAATGATTCTTAAGACTTGAATGAACGTGAACATTCAATATTCCAAGTAAATGTTTCAAACAATGAGTTTGTACATGTATCCAAAATAGCAATTACTCCGAAAAGAGCCCAGAAAAAATGAATGAATTCGAATTCTACAGTAATCTTTGTGTCACATCCTGTGTCCCTCTACCTGCGTCTTTTATAATCGATATTTTACTACTACCTGAGGGCCGGGGCTTCGACCCAACGTGACATTCGAAATAAAAATATGTATGGAACAACAATCGAAACAGTGTGCTCGAATGAATCAAGCGATCGTGGCATTGTTACATTCTCGGTCCGTATTGAAAGCGACGCTCCCACTGCCGCTCGGCTCAGGTATTTATGAATGAACGTGACGGGCTGGCGTGTAGGATCGTCGGCTGCGGTCACAGCCAGCCGCCAGGTAGAAAATGACACTTTAGGAATTCTTTCAACAGTCGAGAGGGGCTACTCGACTTGGTGGTCGAGGATAAGCCGCAGAGCGGGGCGCGGGGCGGCGCCGAGGCGCATGCGTACAGATCTTTTCACTCGCACGATTCCTCCCTCTCAGTTGACTTAAAGCCGTCGCGAGTGCGCAACGTGTCGACATGTGCCGCTCACCAACTTTCTCGAGTAGTGATGTGATTCGGTATACAATTATGAGAAATATTTTGTAGTTGTGACACTGAGTTTTGTGAGGGGAATTTTTAAAAGCGAAATGTTATAGTGAATTTTATTGACTCGGTTTATAGTAAAAAGTACAATATGAAGTGGCTAATTGTGGCAGTGACTGTGATAGTATCGAAAACAATTTTGGCTGGGGTTGCTCCCCCTGGATCTTGTCCTGCAGTGTGCGTGTGCAAATGGAAAGGCGGTAAACAGACTGTGGAGTGCGTGGATCGTGCTCTCATCACCGTGCCGGAGCCGGTGGATCCGGCCACACAAGTGCTGGACCTCTCGGGAAACAACTTGCAAATTCTTCCTCAAGAGGCTTTTGCAAGAACTGGCCTCGTTAATCTTCAGCGCGTATACCTTCGAAACTGTAATATAGGCCAAATAAATGATCGCGCATTCAAGGGTCTAACTAACTTAGTCGAATTAGACCTGTCCCATAATTTACTCACTCAAATACCTTCCAATAGTTTTAAAGATGCTCCCTTTCTTAGAGATCTAACATTGGCTCACAACCCCATCTTAAAGATACACACCGACTCTCTAAATAATCTTGGAAGCGTCGTGAAATTAGATTTATCAAAATGCGAAATTAGAGATATATCTTCGGATGTATTTAAAAGATTGCAGTCGTTAGAATCAATAAAATTGAACGGGAATAATCTGCGTGACTTACCCTTAAGCTCTCTTGAAAAGTTGGAAAAACTGAGAGTTATTGATTTATCCGATAATCCTTGGATTTGCGACTGTCGTCTGCGCGATCTCAAGATGTGGCTCTCCAAAAATAAATTATTTTCCACGCCGAGCTGTGCTCTGCCCGCCCGCTTGGCGAATAAATCTTTTTCGGAGCTGTCATTAGACGAGTTCGCATGTAAGCCAGAAATATTACCTGTAAGCAGGCACGTAGAGGCGATACTCGGCGAGAACGCTACGATTATTTGCAGAACCGAAGCAATGCCGAGTGCAAATATCAATTGGTATTGGAACGGTAGACTATTGACAAATGGAAGTATTTTCAATTCTCACCAAAGAATACATATATTTGAGGCGGGCGATGTGAAAAAGCGTTCTTCTCTCATAATTACTAATACTCAAGAATCCGATTCAACTGAGTTTTATTGTGTCGCTGAAAACAAAGGAGGCAACGCGGAAGCTAACTTTACGGTTCATATCACACAAATTGCTGCAGGAATGGCATCTTTGGGAAGTGCTCAGATTGCCAGTTTAGGAGCAGCATTGTTCTTAGTCATCATTGTTATATTGCTAGGCCTTCTTATCACATTCGTACGCTTCCGTCCCGTCCCGGCCTGTGAGAGCAAGACGCCTAACACGTTAGACAGAGTCGTGTCTGGGAACGAAGTTCACCCGACCGTGACCGATAGGCCTCACGTAGCCGTTTTGGCTAATAGACAAGAATCTCCTAATTACGATGACAATAAATGTAATCCTGTAATGAAACCACCAAGGACGAACGACATTCCATACACCACAAACCATTACGAAGGCCGAGGTAGTGTGGTAACGACCGGGGGACAAGTGGCCGTGTCCCCAACTGTATCGGCTGGTATCGATCCTGATCTCATAAACGATACCAGGCCGGAGAGCGTCAACCGCCCAGGAAGCGGTGACTATGCCCGAGAAACCTCAGACTCGTTATATCCATCCGGCCTATGGGATCAAATCAAAATGAATCAAGCCAACAATTTGGCTCGAGCTATTAGCTCAGCGATCCCGACGTATTATAACGACCGTACGCCTATTATAGAGAATAGCAGCGTTAATGGCTCTCAAGAGGAATTAGGGTATGCGAGTCGTACGTTCCCGAGGTCGCATGTTATGTCTGCGGCAGTTCCAGGGCCAGGAGACGCCCCCTACCCGGCTGATTATGGATTGCCAGTAGGGGGCGCGCGTACTTTGCGTGTCTGGCAGCGCGCCCCACCAGTACTTCCCCCTGTTTCCACTCTCAAACGCGTTCTGACTATTACTAGACCCTCTGAAAATAGTTTTCAAGATGGCTGTGCTACCGATGTATAGATTATCAAATAAAAGCACTGTTACGGGTCTCAAATATTTATTACTGTAAATATGTATACTGATAGTTGTAAGAGAATGTTCGTGTAATAGATTTTGTATTATATAATTTATTTAGATAGTATTAGCGGAAAGCTAAACGGGATCCTGAATTGTGGGTCTAAGACTGATTAGAGATGAAGGAAGTAAGTGTATATTATATAACAAATATGAGCGGTAGATGTTAAGGTCGCCAAATAATTATAATTACTGATATCATATATCCTGAATGTTAACTCTGAATAGATGTTGCATATTTAAACAAAAACGCAAAATATCCAAAGAACCCTTGAAATACAGTAATAGTATTGTGTAATGCACAGTGAATGTTATTTGATGTAAGATAATGTATGTGAATATTTTATGTTGATAAAAAAGAGTTTTAGACGTAAATGGAAAAATAAATACGGCGATTACAAAACGTACTTATTGTTTCTTCTTTACCTCCCCATTATATTTACATACAATACGAAACTTCTACATATAAAATATTTATATAACACTTGTTCGTTTGAATTAAGTCGCCATTGAGTGTTATAAACGAGATTTGAGCTTTCTTTTACACTACATCGTTCCGTTATCGATCTTTGATGGAGTAGCGACCAAAGGCGAGAATGATATATCGGAATAATTTTCAAGTAATCTTTATATTGACACAACTATTTATAAATACTATTTCATTTACTATTACTACAGTGGGTATTTATTGTAATAATAGAATCCTAGAACTATTACATTTGACATTTAATAAAAAACCACCTTGATTGCCATCAAAGACTTAGGTATTATTTTATGAATATTTATATGTATTTCATTGATAATGTTTAAGAAATTTAGGAATACATACGTATTTGTATGTTTATTATATATTTGGTATGTAACTTTCATTCGTATATAATATGTAGAGACTATAAAACTAATACAAGACATTTACAAATTACAATATAAAATAATGATTCTCATATATTTATTGATATTGGAAACATTTATTATAATTACAAGACAACGGTTTTCAGGTTCAATGAATGTTTAAATGCAGGAAATGAGAATACAAGCCTTTCCTATGGCTATCACACTGAGACGTTGACACCGGAAGTTGCAGATAAGCGTTCCCGGTCTCACGTAGTGACATAAAATATCTAACATATTAGGTTTCCTGTTTTAAAACGCTAATTGATACAAACCATCGTTATGCTAATTTCGATATTATTTGTGGGTGCAATTATAACTAATTTAATGCGATGATGAAATTAAATACTTTTTTAGGAAAATAAAATGCTATTTGAAATTTAATGTGGTGATTTTTTTGCGAAATAAAACTAATTTAATGTGTTCTAAAGTTTAAATTAATTGTCCCAAGAGAACAAGCGTGTTATAGTTAGAATTAAATTTTAAGCTGTTAATTTTTAAACTAGTGATATTTTGAGCTATAGTATTTTTTTTTCAAAATTGATAAAAAAATCTTTTTCATAACGTTGATTTTTTTTGTAATGTTGCAACTTTTTTTAGAAAGTAACTGTTCGTCTGCCAAAAGGGTATGGCTTAGAGTCCAATGGTAAGTTCTTTAACCGTAACGATTAATTTATACCGTTATTTTTTTTGCTTATAAAGTTTGTATTGTTTTTTCGAAAAATAGTCTCTAATTCTCACGAGGCACAAAAAAATTGTGGACTGTCCACAAATATAATTAAACAAATATTTTTTTGTGAATGTAAATAACGTCTTGGCGTTCATTAAGAGAGCCCTACGTTCAGCAGTGGATCTTTAGAAACTAATAAAAATGAACATTAAACTTAATGATAATAATGTAATATACATATGTTTGTGGAACGTTTTAGCAATTAAATAAAAGGATAGAATTGAAATCCTTATTTGACAGGATACTATATTGACAGAGGCAGAGGCAGGAAGACTGCAGCCTCATTATATTCAACTTGATCATATAAATTATGTTTGTGGAATGCTTTATCAATTCAACAAAATGTATTTAAAGTCTTATAATATTGCTGACTAACATTGTTTCCATGTACACATGAATTTGGTTAATTAATAATTTATCTCGGTAGTAAACTAAACACAACTATTAGCGAAGTATTTAAATATTGAATACCAATGAGTATCCATTCTAAATACTTGACGGATTTAATGTTAAACAGCTATACAGACCACACAAGAGATGAGATATTCTTTATTACATAATTTTGAATAATTATAAAGATAATAATATATGTCTTATAAATTAAATTTATAAAAACACTATAATAATTAATCTCATTTTATCAAATCCTAAACCTTGGAACTAGTACTTCAAGGATTAGGAATGGAAAAAACTAACCTAAATAATTTGAATAGTATATTATGTAGCAAACTGTCCAATTTACAGCGAATGATACAGTAACTTGTCTAAGCTGGTTGTTATATACATTATATTATTACTACATGATCAACAGATTATATATTAGAGTTTAAAACTACATATAACTCAAAGCATAATACACACGTTAAGAAGGAACCTACCAATCAAACCAACTAGTCCAGATGGTTTCGTACGTTTCATTCATTCAGCCAAGACAAGTCCACTTCTACATAGTTTAGGAACAAGTAATGTTTTTCTATACATCTATACAGATAAAGAAAATTGGAGTCTCTGTTTGTAATATTAAAATAACAGCTTTTTATTAAATGCATACATAGTACAAATACCAAAATAGCATTTTTTACAATTTATGTCTTTCTGTCTGTTTGTTCTGGCTAATCTCTGAAACGGCTTTGCCGATTTTGATGGGACTTTCACTGGCAGAAAGCTGATGTCATAAGGAGTAACTTAAGTTATAAAAACAATCATCATCAATCCGAGTACAGCTGTAAATCTAAGTTAACGCGGGCGAAGCAAATAAAGTTTGGAAAATCCAAAAGTGTACGCCTCATAATCTCAACGAGCAACGAATAAGCAGTCTGGTATTTTTGTAAAATACACAGTCGTATATTAGTTTTTTTAAATAAATAATAATTAAACGACAGTGAACTGAACGCTTATATTAATTGAGAAACTCGTTGCATTGATACTTTAGATGATAAAAAAATATTCCGGTACGATAATTATTTTGATCAGTTTCCCTGATACATACAGACACAGAAAATACGGACGTCCATAAAAGATTATTTTTAACGTAATTATTTACTATGTTAAACAAAATAATTGTTATTGAAATATATTTTATGTGCCGGACAGATTATTTGAATTGTTATAAGTGAATCTGTAAGTGCGATATAAATAACCAAAAAATCAATTTCCGTTTCGAGAAAACTGCTTTTTTGACATGCGAGAGTAGAGCACTCTCAACGCTTCGCTTATGAGGCGTGCAAAATATGTGGTTTCTTATTTTAGTTACGAATATTTGTTTGTGACATTTTCTTGTAAAGAAAAATACCTTTGATTATTATCAAACCTTTTTGCCAGCGAACCGAAGTTTAGCTCTTATAATATATTATACTCTACATTAATACTTGTTATAATGTCGGATTTAATAGCGCGTGGTTGGAATATCTGTTAGTAACGAGCTTTAAGATGTTATCTTTCCGTCTTTTGTCCATTTTTTATAGCAGTAGTTTAATAATTCTAAATATACTAACTAAAAATATAGATGCTCTAGTCACTAGTAGGTCGGCCTCTTGAGTGCGAGTTGCAGGTTCAACCCTGTGATGCTTTGAAATGGGTTTTTCTAAATTTCTACGTGAACTGAATCCATCGCTTGCTCACCGGTGAGGAAACAAGATGTATGAAGTTCACCAGCCCGCATTGGATCAGTGCATCGGTGAACTATGGCCCAACACCTTCCTACCTTGATTTCTAGGAGGAGACTCGTAACCACCATTGGGGCATAAAAGGGTTGATATTATCATTATTATTAATACAACAGTCCTATCTATTATTAAATTATTTGGAGCGTTGTGTCAATCAAAACGCAGGCTTGAAGTGGTATCCTGATTTAAGTGTATTGAAATAGAGTAATTTAATACATTATACTTAGCAGCATTTTAGTAAAATAAATGTGCATCACCCGTCTAAACACGTTGTCTCGGTTCTACGGAAAGCTCATTATGTGAAAAGTCATAGATATAGGTTGAGATATAGATATAGGTTTCTATAATATGATATTCTCACTCCTTTTTATCAATTGTATATACATAACATAAAATAGTCAATAATATTGGCAAAGGGTTGAGATATATACACATCCCGACTAATATACTTGCTTCTATGTTTTCTAACGTTTACGCAAATTTTACTCCTTATAATTTCCAGTGTTATGGTTGCTGTAACGTATCCGGATCGTCGAGCATATAAAAATGTTAAAAAATCCTGACAAAATTCGTAAAAGTTGATTCATTTTAATACATAATTCTATAACCATCATACAAATGGTTCTGTGCCGTAAGCCATTTGGAACTGCTACCAGCCGGTCGTCAGATAAAATCTACCATTTTGTCTTTAGTAAAATCTACGTCCCTTGAACATTAAAACATCAAACATAACTATATAATTAGTAAAATTCACTCAAAATTCAGAAAGCCCTTCACTTTATATTCTCTTTGAATCTTAAGTTTGATTAAAAAACGAGACCGTTTTCCAATTATATATTCCTCAAGAAACCGAACGTAGATAAAGTCACTTAGATAGTATAATTATTATTTAAAGGCGAACATTAGTTTTCCATAAATTTCTGCGCGCGACTGCTTCTGAATATAAAAAGCTCGGCGCAAAATAGAAATAATTTTTTTTTTTTAAATTTAAATATAATATAGACATTACATTTTTTATTTAAATATAATACAGACTTTAAATATAGACATTCTGCATAGTTAATGTGTTTTATTTTATTGAATTGTTTAAAAATATTCAACAAATTATATACTTATGTACTACTATAATTTATTTTCTATCTTATCTTTCTATAGTATGCAAGCTTTTTTATAGCATAGGAGGGCAAACGAGTAGTCAAAGCCTTTTGGCGGATATCGACGTCCATACACATCCACACAACCAGAAATTATGCAGATGTGTTGCCCCCTCTTCCCTATCCTTCCCAACGGGCCACTGGAAACTCACAAACCGCACGAAACGCAACATCATAGCTGTCACTTGGCGCCGGTGTTATGTAAGCGAGAGGTACCATCCCGGTCGTGCCAGACCAATTTAGCTGCCAAGCAGCATGGCTATACCTTTTACTAGCTGTGTAATATGTTAGTAGAAACATTATTTGTTACATTATAAGTTTAAATGGGTTGCTTTTCATACACGGGTGGTATATACTGGTACATCTCGTAGGCTCCTGTAAAATAAGTAGGTATTTAAAATTAAGTAACTGTCTTAGTGTTAGTTTGGCATACTTCGAGACAAAGCCGAGCTCTTGGAAAACATACTAAAATATTCAGCTCACGATCTTAACAGGATTATAACATCATTTCCAAGCAATACCTTATATAGGGCCCGGGGCACTAGGATACTGGGCCCCCCATTACAAATTACCAATTACAAGCTATTCTGTTAGAAAGTCTAATATACGGAGCCTTACTGATCGCGGGCCCATCTAGGACGGTCAACTTCACAGAGTGCCCAGGGGACAATATGGGCCTGTTTTCAAGACATTTAGGCAAATAAATATCTTAATTTGGGACATTTAAACGAGATATTTTTTATGTATAAAAAGCATTATATAATAAGTAAATAAAAATATTAAATGGGAAGTTATAAGGATGTACTAATTAATATAAACTGTCAGCAATGATAATTAAATTTGGTAATTGCACACATTTCCTTATTTTAAATATCACTTGATGAAAAAACATGAAATACGGTACAGATTTTATTCCGATAACTAATTAAGTAAGAGGTAGTGCCATGCTACTTTGCAGCCGAATTTCGCCGGCACGACCGGGGTGGTACCTCTCGCTCATATGACGCCGGCGTCAAGTGACCGCTATGATGTCGCGTTTCGTGTGGTTTGTGAGTTTCTGGTGACCGATTAGGGGGATAGGGGAAAGGAGCGCAACATATCTGCATAATATTTGGTTGTGCGGATGTGTAGGTAGTGAAGGTTTCGACTGCTCGTTTGCCCTTCTATTCTATAAAAAATAAGTTTGTAAGAGGTAGTGCCATGCTGCTTTGCAGCCGAATTGGGCCCCCGGGATTCACATAGCCTACCACAACTGTTGGTATCACTATCGTAAGAAGATGAATTTGATCATAATTGTCGCGATAAGCAAGGGGATTATGATTAGCGACTTTGTCCTTATTCGTATAAAGATGCACTTACAAGTTTGTATGAAGAAAATTCACTCAAATCTCTTAAATTTTTACTTCATTTCATGTTACTCTACAGAGACCTATTAGTAGAGTTGCGTAAGAACTTACCTTCTTACATTTTCCTTCAAAAATGTTATATTCATTGTGGCCTTTTTAACTTTCGACATTCGCCATAAAGAACCTCGAAGTTTTTCTTTCCTTCACCTGGTGTAAAAATATATTTCACGACTGATCTGAGATTTAGAAAAAGTTTGCAGACTGCATTGACAACTTTACATCTTGAGACTTGTATCCAGACATGGACGAAAAGCATGATGATGATGATCGTTCAGATTGAATGAAAATATTTTTATTCCTTAGGTGACTGTAGTGTAGGTCAAATATTTGAAATACATAAAAAAGTAGTCAATGAAAAGTAGGTAAGGAAAACAGGCGTAAGAAAAACGAGAGAAAAACTTAGGGGTTGCTCTTTTGTCGAAAAAAAATAAAAAACACAGTTTACACATACATTAAAACCTTAAGCTAACTTTAACCTAACCGTTTTTGCTGAAATTATATATTTTATTATTAAATGAGACGAATTTCATCTTATTTACCCCTATTGATGTTCCAGTAAACTAGACGCGTGAGTAAGCATATTTAAATAAAAAACGCATGACTGATTCTTTATACCCGAAGCATTAGGTTAAGTAAACAACGCATTTAAGAGTATCATGCGTTTTTTATTTATTAATGTACTTGTTTAGCCAGATGAGCTTTGGACAGGCGCCCTGGGTCTATTAGCTTAGGTCAAAAAATATTCTTACGCAGTTTGTACAGTTCAGAGCTGTCGTAAAGAGTAAATTGGATAACATTTTATCGTTATATTAAAAACACTGGAAAGCTATTAAGTTGCACTAATAAAATCGAGGTAACAATCACAAGAAATTGAATGTAGAGTTTTTGAAATCTCCCAAACGAATTTTGAAAATTTATCAAGATAAAAATACAAAGATATGGAACCTACAAAACTAGCTGTTTTGATTCGCTTTCAACATTACGTTAAAAAGCTAGAAAAAAGGTGTTACACGCATTTTATTTTCCTAGCTCCGATCTAAAATGAGTAAATACTGTAATGAAATTCTATCGTCCTTTTTTCCTTTCATCGGTTTTGGGATATTTTGACCTGGAATTCGGGGCGGCTCGCGTTGTACGGGTTTTTCTTACACAACAAAAAGACAGTGAGAACTCCTAATAGAGTAGAATGTTTTGGATTTAGTATATTTTCATTTCATTCATAATTATCATCTACGGATAGGAATTGATTGGATTGTTCTCATCAGTGACTTTGACCGACCAATACATCATAGAGAAGACGATGCTAAGTCCGTTCTGCTCCGCCGAGGGAGTGCGGAGGAGGCGCTCTTGTCAGACGGGACTCGGGGTCAACAAAAAACAGGTAAATTCATTAATATTCCTGGGATACGCTGTCCAGTACAGTTGGTACGTCTGTTGCGAGAGGGGGTCCTGTGTTAGTCAGATTGTGGACACTCCACTTCAAGCGGCTAAAGGCAACTCTCAGTGGTTTAGTGCGGTATACCGGCACCAGGGGCAAGGGGAGAAGTCCCTCATATCTCCGGGGACGACCCATCCCCGGGTGAATGCGTAAAGCATTTCCACTGCGTCAAACCAACGCCTGTCAGTTTTCATATCCAACTAATATAAAAAAAAAACTACGATAAAGTACATAACATAATGAAAATATTATAATCTATCATTACGTTATTATTTCTACATCGAAATCACATTATTGGCTATGTCAAACAATCGTAGCGCAAACTTTAGCAATCCGACATCATTCTCCAGTGAAAGGACCCAGATTACCGACGTAGATTCATTATTAAGTAATTAAAACTAAAACACTGTAATTTCACACGAATGTGTTTGCCTAGGTTGTAGCAGTACAAACACATAATTATGTTTAACTAACATCTTGGCTTGCTTGAAATTAAACTCTGTACCCTTTGTTTAGGGATACTTTTCGAATAGATGGTAATATGTGTTCATCTCTTTTTATCTCCTGTTAGTTTTATAAAAATATATTTATTACATATCTGATTCATTATAATATGTCTTAATGCTCAAAACGCAATAGCAGATTTCTATGAGATAATTAATCAATGTATCAATTAGATAAAATTTATTAACTATGCCTCAAATAGGACAACATGTAATAAGGATAAACTAAAAAAAGTTAAAAAAGCGATTTTCGTATTCGTAGCAAGAGATTCGTATGAAGATTCTAGCAAGAAGTAGTACTATGCTGCTTTGCAGCCGATTTGGGCGGGCACAACCGGGGTGGTACCTCTTGCTCACATGAATCGGTATCAAGTGACAGCTATGCTGTCGCGTTTCGTGCGGTTGTAAGTTTCCGGTGGCCCATTGGCGGGATAGGAAAAAGGAGGAAAAATAATCTCTGGTTATACGGATATGTTTAGGCGTTGATAGTCGCTAGAAGGTTTTGAATGTCGTTAATCTTCTCCATCACCATTAGTATTTCCAGATTATCCGTACCCCTACGCGCTTTATGACCGAAGTATAGCACTATACGTAGTAAGCAGACAGATGACAAGCACTGTATCTTCTCTATTTTGAGTTCTTGTAATAATATTTTTACGATGAGCTGTCCATGGTATCCTCAATAAACGACGTCAGCACCACAGCTAAAGCATAAACTCTTTGCCTTTCAGCCGCCTTAAGTATACAATAATGTTTCTGCACAACGCTATGGAGAAAACAAGTGCACGTACCAGGTGGATTTTGGTTCTGTTGGTAAGATTCCTGCTTTTCCAGACTTGAGTTGAGGGTCATTGCTGTCTCCGCCGTTCCAATTCGTCGAAGTATCTCAGTTTAGTAGCCGCCGCTGCTTGTTATTATGATTTACGGAGCCAAAATATTAAAATGGGTCCACAGTTTCGTATTCTTGCAAAAGGACAGTGCGTTAGATGGTTACGAAGCGGTCTATCATCATGAGCTTGGTCTTGCTTTTATTGTTGGATAAGCCCATGTCCAGCTCCCCACCATGGTTCAAGCCTTGTCGTGGCAGTTTGGCTCAGTAGCTTAAGGTGAACCCAGCACCTTGGGCAAAGCCAATTGAACCGAAGAAGCTGCTCTTTATACCCCTCTTATATTTAGAGGGGACAAAAGAGCAGGGGACAAGGGGCGAGAATAGGAACCTCACCCCATGACACTGTCCTAATTTTGGGAGGGGTCGTTCTGTGGTGCAGTACAACCCCTGTGTCCCCACCATGATTCAAGTCTTGTCGTGGCAGTGGGGCTCCTATACCCTAAGGTGAGACCAGCACCTTGGGCGATGATAATTGAACCGAGGGAGCTGCTATTTGTATCCCTCTTATAAGAAGAGGGAAAAGAAAAGCAGGGGACAAGGAGTGAGGGTGGGGACCTCACCTTATTGTACTGTGCCGACGTTGAGAGGGGTTGTTCTGTGGTGCGGGACAACTCCTCTGTGAAGCTGGCGTCGGTTTCTTGAGGGACTGACTAGCTTTAAAGGTGCCCTGTTTGCTCATAGATCCAGGGCATCTCACCAATGCCGCCATTGGTGGCACTCACCGGGTTTTAGTAGGTAGAGCTGCGTCCACCTTACCATCTTTCGGGCGCAGCGAGTCCCACATACCCGACTGGGGAGTGCCCTCTCACCCGCGGGATGCCCAAGAGCATTTCCCGGTGCAACAGAAAACAAAACTGCCCAGGCTGACATGCACCAACCGAGTCTATAGCTTACTCATAATACTAACTAAAGTAATAGTATGCAAACTAATAGTAGTTAAAAAGATTACTTTGTCAGTTAGGAATTTTCTTAAGATAGTTCCTAGTGTTTATATAGTGTGTCAATATTATGTCTGGCCATACTTAAATATTTGCATCTGAAAAACAAACAAATACATTTTAACATTAATAATCGTCTTAACATATGGGATAGCAACAACACGGCTTCGAGTTGAAGCAGGAATATATTTAACGGGACTCCGTAGCGAGTAACCGTACTTTGTTATTTTCTGGTCATTTTATATCTTCATGTGGTGTTTAATTTACTTTCATAAAATATGATGCTCAGTCAAGTTGCGAAATAGTGGGAATTTACCAAAAATTTCATTTCTAATATATTGCTAAAAAATATTAAGTATTAAGTAGGAACGACCAAAATATAAAATATGGCCAAAGTGATTATTCTATACAAATTGTATTTACACGACGAGTTTCAAACCTGCGACCACTACGTGTAATGTCGTAGCCTGACTTCATGACCAGCGGATCTCAATCTATTATTACAAACACGAAAATTTGTATGTATATGTTTGCCGCTCTTTCACGCAAAAACTACTGAATGCATTTTAAATGAAACTTTACAACAACATAGCTTATACATTAGAATAACATATGAACTATAATTTATCCCCGTACTCCCATGGGAATGGGCAGTACGAGGGTGAAAAAATATGTATATTACCACCATAATGGTAAGTTTATTGACCAAATCCGTCGGCGTTGACGACTATCTATATGTTTAAAACCTTCTGTGAGCCGTGGTAACAATCCACTTGATTACGTTTTTTAATCCGTGCGAAACTAGCTGCACTCGACACTTCGGTTTTGATTGGTGGGCTTAGCATTAATTATGAACAGGGACCAGAAATGCTATGTGTACTGAACAATCAACATTCTAGGTTTATGGCTTTTGGCGGTGGGGCTCAGTAGCCTAGGGTGAGCCGCTGCACCTTGGGCGAAGCTGATTGAGCCGAGGGGGCTCTTTGTACCCCTCTTATAAGAAGAAGGGACAAAATAACAGGAGGCAAAGGGCGAGGACGGGAACCTCACCCCATTGTACTGTCTCGACGTTGGGAGGGGTTGTTCTGTGGTGCGGGACTACCCCCTGCAGAGGTGGCGTCGGTCCCCTGGAGGACTGACTAGCCGCCGAGGTGCCCTGTTTGCTCACTATATCCGGGGCACCTCACCAAAAGCGGTATTGGTGGCACTCGCCGGGTTTTAGTGGGTAGAGCTGCGTCCAATTACTAGCTTTCGGGCGCAGCGAGTCCCACATACCCGCGTGGGGAGATCCACCCCCCCGCGGGATGCCTTAGAGCATTTCCCGGCGTTAAAGAAAAAAAAAAGGTTTATGGCTTTAGTATAAAGATTATTATTAAATCGTTGAAAATTTTAATCATCTTAACTATCAACATGAAATGTATTCTAAATATATATTTTATAGAGAAAATTCTGATTTTGTATGGCATAAGGAGACAAACGGGCAGTCGAAGACTTTTTGTGACTACCTAAGCCGGATCCATAAATAAGTACATTTTAAATTACTTTAAGTTTTTTGGTATGTAGTAAAACTCAGCCACACTAAAACGACATTAAAAATGATTACATTTTATTGCTAACCGATTCTGCCTGTAATTAATTTTCATCATCATCATCATCATCAGCCTCTATCCGTCCACTGCTGAACATAGGCCTCCCTCAATTAAATTAATGTTTTTACATTGAATAGTTTGTTTTCAATTTTTATTAAAGTTTCAATAGGTAAAAACTATTTGTAATGTGGGCAAGTACGTTACCATAATTATAACTACGAAAAGACGAAGGCTGACCTCCGAATCGTGTCGATCTCCGTGAAGTGGCCGTCCTGGCCGGTGGCGGGGAAACAACCGAATTTTTCCGACAACCGAAAATTCATTGAATCAGACCTATCCAGAAGTGGACAGATTTTTTTGTTAAAGATAGTTAATGCTTATAGGTGACAGATATAACTAATACCGACAACAAAATATTATTTGTTTTAACATTTGATCTTCATGTGGAAATAGTATAAATATATGTAATAGGTGCTGTGTCCCTGCTGCATGGGTACCATTATTTTGCTTGTTTTTCCCGTCAAACAGCTTTGCTGTGTTTCGGAGAGAAGGGCAAGACAGGCAGTGTAATTACTGGGACCGAGACTTAACATCTTATGGCTCAGGATAGGCAGCACATAAATGAGTTGCCGGGGGTAGTACCTAGTATAGTTTCAGGTAGCACGTCTGATAGTTTGCCTATCCAACTAGCATAAAAAGGTAATTTAACCCAAAGTACTTGAATATCGTCATCATAAGGCACATGAAGAGTTTTACTACCTACGACTTTCAAATGACAAACCATTAGCAATCGAATAATACTACCAATTCTGATGTTAGGTTGCTCTGCTCCCATTGTCATAGCTAGCTAGGCTAATTTAATTAATGCTAACGTAAATATACGTATCTAAAATCACGAGTTAATTAGTTTTAATGCGTGTGTTAATGAAGGCCGCGTCCAAAATTAATGGAACCAGGCAGATGATGAGCTGTTTAAAATGTCATTGCACTTGTTTAGGTCGATGCGGTTATCGCTTTTTCATTTGACTATGACGCAACTAGGTTAAGTAGTTTGAAATATATGTCTTTACTACACACGTCTTTTTTTAGGAATGCGTCAAGAGTAACAAAAAATCGGTTGTCTGTAAAGTCGGTTTACTGACGAAATATCACTTTTAGTTACCTTTCGTTATTGGTTATAATACAAAGTGCACTAAGTTGCCTTTAAAATGTACTTTTTTTCGCCGGGACATGCTCTAAAGCACCCCGCGCGCGCAGCGGAGTCGGTCTCCCCAGGCGGGTATGTGGGACTCGCAACGCCCGATAGGTTGTAAGGTGGACGCAGCTCTACCCACTAAAACCCGGCGAGTGCCGCCAATGCCGCCATTGGTGAAGTGCCCCGGATCTAATGAGAAAACAGGGCACCTGGACGGCTAGCCAGTCCCTCAAGGGACCGACGCCACCTCCACAGAGGGATTGTCCCGTACCACAGAACAATCCCTCCAAAAGTACAATGCGGTGAGGTCCTCGCCCCTTTGTGGCGGGGGACACGTCTTTAAAATGTACTAAATCCTTCCTAACTTACACAAAACTTACATTGATTACTATTAGTCGCCTTGTTCTATGATTCGTTTCAGCCTAATACTATAATTTTAAAATCCTCTATTCATCCTAGTTAATAAGGTACGATACTGAGTTTCATCAATTATATTACATTTCCAGTGTATTATTAAATAACAAAATCCATCCATCTCTCAACAAATGCACTTATAATGTAAATAAGATAAAACAATTGGAATAAAGATACAGCTAATATTATATTATAATGATACGTGGTGGAGCTCGCCGGCTTATCAGATCACATATCAATTTCATCTTTTATCAACTTGAATACAACGTATCTCTGTTTGATTGAAAGGCTTCGGATTATAGACGTATTACTATAACGAAGACCCCTTCATTACAGTACTATTTTGTACTACTATGTACTACTATGTTATACTTATAAATCGATGAACGCCGGCTGCTGTCAGGTTTCGTGCGGTTTGTGAGTTTCCGGTGGCCCATTGGGGGGATGGGGAAAAGGAGGGCAGCGCATCTCCATGGGCTCTGGTTGTGCAGATGTGTACGGGCGTCGGCGCCGTGGGGCTCCGACTGCGTTTGCCCCCTGATGACATAAAAAATATATATCAGACCTACAATGTCTTCAATTTGTAGCTGCATATTTTGAGCAATTTCTTCACAATTGTCGCGTTGCTAAAACGGATCATTTCACTTCAACGCATGATATTACGTAAATACTTTCGCGAATATTCTCAAATTTAAGACAAATATATTTAAAAAAAAAACTGTCATTATAACATGTGAATGGCAATTTAAATGTTATGAATCAACAATCTCAGGCGGGAAACGAGTCGGCGAAAGCGAAACAATAAGCTCATATCCGGTACATAATGTGAGAAATGACTTCCAATAAGTAAAACTGTGCATAGGACAAAAATAAATAAACATCTATTGTGGGACTCTTCACAAAAAAAAAAACTAAACTCAAGCCTACCTTCGGAGTAAAACCGGTTGGCGGTATTTCATTTCCGCTCAATTCGGTTTTTTATTAGAGCCGAACCCTTAACGGGTTCAATGGAATCAGGTTTGAGGCGTGAA
The DNA here is from genome assembly GCA_963853865.1 of Helleia helle. Taxonomy (NCBI): domain Eukaryota; kingdom Metazoa; phylum Arthropoda; class Insecta; order Lepidoptera; family Lycaenidae; genus Helleia; species Helleia helle. The sequence goes on along the minus strand of OY971418.1, from coordinate 8,909,967 downwards.
GTGGACAATAACGTGAAATGAAATTTTACTTATTCCTTCTTCATTCAATTACTGGAAGTAACTTTGCCTTTATTCGGTATAAGTGCAAGGATGCCTGTTATAATAACTTTGCCTAGCTTTGCCTTTATTCGGTATGAGTGCAAGGATGCCTGTTATAATAACTTTGCCTAGCTTTGCCTTTATTCGGTATAAGTGCAAGGATGCATGTAATAATAATAACTTTACCTAGCATTGCCTTTATTCGGTATAAGTTCAAGGATGCCTGTTATAAGGAAATTTTTAAACCCAAGAATGGACTATCTTGTGCTTTTGATAATAAATAAAAAGTAATTTTCTGTTCTGATTGAGCTTAAAGGCCATTAGGCCGAAAAATAGCCCTATCGACAAAAAAAGAAGTAATTTATAAGGTGTCTTTTGACCACCAGATAGTGTAAATATCGACTGGTATAATAAAAATCACAACGCCTCATAAGAAACTTCGTTCCAATGAAAAAAAACAGCTTTCATCTCGTAAATATTTTCTAGCTAAAGATTTTAGCAGAGTTTTATAACTTCTTTTGTTATGTATTGTTTGTTCTATTGTAGGCCAAGAATCTAATAAAATCCTTTCTCAGCGAACTCCTAGATCCGAACAAAAACCTGCATATCAAATTAAGGGTTTGTACTTTGTAGGTCATGTTTCAGAGTTTTCTTCTTCAAACAACAGCTATTATTTCGTTTTATCCGGTTAAATGTGTGTTAAATTTATCTTTAGTTTTAATTATTGAGATCAAAAACTGAACTTTCGTTAATTATAATTAGGATTTCAGCTTAATGATCACTAAAATAAAGTTATTGGGATGACTAAATAAGTATATAAACATAATTTTATTAGTGTACTAGCGCTTCTTTTGAGTACTGAGAGAGTTTCAACATTTATCTAGGCATTGTGTACAAATTTATTATATTAAAAATAAATCTCTAAGCAGAAATAAAGGCGAAACGACAACCCTCACACAACAACTTTTTTCCCCCCATCGCGATGCTAAATACTGTCAACGCCATCTACTTTATTTAGTACGAATTTATTTAACAGGTAAGAATTGAAATCGATATAATATTATTTTGACTTATAATATACTGTCATAGGAAACATTCCATAGAATTAGCGCCATCTAGTTGAATAGTATGCTAGACACTGTTTTTGTAATGTTTTACTTTCCCGCGGGAATTCGGCACTTTTATGGGAATACATTGTTTGGAAACAACGGCAACATAAGGTATCAGCAAATTAAGTTCATAAGTTGTTGTATACAAAACTGTTTTATTACCTAATTACAGTTTTTTAACTATCCCACGGGAAGTCTTTAATTTACCGGGATTAAAAGTATCCTAAATGTTGACCAGGGGTATAAGGTACCTCCATACAAAATTTCATTTAAATCGGTCCAATCGTTTCGCAGATTAGCCATTACAAACAGACAGACAAACAGAGAAACAAAAAAATCGAAAAAAATCCAAATTAGTTCTGTTTCATTTCTTACATCCCCCTGACTCGGTTTTTAGCATTTTTTTTGATTGTACAGTAATAAGACCACTACAGATTTATTATATGTATAGATTATCGTTGACATAGGCCCCTTTCAAAGAACGTCAAGGCGGCCGATCCCCAGCAGTGGACGGATGAAGGCTGATAATGATGATAATTGTCGTGCTGTAAAATATAAATGCACATTTAAATATTTAGTTGGCTATTTGAATTTTTTTCAAGAAAATCAAGTCCGTTGAAGAAAAGAAAAGCAAATAAAAGCATCTTCTTCTTTTTTCACTTTTAAATTGCGGAGCTCGATATATTTTGTCTCGTGAACAAGACATTCGTTTATAATGTCGTAATATCGAGCTCCGCGAAATGAAAGTAATGAAAAACTTCAATAAACAAAATTAAGATTTATGGATAAATATATTATATAAAACTCTTAATAAAACCTGTAAATCTATTTTTTTTAACCTTCTATACAGTGAAGTGAAAAAGTAAAAAGCTTTGTAAGGCATACAAAAATTCTCAGAATCCGGTCAAGCAAGTTCGATTCGTATGGGCGCCACGCACGTGGGATCCTCGAACATCATCCAGGAATTTTATGATTACAATTTTGATGATAAACAATATAATAATTATAAAAATGATCCCTTAAGATATTTCTCAGACAATATTTCATAATCATCATCAGTCCCTATCCATCCACTGCTGAACATAGGCCTATTCTCAAATTTCTATTTAACCGTAGAAAATGCTTGCTAGAAAATTTGTTGTTGATCGTTTTTGTGGTAACGTGTTATTTAATTATTCTTGTGCTTATTTTAGTTGGGTATCATAAGTTTAGGTCGTTTTCAATGTAAGCTCCCAAGCGGCTTACAGTTTTACGACTCTTACAATCATTTTCAAACTGTTTACCAATTTTCACAGTATTGGTAAATTATAAACTATAACCTGCCTCCGGAATTACTCTATCTCATGTTGAAAACAGTATGAAAATCCATCTAGTAGTTTTTGAGTGAATCGCGTACAGACAGACAGAGGTGACGAAGAACTTTGTAATGATGATAAGGATTAATACCGTAATATATGATATCCAACTTAGTAATTAATTTCAAAAGAGACTCTGCGGCTATTTAGGTAACTTCGTCACTAAGCCTTGACGTGGCGGTGGGGCTCAGTAGCCTAGGGCCCCAGCACCTTGGGCGAAGCTAATTGGGCCAGATGACTATTTGTGCCTCTCTTATAAGAAGAGGGGACAAAAGAGCAGGGGGCAAGGGACGTGGACGGGAACCTCGCCCCATTGTACTGTTCCGACGTTGGTAGGGGTTTTCCTGTGGTACGGGACAACCCCTCTGTGGAGGTGGCGTCGGTCCCTTGGGGGACTGACTAGCCGTCGACATGCCTTTTAGTTTTGTTTGCTCATTAGATCCAGGGAACTTCACGAAAGGTGGCATTGGTGGCACTTGCCGGGTGTACAGTGGGTCTACGTCCACTTACCAGCTTTTAGGCGCAGCGAGTCCCACATACCCGCGTGGGGAGACCCACTCTCCCGCGGGATGCGTCAGAGCATTACCCGGCGATAAAGAAAAAAAAATACAATTAAAAATGTGTATCTTTAGTAATGATGTATTTTTTCCTGGTCCTGGAGGTCCTGACCACTGAGGTGCCTTGAAATAGGTTGTTCTAAATTTCTGCTTGTTCTATGTACCTGAACACCAGACCATGGCTTGCTCACCGGTGAAGGAAAACATCGTGAGGAAACCTGCATGCCTGATGAGATTAAAAGTGTTTGAAGGTGTGTTAAGTCCACCAACCCGCATTGGGCCAGCGCATTGGTGAACTATGTTCCTCCTCACCTAATTTCTAGGAAGAGACCCATACCCAGCAGTGGGACATATATGGGTTAATAGTATTATATTATTGTTATTATTACATATATACACGTCCACGATCCGGTGCAGACATCTAAATTCATCATACAAATTATCTGCACCTGACGGGATTCGAACCGGCGACCGCTGCGAGTGTCCAGTAGCCTGAACACTCAGCCAGTCACCCGATATACTAACAATTATATTTTGAGCCCACGCTTTCTTTGACAGAGGGTTAATGACCTCACACTCAATGGTTAAGTAAGCAAATATAAACATAATATAAAATTGTCTAAAAATGTAAATTGAATGACACCCACACATCCTTGTGGTTCCAAGACGACAGGGGACCGGAAAAAATAGCTAGCGTGGTCACATTTTATAAACACACATACATACATAAATATACACGTCTGTAACATCCGTATTGAAATGTATGGGGATGACAGCTTTGCAATCATATTGTGTGGTCTGTGGGAAGAGTCTCTTCTTATTAGATGCAGAAAATTCTCTGTACTCTTAAACATCTTAAGTAAGATTGCTGTGGAGTGATAATATGGAGAAGTAAGAAAGCTAACTATGTACGTATGTCTCACAAATATATTACATACAATAATTTATACGCTTTTCCACTTTTATTTAATTATGTATCAAATATTGTATTTGATATATAAACATCATTTTCCTCATAAGTAAAGCGTTGAGAGTTGTCTATTCTCAACATGTCAAAAAAAGGAGTTTTCTCGAAACTGAAATAGATTTTTACTACTTATAGTGTGATATATATATATATATATATATATATATATATATATATATCACACTTACAGGTTAATATGAGTGCACTTTTATAAAGCCAAATATGCTGTCCGGCACATAAAATATATTTCAATACCAATTATTTTCTTAAATAAAGTAATTAATAACATTAAAAATACATCGAAACTAACGAACTTTACCACATTATTATGTTAGTATAGATATTATATAAATAAATGCTTAGGAGCTTATATTTATACACGTTAAATTAAAAAAAAAATGTTTATTTGTCCTACTTTTAGGTTGGTGCGATTAAAAATGTTGAATTTCTGTGTATATCTTTATGTCTCTGTGTGTTTCCTGTTTGTGTCGAATAAATGTGTCTTTCTTTCTTTCTTTCTTTCTTATAGAGGTTTTTTTTTATAAAATAAATTTCACACGGTTCTAGCGACAATTATACAACTCATTGTATTGGAATCCCACTTGTTTGCCGCGTAGGTGCTGCTCAGCGTTAGTAACACATTGTTATTGTATAAACCTGTTGTTCTTTTAGGTTGGCTATACATGATAAGTTATGGAATTATGGGAAAACCAGACAGATCCTTCTAAAATATGACTAATAAAACTATTTTTATATCAACCATTATATTATATATTTTATATTACTCTCAATAAAGACACATATACAATTATGTATAGTGAGTACTATTTTAGAAATTCTGCTTTTTTTTCTAGCCCTGTCCCACTGCTGGGCAAAGGATTCCCTCTCTGAAAAAAAAACTGCTTATATCAGTATACAATATAACTTAATGTATGTTACGACTTAACACCTTCTTACGCCGAATGCTGATTCTTGTCGCTATTTTAGAGACTTATGATATTTTTTTCTATATAAAATTATTTGCTTACAATATAAAAACTTTAAAAATCCTTATTTTTCCCAGAAGGCGGTTTTACTTCTGCTTACTTATCTGGAGTCCACGCGAGCGAAACGTCAGGGACCGATATAAGTTATAGCGACAATATATTTTTAAGACGATTTAAACACTATTCTGTCCTACGGGGGGACTCGACCGTAAATGTTTGACTGTAGATTAATATATCAATTATAACATCTTTTGTATTTTATTCTTTCTTCACTTCACTTCATTAATTATTATTAAAAACTTTAAATAGTTTTGAATATCCAAAAGTTCACGCCTTATAATCTCATTTTCCACGATAAAATTGATTATTTTTTTCTAACAATCGACCTGTCAGTTGCTTAGCAACGAATAAACAGTCTGTATCTTAGTTTTTGTATATATAAGTGAGTTATAACAATTAAACAATAGTGAATTGTACGCTCATAATATTAATTGAGAAACTCGGCGCATTGTTTTTATACATCACTTTAGATGATAAAATAATATTCTGGTACGATTATTTTTTAGAACAATTTCGCCGCCACACACTAGATTAGTGTATCTAATCCATAAACACTGACTCACGGACCCCTTGAAAATATTGTTTTTAATGTTATTAATTACTTTATTTAAGAAAATAATTGGTATTGAAATATATTTTATGAGCCGGACAGCATATTTGGCTTTATAAAAGTGCACTCATATTAACCTGTAAGTGTGATATATATATATATATATATATATATATATATATATATATATATATATATATATATATATATATATATAAGCTAGCAGCTAGCAGCTAGCAGAAGTAAAACCGCCTTCTGGGAAAAATAAGGATTTTTAAAGTTTTTATATTGTAAGCAAATAATTTTATATAGAAAAAAATATCATAAGTCTCTAAAATAGCGACAAGAATCAGCATTCGGCGTAAGAAGGTGTTAAGTCGTAACATACATTAAGTTATATTGTATACTGATATAAGCAGTTTTTTTTTCAGAGAGGGAATCCTTTGCCCAGCAGTGGGACAGGGCTAGAAAAAAAAGCAGAATTTCTAAAATAGTACTCACTATACATAATTGTATATGTGTCTTTATTGAGAGTAATATAAAATATATAATATAATGGTTGATATAAAAATAGTTTTATTAGTCATATTTTAGAAGGATCTGTCTGGTTTTCCCATAATTCCATAACTTATCATGTATAGCCAACCTAAAAGAACAACAGGTTTATACAATAACAATGTGTTACTAACGCTGAGCAGCACCTACGCGGCAAACAAGTGGGATTCCAATACAATGAGTTGTATAATTGTCGCTAGAACCGTGTGAAATTTATTTTATAAAAAAAAACCTCTATAAGAAAGAAAGAAAGAAAGAAAGACACATTTATTCGACACAAACAGGAAACACACAGAGACATAAAGATATACACAGAAATTCAACATTTTTAATCGCACCAACCTAAAAGTAGGACAAATAAACATTTTTTTTTTAATTTAACGTGTATAAATATAAGCTCCTAAGCATTTATTTATATAATATCTATACTAACATAATAATGTGGTAAAGTTCGTTAGTTTCGATGTAGGAGGTATCTCCGGAACTATTCATTCGGTTTAAAAAAATCTTTCACCACTATAATGCTATGTTGTCACTGTGACACAGGTTCAGGCAGGCAATCGGGATGAGGACGCGAGCAAAGCTGTGGGCATCAGCTAGTTACGTATAATGTTGGAGTTCTTTTTTTGCTTAACGCCAGGAAATGCTCCGAGGCATTCTGCCTGGGGAGTGGGTCTCCCCAGGTGGGTATGTGGGACTCGCTGCGCCCGAAAGATGGTAAGTGGACACAACTCTACCCACTAAAACCCGGCTAGTGCCACCAGTGCCGCCTTTGATGTGGTGCCCTGGATCTGTTAAGCTAACAGGGCAAAACTTTTTGTTCCCTGGCATGATTCGAACCCACTACCTGCGGCTTGAGCGCCAACGTGCTTATCATTGAGCCACAGAGGTCGTCTATTTTTTATATTGATAGGGCTCTATTTCTATCAGTGGACGGCCACAGGCTGATGGTGATGGTGAAACAAAACAAATATAGATTTATGTAAGTACCTAAGTAGCCCGGTAAGTTTCATATGAACATTGCACGCTATCGTCTACACGAAATCGGCAAAAATATTTTTATATTAATAATTAATGAAGTGAAGTGAAGAAAGAATAAAATACAAAAGATGTTATAATTGATATATTAATCTACAGTCAAACATTTACGGTCGAGTCCCCCCGTAGGACAGAATAGTGTTTAAATCGTCTTAAAAATATATTGTCGCTATAACTTATATCGGTCCCTGACGTTTCGCTCGCGTGGACTCCAGATAAGTAAGCAGAAGTAAAACCGCCTTCTGGGAAAAATAAGGATTTTTAAAGTTTTTATATTGTAAGCAAATAATTTTATATAGAAAAAAATATCATAAGTCTCTAAAATAGCGACAAGAATCAGCATTCGGCGTAAGAAGGTGTTAAGTCGTAACATACATTAAGTTATATTGTATACTGATATAAGCAGTTTTTTTTTCAGAGAGGGAATCCTTTGCCCAGCAGTGGGACAGGGCTAGAAAAAAAAGCAGAATTTCTAAAATAGTACTCACTATACATAATTGTATATGTGTCTTTATTGAGAGTAATATAAAATATATAATATAATGGTTGATATAAAAATAGTTTTATTAGTCATATTTTAGAAGGATCTGTCTGGTTTTCCCATAATTCCATAACTTATCATGTATAGCCAACCTAAAAGAACAACAGGTTTATACAATAACAATGTGTTACTAACGCTGAGCAGCACCTACGCGGCAAACAAGTGGGATTCCAATACAATGAGTTGTATAATTGTCGCTAGAACCGTGTGAAATTTATTTTATAAAAAAAAACCTCTATAAGAAAGAAAGAAAGAAAGAAAGACACATTTATTCGACACAAACAGGAAACACACAGAGACATAAAGATATACACAGAAATTCAACATTTTTAATCGCACCAACCTAAAAGTAGGACAAATAAACATTTTTTTTTTAATTTAACGTGTATAAATATAAGCTCCTAAGCATTTATTTATATAATATCTATACTAACATAATAATGTGGTAAAGTTCGTTAGTTTCGATGTAGGAGGTATCTCCGGAACTATTCATTCGGTTTAAAAAAAATCTTTCACCACTATAATGCTATGTTGTCACTGTGACACAGGTTCAGGCAGGCAATCGGGATGAGGACGCGAGCAAAGCTGTGGGCATCAGCTAGTTACGTATAATGTTGGAGTTCTTTTTTTGCTTAACGCCAGGAAATGCTCCGAGGCATTCTGCCTGGGGAGTGGGTCTCCCCAGGTGGGTATGTGGGACTCGCTGCGCCCGAAAGATGGTAAGTGGACACAACTCTACCCACTAAAACCCGGCTAGTGCCACCAGTGCCGCCTTTGATGTGGTGCCCTGGATCTGTTAAGCTAACAGGGCAAAACTTTTTGTTCCCTGGCATGATTCGAACCCACTACCTGCGGCTTGAGCGCCAACGTGCTTATCATTGAGCCACAGAGGTCGTCTATTTTTTATATTGATAGGGCTCTATTTCTATCAGTGGACGGCCACAGGCTGATGGTGATGGTGAAACAAAACAAATATAGATTTATGTAAGTACCTAAGTAGCCCGGTAAGTTTCATATGAACATTGCACGCTATCGTCTACACGAAATCGGCAAAAATATTTTTATATTCTACTCGTACTTTGGCAATATCTTTGGCTTTACTATGAAACTATGGCTGTGTATTAAATTTTATGTCATTGATTTACTGACAATAGTTCTAAGGTAAACTATGGTGTTACAAAATTCGGCCAAGTGCGAGACGAGACACAAAAGGGCTATATATACTGTTGAGCTAATACAGACGTTATCTAAGCGAACCACGGATTTCCATTCGATAGTTTAATGTGAAGATTCTTTTTGAGAAAGTTTTGGTAAAAGCCTTTTTAGCTAGGATAATTGTTTATCATTCTAAAATAACAAAAACTAAAATATAAGTCGTCTTAGCGTTTATGAAAAAGGTTGATGAAAGGTTGATGTGAAGTCGACGAAAAGAGGCTGATAATGATGATGATTATTTTTTTAATTTAATCTAAGTCCACTTAACCAGTATTTATAATCGAATTTCCGCTTGGAAATATAACGTACTTGACCGAATTATACTTGATTTAGTACATTATACCTTCAAGGAAGGACAATTTAAAGTATTGTCGAGAATAAATGGTCTATCCTATGATTGTACTCAGTGGAGAATACCCTTATAAATTCAATTGTCCCCTCCATAATAAGACATTTTATAATGTAATGAATTTATTTACCTGGGTGCCATTATCTGTCGGTGGCTTTGCGCTTTCTTTTTAAGTAAAGAGATTTTTGCTTATAATAATAAAATGTTTCGGTATAACAATAGGGCTCACGGTCTGAATGCTCGACGACCATTTCAATTGTGCTCTGGAGAACACAATGAGCTTGGAGAGTATATCTAGGTAATGATTTAAAATTTTCTTAATGTTGTAAACGTTTTGTGTACACTGGGAGAGAAAAATAACTGGATATTCGCAAGAAATATTTAAATTCTTTTGATGAAACATTTTGTGCGATTTTACTGTAGATCTAAATTAAACATTTTTTATTTCGTTTTATACAACACACACCTCTTTGATTTAATATTTATAAAATGTTACTGTACTATGTACTTAGTATTTTTTGGAAGTATTTTTATGGATTGTTACTTCTTTAACGATAAATATAATGTTAACAGAGATAAACTATGCGCAAATCTAACCAAAAGTTTAAATCAAAATTGCATCATGTTATAAGTATTATGAGAAACTCGCAAAATAGAAAAATCTTGATTATGAGTCCAAATATATAAAATGAAAAATATAGCGCTTCAGAGTCGGTCTGGAGTCAGAAGTGTTATAAATGCTCTACTTTAAGATATTAATACCGTATAAGTAAATTATTTTAGAAAGGGTGCAAAATATACTTGAAGTTTGAACAGTTTTTAGAATCGTTTAGAAAAAATTATGAAGTCAAAATTAGAATATTTATTTTAATAAACTAAATACGGCTAAATATTCCACAAGTACATCATAATTGAAGCTCCTTAAGTTTTTCTCCGGTGCTTACAACTTGGCACTATTGGAATCTTTCTAATTGAATTCGTCCAATGCTCTTATTTTGCCGTCTTTGTTGGTTCGGTGCCAATCACACACTTAATACAAAGAGGAAATTTAATGAATCCGCTTTCTCGACAGTTTAAAAGTGCATAAAATTTTCCAATTGGAATTCTTACCAGTTTTTGCCCTATAAAATAAAGTAGCTTATTAATTTGCTGCCATTTAAAAAATAATTACTCGCCTGGCACAGAAATTAAATCTGGTAATTAACTTTTCGATTATGGCTCATAAAGTATTTTTTTAATTATCAATGTGTTTTATAATTATCTTAATTCATTTCGTGCACTTACGAACCCAGAAGTGTGTGTCTCGAATTATTTTGTAGTTTAATGTTCAGGAAGATGTTCTTCTTGACAATATAATATGTAAATGTATGTATCGCGATCATATATATGCCAATATATATGATCGAACTTAGCCTGTTTTTTTAAATTCCAATTATAAACTTTTTAAATACTCAGTTTTAATGTTTATTTATAACACTTATTATAATATTAAAACTAATTTTAAGACCCTTTTAACGGGGTATATTAAGATTTTACATTCTCAGATTTATTTTATTTATTTAGCGAGGTTTCTTTAGATGGTTAAAATTACGATAATATCGATAAATCCACTTGAAATACACAAATATAAGTTGGTTGCTAAATTAAGAAGACTTTCCAGATTTCAACAAGTCCTAATTGTTGGAATAATGCAAACCGTCGGATTGCAGCTGCGGCTATTTCTAACTGCTTGACTGGCAGTTTTGGACGCCCCCCATATTGATATTAGTTTGTAGTTTGCTCCTCTTCAGCTATTTGGCATGTGATAATTGACTCATATATTATTACGTGAAACCATGTGAATTGGAATTTTGGGTTAACGGCTACACATAAGTGCAGAAAGCTCTTATTTTTAAACAATATTTCAATATTTAACATGAAATACTAATCTGTATTGTAATCTGTATACTGTAATATTGGTAATTTGAGGTAGTGCCATGCTGCTTGTAAGGTTGTAAGAGGTAGTACCATGCGGCTTTGTAGCTGAATTGGGCCGTCACGACCGACGTCAAGTAACAACTATGCTGTCGCGTTTCGTGCGATCCGTGAGTTTCGGAAAAGAAGAAAACGCATCTCCGTAACTTTTGGTTGTGCAGATGCCTATGGACATCACCATTCGGCTCCGACTGCTCGATTAGCTCCTTACGCCCGAATACTCAAACGAATCTCAAATGTAAGACGTACTTAAACTCATGCTACGACGTGTCAGATTCAAAGGAAAAAAGAGGGACAACACGAGTTTAAGTACGTCTTAAATTTGAAATTCGTTTGAGTATTCGGCCGTTAGCGAATGATGAAATTGATTACAATCAAAAATTGATACTCACAAAACTCACAAGCCGCACGAAACGCGACAACATAGCTGTCACTTGGCGCCGGTGTTATGTGAGCGAGAGGTACCGCCCCGGTGGTACCGGCCGCGCGGCGGCCCAATTCAGGGGCCCAAGGGCTGCTTTACAGTATGGCACCACCTCTTACTGAATGTATGTAACATTAATGTGGTATCACCACTTGAGGCTTTGGACGATGATCAATGATGACTTGACGTCAATAATACAGCGTCTTGCGAGCTCAATGATTATGTTTATCTGACTTATACCTATATAAAAAGCAAAAAAAAAATGTTCCAACGTATTTTTTTGTATTAAATTTTGTAGGTTTCCGAAGTCATGTAAAAGGCTAAATCGAACTTTTGTCAATATTCATTTTCCCTTCCGTGCTGTATTTCCACGGATTATTATTTATTATTTAGATATTTCACGTCCATTTTCTGTGCGACTATTGATATATACAAGCCTACATTATCAACCATCATAATACACAATTTTTTGAACGTAGTGAAATGGTTTTTACGCTTGTAGCCTGGATCTCGGGTAGATCCTGACCCTATGTGGGTCTGTAAACTAAAACCACTGCGAGTGCCTTCAGCCGCTTTTTGAGGGTCCCGGATCTGCATTCAACAGGACACCTCAGCAACAGGCTGGCCCCGGTGAAGGCCAGATTACTTCTCGTAAGGGGGGACTGCCCGACACTATAATACACTAGTGTATAATAATATAATCATGTAACATCATTATTATCAACTCGTTTCCGTAATCCGTATAGACAGATTTCTTTCAATGAATATCAAGACGGCCAATCCGGCCGTCTTGATATTCAAAAGAAAAAAGAGTGGCGGACTCGCATCCTACAAGAACCGGCCACTGCACGTAGTTAGTCCTACCTAGTTGTAGGTTAATCTACCCTTTTTTTTTATTTAACGCCGGGAAATGCTCTGAGGCATCCCGCCTGGGGAGAGGGTCTCCCCAGGCGGGTATGTGGGACTCGCTGCGTCCGAAAGATGGTAAGTGGATGCAGCTCTACCCACTAAAACCCGGCGAGTGCCACCTTTGCCGCCTTTGGTGAGGTACCCCGGATCTGTTAAGCTAACAGGGCACCTCGACGGCTAGTCAGCCCCTCAGGGGACCGACGACACCTCCACAGTGGGGTTGTCCCGCACCACAGAACAACCCCTTCCAACGTCGGGACAGTACAATGGGGTGAGGTTCCTATCCTCGCCCCTTGCCCCCTGCTCTTTTGTCCCCTCTTCTTATAAGAGGGGTACAAAGAGCCCCTCGGCTCAATTAGCTTCACCCAAGGTGCTGGGCTCACCCTGGGCTACTAAGCCCCACCGCCACGTCAAGGCCTGAACCATGGTGGGGGGTTAACCTACCCTTCGTATTCCCGGACTAGCTATGTATAGTCTATTCTCTTTTTTTAACTTTTTGTTGAATGTGTGACCATTTCTGCTTTTTAAAGGGTTTATAAAATAGTTGACGAAACGGCGGCAAATAGTCCAGCTTAATTTAATTCAAATTTCAAGCTATTTTAACACTAAGCTTGTCTGGATCCATTTTGGATGTTATATTCGCATAAAACCTATTTTGGATTTCCCATTGCTGTTAAAGCTAGTTGAATGGCGCGATGTAACCAGTTAGGTGAAACAAAAGGCATTCTACATCTAAGGTAGTGTTTGGAGCGCTTTATAACCTTAAAAGCCGGACCAACGTGATTGAGTACTAAAATGTTACAGATAAGTTGAACAATGTTGAAGTTATAGTGTGATAATGAAACTGCAAACGGTATTTTATTTGTATGTTTAGGTACGATTTTTCGAAAGAATACTATTATTGACGACCTCTGTGGCTCAATGGTTAGCGCGTTGGCGCTAGCGGAAATAGCGGGTTCGAATTCCGCCTGGGAACAAAAAGTATGTTATGTTCCTGGGTCATAGATGTGTTTGATATAATAAACATCTTAAATATATGTATAGTATAAAAATATTAATATATTTTCGTTGTATGGTACCCGTAGCAGGGGACCAGATTGACGTGGTTTAAAAAGCGTCCATAGATATTATATTATTATTATGACATGAGAACTTAACTGTAATATAATTATTATGAATAGTTTGTGTTATTACCCTGATTTTACAGATTTTATCGCGGTTTATTTAGGTTTTTACATTCCCGGCGTTATAGGTACTTTACGACCTTAGTCACGGGAAGGCCGAAGTGACGTCATATAGTTACAAATGTAAAAATAAATAACGATAAATTCGGCAAAATGTTGTTTCATTGACATATAAAACTTATTGATTGCCCGTACAATAAAATATAAACAGTCAATAAATGTACCTATTTATAAGTTAGGAAAAGGCAACAGATATAAAAAGCACAGAAATAAGGCTATTTCTGGGAGCACAGCGTATTTAATGCGAGCAGATTATTTCCGATCTGATGCTACTAATTTTGCGCCAGATTACACAATCCGGTTTATATAAAAATATGATGAAAATCTAACGTCGTTTAGCATCGAATATAAGTTGACATTATTTGCTGTGTAAATAATAATAATAATAAACAACCAGACAACGGAAATATATTTAATACTTTTATATTATACATAAAATACTTAAGATTTTTACTATGATATACACATATTTAATACATATCTATGACCCAGGAACACAGAATACTTTTTGTTCCCTGGTGGAATTCGAACCCGCTACCTCCGGCTTGGGCGCCAACGCGCTAACCATTGGGCCACAGAGGTCGTCAAATTCAAATAGTCATATAAATTATTTAAATATTGGACTAATATAGGACTTTTTTATATTTGCAGAAATAGACAAACTAACTATTCATTTACCGATGGGAGTTATGCGCTGTGCCGCGCTCCCGGCTGCATGGGTACCATGCAACGTCCTGCTTATTTCTGCCGTAAATAGATTTGCTGTGTTTCGGACCGAAGGGCAAGACAGACAGTGTAATTACTGGTACCTAAACTTAACATCTTATGTCTTGGGATAGGTTACACATAAATGAGTTTCCTGAGCTAGTTCCAGGTAAACTGGTTCATGTTCGACGTCGACCACTTACCATGAGGTGGCACATCGGACAGTTTTCCTATCCAACTAACATAAAATAAAAAACATCATACGTGGTCAATCTATTATTAATTCTGCCAAAATTTTAGGTCTTGATACTACAGCCTCTCTTGTCCTTCTTTCGTAATGCAACAAGGCTTCTTAGCAGAAGAAAAAACCAGAATCAGTATCATACAGATGACGCATAACATACATATCCCTTAATAATGGATTCATATCTTTTTTTTTTTCTTTAACGCCGGGAAATGCTTTGAGGCATCCCGCAGGTATGTGGGACTCGCTGCACCCGAAAGCTGGTAAGTGGACGCAGCTCTACCCACTAAAACCCGGCGAGTGCCACCAATGCCGCCTCTGGTTAGGTGCCCCGGATCTAATAAACAAACAGGGCACCTCGACGGTTTTTTTTTTGCACTTGGGCAGTGTCGTTACCCACTAAAACCGCTGCAAGCGCCCTCTGCCGCCTTTTGAGGGTCCGGAACTTGCAGGCAACACAGGACCCTCGGCGACAGGCTGGCCCCGGCGAGAGGCCAGACTCCTCCTCGAAAGGGGGGACTGCTCGGCCGTTCGTTTTCACGATACTTTTAGCAGTCCCCGACGACGTCGTGCCTGTCTGGACCCAGGTTAACCCCAACCTCGGCCCGACACGAGTACAGGGGCGTTACTGGAGGTGCATTAAGTAGCGTCTCCTACGCACCCCTGTTCGTCGCCTGCGGGGGGAGGCCTCGTCGGCGGCCTCCTCTCTCACCCGCTCATCGGCCTCCTTCTGGGACATTACTGCCTCACAGGAGGTCACCATCGCCGGCCATGGATGATGATGCTCGGCAAAGACAAGTCCCCTCCGATAACTGACGTCAGATCGAGACGCAGCGCCGCCCATCTCGGGCACACCTCTAGAGTGTGCTGGGCCGAGTCCACCGCCACGCCACAATCGTGACATACAGTTGCCGGCTCCCTTTGGGCCGTCCGGCACAGGTACTCACCGAAGCAGCCATGCCCGGTGAGCACCTGTGTTAGACGGAAGGTGAGGGGTTTGCGTTTACGACGCAGCACCTCGACGGCTAGTCAGTCCTCCAAGGGACCGACGCCACCTTCACAGAGAGGTTGTCCCGCATCACAGAACAACCCCTCTCAACATTGTGACAGTACAATGGGGTGGAGGTTCCCTTCTTCACCCCTTGCCCCCAGCTCTTTTGTTCCCTCTTCTTATAAGAGGGGTAAAAAGAGCTCCCTCGGCTCAATTAGCTTCGCCCAATGTGCTAGGCTCACCCTAGGCTACTAAGCCCCACCGCCACGCCAAGGCCTGAACCATTTTTTTTTTAAATGTTACTTGAATAGGCAAACTGGCTAACGTGCCACCTGATGGTAAGTGGTCTACGTCGCCCATGAACATAAACCAGTTTACCTGGAACGAGCCCGGGCAACTCATTTATGTGTTGCCTATCCTGAGACATTGTTGTTGGGCGACGTCGACCACTTACCATCAGGTGGCACGTTTGCCAGTTTGCCTATCCAACTAACATAAAAAAAGAAGGAAGACGATCACGTGCGTTGGCCGGTCCGTGTTGGATGAGAGTGGCGAGGGATCGGTCGTCTTGACGTTCTTTAAGGCAGGCCTATGTTCAGCAGTGGTTAGATAGGGCTGATGATGATGATGATGATGTGACCGACGATAGTAATTTGTTTTTTCTTTCTATAACGTGCAAATTATATAATATGACTAGCTGTTGCCCGCAGCTTCGCCCGCGTTAACTTTTAAAATTTGAGGGGTTCACCACCCTTATCACTTAGGGGTATGAAAAATAGATAGTAGCCGATTCTCAGACCTACTGAATACGCATATAAAATTTGGAAAAAATCGGTAAAGCCGTTTCGGAGGAGTACGGTAACTAACATTGTGACATGGAAATTTTATATATTAGATACTTATTCAAGAAAACTAGTCAAAATTTACACCAGTAATAATGTGAGAATGCTTTGAAACTACGATTCCTTGATGAAATTAACTACCACGTAATTTGTGATCTTTGTAAAACGTTATACTGTAGTCATAATCTATATCTATACAGATAAATAAAATTGAAGTGTCTATTTGTAATATTAAAATAACTGCTTTTTACTAAATGCATATGGATGTATACACGGTACATATACCAAAATAACCTTTTTTACAATGTTTGTCTGTCTGTCTGTTTGTTTCGGCTAATTTCTGAAACGGCGGGGCCGATTTTGACAGGACTTTCACTGGAAGATAGCTGATGTAATAGGGAGTAACTTGGGCTATACAATAATCATCATCAATCCGCATACAGCTGTAAATCAAAGTTAACGCGGGCGAAGCTGCGGGCAACAGCTAGTACATGAATATAATTCTATGGCAACCAACTTGATTGTACACCATTTTTTGAGACAGGAAGTAAAGAGGAAGTCGTTAATGGTATGCGAGACGATTCGTTATGAGATTGCTGCCGAGGATAAAGTTGAAATGGCTTTCTTTTTTTCATTTAGCCGTAAATGAACGTAAACTCGCCATTACTTTATTTCACCCAAATCCTTATTATGTTGTAGATGTGATGTGATACTTGCAAGTTTTGGTGCATGATATTGAATGACGATAAAATCTAAATACTTATACGGTATATCAGTATAACCTATAAAAAGTAGTATCATATAAAAACAGGTTCCCCACCCTTTTTTTATCGCAGGGAAATGCTTTTTACGCTTGTAGCCAGGATCTCGGGTAGATCCTGACCCTATGTGGGACTCGCACCTGGGAGTGCCCTACCCGTAAACTAAAACCACTGCGAGCGCTTTCAGCCGCTTTAATTTGAGGCTCCCGGATAGGCATTCAACAGGATCACCTCAGCGACAGGCTGGCCCCGGCGAAGGCCAGACTACTCCTCTTAAGGGGGGACTGCCCGGCTGCTTAGGCAGTCCCCGCGACGTCGTGTCATACTGGGCCCAGGTTCCCATCCTGACCCCGACGCGAACACAGGGGCGTTACTGGAGGCGCATTAAGTAGCGCCTCCTGCGCACCCCCGTTCGTCGCCCACGGGGGGAGGCCTCGTCGGCGGCCTCCTCTCTCACCCGCTCGTCGGCCTCCTTCTGGGACATTACTGCCTCGCAGAAGGAAATCATCGCCGTCCAAGACTCGTCGTCACCGAGTATCGCGGTGATGACACTCGGCAGAGACAAGTCCCCTCCGATGATCGATGTCAGATCATGACGCAACCCCGCCCATCTGGGGCACACCTCGAGGGTGTGCTGGGCTGAATCCACCGCTGCGCCACAATCGTGACACACTGTCAACGGCTCCCTGCGCGCCGTCTGGCACAGGTACTCACCTAAGCAACCATGCCCAGTGAGCACCTGTGTCAGACGGAAGGTGAGGGGTTTGCGCTTACGTCGCATCCACCGCTCAAGGACAGGACGCAGAGCAACCGTTAGGCTTTGGCCCTACGGCTGTCGCGCCAGGTCCTCCCCCCACCTTCGCATTAACGCCTCTTGCCCTAGTCGGCGAACCCGAAGGATCCCGTCCAGCGTAAGCTGCTTTCACCAAGAGACCTCCTATCCGAGACATAGGAGTGCGTCTCGGCAAGAACCTCCGCCACGAGTTCCCACGGGGGATCACCGGCTAAGGCAGTGGTTGCCGCCTACGATACTGTACGGTACCCTCGGATCACTCTTACCGCGATGACCCGCTGCGCCGAGCGCAGCTGGGCCTTATTACTCGCGGTAAGGTGACCCGCCCAGATGGGTGCACCGTAGGTTGCCATACTCCGCCAGACTCCGGAGTATAGCTGCCTACAGGCGGCACTGGGTCCTCCGAGGTTCCGGAGGAGTCTGCCCAGCGCACTTGCCGCCTTCACGACCCTCGGACCCAACATTGAGAAATGTGGGCCGAAGGTCCATCCTCCGTCAAGGATGAGCCCCAAATATTTGATGTGGGGGCTCATCCTGACCCTCACACCTCCGATCTGGAGGGCAGCTCCCGGTGGGGGTCCTTTTCGCCCGCTCCCGCGGAAGAGAAGGGCTTCGGTCTTCTCAGGTCTGCCGTCTGACCCGAAGCCCTAACCTCTCTATGCGGCTGATCACGAGGTCTAGCCCTACCTCGGCCAGCCGCGCCGCTTCCCTATAGCCTCGTCCCCGGGCATATACGAGGGTGTCATCCGCGTAGCATATGACACCCATAGCCTTCCCCACCCTGGTTCAAGCCTTATCGTGGTGGTGGGTCTTGGGTGAAGCCGATTTAACAGAGGGGGCTGTTCTTTGTACCCCTCTTATAAGAAGAAGGGACAAAAGAGTAGAGGGGGGGGGGACAAGGGGCGAGGATCGGAACCTCATCTCTTTATACTGTCCCGACGTTGGGAGGGGATGTTCTGCAGTACAGAATAACCACTCTGTGCAGGTGCCGCTGAGGTGTCCTGTTGGTCAATAGATCCGGGGCACCTCACCAAAGGCAGCATTGGTGGTACTCGCGGGGTTATAATGGGTATTCGGCATAAATATGTACTGCGATTCCAACACACCATCCGACCCCACCCAGGGCCGTTGACGGCGCATAAAGGCGTTTCCCAGTGTTAACCAAAAAAAGGTATGTATTAGTAGCATAGTTGTTAATCTCACCTTTTTACTTGTTATATGATCAACAGTATAAGCTTTATAGCAGTCTTCATTAATCTCATCGGGGCTTCCACTAACAATATCCACAATTCCTTCCGTATATAATACACTCATAAAGTTGTCTTAGACCTATCTAAAGAGGCGACTAGTGCTGGGTTTCAAGTTCTTTAAAAAACGACTAACCGCTCCACACATTTAAGTAGCTAAATATATATTATTATGTAATAGTTCAAAGTGCCAACACACGTTGACCTGATTAAAGCCTTAGGTCAGACTAAAGATTTCATGATAGGTACATTTTTCAAGAAATTCTGTACGTTACAATTAACGTGTCGGCCATAAAGAAAATATAACGTTTATTTTCGTATTCAGCGACAATACGACATAGAATAATGTGTCGGTGAAAGCTACAACTTACAAATAGTTTGAGAACTGGTTGACCTGGCAGTTGATTACCTTCACTACGTGGTCTGTCCACCGCAAACATCCCTTGAGATAAGATATGCGACTAGGATATAAATACGCAGAATTATCAGCATAGTTTTCAACTCATTTATCTTCAAGATCTCTTTAGTCTAGACCCTTACTATGTGTATTAAAATGTTGACGACAATATAGGGTTGTTTTATACGAGGCTTCATATTGTTCAATTTAATTGTACAAGTTTGACACACTTGGCACAATGGCTGAGATTCCTGTGCCAGCGTGTTATATGAATGTCGAGTATTACCGTTCTAATATACATTTGTTGTATTTTGATTTTTGTTTACTATTTCGTGTTACGCCTTTTACATATTTGTACAGTATCAGCAAACGAATGTATTTAGTATAAAGTATAAATAAAACCTATGTCATACATTACATGTGCGGCGGTAAATCGAATGCATTGCCCAGTGCGTCTCATCCTACTTAATTATTTTTGTTTTTTTATTTATTAATTTGCGACATTTAAATGCAAAAGTTTGTATGGATGTTTGTTGCTTTTACGGAAAAACTACTACATCGATTTTAATGAAACTTTACAATTATTGTTTTCTAATATTTACGCGAATTTCACTCATTATAATGAAACTATTTTTAGGGATTTTACTTTGTAATGATAGGACGTATGACACCTCAGTCCTCACGTGCCATGGTTGCTGTAAAGTATCCGAAACGTCGGGCTTGTAAAAAACTTTACAATTATATAACTTATACATAAGAATACCACATAAGATATAATATATCCCCGTACTCCCACGGGGGTGGGAAGTACGCGGGTACGAAACCGCGGGGCGCTGTATTTTATAAAGTCATTTGATTCATTTTCATTTGACTAACGTTCACAAGACAAATATAAGCGTGAGATATACCAACTGACGATATAATTTCTTTTCATATATTATTCTTTATTTATTTCGTCTAGCATTATTGAATATAAAAATCATTTGATCTATCGTTTAAAAAACATATTCATATTTATTCACCCCGATTTAGAGTAATATAGGTTAGTTCAAAGGTCCTAATTGAGATCCTGCAGAAGAGTTTATTCGGAATGTTCGGCGGAAATTAATGATTCAGAATGGCTGGCTCGAGATAAGGATGCAGCAATTACATGTTCAGTAGGCTTACATGGGGGTTATCTGAGACTCTCTGCGCCCGAAAAGATAGTAAGGTGGACGCAGACTGACCGGCCTAACGCGGAAGCGGTGGACATCAGCGGGGCCTCGACGGTGTGCCATCTGGCACTCTCCTCTGGAGGCAGGGGGGTGAAGTCCTCTCCTCCATCTCCACTTAAGGCACCCTGAACAAATAAGGGTACCTTATAGCTCGAGCCTTACGCGCTCGCGGTGGATCCGCCCATCGGCCGCGCACAGGTCGCTCACGGTGGTGCGTCCACTTGTCGCCACCGTACCCTCTTGAGAGTAGGAGCAGCAGTGCACTCCCACTCCGCCTCCTCTTCCTGCTACATCACGTCCTCGCAGAAGAAGAGGATCACTTGCCATGTGCTCTCACTGACAGTCATCGCTCGGATGACCGCAGGGAGCGACAGGTCCGCGCCAACCTAAGCGATGAGGGGCGTCCTTGCCTGGAGGCAAGGACGCAGGGCACTTCGCCAGGGTAATAAAATATATACATGATATAATATTACGTTTTTACCAAAATCTCGCGGGGCTCATAATTAATGAGTATCCAGGAAATCGTTATCACAGATTTTATATGAATCACTGAATTATATTATGTATTTCAATGGTATACATATAATATGTGTTTGGGGTATAATAAACACAAATCTGAGCGTCACAGGTCAGCCTGCAGATGTAAAACATCTACTTAATTATTTGAATTCATAATTAATAAAATGTATATAATCAAAGATGGAATAAAATAAAGATATGACAGAGTCTTGCCGTTGTTGTCACGACGGTTAAGTCAACTTTACTACTAAGCCATTAAGTGTTTGACATTGATTATTTTTCTTTTTCCTGGCAATTTTTGTGCATAGAACATTTATTATAGCCATTATCAAACGGGATAATTTTTTTCATTATAAAGAAAAAGAAACGAGAGTTGCAAAATTTAGGAATCATTCAGGGCAGGACTAGTCAAAGGATATTAACTACAGATAGATAATATATATATTAATATGATTGCTAAACACAAGTTAACTTAATACTTAATGCATATATTTAAATATCATTTTTTTTTTTTTTTTTTTTTTTTTTTTTTTGTTCCCGCTGGGGAATGCTCTGATGCATACCTCCGAGCCCGGGGGAGCCCGGGGGTTATGTGGGACTCTCTGCGTCCGAAAAAAGTTGGTAAAGTGGGCGCAGACTCTACCCACTAAACCCCAGCGGTGTTCTTCTAATCGTGCTGGCCCGGTGCGGGAACTATGGTATGGTCCGCACCGGCGACGGCGTGCCTGGAGGCACTCTCCTCTGAAGGCAGGGGATGGCGTTCCCTCCTTCTACTCCACTTAAGGCACCCCGAACACCTAAGGGTGCCTTATAGCACGAACCTTACGCGCGCGAGGCAGATCCCCCGACCGGCCACGCACAGGTCCCTCACGGCGGTGCGACCGCCTGTCGCCGCCGCGCTCTCCTGCGAGAAGGGGCGCCAGTGCGCTCCCTCACCCGCTCCGCCTCCTCCTTCTGCAGCATCACGACTTCGCAGAAGGAGAGGACTGCCTCCCATGCACTCTCACTGCCGGTCATCGCGCGGATGACCGCAGGGAGTGAAAGGTCGGCGCCGACCTCAGTCACGAGGTCCGCCCTTTCTGGCGCCCAAGCAGGGCACTCCGCCAGGGTGTGATCAGCAGTGTCCTCTTCACTGCTACAGTGATGACACCCTGGCGATTCCTCCGAGCCTGCTACCTTGCACAGATAACTCCCGAAGCATCCGTGCCCCGTCAGGATCTGCGCAAGGTGAAAGCTAATAACGCCATGCCGCCGGCCAACCCACTGCTCCAGGATTGGTCGGACGGCTGACACCGTGCATATATTTAAATATCATAAAATAAGCTAAGTTAATTAAGGTATATTTTTGTAAATAGTTTTTACTGCATAGAAAATAAAGGCTTTTTATTTTCTATGCAGTAAAAACTATTTACAAAAATATACCTTAATTAACTTAGCTTATTTTATGATATTTAAATATATGCATTAAGTATTAAGTTAACTTGTGTTTAGCAATTTGTTACTTTAAATATTTCGAAAATGATTTTTATTTTTGTTATTTAAAAAACTTTTATAAATATATATTTTAAATCTACATATTATTATTCTGCAAGAACCCCAACCCCTCTACAGGTAAAGGCCTCCTCCAAAGACTGCCAATCCTCTCGGGATTGAGCTGTTTGAAGCCATAACTTACATTATATAAATACTAAACTAAATAAGTATTTAATAAATTATATGTTTAAATTTCTTTATTGTTATAGACACACGTGTCATATACACGATTTAAAATTTACTTTTTTTTACAAATACATACTTTCGATGAACGCCGGCTGCACGCACGAAAAAATGTCACGATCCACCTGAGCCGAGCGTGCAAGCAAGAGCGCGGAAAAAGCGATAGAGAGGCACGATCGGCCTAAGCATTCGGCTCGTGACGCATTATGACGTTATCACGTGAAAGTGGGGTACAAAAATTTTTACTTCTCGTATTAATATATAGATATTAATACATATATCGTATTATAATGTCAGATTATTTATCAGAGCTCAACCCGATGGCGATGTATGATAGTATATTATACAATCCTATTACAATAAAATGGTATTTTTTAAGTTCAAATAATAATAACAATTAACTTAATATTAATTATCAAAAACGAACATACAACATTTATCGTTCTAACATTAAAGCGAAAAACATTTTCCCGTAATGATAATTATATATATTATCTTTAAAATTTAATTTTAGTAGATACCAATTTTCTTTGAAATTGTAGTGTTTTCATTGAACAGGGGTAAGTCAGGGATATATTTTAGCCTTATCGGTGAAAATTTTTATTAAAGAAAACAAAGAACAATAGATTAATTTTATCTGCCTCGTGCAATAAATAAATATTATTAAATAAATAAACCGTTACATAATTTGTACCGTAACAGGTAATTAACATTTTTCGGATTTCTTAGAAAACATTTGGAAATACATTGTTCTATTAATGCCCAAGAACCGCACATCTTCTTCACAAATCACACCATTCGTCACCTACTAAAACAGGGCAAGGGAACGAACGCACGCGATCCACCCACGCACTATCAATTAACTTTAAATTATGTATAAAGTTGGACAAATTAATTGTGATTATTCTACAAATTGCCGAATTATAACAAAATAAAAAAGCTTTTCAAACTATTTATCTATATTAAAATTATAATTATTTACATAAACAAAACAATACAACAAAATAGTATTTTTTTCAAATGTTTAGACGAATTTCAACATGAACTTTTTGAAATAATAATGAGACAATAGAGATAGACCTTATATTTTTTAAATATGCAATCAAAATTATAATTGTAGCTAGTAGCTATTGCGAATGAACATCTTTATCAAAATAACACATTATTTTATGACTTGGGGAGGGGTAGTCCTCACAGAGTTAATGACAACAATAATTTGGTTCGCACATAAGATGAGTTCCCGCAATTACGTTATGGGAGAAATAACTTTTAAAGCAAGCATTCAATTTTTATAACGTAATAAAGAATATAACAAAAAATATATATGTTATAACTCTGTTTCGGAAAAGAGAAGGTTTACATTTTTGTCAATACATTAAACTCTTTTAAAAAAGAATTTGACTGTGTTCTTGATGGCAGCTTAAAGCATAGACTTAGAATATACTAAAGATAAAAATGATTTTGTGATTCGAAGAAAGGCCAGTTGGACTTCGACACCTTTTCAATGTCAAGTAGTCCTCACTTATTTGAAAATCAAATAATAATATAATAAAATGTCATTTTGTTACCGATATTGAAAATAAAATGACACTGCATTTTTTGAAATTTATTTTTATGAAAGAAAGTACGTGTTGTTGAATAACACACAAAATTTATGGTATCAAATAAAGAGTGTCCGCAAAACAATTTATTATTAAAATGAAATGATAAATATTGTATCAGCTTTTGTACTTTTATTTTTTATATTAGATTTGTATTTGATTGTATTGTGATTGATGTAATCTCTATGCGAGATCTAGTAATTTAAACATATTTTATAATTATTAGAGCTCTGGATTCTCCATTTAACCTCAAGGTACAAGCATAGATAGTCCAAAGTATTTTAGCGATCTTAAGATAGGCTTTTGTCTGGCTATTAGATGATGACTACGGTTAAATACTAATTTCCTTTAACATCAATACATTTTTTTTGTTTTATCAATATATTATGTGAGTTTGTGTAGAATGTAGATGTTTATCATGATTATAAGTGATCGCAAGGTCAATATGATTTAACATTATATATTTACAAATTTCTCAAGAAAGATAAGCTCTAATTTTTAGCAATGAATTATCTTCTGGTGCATAGTTTTGTTAGCTTCACACATTTTGAATGCTGATAATTGATTAAAAGATAATTTGAAAGGGCAAACCAACGTGAACGTGACACTTTTTTGAGCGTGCAGACGGCGTTCATAGATTTATAAGATGTTATCACGGAAAAAATACTATTTATTTGAATGAAGTATTATGAAGTATGATAAAAATATTAAGCGGAATTCACTTAGTATTATTTTGACTCAATGTACTAAAAAACCCTGTAGTACATTAAATGATTGAGTTTCGTTTCAGCAAATTCACTGTTTTTTGAATGCAGCTGATTGTAATAAATCGAAAATCGAATTATTGCTTGTATTTATTCAGACAATAAAAGAAACCAGCACTTCATACAAAAAGCGCCATAACAATACAAGTTATTGCATTTTATTTACGATGGTTGTATTCCAATATGCAAACGTATGAATTAATACGTGAAATTGGCGACAGGAAACTCCTAAAGCGAAACTGATTGGCATCTCCAACTGAACTTGAAACTGGAACTGACGCATGATGGTGACGACGACGAAATATTATGGTACACATTCTGTGTACCATAATATTCTGTCACATACTTCATAATACTACACACACACTGTAGTTTGAAACATGACGAAACATGACGATAAAACCATCTTCATCATACTCATATACATGAAATACCATCTGAAATCTTGTACCGTATTGATGTTATAGCTTTTTTATTATTCTTCCTAAAATAAGAAACAAATTAACATGATAACTAAAGCCTCTTTAAAAATTTTAGTAAAAAAATGTTGAGCTGTCGAGGGTATTTTACAAAAGTACCTTATTTTCGCAAATATCATACGTTGTTTAGTTTTGCTTATGACTTATGTGCTGTATTTACGTGTAAGTAAGTATCTAATGTGGCGGAAGCTAGTGAACCGATGACTTTATTCCTTTAAAATAGGTCGCCCCTAACACGGAATGTACAAAAAGTATCGTCTTTGAATATGACGTCACAATCAAATTTGGAGCGCCATTGTGATTGGTCGCTTTTGATCATATTACGTCACAAGGTCCTCCTCTTTATCTATTATTTGTGTCTTTTTAACAGTCAGCTAAAGTCGACCATGAAGCGTATTACACTGATAAATCAAATTACTACTCGATTCGAACACAAATCTTAAATATTTTAATTTTTCAAACTGTAGTATTATATATTATGTATACTGATGATTTATATTACAGTTGGACGAAAGCTTCTTCAGATGGAATGAACAAGAACTGAAACTTCATTGAAATAAGATTGTATCAAACTATATTTCGTGTATAAATAGAAACATCACCAATGTAAATGTGTCACCCATTAAATTGTCCAAATTAAATTTATGCTGGTCAAATCAATAATTATTATCAGTGCTATAAATTTTGATAAAATCCGTCTGATTTAATGCTTATTATGTTTGATCGTTTAGGTGATATTATAATGACAAATTATAATTATATATTAAATTATTGTATAAAATTACTTACCTATATTCGAAAATTACGGTATATAAATATATATTATTACGGTATTTTATGATTTTATGTTTATTTGATAGGCAAATGGGCACAAAAACCACATGATGTGGTCTAAGTGTCTAAGTCTAAGTGGTCAGCGTCGCCCATGAACATAAATTAGTTACCAGGAACTATCCCGGGCAACTCATTCACCCCACAATATTCTGAAAATATTATCTTTGAAATTGTACTCATATACAATCCCTAATATAAGAACACGGTAACAAGTAAATACTTGGAACTTCTTCGAATAATGGATCCGCGAACTTTATCTGAGAATATTAAAATAAAACGAAGAGAAGATTGCAAATATAAATAGCGGAATATTGATATTATACGTATAATGCTACTTCTAAATTCATTTTAGCATTTGTGCACTTATTGTTAATAATATTTACAGCTACTTGTACTCATTAAGAGGTAGTGCTATGCAGCATTGTACCCGAATTGGACCGGTATGACCGGGGTGGTACCTCTCGGGTTGCCCTCCTTTTCCCTATCCCCCGAATGGGCCACCGGAAACTCACAAACCGCACGAAACGCGACAACATAGCTGTCACTTGACGCCGGTGTTATGTGAGAAGAATTTAAAAATGCCTTAATTAAAGAAATTCATTGAGTGGTTTGGAAGATATGAAGGAATAAAGAATATTACAAACAAACATAGGCGCGAAAAATATAACCCTTTCCTTGCAATCGAGTAAAAAGCAAAAGACAGGCAGTGTAATTACTGACAGGCCTTCTATCTTCCGTTTTAGCATAGGCAATGCATGGATGTGTGACCTGTGCCAGGCGTGGGGAGTGGGGACCCAAGTAGTAAACTCGTGTTCATAAACGATATGTAAGTAGATAAGGGATAATAAATAAATAGAGTTATAAAAAATAAACTGTTGTTTGTTTAAAGTATACTGAATTCACATAAGGCTTTTTACAAAAATAATAGGTATTTAAGTGAGTATGTATAAAAATATTTGAGTATTAAACAGATTTAGACATCAAACCCTTTTTTAAACGACTTCGAAAAGGAGGATTATTATGTTCGTGTGTTTTTTATTTTTATTTTATTGTATGTTCACCGATTTCTCTGTCAATTGTCGACCGATTTTCAAAATTATTTTTTTATTCAAAAGAGTGCACTTCCAAGGTGGTCCCATGATAAGGAAACCAGAATCTGATGATGGCATCCCAGAGGAATCGAGGGGAACTTTCGAAAATCATAGGAGTAACTAGTGCGTTTAATATTTTTTCAATAAAGTATTTTAAAGCACTACAATTTCATGAAGGTCTAGAGTTGATCTGATGATGGAGCTGCAAGACAGTCGAGGGAACTCCTCAACGATTTACAGCAGTGACCTTGTGTTTGGGCTTCATTAATTTGTATTGATGAGAACTTTACACCTAGATAAATTGTGACTATCATTAGGGGTCTGGTGATGAAGACGAAGGACAGTTAAAGGAACTTCTTAGCAGTTTACAGTAGCTACCTTGTGTTTGGACTTAATTCATTTATATTGACGAGAACTTTGCACCCTTATGAGTTATAAGTGTCATTACAGGTCTGATGATGAAGACCATAGACAGTCGATGGAACTCCTCAACAGTTTACAGTAGCTACCTTGTGTTTAGACACAATTCATTTACGTTGACCAGAACCTAGCACCTATATGGGTTATAAGTATCATTACAGGTCTGACGATGGAGACCATAGACAGTTGAGGGAACTCCTCTACGGCTTACAGTAGCTACCTTGTGTTTGGACTTAATTCATTTATATTGACGAGTACCTTGCATCCATATGGGTTATAATATGTCTCATTATAGGTCTGATGATCGAGTATAGACATGAGTATAGACAGTGGAAATGCGTTTAACAGTTATATCCATATTTCAGACAGATAAAATTGGTTATCGAATTTCGGAATCACTAAAAATTAAGAAATAAAAAAACTTTAGACAAAAATTGAAACCGACTTCAAAAAGTAAAAAATAAATATAAAAAGTAATAAAATAATTGCGTTTCCTTCATTTTTGTGCCTAAAACTTATAATCAACTTGTTATTTAATAATTACAATCTTTGCGTTTACCATGTCATTGTTGTTACTTTTGGATACGGTGTCAGCTAATTTAAATAGTCCGTACAGCACCAAAACCGTCGTCAGTCACCGGTATCATATTTGTTGCTGTACCGGTGGGAGGGAAGCGCTGTGCCGCGCTCCCGGCTGCATGGGTACCACCATCTTGCTTGTTTCTCCCGTGAAACAGCTTTGCTGTGTTTCGGAGAGAAGGGCAAGACAGGCAGTGTAATTACTGGCACCGAGACTTAACATCTTATGTCTCAAGATAAGCAACACATAGATGAGTTGCCTGGACTCGTTCCAGGTAAACTAGTTTATGTTCATGGGCGACGTCTACCACTTACCATCAGGTGGTACGTTTGCCAGTTTGCCTATCCAACTAACATAAAAAAAAAAAAAAAAAAAAAAACCTACCGACCAGTCTTTGCTGACACCGACTCCGATAGTCACAACAATGACGTGGTAATTGCAAAGATTGTAATTAGTAAAATAACAAGATGATTATAAGTTCTAGGCACAACAATTAAGGAAACGCAATTATTTTATTACTTTTTAGTTTATTTTTTACTTTTTGAAGTCAGTTTAAATTTTTG
Organism: Helleia helle; assembly: GCA_963853865.1. Classification (NCBI taxonomy): domain Eukaryota; kingdom Metazoa; phylum Arthropoda; class Insecta; order Lepidoptera; family Lycaenidae; genus Helleia; species Helleia helle. The sequence goes on along the minus strand of OY971418.1, from coordinate 8,880,334 downwards.
TTTCTGATTAATTTAAGAATTTTAATTAAATAATTATCTGATATTGGCCATCCTATAAAGTACAGTATATATGCAATATCCTACATAAAAATACATACATGTGATAAATTATACAATATTTATTGAAATGTTTATATAAATTATGATTTTAACTTGTATTTAAGATTCTACAAACGATTCTATTTTTATAAGTTTGAATAAAACTCAACTGTAGCCTGATAATCTAAAAAACCTTTTTCATACATTACGTACGGAATGTAAATTTATACGGCAAGCACGTTTACTTAGGTCGATATTAAGTTTTCGCTTTTATTAGAACCGTATCCGTATCTAAGCTACCGAAATCCTGGATAAGCTTTGATTGGAGTACATAGTTACAGAACATATATATTACGACTATATGTTTTTCATTACAGAATATATGTTACGACTTCTACTTATCGCATCAATATTTTATGATATTTTAGCTTCTATTGTCATTTGAAATATTAATAAAATACCTAAGAAAAGTATATTACTCGTAAATAAACAAAAATATTTTTATATTAGAAAAAGAGTGAACACAAAGAGCGGTTCGTGATTCCAAAAATGTCGGAGAGCGATGAGTCTTTTTAATTTGGGGATTAAGGATTAGAATCTTTGAAAGAACGCAGAAAGAAAAGTAAACGAGAAAAATGATCACTCATATTTTGTATAGACGGATATGAGATTTTGTGTCTCCATTTACATTATAGCAACATCAAGATCTGTTGGGTCCTGTTTAGAGAACGGGATGGTCATAGGATAGGAGTCTTTTTATTGAAAAAGTGTTGTTTAGTCACCTTTGTTAATGTGTTGGTGAACGTCGCCAATAAGGAAGAACCAAATTTACTGAGACAGATCCTCTTTGTACTAGGCCTAGGCTAGTTCCCCGCCATGGTTCAGGCCTTGACGGTGGGGCTCTGTAGCCTCGAGTGAGCCCAGCACCTTGGGCGAAACTAATTAAGTCAAGGGGGCTCTTTGTACTCCTTTTATAAGAAGAGGGGTAAAAGAGCAGGGGGCAAGGGGCGAGGACGAGAACCTCACCCCATTGTACTATCCCGACGTTGGGAGGGATTGTTTTGTGGTGCGGGACAACCCCTCTGTGGAGGTGGCGTTGGTCCCTTGGGGACTGACTAGCCGTCGAGGTGCCCTGTTTGCTCATTAGATCCGGGGCATCTCACCAAAGGTGGCATTGGTGGCACTCGCCGGGTTTTAGTGGGTAGAGCTGCGTCCACTTTCCACCTTTCGGGCGCAGAGTCCCACAAATCCGCCTGGGGAGACACACTCCCCCGCGGGATGCCTCAAGCATTTCTCGATGTTAAAGAAAACAAAGGCCTAGGCAAGTTATTGCGTATCCAGGTAAGTCTTGGGGACCGTAAATTTATCATTTTTCCTACCCTCACTTCAAAACAGCGCAGCTCTTCAGAAGAAAGTAGCAAGAAGGTGCCATGAGCACGTGACTCAAAGCGCGGGCACTGACAGCTTAGGTGAATATACTACCATTTATGCACTAATAGTGTATGTTTGTTTTCACAAAAACGCCATCATTTGTAAATATACGCTCATTTCCTTGTAACAAAGCCATTTTAAAATCAAGCTAAAATGAACGGCTAAAATTTGCATAATAAATAGCTACATAAAGGAATTTCTACACTTTTTTAATCCTGTGCCTTTTGCAATCGAGACTCTTTGTCGCTCCTAATGAATCAATGGCGAGGGAAGTGATGAATATAGTGTTGCTTTTTACTGCGCTTTCAACGCACGGGAGAAAAATTGTACGCTATAGCAATATACTTTTTTTTACGCCGGGAAATCCTCTGAGGCATCCCGCGGGGGAGTGGGTCTCCCCAAGCGGATATATGGGACTCGCTGCGCCCGAAAGGTAGCAAGGTGGACGCAGCTCTACCCACTAAAACCCGGCAAGTGCCGCCAATGCCACCATTGGTTAGGTGCCCCGGATCTAATCAGCAAACAGGGTACATCGACGGCTAGTCAGTCCCTCAAAAACTAGCTACTGCCTGCAGCTTCGCCCGCGTTAACTTAGATTTAAAGCCGTATACGGATTGATGATGATTATTTTTATAGCTTAGGTTACTCCCTATAACATCAGCTATCTGTCAGTGACGTCCCGTCAAAATCAGCCCAGCCGTTTCAGAGATTAGCCGGAACAAACAGACAGACAGACAAAAAATGTAAAAACGGCAATTTTGGTATATGTACCGTGTATACATCCATATGCATATAGTATAAAGCGGTTATTTTAATATTACAAACAGACACTCCAATTTTATTTATCTGTGTAAATGATTCTGAATTACGAATGAAAACTTTATCCGCCTTTTTCCCGAATAATAAAAGTTATATAGTGTTACTGTTTTGCTAATTGCTGCTAAGTCTACGTTCGCTCGTTTGATAAGAATATCCTGTAAGTAAGGTATTTACGGCCGGGTAAGCAGTAAACGAGAAAAGGGCTAAAAGAAGTGTTTCGTAGATTTATCAGCAAAGCTCTGTAAGTCTTATCTTTCCTGACCAGATTTTCACGAAATTGAATCGTTTTTCCGGCTGTGCTTAGCGGAATATCCGAGATTTTGAGAGTGGTTCATTTACATCGGTTGTGTTGTGTTTACATAACATTATATATTAACCTTTATTTGCTAGGTTTAAGTTATATTTTAGCTTTATTTTACAAAGGAACCAATTACGCCGCCTATCTTGTTTCTTGATTAAAGAGTAATAGCTTGCGGTGTGAAAAATGGGTAAACACGACGAGATTATATTTTAAATATAAATAATTCAGATTTGTGCCAAAGTGATATAAAAGTAATTATAATTAAAATCTGCTTGTTAATTTGGATCTTTTTCGTATTTGCCTATTATTTTCATCTGTAATAATATGTTAGTAAAATTTATGTTTTCTGTGTTTTATTACATTTTATAATAATTGTTCTAATAATATAAAAGAAACACATTCGTGATTAGAAGATGTAATAATAATTTACTTATCAAGTAATATTTTTTTTATACTTGTACACACACACACAGATACACACACACAACTTAAAAACATACAAGTAGACAATACCGATAAATAAAATTGGAGTGTCTGTTTGTAATTAATATTAACCTCTTTTTACTAAATGTATATGGATATACACGGTACATATACTAAAATTGCATGTTTGTCTGTCTGTCTGTCTGTTTGTTCCGGCTACTCTCCAAAACGGCTGGGCCGATTTTGACGGGACTTTGACTAACATATAGCTGATGTAATAAGGAGTAACTTAGGCTATAAAAAATAATATCTATGGACGCTTCCACACCACGTCAATCTGGTCCCGTGGTAAGTTCTCGAAGAACTTGTGTTACGGGTACCAGACGACGGAAATAATATATTTAATACTTTTATACTATACATATATTTAAGATTTTTATTATATAATACACATATTTAATACACATCCATGACCCAGGAACACAGATAATATTTTTGTTCCCTGGCGGGATTCGAACCCGCAACCTCTGGCTTGAGCGCCAACGCGCTTACCACTGAGCCACAGAGGTCGTAAATAATCATCATCAATCCGTATACGACTGTTAAATAAAGTTAACGGGAGCGAAGCTGCGGGCAACAACTAGTGATGAATAAGTAGGTACATCATAAAACAATAAGGCAAAAAATATATACTGTATTATTTATGCGATGTCAACAACAAAATATATACTGTATTATTTCTGCGATGTCATCAACAAAATATATACTTACCTAGATCCGTAATGCGGGAGCCAGGTTGACCAATTAGTATCGGCGATAAGCAGTAATCTAAATACAGGGCACGCAGGACTGATAACAGTAGGGACGATCCCGGAATAGAGAAGCAAATGTTGAAAGCCTTAATTATTATTATCAGACTCCGCTAACTAAGACTAACGCAGACTAAGTCATAGCGAAATTATACTATTTTTTTTTGATAACGGGACATATGGACTGTCATGTAACTAGTCATGACAGGCACTTTTGTAAGGTGTAGTCACCGGAGATTATGCAGGTTCCATTACCTATCAAATATAATACGTGATTTATGTTTATATAGCGTGCTGGATCAGTTCTATTTTATTTGCGTATCATAAGGCACAAGGTATGTTCCCGGGTACCGACATTTTACTATTTTCTTATTATAAAGTAGCTTTTCGGAAGAAAGTAGCAAGATGGCCCCATTATACCAGGTATAAATAAACAGACAGATAGATACGTCTTTTATTTTTAATTGAGTTTTTTTTCTAGTTCCTTATAATATCCAGCTCAGGAAACTGCTAAAATCATTGCTTATCCTGGACAAGATGGTTGCAGTGCTTGTAATTACATTTTATATTTTACCTTTGTTTTGGGAAAACAGCTCGACATTGTAGAGATGGTATCATATAATTATATTGTCAACTTCATAATACTGACTCGTCAAAATCTGAATCGGTAAATACAATAGAAGTACGTTAAAAACGATTTCCCAGTTTTAATCACATATTTTCAAGCGAATCTAAAAGCGTGCTAAAAGTTACATAAAGATAATTAAGAGTAATTTGATATTCACAAAGTGGGTTAGGAAGTGAAATATAACCTCATAGGAAATCGAGTACCAAAGTCTGGCTTTTCAAAATTCAATCAATAACGCAGAAGTTTGTTTTTATTGGACTCGTGAATTCTTGGTTCTAGAAAGTTTTAACCCACTTTAGGTGCTGTTCAATAGTATTAAATATATATCCATAATTTTTTTTACAGAATATTATCTTCATGTCTACTTCTGAACATGATAGAGTTTATTATCTCATTTAACTATCCACTACTTTTTAATCGACTTCAAAAAAAAAAGGAGGTTCTCAATTTGTCTGTATGTTTTTTTTTTTTGTATGTATGTGACACGATATCTCCGCCGTTTGTGAATGCATTTCGATGGTTATTTTTTTGTTTGAAAGCTGGTGTTTCCAATTTGGTCCCATATTAATTTTATTAAGATCTGACAAGCCGTTTTTTAGTTATACCCAATAATGCCTATTTGGTTGGTTTTGTTTACCTTGATGATATGATTATTTTATTACGTGTCGATGTAACAATTGTATAGGATGCTTTGGTAGCACACCATAGTATGTCGCGGTCATCGTAATCATCATCATCATCACCATCACCATCATCATCATCATCATCATCCTTTATCCATCCACTGCTGAACATGCCTCCTTCAATGAACGCCAAGACGACGAATTTCGGAGTTACTTTTGGAGTCGGTGTCGTATTTATTGCTGTACCCTACCTACCTACCTTGGCTGACACTGACTCCAAAAGTAACTATAATGACGTGGTAAACGCAAAGTTTGTACATTAGTAGAAGATTAAGTTGATTATATGTAGTAAGCACAAACATTAAAGAAACTGTTATTTTATTACTTTTTAGTTTAGTATTTTTGAAGTTTGTTTTAATTTTTTGTAAAATGTTTTTATTTCTTAATTTTTAGTGATTCCGAAATTCGTCGTCTTGGCGTTCATTGAAGGAGGCATGTTCAGCAGTGGATGGATAAAGGCTGATGATGATGATGATGATGGTGATGTTAGTAGAAAATAATGACGTGGTAAACGCAAAGTTTGTACATTAGTAGAAGATTAAGTTGATTATATGTAGTAAGCACAAACATTAAAGAAACTGTTATTTTATTACTTTTTAGTTTAGTATTTTTGAAGTCGGTTTTAATTTTTTGTAAAATGTTTTTATTATGTTAAAAACTTCTGCCGTCTTCTGACTTTTTCAAACTAGTTACTAATTCAAAAACTAAACGCTACTTAATACGCATAGCACGTAGTCAAGTAGAAAATTATAACTTAATTTTGAGCGACTTATTGCAAGTAAATAATAAATTAAGTAATTAGTTGAAAGTTAAAATTTAGCATTTGTTTGTTTAAATACATTAAGTCTCCTTTAGTAGAACAAAGATTTCCCTATTTTGTGATACGGTTGTTGATGATTATATTTTATTATTGTTGAAACCGTTTGACCAAATTAACTTTAATATAAGTTGCCAATGGGCCATTATGGTTCAAGAGCGGAAGCCACTTCTAGGTGGACGAAGTGTTGGTCGGCCATTAACCAGATGGGAAGACGATCTCCGTGCAGTGGTAGGTCCGTTTTGGATGCGAGTGGCGAGAGATCGGTAGTCTTGGCGTTTATTGAATGAGGACTATGTTCAGCAGTGGACAGATAAAGGCTGATGAAGATGATGAAACCTTGTTTCTGTAAAATCTATAAAATTTCAATATATATTATGTTAATAAAGTACTTTTAATCTGTTCCAAAACAAGGTCGTAACAATAGTATACGGTGCGGTATCAAAGTAATTTTAGTTCATTTCACGACCAAAGCCGAATTAATGAAACATGCTCATTGTAGATTAGGACGATGTTATTTAAAATTGTTTTTTAAACATAATAACAAAATTGATTAGACGCACGACTAACAAAACTTATTATTCTGTTTTACGTAGCAAAGTACTAAAAGAGTTATCTTAACTTATTTTATTTTAGATGTATGATTAAAAAATAAAGTGTGTTAATATAGGTTGCTGAAGATACCTGCCCCCCAACCATGGTTCAAGCCTTGTCGTGGCGGTGGGGCTCTGTAGCCTAAGGTGAACCCAGCACCTTGGGCGAAGCAAATTGAGCCGAGGGAGTTGCTTTTGACAAGAAGAGGGGACAAAAGAGCAGGGAGAGGGGACAAGAGGATGGGAACCTCAACCTCATTGTACTGTCCCGACGTTGGAAGGGATTGTTCTGTGGTGCGGGACAAATCCTCTGTGGAGGTGGCGTCAGTCCCTTGGGAACTCACAAGCCGTCGAGGTGCCCTGTTTGCTCAACAGATCCAGGGCACTTCACCAAAGGCGGCATCAGTGGCACTCGCCGGGTTTTAGTGGGTAAAGCTGCGTCCACCTTACCATCTTTCAGGCGCAGCGAGTCCCACATACCCGCCTGGGGAGTCCTCACTCCCCCGCGGGATGCGTCCTCTTCAAACGGTTGAAGGCAACACGAAGTGGTTTTAGTGCGGTATAACGGCGCTGGGGGGTAGCGGGTAGTGGGGAGCGGGGAGCGGGGAGCGTCGGGAATCCCACATATCTCCGATCCGCAAAGCATATCCACTGCGACAAAAAATAAATAAAAAAGATTGCTGAAGATAGGCCCTCTTAATTTTTTTAAGTAAAAATTTAATTGAAAAGGAAATGATTTTACAGATACAAGATTAATTAAGTTAATGATAGGATTATCAGTATATCAATGTTTTGAAGTTAAATTCGTAGGCTACAATGTAGACCACATAACCAGAAACCCACATAAATCAAAAATATACTGAACATAAATTTTCGATTACGAAAATAATACTAAATCTCAAAACGCCATATTGTTTAAAACAAATATATAATATTAACCGAAATACCATTTCAGTGCAGAAAGCTTTGATATATTTTTGTGTAAGGCGCTTGTGGTCTGAAGTGGTCGCCAGTGTGGGTTAGCTTTGTTGTTAGCTCTCGAAATGCGAGACTTACAGTAGCATACTTTTCGTTCTCGGAATCGTCATTTATCATTTCTTATTTTAAAATATTATTTATGTTTGAAATAATATATGGATTGAAAGTATATACAGTAAAATTATTTTTTCGGCGTGTGTTCTTATAAGAAAGAATGTAAAGTTTATGGAAACGTTAAGAGACTTACAATTAAATGTATTGTTTTAAACTAACGCCGTCACTATTCACATTCAACTATATTTTTCGGGTGCTTACCGCGTTTATAGTTTTAACGAGATCCCGATATTTCGGCAATGTTTCAATCGCCATAATGTCGGAAAGACTGACGTACGGTACTATTATTTATTCTTAAGTACGGTGCTGGTAGATGGCGACAGATCAGAAAAAGTGTCTACCCTCTTTCTACTTAGTTTTGGACGACTAGTTTCAGCACAATATCACAATGTCAATATCACAAACATAAATCTACAAAAAACACAAAGAGCTATTTTAAATGTGACCTATTTCTCAGAATCCTTGCTCCACATCAAACAGCACTCTCACCATTTGAATTATTCTACATTGGGAGATCTTATAGAAGTTAGACACTTCGTCTATAAATCCCTCTAGTTAAAGTTATGTTACTGGCTACAAAAATATTGATTCAATAACATGAATTCCATCCTTATCTAACAAATTTATACTTTTTCATTACAAGCACACACCACTTCCCAAGGGAAGGTGATTTGCTGCACTTTGAAGATTACGATATCGAAATTATTTCAGTTCACTGTGAATTACAATATGAAAGGAGTATAAACAAAAAACGTTCATTAAAATGATTAAGCATTCATTAACTTACATAAAACGCATGACGTAACTAACCTACAAAATATAATTATGTAATAAGCCTTTTCTTCAAAAATTGTGACAAGCGTTGTTTTATACATATTTTCTCCGGTGAAACTTGCACATTTCAAACACAATAGCATTATTAAAAATTAAGAAATCGTTTATTTTACGTAATTTTCTTATACAATTTATATTTAATACGACTTGCAAATACTTTGGGAAACAATGTCAAATTGCGTTTTATAATTACCTAGCATTAGCGTTAAGACAGGGAGTTTCAACGAAATTATACTCAGAAGTGGTTTGGCTGGTTACAAAAGGAAAGTTTTCGAACTAGGGCTTTGGTTGAAATTGAAAAGAAAATTGGTAAATTACTGTGAAGGCTGTAAATGGGTTCGAGCACGATACATTGCGGCGCTCAGCAACTGTAGTTCTTACGAGCCACATTACAACCAACGTAAGCTCCTCAAATGAAGTGGCCTTATTGTTTGAGTGAACGTACGAGTATATACGCCAGTGACCATATATTGCTTTATTATTTCTGCATCTCGCGTTACCTTAGATTTGTAGTTATGTTTTTATAAGGAGGAAATCGAGCAGTCGGAGCCTTATGGTGACTACCGATGCTCACAGACATCCGCACAACCAAAAGTTATGCAGATTTTCCCTATCCCCCCCGATGGGCCATCGGAAACTCACAAGCCGCACGAAACGCGACAGCATAGCTGACACTTGACGCTGGTGTTGTAATGTAAGCGAGAGGTACCACCCCGGTCGTACTGGCCTAATTCGGCTGCAATGCAGCATAGCACTAACCTCTTACTAAATGGATGGGAAAGATTTTTTTTTTTTACAAAAATTTTGCTACTCGTAATCTATTATACAAAATCACGCAATAATATTATGCAAATAAATTATTCATCGTTTAAGCATAAGTTGAACAAATTTGTTAGCCCAATTATTATTATAAAATTTAGTTACTATTTTTAACATAGAAGATGTTTTTACGGCTGCTGGTGAAAAGTCTGCTGATCTAGTGTTTACAATAATCATACTGTTTGTATGTTTGTCAGTTAAAATAACAATATCTATCAAATTACTCATGAACATTTGCAATTTATAAGCCAACCACCAACCAATAAATATATCGGTTGTATTTCATAGAAAAATATTCTCCGATCTACAGCTGCTCAAAAATAACAATATTGGTCAATTGTTTTGTTTTTCTTTCCCTTCTGGTATGAATAAAAATGTAATTTCTAGATGCGGCAGATTTATATCTCATTTATTAGTAATTGGTTCATATTAAATCAGTGACCTTTGACGAAATCACAACGCGTTCTATCTATATTTTAAAGAAAACATATCACATTTATTGGTTTTGAATATTTTCAATTGCTTCAATTTCAAGGAAAATATTATATGATTGTAAAAATATTCTGAATATAAGATCTTTTTTATGAAGAGACGGTAAGATCAGGGCTCACAATATCCCCACCAAGGTTCAAGCCTTGTCGTGGCGGTGGGGCTCAATAGCTTAAGGTGAACCCAGACCACCTTGGGCGAAGCAAATTGAATATTGTACTGTCCCGACGTTCCGTTGAGGGACTGACTAGCCGTCGAGGTGCTATGTTTGCTCAATAGATCCGGGGAACCTCACCAAAGGCGGCATTGGTGGTACTTGCCAGGTTTTAGTAGGTAGAGCTGCGTGCACTTACCATCTTTCGGGCGCAGCGAGTTCCACATACCCGCCGGGGAATCCCCACTCTCCCCCGGGATACCTTAAAGCATTTCCTGGCGTAAAAAAAGGGTTCACAATATAACGATCTTTTAAAGTTATAACTAGAACTATAAAATAATAATAATAATATCGAGTATGCATATTTTTGGTATAAGCAAATTTGGTTCGTATTTATTATTTCTTCCTTCCAAGATCTACCATCTTGCGATCATCAAACGTTACAACCTCAGATATAATGAGAGTTACGGCTGGACCACTGACTGTTTGCTGTCTTCTGTCCATTATAGATTAGCCTAGTCTCTTCTTTAAGTTCATATTAAGGGAAATAACAGCTTTTATGCAAAGTTCAAAGATAGAATATTGGTTTGGTTCCAATTCTCTTTTTACAGCGAAGCAAAAAGGAGGGTTATGATTTTGGTCGGTATATATGTATGTATGTATATTTGTATGTATGTTTATTGTTACACTCATAACGTCTAAACTAGTTATCAGAATTTGACAATTGAGGTATCGTTAGAAGCGTCTTAATCGTCCACTGGTTATAGGCTAAATAAAGTCATAAAAAATTGAATGTGACGTCCTCTAGAGGAGATTAAGATATGCACTAAAAAGTTTTTAAATTTGTGGGGTATCAAACTAAAGAACTTAATAAAACTAAATAAAGCGTATGTGGCATACGCTTTATTCTACAGATTGAAACTAAATATTGTAAGTATTGTTTTGTTAGGGGAAGTTGCATATGATCACTGCGCACAGTGTGAAGACCTATGTATAGAATACATTAAAATGTACTGTGAAAGTTGTTTATTTAATAGGTAGACACGATTACAATAAAATTGGCTTGATTCTTTGGCGCTGCGTAGAGATGTCGGATCGCTCTGCATCTTCTACCGCATCTACCACGGGGAGTGCTCTGAGGAATTATTCGGACTAATACCTGCAGCAGAATTCCACCACCGGACATCGCGGAAAAACTCCAAATTTCACCCACACCATCTCGATGTCCGGAAATCCACAACAACTCGATTTTTACGGCATTTCCTGCCTCGCACGACTAATATATGGAATCAGCTGCCGCCTATGGTGTTTCCAAACCGATACGACTTAGGGACCTTCAAGAAAAGAGCATACTCATACCTGAAAGGCCGGCAACGCACCTGCTAATCCACTGGTGTAGCGGGTGTCTGTGGATGTCGCTCTTCACTTACCATCAGGTGAACCGACTATCCGTTTGCCCCCTCTTCTATAAAAAAAAAAAAAAAAAATACCTAGTTTGTAAGAACACAACAATTTCAGGTGAGAATATTTTCTGGTTACATACGTTTTAGGGCGTGATTTTAGTACCTAGTCGGGTTTTAGTATTAGAACTTATTGAACTGCTTCTGAAAATATGAGTTCTTTAACATCGTAACAAGCATATATCTTTGGAATCTCTTATTCTTTACAACTATTACCGGATTTCATGTATGTACATTATAGAACTTTAAAACTATTACCAGATTTCATGTACATTATAGCTAGAATCTCTAAGAGGTAGTGCCATGCTGATTTGCAGCCGAATTGGGCCGGCACGACCGGGTGGTATCCCTCGCTCACCTAACACCGGCGTGTCAGTGACAGCTATGCTGTCACTTTTCGTGTGGTTTGTGAGTTTCCGGTGGACCATTGGGGAGATAGGGAAAAGGTGGGCAATGCATCTGCATAACTTTTGGTTGTTCGGATGTGTATGGGCGTCGATAGTCGAAAAAGGACTTCGACTGCTCGTTTGCCCTATGCAATAAAAATTGTTTCTTTTATATTTGTCTACAAAGATTTTTTAATAAAATTAGTTATTAAAATCTGTAACATCTTCAAATATTTGTATATAGATTGAGGCTACATAGCTGCTCTAAATACACAACTTAATATAATACCGCTACTGGCGAGAAATTCAGCGTACCTTTACACACTTTCTCAAACGTCTCCATCTGCCGTTTCCCCTTATATACATATGTATTTACGAGTAATCAAGAAACGTACATGTTACAAAAGAGAGGGTCGAGAAAGGCTCCAAATGGATGGGGGATAAAACGATTTTTTGCACATAATGAGAGGTAAGCTTAAGTGTAAAATTGTATTTCTAATGGAGGAAATAATTATGTACTGCTTCTATGGTATAATGTATGTTAACTTTAGGTAGATTTGTGAGCTTGTGTCCTATTCTAGTACTAAGGGTATCTTAAAATAAATATGAAAAAGAATAGAAATAAAATATTTCTATTATTTTTTCCTTTAAATATTTTTGTGTGATGTGTGAGTTGCAGTGATTATTGAAGTAAGAATTCTTTGCGCGAATGAGGGTACTTTTTACAGATTACGTCATGAAAATGTGCAACGTTTTTGTTTAAGAAGACGGAGAGAGTGAGTGAGTGAACGTTGTCACCGTTTGAGGGAGAAAGAGAGAAAAGACGAACGTAGCATGAAGCATATAGCCATGGAGGGAGCAAGCGAGTCAGAAATATCGAGGGAGAGAGTAAGATAGAGCGAGCGTCGCATCACAAGTCTCGGAAATTTAAAGCTTTAGATTAGTATATATATAAACGAGATTTAAAAATTAGTTTACCAAATAAGTTTCACTTCTGACACTTTTTTTAACGTATCTCACGACGCCTAACTAAATTTTCCAAAAGCGGAGTAGAGAATTGAGAGAGCAATTACCATTTTATTTCAAACGGGATATATTTAAAATTTATTTATTTTATTTATTTACAAAGGAGACGGGCGAAAGTTCATAGAAAGTTGGGCCCGACGTTACAGTAACAATTACTTCATTATTTTATTTATATGTTCATACTTGTTCGAAAAAACTAAAATTTTCATGACTGATCCATGAGAGAAAAAAGTTGTAGGGTGTTTTTGATTGAACAAAAAATTATATTCTAGCTTGTTTATAAATTATTCTTAGTCCATATTCTACTGTTACTTTAGGAAAATAATTATAAGAACTCGTTCTAGATTAGATATAACAAAGAATATACCAGGTAGGGAAACAATTAATTACGCCATTCAACCAACATCCAACTAGATCTGAGATGTTTCATACGGTTATTATACAATTAAAATATCATCTAAATACTGTGCAGGTGGTATCAAAGTCTCTTGATCCTTACCCAGCTTAGGTACCATATTATTGATATTACATGACAAACAGCAACCCACTGTTCTTTTCCCTACTAGACAATTACAATAATATTGTTTTATGTCCCCTATACTACCAAGAGAACAGTCAATTAAAATATAGCTAAAATAGGTTTTTGTCTTTTGAGCTTACATGTCACAGTTGCTGTTTGTTTTAAACGTTTGACAGTTCACAGTTATTGCCTGTATTAAACATACTATTGATTGTGAAATCGATTTATCATCAATTTCAGATACATTATACGATATATCTAAAATTGTATTTATAAATTAATATGTTTATGATCAATATACAATTTTTAGGAATGTTTTAAGTATATATTTTGGGAGGTAAATATTTCATAAAAGAAGTTTTTTCAAAAACTTGTCTTAAGAATAAACATCACAATAGTGTTCAAAGTAGGCACGGCACGTAGGTAATACTTCTTTTTGAAGAAACCTAAAGAAAAGAAATATTTACGACTTGAAATACATACTTAAAATATTTCTAAAAAAATTGTTGTATCGATAAAGTGTATTAATATGAATTTGATAAATCGATTACCTTTTTCTTACTCTGGCAACATAGAATATCACCAAAATAAACATGAAGGAAATCAGTCATCTTATGAATATTTTTTTAATTTGTTATCCCATGATAAAACTGCTTCATATTTCACTGTTTAATTTAACAAAAAAAGATAAAAAATATTGATATATTTTTTATTTGTGTAACGTTTAGGCCCAGATTCGCCCGTCTCCTTTATTCAAAATTGGATATTTACCATGTTTTTCATCTGTATTTATTTCACTCAGACCCAGTGTCGCAAGCAAGGTCGGTAAAGAAACAACGCTTACGGATTAAATAGTGATTTTTTAAATTTTTATACGTAAAAGATGTACGTAAAAATAAGTGACATTTGCGTAAACATTAGAAAACAATAAGGCGTAGATAATGCCGAAATATAGAGATCCACGAATTATCCCGATTCCTATAAATACCCCGTTTTAAATATATTTGGTGAATAAGAAACTGTGAAATATGCCTTACCTGACTTTGAGAAGGAGCCAGGAACCCATGTTTTACTTCGGAACGTTCGAGAATAATTATAACTTTCATGCGTGTCCGTATTTTAGTCCTATTTGTATGGAAATCCAAAACGGATAGACACGGGGTGGATATAAATAACGGGAAACGCTAACAAGAGAACTTGTTAGCTGTCCGTCCATCTATCGCTCACGACAATTTTCCCGAAAACAACAACGAAGCGATAAAACATTTCGTACATATAAAAATTTATAACGAGCTGGGAGAAATGACACCGCTCGCAAAACTAAGCACCAAGTTTGAGGGGAATTATATTATCAGTCATCGTTAACTAATTTACTAGATGGAGAGTCACCCAATTATATGATCACAGTCACACTAGTATTATTATCAGCCCGTGTTAGTCTACCAATAGATGTAGTTTAGTTTATTGCCAATAGATTTACCAACAGGAAGTGCCAAGCTGCTTTGCAGCCGTCTTGGGCTGGCACGACCGGGGTGGTACCTCTCGCTCACATAATACCGGCTTTAAGTGATAGTTATGCTATCGCGTTTCGTACGGTTTGAGAGTTTCCGGTGGTCTATGGGGGCATAGAGAATAAGGAGGGCAACGCATCTGCATACCATTTGATTGTGCGAATGTCTATTGGCGTCGGTAGTCAATTTAAAACCGGCTACCGCACAGCCAACAGCTAACTGTAGTTCAACCAAACCTCCATGCTCCCGAAAGCACATTGTGCTGTAGAATTGAATGTTTTCTTTTTTATAATGTTGGTGTTGATGCGCCTCCAGTAACGCCCCTGTGCTCGTGCCGGGTTCAGGTTGAAAACCCTGGCTCACTATGACATGACCTCAGGGGGACTGCTTAGTAGTGGCCGGGCAGTCTCACCTTATGAGGAGTATTCTTTCCTTCGCCGGCTTCGGGACCCTCTAAAAGCGGCTGAATGCGCTCGCAGATGGTTTATTGGGTATGTGCATTCCATTGTGTGAATTTCCACATATGTCCAGAAGCCTTACTCGAGGTAAACCTGGATCATACGAAAGCAGCAGCAGCAGCAGCAGCATAAACCTGCGTCATAAAAAAATGCTTCATCGTCATCATTACCAACCTTTCCCTCTATTGCTAGATAGGCCTCTTACAACGAACGTCATCATGTGCATAGGGATCAAAACGTGAACCTTCAGCATGAATCATACTTTTAAAGCGTAAGAGCTCACTGAGCACGTTGAAAATAACTAGACATTACTGTGACAGGAGCTTTTACACTCACTTATGACCAGTTACCCGAGACCTATTATGTAGTGCTAACGTAACTGGCCTGGAGGTAAGAATCTCGCTAAGGTCAGAATGTATGATGATATAAAATGCTGTACGGGTAATATTGAGAAATGCACCTATGATTATAGGTGCATAGTTTAGAATCGTGCCCGGACTATAGGTAGCAGAGTCCTCGTTGATCTTTATGTGTCAAGTCACATAATGTAGTATTTATTACAATATTATGTTAAACATAATAGCTGACACCTGACATTGTTACTCGCCGCAAAATACCTCTAATGTGGTGTATGCACTTGCGGTTAGCAGCTTATGCACAGAGTTAGTATGAAGTCTTCATGCAATGCTATGGCTTATTAGTTATTACTTAGTTGCTTAGTAATTAATATACTTATCGTATGAAATTTATTTAATTGCATATCACGCGTTTTATGTGATACTTACAAAATGTATATCAGTATGTATTTCTTCAGTATTATCATCATCATCATCGATCCTCAAATATCCCACTGCTGAGGTTCTGCTACTCGACATCAGGCGATGAGAGTGTTCCCCACCATGGTTCAGGCCTTGACGTGGCGGTGGGGCTCAGTAGCCTAAGGTGTGCCCAGCACCTTGGGCGAAGCTAATTGAGCCAAGGGGGCTCTTTGTACCCTTCTTATAAGAAGAGGGGACAAAAGAGCAGGGGGCATGGGGCGAGGATAGGAACCTCACCCCATTGTACTGTCCCGACGTTGGGAGGGGTTGTTTTGTGGTGCGGGACAACCCCTCCCGACTAGTCAGTCGTTGAGGTGCCCTGTTTGTTTATTAGATCCGGGGCACCTCACCAAAGGCGGCATTGGTAGCACTCGCCGGGTTTTATTGGGTAGAGCTGCGTCCACTTACCAGCTTTCGAGCGCAGCGAGTCCCACATACCCGCATGGGGAGACCCACTCCCCCGCGGGATGCCTCAGAGCATTTCCCGGCGTAAAATAAAAAAGGCGAAGAGGGTGTTGTGCTCTTATTCACCTATGCTCTGACCCAATGCAATGTGAACTTCACACCCCTTCAAAAATCTCATTAGGCATACAGGTTTCCTCATAATGGATTTCTTCACAGGTGAGCAAACGATTGTGATGATGAGCACGGAAAAGTTAGAAAAAAGCAAGTTTAGGTACAAGGTTTGAGTCTAAACGAAAACTTTATTACTTAATGGCATGTGTAAACTACACATACACTTTTCTTGCAGTGGGAAATGAGGAAGGTTATCGTATCTCCCTTAAATAATAATAATAATATCTATGGACGCTTTCACACCACGTCAATTTGGTCCCGTGGTAAGTTCTCGAAGAACTTGTGTTACGGGTACCAGACAACGGAAATATATTTACTTAATACTTTTATACTATACACATATTTCAGATTTTATTATATAATACACATATTTAATACACATCCATGACCCAGGAAAACAGAAAATATTTTTGTTCCCTGGCGGGATTCGAACCCGCAACCTCCGGCTTGAGCGCTACCAAACACATTTTATTGTTCATCCTTAGACTTCCCAAAACGATTATGTGATCCGTGAACAATGTAGACTCGCAAAAGGGCGCTCATGTGGAACGTTGCCTCCATGCTAGAGAGGACATCTACAATATCCTTATTGAGAATATCACAATACTTCCGAAAGGAAACAAAATAGAGGAAAAATCTGCGGGGAACTAAGCAGTGGGGTGATTATGGGTTTTATTTATTATCATTATTTTCAAGTTTAAGTGTTTATTAACCGAGTTTATTTTATAATAACTATTGTCCACAGATCAGTCATATGTTGATTGTTTTAATAGCCCATGCCTCTCAATTATAACGCATTATACTGGTGAAATAATTCTTGATTTTTTAAACGAGCAGTCGGAGCCTTATTGTGACTACCGATGCCCATAGACATCTGCACAACCAGAGATTATGCAGATGCATTGCCTTCCTTTTCCCTATCCCCCCAATGGGTCATCGGAAACAATCCGCATGAAACGCGTCAGCATATAGACTGTCACTTGACTGATGTCATGTGAGAGAGAGTTACCACCCCCAATTCCATTGCAAAGCAGGATCGCAATACCTCTTCCTTAAATCCCACGAGCAGTTTGGAAAATTACGCCTTACATCCTAACTCACTATATATTTAGGTAACTGCGTCTAATATTATAAAACTCTTTATAATATAAGGCACAGACCGTTAAGTATATAATCATCTTTCAGGCTCGCTTCATTGATTTTTAAATTACAAAGATGCCAAAATTTGTCACCGCTGTAGTGTCACAATATCTATTGTTATTCAAAATGCTCAATTAAGAGGTTATTTTAAGAGAAACTATTATCAATATTCGTGGGTGCGACGTGAGCATTCGTCTATTGGCTATTTCCAAGCTGCACAACATCATGTTATTGGCCTCATCCCCTGGCGAATGTTTCAGATGAGACCGCGCGCCTGCGACACGTTCGTAATATTGCACATCCTGAGGAATGCAAAGCTTTATTGCATATTATATTAGTTCGTTTAATATTTGTACATATTCAAAACTATAAAAAAATGAAAACCCAATATTTATAGCATAGAATAGTAAGAGGTAGTGCTATGCTGCTTTGCAGCCGACTTGGACCGGCACGACCGGGGTGGTACCTCTCGCTCACATTACACCGGCGTCAAGTGACAGCTGTGCTGTCGCGTTTCGTGCGGTTTGTGAGTTTCTGGCGGCCCATTGGGGGGATAGGGAAAAGGACACGCCCAGGCAACTCATTAATGTGACAGACATAAGATGTTAAGTCTGGGTGCCAGTATTGAAAAACAAAAGAAAACGGATGTTAAATATATTGTAATTTTTAAAGAAGTAGAAGAAACTAATGAAAATAATAAATACTTGAAACAAGAATATTACTTACTAGCTGGTGCCCATAGCTTTGTCTGTGTTAACTTACATTTACAACCGGATCCGGATTGATGATGATTATTTTTATAGCCTAAGTCCTTTTTTTTTTATTTCGCTGGGGAATGCGTTTAGGCATACCCCTGGGTCCGGGGGGTCCCGGGGGTTATGTGGAACTCTCTGCGCCCGAGAAGATGGTAAGGTGGACGCAGTCTCTACCCACTAAACCCCAGCGGTGTTCTCCTCGTCGTCTTGGGTGACCCGGCGCGGGAGCTGTGGACGTCCGCATCGGGCCACAACGGAATGCCATCTGGCACACTCCTCTGGAGGCAGGGGGGATAGCCTAAGTCCTAATCCAAGGTATAAGCCATCACCATTTCACTTTCAGTCAAATCAGTTCAGCTGTTTTGCCGTGAAAGATCAACAAACATACAAATATACAAACTTTCGCCTTTATAATATTACTAGCTGTTGCATGCAGCTTTGCCCGCGTTAACTTACTTAATATAGCTTCTATTAGACACAGCGTGATGTTATATAGCCTGTAGCCTTCCTCGATAAATGGGCTATCTAACACTGAAACAATTTTTCAAATCGGACCAGTAGTTCCTGAGATTAGCGCGTTCAAACAAACAAACTCTTCAGCTTTATATTATTAGTATAGATAAGGATTTTATACTTTTAAAAAATCGGTTGTCTGTAAAGTCGGTTTACTGACGATAGTTGAACGTGACAACGTCATAAGAAAATGGAACGCCTCAGAGCGAGGTAACGCCGCATACGTCATGTTTTTTCGTACTTGCAGCCGGCTCCATCGAATTATAAGACGTTGTCACGTTAAAAAAGTTTGCATACTTTAAGAATAAACTATGTAAGCACAAAAGCAATAATTTAATGTGTAGACATGTATTGATGTTATTATTCGTAGCACAGTTGCGTGACAAGATAAGTTTTGAAGTAGGGGTTTTAGTGCAAGACACATAATGTTCGTGATTCGGAGCAAAGTTATTGCAGTTAAACTGAAATCGGTGCGATGCATTCGACGCAAAGTTTGAAGTATACGAGAGACGGGCGTACAAAGTAGAGATTTTGCATTGAAATTCATTTAGTCTGGCGCGTAGCCAGTAAAGACAAAGCTTGTTATCTGAATTACATATAACTTAAATGCCTTTTACCGAATGCATTTTGTGAATGTCGGTCGTCTATTGACCTTGCGTTGTTGTTTAATTAATATTTCTTGAAAAGAGCTAGATGAGGATAATGATGTTAGTTAATAAACGAGATATGCTCGGAAATGTGTGAAAAAACGTTACCTATCCGAAATTCTTCACAACTCGCAAGAAAACCATAAAATTTCAGAATATCTTCAAATTCTTTATTGGAAAAGTAAAATTTTGGGTCACTAATGTCGTTTGGTATATAATCTATTTAATATACCCGCATTCAATTCCACAGAGTTCTTTTTATCACGACCCGGTGGGATAATGTATCAAAGATATTTCGTATATTTCTTCCGAGTGGGGGTACGTTGCTCTAAATATATTGATTTTGTAACAAAAACGAGGGTTGGTTGCACGCGGGGTGAACGGCCCTGTCACTGCAGATGCCCCGCCACATCGGTTGGGGTTCCTATGTCACTAATGGTGTAGCGTCGGTTAATATATGAGCCTATTCGCCATGTTGAAAAAAACATTTCACACAAACGTAGCGGTTATTGCGAAGTTTTTTTTTTGTACTTACAAACATGTCATGAGTAAGTGCCTTCAGTGTAATTACTCGTATATGTTTTTATGTTTTAATGCTTATAACAAATATTCTGACCATCAGTGGGGTAGCATTGGCTAGGAAAAAAACAATTCCGAGAAAAACAGAAAATAGCTGTAATAACCTAACCCCCGGGTGGTATCACGTTGTAATTTATAATTTCATTTGTTTTTACTTAATATCAAAATTAATGAATGCTGGAAAGAACTTGGCAAATGTATTCCCTTGTTCTGGGAATTTCAATTACATTTGAATATGTGTTCCACGTACATAATATTATGTACGTAACGTTATCTACGTAGATACCTAATATCTTAAGTACGTATAAACAAAACATCATCACACTCAAGTCTATGCAAAGTATGTTAATAGGCTATTCTATTCAGGCTTTTTTTAAGGTCGACAGTGCAATGGGGTGAGGTTCCAATCCTCGCTCCCCCCAGCTCTTTCGTCCCCTCTTCTTACAAGAAGAGTACAAAGAACAGCCCCTTTGGTTCAATTGGCTTTGCCCGACGTGCTGAGTTTAGGCGGACGCAAAGTTGGTTGACCATTAACCAGGTGGGAAGACGATCACTGTGCAGTAACCGGTCCGTGTTGGATGCGACTGACAAGGGATCGCTCGTCTTGGCGTTCATTAAAGGACGCCTATGTTCAGCAGCGGGCGGATACAGGCTGATAATGATGATGATGATGAGTAGAAAAACAATATATTTTTAAAAATCTTTTACGACAAATCATTATTACGACAGCGAATGACAAAAACATGGCGATAATGATGATGAAACATTAATATGTGCAGCTTTACTCATGGTATATATTTGCATAATTTATTGATATATTATGGAAGTAAGACACGAGTCTAGACAGACGGCAATAATTGGTGTCTGTGCTATCGCAGCTTCATATAAATGGGAGACATATTTTAAGGTCATCGTAACAATAAACCAGTAGGGTGCCGGAATTATTTAAAGTCCGCGCTAAAACAAAACATTTACAAATTTAGAATGTGCCACGAAAACTCCTATCAGTTGAATTATTAAAAACAATAATAATAGTTTATGCTCATTCGGTGGGAGTATTTATATCTTACGTAAGGCACGTAGAGTAGGATCAGATCCCGGCGATTGATATATCTTCAAAATAAAAAATCGCTTGTCTGTAATGTCGGTTTACTGACGATAGTTGAACGTCACAACGTCATAAGAAAATGGAACGCCTTAGAGCGAGGTAACACCGTATGCGTCATATTTTTACGTTCGTGCAGCCGGCTCCATCGAATTATAACACGTCAAAAAAATAAAATAAACGACTGCTAAAAAAAAATAAAAAAACCAATTTGGAATTGTGTAAACAATGCATATTACAAATGTAATTGAATGCAATCACGACAGATTTGCTGCCAATTATTAAAGAATTTCGTGATATATCACCGAAGACCTTCATCAGAACACCACCAAATCAAAATGGATATTACGATAACCTCAAAATACTATACATACATTGGTTTTTGTTCATTTTACATTGACAAGTAATAAATAAAATCATTTTACAAAAAATTAAAACCGACTTCAAAAAAAAATACTAAACTAAAAAGTAATAAAATAACTGTGTTTCTTTAATTTTTGTGCTATGAGCGTGGCATACTATGGAGTGCTAGCAAAGCATCCTATACCATTGTTACATCGACAAGTAATAAAATGAGCACATCAGCATATCGTCGAGGTAAAAAATTTTAAACATAAATTAAAACCGACTTCAAATAAAAAAAAAACTAAAAAGTAATAAAATAATTTCCTTAATTTTTGTGCCTACAATTTATAATCAACTTTTTCTTCTACTAATATACAATCTTTGCGTTTACCACGTCATTATTGTTACTTTTGGAGTCGGTTTTAATTTTTGTTTATTTTTTTTTATTTCTTAATTTTTAGTGATTTTAAAATTTGATAACTGATTTTATTTGTCTGAAATATGGGTAGAACTATTAAACGCGTTGCTCAGATTAAATAGCGCTGTATGATGAGATGACCGTAGAAAGGGTTTAATTCATTACATTACAAATGAAAAAAAACGAAATGGAATTGTGTAAAACTTTATATACATACAGATTTGCTGCTATTCGTTAAATAATTCCATTATATATAGGTATAGAACATCACCAATATATAGATATAGAATGGATATTATGATGACCTTGAAAAACTATGATGCGCTTCCAAGCCACAGTTGTTTTTTGTTCATTTAACAACGACAAGTAATAAAATTACATGATTTTGGCATAATATTATGTACCGTATGAAGTAAGCCCAATTAAAGCTGTAAATCGTCGAGGATTCCCCTCGACTGTGTATGGTCTCCATCATCACACCTGTAATGGCGCTTATTATCCATATGGGTACAAAGTTCTCATCAATTTAAATTAATTAAGTCCAAACACAAGGTAGCTACTGTAAACTGTTGAGGAGTTCCTTTAACTGTCTTTTTGTCTTCATCATCAGACCCCTAATGACAGTCACAACCCATCTAGGTGTTAAGTTCTCATCATTACAAATTAATCAAGCCCAAACACAAGGTTACTGATGTAAATCGTTGAGGAGTTCCCTCGATTGTCTTTCGGCTCCAGCATCAGATCGACTCCAGACCTTCATTAAATTCTAGTCCTTTAAAACATTTTATAAAAAAAATATCAAACGCACTAGTCACCCATGCAATTTTCGAAAGTTCCCCTCGATTTCTCTGGGATGCCATCATCAGATCCTGGTTTCCTTATCATGGGACCATTTGGGAAGTATACCCTTTAGAACAAAAAAAGATTTTTTCAAATCGGTTTAGCCATCTTCGAGTAATCAGGTAACATACATAAAAAATAAATAAAAAAAAAAGATTCCGACGAATTGATAACCTCCTCCTTTTTGAAGTCGGTTAAAAAGGAACCAACCAAATAGGCATTATTGGGAATAACTAAAAAACGGCTTGTTAGATCTTAATAAAATTAATATGGAACCAAATTGGAACCACCAGCATTCAAACAAAAAAATAACCATCGAAATCCATTCACAAACGGCGGAGATATCGTGTCACATACATACAAAAAAAAAAACATGCAGACTTATTGAGAACCTCCTCTTTTTTTTAAGTCGGTTAAAAATGAGCATATCATCGAGGAAAATCAAGTTAACCAAATAAGCCTTATTGAAAAAGCATTTTACAAAAAATTAAAACCGACTTCAAAAATACTAAACTAAAAAGTAATAAAATAACAGTTTCTTTAATGTTTGTGCTTACAACATATAATCAACTTAATCTTCTACTAATGTACAAACTTTGCGTTTACCACATCATTATAGTTACTTTTGGAGTCGGTGTCAGCCAAGGTAGGTAGGTAGGTAATGTACAGCAACAAATACGACACCGACTCCAAAAGTAACTATAATGACGTGGTAAACGCAAAGTTTGTACATTAGTAGAAGATTAAGTTGATTATATGTTGTAAGCACAAACATTAAAGAAACTGTTATTTTATTACTTTTTAGTTTAGTATTTTTGAAGTCGGTTTTAATTTTTTGTAAAATGCTTTTATTTCTTAATTTTTAGTGATTCCGAAATTCGTCGTCTTGGCGTTCATTGAAGGAGGCATGTTCAGCAGTGGATGGATAAAGGATGATGATGATGATGATGATGGTGATGATGATGATGATTACGATGACCGCGACATACTATGGTGTGCTACCAAAGCATCCTATACAATTATTACATCGACACGTAATAAAATGATCATATCATCAAGATAAACAAAACCAACAAAATAGACATTATTGGGAATAACTAAAAAACGGCTTGTCAGATCTTAATAAAATTAATATGGGACCAAATTGGAAACTACAGCTTTCAAACAAAAAAATAACCATCGAAATCCATTCACAAACGGCGGAGATATCGTGTCACATACATACAAAAAAAAAAAAAAAAAACATACAGACGAATTGAGAACCTCCTTTTTTTTTTGAAGTCGGTTAAAAATAGCTCAAAAACTATTAGTAAATCAGATCTTGATTAAATTAGTATGAGACCAAATTGACGACACCAGCTTTTGAATAATAAAATAATTATTGAAATCTGTTCACAATTGACAGAGTAATAAGTAACAAGCATACAAATAAAGACATACAAACGAATTGAGAAACTCCTCTATTTTAAGTCGGTTAAAATACTTACTACTTAGGTATCTGTTGTGTAACAACCTTAATAATAAAAAAATACTAAACTTAAAAAAATATAACCGACTTCAAAAAATAAAGTAACTAAAATGTTATAAAATAATCGCGTGTACAATCTTTGCGTTTACCACGTCATTATGGTTACTTTTGGAGTCGGTATCAGCTAAGTTAAATAGGTACCTACAGCAACAAATACGTCACCATTGTCGTATTTGTTGCTCTAGGTACCTACCTATCTACCTTGGCTGACACCGACTCCAAAAGTAACAATAATGACGTGGTAAACGCAAAAATTGTACACGCGATTATTTTATAACATTTTAGTTACTTTATTTTTTGAAGTCGGTTATAATTTTTATTTCTTAATTTTTAGTGATTCATTAAAGAAAGGCATACAGAGATAGACATTTTGGCATATTGAACCGTATGAAGTAAGCATAAAAAAAGCTGTAAATCGTCAAGGAGTTCCCTCGACTGTCTATAGTCTCCATCATCATAACGGTAATGGCACGTATCACCCATAAGGGTGCAAAGTTCTCATCAGTATAAATTAATTAAGTCCAATCACAAGGTAGCTACTTTAAACTATTTAGGAGTTCTCTTAACTGAGCTTCGTCTTCATCATCAGACCCCCAATCACAGTCACAACCCATCTAGGTGTAAAGTTCTCATCAATACAAATTAATCAAGCCCAAACACAAGGTTACTGAAGTAAATCGTCGAGGAGTTCCCTCGACTGTCTTTTAGCTCCAGCATCAGATCGACTCTAGACCTTCATGAAATTGTAGTGCTTTAAAATGCTTATTTAAAAAAAATTTAAGCACACTAGTCATTCCTACAAATTTCGAAAGTTTCCCTCGATTTCTCTAGGATGCCATCGTCAGATCCTGGTTTCCTTATCATGGGACCAAATGGCAAGTATACTCTTTCAAACAAAAAAATAATTTTGAATATCGGTCCACAATTGACGGAGAAATCGGTGTACATACATTAAAAAAAAATACCGGCCGAGTTGAGAACCTCCTCCTTTTTGTTGAAGTCGGTTAAAAAGTAAAAAAATAACAGTTTCTTTAATGTTTGTGCTTACAACATATTATAATCAACTTAATCTTCTACTAATGTACAAACTTTGCGTTTATCACGTCATTATAGTTACTTTTGGAGTCGGTGTTGTATTTGTTGCTGTACATTACCTACCTACCTACCTTGGCTGACACCGACTCCAAATGTAACTATAATGACGTGGTAAACGCAAAGTTTGTAAATTAGCAGAAGATTAAGTTTATTATATGTTGTAAGCATAAACATTAAAGAAACTGTTATTTTATTACATACTTTTTAGTTTAGTATTTTTGAAGACGGTTTTAATTTTTTGTAAAATGATTTTATTTCTTAATTTTTAGTGATTCCGAAATTCGTCGTCTTGGCGTTCATTGAAGGAGGCATGTTCAGCAGTGGATGGATAAAGGATGATGATGATGATGATGATGATGATGGTGATGGTGATGATGATGATGTTTACTATGACTGCGACATACTATGGTGTGCTACCATAGGATCCTATACAATTGTTACATCGAAACGTAATAAAATAATCATATCATCAAGGTAAACAAAACCAACCAAATAGGCATTATTGGGAATAACTAAAAAACGGCTTGTCAGATCTTAATAAAATTAATATGGGATCAAATTGGAAACACCAGCTTTCAAACAAAAAAATAATCATCGAAATCCATTCACAAACGGCGGAGATATCGTGTCACATACATACAAAAAAAAAAAACATAGAGTCGAATTGAGAACCTCCTTTTTTGAAGTCGGTTAAAAAATGAGCGTTTTACTTACTATTAGCAGAAATACTACTAAGAGAAATTAAGTGCTATATTTTATTATATCCGCCATATTCAGAATGTCAAAAAAGTCGGTTTTGGTAGTAAAAAACGAATACCATTAGTTAAATAATTAGATTTTAAGAGAAAAAAATTATAGAGTAAAGAAGTTTATATGGTAAACGTAATATTATGATTTTAAGTTAAAATTGCTACTTTCATATTTCGACATTATCTACGAATGTCTTGTTCACGAGAGTCTCGTAAAATAAAAGTGTAAAGAATGGTAAATTTTTAGGTAATTTTAGTAAGGTAAAAGTAATAGTTTAAATGTTATTTATATAGCAAGTTTATATTTAATAGTCATATAAATAGTATACAAAAGACAGTGGCAAATGAAGTTGTTTTTTTTTTTTATTATCTTTATTTAAATAGGAGTTTTTGTCCAACAAGGCACGTCAACTCCATTGTTTCTACTAATTCTATAATAGAACAGAATTTAATACATATTATCTCAGATGTAGTTGACTTTTGTAATACATTAATAAGAAGTACAACCAGACAATGATGCCTCGGTATGAAATCTTAGCTACAAAGTTTTCATTAGTAGAAAGTGTTGA
Source organism: Helleia helle (assembly GCA_963853865.1). Lineage (NCBI taxonomy): Eukaryota > Metazoa > Arthropoda > Insecta > Lepidoptera > Lycaenidae > Helleia > Helleia helle. Next base: position 8,853,365 of record OY971418.1, on the reverse strand, counting down.
TGGTGATTTTTAAGAATAAAGATCTTGATGATTTTATACGTGTATTCTGAATTATGTTACAATAATGAGTCCCGACAATAATTATGTGAGTATTATAAATTATCGGTCGCGTACGGTAGACGATTAAAAAGTGATGTTTCTCGAAGCTACGTTCGCCGGTGCGGAGGGAGATGAGTCCGCTCTCGCTTCTTCTAATATCGCATCACAAACACTTCGTCTCTTTTACACTTATAGGCTTTTTACAGTACGGATACACCAACACAAACACTTGCACTGCGTGTACGCATAGGTTCGTAGACATGGCCCCCACCTTGGAGCAACAGTCTCCAAAAGGAAAAGGTAAGTGAAGACCAGCTAGCAGGTACGTCCACGCTCCTCCTCAAACAGCGGGCACAGTTTAGGGTAAGTTCTCTGGATAACACCAGTGGCGGTTTTTATGTCAGCCACCCGTGCAATCCCATCCTTTCCGACGAAGGTACGTATCACTCTGCCTAGACGCCATTTCAATGGCGGCAAGTTATCCTCCTTGATGAGCACTAGTGTATCTGGTGCGATGGCGTCACGGTGAGTTTGCCATTTTGTTTTAGTCTGAAGTTCTGAGATGAATTCTTTCGACCAACGCTTCCAAAAATGCTGTCGCATATTCTCAATGCGCTCATAGCGAGTCAGGCGTGATATAGGCTGATCGGCGACGTCTTCGCAGGCAGGCGCGACGAGCGGCCGACCAATCAAAAAATGAGCGGGTGTAAGAGGAAGCAGGTCGTTGGGGTCGGTTGACATTGGACTCAGAGGACGGGAATTAAGAACCGCTTCAATTTGTGCTAACAAAGTAGAAAACTCTTCATATGTCAAGTTTGCACTGCCCATTACCCGACGAAGATGGTATTTACAGGATTTGACTCCCGCCTCCCACAAACCACCGAAATGAGGCGAATACGGTGGAATGAAACGAAAATGTATATTTTCATTTGTACAAAAATTCTGAATATTACGTTCATTGTTAACTAAAAATTTAGAAAATTCCTTAGCCGCGCCTACAAAGGTTTTTCCGTTATCGGAAAATATCTGCAAAGGTTTTCCGCGGCGAGAAATGAACCTCCGAAAAGCCAATAAATATGCCTCCGAACTTAGACTCGTAACCAATTCAAGATGCACCGCGCGAGTTGTGAAACAAACAAATAAAGCAATATAACATTTTTCTAATTTCGCGCCCCTCCCCTTGCGGGTGAGCATTGACATTGGGCCGGCATAGTCGACACCGCACCGTATAAATGGATATCCCGGTTCTAATCGCTGAGGAGGCAAGTTACCCATTTTTACTGTAAGTGACTTTCCTCTAAAGCGAGTACAGGTAACGCACTTATACACCGTTTGCTTGGCTAAGTCACGACCTCGAAGTGGCCACCAACTATCTCTTATCGTGGCTAAAAGTAATTGTGGGCCAGCATGGTGTAACCGCTTATGTTCAGATTGGAATAATAGCCGCGTGAATATGTGCTTAGAACATAATAATACCGGATGCTTCTTATTATAGGAAAAGGTGATCGAATCATTAAGTCTGCCACCAACCCTAATAACGCGATTAGAATCTAAAAATACGTCAAGACTAGATATGTTTCTCGGCGGCCGAAAAGATTTATTATTATTTAATAATGCGTTGTAAAGTTCGAAAAAAGATATTTGTTGTGAAAGGCGAGCTAACAGTGATAAGGAGTTGGCGAGTTCGTCGGCAGTGAGCGCACCTGTATTACGTTTCTCCTTTATAGTACGCGTATTATGTACAAAACGTAACACATAGGCAAACGCACGCTTCATGCGACTAAAATTAGAAAAACGATCGAAATTAAAATTATTATTTATTTGCAAAACTAATGAAGTAATGTTTGACCGTATTTCAGGCAAATCTGTAATGTTAATGTTTTGATCATTACGTGTATTATAATGAGTTAGCTCGTGTATTTTATTTTCGCGGATAAACGTCGGTCCGTGCCACCACAGATCCGAGCGGTGAAGCGCATCGAGCGTGAGTCCCCGAGACAGCAGATCTGCCGGATTGTGTTTACCGGACACGTGGAACCACGGCAACTCACCGGTCAACTCGTTTATTTGAATTACGCGATTTTGGACGAATATTTTTAAGACATTAGGCGACATTTTAATCCAATTAATAACTATAGTGGAGTCTGACCATAAATATATGTTATCAAAGGTCAATCTCCATGACCGTTTAATTTTATCGTACAGCTTAGCGCCAACCAAAGCACCGCACAGTTCAAGACGCGGTATCGTTACTGGTTTGGTTGGGGCCACCTTGCCTTTGGCACACAGTAACCGAACTGCGATCGGTGAGCTCTCATCGTCGTAAGTACTGACGTACGCGCAGGCACCGTACGCATCCTGTGAAGCATCAGTGAAGATATGTAAATCTGTATATTTTGTAAATACTCTAACATGACGAGGTATGCGTATGTTTTGTATATAATCGAGTGTATCAACAAAAATTTTCCATTGCATTAAAATGTGTTCAGGCACTGGATCATCCCAACCTAACTTGCATAACCACAATTTTTGTAATATTATTTTTGCGATCATGATGGACGGTGTCAACAAACCCATTGGATCGTAAATTTGTGCAACGATCGATAAAATTACTCGTTTTGTTACATCGGTGTGATCATGATTGATGGTTGTGGTAAAGTGCAGGAGGTCTAAAGAATAGATCCAACCTAAGCCAAGTGTTTTAGTTAGGCAATTATCTCCTAGTGATAATTCTTTAGATTGATCTAATTCGGATTCAGAAGATTCTAAATTAAATATCCATTTTCGTAAATTAAAACAACCTGATTTCAAAACGTTTGAAATTTTATTACAAGTGTCCATTAAAGAAATTTTACAATCGCTTCCATGAATTAAATCATCTACGAATATATCCTCGTCGATGGCGCGCTTCACAATACTATCTGTACACTCCGAAGCTAATTCTTTGATGCACCGTATGCTTAGAAACGGCGCTGACGCAGTGCCATACGTCACCGTATGAAGCTGGTACACACCGAGCTCATCTGATTTATTCTCACGCCATAGAATTAATAATAAATTTCTTTGATCGGGGTGTATGTTAACCTGCCTATACATTTTCTCGATATCGGCGCACGCAATATATTTAAACTGACGAAAACGTAATAATATAGAAAATATATCGTTTTGTAAACTAGGCCCTATTAGTTGTATGTCGTTAAGCGATTTGCCTGATGTTGTTTTAGCGCTTGCATCAAAAACAACCCTTAGTTTTGTTGTGCTGCTGTGCTCTCTCAAAACACCATGGTGTGGTAAAAAATAGTAAGGCGAAGAGTATTCATAAACGCGACTCATGTGTCCCAACCTTAAATATTCTTTCATAAAATCGCAATACATGTTTTTATATTCAGGTGTACATCTATCGAGTTTTCGTTCGAGCGATAAGAAACGGTTCAGCGCGAGCGCGTACGAGTCACCGAGTGTATCACTCGACTGAGTTAAAGGCATGCGCACATGAAACCGGCCTGTGTTGTCACGATAGGTCGTTTCTTTAAACAACGACTCGCATGTGTAATCGTCTTTAGATAATATAACTTGAGACGGAATTTCTTCTAGTTCCCAGAATTTTCTGAGTTGCATATCTAACGACTGTGAATAACTACACTGTACTCGATTAATGCGCGAGTTATTGTTGGTTATTAAGGAACCGGATATTAACCACCCCAATTTTGTGTTTTGTAAGTAAGGACCACAACTTAAGCGAATTAAACCGTCATTTAATAAATTCCAGAACTTATCAGCTCCAATTAATATTTCTATTTTAGATGACAAATAGAATGTGGGATCCGCTAACTGTATATTGTTAGGAATTTTAATACGAGACTTAAGATTTGAGGATGGTAATTTTGAAACGATTTGAGGTAAAACTAAACAATGAATACGTGTATTATAGGTTTCAATTTTCGATTTTAAATTAATGTGACATGAAAGATGTGAGTGGGTCACCGAGTTACCTACTCCCATGACTTCGACAGTGGACTGTAACATTGGTATATTTAATTGTTTACATAATGATTCAGCGATAAAGCAATGCTGACTGCCGTTATCCAGTAAAGCGCGAACGGTATGATAATTGTTTTGATTATCGGCTATTTCTACTAAAGCTGTAGACAGTAGTACTGTCTCTAATAATGAATGAGACTCACTGCAGTCGATTACATGATGACTCGTTTTCGACGCGGCATGCATTGAGGCGATATTACACGAACTACCACTAACGTTGTGACGGTTCGACTCACAGGTGCTACGCGCGACATCTGGCGGTGATGATGCACCGGTGTCGTCGCTGTGCTGACCGTGTATTAAACTGTTATGTTTCTGATTACATAACTTACACGCACCGAACCAACATTCTTTAACCGAATGGCCGGCGCGTAGGCAATTATGACAAAGTTTTTTCTCATTTAGGAATTTTATTTTATCTTTAAGGGATAAATTTAAAAAGGTGTGGCACGTGTAGATCGGATGGTTTCCGTCACACAAGACACAAGTGCGCGGCCGCTTTGTATTAGATGGCTTATTTAACGTAGTTATATTAAATGAATTTAATTTATTTGTTTTATCTGACCTAGAAATAATTTTCGAATTATGATCGTTTGAACTTTTGTTTTGGGATAAATGTATAGTCTCTAATACGTCAGCCCTATTTTTAAGAAATGTAATTAAATTTTCTAGCGTAATAGAATTGGTATGAATGATAGTGCTCTTAAAGACTTCCCATTCACGTTCCGTGGTGGGGTCTAATTTATTTGTAATTAAATAAATAATTAAAGTATCCCAAGAATCGGTGGGTTCGCCTAAGGTATTGAGAGCACGTATATTTTTCATAATATTATCAATTAATTTACGTATTAGAACTGGTGACTCTTTGTTCAACGGCGTAATTGAGAACAAAGCCTTAACATGGTTTTGAATTAGCAACCTACTATTATTAAAGCGATTTTCTATGAGGTCCCATGCTATGATATAATTTTGAGATGAAAATTCTAACGATTTTATGACGTTTAATGCATTACTTGTAAGCGCGGCGCGTAAATAATGGAATTTTTCCACATTATCTAAATCACTAGAATTATGTATCAGAGACACATAGGTATCTCGAAATTCTAACCATTTATCGTACGTGCCGTCAAACGACGGTAATGTGATGGTTGGCAATTTAACTTTACAACTATTTGAAATATTAGGCGGTTCCGTTTTAAACTCATTTAAGAGGCATTTTGACTTGGTTACGTAGGCATAATATTGGTTCTCAAAGGATTCCCTCTCGAATTGCTCTTTTTCTAAATATATATCGGCCACATTTATGTCGATTTCATCCTGAATGTCGGTAAAACATTGTAATAAACTTTCGGCCCTTTGCAGGCGCGTCTGCAATTCGGTTGAAATACTTTTAAATTCGGGTGATTGTGTTTTCTCAACCGAGTCTACATATTTGGCAAACAATGTAAGCCTACTTTTAACCACGCCTCGTTTTTTGACTAACTCCTTTAAAATATCTTCATCACCGTCTTTGCCCATTTCTGTGTTTATGAAAGGCGTAGAAGGAAGGAAATGATGATGATAATAAAATAAAGATAATGATAACGAACGATGGGCGTATGCAACTATCCTTACGAATGCACAAATTAAAGTTGTGAATAATTGAAAGGATGTGATATAAAATGAAAGGATTGACTGGCCTGACTGCTGGGCGCTGCTCTGCTGGCGACGATGGTGTCTGGTGCTGCAGGTGACTCGTTCGTGCGATTAATGCAGTTCACGACGAATCACTTATCATCCGGCGTAGAAGGTCCAAATTTATGTTGATGGTGATTTTTAAGAATAAAGATCTTGATGATTTTATACGTGTATTCTGAATTATGTTACAATAATGAGTCCCGACAATAATTATGTGCGTATTATAAATTATCGGTCGCGTACGGTAGACGATTAAAAAGTGATGTTTCTCGAAGCTACGTTCGCCGGTGCGGAGGGAGATGAGTCCGCTCTCGCTTCTTCTAATATCGCATCACAAACACTTCGTCTCTTTTACACTTATAGGCTTTTTACAGTACGGATACACCAACACAAACACTTGCACTGCGTGTACGCATAGGTTCGTAGACAGAAAGTTTCCCACTTTCTGCGTAAATTCACATTTTGTGGCATACAAAGATAAACATTGTCCCTATCGCGCCAGCTCCAACACTCGCTTGTCACTTTTTAGTCCTAAACTTTAGACGCCAGGTGTAAAATAGGTGATATAAGTCCATAAAATACTCGGACGGTGATGCAAATTTACTTTCCCGTATAAACGTATCAGTGGTTCGGATGAAATCTCGGACGCCGTTGAAGAAATAATTTTCATTCTAAAGGCAAAGAACAAATTTCAGCAAACTTTCTCGAATAAATCGTGTAAAAATTACTATAGCTGTTTTGATTTTTCATATAAAAGAACAATAACCAGATAGCTAAAAAAGGGCTGTAAAACGTATTTGAAAAAAGAACAAAAATGGAGTGAGTTTTTTTTTATGTCATTAGGAGGGGGCAAACGAGCAATCACATTATACACATACGCACAACCAAGACCACGAAGATGCGCCACCCTCCTCTTCCTCACCCCCCCCAATGGGCCACCGGAAACTCACAAAACGTACGAAACACGACAGCATAGACGCCGGTGTTATGTGAGCGAGAGGTAAGTACCACCCCGGTCGTGCCGGCTCAATTCGGCTGCAATGCAGCATGACACTACTTCTTAAAATACCTACGGCAGAATATGTCATAATTTCTATATAGCCGTTATTATAAATCAATGCCATGTCTGGTGCCATACAAATTAAAGGGATTTCCAGCGTAGAACTGCTAAGAAACCAGCAATTATTCGGTTCAAATCCTTCAATTTATTACAATGAATAAATTTAATATTTCTATTTTCATAGTGTATGTTTACAAAATCAATGTAAAATTAAACTGGCGTTAGTGCGGGCCACATTTCGATATTGCTTAACGCATTAATTACACAACGCACGCAACTAGGTGTTACAACTAGTGTAGTGTAGTTAACAACTAGGTGTAGCACAAGCAACTGATTAAAGTCACTAAGTTGGTGTCTCTACTTCATACTTTCTAATGTTGTATCTATTTTATATAGAGGTGAATCTAAAAATGCCTAATGGTCTTACTTTGTTATTATAATAACTTGAAACCGTTTGATAAAATCATCTCTTTGTCCGAAGTTGTGTAAGTATTTAGCAATTAGCCTTTCTTTGTTCTTTCTGTTTCATTCTTATTGTAAACGATGTTGTGAAGAATAAGCAAATAACAATAGTGTGACTGCATCTCTGTTACTTTGTAGTTTGATAGCTATGAATTACAAATGTAGAAGTTTTTAAATATATTTATTTAAACCTGCAAGCCAATAAAATATGTAGGCAAAAAACTGTATTCCTGAAATAGTTACCACGGCGGTGGCCGGATGGGAGTGGCGAGGGGCCATCTTATTGTTCACTAAAATGACATATTATTGGGCGAAAAAGGATGATAATAATGATAGTGATGATGAAGCAAGATTTGCCATTGATCTGGTCCTCTGCTCATGGTCCGTCTTCCCCCTCTTCTATAAAAAATGGCTACAAACAATTCATGATACTAGCAATCTCAAAATGGTAGCCGGAATAAGACCCAATTATATTGATATTTATTTTTTTATTAAAGTATTGAAGTAATATTGTAAAAGGTTGATAATATATTAACTGGCTAAACAATTTTGAAATGTCTTCGCAGAAAAGAGGAAAATATTTTAAAAATTCACATCGCACTTTTCCACGAGAGAGATGATTCACTGAATTTTATTGAAGTCCCACCAACATAATTGTTATATCCCGTGTAACCATAAAGTTGTTTATACAAATGCGAGTTCTTTTTATTTTATTAGATTTTTTTACAGGTAAATAAAGTTTTGTATATCCTGACCAGAAATATAAAAATCCTGCATTGGTGTCGCCACTGAATCTTCTATACAGTAACACATAGTATAGTCCATACAGAAATTAGTTTCAAAATTTTCCGCAATATGGCGGGGGTTTTTATTTTTATGGACGGGCTATAAGTCAAGATAAATATTTAAGGTCCGGTAATAATTTGAAAGTATGGCATATAACAATAATATCTACAGCTGTCGATAACAAAACATTGTGAGGAAATCTGCTTGTCTCATAAAATTAAGGCTTGAAAAACCACCTTGCCTGATTCGTTTCATTGTTAGTTATGGGTGACCAACAGATAGATGTCTTATATGTGTCGCCTACATTTGTTTTAAGTTTAATTAGTTACATAGGGCGGTTAAAATATGTATTTGTTTTAACACTTTTCCTTTCTTGATACTAGAAGAGCCTCTATTACAAAAATACAAGCGATAAGAAAGCGTGGCCACGTACGTTGCAAATTAACATGAAAAGGAAAGATGTCGGTGACAACAATTAGGTACCAAATTGAAAATCCTAGGAAATAAAACGCGCTTCCTTGCGTGTTAAGCCGAGTACATTCCAATAAATTGCGCCGCACACTTATATATTATGTGGCACCTCGAGGTCGGGGACCACAATTTCGTTTTATATTAGAACCCGTATAAGCCGACTACGGCAATAAAAATACATTCGAAATGTGATTGCTCTGTAAGGATTATTGTTAGTTTTGGATACTACATACATTTTAATAACATCATTTTTGCCGTTTTCCACACCGACCGCATGACCTTATTACTAAAATAATATTTGTGTTGATTTGGTTAGAAATATAATATCTACTTTGGACATCGAACTTAGAACCAGATAGAGCAGTAATTTAGTCATAAAATTCCAAAACTGGTCAGTGATTTGTCACTGACGTAATAGCAATTCAACCAACCAGTGATCTGTGTGTACGTCCCATCGGTCAATCATCCATCAATAGCCATTTTGCTATTTTAAACAAAATTATTCTTATTGAAATATATCTTATGTGCTGGACAGATTATTTGACTTGATATAAGTGCAATCAAATTAACCTATAAGTGCGATATAAATAACAAAAAATCATTTTCAGTTTCCAAAAACTGCTTTTTTGACATATCAAGAGTAGACTACTCTCAACGCTTCGCTTATTGAGGCGTGCAAAAATTCTGATTACTTACATAACTTTTTTTTGTATGTCATCAGGGACAAACGAGCAGTCGGAGCCTCACGGAGCCAAATACACATCCGTACAACCACGCAGATGCGCTGACCTCCTTTTCCCTATCCCTCCAAATAGGCCACCGGAAACTCACAAACCGCACGAAACGGGACAGCATAGCTATCCCTTGACTAATGGAAGCCGTGCACCTCCTCTGTGCTGCGCACTGCCAGGATACTATGATCCTGCTTATGTCTTCCATGAAATAATAACAATAATAATTATATATTTTTTTTGTTTTACTTTAAATTGTGGCGAAAGGAAGGACAGGACAGGAAATATACTTACTTACACCGAGACTATCATCGCGTCCAGGATGGGATACTTGTCTCTGCCAGTCTTAGATGAACTCGTTGTTCATTCAAGCTGACCACTAGCATCAAATAGCTTGTCTTTCCGTTCACCTATCCAACTAGCATACAAAAATAAACTATATAAAACGACATAAAGTCGGGGATGGCGTAGATGGATAAAAGTACAAGCCGAGTTCAAGCGTTCAGTGAAACGTTTCATATGTAAATGGCCCCTAATCTGTAGGAGCTTTCCGGCGACCAGACATCGATCGCCGATGGATCGTGGGCTCAGCTCTAAAACTTTCCGTAATACCTATTCAGTACAAGCAAACTGAAAACTCTTTTGTATCTCACATTCGATTCTTTCTGGCTTTTGTTTCAAATAAACGGATTTACGTGAAATATAATAAAACAATAGCGTTTGAAGTGGAAAGATATATTCGAACGAACGTAACTTTAAAAAGTGTTTTCCAACAAAAGCTCTATTTTATTCGGTTGAATGAAATAGATGATGCTTTTAGATGATTGGCATTTAAACGGCAACGCAAATTACTGTAATTATAATGATCACTCTAATATTCTATTAGCAAGGTAATTCAATAACTTTCTCTCTATATACATTTAAATATATATGCTATAGATTTGTGCTGCCTAGTCGTCTTTGCGTTCAGTGGAGGAGGCGTATATTAAGCAGCGGATGGATAAAGGCGATGGTGATGATGATGAGGGTATCTTGGCTACACTTCTATGTAAAAAGTATCTGGCAAAGACAGAAGATGGGGAATCATCATAAATAATGAGATCAGTAGAGGTCACAAAATGGACTCGAGAAGGAAGAGAGTTTCTTCTCGTTACTCTTATACTAAAGTTACTAAACGAAGAAGCTTCAGTATAAATCGACTGCAATGAAAATTGTGTCGCAGAACTTTATAGAATCTTGTGTTGTAGGTGTTGATAGTCTAATATACGCTATTATTATAATACAGTATTATTATAAAGAGGCAGAGTTAGAATGTACGAGTACTAGTAGGAGATAATCTTTTTCAACCCCACCACGGCTCAGGCCTTAACGTAGCGGTGGGGCTCAGCAGCCTAGTGTGAGCCCAGCAACTTGGGCGAAGCTAGTTCAGTCGAGGGAGCTCTTTGTACCCCTCTTATAAAAAGAGGGGACAAAAGAGCAGGGGGCAAGGACGGGAACATCACGCCATTGTACTGTCCTGATGTAGGAAGGGGTTGTTCTGTGTGTTCGGGGACAACCCCTCTGTGGAGGTGGCATCGGTCGCTTGGGGGACTAACTAGCCGTCGCGTTGCCCTGTTTGCTCATTAGATTCGGGGCACCTCACCAAAGGCGGCATTGCGGTGGCACTCGCCGGGTTTTAGTGGGTAGAGCTGCGTCCACTTACCAGCTTTTGGGTGCAGCGAGTCCCACATACCCGCGTTGGCAGACCCACTCCCCCGCGGGATGCTTCAGAGTATTTCTCGGCGTTAAATAAAAAAAGAAAAGAAAAAAAGGCTATAAACATAAACACCATATCAGTCTGACTGATGCTAAGTTTCGGTTATTATCAATACATAAAATCTATTTCGATCCATCGATTCTGAATCCCAAATGATGTCGTCCGTGTGTTTACTATATATACATAAGTGAATATAATTTAACTTTATTTTCCTGTTAAAAAAAAAACATATAAAAAGATCTGTACCAATGGCGTTTCATTATTTTATTTTTTTCCGAAACGAGGTGACAGTTTTTATAATGAAATTCCAATTCACAAAAGGAAATTAAAGAATCAGTATCCATCTCCTTCAAGTCCTCCTAATTCGACTTTTTCTCTTTTTGACTCTTTCTTCGAATTTCAATAATTTTACCGTATTTTTATAAAGCAGGTTTGTCATTGACAAACTAAACTAAAATAAAAATATGTGAGGAAAAAAAGTATGCCTTACTATCTTGGAATCTGTTCGTTTAGCTGTCAGCTTACTAAGGTAATGTATGAGGTCATATATTACTGTCGAATCTGATAAATTCGTGTACTTGGTCAATACGTCTAATATATAGGTAAAAGTTTTTAGTGTTTCATCATCATCAGCCTTTATCCGTCCACTGCTGAACATAGGCCTCCTTCAATGAACGGCAAGACGACCGATCAGTGAATCCCTAGTGGCTAGCGCTTGGTTTAAGATGTAATATTGCCCTTACGTGTATTTATTAATCAATGATTTGTTAGTACGGCCATTTTTATTTGAGTTTACACCTTAATTATCGTTATGACTTTAGATCGAGTCGGCTCGGTTTAGACTTGAGATGGGTATGTAACTTGATAGTTGAAATGTTTTGGGACACCTAACGAACTAATTAACAATCTAATTTAAATATACTAACTACGCATTATACACCCCACATTTTATTTTTGAAAATTAAATAAACTTAAGAATGATTTTCTTGACTTTTGTTAGTCAATGAAATCTGGTACTGTCTCCCGGTTTAACCGGGGAGGGAAACTGGAAATATTTCCTACTCTACCTGTATTCTTCTGATTAAATTCGTTGCGGGTCCCAAGGCAGTTTTAACGTATCCCTCGGGCTCCCTGAGATCGTATCAAAGGGTCACTTGGTGGTAAAAAAAAACTAAAGTATTTACTTTGTTCGTTCGTTGCCTACGAATTTGTAATGACGATGAGACGAAGTCCAGATATTTTATATGTCTACGTGTGTTTCATTGATAGCTCTATTTGACAAGTTATTATTATATTTATGAGACCATTCCATATTCCGTATATGTAAAATATAGATTCTTTCATTGAGTACCTACCAAGACTGCTTTCTTCCAGTAACGTCCCTAGTGCTCGTGTTGGGTCAGGATGGGAACCTGGCCCAGTTAGGTTCGACGACGCGGGGACTGCTTAGTAACGGCCGGGCAGTTATGAGGAGTCATCTGGCCTTCGCTGGGGCCAGCCTGTCGCTGAGGTGATCCTGTTGCCTGGATATCTGGGACTTTCAAAAAGCTGCAGAAGGCGCTTGCATGTGGTTTAGTGGGGTAGTGCATTGCCAAGTGCGAGTCCCCACATGGGTCCAGCAGCCTTAACCGAGGTAAACCTGGATCATGCGAAATGATTAACCTGCATCATCATAAAAAAAGGCTGCTTCCTGCTATTATGTACTACACAGTACACATTATATGCATTTTAGAATTGGCCAATGCACGGAACTTATCTGCTCGAAGTACATACCTACTATCGGTCTCACATTCGTTCTAAATCGTATTTTACCTGAAAATGCCACTTTGACCTCCTATCCTTGCATGGATTCGCATGAAAATTGTTCTTTGTTACACAATAATGGTTCACATTTCAAGTTACCTGACTAACCTTAAAACTAGTTCTGGGAACAAAAATGGCATATTTACAATTCCGAACATAAGCAAAAAAGCAAAATATTTTTCATACGTTACGTCTATTCATAAGCTTTATAATTGGCAAAGGAGATCAAAGCATCATCATTCACACCACGTTTCCGCACGTTAACATCATTTTAAATAAAACACGTGAATTTTAATAATTACAGTCGTGAAGTGTTTACACAAGGATTTTTATTAAAGTCAAAATTACCAGCGAACGTAGTATTAACGAACTGGTATTTGGTCATGCTCTCTTCCGAAATAGCCTCGATGATCAAAAGATATCAGAATTTCAATTTAAATTAAAATGTAAAAATATAAACCAATTGGCCGTCTCGGCGTTCATTGAAATAGACCTATTTCCAGCCGTGGAAGAGTAAAGTTTGATAGAGACGATGACTAAATACGCCATATTAACCTATTCTTATAAACCGTTTTGGGTCCGACGGTCACGGCTGGTAGCTCAAAATGTGACGCTCATTTTTTGCGATAAATGTTGTATAATCATCACCTGTACATTGACTATGTTATTGAACGGCAAGGCATCCTATTGCCCCCACCATGGTTTAGGCCTCGACGTGGCGGTGGGGCTCAGTAGCCTAAGGTGTTCCCAGCACCTTGGGCGAAGCTAATTGAGCCGAGGGGGCTCTTTGTACCCCTTTTATAAGTAGAGGGGACAAAAGAGCAGGGAGCAAGGGGTGAGGATGGGAACCTCACCCCATTGTACTGTCCCGATGTTGGGAGGGGTTGTTCTGTGGTGCGGGATAACCCATCTGTGGAGGTGGCGTCGAGCTCTTGCAGGACTGACTAGCCGTCGAGGTGCCCTGTTAGCTTAACAGATCCGGGGCACCTTAACAAAGGCGGCATTGGTGGCACTCGCCGGGTTTTAGTGGGTAGAGCTGCGTCCACTTACGTATTGTCGGGCGCAGCGAGTCCCACATGCCCGTCTGGTGAGACCCACTCCTCAGGCGGAATGCCTCAAAGCATTTTCCGGTGTTAAAGAAAAAAAAAGGCATCCTAATTAGGTTTGCAACATGGACAAAAAGCACGGAAATGGTCATGCCATCAAAATAAACTCAATCCTTCCGTTTTCCCAAACGCATTATTGACATTGGTATATATTTTTGGGTATGTATTATTAAAATTGGAGACATTAAAATAAGTATATGTATACTAGCAGTGCCTTGCGGTTTCACCCGCGAACTTCCCATTCCCGTGGAATACAGGGATAAATTATAGACTATATGCTATTCCGATGTATAAGCTATGTTATTGTAAAGTTTTATTAAAATCCATTCAGTAGTTTTTGCGTGAAAGAGTAACAAACATACATATCTATACATCCATTCATTCTTACAAACTTTCGTGTTTATAATATTAGTAGGACTCTTTCACGTTTGGTAAACAACATTTAGACTCAATTTCTGCTTTCCACATTCTATGAGAAGATAGGCACCCCATTTTTATAAAAGTACTCAACAACTCAAAAATGTAATTATTTTTTAATTTGTTTCAGATATTTTCACACTAAACCTTGCTCAATGCAAAGCGATACAATTGTGAAGGGTTGCGAGCTCCGGAATGGTAATCTTAATTCTCTATTCGTGTAGCCGAGTTGTAGTGAATACAGGGGATTGAAAGAGGTTTCTGTTACTAATCCTGTGACTATATTTCTACTTATATTCGATCTTTATTAAATATTGTTTAAGAACTTAGCCATTTAAATATTAAAATTATAACGGTATCCAGAATTTTAACAGTGCAAATATATTCGGTCTCTTCCTTAGTACTCTTTCATCGTGGTATCTTTGGCCATCAGCCAACAATAACAGTAAAGCCGGATATAAGTCACCGCCACTGCCCGGTGTAGAGCGCTTATTTAAAAGCGGCGAAGGCTTTCTACGTATAACACTAATCATTTTTTAATTGATAACGCCTTTTTGCCGCACAAGCTGAAGGACTGATAGTCAATGGGGCAATAAAGTTCTGGAGTCCCTTTTTCTTAAACTCAAAATGTTCGGGCCAGCGGAGGATCAGGCAGACACCAACTAAAGAAATAGCGAACAAAGAGCATTAGCTAATCTTTTTTTTTGATATCGCAGGGAATACTTTATGAATGCAGCCAGGATTCTCGGTTAGATCCTTACGCAATATGGGACTCGCACCTGGGAGTGCCCATCCTAACTAAAATCACAGGTTAGCCCCTCACTCGTTCGTCGGTCTCTTTCTGGGACATTACTGCCTCGCAGAAGGAGACCATCGCCGTCCAGGACTCGTCGTTACCGAGCATCGCGGTGATGAAGCTCGGTAGTCAACGGTTCCTTGCGGGTCGTCCGGCACTCAGTACTCACTAAAGCAACAGCATTAGCCAATCTAAGTTGGAAGTGAGTATGGGGAAGTAGCCGTCTCGGCGTTCACTTAAAAGTTATCTGTGAAAGATGGTGTAGCTGATAACGATAATGATCAAAGCATTTTCAAGTATTTTAATAATAAACCATATTAGAGATCGTATTATCATTACATGGCAACACATTATTACATGGCAGTCCATGTAATAATGATCGGCCAAAAGACTTGTATCCAGCTCTTAATAAATAAAAAAGTACTAGTGATCTCTACTTCGTCCTAGCAAAGGAGCACTAATTAATAAGAAATATTTCTAATAAAATTAAATTTTTTGCATTTTGCAACGAAGTCCAAAACTCAAACAGAGTTTTTTTAAATATTTCACCAGACTTCTTAATTATTTAAGATTCTTAAAGCAATTTAACTTTATATTGGACAGAAGGTAGACAACCTTAGCATCAAAGGAGTCATATTCATATATTTTTTACATAAAAAATATAAATTACTTTGAGGTTTTTAAAAGTCAATTTAAGTTATTTTAAAGAAAGTGCACTATTGCAATATACATACATAATTATATTTTTACAACTCCAGTTTTGAAGTTAATTAGATGTAACTTGATTTTGTGATAACAAGAAGGAGTATAATATTATAAAACTGTAGTTTGTGGACTTTCACGGGTAACATTTTGGATACATCAATATAATATGATAATGAAAAAAATAAGATAATAGTTTTTACATCAAAAATGTTACCTTCTATTCAAAATTTAGCTTTAAGATTTGAGCGCTATACCAGCGGCTAAAATGCTTCCGCGTTTTATTTTCACTATTTTCTGGCCACGGATTTAGAAATCCAACAAGCGGATTGATGGGTCATACAAGTTTATTTTGTTTTCGCCGAGGACTGCACTAGACTATTTCCCTTCACTATGCGGCACAAAAATAACAATGTGACCTGGCTAAGTTATTGGTAACATCAACCAACTAAATTTATAATTAGCCTTTATTATCAAAAGCTCATTGTGTAGGATGTGTGCATTTATCTAATATAAGTTAAAGCTAGAAATAGCTTCAAACGGCTTTGCCTCAAAGTTCGTTTGAGGCTAACTTCGAGATAAATGCGTAACTAATTCAAGTAACACAACATATAAATACGATTAAATCTAAATACTTTGCTTTCGCATTGCGTTATTGTAAATAACTTTATGTAATTTGCGAATTATCACTAAAACTTAATATGCTATACCTGGTAATACATACAAAATCTGGATTAGATCGAGAATTACTATAGATTGACATACCTATATACTTTTTACTATTATTTACTATTTATATTTTATTACTTATTACCATCCTCTTTATAAAGCAACTATTTTATCAATTTTCTGTTTCGCACAAAAAATGTATTAGAGAAACTAAAAATATTATGTGCGGAACAAACAAAATGGATGACACAGATACATTTCCGCCTGCTCTGTCGGAGCTTAGCCGACTTCTGAGTATCGGTTCTCAGGCAAACGTAAGTAAACGGAGATAAGGGCGGAAGTGAGGCCAACGTGCCCGTCGCTGATAAAACAACACCTGCCTTGCTTTGACTTTACATTGTTACAAAATATCTGGGGCGAAAACAATCTTATCTAACTATTATATATGCTAGTTTGTTTGAGTATTGTGATTCTAATCGGACTACATGCCCCCTGATGACATAAAAAAATTTACATTGATGCCAAAAGATTAGGAAGCAGTCTTCCGAGTAGGTGAGTAAAGAATCTTTGAGAAGCAATCGGTACGACTTGCAGAAGCTAGTATGTCTGACGTAGACGGCTGCGGCTAATATTGGAAAGTATTATAATTTCATGATTGGAACGAAGTTCCTTATGGGGCGTTGCGGAGGGGTACCCTAGCCGGCAAAAAACGTCCGTAACGTTAAATAAAAGCGTAATAATTGACGACCTCTGTGGCTCAGTGGTAAGCGCATTAGCGCTCAAGCCGGAGGTTGCGGGTTCGAATCCCGCCAGGGAACAAAAATATTTTCTGTGTTCCTGGGTTATGGATGTGTATTAAATATGTGTATTATATAATAAAATCTTAAATATATGTATAGTATGAAAGTATTAAATATATTTCCGTTGTCTGATACCCGTAACACAAGTTCTTCGAGAACTTACCACGGGACCAGATTGACGTGGTGTGAAAGCGTCTATAGATATTATTATTAAAAAAAGATTTTTATTGACGTCATCCTACTCAGAAATACTCAGAAACAAATCAAATTGAATCTACCATTGAAATACAATTATTATTGTTACATTATTGGGGCTGCTTAGCAAAAAAACCCAAGTTCAAATCCCACCGATCTCAGGATTTTTTTACGCCGGAAAATGCTCTGATTTTTATCGATAAAAAAATAATAGTAAAAAAATCTACCCGAATAATTATTTCCTTTATACCTCGAATAGAACTTAAAATTAATATTTTTATAATTAGGACCTTCGTTTCTATCAGATGTCCCACGACACCACACAGTCTTAGGAAGTTTTACGATCAATTTTGTTCAACCTAAAACGAGAAATACGTATTAAAATATAATCTACATTTGAGGAAACCAACTATATTAAGTACCCTTAATACAGTTAGTTGGTTTCGTCAAATGTAGTATAAGTAAATAACATGTATTACATATTATTATCAATTCACAAGTAACTAACATTTAAAATCATACGTCCCGGTGTACCCCCACCTTTCCCATCACTTAACCACTTATCCCACCCATCAAAGCGTGTGAAGCATTAACAGTCTGTGGCGAACTTCATGGCAGTACCTTTTGTCTTGAAACAGCATTTCACTTACTTACAAAGAGTATCTAGATTTACTTCCAAAAAGCTTTTGAGCTATTCTGACAAATATGAATTTCCCAAAAACACTGAGGTTTGGTAACAAAAATTATTACATAAAATATGGGAGGAAATATGTACAAAGTACTCTATTAAAGCTAAGCTAGAAAATTGACATTATATATTGTAATGTCATAATTTTTAGTTTCTTTACTTTCTAGATGTTGAGAATTAATCTACACAACTTTAGCATTTAAGGCATTACTTTAGTTTCTTTAAATTTTCATGTAGATTGTACGTCTATACATGACTCTGTATATTATGGTATAAGGATCTCCTTTGTATTTTTTTAAATCTCAAAATCTAGGCTGTTTTAAAAATATGACGCTGGTGCGGGGTGAACATTTTGGAGTGACTTTATCTTTTCGGTGAGATATTATGAGCTCCGAAAGTCGTTAATAATGTGGCCCTCTCCAACTTTTCTACCTTGTCATCAAAAAAATCTGTAAAAAGTCAAGCTTGTATTATTTTACACAAATTAATGAACATTTTCAATGAATATCAGTTTTTTTAAATCTGAAATATTAAAAGTATTTGAAGATTTCAATATTCAAAGACACTTTTAAATTATTATTAAGTTTTGATTGAGGTTTGAAATAGTTTTGTTGAAAGTTATAGTTCAAAATCAAAATCTATTTTTTTATATTCAAAATAGTACTAATACAGTATCTTTTTGAACGTCAATTGAATCTACCACCGGTTCCAAGGTAAGCCCACTGAGAAGAACCGGCGAAACAAACTCAGTGGAACTAATCTTTTCAAATAATATATATTAATAACAATTTTAACATCTTATCTTGAAATGCCCGGGAGGAACGCCTTATTCCCAGGGTGTGGTATCTTCCATGAAATCTTTAACTTTATAATATGCTTTACCACACAAACGTTCTTTAACAACTTTTTTGAATTTTTTTATGGAGAGCTTTTGAACGTTTTCTGGGATCCTATTGTAATTGTAATTATTTTAGTGACACTATATTTTTGATTTTGATACAAAATATACAAAAAAGGGAAATAGTTTTTCTTTCAAAGATATTTTAATAATCAAAAGAGCAAGAACATTTCGAACAGGTTTATTACATTTAAAAAAGAATAATTTATTTTAAATTACACATAAGGACATAATTGTGAATCTCCATTTGGATTTCAACAAACCTCATACCGAACAAGGACCGTATTTGGTTACGTCGCGGGCGACGGTAACTCATTTTATAGTCCGCGTGTAACAGACACAAGGGATAGTGCTATGTGGGATTATTAAGCTTCCATTAAAACGCGCTTTCCCGCATACCTAATAACACATTCTCTTTTAGGATTAAACAATGGCGGCGATGCGGAGTATTTTCATTTCATTTTCCCGCCTCTCAGACCGTTAACTTTATGTGGCGACGCCCGTGGTGTTAAGTATGAAAAACTTTTGAAGGATGTTAGCAGAATATAAAAGCTCAAATAAGTATTTTTTTATATTAGCTTTATGATGTCTTAAGAAAAATAGCCATAGGTGCTAACCAACAATAAGCTATATATTAAGTAAAACTTTTGAAGGACGTTACCAGAACATGGAAGTTAAAATAAGCGATTCTTTTAAATCAACTTTTTTATGTTTTACGAAAAACAGCAATATGACATTCAACAACAGTTATAAAAGATTTTAAGTTAACATGCTTATTTTCAATACTTTATCTATGTACATATTTTTCTTTTCGTTCATTCGTAGATAATGTCTTAATAACGAGCTCCGCCACATAAAAGTGGAAAACATGGTAAATATCCCGTTTTAAATAGTTTTAGTGACAGTAATTATAAGCTGGAGATTTTCGTATAAAGATTTTAAGTTCGGTCTAACCAGGATTAACTAACTATTGAAGTCCATTGCGGCTGGCCAATTTTGTGTAGTCGAAATAACCACGAATTTGTTTAACAAACAATTAATTTATTACTAGTCATATTTATACAATGATTCATTCCTAAAACGACCTTTTAGCAAAGCAGTTATCATAGAAAAACTGTTAAGGTTACACAAGTCGCTCATCTTTCCATACAAACGCAGAACAGTAATTACTACAATGTTTGACGTTGACCATGAAAAACTAAGTATGATATAAATTGATGTCGTCGTTATCTATGTCTTTTTTTATGTTAGTTGGATAGGCAAACTGGCAAACGTTACCACCTGAAGGTGGTCGACGTCGCCCATGAACATAAACTAGTTTACCTGGAACGAGCCCAGGCAACTTATTTATGTGTTGCCTATCCTGAGACATAAGATGTTAAGTCCCGGTGCCAGTAATTACACTGCCTGTCTTGCCCTTCTCTCCGAAACACAGCAAAGCTGTTTCACGAGAGAAACCAGCAAGGTGGTGGTACCCATGCAGCTGAGAGCGCGGCACAGCGCTTCCCTCCCACCGGTGAATGTCTGTATTTACCCAAAATCTTAAAAAAATATATACATTTAAAAAATACAAGCTTATAAACTTTCGTATTTCAACACTGATTTTAGCCCAACTTTGGGCGAAAATAAATAGTATACAGAGCACGAAAACTCAAAAATAAAGCCCGTATTGACATTGTTTAGTTATTCAAAAGTTGAAATAAATTTATTTTAGTAAGATGTACTTAATAGTTTTTCTATAATAACTGTTTTGCTAAAAGGACATTTTCAGAATGAATCATTGTGCATTTCATTCTAGCACACATGTTCGCGCACTATGTCAGATGAGATAGCAATCATTTTGTTAGAGTTCGTCGACTAGTTCAACCGTAAGTGTATCTTTTTAAAATAAATTATAAATTTCAATTCTTGAATAACTAATCTATGTTCGTACGGGCTTTATTTTAGAGTTTTTTTCTCCGTATCCTATTTATTTTCGCCCAAAGTTGAGCTAAAATCAGCGATGAAATACGAAAGTTTAGAAGCTTGTATTTTTTAAATGTATACTTTTTACGATTTTGGGTGCACACAGACATAGATAATGACGAGATCAATTCATTTCCTTAGATTTTGGATGGTCTACGTCAAACATTTTAGTTACTGTTCCGCGTTTGTATGGAAATGATTACCGATTTGTGTAACCTTAAGACATGTTTCTAAGTACTTATACATTACAGTTTCAGTGGATGAAACAAACTGGCGACACGTGTTCCATATATCCTGCGCCAGTATGGCAGCCCCGAACAAAGGATTACGCAGGTCAATCTGTGATCTCAGCAGTAAAAACTAGTAATACGTCACGTCTACGTTAGATTAAACGGCAGAATTTGTTAGGATTTACAATGTAAGACGTTTTTGATGTATGGCATAATTGTATTTCAGTTAATGACAAAATTTGCGAGTAGGATAAAGCTCGTTGTTTTGTATGCCAATTGATACATCAGTTATGTACATTATCAGCTGTTATATACATCAGTTTAGTAGTTTTACTTTTAATAATATAAAATACTAAATACTATACTATCTTTCTATACCTAGCATACATACATTACTGCTGTGTAGGCGTCTTAAGAATACCCCTACCCCAACACCAGCCCAGGGTGACGTAGAAGTCGTCAAAGGGCACTTGGCCTCCAAACATAAGTAAGCTCCGAAAAGTTCCAATTGGAATTAAAAACCGATTCGATATCCTTAACATATCGGAAACTACAATATCGGAAAAAAAGACGAGGCACTGGGTGCCGTGGTGGACTGCATGCGGGTCGTGGCTGAAAGGTTTTGTAGGAGAAAGCGTACTGATAAGAAATCCAAACTCTCGGATAAGACGCTCGGTCTTATGAAGGAACGCAGAGCACACAGTACAGACGCCACTTGAACAGATGTAAAGCTTCTCTCGAAGCAGATCCGCAAATTAATACGCCGAGACCTTCGCTGCTCAAATACGCAACGGATTACCGAAGCAATTGAGCAGAATAGAGGGTAGAAGATTATTGTAGAGAAGCTCGGTAGAAGCCATCTGTCGAAGATAAGGACCGCTTCTGGTGCAACCGTTTCGTCTAAGTCTGGGATCTTATCCGAGATCGAAGATTTCTATGGCAAACTGTACGCGTCCCACGCTCCTGAACCTGATCCCCGAAACAACGATCCCCGTGCTAGCCTATGACGATACCTCTCCGGCGAGCTTCCGAACATCAGTCTAGGTGAGGTTAGTCTGGCTCTTAAGCAGCGTAAAGGGGGAAGGCTTCGGGGAGGGACGGAATTACGACTGAACTCCTTAAGGCAGGTGGCGAACCTGGTTTAAGAGAATTACAAAAGATTTTTAATTTCGTCCTTCAATGGGGCATTTCCCCCAAGGAGTGGTATGGAAGTGAGATCGTTCTGTTTTTTAAGAAGGGCGACAACTCCCTTCTTAAAAATTATAGACCGATATCACTTCTAAGCCATATATACAAGCTGTTTTTGAGGATCATGACAAACCATCTCACTAAAAGCTCGATGGATTCCAGACACCGGAGCAGACTGGGTTTCGAAGAGAATTTAGCACCATAGACCACATTCACACTATAAGGCAAGTTGTACAGAAGACCCATGAGTACAACCAGCCACTGTACCTTGCCTTTGTGGACTATGAGAAAGCTTTTGACTCGGTTGAAACCTGGACTGTTCTGGAAGCTCTGCAGCGATATCAGGTCGATTGGCGATACGTTGAAGTGTTGAGAGGATTATACGAAGCCGCTTTTATGTCCGTTCTGGTTCCGGGAGGTCAAACAAGACCAATCCAATTGCACCGAGGAGTGCGACAGGGGGATGTTGTTTCCCCGAAACTGTTCTTTCGAAGCTTTGGAGGAAGTCTTTAAGACTTTACACTGGACAGAATGTGGCATAAACGTTAACGGCGAGTATCTCTCACACCTTCGTTTCGCCGACGATATCGTTATATTGTCCGAATCGCTGGAGGGCTTGCAGGAGATGCTGCACAGTCTAAATGAATCCTCCCGACGCGTCGGGACGTGTGGGCCTTAGGATGAACTTGGACAAGACGAAAGTCATGTTCAACGAACACGTTCTCCCTAGGCCGGTTAACTATGATGGCATAACTCTCGAAGTCGTGCAAGAGTATGTCTATCTTGGGCATACTTTGCAGTTAGGTCGACATAACTTCGAGAGGGAAGCCGATAGGAGGATTCAATTGGGATGGCCAGCATTCAGGAAGCTTAGCCATATTCTCACGTCGTCTATACCGCAGAGTTTGAAGACGAAAGTCTTCAACCAATGCGTTCTCCCCGTGATGACCTACGGGGCTGAAACGTGGCCTCTAAATTTACGACTGGTTCGTACATTTGCCGTAGCTCAACGTGCTATGGAACGTGCTATGCTGGGTGTTTCTTTGGCAGATAGGATCCGAAACGAAGACATCCGCCAGAGAACTAAGGTTAACACGCAAAGAATAAGCTCGTTGAAGTCGTAGTGGGCTGGTCACACACTCAGGAGAACGGATGGCCGATGGGGCAATAAGGTTCTAGAGTGGAGGCCACGTTTAGGTAGACGAAGTGTTGGTTGGCTATTAACCAGGTGGGAAGACGATCTCCGTGTGGTGGCCGGTCCATGTTGGATGCGAGTAGCAAGGGATCGGCCGTCTTGGCGTTCATTGAGGGAGGCCTATGTTCAGCAGTGGACGGAAAGAGGCTGATGATGATGATGATGATGATGATACCTAGCATGAAATTAAAACTTGATATATTTTTGTAAAAATTCCGTTTAATATATTAGACCGTACGAGTATAAAAATTCTTTATATAACCAGATGAAAAACGTCGCACTGCCATTAGTTAAACATTTTTTATTTACCATTATATATACCCTAATGTAATAAAATAAAATGATAATTATAAACACACTACGAAAAAACAACCAAGTTATTCCCATATTATACATAATGTATGTCTTTTACAACTACGCATCCGATTTTAAGATTCACCCATTATATAATAGGGTAAGAGGTTTCAACAGTTTAGTCATGTTTCAACGGAAGTCGGGCAAATGTACTCGACATTTATACATTCACGGCCATCGATTTGGTTCGCTTCTATGGAAACTGACGCGTATGATTTATTCGTGAAAATTTAGAATATTTTGATAAATTTCATCATCATCGTCTATCCGTTCACCGCTGAATATAGGCCTCCTTCAATGAACGCCAAGATGTCCGATCCCTGGCCACTCGCTTAGTTGTATCCAACACGGACCAGCCACTGCACTGAAGATCGTCTTCCCCACCTGGTTATTGTAATAACTAAATAATTAGGTATAATAATAGAAATTGAAGTTATTGAAGTGACACAAGTTTGGCGAGATGAGTTTTTATAACATGGGTCAATAAGGTCCTGAAATGGAGTCGGCGTTCGAGCAAAGTGATGGTCGAGCTTCATGAATACTCATTCAATACACACACGAGACCTTTAAGATAGGAGCATACTCGTATCCGAAAGGCAGGCGATGCGTCTACAAGCCTACCAGTGTAACGGGTCACGGGTGTCTACGGTTGACGGTGATCTCTTATCACCGTTAATTAACTGTCAACCAACAAATAAAAAAGTAGTAAGAGTAGTGTCATTCACTGCATTGCAGCCGACCTGGGCCGGCACGACCGGGGTGGTACCTCTCGCTCACACTGACAGCTATGCTGTCGCCTTTCGTGCGATTTATGAGTTTCCACTGGCCCATCGATGACCACAGAATGAAACCTTTATGCATTAATAATGATAGCACAAATGATCATCATTTTACCTCCCATTTACTGGATATGTCTCTTATTTGGGTCTCATTATAACCACCAAGGTGAACGACCCCCCACGGCATCCAACGATATATTCTATTTTACCTCTCGATCATAAAAATATTCAAAGCGGCACAATCGTTAACGAAGTGCCGGTAATTGGTGTGACTGATTTCATTATAATAATTTTAATTCACCAGAGAGTAATGAATTATTCATAAAAGTGACTGAGCAGTTGATAAATTTATTGACTGTACCTGTTTGTATTCTCAGCAGAATGAAATGTATTTTCGACAAAATAAAGTCCATTATAAAGTAAATTGTTAGTCCAATATTCAGTGAGGTCACCATCATCACATCATCACACCATCATTTACCATATAATAAAGTTTTGTAAATTTATATATCTTATGAGAAATAAATATGACGTCATGTACAACATTATTGGAACGTAGTTCCTTATCGCGCGTTGCGAAAGGGGGTTAGAAGGAAAAAATTAAGACGTAAAGTTGTAACGACACTTTTTGCGAGTATATCGCATACGTAGGTATGTATAGTGTCACGCGCGCGGCCGCTTCGCGTATTGGCGATTTTTATTATATAATACACATATTTAATACACATTTATGACCCAGGAACACAGAAAATATTTTTGTTCCCTGGCGGGATTCGAACCCGCAACCTCCGGCTTGAGCGCCAACGTGCACTGAGCCACAGAGGTCGTCATTACAAGGTACAAGGTACATACATACAAAAACTTACAATTTATTTATTTTTATGTTAGTTGGATAGGCAAACTGGCAAACGTGCCACCTGATGGTAAGTGATCGACGTCGCCCATGAACATAAACTAGTTCGTCTAGAACAAGACCAGGCAACTCATTTATGTGTGTTGTCCTGAGACATAAGATGTTAAGTCTCGGTGCCAGTAATTACACTCCTTGTCTTGCCCTTCTTTCTGAAACGCAGCAAAGCTATTTGACGGGAGGAACAAGCAAGAGGAGGTGGTACTCATGCAGCCGGGAGCGCGAAACGACGCATCCCTCCCACCAGTCAAACTACAAAGTTTGTGACCACAAAGAAAATATATAATTTGTTTGTAGGATTTTTTTTTATAGCAAAACATTAACAGTATGCTTGTCATGGAGATGGATGACATGTAGGGTAATATACATGCAGGTGGATGGGAACAGGAGCAGGGGAAGACCAAACAAACAATGGCTGGATGAGATTAACAGAGATAAATGGAGAAGTGTGGAGTGATGCGAGAATTGACGGGCATGAGGCCAGAATGTAGACACAAGACATTCAAAGCCGACAATAAATGGGAATAATAATGGCTAGGAGGATGATGATGATGAAGATTAAAGGGTTGAGAATTCTTAAATAGTATTTATTTAAAGGAGTAGAAAGTAAACATTCTACAAATTATATTTAAACTGATGTGAATGTTGTGATTAAAATGAAATTAAACATCGTTAATATACATACAAAAAATACAATGGAATCCTCTTTTTGGAGTTAAAAAGGAGGTAGCGAAATATGAAGTTATTCCTGTCCAATTATTAAAAGGAATATAAAATAACGATTATAGCGTATAAAATACGTTTCAAAGTATTAACGTACATAAACATCATATACTTTGTAATTTCTCGCGGGATATCATACGTTCATTTTATTACCTTTAAATAACATTTGTATATGGCACATTACTTAATAAATGGCGTACATTTTGGCAAAAATAAGTTACGTGCCAATAAATAACATTTGTATATGGCACATTACTTAATAAATGGCGTACATTTTGGCAAAAATAAGTTACGTGCCAATAAAAAGAAAATATAAAATATTTATAAAACTGATGTTAAAATTGATGATTATTGTTAGAAAAGTTGACGATATCAGTGGACGGTTCAGATTATGTTGACCCGGAGATTGGTCGTTTGATGACAGCGATAAGATACCTCATTTCTAATCATGAATAATGTCATTTCTAATTTGTCATCGGACTGAACTTATTTCATTGTAACACGAATATATTTGTCAATTTGTACTAATATTATGGAGGTGTATTATACTATGTAGGTACTAAAATTATAGATGTGTATGCTATGAGGAGCTTACCACGGGGACGAAATTGATGTATTATTTATCAAAACTTATGTGTGTCGTTGATTTTTTTTCACTATTAATTAAATAATTAACTCATAATCATCATCAGCCTCCGAACGGAGATCGTCTTCCCACCTAGTTAATGTGTAATTATTAATTATTACACAATAATAATTTATTATTTATAATAGTAGGATTAGTAGGAATGAATGAATGAATGAATCTTTATTTGCAAGAATATGGTACAATTGGTGGAACTGGCAGATGTGCCACCTGATGGTAACTGAGTGCTTCGCTTGCGAGGGTGACACTGAAAATTCTGAAAACTGGCCACTTGTAAACGATAATATAATAAAAAAATAAATTTAAATTTTGAAAATGGAACTATTTGCCAATATTATTGAGCATGAATTTAACGTGAGAAAATTTTTATGCAATGATTTTTTATGACTTTCGATGTCATTTAAGTCAACGAAAAAGTTATGATAGAATCGATTGGCCTTTCACGATAAATATGTCCATCTCGTGCAACTGTTAACAGTTTGGCAAAAAAGAGTATGACGTGGTGACAAGTGGAACTAAATATTTTACTAAATGGAAACCTATGATGTTGACAATACTAGATTTTGAGTAAATTTTAGTGTTTCACATTTATAATTAACGATTTGATTAAATTCTCTTACTGATTTGATTGACCCATATTATGATGAAACCTAAGTGAAAGTGGCGCCCTCATTTTTTCCAGACTCTTTTTTGCCAAGCTGTACGAGTGTTTAGTGAGTTTAAGCGTAGTCGCACTATTCTCATCGATGATCTGAGTGACGGACGGCCTTCTACGGTAACGACTGAATATAAAATTAGTGTTGTGCGGCGTATGAAAGAGGCTGATAAAAGTGTAACCTATCAGAAGATTCGGACAAGCTTGGGCACCGGTATGAGTCAAGTGCACAAAATACTCCGTGAACATCTAGTGACTCAGCCAGGAAGCTTTGTACCCGGTGGATACTTCAATTATGATCAATGTGTAAACGATCATATCAAAATCCAAGCATAATATTATGTCAGATGAAAGACTGCAGCTCTTTCCGCGTAGATAGGACTAATCAAAATATTGATGTATAAGGTAGTTTCCAAAACTTTGTAACGTTAGGACGTATGACACCTCAGTCCTCCCGTGACCATGGTTACTGTAAAGTATCCGAAACGTCCGTCGCCATAAAATCCATAAAAATGATTTCATTATTATGAGTGAAATTCGCGTAAACATTAGAAAACAATAGGATTATGTGTATGTGTAGATACACTGTATGCTAATAATATAACTTTTAGTTTTAAATAAAGGCTAACTCTACATAACAGAAGTGCGACTATGTAAATAAAGGCTAACTCTACATAACAGAAGTGCGACTATGTAAATAAAGGCTAACTCTACATAACAGAAGTGCGACTATGTAAATAAAGGCTAACTCTACATAACAGAAGTGCGACTATGTAAATAAAGGCTAACTCTACATAACAGAAGTGCGACTATGTAAATAAAGGCTAACTCTACATAACAGAAGTGCGACTATGTAAATCATTGGTTTATGATGAAAGTATAAAGAAAATTGTGGCGCGATCGTCGAGATAGACATCAGATTTAAAATTAACCCATAAACTGGAGTTTAGCCCAGTTCAACTGAGAATGCTTTAATGGCGCTCTCGAGTTATTGCCACTTAAAACAAAAATTAAATGCTTCTGTCTTGTAATATATTTTTGTACAAAATAAATAAACACATTAATCTATGTATTGAACGACTGTAGTGCGGCTTCGACGGGGTACGAGCATCTTTCATTTTGAGTGTTATAAAAAATCTTATTATGTAGCTTAAAATAATGAGATATAAATACATATTTTATAAAGAATGTTATGGGAATAAGTAAATAAACTAAATAGTTAATGATCCTATTGATGTATAAATATCAATATCTATCTTACGTGTAACTGCAATATGTACTGTATCAACTTGAATATAATAATAGGTACTGACTTCGCTGGTCAGCCAAGTAGAGATAAATTGACTATAAATTACAAGGTCTGCGTGACCCTACCTACCTGGAACTAGCCCGACCAACTCATTCATGTGATTTTCCTGAGGCATAACATATTGAGTATGTGTCAATGATGAGCTCTGTTCTCCAAAACACAGCAAAGCTGTTTTACGCAAAAAGTGAGCAGGACTGTATTACAGCCCCACCACGGTTCAGGCCTTGACGTGGAGGTGGGGCTTAGTAACCTAGGGTGAGCCCAGCACCTTGGGTGATGATAATTGAGCCCAGGGGGCTCTTTATAGCCCTCTTTTAAAAAGAGGGGACAAAAGAGCAGGGGGCAAGGGGCGAGGATGGGAAACTCACCCCATTGTACTGTCCCGACGTTGAGAGGGGTTATACTGTGATGCGGGACAACCCCTCTGTGGAGGTGGCGTCAGTCCCTTGGGAGACTGACTAGCCGTCGAGGTGCCCTGTTTGCTCATTAGATCTGGGGCACCTCACCAAAGGCGGCATTGGTGGCACTCGCCGGGTTTTAGTAGGTAGAGCTGCGTCCACTTACCAGCTTTCGGGCGCAGCGAGTCCCACATACCCGCTTGGGAAGACCCACTCCCCAGGCGGGATGCCTCAGAGCATTTCCCGGCGTTAAAGAAAAAAAAAGGACGGTATTATGCGATTATCCGATGCAAACACGAGCGCATTCCTTCCACTTCCTACTTCAAAGTTTACGAATATGTAGGACAATGATTATTATAGATACTACTTTCATTGTAAAACACAATATATCATAAAAATTACATAACATATTACCATAAAGCGCCACGCATTTGTACTCTACTCGGCGCCATGCCACATTTCTGCCCTAGCATAATTATTTCGGAATTAATGTGAAAAAGACATTCATGAAATTGGTGTCGCCATGAATGAAACATATTTTACTTCACATAAAATATCAAAGGAACTTTTAGATAGTGGCCAAGTAAGTGGCCAAATTTCCCCTCCCGTTCGTGCTATTGAATATAACAATAGAAAGTGAGGAGCATACCACCTCATTACCTAGTGCCTAGTTTATCACTTAACACTTAAGTTTAACGCAACAACTTAATTCCAAGAGACATTAAAAAAAACAAATCTTTTTATAAGATTCAATTGATATTATCTTGATTTGTTTGAGCAGAAGCAGCATCTTTTTTTTTATTATTATTATTATTCTTTCATGACGACGATACAAAATATGTTAAGGTTTAAAGCCTTTTTTTTTAACGCCGGCAAAGGCATCCCGCGGGGGAGTGGGTCTCCCCACGCGTGTATGTGGGACTCGCTGCGCCCGACAGCTGGTAAGTGGACGCAGCTCTACCCACAAAAACCCGGCGAGTGCCACCAATGCCGCCTTTGGTGAGGTGCCCCGGATCTAGTAAACAAACAGGGCACCTCGACGGCTAGTCAGTCCTGCAAGGGATCGACGCCACCTCCACAGAGGGGTTGTCCCGCACCACAGAACAATCACTCCCAACGTCGGGACAGTACAATGGGGTGAAGTTCGCGTCCTCACCACTTGCCCCCCTGCTCTTATGTCCCCTCTTCTTATAAGAGGGGTACAAAGAGCCCCGTTGGCCCAATTAGCTTCGCCCAAGGTGCAGCGGCTCACCCTAGGTTACTGAGCCCCACCGCCACGACAAGGCCTGAACCATGGTGGGGAAGGTTTAAAGCCTGAGTTTACAGGTCCTTGTTTCTAAGAATATAAGTAAACGTTTAATGAGTATTCGTCTGTTGTTTCGTTTTACTTTTTGCCATGTTTTAGAAAAACGGACGGATAAAGGCTTATGATGATGAAGAAGTAGAAAATATTATAAATTATAAATTATAAATTATAAATTATAAATTATAAATTATAAATTATAAATTATAAATTATAAATTATAAATTATAAATTATAAATTATAAATTATAAATTATAAATTATAAATTATAAATTATAAATTATAAATTATAAATTATAAATTATAAATTATAAATTATAAATTATAAATTATAAATTATAAATTATAAATTATAAATTATAAATTATAAATTATAAATTATAAATTATAAATTATAAATTATAAATTATAAATTATAAATTATAAATTATAAATTGTAAATTATTAATTATTAATTATTAATTATAAATTATAAATTATAAATCATAAATTATAAATTATAAAATATCATCATTAATTTATAATATATCAAGAAGTCCTTATTTATAGAATTTCACTTACATTTATTGTAAACTCGAAACCATGATATTATTAAGACTACAGCAAAACGGAGTCAAATCTGCATCGGTACAGATGTATACTGGTTGGGATTCTTAGGATTTATGAGGCAATATGTTTAACGTCTACAAGAACCCTCTTTGAGCATAACGGGGCTGTTACGTAAACAGATTGCTCGTAAGTTGTGGCCCAACGTCATAGTTATAAACCTTCGGAGAGCCTCGTATATTTGTTATTTCTGCAAATCAACAAATTGATATAATTAAGACAATGCGAATTCAATGATCATGTTTTTTGAAGTGAAACTTCTTTGCGTGGATGAGGGTAAAATTTGTACGTGGAACGTTTTTGTCCAAGAGGAGGGAGAGAGTGATTGAGACCGATTGAGAGAGAATGAGAAAGGATGAACGTAGCATGAAACACATAGCCATGGAGTAAGAGTAGGGAGGAAGGGAGTGAGAAAGGTCGAAAGAGAGAGAGCGAATATCGCATCGAAGGCTCGGAAATTTAAAGCTTTTGATTAGTATAAATATAAAGAAGATTTAAAAATTAGTTTGCCAAATAAGTTTCACTTCTGACATGTGTACTTTGTACGCACGCAATTTTTTTTTAATGTAGTTCATAATAACTACTTACGATATTCTACCAAACGATTGCAATAGCGTATTGGCGAAACTTACTTTTTAGTTTATATTTTATTATTATTGCATTTTAAGAAAATAACACAATACAAAGAAGAATATCAGTACAAAAATTATAAGCATTTATTAATTCAATTTTTTACCGGTGGGTGGGGATAAATAATACTTCAACAACAACGAAACAAGCCAAGCCATCTCCTCGAAACCCGATTAAAACTACACATTTCTAAAAGTAGACTATTTTGAAACATTATATTTATATAATTAAAAACGGTCTTCAGCATCAGTAGAAAGTCACTGAACTGTGTTGAATTTCCTATTCATATAATATTCGTCTAATTCGAAGGCCAATAAATAATTTTTCGAGACCAGATTAGCCGATGTTATTTTTTACAAAGTGCTCAAAATAGATTTATTATTATGGACTGACTAAACTAAAAAAATCTTAATAAACCACGATAAAATCCGTAAAAAAATGTTTCATTATAGTGAGTGAAATTCGCGTAAACATTAGAAAAAAATATATAAACTAAGATCAAGATTTACTTTAGATCTATGGCGTCCCGGTCTTATTTAAAAACTTCTGATATTTCGGTGGGAGGGATGCATGTGCCGCGTTCCCGGTTGCATGGGTACCACCATCTTGCTGGTTTCTCCCGTTAAACAGCTTTGCTGTGTTTCGGAGAGAAGGGCAAGACCGGCAGTGTAATTACTGGCACCGAGACGAGAGAAGAAAATAACTGTAACAAAGACAAACATACACAAGTGCTGAGTGATATTTTCTACATATAAAAATTATGTCATACTTATTTTATATCCATGTTCTCGTTCAAACTCAAATGTACTATAATATTTGTTAAGAGGTAGTGCCATGCTGCTAGCAGCCGAATTGGGCCGACACGACCGGGGTGGTATCTCTCGCTCACATAACACCGGCGTCAAGTGACAGCTATGCTGTCGCGTTTCGTGCGGTTTATGAGTTTCCAGTGGCACATTGGGGGGGGGGGGGGTAGGTAAAAGGAGGGCAACGCATCTGCATAATCTTTGGTTGTGCGGATGTGTTTGGGTGTCGGTAGTCGCCAAACGGCTTCGACTGCTCATTGCCCTACTATGCCATAAAAAATAATTAAAAAAAATATACGTAGAGGTACATAGACTAGATATGTTAGTAACTGTTACCTTGAGCTGGACCATTGGCAATTACAGACCAAAGTAGAATATAACTTAGTCCGTTATCGACCAGTAATCATTTCCATCGAGAGTATATTATTTACCGATATCTCCCCTTACACTAACTCCGCTTATATGCAAGTTTACTATCACCAAGGCTGACCTATTACCAACTCCTTCAAAGTTGCCTAATTTCTTTGATGAAATCTGTGTGGGTAGTCGTTGTTATGCATAGAGCATATAACCGGATAGAGTAGTAATGTGAGCCATACAATTCCGAATATGGTCAGTGATTTGTCACTGACGTAATAGTAATTCAACCAAACAATGATCTGTATGCACGTCCCATCGGGCAATCATACATCAATGACCATCAGTCGACCAATCAAAGCTCAGAACCGGCGCAGCGCCGCAGCACAAAATATGTGGCGGTATTTGTTTTCATACAAAACACATAACATTTCCGCTCTATTCCGGTTATATGCTCGATGTTGTTATGTCATTGTATTGTTCAAGTTGGGATGATAAGCAAAATAAATACCAATATAAGATTCCAGCTTGCAAAAATATCCACTTAATATTAATCATCATAACGGAAATTTAAATCCAATTTACATAGGCCATGAAGCTAAGATTAAGATAATTAATTGGATGGAAAACATATTTTCCTTTTTGAAAATTAATACCGTTTTTAACATTGATAATAAAATATTTCACAAACGTTTAATATACATTTAAATTAAACGAAAACGATTCAAAACAGTTTTAAGTAATCTTAAGTGGGCCTTTTATGTGACTTTTTACTGCCACGAAAGACTACATAATTAATTTTCAGTCCATAACACGAATTTTATTTTTAAAACACAAAGTATACAATGCAAGTAAAATTGATTTACTATTAAAATTTGCTTAAATTCCTAGTATGGGATCGATTAATCCTAAAAATAGAAATTTTAAGGATAATTTTAATCTTCTTAAAGAATGTTTACTAATATTACTTTATTTCATACAATAATTATCTTCTTACTGGTCGTCACAAGTGTCCCAAATAAAGCCTTGTGTGTATAGAAACGAAGGATATTAATCTTTTGTCCTAAAATCAGGCCATGTCAAATGGCGTTAGCGTCATATATTTAGTTAGTTGATAGGCAAACAGACGTTGATCAACGTTGTCTGTCAAGACTGTAATTACTGGCACATATAATTAGCATGTTATGTCTCAGTATAGGCAGATTTCCGAATCGATACGTTTTAGGGACCTTCAAGAAAATAGTATACTCATAATATTTGAATGGCCGGCTACGCACCTAATGATGTAGCGGATGTCTATGGACGTCGCTTATCACTTACCACCAGGTGAATCGACTGTCCGTTTGCCTCCTCTTCTATAAAAAGGCAACACATGAATGAGTTGCTTTTTTTAACGCCGGGAAATGCTCTGAGGCATCCCGCAGGGGAGTGGGTCTCCCCGCGCGGGTATGTGGGACTAGCTGCGCCCGAAAGCTAGTAAGTGGACGCAGCTCTACCTACTAAAATCCGGCAAGTGCCACCAATGCCACCTTTGGTGAGGTGCTCCAGATCTAATGAGCAAACAGGGCACCTCGACGGCTAGTCAGTCCCCCAAGGAACCGACGCCACCTCCACAGAGGGGTTGTCCCGCACCACAGAACAACCCCTCCCAACGTCAGGACAGTACAACAGGGTGAGGTACCCATCCTCGCCCCTTGTCTCCTACTCTTTTGTTCCCTCTTCTTACAAGAGGGGTACAAAGCCTCACCTCAATTAGCTTCGCCCAAGGTGCTGGGCTGACCCTAGACTACAAAGCCCCACCGCCACGTCAAGACCTGAACCATGGTGGGGATGGAATGAGTTGCGTGGGATAGTTCCAGGTAAACTCGACTAGGTACATGTTGAACGCTGACCACTTATCATCTGGTGGCACGTCTGCCAGTTTTCTTATCCAAGTAACATATTAAATAAAGTTTTCTTATGTATACGAATAACAAAAAAGAAACGAAAATGTGACCGGGGTCAAGCAAGGCAACGTCTTCATGCTTTGGCTATCCATACGTTGGATTGTATGTCTCGGTACCAGTAATTGCCTCTCTTGCCTTTCTCTCTGAAACACAGCAAAACTGTTTAAAATAAAAAGCACGATAGTGAAGTAGCCGGGTGCGGAAAAAGTGCATCTCTGCCACGGGTGAAACGTTCTGTGACCTGAAGATGCCGGGTTTAAAAAGTGCCGAGCTTATTTTTTCTAAATTAGTTGAGATAATCGATAGGCGACGTTCAGCAACACACTTGTCTGATATGACTAATTGATCTCTCTCTCTCTCTTCCTCTCTCCCCCTCTCCCTCTCTCTCTCCCCTCTCTCTCTCCCCTCTCTCTCTCTCTTGTTGCTATTCTACTTGCTCAGCACGACAATCATAAGCAAACCTCATAATTACAAAAGCGAACATCCAGTTATGATAATAAGCCGTGTATTCAAATTATGTTGTAAATGCTAACGTAAATATTAATTTTCAGTTGATTGATGATTTATTCCGACTACACGAAATGAGGATTTCGATTCGGACTTTATTACATATTCGATAACTTAACTTACATTACTTATATTATATGTTTACAATTTTTATTGGTAAGTTAAGACATAACTTAACAATAAAAATTGTAATTTTTTTTTATTATTTGCCACATAAAAAATACAATGTAGGTAAAGTAGAGATATATTTTAGCAGGAATAAACCACAAGGATTAATTATTTAAATTAATTGCATTAAGTAGAATATTGAGTATTAATAAAGCTACAGGTTATAAAATTAGATATAATTGAAATGTGTTAAAACAATTTTCATCTTAATTTTAATTACAATATACAAAATAACGTTTTCAGTGTGTTTATTAGGGAAAACAAATTTTAAGTTAAAATTTTAAAGTTATATATTTTTTATGCTTTTTATTGGAAATTATGTATATAAATAATAAGATAAAGAAAATAAGCAATTAATCTAAAAGTATTTAGTAAAATCTTGCCAAATTTTACAACGAAAGTCAAAACAGGCGGTACAAGTTCATCGTAGCGCGGCTACGCTATGGAATGCGCTGTGCTCGGGGTTTTTTTGGGCGATTAACATTTTTGACGGCTGGTGTGCGAGGGTTCGAGTCCCGGCGAGGACAGACAATTTGTATAATGAATTTAGATGCCCATACCGCTGTGGGTGTGTATATTTAATATTTAAACTTTGTATTTTATTAATTAGGTATCTATATTTTTCATTTCTAATACGCGCAACACACGTTGTTGTTTAGCCCATAAGCCCATAGGATTGAGTTGGCGTGCTGTGTTGGTTCATAAATTTTTATTATCTATGTATAGTCCTACAACTTCAGGTTACAAATAATAAACATATTTAAAAAGTACAGGGTAATTAAAATTTACATAATGCTGTATGTGGTTAAGGTTTCCACACCATTGCATCCGGGAATTATCGCAGCGGTGGGGCTTAAGCTCGGGGTGCAAGCCCCGGGTGAGCATGTAATTGGATCTACACCCCTTGAGGAATGCGTACCGGCAGAGAAACGTGAGCAGGAGGCTTTACACTTCACTTCTGAGCAGAAGGCTGGGGGCAGAGAACAGAAATTTCCTTAAAAAACCACTTGGAGGAATGCATACCAGGAGCAAGGAACTCTTAAACTTCGCTCCAAACGCAAGATGCTGGGACAGAGGACAGAAACCTCTTTAAAAAACTAGAGGAAACGAGGAAGAAAGCCTCTTGAAAAAAATACCCCGGATCCCATTCTTGTGGTTGCACGGCGAAGGGATGCCTGGCTGATGGGTTGTTTGGTCTAGCGCACCCTTAGAGGACTGCATACCGGGACTGAAGCGTGAGCGGGTGGCTCTATAACTCGATCTCAACGCAGGAGACCGGGGGCGGCGTCGTGGTTGTGCGCTGATGTGCATCCAACTGCGCGATGCCTTTGAGGGAACCGCAGGCGGTATGCATCAGGGGATGGCCGCTCAGACCACGGTCCCGAGCTGGACGGCTCCTAGATGTTCCTTGGAGCCTAAGGCGGAGAATGGTGGCGTAACATGTCGCACCACCCACATCTTCTACCTCTATCTAGTCTTTCGTACCCATGAGCCCGTCGACGTGGTACAGAGGGGTTTTAGTTAGGGCGAGAATTCCACATAACCAGGCTTCCCCGGGCTCGGTGGTATCATTGTGGTTTCCCCGTGGAAAAAATCTGGTTATGGTCTATTGTTACGGTTACTAAGTGGTATAAAACAATTAAACTAATATCTGTATTGATATGTTTTATATATATTTACTCATTCATATATTTTAAATTAAAAAAAACTTACAACGGCTAATACAAAATTACTCTGCCTTCTCCCCAGTTACTTTAAAATATTATTTTTTATGTCATAAGGAGGCAACCAAGCAGTCGGAGCCATATGGTGACCACCGACGCCCATAGACATCCGCAGAGTTATGCAGATGCGTGGCCCTCCTTTTCTCTATGCCCCAATGGGCCACCAGCTCACAAACCGCACGAAACGCAACAGCATGGCTGTTACTTGACGTCAGTGCTATGTGAGCGAGAGGTACCACCCCGGTCGTGCCGGCCCAATTTGGATGCATATTCGCATGGCATTACCACTTACGAATTCATCTACGATACTTCAAAGTTTACTTTAGACGCCATTTTTCACTTCAATATTTAGCACACAATAATAAAAGAGAGATCCTTGGGTGAGATTTATGCCCAGCAGTGGATTCGTTTTGGCTGATGAATGAATGACTGAATGAAAAAATAAAAGAGAATAATTTCTTTCTCAAAGGCTGGAAGGTAATGTACTATCCATGTGTCTCAGTGATCATATAAAATAAAAAATGCTAATGCTAATTTATATATGAAGGTCTAATAAACCCTTCATCACAATTACAAAAAATCTAATATTTTAAATAAGCCGTTGAATGACTTTATATTATATTTTCACATGTAAAGGCGAAAAGGCAGTTAACAGAAACAGCCAATTAATATATAACATGGTAAATACTTCGTGCGTAACTCACTAAGCCTCCGCATTACTCGGATTGGGGAACAAATTGAATTTACGATATATTTGCCGGCAAAAACAATATATAATTACTTGTAGTTAATGGGAAATATGAAAATGTCACTGTGGTGAGCTTATAATATGAAAGTCAGCGTGCCTAGGCAGAAGTCTATGTATGACGTTATTTTTAAAATTTAAATGGTTGAATAGTGCTAGCTATTTAGTATTGGAGGTGTGGTGACTATGAAGGCATACTACCATGTGAATTGACCTCAAATTTATAATACTTGTATTTTCTTTAATATCCTGTTATTTTTTTTTTGGTTAATAAAACATCATGCAATTTAATATAACTAAGTAAGTTAATATTTCGTCGTAAATGTATGCGAGTGGTATGTATTTGTCATGTTGGTATAGATAGGAAGAGCTTGCAGGAGGAGGGGACGTCACCCCCTAGCTCCAGAGGAGAGTGCCTGCAGGCACCGTCGCCGGTGCGGATGACCATAGTTTCCGAACTGGGTCAACACAACGAGGAGAACAGTCACCGCCGGGTTTTAGTGGGTAGAGCTGCGTCTATCTTACCATCTTTCGGGCGCAGCGAGTCCTCCTCGGGATGCCTAAGAGCAAATCCCGAAAGAAAAAAATATAGGAAGAGTTCAAAGCTTAGGTAAACGGATAATGATGATGACGAAACTTTCATAAAATTCTTGCTTTTGAAAATAATTTTAAAAGTAGTGAACAAGATTTTTATAATATGATAAAGTATTTTCTAAGTCGCGTGAAACTGCCCCGACTAAAGGCAATCAATAATCACTTAAGTCATGTCGTCAACAACCTTAGCGCTGCAGCGGAGTTACTGAGGAAATAAATATAACATGTAAAGTAAGGTTATTATCCTCCCTTTCTGTGACGCCGCTTACAGACTAGTGAAGTAGATAGGTAGTTAATGTAATAAGGATTGACATTACTTACCCATCTAAGTTTCAAGTAATTACTAAAATTATAATAAATTAATTTGTACTTTAATATAAAAAAACGGCCTTACAAGTAGTAATAAGTATGTAATACGGCATAGCATGTTATTAAGGAATGCGTTATAAGTATTAGGCCAAGTCTATTATATTATACTTAATTATAACCGAATAAAAAATGTTCTAAGTAAATTCCCACAAAACAAAATCCCTTATTGTAAAGCATTGTATGATAGCTCTTTTTAATATCCCTACAATTACAGTGACTCATTCGTTTGTTGTCTACATCTGCAACAATGGATATGCCATTATACAAAGTAATACTGCATCCGCTGCAGTGCATCCGTGGTACATCTTAGAATGCGTCGCAATCCAGGTAAGATTCAGACAAGCACTTATTCAGGTAAGATTCTTCTTTATTGTACACGACAAGCGAAACGGATGCAGACTTCGCTCTTGTCTTAATGGGCAAGACCAGAACAACCGCGAAGTATAAAATAATCAATACAACAGCTAGAATAGTTTTTTATATTTCTCAATCCATTTTTTCCTACCGCTGGGCTTGCTATGCATAAATAAATTCTTATCGATCTAGCAAGAACCTTGTCGGTAACGATTAAAGCCGCAATGTTGTACTTATGGTGGATTTGTATTATGTGAAAACTTTGCCTGTGTTTACGTAGGCACTCCCTTAGGGCCTGTACTAGCTATGTGCCCTTATTGGATCATAAACGCGTTCGTACATTGGTTTTTGTAAGAGGTAGTGCTTCCCTGCTTTGCAGCCGAATTGGAACCTTCGCCGTCGGTGACGTAGTGTCCTGGACGGCAATGGTTTCCTTCTGCGAGGCAGTAATGTCCCAGAAGGAGGCCGACGAGCGGGTGAGAGAGGAGGCCGCCGACTAGGCCTCCCCCCGTGGGCGACGAACGGGGGTGCGTAGGGTGGTACCTCTCACTCACTTAATACCGGCATAAAGTTACAGCTACGCTGTTGCGTTTCGAACGGCTTTAGAATTTCCGGTGGCCCATTGGGAGATAATAGATGGGAAAAAGTAGAGCAACGCATCTGCATAATCTCAATCTGGGTGTCGATAGTCGCCAAAAGGCTTCGACTACTCGTTTGCCTTCCTATCCTAAAAAAGATAAGTCATTATCATGTAGTTTTGTAAAATATTATCTTCTCTTTGAACTACATAGAACAAACTTCAGACTCAATATTTCCCACCATTAGAAGAAGCTGTCAGCCGCTCATTGATAAACATAGCATATGATATTATATTTCCTGCCTCAAAGAAACAGCTCTCTACAGAACGTCAAGGTTATCGATCTGCTACTCGCAGTCAGTCCGAACAAGCTAACTGCAAGGAGATTGACAACCTTTTTTTTTCATTGACGCCCGGAAATGCTCTGAGGCATTTCGCGTGGGAGTGGGTCTACCCCGGCGACTACTACTGACTAGCTGCGCTCGAAAGGTGGTAAGGTCTACTGAGCCCATTGCCCCGACAAGGCTTGAACCATGGTAGGGGAGATTGACAACCTGTTTATTTGATGGTCCACCAGCCTGTTTTCTTGGCGATACTCAAAACATAGTCTTAATCTATCATAATATTTCCTTAACAGGCAGTCATAAGTTAATATAGTCTTTACTTGTTGTTATAATATGTAGCGTAATTTTTTCGTCTAACGTGCCATTTCAATCTGTGTCGTAGTTGTTATAAAATGATAGCAATTATCATCACCATCATCATCATCATTAGCCTCTATCCGTCCACTGCTGAACATAGGCCTCCCTCAATGAACGCCAAGGTGGCCGATCCCTTGCCACTCGCATCCAACACGGACCGGCCACCGCACGGAGATCGTCTTCCCACCTGGTCAATGGCCGACCAACACTTCGTCTACCTAAACGTGGCCTCCACTCTAGAACCTTATTGCCCCATCGGCCATCCGTTCTTCTGAGTGTGTGATCAGCCCACTGCCACATCAACGAGCTGATTCTTTGCGTGATATCGGTCACCTTAGTTCTGTCACGGATGTCTTCCTTCCGAATTCTATCTGTCAAAGAAAAACCCAGCATAGCATGCTCCATAGCACGTTGAGCTACGGCAAACTTGCGGACCAGTCCTATATTTAGAGGCCACGCTTCAGCCCCGTAGGTCATCACGGGGAGAACGCATTGGTCGAAGACTTTCGTCTTCAAACTCTGCGGTATAGACGACGTAAGAATATGGCTAAGCTTCCTGAATGCTGCCCATCCCAATTGAATCCTCCTATCGGCTTCTCTCTCGAAGTTATGTCGACCTAGCTGCAAAGTGTGCCCAAGATAGACATACTCTTGCACGACTTCGAGAGTTATGCCATCAACGTTAACCGGCCTAGGGAGAACGTGTTCGTTGAACATGACTTTCGTCTTGTCCAAGTTCATCCTAAGACCTACACGTCGGGAAGATTTATTTAGACTGTGCAGCATCTCCTGCAAGCCCTCCAACGACTCGGCCAGAATAACGATATCGTCGGCGAAAC
Source organism: Helleia helle (assembly GCA_963853865.1). Lineage (NCBI taxonomy): Eukaryota > Metazoa > Arthropoda > Insecta > Lepidoptera > Lycaenidae > Helleia > Helleia helle. The sequence continues at coordinate 8,811,689 of OY971418.1, read as the reverse complement.
GAAGGTGTGAGAGATACTCGCCGTTAATGTTTATGCCACATTCTGTCCAGTTTAAAGTCTTAAAGACGTCCTCCAAAGCATTAGTGAATAGTTTCGGGGAAATGACATCCCCCTGTCTCACTCCTCGATGCAATTGGATTGGTCTTGTTTGACCTCCCGGAACCAGAACGGACATAAAGGCGGCGTCGTATAATCCTCTCAACACTTCGACGTATCGCCAATTGACCTGACATCGCTGCAGAGCTTCCAGAACAGCCCAGGTTTCAACCGAGTCAAAAGCTTTCTCATAGTCCACGAAGGCAAGGCACAGTGGCTGGTTGTACTCATGGGTCTTCTGTACAACTTGCCTTATAGTGTGAATGTGGTCTATGGTGCTAAATCCTCTTCGAAACCCAGCCTGCTCCGGTGGCTGGAATCCATCGAGCTTTTTAGTGAGGCGGTTCGTCATGACTCTCGAGAACAGCTTGTATATATGACTTAGAAGTGATATCGGTCTATAATTTTTAAGAAGGGAGTTATCACCCTTCTTAAAAAACAAAACGATTTCACTTCCATGCCACTCCTTGGGGGAAATGCCCCGTTGAAGGACGAAATTAAAAATCTTTTGTAACTCTCTTAAAACAGGTTCGCCACCTGCCTTAAGGAGTACAGTCGTAATTCCGTCCCTCCCCGGAGCCCTCCCCCCTTTAAGCTGATTAAGAGCCAGACTAACCTCATCTAGGCTGACGTTCGGAAGCTCGCCGGAGAGGTGTCGTGTTAGGCTAGCACGCGGATCGTTGTTTCGGGGATCAGGTTGAGGAGCATGGGACGCGTAAAGTTTGCCATAGAAATCTTCGATCTCCGACAAGATCCCAGGCTTAGAAGAAACGGTCGCGCCAGTAGCGGTCCTAATCTTCGACAGGTGGCTTCTCCCAAGCTTTTCCACAAAAACCTTCGACCCTCTATTCTGCGTAATTGCTTCGGTAATCCGTTGCGTATTTGAGCAGCGAATGTCTCGGCGTATTAGTTTGCGGATCTGCTTCGAGAGAAGCTTTACATCTGTAGAAGTGGCGTCTGTGTGTGCTCTGCGTTCCCTCATCCGAGAGTTTGGATTTCCTGCCAGTACGCTTTCTCCTACAAAACCTTTCACCCACGACCCGCATGCAGTCCACCACGGCACCCAGTGCTTCGTCAACTGCCATTGTGGTTTCCGATATGTTAAGGCTATCGAATCGGTTCTTTAATTCCAATTGGAATTTTTTGGAACCTACCACAGTTTGCCGGAAGTCAGGTCGGAGTGTAGACTTTATTAGACGGTCTCGCTCTCGCTGAAAGCTTGCATTCATAGATCCTCTTACTAGTCGGTGATCACTTCCGGTTTTGAACCTGTTGATCACAGAGACATCCCTGAATGCATGCCTTCGGTCCGTCATAATAAAGTCTATCTCGTTTCTCGTCACAGTATCGGGGCTTTGCCAGGTCCACTTCCTGTGGGGCTTCTTTTTAAAATATGAATTCATTAAAAAGAGCCCCTCTTTCTCGAGAAAGTTGACCAGCATTTGCCCCCTGTGGTTACGACTGCCGACACCATGTGGCCCTAAACACGATTCGATACCTGTTCGTACTCCTACTTTGGCATTGAAGTCCCCCATAACAACATTGAAGTGAGCCTTGGAGGTGTTGTGTAAGGCCCTGGAGACATCCTCGTAAGTTGCCTCTACTTCGTCGTCGGAGTGTGTCGAGGTTGGCGCATATACTTGTATCACCTTGAGGCTGTACCTCTTGGTGAGTTTGAGTACAAGATACGCAACCCTACTCGACACACTCGAGACTTCGACGATGTTGTTGACAATGGACTTGTGGACGAGAAAACCCACGCCGCCTTGGGATGGAGTGTCGCCTTCCCTGAAGTAGAACAGGTGACCCGAAGGCAGAGTTATGGTGTCCTCTCCTTGTCTTCGGACTTCACATAACCCCAAAACGTGCCATCGGATACTTCCCAGTTCCACCTCCAGTTCAACCAGGTGGTCATCGAGTCTCAACGTTCGTCCGTTATACGTAGTCAGGTCAAGTTGGTGGTAGCGATCCGTAGCCCGGGGATTCTTAGCACCCCCTGTCCCACCGTAACCTAGGCTGCTACCGTAACCAGGAATAGTGGGACGACCGGGAACTAGGGGCCTTCTCTTGTGCCTGTAATTCATCAGGGGATTCATGCTCATAATTGCCACGCTGAGCAGGCGGATTGGCAATCGCAGATGATGATGAATTCGCATTGGCGGCACTGCTGCCTGCCGCCAATTCGATTGATGGTGCCGCCATCACTCGGTGCGATCGATGCTTAGTGATCAAGTCTATCTCACTGTCACGATGAGACAGACTGACACCAAGCAATCGATTCGCAGTATTAGCATCCTTGATGTTGGGGAGCTAAATGCCCTTTGACGACTTCTACGTCATCCTGGTATCGTATCGGGGTAGGGGTATTCTTAAGCCGCCCCCACACAGCAATTATATTATCAGTAATTACCTACATGTTCCTATTCTACAAATAAATTCGTTTTTGGCGAAGCCGTAGGTACTCCGAATGATTCGTTAATAACGTCAATTGTGAGGCGTCGGTGTGTAATTTAGCTAGCTTGTACTGTCCATCTATGTGTACAGCGGTGTACTGTGCTTCAGCATTATGCATGCGTTTCACGTAATGGACTTCAGATATGTTTGTTCTGGTCAAGAACACACAACATTTATTTGATTAGTAACTCCTTTTGTATCACTAATTTCAAGGAGGTTTTGCATATATTTTTATATTATTAATATGGATATCGAACTATAACTATCGAGTATAGTATATACTATAGAACTTTAACCAGATGTACATGAAATGTAAATAATGAGAAAAAAAAATTGTTATGAGACATTGATAGCCGCCCAATGTAGTTATTGGCTTTTAATTTATTGATTTTTAATTATTTAAACTTGATTATTAATTTTTAATTTTAGTAATTGAGTAGGCAGACCGTACTAGTACTTGAGATAGAAGCTGCAGAAAGCTGTGAATGTTATTAAATGGTCAATGAGTATAGACATGGTAGGAAGATCTGAACGTAAGTAAATAATGTGGAACCGTCCAAAATTTGCTTGATAGTTACATGCTATCAAAGAAGGACGAAAGTTTTGATATTTTCTACTTATCTCTATACCGCCATCTTCTTAGCGTTCTTTTTCTTATCGTGATTATAGGTAAAGATTATAGTGAATAATTATAAAGCGACTAAAACGAATATTATTATAAAGCGACTAAAATGAATATTATTGTTAAGTGTCTAAAACGTCAAGAAAAAAAAACTAATATCTAAGTGGAAAAATGTAGATAACTTATTTAATTTGCTGGTTTTTATATGCAGCACATGTTCCGGTGTATTCAAAATTAAAAACCTCATAAAATATATCACAAAATAAAATCGAATATAATATGATAGTATATCTTAGGGCATACTTGAATATCTTTATTTTTCTAGCGCTTAAGTATTTAGGTTTTGAAAAAAAAGTCCAGGCTTAGTCACATTTGGAGGTGGCGTGAGGTCATGAGATTGTTATTACTATTAAAACTACGAAACGTGTGGGCGATACTTTTAACCATCAAATCAAACTAATTTTTCTAGAAAATGATATAAAAACTAAATAACTTTTATAAAACATATTGTCGTACTTCTGTCTACATGGGTACGATCCTGCTTATTTTTCTCATCAAACAGCTTTGCTGTGTTTCAGAGAGAAAGGCAAGACAGGCAGTGTAATTACTGGCACCGAGACTTAATATCTTATGTCTCAGGATAGGCAACATATAAATGAATTAGTTGCAGGTTTACTTATGTATGTTCATGGGTGACGCTGAGACTTAACATTATGTGATTCGTCTGCTCGTTCGCCTATTCAACTGACATAAAAAAGGAAATCAAATTAAGTTACAAACAACTGAAACAACTGTCAGGAATAACATTACGAAAGTCCTTTAAGTTTAAGCTTAAATATATTTCTTCATAATTATTATATTGTAATATTTGTGTAATATTATCATGCTCAATAGCAAATTTATTCCATCAAATTATTAATTTTATATTTCTTTTATTTTGGCATCAAACAGTCATAAATATTACATAGTTTACTATATAGTTTTACTACTTAAAAGACAAACAGTGCCGAAAATTACAATATTAAGTTTGCGTAATGCTTCTGTGCTAAGTTGAAAATATAAAAGTGCTAAATTGTACAAACAAATGTGTTCAGCTAATTCGAAAAAGAGTACAACATTAAATTAATTTTAAGATTTAACTGAATTACCTATAAACTATTTGAACTACCAATCATCCACAAATCACGAAACACTCGCATGCACTTCATTTTCTTGAACTTATATAAGCTAGTTAGCTTATGCAAGTTTGAGAAAAAAAAAGTATACTACCTTTATATATAAACAATCCAATCTGGAAATATAAGATTGTTGCCGAAGACGATTTATAGACGGATATATAATTTTGTCAAGCAAAAACGAATCCCCACAAACAGTATCAAGCGAAAAACCGACTCATAAGTATTACTTCACAATTATCTTTCATCTTTAGCGGGATTTTAATTGGTATAAGACTGAATTCTTTGATAATTTTAGCGAATGATTGTAACAAGGCTCTAAATTTAAGTCTAAAGCCGGTAATTGGATTATTGTTTCAGAGAGACACTCGTGAGGGCTCCGTGGGATCAATTATTGTATTGATACCCTTTGTAATTAGAGCCTGACGCTTCACCGAACTATGGTTATAATTTGTTTAAACTAACCAAAGTAAATTAACACACTGGTTACTATGCATAAGTTATATATCATCAACATATTGTCGTATATAGTTCCCAAGAAGATCAACAGGATTGGTGGGAAAAGGGTTTTCCTTTTCACGTTCCTTAAAAATTCTTATGGAATATTGACGCATTTTCAGTACATCTTGTTTGAAAAACATTTGTAGCATATTTTAAAGGAAAGATAATTCTGCTTACTACTACGATCGGCAGCAAGCTTGGCTGGGACGGTCGTGGATAGTGTTTATTTCAAAAGTTACAAGCAAAAGATGCTTAAAAGAAAAACACTACATAGATCGTTTTAAATTCATCCGGCTATAGATATTACATTACTATACTAGTTGTTGCCCGCAGTTTCGCTCGCATTGTCTAAGATTTGCAGACGTATCCGGGATGATGTGATTACTTTATAGCTTATGTTACTCGGTGAAAACTTAGCAGTTAATACTAGAAAATATTTTTTTTAATCACACCACGAAATCTTTGGTCCGTGGCTTTTTTATTAATTTACTAGCTGTTACCCGCAGCTTCGCCCGCTTTAAGTTATGATAATTTTATAGCCTAAGTTACTCCTTATAACATCAGCTATCTGCCAGTGAAAGTCCCATCAAATTCGGCCTAACCGTTTCAGAGATTAGCCGGAACAAACAGACAGACAGACAGACAGACAAAAATTGCAATTTAGGTATTTGTACCGTGTACACATCCCATAGGCATCTAATAAAAAGCGGTTATTTTAATATTACAAATAGACACTCCAATTTTATTTATCTGTATAGATTATTGTTAGAGATTACTTTATTTTTATATCGCTCCTCCCAGATAGAGTGAAGCCCGTCCAGATTTATACAACTTTAGATGATTATTCCCCAAATACTCAATCAAATCTCAAATTTAAGACGTACTTAAACTCATGTCGTCCCTCTTTTTTCTTTGTATCTGACAGGTCGTAGCATGAGTTTAAGGACGTCTTAAATTTGAGATTCGTTTGAGTATTTGGGGGTTAATCACACATTCAAACTGACAGGCGTTACCTCTTCAAAATATATAGATTGTCCCCTTATATAACAGATACTTAATTACAAAAGTATGAAGTGTCAAGCGCTAGCGTGAAATAAGACAAACTTTCTCCATTAAATTAGATACCTAATCGTGAAGCACTTTGATATGCATTAGACAACAAAATCGTGAAACTACACCACTTATAAAAAGTGTAAGTATCAAGACTAATTTGTTTTGTTCCTGTGCGCGCATCTGTGAGACAATGCCGTGTAAAAAATATCGGCCAAGAGTCTACTCACGCAACTTGGGGTTCTGTAGCTTATAGGTATATTTTCCATTCTCTCATTGTACGTAGTATTTAAAAATACGTTTCGGAGAAGTACAGACTTTATATTGTCTAGTTTTGTCTCTTATCATTATTTATGCCATGGTTTTATCATCATCATCAACATCAACCTTTATAGCCACCGTTGAACATAGGCCTCCCTCAATGAACGCCAAGACGATCGATCCCTTGCTACTCGCCTCCAACACGGACCGGCTACTGTATGGAGATCGTCTTCCCACCTGGTTAATGGTCGACCAACACTTTGTTTTATATTCACTTTAATTTCAGTTTTGAACGATGGCCATAAAACAATAAAGACACATGGGCACTTGGTAAAGGAAGGTTATCAGCTAAGTTGTCGCCATTATGTTGTAGTGGTTATACGGCTAGATAATTTTCTGAGAAAACAGTGATTGGAACTTTTTTAAAACTAAAGATTAACCTTTATACCATAGATTCATATAGTGTACCTTATTACGGCATCGCTCTCGTAGAATTTGGTTTGTATATTACGTATTTGGTATTGATAAAATACCTTTGCAAATCACATTGATTTTTCTTCCATATCTTGTGTATAGCAATCTAATTAGTCGAGAAATTAATACATGAAGACACAATTAACATGTACCGAGAAAGCGAGATTTGTGTTAATGCTGTGTGTAATTTTCGTTATACTTTCATTACCTAATTTAATCTACTTATAATTAAGCTTGCAAATCACAGGAATATTTTTACATAATATGAATGTTACCTTTTTTAATTCAATAAAACATAAAATTTAAATCTAGGTACACGGTAATAATTGCATATGTTATTTTGTATGCGTATGTTATTTTTTTGTTGTTTAAACATATTATATTGGCGTGCCTTGGCAGTGAATCGGATCCTCAGCCGTGATGGTAAATGACGTGACGCTGGCATGTCACGCGCGTTAAATTTTTATTAATCTTGAATTCTCATATTAATATCGAGGTTTCACATCCCGTGACGCTTATTTTTTTAAGTAAAACTTCTTTGCGTGGGTGAGGGTAAATTATTTTCAGATGAAACGTCACGAAAATGTGCAACGAAGAAGTTTTTGTCCAAGAAGAGGGAGAGAGTGATTGCGACCGATTGAGAGAGAGTGAGAAAGGGCGAACGTAGCATGAAACACATAGCCATGGAGTGAGATTAGGGAGCAAGCGAGTGAGAAAGATCAAGACAGAGATTGAGATAGAGCGAACGTCGCATCGCAAATCTCAGAAATTTAAAGCTTTAGATTAGTATATAATATAATATAAACGAGATTTAAAATTAGTTTGCCAAATAAGTTTAACTTCTGACATGTGTACTTTGTACGCACGCACACTTTTTGTTTTTTAGTACATTCATTTTTTTTATAGCATAGGAGGGTAAACGAGCAGTGGAAGCCTTTAGGCGACTATTGACACCCATAAACATCCCCCCCGCAATGGGCCATCAGAAACTCACAAACCGCACGAAACACGACAGCATAACTGTCATTTACGCCGGTATCATGTAATATGATAAAACTTGTATCATTTGTTCACGAATCCCCATTTCCGTGTAGTCTTATTTAACGCTTTGAAAACAATCACCGTTTTTGTGGTGGCCGTGAAGATCGCAGCGTGTCGTGTGATTTCTGTATTCCTGTGGCCGCTCATTACAGCGGGTGCGCTGAGCCGTGCGACCATAACAATCGAATTCCCCTTGACGACTCGTGATTCACGATCCGAGCACCGCGTTAAATCGGTACTCGATATCGACGATTTACGTCATCATCATAATTTATATGAAAACCTATAATACTAATCCTTTCCCACTTTCGACTTAACATGTTTAAATGCAAAGTCTGCATTTTGCGTTTTTATTAGACATACATCACATTAGTTTTATATTACTCTTAAAGGCGAGAAAGATTGACATAGTTGTAGGTCAATATTCGTCTATAGCGTGTACCGCAGTGGAAATGTCGACCCACGAACCCACGCACCTATAATGCGTCGTATGCCCGTGCACAGTGTGCGCTGTGGAGGAGCCGCACCCTAAAAGCGTAAAAGGTTGCTGTGTAAACAATCACATACATTTTCTTGCAAAGCGTAATTTGACAAACGTGCGTAGCCTCCCCGAGTGCCGCGGTGGTGCCGCGCGCCCAACTAATTGTTATGGCTGCATTCTTTATATCCCTATGAGATTTTTTTATACAAATCCTTTACCATGATAGAGTAAAAAACTACTCACATTAATAATATTCACAGGATATGTAGAAAAACCCGAAGCTTTTCACACATCTGCCGTGCAAATATTTGATCCCGTTGGAAGCATAATTAATTATATAAGTCCAAAACGATTGGGATATTAACACAATGACGCAGCCTTTTCCGGTACCCTTATTAAAATGACAGATTAATTAATACTTACTTTCACATTATTATTTATAAATACGGAATAATATAAGACGAGCGTGAGCGACGATGGCCTAGCGGGTGGGTGGCTTTAGTGAGAGCCGAGGGGTCCGGGTTCGATCCTGACCCCCCTGTAATGCCTAGATAGTTTTTCTTAATTTCTACGTGCATCTGAACATGAGACCATCGCTTGCTAACCGGTGAAGGAAACATCGTGAGGAAACCTGCATGCCTGATGAGATTAAAAGTCTTTGAAGGTGACTGAAGTTCACCAGCCCGCATAGGGCCAGCGCATCGGTGAACTATGGCTCAAAACTCTCCTCGTCTTATTTTGAGGAGGAGATCCGCGCCCAGCAGTGGGACATTAAAGCCTAAGCCTCTGTGGAAATAATAACACTGTCCTGCGCTTCTCTCCGAAACACAGCAAAGCTGTTTCACGGGAGAAACAAGCAGGATTGTGGTACCTACCTACCATGGTTCAGCCTTGACGTGGTGGTGGGGCTCAGTAGCCGAGGGTGAGCCCAGCACCTTGAGCGAAGCTTTTGAGCCGAGGGGGCTCTTTGTACCCCTCTTATAAGAAGAGGGGACAAAAGAGTAGGGGGCAAGGGCGAGGACAGGAACCTCACCCCATTGCACTGTCCCGACGTTGGGAGGGGTTGTTCTGTGGTGCGGGACAATCACTCTGTGGAGGTGGCGTCGGTCTTTTGTGGGACTGACTATCTGACGGGACATCTCACCAAAGGCGGGATTGGTGGCACTGGCCGGGTTTTAGTGGATAGAGCTACGTCCACTTAGTAGCTTTCGGGCGCACCGAGTCAACATACCCTCGTGGGGAGACCCACTCCCCCTGCGGGATGCCTCAGAGCATTTCCTGGCGTTCCTGGTGTGTGACCAGACCACTGCCACTTCAACGAGCTTATTCTTCGCATGATATCGATAGTTCTCTGGTGGAAGTTTTCGTTTCGAATCCTATCTGCATAACACGGTCGCAGATTTTGAAGACGAAAGTCCGACCAATGCGTTCTTCCCGTTATGACCTACGGGGCCGAAACACGCCCTCTTTACTTAAATTACCGACTAGCAGTGTATGTGTCATATAAAATATTTATACGATATTATATATCATTCGTAAATAATATAAGCATTGTAAAGTTATTTTGCTGTTACAAACTAAAGTCAATATACCAATTACTCGGTTAAGTATAGCTATTTTTAATAACATTTTACTGGCTGTATGTTACATGGTTTCGAAGCAATTAAGACGTTATGTTAGTTTCATGACTATAACAATTATTTTTGCAGCATGTTAAAAATTACAGTGCGGACTGTGAACAAGTCAAGAATACAAAGGGTTTTCTACAAACAAGGACAACTTGTATATGCCAAATACCATAATTAGCTTTTAAAGATAAGCTAAGCAATTACTAAAATACTTGTATATTATTGATACTTATCTAAACCTTGATCTAATACAGGCGCAATTTTAATAATACGCGTATGATATGGTAATAATCCGCGTAATATAATGTAATTATAATAATTTTCAGCACTTACAAAATCAAACTTCATTGCTCAGTCAAGTCGTATTTTAATATGTCCGTTCATTGTTATAAAACAAACGGAAACCATAACGTACGTTAATATAAAAGATGATTAGTTTTTTTCTAGAATATAAAGCGCTTTTATTAAAAGACTTTTATTACAATGTGTGACTGTGACGATGAAACAGAGCGTAAATTCCCTTAACAACTCTCTTATTAAAGATCGTTCCGTGCATCGGCGACGTGAGCATGGAGGTCGCATATGACACAGCACAAGCAGTATCATAAATCAGTCATTACTTAGTTAACGGCGTATTCGAGTGACTGCCTTTCTAATGATAATTTAATGTCGCTTAGTTCATAATACTTCATAATTTTGCCTACTAATCAAACTTTGAAGCAGCGGCACCGAATTTAAGCGTGCCAAACAATTTCAAGGAAATAATGCATGGAGTTTTTGGTATCAGCGTTTTGTTTATCACTCAACCGTATCATTAAATAGTGTTGTAAGCGTAATAGAATAATTTGCATATGTTTATTTGAAAATTAAATAATTATTCAGCATGATAAGAAGGCACTTGAAAAAGACTATGATTACTTTAATAAGAACTAGAGTTCTTATTAAAGTAATCATAGTCTTTAATCGACCCTCTTAAAAGTAGACTTTTAAGAGGGTCGATTTTTTTTATAGAAGAGGGGGCAGACGGACAGTCGGTTCACCTGATGGTAAGTGATAGCGATATCCACTGATACCCGCTACACAAGAGGGTTATCAGGTGCGTTGCCTTTCAAATAGGAGTATGTATTTGCAGGTTGTAAAGTTATTATTCTAGTGAACAACTTCAAAAAGGCGAAAAGTAGAGATAAATCTCTTTAAATATAAACAATAGCTCATTCGACTGGAAATGACGTCTAGAAAAATGAATCTCGAGGATTTATTGGCTCATAAAAAATTAAATTCTTATTAACACATTAAGAAAAAAGGCATTTATTTTTTCGTTAAAACTCAAAAACTATTAACATTTTTGGAAATGTTGAAATTAAGAAATTCCACACTCTCCGAACTATATCTCTATTATTTATAATTTTAATTTAACGTCAACATCAGGGTTCCGCGCGGCCGTTACGGTTTGAGCGCACTGCCACGCAGCGCCGCGCCGCTAGACAGATACCCTGTCTCTCTACCACTCGCACTACACATAAAATATGTTTTTATAATAACAAATATTAATTTAATCTAAATAAATTATCATATCATCTAGATACATGAATAAAAAAGTTATTAAGTATTTTTTTCAAGTTATACTTTTGTTAACTAACTGTTGTTTTTTCAATCTCCATTTTCATAAATAACGACATGAAAGTTTAACTAGTACATTTTTGGCTTGTTGGAGCTCTTTCTATAATAATAGTAATATAATAATATCTATGGACGCTTTTTACTCCATGGTAATCTGAACTTATGTTCCGGGCACCAGACAACGGAAATATATTTAATAATTTTATACTATACATATATTTAAGGTTTTTATTATATAATACACATATTTAATACACATCCATGACCTAGGAACACAGACAATTTTTGACTAGACTACTAAGGACGAGATAAATAGTCGATTCTAAGAACGAATCTTAGCGTAAACACTTGCTTAAGAATCGGCTATCATAAACAGTACTTTGGCAATCTCTAAGTCGCGAAACTAGGACTTATTCTTAGCTGTGAGTGCGCTATATTTGATATTAAGCTTCTTACGTTCTTCGAACAAAACAGTAATCTGTGACAACTATTGTAGTTCTTGACTTCTTGTAGATGTGTGTCAACTACAGAGATTGTCACGAAAACTTTAAAAAACTAAAGCTTGTGTGTTAGGTCTTCGTTGATACAATAAATAATTATACAATGGATATATACCATGGATATAATGAGTTCGAAATTTTACTGGGATTCTTCAGAGAAGTTGATGATCTTCCTTAAGAACCTCATGTTGATTTACCTCCGTTGCCTAAAATGTTACCTGAGAGATAGGTATAGCTAATCCGTTCGATTTTTCTGATGACGAATTTAAATTGAGGCACAGGTTTTAGAAAGCTGCTGTAGTAAATGTTATATTGCCAGAGATTGTGGAGTTAAACACATTTAACCAAAGAGGTTTGCCAATTGCACAGGACCAACTACTATTTATCGCCCTAAGATTTAGATACAGCATCAGAGACAATTTTTTACCAAAATTAACCGAACGAAATGAAATTTCGTTTATCTGTGATACAATTTAAAAAAGTTTATTCACACGTTCTAAGAATTGGCCTAAGAACATGCTTAGCGAAATAAACGTCTAAGACATATGTATTTTAGAAACACATTGATGGTTGGCCTGAAGTAATGCTTAGGGAAGTATGAGTATGTACTTATTCTAAGCAATGACTATTTATCTCGCTCTTGGTTACCCACTAACATTCACAAGTCACTAGGTGATACTTCAATGCTTAGACAAAATGTAAGTTTAAATAAATTATAGTCCTCATTTTCCAGGATACAGAAATAGTGTTTGACTGAGACGCTCTCAGTATCAATAGAAATGCGATCGCAAAGCGCATACATCCAAAGAGTCGGGACATATATTCTCCAAAGCTTGTGGTGATTGTGGTCGGATGGAATTTAATAGGAAATCAAATTGGAATTTAATCAATTCTTATAAGTCTTTTCTCCTCCCTCTAAATGATTTTAGATTGCAATCCTGTGAATGACTGGCTCGTCATATATGTGATATTTTCTAGAATAATACTGGTTTTAGCTTCATGTCTCAGTTTATTAAATTAATTCTTAAAAGTCTCCTTCTTTTAAACGATTTTATCTTGCATCCTTTCCGGGCTATCTATATTACTAGCATAATATCGTATTTTAATTGACTAATACAGTTTTATTACCAACAATCACACCACGTTAACGTGGCTCAGTGCTAAGTTCGCAAGATTTTACTGCCTACAGGTGCCTAATCCTGTATCTTGTGGCAAGTGTGGCAAGGGTCGGCCCTTGCCTCTTGCATCCAACACGGACCGGCCACTGCACAAATGGGCCATTTACACATTTATACTTGGCCTAAACTCTAAATTATATATACTTTTACAAATGTGGTTTTATTAAACTGCTAACAAAAACATGGGAGGTGTGAAATCGTGTGTGTTCGAGTGTGACTCTTAAACGACTTTTTAATATAACGACTGTAATAGATTGCTTTTGCATTGCCCCTGACTATAATAAAGTAGGTCAAGGAAGTGAACTGAGTTTAGAAAAATAAACAAAAGAACCGTCGAGTTCTTTTGTATAGTGGAAGAAAAGTAGCGAACAAATGAAATTTAGTTTTACATTCCAAAGAATGGTAGTTGCAATAATTACAATATAGCCATTGTTTTATTAACCATCATTGTATGACCATTTTTTTTTTTGTTATCGCAGAGAAATGCTTTTTACGCATGTAGCCAGGATCTCGGGTAAATCCTGACCCTATGTGGGACTCGCACCTGGGAGTGCCCTACCCGTAAACTAAAACCACTGCGAGCGCCTTCAGCCGCATTATGAGGGTCCCGGATAGGCATTCAACAGGATCACCTCAGCGACAGGCTGGCACCGGCGAAGGCCAGACTACTCCTCTTAAGGGGGAGACTACCCGGCTGCTTAGGCAGTTCCCGCGACGTCGTGTCATACTGGGCCCAGGTTCCCATCCTGAACCCGACACAAGCACAGGGGCGTTACTGGAGGCGCATTAAGTAGCGCCTCCTGCGCACCCCCTTTCGTCGCCCACGGGGGGAGGCCTCGTCGGCGGCCTCCTCTCTCACCCGTTCGTCGGCCTCCTTCTGGGACATTACTGCCTCGCAGAAGGAAACCATCGCCGTCCAGGACTCGTCGTCACCGAGCATCGCGGTGATGACACTCGGCAGAGACAAGTCCCCTCCGATGACCGATGTCAGATCATGACGCAGCGCCGCCCATCTCGGGCACACCTCGAGGGTGTGCTGGGCCGAGTCCACCGCCGCGCCACAATCGTGACACACTGTCAACGGCTCCCTGCGGGCCGTCCGGCACAGGTACTCACCAAAGCCACGCCCAGTGAGCACCTGTGTCAGACGGAAGGTGAGGGGTTTGCGCTTACGGCGCATCCACCGCTCAAGGAGCAGAGCAACCGTTAGGCTTTTGCCGTACGGCTGCTGAGCCAGGTCCTCTCCCCACCTTCGCATTAACGCCTCTTGCCCTAGTCGGCGAACCCGAAGGATCCCGTCCAACGTAAGGCTCTCACCAAGAATTGTATGACCATCATTCATCATTGATAAGAGAAAATATGAAGACAGACTGATAGCTTTAGTTCGGTGGTTATTAGGTATTATAGGTTTTTCTAGGCCCCCACCATGGTTCAGGCCTTGACGTGGCGGTGGGGCTCAGTAGCCTAGGGTAAGCCCAGCACCTTGGGTGAAGCTAGTTGAGCCGAGGGGGCTCTTTGTACCCCTCTTATAAGAAGAGGGGACAAAAGAGCGGGGGGCAAGGGTCGAGAATGGGAACTTCACCCCACTGCACTGTCTTATTTAAATCTTACTTGGATAGGCAAACTGGCTAACGTGCCACCTGATGGTAAGTGGTTTACGTCGCCCATGAACGTTATGTGTTGCCTATCCTGAGACATAAGATGTTAAGTCTCGGTGCCAGTAATTACACTGCCTGTCTTGCCCTTCTCTCCGAAACACAGCAAAGCTGTTTCACGGGAGAAACAAGCAAGATGGTGGTACCCATGCAGCCGGGACAGCGGCACAGCGCTTCCCTCCCACCGCCATCCGACTAGACGAAAGTTTGTATGTATAGATTTGAGCCTTGAGCGAAGCTGTTGAGCCGAGGGGGCTCTTTGTACCCCTCTTATAAGAAGAGGGGACAAAAGAGTAGGGGCCAAGGGGCGAGGACGGGTACCTCACCCCATTGAACTGTCTCCACGTTGGGAGGGGTTGTTCTGTGGTGCGGAACAACCCCTCTGTGGAGGTGGAGGTGGCGTCTGTCCCTTGGGGGACTGACTAGCCGTCGAGGTGCCCTGTTTGTTTATTAGATCCGGGGCACCTCACCAAAGGCGGCATTAATGGCACTCACCGGGTTTTAGTGGGTAGAGCTTCGTCCACCTACCTAGCTTTCAGGCGCAGCGAGTCCCTCATACCCGCGTGGGAAGACCCACTCCTCCGCGAGATGCCTCAGAGCATTTCCCGGCGTAAACAAAAAGGTTTTTCTAGGCAATATCTATGGAAAGTAAATATTGTATAGGACCTATGACTAAGTGGTTTTATAAGATAAAATTGAGGCAGGTAAAACCCCTGGGAGATAGAAGTAGAAGAGGCTGCAGCCTATGTACAGGATCCACAGGATAGTGGGACGGCTATCAGATAGTGGGTTAGCTGCGAATAAACGAATAAGTCCCCGGCCTAGTAGCGACAAGATTACCATGTAGTGGGTAGTCCAGTGGGATGGGCTAAACTATAAAATTCTACATAGGTCTTATGAAGATCTTGTGTCGTATCGAGCAAGCGCCGCTACTATAAAGCGCTGCCCCCCCACCCAATACTAGAGGTCTAGAAAATGAATTCTGGCAGGGCTCTGGATTAGATAACAACGAACAAGAAATTGGCCATTGTACTGTGGAACAGAAGGCCAGTGGGGCAATTACCGTTCTAACTGCCCTAATTATGGAGTATGGGATGCAAGAGAAGGAAGATTTAGCGATTACTCCACCGACAAGTGCAAGGCTCTTTAATAGAGAGAGACGGAGAGAAAGAGAGAGAGAGAGGAGTTAGAAGAGCCGATCTCTTGATAACCGGTGACAATTTCTTTGATGTGACTACCGACGTCCAATGTATCTGCAATATTTTTTTTGCAATGTATTGGAATGCATCTGCACAACCAAAAGTTATGCAGAGGCATTGCCCTCCTTTTCCCTATACCCCCCAATGGGCCACTGGAAACTCACAAACCTCAAGAAACACGACAGCATAGCTGTCACTTGACGCCAGTGTTATGTGAGCGAGAGGTACCACCCCGGTAGTGCCTGCCCAATTCGGCTCCAAAACAGCATGACACTACCTCTTACAGGTATAACGGCGGTATTTAGCTGTAATTGGGATTGTAGATTAACAGTCGTTTTGGATAATTAGATACTTAAGGCACGGCTCTACCGCGGCGCACGCGGAGGTTACGCACGTATGTGAAAATGTCAATTGTAAGTCAATGTCAATTAATGCGTAGCGTGTCTGTGGGTTGCAGTGAAAACGAGCGTAGCCTCTCCGTGCGCTGTGGTGGAGCCGCGCCCTTATGCGGTATGCAGAGTGAGTGTTCAGGTAATACCCGTCGTATTAATGCACATGACTGAACCTAGGCTTTGGTGTTAAGGAAGGACAGTCTCAACAGTATAAATAGGGATCATAATGAAGATTGTAATAGTACCGAAGTCCAATGTTTCCAAATTATTGTTTCATTATGCCAGGGGCAATGATCGTGTGGCGGTGGCTGCGGATTATAACTTTTTATTTAATATTAAGCCAAACAAGAATGGGCTGTTTTATTATAAAGATAATCGTTAATGGATCTACGAAGCCCTAACTTCAGGGCAATTACGTCTGAATTTGCAAAGTTATCGCCTAAATGTTCTTTGGTAGTTTGTTTCGAATATTTTTTCTCCCTAACTTTGTACATACATCAAGTGTGAAGTGTAGCGAGTATTCTTTATAACATTTGTTATGTTATAGTTGAAAAGTAAGTTTTTATAACGAGGTTATCCTTTGTATTCATTCTAGCAATAGGCACTCAATTGTTGGGCTTGAGTTTTTAGACACAAAAAAGTCAGAATTGCCAAAAGCTATGAGTTCTTATTTATTCTTATCAGTGTTTTCTAGTGAATATAATATATTAAAAGCCATTAGGTCGAAAAGTCTTAGCCCTTCCGAAAAAAAACTTGTTATGTAATAGGTTGGCGAAAAAGTCTTTTCGCATATAGAATGTATGAACTTGTAATATTTAAATCTCTTTGGCTATCTATACCATTTGTATCTGACTGATTTTGGTACCATTAAAAAGTTTTAATATTAAAGAAGACAATTCCAAATTCAAATTATGAAAATGTGTGATTTTCATTTGTTTTCTTTTATTGTTAAAATGAGTGAATCTTATGAAGAAATTCGATACATTTTAAAATTTTACTACAAAAAAGGTAAAAATGCGACACAAGCCGCGAAAAGAATTTGTGATGTTTATGGACCTAATGCAGTATCTGTGAGAGTAGCGCAAATTTGGTTTAAGCGTTTTCAATCCGGAAATTTTGATATCAAAGATGCACGTCGCTCTAGTCGCCCTGTTACGGACAAAATTGATGCCATTTTTGAAATAGTGGAGCAAGATCGGCATATTAGTAGTTACAATGTAGCTGGAGAACTGAGAATTGACCACAAAACAATTTTGGCGCATTTGAAAAAAGCTGGGTACACAAAAAAGCTTGATATTTGGGTGCCTCATGAGCTCACTGAAAGAAACTTAATGAACCGTGTACTCATTTGTGATTCTTTATTACGACGTAATGAAACGGAACCATTTTTGAAGAAACTGATAGCTAGTGATGAAAAGTGGATCACGTACGACAAGAACGTGCGAAAAGATCGTGGTCAAAGGCCGGTCAGGCTTCACAGACTGTGGCGAAATCCGGGTTAACTCGCAACAAGGTGATGCTGTGTGTATGGTGGGATTGGAAGGGAAATTCATTAGGAGCTGTCACCGCCAGGCAAGACCATCGATTCTGAACTGTACTGCGAACAACTGATGAGATTAAAGCAAGAATTTGAAAGAAAGTGGCCGGAATTAATCAACAGAAGGGGTGTGGTTTTTCACCATGATAATGCCTCCTCATCTTGAGCCACTCAGCAAAAAATACGAGAGTTTGGCTGGGAGGTGTTAATGCATCCGCCGTATAGTCCTGACTTTGCACCTTCAGATTTTCACCTGTTTCGGTCTTTGCAGAATTCTTTGGGTAGTGTCAGGTTAACAATACGAGAGGACTGCCAAAACCACTTGTCGCAGTTTTTTGATCAGAAGCCCCAAAAATATTATAGAAATGGAATCACGTCCCTACCTACAAGGTGGCCAAAAAATATCCAACAAAATGGGACCTACATAGCACCTACATACTTTAATCAAATGTAAATAAACTTCATAAAAAATCTTTTGAATCTATATATTATATAATCTTTACATATATAAAAAAAGAATCTATACAGATAAATAAAATTGGAGTGTCTGCTTGTAATATTAAAATAACCGCTTTTTATTGAATGCATATGGATGTACACACGGGTCATATGCCAAAATAGCCTTTTTTACCATTTTTGTCTGTCTGTCTGTCTGTTTGTTCCGGCTAATCTCTGAAACAGCTGGGCTGATTTTGATGGGACTGGCAGATAGCTGATGTTATAGGGCGTAACTAAGGCTATAAATATAATCATCATCAATCCATTTACGGCTGTAAATCTAAGTTAACGCGGGCAAAGCTGCGGGCAACAGTTAGTTTTTATATAAAATGCGAAGTAACTTTTTCCCCAACCTAATACCTTTTTTTTTTCTTTTACGCCGGGAAATGCTCTGAGTCATCCCGCTGGGGAGGGGTGCGGGACTCCCCAGGCGGGTATGTGGGACTCATTGCACCCGAAAGATGGTAAGGTGGATGCAGCTCTACCCGCTACAACTCGGCGAATGCCACCAATGCCGCCTTTGGTGAGGTGACTCAGATCTATTGAGGAAACAGGGCACCTCGACGGCTATTCAGTCCCTCAAGGGACTGACACCACCTCCACAGAGGGATGGTCCCGCACCACAGAATAACCCCTCCCAACGCCGGGACAGTGCAATGGGATGAGGTTCCCATCCTCGCCCCTTGTCCCCCCTGTTCTTTTGTGCCCTTTTCTTATAAGAGCAGCTCCATTGATTCAATTTGCTTCGCCTAAGGTGCTGGTTGGTTTCACCTTAAGCTACTGAGATCCACCGCCACCACAAGGCTTGAAACTTGGTGGGGAACTTGTTAGTTACCTAACGTATACCTTAAGTGCTTAATGGTGAAAAATCTAGTTAAATGGTGGCATTTGAGCCCACTGAGATATCTTTTAGACATTGCTCCCATGTGACCACAAAACCACTTCTTCGTCATGCGTTTAGCCAAGGGATAATGGTGTAGAAACAAGGTCATCGCCCCCTACAGAGGAGGCGGTGCTAGTGCGGTGAAAGTTGCGGTGAGTGTAACGTGATCGGGTTGGACACAAAACATTTGTACAGTAATACAAATTGTATGTAAATGAATGTGGTTTGAACATGGATTTAGAAAAATATATTTTATCATCCACGCCAAAAAATATATCTCCAGCTCACTTGCATCTTACCTGAATAGGATATCATCCTAAAGTTTAACTTTATTGCGATGTTGGCGACACTTTTTTTTCTTTTACGACGGGAATCGCTCTGAGGCAGATCACCGGGGAGGGAGGGACTCCCCAGGCGGGTATATTGGACTCATGCGCCGAAAGATGGTAAAGTGGACGCAGTTCTACCCACTAACACTCAGCGAGAACCACCAATGCCGCCTTTGGAGAGGTGCCCCGGATCTATTGAGCAAACGGCACCTCGCCGGCTAGTCCTCCACAGAGGGGTCATCCCGCACCACAGAACAACGTCGGGACAGAGGTTCCCATCCTCGCCCCTTATCCCCCTGCTCTTTTGTCCCCTCGGCTCCATTTACTTGCTGGGTTCACCTTAGGCTACTGAGCCCCTCCGCCACGACAAAGCTTGAACTATAGTGGGGCAGGGGCAGTTTGCTGAACAGATCCGGGGCACCTCACGCGGCATTGGTGGCACTAGCCGGGTTTTAGTGGGTAAAGCTGCGTCCCCTTTACCACCTTTCGGGCGTAGCGACTCCCACATACCCGCCTGGGGGGACCCACCGCCCGCGGGATGCCTCAAAGCATTTCCCGTCGTAAAAAAAAGAAAAGCCGATTCCTTACATTATAAACATGTTTATAGTTCGTGCGATTCAATCGTTGCATTTTTATTGCATGGTTTATCCATCGCAAAAAGTAACGAACTAAAATAATTTGAAGTATTGTTTCAGCTATTACGTAATGAATTCATAAGCTGATACCATTTATTCAATTCACCGGATAAACCGCAGACACCGGTAGTGTTGACTATGAATTTAATTGTCTAAGCTGGCGCAGTTTATTGCGATTGGAAAAAATATTATTCCGCTAACATTCCAGAGCATTTGTATCATTTTATGCCTGTTAACAATTCTTGTGTTCGATTAATAGTTTATTTTATTATTTCTGTATGGAACATTAATTATATAAAAACCACGTCTACTGTCTTTTTAGTACAAACATAAATAGATATAGAATATTTTTTGATTAGAGTAAACTATTATTATTATTATTATTATGCTTTACAGCCGAATTGGGCCGGCACGACCGGGGTGATACGTCTTGCTCACATAACACCGGCGTCAAGTGACAGCTATGTTGTCGCGTTGTCGCGAACGACAGGAACTTAATGCGCCTTCAGTTAACGCCCATGGGTTCGTATCGGGCTCAGGATGTGAACCTGGGTCTGTATGGCACGACGTCGTGGGAACTGCTTAGTAGCAGCCGGGCAGTCCCCACTTACAAGGAGTAAGGGGCCTTTGCCGGGGCCAGCCCGTCACTGAGGTAATCCTGTCTGTCGCCTGCATATCCGGGACCCTCAAAAAGCGGCTTATGGCGCTCGCAGTAGTTTTAGTTAGGATGGGCACTCCCAGGTACGAGTCCCACATTGGGTCAGGATCTACCCGAAGATCCTGGCTGCATCCATTTTCCTGTGATAAAAAAAAAACGTTAAAAAAGAACATAAAGATTATTGGAATACGTGTAAGGTTAGCGAAATCTAAAAAAACACGGAAGCTGAGTTTTATATAGATCTTACATATAATCGAGTCCCCTATAATCATACACCAATGGAACACTTACCATAACGAGAAAGTTAGCGAGGCAAAACTGTAGACTTGGTTGGTTTCAGATAATTGGACGAGAAGCAGAACCTTTGTTACAATAGATATTATTTATACAAATTTTGCGATCTGGAATCAAACATCGAAAACGAAACACTGATTGAACCATGTCTATCCTTCCGTATGTTACTCAATGATATCTAAAATGTTACCCAAAATCTAATTGTATAAAAAGAAGAATCCTTTTTTACCGGTGGGAGGGAAGCGCTGTGCCGCCCTCCCGGCTGCATGGGTACCACCATCTTGCTTGTTTCTCCCGTCAAACAGCTTTGCTGTGTTTCGGAGAGAAGGGCAAGACAGGCAGTGTAATTACTGGCAACGAGACTTAACATCTTATGTCTCAGGATAGGCAACACATAAATGAGTTGCCTGGGCTCGTTTCAGGTATACTAGTTTATGTTCATGGGCGACGTCGACCAGACCCGACTTACCATCAGGTGGCACGTTTGCCAGTTTGCCTATCCAACTAACATAAAAAAGTCATGTTAATGAAAACAATTTTTACGGATTTCATCGCGGTCACGGTCGTTCACATAGCACCGGCGTCAAGTGACAGATATGCTGTCGCGTTTCGTGCGGCTTGTGAGTTTCCGGTAGCCCATTAGGGGGATAGGGAAAAGTGGGGCAACGCATCTGCATAACCTTTGGTTATACGGATGTATATGGGCGTCGGTAGTCATCATAAGGCTCCGACTGCTCGGTTGCCCCCTTTTGCCATAAAATATATATATAAAAGGTAGATATAGTATCCGTAGATAAAATATAAACTATAGACGAGGCGCTTAAGTAACAATAATAATTATTAAAGAGGGACAAACTATGTATATCAGTTATATCATATTATAGCAAGACAATATACATTTTTTTTCTATCTCAGTTTGTGTATATTTTTTTAGTAGGGCAAACGGACAGCTGTTTTTACCTGGTGGTAAAAGATAAACGACATCCAAAGACACATCATAAGCAGGTGCATTGCCGGCCTTTCAAATACCTATGAATTCTCTTTTCTTTAAGTCCCTAAGTCGCATCGGTTCGGTAATACCGTAGGTGGCTGGTTCCACATAGTCCCATATAGCAGACTAGTGCACAAACAAAAACCTAGGAGACTAGGTGAGATTTGAAAGCAACGTTTCAGTCAAATGATTTGTTTCAAAACGCACGTGATAAAAGTACATAGAGTATATATTTTAGTGAGCGTCCTTTTATTTCATGGTTGTATCATGCTACAGCCACATGTGACCGGGTCCACCGCGGTTTTTACTGTAACAGCAATTTAATAATAGCTGCGCTTGGAAAAAGGATCGCTATGTACCATGACGTATCCTGAATTGTACAGAACGTGGGTTTTCTATGTTAACTTTTTTCGTTTTAATAGAGTTTTGCGTTGCGTAAATATTTATGGAATCCGTAACAAAACTTCTCACTGTAAGAGAGTGACTTTTTTCGAGGTGAAACATTTTAAGAATTTCGTAGATATGCCAAACAATTTCTTCATGTTCTTAATAACATATTATATTTCTTAGGGTCTGTTTCAAAAGTACCCTTATTTAACAGATTAATTACCTGACATAAAACTTCTAATTAGTCCTGATTGCGGTTCACCATCATCTTACGTATACATTAATTTATTTTATTTGGCAGATAGCTGTTTGCCACTTTTTTTTTTTTTTTAATAATATTTTATGGCCTGGTTACGGCTGTTTGCCACTAATTGGTTATTAGGTTTGGAAACCTCGAATTTCATAGTTACGTTTTACGAAATACATGTTTTAGGAAAACATTGTGTGAAAATATGTTTAATCATTTCAATAGATGTTTTATACCATTTTTTTACATTTAATATACACATATAGCTTGAAATATGATCCCTAAATTTTTATTGATCAAATCAGAATATTGTTAAGGTTGACAATTAATTTAAACGGCAGATAAGTTTGCTATTGGCCAGTTATTGATCTGACATATAGTTTACGGGGTATTTTATTTGGCAGCTAGTGCTATTTGTCAATAATTGTGAAATGCAAACGTTGTCGTTATAGACAGTTGTTGGGGCAGACATAAAACTAGCCTGAAATAGAAAAAAATCCGGGGCGCGATTTTTTTAACGTCGGGGGAGGTGGTTGGACATATTAATCTCGATTTTAAAGTTATTGGAAATTTAATTTCTCACAAGTTTGGTAATTTATGGAAGCGGACTATTTTTTTTGCAATTTGTTGTTTGCGGAATTCATGATAGATGCAGGAAAAACCGTCGTTTTAAAGGGTTTTCTTGTTTGTTTTAAAATAATATACCTACTTACCTTCAAATAGGGACCAAATGCTCTTACTCAGTACATCTGCATTGTCAGTACAAGAATGTTTCTTCCTAGAATTATTTTTTTATTTTAATCTAGAAACTGGGTATAAATTAATGTAGCTTTATTATTACTTAGTTGTGATGTTTTATTTAATGTACTTTTAATATAAAATGTCTTATCAAGTCCGGACTGACTGCTGGCTGATGGACGAAACCGGGGATGTGACACTACTTTAAATTTGTCTTGAGATTTTTAATATCGCTGGTTGGAGGGAAACGCTACATTCTTTTTATAACGCTTGTTACGCCCTGGTTTGCTTCTCAATTTAATCATTAATAAGTTTTTTCCGCCCATTGCTGTATATCTTCATTCAAGGAAATTCGAGGATTCTTGCGCTACTCGTATGCTAGGACCGTTCATTGCACGGAGATTTTCGTCCGACCCCTCCCTCTCGAATCACAACTTAAAAAGGATTTGGTTAATGTTATAGGCTAAATTTGTACAAACTCTGTTACAATTATAACGATTACGTCATAACACTGTAAACATGAATTATAACTTCTTGATATTCTTGATTCAGTTAAAGCGCATCTTATAACTTAAAACTGAAATATATATTTTTTACTAGTACGAAAGTTTCAACTGTAAATTATTATTTCTTCTTATAGATTTCAAAAATCTATAAGAAGAAATAATAATAATCATTTAAATTTATATTGTTAAAATTATCATAAAATTGTATACTTTGCCTTTGAGATAATATTTTATTGTGTATTTGAAACTTTTTGATGTGAAAGATGCCGTGACGGAAAACCGCATGACGCTGTCATTCCTTATTTTATTCCATATTTCGTTATAATTTTTTTAATTATTATGAATTGTAAGTTTAACGTACGTTCCGCATCTGCATGGAGTCCCGCACTGGCATTTTTTTCATGTTTGGAATATTCATAATTCACTTAAATAAAAATTATAACCATCCACATACACTAAAACAAATTGTATTACATATAATATAAAGTGTCGTTATTTGCTCGGTATTTTCCAGGACCCCGTGTTTAGGATATCGGAGTAGTCGAGCGAGACTCTATTGTGTTCAAGTTTGGACAAAAGCACTGAGTCCTGTGCACAGAAACAATTATTATTTATGTAAATATTAACAAAATAATATGTTTGAGTAATTTTTACTATTATTAGTTTCTATTTATTCATATTATAAAACTATTGTTTTACTATAAACGCAATTATGAAAAATACCTCCAGATAAAGAACGAGGTAGTAATATATCTTTCTGGTCTTTCTTTTTGGTTTTGTTCTGAATTCCTCATATTAAATATTTTGTAGGACTCAAAGCAATTTTAACGTATTCCTCGGGCACCCTCAGATCATATCAAAGGGTCATTTGTTGGTAGTGCTAATAAAGGGACCAAGTCCGAGATAAATAGGGTTCTAGTTGAGTTTAAAATATTCAGGACTTAAATATATAAATTAATGAGTGGCTTACCATATGTAAACAATATTCTACTTTTATATGGCAGTTATAAGTGATAAATAAAAATCACTAAATAAAAGCCTTCATTTTGTTATTCGAGGCAGACCATGACCTCAGTGTGAACCAGTATGGAATACGAACAAACGTACGAAACGGCACTGAGAGGTTCGCTCAGAGGTCTTGTCGATGCGTATGTGTGTGTGTGTGTGTGTACCGTTTAGCAGGGATTGTCTTCTCAACAGATCCAGAGCACCTCACCAAAGGCGGCATTGGTGGCACTCGTCGGGTTTTAGTGGGTAGACGGTACCAACAGACACTTTGTATTCCAGACTTCCTCCTATATTATAATTTTGGTATCCTTTTTATAATATTGGTATAAAAAAACGTAACTTCTGACGATGTTTTTATTTTTAAATTATAAAACATGTTAACTCAATCACTGTTTAAAAACAGTTTTAAATAAATGTCCCTTCAAAATATTTTAAAAAATATCACTTGTGTATAGTGATAGTTATATAAAAATATTTTGAAGGGATATTTATTTAAAAGTGTTTTTAAACAGTGAACACGAACATTCCATTACACCAAATTGTGGATTTGACAATAGTTACAATCAAGTAAATCCAGGACAAAGGCATTACAGAAGCTTAAAAGCAAATAATCCAATGAGCTCAGTCCAGTTCAGGCAGACGAGATATTGATGAGAGAATTAGCTAAATGCAAGTTTAAGTTGTAAATAAATTTCACCAATTCAAAGATATTTCACGGATGATGATGATGATTC
Organism: Helleia helle; assembly: GCA_963853865.1. Taxonomy (NCBI): domain Eukaryota; kingdom Metazoa; phylum Arthropoda; class Insecta; order Lepidoptera; family Lycaenidae; genus Helleia; species Helleia helle. The sequence continues at coordinate 8,785,917 of OY971418.1, read as the reverse complement.
ATGTTAAAGGTAATGATTTAAGAGTTTAATTATTTTGCAAAATTATTATAGAAATAATTAGAAAATTTGAAAGGCCCTAGTGTATACATTAGAAATAATTGCATTATCTGTTTTCACATCAAACATATTCATTAGGAAATAAACTAAATTAACAATCTCTATGTTTAAATTTCAAGTAAAAATTTCACAATTTTCACTTTCATAGTTGCTTTTTTTTATAGAATAGGTGGCAAACGGATAGTCGGTTCACCTGATGGTAAGTGAAGAGCGACATCCACAGACACCCGCTACACCAGTGGATTAGCAGGTGCGTTGCCGGCCTTTATGATTATCATATGATCTAACTCTATTAACTACTCTGGGTATAGTAAGTTTCACGACCAAACCAACGGCCGCCGTGTGACGATTGTATTGTACAGAAACCTCTATATATATACTACGTTGTACAGAAACACAGTATTCTATGCAAACTTGACAGACTCTACCGTATTACCGGACATATTGAATTTCTAAATAAAGATTTTGCAAAACACAGATAGCTTTTTTTTATGTTAGTTGGATAGGCAAACTGGCAAACGTACCATCTGATGGTAAGTGGTCGACGTCGCCCATGAACATAAACTAGTTTACCTGGAACGACCCCAGGCAACTCATTTATGTGTTGCCTATCCTGAGACATAAGATGTTAAGTATCGGTGCCAGTAATTACACTGCCTGTCTTGCCCTTCTCTCCGAAACACAGCAAAGCTGTTTCACGGGAGAAACAAGCAAGATGGTGGTACCCATGCAGCCGGGAGCGCGGCACAGCGCTTCCCTCCCACCGGTAGTTACGGTTTTCACTTCAAAATAAATAGGCTTGAGTATTAATCGAACGTGATGGACTCTTTTGAATAAATACGAGTAAAGTAATAGTATAATATAATACCAACCCTTATATTATGTCCTACTGCTGGGCACGGGTCTCCTCCTCGAAATCAGTCGAGGAGGATTCGGGACCATAATTATCGAGCATATAACCGGATAGAGTAGTAATGTGAGCCATAAAATTCCGAAACTGGTCAGTGATTTGTCACTGACGTAATTTAACTTTAACTTTAACTCACGATGTTTCCTTCACCGATAGAGAATAGTGTTTCCTTTTCTTACATAACTATATTATTATGCTAATGAAATTTATCATTGTCAGAATTATAAAATAATCTTGAAAGTATGAACTGTAGGTACTTATAAATGTAGGTACGATATAAGTTGGTAATCTAGAAACAAATTTAAAAGTGTGCACGTAAAGTTTTTCTTATTTACTTTACAGAGTAAAGGATTACACACATACATAAATGCAATAACTTTAATAAGATTTTCTGATTTGGGAATAAAAGGTAAGCAACTATAGATAGTGGTAAATTGATTTTAAAATGCGGTCTCAGAGTTTCAAAGAGCTGCACATTATGTAACAACTTATTTATTAAATAAATTCTCCATTATTGTTCATTGTGTGTAAAAAACATAAGCTAATTCATTAGCTGTATATCAAATTTTTATTGTAAAAAAACTAAATTCGTTTGAATGCGATTTTTTTTTAATAACAAATATCGCATATATATTTATTGAAGTTTAAATATGGGACGAAATATTCGGCCTGGCGCTGCGAGGGCAGTGCTCTGCAGCCATTGTCGCGGCGCAGCGGCGTGTGGCGGGCATCGGACCACGAAATCGCTCCCAGCCGCGCCGTACGTCTAACACGCCCGCTTTCTGTTTTTACCACTGATCTGTACTTACTGGATATCATTCAGGTTATCTTGGTTGTTTTTAATTTTGCATGTAGGTAGTGTATACCGATAATTTTTATCATAACAATGGTAAAAAATCTAAGTATTTAAGCTACATAAAAGCTAGTATATCTTTTGCCTGCGGTTTCGCACACTTTAACATAGATTTACAATCATACCGAATGTCAAATGTCGATGGTTATTCTGATTGCCCATTTTCGTTTGCATGATAAATCTCGTTATAAAATTTTATTTGCTCTGTGATTAATGCATGACATATACATATAAATGGTACGTTAGCATTTATAATATTAGTATGGATTAAGTAAACTATCTTGCCCCGCAGCTGTTCTCGGCAAGCACGTGGCATTCCTATTTGCAATATGTTACTTGCATCTCATATTTATTACTTCATCTCATATTTCTCGTTTAACTTTGCAAAAATCTTGTATTACAGTTTTATTGATACAAATTGTAATTTCGTTGAGTGTTTTATTTGTCCCAATTTGTCTTAATAGGCTTCGTAACTTTTGTTATACGTAATTTGATTTGTAAAAGGAAAAGTTTGAAATTTAACTTTATAAGGGACAAAATATTAGAACACAATACTATATTTTATTTTAAATAAACATATTGTATTATTATTTTTTGTCTTATTATAATAAAATTCAATGAACGCCATGATGGCTGATCCCCTGCTATTTGCATCTATGACTGGCCACTGTATGGACATCGTCCTATCTGATTGGAGGTCCACCTACCCTTCGTTTTCCTAATGCCTATATCCATTAATGGAGGTGCCCACTACAATAATGAAGTATTACAAACCACTGGCAGCACCGGCCGCATGACGTGACGAGTGTAAAAAAGGGTTATCCCGCACCTCTCCCAACGTTCGGACAGTGCAATAGGGTGAGGTTGTCAAGGTGCTGGGTTCACCTTAGGCTACTGAGCTCCACCGCCACGACAAGTCAAGCCTTGTCGTGGCGGTGGAGCCACCATGGTGAGGAAGTATAAACCAGGATAATCTAACAAGGTTTGAAAACAAACTAATCGTAGTTACGTCATGAACGGTTCCATTAATGAACTTGATGTTGTATCTGAAAGGCTCTATTTGAGTTGTATACTAATGGCAGTGCAATTCTGGGAATCACACCAAACTAATGTAGAACCAAATCCATGTCATGAAACTAGGTATTATCGATTGGCAATTCCGATTGCTTTTAGTATAAACAGAGAAATATTAAATTTCTTCGATGTTATGGAGTGCAAATGAGGATAGTAAGGAATAATTAGAAAATTTAATCTAGAAATAACATATCTTTAAATAGTCATAACTTAGAATCACCTCACGTCTTTGTTTAAAAAGTAAAAGCAATCAAAACACGGTATTTTGGGAGGAAAGCATAACCAGTGATTATAGTAAATAGTCCAAAGCATCACCTTCTTTTGAAACAGTTCGGTAAACAAGAACAATCGTGTGACCTCAAAAGTATTCCGTGAAATAAAACCGTGATATGGCGGATGTCACTTTTTAACGTCCACAGACATAAAATGGCAAAATGTTACCTTTATAAATTGGTTATGTCCGTAAATCACAATCACTTGACATGAAAACAATTGTGACACTGAAACCCAAACAAGTTTTTTATGTTAATTTGGAGAGGCAAGATGGCACCTCCCCACCACGATTCAAGCCTTGTCGTGGCGGAGGGGCTCAGTAGCCTAAGGTAAACCCAGCACCTTGAGCGAAGAGCGAAGCAAATTAAGCCGAGCAAGCTGCTCTTTATACACTCTCTTATAAGAACTTAAAAAGGGAGCACAAAAGAGCAGGGTGACAAGGGGCGAGGATGTGATCCTCACCTCATTGTACTGTCCTGACGTTAAAAGGGGTTATTCTGTGGTGCGCGACAACCCCTCTGTGGAGTGTCCCTTGAGGGACTTACTAGCCGTCTAGGTGCCCTGTTTGCTCAGATCCGGGGCAACTCAGCAAAGGCGGCATTGGCAGCACCCGCCGAGTTTCAATGGGTAGAGCTGCGTTCATCTTACCACCTTCCGGGCGCAGCGAGTCCCACATACCCGCCTAGAGAGACCCACTCCCCTGTGGGATGCCTCAAAGCATTTCCCGGCGTAAAAGAAAAAAAGGCAAGGTGGCACCTGATGGTCAGTGGTCAACGTCACACATGAAGGTTGATAGGTATTTGGGCAAAAAAGCGAGCTTTTTGCCCAAATCCCTATCAACTTATTTATGTGTTGTCTGTCTAATAATTATATATATGTGTATCTATATAATGATACTGCCTGTCTTGCCCTTCCCTTCGAAACACAGCAAAGCTGTTTTACCGAAAAAATATTATATAGGGTGGTGGTTCCCATACAGACGAGAGCGCGCCACAGCGCAACTCTCCCACCGGTGAAAAAACCTTAAAATCGCCTGTAAAATTATGTTCCATAAAGAAGAAAAAAAAAATCTCGATCGGAAAAAATATTTGCGAATGTTGCCATGGCAAGGGGCATCGTTAAAAAGAATTTTATTCAATATGAAAATATTTACGTGTTTTTTTTTTCTTTTTCGTCTGTGCTCTGAACGAACGAAAAAAATGTGTATAAAATGTGGAAACTAAAAACCCCGGCAAAGGGCATGCTAAAAACATGACTAGTTTTTATCCAGTCAAAAGAGTAATGAAAAGGCAAGATATTTTTTTATATTGACGATAAATTATGTTATAAGAATCTACAATAACATATATACCTTAGAGTATATATTATATACTAATTGCCTTTTCACACGTGCCGGTTGCCGGGTAGCCGGCGCCGGCGACCAAATGGTGTGAAAAGGGCAAAAAGATCGTTGCTGTAAGTATCCGAAGCGACGGGAATGTAAAAAAAAGAATAAATGGTGATAAAATCTGTAAAAGTTGTGTCATTATAACGAATGAAATTCGAACAAACATTAGAAAACAATATCTTGGATATGATTTTTTTAATCTTAATTGATGACATATTGGGCATGTATACACGCTCAAAGAGAATTTATGATAGTGGCCTATATCAATTTGGTGTACATAAAATATATAACGTATTCTGAGCTCATGAATAAGGGCGTCGTGAGATAAGAGAATTGTATTGGCGTTAGTTATGGGGTCAAAGGACTCGCATGAAATACAGCGGCCATTTGCAATTAGGTGAGGCTCCTAATTGGTGTGATTTTACATATATCTTAACGGTGCTTAGGGATGGGTAAGTTATGCTTGTCAATTGTAAATAAGTTACTGTCTTTAGTGTGAAACTAAGGTGCAGGTTTGATATATTTTACGACTCATTTCATTTGTTGGCCGGCTCTGTGGTAAGGTGACTAGAAACGGTGCGCAGAAGTCGGGGGTTTGAACCCCGCCGTAATTATATTCATAACCTAGCTGTTGCCCACAGCTTCGCCCGCATTGGCTTAAATTTACAACCGTATCCAGATTGACAAGGATTATTTTTATAGCCTTTATCAGTGACAGACCCGTCAAAATCGGCCTAGCCGTTTCAGAGATTAGCTGGAACAAACAGATAGACAGGCAAAAATTTGACGTAAGTACCGTAATATATAATTTATTTTCGTATACATTTAGTGAAAAGCTGTTAATTTGAAATTACAAACAGACCCTTTAATTTTATTTATTTGTAGACATTAGGCATTAATCTTTTAAATTACACAATGTACAAAAAAGTTTTAAAAAGTTTCCATCTCATCAAAATTTCCGTCAAATTAAAATATCTAAAGATTATAGCAATACAGTCTTGACCTCCATGGTACTATGAGCATGACACGGTAATCGCTTACCATCATAGCTTGACGGTAAGTCATTACTTACGTCGCATGATCGTTTGCTCTATTTAAGTTATAAAAAATCGTTTTATACATATTATTAGTCTCTTATAAATAATAGATTCATTCGTTAGATAAGAAAACTAACAGACCAGCCATCTTATTGTTTTTTTTATTTAGAGGAGGCAAACGGACAGTCGTTTAACCTGGTGGTAAGCGACAAGCGACATCCATGGACACTCGCTACATCATTAACAGGTGCGTTGCCGGCCTTTCCAATATGAGTATGCTCTTTTCTTAAAGGTCCCTATCCCGCGGGAGAGTGGGTCTCTCCAGGCGGATATGTGGGACTCGCTGCGCCCGAAAGGTGGTAAGGTGGACGCATCTCTACCCACTAAACCCCGGCGAGTGCTACCAATGCCGCCTTTGGTGATGTGCCCTCGACGGCTAGGCAGACGCCACCCCACAGAGGGATTGTCCCGCACCGCAGAACAACCCCTCCAAACTTTGGGACAGTACAATAGAGTGAGGTTCTCATCCTCGCCCCTTGTCCCTCTGCTCTTTGGTCCCTCTTCTCATAAGAGGGGTACAAAGAGCAGCTTCCTCGGTTCAATTTGCTTCGCCCAAGGTGCTGGGATCACCTTAGGCTACTGAGCCACACGTCCACGATAAGGCTTGAATCATGGTGGTGACGCTTACATAGTGACTATAATAATACAAAATGCTTTTTGAAAAATAGATGTTCCATTTCATGGTTGTTCTATTCTCATTTACTCTTTACTTTTAACCATTTCCAAACCGCACTATCACTCGAGCGTTCATCCACAATTCGCAAAGATAATTTTTGAAATAGACAAAGGCTAACTTCGAGGAGGTTAGCACTAATTCCATAACAACAATTAGCCTTACAATACTAACACAATGATTTCAATATAATGAACAATGTAGATAAAGCTAAAATAATTCTTTGTTTCATTAAGAAACCTTTGAGTTGAAGATCAATCTTGTTAATTCAAGACCTCAAATAATTTATTTCTTTGTGATGAATGATTTATAAAGAACACTTCGTGTAAAAAATGTTGACAAGGCAAGTTCTACGAATGTAAACAGAACAAAGCGGTAAGTAAGTTTAGAAGTTTTACGGTGGGATCCCTAAATTTTTAACCTGAAAAAGTATTTGTACCTTTCTTTAGCCATTTTGTGAATAATGAAACAGATGTTTTGCTGGCAAAAAATATATTGGGTCACAAAAATACATTGATTAGAAGTTATATTGTAAAAGAGTATTTTCATAATTTTATGTTTTCTTGAGGTGGCGGGTTGCTTTATATTTTCAATAAAAAACCGGTCACAAGGACTGACGATTGAAGTGAAAAAAAAAAAACAATTAAATTCAAATACCTATAATACAGACTGTAAAAGATTATGAACACCTATACAATTTAAACGGCGCACAAAATGATCGCATGACATAATTTAGAACCAGCACAATTTGCAAAACTAATAATGCATAGTAATCAAACGTTTCGCGTGCGGTGTCGCGGGTTCACGTCATATAAACGTCAAACTGTGTCTCCAGCGTTTCGCGTGCGGTGTCGCGGGTCCACGTCATATAAATATCAAACTGTGTCTCCGGCATTTCGGCTGACCCGACCAACACTTCGTATACCCGTACGCGGCCTCTACTCTTGAACCTTATTGGCTCATCCACTATACTCCTAAGTGGGCTGGTTAGACACTCAGGAGAACGAATTACTATTTACTACACGTTATTACTAAAACGTTATTGTAAATAAATCTCAAGTCAAAGTAAAGAACGGTAACCACCTCAACATGGCAACAAAATGAAAAATGTTAACAATTTTTTCAATCATACACAACCACAAAAAACAGGAAAATTACGTAAAAAGTGCTGAAAAGGGTCGACTTATTGAAGGCATTCATTCTCGTATTATCCTATTATTACTGCTAAAAAGTCTGGCTAAAAGAAAAAAAGGATCATAAAGGAATTTATTCAATGTATAAAGAACATTTTATCGTCGACAGTGAAAAAGTGAACAGGGAAGTCAAAAGAGGTCTTAGAAAATTATTTCCTAAGAATGACCGTCAAACTTACCGTCGGAAGTTCGTAACGTAAAATAAGTTTTATGTAAGAATAAAGACATTTTGAAAGGGTCTCTGAGAATGGAAAGACGCTAGCTGTATATGATTTAAAATGTACAGAATTTAGTGCGGATGTAGCCAAATCTTTGTCTTTGAAGTTGGCTGGTTTGTATGTGCCGCATATGAATGCGGCAGTCTATCTGTTATCAACGTTTACAAATACGTTTCAAATACTAAAATATAATAAATGTATAACAAATACCATTTTATAATTGTAAAGTGCAAGTAATCCACTTGAGGGGATATGCTCATAATTGCCACGTTGAGCAGGTGGGTTAGCAATCGCAGATGATGATGAATTCGCTCTACTCTGCTGCCTGCCGCCAATCTATTGCCGCCAAAAATTGATAGTGCCGCCATCACTCATTTGTTCAGCAGTGGATTATGATGATGATTAAATTGTAAATAACGTAAAAAATCTATAATATGATTCAATGGCGTAAGATAAAACAAAAAAGACGTTTTTGAAAAATATACTTATTAGGAAATGCACATTATATTTTATAGAATTTGACTCCAACTTAGATTAAAAAATTATAAACAAAAATTTGATGCCTATTAAATACTTAGGTATTACTGGAGTTATGCAGGACACATGGCTAAGCGTAGTGATGGCGGGCGGCCCGGCGGTATTACTGGAGTTATGCAGGACACATGGCTAAGCGTAGTGATGGCGGGCGGCCCGGCGGTATTACTGGAGTTATGCAGGACACATGGCTAAGCGTAGTGATGGCGGGCGGCCCGGCGGTAAACGAATGGTGGGAAAACAGGTGGGTAAAACATGGATGAGTCAGATAAGGTACAGAGCCCCACCATGGTTCAAGCCATGTCGAGGCGGTGGGTTCAGTAGCTTAAGATGAACCCAGCACCTTGGGCGAAGCAAATTAAACGAAGGGAGCTGCTCTTTGTACCCCTATTTTAAGAAGAGTGATCAAAAGAGCAGGGGGGGGGGCAAAGGGCGAGGATGGGTACCTCACCCCATTGCACTGTCCCAACGTTGGAAGGGGTTCTCAACAGTGGGAAAAAACAGCTTAGTTACGAAAGAAAACGAGGTGACATTTAAGAGATAAATGTATGATTTTTTGATGATTTGTATGATGAATTGTATGATTCCTTTACTTTAGTTGAAACATAAATAAATTATAATGTCCTATAAGCTACTAGAGCATAATTTATTAACAACTTCAAGTGAGTTCTTGGTCTTGTGTCTTGTACATGCATCAAATAAATACCACATCGTTTATCTTCCCGCACAGTTTAGCGATGTGAATTAGTCTCCCTCATTAAAAATGTAATTTTGTGAGATGGAATGTACGAGAACCTAATTTCGTATTCAGTCTTAAGCATCTATCATTATTTAATGAATCTTAGTCAATCTAAGCATATTCTCAGGTAGTGTTAACACAGTAGCAGTAATACGAGCCTTTGTCTAACCTTCGAAATCCTGCAATTAAAATATTCTATTAATTAAAATTGTAATAATAGTCTTAGATTGTGTAACATTCTCATTAACTTAATACGTATTAATAAAAGTTTTTTTTTTTTTTTCGCAGGGAAATCCTTATGGATGCAGCCAGGATCTTCGGGTAGATCCTTACCCAATGTGGGACTCGCACCTGGGAGTGCCCACCCTAACTAAAACCACTGCGAGCGCCTTCAGCCGCTTTTTGAGGGTCCCGGATATGCAGGCAACAGACAGGATCACCTCAGCGACAGGCTAGCCCCGGCGAAGGCCAGACTACTCCTCGTAAGGGGGGACTACCCGGCCGCTACTAAGCAGTCCCCGCGACGTCGTATCATACTAGGCCCAGGTTCCCATCCTGAGCCCGACACGAACACAGAGGCGTTACTGGAGGCGCATTAAGTAGCGCCCCCACCGTTCGTCGCCTGCGGGGGGAGGCCTCGTCGGCGGCCTCCTCTCTCACCCGCTCGTCGGCCTCCTTCTGGGACATTACTGCCTCGCAGAAGGAGACCATCGCCGTCCAGGACTCGTCGTCACCGAGCATCGCAGTGATGACGCTCGGCAGAGACAAGTCCCCTCCGATGACTGATGTCAGACCGTGACGCAGCGCCGCCCATCTCGGGCACACCTCGAGTGTATGCTGGGCTGAGTCCACCGCCGCATCACAATCGTGACACACTGTCAACGGCTCCCTGCGGGCCGTCCGGCACAGGTACTCACCAAAGCAACCATGCCCGGTGAGCACCTGTGTCAGACGAAAGGTGAGGGGTTTGCGCTTACGGCGCATCCACCGCTCAAGGACCGGACGCAGAGCAACCGTCAGGTTTTTGCCATACGGCTGCTGCGCCAGGTCCTCCCCCCACCTCCGCATTAACGCCTCTTGCCCTAGTCGGCGAACCCGAAGGATCCCGTCTAGCGTAAGGCTCTCGCCAAGAGACCTCCTATCCGAGACATAGGAGTGCATCTCGACAAGAACCTCCGCCACGAGCTCCCACGGGGGGTCACCGGCTAGGGCAGTGGCTGCTGCCTACGAAACCGTACGGTACCCCCGGATCACTCTTACCGCGATGACCCGCTGCGCTGACCGCAGCCGGGCCTTATTCCTCCCGGTAAGGTTATCCGCCCAGATGGGTGCACCGTACGTCGTCATACTACGGCAGACTCCGGAGTATAGCTACCTGCAGGCAGCGCTGGGTCCGCCGAGGTTCGGGAGGAGTCTGCCCAGTGCACTTGCCGCCTTCGCAACCTTCGGTCCCAACATGGAGAAATGTGGGCCGAAGGTTCCCTCACCCTCCGTCAAGGATGAGCCCCAGATATTTGATATGGGGGCTCATCCTGACCCTCACCTACCTCCCTACCTGCCTTGGCTGACACCGCCTTCAAAAATATCAATAATGATGAGTACAAGAATAAGTTAATTATAAGTTGTAGGCACAAAAATTTAAGAAATGCAATTATTTTATTACTATTTATTTTCTTCATTTTTTTTTGTGATTCCGTAACTCGATAATTGTTTTTATTTGTCTGGAATATGGTTATTATTTCAAATATCTGTGGTTAAAACTGTTAATTAACTCTATATATATATATATATATATATATATATATATATATATATATATATATATATATAATAATGTTGCCAGTAAATTAGACATAGATATATTCAATGATTCGGTCAAAGTATTTAGAAGTAAAATGCTGCAATATCTCAAAGATTAGCATGTCCTTATGTTCACTGTCTATTTTATTGCTTATTTTGATACAATCTAACTGCATATAATTTTTCCTCTTTTCACTTTTTAATCCATTTAGTCCCATAACAAAACTATATGTATTTATTTTTTTGTGCAATAGCAAAGAAGTATGTAAGTTTCATAATTTTGCAAATTATTTTCTAATTTCTTTTTATTTATTTTTTCTTTTAATTATCAACTATGCTATGCTTGTTTCGTGTCGGGCCCAGGATGGGAACCTGGGTCTGTATGGCATGACGTCGTGGGGACTGCTTAGTAGCGGCCGGGCAGTCTCCCCCTACGAGGAGTAGTCTGGCCTTCGCCGGGGCCAGCCTGTCGCTGAGGTCATCCTGTCCGTTGCCTGCATATCCGGGACCCTCAAAAAGCGGCTGAAGGCGCTCGCAGTGGTTTTAGTTAGGGTGGGCACTCCCAGGTGCGAGTCCCACATTGGGTCAGGATCTACCCGAAGGTCCTGGCTGCATCCATAAGGATTTCCCTGCGAAAAAAAAAAAAAAAAAAAAAAATAATGCTATTCTTGTGGTGAATGCTGTGTATACCTTTTCGTAGTATACATATCCTACTAATATTAGGTATGTATGCGAAAGTATGTTACTCTTTCACGTAAAAACTACTGAGTGGATTTTAATGATACTTTACAATGATATGATAGCCCATGTTATTCTGATGAGCACATCAGAATAACATGGGCTATAATTCTTTGCCTCCTGTGATACGTGATTTAAGTAAGTAAAAAACACACGAAGAGGAAGAAAACAAGTTTAAAAAAATCTAGTTCATAAAATAAGGGCTAGGGCTAACATGAGTACTCACCTTTTTTGTAGATAAAACATTGACTGTCACCGTTCATTTTTTTGTGGTAAATATCACAATACAATAATATTTACCACAAAATATAAATGAAATGAAACATTAATTCATCAAAACCAGTGAGTAGTACCTTTTTATATCAAATGTGTGCTAATATAACGTGATAAATGATACAAGTAGAGTTAAATTATGTTGCGCTTAACCCCGTTAAGCCGAGATGTACCTATCACTTATAACAAATTAGGCATGAAATAATAGGTATATAAATATAGAATTGTACTCTAATCAATATTGAAAAAAATCGGTTTATAGTGACATAACTGTAAATAAAAAAGTATTCACGATAGATATCATCATCAGCCCCTGTCCGTCCGCTGCTGAATATAGGCCACCTCAATAAACGTCAAGACCGATCCCTTGCCACTCGCATCCAACACGGACCGGCCACCGCACGGAGATCGTCTTCCTACCTGGTTAATGGCCAAACAACACTTCGTCTACCTAAACGTGGCCTCCACTCTAGAACCTTATTGCCCCATCGGCCATCCGTTCTCCTGAGTGTGTGACCAGCCCACTGCCACTTCAACGAGTTTATTGTTTGCGTGACATCGGTAACCTTAGTTCTGTGGGTCTTAGTTTTGAATCCTATCTGACATCTGTCAAAGAAACACCCAGCATAGCACGCTCCATAGCACGTTGAGCTACGGCAAATGTACGAACCAGTCGTAAATTTAGAGGCCACGTTTCAGCCCCGTAGGTCATCACGGGGAGAACGCATTGGTTAAAGACTTTCGTCTTCAAACTCTGCGGTATATAAATACATTGAAAAATAAAATGTGAAAATTAAAATAATCGCAGTTATAGCACGAAGCATAAAAAATAATTTAGAGAAAATATTTTTATGGGTTACAACTTAAATTATATCTATATTCACTTTTCTCCTCAAAACCTGTGTAGTTATATCAGTTTGCACAATACTATATCTTTTTTTATTACAAAAAATATTTAAAAGACACTTCACTAGTCTCGTAAACAAGACATTCGTAGATAATGTCGAAATATCGAGCATAAAAACATGGTAAATATCCCGTTTTAAATATATATTTTTTTTGTCATAAGGGGGCAAACGAACAGTCGGAGCCTTATGGTACCGACGCCCATACACATCTCCAAAATTATAGCAGATAGAATAATAACCCGAGTTAGACCAAAAAAGGTTTTTTTATCTTAAAAAATTCTATGTTAGAGTTAGAGTTCTGTAAGAGGTAGTGCCGTGCTGCTTTGCAGCCGAATTGGACCGGCACGGTCGGGGTGGTACCTCTCGCTCACTTGATACTGGTGTAAAGTGACAGTTTGTGAGTTTCCGGTTTTTTTTTTTTATGTTACTTGGATAAGCAAACTGGCAAACGTGCCACCTGATGGTAAGGGGTCAACGTCGCCCATGAACATAAACTAGTTTACCTGGAACGAGCCCAGGCAACTCATCTATGTGTTGCCTATCCTGAGACATAAGATGTTAAGTCTCGGTGCCAGTAATTACACTGCCTGTCTTGCCCTTCTGTCCGAAACACAGCAAAGCTGTTTCACGGGAGAAACAAGCAAGATGGTGGTACCCATGCAGCAGGGAGCGCGGCACAGCGCTTCCCTCCCACCGGTGGCACATTAGGGTGAATAGGGCAAAGGAGTGCAACGTATCTGCATAATCTCTGTTTGTGCAGCTGTGAATGGGCGTCGATATTCACCAAAAGGCTTCGACTGTTCGTTTGCTCTCCTATGCAATAAAAAAAGTTAAAATCACAAGGGTACAACAGCTCGACTTTGACTTCTCATCACAGGAGGCACAGAATTTATCTCCGTAATCCCGTGTAAATGGGAAGTACCTACAAAAGTGAAACCGCGGAGCGCTGCTAGTTTTATGGCATCCATATAAAAAAATATGGATATGTATGGATATAAAAAATATATTATATTTTTAATTATAACTTTCTTGCTGATCGGTCAAGCGATGTCAAAGTTTATTTATCTCAATTATATGGACATTAATTTTTACCCGACTACGGCAAAAAGAAAATAAGGTTTGAGATTTTAATAGTGTAAGTATGTATGTTTGTATTTACATATGTTCGACAGTAGTATACTTGTCGGGAGTTTCATTGAATATTATGACATTGGCAAATACGAACCGACTTCAAAAAAGTATGGTTGAGCTTTCGTAATTGGGTTATAGTTTTTTAATTTTTTACTTGTAATATATTATATAGATTAAGTTCGTAATAAATGCGCACACTACGACAGTATTGCAGTGCCTCGCAGACGCTCAGTTAACAAGACAAGGAACACTACATTCTGATAATTACTAAACTTTGTTTAACTTAATCGGCTCAAACTTTAATCTTCTGCTATACTCGAAGCTCGTTTTCTAAGCAGCCTTAATAAAGATCTCTCATCTTAATATAATATAAGAACTTCTTATTAAAGTTATAGCCATATTTACTCGATTTATGTACTACTCTAATTTTTATGGTGAACCACTTAAAGAAAGTAAATTAGATATTATTTTATAGTTTAAGTGTAATGTAGTAGTGTATCTATATTTTATCTCAGAATCAACTTCGTGATATTAATTGTCTTCAACTTTATTACATATACTGTCGTTTTATGTTAAAAGCTTCATGACTTCTTGACACAATATATATTAATTAATTTATTTATTCTTTATATATATAATATTGTTATTGTTGTTGTTATATGTTAATTAGAAACACAATCCTTACTAATATTATAAATGCAAAAGTAACTGTCTGTATGTCTGTTCTTCACGCCTAAGCCACTAAGATCAGATTTGGATGAAATTTGGCACAAAGATAGTTTGAGATCCGAGAAAGGACATAAGATAGTTTTTATCCCGAATATCCCACGGGAACGGGATTTATGCGGGTAAAACCCCGGGACTGTCTATCGTCTAAAACACGAAATAGGTTTGGGTGAAATTTGATATGAAGATACTTTGTAATTTAACTTAGGATATAAAATAATTATTCTCCTGAAAATCCCACGGGAACGAGACCTATGTGGGTAAAACCCCTAGACTGTCTATCTTCTAAGCCACGGAATAGATTTGGGTGAAATTTGATATGAAGATACTTTGGAACTTAACGTAGGACTTAAAATAGTTCTTATCCTGAAAATCCCACGGGAACTGGAACTATGCGGGAAAAGTCCAGGACTGTCTATCTTCTAAGCAACGGAACAGATTTGGGTGAAATTTGATATGATGATGCTTTGAAACCTAACGTAGGACATAAAATAGTTGTTATCCTGAAAATCCCACGGAAACAGGACCTATGAGGGTAAAACTCTGGGACTGTCTTTCTTCTAAACCACGAAACAGTTTTAGGTGAAATTTGATATGAAGATACTTTGGAACCTAACGTAGGGCATAAAGTTATCTCACTATGAAAATCCCACGGGCTTTGCAGGTAAAACAAAGCAGGTAAAAAAATTACGTCTGTCTGTTTCACTGGCAGATAGCTTATGTTATAGGGAGTAACTTAGGCTATAAAATAATAATCATCAATACGCGTACGGCTGTAAATCTAAGTTAACGCAGGCGAAGCTGCGGGCAACAGCTAGTTACCAATAAATGAAATTTTTATAATAATTGAATCCACATAATACAATAATGACTTTTGTAGATAGCATGTATAGGTATTCGTATAATCATCATAAAAATCGATAACATACGTAATTAACGTATGTTATCGATTTTTATAGTAATAATATAATTTTATTATAAACAATAATTATTTAATCATTATTATACCCAAATAATATAAAATCAAATACCTACCTGGGCTGCGTGGTAACAGATACTAATAGCAGAGAGGAGGAAATTGAATTTCATATTATGGGTGCTCTAAGATTTGCAGCAGCCCTCTAAAAGTTTTAGTGCCCAAAATTATGCATCGGCGGCGTATGGATGTGAATCGCAGAAACTGACACTGACAGAAGAGAACAAGCTTCTTGTTGCCGAGAGTTAAATTCGGGCGAAAGAATTTTTTTTTTAAAGAATTTATTATATATTGTGATAATAAATATTTATTATAATAATTTATTATAATAAATATGTTTTATCACTTCTAAGACTGATACAAGACTCAAATAAAAATGAAGAACAATATCTATTGTTCGATTCCGCGGAATGCTGGGTCAGCGTATGCAGCACAGTAGACACATTCCACCGATTACGCCGTGGTAACTCGAGCGAAGAATATTTCTGGAGCTAGTGAAGAAGGAAGATGACTACAACTGGAGAATACGGAAAAACGAAACTTGAAGATATGGAATCTGAGCCCAATGTTGTAGGGAGAAGTTAAATCCGCTTGACTCCGGTGGCTTGGGCATCTTGAGAGAGCGCCAGCTGACAGGGCGGTGAGAGGGGTCATGCGGGACAGCCCTGCGGCCATCGACCGGTTAGGTTAGTTAGTTAGCGACCGACCCAAATGCCGCTGGAAGGACGAAGTGATATAAGCGCCCTGGGCGCTGTAAACTGGGAGGAGATCGCACAAGACAGGGGGTGCAGTGGTGACATCTCGTATATGAAGCCAAGATCCACTTCGGGTCGTTGAGCCACCAGAGGCAGTAAGTAAGAAACGTAATTTCATTTATATCATTATACTTATTTGAATCATTTTCTCTAACAATTCCATTTTGCGTATTCAAATTTCAATCTTGACTTATCTTGCGTTCTCAATATCGGGAAGTTGTTTTCCAATATCGTAACACACAATACGGAGCAAGGCGTCCGTATTATTTGTGCGCGGTTTACTTTTGTGAATATCTGAAAGGGTAACAAATAGCGTGTATCGATGCCACGTGATGATTTTTCATAGAATAAGGCTGTCACGTAGACTATCTAATAAAATATGGATGTAACTCAATGTAACTGGGTACGTTTTTGTTGAAGTACATAAATCACATATTCTTTTATCGTTCGTTCATTTCAGCAGTAAAATGATATATATCTGTTTAGTTCTTTGAGACGCGGGAACACATATTGGTCAGGAAATGGTTGTTATAAAAGTGTATAAATTATAACAACTGTTTAAAACCAGATATTTACCAATATTTTCATTAATATTTCGCAGGGCCTGATATAGAAAGAAAGAAAAAAGAAAAGATATGCCTGTGTTGTCTTCCAATATAATATAATATACGTTTAAAACAGTTCAATGGTGAAAATTACTATATTAGTTTACATTCTTTAGATTTTTTTTATGTCATAAGTGGTCAAACGAGCAGTCGGAGCCTTATGATACCGACGCCTTTACACATCCGCACAATCGTTTATGCAGATGCGTTGCCCTCCTTTTCCCTATCCCCAATGGGCCACCGCGGACTCACAAACCGCACGAAACGCGACAGCATAGCTGTCACTTGACGCCGGTGTTATGTGAGCGAGAGGTACCCAGTCGTGCCAGCCCAGTTCGGCTGCAATGCAGCATGGCTCTACCTACCTAAAGTAAAAATGGTTGGCTCTTATGTTAAAGTTTGACCTGCACCATAGACTTATAATATACTGTCATAACCTGCACTGTAGAGCACGTATCGCTCACATTGGAAAACTACGACCAACAATTATCTCATTTAAAATTGAGGTTTCAATTGGTTGTTTATCATGAAAAGTCACAAAAAGGTCATCTAACCACGTTCATAAACACGCACTATAACATTTTTACAAGTCTAACTTTATTTGTCACGCGCAAATTCAAGACACAACAAGGCCGTTATTGATTTGAACCTAGTTCAGAGAAAAAGGAATTGTTTTAAAAAAATGTACAAATATATCTGGTCAGTAAGGATTATTATTATTAACCTATGCAAGTAATGTAAAACATGGCAAAGTGCTACCGCATTAATAATGCGATAAAAAATCCACAAATTAAATAACTTTTCAACACAGTTTTGACATAAAGTCCGTTGAAAGTAGTTTCACAACTAAATTGGTTATTATAAAAAAACTACTTTTACGGACTTTATCGCGGTTTATTAAGGTTTTTACATGCCCCGTGGTTGTCATGGTCAATCCTCTTTTTGTTGTCGTAGCGGAAATGCTTTGCATATTCACCCGGGGATGGGTCGTCCCCGGCGATACGTGGAACTCCTGTCACCTCCCGCTACCCCCGGAGCCTGGTATATCGCACTAAAACCACTGCGTGTTGCCTTCAGTCGCTTGAAGGGCTTTTTTGTGTATGATTTTAGCTGTCTAGTCCTGCAGGTTGCTACTGGTATACAAAAAGCAACAACAACAGTCTTGTCTTCACAATGCGTGGAAAGAGTCATACAGAAGGTAAAGTTAAAAGTTACTATTTCTTAACATATTACCCCCTACACATAAGTAAAAGCAAAAGTAAAAGCTTAGCTCAATATGGCTTAAAATATCAACTTTAAATTCAATAACTATTTAATATGAACGCTAAATATAAACATTTTATAAATAAACAACAAAATTTTATATTTAGCTTACTCACTAGGCACTGATGTTTGCAGTAATAATTTTATGGCTATCGATTTTCATTCAACTTACAAAAAGGGGTCATTAAGGCAGTGTATTTTGAGAAAAGCGTCCGCAGTCGAAAAGCAATATAGCTCTTTATTCTACACCCTGTAATAATGGCGTGATTAATGGTGGTACCAATACACGAGGCAACTTCTTTGTTAGTTGTGCAAATATTTAATATGGTGTCGACGCAGCTATCCATTGATTTAATATCACTACGACATCAATCACTTTGGACTTTGGCCCTTTCAGCGAATGTACATAATATGCTGAACAAGTTATAATTAGAAATAGGAGTACGGACACGGGTGTATTACGTAACTAAGAAATTGCTTGTATTTGAATCGATTATTGGGGTCGTTTACGAAAACCTCAATCCGGGAGTCAGGCTCGCATCATCATCATCATCATCAGCCGCTATCCAGCCAAGACGACCGGTCCCTTGTGACTCGCATCTAACACGGACCGGCCACTGCACGGAGATCGTCTTCCCACCTGGTTAATTGCCAAAAACTCAACTTAATTAAAACCCAAACGCGGCATCCACTCTTGAACCTTATTTGCCCAGCGGCTCGCACACGTTTAAGTATTTACTAAGCTCTATTATGCATACTGTCTATTTATGCAAAAAATGTATACTAAGTTATCTGACTCTTTCGTCGACAATAATGGAAAAAGTATTACTACAACATAATCTCTACAGGAGGTTACAGTTGGGACAACTGTCTCTCTATTGATTTCTCCGACACTCCAGTTTGCGAAATAATGAGTCTTGTCGTCTCCTATCTTACGTAACGACCGGCACAATTTTAATTGCAATACTTCAAAACTATCACGGCACCATATTGTTTATTCTCCCGACCTAGGTGACACAATACTTTTACCTTAAACTATAGCTGTAGTCGTCTTCAACTATAAACCACTCCTCTTGTCCCCCTCATTTTCTTCGGTAGTACATTCTTGTACGCTCTACGCTGATATATCCATAGTAGTACTTTTCTATGTTACTTAAGCCTCTCAATTGCCGTGAAGCTAGGCCACGCCCCTTTAACTATTAAGCCTAACAAAATAAAGATGCCGCTGCATCTATCTATTGGGATTTTTCATTAAAACGTATTACACATTATGTCCTATCTAATACTCAAGCATAATTCAAAGACAACAACGGATAACAATAATTTCTTATAAAATCATTACGTGGCTTGCCAGTCTTTTGATTATCTCTTACTCACGCAAGAGTCAATGCTGGGGCTCTTATTCTATGTAATAATAATATCAATCCTTGTATTTCCCATTACTGGGCACGGGTCTCCTCCTCGAAATCAAAAGAGGAGGGTCTTGGGCCATAGTTCACCGATGCGCTGGCCCAATGCGGGTTGGTGAACTTCACACACCTTCAAAGACTTTAATCTCATCAGGCATGCAGGTTTCCTCACGATGTTTCCTTCACTAGTGAGCAAGCAATGGTCAGGTGCAGGTAGAAAATAAGAAAAACCCATTTCTAGGCATCACAGGGGTCAGGATTGAACCCGGACCTCTCGGCTCTCACTCAAGAGGCCGAGCCCACCCACTAGTGACTAGGCCATCGTCGCTCACAATGGTAGCTCTTATTCTATATAATAATGTATTTGCATAAAATTATACTTTCTATTATAAACTCTCATATAATCAAATCTATTAATTTTTGGGGTCGTGAGTGTTGCCTTTCATGAAAGGTGGCCTCCAGCGTTAGATAATGATGAAGATCAAATTACTTTAATATAAGGATAAATATTGCCCTTTAATGTGGTGACCGAAAAGGCTGTGTCATTGTGTGTTTTAGTACTAAATCCCTGATTAATTATACTCCAACGGGATCAAATATTTGCACTCCTTACATATGAAAGTATTCGGATTTTATTTCTTATTATTATTATATTGAGAGAAATTCATCATCAGGCTTTTTTATCCACGGCTGGGCTTTATATGTGTACCAGTGGCCTCTTTTATTGAAGTTAAGATGACCGATCCCCACCCTGCCACTTCTTGGCCATTGCGCAAAAATCTTTATTTCATTTAGTTGGAGATCGATTAACATTTTGACTTTTTTATAGAAAAAGGGACAAACGGACAGTCGGTTCACCTGATGGTAAGTGAAAAGCGACATCCACAATTTTTTTTCTTAATTTTTAAATTCTTAATAAATCTTTTTTTTTTTTGACTTGTAATATCCCATAGTGTGTTTTTTACTGTGTATATCACAGTTTTTCTTCTGGTTGGTGTAGTTGGATAGGCAAATGTACCCCTGATAGCACATTGTCAGTGTCACCTATGAACATGAACTAGTTTACCTGGAACCAGCCCAGGCAACTAATTCATATGTTCCCTATCCTGACACATAAGATGTTAAGGTTACACAAGTCTTTCCATACAAACGCAGAACAGTAATTACTGCAATCTTTGACGATGACCATCAAAATCTTAGTATAATATAAATTGATCTCGTCGTTATCTATGTCTATATGTACCCAAAATCGTAAAAACTATACATTTAAAAAATACAAGCTTCTAAACTTTCGAATTTCAACACTGATTTTAGCCCTACTTTGGGCGAAAATAAAGAGTATACAGAGCACGAAAGTTCAAAAATTAAGCCCCTACAGACATAGTTTAATTATTCAAAAGTTGAAATAAATTTATTTTAAAAAGATACACTTTATAGTTTTTATTTAATAACTGTTTATATATAATATGTTTATATAACGTGTATTATATATAAATGCATACTTTAAAGTAATTATTTAACGTTATGATAATTTCTATTTCAATCAAAGAAGTTTCTATTCTACTGTTAAGCAAAAAATTACAGCGAAACAAAATTAAAGAAGTACATCGTCGTACTATATCGAAGTAAGAATACTTTTCTTTAATCCGTATAATATTTTATATGCTCGCTTTTATCCTAACCCTGATATTAAATAACAAAAACTTTTGTAAGCTGCCAGAAAGAAGATTTAACGTTTCGTTAAATTTACCTGCAGAATCGTTGTTGTAAAGCACGGCGCCTGAAATATTTTTCATCGAAGTTTTACTTACCAAGTTAAACACATTTTAAAAATATATTCTTTGTTAAAGTTTATGCGTTTCAGGAGATTTAAATAAAAAGTTGTAAACTTTAAAATAATGCTATACATTTGCTTTTCATAATTTAACTATTTGTAATAATAATATAGTAAGTATATTGTTATCAGAATATAAAATTACATACAATAAAATAGTAGATCATTAACTTGCAGAATTATTTTAACTAATTTTTTTTATGTTTTTGTTTATGTTAGTTGGATAGGCAAACTGGCAAACGTGCCACCTGATGGTAAGTGGTCGACGTCGCCCATGAACATAAACCAGTTTACCTGGAACGAGCCCAGGCAACTTATTTTTGTGCTGCCTATCCTGAGACATACGATATTAAGTCTCGGTGCCAGTAATTACACTGCCTGTCTTGCCCTTCTCTCCGAAACACAGCAAAGCTGTTTCACGGGAGAAATAAGCAAGATGGTGGTACCCATGCAGCCGGGAGCGCGGCACAGCGCTTCCCTCCCACCGGTAAGGTAAGAACTAAGTTATAAATAAGGATTTCCCTGCGATATAAAAAAGAGGTACCACCCCGGTCCTGCCGGCCTAAGTCTAAGCTGCATGGCAGCATGGCACTACCTCTTATTACATGTTGGATATAGTTCATCACATCTCACAGCTAAGCTGTTGACTCGTTGACGTCATTAATTGAGAATAATTTATACTTTGATGAATTTTAAATAACTTATCTAACTTCGCGAGCCGTATATGTTCTGAAAATCCAATTTTATTGCTAACGAGTTCCTGAAAGATCTCTTAAGTTTATACAGGATAACGAAAACCCATTTACACTAAGTTTAAATAGGGTAACCACACGAGATATTATTGCACAAGTCTTAGACGCAGCTTTAAAAACTTAACTAAAGACTTCTGGCACATTTACAAGAAAAAGAAGTTGTATACTTTTATGTTAAAGTTGATCACAGTACAGCTTAAGTAATATAGTTCTAAGCCATATTAAGATACTTTAGTATAATAGCTATCTTAGTACCTACAAAAAATTAGAAAAGCCATCAAAAAATTATGACTAAATTTATACAAAAAAAAAATCAATGTACACAATTCAAATTATGTATTCAAACATAATTCAAAACGACTTAATTTAAATGGTATACTTTAGTTGTCTAGCCCGGTCTACCTATACAAAGGGGGAACGCTGCCAATATCTTCGGAATCTTGCCTAAAGAGACTCCTTTTTAATAATATTTTATTTTTATTTTTTTAGTTTTAGGTTCTTTGTATTTACATTATGAAGTCTTTATATTAGTATAATATCATTTTAGCTTTAAATAATTATGTATAATTGTTAATAATCTATACTAATATTATAAAGCTGAAGAGTTTGTTTGTTTGTTTGAACGCGCTAATCTCAGGAACTACTGGTCCGATTAAAAAAAATCTATATCCCTACATCTGGCTATATATTGTGGAATAATTATTTCTACAAGCAAGTAGATGGAGTGGCCATGGGCTCACCAGTATCCCCTGTTGTTGCCGACATATTTATGGAGGACTTCGAGGAGACTGCTCTGCAAACTTCGCCCATAACACCCAGGTTCTACAAGCGGTACGTAGATGATTCTTTCATAATATTACCATCTGATAAAGTAACCATATTCTTAGACCATCTTAATTCCATTCATTCCAAAATTCAATTCACAATGGAATTAGAAGAAAATAATTCTCTAGCCTTCTTAGATGTATTAGTTATCCGTAATCCCAACAATACCTTAAGCCATACAGTGTATAGGAAGCATACCCATACGGATAAGTACCTAAACGGCGAATCTCACCACCATCCAACACAGTTAGCTACCGTGGGTAAATCTTTGTTTCAAGAGCACGAGGGATCTGTGATGAGCAACACCTGGAGACCGAACTTCAACATGTCAAGCAAGTACTGCGTGACAACAAGCTTCGGGTACCGCGTCTCCGTCACAGTGAACGTGTGAAACCAGCCACCGTCGAGCGAGTACCTGCAGTTCTACCGTTTATTAAAGCTTCTATAAAAACTTATTTCAAGCCGCCAAAAAAGATAAGTCAATTCTTACCATCTGTCAAGTGTCATATACCCTTACAAGATGCAGGAGTATACAAGCTTGATTGTGACTGTGGTCTCTCTTATATAGATCAAACTGAAAGATCTATTAAAACTCGCGTGAAAGAACATAATATAGCTGATTTAAAACACCGTCGCTACACTAAGTCTGCCATCTGTGAACATAGTCTTGACAAAGCTCGCCATTATATCAGATTTGATAAGCCACAAGTCCTCGCAAAAGAACACAGATTCCAGCCAAGGATGATCCGTGAGGCCATTGAAATTAAAAAACATCCTAATTTCAATAGAGAAGATGGCTGGCTTTTACCACCTGCTTGGGATCCCATTATTAAAATTATCAAATCAAAATCCTAGCATAATATGTCACAGATTAAAGATACAGTTAGCACTTGCTGCGGAGATAGGACTGACCAAAATATTGATGTATCATAGGGTAGTTTCGAATAACTTTGTAATGATAGGACGTATGACACCTCAGTCCTCCCGAGTCCCGTGACCATGGTTGCTGTAAAGCATCCAAAACGTCGGGCTTGTAGAAATCTTAATAAACCGCGATAAAATCCGTAAAAAATGTTTTATTATAATGAGTGAAATTCGCGTAAACATTAGAAAACAATATTAAAAAATTCTTTCAGTGTTAGACAGCCCATTTATCGAGGAAGGCTATATTATAACATCACGCTGTGGCAATAGGAGTTGAGTAACGCGGGCGAAGCTGCAGGCAACAGCTAGTGTAAATATAAATATAATATGAAATTATTTACGTACATTTTAATACGTTTATAGATATAATATCTCCGTATGAGAATCTTGGAATAAAATGTGGAGTAATAAAGACTGATTTTCCAAGTTCCTGGTAATAACGCCGATACGGACGCCAACAAAAGACAGATTTAGCTTTAAAAAGTTTCTCTGCAATATCAAAGACACATTACCGAAGTAATTTCGTATCCTAAAGAACCGGAGGCTTCTACGACTCTATTCTTCATGTTTAATATTGTTACGAGGATTTAATTTTATGTCAGAAATCGTTTTAGCGATCTGTTATAATTTTTATAGCCGTGCTTTTTGTTTGGATTACTTTACGAGATCATTACTGTTTTTTTAGTAAATTATATTCTTGAATTGGAAATGTATGTTTTTTTTTACCAATTTCTAAAATTTTTGCTAGAGTATTTAAATAATTGGTAAATAATTGAAATTGATATAATACAGTAGCTACTATGAAGTGAAGATAACGATTGGAGGTGTGTGTGGAGGTTTAGGTGTCATGTGTTAGTCAGATCCGGGACACTCCCCTTCAAGCGGCTGAAGGCAACTCGCAGTGGTTTTAGTGCTGTATACCGGCGCTGGAGTAGCGGGGAGCGCCGGGAGTCACACATATCCCCGGGGAAGACTCATCCCCGGGTGAATGCGCAAAGCATTTCCACTGGGACAAAAAAAAGGTTTAGGTACGATTCTTTATTCCTATGATTGTTTTCTAATGTTTACGCGAATTTCACTCATTATAATGAAACAATTTTTACGGATTTTATCGTGGTTTATTAAGATTTTTACAAGTCTGCCATCTGTGAACATAGTCTTGACAAAGCTCGCCATTACATAAGATTTGATAAACCACAAGTCCTCGCAAAAGAACACCGATTCCAACCAAGGATGATCCGTGAGGCTATTGAAAAAAAAAAACATCCTAATTTCAATAGAGAAGATGGCTGGATTTTACCACCTGCTTGGGATCCCATTATTAATATTATTTAATCAAAATCCAAGCATAATATGCCACAGATTAAAGATACAGTTAGCACTTTTTGCGTAGATAGGACTAACCAAAATATTAATGTATCATAGGGTAGTTTCGAATAACTTTGTAACATTAGGACGTATGACAGTCCTCCCGTGACCATGGTTGCTGTAAAGTATCCGAAACGTCGGGTTTGTAAAAATCTTAATAAACCGCGATAAAATCCGTAAAAATTGTTTCATTATAATTGCTATAATTTTCATTTTTATGTTAGTTCAATAGGAAAACTGGGAAACGTGCCACCTGATGGTAAGTGGTCGACGTCGCCCATGAACATAAACTAGTTTACCTCAAACGAGCCTAGGCAACTCATCTATGTGTTGCCTATCCTGAGACATAAGATGTTAAGTCTCGGTGCCAGTAATTACACTGCCTGTCTTGCCCATCTCTCCGAAACACAGCAAAGCTGTTTCACGGGAAATACAACAATTTGAATAGTTACCTAATAAAATAATCCAACAATGAGTTAAGTAAAAATTGAGTAAACTATCACATATACATTCGAAAATGACAACAAATATAAGGAACGTTTGGAATTAAAATGGTAAACGATATTGGAAATGCCCCGCTGCCCGCAACACAGTATATTCAAAATACTTGAAGCCTACATTCCGTAAGTACTTATTTTATATTTGTACTTTTTACTCCATGAAAATATTTTTCAAATATAAAATAATCAGACGTATTTTGTCTCGCTAATTGTATTTTTTTTAAATAATGCTATGTTTAACGGGCTTTAAAACAAATTATATTAAATTAAAAAATAAACTTTGTATTAGATATAGTCGCTATAGCTCAGTCACATTGCGCGTTCTATTTTAGAAGGCGCTTTAAATAAACTTGTTGAGTTTTAGGACATAATTTATGAAACATACATATTAAGTGAATATCATTGTGAAGAAAACATTTTAGTAGATATAACTGTTTTTCACTGAGTCAGGGATCAAGACTATTGTAAAGTACTCAAAACGTCCCATAGGTACACATCCACGCAACCAAAGATTATGCCGCTGCGCCGCCCTCCTTTTCCCTGTCCCCCCTATGGACCACGGGAAACTCACAAACCGCAAAAACACGACAGCATAGTTGTCACTTGACGCCAGTGTTATGTGAGCCAGAGGTACCACCCCGGTCGTGCCGGCCCAATCCGGATGCAAAGCAGCATGGCACTACCTCTTACGAAATATTCTTTTTATATTATCATAATGTCATAAAAGAGTTTGTGTTAACTCGTTTTAGATTTATACGAGTTAATATTTATCAGCTTATCGATCGATTGATTGCCAAATCATTTTTTAATATTTTAATAAAAAATACCTTCCACTCTTTAGAGTTCTAAGTAAGTCGAAATCGGATACGTTTGCCGGTTCACATTTAGGGTTGAATTACCGTTCAGTAACAAAGACCCATCATTATTAGTATATGGCCGTTGGATAATAATTAGAGATTGTATTTCTCATCAAAAGACACTCTTTTGATGAGAAATACAATCATTCACACATTCCCGTTAGTTTTTTTCCTAGATATATACTAAAAAACCTAATATAATATTAATCATTATGTATATTATTATGTGCTTAGCAAATTTGATATCCTGGTGTTCAATCGGGTCCTTAGATGTGAGCATACTCTATATACATATATATTTTTAGCATAAATAATACTGACTGTCCTTTTGCATTCTTTCAAAATAAATAATTTATAAAAGTAGGTATTTGAAATACGACATGTTACGACAAAGTTATAGTTGATGGGGTCACAAATAATACGTTACACAATGAGTACGTTATTTTGACACGAAAATGTCCCGTAACGCTCGTTGTCTAGTTGCGCTCATTGTCCCGTTACGCTCATTGTACGCTTGCGTTTTGTTATGACGTTGTCACGTTAAACTATCGTCCGTAAACCAACTTTACAGAACCAATTTTTTAATGTAATCATTATGAGCCGTCCGTGTGTCCCCCACCATGGTTCAGGCCTTGTCGTGGCGGTGGGGCTCAGTAACCTAGGGTGAGCCGCTGCCCCTTGGGCGAAGCTAATTGGGCCAAGGGCGCCCTTTGTACCCCTCTTATAAGAAGAGGGGACATAAGAGCAGGGGGCAAGGGGTGAGGATGGGAACCTCACCCCATTGTACTGTTCCGACGTTGGGAGGGGTTGTTCTGTGGAGGTGGCGTCGGTCCCTTGCGGGACTGACTAGCCGTCGAGGTGCTCTGTTTGTTTACTAGATCCGGGGCACCTCACCACACCTCACCTCAGGCGGAATTAGTGGCACTCGCCGGGTTTTAGAGCATTTCCCGGCGTTAAAGAAAAAAAAAAAAAAAGCCGTCCGTGCCCGTGCACTGCTAAAAATCTTAATTCTTAACAATAAACGTAAAGAGGGAACTACTAGGCATGCTAGTAACGATCAGACGTCTTTGTCAGTTACCTCAAACCACTTCCGAGAAATCAATTCACGGCGATACCACAAAGCTGCCATTTTGAGTTTTTGCAATAAAATATTTAAAAGATGATTGGAGATTATCCTCCAATATTTAATATTCACACTACGTTGACTCCTTCGCTCTTCTAATAAACTGACACTTGCCTTTCCTATTCATAAAACTATCTTCTTTGAATATTCTTTTACTGTCTCAGCTATTCGACTATGGAATGCCTTACCCGAATCAGTGCAAAAATCACAATCCATTACTGTATTTAAGAAACGTCTCAAGGAGTACTATCTTACTTTACCACCACTGTTGTGGCAATGAGATATATGTATTTATAACATTATGTATTTGAATATGTATGTATGAGTGTATTTATTATATAATTATATATTATAATATATGTGTTTATATATTAAGTATAAGTATATCTTTTATTACTGAAGTATATAATATTATGTAATTTATTTTTTTAAATTATAGTAAACTCAATAATCTAAAAAAAAGAACGCTCGTACCTAAGTCCTACCTCACCTACATTGTTATCTCTTCATCAATGGTCGTCTGGAAGAGACCGCTTGTAGCGGTAAGACCGCCTTTTTGTACTCTTACGTTAACCTAGACGTATTAAGAATATAAACTAGCAAGAATTTGTGTTCTCAGTACTAGGGATGTAATAAATATATTTTATTTTAAATTTGAGAGATATATAAATAAATATAATACCTATATATTTTACCCTGTCTTCTAACTCGCGAGCAGTATCACCTAATTACAATTCCAAAATATGTATTTGCTTGCATTAATAGCAATTGTAGACTTCAAAGGAGTTTGAAATCACAAGTTTGAAATGAAATAAGGTCGATGGCATCTACCAACTGCACTGTCATACAACCTGTATTACCTTATGCAAATCTTGTTTCAGGTATCCAGGAGGTAAACCGACGCTTGACTTTGAAGTGTCGATCAAAGACATCGGATGAAGTCGAAGCCCGTTTGTGATCCCAAACTTTACCCATTTGCATTACTCAAGGCGTGGAAAGGCTCTAAGTTACGCCGGCTCCTGTGTTATACAACTTAGATTTGTTTTCCCGTTATATGTTACATACTTTAAACTTAATATTTTTCTTTATATTTTGCTAGCTTCCTTTGCTCTGTGACTTATCATGATATAAGTACATTATATGATAATACGTATATAATAAAATCGTTTAAGCGACTATGGTTAGATTGACGGGCCTCAGAGTATGGTCTACCAATGGCATTTTGCCATGTTAAAATAGCAATTCCCTTCTCACCTCATTTTATTATGATATTACTATATTCTTATTCCTTTAATATATTTAACGTTTACCTCAAACGTTATCTAAACATGCTCCCCGACACCACAACACTTTTTTTCTAACGCCGGGAAATGCTCTGAGGCATACCGCAGGGAAGTGGGTCTCCCCAGGCGGGTATGTGGAATGTGGAAACCCGTAGAGTGCCACCAATGTAGCCTTTGGTGAGGTGCCCCGGATCTGTTAAGCAAACAAGGCACCTCGACGGCTAGTCAGTCCCTCAGGGGACCGACGACGCCACCTCCACAGAGGGGTCGTCCCGCACCACAGAACAACCCCTCCCAACGTCAAGACAGTACAATGGGATGAGGTTCCCGTCCTCGTCCATTTCCCCCTGCTCTTTTGTCCCCTCTTCTTATAAGGGGGGTACAAAGAGCTCCCTCGGCTCAATTCGCTTCGCTCAAGGTGCAGTGGCTCACCCTAAGCTACTGAGCCCCACCGCCACGACAAGGCCTGAACCATGGTGAGGCTGGTTCATCTAGCCTGTGTCAATTCCATCGATGAATGTATAGTTAAAAGTATAAGTAATACTCTATACAGACAGTACATAAAAGTTAATTAGCTCTGTAGGTATTAAGAGGCTATTCAAAACAACGTGAGCGAAAATTTTATATTTAATTTTGGTTTCACCGCGACGCCAGCGTGCGTTTGACTTTTAGAACACTCAAAAACTCGGCTCACACTTTATCAGGCGCAATTCATTATTTTGTAGAGGACATTTTAATTAGACAATTTAATTTATGATCTTAAAAATTATGTTGAAATTACTTTTTAATTAATACTTAGTATTGTAACAAACTTCTTGAATGATACTTAGACAGGTTTGCGCCCCGTGGCTTCACATTTAGACAGATGTTAGCGAGATCAGGACTCGGTGAACGGTGTAGTAGCTTAGTAGCTTAGATCATTAAAATAAACTACTTAAATGCGTGTTGACATAACTGTTGTTTTTTTCCAAACTGAGTTAGTAGGTCAGATAAACTATTTTCTTAAGAAAGCTTATAGAAACAATGATCGGGCTTAAATTCTTGACAAAATAGCCGTATCATTGCGGCAACTTGTAAAACACTTAACAACCAGTTTTGCTCAGTTTTATGAGCAAATTATGTGAACGAGTAGGTAATACAATTCGGTATTATGTGAACGAGAGGTACCACCCCGGTCGAGCCAAATTCGGCTGCAAAGCAGCATGGCACTACCTGTTACTGAAACTATTAGTAAAAATGTAACAAAACCTTACTTCTAGGGATTTAAGTTTATAAATCTAGTCTGATACTCGCCCAATATACTATTATGTCGTCGAGACGAGATTCAACGAGTCCCAATTCTGTTGTTATCCATCTTATACATATCCATCCTTCTAGAACATTTATTAGAATCGGTCTTATATGCAAAATAATGCATTCACGCAAATTATAAACCCGAAAAAGATTAATAGACAGAACCCTGGTATCTTGGCATTTCCCCACCATGGTTCTGGCCTTGATATGGCGGTGGGGCTCAGTAGCCTAAGGTGTGCCCAGCACCTTGGGCACTGCTAATTGAGCCGAGGGGGCTCTTTGTACCCCTCTTATAAGAAGAGAGGGCAAAAGAGCAGGGGACAAGGGGCGAGGATGGGAACCTCACCCCATTGTACCGTCCCGATGTTAAGAGGGGTTGTTTTGTGGTGCGGGACAACCCCTCTGTGGAGGTGGCGTCGGTCCATTGCGGGACTGTCTAGCCGTCGAGGTGCCCTGTTAGTTTAACAGATCCGGGGCACCTCAGCAAAGGTGGCACTGGTGGCACTCGCCGGGTTTTAGTGGGTAGAGCTGCGTCCACTTACCAGCATTCGGGCGCAGCGAGTCCCACATACACGCCTGGGGAGACCCACTCCCCTGCGGGATGCCTCAGAGCATTTCCCGGCCTTAATTTCACACATCGGCGTCAAATAAAAAAAAAGAACTTGGCGTTTGTTGCTATCATTTTAGGAGGCTTTTTTTATATTTAGTCAGTGAAACGTCAAGTAGAAGTGAAAGGTATGACACTCTACAAAGTCTCTTTCTAGAAAGTAGATATACTTTATTATTGCGGTATTAAAGCCAGTGTTTGGAAAGGAGCCAGAGTTTCTCAACACTAAGCACTAGCTAGACAGGCTAAAGATAAAGTATGGTACATAAAAAGCTTCAGATTTCTAAGAAGGCTAAACAATAATTAGTTGGTTATATGGAGTTGTACGGAGTATGGTTATGGAGAATAGTGGTCTGACAATACTTCTTGTATATTATATCGGTAGATCTTCGCTTGAATGACAGGTTAATCGCGCAGCTTATATGTTTACCTGATTACGGCAGCGATAGGATGTATTATGACTTTAGTATATAATAATATTATGTATGTATATCTAGCGCACAAAACATTTATCTGAATTTCATAAATAGGCTTCATATCCGACTTAAAAATAAACAGTTGAGTTTTTCGTACTCGGGTAATTTTTTATATGATTTTAGCTTGTTTTTTTATGAAAAAATCACCGTCAGTGGTCCTTATCACGTCACCGACTAATTTTTGTTTTTGTTCTTTATCAAGGAACACTTATATTTATTCCAGGTGGCATGACTTATATTATTGACTTCGTTGTTTGTTCGTCTATCACGTTCAAGAGGTAACTGACATTCTCATCATGTTCTGATGTATTTATTATCATTTCTAGATCCTTACTTCCTTACTAAAATAATAAATGCGAAAGTAACTCTGTCTGTCTGTCTGTCTGTCTGTCTGTCTCTTCTTCACGCTTAAACTACTGAACAGATTTGGATGAAATTTGGCACAAAGATAGTTTAAAACCCGAGAAAGGACATAGGGCAGTTTTTATCCCGGATATCCCACGGAAACGGGATTTATGCGAGTAAAACCCCGGGACTGTCTATCTTCTGAACCACGTAACAGATTTGGGTGAAATTTGATATGAAGGTACGTTGAAACTTAAAATAGGACATAAAATAATTTTCATCCTGAAAATCCCACGGGAACGGGACATATGCGGGTAATACCCCGGTACTGACTATATTTTAAACCACGGAACAGATTTAGGTGAAATTTGATATTAAGATACTTTGAAACTTAACGTAGGACTTCAAAAAGTTCTTATCCTGAAAATCCTTCGGGAACGGGAACTATGCGTGTAAAATCCCGGGACTGTCTATCTTCTAAACCACGGCACAGATTTAGGTGAAATTTGATATAATACTTTGGAAATTAACGAAGGACTTAAAATATTTCTTAGCCTTAAAATCCTTCGGGAACGGGAACTATGCGGGTAAAACCTCCAGATTGTCTATCTTCTAAACCACGGAACAGATTTGAGTGAAAATTGATATGAAGATACTTTAAAACTTAACGTAGGACTTAAAATAGTTCTTATCCTGAAAATCCCATGGGAACTATGCGGGTAAAACCCAGGGACTATCTTCAAAACCACGGCACAGATTTGGGTGAAATTTGATATAAAGATACTTTGAAACTTAAAATAGTTCTTATCCTTAAAATCTCACGGGAACGGGAACTATGCGGGTAAAACCTCCAGACTGTCTATCTTTTAAACCACCGAACAGATTTGAGTGAAATTTGATATGAAGATACTTTAAAACTTAACATAGGATATAAAATAGTTCTTATACTGAAAATCCCACGGGAACGGGAAATATGCGGGTATAACCCCAGGACTGCTTATCTTCTAAACCACGAAACGGATTTAGGCGAAATTTGATATGAAGATGCTTTGAAACCGAACGTAGGACTTAAACTAGTTGTTATCCTGCAAATCCCACGGGAACGGGAGTTATGCAGCTAAAACGCCGCGACTGTATATTTGTTAAACCACTGAACCGATAAGAGTGAAATTTGATATGGAGATAGTTTGAAACCTAACGTAGGACATAAAATAGTTGTTATCCTGCAAATCCCACGGGAACGGGAGTTATGCAGCTAAAACGCCGCGACTCTATATTTGTTAAACCACTGAACCGATAAGAGTGAAATTTGATATGGAGATAGTTTGAGACCCAAGGTAAGATGTATAAGTATAACAAAAAGTTTTTAGATTGTCAATAGATGGCGTTAACACAAAATGTAGATCACGCTATCTATTACAGGATGCGAATCCTTATGAGGATCGCACTTTAGTATTGCACGCCTTTCAAATAATCTGTATCCTGTATGTAATATAAATTATAATTGTTTGTAAATTGGAACCATATTATTGGAAAAATAAGAAGGAATACTTCTTACGTGCGGACGAAGTCGCGGGTTAAAGCTTAAAAAAAAAAAATATACGGTACGGTAAAATAATTTTTTGTCTGTTCATCCAGTTAATCTCTGAAATAAAAATAATCATCATCAATCCAAACGGCTGTAAATCTAAGTAAACGCGGGCGAAGCTGCGGGCAACAGCTAGTATATATTATATGTGATATATTATGTTCAAGGCTAAGACTTTTTGTTTGTCTTACGTCTTCTACGACTTGATGACGATTACTATTTGATATTAATCCAAAACTGGAAAACAAGTTGAAGAAAAAGCCCACATGTAGTCTATAAAATCGGTTGACGGACGATAATTTTATACGTGATAACTTCATAATGCTACAAGCCGAACGCTAAGGCCCATTGTGCATGTCTATCGCTTGATCCACGCTCTCACTTGCAGGCTCGTCTCAAGAGGAACGTGACACTTTTTCATGCGTGCAGCTGACGTTCATTGATTTATGAGACATTATTATTTTATAAGATTTATATTCTGATACAGAGTAATACTAGATAATTGATAATACCTCTAAGTTAGTTTACAATTTACATGTAAATATGTAATTTAACATAGGTAGGTACAGCACCGACAGCTAGTACTCTATACAAAGTTTACCGAATTGTGGTTAATACATACCTACCTAACATAAGCTGTAGCCCTTTTTTTTCTTTACCGCCGGGAAATGTTCTGAGGCATTCCGCGGGGGAGTGGGTCTCCCCACGCGGGTATGTGGGACTCGCTGCACCCGGCAACTGGTAAATGGACGCATCTCTACCCACTAAAACCCGGCGAGTGCCACTAATGCCGCCTTTGGTGAGATGCCCCGGATCTAGTAA
Organism: Helleia helle; assembly: GCA_963853865.1. Lineage (NCBI taxonomy): Eukaryota > Metazoa > Arthropoda > Insecta > Lepidoptera > Lycaenidae > Helleia > Helleia helle. The sequence continues at coordinate 8,751,728 of OY971418.1, read as the reverse complement.
GCAAGCAGGGCACCTTAACGGCTAGTCAATCCCGCAAGGGACCGGTACCACCTCCTCAGAGGGGTTGTCCCGCACCACAAAACAACCTCTCCCAACGACGAGACAGTACAATGGTGTGAGGTTCCCATTTTCTTTAACGCCGGGAAATGCTCTAAAACCCGGCGAGTGCCACCAATGCCGCCTTTGGTGAGGTGCCCCGGATCTAGTAAACGCCACCTCCACAGAACTACCCCTCCCAACGTCGGAACAGTACAATGGGGTGAGGTTCCCATCCTCACCCCTTGCCCCCTGCTCTTATGTCCCCTCTTCTTATAAGAGGGGTACAAAGAGCCCTCTCAGCTCAATTAGCTTCGCCCAAGGTGCTGGGCTCACCCTAGACTACTGAGCCCCACCGCCATGTCAAGGCATGGTGGGGAAGCTGCAGCCCTACTAACAATCTAAATATAAATTAAATATACGTCGTGACTAATAACTGCAGCTGTAATGTAGATTTTGGCGCCCAAAAGTTGTAGCAACAAAAAGGAGAGGTCAGGTCAGGTGAAAAAGGAGTCATGTAAAATATTTTCATTTGTAACATTAAATGCTTACGTACCTCTTGCGTTACTTTAATTTTGCATAACAATTTAAGCTTTCTTTTGTCGTTTTAATTAAAATTATATTATCTGTCTTGTGTCTTTTTTCGAAGGCCTACGTAAAAATATAATGCGTAAAAAACTTATTTAATTTTTTACTTGGTTTATTATAAGGTATTTTGCTCTTATAGTTTAATATGTCATGTGTAACTAGAGGAACAGTTTGGAATTAGTTTAACGTCCGTTTTATGCATTGTTCGTCCGTTTTATGCGTTCTCGTCCGTTTTTATGCATTTTCCATCCGTTTTTATGCATTTTGCCACTTAAACTCTACAGGCGACATTTCTGTTCCAATCTTTTACATGGCCTACAGCCGTCATGGATTTGAAAGTAAAGTTAAGGGTTGGGTGTAAGCAACTTTGTAATGCTTAAAAAGAGTCTAATACTATCCTTTGTGGTGATGTACGTTTCTCGATAGCAGTTAATCAAATTAGCTGATATCGAGAAACGAAATCCTGGTTACAGAAAGCTGGCCAGTTATATATTTGATTAGCAAGTGAACCACAAGAATATATAAATAAATAATAATCAACAAACAAATCACTACCGCTTATTCTCCGATTTTACGTTGTAACACTACTAAGAACAGAAATAAACTTAATTTAGGTCTTCATACTCAATTAGAAGCTTTGAACTCGCAACCTGCTGAGGCAAGTCACTATACCTTCTGATCGACAAAATGGCGTCACAAGTTAGATATACTAAGGTAAATAAATACCTCTTACTCCGCCTGAATTCTTCTGATTGAATTCCATTTTATAGCATTTTATAAATTTTATAGCATTCCTCGGGTTCCCTGGCATCGTAACATGATCATATCATTGGCTGGTTACTGTCGTGGATCCTGGCTGTAGGAATGAGTGGTGAGCCGAGTCCGCATAAAAATACTTTTATAATTTCATCATCATCAGGCCTCCTTCTACGAACGCCAAGATGACCGACTAATACAATTTTGTAATTTGTCGGAATACTTTTATTAACTCAATATGGTTGTAAGGTATTTATCGCCTCCACTTACTCTGCCCTCGTTTTAATGTATCATCCGTTTTTCTAGACATAAAAAAATATCCGTTTCTGACGTAGACAATTAATTTTAGTGCTCAGGTTCGTCACACACAAAAAGCTTTATCCTTAAGGTACCTAGCCGTCATGAAAAGCAACGTGTTTTTATTAACTAGCTATTTGACTCGGTTTCGCCCTTACTTGATTTAAAACCGTATGTGAAATACTAATAATTATTTTGATAGCATTCCTAGAATATTATTCCTACAACACTATTTCAATATGAATAGAATACAGAAATTATATATTTTTTTGTATGGATGCAGAGCGGCAAGAGATCCCCACCATTAAGATCCGGGCCTTGACGCAGTGTTGGCGCTAAAGAGCTCGGGGTGCAAGCCCTGGGTGATCTTATCGGATCCGCCCCCTGGTAAAATGGGTACCGAGAGTGAAATATGAGCGGGTGGCTCTACAACTCACTCCAAATGCAGGAGATCGGAGCGGCATCGTGGTTGTGCGCAAACGTGCGTCCGACTGCGCGCTGCTACTGAGGAGACCGCGGGCTGTTTGCATCGGGGGATGGCCGCTCGTACACTCGGGTCCTAAGTTGGACGGCTCCTTGAATGTTCCGTGGAGCCTAAGGCGGAGAATAGTGGCGGTTACATGTCACACCACCCAGAGGAGAACCCGCAAGGGCATCCACAGACGGGTTATGGTAATCCTACGTACCCATGACCCCGTTAACGCGGTACAGAGGAACGCTATGGGGTTTTAGTTTATGGGTTAGAATCCCACCTAGCAGGGTACCCTGAGCCTAGGGTATCATGACGATTTCCCCAAGTAAATAAAATGTAAATAAAAAAAGGCAGCTTGAGATCGGCCGTCTTGGCGTTGAAAGACAATGATATTCGTAACTTAGCTATATCCCCTTGCCAATTTTTTTAATCCAATCAACGGCTTAGGAAAACAGTAAAGAGATAGAGTTACTCCCTTATAATATTAGTATTGATTGGAGCCGTTATATAACTTTAGAATACTTGTAATTACGAGAGCCATGTTCTCTTCCGTTGAACACTTGATTGATGTATTGATAATTAATCTTATACTCCAACTTTCGCCATATATAATTCAATCGATGTTGAATTAGCATACACGGGTCCCCAACACCTACGTGATATTACAATAGAGGTATTATCACAGCGTAGACGGAAGGTGAATAATGGGACATTTCAATAGCTATCAGTGAGCCCATCAAATTTGGGTTTTCGTTTGTTTCGATGAGCTAGCAATGAAATCGATAATGAATTTTGATGTAAACGTATATATTTGGGAAACTTATTTTGTCCTGTTCAAGACCCAATGTAATAAATAAAAATAACGTTATTATAAGCTCTCTGGTAAGGAGGCATCTCTGAGTGTTGGTTATGTCCTGTTTTCCCGCACTATTATAAGAAATAGAAATTAATACATATCGACCATTGCACATGTTACTCTCACTAATAGAATCCCATATAACTTGCATCCAACTTAAGCTGCAAGTTTCTCAAGACAAACATTCTAGAACTCTCTCAGCCTGTCTATCAGCACACTACGTATCTTCACCGTATGGGCAACGGTACAACCGCTTTAAGATGCATATTCTACGTGTGATGAGGAATACAGTATGTATATATATATAAACTATACTAGCACACTTACCTAACCTAACCACATATTTATAAAATACTAGCTGACCCAGCAAACGTTGTTCTGCCATATAAATTATTTCTGTATAGGGACAATCCAAATCCAAATCCATCAGCGGTATGAAATATACTTTACAACCTGTTATCATGCCTACTAAATATTTATGAGAAATTTCTTTAAAAAAATCCATAAGTCGGTTAAGAGGAGTGCGAACACAAACACAGTGACACGAGTTTTTTAGATACATATAAACATTACTTACTATATTTATTTACATCATTCAATAATTCGTTTTAGTATCATCATCATCATCTTTATCATCCTCTATCCGTCCACTGCTGAACATAGGCCTCCCTCAATGAACGCCGTCTTGGCATTTTATTATATCAAATAATAATGTTGAAGAAGAAAGAAAGAAAGAAAAATATTTTATTGTTCACACCAAAGATCAAAACATAATCTCACATACATTAATTATTATTGTGAACAATAGAGGTAGCCACTCAGCATTTGCCACACCATTACAGCAATGGTGTAATGGTGTAACGCTGATTTTCAGTGACTCCTCATTGTTGCATCTACTAGTTTATAAACTTAAATGAAAATGAGCGTATAGCGAAGAATGAACTATGAAATCAGAACAAAATTAAACTTAAATACTTGCTTTAAAGGTGCAAAAACATACAGCAAACACTATTTGATTCTGCCGTGCAAACGATGTGAAATGTGTTAAAATTCATGATTAATTCACCAGTTCGACACATAATCGTGTTAAATGGATCAATGCGATGCACTTTTACCATTTAAAATTGTAAAACACGATGCGATTGTGCGGATTACACGGGTTTCGCCAGTTTACACGGAGCTACCTAATGAGTTTATGTATCGATTGACTTTGTCTCTGCTTTCGTTTTGAAATATACTTTATTTTGGTTTGTTCAATTTCACGTGTAACATTGCTAGTACTGATCATTGATTTAAGTCACCAAGAGGTTCGTATAATATAGAGATTATATTTAAAATTCCATTATATTTGTCTATTTGTTAAGTTATACCTACCGTAAAAATATATCTTGCAATAAATAGAAGAATTACAACGGTAAGCAAAAAAAACAGTTCTCACCAATATTTTACAATTTCTACCAGGAAACCTTTGGGAAGATGGGATGAGCAGAGAATTAATACAGCCTGCAAAAAGTAAAGGTAGAACGAATATGTCTAATAATTACTAGAAACTTAATGTTATTTAATCTCCTAAATTGCAGAGTTTAATCTCCTAAATGATCACAATCACTCGAATCACTTTTTACGTATGATTTCACCTCCCTTAGCACAAAATGTACATCATAGTCATCTAAAATTATGTCAGTCGATAGAATTTTTCACGCAATTCCCTCTGTGATTGGTCGCTTTTAATCGCGTGACGTCATGTTTGATTACTGTGCGAGGTTGTGATTTGCTGTAGAATGAAGAAATCTTTTGTGTAGAATTTTTGTGTTTTACATTTATTTCTACTAAACTTCTTTTACTAAGATGTAGCCTTACTAAAAACAACATTCATAACAAAATGGGCACTTTACTACTACTTATTCAATATTTGTTCCCTAATTGTCTAATCTCCACAGATTCAAATAAAAAATAATGAGCATTATTTAATTTTTTACAACAAATACAACATATTTAATTAAGACATATTATTAATGATTATTACAAATACTATTACGAAGTAATTTCAAATAAAATTAAAATTGTTAATTATAAATTGATATTAATTAGTTAGTAATAACGCGTAATTATTCGTTATAATAATTACTAACCGTGTAGTAATTGTAGTTATAGAAGAGAAAGAGAATTCGAAATATTTAGCTTAGCTTTTCAACTTTATTTTGACAGGGGTAGGAAAAAAATATTTTATTCAAAACGAAGCTCAATCTCCCAGATATTAAGACTAAAATCTCTCTCATACCGATATGAAATAGTTTATTTAGGGTTGGCAATATCTAATTCCGTGTTCAAATATATCACACACATCCAAAGCGTTCTTATAACGCGCCCTAATAATCCCGTTTCAATACCCCTAAGTTAGAATTTACTTCAGAATCGGGAGCGTGAAAGTAAAAGGATTCGATAAATTTTTATAACAATAATATATCTTTATCGTTATTTTCCTAAATGTCGTACACGTGTTTTCGTGATCAAACCGCTGTTGGGGCTGTAAATTGAAAGTTGAAGAGCGTTCGCCAGCACGAGTGTAAATTGCACGATAAATTGATTGTCAAACTAATGGACGAGTGATGGAGTAGTTCTGTACACACTGTTTAACACATGTCGCTGCTTATGATAAACTAGCTGTTGCCCGCAGCTTCGCCCGCGTTAACTTACTCAACTTAACTACTGTTAGTCACAGCGTGATGTTAGTCTATAGCCTTCCTCGATAAATAGGCTATCTAACACTGAAAAATTTTTCAAATCGGACCAGTAGTTCATGAGATTAGCGCGTTCAAACAAACAAACTCTTCAGCTTCATAATATTAAGTAAAGATTAATATTTCCTCGTTAGGTCAGAAAAACTGGTAGACTGATGGTAAGTGCACCGCCAGGACTATACGAATTTAACTATTCTAATTATTTTTATTTAGTCTACCGTGAACAGGTAGAGTTATCCAAATTATTATTTCTTTCTTTCTATTCGATATCGTCTTATAAATTGATGAACGTCGGCTGCACGCAGGAAAGTGTCACGTTCCACCTGAGCCGAGCGTGTAAACGAGAGCGCGGAACAAGCTATATAGAGGCATGGTCGGCCTAAGCGTTCGGCTTGTAACGCATTATGATGTTATCACGTAAAATTATGGCCTGTAAACCAGACATACAACTTGTAGGTTTTTTAGTTTCATTCTTTAATCATTTTTATTTTTCAAAGCTTGATACCTATTATATAATGACGTTAAAATATGGTCATCGTCGCCCATAAAGGCGAACTAAATCGAAATGAGCCCCTTGTGTCATAGGTTTGGACATATCATAATGAACTACGCCATGAGACCAGTAAATATTGCATGTTTAACTGGTTTATGTTTATGGGCGACGTCGACCACTTACCATCAGGTGGCACGTTTGCCAGTTTGCCTATCCAACAAACATAAAAAAATGTCCTATCTTTCTTTTCAAAACGAAGCAAAGCTATGATACATAAGTAGGATATTAGTATTTATGTAAAAGTGCAAATGACTGAAATAAGAAAGTAAAGATTAGACCTTCTACTATTTTATGATAAAACGTAAATTTTGTTTTAAAACAATAGAATTAATTCTAATGAAAAAAATCTCTTCCAACATTTTTTGTTGTAATCAGATTCTCAACCTAATGTAAGAGCAGCTTTGACCTAAATATTTGAGTGCGAATTCCGGGTTGTATTCTATCTTCGTCCGCCGCGATCCGGTTACATCTCATGATCACGAGATCTTCAAGGGTCCCAACTCCCAGTGTCATATCGTTAATATAGCATTGGTTATTAATATTTATTAACAATATCGAAACATTAAATTTAAGCGTTTGAGATATTATCTTTTCCGTTGCTAGACATGATACCTCTTTGTTGCCAATAATATGTCCGATGCACAATTATATAATCTAATTAAAAATTTGAAACTAAGCTCGTTGAAGTGGCACTGGGCTGGTCATACACTCAGGAGAACGGATGGCCCATGGGCCTAAAGGTTTAAGAGTGGAGGCTACGTTTCGGTAGACGAAGTGTTGGTCGGCCATTAACCAGGTGGGAAGACAATCTCCGTGCGGTGGCCGGTCCGTGTTGAATGCGAGTGGCAAGGGATCGGCCGTCTTGGCGTTCATTGAGAGAGGCCTATATTCAGCAGTGGACAGATAGAGGCTGATGATGATGATGAATTGAAGATTTTAATTCATTGTAAATCAATACACACATAATGACACTTTTTTTTTCTTTAACGCTGGGAAATGCTCTGAAGCATTCCGTGGGGAGTGGGTCTCCCCAGGCGGGTATGTGGGACTCGCTGCGCCCGAAAGCTGGTAAGTGGACGCAGCCCTACCAACTAAAACCCGGCGAGTGCCAACAATGCCGCCATTGGTGAGTTTTTTTTTTTTTCCAAATGAGTTGATTCGGGTGCTAATGCTGCGTGTACTCTTATGTAACTGCTATTTCTGTGTTGGTTGTGTATTTAAGCTAGGGATATGTTTTGATTATGATTTTGCGAAAATTAGAATTTCTAATTATTCTAATTTTCGCCATTGGTGAGTTCCAGCTCGATGGCTAGTTAGTTCCTCAGGGGACCGACGCCACCTCCACAGAGTGGTTGTCACAACCCCTCCCAACCTCGGGACAGTACAATGGGTTGAGGTTCCCGTCCTCGCCCCGTACTCTTTTGTCCCCTGTTCTTATAAGAGGGGTAAAAAGAGCCCCCTCGGCTCAATTCTCTTCGCCCAAGGTGCAGCGGCTCACCCTAGGCTACTGAGCCCCACCGCCACGACAAGGCCTGAACCACGGTGGGGACATATCAAGACACTGATAAATATTATTATTATTCGACAAGATAATATTAAGATTCAAATTTTAAACTAGTTCCTTTTATGTAATTACAGGAAATACGCTACTGTTGAAAATGAAATATTAGTCCTAAATAATTTTATTAAATACTGTAAGCTGTTGCCTGCAGCTTCGCCCGTGTTACTCAACTCCTATAAGTCACAGCGTGATGTTATATAGCCTGTAGCCTTCCTCGATAAATGGGCTATCTAAAACTGAAATAATTTTTCAAATCGGACCAGTAGTTCATGAGATTAGCGCGTTCAAACAAACAAACAAACTCTTCAGCTTTATAATATTAGTATAGATAATATGGTTATCTCATTTAGTTTTTAACTAAATATAAATAGAGAAGGTTTTTTAAATAAATAGGTAATCTAAATACAAAGGCATTCTGTTATGCCACTTTTGTGCCTCGATTTTCTTATGAAAATCAGACAAGAACGAATAAGGTCATATACTAAGCCCGTCGTACATGCTCGTAGCTTTTTTAGGTTAGTTCATATTCGAGTTAACAAACTACACATACGCTTAAATATCAACTACAACGCTCACCTACATTAATTATATTTTATTCCGTAAGTTTCTGTCTTAGTATTATCCTTCCGTTAATTCATCTCGGATCTCTGCGGACAGCCACTTAGCTACCATCCATTACCATCGGAAGTAACCATCCACTAACATCCGCTTCTAGCTTTAAACCTGTACGATATTCTTGAGTTTCTTGTGTATTATGTATTAAAGTTGAAATGTATTATTATATGTAGTTTCACTAGCTACTTTGTAACCGTCTTAAATATTTTTTTAGGCTTACACTATACAAGGTTGATATTTTAAAAGCCCTCTCGCTTTAACCGTAAGCATGTGTAGTATATGTGGTTTAATTTAATGCCTCTCGCTTTTATCAACCTTGTATAATTTGTCAAGTGCCTTTTTAAAAATGGAATTACAGTATTCAAATTTTTATACAAAAATAATTAAGTATTACAAAAGGCAAACATATTTTTTTTAATACTTTAATAACAAACATCTATACATCTATATCTATACATATAAATAAAATTGGAGTGTCTGTTTGTAATATTAAAATAAACGCTTTTTATTGAATACATACGGATGTATACACGGTAGGGGAGAGATGGCATGAAAGGGACACGTATTGAAAGGGACAATTGAAATAACTCATAAAATAAAAATAATTTCGAGGAAACAATATTTTGGTCGTATGGCGACCTTGACGCAAGTTCGTTAGGGGCTAATTGCATACTCCTGTCATTTCAAACACGGCGAATTTTTGCGAGTGTTGTTTTTGGTATTGAATAGTATTTTTCCTGTAATAATTGTGAAACATTTTATAGAATGCGGGGACTTAATAATTTATTTGTGAATTACTATATAAGATAGGCTGGATCCTTATGTTTTCGTATCCACAGATATGAAAACATAAGGTTCGTGAACTTTATTTTAATACTTTAGATTTTGTGGTTATGTTTTCAATTTTTATATGATATTTATGAAAGGGACACAACAAACGGTTATGAAAGGGACGGTTTATTTTTCACTAGGTTTCAAAAATTTTAATCTAAAAAGAAATAAATTAACATTTTATTTCTTTTTCAGATTAAAATGCCTCCTAAGAAGACAATGCACACAAAACTGAAGAAGCAGTAAATTAAATATTACAAAAAGGCATTCCCATGATATCGGCAGCGACAATAGCTAACGTTACCAAAATACATTTGCACAGATTAGTCGTAAATGCTAAAGCTTCATTTGTTTAATATATTGTTGATTTCTCTTAAAGTTTTTTTTACATAGCATAGGAGGGCATTGGAGGGCATTTTTTACATAGCATTATAAAACGAGCAGTTTAAGCCTTTTGGTGACTATCAACGTCCATACACATCCGCACAACCAGAGAATGCGTTGCTCCTTTTTTCCTACCCCTCCCCCCCTACGGGACACCAGAAACTCTCAAATCGCACGAAACGCGACAGCTTAGCTGTCACTTTACACCGGTGTTATATGAGCGAGAGATACCACGCCCGTCGTGCCGTCCTAATTCGGATGGAAAGTGCTCAATTATATGAATTTTTAAGATGAAAACGATTAGATTTAATAATAACAATAGTTCCATTCACTTTTAACATTGATTTTTATTAGATCTAAGTAGTTAGTGTACACATTTTTCTTGGAAATCAGGTACTGTCCCTTTTATAAATTATTGTGTCCCTTTCAATACAGTCCATTTATGAAGGGGACAAAATTCACATTTTTTTAAGATGTGAAAATAAACAACTAAGAATAGATTAATGTCAATTTTTGCATTTTATTTCAATAGTTTAATATTAAACGCTTCCTATTTCACTCAAACCTGTTCCCAATATTTTCTCAATCGCTTACTAGGGCCACAAATTCAAAAATGTCCCTTTCATGCCACCTCTCCCCTACATATAACAAAATAGCCTTTTTTACAATTTTTGTCTGTCCGTCCGTCTGTCTGTCTGTCCGTCTGTCTGTCTGTCTTTATGTTCCGGCTAATCTCTGAAATGGCTGGGTCAATTTTAATGGGACTTTCACTGGCAGATAGCTGGTGCTATAAGGAGTAACTTAGGCTATAAAAATAATAATCATCAATCCGGGTACGACTGTAAATCTAAGATAACGCGGGCGAAGCTGCGGGCAATAGCTAGTAGTTAATATTATTACAGATCCAAACTAACAAAATAATCAATAATATTATCAAAGTTCGCATGAGTTGGACTCATAGAAATAAATTCAAACATCTGCCCGTCCTAATAATTCTTGAAAAATGACTTTTATCCACTGTGAAGTTAAGCTGATCTAGATCTTAGAACGTTTTTGAAGGGTTTGACCCAATTTTATTTTTTCCTCTTTTTAATTTTGGTGTCTTTGTGTTTTTTTCTGCCGTGTATAGACGATACCGGATAGTACTCACGGAACCCTTTGTGCGTAAGTCGGACTCGCACTTGACCGGTTTTTAACGTTTAAGGTAGGTTCAAACATGAAATGAAAACGTTAATTTACAGATGAAAACAAATAAAGGTATGTGTATTTGATGTGTTATATTTTTTAAATCTATACTAATATTTTGAAGCTCTTTTCGTTTGGATGAACGCGCTAATCTCAGGAACTACAGTACCTCTACCATGAGTTTTGTTACAAGCTTAAATGACATAATAATAATAATGATAGATGAACATAGCACATACAAGTATCTAGGTTTTCATCAATCCAAACAAATACAACAAAAACAAACTAAAATTGAACTAACTAACAAATTTAAGTATAGACTCAACCAGATTTTACGAACACAACTAAATTCACGTAACAGTATAAAAGTATACCATACATACGTACCATAAACACTTGTGCAACACCAATACTAACATATTATTTTGGAATTATAAACTGATCTCAGTCAGATTTAGTAAAACTCCAGCGTATGATCAACACCCACATGACCACTCACAGAAAGCATCACCCTAGATCATGCATCCAACGCCTTACACTACCACGTCGACGAAGAGGCCTCATCAACATTCAAATATACACATCAGCCTAATAACCAAACTCCGTAATTATTTCTACACTAAAGCTGAACACACAGATCTCCATAAACACATAGCCGACATAACTAGTAGACAAGATAAAATAGATAAGTGGTCACAAAAGTCTCTGCACGGGAGGCACCTTGCTGACCTCAGCCAAGCACATGTCGACAGAGAGGCGTCGAACGAGTGGCTGCGGTGAGGAGAGCTCTTCCCGGAGACAGAGGCTTTTATGATCGCTATTCAGGATCAAGTGATAGACACCCGTAACTACCAAAAGCACATCACCCGAGTACGAAACCTGCCAACTGATTGTTGTAGACGATGCCATAGTAGTTCTGAAACGATTCAACACATTACCGGTGCTTGCATGTCCATTGCCCAAACCGACTATAAACATAGGCACGACCAAGTTGCAATAGTCCACCAGAACATAGCCCACAAATATTCTTTTATCTCACAAAAAATAGCGTATTTTAAATATCAGCCTAGCACAGTTTTAGAGAACAGCTCATACAAAGTTTATTGGGATAGAACAATAATAACAGACAGAACCATACGCTTTAATAGACCGGACATAACAATACTAGACAAAACTAACAAAACAGTATTTATTATAGACATAGCAGTATGCAACACCCATAACCTCTTCACTACACACACAGAAAAAATGACAAAATATATAGATCTGGCTACCGAAATAAAAAGACAATGGCAAGTAGATACTGTTAAAAACATACCCATAGTCATATCCACAACAGGCGTCATCCCTAACACCCTCCAGACCAACCTAAATATGCTCCAAATGCCCAAGTCCACCATCACACTCATCCAGAAAGCAGTTATTCTCAACACATGCCGTCTCACACGCAAATTTCTGCAAAACTCATCGTCACCTTAAGCTGGCACACTTGGCCATGGTCTGTGTGTCAGTTATCTCATCCCCTTAAACAAAAACAAAAAAAAAAAGAATAATAATAATATGTATGGACGCTTTCACACCACGTCAATCTGGTCCCGTGGTAAGTTCTCGAAGAACTTGTGTTACGGGTGCCAGACAACGGAAATATATTTAATACTTTTATACTATACATATATTTAAGATTTTTATTATATAACTAGCTGTTGCCCGCAGCTTCGTTCGCGTTAACTTTTATTTACGGACGTATCCGGACCGATGATGATCATTTTTTTACTTCTTTGTTATATCTCTTAAGAGAATAAGGCTGTGTTTTAAATGTAAGCTCCCAAGCTGCTTAAATTTTTCCGACTCTCACAATAATTATCCAACTATTTATCAATTTATATAGTCTTGGTAAATTATATACTATAACATGTCTCAGGAATTACTCTATATCCTATTGACAACAGGCATGAACATCCATTTAGTTAGTTTGTACCTAGTTTTTGAGTTAATCGCGTACAGATAGACAGACGTGAGGAAGGACTTTGTTTTAAATTATATTTTTTCTTTTTATATTATTTATGTTTTGTTTATTCTCGATCGGCGCTGCTAATGCGTGCTCTTGTTTCAGTCATGCTCTCTCACATGCGGTTTAACCGGGACTCTCGCTCCTCAGCAGATTCTTGTGATCTAACTAATCTAATTCGCTTAACGTATTTCGATGTAGCAGAAAGAGAAGTTTTCTTTCTGGAAGGCATCGTGTTATAACCGTATTAAAAATATAAAAATCTTCAAAACTACCCTTATAGAAAAAGAATCATCTCGCACCATTCTTTTTTTTTTTCTTTAACGCCGGGCTTTTAAATGCTCTGAGGCATCCCGCGGGGTAGTGGGACTCGCTGCGCCCGACATGGTGGGGATCATCTCGCACCTAATCTAGATAATGAAAATTAATAACTATCCAACTTTACCTATTGAATCCTATATTGAAAACCTTTATTGAATTTTAACTAATACCTATACCAAAGATTATTTTTAAAATTAAATAAAATTAAAATAATAATGCCTAAACATTACTATCTACTAAAACATATTAGAATAGAATAGAATAGAATATGTTTATTTCAGGCAAAAGAAGTGCCCATATAATATAGTTAGTGTGTTAGTTACAAACTGAACTTATAAGTATGTTAGTAGTGTTAGTTTTTGACAATAAATGTTTACACCATTCCATTGGTGTAAACATTTACTGTCAATTGGCAGTCAAATCTATTCGCAATAACTATAAGAATACTGCTGCTGGCATTTCGCAGGCGCTGCAGCATAGAAGCTGTTTTTTTGCGTATAACGGCTTTAAAACCGTCGGTGTGAGCTACAGCAAACATTCCTGATGCGCTGCAGCGCCACGGAAGCCCCAACAGCATTCTGAACGCGTTGTTATACTGTACACGCAGAGTGTCATAGGATCGACGCCTATACCTCACCCACAGGCCACTCGAGTAAAATTATTGGCAAAATGCTTTAAAAAGCGTAATTTTTATTTGTACTGTACATCGAGTGAACTTACGGGCGAGCATATTGCTTCTCACCGCCAACGCTCTGCGTTCTCTTTCTATGTCCTCGTCATCCCTGAGGTCATCAGTCACAATATGACCCAGATACTTAAAATGTTCAACCTGCCTTAAGGGAACCCCATTCAGGTATACAGGAGGCACATTCTTGGGTCTATATTTACCTGCTTTAAAAACTAGCAATTCGCTCTTATTAGAGTTATACTTAAGCCCGTGTGCCTCCGCATATGTCTCACAAATACTCAGGAGTTCCCTCAGTCCACCTATCGAGGGACTCAGCAGCACCATGTCATCTGCATAACTGATGTTATTAAAACAAATATCGTCAATAAAGCATCCGACGTGTGTGTTGCTGAGTCTCTCGATAAGCTCATTAATATACAGATTAAACAAAAGTGGTGAGCTCAACCCGCCCTGCCTCACGCCACATTCCAGCCTATACTCGTCCGACAGTGTACCGGCCCATCTCACTCGATTACTCTGATTTAAATACCAGTATTTGAGAATAGAGATGATATCCGCCGGCACACCCGCACTGTCCAACTTATCCCACAAGATGTCGTAATCCACAAGATCAAAAGCCTTTGACAAGTCCAGAAAGCATGCGTACACCGGCGTCCTCCTTTTAGTGTAGTAGCCGACAGTGTGTTTTAGGCTCAGTATAGCACTCGAGGTGTGCCCGAGATGGGCGGCGCTGCGTCATGATCTGACATCGGTCATCGGAGGGGACTTGTCTCTGCCGAGTGTCATCCCCGCGATGCTCGGCGACGACGAGTCCTGGACGGCGATGGTCTCCTTCTGCGAGGCAGTAATGTCCCAGAAGGAGGCCGATGAGCGGGTGAGAGAGGAGGCCGCCGACGAGGCCTCCCACCGCGGGCGACGAACGGGGTTGCGTAGGAGGCGCTACCTAATGCGCCTCCAGTAACGCCCCTGTGCTCGTGTCGGGCCCAGGATGGGGTTTTAACCTGGGTCCAGCTAGACACGACGTCGTCGGGGACTGCTAAAAGTATCGAATCAAACGAACAGCCGAGCAGTCCCCCTTTAGAGGAGGAGTCTGGCCTTTTCGCCGGGGCCAGCCTGTCGCCGAGGGTCCTGCGTTGTCTGCATGATCCGGGACTCTCATAAAAGGCGGCTGAGGGCACTTGCAGCGGTTTTAGTGGGTAACGCATCTCCAAGTGCGAACCCCACTCACGGCTAGGTTTAAAACTCACCCCGGTCCTAGTTATGGTTTGGTCTGCAAATTTCCGCTGCATTAAAAAAAAAAAAAAAAAAAAAGGCTCTGTATAGCAGTTTCCGTGGACAATCCTGCTTTAAAACCGAACTGAGCGTCATGTAAATAAACATGTTGTTGAAGGATGTCATTCAACACACTGTCAAACACTTTAGCAGTAATAGTGGCGAGTGAAATGGGCCGATAGTTAGTCTTATCGGACGAGTCACCCGTTTTATTTTTCACTATTGGTACCACTATTGTACGCATCAAAGGCTCGGGTAGGTAAGCGTGACTCAGGCATAGGTTAAAAAGCATTGCCAGCACTCTTGGCAAATGTACACCAGCAAACTTAAAATGCTCGATGCTGAGACCATCATGACCAGGGGATTTTCCTCTTTGCATATTCTTTATAGTTCTCGAAATGCTTTTAACAGAAAAAATATGCTGTGTTCTAGTCCTGATAGTCCCATCATCGCTCCCACCACTAGATGGTGAACCCATGGATGACTTTACAGTAAATTGATCTCTGAATAAATTTGCAATCTCTTCGTGATAATGAACACCTCCGACACTCACAGGAAGCCTAGGTTTAACAGTAAATTTGTTTGTATTTTTCCAAAAAGCACGAAAATCTTTTGCAGAATGATTTGTTGCTAGAATATCCATTTTTAGTTGTTCTTGTCTATTTTGGCACCATTTTAGTTTAGATTTAAATACTTTACGCGTTTGTAACATTTCTTTGTAAGTAATACCGCTAGTGGGTTTGCCAGCTAACACCCACTCGTGGAATTTAAAACTAGCCTCCCTGTGAGCCCCGGCGATGTACCTGTTCCAACCCGCAACATGTTTTTTCCCATGACGTCTTACTACAACACTGCTCTGTACAGCGGTCCTGGACAGCACATTAATAATGTTCTTATATAATTTATCTATTATAATATAATGATTTGGATGTCTGCATGAGACATCACAACACTGTCCTAATTCAATTGGAAAATCAATGTCTCGGAGCCCCGAATGACAAATCTCATGATATTTTTGAATTTGTTTGGCTGCCTTTCCCCCCATATAATTTTTTTGTTTATGCAATCATTCTGAGTAGAGGATTCATGTTTTCGGTTTAATTTGAAAATATTACATTCAATCATAAGTGGGAAGTGGTCAGACCAAAACACATCCTCTTTTACCCATATTTTATTAATTGTTGCAAGTGCTGATTGCGCAACAACGCAATGGTCTAACCACCTCACACATCCATATGCATCACTACGAAATGTAAAAGTGTTTGACTGCAGTCCTAACAAATCTACATCAGCACAACACCACTAATTATCAACACAAAAATTTAATAATTCTTTATAAAACAATTCATTTGGGTGCCCATTAAAATCTCCCAGTATAAAGAATGCCTCAACACCACAGTTTTTTTTCATCTCAATAATAGATTGAACAATACACGAATGAATAATCCTCCCTTTTTTTTTCGCTGGGGAGTGCGTTTATGCATACCACCGGGTTGGGGGGATCTCGGGGGTTATGTGGGACTCTCTGCATCTGAGAAGATGGTAAGGTGGACGCAGACTCTACCCACTAAACCCTAGCGGTATTCTCCTCGTCGACTGGGTGATCCGGCGTGAGAGCTGTGGACGTCCACACCAGGCCACAACGGTGTACCATCCGGCCATCCCCACTGGAGGCAGGGAGGGCGACATTCCCTCCTCCTTCTCCGCTTAAGGCACCTTAACTACATAAGGATGCCTTATAGCCCGGACCCGGCGGATCCCCCGATCAGACTTGTGCGAGTCCCTCAGTCCCTCACGGCGTTGCAACCGCCTGTCGCCGCCGTGCTCTCCTGCGGGAAGAGGCGCCAGTGCGCTCTTACTCCCTCTCCATCTCCTCCTTCTGTGACATCACTACCTTGCAGAAGGAGAGGACCGCCTGCCATGCACTCTCACTGTCAGTCGTCGCATAAATAATCGCATTTCTTTAATTTTTGTGTCTACAACTAATAATCACGTCATTATTTTTCTCTTTAAACAGCAGCAGCTGCAATAACTACTAACGACGTCCATATTATTTCAATGCATAATACAAACTGATAGCGTCCAACGTGTGGGCGTCACTCAACACTTGACTCAAAACTTGTCTATATTGGCCATTGGCATTAGTTTGCCAAACGTCTAGGCAGTAACGCTTGGCTTGTATTAATTTGCCTACGCTCGCATTGGCCTAAGCTCGACCAACATGTATTGCAGGTATTACGTAACTAATATAGTTATGTCATTTACGCAATACTCATGGTAGAGGTACAAGTTCCAATTGAAAAAAATATGTTTGTGTTGAAGATACCTTTGTTTGTTCGTTACGAATTATCTCAAAAACTACTCTTTCATTACTAAAATGCTGTTAACATTGAGTGACATAGGCTATAGAAATAATCATCATCAATCAGGATAAGGTGGTTAACCTAACGCAGGCGAAGCTGCGAGCAACAGCTGGTATATTAATAAATTGAATTCAGGAGCCGGTTTCGTTTTATAAAATAGTGCTTAGTTACTGTATCTAACTAAATTACAGTCTATCTATTTAAAAACAATGTATTTTTAAATTAGTTCATAAGAAAAAATAAAAAATTACTAAAATTCATTATAGAATTGACGTATACTCGTCAATTTTATAATGAATTTTATAAGACATCACAAATTTTCTTCAAATGCGATTTTAATAAAATTACGAAAACTAATAAAATATGTCTGAGGCAATTTATATTAAAGGCCACATTTTTAGATTCAGACATGATGGAGAAAAAAATGATCCTTCGCAATTAGAATAATTAATATCATTTTTATTGAATAATTATATTTTTTATACTTACTATTCATTTTATAATAAATTAAAGTAATGTACTATGTATTTTGTCACTTATGTAATGTCGGGCGTTGTTATGATTAGGTAAGGGTTGATTTTTTTATAAAAACTAGGAATAGGAATTAAAAGTATTTTTGAATTTATTCCTATCGGCAATTACAACGAGCCTAAACTAAGAAGTTTGATGTGGATAACCTTAATTATTATACCCTAATAATAATTAGGTCTATTATGAACGTAACAAGGCTGTTTGGCGAATAGAAATACCGGTAAAACGCAGGAAGCGCATATTTTGCGCGGGAAAACTTACTAATATAAAAACTAAATTTAAGAAATTAGTAAAAAAAATTAAAAAAAAGTAAAATGCTTATAAAAGCGACGACAGATATGCTAATTTATCTCAATTTTTTTTATTATAGAAGAGGGGGCAAATGGACACTCGGTTCACCTGATGTTAAGTGAGAAGCGATGTCCACAGACATCATATTCTACACCAGAGGATTAGCAGGTGCGTTGCCGGCCTTTCAAATATGAGTATGCTCTTTTCTTGAAGGTCCAAGTCGTATCGGTTCGGAAACACCATAGGTGGCAGCTGATTCCATATATTCGTCGTGCGAGGCAGGAAATGCCGTAAAAATCGAGTTGTGAATTTCCGAACATCGAGATGGTGAGGGTGAAATTTGTAATTTTTACGCGATGTCCGGTAGTGGATTTCTTCTGCAGGTCTGAACAATTCCACAGAAAAAAAAGTGCTAGTGCTGTTTATATTTTGAAGTCGGTTTTTTTATCGGATAAGTATGTAAGATAAGAATAGATAGATTGTACTTCATTGTAAATGACATTTATTGTTGTTTTTTTTTTCAATTTACAAATTTACTAAAATTGTTTTCCAAAAAGTATAAGTAGACCGGTACGTCACTTAGCCTTAAGTCCTTACTAAAATACCGACGGAATAAACTATAAGGAAACTTTCAGATTACAAAAGGCCTTTATTTACTCCTTGAACGGCTTAAAGTGATACTTCCAAGGGTTTCGAGACGAAATGGACTACACCTAGTGAATATATTAATAGATTAAGCTCTTGACGTTGTAATATATCTGTTACTAGGCGCCGCCTGCAGTTTTGCCTGTTGGAACATACGCTTGGCATTTGTCCTTACCTACATTTATCTTTTGAACTGTGTTAGTTATAAAAATTTAATGCATTAAATATTTAAATTAAGTGTACTGTAAAGTATTTCTTTTTTTTTTTATTTATCATGCCGCTTCTGAGCATTTCGAGACAAACTTTAAAAAAGTCATCCACCCATATATTCTAAATATTAATAAGATTTTTAATGTTTTCACATTAAAAATTCACTGGTATTTTTTGAAATCGCAAAAAGACACTTCAATTTATTTATAGCTTCGAGTAAAAGATTGAGTTCATTGCATTTAGTACTTCGATTCAAATAAGAAACTGGGGAGGCCTTTAAAAGTAAATTATTTAAATTGATACTGACGCGAACGGTAGGATGTGTCTTAATTTTTTCTAAAAACATTCAATGTTGTTCAAAATGTTTTCTTTTTGTGCTATTTGCACTTATTTTCTAATTTTTACGCGAATTTCACATCATTATAATAAAACAACTTTTACGGATTTCATAGCGATTTATTAAGATTTTTGTCCGACGTTTCGGATACTTTACAACAATCTGGAGGAGCCTGTAAAAGTCGTTTCACTATAACAAACTAGCTGTTGCCCGCGGCTTCACCCGTACTGAACTACTATTAGCCACAGCGTTATATTATAATACAGCCTTCCTCTATAAATGGGCTATCTAACATTAAATGCATTTTACAAATAAGATCAGTAGTTCCTGAGATTTGCGCGTTCAAACAAACAAACTCTTCTGCTTTATATTATTAGTATAGATAAGATTAAACATTAGTAAGAGGTAGTGCCATGCTGCATTGCAGCCAAACTGGGCCGGCACGACCGGAGTGGTACCTCTCGCTCACATAATATCACTGGCGTCAAGTGGCAACTACCTATCCTGTTGCGTTTCGTACGGTTTGTGAGTTTCCGGTGGCCCATTGGGGGGACAGGGTAAAAGAGAGTAACGCATCTGCATAACCTCGGGTTGTGTGGATGTGTTTGGGCGTCGATACGATAAGGCTCTGACTGCTCGTTTGCCTATTTATGACACTTTATTGTAAAAAAAAATTGAGCTTTACACATTCTGTTTATTTTTTTCTGTTTCTATTATACTTGCGGTTACCTAATGTTACTGTAGATTATATCTGTTAGTAATAATTATATCCAGTAATAAATAAAAAATTATTGTCTTTGTTGTGAAAGCCAAACCTCGTATTCTTAGTGTGACACAGAGGGAACAATTTGTATTTATTTTTCGTGTTATTCTACGCTGTTATTCTTGTAATTGTTTCTGTACCGTTCTCCAAATAAATAAATAAAATAAATACTTATGTTTATTAATTAGGCGCATTGCGATGTTTACTTTCAAATACGTTTAAACTTTTCAATCAAGTAAAAATTCAATTAAGTGAAAATTTGAGAAGTTCGTTTCATTATTTCGGAATGTTAGAAAGTTCAACTTGATCTGTTATCAAAATACCTTTCATTCAAATATTACGTTATTAAAATTATTTTCCACTTATTACCTTAATTATTTTAGATATTAAATTGTAATTATAATCTAAGAATACATTTAAAGGGTTAATTGTAAGATAGTTACTTTTAGAGCTTATGTTACTCAGTGATAATGTGGCATTAGATAAACAGATATAGAGATAGATAAAGATTGAAACTCAAAAATATTAGGGTAAGGAAGGCAAAACGGCAAAAATTGCTTTGGTGAGTACCTGTGCCGGACGGCCCACATGGAGCTGGTATTTAACGATTGTGGCGCGGCGGTGGACTCGGTCTAGCACACCCATCATGAATTATAACATTATGAATGTTTCAAAACATAA
The DNA here is from genome assembly GCA_963853865.1 of Helleia helle. NCBI lineage: Eukaryota > Metazoa > Arthropoda > Insecta > Lepidoptera > Lycaenidae > Helleia > Helleia helle. Next base: position 8,730,743 of record OY971418.1, on the reverse strand, counting down.
AGTTACTTTTTATTTTAATTAATTATTTTAATTACAATTAATTAATGAGTTAATAAAATCATTCGAACAATTTTATTTTTGTTCAATCCTTTGGCTGTAGGTTTCATATTAAGCTCTTGTAAAATAGTTTCATATTATCATGCTGTACACAACAATAATATGTTAGGCGCAGGTAATTTTGAGCGCGATTACAGTAATTATGAAATGTACGTTGTGATTAACAAGCCGTTAGTATAATGCAGTTAAGATTTAATCTATTCAATATTACACAATCGACAAATCTATATAAACAAAAGGCAAAAGTGATTGACTGATGTATCTACTCACAAGCCAAACGCATAAGGCTAGAAAATTTAAATTTAGTACCTACACGTATTCCTCTTAATTATGACGTATGAATTCTAAGGAACTGGAGAGACGACGAAGGGAGAAAGAGGAGGAGGAGGAGACCTCCGATGAATAGGAGTCTAGACGAAGCCGCCTGTGAAGGCGAATGGTCCGTCAGTGGAAGGAGAAGCTGGAGGAGCCTAGTGCGGGGCATTGCACCGTGACGGCCGTAGTCCCAATCATGGAGCAGCGGATTGACCGGCGACACGTCATCATCACCTTCTACCTTACGCAGATTCTGACGGGGCACGGCTGCTTCGGCAGGTATCTGTGGAAGGTGGCAGGGGCGGGAGACTCCGAAGGGTGTCATAACTGCGGCAGCACAGAGTGTCTGTAACTCAGACTACACCCTTGCGGAGTGCCCAGCTTGGGCAGAGGTAAAGACGCCCCTAATCATCCGAACGATGACCGTCAGTGAGAGCACATAGCAGGCGGACCCCACATTCTGCGAGGTAGTGATATCACAGAAAGAGGACGCAGTGCGGGAGAAGGAACGCACTGGCGTCTCTTCCCGCAGGAGAGCATGGTGGCGACAGGCGGTCGAGCCGCTGTGAGGGACCTGTGCGTGGCCAATCCGGGGATCCGTCGCGCGCGCGTAATGTCCGAGCTATAAGGCACCCTAATGTGTTCAGGGATATTTTAGCATGTAATTTCAAGAGAAATTGAGTATGAAAAAAAGAGTTATGCATTTCAGCGTTTTCTAAAATTTAACCCCTAAAAGGGGTCAAATGGGAGATGAAAGTTTTAAATAAACGTACAGGCTTTAAATAAACACTTAGGATTAGAAACTAAAAATTTGACACACGTATTCCTTGTGACGTAGGCATTCACCAAGGAAGGATATTTTAACTTTATATTCCGTTAAAAGGCTCACTTAAAATATTTTATAAGATTTTTAATTTTAGTATTTTTTGTTAAATTAAAGCTTCAGCGTTTTATGTGCTTTATTTTGTGTTTTCAGATAATCTAAATGCTTATACTTAGTCGTAAGGTTCAGGTTTCTGTCAAATGGATTTTTTAAATTAATTTATGTTGGAATGTAATACTTACTACTACTACCTACCTACTTCGTTGTGGTTCAAGCTTTATCGTAGAGGGGGGGTCAGTAGCCTAAGGTGAACCCATCACATTGGGCGAAGCCAATTGAACCGAGGGGGCTGATATTTGTTCTCATCTTTATAAGAAGAGAGGACAAAAAAGTAAGGGCGAGGATGGGAACCCCTCGAGGAGAAGAATGGGAATAGGGTGAGCCACTGCACTGTTCCGACGTTGGGAGGGATTGTTCTGTGGTGCGGGACAATCACTCCGTGCTGATGGCGTCGGTACCTTGGGGGACTGACTAGCCGTCGCTAGTTGCTCAACAAAAGGTCTGGACCACCTCACCAAAGGCAGCATGGTGAAACTCGCGGGGTTGTAGAGGGTATTTGGCACAGACATTATGTGCCGCGCGTCTCACACACCATCGAACCCCACTCAGCCCACTCAACGTATAGGCGTTTTTCCGTGTTAACAAAAAAAATGTTGTATCTTGGCGTTCATTGAGGGAGGCCTATGTTCAACAGTGGCAGGATAGAGGCTGATGTCGATGATAATGATACTTAATTGTTGGATTAGTTTATTTATAAGCATTTTCTAAGTATCCTTTCATGACCTATGCATTAATAATAATTAAGAGAGAAAAAAGATTTTTTGGTTTAGAAATAAGTGTTTTTTGTTTTTACAGTCGTAAGGTTCATTTATTAATCTTTGGGATAGGTACATAATATATTATATCTCTTTTTGAAAAATGTATTATTGAGGTAAAATATCATACTTAGGCCGGTAGTAATTTATCTAAAAGATAAAATGCCTCGCCGGATTAATTCCAATAAACCTAAATTTGCTAGAATCCAAAAATCTAAGGAGCAGACACAAGTGCTGAACCAATCCAACGAGGAGCGTAAATATAACAGTGTCTTAATAATGTAAATAAATCCGTTACCAAGGATTAGCAAACAGATTTGATCTATTCCTTAATCTACATTAACGGTAGTGAAGCCGCGTACAAAAGCTAGTATCTACATACCTAAGTATAAAAAAGTGCTATATTTGTATCAGTAATTACCTGGACAAATTCTATTCCAAGAAATGACAAAATAAAACGTATTTATTTTGAGTGAGTGGGCGAGTGATATATTTTAGGTTTTGTTCATAAAAATAGAATAGTATATTAATAATATAATAGGATGCTGCCAAGGAAATTTTGACATATCCGTTTCATCGTGTTTTATAGGTTTTAACTGGTTTTAACTGGTTTTTACGGTGTTGCACTCCGGATGTTTTTTATTGGAAGCCGAGAATGGTATGTTCGTTATATTATATGTAGGTATTGATCAAAAGTCTAGCTATAAAACGGCGTTTCGATTTTATTTGAGATTTCAAACTTCAACTAATTTAACTTCGTTCGAAATGTTAGATCGTCTTTGTCGGAAGAAATTTGATAAGTTTAGAAAGCACAAGCTTAACTTTAGACCATGAATACATTCGAGTTTGATGAAGACTACATCGAAGTATTGCATTCCGTTTATAGTTTACGGAAAATTTTGTTGGTTTTGAAATAACGTAATATTGATGGATTTTGTGTTTTTTATGGATAAGATGTATTTAAACGTGATAGTCAAGAGCACCGTGCACGAAATTATAAGTGGTTTTTTAATGCTACTTGGATAGGAAAACTGACAGACGTGCCACCTAATGGTAAGTGGCCGACGCCCATAGACATGGACTAGTTTACCTTTTTTATGTTAGTTGGATAGGCAAACGTACCACCTGATGGTAAGTGGTCGACGTCACCCGTGAACATAAACTAGTTTACCTGGAAAGAGCCCAGGCAACTCATCTAAGTGTTGCCTATTCTATATGGCACCAAAACCGTCGTCAGTCACCGGTGTCGTATTTGTTGCTGTACCTACATACCTAGGTAACACTGAAAATGTTTAGAAAATGAAAAACGGCTTAATGTAGAAAGTTGCCAATACTTTTATTGTTTTTCGAAGTAATCTCCGTTTCTTTCTACACATCGTCACATTCGATGGAACCACTGAGAAAAGCAGTCGGCCCATTCTTCCTTAGGAGTCTCTTCTATGGCATTTTCGTACGCTTTCCCCGCATCTTCAGGGCTCGTAAAGCGAATACCTCGAATTTTATCTTTAGTTCTTGGGAATAAATGAAAGTCGCAGGGCGCCAGGTCAGGACTGTAAGGCGGATGACTCATTATCTCGACACCTGCCATAGTCAAATATTCAACAGTCCGTTTTGCGGAGTGCGCTGAAGCATTGTCGTGGTGAAGGAGGATCCTGCTTCGAGGGCGCTGCTGTCGAATTTTTTCCAAGACAACAGACAAACAGCGATTGACATACCAGTCTGCAGTAACTGTCCTTCCATCTTCTAGCACAACTGTCGCGAACTGACCTTTCCGACCAAAGAATGAGGCAATCATCTGTTTTCCTTGACTTCTTCCTTTCTTTACCTTAGTTGGCCGATCCTCGAAAGGAAACACCCACTGAGCTGATTGTCTTTTGGTTTCGGGTTCGTAGCAATATATTCAGCTTTCATCACCTGTGATGATGTCAAATACAGCATTTGAGTTACCGCCGTTGAACTTATCTAACATTTGGCGACACCAGTCCATGCGGAGGCGTTTCTGGTCGTCGGTTAAAGTATGGGGAATCCATCTGGTACAAAGCTCCTGACGCCTAAATGTTCCTGTAATATTTTTTGAACTTGACTCATACCAATGCCAAGGCTTGCCCGTATCTGCTGATAGGTCACTCTCTTATCTTCCTCTATCATGCGTCGCACAGCACTGATGTTATCTTCAGTAGTCGCTGTTAAAGGACGTCCCTCACGCGGATCATCACTGAGATTGCTACGTCCACGCTTAAACTCGTTAAACCAATTGTAAATAGTGGCACAAGATGGGACTTCATTAAAAAATGCTAATCGTAGCCTATCATAGCTTTGTTGTTGAGTAAGCCCACAACGAAAGTCATAATAAATGATTGTGCGAAAATTTTCTCGCGTTATTTTCATTTTCACGTGTAACAAGAGTTTTAGATTTGCCACCAATTCACAAAAACAAATGATAAATGAATGCAATATACTACATTAGGTTACCAAAGAGTTCTAAAATTGAAATTCAAAAAAGTTTTCATTTTCAATGTTTCTAACTGGCCAGTTCTAAACATTTTCAGTGTTACCCACGTATCTGTCTTTGCTGACACCGACTTCAATAGTAACAACAATGACGTGGTAATTGCAAAGATTGTAATTAGTAAAATAACAAGTTGATTATAAGTTATAGGCACAAAAATTAAGGAAACGCAATTATTTTATTACTTTTTAGTTTATTTTTTATTTTTGAAGTCGGTTTTTGTTAATAACTTTTCAGTTCGTTATAATAAAACTACTCTTAACGAATTTTATGCATTTATTAAGGTTTCTACAGAATATTTGTTTTTTTGATTTTGAAATTTAATAAAGTTACTTCAACAGAGTTTTTATCACTAATTGATATCTAGTGTGTGTAATCGGTACTGTAGAATACTAAAACGGTTTACTGTAAAATAAGGCTTAGGTACCTATATTTATATATATCGTTTTTATCGGTTTTTTTACGTGTGAGTAGTCAATAACTGCATGTAACAAACTAGTGGACCGTCCCGGCTTTGCATGGGTAAACAATTTACTTACTAATAGTAGGGCTTCCTATAGGTAAAATATTTTTTTAAATCGTTTCAGTAGTTTTGGAGCCTATTCAATGCAAACAAACAAACACTTTAATCTTTCCTCTTTATATATTAGTATAGATAGAAAAGTAGCGTCATAACTACAACAGTCTTACCTATATAGTTTCTAACTAAATGAGCGTACGCTTCAATCCTAGCATTATCTAGACTTCACTTCATCAAAATTGACTCACCTAATCAAAAGTTATTCAACGTTTAATGATCAATGTAGAGTCCCTTGGGTGAAACCACTAGGCCTTATAAATATATCAAAAGGTGTCATTCATCTTATATAAAAGTAAAACCTGCTCATGGCTTTGCCGGTGTGGAAACATAATTAGCTGAAATGTGCTCAAAAAACAAGCAAGCATAAGAAATAAAACACTTTAAAATAAAACAACTGTTTTAACCTTTTTTTATTTTACGCCGGGAAATGCTCTGAGACATCCCGTGGAGGAGTGGGGACTCCCCCGGCGGGTATACGCCCTCCATCGGCGGGCGCCCGATAGATGGTAATGTGGACGCAGCTCTACCCACTAAAACGCTGCGAGATCCACCAATGCCGCCGGAACTGTTGAGCTAAAGGGCACCTCGACGCCTCGGGACCGACGTCACCTCAACAGAGGGATTGTCACCAACCAGAAAAGAACCGCTCCCAACGTTGGGACAGTACAATGGGGTGAGGTTTCCATCCTCGCCCTTGTCCCCCCTACTCTTTTGTCAGAGCAGCTCCCTCGGCTCAATTTACTGCATCCAAGGTACTGGGTTCACCGCCACGACAAGGCTTGAACCATGGTGGGACTGTTTTAACCCTTAACTTATTTATTGAAATATAAATGAATTTTAAGAAGGGCTGACAAAACATTTAAAACAATAATAATTAATTAATGAGTAGGTGTAGTATATAAAATATACATAATATATATGACTTTAATTTTGAAATCTTTATTGGTATCCTCAAATTACAGGTAAAAGCTTTTAAATAAAGACATAGCAAATGAGAAAGTTAATCGAAACATGTTTATTTCTTTGAAACGTGCTAATTGAGAAGCAGGGCACGTTTGCTTGTTGACTTGCGACAGCGCCGTGGACCGGGGCACCGGGACGGCTGGGCGGAGGCCCCCTCTCGCGCCTACCCAGCGGGGCCCACCTGGATAATTTAATGAAATAAAAATGCAAAAGATATATAAATGTTTCGGTCTTATATGTGTATTGATTTGTGCTACAAATGTGAAGCTGAATATTAAAATTGTAATTCTAAAAAATTGTGACATTTTTAAAGACTAACAATAGGTCTTGTTTCTTTTAGGTGTCTGGATTTATTTAATTAATTAAAGCCGGTCAAGGACCAAATTGAACTTCGTAGAATGTTGATATGATTCAGAGATTATAGAGGCAGAGTACAAGATAGTGCCATGCTGCTTTGTCGAATTGGGCCGGCACGACCGGGTGGAACCTCTCGCTCACATAACACCGGCGTTAAGTGACAGCTATGCTAACGCGTCTGCATAATGTCTGGTTGTGCGGACATGGACGTCGATGGCCGCCAAAAGGCTTCGACTGCTCGTTTGCCCTCCTATGCTATAAAAAGGGATAGTATAACAGCAAGCAGGACCTAGTTTTTGCATCTTACTTCGCCCACATTCATCAATCATGACGTTTGGTTTAATGGCTATTATTACGTAGTATATAATATATTATGTGATCATGGTCATTTGACCATAATTTATATAAGTACAAGAGTCTTGTCATGTACGTTTACACATTAAACTAGAGTACCTGGATGACCGGTTTTTTTTTTTTTTTTAAATAAAATGACATTTTCTAAAAATGATTCCTAGCTAGATCGATTTATCGCCCCCGAAACCCCCTACATACTAAATTTCATGAAAATCGTTGGAGCCGATTCCGAGATTCCAATTATATATATATATATATATATATATATATATATATATATATATATATATATATATATATACAAGAATTGCTCATTTAAAGATATAAGATATGCCGATGTACTCAATCCTTTTTATCGCCGTATATCATATGTTCAACTGACAGTCGGTTCCATTTTCATTTGTAAAAAAATTAGACCCCAAGTAATTATAAGTAAGACTAAAATAAAATTTTTCTAGATCATCCTATTTTAATGGTTCTTTGTATGTTGATTTAAACGTAAATATTAGTAAATTTACATACTTTTTTCACAAAGTTAATAAAAAAAATATTTTTTATTTGAATTTATTAAAATAATATATATATTTTTTATATTTAAAGGCTAGAGATTTAAAAGTACATATCCATATTTACGTACTCTTCCAATAGATAATTTTTAACAAAATTACTAAGAAAAGTGTAAAAGTAAACCTGCATTACCCTAATTGGGCCTACATAATTAACTTAACCAATTTTGAGTCGTCTCCAAACAAAAAAAAAATTTGAATAATAAAAAAACAAAAGAGAGCGTAACGTAAATGGCATGGTAATGGCATCCTCACGACAATAAGAGGTTATAATAATATGTATAAAGGTATAAAGTATACATTTAGAAATTTTGCTGGACATTGCAGAAAATTTTGAATCCATATAGATTTGAATAATTATATTTTGTATCATATTTTTGTGGAAACTCCTTAAATTTTGGGATGAATGCAAATGAAGCCTTTTCTCTGCATGTTTATGTAAAACTACATCTTCATCAATTGTGTCAATATAGAGGTACAGTTATTAAAGTACTACATAGTCTCACTTTTTGTAAGTTGTCAGAAAATAATAAGAAAGACATCATTATTTTCTTTGATCTGCTTAAATTCATAAACCTTATGATTTAAACAACACAAGAGGCATTAAACATAAAAAGAACAAGAGATGTACTCTTTTATTCTTCAATTTTTGGTTTTTTATACATAACGTAGTTTTGGATTAAGTTATATATACGAGAAAAAAAAAACGAAAATTGTTTTTTTTTTACAATTTGTAGATATTTGTTTCGCTACGCCGTAGCATTACTATAACTGTGTGGCTACGATTTATAACCTTTACTTATATCACAGTATAAATAAAACTTTTTTTCTTTTACGTCGGGAAATGCTCTGAGGCATACCGCTGGGGAGGGAGGACTCCCCAGGAGGGTTCGTAGGACTCCCTGCGCCCGAAAGATGGCAAGGTGGAAGCAGCTCTACCCACTAAAACCCGGCGAGTGCCACCAGTGCCGCCTTTGGTGAGATGTCCCGGATCTGTTAGCGGGTGTTTGTGGATGTCGCTTTTCTCTTACCATCAGGTGAACCGACTGTCCGTTTGCCCCCTCTTCTATATAAAAAAAATCTCCACCCACTAAAATCCAGCGAGTGCCACCAATGCCCTCTTTGGTGAGGTGCCCCGGATCTATTGAGCAAACAGGGCATCTCGACGGCTAGTCAGTCCCTCAACATCACCTCCCTCACACCACACCTCGACTCGCACCACAAAACAACCCTCCTAACGTCGGGACAGTGCATTGGGATGAGGTTTCCATCCACACCCCTTGTCCCCCCCCCTCCTTTGTCCCCCTCATCTTATAAGAGGGGTACAAAGAGCAGCTCTTTTGGTTCAATTTACTTCGCCCAAGGTGCTGTGTTCACCTAAAGCTACTGAGCCCCACCGCCATGACAAGGCTTGAACCTTGGTAGGGAGTATAAATAATACTGCTAAATAGTACTAGTTTATACATAGTTTTCTTCTTACGATATTTTTGTGGCAAATAAACTTGCTTTAAAAAACTCACTGGTAACAGCGAGTATGTCAAGCTTAGATACGGTGCCTGGGGAATGCTGCAGCAAGTTTGTCACACGACGCTCGTACTGCCATCACGAGTAGTACGCTGGAGGCTATAATTATTGAACATGTTCAATTGAACTCACGATGGATTTAGTTACGACGAGTACCAAGCAGCACACGAGTGCATTAATACAAATGGGCGCTGACTGGGGCTTCATGGAAAGTACCTCAAACTTTAACTTAAGATCTACTTACATAATATAGGTATCTTTTTTATATTAGTTGCATAGTCAAACTGGCAAACGTGCCACCTGATGGTAAGTAGTCGACCAAGAACCATGCCCATGAAGCCCATGAACAGAAACTTGTTTACCTGGAACTAGCCCAGGCAACTCATCTATATGTTGCCTATCCTGAGACATAAGATGTTAAGTCTCGGTGCCAGTAATTACACTGTCTCTTTTTTCTTACAGTATCTAAACCTTAAAAATGTAATTTGCAAATTACTAAAGTTAAAAGAAGTGAGTGAATGTATATGAAAAGATACTGAATATATTCCAAGCAAATAACGAAATTCAAGGAGATATTATGTCAAAACTTAAATGATACTCTAATAACTACAAAACATTATTATTATGATACTTCCTCACTGACTTTGGCAAATCCTTGAGAACGCTAACATTGGAGAAGACGATGAATGTAATACATTGGCGTCCTATTAATTTTGGTTAAAAATATTTCAGATGAATTACTATTTTCATATACTTTGAGTAACTAATCACATATGATAATGAATATACGTTCCCGTGACCATGGTTGCTGTGAAGTATCCGAAACGTCGAATATATAAAAATATCAATAAATATATAAAAGTGGCGATAAAATCTGTAAAGGTAGGTTTAGATTCATTAGAAAATAATTACATATTTTTGAATTAATACGAATCTGATCCCCTGTATGTATAGCCAAGGGCGATTTTATATATGTGTTGTTAATTAATCCCTTGTCTTCAAGTTTGGTTCGCGTATTGATTACCTTTATAATCGTAGAATAATAAAAGAAAAATATATCTATCTGCCAGTAAGGCTAGCCGCCGTAAAGTTTGCCGCCGCCTATATGCGGGCGTCTTGCAGTCCATGGGGCTGTACGGCGCGCCGATATGGGCGAGCGCCCTGACGACGGAGAACGTGGCTCTTCTGCGACGTCCGCAGAGAGTCATGGCCGTTAGGGCCGTCCGTGCGTACCGTACGACCTCATGCGAGGCTGCGTGCGTACTGGCGGGCTCAGCGCCGTGGGACCTGGTTGCAAGGGCCCTGGCGCAGACGTGGAGGAGACGACGAGGAGAGGAGGAGGAAGAGGAGGAGGAGAACTCCGAAGAAGAAGTGTCCTGGCGGAGCCGCCTACGAAGGCAAGTGCTCCGTCAGTGGAAGGAGAGGCTAGAGGAGCCTAGTGCGGGACACCAAACCGTGCTGGCCGTCGGTCCAATCCTGGAGCAGTGGATTGACCGGCGGCACGGCATCATCACCTTCCAGCTTGCGCAGATCCTGACGGGGCATGGATGCTTCGGAAGGTATCTGTGGAAGGTGGCAGGGGCAGAGGACTCGCCAGGGTGTCATCACTGCAACAGCAGTGAAGACACTGCAGACCACACCCTGGCGGAGTGCCCAGCGTGGGCTGAGGCAAGAGCGCCCCTCATCGTTGAGGTTGGCGCGGACCTGTCGCTCCCTGCAGTCATCCGAGCGATGACTGTCAGTGAGAGCACATGGCAGGTGGTCCTCTCCTTCTGCGAGGACGTGATGACGCAGAAGGAGGAGGCGGAGCGGGAGAGGGAGCGCGCTGGCGCCCCTTCCCGCAGAAGAGCACGGCGGCGACAGGCGGTCGCACCGCCGTGAGGGACCTGTGCGCGGCCGATCGGGGGATTTGCTGCGCGCGCTTAAGGTCCGAGCTATAAGGCACCCTTGTGTGTTCAGTGTGCCTTAAGCGGAGAACGAGGAGGGGATGCCACCCCCTGCCTCCAGAGAAGAGTGTCATACGGCACACGTTGTGGCCTGGTACGGACGTCCACAGCTCTCGCGCCAGGTCACCCAAACGATGAGAAGAACACCGCTGGGGTTTAGTGGGTAGAGTCTGCGTCCACCTTACCACCTGCTCGGGCGTAGAGAGTCCCACATAACCTCCGGGTCCCCCCGGACCCGGTGGTATGCCTAAACGCATTCCCCAGCGAAACCAAAAAAAAAAAAAAAAAAAAAAAAAGGCCGCCGTAAAGTTAATAGATTTTTCATGTGTGCATTAAAAAGAATAACCATTTTTATCGTATCCAAAATTGTCAACATTTTTAAAATTTTACATACTGTTCTAGCAGTAAAAAAGGAACACTAAATTAATTGACTGTTTCATAACACATACCTATTCAAATGAATCTTATAATATAATTATAATTCACTTACCATCAGGTGAACCGACTGTCCGTTTGCCCCCTCTTATATAAAAAAAAAAAAAAAAAAGTTAGCAACTTACATAATTTTGCAAAAAATGGCAGAAAACGTTTTAATATAATTAAATAGATATTTTAACAACACATAAGTGACGTAATGCTTAAGTGTCATTTTTTTTAAATAAACATGCGCAAACTTTCGGACCAGTCGTAATTGAGAAGCTACGTTTCGGCCCCGTAGGTCATCACGGGAAGAACGCATTGGTTTCAGACTTTCGTCTTCAAACTCTGTAAAGTCGACGGAATATGGTTAAGTTTCCTGAATGCTGCCCATCCCAATTAAATCCTCCTATCGGCTTCCCTATCGAAGTTATTGTTCCGACCAAACTGTAAAGTATGCCCAAGAGAGACTCTTGCACGACTTCGAGAGTTTTGCCATCAACGTTAACCGCCCTAGGGAGAACGTGTTCACCTTCGGCCCACATTTCTCAATATAGTTACTGAAGGCCGTGAAAGCGGCAAGTGTGCTGAGCAGACTACTCTTGAACCTCGGAGGACCCAGCGCCGTCTGCAGCAGAAGGCAGCTATACTCCGGAGTCTGCCGAAGTATGGCACCGTACGGTGTTCCTATCTGAACGGGTCACCTTATTGCGATTAATAAGACCCAGCTACGCTCGGCGTAGCGGATAGTGAATCGGGGATAAAGTACGGTATCGTGGGCGGAAGCTACTGTCTTGGCCGGCTGGGATGCACGGGTGTTTTAGTAGTTAGTAGTAGGTTCTTGCCCAGACACACTCCTTTGTCTCGGATCGGAGGGCATGGGGACTTACGTAGGACGGAACTTGCGGGTTTGCCGACTAGGGCAAGGGGCGTTAATGCGGGGCTGGGGAGAGGATCTGGTGTGGTAGCCATATTGGAAAAGCAACGGTTGCTCTGCATCTGGTCCTTGAGCGGTGGATGCACCGTAAACGCAAACCTCACCTTCCATCTGACACGGGTGCTCAGTGCACCGTAGTTTTTGCGAGTACCTGTGCCTGACGTCCCACAGGTAGCCGGTGACATTATGTCAGATTGTGGCGCGGCGGTAGTCTCGCTCCAGCACACCCTCGTGGTGTGCCCGAGATGGGCGGCGCTGCGTCACGATCTAACATCAGTCATTGGAGGGGACTGAGGCTTGACGTTTCTATGTCATTATTTAAGTTGCGTGTGTTTTTCATTCTTGTGATGAGCAATAATGTTCAGGCATTACTTTATAAACTCGTTAATAAATTTATTCAGTAATTAATTAATACAATTTGACTTTAAATGATATAGCTAGTTAAACGATCGTTGTTGATTAAACTGTCGTTTATAAAGTTTTATGAAGGCCATTAAGTCAATGTTGTCGAAAGTAATGACAAATTTACTGGCGCTTTGGTCAGAAAATCTTTTATCATTAAAACATTATTTTTGGAACATCATTCAACTTGGATAATGTAAACTTCTCAAGAAAATTATGACACATTTTGGCGGTATACAATATATTATGGAATTCATACATTTATTTCATTTTCTCGACATATATAGGTAGGTACTATTTTTATTATATAAATAAAAAAAAACTATTTTTATTATATAAATTAAAAAAAACTATTTTTATTATATAAAAAATATGTGATTCTTTTAACGGCTAAATAATATAAATAGCTTAATATGTACATTTCGGTAAATTTTGAGGAATTTAAAGTATTAATTTCCATCAAATATGTTCTGTATACGAAACACAAAACTTTTAATATAAACTTCAACCGGGTGTTTCAACCCTAAGGGCTTACATTCACCACAAGCATTTCGTATAAAAACTTATTTCAAGAGGCTTTCTCCTGATTTGCTCATTTTTTATAATAAATTATAGGATAAGTTTGGTTGACATTTCGCACTTCTATTATATTTACGTGAAACTTTTTATAGTTGAATGATAAGCGTGTATAAATTAAGGAAGTTTGTTAAAGCATAAACCGTCAAAACAAGAAGATGCGCCGGGAAATACCCCGGGGCTAAGTAGTACGTGATCAGCATCGCTAGCGCCGAGTCTGGACTGAAGATACATTCTGAATTGTAATTAGCGATTTTCACAATTTTCTTCTTGATACTATTTTACATATAACAATAGGTATAGCATAGTGTTGTCAGCAGTCAACACTATAACGCTGAGGGACAAGGGGCAAGGATGGGAACCTCACCCCATTGCACTGTCCCGACGTTGGGAGGGGTTGTTCTGTGGTGCGGGATAACCCCTCTGTGGAGGTGGCGTCAGTCGAGGTGCTCTGTTGCTCAACAGATCCAGGGTACCTTACCAAAGGCGGCGCTGGTGGCACTGGTGGGTAGAGCTTCGTCCATCTTACCACCTTTCGGGCGCAAGTCCCACATACCCGCCTGGGGAGTTCCCCTCACCCGCTGGATGCCTAAGAGCATTTCACACTATACAGATGTGCTAAAAAACATACATATTATAGAATATTTCAAAAACTCAAGTAAAAGTATACACCACATTTCTTTGCTAAAATGAATCTTAGGAGATCTCATTAAATTACTTTTTTTAGATTAATTAATAGTTTAAACTTATCTTAGTACAGTTATACATATGAATGGCTTAATATCTCCGCTAAGGAGAAATTACTGAGGCAAAATCATTTTCTTTTATCGTAAAGCTACATTAAGGAGATGGTATATATAACTGTTACTGCAATACAAAGTTATCTCCCCGCCATGAATCAGGGCTTGTCGTGGCGGTGGGGCTCAGTAACCTAGGGTGAGCGGTGCACCTTGGGCGAAGCTAATTGGGCCGAGGGGGTTCTTTGTACCCCTCTTATAAGAAGAGGAGACACAAGAGCAGGGGGCAAGGGGTGAGGATCTGAACCTCGTCCCATTGTACTGTCCCGACGTTGGGAGGGGTTGTTCTGTGGTGCGGGACAACCCCTCTGTGGAGGTGGCGTCGGTCCCTTGCGGGACTGACTAGCCGTCGAGGTGCCCTGTTTGTTTTCTAGATCCTTGGCAAAGGCGGCATTGGTGGCACTCGCCGGGTTTTAGTGGGTAGAGCTGCGTCCATTTACTGTCGGGCGCAGCGAGTCCCAAATACCCGCGTGGGGAGACCTACTCCCCCGCGGGATGCCTCTGAGCATTTCCCGGCGATAAAGAAAAAAATATATACAAAATTATCTGTCCACTGCTGTGTACTCTTTTTTTTTGTTATTGCAGGGAAATGCTTTTTACGCATGTAGCCAGGATCTCCAGACCCTATGTGGGACTCGCACCTGGGAGTGCCCGACCCGTAAACTAAAACCACTGCGAGCGCCTTCAGCTGAATTTTGAGGGTCCCGGATATAAAGGCAGGATCACCTCAGCGACAGGCTGGCCCCGGCGAAGGCCAGACTACTCCTCTTAAGGGGGGATTGCCCGGCTGCTTAGGCAGTCCCCGCGACGTCGTGTTATACTGGGCCCCGATTCCCATCCTGAACCCGACACGAGCACAGGGCGTTACTGGAGACGCATTAAGTAGCGCCAAATTAAAGTGACCATTATTATTAATGTAAAGGCAATATTTATATAAAATATAATACAAGGAAAGTTAAATAACAATATAAAAAGAAACATTTCCTTGGATACCACAGGATGTCCATTGGCTTTAATTTATGAATATTTTTTATCATTGAAAACGCTTTGAAAATAAAAATACCTCTCTAGCATTATTTCATTGTTATGCCTGTTAATTTTTCACGTTTAGATGTGAAAATACAACAGCAAACTCATCTAATGATAAAATGATGCCACTTTTGTTCATTTTTGCAAGCTCTTTTGAATCTTATTCAATCATCATTTTGATCAAATTCAATTGATAATAATAATAAATATATGGCTTATTTATAGGTTGAAGTGTAGAGTAACATATTCTTCATTGCTATAACTGATTAATTGTGTGAGAGCGCCGATGGTTTAATGGGTTTGGCCCTGCCTCTCAAGTGTGAGTGAGAGGTTCGTGTTGGATCCTGACCATCTGTGATGCCTAGAAAATATGAAAAATGTTATCAATATTACAAATTTATAAGCAGATATAGGTATATTTTTGTTACTCTGTCAACAAAATAACTGATTTTAATGAACCTGAATAGATAGCCTAGAAATACTAATATTTACCGGGGGAGGGATGCGCTGTGCCGAGCTTCCGGCTACACGGGTACCACCATCTTGAATGTTTCTCCCGTCAAATAGCTTTGCTGTGTTTCGGAGAGAAGGGCAAGACAGCCAGTGTAATTATTGCCACCGATACTTAACATCTTATGTCCAGGACATACAACACATAAATAAGTTGCCTAGGCTCGTTCCAGGTAAACTAGTTTATGTTCATGGGCGACGTCGACCACTTACCATCACGTCTGCCAGTTTTCCTATCCAAGTAACATTAAAAAATCAATATATATTTTATAAACATTACATATTATATTAAAATAATATGTCCACGAGAGCAAAGATCGTAAGGTTATACTGAACATACACAGTTGGCCAACTTTATTGGAACCCTGTCGTGGAATGCCACGAAGGGTTGGTAAAGAAGTGTCCTGTGTTAGTCAGATCCGCGATACTCCCCTCCTCCTCATATCTTCAGGAAGCCCAATCCCCAGGTGAATGCGCAAAGCATTTCCAATTTGAAATAAAAAAGGGTTAGTAAAGAAAAGTGAAAAAGGGAGGCTTTTTTTTCTTTTACGCCGGGAAATTCTCTGAGGCATCCAGCGGGGGAGTGGGTTTACCCAGGCGGGTATGTGGGACTCGCTGCGCCCAAAAGGTAAGGTGGACGCAGCTCTACCCGGTGAGTGCCACAAATGCCGCCTTTGGTGAGATGCCCCGGATCTAATGAGCAAACTGGGCACCACATAGATAGGTTGTCTAAATTATAATTATCATATCATTACACGTATATATCATATATCTAATACACAAATAGCTAAACAGGTAAAGCCCCCTAGCTACTATTGTGGTAGTTAGAGTAACGTTAGTCTGTAGTAGTAATTAAGTAGTAGGTAAAAATATATGAAAGTAAAACCAAATGATCTTATAAATTTTAATTGGCGGTTTAACAAACAATCTATGGCGTAATAACATCCCAAATGCATGTAATCGTTTTAAGCCGACCCAAAGCCGTTTTGAGTCGAGGTTGAACTAGGGCCAGTAATGCCAACATGATGGATGCACTGGGGATTATCAAACGCTCGCGTGTCCCGGATCACCGCCCTTATATAATAATTCTACGAACCGTTCAAAATGAAATATTGCAGTAATATTGTTTATTACCAATATATTGTCTTCATAATGCCTTGTCATGAGGATAAAGCCTTTAATGTAATAAAGTATTTGCTGTTGCTATATCTTCATACGAACTGGTGCCCACAGCTTCTGCGTTAACATAAATTTACAACCGTATCGGGATTGATGATGATTATTTTATAGCCTATGTCCTAATCCAAGGTTTATGCCACCATTTCAACTTTCAGCCAAATCAGTTCAGCCGTTTTGCCGTGAAAGATCAACAAACATCCAAACATCCAAACTTAAAAACTTTCGCCTATAAAATATTAGCAAGATGTGTCCATTGGATATAATAATAATGAATATAAGAAGCAGAATACTTTTTATTTAAAGGTGGGACGTCGGATGGTCGCGTCGGCTACAATATGCGGGGATGCGTTGCGTACGTGCTTAATTGCTTGTGTTAAGATTTCAGGAAGGTATTTATTAAAATGAAGCCACTCGTCACTACCAGGTGTAGTGACGAGTTCTAAACGCGCATAGAACAGGACATTTTAATGTTTATTAAATATATTATTATTTGCATATTGTCTGAGTGAGCGACGGTGGTGGTGGTGGGCATGGGCTTGAGTGAGAGGTCCAGGTTCGATCCTGATCCCCTGTGATGCCCTGAAATGAGTTTTTCTTAATTTATATGTGCACTTAACTTAACTTAACTTAGAATTACTAAAAAAATACACTTAGTAAAGTATTTTCTGATTATTATTACAATTATTTAACCGAGCAAGATTGTTAAGTCTTGATAAAAGTTCCTGCGATGCCTCGAGTATCAAGAATAAGAAACTGTTTTTATCAATCTTCCATGTTCCCGCTCCCAGTTTTGTCTCACCGTTTATATAACTGTCTCGCATGATGGATTAACGTGCAGACAATCTATTCGAGACTGATTAGACGACATATCATCAAAAAACCTAACATGAAATGGTATTTCTATTATTCGCATGTAAAAGAAAACATTAAAATTAAGTGAGAATATAATCGACATTCTTTCGGAGAAGAATTAAGAAAAGGCAAGTGCTATCATGAAAAAATAACATTTTTTTTATACTTTTACAATACCAACGAATAAATCACTAATGTTTATTTAAATACCTTATCTGTAACAAATCTTGAATCAAACAGTCTATTGTTAATATAATGATTACTTAAAATAGTGATACCATGTAACAAAATTTGTTAGTACCAGCCCCGCCCTCCCCCACATCAACAAATACGACACCGGCTTCAAAAGTAACAAAAATGACGTGGTAAATGCAAAGATTGTAATATATTACTAGAAGAACAAGTTGATTATAAATGTAGGCACAAAATTTACGGAAATTATTTTATTACTTTTTAGGTTTTTTTTAAATTTTGAAGTCGGTTTTAATTTTTTATTTCTTAATTTTTTGTGATTTCTAAATTCGATAACTGATTTATTTGTCTGAAATATGTGTAGAACTATTAAACGCGTTGCTCAGATTAGATAGCGCTGTATTAATTATATGAACGTAGAAAGGGTTTAAATAATTAGGTACATAACAAATGAAAAAACCGAAATGGAATTGTGTAAAACTTTATATACATGTAATTGAAAGCAATCACGGCAGATTTGCTGCCTTCATTAAATAATTCCGTTATAGGGATTATATGTATAATAGAACATCACCATCACCAATATATAGGTAGGTATAGAATGGATATCATGATGACCTTGAAATAATATGATGCGCTTCCAAGGCACAGTTGTTTTTTGTTCATTTAACAACGACAAGTAATAAAATTACATGATTTTGGCATATTATTTAACCATATCAAGTAAGCCCAATAAAAGCTATAAATCATCGAGGATTCCCCTCGACTGTATATGGTCTCAATCATCACACCTGCAATGGTGCTTATAACCCATATGGGTGCAAAGTTCTCATCAATTTAAATTAATTAAGTCCAAACACAAGGTAGCTACTGTAAACTGTTGAGGAGTTCCCTTAACTGTCCTTTGTCTTCATCATCAGACCCCTAATGACAATCAGAACCCATCGAGGTGTAAAGTTCTCATCATTATAAATTAATCAAGCCCAAACAAAAGATGTTTTTTTTTTTTTTTTCGGAGGGATCTATGCTAATGGCCCGAAGGACCTAATGCTTCATCGGATTAGTGTGAGCCCATTCGGCTCACTTTTGATTTATAAAGTGGGGGGTTGCCCCCCGCCTACCGTGCAGTCTGCGACCACACGGCCTCCTGGCGTCGGTTGTGAACAAAAGGTTACTGATGTAAATCGTTGAGGAGTTCCCTCGACTGCCTTTCGGCTCCAGCATCAGATCTAATCTAGACCTTCATTAAATTGTAGTCCTTCAAAACACTTTATAAAAAAATATCAAACGCACGAGTTGCCACTACGATTTTCGAAAGTTCCCCTCGATTTCTCTGGGATACCATCATCAGATCCTGGTTTCCTTATCATGGGACTATTTGGGAAGTATACCCTTTAGAACAAAAAAAGATTTTTTCAAATCAGTCAAGCCATCTTCGAGTAATCAGGTAACATACATATAAAAAAAAGATTCCGACGAATTGAGAACCTCCTCCTTTTTGAAGTCGGTTAAAAAAAATTGTGATTATTCCAAAAAAAACAGATCAGGTCAAGTAACTACAAAATATTTATGTTTTTTTTAAATATAATATTGTATTGTATTTTTTTAGAAAATTTGCCATATATTATGTTATAACACAAAACAACACAATTACTGTGTTGTACTCATCAACATCTCATTGTTAGCTACCTCTGTTCACAAAGCATTTGTTATAAGAAAGCAAACGAGAATGTTCGAGTAATGGTAAGTGATTAGGGGCACCGATTGACCCTATCATTGACCCACATTAGGTCTCGAGAACGCGGTGTCTCTTCAAAAAATATAAGTATCGTTTGACCGAATAGGGTAAGGTAAAGCTCTGACTTACGTTATACTAAATCAAAATACTAAATTAATTTCCTTGATAAAACTATGTTTTTAAGACTAGTCTTACAATTGTAATACTAGTGAAATAAAATAAGCAGCACCTGTGGGTAATTATTAAATCAATTATGAAACAGATTGCTCGGGGTAGCAAGAAATACATTCGTTACTTCTTCATTCTACAAAAAACGGCTATTTATTAAAAAGAGCTGATGGCTATTCAACAGCAATTTGTAGCACAAATAGATTCGTTCACCCCATAAAAGTGACATAAACAAAAACATCGTATTAACGTATAAAATGACGTCACACAATTGAAAACGACCAATCAGAATGACGACAGGCGCCTAAATTCAATCATGTGACGTAATTATCAAGGACGATACGTTGTGATTAACTTTTTGTACATTCCGAGCGTGGGGAGTCCTAAACTAAATTGGTTTCTGGATAATTGTGGCATTATACCTACAAAAATATACATTTCACAACTTTAGGACATTTACAAAAAAGTTGACTATCACGGGACGAACAAAAGATATGAAGCATCTATATTAATATTGACATTCATTATAAAAATGTGTATAATATATTCATTGTTCACTCCGACGACCTCTGTGGCTCAGTAGCAAGCGCGTTGGCGCTCAAGCTGGAGGTTGCGGGTTTGAATTCCGCAAGGGAACAAAAATATTTTCTGTGTTCCTGGGTCATGGATGTGTATTTAATATGTGTATTATACAATAAAAATCTTAAATATTTGTATAGTATAAAAATATTAAATATAATATATTTCCGTTGTCTAGTACCCGTAACACAAGTTCTTCGAGAACTTACCACGGGACCAGATTGACGTGGTGTGAAAGCGTCTATAGATATTATTATTTCTATTATTGTTGGGTTAGAAGACAAAGAATGTCTTGTATCTAGCCATTGTTCAACTGATTTAAATGTACTTAGGGATTTGATACATAGTAGGCCTAAATAGATATTTCTGTATCTGCTACATAACTATTATTCATGAGTAACGTATGCAATGCCCCGTTTAAATCAACATGAGATATCAAGTAAGCTTGTAATACCCGGAGACATAATGTTACAAATGGCACAGGATAACCGAGGGGCGATCATAATTTTGGGAAACAATGCGCCCTAGTGAACGACGTGTGGGTTTCGCGGAACAATGAAATGATCACTCGTGAGATCATAAAGGGCTGGGATTCAAAGTCAAAGTTTTCGACAGCAACTTTGACAATTAATGTGCTAACAGTTCTTGAAGAGTAGTTTTAAAGTTAACTTCGAAAATTATTTTTGTTATGTACCTAAATATTATTTCTCAGTGTTTAAATTATGTAGTAGATTAAATTTTATAACATAATTTAAAGCAGTAATGCTCAAAATTTGTACTTTCCTTTCTTAGCATTTCAGATAATTAAAGAACTGAAAATAGATAATCATAGTTTAAGCGACCCTTCACTGTTGAGCACTGATCTAATGGAAATGAGGCGAGGAGATCTTTGTTCGCTTATGAACTGACCTAATGCTGGTTGCTGACCTTAATGCTAAAAGGCATGCAGGTCTCCTTACTGTGTTTATACGTTGTAAGCATGCACATGAAAATAAAGAAAAACTCGCATAAGCGGTTCCCTTTTCAGGCTCCTAGATCCGTTACATTCGTGGCTCTAGCCTAGTATCTAGACCATATTAACTAAGCTATCGTTGCTAACAATCTTATCACATCTTAATTCATTATAAATGAAGTAAAATCTTACTTGTCTTTATACTTATAACATTGACTTATAAATACGAAGCTGGCGGTAAGCCAAATCTGATATCAATAAAGATTATTTATTCGATATAAAGGGGAAAACCGTTTAATGTTCGGTATTTTTGTTATACTTTGAGCGATGTTTGTGTTATTTTTGAGCTCACAATAAGCTCGTGTGGCTTAGGTATATTATCTAAAAATAAAAATCAGTACAGGATTCCGATTTGATCTGATATTTATCTGACTGACTATTATTGAAATATGATACTTACAATTCAACACAGATTTGAAAATGTTTTTTTCATAGCTTTGTATAAGGTGTCTTATTTTCATCTTTTAAATTCAAAGGATGCTAGAAGTAACGTCTTCTTTTATTTGTATTATCTAGATATTTAAAAGTGCAACCATATTATGTAGATATAGTTGGTAATTTAGAAGATCAATATAAATTGGAATTACTTAATACCGTCAAATAGATGTCACACGTAGGCGACTTAAAAGATTTATAAGGAGAATAAATATAGCATCAAGCAAAGCTCTTGTTAAAAGAAGGAAGGTGGCAGCTGGACAAATAGATCGCTACAGGCGCGGCTCGCGGCGCTCGTTGCTGCTTTGATAAACGACCTCGGAAAACGAAATATGTTTCACCCGAAACGTGTTTCTTTGCTACTTACTTATCACTCCTTTATTTTGCTTAGTAACTACGTATGTATTCTTTATTCGTCACCTAAGGAACATTTACCGATTAATGTTTTTCCACTCATATAGAATGGAACAGAAAGTTTTTCGGTATGTGACCCACGAAAAAGACCATATATAAACAAAAAAAAATGTTTGCAGGTTACTGGTGGATTTTATAACTTTTAACATTAACAGTGTCACACAGTGTCGTTATTGTATCTTTTTTTAATTTGGGAAATCTAATAGATACCAGAACCCGAAGGAGCCCTGTAGTTTTGTGTCCCTCTCACCAAACAAAACCCCCAACGTGTTCCTCCTCGTCGTTCTGCTCACTCGGAATTATTAATCACGTATATTTAGATTATTAATGTTATACTTTAATTATTATTAATCGATATTATCTTCATGAATATCTTTTTGGCGCCATCAGAAGTCTATAATTTCGATTACTTTTATTGACTCGTTGAGATAGGTAAACGTCACATAGTAGTTTGTAACACGTCTTATAATAGGCAACGCACGATTAAGTTGCCTGGGTTAGTCCATTTAACTGACCTATTGCCATCAGGTGAAATATTTGCTTTTTGCCTATCCCAATAAAAAAAAACCTATAAATGATTAGTTAACTATTTTTATCTAGAGTTATAGCAACGCAGCTGTTGATTAAGGTTGCATGTGAGTCGCAGCATTTAATTTACCTCAATTCCGTCTATTGATACAAACTTTTGTCCACTAACCAATTGCAAATTGTGATATAATTGTCGAGTTGAAGTGAACTATTTGCTAATTGACTTGATTCAACCGAACTATTTTCATTTTAGTTTCCCAATACAGGTAAATAGGATTCACAAATTGTAAATTATCAGTGACGATACGAAACGTTAAAATATCCACTATAAAAAGATAAGATAGATAAGCGAGATAAAATATCTTTTTATTTTTTTGATAACGCAGGGAAATACTTGAGGGTAAGGTTACTCACCCTATTTTTTCTTTTACGCCGGGAAATGCTCTGAGGTATCCCGCCGGGGAGTGGGTCTCCCCAGGCGGGTATGTTGGATTCGCTGGGCCCGAAAGGTGGTAAGGTGGACGCAGCTCTACCCACTAAAAGCCGGCGAATGCCACCAATGCCGCCGTTGTTGAGGTGCCCCGGATCTAATAAACAAACAGGACACCTCGATGGCTAGTCAGTCCCCCAAGGGACCGACGCCAACTCCACAGAGGGGTCGTCCCGTACCACAGAACAACCCCTCCCAACGTCGGGACAGTACAATGGAGTGAGGTTCCCGTCCTCGCCCCTTGCCTGCTCTTTTGTCCCCTCTTCTTATAAGAGAGGCACTAAGAGTCCCCTCGGCTCAATTAGCTTCGCACAAGGTGCAGCGGCTCACCCTACTGAGCCCCACGTCAAGGCCTGAACCATGGTGGGGATCTAAGAATACTCTCTCCTCCATAAAATCAGGTTGGCAACAAATACCCAATTATTTGATGTTGAAGTAAAGTTTAGATCATATTGAATAATTTGCTAAATAAATATTAAGAAAACTTTTCTCGCGGGCAAAAATTTATGAATTCATAAAATTTACCATCCATGTTGACGACCAACTACATATTTGGGGGTCACTTATTCGATTTCGTGGGTCATAAGCTTAGGGTACGGCCTAAAAACGTATGAATCGGCCATAATGTTATATGAGTGTTGTATCAAAATGAGTTTGTTTTCTTAAAACGCTGAACAGGCCTTAAAATGTAACGATATTTCATGAAGTAATTTATACTCTGAAAATAAATGTTGAATAAAGTTGTTTAAAATTACCGGTGGGAGGGAACTACCGGTGGGAGGGAAGCGCAGTGCCGCGCTCCTGGCTGCATGGGTACCACCATCTTGCTTGCTTCTCCCGTGAAACAGCTTTGCTGTGTTTCGGAGAGAAGGGCAAGACAGTACTGGCACCGAGACTTAACCTCTTTTTTTTTCGGATGGATCTATGCTAACGGCCCCAAGGCCCTAATGCTACATCAGATTAGTGTGAGCTATTGGCTAACATTGGGTTTTTAAAAGTGGGGGGTTGCCCCGTGCAGTCATCGACCACACGGCCTCCTGGCGTCGGGTTGGCTTAACATCTTATTTCTCAAAATGGGCTCGTTCCAGGGAAACTAGTTTATGTTCATGGGCGACGTTGACCACTTACCATCAGGTGGCACGTTTGGCAGTTTGCCTATCCAACTAACATAAAAAAACAATTTTGATTTAGTAAAGCGATGCTTATCATCTAGTTACATTACATTTGAGTGACAGTTATTTCTGTTTATTACTGCTTTATTACCGACTACGGAATACCAGCTTTACTGAAAATATGTAGCATAAGTATTTGTGCAATTCAATGTAATTTTTTATTACTATATTAATATTCTTTGCGACTTGTTTGTAAACTCCATCCACTCCAAATAACCGGATAGAGTAGTGATGTGAGTAATAAAATTCCGAAACTAGTCCGTGATTTTTCACTGACGTAAAAGCAATTAAACCAACCAGTGATCTATATGTGCGTCCCATCAGCCAATCATATTTGAATGCCCATCAGTCGGCCAATCAGAGGTCAGAACCGGCGCAGCGTCGCAGCACTTTGGCAGAATTTGTTTTCATACAAAACACATAGGTAACACTACCGCTCTATTCTGGTTATATGCTCGATGGTAGACTCAAAGGTGTTTTTAATATAACTTTATTATACCACTAGCTGTTGCCTGCAGCTTCGTCCGCGTTACTCAACTCCTATAGGTCATAGCGTGATGTTTTATAGCCTATAATAGCCTTCCTCGATAAATAAGCTGTCTAACACTGAAAGAATTTTTCAAATCGGACCAGTAGTTCCTGAGATTAGCGCGTTCAAACAAACAAACAAACTCTTCAGCTTTATAATATTAGTAGTTAGTAGATACTGATACTGATAACTTTTTAACAGAAAACTATAAACTACCTCATTTGTGTAAAACTAATGGCACAAAGAAAATTAAGAATACACCACTAATTTCAGAAGTTATTATGAAGTTAATTTAATTCTGTAGTGTTTTATATGTGTTCCTAATACTCCACCATGGTTCAGGCCTTTTCGTGGTGGTGGGCCGCAATAGCCTAGGGTGAGCCCAGCACCTTGGGCGAAGTGAATTGAGCCGAGGGGCTCTTCTTCTTCTTCTTATAAGAGTGGACAAAAGAGCAGGTGCAAGGGGCGAGGACGGGAACCTCACCCCATTGTACTGTCCCGACGTTGGGGGGGGGGGGTTGTTCTGTGGGTTGGAGGTGGTGTTGGTCCTCTGAGCAACTAACTAGCCGTCGAGGTGCTCTGTTTGCTCAACAGACCCGGGGTACCTCACCAGTGGCACGGTGGCACTCGCCGGGCTTTTGTGGCGCATCTTTCGGGCGCAGCGAGTTCCACATACCCACTTGGGGAGACACACTCCCCCGTGGGATGCCTCAGAGCATTTCCCGGCGTTAAATAAATATGTTCCTAATTTAATATATTACTATAGACTTCTAAACTCACATTCCCATCGAAAAACTTATTAGGTATATAATATATGCCTAATATTATTTCGTGTATCTACACATTAATTTTCCTATACCCAAAGATTGCTAGTAGCTAAATAAAGTAATGAGATATAAACACAAAATATGAAGGAATATGATCATGGCTTCGCACTGAGAGAAATATAACCTAATATAATATTACAATGAATAAAGGATGATTTGTGTGCTTATTTATGTTGTCATCATTTTTTCTTAATTCAGAGTGTTAGATCTGTATAATAAAGTTAACATTTTTAATACATTTTAAGTAGATAATGATTTTGTGTTGGTTGCGAGAGTCGAGGGTCGGTCGTCTGGGCGTTCATTGAAGGATGCCTATGTTTAACAGTGGACAGATAAAGGCTTTTTTTTCTTTTTTTTTTTTTCTCGCAGGGAAATCCTTATGGATGCAGCCAGGATCTTCGTGTAGATCCTGATCCAATGTGGGACTCGCACCTGGGAGTGCCCACCCTAACTAAAACCACTGCGAGCGCCTTCAGCCGATTTTTGAGGGTCCCGGATATGCAGGCAACAGACAGGATCACCTCAGCGACAGGCTAGCCCCGGCGAAGACCAGACTACTCCTCGTAAGGGGGGACTACCCAGCCGCTACTAAGCAGTCCCCGCGACGTCGTATCATACTAGGCCCAGGTTCCCATCCTGAGCCCGACACGAACACAGAGGCGTTACTGGAGGCGCATTAAGTAGCGCCTCCTACGCACCCCCGTTCTCGTCGCCTGCGGGGGGAGGCCTCGTCGGCGGCCTCCTCTCTCATCCGCTCGTCGGCCTCCTTCTGGGACATTACTGCCTCGCAGAAGGAGACCATCACCGTCCAGGACTCGTCATCACCGAGCATCGCGGTGATGACGCTCGGCAGAGACAAGTCCCCTCCGATGACTGATGTCAGACCGTGACGCAGCGCCGCCCATCTCGGGCACACCTCGAGTGTGTGCTGGGCTGAGTCCACCGCCGGGACAGATAAAGGCTGATGATGATGATGATGAAAGTATTTTGGGCTGGACATAAATGGACTTCATCATTTAATCAGTATTCATCATCAGCTTACTGACAAACAAATTCTATCCGTATGAACGAAACGAGACAGTAGGTAAGTTCGTTCATACGAAATGAATTTATTCATAATTGCCACGCTTAAGGGGCGGAGAGCAATCGATCAGCAAATTTTATGCAAATTGAATTTAATACGCACCATCTAATGACTATGACGACCTCTGTGGCTCAATGGTTAGCGCGTTGACGCTCAAGCATGAGATAGTGGGTTCGAATCCCGCCGAGATTCGACGGGAACAAAACGTTTTCTATGTTCCTTGGTCATAGATGTGTATTCATATGTGTATTATATAATAAAAATCTTAAATATATGTATAATATAAAAGTATTAAATATATTTCCGTTGTCTGGTACCCGTTGCACAAGTTCTTCGAGAACTTACCACGGGACCAGATTGACGCGGTGTAAAAGCGTCCAAAGATATTATTATCTAAAAAGTTTCATAGACTGATCGAAAATTGATGATTATATTGTGGGAGCGAGGAATGTATTCTGTACAGTGCGCCTGCCTACATCGGCACCACCCTTGTTCATACTAATATTATAAACGCGAAAGTTTGTAAGAATGAATGAATGTATGTTTGTTACTCTTTCACGCAAAAACTACTGATTGGATTTTAATGAAACCTTACAATAACATAGCTTATACATCACAATAACATATAGAATATAATTTATTCCTGTGCTCCCACGGGAATGGGAAGTACGCGCAGAACTAAAAAAAGTCTATGGAAATAACACACTTAAGCTGCGTTGAAAAATATGTATTCAGAACAGTTTTCTACGAAGCTGCAAAGACATGCAGCCTCTGACTGCGGTTTACTTGTCATAAAAATTAATATAAAATATCAAATCAAATAAAGCTATGTCACAAAAATCCTTCCTTGTAAATGTTGATAAATCAGGGGATTAAAAGTTGGCGCAATTTCTTACAGAAATACTCGTCATAAGGGCCTACTTCAAATACGATCTAAAAGTAGCATGTATGAAAAATATTAAGGCTTAGCGATAGTCACCAGCTGACGCCGGCACGTTTTACTTTAAAGAAAATAAAACCTTCCTCACTTATTGGCATTTTCAAGCGTTTTCAGAGTTTTTTTTTTTCATGTTCCATTTATGTATCATGTATAAGAGGATCCTTTTGTACATTGACAGTATTTCTCTGTGGCCGTCTGAGGGCTTTTGAGTTATATAAAGCGTCCTTCTCACACACATAATTGTTTTTAATTATTTATTGAAATTTAACTTTTATCTGCACATATTATATCTTCCGAAATCTATTCGCCTATCTGTAAATAATCATAAAATGTTTTTTTACGAATCTAACTCCACAATAGGTACAATCAATAATACCATTTCAATAGTACTGTACATGGGCACGATATCGCTTATCTCTTTATTGCACCTTTACTGTGTACTGAAAAACAGAAGTGGTTAGTGGGCAACCGCAAATAGCACCGAGAAAAATTATATCCAACTTCAAAAAATAAAATAACTAAAAAGTAATAAAATAATTGCGTTTCTTTAATTTTTGTGTCTACAATTAATAATCATCTTGTACTTCTTCTACTAATGTACAATTTTTGCGTTTACCACGTCATTATTGCTACTTTTGGAGTCGGTGTCAGCTAAGTTAAATAGGTAGTAGATCAGGTACAGCAACAAATACGTCACCGTCGTCCGTCACCGGTGTCGTATTTGCTGTAGGTACCTAACACAGAAATCTAAATAATAAGACTTTTTGTCTTATCACCAGTTTTTTGGCAGACAGAAGCATCAAGGTCGTTGTCGACGTTGCATGCTCGGATCTCACGTCTGTTAATGCTGGTGTTCCGCAAGGCTGTGTACTATCTCCAACCTTGTTTCTTCTGCATATCAATGATATGCTGCAAACCAGCGGCATTTATTGTTATGCAGATGACAGCACTGGAGATGCCTTATAACCTTATAAATCGAGTCTCTGTTGACCAAAGTCTCGGAATGGGGACGACTTAACCTGGTCCAATTTAATCCCAACAAGACACAAGTTTGCGCGTTTACCGCTAAAAAATCATCCTTCGTCGTTCCTCTACGATTTGAAGGCACTCCCCTAACTGCCGCAGCCAGCATTGGGATACTTGGCGTCGACATATCGAGGGATGTGCAGTTTCGTGGCCTCTTGGAAGGAAAGGCTAAACTAGCCTCTAAGAAACTCGGCGTGCTCAGTAGGGCGAAGCAGTATTTCATGCCTTCAATTATACAAGGCGCAGATCCGGCCTCACATGGAATACTGCTCTCACATCTCGAGCGCCCCAATATCAGCTCCTTCCATTTGACCGCGTCCAACGCCGGGCGGCTCGAATCGTCGATGACAATGTTATCTCCAATCGGCTTGATTCTTTGGTACTGCGTAGAGATGTTGGAGTGCTCTGCATCTTCTACCGCATCTACCACGGGGAGTGTTCTGAGGAATTGTTCGGATTAATACCTGCGGCAGAATTCCACCAGCGGACATCGCGTAAGAATTCTCAATTTCACCCACATCATCTTGATGTCCGGAAATCCACAACATCTCGATTTTTACGGCATTTCCTGCCTCGCACCACAAATATATGGAATCAGCTGCCACCTATGGTGTTTCCGAACCGATACGACTTAGGGACCTTCAAGAAAAGAAGCATACTCATATCTAAAAGGCCGGCAACGCATCTGCTGATCCTCTGGTATAGCGGGTGTCTGTGGATGTCGCTATTCACTTACCATCAGGTGAACCGACTGTCCGTTTGCCCCTTCTTCTATAAAAAAAAACTTAACTACCTTGGCTGACACTGACTCCAAAAGTAGCAATTATGACGTGGTAAACGCAAAAATAATTGTACATTAGTAGAAGAAGTACAAGATGATTATTAATTGTAGACACAACAATTAAAGAAACACAATTATTTTATTACTTTTTAGTTATTTTATTTTTTGAAGTCGGTTATAATTTTTGTTTAAAATTTTTTATATCTTAATTTTTAGTGATTCATTAAAGAAAGACATACAGAGATAGACATTTTGGCATATTTAACCGTATGAAGTTAGCCCAACAAAAGCTGTAAATCGTCGAGGAGGTCTCCATCATCAGACCTGTAATGGCACGTATAGCCCATATGGGTGCAAACTTCTCATCAGTATAAATTAAATAAGTCTCATCACAAGTTAGCTATTGTTAACTATTTAGGAATTCCCTTAACTGAGCTTCGTCTTCATCATCATCATCACAGTCAAAACCCATCTCGGTGTAAAGTTCTCATCAATACAAATTAATCAAGCCCAAACACAAGGTTACTAATGTAAATCGTCGAGGAGTTCCCTCGACTGTCTTCCAGCTCCAGCATCAGATCGACTCTAGACCTTCATTAAAATTGTATTGCTTTAAAATGCTTATTTAAAAAAATATTAAGTGCAAGTCGTTCCTATGAATTTCGAAAGTTCCCCTCGATTTCTCTAGGATGCCATCATAAGATCCTAATTTCCTTATTTTGGTAAGTATACCCTTTCAAACAAAAAAAATAATTTTGAAAATTGGTCCACAATTGACGGAGAAATCGGTGTATATACATAAAAAAAATACCGGCCGAATTGAGAACCTCCTCCTTTTTATTGAAGTCGGTTAAAAATGAATATGTACGCAGAAAACATTATTGGCGTTTACGTAGACAATTTGAAAGCCTGGAGTCTCTCCAGAGTGATAAAAACAAAGATTAACAAAATCAGTCGCTTTTTATCTGTATTTTATGAAAACAAAAAAGAAAACACTACCTTTGTTCACTATTATCGACTAGCAGATTCATAAAAACTAAAAACCTCTTTGAAACTCGCAGATTATGTATATGTAAAATAGATACGGGTTGCTAAAAGCACCAGTTAAACCCGCTGCAATGTTTAACAGGCACGAATCTGCATTCTAAAGTAAGTTAAAAATGTACAGAAAGATACAATTCCGATCGTGACTCGAATGGTCTCTCGTGTACAATTTTTTGTACTTTTAATTAGAGATGGAATATTCTAGTGCTTTTTAGACGAAAAAGTCTTACTATTGACTAAATCATCTTCGTTCTAAATGGCTTCCACATCATAGCCGCTTGCAAAGACGTCCAATATGAATAGCGGAACCATGTTTAATTGAAAAGGACGATGTTGGACAGAAGATGTATTACTTGAAGATAGTAGTGATGATTATATTTTCCGATTACTATTAATAATATATGTATATTATTAATTTTGATTACCATAAATCCGATTACTATTAATAATATACGATAAAGTGGATGTATGTACTATGCCGCGCGCTCATGTCCATTAGTAGGTACCACCTTTCTGCTTATATATTCTGTGAAACAGCAAATTCTGAAGGAAAGGCAGGATAGACTGTGTACTGGCACCGAGACTCACTGTCCTACGTCACAGGATTAGCAAAGCATAAATGAGTTGCGTAAGCTGACAGGTTAACTTGTGTATGTTCATGGGCGTCATGAGTGTGTAGTCAGTCACTTAGGTGCTCTTTTGTCCCCTCTTCTTATAAGAGGGGTACAAAGAGCCCCCTCGGCTCAATTGGCTTCGCCCAAGGTGCTGGGCTCACCCTAGGCTACTGAGCCCCACCGCCACGACAAGGCCTGAACCATGGTGGGGTTTCTCACTCTCTCTCAATCTGTCTCTATCACTCTCCCCCTCTTCTTAGACTAAAACGTTGCACATTTTCGTGACGTTTCATCTGTAAAAAAATTACCCTCATGCGCGCAGAGTAGTTTCACTTCAAAAACCTATTTATAAATATTGAAATATAAAGCCTTTAACGGACACTGACATAATATATTATGATGTCCGCTCTGTATGTGGCAAGGTCGTAAGCTTAGTTTTCTTAACTATACGCTTTGTTCCGCTGTGTATAACAACCTTAACCCATATACAGTTCACAACTGCAGTTCATGCTTCATTTTAAGATACTGCATTGATCTCGGTATAGTTTCATCATCATCAACATCATCATTATTATTAACCTTTTTGTACACTGCTGCATTTGCAGGTGACACTCTCAGTGAGGGTGGTGTATTTTACTAAATACAAATTATATTAAGACTGCACGGAAATCATCTTTCCACCTTTTTTTTCTTTAAAGCCGGAAAATGCTCTGAGGCATCTCGCGGGCATTCTGAAAGTAGTGGTGTGTTCACATATTGTTTTCTAATGTTTGTCAGGACACCTGACCAAAAGCAATGCTGCTTTTGGTCAGGTGCCCTGTCACCCTCCCAACGTCGGGACAGTACTATGGGGTGAGGTTCCCGTCCTCGCCCCTTTCCCCTGCTCTTTTGTCCCCTCTTCTTATAAGAGGGGTACAAAGAGCAAAGGGTACAAAGGTGCTGGGCTCACCCTAGGCTACTGAGGCCGACCAACACATCGTCTACCTAAACGCGGTCTCCACTCTTAAACCTTATTGGCCCATTCGGATGTCTTCGTTTCGAATCCTATGTGCCAAAAAATACCCAGCGTAGCACGTGAATTAACGTTATTAAATACTTACCTTACTTACTTATTTATTTACTTACTTAAATTAACCTTACCGATATTTAATTTTCAAATGATATTTCTTACTAAGCTATTGAACCTATTAATCACAGGGACGTTTCTAAACTTTGTCATTATCAAATTTATCTCGTTATTTATGACTGTCATTGCGGTTTTTCCAGCTCTCTTTTTTGCGGGGGTTTCCTTTTAAAATGTGTTGATTTCATATTTTTTACTTAAGAGCAAAACTGGCAAAAGAGATTCTTAAAAGTTCGTTGTCAGTAATATCAAATAACCTAAGCGAGTGCAATCTATTTAATATCATCTAGTAATTTCGAATAGGGTGCAATTATAATGAAGTTTTTTATTATTATAAAATATCTAAATTTCATAAATTAGTTTACTAGTTTTATCATGATGGGTTCAGAAGTTTTTGTGGGATCAAATAAAATTATGCCTCAATCTTATATTAAAAACACTTGCATTTATAATACTTGTACTATTATCATATTTAATTATTATTATTGTCCCAAAGTTGTGTACGTATTGCTACTCCTTTTAGAATCACCCAGATCTTTTGTCACAAGTAGATGACTTAATCAAAATTAGCTTAGAATCGATTCTTAATATGCAGCTGTACGAGCAACCTTGGATCCAAGCATCCCTACCCATCCATTATGGTGGTTTAGGGATTCCAGTTTTCAAAATTTCCAGTGTCTCTTTACCAGCCTTCCTATCTTCTGTCCATAGTTTAGCAAATCTCATAAGTAAAATTTTAAGGGCATCCCCTTCAAACTTTGAGATTACTGGCTTGGAAAAGGCCAGGAACGCTTTCTTAATTGCATGTCCAGATCAAAATTTTCCATTTTCTCCAAATTCACAGAGGAGCTGGGACGACATAAATTGCAAATTGATTTTTGACAATCTTTTAGCTGTAGTACAAATTCGGCGCGTGCTAGGCTTTTGGCCGTGGGTACGCATGAGGCCGGCTACTTCACGCGTACCCTTAGTCAAATACAGGAACTTTTTTTGAGCCTGCCACGCTCCGAATCGCAACCTGTCTACGAATTAGGGTTCCGGTCTGCGCTCCCCATAAATGTCCCGGTGGCAGTGATGTCGACAAGCTAGGACTTCACGGACTGTCATGCCAAAAAAAGTGCAGGCCGCTTCTCGAGACATGCCGCACTCAACTATATCATACGCCGGTCTCTTCCCACCGTCAACGTGCCAAGTCTACTTGAGCCGACTGGTATTGCAAGAGACAATAGCAATAGACCGGACGGTATGAGTTTGATTCCATGGAAGATGGGCCGAGTGCTGGTAGGGGATGCAACCTGTTCAGAAACGCTGGCCCCTTCCCATCTACATGGAACCAACAACAGAGCTGGTGCGGCTTGTGAAGCCGCTGAAAAAGCTAAAATATGCAAATACAGGGGTCTAGGCTCCGAATATGATTTTGTCCCATTCGGTGCCGAGACCCTTGCTCCGTGGGGTCCTAGCGCTTTAAGGCTTTTTAAGGAAATAGCAAAAAGGTTAGTCGACGTCACAGGAGATCGAAGAGCTGGCAGCTACCTTGTACAAAGAATTAGTCTAGCAATTCAAAGGGGGAACGCTGCCAGTATCTTCGGAACCTTGCCTTAAGGGACTCCTTTTTAATAATATTAGGTTTTTACCTATGAAATTGCCGTTTTGTATGAAAAAATTTAAACGAATTTTTTTCATGTATTTTTTATTTGTATTAATCGAAGTAATCACCCATGCAATCAATACATCTTTGTCAACGTAGTGGCAGTTGATTGATGCCCTTCTTAAAGAAATCAGCTGGACCGGAGGCAACAAATTCTTCAAAGGCATTTTGTACTGCTTCTCGGGTATTGATTTTTTTTTCCCGCCAAGATGTTATCCAAATTCTGGAAAAAGTAGTAGTCTGTAGGCGCAAAGTCTGGTGAGTAGGGCGGATGACGGAGAGCTTCCAACCGCAGTTCTTGGAAGTGACCGTCTGCTGTGCAGTATGAGGTCGCGCGTTGTCGTGCAGGAGCGGCGGAGACGAGCGATTGACCAATGCTGGTTGGAGATGTGCCAGCTTCTCCATCATTGTGTTCAGTTCTTCACAGAACACATCTGCAGTAATGCTCACCCGTTTGATAAGAAGCTGTGATGAATCATACCGGCGCTAGACCACCAAACAGTGACCATCACTTTTCTAAGGGTAAGTTTTCGTTTAGGGCATTGTTTAGGTGCTAAACCAGGATCTAACCAACTTGCTGAGCACTTGCGGCTATCAAACAGAATCCATTTTTCATCGCAGGTAACAATGCGGTTTCAAAATTCCTTCATTTGTCTGTCTGTTGAGCAGTGCAAGGCACGTTTCGACGCATACTTCGCGCTGGCGATCATTGAGTTCATGGGGCACCCATTTGGCAAGCTTCTTTACCTTGCCAATTTGATGCAAATAGACCAATATTGTTTTAACGCTAACGTCGAAAGCTGCTGCTAATTCAGCCGTAGATTGTGTATCATCAGCTTCCACCTTTAATTCGTCATTTTCGACCAAAGTCTTCGGACGACCGCGAGGTTCATTTTTCAGGTCGAAATTTCCTGAACGGAAGCGAGCAAACCAATAACAAACGTTTCGTTCCGCGTTGCTCCTACGACGGTACTCAATATTCCATAATTACTCGAATTTTTAACGTATCCATGATGACGAAAAAGATTCAAAAGCGATGAAAATGTAACACTAATCAATAAACAAATAACTACTTTTGGAAAAAGAATTCCATGTTTTTAAAATAAAATTAATTTGAATTTTATATATAATAAATTGAAAAATAAAATTGATTTCTTATCGAAACAAATGATTTGATATGGCCAATACTGCAGAACGGCAATTTCATAGGTAAAGACCTATTATATTTTATAAGATTAAATTATAATTCAATTAGCAATAATCCCGCAAAACACGCAGTCTTTACTGCAAATGTGTGAGTGTACGCATATGCATGCATATAGCACCGCCTTCCTTTCCCACACTGCATATGCGTACACTCGCATGCACCACCACCCCACATGCACCACAACCACAGTTAAAGACCACCACGACACAATCTACGCACGTTTCGCCCCGACACCGAGGCATCCTCAGGATGTAGACTCTACGATTAGCAATCTTTAAGATTGCTAATCGTTTCTGTGTCACATCATCAATCACAATCGGTTGTGGTGCATGTGGGGTGGTGGTGCATGCGAGTGTACGCATATGCAGTGTGGGAAAGGAGGGCGGTGCTATATGCATGCATATGCGTGCACTCACACATTTGCTATAAAGACTGCGTGTTTTGCGGGATTATTGCTAATTGAATTATAATTTAATCTTATACATATAATGGATTTCCGCAAAGTAACGCCTGATTCTATTAACTATCTATTATATTTTAATTATTATAATTTATAAGTATTATATTTATTAAGGTTTTTAACCGACTTCAACAAAAAGGAGGAGGTTCTCAACTCGGCCGGTATTTTTTTTTATGTATGTACACCGATTTCTCCGTCAATTGTGGACCGATTTTCTTTTTTTGTTTGAAAGGGTATACTTGCCATTTGGTCCCATGATAAGAAAACCAGGATCTGATCCTGAGAAATCGAGGGAAACTTTCGAAATTTGTAGGAATAACTCGTGTGCTTAATATTTTTTTAAATAATCATTTTAAAGCACTACAATTTAATGAAGGTCTAGAGTCGATCTGATGCTGGAGCTGGAATAATAGGAGGCTTCAAAAAATAAAGTAACTAAAATGTTATAAAATAATCGCGTGTACAATCTTTGCGTTTACCACGTCATTATTGTTACTTTTGGAGTCGGTGTCAGCCAAGGTAGATAGTTAGGTAGGTACCTAGAGCAACAAATACGACAATGGTGACGTATTTGTTGCTGTAGGTACCTATTTAGCTTAGCTGACACCGACTCCAAAAGTAACAATAATGACGTGGTAAACGCAAAGATTGTACACGCGATTATTTTATAACATTTTAGTTACTTTATTTTTTGAAGTCGGTTATAATTTTTATTTAATTTTTTTTTAGTTTTAGGTTCTTTGTAATTTATAGCCAATATTGTTTCAATTAAAACTTCATGTATCCTGCTGATAATTATAATAAATGTAGTGTTTTTCTTATGTCATAAGGAGGCAATCGAGCAGTCGGAGCCTTAATATGGTGACTACCGACGCCCATCCGCACAACCAAAAGTTATGCAGATGCGTTGCCCTCCTATTATATCCCCCACAATGGGCCACCGGAAGCTGAAGCGGCAGCGGAACAGACCGCACGAAACGCGACAGCATAGCTTTCACTTGACGCCGGTGCTATGTGAGCAAAAATTACCACCCCGGTCGTGCCAGCCCAATTCGACTGCAAAGCAGCATGGCACTACCTCTTACTAACTTGCAAATGCTGTAAATAAGCAGGAATAAATAAACTTAACTAAGAATGAATAGGACAGAAGTAGGCTGATAAATACTGATGATGATGAGGATGATGATGATGATGATGATTATGATGATGATGATTATGATGATGATGATGATGATTATGATGATGATGAACGAATGAATTCTGAAACAAGTGTCTAAAACAGATGAAAAGAAAATTAAAATAATTGTATAATGAGGAGACCTATAAAAAGCTTATGTATAAAAAGATTTAAAAAATTAAATCTGTTTATTAAATGCGGTTTTCTCCTCGCGGTTTTCAGCTGCCTATGACGTTATCTTAATTCGTTACTCTGATATTATAAGCTTTTACATATTTTTTGCTACGGTCTTATTAAGTGACAACATTTTCAAAATAATTTGGTATAGCAATGTAGGTATACTTTCTTTATTTTGTTACTAGCTGTCTACCAAAAATCTTTTTTGTTAGTTGGATATGGAAACTGGAAGACGAACTACCTGATGGTAAGTAGTCAGTAAGTAAGTCATGTTGTTCATGAAATATAATGTAAGCCTTGAGCATAATCAAGTTTACCTGGGACTTGTCCAAGCAACTTCAGGCGTAGCCTACCTCGAGACGCCAGATAGTAAATCTTGATGCCAGGCCTTATATTATCTGTCCTGTTAGGTTAGCCAAGATGCCATTCTACAATCGTTAACGCTAGTAGAAAACTAATAAATGTATGGAAATGACATTTAAGACCACGTGATTTATCGATGTAAAATGTCATTTCTATACATTTATTAGTTTTCTACTACAGCTTTACAGAAGTTATCTATACAGATAAATAAAATTGGAGTGTCTGTTTGTAAAACTAAAATAACTGTTTTTTTATTGAATGCATATTGCATATGGATGTATACACGGTACATAAATACCAAAATTGCCTTTTTTACAATTTTAGTCTGTCTGTCTGTTTGTTCCGACTAATCTCTGAAACGGCTGAGCCGATTTTGATGGAACTTTCACTGGCACATAGCCGATGTTATGAGGAGTAACTAAGGCTATAAAAATAATCACCATCAATCCGCGTACGGCCGTAAACCTAAGTTCGAACGCGGGCGAAGCTGCGGGCAACAGCTATTTAATAATATGATGGAAGGAAAAAGACCGCATCGCCGCAACTCGATGCGTTGGTCTGATCAGATTCGCACCACAATCTGTCCGTTGTGTTCCGTCTACGATGCTCTCCGGGTGGCCGGAGATAGGAAAAGTTGGCGTAACAGCATTAAAGTCATGGACGGAGGAGATCACGACAGTCCGACTTGAGAACCACGACTGAAGGAGAAGGAGGTTATGCGATGGTAATATTATATTTTTTGTTTATAATAGCTAGTCATATTAACATAAATCCGGGTGCTGGTGTGGGATGCAACCTGTTCAGACACGCTGGCCCCTTCCCATCTACATGGAACCAACAACAGAGCTGGTGCGGCTTGTGAAGCGGCTGAAAAAGCTAAAATATGCAAATAGAGGGGTCTAGGCTCCGAATATTATGTCCCATTCGGCGTCGAGACCC
Source organism: Helleia helle (assembly GCA_963853865.1). Taxonomy (NCBI): domain Eukaryota; kingdom Metazoa; phylum Arthropoda; class Insecta; order Lepidoptera; family Lycaenidae; genus Helleia; species Helleia helle. The sequence goes on along the minus strand of OY971418.1, from coordinate 8,692,508 downwards.
TTGGTCCGTGGTGTCCTAGCGCTTTAAGGCTCTTTAAGCAAAATAACAAAAAGGTTAGTCGACATCACAGGAGACCGAAGAGCTGGCAGCTACCTCGGACAAAGAATTAGTCTAGCAATTCAAAGGGGGAACGCTGCCAGTATCTTCGGGACCTTGCCTAAAGGGACTCCTTTTTATTAATATACTTAAGTTATTTTATTATATTTCTTAAGGTTTTTAGTTTTAGGTTCTTTATAAAGTGTTGATATATATGTTAATAGTAAAAGCTCTTTTAGAATGAAATATATTATTGATGACCATAATTGAATATTATGGTCATCAATAATACTTTAGTTTCTCGTAAATCTTTAACTACATATATTGTCTTTAGTATATATTATGATATTAAGAACACTAGCAAAAGTTATGTAACAGCCGCATACACAAAACTAGGTTAGGTTTAGTTAATAAATACGTTTCAGGTAGGAATATAAATTGTATTTCTGAGTTTTATCTCTTGCGATAATATGAGAGAGAAATTCCTATCATATTTAGTACGCCGCATTATCCTAGAAATACAATATGTTTTGAGGTTGGGTATTTCCATTATTAGACAAACAACTAATACTTTTGACAACTTGTGAAGGTTAATAAAGAATATAAATAATTGGATGCTCATAAAAGTATTATAAGAAAAATCTCTTTTGGCTTCTGGGGTTGAATATTATGGAAAAAAAAGCATCGATATCGCTACAGACCCTTAGGTGCTCCGGGCTCGCTGTTGCGCGCACGTGCGTGGAATGGCAAGCACGCTAAACGCCCCTACAAAAATGTTTCCGTTTCAAGTCGCGATCGTAACTAAATACGTTTTAAATTTAAAGCTAATCCGCTTTGTATTAATATAGAGTTTTCGTATTCACGTGAATTTGATTATGATGTACCTTTTATTTTATCGCAGTTTGATAAGATTTTCGTATAACCGACGTTATGGATTTGTCGGAAATTAATTATAACACCATACATTAATTAAATATACCTAGTACATCATAATGTTCACCAGGATACATCTTTGTACCCATAGACATTGATATTATATTTGTTTCCATCTAAAAATCATTTAAATCCATAAAAGTTGTTTTATCACAATACTAGCTGTTGCCTGCAGCGTCGCCCGCGTTACTCAACTCCTATATTTTTTTTTTTTTTTTCGGATGGATCTATGCTAATGGCCCGAAGGCCCTAATGCTTCATCGGATTAGTGTGAGCCCATACGGCTCACTTTTGATTGGGGGGTTGCCCCCCACCTACCGTGCAGTCTGCGACCACACGGCCTGCTGGCGTCGGTTGTGTCAACTCCTATAAGTCACAGCGTGATGTTTTATAGCCTTCCTCGATAAATGGGCTGTCTAACACTGAAATAATTTTTCAAATCGGACCAGTAGTTCCTGAGATTAGCGCGTTCAAACAAACAATCAAACTCTTCAGCTTTATAATATTGGTATAGATAGGTATTGTAGCTGTTTCCTAAGTCCTGGCTTGGATAAATTTAATCTTACAATACTAATATTATTGATTATTGTTAAGATAATATGTTTGTTACTTTGTTTATTATTATTAGACTATATTTTAGACCGTTACCAAAGTCTAATAAGTAGTCTCTCAGTTATTAAGGGACCAATAAAACATTCACCATTATTAAAATAAGTCATATCACCGGTGGGAGGGAAGCGCTGTGCCGCGCTCCCGGCTGCATGGGTACCACCATCTTGCTTATTTCTCCCGTGAAACAGCTTTGCTGTGTTTCGGAGAGAAGGGCAAGACAGGCAGTGTAATTACTGGCACCGAGACTTCACATCTTATGTCTCAGGATAGGCAACACATAAATGAGTTGCCTGGGCTCGTTCCAGGTATACTAGTTTATGTTCATGGGCGACGTCGACCACTTAACATCAGGTGGTACGTTTGCCAGTTTGCCTATCCAACTAACATAAAAAAAAATATAAAATTATTTCTATTAAATAAGTTTGGACAATATCAAGCATTACATATTTTATTAAATATGTCTACATAAAAATTTACGCTTGATCTTCTCAACTCGTAATGATTCTCGAATTATTCCTAAGTTGCCTATTGAAAAGGTAACTTTGACAACTCGGCGTTAACTTTTATTTTCGAACACACTTGAGACCTTTAACTTTTAAGGAAATCATAATTTTAATGCATAATTAAAATAATCCGTTTTAATGTTATTACTCTCAGTTACATTATTACTAGCTGTTGCCCGCAGCTTCGCCCGCATTATCTTAGATTTATAACCACAGAAATGTTATAGTTCTATGTTTACAACATATTTAGGATATACAATTCCACCATACATTGTGTGACGGAAACTCCGTACTCGAGGCTCGTACGCGAGGCGCGACGGCGACGCATTATTTTGATTAGCTATATTATCTTCTTAGGACTAAGGTATTCATTTCATTTCCATGGTGTAAAGGATAAAAATAATCTTCATGAAATTTTCAAGCTAACTAACTCATTTAAAATGATAGGAATTAATACCGCATTTGTGTAAATACCTTTCCAATTACCGCTTTATAATTGCCGATTTTTTTAATATTAAAATGGATATAGTATGTTATCCTTAAGAGATAGACATATGCCATCGCGGAATTTTTTGTAGACCTTTTTAAGTTGTACAATAATGTAGTACATTATTTTGATCTATCCAATAGGGTTCAGTCAGCGTTTGCAATGTAAGCGCAAAAAATGTGTTTATTTACGACATCACATTGGAAATCTCTAAAATTATCAGTGTTTATCTACTTTATTATGCGTGTTTTATACATATAAACCTTCCCCTTGAATCATTCTATCTATTAAAAAAATTGCATCAAAATCCGTTGCGTGGTTTTAAAGATCTAATAAGCATACATACATACATACAGACGGACGCGGAAAGCGACTTCGCTTTATACTTTGTAGTGATACGTAAATTTACGTAATAGTAGTTTGATCTAACGAGTTTTGAGTTTAAAAATATGTTTACACACACAAACTGCCTCTCACCCCAAACGCATATACAGTCTCCGTTCCGTCGCGGGTAATAAATTACTTTTACGTGGACAAGATATTTGTATAAATAGGCGAAACCTCGGCAGGATTATATCTAGGCTACTTACTATCACTTTACTAGGGGATAGTCATATTTGAGTAAAATCATAAGATTACTTAATTTAACAATAAAATAGTCATGAATAAGTTGGCAAAAAAATAATATGTTACGAGTGGTTAAAAGGTAGGTAGTAGTAAAAACCCAAGTTAAAAAAGGGTTTTTAGAAATATATATAAAACATAAAAACATACAGACAAGACATTCATATTCGTCACACAAAGGTCTTCGGTTACGAAACCGCAACCTCTCGATATATTGACCTGTCTCTGGACTGCGCCTCGGCTCGTTAACTTAATTATTATTAAGGGCCGTCGTTACCGCCATTACTGCGTAGATAAATTCCGAGCCGATAACACTAGTGAGTAGTGAGCCAGGTGAAATATTCACAAAACGATGAACTATTCGAAATTTAAAAAGAAATAAAAAAATATAAGTGTACTTTGTTCTTTACATTGGATTTCTCGTTAACAAAGCCAGATTGCCTACGGTGGCCTATCGAGCGGTACAAACAATTGAAGTTACTCTTTCTAGCGAGACTATTTTTACAATACAACTGATATTGGTCTGGTGAGGCAAAGATATTGCATGTATGTGTCATCGCCAGAGGTCTCCGCTGACGTGTACTTTTGTTCCGATATATTGTCATCGAATTTCCAAGATAGCGCGATACTGTAAAGTCAAAAATAACTTTTATTGCTTCATATTTCTAGAATTTACCGATTTAAAATTGTTAGCTACTCAAAACGTTTTATTGTTTAAATAAATTTTAACCTTTAATTACTCGCGTCAAAAAAGTTACACTAACGCTTGCGTGGGGTTAATTTACCCCATTTGAATTTTTTTATAAAAGAAAGTATTACTGCTTAATATTATTTTTATAAGTAAATCTTTAAAAATAATCAACATCTCGCTAGAGGATAACAGTATTCATAATCAAGATTTCTAGGAAATTTTGATGAGATCAATATATAAAATAGGGAATAATTTATTCATTACATATGTCATGATGGAATGGTTATGACAGACGTGCTGGTTGCATTTGGCACACGTCAACCTAATTTTTTTATCCCTTGACCTTGGACACATATGACACCTTTTGTACGAATTGGATGGGCCACCTCTGGACGTGGAGCTAGAAGCCTGAAAATCAGCACTTCTCTTGAGACGTTTTTGTATAGTCCTGGGTAGCTGTGGTATTTTCGCTCGAGTTTGTTGGTGAGCCTTTGTCAGATCTACTGCAAGATGCTTCAGGAATTCACGTCTGGAGATGCCTTGCTCAACATTGCTTCTATATTTCACCAAGGCGTTTGTTTAATTTCCTAAAATGTCAAAGTATTTAAGATATTGTTAGTCCCTAACTTTTATACAAGATTGCGCTAGTTGTCAAATTAGATCGCGCTATCGTTGTGTTTTGATCGTGACATATATACTCGCAACCTCCGAGTATTTTTGAGTGTTCTTAAAGAGAAAAATAAAGTGTTTAAAAGTGTGAGTGTTTAACCTAATCATATGGTCCTTCGAGCCGGATAACAGTGAGTAAAAGTGCAAATATAAAATATTGACATAGTGAAATTAGTGAAGAGATTAGAGTTAGTTACGGACTTAGAATAATTTCATCTCCGATAATATTTCTGGCAGTGAATTTGGACTTGTAATTTTTTCACGAACTGAACTTTAACTTATAGAATTTATACAATGGCAGATAAAAAATATATACAGTTAGAAAAAATTTCATCCAGAATTCAAAAATTACTTTCAAATACGAAAAAATGTGCTACTGATAAACGAACAAGAGGGTTTTTGGACTCACGTATGGAAATTTTACATGAGTATTGGGAAGCTTATACAAAAACTTATGAGGATATTTCTGAATCGAAAGATACTGAAACCTTAAGGACCAAACACAAGCTTGACATAGAGAAAAACTTTGAAGAAACTGAAGAACATTATTTGGACCTAAAGGCTTGGCTTAAGGATAAGTTATATGCGCTAACAAAAAATCAATGTGAAACTTCAAAGTCTGATACTCAATCGGAAGTGCCCAAGTTGAGACCAAAACTCCCACCGATATCAATACCTCAGTTTTCTGGCGACTACAATGAGTGGATGAGCTTTCGAGATTTGTTTAGCTCTCTGATACACCATGATGATCGTTTGAGTAAAATCGAAAAACATCACTATCTAAAGTCAAGTTTGACGGGAGAAGCGGAACAATTACTAAAGAATTATTCGCTAACTGAAGCTAACTACGATGACGCCTGGAAAAAACTCAATGAGAGATATGAAAACAAGAGAATGATTGTCAATAGCATACTCAATCGTTTCCTAAGTCAAAAGACATTGACGTCAGAATCTGCCAAGAGCATAAAGGATCTTCTAGATACCTCAAGCCATTGTCTCACGTCCTTAACTAATTTGAAAATTGTCTCCTGGAATGCTATGGTCGTACACATCGTGGTCTCCAAGTTGGATATAGAGACTCGAAAACGTTGGGAGCAATCATTAGATGACTCTTCAAATATTCCCACCTATAAGGATCTCCATAGTTTCCTCGAGAAACAATTCCGAGCCATGGAAATGTACACGCCGAGAGCAAAACCTGTTGCACAAAAACTAACTAACATTAAAAGCTTTGCCGCAAAAATAGAAAACACATGCACTTATTGCTCACAGAATCATTACATTTGCCACTGTAAAGATTTTGCCTTACGCTCCGTTGCTGAACGTCAAGATTTTGTAAAGAAAAACAACATTTGTTATAATTGTCTCGTGAAAGGTCACGCAGTAATCAGTTGTAGGCAAAGTACAGTCTGCAAGAAATGTGGACGTCGTCATCACACGTTGCTGCACTTTACTTCTTCTAAGGATGACAAAGTAGTAGAAACTGACAAGGAGAAAGATACCCAAACGGAAAATAGTACTGCACATCAAACTTCTTGTAACATCAGTGTGAACCTGAAAGCTGAAACAAGAGATGATCTAGTTATTTTAGCTACTGCTGTTGTTCACGTGGACTCTAAGATTGGTGATACTTACGCATTAAGAGCTCTTGTCGACCAGGGTTTACAAGGTTCTTTCATCTCCGAAGCAGCTGCGCAGTTATTAAATATTGATCGCACTCCCATTACTGGCAAAATCTCTGGAATTTCGAATACATCAGTGGTAACTACAAAGTCTATGGTCACACTTACAGTCCACTCCACAAAAGACTTTGCATCAACTTTTAACGTGAATGCATATATTTTAAAGAAACTCACCTAATTGTTGCCTTCACGTGAATTCCCACAAGATACTTGGCCTTCATCTATGCAGTTGGATCTGGCGGATCCTAACTTTCACAAGCCAGGATCTATAGATGTTTTATTGGGTGCCGACGTGCATGCTTACATACTACTGGAAGGCTTACACAAGTGTGATTCTCTTATTGCACTCAACTCTCGCCTAGGTTGGTTAATCTCCGGCAGAGTTTCACAAACTGATTCGACAGCATACGAACACAATACGGTTGCTTTGCAAACTAAAATTGAGATGGATCAGTTACTCAGACGATTCTGGGAGATTGAAGAGAATCTACCTCACAAAAAATCGATGACCGATTTAGAAAGACAATGTGAAGAACACTTCAAAAGCACTCACACTCGCAATGATTTCGGTCGTTATATTGTACGGTTACCATTTAAAGATAGCACCCCCACAAACCTTGGTGATTCTAAATGTCTTGCAATTCGGCGCTTACTACAGATGGATAAACGTTTTACACATAAGCCTGAATTTCGTGAAGAATATCACAAATGTTCGAAGCAGTATGAATCCCAAGGTCATATGATGATGGTACCTGAAAAAGAAAGAGTTACACAAAAGGTTTATTACCTACCTCACCACGCTGTCCTTAGGCCGACGAGTCTAACCACGAAACTACGTGTAGTATTCGACGGAAGCGCTGCACCTGAAAAAGGAAAGTCATTAAACGATGAACTTTTAATTGGTTATCCACTTCAACAAGATGTCAGAGATCTCATAACTCGCTGGAGACAACACAAAATTTGTTTAGTCGCAGATATTCGTCAAATGTACCGTCAGATTTTGACATCAAAGGAAGACGTTGACTTTCAAAGAATATTATGGCGAGAATCTCCAAGACAATCTATAAATGAATATAGACTACTTACCATCACGTATGGAACATCTTGTGCACCATTTTTAGCCATACGCACTCTTCATCAGTTGGCTGAAGATGAAAAGAAAGACTTCCCTACTGAAGCTGACATCCTGAAACGTGACTTTTACATGGATGACCTATTAACGGGAGCCTCCACCACTGAAGATGCTGTAGTGCTACAAAAAAGATTGACTGAACTTTTAGCTCGCGGTGGGTTTCCTTTACACAAGTGGTCCTCTAATAGTAAAGTAGTTTTATCCCAAATATCCAGTGTGTATAAAGACTCACAAAGTGTGGTAAATATTAAAATTGAAGACACAATCAAAACGTTAGGTATAACATGGAACTCTGACTCTGATAACTTTGAACTAAATTGTAATTTAAATAACTGTTCTAACACAATTACAAAAAGATATGTATTATCCAATATTGCTAAATCTTTCGATCCACTAGGTTGGCTAACACCCACGATTATACTACTTAAAATATTTATGCAAAAGTTGTGGTTAGCTGGCTTAGATTGGGATGAAGAGTTACCTACGGATCTTAAAGAGGAATGGATTACGTACCTTGATCATTTCACGCACATTAAAACCATTCAGTTTCCACGATGGTTTGGAGTCTCCAATAATACAACCAAACGGGAGCTGCATGGATTCAGTGATGCCTCTTGTACTGCATATGCGGGAGTAGTGTACCTCAGAGTTTTGAACAATGCTGGCGAAATTAACATCACTCTTGTTCTTGCGAAATCAAAGGTCGCCCCAGTTAAGCAGATTTCACTTCCACGATTAGAACTCTGTGGTGCAGTACTCGTTGCAAAAATGATACATCATGTGAAAACTGTTTTGAATATACCCGATGATGATGTTTATACCTGGACGGACTCTACCATAGTTTTGTCATGGTTGCGTAAAACACCCAATACTTGGACTACATTTGTTGCAAATCGGACTTCCGAAATTTTGACACTTACAAATAGTAATCAATGGCATCATGTTAGTTCTGCAAACAATCCTGCTGATTTAGCTTCACGTGGATGTTACCCTTCTGATCTGAGCAGTCAAAGCTATGGTCGACCGGACCTCCGTTTTTATGTAATTCGAATGAATTTGAATATTATACATTTGATATTCCTCTAACTGAGTTGGAAAAGAAAGCTAACTCTAAAATATTATGTAATGTCAATTTTACCGATAATGATAATGTAATTTCTTTTCTCAATCGATTCTCGAAGCTGTCAAAATTGATTCGAGTCACTGCTTATTGTTTTCGTTATTTTAACCTATGTAGAGCTAGAGCAACTAAGAAACCGTTTACTGAAACTGATTATTTAAGTGCTAATGAACTTGATCATGCTCTTAATCGTTGTATTAAACTGTCACAATCTATTTCGTTTCCAGATGAGATCTCTCGCTTATCACTAGGTAAACAAGTTTACAAATCTAGTAAAATTTATACACTTCACCCCTTTATAGATGATAAAGGTATTGTTCATGTTGGTGGTCGACTCGCGAATGCAGAGATTCCAAATAATATGAAAAATCCCATTCTTTTAAGTGGAAATTGTGCCCTATCTAAGCTTATTGTTTCAAACGCACATTTGAAATCCCTGCACGGAGGACATCAACTTACTTTGAATTTTATTAGAAAAAAGTTTTGGATCATACGAGTTAAAAATATTATTAGAACTGTAATTCACAAATGTATTCCTTGTTTTAAGCAGAAGGCTAATCCACTCTCTCCATTTATGTCAAACTTGCCTAAATTTCGTATTAAACCTAATCGTCCTTTTCTTATAAGTGGAGTAGACTTTTGTGGACCCTTTACACTGAAACTATATCCAGGTAGATGTAAGAAAATTAGTAAAGTTTACATTTGTCTCTTTGTATGTACCGTCACAAAAGCCATTCACTTGGAATTAGTGACCGACCTTACTTCTGCTGCGTTTATTGCGGCATTTCGACGTTTCACCGCTCGACGTGGTCACTGCAAAGAAATTTGGAGTGATCATGGAACGAACTTCATTGGCGCGTCACGTGACCTAAATCTCGCATTTAAGAATTCACAATCTCAACTTATCAAAGAGATTTCTGAACTTCTTGCGAATGACTTCACACAGTGGAAATTCATACCCCCTCGAGCTCCACACTTTGGTGGGATTTGGGAGTCTGGAGTGAAAAGTATCAAAGGACATTTAAAACGAGTTGTAGGCCAAGTGTTTCTCACGTATGAAGAATTTGCTACACTTTTAGCTCAAGTTGAAGCTTGTGTGAATTCCCGTCCTCTCACGCTTATCAATTCCACTCTGGATGAACCTCCTTTAACGCCAAGTCACTTTCTCGTCGGAGAGCCCTTGATTAGTGTTCCTGAGCCATCTTTAATAGATGTTAAAATAAGCCCGTTGAATCGATGGCTTATAATCCAACGTATGATACAATGTTTATGGCGCCGTTGGCAAAACGAATATTTAACTACTCTTCAACATCGTTACAAATGGAACACGACCAAACCTGATCTCCCACTTGGCACTGTCGTTCTTGTTAAAGATGACACACTTCCACCTGGAAAATGGCTTTTGGGACGTATTATCCGGAAACACCCAGGCGCAGATGGCATCACAAGAGTTGTTACCTTAAAATCCAAACATAATCTTTTCAAGAGACCAATTGTAAAATTATGCCCTCTGCCCCTGGATGATCCTGACTCACAGTGATAATTTAAGTTATTGTTTGTTAGATTTTCTTCCGCTTCAAGTCTTAAGGACTTAAGTCGTCCTTGGCCGGCGGTATGTTTAATTTCCTAAAATGCCAAAGTATTTAAGATATTGTTAGTCCCTAACTTTTATACAAGATTGCGCTAGTTGTCAAATTAGATCGCGCTATCGTTGTGTTTTGATCGTAACATATATACTCGCAAGCTCCGAGTATTTTTGAGTGTTCTTAAAGAGAAAAATAAAGTGTTTAAAAGTGTGAGTGTTTAACTTAATCAGCGTTGATGCCAGCTACGTTGAGTAGATTCCTCGGTTTGCCATTCCGAACGTTGTAACCTAAAAATATAACTCAACATTAGCATAACAATCAATAACAAGAGCATAAAACGTACAAAATAAATACAAATGTTTACTACTTACTTGTCAAAAAAAGTAACACCAACACTCGCGTGGGGCAATATATACCCCAGACGCGATCTCCTGGCACGACCGCACGATGCAACGTGACGCACGCGACTGAATCGTGGAAGAGGGAGCTATTTAGGCAGCTACTAGGAAGGCCACGGTGAAAAAAATTGTACGTTAGATGTTGCAAGCGTTTAAACATGCTTTGGGGTAAAATATACCCCACGCGAGTAATTAAGGGTTAAGCAATATTTGATGGATATTTAAAAAAAAAAACGGAATGTTGCTAGTATACGTATGAAATATTTGTTTTTTCTGATTTTGGTAATTGAGTTTTTGACGTGATAATATCTTAAAATCTTGATTATGAAAGCCGGCTGGACGCTCGAAAAAACATGACCCATTACTACGTTCCGCCTGTGCCGAGCGTGCAAGCGAAAACGTGGTACAAGCGATAGAAAGACACGAACGGCCTAAGCTGTCGGCTTGTGATGCGTTATGACGTGTTATCACCAATTTTTTTTTCTTTTACGCCGGGAAATTTTTTGAGGCATCCCGCGGGGGAGTAGGTCTCCCCAGGCGGGTATGTGGGACTCGCTACGCCCGAATTATGGTAAGGTGGACGCAGCTCTACCCACTAAAAGCCGGCCAGTGCCACCAATGCCACTTTTGGTGAGGTGCCCCGGATCTAATGAGTAAACCGGCTTGACTGACAATAAGTAGATTTTTTATTTAATTATATTGACTATAGTAAGAATTCTGCTTATGAATAAGGAATTGCCTTATTATGTGTGTGTGACTCGTGTCTTTGCTTTGGTAACCTAATTTTTAGACTAAACTATCTAGCTAGAATAAACTTAGTACTTGTAATATGAGGTATATTTTAATTTGCCCTTGACCTGATCTAGACCTGTCCTCGACAAAGTTAGCTAATGATATATCTGCCAGTTGTTCCCGTTATAAATTTGCAATGCCGTAAGATATATTGTTATTTACTGTATCGTAGTATCCATTTCACACATGAGAGGAACATCAGATATTAATTGTACAATGTTATCACAACCCCTACCCCAGTTAAGGCTGTACATGGTTTAGTTGTAGTTTGCCTCATCAAACACCTGAGCTAATATTACCATACGATGGAACGGTATAATATAATGGTAGTACTTAATTTGACGGTCAATAAGCTATTTAGTAATAATGTTTTAATTTTTATAATATTATAAATAAAGTAAGTTTATTTGTTTGAGACAATTCCAGCTTACGATACTTAAATCTATCATCATCATTGTGACTCCTTCCTCCTCCCATGACCGGTTTCTGTAAAGTATCCGAAACGCCGGGCACCTAGAAATCTAAAACAACGCGAGAATGTTCGCGAAATTTGTTCCATTATAAGGAGTAAAATTGTGAACATAATAAATACAATATAATCAACATCTAGTATGGATTTTTACTTTGACTAACATCATTTGAAAGGACCAGGTGTTAGATAATAAATAACTCTTTATTACTCAATTTCGTCAACTAGTGATAGCCGCCGTGCGACGTGTCCGGTGAATCAACGAGCAGCGCTCCGCTCGGCCGGACAAAAACGGAAAACCATTTTACGGTCCATTGTGAAAGAGGATTGGCAATTTCGATTTGAGCTTACTCGACCATTTGGGGAGCCACTTTTACAACGCCTTGATGTATCGTGAACTTTGATAAAACTAACGATAAATGCAAATCATTTTTACAAAATCTACTGACCCCAGTTTGTAAGAGATAGTGAGAGCATTTTAGTACCAAGTGAAGAACATATATTGTAATGATATTATAGTGAACGAAAGTGGAAGAGAATTTCATATTCTGAATAAATAAATATTCACGTAGGTTAAAGGCATTTTTATATAAATAATGATTTACGCCTACTTATTCCTTTACGGTTACGCTTGATATAACAATATATTTTTTTGAACAATCAAAACAGTTATTTTATAGCAATACAAATAAGAGAAGCCTTTTTGGTTTGATTCCGTTACCCCTGTAGCCAACATAATTTTTCATTAGAAAAGTATTGTTATAAATTGTATTATTATAAAAATATAAATGAAGTAAGAGTATAGTTTGTATACATTAGAAAACTTCATCCATTTCAGTTTTATAATATTTTATTTACACCCGACCGTCCACATATGACCGTCCACATGTGTTCGCTATCAACAGTGAATGTCTCTTTAGGCCTCTAATAACTGTTATTATTTATTCATTAGAATGGCCACTTTAACTATTTGTATATTTTTATTTGTATATGTATCTATTTTATAAATTACTATCAATTGTTTCTAGCTGATTTACTCATGTACTATCATGATCTACTTGGTGATACAGTATTTCTGTAGTTCGCAGCTTCGACTCTTCGAGTTAGAAAAAGGTTTTCATGATCCTCTATTTCGGGCTATTTTAGTTTTTGAGTACTAGGGGTACATGAAAACGAAACTCAGGTTCGAACCAACAGGACTAGGATTTGCTAGTGGCTTATATACACTTGACTGTCTTTCCGCATGGGTATCACCGGGTTTCTACTTAATCCACCAATTTACTGGCTTAATGGCAATTATTGGCATTAATACCAACAGAAATTTGATTATTTATTTTCAATATAATAAATAAATGATAAACAAACCTTATAATATATATTATATGAAAACAAATTACATTATAATCCTATATTACAATAAGGTTTGTTATAAATCGCTATCGAAATGTAAAATTTATTTACTAATTAAGCTTACTGTGTGAAATTAAGTACATTATCTAATTCAAAAATGTATAATAACAGCCAAATCGCAAAGAGCTCTCGAGTAAGCAGACGGACGCCTATTTGAATTTCCAATTAGAAAGTTTTCTCATTTACTTGATTCAGGGTGTGGATTGGCAGAGGGCAATCCGGCATGATTAGTATTATGCTGTGCATCAAATTGAAAGGGTGTGCGGTTCGCCGCATAAAGTAATCCCTCATTATGCGTTAATGAAAATTAATTATACTTAACTTTATATATTTTGACTTTTCACCCGACTGCAAAGCCGGGTTAGTATTTTGACTATTCTACGTTTTACGGGTGTATGTGCAAGTGCTTTTCTGAATTTGATGAATGCTTCTATTTATTATTATGGTCGAACATAAGTTACATTTTAACCGACTTCAATAACAATGGGGCTATTTTTCGTGTAGTCAGGATATATTTTTTAAATTTTTTAAATTGGTTTTGTATTTATATATTAAGCTCACTTTTTTATGTACGATCCTTGTGCTGAGTTGATAGCAGTTCTGCCTCATGACGAAAGAGACATCGTATTTACCAATTATCGATTAGAGATATAGATCCGTGATCAACATTTTACCTGCTCGTTGATTATAAGCTTTCTATAGTCAATCCGTTTGATCAGCGTAGTATTTACGGGCAAATTCCTTATCCCAGTACCAACACTATGTGATGACTCCAACTTTTTGACAAATAGTGTCTATTGTTTCTAACAGTTAAATAGAGTTTTTTTTTCTTTAACCCCGGGCAATGCTGTGAGGCATCCCGTGGGGGAGTGGGTCTCCCCACGCGAGTATGTGGGAATCGCTGCGCCCGACAGCTGGTAAGTGGACGCAGCTCTACCCACCAAAACCCGGCGAGTGCCACCAATGCCGCCACAGAAATATATCGAGATAGAAGTAAAGAGTGTATGTACCTCGCCTGGCAAAAAGACGACTCGACGACTCCATTGTTCGTCGCGAACTTTAGTATACTCCCGACCGCGGTCAGCATGCGACGTAAGGTTTTAAAAACAAAATGACTCGTTGTTCAATAATTAATTGTTCAAACACTACCAGTAAAATTGGAGCTGTTAATGGAGGTATTTCCTTTAACCAGTAAGTACTATTTGTCCTAAAAAATCTGTTATTAATTTAAAAAACCATTTATTTTACTATTTTCATCAAAACAGTAGCGGGCGATTGTGTCTAACGCTAGTTTTCCATTGCAGCTTTTAATTGACGAGCCAGACTTGGCGGGCGTTCAAAACCAGCGATGTAAAATATGCTATTAAAACTGTCATGTCACGTTGAAGACGATTTCTCATTTTTTCTGTCAAAAGTGCTGTACCTACACTGCGATTTTCTCACTCGATTAAAATCTATTTTGAAAGCAGAGGAAATGATAATTTCATTTTATATTATTATGTAGCTATAATGTAATTTATGTAAAATAAATATAATAAACTTTTACTTTTAGCATTTTTTAATGCAAAACAAATATTATTGAGAAACTGGTTATGTATTGTTTTCTAACTGGTTATGGCTACTTCTATATTACAAGTATATTTCAGTTTTCCGAATGATCCTTATATAAAAAAGTGTGTGTGTACTTATGTATACGCGTTAGAAGTAATACTCCTTAAAGGAAAATACATAGTACAATTTCATTATACTGTAACCTTTTTGCTTATTGTGTAGTTAAAAACTATATCTTCTTTTGACGTCTATACTGTCATTATGTGAATATTTTTATATAAAATAATGTTGACTATAGCTAACTTCAGGGTGTCGGTTTTTCGTGACTCATCATTTTTCCCTAACGCGCTAAAAGAAGTATAACTCCAAAAATAAATAGATTGCGTTTTTTAATAAACCAGTTAATTTTTCTACAATCCACCAGTGATTATTTGTAGGCCTATTTATTCTCCAATTATTGATTTATGTGATATAGTTTTAGATTCCGTATTTTTGGATTCATTACTTAAATAAAAAAGTGGCCACCGTTTGCCGTTTAGATGATTAAGCTAAAAATAAGCAAAATGAATGACTATGTGACAAAGACCAAAAGTTGAATCAGAAGGACTACAACTATTATCACTGATGACTTTAAAGAAATTGATTGGAATTTAAAGAAATTGGTTTATTAGAAATTACAATCCCTCTAATAAGGGCGCCAGTGGACGGTCGGTGCCCTATCTATATTATCTGATCAAATCAACATTTTAATTATCAATAATAATAAAAAAAAGCATTTAAATGATTACACGTTATAATATAGTCTATAATATACATATATTACTACTAATCAATGTATAAAAATATAGTTTATCGTCCATAGCACGCTATCATTAAATAGTTTATTTGAACAGTACTACTCATAAAATCGGTGCCATGTTATAATCGATCTGTGAATCGATACTTTTGAATTGTTTTCGCGCGGCTTATGTGTTTCACATCACTAAATTACACTCGTGACGTCATCGTACCTACGCAAAATGTTACACGCTCGGTCCCCATACAAATTACGGAACTCTTTACTTCTATCTTGATATAGTTCTGTGAATGCCGCCTATGGTGAGGTGCCCTGGATCTAGTAAACAAACAGATCACCTCGACGGCTAGTCAGTCCCGCAAGGGACCGACGCCACCTCTACAGAAAGGTTGTCCCGCACCACAGAACACCCATGTGTGCACCACCACCACCAACACCAAGGGGTGAGGTTCCCATCCTCACCCCTTGTTCCCTGCTCTTATGTCCCCTCTTCTTATAAGAGGGGTACAAAGAGCCCCCTTGGCCTAATTAGCTTCGCCCAAGGTGCAGCGGCTCACCCCAGGTTACTGAGCCCCGCCGCCACGACAAGGCCTGAACAATGGTGGGGAGTTAAATAGAGTCAAATAATGGACAATAATCTTTTAATGGAGCCTATATTGATACCTACATTGAAACACACTGCTATAATGGCGGATTTACATATTTTCGGGGTTGTAAAGATTTTGCTGACCCTTTTTTTACCGTAGAGTTATGGAAGTTTGGAATATTGCCGCCTTCGATCTTCGATTCGCGTTGGAGCTCAAGTCGGAGGTAGCGGGTTTGAATCCCGCCAGGGAACAAAAAGTTTATTTGTTCCTGGGTCACGGATGTGTATTAAATATGTTTATTATATAACAAAAATCTTAAATATTTGTACAGCATAAAAGTATTAAGTATATTTCCTTTGTCTGGTACCCGCAACACCTGTCAAGTTCTTCGAGAACTTACCACACGACCAGATTGACGTGGTGTAAAAGCGTCCATAGATTGTTATTATTATTATCTTTAAAACGTCGGAAAACCGTCATGGAGAAATCATTTTAATTTCTATGAAGTAGCAAAAAAATTGTCCCCGAATTTGCCGCTCTAAAAATCGGCCCCTTGGTATCCCGTGCCTGCTGGTAACTTCGCACTGCTGTAATGAATCAAATAGAAAATGGAACCATAAGCTCAGCATTAAGCTCGTAGTAGATAATTGTAATATTATTTAAATACTATTATCTCCTTATTACTTTTGGTAAGTGTACCTATATTATGTAAGAGATGTCGTTAGTTTTTATTTTTATTAACTTAATGCTACTGTTGCAGATGTTCTAAATTAGATTTCTAATAGAGATAATAAAATAAATAAAATAAAATAAAAATAGCCTTTATTTTTCAACTACAGTGGATATTACAAAAACTTAACGTACGTTAAAATCTATAAATTACATAAACCTAAATACTAATATTATTTAAAGTAAAACTATTAATCAGTAGCAGTCGCCTCT
This sequence comes from Helleia helle, assembly GCA_963853865.1. Lineage (NCBI taxonomy): Eukaryota > Metazoa > Arthropoda > Insecta > Lepidoptera > Lycaenidae > Helleia > Helleia helle. The sequence goes on along the minus strand of OY971418.1, from coordinate 8,675,488 downwards.
GCGGCGTAAGCCTCTCCTAAACTTTTCCATAATTCTCTTTCTCTGGCCTTTTGCATCCATTGAGAACCGCACCTGTGCCTAAAAATATCCCTCCACCTTTTGCTTGGTCTCCCTTTTCCTCTTTTCCTGTCCCTTGGTACCCACTCTGTTAGGCGCTTTGTCCATCTTTTGTCATCCATCCTACAAATATGACCTGCCCAGTGCCACTGTAGTAGTCTAATCCTTTTCGGTACATCACTAATTCTCGTTCTACGTCTGATGATGTCATAGCTAATTCTATCTGATAACTTTATTCCTAGCATACTTCTCTCCATTTTTCGTTGACAAATAGCAATTTTTTCTTCATCCTCTTTCCTCAGTGACTATGTCTGGCAGTCATATGTTAGACAAGGCAATACTGCTACTTTATACAACTTTTCTTTTCGTAAACATTCCTTATTATATTTACATATTTCGAGTTGATACCTTGTTGTATCAGTGATGTCCATATTGCTTCGAAATACAATGAGTCAAAGGCTTTTTCATAATCAATAAAATACATATATAACGTTTCTGTATTCTTTAGCCTTTTCTATTATTACTTGAATATGATCTGTGGTAGAGTGCCCTTTACGAAAGTGCCCGCTTGTTCGCGGGGTTGGTTGAATTCTAAGATATTCGTTATTCTGTTCAATATGATTTTTGAGAAAATTTTATATAGATTAGTCATGAGGCTAATGGGTCTATAGTTTCTCAGATCACTTCTATCTCCTTTCTTGTGAAGTAAAATAATTGTAGACTTTGACCATTGTTCTGGTGTGGCTTCTGTAGTGAGGATGTTGTTAAATAATACCTGAAGAGGTTTAAAAAGTGGAACAGATAGAGATTTAAGCACTTCGTTAGCAATGTTGTCCGCACCTGGGGTCTTATCATTTTTTTGAGATTTTATAGAAAATTCAATTTCTGATCTGAGAATACTTGGTGTCTCTATGTTTAAATTAACTGTATCGTGCTCGTTCGTGTTTAGTATACAATATGAGGGGGGGCAGGTGTTACTCTCGACATTGTAGAGCTGTGTAGAATTTTGTTGCTTCATTTATAATAGAGATAGCAAGAATAAAATATGTCCCCACCATGGTTCAGGCCTTGACGTGGCGGTAAGGCTCAGTAGCCTAGGGTGAGCCCAGCACCTTGGGCGAAGCGAATTGAGTCGAGGGGGCTCCTTGTACCCCTCTTATAAGAGGCGACAAAAGAGCAGGGGGCAAGGGGCGAGGACGGGAACCTCACCCCATTGTACTGTCCCAACGTTGGGAGGGGTTGTTCTGTGGTGCGGGACAACCTCTCCGTGGAGATGGCGTCGGTCCCTTGAGAGACTGACTAGCCGTCAAGGTGTTCTGTTTGCTTAACATATCCGGGGCACCTCACCAAAGGCGGCATTGGTGGCACTCGCCGGGTTTTAGTACGTAGAGCTGCGTCAACTTACAAGCTTACGGGCGCAGCGAGTCCCACATACCCGCCTGGGGAGACCCACTCCCCCGCGGGATGTCTCGAAGCATTTCCCGGCGTTAATGAAAAAAAGGGATAAAACATTATGTAGATTTGATGATTAAACGCAATTTGTAGGCAATATGACTGTTAAATTATATAAATATTAACTAAGGAAAAGAAAAAAAAATCAGCTAGATAGTAATCATTTTTGATAACCTCGTTATCGATACGTCATGTCGGAAGGACTTTGATATTTGATCAAATCATACATTTTGTGGGACAAATATTTTTTCGAATAATTTAGATATTAATAATTATCATCAGATATCATCAGAAAAACCCAGTTAGTAATAAATTTTCGAGAATCATCAATCAAAAATTGACATATTTTATCCTTGCTACCTCTGTTAGCTACCACAATCGAGAATTTTAACACAGGAAATTGTTGGACGTCTCATCAATTTGAAGCTACTCGCGGAAAATTTGTTTGATAGTAATGAAGTGTGGAAATGGACTTTGGAATCAGGACCTAAAATATTTAGCCCCTCCCATCGTCGGGACAATACAATGTGGTAAGATTCCCATCCTCGCCCCTTGCCCCCTGCTCTTTCGTCCCCTCTTCTTATAAGAGGGGTACGAAGAGCCCCCTCGGCTAAATCAGCTTCGCCCAAGGTGCTGGGCTCACCCTAGACTACTGAGCACCACCGCCACGTCAAGGCCTGAACCATGGTGGGGAAAATATTTAATACCCAAAATAATGTATTTTATCTATAAAGTCAGTTATTAATATTTAAATTTATTCCTTACTTTACGTGATTAGAAAAATGCTTTTTACCATCGAGAAAAAGTAAAATAGCTTGAAAGCTGCCGTATAAATTAAAAAGAGCTTATAAGTATATAATAGCATTAGTCGAGCAAATCAATTAATTTTCCTCTGGCAGTACATTCTGATATAAAAACCCTCACTTTATCAGATAGTCAGATATAATATCTCAAATATGGTTTATCGATGAAAATTAACAATATGAATTAATGATGTTACACTTACATGTTACTTTGAAATAGTAAAACTAGTTTCATTTTTTTTTATGTCATCAAGGGGCAAACGAGCAGTCGGAGCCTCATAGCGCGACGCCGTAGATATCAGCACAACTAAGGCCACGCAGAAGCGTTGCCCTCCTTTTCCCTATCCCCCCAATGGGCAAATGGGTCAATAAACATAGTATCTCTTTTCTTCTACAATTGTTCACGTTTTGACGAAATAAATTTGTAATTGATGATTATATTTTAAAATACTATACTATAACACTTATCAGGACCAATTTCATTATAAATACTTTTTAAATAATATATTGCGCAAAAGTATTTTAAACAATTAAATAGTGATGTAACCTTGTAAGGTTACTTATTACTTACTACTTATTCTTAGTTTTATAATTGAAAGCTAATATTATACTATGGGTGATATATTATGATATTTTTCTTACAGAACATTCTAGGCTAAAGGAAATATAATTTTCCAAACTAATCTAAACAGCACTAAACGAAAACAAACATTAACATGCTATGTCCACAAATGATAAAGGCGCATTAAGTTTCGCATGCAACAGACGTATTAGTGTCTCATAACTACATTCCTAAGTATATCAGTACCAAATAGGCTGATCGACGTCATGAGCAAATAATTTGTGGTTTAGTAAATACCCGATAGTACTAAAACTAAACGCGTACAAGCCATTGGTTGCGTGGAACATGCTTTGGAGTTATAGAGACAGGTTCCTAGTAGGAGTACTCCCATTTAATGTTTTTTTTTCTTTTACGCCGGGAAATGCTCTGAGGCATTCCACTAGGGAGTCGAGGACTCCCCAGGCGGGTATGTGGGATTCTGGGCACGAAAGATGGTAAGTGGACGCAGCTCTACCCACTAAAACCCGGCGAGTGCCAACAATGTCGCCTTTGGTGAGGTGCCCCGGATCTATTGAGCAAACAGGGTTTATGAGAGCACTTCTATAGCTTTTTAGATATATTTTTATCTATTTTAACATGTCTCTACGTGTTTTTCGTGAGCAGAAATGTCTATAAGAATGGTTCGATTGTTTTTGTGGATACCCATATAAACTTATCTATAAATTTTGTCTGCTTTTGAGATGCTTCTGGTATATTGAATATATAATAGAAGTGCCTGGACTGAGATTTGAGGTAGCCCTGCCTATATCTGCCATGTATTACGTATTCTGCTAATGCTCTGGTGTAGCGGGTGTCTGTGGATGTCGCTTTTCACTTACCACCAGATGAACCGACTGTCCGTTTGCCCCTCTTTTATAAAGAAAATGTACCAATTACTGATCACCAAAATATTCTTATATTATATCTAGTAATATTATAAAGGAGGGAGAAAAACAGTAAAGAGAAACACTTTAAAATGAATAATAGTTTTACAAAATAAGAACTGAAACAGATGTTAAAACGTTATCATTTTGGCGCAGACAACTTTCATTAATATCGTAATTTACATGTTCCATAAGGGGTTGGATCTATCCATCTAACAATTTATCCCGACTTACAAGTTGTTAACGTCCGCAGGTGCACGTCGGCTCATCTCGCGCCAAACATTTTTCTTTACAACTTCAATTTATATTTTCGACATGCAAATGCCATAATTTATTACTGATCCAAACTTTTTGCTGGATCTATTAATACCATCTTTTTTATCATTTAGGTACGCTATTTTAAAAGTAAGTTATCTTAATCTAACAAAGCGTGACACAAAGTACGTAACGTGACTGTTTTGTTTAAATTGAACGAAAAATTATGTAACGATCGATTAGTAAAGACGTTAGACTTTTTTCCGAGAAGACCCAAAGTTTTTCATAGATAAAGGTTATATATAGAAAATATAAATAAATATGTAAATGCATTGTTATAATCAAACTGTAGATTACATTCAAGCATATTTTCAGCCAAATTACAATAATTACTTTTTTAATTATTCAAAACTATTTCAGACAAAATATGATAAACCAGTTTACTATAAAACTCATCAATTTATCTACCAAAAGTTCACTTAAGCCCCAACTGTTTGGAACATATAAGTAACGTTAACTCAGTTATGAATCATACTGCACCAACTCAGATACGCGCAGATAGGAACATGTAACCTATAAATTTAACGAAACGAGACATGCAGATTTATCGCGTAGAATCTTATGTTCCAAAGCGATTTTATAGAGCTCACTTGAGCTAGGCAAATTGAATATCAAGATAAAGTTTATACGTTTTTAATAGAACCACGGCCTTGATTTGTCGGAAGTGTTCACAATATACGAGCGCGGAGGCTTACTGTATCTTATCGCGGACGCAGTTGCCTCACTTTGAAAACCCCACTGGGAAACACTTGGCTGGGAGCGGAGAAGACAAATGAAATCTTTCACGACACTCAAACAACTGTAACAATTGTTAAATTCCTAATTGTTTGCAAACAACGAACCGTTGTAGAATGGTTGTAGTTCAACAATTGATTTTTTTATTAAAATTGTAAATACATATTACATATATAAATGATGTATAATTATTTTGTAATAATATTATGATAAAAAAAAGAAAATGTGTAAATCTATGTGCTTCTTCCAATTTTAGTATTCACCAAGTGAATATAATATTTGCATCAATTTACATCGACGTTTCTAGAAGTGTCGCAACGCGTCGCAAAGTGTTTAAGTCACAACATAAAGCATTTTTTCTTAAAATTTGCTCTTAAAAATCTTGTTAGGAATTATTTCTTAGGAATATCGCAAAAACATATTATATATTTTATACTTCAACAAGTTACTTATTAAGGTTACAAAAATACGCTAACCATGATTACAAAACTGGCGGTTTTACGGGCAGTGCTTTTTTGTTATTATATTTCTACAAAAAGGGTGTGCGCAATTATTTTATGTAAAAATAAATCTGCAGGGAACTATTAAATTGCAAAAAGTAATAACGCATAAACAATACAGGCATTCACAAATCACAATAATAACTATTACGGCACGGTAGACAGTAGCTTGCTCCGCAGATTGCCCTGAGGCAAAAGGGAATGAATGAGCATTTGAAACATTCTTTATTATGCATAATGCACACAATATTATTATACATTTTATGTGTATTAGCACTTTTATAGTAGTAATATGCACAAATACAGGTTTATCACTAGCATCGTATTTTAAAGGGATTAATCAATACATCCTACATTTTTTTATATTTTATAAAGAAGATATTATAAGAACGACTGTCCGTTTGCCCCTAAACGGACAGTCGAAAGAGGCCATATAGCATTTAAGAGACGAGGCCGCCGAGGCCTCCATCCGCGGGCGACGAACGGGAGTGCGTAGGAGCACTTAATGCAGCTCCGAGCAGCAGCACGAGCAGCTTGTGCTCGTGTCGGGTTCAGGATGAGAACCTGGGCCCAGTATGGCTTACAATCGCCAGAACTGATTATTTGCAGCCGGGCAGTCCCTTCTAACAAGGAGTAGTCGGGCTTTTGCCGGGGCTAGGCCTGCCGTTGAGGTGATCCTATATCTGGGACCTCTAAATGCGGCTGAAGACGTTCGCAGTGGTTTGAGTGTGGTGGGCATACCCAGATGCGAGTCGCACATAGGTTCAGGATCTACCCGAAGATCTAGGCTATTTCCATAACGGATTTCCCTGCGATAATAAAAAAGAGCAATATATGTGTGGCCGGACCTGTGCCTTGTATAATTGTAGGCGGTGGAAAGGGATGAAATACTGCTTCGGCCAGTAGGCCGTGGTGTGCTCAGTAGAGCACACGGAGTTCCTTAGAGGCTAGTTTAGCCTTTCCTTCCAAATGACTACGCAATTGCACATTGCTCGATATGTCAATGCCAAGTATACCAATACTAGTCATGGTGGTTATGAAAGTGCCCTCAAATTGTAGAAGACAACGGCGACAACGGAGAAACGACGAAGGGTGATTTGTTTAGCCGCAAACGCGCAACATTGTGTCTTGTTGGGGTTAAATTGGACTAGGTTAAGTCGCCCCCATTCCGCTAGTTTGCAGCATATTAATGATATGCAAAAGAAACTAGGTAAGAAAATTATCTCTTGCGAAACACCAATATTAACAGGCTTGAGATCCAAGCATGCACCAACGAAAATGACCTTGATGTTCCTGTCTGCCAAAAAATTAGTGATCCACTTAAATAATTTCTCAGGAAGCCTTGCTAGAATGGGAGCTTTGCTAGAAGTGCTATATGCCACACCTGATCAAAGGCTAAAAGAAAAACCACGTCTCTGTCCAGATAAGAGGTCAGTAGAAGGTCCAACAAAGAAGGCGTATGATCTTCCACGCGTTTGTACTACCAATTGTGTCAGATCATAATAATATAATGCTGAGGCAAAGTCATTAATAAATCTTCCCGCGTGATGTACGTAAGCCAAGCCACTCGGTGCGGGCGTAGAAGTCACTAAGTATCACGATCTCTGCGGATGGGAACTGTTGTAGCATGAAATCTGTAACCATTTAGATGTGCTCCACGAGTCAAACGGTTTCGGTACTACGTACACAATTGAAAAAAAAACAACTCCACAATAAATTTAAGTTAATTGATTTAACACAGACTATATAATTAATACATTATATCATTGCCAATATTTTTTCTCCTTAACTTACTTTCGTGACTACAGCAGCATTGTTTACTGAACTGTTAAAAATGGCAATCAATTGAAATGTCACGAGAATTTCTTAGAACTGAAGCTGAAATCTGGTTAAATTAAAAAGTCGATTTGTTTTTTCGTTCGTGTTCGATGAATGAAAGCGCTCGTGTAAACGAGGCGCTCATGTCGAGATTTAATTGAAACGGACGCAATTGGAGTCGGGACACGACATCATATACGTCACACATGGCTCGGTAATTACGTGATCGCACACCAACAAATATAGTGGCACCTCGAGCGCTATTTACGACCTATCAATGGCGCCGAGTTATGAAGATCGACACATTTTTGTTAATGAATTTCTTTGTTCGGTTGTGTACTAATGAACTGATTAGTTTGTAATTGTATTTTAATTTAATTAACGAAAACTTTCCTGTTAATTTAGAATACTTTGCGTATGACATATTTAAAATGAATTTCATTTAGTGAGAATGGCTTTTATTATATGTGAGTCTAATTTTACTATTGATTATGTATTGAACCCTATAAGTTGTTCGTGATGGGTATTTGAAGTAAAATAATTGCATTCAGATGAATTCACGAGTAGATACACGTGTCACTAAATGCTTTAAGAATCCTTAACCCATTCTGAACATAAAACCTGCACCTCGTCTCAATCTATAGGTTCAATTCGGGTTTCCCTTTCAAAAATACAGTTTATTGTTTTAAAGTATGATAATTAATAATGATGCCTTTTTACTTCTCCAATGATATTTATTATAACAAATAAAGTAACGCTATCATAACAATTCCAGCCTTCATTTTCAATAAAAATGAAATTTATTCTAAATTATTTCATTTAAAATACTTGCGGACAAGAAATTTCTACAACTGTACCAACTTTAAGACGGTAGCATTAGTGGTCTTTATGGGCGAGTTCTGAGGATCTATTTGAAACTGTGCCAACTGATTAATTCCATCACAACTGTAGGTAAACGCAACACCCACATTACCTAGAAGGAAGTTTCTCAATCACTATATACAGTATTTACATTTCTACATTTAGGTGAAATAAGCTAAGCTTTCCATACGCTTTTACAAAGCGACGTTAAAATTTATATCTGTAAATGAAAATAAGACGTGTAAACTAGTAAGTGGCATTTGTATTTTAACTGTCATAAACAAAAAAATATGTTTTTTTTTATGTTAGTTGGATAGGCAAACTGGCAAACGTGCCACCTGATGGTAAGTGGTCGACGTCGCCCATGAACATAAACTTGTTTACCTGGAACCAGCCCAGGCAACTCATCTATGTGTTGCCTATCATGAGACATAAAATGTTAAGTCTCGGTACCAGTAATAACACTGCCTGTCTTCCCCTTCTCTCCGAAACACAGCAAAGCTGTTTCACGGCAGAAACAAACAAGATGGTGGTACCCATTCAGCCGGGAGCGTGGCACAGCGCTTCCCTCCCACCGGTAAGAACAGTCGTCGTCAGCATACACCAAATTGAGCTTAATTATACCTTTTCTATCTATTCAGCTACAGGACCACTAACAGCCAGTATCGACAGCGGTTACTCCAAATTACCATTTGATACAATAGCAGAGAGCTCAAGAGCTAAAAACTGCTGAGGTAAATAAGAAGAATTCATATTACGTACATTCACCCTTTAACTTACTGAAAAGTAAAAACGGTGTAAGCTTTTATTCATTAATGTTGTGGGCAGCACCGAGCCATCGATCGCTCGTGCACTTAGTTATTACAAGCTCCAATTCACTCGAATGTTATCAATTGAAAGTAAATTGGTTTCCACAGACTATAAAGTATCTGTTTGTCCCGCGGAAAGTTTGATAAATTCAATTTTCGACCGGGAAACTTCCGTGTCTGGGCGCGGAGCTCGATACTTTTTGCATAAATTCGCTTTGATTCTAATCGCCTCAAAATGGTCTGGTCTGCGAATTTATATGTGCTATTGATTTTGAATCTCTCAAAAATCTAACCATTTTGTGACAAAGTTTTTTTAAAATTTTTGTTCATAAAATTCTTGTCATATATAGTAGTATATTAGTACATATTACTACGTATAGTAGATAATCTTGAATTGCTAGTGAAGTCATGGATGTCTTTTGTAGGAGATTACTAAATTTAATTAATTTAAATTTCGTTGTAATTTTAACATTTTTTCAATGTTTCTTTTTCAAAGTATAATATAATAATTGCGAGAAAACGTTAATATAAATGGGTGTATTCTTCTTTATACATAACGTTTCTATTTATAATAAACACATACTTATTGTCCTAATACAGCTTATTTCCTACTATCTAATATTCTATTACTCAAATGATATCTTTGAATTAAAGTACATATTCAAATATAATATATTTTATTCTCATACTAAAATAGGTCAAAATGCCCTTTATCATTTTCATACAGACCAAAATTCAAAATTATTATTAATCTAGCGCTTCATAGTTTAGAGAATAAGTGATACAGCGAGATGTAATAACGTTCGTGTGAAAGCCCGGCATATTCAAATAACACTATATTGCATTCACGCATATGCGCGTTGTCGTGCATTTTAAACTTATGATTTACAAGCTACAAATATGCTGTAATACAGTGTTTCTGTGAAACATGAAATGGCTGAATTTTTTGCTATTCAACCTATAACGATTTCACTGACCTACAAATGTGGAAAGGTTGAAATTTTAACTTGTTAAATAGTTTTACGGTCGCAGGACGTAAGGCTATTAAAGTGTAACGGTGTTTTTTTGGCGTGTTGTACGAAAGCCAACACTCGAGCACTCTTTGAATTCCTAGTATTGGAGTTCCACCTTTAAACGTCCTGCCTCAGTATTTTCCAGTCCAACATTTCTCTTCAACTATGTTTAATGCTAAAGTACAGTTGAGTTTATGTTACTTTAATCGGGGATATGAGCCACGTGGTTGTCATTAAGGATAAAGTCATATCCAAGTCCAGTCTCATGCATTTAGCGTACAAGACTCAGAAACAGAGTCCTCGAAGAATGGCTTGAAAGATTAGTAAAAGATCCACCGGGACTAAAATAGAGTTTGTGGTTCCACAAGGGTTCATTCTAGATCCATTTCTTTTTCTAGTTTACATGAATGATTTAAAATTATTATTAAAGAAACTCAAGTTTGGTGTATTTCTAGAAAAACAAGAAAAGAAAAGAAAAGTGACATTCATGGTAGGTAACATGTGTCGATTGCGTATATATCATACGCAATCAAGACAGGTTAGATGTGATAAGACTCACAAATGTACTTTGATTTTTTGATGGCGATTAAAATAATCCTGATTTGAGACAAGTTTTTTACTAATCCTGATTTGAGGCAAAATTTCACGGTTTTTTTACAAAAGTGTTCGGTGTAAAAAAATGATCTTTTATTTAATATTATACGTTTCACTTAGTAAGCGTTTTCGTTATTACTCTAACAACAATTTTCAGTTCTCTAATCTTTTCAGAAAAGTTTATTTTTTTACTTGGATAGGCGAAGTCGATTCACCTAATAGTAAGACCTAGTTAGCGTAGCCCATTGGCATAAACAAGTTCATCAAGTATTCTCAGACGTTAGACGGTAAGTCTCGGTGCCAGTAATTATACTACCTGTCTTGCCCCTCTAGAGAAGTTACTTTTACGTTTATAGAATAGAATAGAAACATCAATGAAATTGACGTTCGCTTTTTACAATATTGTCAAAAGCAAACGTCAATCAGTCGAAAGTGAACGTCAATCTCATACATTGACGTTTCTATTCTATTCTATAAACGTAAATCACATGTCTATAGGGGCTGACCTCCTTTTTGAAACACAGCGAAGCTGTATCACGGGATTAATAAGCAGGATGGTGGTACCCATGCGGATGAGAGCGCGACATAGCATATCCCTTCCACAGGTGAAATTATCTCGTAGATCCCTTTAAAAGTATAAATTTACGACACTACTAATGTGGAAAAAAGAGTTGTATATCCTGTTATACAAGTTTATTGCACCAAAACCAGGTCAGCTTGAAACCAAAGCCAATAGAAATCACCACTAATTGAGGCTATAAATTCAGTTATTTAGTTTCTTGGGGGTAATAAAATGGCCAACGTAGTATAAGGGATTTACAATTCTTTTGACGTGACAGACAACTGTTTAAAACTTACACTGGGTTCATTAATAAAGTTTAAGTGGAACGCTTCTCTACAACAAAGCACAAACTATTATGAGTCCAGCAGGATTAAGTCCCGAGCTGAGGGCTACCTCATTATACCACCTCCGTGTACCGTATCACTATTTTATTTAGTGCAAAGCATAATTTTAAACATTATAGACCGATGTGGTCACAGATATTAAAAATAATATTTCTATGGATGTGGTAATACGTGGTAATATTAATAAATAAATATTAATTTATAAAAGGCAATATTTCATTTTGTAAGAGGTGGTGCCATGCTGCTTTCCATCCGAATTGGACCGGCACGAACGGAGTGATACCTCTCGCTCACATAACACCGGTGGCTCATTGAAGGGATAGGGAAAAGGAGGGTAACGCATCTGCATATCTTTTGATTGTGCGGATGTCTGTGGGCGTCAGAAGTCACTATAAGGCTCCGATTGTTAGGTTGCCTCCATATGACATAAAAAAAACATTAAAGGAGGCCTACGTTCAGCAGTGGACGGTTAAAGGATGATGGTGATGGTAAAATAAATATTTTAATAGTAATTTACAACACGTTAACCTAGTCGAAGAACAATAAATTAAAAAATTTGATAGAAATTGTTCATTGTAAATCTCAGTATATTTTTGTAAATATAATATAAAGAGAGGCCATAATTGTAACTCTTAATATGTTACTCACAAAAGAAAAGCTACTAAAATACACCTTCTAGCAAATGATTTATAAGACCATTATTATGAGTACAACCTGCCTGCTTTATATTTTTTATTATGTCATCAGGAGGCAAACGAGCAGTCGGAGCCTCACGGCGCCGATGACCATAAACCGATGCACGAAACGCGACAGCATAGCTGTCACTTGACGCCGATGTTATGTGAGCGAGAGGTACTATACCCCGGTCGTGCTGGCCCAATTCGGCAATGCAACATGGCACTACCTCTTACAGTACTAATATCCACAATAATATAGGAAACACTGACTGGCCTGTTGGTCTAGTGGTTAGTGATCCTGACTGCTAAACCAAAAGGTCGTGGGTTCGATCCCCACCCAGGACAAATGTTTGTGTGATGAACATGATCATTTGTTCTGTGTCTGGGTGTAATTTATCTATAATATGTATGTATTGAAAAAATATATAAGTATTTATCAGTTGTCTGGTTACCATAAGAACAGGCTCTGTCTAGTTTGGGATCAGATGGCCGTGTGTGAGTTGTCCCAACATATTATTTATTATTATTATACACTAAAAGGAATGAGCTAAATAATATCCACTTACAGCTTGATGATTATAATGAAACTAATAATATATTTTCTGTCACTTTCAAAACATTTATGAACAGTTTAAGTACATGGTACTAAGTTCACAATGATATAATGTCTCGAGTCACTGTTATAGTAATCCGTCTCCTGTAACATCATGGAACTGTTCAGCACTGAAATAATTCATTCGCTATGTGGTTTGACACCGTCTGTGCTGTGGTGATCCATGAAACGACCGAGTGTCGTCATCCAATATTATTATATTAGTTTATCCACAACAGTCTCACCATATAATTGTCTAAAAGAGAGAGAGATAAAATATTATATAATATCTATGGACGCTTTCACACCACGTCAATCTGGTTCCGTGGTAAGTTCTCGAAGAACTTGTGTTACGGGTACCAGACAACGAAAATATATTTACATATATTTTCTATTTCAAAATAATAAACTTCATAATGTCACCTAGTACATGATGCAAATGGACCATGGGGATAAGGATTTAGTACTTTTATACTATACATATATAATTTAAGATTTTTATTATATAATACACATATTTAATACACATTCATGACCCAGGAACACAGAAAATATTTTTGTTCCCAGGCGGGATTCGAACCCGGCTTGAGTGCCAACGCGCTTACCACTGAGCCACAGAGTTCGTCGTAATAGGGTCGAAAGTCAAGCCACAGTGCATATATGTCAAGCCTCTTTCTTTTTTAAATGCTCTGAGGCATCCTGCGGGGGAGTGGGTCTCACCTGGCGGGTATGTAAGACTCGCTGCGCCCAAAAGGTGGTAAATGTACGCAGCTCTACCCACTAAAACCCGGCGAGTGCCACTAATGCCACCTTTGGTGAGGTGCCCTGGATCTGTTGAGCAAACAGGGCACCTCGACGGCTAGTCAGTAACTCAGGGGACCGACGCCACCTCCACAGATGGGTTATCCCGCACCACAGAACAACTTCTCCCAACGTCGCGACAGTACAATGCGGTGAAGTTCCCGTCCTCGCCCCTTGCCCTCTGCTCTTTTATCCCCTCTTCTAATAAGAGGGGTACATAGAGCTCTTTCGGCTCAATAAGCTTCGCCCAAGGTGCTGGGCTCACAAGCTACTCAGCCCCACCGCCATGACAAGGCCTAAACCATGGTGGGAATATGTTATGACAAGCCTAGTTATTAAAGTTTACACACCTATGTTATAATTTATAAATTATTCGACTATCTTCGGGCCAGTAGTCGATCAGAGTTAGCTATGCGAGTGACTGGTGAGAAGTCGTACAATTTCTTAAAAAGATATATTCTAACCAGTGGATGGAATTGGACTGATATTGAATGTATTTAATACATATATCCTACTAATATTTTAAACGCGAAAGTTTGTAAGAATGTATGGATGTTTGTTTTTTACTCTTTCACGCAAAAACTACTGAATGGATTTTATTGAAACAATAACATAGCTTATAAGCCAATTTTACCCTATAACATATATGGGAGTTGGGTAGACCTAGGTGAGTATGGGTAAATCCCGAATTAAAATTTATTTTACTCATTATTCGAACTTTACCCAAGAAGCTTGGGTAATACTAAGTAAACCCGGGTAAACCTAGTTTTACTCCATCTTGTAGCATTACCCGTAACATATTAATCAAAATAACATATAGGCTACAATTTATCCCTGTAGCTACTCCCATGGTTTAAATTTAACGGGAAGGAAAAATAATTTCAATGGGATGTACGCGGGCAAAGCAGCGAGGCGCTGCTAGTCATATATAAATGCATGATAGATTACTTTTTTACAATTTAAGCCCCAATTATGTCAAACTGAGCACGCCAAAAGTTTAGGTTCAAGAATTTCTCTTCATTTATTCATAAGTAAATTCCACAATAATATTTATTCATTTCAAAGTAAAATATTAAAGATATTCATTCGCATTATTTGAGACAAAAATATCTTAATTACTTAGACCAGACTAGGTTACATCAATTGCATTTTTCTGTCATCGTTTATTTTGATCACGAAAAAAGGCATCCTTAAGACGACATTTGTCTCTCTTAATACCACAAGATAAATCACTGACGCGGCTATTGATCGCCGTTCAATTACGTAGCATGAGCTCCAAAGTTTCATGAAGCTTATGTTTTAAATATTCATCATCACCAGTACCTTATCTTACCTTATCTAAAGATACCTGAACTTATTACGAACAATACCACTGATTCATAATCTGAGGCTTAAATCTCTCAGACACGGATCTTCTCCTCTAAATCAGGTGAGGAGGGCGTTGGGTGACAGCCATGCGCTGGCTCAATGCTGTGTAAACTTCATACATCCTCAAAGACTAATTTCATCAGGCATACACGATGTTTTACTTCATCGATGAGCATTTTGTCATACACAACACTTTACCAGTGGGAGGATTGTGCTGTGCCGCGCTCCCGTCGGCTAGGGTACCATCATCATTCTTATTTCTCCCGTGAAAACAACTTTGCTGTGTTTTTAACAGAACAGGACAGGCAGTGTAATTACTGGCACCGAGACATCTTGTCTCAGGATAGGGAACACGTGGATGAGTTGCCTGGGCTAGCTCCAGGTTTACTTGTTGATATTCATGGGAGACGCTGACCACTTATCATCAGGTGGCTCGTCTGTAAAAAAACTCAAACCCGTCCTTACACTTCGAGGCCAAGCCCACTAGTGACTAGACCGTTATTCCATTGTCCTTAATCACCGTGTTGCTTCTCAAATGTTTATATCTTGTATCATGTCTAGCACAGATAATAATATATTAATATTATTAGCTCGATTCTCGGCTCCTCACTTCATCATTAAATCCTAGTCAACATCTGTTGCAAGCTAGTTGCAAGTTTCAAGAGAAGATGAAAAAAAAACCGTCGTTTAGAAGTTCCGGGCAGACACAAGTAATATTTTAGTAAGAGTTACTGTTATGAGTTATGTGAGCGACGATGGCCTAGTGGCCTCGGCCTCTTAAGGAAACATCGTGAGAAACCTGTATACCTGATGAGGTTAAAACTAGTTAATATAAATATATTATATAGGAGTAATTTAAATTTTCATTGTGAATCATATCTTTATAATATGAAAATAACTAATAGTTTAAAATAAAGTTAGCATATTATAGTAACTACATCGTATTTGTCATTGGTCAGCTTATGAATGAGCTTAAACTATTATAGAGTATGTAAGCGTTAATCTTGCTCCGGGCTATATGTACGTAGCAGATATTAACTTGAGTTTATGCTATGAATTACTGTTACGTTTTATATTCTTGCTCATGAGATAAAAAAGTTGTTTTCATGCAATACTATGTTATGAGGTTCTCTATAGAGCCCCACCATGGTTCAATCCTTGTCGTGACGGTGGGGAACAGTCCCTGGGGTGAGCCCAACACATTGGGCCAAGCAAATTGAACCGAGGGGCTAATTGAACCCCTCTTATAAGAAGAGGGTAAAAAAGAGCAGGGGACAAGGGGCGAGGATAGGAACCCCACCCCATTGTACTGTCCCGACGTTGGGAGGGGTTGATCTGTGGTGCGGGACAACCCCTCTGTGAAGGTGGCGTCAGTCTCCTGTAGATGCCCCGTTTGCTCATCAGATCCGGGACACCTCACCAAAGTGGGCATTGGTGGCACTCGCCGGGTTTTAGTGGTAGAGCTGCGGCCAGTTTTCAGGCGCAGCGAATCCCACATACCCGCCTGGGGAGACCCACTCCCCCGCGGGATGCCTCAGAACATTTCCCGACGTAAAAGAAAAAAAAGTTCTCTATAGATTTTAAACGTGAAATTTTTTACCAACTAAATCACAAACAGTAAATATTATTATTTACAGGAAAAGTGTCTGCGTGTAATCTTTACGCGCGATTAAAGTCAAACTTCATAAAAATCTGAGTTACCCTCTAGTCGCGCCTAAAGAAGTTTTACTTCAAAAATATAGCAAAAGATTTTCAGCTGAAACATTAAAATTACAAATGATATATTTTTATATGTTTTTTGTATATTATAATATTACATATTATAATATACTTGTATCTTGCTTACTTATTATGGGTCTAAATAGCCTTAAAGGTTAAAGGATTGTGATTATAATAGGCTATGCATGTTTCTTTTTACGTAATAATATTCTTCCGTAGCACGTAATATTCTTCTGTAGCACCATTACCTATTCGACTTTTATTCTTTAATCGATTCGATAAGTATAGTCCGGTATGCGTGATAGATTTTAATCCAGTTCAAAAAGAAGTGACCACTTTTTTTATGTCCGGTCAACGGTTTTAAAATTCTAAATTATTTTTATTAATATTGCTTAAAAATCTTACGATTTTTTTTTAATTCACTAATTATTTGTGCTTTTGTAAGATTAAGATAAAAACTACAAATGCTTAAATCTCGCAACAAAATTTTCAACATAAAATAAATAAGGGATTTGTGTCGTTATAAACTTACTCCGCATTACCTTTCGTACTGTTTTCAAGCTTTTGATCGCAGTATACATAAAATAAAATTTATGGGCCGTAAAGGCCCAAAGGAAAGTGGCCACAAACGTGCTCCACCGTCATTCCGAAAACCGCGAATCCGGCTAACATCTTCTTGTTAGCTTTTTGTATAAAAGGTCCGTTGGACCTACGTTATTTTAATGGCAGTATAGAAGCTGACTTTGTCTAATTTAATTAAACTTGTACCAGCAAAGATAATGTAAATATTTGTTACAAATATATTTTTACAGAAATCTGCTCATGTGACGTTGAACAATGATCGTCGTGTTCTTAAATCAGTTTCTAGATAAGGCCACAATAGCCTATAAAAACTAGATAATGGGTTGATTGTGAACCTTTATACTACGGTTGTCTGGTGCAGTAAGAAGAAGGTTTTACTACGCTCAAAGGATTGAATTATTACGATTGCTATATCCCAAAGGCAAGAAATAAATAGAGAGTACATACATGAATCAATGAATAAAGTCGCTACATTATTAGGCTATTGAACATAGTCCCTCAATAAAGGCGAAAGAAACTTTTTTTTTAAACTTAGCTTAAATTAATAACTTGTGGGTAGTCCACTCTTGGACTAGTTATAGATAAGATAATATTCTACTCTGCTCCACTTCAGGAAACACTATTCCAACAAACGAAATATTATGGCCAATGGCAACATTCAAACACATCAAAGACTTAATCCTGTCGAGCATTTCAGGCTGGCGAGGTTTTTCTTCACCGCCCTATATAAGTTTGAATATCCCTTCAAGAGTAAGGGTTATTCAAACTTATTTAGTGGAAACTCGGTCGGTTCACTGCCACTCAAGCCACTTGGTTTATTAATCCGATATAAATACCTTAATATATCAATGAGTTAAATATTCCGTTCTTTTAATTAAATAATAATTACTTTGAACATCAAAATATACAAGAGTTTAAAATACGTAATGAAATCTGGCTTAAAATATACTCAAAATATCGTGTATTATGAAGCCTCTTGTCTGATAGACTGACAAAAATGAAAGCCACCGAACTTCCGATATTCATGTTCGAATATAAATTTCATCGCAGTACAATTGCTCATTTCTGTGGCAAGAGAATTATAATATGTATATTGGAAAAAAAAGTGGTATTTTAACATACCATTTTATTACTATTACAAAGACTATTTTTTACTTAAGTTCTGAAAGGTGTAGGTCTACTCTTGTGGAAAAGAAAAAGTGTTTTTTTTTTATGTGAGTTGGATACGCAAAGTGGCAGACGTGCCACCTATTGGTATGTGGTCGACGTCGTCCATGAACATAAACTAGTTTACCTGGAACTAGCCCCAGTCAACTCATCTAAGTGTTGCCTATCCCAAGACAAAATAAGTCTCGGTACCAGTAATTACACTGCCTGTCTTTTCCTTCTCTCCGAAACAGCAAAGCCGTTTGACAGGATAAGATAAGACAAGCAAGATGGTGGTACCCATACAGCTGGGAGCGCGGCACATCGCCTCCCTCCTACCGGTAAAGAATTAAGCAAGATGGTGGTACCCATGCAGCCGGGAGCGCGGCACAGCGCCTCCCTCCTACCGGTAAAGAATTAAGCAAGATGGTGGTATCCATGTAGCCGGGAGCGCGGCACAGCGCCTCCCTCCTACCGGTAAAGAATTAAGCAAGATAGTGGTACCCATGCAGGCCGGGACCGCGGCACAGAGCATCCCCCCACTGGTGACAGCGCATCCCTCCCACCGGTGGTTTTCCATTGTATCTTCCTTTACCGTGACTTTACGGTGACTTTATCGAAGAGTGTAAACGTAGAATACATTTAATAAATATTTAGTGTTCGCTATTTACATTATCCTAATTCAAAACGGTGCTAGTTTTTTAACATAATGACAGTTGATTCTAAAATAATATAAAATATGCGAAAACAATTATGTATAACTATTTTAATTATCATAATAGTATAGAAATAACATAAAATACTTTTGATTTAATTAAAACAAAGTTAAAGCGGGTGTATGTAAGAGAAGATAGGGGCGAGAAGTTAAAGTTCTGAGCTGTGAAAATCATACTGCTTAATTTGGACCAATATTAACACAGAAACAAAGCAAATATTTTAACTTCACAAAACTTAAGCCATTATCATATTGCAACAAAATGAAACTTCAAACAAATCTTGTTTAATTTTATTACAGCTATCTCACTAACAAAAACAACCGTGGCTTAAAGAAATTTCAACTCTGGCGTAAATGACCACGCCAATACAAACAAGCCATGTCTCAATTTAAACTCTGCTCCTTTTCTGAGTAGAATTAATTTAAATGAAATCATCACAGTTTATTCTACTGAGATGGTGGAACGGGCGTTCAACCGGCGAGTAAGCGAAGGCTCATTTACAATTCCAATTAAGGACAGTTCCCATTTACTTTTGTCTTGAAGGAGTAACAAATCAAGGAATAAACTTCTCTTCTAACTACAACCGCAAACATACGTTATAATTGCTTAGATTAGCTTCTTTATTAAACAAACTTATAACTGATAGCAAGTTGATTATTTACAACTTTATGTTTAAATAAGTAGTGAAATCAATTTAATTATGTGATAAGAATGATGGAAGCTCAACTATCATTGATTGACCTGTTAGTATAATAATAATCTCCACCATGGTTCAAGTCTTGTCGTGGCAGTGGGGCTCAGTAGCCTAAGGTGAACTCAGCACATTGGGCGAAGCTAATTGAGCCGAAGGAGCTGCTCTTCGTGGGGTACAAAGACGTACTTTTTATAAGAAGAGGGGACAAAAGAGCAGGAAGCGAGGATGGAAACCTCACCCCAGTTTACTGTCCCGACGTTGGGAGGGGTTGTCCTGTGGTGCGAGACAACCCCTCTGTGGAGGTGGCGTCGGTCCCTTGAAGGACTGACTGGCCGCGTGGAGATGCCCTGTTTACTCCACAGATCCGCACTAATACAAGGCATTGGCGGCACTCGCCGGGTTTTAGTGGGTAGAGCTGCGTCCACTTACCACCTTTCGGGCGAGGCGAGTCCCACATACCTGGCTTCACCCAGTCCCCCGCGTAGTGACTCAGAGTATTTAACGACGTAAAAGAAAAAAAAGTATGATAATACTAATTTTATTATGGAAATTGAGATTAAGAGGGGTGCAATTTTTGATTTTCCAAAGTTTTTTTTTATATTTTACTTACAGTGTTTATTGGGCTCAATGTCTCCTTTAAGAAAAGCCTAACAAAAAAACGTAAGTTGTAACGTAGTAACTAAAGTAAAGTCAAACCAACCACTTTACTTTATTTTAATTGTTTTCCTCTAGATATTGAGAAAAATACCTTTAAATATATAATAAAGTAAATACATAGCCGATGCATTATACCAATGGCAACACGGTGTCACGTCTCATAGATTTTAGTAAGTAAATTTTACGAAACCCACTTTGTTCCAGGTCCGCACTAAGTGCCTTGTCAAAACTTGTTCCCGTATGTTATTCGCCTTTGATTTATGACTTTGATATGTCAATTTAACGTCGCTCAGCATGATTTATACGGTCATCTATGTAATCTTACCTTTTCCTATCAAACTGAGGTTAATAACATTAGCCTTTCCCATATACGATGGTGGAGGTCACGGCTTATCCCTACAGCCTACGCCTTTTCACATTGTAATGAGTATTTTGCTTCCACTAAGAAATATATTATGTGCCTATATTATAAAACGGGTATGGGGTTGCTTTGAATGAAATAGACAGTCTTACTTTTATGATGAAATATATAACAGTCACAATGAAATAGATTTAGGCTTCACGGATACGATAATACGATAGGACAGACAAAAAAAGTACTGGGCCCAAGACCTCATGCGTTTCAGAAATAGCAGTGCTTGGAAGAATTATTTGAGCCTGGTACAATAAGGACAACTTCGGATGTTAATGGGCGACATGAATCATTTTCTATCGCTCGATAAACACAAGGTCCAGTTTGTCCAACTCTCCTGTAATAAAAAATCGTAGCAAAAGTGCTATCATAATCACCAAAATGACTAACGCATCCGTTATTTACGTTACTAGTTATAGAAAGTTATAGGTAAGTCTTAGTTATAGAATAGTGTTTTGCGTTTATTGAGGGAGAATACTTTCCCCACCATGGTTCAGGCCTTGTCGTGGTGGTGGGGCTCAGAGGTGCCCTGTTTGCTCAACAGATACGGGCCACCTCACCAAGGCGGCATTGGTGGAACTCTCCTGGTTTTAGTGGGTAGAGCTGCGTTCACTTACCAGAGGGCGCAGCGAGCCTCACATATCCGCCTGGGGAGACCCACTGCCCCGCGGAATGATGAGAATCTGCACAAGATAGGAACAAAAAAGAAAGGAGACGGTCCATTTCTGGTCTGGTCTTGTACAGTATACCATAAATAGAGAAAAAAATACATAGATTTTATTAAAAATATAATAAATTAGTTTATGAAACTAATTTACATGCAAAAAATAAAAATATATTTCAAGTTTTTTAACTTGTTGGCATCTTAATGAAGATGGCACCCTTCAGATGGATGATTACATAGACTTAATATATGTAGAAGGACTGGGCATACCTACGAAAAAAAGGTGTAACCTACAACTCAAATCGGCACTTAACATGGCTACCATTGCTAGGGTTTTGAGAGCAAAACCACAAACTATATAGAGAATACTACTATGAAAAGGGTACTCAAGATGGCGGATCAGGCACTCACTTACAGCTGTAAGTTTAAAGAAAGGGGCATCTCCTCTTATTTCCTAACTTCATGGATGATTATTACTTACTAAATGTCATTTCTGACAAATGAAAAACCAAATAATGACAGATGCTTAACGAACAATGACATAATTCCTTGCATTTGACATATAACACCAAGGAATATACGCCATACGCCATTTTTTTATACACGTAGTGTTGCAAATCTTGGGAAAAATTAAATTATTCTTCCACTGAAATTAAGATGAATTCATGGATATGAACAAATCAAAACTGTTTCAAAATTTTCTTTCCTTCATCTCATTACATGTACAAAAGTAGACCAACGTCCCATACAATTTTGGACCGTCTCCTTTAATGAACATTCATGAACGGCGTATTGATGTGGCTTCTAAATAGACAAAAACTGTAATAAAGGAATATGAAGTTAAAAATATATCAAACATTGTTCCTTAAGAACATTAATATATTTTCATTATCGTGTATCTTATGTTTTAAAGATTTGAATAGAGTACCTATAAGAAATGCAAATATTATTATCATTAACTACAATACATAATATTACAACTTTGAAAATATACATACGAGCATCATCATCAGCTTATAACCAGCTACTGTTTGATAGAAGCTACTTCTAATGAACGCTAAGATTCCCCAATACTAGCATCCAACCAGATAAGTACTGCATAAACGAATTCAATTTAAAAAACTCTTCATAAACTCGTCAATAGTTTTATGAATAACATATTAAATGATATAAAGAGTTTGTGTGCGTAAACGAGAAATAGGACACTAAAGCCAAGTAATATAATCCATTAGCGTCGTAAAAAGGCAGGATTTCAAAATAACCGTTAGGACCGGGCCATATTCACGTGTGAAAATACGCAGTAACATTTTATAAGGGATCCAAATGTGAGCAGATGGTACAATGCGAGCCGTTGATACTTACCGCGCGGCCGCAATCTGCCGCTATTACATTTAATGCAAACACCGGAATTTTAGTGTTTTATACGGCATCCTGAACATTGATTTGTTTATGGTGTATAAATGCACATTTAATTTTTGATAAGTGATTTTAATAGTTTACAAACTTTTTAAATGAAATTAAGTTTGTATTTGCATGTTTTCATATGCTAAGGAGATGTTTAAGCCTGACCAGAAAATTAAAAACCCTATGCATATTGCGGAAAATTTCGGAACTAATTACTGTATGGACTATACTACAGCATGGCAAAAAAGAGTGTGGAAAAAATGGGGGCGCCACTTTCACTTAGGTCTCATCATAATATGGAAAATTAGCAAGATAATTTAATCAAATCGTTAAAAATAAATGTGAAGTTACACTAAGCTTTACTCAAAATCTAGTATTTGTCGGCCAAGTATTGTCAACATCATAGGTTTCCATTTAGTAAAATATTTAGTTCCACCTGTCACCACGTCATACTCTTTTTTGCCAAGCTATACCTGTTACCGTATAAAAGATACAGTGGCGACACCAATGCAGGGTTCATATATTTCTGGTCAGGGTAGTTAGGAAATTATAAAAATAGATTGTTGATGCCCTGACAAATAAACTTGTAATCTAGAAAAATGATAAATTATGTAGTTGGTAAGTTGCCACAAAAATCTAATACATAGGAAATTTTATTTATAAGTATCAATTTTACGTCAAATAATAGAGATGTAAGGTATATTATGGCCTTTTGCCAATTTATGTGTTTCGAAATGTCAATATATAGAACCGGCTTTGATCTCTTACTGGCTCGAAGTGCACTGGCCCGGAAATTAAGGAATACACAAAATAAAATATTCTTCAAAGTTGCACAATATAATATTTACTTACGTGATATTAAATAAACTATAATTATGACCTGACTTTATATTTATACATGAGTGAATTCCAACCTTTACTTCATCATCATCATTGTCATCACCATAATCATATATAAATAAATAAATAAATAATAAAATAAATAAATAATTATGTACATAAATAAATAAATAAATAAATAAATAACTAAATAAATAAATAAATAAATAAATAAATAAATAAATAATCATCATCTTCATCATCCTAATCATCAAAACCGTCATCATCATCATCACCATCAAAGTTTATCCATCATGAACATAAGCCTCCTTCAATGAACGCCAAGACGACCGATCCCTCGCCACCCACACATAAAAATACTCACATTTCAACAAAGTTCCAGATTCAGGTATATTTTTAGGGTTTCTCAATCACAGTCCTATAAATTCAATTTATAATGTACTTGATGATGAATATTGTCTTATTGTAATTTGTACTTCCTTACACAATATTATGAAATTGGCGTTTTGTATGGTCGGAACATAAAGTTGATTTTTTATATTATATTTAATTAATCAAAGTATGTACCATTGCTATGTATGCACTTTTGCCATTTCATACGTAGTTCGTTTGATACCTTTACTAAAAAAACCATTCGGACGGGAATCAATAACCACTCAGGCTGTTTGGACTGTAGTGAACCACACCGGCACTAGTCCACCAAATGCTCACAAGTAAATTTTTTAGAGACATTATCGCTTGGAGCAGGATTTGGCTGGCTCACCAGGGTTCAACCATTGCGATGAGCGCTTCTAATTATTTTACATGATCCAATTTGTATCACAAGTAATGATTTTTTCATCCATTATTGTGCCGTTTGAGTAATGTAAAGCAGCAGTCTAAACGTGTGTGTCGGCACCTTTCAAGCTTTCCAATTTGCTTCAAATGTATTAAGACCGTTTTATGACTAGCACGACCGCCTGCAGCTAGCACGGACGTGGTTTGTGATGGTTCTGCTTCCACAATAGCCTTCAATTCTTTACTATCAACCTTTGTCTCCGGCCGTCCATGGGGCTTGTTCTGCAGGTTGTATTTCCAGAACGGAAACGTTGGAACTAAAAACGCAGTGTGTTTTCTTTTGCAACACCGCAACCATACACACTATTAATCCTTCGAGATGTTTCTGCGGCACTGGTGCCATGGTGGAACTCATACTCGTAAATAACACGATATTTCAAGTTTTCTATTTTATAAACTCAGTAACGCAAAGATGAAAAACAAATAAATTACGGTTTTTGAAATGCAAATGCATGAGGCTGTATAAATTTGAATTTGGAATTCTTAACTAAATAGGAATATTTACCAATTGCCAAAAAGTTTCAAATTTTGATATCAAAGTGGCCAGTGCGACAAAACGCCAATTTCATATGTAAGGACCTAATGCTTGTACGTATTTTTTAAATTATAAGTTAGTGTCTAATTAAATAAACAACATACGATATTATATTATATTATATTATGTACCTAATACTAAAAATTATAAAGTGTAAGTACCATGTATTGTGAATGTACAACAGGAGCTAATTCCACCGACAAACTGCTGCACAGTTTGGTGGGCTTTTAAGTACAAGGAACTGTTTTTGTTTTCAATAAATAAATTTATTATTATTATCATTATATATTTAATATTGTGAATTTAAGAATCTACTCCCTCACTTAACTTTACTTTGCGCCTTCGATTCTTTATCGCAGTGTTCAACATTATGAATTTTCCGTCTTCATGATCGTCATTGTTCTACTACTGAATATATTCATTGCCATATCCTCTGTCCAATGAGAGTATCATCTATTAAATTTCCTTAAACGTCATCATCATCATCATTAGCCTTTATCCGTCCACTGCTAAACATATGCCTCCTTAAATACCTAAACGCCAAGACGACCGATCTCTTGCCACTCGCATCACGGACCGGCTACTGCACAGAGATAATTAAACGTCATAATCCCCCTTAAATACAAAACTCCGTTTCATTAATCATGTCCAATTTCGCACAGAAATAAAAACGCGAAACAAAATGGAAATTGGAAGTTAAAAATACCAATTCTCGCGGGACAGAGAATGTAGACATATTTCTTTTTTGAAACAGACGTAATCGAATGTCATATGCGGTCGCCGCCCGACAGAACTATTCACGAGCTGCCAGCTGCCGCACTCCGTTCTGATTTATGTGCCGCGCTGTCCAACTTTCTGCACCTTGTTTCTGTAACACTTGTATATGACTTAAATATATACCGATAGAAATTGAAATTTATCGACGTTTAATTGTGCCCCATCACTATCATCGCATATATCAATCCATGATTCGTACTCGCATGCATGTTAAACAAACAATGCGTCATAGATATCCAGTCTAGTTTAAGGTTATCTATCACTCTGTCTCGTCGGATACCCTGCATACGTTCTTTCAATTACTAAAATAAATTCACTCCACACGTTTTGCGGGTTCTTTTATACGTTTTAAGTAGCGGAAATGATCCCATGATTATCGATGATAATCATGGGATTATTTCGGCAGCATCAGCTGTTAATTAGCCCAAACGTATCTGTCTGTGAAAATTAATTTTATTACAAGAGTATTCCGATCTTTAACATCCATAAGTCATCTTATAACTTACCGTAAATAGGGTGATATTTCAGTTATTATTCGATTACTTGTGAAAGTCCATAAAATAGATAAAGTCAAAACCACATAACAATACAGCTAATCACCTCAACGTTAAGAGGAAGCTTAAATAAGACATTCGAGAGAAGTTTATCCGGTCGATTTAAGCCGACTTGGGCCACTCATAAACTCATTAAAAGTTAGCTTCACATACTAAAGCGTATACCCATGTATACGGCAGTTTTAATCGAGACCGCTGTGCGGATCATTAAATTCCACGACTAGATTATTGTCAACCTGGGATTGCTTAATGAAATTCTACATACAAAAGGCCGCTTAGTCCACAGTTTTACTAATACGATTCAAAGTTAAGCGCTTAGAATCAATGACTTTCATTTTGTTATTTTTTCAGTTTTAATTTTATGTTTCATGTTTCCTAGAATTAATTACTTTAAACTAGTAAAGTAAATATTAATCTATGAGTGCATTAAAATTTATAGTATTCGATACTGAACTTAGAGCTTATAATGTAAAATAATAATAGATACAGCCAACAGGTTACCCTACATTCAAACAAACCTTGCGCAGATCCTGACGGGGCACGACTGCTTCGGAAGGTATCTGTGGAAGGTGGCAGGGTGTCCCTGGCGAGACCTCCGCCCCTGCCATCCTCACCACTAGGGTGAAGTCGGCGCAGACCTGTCGCTCCCTGCGGTCATCCGAGCGATGACCAGCAGTGAGAGAGCATGGCAGACGGTTCTCTCCTTCTGCGAAGTAGTGATGCCGCAGAAGGAGGAGGCGGAGCGGGAGAGGGAGCGCACTGGCGCCTCTTCCCGCAGAAGAGCGCGGCGGCGACAGGAGGTCGTACCGCCGTGAGAGGACTTTGCGCTGTGGATCGGGGGATCCACCGCGCGCGCGTTAGGTCCGGGTTATAAGGCACCCTTAAGTGGAGTAGGAGGAGGGGACGCCACCACCCTGCCTCCAGATGAGAGTGCCTCTAGGCACACCGACTAGAAGAACACCGCCGGGTTTTAGTGGGTAGAGCTGCGTCCACCTTACCATCTCTCGGGCGCAGCGAGTTCCACATACCTGCCAGCGGGATGCCTAAGAGCATCTCTCGGCGAAAAAAAAAAAAAAAGTGTGTGTGTGTGTCAGCTCCGACGCACGATTGGAGTTTACTCCTTACGAACGATAATTATGATTTATATTATATCGAGTAGAAAAAAAGGGTAAATGAACGCATCTGCTAAAATGATAAGAGAAACAAACATATTATATCTGTAATTATTCGGATTATTTATATTACTTCAATAAAGCGTATGTTTTCTTACATATCTGTTCAGTACACACATTTAATATTGGTAGGAAGTAGGATAATGGACAAAGATCAATTTTATGTTTTATTTCATAAATATATAAAACCTACCGGTGGGAGGGAAGCGCTGTGCCGCGCTCCCGGCTGCATGGGTACCACCATCTTGCTTGTTCCTCCCGTGAAACAGCTTTGCTGTTTCGAAGAGAAGGGCAAGACAGGCAGTGTAATTACTGGCACCGAGACTGGTGCCAGTAATTACAAAGCTTCGATTGAACGAGCTCAGGCAACACATAAATGAGTTGCCTGAGCTCGTTCCAGGTAAACTAGTTTATGTTCATGGGCGACGTCGACCACTAACCATGAGGTGGTACGTTTGCCAGTTTACCTATCCAACTAACATAAAAAAAACATCAACAAGTAAACAAACATTTTCATATCAAATTATTTTATTTGCGATTGTAAGTACAGACATAAGATGTTTAAGAAACAGTTTATTAAAAAAAAAAAAAAGAAATTAACAATAGTAGTAGTATGCAAACGTCACACATTGTTCTTCTTCATTATGTCCATATCTGTAACAACATGTCCATATGTTAAACAGACTGATACAAATAAAAACAAAGTATAAATTTAAATTTATTATTTAAATATAATTAAATATTAATTTGTATTACACTTTGTTTTGTTGCATGTAATTTATTAACTATATTGTGCTATAACAGTTTGCCTCATAGCAAGCCCCTGTGCCGATGATGGTATTTGAGACCTTGTTTCTTCTGGTATCCTCACAACTACACTACTAGTGTTGTCTTCTACTTAGTAGTATGTATATTGTAAGCCAATGTTATGGAGAACAGAACATGCTACAATTATGTTACTTGTAGTTCTCAATTTTGTTCGTATACAAACTTGCAAACATGATAATTTGTTTTTCCATACTCCAAAAAGTCTCCCCACGACATTTCTTGTTTTTATTTGTACATTATTATAAATGGATTTTGCCGTAGAGTACGGGTTTAACAGAGGTGTTAATAAAAATGTTAGACATGGATATCCTACTGTCACCAACCGTAATTCCTTCTATATCACCTCTAACAAATCTCATATAAGCCCTAGAATTTCTTAATATTCTGCTATCATGCGAACTTCCTGGCCATCTTGCCACAATATGAAATATTTCCATATTGGGCCCGACAGTTACTTGTGTATTTATTGGAAATATACCTTTTCTATTCCTATAAACTTCTGAATGTTCAATATTTCTTGGTCCATTAATTTTATATAAGTTCAGTCTATTGCTAAAACAATATTATTCAAACCACGATTGTTGGAACTCTTTCCCATCTCTTCAAATTTTATTTTTATAGCAGGCAAGTTTTCATAATTTGGAAACTGAATAAACTTGGGCAGAAGTCTTGCTAATACTCTTGACACCTCTGCAATGACCCTACATACAGTAGGTTGACTAACACTTATAATGTCTCCACTCACAATCTGAAAAAATAATACTTTATATTATCATAATGCAGAAAACTAAAATTATAAAGCTGTCCTGGTTTTGATAAATCATTTTCTTCATCTTATGTGTATGTGTGTATCTCAGCAATGGACTGATTGCTGGACTCAATAAACAAATGATAAACCGTACACTACTGTGCATACAATATTCTTTAAAACTGGTATAAAAGAAATATTAGAAATATCTCCATGTATATACATACATAGTTGTATCAAAAGAATCTATTTTTAGTTGACCCTACCTGCTTTATGAATTAGTTAATATTATGCACAATACACATAAAATGAGTTGCATAAAATATGCATAAGTATATGTATATATATAATATAAAAATCACCTGGAAGCTTCCAGTAGCAGTAAAGCTATCAACAATCTCATTTTTTTTGGTAGTGGAAGTCCCCTTTTACTGTAAATTGAGGACTGGAGGTCTCCAGTTATAAGAGGCAAAATAATTGTTTCAATCGTGTGCTTAGTAAATCGAAACCTCTTTCTGAATTCATCTTCGTCATAATATACAAATGGATCTTGGTTATATCTATTTCGGATATACAATTTCGGTCTAGCGATTCTTCGTGGACGAACATCAGCAGCATTCACGGATGGCCCAATATTTTCAACACGGATTGAATAGTTCGTCAATCCTTTCGACTTAATCCATTTCTGGCAGCAAAGTCCGTATTAGAGATTAGCCAAGTACACATGTGAAATCGGGTATCCAAAATTAATGTTTTAGTTGATAAATAAAGAAAATAACATAAAACACGTAAACAACTCGACACAAAAACCAAACCAAAGTTCCAAATTGAAACAAACTCTTTGGTGATTGCCGATTGGTCAATGCATTGTCATTAATTCGTTCCGTTTCAAGTTTTATATGTCAATAAGTTAGTAATTAGTTTTAATTTTTTTTCAAATTTTTTAATAATTTGCATTTGTGAGGTAAACCATAAGTGATTTTTTATTTATACAAATGTATTTTTTAGTATACATTAAAAATTAAATATAAATGGTGCTCATTTTATTAACGTCGAGTAATTATATTATGCGTGTAATGAAACTAGCCCTAACTTTGCCCCGAGAATAAGAAACGCTGTGTAATGTATTCCATCTCATTCTTTTACACGTTCAATCCCACAGATATATATGTTTGTCTCTTTCTACGTAACGCCTCAACTTTTGTGTTACACTTGATTTTACTCCTCATAAAATTTCCGTACCGGGCCTTATAACTCAAATCGTTTCTTAAGGAGTAAACTCCAAAAACATTCAAACAAGAAGTATGTTCAATGCAAAAACTTATTGAAATTTCTTTCTTATTACGCAAAAACATAACTTTCAAAAATTCAGCTTTGTGTACATTTCTTAAGGCAAGAGAGAAATTTCTTATTTACCTGAAATATAAGGAGCAAGTTCTCCTTACATATTTTAATATGTGAACTTTCAAAAGCAAACTACAAACAGCGTTTAATCTTGTCTTGGCATTTGATTCGGTTCCATCGCCTTTTGAGTGAAAGTTATCTTAAGGGGTCAACTCGCGTTATTTTTTTATGTTTTGACAGTATCATTGGTAACTGCCTTAATATTGTAAAAGCCTTGACAATAAACATTGCTGAAATGGTAAATTTCGCTTTACCCTTGTAGTAATAATCACTTACACACAAAATAATGTTATGACCTACTTTGTAATTTGGTACGTGTGTTTGAGATACTAATTATTACCCGAATCGGAGCGAAGAGGTTATTTTACAAAGTAATAATATGAAAAAGCCAATTTAGTTAAGGGTATCCGGGGAAGGTTTGGCCTGAATAAGACGGACAACGTGTCGATGAAACATTTTTATTATTTCTGTAATTTTTCAAAGAGGGATTGCTGATTTGGAGGCAATATTATGTGTGAAATATATATAAAAATTACATGAAAGAAAAACGTAAATCCACCATCTTTATAATTTTTTGCTATTAAAATATATCTTGTTGCTTGCCAAAACGTTCCCAAGTGTCGGGCATAAAATTTCTAAATTAGGGGCTTACTTTGGGGAATACAAACTAGTTAAAAGTTAAAGCCGGGGTGTCGATGAGAGCTTAAATTAAATTCGAGACAAAATACAATATATTTTTCCTTTATTTCGTTTTGATATTAAACTTTTTACATAAATGCAAAAGCAAAAGATGAAAGTGTCTTTGTGGAGACATTGTAGTCGTGTATTACTCCATAACGTCTCCATTGCTCAGTCAACCAGTGAAACTCTCTGTGTCTCAAGGGTGGAGCCTGTCAGCGGGGCTTAAAGCTAGACAAGTCGAGCGTGACATATTAAACTCGGAACTTGTATCGCACACAAAAACTTTATGTTTCTATCCATTAAAAGGGTTTGTTGGCTTGAGTGGTTGAATTAGAATATTTACTTTCTAACTATTATTTTCGACACTAATTTGGTACATTTTGTGTCATACTAACATTATAAAGTAAGTATTATGGAGGAAGTTTCTAATGAAAAGACGTTATTTATGAACACCAACAAGTCTGGCCAAGTTTGACTCTTCCATCTAAGTCAGGTCCAGTAACTCTTGATGATCAAATTAATTTATTGTTTGCCTCACATAAAATAGGCCTTTTTTTTTCTTTAACGCCGGGAAATGCTCTGATGATGATGCCCCACCGGCATCCCGAGGGGGAGTGGGTCTCCCCACCGTATGTGGGACTCTCTACGCTCAAAAGCTGGTAAGTGGACGTAGCTCTACCCACTAAAACCTGGCGAGTGCCACCAATGCCGCCTTTATGCCCCGGATCTAATGAGCAAACAGGGCACCTCGACGGCTAGTCAGTTCCCCAAGGGACTGACTAAACCTCCACAGAGGGGTTGTCCCGTACCACAGAACAACCCCTCCCAACGTCGGGACAGTACAATGGGGTGAGGTACCCGTCCTCGCCCCTTGACCCCTGCTCTTTTGTCCCCTTTTTTTATAAAAGGGGTACAAAAAGCATCTCCTTCGGCTGAATTTGTTTACCCCTCTTGGTACAAAGAGCAGCTCCCTCGGGTCAATTTGCTTCACCTAAGGTCCTCACCCTAGGCTACTGAGCCCCACCGCCACGTCAAGGCCTGAATCATGGTAGGGAACATAAAATAGGCCTAACATAAAAGAGTGGCGGAGGACTAGCCGCTTTAGCAATACATTTTTCTTTTATCATAAAAATAATAAACATGCTTTATAACGAAACTATTTTAAGAAAAAATATTAAATTCAAAATAAATTTTTGAACTTGGTACCGAAATCACGCCGAGAGTTCCCGAACAAAACCGATAACGATGTGGCTATGGTGACGTGTCTATATTAATTTCTCCTGGCAATACCGCTGTCACGTATAGAATACGATGACACTACTACCTGGTAACACTATGACGTCACAAACATGGTACGTTTGTAGTCACGTTTTTTTATGATTTTTTGAGGTTCCCATCGTCTTCCCTTGTCCCCTCCTACTCTTTTGTACTCTCTTCTTATAAGAGGTGTACAAAGAGCAGCCTCCTCGGTTCATTTGGCTTCGCCCAAGGTGCTGGGTTTGCGATGTATATTTGTGTCAAAGAAGAGGGAATATCATCAAAATATAACTTTTTTTAAATATAAGAAAATGCATATATATTTTAAATAAAGCACTATAAGGACTCTCTGACCTCTGGCAGGGGAAAAAGGCAGCGGTGGGTAACGCAAAGCGTGCCCACCATCCATTAAAATAAAAAACGGTGCTGGGTTCACCTTAGGCCACTGAGCCCCACCACCACAACATGGCTTGAACCATGGTGGAGACAGTATAGCTAACTTGTACAATAGAATGAATGAATGAATGAATGAATAGAAGACTTTTTATTTTATTTTATTTTATTTAAAAGGTACAGAAACAGGCTACAGATTGAGAATTACATAAAATAATATTAAACAAAATACAGTAAACAAAATCTGACGCCCAATTATTACATCTATACACAACATTTACAAATTATAAGGGCAATGCGCGCAAGTAACAAAAATACAAAAATATATAAGATATATACAGAGAAAGAATCAGCAAAGTTATTAGTGATATTATGGTAGTGTAATTATTCTAAGTATTATGGTTATTTACAATACTCTTACTATGACATTAATTAGAACATTATTACAATTTACATTATTTATTTAATACAATCATCTGAACTAGAAGTTTTTTGAAAGTCGTTAAACTATTGTGAAATATGTCGACTTGTGAGCAAATGGAGTTATAATCACTACACATTCGTGAGAGCGGACTATTTTGAAACACATTATTATTATGAAAAGGTATTAAAAACAGTTGTGGATTACGCTCAGATCGTGCTGGCACCCTAAAGTTCAACTGACTGACTAGGTTACTGTCTAGTTGACCATTTATAATTTTGTGCAGTATGCACAAATCAGTCATCCGTCTTCTGCTCTCCAGACTTATCATTTTAAACTTTGTAAGTCGATCCTCGTAGTCTTTTATCTTTTGTCTTAGACCAAATTTATTGCATAGCGCTCTAACGAACCGCCTCTGTTCAGCTTCTATTCTGTCAATGTGCGTTTTATACACAGGGGCCCACACAGTTGAACAGTATTCAACTACGCTTCTGACCAAACAGTAGTACAGCGTTAGTAGTGAGTTCATTTGTTTGAAGGGCCTAGAGTTCCGAAGTACAAAAGACAGCATACGACCAGCCTTACTGCAGATGTGGTCATAATGAGGTCTAAAGGACATAACTAAGTCAAACATTACCCCAAGATCACGAACCTCATTGACTCTATTTACTGTCTTACCCTTAATCATACAAACGATTATTATGATAAAATGTCCAGCTATAAAATCATAATAAAATACATAATAATATATTATAATAATTTGATTGTTATTGTAAATAATAAATTATTGGTAGAGGAACCAAAAAAGTGTTCACAAACTTTTGTACCTACAGCCATTCTTTAGTTATAAATAAAGCTACGTCGGTGCACCTTGGTAGTAAAGTCTACTCCATTGCCGTGACTTTCATGACGCTGTTATAATTGACGCGTACAGCGCTTGTATATTTTATATCATTAAAATATTCTTGTGAATACTTTTATTTTAGAATTTAACTCATAATAAAATATTATGTTATGTACAGCGCTATTCCAGAATCCTTATAAAGCAAAATAAATAAAACCAAGTTATAAGTTGAGCATATTTCTAATTTTGCGCAATAATCAAATGTACACTGGCAACAACACTGCAACAACACAATATTTTCATGTAGATTTCAATAGCTGATATAATCAATTGATCGGCACTCAAGCCCCAACAGTCAATGGAAGCGTCGTGCCGCTGGCCTCATAGAAAGATAAAAGCTTTTAGCAAATCTCTCAGCAATATCAGCAACTATTAGTATTTGGTGAATAGGCAGCTACTGCAATGACAAAACTTCAAACACTGATGTAATATTTCGCGCTTGTTATTGTATTGTTGCTTGTTATTGTTATTTATAAGTAATTCTAATTTTATTATTAATAAATAATAAAGGTTTAATAGTAAACTATTAACCCCGCAGTGGAATGCACTAGTCACTAGTGCGATGATTTCACATAAAACGAACATACATAAATTGTTCAAATGATGTATAATTATAAAAATTTAAATCATGTTTTATATTTAATTGGAAAAGAAAGATAATCAAACGTTATTTTGCGAGCTATTATTATGTACTAGCTACTATTGTGGGGAAATGCTGCCGATACTAACAATATTTTTGTGCTACAGAAGCGGGCTATCCGCGCGATTTACAAGCTGCCCCCTATACATCTTTAGGGGACAAATTTAAACATATTGGAATTCTGACTGTCGCGTCTCAATTCATCTTAGAAAATTTACTGTATGTCCGGAAAAACATAAATGATTTCAGTAAAAAAAGTGACATACCTACATAATATATACGGAATAGACTCACAAAAGTAAGCAATTCTTTTAAAGGCAACTGTATACGCTTTTACAATAGGACCCCAGAAAATGTTTAAAACCTCCCAATAAAAAAAATCAAAAAAGCTATTAAAGAGCGTTTGTGTGGTAAAGAATACTATAAAGTAAAAATTTTATAGAAGATACCACACCTTGGGAATAGAGTGTTCCTCCCAGGCATTTCAGAATAATAACATGTATTTTTTTATAAAATATTTGAAAAGATTAGTTTCACTGAATTTGTTTGGCCGGTTCTTCTCAGAGGGCTTGCCTTGGAACCGGTGGTAGACTCAATTGACGTTCAAAAAGATACTCTGTTGGTACTATTTTGAATAAAAAAAGTTGATTTAGATTTTTTGATTTTGTAAGTCTTTAAGCTTCTTTCTTCTTTCTTCCGTTGAAAGAGACTTATGTTCAGATTTGGACGAAAAATAGCGAAGGATAATATGCAGTTATGTACAGCAATATATTATTATGGCATTCCAAAGAAATATTTGCTTATTGTTACAAAGCAGTATTTGCGTTCAATAGAACTAATATTGGTATTGTATGAAAGTTTTGATTATGCAACACAAGCATTTATGTGATAATGTAGACTCGTATGTAGTAATATTTACTTCAGGTTTAAATAAAATAAAATAAATAAAAATAGCCTTTATTTTTCTACTACTGTGGATATTACAAAAACTTAACGTACTTTAAAATCTATACTACATATATATTAACATAAACCTAAATACTAATATTATTTAAATTAAAACTATTAATCAGTAGTAGTCGTCTCTGCGGCGTAGGCCTCTCCTAAACCTTTCCATAATTCTCTTTCTCTGGCTTTTTGCATCCATTGAGAACCGCACCTGTGTCTAAAAATATCCCTCCACCTTTTGCTTGGTCTCCCTTTTCCTCTTTTCCTGTCCCTTGGTACCCACTCTGTTAGGCGCTTTGTCCATCTTTTGTCATCCATCCTACAAATATGACCTGCCCAGTGCCACTGTAGTAGTCTAATCCTTTTCCGTACAATTTAATAATAAAAATATAATTCTCGTTCTACGTCTGATGATGTCATTGCTAATTCTATCTGATAACTTTATTCCTAGCATACTTCTCTCCATTTCTCGTTGACAAATGGCAATTTTTTCTTCATCCTCTTTCCTCAGTGACCATGTCTGGCAGCCATATGTTAGACAAGGCAATACTGCTACTTCATACAACTTTTTCTTTATGCTAAGATTAACGTTGTTGTTTTTCATTATTTCTTTCAAGCCCCAA
This sequence comes from Helleia helle, assembly GCA_963853865.1. Taxonomy (NCBI): domain Eukaryota; kingdom Metazoa; phylum Arthropoda; class Insecta; order Lepidoptera; family Lycaenidae; genus Helleia; species Helleia helle. The sequence goes on along the minus strand of OY971418.1, from coordinate 8,639,146 downwards.
TACTTTCTCCAGGCCAAAGTTGTCCTTCGTTGTAGTTCCTTTTTGGTGCTATTTTCAAAGGATACTAACTGGCCTAAATAAACGTACTCCGTTACATATTCTATTTTATTATTTGCTACTATGATGTCTTGGGGTTTTCCATTGGTCAGTATCTTGGTTTTTGACGTGTTCATTGAAAGTCCTACCTTTTTACTCTCCTTTGCTAGTTCTTCAACCATATTCTCTAGTTCTGTTGGGTTTTCTGCAAATACCACAATGTCATCCGCGAAGCGTAGGTGGTTCAGCTTTTCACCGTCCACCTTTACTCCCTTCGTTTCCCAATCCAGACGTCTGAAAATTGACTCAAGCACCGCTGAAAATATTTTTGGGGAGAGGGGATCTCCCTGTCTTACTCCTCTTCTTATGGGGAATTCTGTACCTTCGCGTTCCAATCGCACTTTGGCTTGACATTTTGAGTAAACATTCCTTATTATATTTACATATTTCGAGTTGACACCTTGTTGTATCAGTGATGTCCATATTGCTTCGAAATACAATGAGTCAAAGGCTTTTTCATAATCAATAAAATACATATATAACGTTTTCCTGTATTCTTTAGCCTTTTCTATTATTACTTGAATATGATCTGTGTAGAGTGCCCTTTACGAAAGCCCGCTTGTTCGCGGGGTTGGTTGAATTCTAAGATATTCGTTATTCTGTTCAATATGATTTTTGAGAAAAATTTATATAGATTAGTCATGAGGCTAATGGGTCTATAGTTTCTCAGATCACTTCTATCTCCTTTCTTGTGAAGTAAAATAATTGTAGACTTTGACCATTGTTCTGGTGTAGCTTCTGTAGTGAGGACGTTGTTAAATAACACCTGAAGAGGTTTAAGAAGTGGAACAGATAGGGATTTAAGCACTTCGTTGGCAATATTGTCTGCACCTGGGGTCTTATCATTTTTTTGAGATTTTATAGCAAATTCAATTTCTGATGTGAGAATACTTGGTGTCTCTATGTTTAAATTAACTGTATCGTACGTGTTTAGTATATAATATGAGGGAGGGGGGGGGGGGGTACTTCAGGTTTACTATAAATTTAATTTAATTAGCTGGAGGGATTGCAGACGATGCTACACAGTCTAAACGAATCCTCCCGACGTGTGGGCTTTCAGATGAACTTGGACAGGATGAAAGTCATGTTTAACGAACACGTTTTCCCTAGCCCGGTTAATACTATCTATCTCTCGAAGTCATGCAAGAGTATCTTGAACACTCTTTGCAACTAGGCATGACTTCAATATTTGATAAGGATTTATTTGGGATTGGCAGCATTCAGGAAGCTTAGCCATATTCTCACGTCATCTATATACCACGAAGTTTGCAGACGAAAGTGTTCAACCAATGCGTTCTCTCCGTGATGACCTACGGGGCTGGAACGTGGCCTCTAAATTTACGACTTGTCGAAACGAAGACGTCTGTCAGAGAACTAAAGTTAACGATATCATGCGAAGAATAAGCTCGTTGATTGGCATAGCAACATTTAAAATTTAATAAACTGATTTGAAACACTTAAGATTTAAGCGTTTGAGTCGAAGTTCAGAAGTCACTGAGGAGATCGTAGGAGTTAAGGTTCAAGCAGTCGATTCCTGGATTCCTTTTTACCAGTGAATATCACATTCATATTATTTGTAAATTGTGTCAATTAACTTAACGAAAAATTGGAAAGAATTTATTCATTATAATATGTTGAATAAAAAATTGTATCCTAAGGAAATTGATGTTTCCTTATATTTCTATTGATTGATACCCAAACACAAGCTACCTAGTACCTACCATTGTAAACGCAACGTAAACGCAATGTAAACGCGTGTGAAGGTTTTTACTTAACCCAGTTGGAATATTTTTTTTATAATAAGATCACTGAATAACTGTTCTGTTCATAATGAAACAACTTTTATAGATTTTATCGCGGATTAAGGATTTTACATGCCTTTTACATGCATGCATATTTTTATACTTCGAATATCTTACAGGCTGCAAGGTCACAGCAGAACTGTCCTCCGTATATACCATAATATACATAATACAAACCGAAAAGTTGTTTCAATATAACCAATTAGAATAGGTAATTCATTACATTCACGTCTTAATAAAGAAACTACCTGACATGGATGGTCATATCGTTATAACTTTTTAAAATTACATAAATTATACATGAAGTATTATAATAATAGCGAGCTCACGACAAAGTTTAATGTTTAAAGTGGCGTGTCACTAGCAGTGTACGTTTAGGAACGTGACAGAAAATTCTGTGCTTAGCTGACCTATATAGAAACATTCAAACACCTTTTACTGGCCCTCAGTGTACTATAATATATTATGTAATCATCTTTTATTACTTTTTTTATGTTAGTTGGATAGGCAAACTGGCAAACGTGCCACCTGATGGTAAGTGGTCGACGTCGCCCATGAACATAAACTAGTATACCTGGGACGAGCCCAGGCAACTCATTTAAGTGTTGCCTATCCTGAGACATAAGATGTTAAGTCTCGGTGCCAGTAATTACACTGCCTGTTTTGCCATTCTCTCCGAAACACAGCAAAGCCGTTTCAGGGGAGAAACAAGCAAGATGGTGGTACCCATGCAGCCGGGAGCGCGGCACAGCGCTTGCCTCCCACCGGTGCTTTAATTGTAAATAATAAATTATAGGTTTAAGGTAAAAAAATAATAATACAGGAATGTAACTTTTCAGACAGTTATAGGGGATTTGTCCAGCACAACTTCGAAGTGTGCCCGAGATGGGTGGCGCTGCATCGCGGTCTGACATCAATCATCGAAGGGGGCGAGTCCTGGACGATTATGGTCTCCTTCTGCGAGGCAGTAATGTCCCAGAAGGAGGTCGACGATCGGGTGAGAGAGAGAGAGTACCCTAGGCCTAGTATGGCACGAGGTCGCAGCACTACATTGTGGCGCCAGGGCCAGACTGTCGTTAAGATGATCTTGTTGCCTGCAGATCCGGGAACCTTATAGATGGACGGGCCCTGTACATAAAAAAAACATTCTCTTGTTTATTAAAATTCTGATTTAAATTCCCTAAAACATTAATCATCGCTAATTTACTTATCCTAAACAAATTAATCCGTATTTAATGTAGTCTGACATAATTCTTAACACTAATTTTGGAAGTATTTATTCATTATTCCCACGCAAAAGCCACGCTTTCCAAGGCTGACTAATTTAGTTTTCCCTATTTTTATTACACGAAATACAACCCTAATTTGTAACATCGCGACGTTACCGAGGTGTCGGTAAAGTTTTAAGGGTCCCTTATCCCAAATTGTTGTTTCTAGATCGAGGTGTTTTCATAGAAGTCGTAATTTTAAAATAATAAAAAAATTGGGTATAGATACATCTTTGATATAGGGTTTTTTTGGATAAAAATACAATATTTAACATTTTACATGATCAAAAAAAATTCTAAAGTAACGTCGATTTTAAAAGCATTTTGAGTAGTATAAGACTTCGGGTAACTCAATTTTAATGAAACTTTTACGTTTAAATTGCTAAACGGAGATGACGTGGAAATGATTGGATAGATTTTTATTATGTCACTTCAAAAAATTTTGAAAAATAAAAAACGATAAAAATGGCTCTCGCGCATCGCACCACGTCGCGCCAGTACCCAGCCGGGCGTCATCGAAGTAGGACCTGTGCCGCTTTTGCTCGTGACAACGTTGTTACCGCGCATTTCATATTATTACCTCTAAATAAATAAGACGACACAGTGTAAATAATATAGCTACTTAATACTTACTAACAATTCTTGTAATTAGTGTGTAATACAGAACCTTTAATTAGTGTAAATAAATAGATACTTGAGTTTGTGTAGTACCTAGTTATTTAATTGAAATGGCGAATAAAAAAAGTAAAATAAGGAAAAAGAATCTTAATACAGTTTTATCACAAACTAGCTGTTGCCCGCAGCTTCGGCCGCGTTAACTTAGAAATACAGTCGTATACGGATTGATGATAATTATTTATCTATGGACGGGCGTAGGAATTTATTTTATAATATGTAGTGATTAATACCCTATTTCTGTGAATAGCTTTTACATTACCGCTTTATAATTGGCAATTTTTTTAAGTATTAAAATGGATATAGGTAGTATATATGTTATATTTAACTAATGTAGACATATTATGCCATCGCGGACTTTTCAGTATGCATATTTAGGATACACAATTCTACCATACATTGATAGATACAATAATAATTAATTAATAATATCTGTTAGGTAGGGTGAACCCTATCTAACAGATATAAACATCCAGCGTTTGCAATGTAAGTGCAAAAAATGTGTTTATTTATGACATCACATCGGAAACTTCTAAAATTATCAGTGTTTATCTACTATCTACTATATTATGCATGTACCTATTACCTTCCTCTTGAATCATTCTATCTATTAAAAAACCGCATCAAAATCCGTTGTGTAGTTTTAAAGATGTAAGCATAAATACAGTCAGACGCAGGAAGCGACTTTGCTTTATAGTTTACACTATGTAGTGATGTCTTCTGCCAGAAATTGTTAACACTTGAAGAATTCAAATTGTCCGATAATAAAGAAAATGAGGAACCTTCATCACAAAATATTTCTAATTTGCAATCATTTCCTAGCCCCCTACCCACAGGGCAGTGTCGTGAGGACTATGACCTTGACCCTCTTCTCAGAGGAGACCCGTGTCTAACATTCGGTCGATGAAAATGAACCTGGACCTAGCATACGACAACTAAATTTTGTTGAATTTTAAAACAATTAAAACAATTAATATAGTATAAAAGAATATGTTTGTCTACAATTTTTTAATCTCCTACAAGCATTCTTAGAATGATTGATTTTTTTTATAGCTTAGGCCTTAGGGGGACAAACGAGCATTCGGAGCCTTAGATGACTACCGACTCCCATAATAATATCTAAGGACGCTCTTTGCACCACGTCAATCTGGTCCCGTGGTAAGTTCTCGAAGAACTTGTGTTACGAGTACAGGACAATGGAAATATATTTAATATTTTATACTATACACATATTTAAGATTTTTAATTTATAATACACATATTTAATACAAATCCATGAACCAGGAACACAGAAAACTTTTTGTTCCCTGGCGGGATTCGAACCCGCAACCTCCGGCTTGAACGCTAACGCGCTAACCATTGAGCCACAGAGGTCGTCCTCGTAAACAAACACACAAGAGATTATGCAGATGCATTACTATCCTTTACCCCATCCCCTGCCATGGGACACCGGAAACTCACACACCGCAAGAAACGCGACAGCATAGGTGTCACTTGACGCCATTATCATGTGAACGAGAGGTACCCCTACGGTCGTGCCGGCCCAATTCGGCTGCAAGCAGCATGGCACTAGCTTTTAGACCTATGTAGCTAATTCATCCTTCCTAATCCTTACTAATATTATAAATGTGAAAGCGTGGATGTTTGTTACGCTTTCACGCGAAAACTAAAAAAAAACTAAAGAGAGGTGTCAAGGGTCACCCGGATGGATCCAAGTTCCTTTCGATTATTTAGTGAAGAAATAAAACTATCTTATCCTGCGCAGACGAAGTCGCTGGCATCAGCTAGTATTTCTATAAATCCAAAACTAGATAACAATAACAAGATTTTGTTATGCATAATTATTAATTATCACATCTAAGAATAATTCGAGCATAGTCAATCTACTGCTTATTCGTATACTGTGGCGTGCTTGCCGGCCGTGGTTCAAATAAAGACATCTCCCGCGCAACGCAAGTGCACACCGATTCGGTGCGTTAAATACCTATAGTTTTGGGAGAAGGGGCCCTTAAATTAGAATTCAAAGTGTGAAATATCAAAGCAAATCTCGATTTTGTAGTCTGAATTAAATTGACCCAGCCATCAAAATTTGTCCCCACCAAGGTTCAAGCCTTGTCGTAGCGGTGCGCTCAGAAGCTTAAGGTGAACCCAGCACCTTAGGCGAAGCAAATTGAACGGAAGGAGATGCTCTTTTGTCCTCTCTCCTCACCTCATAGCACTGTCCCGACGATGAGATGGATAGTTCTGTGGTACCAGACGACCGCACCACAAAACAACCCCTCTGTGGGGGTGGTATCGGTCCCTTGAGAAACTAACTAGCCATCGAGGTGCCCTGTTTACTCCATAGATCCGGGGCACCCCTTTCCAGTATCCCTTCCCAGCGGGATGCCTCAGAGCATGTTCCGGCGTAAAAGAAAAAAAAACCATCAAATGTGAGATAACAGCCATGTTATTATAATAAACATACAAATGTACAATAAATTAATTTATATGTATATATAATATATTATGATGATAGATCATAGATAATATATAAATTATCTCGTATCTCAATTTCTTTCTCTAAGTAAAATGTGTTATTGTGGGCCAATAGAATACCAAAATCATAAACAATAGTAACCACTCTAATAAAATATATAAAACTAACTAATCGCGGGTTTCTAGTTACCTTTTTTTTTTTTGTTATCGCAGGGAAATGCTTTTTACGCATGTAGCCAGGATCTCGGGTAGATCCTGACCCTATGTGGGACTCGCACCTGGGAGTGCCCTACCCGTAAACTAAAACCACTGCGAGCGCCTTCAGCCGCATTATGAGGGTCCCGGATAGGCATTCAACAGGATCACCTCAGCGACAGGCTGGCCCCGGCGAAGGCCAGACTACTCCTCTTAAGGGGGGGACTACCCGGCTGCTTAGGCAGTCCCCGCGACGTCGTGTCATACTGGGCCCAGGTTCCCATCCTGGGGTTTCTAGTTACCTTAGACTAAAGCTAGCGTAGTTATAGTATCATTTTATAAACTATTTTCACGAAATCGGATTTTCACTTATTGGGAGGGATGCGCTGATCCTATCTATATATCCTGATATGTGAGTACCTCCATCTCACTTGTTTCTTCCGTCAAACAGCTATCTCTTTTCGGAGAGAAGGGCAAGACAGGCCCTAATTACTGACACAAAGAAAAGAAATATCAGGATTTCTAAAACCAAATTTTAAAGTACGCTCACAATAAGGTACCGTTTTTTTTCTTATCGCAGGGAAATGCTTTTTATGTATGTAGCCAGGATCTTGGGTAGATCCTGACCCTACGTGGGACTCGCACCTGGGAGTGCCCTACCCGTAAACTAAAACCACTGCGAAGCCGCTTTTTGAGAGTCCCGAATTTGCAGGCAGCAACATATCACCTCAGCGACAGGCTGGCTCCGGCGAAGGCCAGACTACTCCTCGTAAGGAGAAACTACCCGATCACTACTAAGCAATCCCCACGACGTCGTGTCATACTGTTCCCAGGTTCCCATCTTGAACCCGACACGAGCACCGGGGCGTTACTGGAGGCGCATTAAGTAGCGCCTCCTACGCACCCCCTTTCGTCGCCCGCGGGAGGAGGCCTCCTCTCTCACCCGCTCATCGGCCTCCTTCTGGGATATTACTGCCTCGCAGAAGGAGACCATCGCCGTCCAGGACACGTGGTCACCGAGCATCACAATAAGCTCACGTGCTTTACAAAAATTTAGTATTATTTATGATAAAATGATATGGTGCAAGTTTTAATAAAGAATTTGGTCAACAAACTAGCAACATTCCGTTTCCGTCATCACGTCATTCCGGCGGTCGTAAAGTTGTTGAACAGATGCCGCGTCACGTCGCGACGTGAAACTATGTTAAATTAAACGTACATCCATCGTTATAAAACCGCAACCATGTTCAAACTGGTAACTGCGTTATTAACTTTAATAAAATATATTGAAAAATGTATAAGGTTTACTATTATCAAACGTGTGATTCAGTTAAAGTAATGTTACGATTGTTACGAACCACTGGCAGCACCAGGCGGATGTGACACCTCTTACTATTGATTACAGTAATTTTAAAAAATCCCTCCTCGATGAATGCTTACTTCATAACAGGAATACGTGTGCGAAATTTCCTGTGCGTTAATCAAAGTTAAGTCAATCACCTTTGCCTTTTATTAGGATTCCGTCATCCGTGCCCAAAAGGTAAAAACGGGACCCTATTACTGAGACTTCGCTGTCCGTCCGTCTGTCACCAGGCTGTATCTCTATAACGGTGATAGCTAGACAGTTGAAATTTTCACAGATGATGTATTTCTATTGCCGCTATAACAACAAATACAAAATTAAAATAAAACAAATATTCAAGGGGGGCTCCCATACAACAAGTGTGATTTTTTTACCGTTTCTTGCTCGATACTAATAACTAATATTTTTGCGTATAGGGTATTTTGCATCCAAACGTACCTACCCAGCACATTAGGACACTGCGTAGTGTGTCTGTAACTTGCCAGATTAGATTACAGATAATGGTACGGAACCCTTCGTGCGCGAGTCTCACTCGCACTTGGCCGGTTTTATATATGTATATAGATTTAAAAAATTATTAAAAACGGGATATCCGCAAAATAAAATTAAAAAACATGGTAAACAGGATGTTTTAAATAATTTTAGTAATGAAAACCCCTATTTTGCCCTCTTATGGATTAAATTTTAGAAAACGCTTAAATATTATGTAACTCATTATTTTTGCCGTACTTAATTCATACCAAATTTGTTATTCTGGATGTTTAAGCTAATTTTACTTTCATTAAAATCCAATCCGTAGTTATTGCTTGAAAGTAACAGACACCCGTACATACAAACTTTCGCGTTTCTAATATAAGAAGGATTTTGTGGCGATAGCATGAATAAAGGTGAAATATAAAATCGTACGTGACAGCAATTTCTTGGCATGGGTGCTCCGTAAACTAAATGGTACCGTATAAACTCATCACCTCCCCGGCGCCGCCTATTCCGTGTAGAGGGATTTCGCTCGTTCATTCAACTTAAATCGACGTCATTGCGAAACGCAAAATAGAGCACTTCCGAAAGACTTTTCGGTAAAGTGTACTCGTAAAATTTTTTCAATATCTATTTAGTAAGAAATACGGGGGATTATAGTCAAACCGAGCTTCAATAATCCGAATAAAGGGTATCCCCAATATAATGATGCTTGACTTCATCCTATTTTCAAACAATATTTACGGATTATAAGGGCTGTTTGTAAAAATAGAATTACGCTATTATAACTCTGGTTACATAAACAATTGCATTAAAATCTGAGATAGGCTCTAGAAAGTTTCAGTAATTCATAGTTAAGAAAATTGAATATCACCGTCGTACCTTCGTTTGTAATTAATTAACTTATTGTAAGGAAATATACTAGTAGAATCATAAGGATTATTAAAATTTAGAGTGATCTAAAAATGATATTTTTAATCTCAATTTGACTATTATGTTTTATCGACTCGCATCCAACATACCAACAACATCCTATATTCTGCAGTGGATAGATCCCTACCATGGTTCAGGCATTGTCGTGGCGGTGGGGTGGGTAGCCTAGGGTGAGCCCAGCTCCTTGGGCGAAGCGAATTGAGCCGAGGGGGCTCTTCGTACCCCTCTTATAAGAAGGGACAAAAGAGCAGGGGGCAAGGGGTTAGAACGGGAATCTCACCCCATTGTACTGTCCCTACGTTGGGAGGGATTTTTCTGTGGCGCAGGACAACCGCTCTGTGGAGGTGGCGTCGGTCCCCTGACTAGCCGTCAAGGTGCCCTGTTTGCTCAACAGATCCGGGGCACCTCACCAAAGGCGGCATTGGTGGCACTCGCCGGGTTTTAGTGGGTAAAGCTGCGTCCACTTACCAGCTTTCGGGTGCAGCGAGTCCCACATACCCGCGTGGGGAGACCCACTCCCCCGCGGGATGCCACAGAGCATTTCCCGGCGTTAACGAAAAAAAAATTGGGCTTAAGGCTTGGATTAACCTGCGCGGCGGTGGACTCGGCCCAGCACACCCTCGAGGTGTGCCTAAAATGGGCGGCGCTGCGTCACACATCAGTCACACACAGTCTGATATCAGTCATCGGAGGGGACTTGTCTCTGCCGAGTGTCATCACCACGATGCTCGGTGACGACGAGTCCTGGACGGCGATGGTCTCCTTCTGCGAGGCAATAATGTCCCAGAAGGAGGCTGACGAGCGGGTGAGAGAGGAGACTGCCGACGAGGCCTCCTCCCACGGGCAACGAATGGGGGTGCGTAGGAGGCGCTACTTAATGCGCCTCCAGTAACGCCCCTGTGTTCGTGTCGGGCTCAGGATGGGAACCTGGACCCAGTATGACACGACGTCGCGGGGACTGCTTAGTAGTGGCCGGGTAGTCCCCCCTTGCGAGGAGTAGTCTGGCCTTCGCCGGGGCCAGCCTGTCGCTGATCCTGTTGAATGCCAATCCGGGACCCTCATCGACCCTCGCAGTGGTTTTAGTTTACGGGTAAGGCACTCCTAGATGCGAGTCCCACATAGGGTCAGGATCCACCCAAGATCCTGGCTACATGCGTAAAAAGCATTTCCCTGCGAAAAAAAAGGCTTGGATTAACCTGATATACCTTTATTTTTAACCGACTTCAAAAAAAGGAGGTTCTCAATTCGTCTGTATGTTTTTTTTTGTATGTATGTGACACGATATCTCCGCCGTTTGTGAATGGATTTCGATGGTTACTTTTTTGTTTGAAAGCTGGTGTTTCCAATTTGGTCCCATATTAATTTTATTAAGATCTGACAAGCCGTTTTTTAGTTATTCCCAATAATGCCTATTTGGTTGGTTTTGTTTACCTTGATGATATGATAATTTTATTACGTGTCGATGTAACAATTGTATAGGATGCTTTGGTAGCACACCATAGTATGTCGCGGTCATCGTAATCATCATCATCATCACCATCACCATCATCATCATCATCCTTTATCCAACCACTGATGAACATGCCTCCTTCAATGAACGCCAAGACGACGAATTTCGGAATCACTAAAAATTAAGAAATAAAATCATTTTACAAAAAATTTAAACCGCCTTCAAAAATACTAAACTAAAAAAGTAATAAAATAACAGTTTCTTTAATGTTTGTGCTTACAACATAATATAATCAACTTAATCTTCTACTAATGTACAAACTTTGCGTTTACCACGTCATTATAGTTACTTTTGGAGTCGGTGTCAGCCAAGGTAGGTAGGTAGGTAATGTACAGCAACAAATACGACACCGACTCCAAAAGTAACTATAATGACGTGGTAAACGCAAAGTTTGTACATTAGTAGAAGATTAAGTTGATTATATGTTGTAAGCACAAACTTTTTGTAAAATGATTTTATATTACGATAAAGTAGGTAATACGAGAACGAGTACGAGGTAGTTGTTCTGCCAGACGGACTTGCCAGGCAAGACCTAATGAAATATGTGACGTATGAATCTGTTAATATTGCTCTCGGTTGTGATTTGAACTGTATCGATTCCATCCTCTGGGGAAGGCAGATGCCCGGGCTATTTGAAGCTGCTGCCATATTGACATTTTAGATTTAAAATGTTCAGTGTTTTCGGTCATATTTCAATTTCAGTTTTTGTTTCGGGAAAAAGATATGTTAAACAGTTTACCGTTTTATGCTTATAGCGTCGTTATTATTGGTATGGCTCTATGAAAGTGTGTTACTCGTGTTCACGATTTTAAACGTTATTTTATGAATCTTTGTTGTATATTAGTTTATTTTATTATTGACATATGCTTAGGCTAAGATAATGACAATTAAAATAATAGTACCTGGATGACCGAGCTTTGCTCGGTATTTTTTTTTTTTTTTTTATGAAATTTTCTGAAAATGATTCCTAGCTAGATCGATTTATCGCCCCCGAAACCCCCTATATACTAAATTTCATGAAAATCGTTGGAACCGATTTCGAGATTCCAATTATATATATATACAAGAATTGCTCATTTAAAGATATAAGAATATTTATTCCAACTGAGTCCAAGTATTCGAAACAGGGGTTAAAAGTTAGTGTTATAGTGGTTTTGCCCAAACATAATGTATTGAGTAGCGGAAATCAAATTGGAACGATCCTTGAAGCGAGGGCCAATATTCAGCCGACCAATAATTCAGAGCTCATCGAGCCTTTGTGGATTCTGGAAATGTCCTTACATGACACCATAACAAATTTAGGGAACAAATCAAAAAGTCAATATTATCCGTATCAACGCCACTTGGTGTTCTAATTAAGCCTTAATTTTAAAACGTCATCTACATTTTAAAATGTCGGTTTGGGAAATGTTATGGAACTCTGTTTCGGAGTATTGTTTCTGAATAATGGTATAGTAAATATATGACAAAGACACTAGCTCTCATCATCATACTTACTTGTAGGTATCATTCTTATCTGTAATCATCATCAGTCCCTATCCGTTCACTGCTCAACATAGGCCTCCTTCAATAAACGCCAAGACGACCAATCCCATGCCCGCATCCCTTTTCAATTAAATAATATATAAATAAATTTACCTTTACGTGCGTGTTTATAAACTTCTTCAATATCAGGTTGTTGTTGTTTTTATTAACTCAAATTTTGAGATGATGGTTTCAATTGCATGAAAGCCTGAAATTACATTTTTCATCATGAAAAAAAAAATGAGTAGGTAAATATAAATTTGTTGTTATAATTCTAAAATTAGTTCCACCGGACTGTCTCACTCCATGGCTATGTGCTTCATGCTACTTTCGCCCTTTCTCACACTCTCTCAATCGGTCTCAATCACTCTCTCCCTCTTCTTGGACAAAAACGTTCCACATTTTCGTAACGTTTCATCCGTAAAAATTTCACGCAAAGAAGTTTCACTTCAAAAAAATAAAAAATATTTTGTGTTCTGTTGGTCTTCTTTTATCACCATGACTACATTTTTATAATTATCTTCAATGTACAAACAAATTGGGTCCTACTGTTTTATTATATGTAAAGATGTAAGTTTATTTCGCTGATTCAGTTCAATAGGTTGGCTCCCTTTGGATCCTTTGATAGATTCAACTTAAAGTTTTAGAAGTCATTTTGTAAGTAAAATATTGAACAAAAGCACATTTGATTGTATTTCCTCATCAACTTGTAATTCCAATCCAAATTGATACATGAAGCATAATAAATTAGGTACTCATATAAGCGACCACATATATAAAATCTAATAAGAAATACTAATATCACTTATTTGAGTAAACGAAGCCATAATTAATATAAACTAAACATAAATGGACGTTCAAAAGGAATTGTTTTCACAAAGATATCACATTGCCGATGTTTAAAGAAAAATTTGGGTCACGTCTCGCGGATTACGGCTTATTTCCCGCCTCTTTTTCTTCGTTTGACACTAATCCTGCCGGGCTCCCAGAGATTCGACCTCGAACGTTCTACGCCTTAAAAGTACATAAGTAACAAGGGTAAATATTATATAATCCTAATATCGCTAAATAATTTTGCAAAGAAATCTAAAATCAATACTTGTTTAATGTTTGATTGTAATTTATAAGTTATCAATACATTTTTTAATGCTAACGCGAATTTAACTCATTTTTGGACTTTACTCCTTAAGAAACGATTTAAGTTATACGGCCCGGTACGGAAATTTTATGAGGAGTAAAATCAAGTGTAACACAAAAGTTGAGGCGTTAAGTAGAAAGAGACAAACATATATCTAACACGATATTACAGCACTAAAAGTCAATCACACGACCATTACATATGCAATATTATAAGATATTTAAACAATTTTAGCTAATGATGAAAAAAAAATACTTTATTCCGTTGCAATGATTTGCAAGACAAATAAGTATTGACGTGACGTTATTATGTAGGATTTTAAATAAAACAATGTGTAGGTACTAATTATTATTTTATTTTTTCGTCTATTATTAAAACTATCACGTATCACTATCACTGTGTCTTTTCTGCGTCCACTTAATATATTATTTATATCTTTGCACCACTAATGTATGTGAAAAAATTACTATGTAATCAAATTACATATGAAATCACAATTTTGATTTTTATGTAATTGGCATTGTATTAATTTCCGTATAGAAAACTGTCTTCATGTAATTTCTTTCGTTATCATAGACACAACTCACAATGGTTTTTTAAAACATGAGTGGATAAGAAAATAAAACAACTAGAGCACATTCAAGATTGAATAATTAAAAACACAAACTAGGGAATACTACGTAATAACAAAAATGAATTCAAAATTGAGAAATGTTAGCACAGACTAAAAAAAGTCATTACATTCCAATATTCGCGGCGATTTTAAAATTATTTTAAATTTCAGCCCTGAAAAGACTAGTAATTTTAATATATATTTATTCTTTTCAAATATTCTTTTTCATATTTTCAAAATCATATTTATAATTTGCAATTTATTTCTAACAATAATACAATAAATTGAAACTCTTGTGATAATTAACCAATCAGAAACTTTAAAATATTAATGTTGCCTCCCTAAATATATTATTTGGTGTGACCATTTTTGAACACTTGGTTCAATTTTAATTGTACAAACTTGTCAAGTAAAGAATTTAATTTCGATTAAGTATTAAATAGGCACCTATAATTGTTAAAAAATAAATCACGTATATTTTATATATGAATAACTAGTCTTCAACATAAAACATGTAAAAATTTAATAGACATAAAAAAATCCAAAATAGCGCCATCTAACGCAAACGCAAACTTTCCAATCTCATACAAAAAACCAAATGTACTAAGTGAAATGCCCCTGATCTTATTCTCGGGGCCTCCTCTTTGTTATTATTATTATTATTTTGTAACATAATTTATGTAATACGCTTTATTGAAGTAATATAAATAATCCGAATAATTACTGATATATGTTTGTTTCTCTTATCATTTTAGCAGATGCGTTCATTTACCCTTTTTTTCTACTCCATATATATAATTATCGTTCGTAAGGAGTAAACTCCAATCGTGCGTCGGAGCTGACACACACACACACATTTTTTTTTTTATACAAGAGGGGGCAAACGGATAGTCGGTTCACCTGATGGTAAGTGATAGCGACATCCACTGATACCCGCTACACCAGAGGGTTAGCATGTGCGTTGCCGGCCTTTCGAACGGGAGTATGCTTGAAGGTCGCTAAGTCGTAACGGTTCGGAAACACCGTAAGTAGCAGCTGATTCCATATATTTGTCGTGCGAGGCAGGAAATGCCGTGAAAATCGAGTTGTTGTGGATTTACGAACATCAAGATGGTGAGGGTGAAATTTGGTGCTTTTACGCGATGTCCGGTGGTGGAATTCTGCTGCAGGTATTAGTTCGAAAAATTTCTCAGTACACTCCACGCGGTAGATGCGGTAGAAGATGCAGAGCGATCCGACATCTCTACGCAGCGCCAATTACTCATTATAATGAAACAAATTTTCATGAATTTTATCGCGGTTTATGAAGATGTATACATGCCGGAGGTTTTGGATACTTTACAGCAACCATACTTACAGGAGAACCTACCGTCGGGCATGTAAAAGTCCTAGTAAGATGTATACATGCCGGAGGTTTTGGATACTTTACAGCAACCATACTTACAGGAGAACCTACCGTCGGGCATGTAAAAGTCCTAGTAAGATGTATACATGCCGGAGGTTTTGGATCCTTTACAGCAACCATACTTACAGGAGAACCTACCGTCGGGCATGTAAAAGTCCTAGTAAGATGTATACATGCCGGAGGTTTTGGATACTTTACAGCAACCATACTTACAGGAGAACCTTCCGTCGGGCATGTAAAAGTCCTAGTAAGATGTATACATGCCGGAGGTTTTGGATACTTTACAGCAACCATACTTACAGGAGAACCTACCGTCGGGCATGTAAAAGTCCTAGTGAGATGTATACATGCCGGAGGTTTTGGATACTTTACAGCAACCATACTTACAGGAGAACCTACCGTCGGGCATGTAAAAGTCCTAGTAAGATGTATACATGCCGGAGGTTTTGGATACTTTACAGCAACCATACTTACAGGAGAACCTACCGTCGGGCATGTAAAAGTCCTAGTAAGATGTATACATGCCGGAGGTTTTGGATACTTTACAGCAACCATACTTACAGGAGAACCTACCGTCGGGCATGTAAAAGTCCTAGTAAGCCGATATAAAATCGGTATAAAGTTATTTCATTATAACGAGTAAGCCTAACCTCGCCTATACGTTACAATACAAAAGGATTTTAAAGCTCACTCATTATGAAACCTACCATAGAACTATGAGTTTATGTGGTAACAAAAAATTATATACATAAAACATCAGAAAATAATGCCAATATTCATTATACAAAAGTCCTTTGCAGAATAACAATGTCAAACAGAGCAACAACTATATATTTAATTGTTACATACGTTTATTAAATTGTAACTTAGTGTCCATTGAGGACAGTAATGATATGTGGAAAAAACTTTTACGGATTTTATTGTCGTTGTTTCGTCCGTTTGTAGAACCTGGGTGATATAGACGAGGTTTTTCAGAGCAGTTTCCTTGAAGTCCTTCATAAATATGTCATAGGGTAGGTATATCATAGAGTTGTTTGGAAAAACTTTGTAACGTTACGACGTTTAACACCTCAGTCCTCCCGTGACCATGGTTGCTGTAAAGTATCTGAAACGTCGGGCTTGTAAAAAACTTAATAAACCGTAAACGATAAAATCCGTAAAATTTTTTTTCATTTTAATAACAAAAAACAATATGTAAATATTATGTCTAAGGAATGAAAAGTTTCATACAAACTTTTATCCTCTATTTTAGAGAAATTCGCGTAAACGTTAGAAAACAATATGTAAATATTATGTCTAAGGAATGAAAAGTTTCATTCTAACTTTTATCCTCTATTTCAGAGAAATTCGCGTAAACGTTAGAAAACAATATGTAAATATTATGTCTAAGGAATGAAAAGTTTCATAAAAACTTTTATCCTCTATTTCAGAGAAATTCGCGTAAACGTTAGAAAACAATATGTAAATATTATGTCTAAGGAATGAAAAGTTTCATACAAACTTTTATCCTCTATTTCAGAGAAATGCGCGTAAACGTTAGAAAACAATATGTAAATATTATGTCTAAGGAATGAAAAGTTTCATACAAACTTTTATCCTCTATTTCAGAGAAATTCGCGTAAACGTTAGAAAACAATATGTAAATATTATGTCTAAGGAATGAAAAGTTTCATACAAACTTTTATCCTCTGTTTCAGAGAAATTCGCGTAAATATTGAAAAAACATTAATTGATATACTGTATAATGTGGGATATATAATGTGGGATATATAATGTGGGATATATAATGTGGGATATATAATGTGGGATATATTGTTACAGACATAATGACGAAATATATAATCCACTTATGGGCTGCATTAAAATGTTTTCGTGATAGCCGGGCTATAATTGTAGCCACATATTCCCACTATGGTTTAAGCCTAGTCGTAGCGGTAGGGTAGTAGCCTAAGGTGAACCCAGCACCTTGGGCGAAGCAAAGTGAGGCGAGGTAGCTGCTCTAGCTTTGTACCCTTCTTATAAGAAGAGGTAACAAACACAGGGGGACAAGGGGCGAGGATGGGAACCTCACCCCATTGCACTGTCCTGACGTTGGGCGGGGTTGTTCTGTGGTGCGGGAAAACCCCTCTGTGGAGGCGTCGGTCCCTAGGGAGACTGACTAGCCGTCGAGGTGCCCTGTTTGTATATTAGATCCGGGGCACCTCACCAAAGGCATTGGTGGTACTCGCCGGGTTTTATCTTTCGGCGCAGTGAGTCCCACATACCCGCATTTCCCGGTGTAAAAGAAAAAAAATGTAGCATCATAGGTATTTCCCGTTTAGAAGCACCAAGCACCGTTTAGAATTGGAACTGTTTAACAGTCACTTAAGCAGGTGATATTCGTCTTAACAGAAGAGAAAATGGGAAGCGCTTTGCTGAAAAGAACGGTAGGAACGATTTTGTAGCTAAAGACTAAAAGATCCTAGATTATCAAGATTCTCAAAATGTCATGAAGTAACTCATGAATAAATAGCCTGGGCCTAGCACAACAAAGATCATTTTACTCCACATACGGTATCCTTGTATGTACTCGTCTGCTAGTACTTTTTTACACAAAATAATATGATGCAAGATGGAGATACTTATGTACTAATACGATCATAACAATAATACACCTCTATGAGATAAAACAAAAGAAAATCCTGTCATGAGAACTAAAGTCGTGAAAGTCGACTTCGCTTCATAATTCACAATCACCGTGGAAGCTGTGTTGTGCGAGGGATAAACATAAAAATCTGTAAAAATGAACATGAAATATTATTTTAAACATAAAAACATGAATATTTTAGCAACGTAAATCTGAGATATAAATTAACTTGCAAAATTATACAGTTTTAGTAAAATCTACTCTAATAAAATGTTGCCGTTTGTCATCGTAAGCGAGCCCTACTAAGCCGCAAAAAGGGTCTTATTTGCATAAGACAATAGCAAATTAAAAGACAACGTATCTTTGATCTGAATTACTCAGGCGGTTGCGGCAGATTTCTGTATAATGTCGCTCAGACCACGTCATCTACGGTTGTATTAATTTACTTTATATTGCTCGTCTTAAGAGCTGTACCAAAAAGATCACGCCTAATTAGTTTTGTAATTGCGTGCGTTCCATATAGGTACTATGATCCGACTGCATAACAATTAACAATAATTGTTTCGTAATTCCATAAGGGTGTGAAGTCGGGTTCGCGGCAGTCCAAGTCGACCGACCCGATGATTCAATCATGAATCATGATAGTGGCTGATGAATGTAATGGTGCGAGTTACGTGAGCATTGACCAATGTTTAGTCTTTATATATATTAATAACATAATATTATGAAAATATTATAAGTAAAATGTTGGCTACATAAATTTCTTTTTTTTATTATTTTTTGTTTTTATGTGATTTGTTGGCTGTTAAACTGTCCCAACAACGCTTCCGTCGAGTTTTTTTTTTTGGGGCCACATAAAATCAGGACTGTGTTTTCTCGCACAGTCACTTAACTGAGTGGTTTCCATTTTAGGAACTGTATTACACTGTTGTGCATTTTATTACAGTTATTATTATTATAATAAAATCATATACTTATATATATATTTTGTAGGTATATATTTTTATGTAGGTAGTGTGTTTGTAATTTCATACTTTTGTCCACTATATAATATGATTGATAATATGTACCTTAGAATAATTAAATATATATATTCTTTTTCTTTTCTATCTTAGTAAACGTAAGTAGATAATAATTATTATAAGTACTTTAAGTGTGTAACAGTGTAATATTTTACCAAAATAAATGTTATTCTATTCTATTCTATTCTATTCTTTAGATGTAACCTTATTCGAAATGTTATTTGATTTATTTTGTTGAATTCACTTCGAATATCATAAATAAAATATATATACGTAGGTACTACGAAAGTGTTCAAATCATTGCACATTTTCATTAATATATGTAACGCTATATTTACACGAAAAATAATACACCTGAATAAGGCCTTACTTTTACCGGTGGGGGGGCTGTGCCGTACTCCCGGCTGCACGGCAACCACCATCTTGCTTGTTAGGTTAGCCGCGTTTTGGAGAGAAGGGTAGGATAGGCAGTGAGTGTAACTACCTTTTTTTTTTTTTTTCTTTAACGCCGGGAAATGCTCTGAGGCATCCCGCGGGGGAGTGGGTCTCCCCACGCGGGTATGTGGGACTCGCTGCGCCCGACAGCTGGTAAATGGACCCAGCTCTACCCACTAAAACCCGGCGAGTGCCACCAATGCCGCTTTTGGTGAGGTGCCCCGGATCTAGAAAACAAACAGGGCACCTCGAAGGCTAGTCAGTCCCGCAAGGGACCGTCGCCACCTCCACAGAGGGGTTATCCCGCACCACAGAACAACCCCTCACAACGTCGGGACAGTACAATGGGGTGAGGTTCCCATCCTCACCCCTTGCCCCCTGCTCTTCTGTCCCCTCTTCTTATAAGAGGGGTACAAAGAGCCCCCTCGGCCCAATTAGCTTCGCCCAAGGTGCACCGCTCACCCTAGGTTACTGAGCCCCACCGCCACGACAAGGCCTGAACCATGGTGGAGAGTGTAACTACCTACTGGCATAGAGACTTAACATCTTATGTCTCATCTTATGGGGCTCAGTAGCCTAGGGTGAGCCCAGCACCTTGGGCGAAGCTAATTGAGCCGAGGGGGCTCTTTGTACGTCTCTTATAAGAAGAGGGGACAATAGAACAGGGGGCAAGGGGTGAGGATGGGAACCTCACCCCATTGTACTGTCTCGACGTTGGGAGGGGTTATTCTGTGGTGCTGGACAACCCCTCTGTGGAGGTGGCGTCGGTCCCTTGCGGGGCTGACTAGCCGTCGATGTGCCCTGTTAGCTTAACAGATCTGGGGCACCTCACCAAAGCGGCACTCGCCGGGTTTTAGTGGGTAGAGCTGCGTCTATTTACCATCTTTCGGACGCAGCGAGTCCCACATACCCACCTGGGGAGACCCACTCCCGAGGAGGGATGTCTCAGAGCATTTCCCGGCATAAAAGAAAGAAAAAAAAAGGATAGGCAAGACATAAATAAGTTGGGCTCGTTCCAGGTAAACTAGTTTAGTTTCATGGGAGACATCGACTACTTACCACTGGTACGTCTGTCAGTTTGCCTATCCAACTAACATAAAACCTAAATTTCTATTATATAAACACAGTCAAAACTAATGAAATACAATATAAAACAAAACACTAAACTCACTTGATCTAGTCTTATCAGATAGGTAAGTAACTTCTACCATATATTTTTTTTGAAATGTAAAATTGAGATAGAAGGTGCTTTAATCTAATTAAACCTTACCGCACTCATAAACATGTGCATGTATCTACATATCTGTAAAGGTGCAGACATTTATTATTCATATTTGAATCTGTCGTCTGGATTCGAACTCATGACAAAGTAGCAATTTACCACCGTCAAATGTAACATGACCATTTATTAATAACTTATTGCATCTAAACTGTTTCAATCTGAATCACAGGCCATAAACATCTTTCATTATATTTTATGTGAATGTCAGTCAATACGGAACCAGCATTATGAGTGTTTATGGGCTATAACGAACTAGCCATTAAGATTCTGCACATGCGCAGATATCGGACATAGATCGATATCAAACGTGGCATTAGCAATAATACATAAGTATATAAATAATATTTATTTATTTTGTGAGGAACGACAGCTGAAAAAAATACAATGTATATATGACATAGAAACAGAAAGCTACCAATAGTTCCCCACTAGTAGTAGTAATATTAACAATTACACATTAGCCTATTAATGTGGTAAGTTCGTTAAATTACGGAATCTTTCAGATTAAGATAGTTCTGAATTCTGATCATTATCAGCCGGTAAGCGACCAATACTTACTGGTGTGAGGGATATTGCGCTGTGCCGCGGACGGATGTATTTGTACCACCATCCTGCTTGTTTCTCCTGTCGAACAGCTTTGCTGTGTTTCAGAGAGAAAGACACGACTGGCAGTGTAATTACTGGCACAGAGACTTAACATCTTATGTCTCAGGATAGACAACACATAAATGAGTTGCCTGGGTTAGTTCCAGGTACTGTAGTTTACACCACCATGGTTCAGGCTTTGTCGTGGCGGTGGGGCTCAGTAGCCTAGGGTGAGTCGGCACCTTGGGCGAAGCTAATTGAGCCGGGGGGGCTCTTTGTACCCCTCTTATAAGAAATGGGGACAAAAGAGCAGGGGGCAAGGGGCGAGGATGGGAACCTCATCCCATTGTCCTGTCCCGACGTTGGGAGGGGTTGTTCTGTGGTGCGGGACAACCCTTCTGTGGAGGTGGCGTCGGTCCCTTGCGGGACTGACTAGCCGTTGAGGTGCCCTGTTAGCTTAACAGATCCGGGGCACCTCACCAAGGCGGCACTGGTGGCACTCGCCGGGTTTTAGTGGGTGGGTGGGGGAGAACTGCGTCCACTTACCATCTTTCGGGCGCAGCGAGTCCCACATACCCGCCTGGGAAGACCCACTCCCCAGGCGGGATGCCTCAGAGCATTTTCCGGCGTAAAAGAAAAAAAAAAGGTACTGTAGTTTATGTTCATGGGCGTCGACCACTTACCATCAGGTGGCACATCTGCCAGTTTACCTATCCAAGTAGCATAAAAAATATACGCTTGCAAGTTAGCCATTGTACGGTGACCAGCGTATTCTAGTTGAATGTCTATATCATGCCTTCACGGAGAGAAAAAGGTTAGTCTCAGTGCCAGGAATTACACAATTTATCCGGCCTTTTTTACTGGACCAATAATCGACGCCAGGATAATCGTCTACACACTTATCGTCATTCCTTGTAGCTGTTTCCTCCAGAATCTTAATATCTTAAGTTCATCAATTTTATGCGTCTGAGGTCGGAACTGTCACATGCCACATTAACGTGCACTGTTCATATTAAAAGAAGAAACATTCAAATGTTCTAGTTCACCAGAAAATGTTGCTTGTGTAGACGATTATCATAAAGTAAAATTACCTTGACCTCGGGCTTATCCTCTGTGGAGGTATACTAACTACGCCCTAATGCACCCGTTATGAGCTCGATAGTGTTGTTATGTAAACAACTACGATAAATCTCAATATTTATATTATATTCTTGTGTTTCGAACCTATACTTAATAATCATAATATCATACATAGTTCTACATTTAAGAATCTTTATCAAAATGTAAGTTAAAAACAAAGTAAATCTAAATTACTTTTAAACATTTTGAATTACTTTGTAGACTCTGACATCTGAAATCTCCACCATGATTCAGGCCTTGACGTCGCGGTGGGGCTCAGTAGCTTAGGGCGAGCCCAGCACCTTGGGAGACGCTAATTGAGCCGAGGGGGATTTGTACCCCTCTTATAACCCGACGTCCCTCCCGACGTTGGGAGGGGTTGTTCTGTGGTGCGGGACAACCCCTCTGTGGAGGTGGCGTCGGTCCTTTGGGGTACTGACTAGCCGTCGAGGTGCCCTGTTAGTTTAACATATCCGGGGCACCTCACCAAAGGCGGCATTGGTGGCACTCACCGGGATTTAGTGGGTAGAGCTGCGTCCATTTACCAGCTTTCGGGCGCAGCGAGTCCCACATACCCGCCTGGGGAGACCCACTCCCCCGCGGGATGCCTCAGAGCATTTCCCGGCGTAATAGAAAAAAAAGGATATCTGACATTAGTTTTTCCGTGCCAATAGTTGCCATATTATAATAGACGAACGTCGGGAACATATGAGGCTTAATAAGGATCAAAATAGTAGAGTAATTTTATTAAAACAAGTCCGTAATAGTTAAAACCATTGAACTATATTACAAGCGTAATTACAACTTACTAGTTAAAACAAGAATCACAACTTAGGAATTGTTGCAAGTAAATTAATCTTAGAGTTTGTGAGTCAAATTAGGTACTAATTCTAGAATAATAATCACTGCTCTATATACTTCAATGGAGATGAATACACTGTTCACATTTGGCGCTTCTAAAAGCCTATTGGATTACGTGTTATTTTCCACTATTGCATATTATATCTGCTAATAATGTATTCTAAAACGGGCGGTAAATTGCTTTCTACCGCTAAAACGATTATGTAAATGGGTCTGGATTATAATAACAAAGCTTTTTATTTATATAATGAATAGAGCGGTATCACACAGTTTTATACGCCATCTTAGAGCGCAATTTCAGTGTAAATGACTAAATTATAGAGTTTTAAACATGTTTGTATGCCTTGATTTAACTCGTAACCTCCGACACCTGGTGCAGGCTACTGTTCTCATAAAACCTGGCGCTATTTGAAGGCTTTAATTTAAAACACACTACATATTTTTAAGTATTATTAAGTGATTATATAAATTCAGATCAAGTAAAAATAAATTTAAATTAAGTAATAATAAGATAACGCCTATGAAAATATTTGATTTTTATTCTAATTATCAATGGGCTTCTAATTTTATTATAAGTGGATTGAAATTGTCTGCTCATGTATCTTTGAAGTAAAATATACAATGTATTTTTCATTTCTTCATTTCAGTTATCATCCACTACAAAATATCTCTAAAAAAATGTCTCTTGCCTAGAGCAATTCAACCAGATTTGGATAAAGGCAGATTACATTGATTTTATTAGTGTGTCTTTACGATAAAAATATAAACGTAATTATTTAAACGGATGCGCCACTGGAAGAAACTCCGCACCTTCCGCCTGACACAGGTGCTCACCAGACACGGTTGTTTCGGTGCGTACCTGTGTCGGGTGGTCAGGAGAGAGCCGACGAATGCGGCACCTCCTGCCTCTAGTCTAGCGGGACTAAGTTTGGGTATCTGCCCAGGTGGGGTGGGGTTGCTCTAGATTGTTCGAGATCCCCCCATACTACAGGAAGTCGCGGGGGGTGCCTTCTATTAGTCAGATCGGAGACACTCCCCACCAAGCGTCTGAAGGCAACTCGCAGTGGTTTTAGTGCGGTATACCGGCGCCAGGAGAGTGGGGGGGGGGAGTCTCACATATCCCAGGGGACAGCCCATCTCCGAGTGAATTCGCAAAACATTTCCACTGCGACAAAAAAAGGCTTATGTTCAGCAGTGGACGGATAAAAGCTGATCATGATGATGAACTCTCCGCCTTAAAGCTTTAGTAAGTACACTGTATATAGCCCTAAAGGAAAATACATTGTATTTCAAAAGTTAACTTCTTTAGAGCATTATGTTCATTAATTCAAAATTGTGAGCTCAAGTATATCAGCTTACATTATGTATATAATGTACAATGCCTATTATTAAGCAAGCATAAGCTCGATAAGATCGAAAGGCCATCCAACTTGCAAAATAAACGAGGGTGCGAGGACTCTCTCATATCATGTCGAGTAAATCTTGTATAGCCACATCTGCGTGCTCTTGAGTTAAGGGGGCTTGAGATGCTTAGTCAAGATCCTTGCTATTGATGAGCCAAGCCAGGTTTCTGATTTTGGTAGTACAGTAAAAGTTCTCTTATGTCGCAAGGAGGCAACCGAGCAGTCGGAACCTTATGGTGACTACCGACGCCTATAGACATCCGCACAACTAACAGGTATGCAAAATGCGTTTCCCTCCTTTTCTTTTTCCCCCAAAATGACCACCGGAAACTCACAAACCTCTTTTATATTTCTGTTTTTAAATCTAAACAGAAAATAGTTTTTAATAAACTATTTTCTGTTTAGATTTTCTTTTGTTTTTACTTATTTAGTCGTGGAGTTCATTTATTAATCTTTGGGATAGGTATATTATTATATTTCTTTTTCATAAATGTATTATTAAATAAGGTTCTCATTCACAGGCAGGTAGTAATTTACCTAAAAGATATAATATAATGCCTCACAGGATTAATTCCAATATAGCTAAGGCTGCTAGAATCCAAGAATCTGAGAAGCAGACTTAATTCCGTCATGTTTTGAATACTGAACCAATCTAATGAAGGGCGTTAATATAAATGTCTTAAAAATGTTCTATCCGTCACCTAGGACCAGCGAAAAGACTTGATCTATTTCTTAATCTACATAAACGCGAGCGAAGCCGCGGGTAAAAGCTAGTGTAATAATATTTAACTGAGAAATCATAATATCACAAAATTTTACCTTAAGGTAAACATGCTGGATAATTGAAATAAAATAATAATAAGAAACCATGTACTACGTCGACCGAATAATATTATTAACTCGACATACCTTTTCCCTAGCACTAATTAGACATTTCTCGGAAAATAAAGTATTCCAGCTCATATTATTTTTTTGTCCCTCTTGCTCTAATTATGATCCAAAAAATTAAGCCTATGTTAAAATAAACCTTATATTTATAACATTACAATACAATCGACCTGGAGGGGAAGGTACATAATAGATAAATTGTATGATATCTTTAGAATATATTATGTACTGGAATATGTATTATATATCTACGAATTTATATAGACTTCTTAAATTTATTTCACTATTTCATACCCCGTTTATACATATATTTATATAAAATCAAAAATTTATATTTTTTTATAGAAGAGGGGACAAACGGACAGTCGGTTCACCTGATGGTAAGTGAAAAGCGACATGCACAGATACCCGCTACACCAGAGAATTAGCAGGTGCGTTGCCGGCCTTTCAGGTATGAGTACGCTCTTTTCTTGAAGGTCCCTAAGTCGTAACGGTTTGGGAACACCGTAAGTAGCAGCTGATTCCACTATATTTGTCGTGCGAGGCAGGGAATGCCGTAAAATCGAGTTGTTGTGGATTTTTTATGGAAATAATTTTCCATTTATAATAATAATAATAAAGATTTATTAAATTAAAAAAATATCATGTTAAGATGAACACTAAAACGCCGTTATAAAATACTGGTAACTTTGTAAATATTAAAAGAAAAGACGCATTTTCATTACTTCGGAAACTCGCTCGTTATTCAACATTAGGAATACAATGAAATGGTCGCGTGGGATATCGTTCCATCCTTCGTAGGGCAGAAATGAGATACTTTGAAAACAGTTAAGAATTAATTGAACCAGAGGTCACAGTGCCGTTAACGTAATTTTAATATCTACATAAACTTTTTTCGTTCCTAAATTTGTTTTTGCATTTGAGATGTAATATCACTTACTTGATAGAAAGGTTATCTCGTTGTGGCATTATATTTATATGTTTATATAAAATTATATAACTCCAAAATGAGATATCTACACGAAATCAGGCCAGGACTACGCGGATTATACAAGGTTATAACCCAGTAATACTACCATTCAGTACCCTACAGGGTATATGTAAGGGTGAACTCGGAGATATAAAGAAGTGTCATGTGTATATTACTTCCTCATTGTGGCTGTGAAAAATTTCCACATCAACAGACACCAAAATCGTTTATCTTATTGATTTCGAAAAGACATTGGAAATAACGATACGAAAGAGATGACGAAAATAAAATACTTAGAATTTATACGAGAGAACACGATCGGGTGATGATCAAAATAAAAGAATCTTAATCTATACAGAATAACTAGGCGATGAAGATGATAAAACATAAGACAATCTAAGGTTGATAGGAAGCAACTATAATAGAGATTATCAAAATTAAAGTCTCTAAATCTATAGAAAATGACTATGCGATACAGATGTTAAATATGAATATCTCTTGAATCTATAAGCACAAACGATAAAATACACACGCTATACGATACAAAAGAAAATAATATTATACTTATAGGAAATAATGATACGATCCAGATACTTAGTCAAAATGAATCGGACAAAGCCGAGTAGGCGCGTGAAACCTAACATTTCCATGACTAATTTTCGTTTAACAGAATGTGACATGTGAATACGCATTCAATTGTGATTTGGATAATCGCTTAACAAATGATGCCCGGTTGTATTTTAGTGCCAAATTGCGAGCACGACATTCCAAAAGCGGCTGCTCCCTACCAAAATGCAATTAAAGCGAAGCAACCAACGTGCTGCGAAGCTATGTGACAAGATAAGCATTATGCAAATTTAGTTAGCGCTGTTACTGATTTTCATATAACTTTATGACCAAATAATTCTAATTATATTGGGTGTATCACCAAATAGCGATGTCAACTGAATTGATTCCGTAATTTACATTATATTATCAATTCGTTTTTTTTAATTATTCCTTCTTTAAACTTTAAACGTTAGGCTTATCTTACAGTGGAGGCAGTCAGCTTGCCACTTCGGTTAGCCGCTTTATGTGGTGTCCAAATTCTGGCGGGCAGACATTTGTTTGGTATTATTCTGTAATTGGATGGTTCATGCGTGTATTATTGAGTTATTTCGGAGGTCATTATAATTTGTATAAAATACGCTTCCCTTTTTCGAAAAATAAATAGGTAATACTATCTAGCATCGTAACACAATTATCCTACTATAATATTATAAATGTGAAAGTAAGTTTGTTTGTTACGCTTTCACGCGAAAACTTCTTAACCGATTATCATGAAACTTTGTACACATGTTTTTGGAGGTATTTGAAGTAACATACTTTTTTTGAGAAAAAACTAAAATCTTATCCAGCGCAGATGAAGTCACGGGCACCAGCTAGTATTATATACGGAACAACAACAACGACAACAACAATTATGTACGCAAGAAAATATTATACAGTATTTTATTATTGTCAATAAAAAAGTAATCCATTTAATTAATGTTAAATTCTTTTAAAAAAATGTCCTTGTCTTACACCTAATATTTAATATTTAAAGATAAAGTTCTGGAACGATTAAATTTATTCTAATTAAAAAAATATCAGGCCCCTTGATTACCGTTAATATTCAGTTCCGGGTTTGTGGAATGACAAATTCAGAAGGGGCGTAGGTATATTTTAGTGCTGTTTTACCTCAAATTTTACCCGAGAGATCATCGACTATTTGACTATATTATTTTTGAATAATTGATGGATACGAAAGACAAAACCAGTTACATAACATACGCCAGACGTCTGCCGATGCATCTGTCGACGTGCCTCCCCATATCTGTTGGACGCCAAACGTTCTCGCTGAAATCCTTCGATCCGTGTCAAAAGCCGACAACAAACGGAACAACGGATGCATCTGCCGACGTTGAATACCTACAACAGACGAGCAAATTTCCCCATCTACACGTCAGCGGACGTGTCTGCCGATGACGTCTGCTGATGCATCTGTCTACGTATGGAGGGGCACCGACACCGTTGTCCGTCACCGGTGTCGTATTTGTTGTTGTAGGTACCTACCTACCTTGGCTGACACCGGCTCCAGAAGTAACATTAATGACGTGATAAACGGAAAAATTGTACATTAGTAGAAGTACAAGATGATTGTTAGTTGTAGACACAACAATAAAAGAAACGCGATTATTTTATTACTTTTAAGTATTTTTATTTTTTGAAGTCGGTTATAATTTTTGTTTTTTTTTTTTTTTTTCTTAATTTTTGATTTGTGATTCATTAAAGAAAGACAGATAGAGATAGATATTTTGAACCGTATGAAGTAAGCCCAGCAAAAGCTGTAAATCGTGGAGGAGTTCTCTCGACTGTCTATGGTCTCCATTATCTGACCTGTAATGGCATGTATCACCCATATGGGTGCAAAGGTCTCATCAGTATAAATTAATTAAGTCTAATCACGAGGTAGCTACTGTAAACTATTTAGGAGTTCCCTTAACTGTCCTTTGTCTTCATCGTCAGACCCCCAATCACAGTCACAACCCATCTAGGTATAAAGTTCTCATCAATACAAATTAATCAAGCTCAAAACACAAGGTTACTGAAGTAAATCGTTGAGGAGTTCCCTCGATTGTCTTTCTGCTCCAGCATCAGATCGACTCTAGACGTTCATAAAATTGTAGTGCATTAAAATGCTTACTTAAAAAAATATTAAGCGCACTAGTTGCCCCTACAATTTTCGAAAGTTCCTCTCGATTTCTTTGGGACTTACCGTTTCAAACAAAAAAAGATTTTTGAAAATCGGCCCACAAGAGACGGAGAAATCGGTGTACATACATAAAAAAATACCGATCGAATTGAGAACCTCCTCCTTTTTGTTGAAGTCGGTTTAACAAAGAAAATAAGGTCATTGACGTCAAAATTTCCAATGCGTCCTCTTGTCTGCACTACAAAACACAGCAAAACTGTTTTACGTAAGAAATAAGCTGTATATAACCCAAGAAGACGGGCGCATGACTCCGGTAAAATGGGTAAACTAACAAAACATGAAGAAATAAAATATCATAAATTTCAACGTTATTGTTATTACGTATGTACACGTGTAAAATGTGATCACACAGACATTAGTATTTTTTTAGGTCTTAATTAGTATCATCATCATCACTAACAGTCCCGTATTCGTCCACCGAGCATAGAGCTCTTATAATGATGAAACCTCGTTGGCAAATCGCAAGGGATTTATTATATTTCGATGTTGGTAATACAATATTAAACTATGAATGTTAATATTTTTATCTTGCTCGCCCAACTATCCAACGACCATTATTGGACATTTCACTAATTGATACAAATCTACGGTGAAGCAATAATCCACTTTTGATATAATGGTTACCGATCATCGTTTCAATTAAAATGGATATATTTAATTCAATATTGAATTTAAATGATACTATCTATATCATCATTAGCCCGCATTCATCTACCTTTATATCATCATCACCGTCATCATCATCATCATCAGCCTGGATGTATGTCTTTTAGAATGAACATTAGTACAGTAAGAGGGTGTGCCATGCTGCATTGCAGTCGACTTGGGCCGCCACCACCGGGTGGTACCTCTCGCTCACATAACACCGGCGTCAATTGAGAGCTGTGCTGTCGCGTTTCGTGCGGTTTGTGAGTTTCCGGTGGCCCATTGGGGGGGATGAGGAAGAGGAGGGAGAGTGGCGCATCTGCGTGGCCTTGTTTGTGCAGATGTGTATGGGCGTCGGCGCCGTGAGGATCCGACTGCTCGTTTGCCCCCTAATGACATAAAAAACATAAAAAAAACCTTAAGATGACTGTAGATCTAGATAGACTGTAGATCACAGAACAATATTAACCTAGATCTAGATTAGCCATGAAAAAATTTGGGGTACTCAATGACGCGCGCCAAGTACGTTTAAAAAATTGTTTTCAATTGTAAAATTTGCCACATAAATTTTGCAATTATTGAAAATCAAAATGATTACTTTTTTTAATTTATATTTTTTTGTAGATTTCAAATTTTTCTTTTTTTTTTTGTAAATATACTAAACCAATTGTTTTTTCAATTATCACAGTTTTTAATGAGTGTTTCTTTTAATCCGAGAGGTTTTGTGTACTTGGTTTTTTTATTTCATATTTTTTGTAAAGATTAGTTTATTTTTTATTTTTGCTATACGTGTATATAGTTAGACGTGTACTTGGCGCGACATTTTACAGTGTAACTGTTTTTTGTGGGATATCTCTTTTTTTTTGTAAAGCATATATTAATTAACATAATTACATTTCAAATATTTTAAATATTTATACTTCTTGAGTAATTCATTTCAAATACTTTAAAATTTTAAACTTAAACTTCGTGAGTAATTCGTCAAAATTTTTATTCATTAATTTTCTCAAATAATTTAATAATAAAAGAGGTTAGTACTATTACAATACTTTTACTTTAAATGACGCTTGTGACTGACCAGTGACCAATGCAACATCGTCATATTTTTTTTAATGTTATTTTGATTTTCAAAATTAACATAGAGCATGCGTTCCTGTTATTCCTCCTGTTTAAATATTTAGAGAGTAAAAGGAAAAGTTAGATACCAGATGGCGCAAAATGCAACTTGACCGGCAGTTCAAATCAATAATTAAATTAAAGTAAATTATTATATTTGCTTATTAGTAAATCATGTAATATTATGCTCAAATATGTAATAAAAAAAATAATATTTTTTGTTCTTGTCCAATATATGATTCATTATTATTTACCCTAAATTTATTAAGTAATAGTTGCACACTACCATGCCTTCAGAATAAAAAAAAATTGAAAACTTTAGATGTATTACTTTCTTTATTGTTTTCTGAAGAATAATTCAAATCCAACTCCATACGAAGAAAGTCATAAATTTACTTGATACCAATGTACTTATTATTATGTTTATTGTCCTTTAAGGCCTTTAAATATTCTCCTTTCCAGAAGCTAAAAAAATGTTAAACAGTAAGGAAATAACTTCAAATGAAAATAATTAAAATTAAGAAATACTACAAACATAATGTCTCGCAATTTTGTTTACAACCAGCTCTTTTCCGCTTAAAGTTTTTTTTATTGCACGGTCTGTTACAATGGGAAAACAAATTGTATTGACAATAATAAAAGTATGACAAGTCAGAAATTTGAAGTAAAATTACTTACATACTATCATAATCAATACTGAAATTAACTTGTCTGTCTCTATTTGATTATTGGAACAATATAAGTCATCAACATATAATGCTATAACAATTTTTACATCATTATTCATTTTTGTAAAAACACATGGCTCTATACGACTCCTTTTGAAACCTAACTCACATAAACATTGCTCCACTCTCTAATACCATGATCTAGATGACTGCTTTAAACCATAAATTACTTTGTTTAACAATCTTATTCTTATTTGAATCACAATTAATAACTAGTTGAACCTTATAAATGTCCTATTTAAGAAAACCATTTAAGAATGCTGTTTTAACATCTAAATGAGTGACATCTAAATTTAACTGAACAGATAGTGCGAACAATAATTTCAAAGTAGAAATGTCTGACATCTGGTGAGAAAGTCTATTCATAATCAATACCAGGCCTCTGTGTAACCTTGTGCCCTTAGCCACTAAACATGCTCTGTAACATACACTATTATCACTATTTAATTTCCTTTTATATACCCATTTGCACTGTACTAAAGTTTAATCAAAAGGTAATTCACTCACAGGAACCCATGCATCATTTTCTTCAAAAGCTTGCATGCAGCTTTTCCTCTATTGCCTCAATCCACTCTCCAGAGCTTCATGGACACAGACTGGATCATTAGTAACATTTGGACTCAACGTTGTACATAGATTTGGAAATCTATAACGCTCTGGCAGCCTTTTTATTCACTTAATTTGGGTCCCCCTTTACTAAAAGTAAATGGTACTGGTTCCTCATTTTCTTCTTCAGATTGCTGTCTGTGTATATTCCGGATTCCCGTAACTGCTCCATCTTTCATTTTATTCTGGTCATTTATATTCAAATGGCCAATCTCCTATGACACTATTCACTAATTACTGTTGAAGTAGGAGTAAAAAAACATTGTTTATGTTCCATGACCAACTTATAAACACCATCTTCTTGGTTTGCTACAGCCACCAAACTGTTTTTTCTATTGTAAACATAACAGCATTTCTCCTTTAACTCCACATTGTTTCTATTCTTGATAAGTTGACTAATGTAAATCAAGGGTTGGCTATAGTAGAGTATAGCAAAAATTTAATACCAATTTAATTGGTAGGAGATGAAGTCAAGAAACAAACTCCAGCGGCATTTATTATGCGGTTATGTCTAATTTTTAGAGTTTTGACCGAATAAAATCGGTTGAAACTAAATAAAAAAATACATTAAAGCACCACAATTACATAGATAGAGATAGTACATCTCACTTTGTTAAATAATTATGTTATTTCTCGAAAAATAATTAGACTGTATTATCATTTTTCTTTCCAATTGGCATTTTTTTTTGGAACCGGCTAAGACCTGAGGCCATGCTGCCATATCTGTTGTGTTAACAAAAATATCTTGTCTGTGCTTTGGAGAAACGGCGGAAATGCCAAAAAGCGCGGCTCTGCCCCTCTAGCACCCATCAATCAACTATCACTTCCCATTCTATTCACCCAGAACAGTTCACTATAATATTCGCCAACGAATCACATTATATATTACACAGATTAAGTTTTAAAAACAAACACTATAGAAAACCATCAGAACAGTCCTACAATAGAAAACCACTCCAGAACAGTTCTCCACAATATTCGCCAACCAATCACAATATATACAGTTTTTAAAACAAACACTAGTAAATCACTCAGAATGAACAAAACACAAAATAAGAATTAATTAACGGGAAACTGGGAAGAAACGAAGAAGATTGAGCTCTTAACAGAAACGAATATATGAAACAAAAGACGTTTATCAAATAAAAAATACGACAGAAAAAATATATTATACGAAAGACGTTTATCAAATATAAAATATGACAGAAAAAATAAATAAAAATAAGCTATAGAGAATACAAGAAAAAAAACGAAATACTAAATTTTTAATACAACACCGTATATTGATAACGATAGGCAGCATGGCCTCTAGCCTTTGCCTGTTCCGATAGGATAAAACTAAAAAACAAGCAACCAACTTCGATGTCAAAACCCAAAATTCTCACTGTAACGCCATATAAAATATTTTCTATAATCCTCTTTAATCGCAAAACGGCGCAAGCAATAATTTTCATATTTGAAATGTATTAAATAATTGCTGAGACCCAATAATTTTTTGTAATATGTGTAAAATTCGTAAAAAGAAACTTCCGTGACTATGGTTGCTGTAAAGTATCCGAAACGTCGGGCTTGTAAAAATCTTAATAAACCGCGATAAAATCCGTAAAAAAGTGTTTAATTATATAAAGAAACTTATTAAAAATAGTGTGAAGTCTTAGTGTTTTGGCAATAATAACAAAATAAAGCCCCAAAAATATGAGGAGGTTATGTTTACATATGTCTCGAGAATATATACACAGTGCCTCACGCCAAACTACTTGGATGTGTTCTTGGCGCTAGACACTAACGTGTCTCCTGATATATTACTATATAAATAGTATTATATAGTTGAATAATACGAAGTATGTATTGTGGACATTATTTGGTACAAAGGTCAATAACAGTATCGTTATCTTTCTGTGTATGTGCGTGCTATGAGAATCAGTAACAATTCAGATTTTCTATCATTTCAATGTGAATTATTACAGATTATAATATTATCTCAGGGAATCCCCTCGCAAGTATTGAATAGTATTTATTATTATAATGAAATTTTTTTTGCGGATTTTATCGCGGCTTATTAAGATTTTTTACAAAAAAATTGTTTCATTATAATGAATGAAATTCCCGTAAACATTAGCACAAAATTAAATGTGTTTAGATGCGTATTTTAATAGATTTAATAAGCAAGGTTTGGAATAAGTTTAAAGTTTTTTAAAACATATTTTTATATTTTCCAGAGTTAGTTCCCAGAGTGCTGACAATAAGTATCTACTTATTATAAAATTTTGCATGAAGGAAACTCGTGTAGCTTATTAGTTCTTGTGAGAACTTGTTATAAGAGAAAGTTTCTCAGATCATAAAAAAGTATAGTCTATACCGCGGTTTTAAGAATAAACAAACAGGATATAAACAATAAACGATCTCCGTGCGGTGGCCGGTCCGTGTTAAATGCGGGTGGGGAGGGATCGGCCATGTTGGCGTTCATTGAGGGAGGCCTATGTTTAGTAGGATAGAGTCTGATGATGATGAAACAAACAGGTTAAGTAAAAGAAACATATCTTGATGATATTAATCTTTCAAATTCTCATGAATTTTTAATTCTTATAATAAGTTTCAACATTTTCACTGGACTTTTAAACTTATTTTTCCTTATAGTCATTGTAACTTAGTAGTAGCAATAATCAATTTGCTTTCTATTTATGTGGAACAATTTTTTTTTTCCTTTATTGTTTACACTTTTTAAAAAAATAATCTCTTTTTTTGTAAGTTTTGTGTGCAAAGTAATGTGTAAATGCATACATTAGTTACAATAGGGAAGCTGTGGTGGGCTCAGTATCTTCATAAAGTGGAATCTTTCTGATATATTAAATACGTTGAATATCAAAATCAGTTTGTTCTTAATTGTTTGTCATGTATTAAAAACCTAACCTTACATTAAAAAAATACCTACATGGTAAATCTGGGAATCTTTAGAATTTTTACCTTTCTCAAGCAATAACTTTCTTATGAGGAAAATGTATTGATTATTATTGATACAAGCCTGACAAAGCCAATTTTAACTTTCTCAAGCAAGAACCAGTTCGGAAAAAAATTATCAATAATAATGATAATCGTTTATTTGCTAGAATGTAGTACAATATAGTTCTACTTACATTAAAATGTTGTACAAAAAATGTTCAATAAAGTTCATTTTCCTCATAAGAACGATAAAACTATGCCACTCGCCTTAACTCTAAATAAAATTGGGACAAGCTCACTTACGATAATAATGTTTGTGATTGTGAAGTACGTAATAAAAATCAATCAAACACTAAATTACACTGATTAATAAGTTTATACATTTACCGGTGGGAGGGATACGCTGGTGCGGGGAGCCCGTCTGTAGTTGGGTACTGATATCCTTTTTTTACGCCGGGAAATGGTCTGAGGCATCCCAGTGGGTCTCCCCAGGCGGATATGTGGGACTCACTGCGCCTGAAAGGTGGTAAGGTGGACACAGCTCTACCCACTAAAACCCGGCGAGTGCCGCGAATGCCGCCTTTGGTGAGGTGCTCCGGATCTAATGAGCAAACAGGGCACCTCGACGACCAGGCAGTCCCTCCAAGAGACCGACGGCACCTCCACAGAGGGTCCCGCACCACAGAACTGAACAACCCCTCCCAACGTCGGGACAGTACAATGGGGTGAGGTTCCCATCCTCGCCCCTTGTCCCCCTGCTCTTTTGTCCCCTATTCTTATAAGAGGGGCACTAAAGAGCTCCCTTGGCTCAATTTGCTTCGCCCAATGTGCTGGGCACACCTTAGGCTACTGAGCCCCACCGCCACGATAAGGCTTGAACCATGGTGGGGAGGATTATGCTCAACTTGACATTATAAATGCGAGACATGGACAATATCCAGTGAAAATAGAAGCGAGACTAAATTGTGGCGTATTATTTTAAAGTATAATATTATCTTATATAAAATTATATTATTCAAGATAACCTCGGCGTAGGCCGTAGTGTATCTTAACTTTCTCGGTTATTAAGATAATTATTTAGTACAAGCGTGTACAGAGCGATAAATTGACCGCATCTGGTTCGCTAGGCTCATTCTATTAAGATGGTGTACCTTCATACTATTAAGTATAATATAATTACATACACCTTGAGAACGCCGTTTAGTACTTTTATCTTGAGCCTCCATTTTAAAAAGATGGTAGTTATATTTTATGGAAGCCAATTAAAATGTTGTTTATAATTTTTGTAGACAAAGTTTTATGTATATACGAGGTATATATTATACAGGTTGTCAAAAGAAATAGGGTCCAGAGGTAGAACACCACTAGGGCTACCTGAATCATCTACCTAATCCCGACTTGCAAGAGATTATTCGTCACAGAGGCCTCAAAAGAATTTTTGGCCAGGCACGCTTTGAGTCAAATTTTAAGTATGATGCCATAAAGATACCTCATTTAAATTTATAGAATTACTAGACAATAAAATTAGCAAGTTTTTTAAAAAGGTCTGGGCAGTATTTTTATTGACTTTTTTTTTATCAACTGAATTGATTTGTTTTTATTAACTGTGGGACTTTTTTATGACTTACGGTATCAGATCTGACCACAATTGTTTTTTTTTAATGCAAAGCATACTATTAGGCGTTTTCCACTCACCAGCAGGGCAGCGACAGCACTGCAACTGCGCTGGTGACGATGACGGTTTACAGCCTTTTTCGTAGTACAGTACTGCCACGGACTTCAGCACGACGACACGTAGTTTATAATATATAGATTATATTATACATGATGATGATGATGATGATATATGTCATCATCAACCTATATTCATCCACGGCTAAACATAGGCCTCCATCAAAGAACGCCAAGACGGGCGATCCCTTGCCACGACATATATTCATGATGATGAAGATGTATATCATAATAATATCTCATAATATCATAATATATAGATGATCATCACGTATAATTAATTGATGATGATAATATATCATCATCCCAGGATTTAAGGATTACATTTTATTATTTTCTAATGTTTACGCGTTTACATATTATTATTACTTTTTTGTCATTATTTTTTTGCACTATGTCCGCATTTGTTTTTCTCCACGCACTCTTTAAGGTCTGCTGGCAGAAATCTATATAAGAGATAAGCACACCTGTGTATAACATTTACTTAGGTACCTATTAGCTATGCTATGTTACTTTAAATACTTCTTATGTACATGAATAATAAATAAATAAATAGATATAAAGTGTTACTACTGGTATATTTATCGTAAAGTGAATAAAAGAGGCTAGACTAAATATAGGATACGCTACTGACACTTTTAGTGCAAAAGTACAGTAAAAAAGCAACTTGCTGTCCCTTGAAACGACAGTTGAAATGTACTAAAATAGGTAGGTTTTCTTTTTATAAAAAGGAGGCAAATTTACAATGGTCCGGCTTCTAAAGCTGAAGTAGTTTTAGCCGGAATGTCTGCCTTACGTTTTCATGTAATTGTATTATTGGACTATACAGACACTGAAATGCAATTATTTTCATTACTGTTATTTCAATTTTACAAATATAGTCCTAATATTTCTTTTTATTACGCTAGAAAGATTTAATTTTATTATATTAGGAACAGTTAACAAACCAAATCATTCAATAAAATAATTACTGTAAGACAGTAATAGCATTTATACAATTATTAATACACATGAATTCGTTGGGAAGTTGTTAGTTAGCAATGTATTATTTAATGAATTTTTAAATGTTTTGTCGATGACGATTTTTGGGAGCCTTTTATATCACTTTTGTTCTGGGCTTGTCTGAGTGGCATTGAGACCATGTTATATTATAATTTATAACACAGAAATAAGTTGACATCGAAGTTGCTAAGGTTGCTAAAGTATACAAATTCTTTGTATCTCTGAGTATTATTGCAATCAAAATAATATTCAGAAACATTATACACATTATTTATCTACAACATAATAAGGATTTTTTGGGAACAAAGAGTTTTCGAAGGCCGCTTTTTGTTTCGTGTCTCTCTTATAATAATATTTACTTACCAGGTTTTCGTCGCTATACTAATGGAAGTACCTAAGTTTGGGAAGTGGCAGAGGGCTTTTTGGTGGTTCTATTTCACAAAGTATGGAAATTCACCGATTGATTTTGAAAGTCTTAAATATTGTTTGTTAAATACAAACATACATAATACATATGGAATAACACAAGCCACAGTAAGGAAATAGTATAGTTGGTAAGATGTAAAATCATTCGTTTCCGAAGTGTTGGTCGATTAGCCAGGTGGAAAGACGATATCTCGAGTGGCAAAAGATCGGTCGTCTTGGCGTTCATTGAAGGAGGCCTATGTTCAGTAGTGGATGGATAAAAGTTGATGATAATGATGATTCGTCATACTTATTAAAGCTTTTTATTCTACAGCCTCTTGGACAACTTCTATAGAATACCTTAGAAGGCTTTCATAAATATAGTCATAAAATTTTATAGGTAAGCTTAAGCTTAATTTTATAATAAACTTACAATTATTTAAAAAAAGTTTTACTTTATTAAAACTAAAAGAAAATACTACACTTATTACTACATAAGTTCTCTCACTGTATACACTTACTACTACATAAGTACTCTCACTGTAACTCTAAGTGTAAATTCCGTTTATTTATATGAAAATAACCGACTTATCCGCTCTCTGTGCGCCTCTGCCAGTAACTCGCAGAATAATTTATTTCTAGCAAAAGAGTATGCCCCTGAAGCCAAGAGCGTTTGTTCACATTAACGCGGTATAGGTCATGAAAAATCGCTTAGGAAAGACGCGAGTTCGTAAGCAATATAACGGGGAAGCCATTTATCGTTTTTTTTATTTAAAACTACAATATATTTTTACTCTTGTATATTATCGTCATTTGTTTCAGTGTGCTTATTTAAAGTGCTTATTTAAAATATGTAAGCGTTTGAATTGAAATGACCTAGATGTTGTGGTTTTGAGAGTAATGTTTATGGTTAACATTACATTTCTAATGGTACACATCGCCAAGCTTTACTTTCTTCCATAGATAGCAACGATAATGAGAAGAATCTATCAGCCTCTATCAGTCCACTGCTGAACATAGACCTCATTCAATGAACGCCAAGACGACTGATCCCTCGCCACTCGCATCCAACACGGACCGGCCACTGTACGGAGATCGTCTTCTCACGTGGTTAATGACTGACCAATACTTCGTCTACCTAAACGCGGCTGCCTCTCTTGAGTCTTGAATAGGTTTAAATATCTAGGTCACGTCATCAATTCAGACCTTCAAGATGATAGTGATATAGAGCGAGAGCGTAGGGCGTTGGCTGTCAGAGGTAACATGCTGGTTCGCAGGTTCGCTCAATGTACAGTTAATGTGAAAGTAACTTTATTCAAGTCATTTTGTCAATCATTTTACACCAGCGGCCTGTGGTCCAGCTACACTCAAAAGACATTCAGTACCCTACGGGTTCTATATAACAACCTATTCAGGATGCTGTTGGGATTGCCCAGGCTTTGCAGTGCATCCGGCATGTTTGCGGAAGCACATACTAAAGACTTCTTCGCTGTAATTCGTAACAGAATAACATCTGTCAGAAATAGAATGCTGGACAGCCCCCTAACGGCATAATCATAATAAGTTCGCTCGCTGGCAGACCTGACAGTGTCTTACAAAGGCATTGGGTAACCGCCCTGTCACATCCACAAATTGAGTCCGTTTATAAAACTAATTAATATCTTTTTAATAATATCTAAATCAGGAGACACGTTAGTGTCTAGCGCCAAGAACACATCCAAGTATTTTGGCGTGAGGCACTGTGTATATATTCTCGAGACATAATATGTAAACATAATCTCAGGAGACACGTTAGTGTCTAGCGCCACGAACACATCCAAGTATTTTGGCGTGAGGCACTGTGTATATATTCTCGAGACATATGTAAACATAACCTCAAGAGACACGTTAGTGTCTAGCGCCAAGAACACATCCAAGTATTTTGGCGTGAGGCACTGTGTATATAATATTCTCGAGACATATGTAAACATAACCTCCTCATATTTTTGGGGCTTTATTTTGTTATTATTGCCAAAACACTAAGACTTCACACTATTTTTAATAAGTTTCTTTATATAATTAAACACTTTTTTACGGATTTTATCGCGGTTTATTAAGATTTTTACAAGCCCGACGTTTCGGATACTTTACAGCAACCATAGTCACGGAAGTTTCTTTTTACGAATTTTACACATATTACAAAAAATTTTTGGGTCTCAGCAATTATTTAATACATTTCAAACATGAAAATTATTGATTGCGCCGTTTTGCGATTAAAGAGGATTATAGAAAATATTTTATATGGCGTTACAGTGAGAATTTTGGGTTTTGACATCGAAGTTGGTTGCTTGTTTTTTAGTTTTATCCTATCGGAACAGGCAAAGGCTAGAGGCCATGCTACCTATCGTTATCAATATACGGTGTTGTATTAAAAATTTAGTATTTCGTTTTTTTTCTTGTATTCTCTATAGCTTATTTTTATTTATTTTTTCTGTCATATTTTATATTTGATAAACGTCTTTCGTATAATATATTTTTTCTGTCGTATTTTTTATTTGATAAACGTCTTTTGTTTCATATATTCGTTTCTGCTAAGAGCTCCATCTTCTTCGTTTCTTCCCAGTTTCCCGTTAATTAATTGTTATTTTGTGTTTTGTTCATTCTGAGTGATTTACTAGTGTTTGTTTTAAAAACTGTATATATTGTGATTGGTTGGCGAATATTTTGGAGAACTGTTCTGGAGTGGTTTTCTATTGTAGGACTGTTCTGATGGTTTTCTATAGTGTTTGTTTTTAAAACTTAATCTGTGTAATATATAATGTGATTCGTTGGCGAATATTAAGGTGAACTGTTCTGGGTGAATAGAATGGGAAGTGATAGTTGATTATGAGGGTGCTAGAGGGGCAGAGCCGCGCTTTTTGGCATTTTCCGCCGTTTCTCCAAAGCACAGACAAGATATTTTTGTTAACACAACAGATATGGCAGCATGGCCTCAGGTCTTAGCCGGTTCCAACAGAAAATACCAATTGGAAAGAAAAATGATAATACAGTCTAATAACTAATTATTTTTCGAGAAATAACAAAATTATTTAACAAAGTGAGATGTACTATCTCTATCTATGTAATTGTGGTGCTTTAATGTGATTTTAATGTATTTTTTTATTTAGTTTCAACTGATTTTATTCGGTCAAAACTCTAAAAATTAGACATAACCGCATAATAAATGCCGCTGGAGTTTGTTTCTTGATTTCATCTCCTACCAATTAAATTAATGTAAACCCTTGATTTACATTAGTCAACTTATCAAGAATGGAAACAATGTGGAGTTAACGGAGAAATGCTGTTATGTTTACAATAGAAAAAACAGTTTGGTGGCTGTAGCAAACCAAGAAGATGGTGTTTATAAGTTGGTCATGGAACATAAACAATGTTTTTTTACTCCTACTTCAACAGTAATTAGTGAAGAGTGTCATAGGAGATTGGCCATTTGAATATAATTGACCAGAATAAAATGAAAGATGGAGCAGTTACGGGAATATCATACACAGACAGCAATCTGAAAAAGAAAATGAGGAACCAGAACCATTTACTTTTAGTAAAGGGGGACCCAAATTAAGTGAATTAAAAAGCTGCCAGAGCGTTATAGATTTCCAAATCTATGTACAACGTTGAGTCCAAATGTTACTAATGATCCAGTCTGT
This sequence comes from Helleia helle, assembly GCA_963853865.1. Taxonomy (NCBI): domain Eukaryota; kingdom Metazoa; phylum Arthropoda; class Insecta; order Lepidoptera; family Lycaenidae; genus Helleia; species Helleia helle. The sequence goes on along the minus strand of OY971418.1, from coordinate 8,596,834 downwards.
GTCCATGAAGCTCTGGAGAGTGGATTGAGGCAATAGAGGAAAAGCTGCATGCAAGCTTTTGAAGAAAATGATGCATGGGTTCCTGTGAGTGAATTACCTTTTGATTAAACTTTAGTACAGTGCAAATGGGTATATAAAAGGAAATTAAATAGTGATAATAGTGTATGTTACAGAGCATGTTTAGTGGCTAAGGGCACAAGGTTACACAGAGGCCTGGTATTGATTATGAATAGACTTTCTCACCAGATGTCAGACATTTCTACTTTGAAATTATTGTTCGCACTATCTGTTCAGTTAAATTTAGATGTCACTCATTTAGATGTTAAAACAGCATTCTTAAATGGTTTTCTTAAATAGGACATTTATAAGGTTCAACTAGTTATTAATTGTGATTCAAATAAGAATAAGATTGTTAAACAAAGTAATTTATGGTTTAAAGCAGTCATCTAGATCATGGTATTAGAGAGTGGAGCAATGTTTATGTGAGTTAGGTTTCAAAAGGAGTCGTATAGAGCCATGTGTTTTTACAAAAATGAATAATGATGTAAAAATTGTTATAGCATTATATGTCGATGACTTATATTTGTTCCAATAATCAAATAGAAACAGACAAGTTAATTTCAGTATTGATTATGATATTATGTAAGTAATTTTACTTCAAATTTCTGACTTGTCATACTTTTATTATTATCAATACAATTTGTTTTCCCATTGTTACAGACCGTGCAATAAAAAAAAACTTTAAGCGGAAAAGAGCTGGTTATAAACAAAAATTGCGAGACATTATGTGTGTAGTAGTTCTTAATTTTAATTATTTTCATTTGAAGTTATTTCCTTACTGTTTTACATTTTTTTAGCTTCTGGAAAGGAGAATATTTAAAGGCCTTAAAGGACAATAAACATAATAATAAGTACATTGGTATCAAGTAAATTTATGACTTTCTTCGTATGGAGTTGGATTTGAATTATTCTTAAGAAAACAATAAAGAAAGTAATACATCTAAAGTTTTGAAAATTTTTTTATTCTGAAGGCATGGTAGTGTCCAACTATAACTTAATAAATTTAGGGTAAATAATAATTAATCATATATTGGACAAGAACAAAAAATATTTTTTTTTTTATTACATATTTGAGCATAATATTACATGATTTACTAATAAGCAAATATAATAATTTACTTTAATTTAATTATTGATTTGAACTGCCGGTCAAGTTGCATTTTGCGCCATCTGGTATCTAACTTTTCCTTTTACTCTCTAAATATTTAAACAGGAGGAATAACAGGAACGCATGCTCTATGTTAATTTTGAAAATCAAAATAACATTAAAAAAAATATGACGATGTTGCATTGGTCACTGGTCAGTCACAAGCGTCATTTAAAGTAAAAGTATTGTAATAGTACTAACCTCTTTTATTATTAAATTATTTGAGAAAATTAATGAATAAAAATTTTGACGAATTACTCACGAAGTTTAAGTTTAAAATTTTAAAGTATTTGAAATGAATTACTCAAGAAGTATAAATATTTAAAATATTTGAAATGTAATTAATTTTTTAATTACATATTTGAGCTTATTATTACATGATTTACTAATAAGCAAATATAATAAATTACTTTAAAGTCAAGTTAAGTTCAAGTTCAAGTTGTTCAAGTTAAGTTTAAGGTCAAGTTGCATGTTGCGCCATCTGGTATCTAACTTTCCCTTTTACACTCTAAACATATAAACAGGAGGAATAACAGGAACGCATGCTCTATGTTAATTTTGAAAATCAAAATAACATTTAAAAAAATATGACGATGTTGCATTGGTCAGTCATAAGCGTCATTTAAAGTAAAAACCTCTTTTATTATTAAATTATTTGAGAAAATTTATGAATAAAAATTTTGACGAATTACTCAAGAAGTTTAAGTTTAAAATTTTAAAGTATTTGAAATGAATTACTCAAGAAGTATAAATATTTAAAATATTTGAAATGTAATTATGTTAATTAATATATGCTTTACAAAAAAAAAGAGATATCCCAGAAAAAACAGTTACACTGTAAAATGTCGCGCCAAGTACACGTCTAACTATATACACGTATAGCAAAAATAAAAAAATAAACTAATCTTTACAAAAAATATGAAATAAAAAAACCAAGTACACAAAACCTCTCGGATTAAAGAAACACTCATTAAAAACTGTGAAAATTGAAAAAACAATTGGTGTAGTATATTTAAAAAAAAAAAGAAAAATTTGCAATCTACAAAAAAATATAAATTTAAAAAAAGTAATCATTGTGATTTTCAATAATTGCAAAATTTTTGTGGCAAATTTTACAATTGAAAACAATTTTTTAAACGTACTTGGCGCGCGTCATTGAGTACCCCAAATTTTTTCATGGCTAATCTAGAGCTAGGGTAATATTATTCTGTGATCTACAGCCAGGAAATTGGTATGGAAAAGGAGTATAAAAACAACAATTGTTGCAAAACAATTAGGTTTTGTGTACTTGGTTTTTTTATTTCATATTTTTTGTAAAGATTAGTTTATTTTTTTATTTTTGCTATACGTGTATATAGTTAGACGTGTACTTGGCGCGACATTTTACAGTAAAACTGTTTTTTGTGGGATATAATAATATCAACCCTTATATGTCTGCTGGGCACGGTTCTCCTCCTCGAAATCAGGCGAGGACGGTTTTGGGCCATATTTCACCGATGCGCTGGCCCAATGCGAGTTGGTGAACTTCACACACCTTCATAGACTTCTCTCTCTGGTATGCAGGTTTCCTCACGATATTTCCTTCACCGGTGATCAAGCAATGGTCAGGTGCAGGTTGAAATTTAGAAAAACCCATTTCTAGGCAACACAGGGTGGGCGGTCAGGATCGAACCCGGACCTCTGGGCTCTGACTCAAGAGGGCGAGCCCATACCCACTAGGCCATCGTCGCGCACAGTGATAAACAGTAAATTTATAATATTATTTATGTACAAAATATAATCACTCATTAACTGGTGTAACAGTCAAATTATTTTTTTAACTATATAATTATTAATATAATCCGTCATAAACAAACTCTTTATAAAAATTAGAATTCTTATCTGGTTATTTATATACAACACAAGACGAATTTGGTGGCTTGGCTAGACGGCCTTGGCGGGATTGAACCCCGCACCACCAACGTGCTATATATAAGTAGGCAGTAGTGTCTACCCGTTGGGGCTAAACAATAAAATCGAATCATTTCGAACGATGTGGCATCGTAAAAAACTCCCTCGTCCCACATACAATTATGACGTCATCAAATAAAAATCTCATTACTCCTGAGGTCGTCGTTTATGAAGTTTGATACGTTTTTTCCGCTTACTCAGAACCCACTAGATAAACCAGCTCAACTGACCAATGCAAATACATCGCCAGTGAACGTACGTCCGTTGACAAGCTCATACACGATAATAAACTAACCGCAATAAAATGAAAACTACTTCCATTTTGCTCCTTGTTTTTGCTTCGTGCATTTACGTCGGCTATTTTAAGGATTTAATAGTGGGCACCAGTTTCAACAACCGCCTGATTTGGCAAGAGAAGGCTGAATACAATTCCATTCCTTTTAAGAAGAGGGTTAAGGAAGTTTTCTTCTCTGATCCCGGACAACAGACAATAAAGGTAAAAGTCTAATTCATATATTATAAGAAGGTTGATGATATTGCATTGAGATAAAAGCACAGAACAGGGTTCTCAACTTGGAATAATTATAGTGTAATTATTCTAAGGTGAGAACCTTAGAGGTGTATGTAAATATATGACAATCGGTCAGTTTTTTTTTTATTAATTATATAAATAATTTAAAATTTACTAGACCCAATTTTTTAAATTCATATGAACTTTTAACATTTTAATGTCGCTTATTCAATATATTCAATATGCATTAATTGATGGACCGTTGTTTGATGCGTAGACGGCGACTATTCGTACTATCAAACGTTGATCTCATGACTCATAACCAACCAACTAACTCGACTAAGAAAACTAACTGATTATGCTTTTGAAACGTGTTTTGCGCAACCAGTCCGTGAGTTGCAAGTGTATAGCATTAAACTAAAGAGGTCGGATAGAAGCACAAACCGATTTCTGGCTGGATATCAGCCGTCTTGTCGTGTATGAAAAGAGGCCTATATCCAGCAGTGGACCGGAAAACGGTCGCCATCGGAGTAGACAGATTTTACTGATGACGATAATAGTGACGTTATTTATTAAAAATGTAAAGCAACAAAAACTTAAATTTACTATTTGCTAACATGCAATACTTTTGTAATGGTTATTATTTATTATCATTTTTAAGAATTTGTAATTTTCCTGTTTACGGCCATTAAAATACCTAATTTGTTAACTTCACGTAATTAGATTCTAAATTAGTGAAACAATTTGAAATTTGGCGGCCGGCTGGTCGAGTGGTCTGGGTAGGTAATGGACATTTCACGCAGCGGTCGCGGGTTCGAACCCCGCCAGGTGAAGATAATTTGTATGATAAATCCAGATAAGATCCAGAGAGAGTAGTACTGTGAGCCATAAAATTCCCAAACTGGTCAGTGATTTGTCATTGACGTAATAGCAATTTAACCAACCAGTGATCTGTGTGTAAGTCCCATCGGCCAATCATCAATCAATGGCCATCAGTCGGACACATATATCATTACCGCTTTATTCCGGTTATATATACTCGATGGTTACTCATGACCAAGCCCCAGTTTTGCTTACTAATGACTCGTTTCAATTCTATTTTTTATGTGTGACGAAAACTATTTTAATCAGGTTTTTTTTGCTTTAGTTTTTTTTTTATGTTAGTTGGATAGGCAAACTGGCAACCGTGCCACCTGGTGGTAAGTGGTCGACGTCGCCCATGAACATAAACCAGTTTACCTGGAACGAGCCCAGGCAACTTGTTTATGTGTTGCCTATCCTGAGACATGAGATGTTAAGTCTCGGTGCCAGTAATTACACTGCCTGTCTTGCGCTTCTCTCCGAAACACAGCAGAGCTGTTTCACGGGAGAAACAATCAAGATGGTGGCACCCATGCAGCCATGGACTGCGGCACAGCGCTTCCCTCCCACCGGTAAGTTTAATGACATAAAAAACCTGTGTCGTAATTTACAAGGACTTATGTGAATTATGTTCATATTTACACCTCGCAAGGCAGTGTTTAAAGGTTATTCATGATGTCGCCTTTTATGGCGCATGTTAACCTTAGATTTATTTTTATTGTTATGTGTGTCAAGTATGATGAAAATAATGAATGAATAAAATGTTTTATGACACAAATGATTCTAAAATCATAATTTAATGTTCCGTTGCCTGCCTATTTTATTATATTATGTTTAGATTTTTGTATGCACAGCTCACGAACGCCAATTTTCCAACAATGGAGGTTGATATTGTTGACAATGATACCATATCCGATTACAATTTCTGTGATTTATTTCATTCTTGTATAGCCTGACCAGAAATATATAAACCCTCCGTGGTGTCGCCACTGTATCTTTTTTACATCAACACATATTAACGTCCATACAGCAATTAGTTCCGAAATTTTTCGCAATATGGCGAGGGTTTTTATTTTTCTGGTTAGGCTTTAAGTGTAATATTGAGTCTGTGGTGTACAAATAAAGCATTACTGTTGGTGATGTTGTAAAATTTTAGACAAGACAAATAGTTTCAGAACAGATTGAGTTTAGAATAAATGAAAAAGATTTATGACTTTTGACATTTAGAAACGAGTATTCTTTATGTATTGTTTATGATAACTGATGTTAACATCTCAAGTATTTTATTATAATAACTTACGACACAATATAATTAGTCTCAATTCATACGAGAGTATCTTAGGTACTAATCCTACTAATATTATGAATGCGAAAGTTTCTATGTATGGATGTTTGTTACTTTTTCCACACAAAAACTGCTGAATGGATTTTAATGAAACTTTACAATAATATAGCTTATACATCAGAATAACATAGAGCATCAGCTAGTAATGTATAGTGTACTGTAAAATTATTTAGTATATTATATTGCAGTATAATTGCCAACCCGTAAATTTATAAAAACTGGATTTTACACCTGTATTTTAATATAGAGATATTATGTAATTCCAGACTTTTGGTTATTGGTTGGTTTACGGATAAAGAAAAAAAAAGCGTATGGGAATTTATATTTCGTATACAACTGCGGAAAAGGGTAATCTTCAAGTTTACCTAAATACTCCCTTTGATCGATGTTATCATATTTAGTGCATCCCTTTGTTTTTAATCCAATGTCAAACCTACGCTAACTTTCAATGAACTCAGCTGATTGCATCTATTATACATATGGCTTGACAAATAATGACTTGACAAAGGCTGATCTGATCTAACGGACGACACATATACCTACATATATGAACTCAGTATGAACTACTAATTAAGTACATAGTACATGGACAGTGGTTCAATATTTAAAATGTCAATACAAGCTTTTTCAATAGGAAGCCAGGAATGTTCCGCTACCACACATATTCCAATCGTTTATTTAAATAATATAACGATAAGCTGATTACATTATTATGACACTATTTATATTATGTGTTGACCATTTTATCGGAAATATTATTTACTAGCTGGTGCCCGCGACTTCGTCTGCGCAGGATAAGATTTAAGTTTTTTTTTTAAAATGTATCCTATGTTACTTCTAATACCTCCAAGAATATGTGTACAAAGTTTCATGATGATCGGTTAAGTAGTTTTCGCGTGAAAGCGTAGCAAAAAAACTTACTTTCACATTTATAATATTAAAAGTATGATACACGATACTATACAATTCTGTCACTTATAAATTGTAAGGCCAAAAAGTAATAACACGGTCCCATAACATATTTTCATCAGAACATGCTCTATTTACAACCAAAAACCAAAAGCAAAACGTTGAATTTCAATTCCATGCAATATATTCGTTGTAGGGCTATAAAAACACAGTGGCATGGAAATCGGCGTATGTATTATTCTGGATATGGAAAAAATAGATAAAAACCGGTTGTATAGTGTTTTCATTTGCAATGCTAAATCTGCGGTATCAAGTGTCATCTGAAAAAGGACCATACTGTCATTGATATAAATTATAGCACTGCTGATTAAGATACGTATGAAGTTTATTACTGAGTGTTATAGGGAAAAGAGCGTTATTATTATAATTGAACTAAAAATTTATAAGTTTATTATGCGTTTATTCTATTTAAACTTTTTTTTATTTTATTTTATATTTGTATATTTTTTTATATCTATGCTAGCTGGATAGGAAACAGCATATAAACAAGTTAACCAGCGACTAGCCCATACAAGTCATTTACCCCCCACCATGGTTCAGGCCTTGACGTAGCAGTGGGGATCAGTAGCCTAGGGTGTGCCAAGCTCCTTGGACGAAGCTAATTGAGCCGAGGGGGCTCTTTGTACCCCTCTTATAAGAAGAGGAAACAAAAGAACAGGGGGCAAGACGCGAGGGCGGGAACCCTACCCCATTGTACTATCCCGACGTCGGGAGGGGTTGTTCTGTGGTGCGGGACAACCCCTCTGTGGAGGCGTCGGTCCCTAGGGAGACTGACTAGCCGTCGAGGTGCCCTGTTTGTATATTAGATCCGGGGCACCTCACCAAAGGCATTGGTGGCACTCGCCGGATTTTAGTGGGTAGAGCTGCGTCCAATTACCAGCTTTCGGGCGCAGCGAGTCCCACATATCCGCGTGGGTAGAGCCACGCGAAACTCCCCGCGGGATGCCTCAAAGCAAGTCCCGGCATAGAAAAGGTAACTCATTTACATATTGCCTATCCTTTTTTTTATGGCATAGTAGGGCAATGAGCAGTTGAAGCCGTTTGGCGACTACCGACGCCCAAACACATCCGCACAACCAAAGATTATGCAGATGCGTTATCTCTCCTTTCCCTCCAATTGCCCCCAATGGGCCACCGGAAACTCACAAACCGCACGAAACGCGACAGCATAGTTGTCACTTGACGCCGGTGTTATGTGAGCGAGAGGTACCCCGGTCGTGCCGGCCCAATTCGGCTGCTAAGCAGCATGGCACTACCTCTTAACAAATCCTGAGAGGTAAGATGTTAAGTCTCTGTGCCAGTAATTACACTATCAGTTTGGTGATACCCATCCAGACGGGAATGCGGCACAACGCATATCCCCCTGTCAGTAAAGCGCATATATAGTCGAAAAAGTGTTAAATAAAATCAACCAATACTTTTGCGACACACGACGACTCGAAAATTAATCAAATTATTACATAAAATTTAAAAAGTTACCTTACTGTATGAGTGAGCTGATTTATAAATACGGGCTCTCTAACTATGTTTTTGAGCTGACCTCAATCCGCAACACTTGAGTAGAAAATATTGATTTCCTCATCAAAACACAACGAATGATGTCTAAACGTGAACTGGCAACACGTGCCACCTGCAGCTATCCCTAGTTCAACATATTCACGCTCGTGTATGCAAGCAGCGTTGTTTGTTTTTGTAAGCACTTACGCCTAACGAAAACGTTCTTAAAGTCAATGAGGCTAAGTCAGACACGGCCAGACTTCCACTTCACTGTATATGGAAGTGTATATTGCTTACAATTTCAGCATTTGTATGATTAAGAACTAAGCCATATGATGGAAATTATTATTATCTGTTTTGAATGGACTCGGAGGCTGATTAAAAATACGATCAATGATTTCTGTAAATTTTCGTCATTATCATAGTTTTTATCTATTGCTCGATATAGGCTTTGAATGAACGCCAAGACAGTCGATCCATCCATGTAATTTTGATTTAGAATGACTAGCTTCAGGAGATCAACATCTCATCTTATTGAAGGTTGACATATTGTAACCTACATGTCAACCTTGCACCTGCCACCATCGATCTGAATACGTACTCGAGAACCTTATCGGCCCTTCGACCATCAGATCGCCGTCCGCTAACACTTCAACGGAATTAATAATTATCCTTCGGGTGAGGTTGACGTCAGATTTCGGATAAATTGCTTCGTTAAAAACATGCATCAATGAAACTCCAGCCACAGTGAGCTTTGGTAAAATTATAAACCAGTGGTTAAGGCCACGTTTTGGCCTCGTACTCCGAAATCGCATTAGTTATGGCACTTCGTCGTAAAACTTTGAATTTATAGTTTTATAAAATTATCATAATTTTGTGTTTACGAGAATTTATAAAAAAAAATGGTTTTGTTTTGAGAATATCAATAGAAACTCATAACGATAAAGTTCAGAGAATTGTCCCGAAAACAAAAACACAACATAATAAAGTTGTTTTGGTGGCCTTGTGTTTGATAAAGTTTTCTTCACACGTAACGGATTACTTGGTGTTTTCCTTCCTGTAACATCATTTTCCTTGTAAGTTGCGGTCAAAGTAAACAAATAACAAAGTATTTTGACCACATTTATGCTCAGTGAGTGACACACTATGTCACCTTTAACATTGTTCTATTTATTGAGCAATAAATAATAATAGTCGCGTAGGTACTCTTATATGTCCTATTGCTGGACACCTGCTCCTTCTTGAAATCAGGTGAGGAAGGTCTTGGGCCTTTACACTTTTTCTTATCTTATCAGGCATGGTTTTCTCAAGTTTTCTTTTTTGGTGAGCAAGAGTTGTTTATATGTGGTGCACGTATAAATTTAGAAAAACCCAAAAATGCAAGGAAAATGCCTAGCTTGAACCAATCTAAATTTTTAACTACTTATCGCTTATCACTTACCACCAGGTGAAACGACTGTCCGTTTGCTATCCTAAAAAAATACTAGCACATGCTAAATATGAGTACAAAGTAACGAATGGGAATATCATACCGTAAGGCGTTGCTAAGGAAGTAAAGAAGTACTGAAAAAGAACATAGTCAGCAAATCTGCTTGCCTGAAAGTTAAAAGTTGACGGCATAAAAATGACGCGCGCCAAGTACGTTTAAAAAATTGTTTTCAATTGTAAAATTTGCCACAAAAATTTTGCAATTATTGAAAATCACAATGATTACTTTTTTTTAATTTATATTTTTTTGTAGATTTCTATTTTTTTTTTTTGTAAATATACTACACCAATTGTTTTTTCAATTTTCACAGTTTTTAATGAGTGTTTCTTTTAATCCGAGAGGTTTTGTGTACTTGGTTTTTTTATTTCATATTTTTTGTAAAGATTAGTATATTTTTTTTATTTTTGCTATACGTGTATATAGTTAGACGTGTACTTGGCGCGACATTTTACAGTGAAACTGTTTTTTGTGGGATTTAATTCTTCTATTAAAAATTATTTTCAAATTTTTATTTCGGTTTGCTATTAAAGCGTGTTTTTTTTAGTTTTTTTTTTTTATTTTTTTAACAATTCGTTACGATTTTTAAGGTTCATAACGTGCTTATAAGGGTTTTTCGATCACTAACCTCTGTTATGTCACAACCATTAGCACATCTATGGGCACCGATCCGTGTTGGATGCGAGTGGCGAGGGATCGGTCATCTTGTTGTTCATTGAGGGAGGCTTATTTCAGCAGTGGACAGATAGGGGTTGAGAATGAAGATTTAAATAAGTACATTATTGCATTAATTTCTATAGGAATGAGTTATGTAATTGAGTAGATTTTAATTAAAATTCACGATACTAATATGACGCAGTGCCGTGACATTTTAGATTTTAATAAAGCTTCGTCTGGCTTTCACGAACTTGTGGTACTTTCTGTTTCAATGGATATAATCCCTTTAAAACCTTTTGCGCTGAAATTAAGCCGTTTTACAAAAAATATCCAATTCGAATTTATTAAATGTAACGTTTTTAACTAGGTAACTTTAGCTGATGGTTGAGTTTTTTATTTATTTGTTAATCAAACAAATGATTAATTTTATAGGCGCTGATTCTTATGTAGCTGTGTTGACTAATTAATATTCGATGACATATTGGAGATTTTGTAATCAAGCTAGTTAATTATTGTTAAATTTTTAAGAAATATTTTGTTTATTTACGTTGAATTCTTTGCAAATATTATTTATATTTATAAGTACATATAATATGTGGTCAGCTAATGTGTAGTAGGTATACGTTAGGATGTACACTGAGTTGTGACCACATCCAAGTGATCTAATGTACTCTGTGGAAGGCATTGTATTCACTTAATAAAATTTACACAATGAACAATGAATCGTTCATATCGTATTATAATCTCGGTTGATCATTTCATCAACATTTTTATTGAAATTCTTATAGCCGTATAGGACAAAAACATAGGCAATTAGCATAGTTTTAATAGTGGCAAAGGCTACAATTATAACTGATTACTAACATAGGACTCCTAGAAAAACACCCACTTCGGTTATATGCTCCATAGTTCTAGTAAATGGTTTTGAAATGGAGAAGCAAACGTAGAAGCGAGATCGTTACACTTATATGGAAACCCTGTTATATACGACATTTTTCAAAATATAGACATGAAAGGGATGTTTTATCTTTACATATAAAAAAGTGTCAGTTATTTGTCTGCAATGATCTCCTGATCTACTGAACCGATTTTAATGAATTTTTGCATCCTGTGTTCTGCCCCAAAATTAGAAATAGGACAGTTTTTGATGCGGTAACGCTATTTTTAAACGACTTCGAAAAGGAGGAAGGAGGTTATAATATGTTCGTGTGTATATTTGTTTTTTTTTTAAATGTATGTTCACCGATTTCTCTGTCAATTGTCGACCGATTTACAAAATTCTTTTTTTATTCAATAGAGTGCACTTCCGAGGTGGTCCCATGATAAGGAAACCAGTATCTGATGATAGCATCCTAGAGAAATCGCGAGGAACTTTCGAAAATCGTAGGAGTAACTAGTGCGTTTAATATTTTTTTAATTAAGTATTTTAAAGCACTACAATTTCATGAAGGTCTAGAGTTGATCTGATGATGGAGCTGAAAGACAGTCGAGGGAACTCCTCAACGATTTACAGCAGTAACCTTGTGTTTGGGCTTGATTAATTTGTATTGATGAGAACTTTACACCTAGATAAATTGTAACTATCATTAGGGGTCTGATGATGAAGACCATAGATAGTCGAGGGAATTCCTCAACAGTTTACAGTAGCTACCTTGTGTTTAGACACAATTCATTTATGTTGACCAGAACTTTGCACCCATATGGGTTGTATGTATCATTACACGTCTAATGATGGAGACCACAGACAGTTGAGGGAACTCCTCTACGGTTTACAGTAGCTACCTTGTGTTTGGACTTAATTCATTTATATTGACGAGTGCCAATTGCACCCATATGGGTTATAAGTCTCATTATAGGTCAGATGATGGAGTATAGACAGGAGTATAGACAAATGCAAATGCGTTTAACAGTTATGTCCATATTTCAGACAAATAAAATCGGTTATCGAATTTCGGAATCACTAATAATAATAAAAAAAAAAAAAAAAAAACAAAAATTGAAACCGACTTCAAAAAGTAATAAAATAATTGCGTTTCCTTAATTTTTGTGCCTAGAACTTATAACCAACTTGTTATTTTACTAATTACAATCTTTGCGTTTACCATGTCATTGTTGTTACTTTTGGAGTCGGTGTCAGCTAAGTGAAATAGACCATACAGCACCAAAACCGTCATCAGTCACCGGTATCATATTTGTTGCTGTACCACCGACTCCAATAGTAACAACAATGACATGGTAAACGCAAAGATTGTAATTAGTAAAATAACAAGTTGATTATAAGTTCTAGGCACAAAAATTAAGGAAACGCAACTATTTTATTACTTTTTAGTTTATTTTTTACTTTTTGAAGTCGGATTCAATTTTTGTTTATCTGTAGTAGGTAGTCTGCTCAGTTATATGCTAGTTATTTCAAAATTTAAAAATAATTCTAAATAAATATCCTAGGCTTAATATTTTATAATTAATTACTGGGCAATAAAATAAATCTTATTAAGATTTATCATATCCGACTGATCTTGTTTCTTTAACGCCGGGAAATGCTCTGAGGCATCCCGCTGGGGGGGGGGACTCGCCGGCGGGTATGACGGACTTGCTGCGCTGGATAGATGGTAAGGTGGACGCAGCCCTACCCACTAAAACCCGGTGAGTTCCACCAATGCCGCTTTTGGTGAGGTGTCCTGGATCTATTAAGCAAAGAGGGCACCTTGACGGCTAGTCAGTCCCTCAAGCGACCGACACCATCTCCACAGAGGGGTCATCCCGCACCACAGAACAATCCCTACCAACATCGGGACAGTGCAATGGGGTGATGTTCCCGCCCTCACCCCCTGCCCCCTGCTCTTTTGTCCCCTCTTATATCCGACTGATCCTGAGATAAGCTATTACCTTAAAGAGTGTATCTTTTTTACAGGGAATAATCGCTCGTGATCTGGACCACACAGATGCCATCCCCTCCATCACCGCGGGAGGAGTGGGCCATTCCTACGCCAACATCCGGCTGAAGAGTGACAGAGGATCAGGATTGAACTACCAAATAGAAGTTTATGTTTAAAGCATTATGATATACACAAGAAAATAAGAATTTAAAATAAATAAAACCACCAAAGTATGAAATAGGTTCTTTTTGTCATATCAACTTTACTGTATCGTCATACCAAGTAATAAAAAAAAATAACGCAAGTACATAATATATAAGAGTTCAGAAATTTCCTATACATGAGTATGTCACACAAGTTTTCTTAAACTACTGAAGCGATAAGCGATTAGTTTCATTCGATCTCAGTGGCTCTGCGAGAGGCTTTCAGGAATTTTTTGACAAAGTCATATTTTGCCGACCTCAAGTCAGCATGGGTACGTGTATTCAAAAGTATAATGTGCTACAAAACATGGACATATTAAACGCTTTAGTTTTAGATTATGAAGGTTTTAGAAAATCTAGCTGCGCTTTTCATTATATACTTGATTTAAAAATGGTCAATAAAATGATTATCACCTCAGTTTTTCATCATACAATATCACACTACTTAGATTTACAACCGTGTCTGGACTGATGATTATTATTTTTATATGTAGAGGTAGTGTCATGGTGATATGCAGCCAAATTCGGCCGGCACGACCGTGTTGGTACCTCTCGCTCACATAATACCGGCGTAAAGTGACACCATGCTGTCACGTTTCGTGCGGTTCGTGTTTCAAGTGGCCTATTGAGGGGGATAGGGAAAAAGAGGGCAACGCATCTGCTTAATCTCTGGTTGTGCGGATGTGTATGGTCGCCGACAGTCGCCAAACGGCTTCGACTGCTTGTAGCCCTCCTATGCTATAGACCTCTATGGCGCTAACCATTGAGCCAGCGTTGGCGCTCAAGCCAGAGCGGGTTCGAATCCCGCTAGGAAACAAAAAGATTTCTATGTTCCTGGGATAACCCAGAAGATGTGTAGTATATAATAAAAAATCTTAAATGTATGTATAGTATAAAAGTATTAAATACTTTACCGTTGTCTGGTATCCGTAACACAAGTTCTTCGAGAACTTACCACGGGACCAGATTGACGTGGTTAATAATAGTAGATATAATATTATTATTATTCTAATAATCAAGCTGTTAATTTAACTAGTAGAAATGTTCTGTCAATGTCATTTTTACAATTCAATGAGTTCATCGATAGCCACAAAATATAAGCTATAACAACCGCGCTTTACATTACTGTAGTGATACATATACTACGGTTACCTAAAATAGAGTCTAATGTTTAACATAACATGGTCACGCGAATTTGTAATCTAATACTAATCTTGATCATCACGATATAATATGATGACGCGGCGTAATTATTGGGTATACCTATTATGTACCTACATTGGTAACAAATTCCTGTGGAGATCTTTTATGGCCAAAAATTATTTTAGTTATTTGATATTTTGATACTTCAAATTGTTGAGCCGATAAATTTTAATTTTTTTTTCGTTTTAGTGAGTAACTAAATTCACTTTAGTGAGTAAAAAAGTATTTATTCATATATAGTTAGTTACTCTAATTTTATTAGGAGGGTAAGGCTTCTCCCCGGTACCAAACCTCTCCCCGGAGACGCGGAGTTTATTAGGTATTTCGGTTTTTTAGTTTATCTAAGCGTAACAAGACATGTTCAATTACTTAGGACGATAAAGCCTTAATGCTAATAATAGGTCTTTATCTATGAAATTCTAATTTCAAATTAATTTTATTTTAATAACATGGAATTCTTTTTCCAAAAGTAGTCATTTGTTTATTGATTAATGTTACATTTTCATCGCATTTTAATATTTTTCGAATTTATGGATACGTTAAAAATTCGAGTAATTATGGAATATGAGAATGAGAACTAAGCAGCAACGCGGCACAAGCGGCACGCAACATCAACGACGTTTACGGAGCTAACACTACAAACCAACGCACCACCTGTTATTGGTTTGCTCGCTTCCGTTCTGGAAATTTTGACCTGAAAAATGAACATCGCGGTCGTCCGAAGACTTTGGTCTGTGACGAATTAAAGGCGATTGTGGAAGCTGATGATACACAATCTACGGCTGAATTAGCAGCAGCTTTCGACGTTAGCGTCAAAACAATATTGGTCCATTTGCGTCAAATTGGCAAGGTAAAAAAGTTAATAGAATCAGGCGTTACCTTGCGGAAATCCATTATATAAGATATTAAATTAATTATATTAATTAGCAATTATCCCGCGAAAAACGCAGTCTTTACAGCAAATGTGTGAGTGCACGCATATGCATGCATATAGCACAGCCCTCCTTTCCCACACTGCATATGCGTACACTCGCATGCACCACCACCCCACATGCACCACAACCACAGTAAAAGACCACCACCAAACAATCTACGTACGTTTCGCCCCGACACCGAGGCATCCTCAGGATGTAGACTCTACGATTAGTAATCGTATTACATTTGCTGTAAAGACTGCGTTTTTCGCGGGATAATTGCTAATTAATATAATTAATTTAATATCTTATATAATGGATTTCCGCAAGGTAACGCCTGATTCTATTAACTATCTTAAAACGGTGAGCATGACCGAACAGGCACGACTCTACATTAAATTAAGGTAAAAAAGCTTGACAAATGGGTGCCCCACGAATACAGACCGTACAAAATGCCTTTGAAGATTTGTTGCCTCCCGTCCAGCTGATTTCTTTAAGAAGGGCATCAATAAACTGCCACTGCGTAGGCAAAGATGCATTGATTGCATGGGCGATTACTTCGATTAATACAAATAAAAAATACATGAAAAAATATCGTTTAATTTTTTTCATACAAAACGGCAATTTCATAGGTAAAGACCTAATATTAGTGAACTAAATAAAATAGTTTCTTAAGACGTGACGTTGGCAATTAAGTTACTTTTTTTTAAATTATTTTTTTAATTTATAATTAAGTAATTTATTTTATTTTACTTGTCTGCTTTGTTTCATAAAACAACAAACAAAATACTTTATAATAATTTGACAACTATCATAAAATACTTCTTTCATCACAATTATTACTGTAATTAAACACTGTACTGTACGCGACGTGTAAAACACGGATATTATTTACATAGAACACAAAAAACCAATGTACTGTAGAGCCTATCAAACACGAATCGGAAACCGCAATGAGTTTTTAAGTATTGACATTTTCTGAAATCCATAGATAATTCAAATCTAGACTGGTGTCACTCGTATGGCAATGGCAGGCAATGATATAATAAAACCTATGGATCCGCCCTATCGTGCCGATATTTGTATAAATAGGGCGACAACAGTTTTGGAATATAAAATGGCTGCCTCTTTAGTTATGTACTTTTTCAGATTCCCTTTAACCAATATCCCACCCCAAATCCCACCTCAAAGATGGCAGGTGGTCGAAATGACATCCAACATGACATTTAATTTAATAGAGAATTCGAACATGACTTCGAAAAGGAGGGAATGGCGGGAAGCATCGGGACGCGCGGTTGTGTTTTTTGGTTTCCCGTTAATTAATTGTTATTTTGTGTTTTGTCCATTCAGGGTGGTTTTCCATAGTGTTTGTTTTAAAAACTTGATTCTTTATATATTGTGATTGGTTGGCGAATCTTATGGAGTACCGTTCTGGAGTGGTTTTCTTAGTAGGGCTGTTCTGGCGGTTTTCTATAGTGTTTGTTTTAAAAACCTAATCTGTGTAATATATAATGTGATTGTTTGGCGAATATTGTGGTGGACTGCCTTGTGTGGATGGAATGGGGAATGATAGTTGATTGATGGGGGCTAGAGGGGCGAAGCCGCGCTCCTTGGGGTTTCCCGCCATTTCTCCGTATTACAGACCGAATAATTGTATTTTGTATGGCTAATAGCCTAGTAGCTAATGCCTTTAAATGAAAATAATAATAAAATAAAAATGACTTCAAAAAGAAAGCTTAACAACTCCTTTCAATTTAGTATAATTTATTATTTGTGATGGATTTGACGTAAGTAGTGATGATAAAATATTATATTTCTATTGTATTGAAATAATCACATATTATATTATATTTATTTATTTATTTTTTATAATATTATAATCTCTAGAGCGTTCTGCTGACTCGGCAAAACACGCAGCGGTCGCGTGTTCAAATCCTGCCACGTGTAAGCCTGCACATGGGTGAACTATGGCCCAACACCCTCCTCGCCTGATTTCGGGGCTCCTCGTCGAATGCAGTGACCAGAAGTGGGACATAATAAGAGTTGATATTATGTCTATAATTTGTATAATTACGCTACTTTTCTTTATCAGGGTATAAAGAAAAGATCGCAGTAAAGCTCATCGCTCCTCATAGTAAGCGAAGCCAAGCTAAATCAATAAACCACCCCTTTTGCTCTTTCACATTTTAATCAAACATCCTTACGATGAAAATCCTAATGCAAAGGGAAACGTGTTAAAAGAAAACAGTGCTTTTGAAGTATGAGGAAAGTAATTCATCTCATTTAAGGATCATAAAAATCTTTTTGTAAATTTTTTTGTTTGAAGTTCAGCTTTTACGGATCAAAACGGATCACTCATTTTGTGAAAGAATTCTTTTTTAACATTACATCATCTTTTATTTAATGATCGCGCAGTGGCACGGTTAAATAAAAGTTCTGATTGAGGAATAAGTTGAAGAATTTTTCCGTTCTGGGGGAAATTCTGACGGAAAATCTACTGCACATGTTTTGGTGGTTTGAATACAGTTACACAACTAAATTAAGGTATTAGTAAAGTATTATAAAGTATTTTAAAAACTATTACAATGTGCATCACTAATTTTATATTACATACATGTCCTAAGAAGTTTCAATATTGCAGTACTATAACTTATCAAAACAATTTTTGAAGTGTAAACTTCTTTTAGCGCGGTACGCATATTTTTAGATGACATAAAATCTTTGAACTCGCGACACCGCACAGGAAACGCTGGAGACGCAGTTTGACGTTTATGTGACGTGGACTCGCGACACCGCACGCGAGCCGCTGGAGACGCAGATTGACGTTTGATTTATTTATACAATATTTGTTTTGCAAATTGTGTGGCTTCTAAATTATGTCGTGCGGCCATTTTGTGCGCCGTTTAAATTGTATAGGTTGTCATAATCTATTACAGCCTGAATTATAGGTATTTGAATTTAATTGTTGTGTTTTCACTTCTGTCGGTAGTCCCTGTACAAATCAGTCGATTGGGTTAGTTTTTTTAACTAAAAACTATGAAGTTTGATTGACATTATAAACCTCATTGATGTAAAATCGTAATGTACGAAGAAAGACACAAATGTCGCAAATTATACTCTTTCAAACAACAATAAATTGTGAATTTTTACTTTAAATAATCGTAAATATTTAAATAATTCTATACATTTTTTATTTTCTTATATACAATAACGCTATGTCTACATATAAAAAGCATTCTAAGAAATCAATTGGAAATAGCGATCCGGGGAAAATATTAGATTTAGTTGTGAGCTTGGACGATAACGAATGCGCTGTGATACAAACAAAAATTAATGAATATGTGAGTAATTTACAATTTTTATGGTATATATTATTTGACTTAATGTAAGATACTAAAAAATATTTTTTATTTTCTCAAATAAACCTTCACGCCATTTCTATAAATAAAAAGGATGATATTAAAAGAATTAGAAAAAGCGATCCCGGAAAAATATTAGATTTAATTGTGAGCTTGAATGATAACAAATGCGCCGTGGTGCAATCAAAAATCAATGAATATGTAAGTAGCAAGTAAAACAGATTTTTACCTATATAGCAAAATTAAAAAATGACTAAATCACCCACGTCTAAAGCAATAACATGGAATAAACATATTGGTTTTAAAATTATAGAATATTAAATAATACTTAAACCTATTTTATAATATTAAAGATGTATCGGGCACCAGGAGTGTTGTGAGCTCGAACTCCATGCTCTAAAAAACTAGGTTATCTTGTTGTAGAGAATCCCAACTCCCGTAGCAGTCTCGTATGTTTTACACTCACTCAGTCCTAGGGGAATCCCCTATACACTATACAGTGTATACCACCAAATATTATTATCACTTGTCATGATCATTTTTGTTGACATACTCGATTGATATAGACTGTTATGAAAATTAGACTTTGTGTTTAAGTATTAAGAAATTGCATTTTAAACGTATGGAAAATAGTATGTTATATTAAAGTTGACATTATATAACTTGTATTTCGCCGCCTGTGAATTTTCATTTCAAAAACATACAACACAGTAAACGAAACATCTGATGTTAAACAACGCCAATACATGTACATCTGGATGGCATCATGCTAAGCTCAGTTGACTTATGAATGCATTACCTACCATAAATACAGGATGTCCTGAACCAGCATTTACTTACCTGCCTTTTTCCTAGAACAATGCAAAACTGTTTCGCGGAAAAAATAAGAAAAATTTTTGAAAGCACATAGCGCATCCTTCCTACCAATAAAATATTATGACAATATGAGCAAAAAATTCACCCTTGCTCCCATCGCCGCACTTTTATGCTCTACCTCGTATGACTTTATGTAAACACATCGAACATATAACTGGATAGAGTAGTAATGTGAGCTATAAAATTCCGAAACAGGTCAGTGATTAGTCACTGACGGTATAGCAATTCAACTAACCAGTAATCTGTATGTACGTCCCATCGGCCAATTATCCATCAATCCGAAGCCAATCAGAGCGAAAAACCGGCGGTGCAGCGTCGCAGCACAAATTTGGCGAAATTCGTTTTCATACAAACCACTTAACATTACCACTCTATTCCGGTTATATGCTCGATGTGTAAATAGCACTAAACAACTTCCCTTGCCCCAGTCTGCTAATTCATAGTATTTTTAGTTAATTGAAGAGTGTGAAGCAGAAACAGTTCTTCTGGTAACCGTCCATAGTGGTGGTATGGAAGCATCTGTGGAGGCAGTGGGTAATATCGCATTGCCAAGGGAAGTTAACATTTATGTAAGCGAGCTTTGTTATTAAAGAACAGTCCAATTTTCACACAATATCACCAGGATTTTGAACATGAATCGACTGGTATACTCATTTGTTCGAACGCTAATTATCATCATCATCATCATCAGCCTCTATCCGTTCACTGCTAAACATAGGCTTCCCTCGATAAACGCCAAGACGGCCGATATGATCGCTTACTATATAAATATGAAACTCCTTAGTTTTTATTTAATTGCTACCTTGTTTATTTGAAATGTAACTGAAATGTTCTTTGTTTAGTTGTAGTGCTAGTTAAATAACTTTATTTTATATTTTCCAGTCAAATCACATATTTGACGACGTTATTAAGTCAAAACAAGAACAGACAGAACTTCTATCGAATTTCGGATCTGACTTTCAAGATATCGTCTCACCGGTAATTTTTAATTTTCATTTCTTGTAAGCCGTATTTATCAAGAAATTATACATCAACTATTGATAACATTACTCTATCCCTTACCTCTATGATTTACCACATTTGTATAGGTAACCCTTGGATAAATACAGCTCACATCAATTCACTGCACTCGCGCAATTTTGTGTACTTATCACCCACTAGTTTGCCCCATTTTTGTAAATAAAACCTACCATATAGATAGTTCGTTTCCTCGTTTTCAAATATTGACATATATTCAAAATCATTTTAATTTTCAGTTTCTTTCGAAAGAACCGAAAAAACGAGTATTAATGTATCCAATATCGGATAACCCTTTTTCTATAATCGTTTGTGCCGTAGCTCCGAAGTTATTTCAAGAATCTGCCACACAGATTATACATGAATGTTTTTTGTAAGTGCTCCAACAGTTTTCTAAACGAATTAGCCGGCCTGCGGTGATATGCTGAACGGTGTCGTTTATTTTAAAGAGTCGATTCGAGTCGAAAACACTGTATGTGATCAAGCATAAGTGGCTAGAGATTTTCTTTGTTTACTAAAAAAAAAATATTTTCATACTTCATAGTTCATCGAACATAAATATTCACATTTACCTTTTTAATATTAGGTTCTGTTGGCCAACGTTGAAAAAGTCGATTGCTCTTGAGTACGAATGTGCACTAAAACTGAAATGCCAACATTTACTACGGGTGGCGAAAAAACTTTTCACTCAGGTAAGTATTTTATCATGATTTACAACTTGGTCATTGCACCCATTGGGTGCAATGACCAAGTTGAAGTTGCAAATCATTTTTTTTACACCACGTCAATCTGATCCCGTGGTAAGTCTTCGAAGAACTTGTGTTACGGGTACTAGACAACGGGATATATTTAATACTTTTATACATGTATAGTATATGTATATTTAAGATTTTTATTATATAAGACACATATTTAATACACATCCATGGAAGGAACCACCCAGGAACACAGAAAAAAAATTTGTTCCCTTGTGGGATTCGAACCCGCTACCTCCGGTTTGATCGCCGCCACGCCAACCATTGAGCCACAGAGATCGTTGAATATCAAATAAACTTCAGCAGAGTTTAACAAAATAAACTCCAGCATATTTTTGTAAACTAACCCTAATACGGGAATGCAGGTGGTATTCAAAAACTCTGTCTGCAGGTCGTCAAATTTATTATAAAATTACTTAAACTGGATAATATTATAATTGTTGAAGGGAACCTAATAAATAAGGTTTTTTTTTTCATTTTCTATAGGTTGCATCACTAGAGACATTGCTTAAAATGGCAATGGAGCAGGCTAAACAACTGACTAAAGCAGAATACTGTTCCGTGATGTTAATAGACGTGGAGCGCAAGGAGTTGGTTGAAAAATATCGCCTCGAAAATATTGATCCAGAGGTAAGTAGAATATGTTAAATATTTCATATTTCTTATTGTTTTTTATTAACAAAAGCTCTTAAGCTTTGACCAAAATGTATAGAATATATGAAACACGAAATTGTAATCTTTGTGTGTAAACATCGATTTTTATATAAAGATTTTTGGTTTTATAGAAAGGAGATGCAATACTGGAGCGTCGCTTTCCGATGACCACGGGTATCACCGGGCAGGTGATCAAAACTGGTAGCGTTGTTAACTCGAAGAACGCAAAGAAACACCCAGCCTATAATGCAAGCATCGACTGCTATCCTGGAATTGATTGCAAGTTAGATTCTACATTTTAATTTCTTTATTCTTCAAAGTTCATATAAAGACAACGGAGTAATAGATTTCTGAAATAGATGATTTATAATACTTATTTGACCACAGTGCCAGCGCTGACACCTACCTCTCACATGTTCAATGTCTCAAATATATAGTGTCCATATGGTCATGGCTATTCTTTATTCTATTTCTCAAGCTAATTACTTAGTTAGCTAAC
The DNA here is from genome assembly GCA_963853865.1 of Helleia helle. Classification (NCBI taxonomy): domain Eukaryota; kingdom Metazoa; phylum Arthropoda; class Insecta; order Lepidoptera; family Lycaenidae; genus Helleia; species Helleia helle. Next base: position 8,573,995 of record OY971418.1, on the reverse strand, counting down.
AACTTAGTTTTGTGGTGGATTAGAAAAAAATATTATGTTGGTGATAATAAACTAAGCGCTGTTTTTATTTATTTTAGAACAATTCTGTGCTTTCCGATCCGTGATCAAACGGGTATAATCGGCGTTGGTCAGCTCATTAACAAGATCGGAGATCCTTACTTCAACATGATGGATGAAGAAATGGCACTGGCCTTCAGCATCTACTGCGGCGTGTGTATCGTGCACTCTGTCGTTTATGAGAAAATTAAGGAAGCACATATAAGAAATGCATTGGCCAACGAATTAATAATGTACCATATGAAGGTATTGCAGTTGAACAGACGTCTTAATTGGTTTATTTTACACAAGCAAGAGTTTCAGTTATTTGTGGTCTAATTTAGTAAAAAATATTGTTTTCATTAAGGCGCGGCTGCACCGCGGCGGCGGCGCCTACAAGGGCTGCGCACGTGTTTTAAAATATCACGCTAAAAATTTCAATTTAATGTAAATTGATTTTTTTTAGCGTGTCCGTGGGGTGCAGTGGAATCAATCACATATATTTTCTTGCAAAGCGAAACTTGACAAACGTGTGTAGCCTCTCCGTACGCTGCGGTGGAGCCGCTTGCTTGCGTATATAATATTTGTAAATAATTTGATGCGTGTTTTACTATTAAGGGCGTGGCCAAACGAGCGCAATTTTTTGAGCTGTGAGTCGCGTAATATGAGTCGCCGCATTCGGTTTCATACTAATGCGCACAGTGAGTTTGCGTCGCCGTGTGGCAAACTGCAAACAGGACTTTAGTATGAAACCGAATGGAGCTTAAATTCTGCGACTCATTTTACGCGACTCACAGCTAAAAAAATTACGCTCGTTTGGCCTCGGCCTAACACCTACAGTCCACATAAAATCATTAATTTTATTACTGTATCGTAATTTACCTACTGTTTCTTGCCTTTTTAACCGACTTCAAAAAGGAGGAGGTTATCAATTCGTCGGAATCTTTTTTTTTAATACATAATATTAAGAAACTGTGCCATTGTTGACATCTCTGCAGCACTTTTACTTTTGCTTCTAGCATAGAAGGATTACATTATGTATAAAGATATATTGTGCTTATTGATTTTTCAAGGTGACTGATTCTGAAGTCAGCCGTGTCATTGATTGTAATGGATTCCACAACCACCCCCATTTCGGGAGCTTACACTTCAACAACCGCGCATTGCCTTTACGAGAGCTTCCCTGCTATGTTGTGAAGATGTTTGCTGATCTTGGCTTCATTGACAAGTATATAAAACTTAGTATGTAGTAGATTTTGTGGATTTGGGCTCGTCTTCGGGGTAAGAGTTGAGTTGTCTTGAAATCTGACCCACCCCGGATTGTTGGTTCTTACTTTCTCTGAGCATTTGACTGTGTTATAATTTCTTTTTCTTGGATTATTAAAAATACCTTAAGACATTCTGCATGCATCAGACATCACAGTATTTTAGGGGATTTATTTGTTGCAATAAAATATTCGTTTAATTTATTATATATATAACTCTCTTTTTACACTCTCAGGATATTTTAAATACCACTAGTTGAACAGACTGTCCGTTTGCTTCCTCTTCTATTTTTGACAAACAACTTTTTTCAGGTTCAACATCAAGAAACCTGTATTGGTGCGATTCATTCTGCACGTGAAAAAAGGCTACCGAGATGTGCCCTACCACAACTGGCAGCACGGATTCAATGTGGCGCAGTGGGCGTACGCCACACTCTTTAACTTGAAACTTGTCGCAAACGGGTATTTGAGGTAAGGTTGACGTAGCCTTATATTTTTAAGTGGCAGCACACTCGAGTCAATCTGGATTACATTGGAGCCACTGCAGCCCAAAACGGGTTTCGAATCTAATAAGGCGAGGATAGACATAATAATCTGACCATACATGGCACGGTCCCAGAAGTGCGGGGGTAGTTCCTTGTTTTTGCAAAGTTGCAGCCTGCTATGTAGAGGTGTTTGGCTCAAAGCGAGGTGATATATAAGAAAAATCTAATTATAGGCGTCTGAAAGCTCCTGCGTAGCGCCAAACTAAGCCATGTCTCACATAACCGCAATTTCTCACTGGGTAATATGAGCAAATGCATGACACCGTGCAGAAAAAAGAAAGTATAGATATCTCATAAATTGTCGTTACCATTTTTTATAGCACAGGAGAGCTGCAGTCGAAGCCTTTTGGCAACTATCGACGCCCATACACGACCAAAGATTATGCAGATGTTTTGCCTTCCTTTTCCCTATCCCCCCAATGGGCCATCGGAAACTCACAAACCTCACAAAACGTGACAGTATAGCTGTCACTTTACGCCGGTGCTGTCAGCGAGAGGTACCACCCCGGTAGTACCGGCCCAATTCGGCTGCAAAGCAGCATGGCTGATGGCACTACCTCTTACAAAATGTCCATTAATGTCTTTCACTTCATCATCTTCATCATCAGCCCCTATCCTCCACTGCTGAACATAGGCCTCCCTTACAGAACGCCAAGACAACCGATCCCTCGCCACTCGCATGCAACACGGTATTGTGTTGGTCAATCTTTGACTTGTGTAATTGTTTGTTTTAAGTGACTTGCAAGCTTTGGTTTATTTAATTGCGGGCTTAGTGCACGATATGGATCACCGAGGGACTACAAATAGTTTTCAAATACAAGGGCGTGAGTGTTGTAGCTTTTTATAACTTACTATAATTGCACTGTAATTACTAGCTCAGTCTCGATACATATCTCTTTAGAATTAGTACATAGGCTGCACTAAAAGTATCGGGAATGGAATATTTCCACTGTTCCTGTCATATTAAAATCTTTTTAATTGAAAACTCCTTGGTTTTAAAAATCGAATACTATTTATTTATTTAAATAAAGATTCTCGGTCTTGTCACAAGATCTTGTCAAACTTGTTTAGTCGTTGAGAAAATGGAATTGACTCGAGAAAATTCTAGAGCGGTGATTTATTATGACTTTCGAAGTGGTTTAACACAAAAACAGTGTGTTGACCGGATGATTTCTGTATTTGGTGATGAAGCCCCATCCAAAACCACAATTTATCGCTGGTTTACTGAATTTCAACGTGGACGTGTCAAGCTCAGTGATGATCCCCGTCAAGGTCGTCCAAAAACTGCAGTCACCCAAAAAAACGTTGATGATGTTGAATTTGTTGAAGTTGATGAAGCTGATTGCGGAAGATCGACATGTGACATACCGCGAAATTCAGGCAACTTTAGACATTGGCAAGAGTCAAATACAAATAATCTTGCATGAACAATTAGGTGTAAAAAAGTTGTTTTCCCGATGGATACCGCATTTGCTCTGTGAAGAGCAAAACGCGGCTCGCGTTACTTGGTTCGTCAGAACTCTCGAAAGATTCCACGCAGGATCCTCAAATGCTGTATACAACATCGTATCAGGTGACGAATCCTGGATTTACGCGTATGAACCCGAAACAAAAAACGAGTCACGAGTTTGGGTGTTCGAAAATGAGTTAAAGCCAATAAAAATTGTTCGTTCACGGAGTGTTGAAAAAAAAAGTTGGCCACGTTTGTCTCCAAAACCGGCCATGTTGCGACTATTCCTCTTGAGGGACAAAGAACGGTTAATGCAGAATGGTATGCTAGCATTTGTTTACCACAGGTCGTTTCTGAACTCCGTAAAGAGAACTGCAACCGCCGCATCATCCTCCATCACGACAATGCGAGTTCTCACACCGCGCACAGAACAAAAGAGTTTTTAGAGCAAATAAATAAAGAATAAATTGCGTGATCAGAGATTTTCATCGCCTGAAAAAGCTGTGGACGCCTACAAAACGACCATTTTGGAGACCCCAACTTCCGAATGGAATGTTTGCTTCAATGATTGGTTCCATCGTATGGAAAAATGTGTCAAATTTCGCGGAGAATGCTTCGAAAAGCAATAAATACATTTTTAAATAGTAATGTTGTGTCACTTCCTTGATTCCCGTAATTTTCAGTGCCGCCCTCGTACCAGTTATGGATCACGTTAAATTGTACGTTTCGTACTCTTACATACATTTCACTTATCCGTTTTAGCTCCTCTAAGATTTAGTTAATTAAATTCGCTTGATTTAATTTTTGAACTAAAGGTACGCTCTCAAGATACGTAATGCCAGGTCAATCTAATGGTCTCCACCATGGTTCAGGCCTTGACGTGGCGGTGGGGCTCAGTAGCCTAGGGTGAGAGCCCAGCACCTTGGGCGAAGCGAATTGAGCCGAGGGGGCTCTTTGCACCGCTCTTATAAGAAGAGGGGACAAAAGAGCAGGGGGCAAGGGGCGAGGCCGGGAACCTCACCCCATTGTACTGTCCCAACGTTGGGAGGGGTTTTCTCTGGTGCGGGACAACCCCTCTGTGGAGGTGGCGTCGGTCCCCTGAGGAACTGACTAGCCGTCGAGGTGCCCTGTTTGCTCAACAGATCCGGGGCACCTCAAAGCCGGCATTGGTGGCACTTGCCGGGTTTTAGTGGGTAGAGCTGCATCCACCTTACGGCCTTTCGGGCGCAGCGAGTTCCACATACCCGTCTGGGGAGAACCACTTCCCCGCGGGATGCCTCAGAGCATTTCTCAGCGGAAAAAAAAAGATCAATCTGATGGTGATGTAGGAGACGTTGCTCACGTTATAGATTTTTATTATTTTGAATTCTTATATGAACGTAGATGATTTTTACACTTTCTGTGTGTTCCTCATCGCATTTTTGTATACAATATTATGCACATTGCACAAGGCGTTCTGTAAAACAAACTTCAATCTGGCCAGAATAATTTTCAAGTATTTTAAACTAACAGCGCCCCGCGGTTTTACCCGCGTACTTTCCATTCCCGTGACAGTACAGGGATAAATTATAACCTAGTTATTGTGATGTATAAGCTATGTATAAAGTTTCATTAAAATCCATTCAGTAGTTTTTGCGCGAAAGATTAACAGACACATCCATACATTCTTACAAACTTCCATGTTTATAATATTAGTAAGATTACAACCAAGCATTGAATGTATTATCTTGATCAGAGACGACCTTAGCGGCATTGTACTCGAGCGAAGGCAGCGTGATGGAGAGGCACCACATGGCCCAAGCTATGGCCGTCCTGAACGCTCCGGGCTGCGAGATACTGGAGGCTCTGCCCCGCCGAGACTATGACCGCGCCATCATGATCCTGCGAGACCTGATATTAGCGACCGACATTAGTAATTACTACAAGTGAGTTTTGCCATTGAGTCATTGGCTATTGCTGCAATGTGTCCAAAATTTGGGTATTGTATATATTATGATGTATGAAAAAATATTATTACCATATTGTTTTGTGGTAATGAAATTGTTTCATTATCAATATCAACTCATTCGCTGCTGGATAGCCTTCAATGAACACCAAGACGGACCTTTGCATGAAAATTTATTTTATAGGAAATAGATAAATTTTACCATCTTTTTATAGCAAACGAGCATACGAAGACTTTTGGCGACTATCAAACCCCATACATATACGCACAACCAGAGATTATGCAGATGTGTTGCCCTCTTTTTCTCTCTCCCCACAATGGGCCACTAATAGAGACAAAGTTGCAATTTAAACGATATTTCGTATTCTTTTTAAAAGATTTTAGTCTTATGCAAACACAAATATCCTTGTGATGATGATAAAAGGATTTTTCTTGATAAAATATAATTATAGGAATTTGAGAACTTATAAAACAATGGCGAACGACTTCCAAAAGGGCAACCGTTCTCACACAGCGGCGTTGCAGTGTCTACTGATGAACGCGGCTGACCTCAGCGATCAAATCAAAGACTGGGGCAGTGTGAAGAAGACTGCTGTAAGATATTTATCATTCAAAATGTAGCTTGTTTATGTATAAACTTCACTGAACTGAACTAAGAGTGACGTGTAACTCTTGTATGTGTGGCGCGTACTAAAACTTTGTAAGACTAAGTTCAATTACGCGTAGATTATTACAGAAATAATATCGTCATAAATAGGATTCATGTCATCATAAATATTCTTCATGTGGGGGTCGCATATTTTATATTTTCATATACCAGGGTACTAAGTTGCATCAAAAAAACGACCTACATTTATAAAAATGGTAACAAAATGTAGCTTTACATATTATACAAAATTAATTCATTTTAGATTAATATTTAGCGTCCGTAACAAAATCTGTCTGTATATTCCAGAATAATGGTATGATGGGTTAATTTCCAGGTACATTAAATAATAAGCCCCACCATGGTTCAGGCCTTGTCGTGGCGGTGGGGCTCAGTAACCTAGGGTGCGCGGTGCACCTTGGGCGAAGCTAATTTGGCCGAGGGGGCTCTTTGTATCCCTCTTATAAGAAGAGGGGACAGAAGAGCGGTGGCAAGGGGTGAGGATGGGAATACCCGCGCGGGGATACCTACTGCCCCGCGGGATGCCTCAGAGGATTTCCCGGCGTTAGAGAAAAAAAAAAGGTACATTAAATAATATTATTGCAGGCTTCTCTCTTGACGGAGTTCTTCAAGCAAGGCGACGTGGAGAAGAGTCGCGGGGACCACCCAGTAAGCACCATGGACCGAGAGAAGTGCTTCATTCCTGATCTGCAGATAGAGTTTTTGAACACCACATGCATTCCATTATTTGAGTTAGTTTTCAAAGATCTGCTACAGTATATTTTGTTCAACGCTGCTGAAGTTTATTTGTTATTCAACGATCTCTGTGGCTCAATGGTTAGCGCGTTGGCGATCAAGCCGGAGGTAGCGGGTTCGTATCCAGGGAACAAAAAGGTTCCTGGGTCATGGATGTGTATTAAATATGTGTATTATATAATAAAAATCTTAAATGTATGTATAGTATAAAAGTATTACTAATAATATATTACATAATATACTTCCGTTGTCTGGTACCCGTAACACAAGTTCTTCAAGAACTTACCACGGCACCAGATTGACGTGGTGTGAAAGCGACCATAGATATTATTATTATAAACGCGTTGATTTTGTAGACCATACACCGGTGGGAGGGATGCGCTGTGTCGTGCTTCCGGCTGCATGGGTACCACCATCTTGCTTGTTTCTCCGTGAAACAGCTTTACTGTGTTTCGGAGAGAAGGGCAAGTAATTACTGTCACCGAGATTTAACTACCTATATCTCCGGATAGGCAACACATAAATGAGTTGCTTGGCCTTCACTTATATAAGATTTTTATTACACTTTCTATGATTTCTATAACTTTTCATTTCACAGCGTTTTAGGTAAGATGATACCCAAGTTAAGCGCATGTCTCATAATTATCGAAAAGCATATTCTCATGTGGGAAGCTGCTAAACCTATATTTTCTGAGGCAAGTTTCATATTTTATATTCAATTATAATTAAACATAAGGATTATAAGAAGTAGTGTGAGCCATAAAATTCTGAAATTGGTCAATGATTTGTCACTGACGTTATAGCAATTTAACCAACCAGTGATCTGTGTGTACTTCCCAGCGGCCAATCATCCATCAATGGCCATCAGTCAGCCAATCAGAGCAAAGAACCGGCGCATCGTCGCAGAACAAATTTGGCGGAATTTATTTCTATACAAAACGCAACATTACCGCACTATTCCGATTGATACTCAAACCTAAAGAAACCTGCTTCTAGCGGTCAATACGAGCAATTTAGCAAAGAAGGACTGAAGCTAGCTAACAGTGAAATATCGAATTAACTTTTCTGTGCCAAATGTATTATACGTATGCTTAAAACTCAAACAAATCATTGCTCGTGCTATGTGTGGCTGCGCGTGGCCCCACTTCAGTGCTTAAAATTTTCTCTATTATTATAATAATAATAAAATCTTCTCTATTATTATAATAATAATAAAATCTTCTCTATTATTATAATAATAATAAAATGTTCGTAGGTTCCAATCACTGCGGGCCTGTCGGTGCTGTTGAGCTCAGAATTAGATACTTTGATACAGCAAAATCTAAAAGAAGGACGTCAAAAACAGCAAACGGACGCCAACCCTGAAAATGGTGACCCGGAGACAGAATAATAATTATGCTAAAAAAACTTTAAAAATAAATATAAAAAAATTGGTTGTGTCTGACTAGTGTATAAATGACACAATCTTTATATGGCTGTAAAACAGGTAAAATGTATAATACCTAAAAATAATACTAAACTGGTTTTTCGGGATAAATAATATACCTATTTATTATTTATATAACTTTGTGTTGTTTTAAATTAGTCACCGCATTAGCGAAACAAGAAGACTGATTAAAACATATTTTAAATAATATTTTTGAGATATGCATATTATACAATTAACAATATTAAATTAATTGTTCCAAAATCTAGTTTTTTTTGCAAAATTAATTTGTTTATAACATTTTCAGTGTCATGGATGTCAGGATGGGAACCTCACCCACCCTATTGCACTTTCCCGGCGTCGGGAGGGGTTGTTCTGTGGTGCAGGACAAACCCTGCGTGGAGGCTGCGTCGGTCCCTTGGAGAACTGACTAGTCGTCGAGGTGCCCTGTTGCACAACAGATCCGGGGCACCTCACGAAAGGTGGCATTGGTGGCACCAGCGGCGTTATAGTGTGTGTTCGGCACACACATGTGCTGCGATTCTCACACACCATCGGACCCCATCCAGGGCCGTTGACGGCGCGTAAAGGCACTACTCCATAAAAACGTATATTATTTATTATTATAAGCATATTATTGACTTACTTGATTTTAGTTTGTACCCGGAAAAATAAATCTCTTAAGAGATCTTTTTTATATAATGCTTTTCGAAACGGGTGTTTCGCCATTTATATTGTTTTTGTTAGATCGATAGGCAAACTGGCAGACGTGCCAGCTGATGATAAGTGGTCGGTGTCACCCATGAACATGACTAACTGGAACTAACCCAGGCAACTCATTTATGTGTTGCCTATTCTGAGACATAAGATATGCCAGTAATTACAATGCTTGTCTTTAGTTCATATGGCTTTATATCAACTCTCGGTATCGGTACTAAATCAACAAATTGCGCATACATATTTATATAAGCCGTACATGTAACGTGTATATTGTTTACCTATATGTCAGTTTCTAGAACATCGAGAACTTCACGCTCTAAGGTGAGCAACTTCCAGGAAACTCAAATAACCTCTTAACCAGCTACTTCCTGCGACTTCCTCGCTATCATGATTATCTAATACATTTCGATTATCTACAAAGAGGCGATTGTCTAGTGTGTATGGGATCGGTCTCAAAGTGAGTAATCTGGATTAGATCTTGACGGATGCACCTAAAATGGTTATCTGTGGTCGTTTTTCCTTATTTTGTTTGAGTATAGAACAACTCTATTTTACAGCATTTCTTCCCTCGCACGACCATTATAAGGAATCAGGGCCTGTAGACAAAGTGACATCGCTTTGTAGCCGAAATTTGTTATCGTCTTTTAGATAACGATAATAATTTTCTAGCCAATGATCAATCAAAGATCGTGACAGTGCAACGACAACAACTGTCAACTGGGTCATGGATGTGTATTAAACATGTGTATTATATAATAAAAATCTTAAATATATGTATAGTATAAAAGTATTAAATTATTTCCGTTGTCTGGTACCCGTAACACAAGTTCTTCGAGAACTTACCACAGGACCAGATTGGCGTGGTGTGAAAGCGTCCATAGATATTATTATATTATATTATACTTATATTAGAAAGGCCGGCAATGCACCTGCTAATTCTCTGATGTAGCGGGTGTCTGTGGATGTCGCTTATCACTAACCATGACCGACTGTCCGTTCGTCCCCTGTTCTATAAAAAAAACTGGATCGATTATATTTTTAACCACACATTTTTAATTGTTACACAAAAAAAAACACAAAATTGTTAACATTTTTTGTTGCAGATTAAACTCTCTACAACTTTGGTCCAGTAACATTTTGTCGTAGAACTATAAATAAAAAAGTTATAAGCGAAAATTTTCAGAAAAAAGTCTAAATGCTAATCAAAAAAATAGTGTTTGTTCACTGAAGTTAAAATCGTGTTTAAAATCATTCGAAATCGTCTTCACAATTAAAAACAGAATAAAAAACATCCTCACGTAGGGAAATATGTAGCACAACTAAAAGATATAAGTTGAACGACAACTTCAACACAATATTATTAGCTATTCTTACAATAAGAGAGGTTAGAAATAATAATAATAATAGCAGGCAGATGTTCTTTTGTTTCCCTAATGGTCACTTGGGTATTTTCTACCTGGACAGTATTCTCGGTAACGGCCATCAGATTTAAAATTATTTTAAAAATCAATAGTTGTAAAATTCTGTAATGGAGTGGAAAAGAGTCAATAATTAATTATTAATAATATTGCAAAATTTAAAATTAAAAAAATTATAATAACAAAAAAAAACAATAACTGATGACACATTATTAGTACACACGTATATGTATAGTTAAGAGTACTGAAAAATAGTACTCACTTCGGAGCGCTGTAAAACCTTAGCTATTGAATTAATGAAAAAATGTTGCGTATAAAAGTTGTTCCTCAAAAAACGATCTACAAAAATGGTCTGATATTTTTTTTTTCGTAAAATGATAAATAATTGTAAAATTTATAATAAATTTTTTTCTCGAATTTCTGAAAATTTTCGCTTATAACTTTTTTATTTATAGTTCTACAACAAAAAGTTACTAGACCAAAGTTGTAGAGAATTTAATTTGCAACAAGAAATGTTAACAATTTTTTTTTAAATGAAATAAATAGTTTAAGAGATATATCGTAAAAACCATTTCAACCCCTATTTTCAAGATGGCGGTCGTGGGACAAGGTTGGCGACCCCACAAACTTGGTTTTAGCTTTACACTGACCCCTACACACCAAAAAAATAAAATTGCGTCCTCTAAAAAACGCAAGGTAAGGCCTAAAAAATGTAACATTTCAATGGACTAGAGAGGCCTCGGGCGAGCTCTCGACCGAGAGCGTTGAGCCGCAATAAGAATATGTGTAATGCTAATAAAACTAAAGTTTATCTAAAGGCTCACGGCCTTGATCGGCTGCTCGACTTATTGTTATGCACAACAAAAACTACATCAAGGTCTGCCCAGGCTCAAGGCCAACTATTCTAACGTTTTACAATTATTTTCCTCATTTATTTATCGGAACCGTTATTTGTATTCAATGGTCAGGGTAAGAGGAAATCGAATCGTCCCTGAAGTTTTGCAATAGAACCATTTTTATGGATTTGATCGCGGTTTTATAAGAAATACCTAAGCCATTTTGTAGATAAATGCAATGTTTTGGTTTTCTTTTATCATGTGCACCTAACATTTTTTTTTAAACTTCAGTAAATGGACAAGTTTTTAAAATAATGGGCACCGACTGCGTAGTACATTTTTTTACACCACTCATATTTAAATTTGGATGATTTGTTAAAAGCAAGAATTAAAATTTCAAAAATTTTAATTTCTTTTTTTTTATTTAGAGCTTATATTTCTTTTTAAATTGCATCGCTAGTACTATTATTTACCCGTGCAATACAAAAAACAGACTTGAAAAATAATGTCATTTGTTAAAGTTATAGTCACATTGGTAAAGTATTTATTGATTTTTGGGAAAATATTGAAAATTCCAAAACCAATGGCTAAAAATGGTTAAAAAAAATGTGATAGGTGATTACCTGTACTATAATTGCCTTAACGTTGGACCACTATTTACGACACAACCTGTATAAGCCATAGCCATATTATATAGCCAAAAAACCTGCCGGTGGGGAGGTGCTTGTGCACCTTGGTGGAGGGGCTGCGAAGTGTTGGTGGGGATGGCTTGGCTTTGGCTAGTGGCTTGGCTCTGACTAGTGGCTTGGCTCTGGCTAGTGGTTTGGCTCTGGCTCGTGGCTTGGCTCTGGCTAGTGGCTTGGCTCTGGCTAGTAGCTTGGCGACTTGGCTTTGGCGGCAAGAAGCGTTGACTGACGTCACATCCGTTACAGTAGATGTTTATCGAAAAAATATAAATGGGCAGCGTTTGATTCAGCTTGCCAGCAAAATAAAACTGGCGTTTTTAGTCGTTTGAAGAACAATATGTAAATGTGGAGTGTCGTTGATTGTTACAATTCATTTAAATTATTTAACTATACTAATCAACCTGAACCGCTTGTACCTTACAGCTGAACCAGCAATAATAAGGAAATGCCCTACGAAAATATATAAAGACCTTGGATTAATTATTATTAAGTCTTTAAAGTCCACGGTAATAACCTCCTAATAACAAATCTGAAGAACATTAATTCATTAATAAAAAACGAAAACACCAGCTTAATTGCCATTAATTAAAGGATGTTGTATAACGATAGTCATGGGGAGTCACGGCTTAACAATGTAATTACAAACCAGATAATGGCTAAAGATATTGAATTAATAAGTAATTTCATAAGTACAGTGGATATTTTTATAAATAAATATATTCCTGTATTTATTTCCTGGATTTTTATTTTTATTTTTCCGTTTGCCCCCTCTTCTATAAAAAAAAAAAGTTAATCTATTTACAAATGACGTGATATATAATATTTTACCCGAAGGTCCTAAGCTGAAGCCCACAGATAACCGACAGTTGTTAGTCCAGTCGGGGCAGACATAAAACTAGCCTGAAATAGAAAAAATCCGGGGAGTGATTAAAAAAAAGAGGATTCGCCGCCATCTTGTTTTAAAGTTCATTCGTTTTTCTGAAATAACTCGTTAATTTTCAACTTTAGAGCAAAAATTCAACTTTCTCTTTTTTTCTGTCTTTATTTGGTTCTAGCACTTGATGCTCGCAACAGATTGCGGTTGGAAAAAACAAATCGTGGGTTGGAACCGATTACAACCATCGCTGACCAAGCACCGGAGTCTTTCCCCACCATGATCCAAGCCTTGTCGTGGCCCAGCACTTTGGGCGAAGCGAATCGAGCCGAGGGGACTCTTTATACCCCTCTTATAAGAGGGGACAAAAGAGCAGGGGACAAGGGATTAGGAAGGGAACCTCACCCCATTGTACTGTCCCGACGTTGGGAGGGATTGTTCTATGGAGCGGGACAACCCCTCTGTGAAGGTGGCGTCGGTCTCCTGAGGGACTGACTAGCCGTCGAGGTGTCCTGTTTGCTCAACAGATCCGCGAAAACAACAAACATTCGAAACCTATTGAAGTGGCCTACGTGACCAAACGCACGTGGGGTGCGGTGCGGAGCGGCGCGAAATGAAGCGAACGCGATCAGTTGGCTTGATATTTTCGCGCGAAGTGGACGCGTCGGCCATATTTTTTTCAAGCAAAAATTGTAATGTCGGAAGTAGAACATCTTATTAATGCTATCCAAGAACGTTCTACATTATGGGACAAAAGGAATAAAAGTTATCACAACCGGTTATTATCGCACCGCGAATGGGAGGCTGTGGCTAAAATAATTGGGTCTACAAGACGTAAGTACAACATATTTCTTTATTATTATTACATTCTTAGCAAAGGATGTTGCTCAAAACACAGTTTAAAGTTTTCTCTTGCCTGTGCGGCTGCTCGTGATGTAGCATTGTATCTTCTTTGAGAATTATGTCTTTGTGTTTGTGACATAATATATTGATATGTTTTTCGGAAAGACATTAACTCATTCTCATTTATTGATTCAAGATCCCTTATAATATTGTGTAGTAAACATATGGCTTTGACGATATGAACTGCATTTGTAACATTCGTTTCGATAGATTTATGTAGAATTCTGAATTTAGAAGTTATTGAACCAAAAGAACATTCCACCACCATTCTGGCTCGAGATAAGCGATAATTATAATTATCTTTGGCGTCCCCTTTAACCGTTGACTTTTCTGGAAAAGGTCGCAATAGGTATTTCTTTAGAGGAAACGCCGCATCTCCAAGGAGCACATACGGAGCTATGATTAGAGCCCGGTAATACTTGTTCTTTAGGTATTTTTAGTCTTCCTTGTTCTATTGCTCTTCGAAAGGGGCATTCCTCAAAAACACCGGCATCGTTGTCTTTTCCATAGGAACCCACATTTATCATTACAAACTTATAATTTGCGTCAGTGACTGCTAACAACCCAATCGAAAAAAAGGATTTGTAATTATAATACATGGAACCACTCTTTTTTGGTTTTATTATGCGAATGTGCTTTCCGTCAATACATCCAATGCAATTAGGAAACTGCCATCTGTCCCAAAAACATTGCGCTATGTTTTTAAAGCTATCTTCTGAAGGTTCGGGCATGTGTTTCCTAATTAATTGAGTCCATATAGCTTTGCAAACTTGTGGTACGATTGTAGAAATAGCAGATTTTGAAATTCTGAACGAGAAAGCGAGTTGCCGAAATTGTATACCTGTGGCCAAATACCTGAAATAATGCAAAATATTAAGTTATAATTCCTTTTCTTTTTTTCAGGTGAAATGACTAAGAAAAAATGGAAAAATTTGAGAGACACGTTTTGTAAAGAATTTTAAAAAATTCCTAAGCCACGTTCTGGGACTGACGCCGATAATGAGCCGAAGTATACAGGCACATGGCCTCATTTTGATGCCATGTCTTTTTTAAAAGTAGTTCTGAAACCCCGAAAAACAGAAGGTAATATTATATCACAAGACTCCGAAAGCAATTCAGTAGATCTGTCAGTGTATTCAGACGCGGCTAGTCCAGAAGAGATATTCAACATGAACAACAACACCCAGCTCCCTGAATCTGAGTCTATTTTAGAAGAAATACCACAGAACATGTCCATAGATAACAGCCTTCGACAAGATCGTCCACCTTCGCCCTCGTTGCCAGGTCCTTCGCCTTCATCCTCGTTGCCGGTGCCTTCCCCTTCGTCCTCGTTGCCAGCTATCACAAGGCAAACACGCAAAAGAAAAGATATAAGTCTCGAAGCATTTCTCGATATTGAGAGAGAAAAAATGAAAATTCTTCGCGAAGATCAACCAGATAATACTGACGACGACCTTATTTGGTTCAAATCAATATTACCTTACACGAAACAGTTGCCATCACTCAACAAATTACATTTTAGAACGCAGATGCAGGAGCTTCTTCTAATGGAGCTGTCAAAGTTAAACCCACCACAATCCAGTGCTCAACAACATGGCTATTACATATCTTTGTGAAAGTATTGCAATTATGTACATACTTACTAATTAAACTTAATTAATATTATATATAATCTCAACATTTATTTCATAGTTTATTATTTCATAGTTTTCTTACCTCAAAGTCACCATAAGTCGTTCTTCTACAGAAATAGGTTCCTGAAAGTAAATTTCCTGTAGTAAATTTCAGAACAGGTTTAATGGCTTGTACAATATAGTCAAACGTTGTAGGTAACATTCGACAATATTCCTTGAACAACAGGGGTTGAGTACGTAAATCCTGGTACAAATTATGAAATTCCCCATGAGTATGCCTTTCTAAGTACACAGTATTAGTTCCACACTTCTTCAATATCTCATATTTAAGATATGAATTTTCCAACAACATTAGCTTCCGTCCGTCCATGACAAATGTTTAATGCTAACTGAACTGAACGGCGGCGGAGGGCGCGGAGGGGACGGTTCGCGCGCACGTAGGACAGAGTAGCCGCATCGCTCCGCACCGCATTAAATTCGCATCGGATCGTTTCGCAATCGCGATCGCGTTCGCGTTGAGTCGTCCACGTAGGACACGGCGTTATACTACCAACCCCCCCCCCCCCCCCGACGTTTAAAAAAAATATCGCTCCCCGGAATTTTTTCAATTTAAATGTCTGCCCTGACTGGACATGTATATTTTCTCGATTCCGTCGTGCCTCTTTTATCATAAAATTTTTACTCCGCAAAATAACGTAAACATTCATATTATTACATGACATTAGCTGAAATAGGAAATTATATAATCATGTCGCTGAGGTGATCCTGTTGCCTGCAGATCCGCGACCCTCAAAAAGCGGCTGAAGGCACTCGCTGCGGGTAAGGCACTCCCAGGTGCGAGTCCCACATAGGATCAGGATCTACCTCCCAGGTGTGAGTGCCACATAGGAAGATCCTGGCTACATGCGTAAATAGTATTTCACTGCGATAAAATAAAAAATAATTTAATCATTGCTCTTTTCAAACATATTTCTGTCGGATTCACTTCGTCAGCATTTGAAAGTTAAACTTGGCAGATTTTTATTATTCCTTATCATTATATAATACTAGCGGCCCGATACGTGCTTCGCTACGTATAAAATGAAATAAAAAAGCAACATCAAATTAATTTATTCAAACAAAAAATATATTATTGATTGATAGCTATTTTAAAACTTAATGTTGTACTGTTAACACTGAAAAAAGTTTCAATATGACCCCAACTGAAAAAGTTTCAATTTTACAGCAAAATCTCCATTAACAAAATGATCCGCCATTTATTGAATTAAAAAAGTGATAAATGAAGAACCGCTCGACCGATTTTGTGCAAACTTTACATAAACCATCTACTAAATAGTCCGAACAAAGCCTAAACATTTGGTTGGGATTGGTGAGCCCGCTCTTGAGTTTTAAAATTACAACGAAAAGTGGCATTGATTTTTATATATAAAGATTTCCTACGAAACTCAAAAAACATAAACGTAATAGCAAGCTATAGCGAGAAAGTTTTTCTCACTTTCCTTATGGTAAGAAAAAATGGAAGATATAAATAATAGCATACGTTCTGATGATAAAGTGCCTTTTTAGTAAAAAAGAAATAAAGCAACGATTTGTTCCCACCGCTTTTATACCTACTTTGCAGGGCGAAATGCGGCTGACATTGTTGTAAATAACCAAGTAAATACTTTGGGCAAACGATATTATAATATAAAATTTCAATGTTGAAAAATTTGATTGATAAAAAATGTTTTAAGAAGCAAGAAATGTTTTAAGCTTCATAAATCGATTATATATAAATTAATGTTATATAATGAATGGCTTCTTTGTCTCAAGTTTATATTTGTTCAAAACAAAAGACGTAGAACGATAACAATTTTGGGTTAACTACGCAAAAACTGACTGGGTCATTTTTATATTATTTAACCCTTTAGATCGAGAACGAATTAAAACTACGTGTTTGTAACTTGAGCGTCGAATGAGTTGAATTTACACTTTTTTAGAATTTCGTTCTGCATAATATTAAAAAGTTAAATACATTTCGTATAAAAGCTTCATATTAAACGTATCTCACTTTTGAATTCCAAACATTAATAAAGTATTACGTACTATTGCTGTTGGTTTTTTGCGAATATTTAAACTAAATATTAACTGAACGTAACTTTCCCGATTTACGACAAACGACATATCTTCCTATTTCAATTCTTCTGTACGTGTGTATGTCACTGAACCTCCTAAGCGGTTGGACCGATCTTGATGATTTTTTTTGTGTGTGTTCAAGTGGATTCGACAATGGTTTAGATTCACAAAAAAAAAATGAACAGGACAACGTCTGTCGGTGTCACTATTCTGCATATAATATCATTGCTTTTATCTATCAATATTTTCAAACAAACGTTATAGTAATAATTATTGTTTAGGCCAAGAAAAACTATACAAAATTTTCATAAATTTCGAAATAGGCTATATTTACTACTGGCCTTTCTATATGGTATGGGATATTAAATTTTGTCATCGATTAATTACACTCCCAGTATATACTCTTATATTTTAGTTAATGCTAGATGTGGGGGTCTAACGGTCGTCTTCCGCGTCGTAGTAGTGTATGTTTTAGGGTTTCGTTCCTTAAAATGGATAAATGCGAACCCTTATAAGATCACATTGTCCGTCTGTCTGTTCGTCAAACCAAAACCTATTAGGGAACTTCCCGTTGACATAGAATCATGAAATTTGGTGAGGAGCTAGGTCTCACAACAAAGTGATAGAATAAATCTGAAAATTGTTAATTAAATTAAAATTTGTGTTACGTAAAAAATGGTTTTTGGGAACCCTCAGCGCGCGAGCAAGACTCGCACTTGTCAGGATATTTTATTGAAGTGTAAACTTATTTTAACGCGGTACGCATATTTTTAGATGAGATAAATTCTCTGCGCTCGTGACACCGCACACGAAACGCTGGAGACAGTTTGACGTTTATATTATAATGACGTGGACTCGCGACACCGCACGCGTAACGCTGGAGACAGTTT
This sequence comes from Helleia helle, assembly GCA_963853865.1. NCBI lineage: Eukaryota > Metazoa > Arthropoda > Insecta > Lepidoptera > Lycaenidae > Helleia > Helleia helle. The sequence goes on along the minus strand of OY971418.1, from coordinate 8,555,850 downwards.
GACGTTTGTTTATTTTTTATGATTATGCAATATTTGTTTTGCAAATTGTGTTGCTTCTAAATTATGTCATGTGGACATTTTGTGCGCCGTTTAAATTGTATAGGTTGTCATAATCTTTGGCAGCCTGTATTATAGGTAGGTATTTGAATTTAATTGTTTTGTTTTCACTTCTATCGGCAGTCCTTGTGACTGGTTTTTTTTAAATAAATTGTCATTATTTTATATTTATCATCACTATAAGTATATCATTATAAATTCTATTGTTATGCAAAAAGCCCAGAACACGAAAAAGTACTTTTATTGTACAGTATCTCAAACAGAGTTGAAACTTATGTCCTCGAGTACATAAGTTTCAATTCGTATCTTTGTGTTGCGCGGCGTGGCTAATGAACCCCAACCAAAGTGTCTTGGAGAAACAATCTCAATATTTAAACATACAAAGTGGCTAATCTTTATCTTTATATATATATTTCTTCTGTGCGTGTGTATGTCACTGAACTCCTCCTAGACGGCTGGACCGATTTTGATGAAATTTTTTGTGTGAGTTCAAGGGGATTCGAGGATGGTTTAGATTCACAAAAAAAATATTTTGTACAGGACAACGTCTGTCGGTGCCACTAGTATAAAGTATATCTTTATATTATATATAATTTGACGACCTCTGTGGCTAAGCGCGTTGGCATTCAAGCCGGAGGTTGCGGGTTCGGATCCCGCTAGGGAACAATATTATTTTCTGTGTTCCTGGGTCATGGATGTGTATTAAATATTATTTTATATAATATAATATTATATTAATTTAATTATACAAGGTTGATAAAAGCGAGAGGCATTAAATTAAATATATGTATAGTATAAAATTAGTAGTTAGATTAGTCCGGATATAATTATATTAATTTTGATCATTAGTCCTGTTCTATCTTTGTTTCATAATTAATTGTTCTTTGCTTCACAAGCTATGTTAGCGCTCCTTACAACCGGACTTTCAAATCCAAGTTTGGGTTTGCTGGTTATACTCGCATTCATGTAAGGAGAGTCTAGACGGCTACGTCTTGGTGGACATCGTCATGTTAGCGCAATCAAGGCAGTTCTAGAAATTCAAAAATATTATAAATAAGCTAAAAAAAAATCAAATAATTTAGAAAAAGTCTACACTTTCAAAATGAATTTTAAATGTCAAAGCTTTTAACCCCTAGTCTATCTGGGAAGTTTTGTGAATTTTATACTTTTGCCGCTAAACACCATCTCTATCAGAATCGTATAAAAAGATTGCATTATTTTGAAACAATTTTTACGTAGATTTTATTTTAATTTTGATTATATGGCGTCTTTTTAGGGTTCCGTAGCCAAATGGCAAAAACGGAACCCTTATAGATTCGTCATGTCTATCTGTCTGTCCGTCCGAATGTCATAGCCACTTTTTCCGAAACTATAAGAACTATACTATTGAAACTTGATAAGATGTATTCTGTGAACCGCATTTAGATTTTTACACAAAAGTAAAAAAAAAAACAATAAATTTTGGGTATTTTTTTTGCACAAGAGACACTTCCAAAGTTGTAAAATGTTAGTCCCGCATGTAACTTCTAAAATAAGAGAATGATAAAACTAAATATATATATATTAATATGTACAATTACCATTTTTTTTTTTTTTCGCAGGGAAATCCTTATGGATGCAGCCAGGACCTTCGGGTAAATCCTGACCCAATGTGGGACTCGCACCTGGGAGTGCCCACCCTAACTAAAACCACTGCGAGCGCCTTCAGCCGCTTTTGAGGGTCCTGGATATGCAGGCAACGGACAGGATCACCTCAGCGACAGGCTGGCCCCGGCGAAGGCCAGACTACTCCTCGTAGGGGGGGACTGCCCGGCCGCTACTAAGCAGTCCCCACGACGTCGTGCCATAGAGACCCAGGTTCCCATCCTGGGCCCGACACGAACACAGGGGCGTTACTGGAGGCGCATTAAATAGCGCCTCCTACGCACCCCCGTTCGTCGCCTGCGGGAGGAGGCCTCGTCGGCGGCCTCCTCTCTCACCCGCTCGTCAGCCTCCTTCTGGGACATTACTGCCTCGCAGAAGGAGACCATCGCCGTCCAGGACTCGTCGTCACCGAGCATCGCAGTGGTGACGCTCGGCAGAGACAAGTCCCCTCCGATGACTGATGTCAGACTGTGACGCAGCGCCGCCCATCTCGGGCACACCTCGAGTGTGTGCTGGGCCGAGTCCACCGCCGCGCCACAATCGTGACACACTGTCAACGGCTCCCTGCGGGCCGTCCGGCACAGGTCCGACACACTCACCAAAGCAACCATGCCCGGTGAGCACTTGTGTCAGACGGAAGGTGAGGGGTTTGCGCTTACGGCGCATCCACCGCTCAAGGACCGGACGCAGAGCAACCGTCAGGTTTTTGCCATACGGCTGCCACGCCAGGTCCTCCCCCCACCTCCGCATTAACGCCTCTTGCCCTAGTCGGCGAACCCGCAGGATCCCGTCCAGCGTAAGGCTCTCACCCAGACACCTCCTATCCGAGACATAGGAGTGCATCTCGGCAAGAACCTCCGCCACGAGCTCCCACTGGGGGTCACCGGCTAGGGCAATGGCTGCTGCCCACGAAACCGTACGGTACCCCCGGATCACTCTTACCGCGATGACCCGCTGCGCCGATCGCAGCCGGGCCTTATTCCTCCCGGTAAGGTGATCCGCCCAGATGGGTGCACCGTACGTCGCCATACTACGGCAGACTCCGGAGTATAGCTGCCTGCAGGCGGCGCTGGGTCCTCCGAGGTTCGGGAGGAGTCTGCCCAGTGCACTTGCCGCCTTCGCGACCTTCGGTCCCAACATGGAGAAATGTGGGCCGAAGGTCCACCCTACGTCAAGGATGAGCCCCAGATATTTGATATGGGGGCTCATCCTGACCCTCACCCCTCCGACCTGGAGGGCAGCCCCCGGTGGGGGTCCTTTCCGCCCGGTCCCGCGGAAGAGAAGGGCTTCGGTCTTCTCAGGTCTGACCCGAAGCCCTAACCTCTCTATGCGGCTGATCACGAGGTCGATCCCGACCTCGGCCAGCCGCGCCGCCTCCTTATAGCCTCGTCCCCGGCCATACACGAGGTTGTCATCGGCGTAGCATATGACACCCATCCCGGGGAGGAGGCGGCCTCGCAAGACCCAGTCGTAGCCGATGTCCCACAGGATCGGACCAAGAACCGACCCCTGTCGAACACCGCACCCGACTCGCCACCACTCTACGGACCCACACCGGTTCTCGCAGGCTACCCTCCTCTCGGAGAGGTGCGCCTCCAACAGCCTCCTTAGATACGGGGGCACTCCGAAGAAATTCAGTGCCTCCCGTATCACACTGTGAGGGAGGCTGTTGAAGGCGTTCGCGATGTCCAAGGACACCGCGACCACCACCTCCCCTCTGTGTTCCGACTCAACCGTCACCGCCCGAAGGCGTTTGAGGGCATCGACGGTTGACCGGCGTGCCCGGAACCCAAATTGGGACTCTGAGAGTCCCGGCCCCGGGCCCTCCTCCAGGTGCTGAACGAGCCGGGAGGCCACAATTTTCTCCAAGGCCTTCCCAGCTTCGCTCAGCAACACCACCGGTCGCACCGCCGAAGCCGAGTCCGGGGTCCGCCCTGCCTTTGGTATCAGGCAGAGCCGACCCTCCTTCCAGGCCCTCGGGAACTGTTCGGACCGCAGGAAGCGGTCGAACAGCTCCCGAAGGCTATCGCCGAGGTACGCGAGAGAGATCGCGAGGACCCTCCCATGCACCCCGTCTGGACCCGGCGCCCTCTTCTTACTCTGGAGGCGGGACAGAACCACCTCCATTTCAGCCTCCGTGACGGGTGGCGGAACACCCTCCTCGTCCGGCGTCTGCCGAGCCATCCTGGGGGGCGTATAGCCCACGGGTGTGTCGGGGAAAAGTTCTCCGACGATCCTCCCCAGTTGGCCTCGCTGGAGCGTCTCGTTGATTGGGGCCGACTGGGCGCGGAGCTTGTTCCGCGCCCATATGTATGGTCGTCCCCAGGGGTCTCTGTTGAGACCCTCAACCATCTCCAGCCAAGCCTCCTCCTTGGCTCGGAAAATGGCTTTCTGCAGGATCTTTCGCTTTTCTGCGTAGACCCTGCGCAGCCTGTCGTCCCTGTCGACGTCCTGGGGGAGCCGCCGCCTGCTCCGGGTATAAAACCGTCTGGCCCGATTGCAGGCGGCCCGGAGACCAGCTATCTCATCTGACCACCAGTAGAGCGCCCGCCGCGGGGGTGAACGTCTCGCGGGCGGCATGGCCGCTCTGCAGACCGCGGTGAACGCGTCGCAGAGCCGGTCAGCCGCCTCATCCACCCCTAGCTCTAACAAGGGCGGGAGGCTCCACCGGCCGACTATAACGGCCTCCTCTGCCAGTTCCCGGTCGAGCTTTGAGAGTGCCCAACGCGGAAACTGACTTCTACCTCTGGACGACGACGACGACGATGACGCCGGACGGATGGGAGCTGGAGACACCTCGAACCTTATATAGCGATGGTCCGAGAGAGTCTCCACCCCCGTCTCCACCCTCCACCCCTCCACTCTGCGTGCGATGGCTGGCGTGGCGAATGTGACATCCACCACGGAACCTCCCGACCAACGCACGCACGTCTGGACTGTCCCTACGTTGAGCAGGGACAGGCCGGCAGCTAGCGCCCACTCCTCCACTTCCCTCCCTTTTGGATTCGTGACCGGGTTGCCCCATGCCATGGACTTGGCATTGAGGTCCCCGGCCACGAACACCTGTAGGGGAGCTAGCTGCCCCACTAGCGGCCCCAGAACGTCGAGAAACCGCTCCAGGGCCGCCAAATCGCGGTTCGGTGAGAAGTAAACTCCGACGAAAGCCACTTCTCCCCGAACCGCCGCCACGTACCCGCGGCCCCTCGCTTTGACTGCGAGGGGGGGGCCGGCTCCAGGCCTCACCACGAGCGCTACCGAGCCATCGGTGTCCCCCGCCCAGTGTGGGCTAGTGGGAGGCACAGCGTATGGCTCGGCAACGATCGCGACGTCAACGCTCCACTCCGCCATGAACTGCAGAAGAAGATCCTGAGTCCCGGCGCAGTGGTTGACGTTTGCCTGGAGAACGCTGAGATGCCTGGACATTATTCGGCCATCTCAGCGTCCGCCGACTCTACTCGGTTCCCCCCGGCTTGTTGGGAGGGGAACTTCCCGCGGATAGATGGGGGCTTGCACGCTATGCCTCCCATCACGTGGCCTGCCGGCCTTCCGGTGTCCGCGCACACCGCACAGTGTGCGGCGGCCGAGCACCCAGCGGCCTTGTGACCAGGCTGGCCGCAGCAGTAACACAGGTTGCTGCGGTCAACCCCACACTGGCACGCGCCGGCAACGTGTCTGTTTTTGTGCCTGGGGGGGTGCCACCTACTGCAGACGCGCCCCAGTGCCTGGGGCGCGTCTGCAGTGGAGGCGAGCGCGGCTCCAGCCCACCGCTACACTCCCTTGTTGCATTAGCTTCTTGGCCGCTGCAACCGGGAGCTCTATATGGGCTGTCCTCGCGCCCATTTGTCCCGTACGGATGTTTCGAACGAGGACTAGGCCAGAGTTGCAGCCCCCTTCTCAATATGTACAATTACCATGCAAACTCCTACCGAAAATTGGTTTGAACGAGATATAGTGAGTAGTTTTTTTTTAATACGTCATAAATCGTAAACCGCAATTTACCTTTCATTCAATCAACTCAAATATAACGATAACATTTCGTACCCCCCGGCGAATAAAGTCGTAATACAAAAAAGTAAATTGTTCAGGAAAAATAAAAAACTGATTTTTCGTAATAACTTAATAAGTATTAGCCGCATATAAGTAGTTGAGGTATACATTTAAAGGTTATTTTTTTTTGTAGCTACAATATTAAAAGATTATGATTCTAAATATAATACCATATCAGATATTTAATAAAATATAAATTACCGACATCGCTATCTTTTTTCGGTATCGCAATGTCATATTACGACTTTATTCGTCGTAATATCGAAATTAAATTCTTAACGTAAAAAAGTGTTGCGGATTTATTAGTTGTGTTTTACATGCATGCGCGATTCAGTAAGATCACATTACGGGTTTATTCTCGGTACATTTGAAGTGACCACTTTTTGTATTTGCATATTACCTTCTTATTCTGGTAAATAACATTAGCTGTAAAATACTAATATATTCTTCCCATTGTAGCAAATATTCCCCTACGAACATGAAAAGCAAAATTAATCGAGACATCGATGTAAATAATCATCATTATCAGCCTTTATCCGACCGCTGCTGAACATGGGCCCCCTTCAATAAACGCTAAGGCGGTCGATTCCTCAGACATTCGCCAGAGAACTAACGTTACCGAATACCAATATCACCCGAAGAATAAGCACGTTGTAATGGTAGTGTGCTGGTCACACACTCAGAAGAACAATCTGAATATCAATATGAGAGCAATATTCCATGTGTGGCCGGATCTTGTATAATTTTGGCAGAGGAAAGACTGAAATACTGCTTCGCCCTACTGAGCACATCGAGTTTCTTAGAGGCAAATTCAGCCTTTTCTTCCAAACGGCCACGAAATTGCACATTGCTCTACATGTCGACTCCAAGTATTCCAATACTGGCTGAGGTGCATTAGGAAAGTGCCTTCAAATGGGAGGGTAACGACGAAGGGTGTTTCTTTAACGGTAAATGCGCAAACTTATGGCTTTTTGGGGTTAAATTGGACTAGATTATTTGAGTCACCCCCATTCTGAGACTTTGGCTAACAGAGACTCGATTTCAGACACTAGTTTGTTCCGACACTCGTTGACTTGTTCCCGAGAGATATTAGAATGGCCTATGTATCTTCGGTGTTGTCGTATGAAGTACATGTAGAAAAAACAAGGTAGGTAAACACATGTACCGTTGACAACGACTTTGATGTTCATACCTGCCAAAAAACTGGTGATCCATTTACATAATTTCTTGAAAAGCCCATAGAACGGTAGATTTGTTGTAAGTGCTTTACGCCGTGCCTAATCAAAGGCTTTCGCTATGTCTAAACTAACCGCCATCGCTTCCCCTTGCTCTCAACTGCCTCCACCCATCGCTGTATTAAGAATATTAGAAGATCACCGGCTGAGCGATTCCGTTGAAAGCCTAGCCGATCGCTAATCTGCTAGTGCTCCTCTGAATACCGCTGCTGGCGAAACTGGCAGTTAACATTGCATTTCATAATCTTTGAGAACAAGGCAGTTAAATCTATTGGTCTATGGTTGGACGGGTCTGAGTGGTCCCCTTTCTTAGGGATCAGATGCTAAAGCTGTCTTCCGCGAGCGTGGAACGATGCCCAATGAATAAGAGTGCCGAAAGAAACGCGAAGGACGGTTTCAAACTAAGAAGCACAAGTTCGTAGCACTAACAGATGCCCAACGAAAAGAAGGCTTTGCGCATTAAGCTCTGTCGGAAAATTATTTCTGGCATACGGGTTTAAAGTATCTCTCCGAGGGATCGTCGATGGTATTTCTCTCGGGTATCCGAAGTGGAGATGGAAACAACAAGAGAGTTGGAAGGTCAGCCTCATCCTTTGCGGTATGGGCCAATGAGTGAGGGCCCTTCATGTGCAGTGATGGTAACAATAGCTTACAAACATTCCCTTGAACAGACATTCGCCAAAGGAACGACCAAAATGCAAGAATTCCCGAAGGAAGTTAGACCAATTGCTTGTAAATTCTGCTCACGTACTCCGCTTTTGCCTTAGTAAAACTTCTTATGAACGACCTGGAAGCATAGTTATACTTACTCATTTTTTAATTCGCTGGTATTTACACCCTGGGATATCGATGCATTGACCCAAGCTCGGTAAGTTTCCCACTTATGACGTGTAGCCATCTTGTAGGATCAACCAAGCCATGGCTGGGATTTGCTGACTGCAGAGCAAAAAAAAAGTTCCATGGCATGCAGCACCATCTCTGCATCCCATTCCAATCAGATCACCTATGGTGCCAAACGTGACTGTAGCCCGCAAAAAGAAGCCATGATGGGCATATAACTGGCATAGAAATCCGAACCAGACAGTGGGCTGACGAGCCAAGTGGAGCGTCCACAGGAACCACAGTTGTAGCACGGATTCCGTGCTACAACTGTGGTTCCTGCGGACGTGTTCCTGTGTAGCCATTTACATTTACCGCTGTGAGACCTATATAGGCAGACGTGTGGATGGTCGTCGCTATCTATGCGCAACCAGAAAATGGAGAGGTTTCCATATCCAAGACTGCCAAGACGACGAAAGCAGACATCTTCTCTGACGTACGCGCAAACTCCAGCCCGCGGTACAAAAAGTGTTCTTATTTGTAACCTGTATAGAAGAGATAAGAATTATCTGCTGGATAGGATATCTGTGTCTCAATCAAAAAGGGCAAGGTCGAGGCAGTAGTGTACGGTGTTTAGATTTGTATAAAGCCCCCCAATGTTACATAAATCCACGATCATAGTGATAGAGAACTTCTGCCGATTGCTCCGTTTACCTCGGACAGTTAATGTATTGAGCACATTTTGTTGTCATCCCGCCCCCTCCAAAATACGGGGGGCTGCCCAGGCTTTCAGTCTCAGGTACAGGTCCAGTCTGTCTGTGAGTGAGTCCAGAAGTCTGAGATTGATTCTCCGGTGCTTGCGACCGGTATCCTCCTAGGGCAGTCTATACGTAGTTGTGTGTCCGCTTCGATAAAAATATTGTTTGCTTCCTTAATAGGTTATTACTGAAACAATATTTTACGAACAAAACGCTATAATATTATTTTACTGTTTGAGTGAGCTGTTCAATATTTTGTAATGTAGTATTACTGTAAATTCGACCAACACATGTCACCAGAATAAAGTCGTAATGGAGGTTGCTGTTTTGGTACACATAGAATGTATCAGTAAGGGCAGATTGCTGATTTTGTCCTTAATTTTTTTTCCGTAGAATTAAGCAATATTTTCTTGTAACTTCTTTAATACTGCAACGAAAAATATGAAATAAATTACAGAGATGTATTATGGCTCGTAGAATACGTTTATGCAATAACATTAAAAAAGTCGTAATCTGGCTTTGCGACTTTATTCGCCGGGGGGTGCGATTTAATTTCATAAACATAAACCATATTTTTTGTTAAAGAGTCTAATGTTGTATATAATATAATGGTACGGAACCCTTCGAGTTCGACTAGCACTTGGCCGGGTATTTTTTACATGCCGGCCTTCCGTATTTGTTGTAAAGTATCTAAAACATTGAGCATGTAATCTTAAATAACCGCTATAAAATCCGTAAAAGTTGTTTCATTATAATGAGTTAAAATCGCGTAAACATTATAGAAACGATCGCAAATAAAAATCTCTAACGGTATAAACATTCGAATTCTTTTAAATAAGTACGTCGTATGTTAAATGAGCTATAAATAGTTACGGCTATATGTGAAGTTAGCTGTCGACGTTCGCAGCGAGTTTAATTTCCTGACCTGGAAATTACGAACCTTAATGAAAACGCAAAGGTAGCTGGAATAACATCCGAACCTAACACATTTGAAACCTCAATTGCTAAAACGAACCCTATAATTTTATATAAAAAAGCATTGAAATGGACATTTTAACTAACAATTATATTGACTTTCCACTCGTACTAATCGAGGTATGCTATTTGATGATATATACATAATAATAAAAATAATAGCATAAAAGTATTGAACATATTTCTGTTGTCTGGTACCTGTAACACAAGTTTTCAAAAGCTTACCACGCGACCAGATTGACGTGGCGTACAAGCGTCCATAGATACTATTAATATAATAACAAGCAAGCGATCTAAAGTCGGTATTTGAAGCTGCACTATAATAATTAAAATGTATTAAACTAAATGTGAGTATTACTATCACTATGTTCTATAGTGTTGTATTTAGTGCGGTGATGTGTGGTGCAACTTGCAACACAATATGACCACTAGAAAGGTACACTCTGTTGTACCGCGTCTGTACCAGGGGTGGTAAACTTCGACATTATTTGAGACCTATTTTGGGATTGTTCAGTGCTACAAGTCTATAAATAAAAATGGGTCTTTCATAATAAAAAAACTTCACAAAGCTGAAGAGTTATTATTAGTAAAAATATTAATATAGTAACTATTATTATAAGTTTTAAAACATTAACGGTCTTACTTATAAAAATCTCGCTAAGCAATAGGTAGCCATCTCTTAGTTAATCAACTCTTAAGCTATAAATCAATGATTAACTTGTTTACTTATTAACATTATTTAGCTGTTGCTTGGTTAAGAAACGAACAGAGAACGATACGTAGATGGTTGGCACAGATTATATCCAAAATAATCGACTAGATAGAGAAATTGAACGAACAAAATTGTCAATAGTTCGATTTTTTTCTTATATCATCTGTGACAGTGTCGTGAATTTGACAGATTATTTTTAAATTTTCTATTTATAAATAATAAAATTTGTAAATAGTTTAAATATGTACTTAATGAAAATTTAAATATATTAATAAAATTATAATAAAATAGTTCGATTTTTCCATATAATATCATCTATGACAATGTCGTGAATTTGACAGATTATTTTAAAATAGAAAATTTTAAAATAATAAAATTTGTAAATAGTTTAAATATTTAATGAAAATGTAATATAATAAAAATTTGGAAATCACGAAGATTTTTCAATCCATCAATGTTTTAAGCACAAATTAAAAAATTTGGAAATATGGATCGACGGGGAAAATCGTAGCATGCAGTTGTGTTTTTTGGTTTTCCGTTAATAAATTTTTATTTTGTATTTTGTGCATTCGTTTTTTCGAAGCGGTTTTCTATAGTCTGTTTTAAAAACCTGCTTAATAATATATATTAATTGGTTGGGGAATATTGTGATGGACAGGTCTGGGTGGGTGGAGACTAGAGTGGGAAGTGATAGTTGATTGATGCGAAGCCGCACTCCTTGAGGTTTCTTACTTTTACACACATTGCAGACTAAATAATTCAACAGACTAGACAGCATAACCTCTGGTCTTAACTGATTCCAACACGAACGAAAAAAGTCAGTAAGAAACAAACGTCAAACCTAGCGTCAAACTATAGACCAGTTGTCAATAGAACAGCTGATTTATGTAAAATCAACCATTTTGCCCGTAGACAGAGAATAATAGTATTCTCTGTCTACGATTTTGCCTCTTGGCAAGAGTTAAACCATGTCACGGCAGTGTTTAATTTTGACGGCTATTTAAGCATTACTCAAAGAATATTTAACGCTAAATAGTATTTATAAGTGAGGTTTTTGCTAATAAGTTGTTAACCAATTGATTAAATATTAAGAAAGGTTTATAAGTAAGGCCGTAATTGTTGAGTATTTTGTGTTTAAAAAGTAAATAAACTTAAAATAAAATATATATAGTGAAAATTTTTATATTAATTTTATGCAATGGTAACCATTACTACAATTGAAGTTTAGTATGTGTTGAAGTTTTAACTTGGAATTTTATAATGGCTGCTTTGTTTGTTTTCATAGTTTGAAATATAAATGTAATTACTGTCGTTTTGTTGAAGTTTTTCTGCTTTTGCGTTGAGTTGAGCCAGTCATCTCCGTAATCATGTGAAGTGAAAGTGTTATAGGACTTTTAGTGACAAAGACAATAATTACGTGTGATTTTACTAATTAGTGACAATATCAATAAAACTATTATTATGAAGGAAGCAGTTGGAAATTTTAACGTATAAAAATTGTTAGGATTGTATATTATTGTTTATAGAAATAGTAAGTGTTAACTGAGGTGAATAAAAAATTAGCACAAAATTATAATTGTTTTATTTAATATGATATCATAAATAATTTGGCTTTTGAATTGATTCAGGGCACTTATAAGATCCTGTTTGTGGAAGTGTCGATATCAATTCTGAAGCCAAAGTAGGTATATTCTATTTTGAATAAAAAACCATCAAACAGTTTCTGTGGGACTAACAGAGATGGCATCTGTCCTAAAATTTTTTGTATGAAGTTGACCTTCTTCCCGCTAGGCTCAGATGAAGTAAAAAAAGGTAGATGACGCACGGCCTTTGCTAATACTGAAGCCACAAAACTCAGCTCCTTTCATGTAAATACACGCGCTCACGCACACACATGCACCAAAACTAAGCTCATTTTTGTATGTGTGAGTAGTAGTGTCTTATATTTTTATAGTTATCTTATTTGCATAAAAATACAGTTTTGTGTAATTTTATGGTGTAAAAACAATACAAAAGTGACCAAAGAGTCTGAAGAAATATCGTTTCACACATAAATAAACACAAGACTATATTCTTTTAAGATATTTTAACACCATTTTGAGGTTAATCAACATAAATAATATTATTGCCTTGAAATGACTTATCGGGAGAGTGTTGCCAGAAGTTAGTATTTCTAATAGCCCAATAGTGGGTAAGTCAATTGCAGGCAAAGCCATAGCAAAATAATTAAGTACAGAGGTGACATAATTATTATTTTATTATTTGATCGCTATATGACTGAATCGAAATGGCCTCGTATAACCTATGTTGTATTTTTTTTGGGAGTTACGCACCCACAACGGGACTATCTATTTAATTATTTATAAATTAAAAAAATTACCATTTAATAAATTTAAAAAATGTAACAGCGTGGCTTGCAGAGAAATGTTTTATAAGTTAAATGTTTTTTTTTTTTTTAATGGAAAACGACATATTATGTATTTAATTTAAATTGTGTATTGATAAAATGTGACTTTCTAACTACCATTATAAACAATTATTTTGAAACTGATATTCTCTGACAATGATTTTAATGACATGTTGTATTTATCAAGTTTATTTAATTGTAACTATTTTTTCCTGTTAATTTATATTAATTGTTTATTTATGTAAAGTTTTATTTTCACACACCATGTTATGGTAGAATGTATAGAACTTGTTTTTTTTTAATATCACCTATGTATTTACTACATTCATGGGAATAAATAAATAAATAAAACAATTGTGTCAATAAGATATCTATTGAGACAGTTTATAAAGTGATCCTACACGCCTCCTACATATTCGTAATATTATTGTATTTTATAAAAATATTCACTGTCGCATTCACTTATTACCTATTTTTATTAGTATGCAATTTTAAGGGATATTTAAAAAAATGGTAACCCTTCATTCACTCACACATACTTAAAAAAGTGGCTTCATTTTCTTGTTCCACGTGCGCTATCTACCTTTTTTTACTTCATCTGAGCCGCTAGGGTAATATTATTCTGTGGTCTATACAAACCAAAATATTTCAGTAATTCAACGCAGTATGCAGTAAAGTAAAAAGTAATAAAAATGTTATTGGTCAATATTATATACAAGAGTATCATATTGAACATCAAATAATTCTACTTCCGGTTCTAAAGCTATTTCACTAAGAAGAATTGTCGAAACAAACTCAGAGCGTAACCACAACATCTATGAGTATCAACATGCTTGCGGCACTGAACATTTCGGGAATCAAGGAAGTGACACAACATTACTATTTAAAAATGTATTTATTGCTTTTCGAAGTATTCTCCGCGAAATTTGACATTTTTCCATACGATGGAACCAATCATTGCAGCAACCATTCCATTCGGAAGTTAGGGTCTCCAAAATGGCCGTTTTGCAGGCGTCCACAGCTTCTTCAGGCGATGAAAATCTCTGACCACGCCATTTATTCTTTATTTTAGGGAAAGTATAGAAATCATTAGGGCTTAGGTCGGGGCTGTACGGCGGATGGTCTAATAATTCTGTTTTCTTGCTCTAAAAACTCTTTTGTTCTGTGCGCGGTGTGAGAACTCGCATTGTCGTAATGGAGGATGATGCGGCGGTTGCAGTTCTCTTTACGGAGTTCAGAAACGACCTTTTTTTTTTTTTTTTGACGCAGTGGAAATGCTTTGCGCATTCACCCGGGGATGGGGCGTCCCCGGGGATATGTGGGACTCCCGGCGCCCCCCCCCCTGCACCGGTATACCGCACTAAAACCACTGCGAGTTGCCTTCAGCCGCTTGAAGGGGAGTGTCCCGGATCTTTCTAACACAGACCACTCCCCGCGACCGGCCGGTTCCCTCAAAAGGGCTAACCGGTCTTCTTCCTAGTATGGGGGAGCTCCGACAACCTGGAGCACCCCCGCCGACGCTGGAACTTTTCTACCGGGGCAGGTACCCAACCTTACCCCGAGTCCCGTTAGACAAGAGACAGGAGGTGCGCGTAGCGCCTCCTCCGCACTCCTGTCCTACGTCGACGGAGCGGGACGGACGTGGCGTCGTCCTCTCTGTCCCGCTCCGCGGCCTCCTTCTGCGAAATAACGCTTTCGCAGAAGGTGACCGCCGCCTGCCAGGCCTCATCACTCTCGAGCATGCAGCGCACCATACTCGAGAGCGAAAGGTCTCCTCCAAGCACAGCCACGAGATTTTGACGCTGTGCGGCCCATCTATCGCACACCTCTAAGGTGTGCTGGGCCGAGTCCTCCACAGCACCGCACTCGTGGCAGGCTGGCGTCGGCTCCCTCCTGGCAACCCGACACAGGTACGCACCGAAACATCCGTGTCCGGTAAGCACCTGTGTCAAGCGGAAGGTGAGGGGTTTCTTCCGGCGACGCATCCAGTTCAGAAACGACCTGTGGCAAACAAATGCTAGCATACCATTCAGCATTAACCGTTCTTTGTCCCTCAAGAGGAATAGTCGCAACATGGCCGGTTTTGGAGACAAACGTGGCCACCATTTTTTTTTTGCAACACTCCGTGAACAAACAATTTTTGTTGACTTTAACTCATTTTCGAACACCCAAACTCGTGATTGGTTTTCTGTTTCGGGTTCTTACGCGTATATCCAGGATTCGTCACCTGATACGATGTTGTATACAGCATTTGAGGATCCTGCGTGGAGTCTTTCGAGAGTTCTGACGCACCAAGTAACGCGAGCCTCTTTTTGCTCTTCACAGAGCAAATGCGGTATCCATCGGGAAAACAACTTTTTTACACCTAATTGTTCATGCAAGATTATTTATATTTGACTCATGCCAATGTCTAAAGTTGCCTGAATTTCGCGGTATGTCACATGTTGATCTTCCTCAATCAGCTTACGCACAGCATCAACGTTTTCTTGGGTGACTGCAGTTTTTGGACGACCTTGACGGGGATCATCACTGAGCTTGACACGTCCACATTAAAATTCAGCAAACCAGCGATAAATTGTGGTTTTGGATGGGGCTTCATCACCAAATGCAGAAATCATCCGGTCAACACACTGTTTTTGTGTTAAACCACTTCGAAAGTCATAATAAATCATCGCTCTATAATTTTCTCGAGTCAATTCCATTTTCTCAACGACTAAACGAAAAAAGTTTGACAAGACCTTGTGACAAGACCGAGAATCTTTTTTTAAATAAAGAAATGGTATTCGATTTTTAAAACTAAGGAGTTTTCAATTAAAAAGATTTTAATATGACAGGAACAGTGGAAATATTCCATTCCCGATACTTTTAGTGCAGCCTATGTATATGACAATTGGGTTTTATTAAATCGTGTAGGCGCTACTATATGTACAATCAGTCCCATATTCAACAGCAGACGAAACATCAGATCATGATAATTAATTTATAATAGTACATTAATTTCAACCAAACTAATCAAGAGAAAGCACATTAATTTGAAAATCAAAATGAATGTCTCGACAGCTACCGAAGTATAAAAGCGTTAGCATCAGACGGCTCCCCATTTGTGAGACGCAAGTGACTGGCGTTAGTTACAATTTATGACGCAATCCATCACACCTCTTAGAGCTACAGTCCTATTTCATGTTCTGTGCCTGATAAATTGACTCAGTATTATATATGCGAGTAGTAAAGATCATTTGTACCGGTTAAAACTTCGGCATAGATCAAGTTGATGGGCTTCTTTTACGTTATTGCGGAAAGCGCGCTTCCTCTGTCAAGCAAAATTGTTTTCTCAATAATGGATGTGAAATAATGCGCCTTTGGATAATAGTACCGTGTTTAGTTTGGTTTCATATTAATATAATAAGCAAGTAGGTACAGACCCTAAAAACTAAAGATATAAATAAAAAAATATAAGCGAATAATAATTATAAGCTTTTACTCTCTTTTTCGAGTTGTCGTATTTTTGGGCACAAAATTTTCTTTAAATGTCCATATTAGGAGTTCCCAGTAATAATAATTAAATACAAGTCCAATGACCGTTATCACGTAAGTAAATATCCACTTCCAACCGACGCTCCGGGATGGGCGGTCATCACTTTTTATTACCCTCCCCTTTTTTTGGCGGAACGGACATAACATTTTTACGTGAGGCTTAACTCAAGCGGTCGCTCAGTTTATCAGACATTCACAAACACGGTATAGACACTTTTACAACTTTGGAACTACGGAGAATATTACTTTGAATAAAAATTGGCAAAGAGCGAATCGGATTAGCGCTAAATTATTATATGAGCAATTAAATAGGTATACTTACTTCAAAAAATATATCTTAGTGGCTATTGTAATTTTTTAAATCGCATAGAAGATGCCTTAAACTTGTCACATATCAGTTAGGCAAACTAGCAGGCGTACCACAAGTGGTCACCGTCGCCCAAGAATACAAACGACTTTTGACCATCCACGACAACACGTTCCTACTCTCCTTTTCAAAACAGAAAAGCTTTTCTTCTTCTTGTTCGTTACACTCTTGATAGAGTCGTGGTCATCACTTTGGAGGTTGGTGGCGCTCTTCACTATCACTTCAGTAAAGTTTCATTAAAATCCATTCAGTAGTTGTTGCGTGAAATAGCAATAAACATACATCCATACATTTTTACAAACTTTCGCGTTTATAAATATATTAGTAGGATAGCGATCATAGTTAAACACATATACTGAAAATTTTATGAATCTGAGCTATTATAATTTACAGAAACAGGCAACAGAGTCCTACTTACAAAATTCCGTTAGCACTTTGGGTATCCTGCAATAAGCACAATATCACATTACAAGAATTATGTACGCAATTATGTAGAATTGCATTATTTCGTTTCAGGCTAAGTAAAGCTGTGCTTAGTGGTAGCAGTATTTGGACTGAGATGCGAAAGTTAAATGAAGTTCAGCGTAATTACTCTCAGAGAGGCGGTTAACTCGACACAGTTATGGTGACAGCCGACGCCACATGCCCCTTGTATTTTAATTGAACACAATACTAACAACATTCTTAGTACAATTTCCGAAGCTAATTTAGCCAATACAAAAGACGATTTATATAATAGTATCCAAAACAATTCTTTGTATTTTTAGGGTTCCGTAGCCAAATGGAAAAAAACGGAACCCTTATTTATTTTATGTCACTTCAGGGCTCCACCGCAGTGCACGAAGAGGAGCCTACGCACGTTTGTCAAGTTTCGCTTTGCAAGAAAATGTGATTGCTTCCACTACAACCCACGGCTACGCATTAATTGATATTTTCACAATATGTGCGTAGCTTCTGCGTGCGCCGCGGTGGAGCCGGGCTTTTATTAATGAATAAATATAAATCTTTCATACTACATGATCCCCAAATAATAAATAGGCACCTCACAACCAGCTACAAATTAGTTGTTATTCTTTCCTTGCAGTGGCTGGTTCTATTTGGATGCAAAGTGCGAGGGATTGCCCGTCTCAGCGTTTGTTTAAAGAGGCCTATGTCGGCAGTGGATAGGAAAAGACTGATGGTGACGATGATTCAATTAACTCGATAGAAAATACCAATCCCAGGATTGATAAATAAAAAATAAAACATTTATTTCAGGTTAATCACCCATATAAGTATCTACAATAGTAAATTTAAATGATAAAAATAATACCTAATACTAAAATCAAATACTAATACAATTAATTTCGAAAAGAATTACAAATTAAAATTTGATCTAAGCTTGTCGTGTTAGATGTAAATGTCACAATCAGACCATTGAAAACTCTATCCCAACCGTCCATTCCTTGCAATCCCATTCATCTATTCGACACAAATAAGGCCAAGAAGTAACGCAAAATTTCCATAAACTACGGTCGAACTATAATCGTCTATCCTAATGATATAAAGATTAATAATTATACATTCATGGATCCAAGATACAGTGAAATGAGCTCTTGGGCCAATACACACTAATAACTTAGCCAAACAGAATCAATATAATCAAATAGTAAGTAATATTCCGTGGTAAATTCGGCGTAATTCTTCAGTAAGTCCGAACTTATCTTTGAGTTTCTCGATTGAATCACGGGAATCCGACCAAATCGAAACTTTAATCTTGTTTAGAATGAATTCACCGTATCTTTCACTATCACATATTGAAACTTTTATATCGGTTTTTCTTATTTCTTCCTATAAATACTGTTTCTTATTTATGTATTACAGTCGAACGCCGATTATCCGAATTAATCGGGACCAGGATCGATTCGGATAATCCGACATAGTAATAAAAAAAACGAACTGTCACACAGAATAAACTTTATTAAGTTTAACAAACACAGTTCTACAATAACGCTCACTTGAACAATTTAAAATATATCTATATATCTAATAATATATATTATTATTATTATTATTTGTTATATTACGCTAAGAACCGGTTCGGATGCCGTTAACAATTCGGACTAACGGATTTTAGTCATGCGGCCGATGCAATAACTTTTTCGGGTTAAGATCACTAATGGCTAGTCCATCTTATGTTTTTACTCGACTTAGTGCCACCTAAACTTGACCCTTTGTATGTGTGAACTGAGGTCAACAACGGCTCATATTGTGGTCTGATTCAAAATTTATACACGGTGTCACTTTCACAATTTTTTACGAATGTAACGACACCTTTGAAACTAAACTTCATCGAGACGATCAGGCTGCAGGCGTAATAAAATCTTCAATTTGGCGCCGAAAATCCGCCATGTATTTTTTTTAAATACCTAATATACCCAGTGTCACTGTCACAGCAAATTTAAATCTAACGAAACCTCTCAAACTAAAATCCGTCGAGCCGTTCAGGCCGCAGGGCGTGCTTAACAAGCATACATACATGTACATACTCTCGAAAAACATAACCCTCTTTATAATGAAACAATTTTGACGGATTTTATCCGTAAAAATTGTTTCATTATAATGAGTGAAATTCGCGCAAACATTAGAAAATAATACATAACCCTCTTTCAAGCGCAGTCAGTAAAAAGTAAGTATTTATGTGATTTCTGTGTAATACACAGTATACTCATCGACCAAAACAATTAGGCGCATGACAGGAATGCGGTTACAATGCGGAAACAGTACCAAACTCCGCGTAGCCAAGACATCCACGAAGACATCTCATTCATGCATTGACTTTCCTGGGACATAAGATGATAGATATGTCTTACTACCAGTAATAACAACCTTCCGAAACAGCAAAGAATGGTATCTGTGGAAGGTGGCAGGGGCGGAGGACTGACCAGAGTGTCATCGCGGCGTCAGTGAGAGCACATGGCAGGTGGTCTTCTCCTTCTGCGAGGACGTAATATGACGGAAGAAGGAGGCAGATCGGGAGATGAAGTGCACAGGCACCTCTTCCCGCAGGCGAGTGTCGAATATCCCACCGATTTATGATCATCCCTTTAAAGTTTTTGTTCGAGGTTTCTCACTGAAGATCACAAACTTTTAACAAGATGGATATTTGTCTATTAAAAAAATTAAAAGCATATCATCTTAGTATAATTAATAACATGATTTCACCCTTAGATTTTGAATGAGTTCACAATTAAAGTTGTAGACACATTAGCTTACGAGCAATATAAAACATCTACAATATGATATAAAATCTTCATCGTTCAATAATCATAAATCATAAAATTATTCACTTACTAATCACTTAGATCAAAATGAATAAAAATTATATGTAATAAAATAGACGTTGACCACTTACCATCAGGTGGCACGTTTGCCAGTTTGCCTATCCAACTAACATAAAAAAAACTATACTTTGTGATCTGAGACTCAATTATTAATCTCTATTTCATTCATATCTTTAGTAAAATTATTATTTCATTTAATTATTTTCATTCTCTTGTAATATAATGAATAGATTTCTCGTAAGTTTCATCTGATTGATGTTTAAAGAGCTAATACATCATCGTTAGGTCCAATTTTTATTAGGTCAAGTTTGATTTGGCCAAATCCTAATTCATTAAAATGAAAGCCGCCAGTTCTAAAGCCCCAAAACCAAATTTGGGCATATGCACTCATTTGAAACTTTTCTACTAACGATTGTCTTTTGTAGGATAAATTTTACATTAAAAATAATATTAATATTGATCTCCATGCGGTAGCCGGTCCGTGTTGGATGCGAGTCGAAAGGGATCGGCCGTCTTGGTGTTCATTGGGAGGTCTTTATTTTTTTTTTTTTTTTTTTTTTATCGCAGGGAAATCCTTATGGATGCAGCCAGGATCTGCGGGTAGATCCTGACCCAATGTGGGACTCGCACCTGGGAGTGCCCACCCTAACTAAAACCACTGCGAGCGCCTTCAGCCGCTTTTTGAGGGTCCCGGATATGCAGGCAACGGACAGGATCACCTCAGCGACAGGCTGGCCCCGGCGAAGGCCAGACTACTCCTCGTAAGGGGGGACTGCCCGACCGCTACTAAGCATTCCCCGCAACGTCGTGCCATACTGGGCCCAGGTTCCCATCCTGAAGCCTGGCATGAGCACAGGGGCGTTACTGTAGGCGCATTTAGTAGCTCCTCCTACGCACCCCCGTTCTTCGCCTGCGGGGGGAGGCCTCGTCGGCGGCCTCCTCTCTCACCCGCTCGTCGGCCTCCTTCTAGACATTACTGCCTCGCAGAAGGAGACCATCGCCGTCCAGGACTCGTCGTCACCGAGCATCGCGGTGATGACGCTCGGCAGAGAGAAGTCCCCTCCGATGACTGATGTCAGATCATGACGCAGCGCCGCCCATCTCGGGCACACCTTGAGGGTGTGCTGGGCCGAATCGAGGGAGGTCTATGTTCAGCAGTGGATGGATAGAGGCTGATGATTATGATGATGATGATGATAATGATGACGGACGACGTCACACCATCATCTTGACAGTAATGCCAGACTTGCGTATTTAGTAGATAGGACAGGAGCTTCGATGTCATCATCAAGTATATATGTCAAGTATAGAGTGTGAGATGTGAGCCATAATATTCTGAAACTGGTCAGTGATTTGTCACTGACGTTCTGACATTTTTTTTTTCTTTAACGCCGGGAAATGCTCTGAGGCATGAAATGCTCATGAGGAGTGGGTCTTCCCATGCGGGTATGTGGGACCGAAAGCTGGTAAGTGGATACCCACTAAAACCCGGCGAGTGCCACCAATGCCGCCTTGGTGAGGTACCCCGGATCTAATGAGCAAACAGGGCACCTCGACGGCTACTCAGTCCCTCAGGGGACCGTTGCCACCTCTACAGAGGAGTTGTCCCGCACCACAGAACAACCCCTCCCAACGTCGGGACAGTACAATGGGGTGAGGTTCCCGTCCTTGCCCCTTGCCCCCTTATGTCCTCTCTTCTTATAAGTGAGGTACAAAGAGCCCCCTCGGCTCAATTAGCTTCGCAAGGTGCTGGGCTCACCCAAGGCTACTAAGCCCCACCGCCACGACAAGGCCGGAACCATGGTGGGGACGTAGTACGTCCCCACCGTGGTTCCGGCCGGGTTCAGGCCGTTCAGTACGTCCGACGTACTGTGTAATAGCAATTCAACCAACCAGTGCTTTGTATGGCCATCAGTCGGTCAATCAGAGCGCAGAACCGGCGCAGCGTCGCAGCACAAATTTGGCGGAATTTGTTTTCATACAAAACACTTTTTTTATGTTAGTTGGATAGGCAAACTGGAAAACGTGCCACCTGATGGTAAGTGGTCGACGTCGCCCATGAACATAAACCAGTTTACCTGGTACGAGCCCAGGCAACTCATTTATGTGTTGCCTATCCTGAGACATAAGATGTTAAGTTAGGTTAAGTTAATAAGATGTTAAAGACATAAGATGTTAAGTCTCGGTGCCAGTAATTACACTGCCTGTCTTGCTCTTCTCTCCGAAACACAGCAAAGCTGTTTCACGGGAGAAATAAGCAAGATGGTGGTACCCATGCAGCCGGGAGCGCGGCACAGCGCTTCTCTCCCACATAATATTACCGCTCTATAACCGGTTATATGTTCCATGGATGTCATAATGAGCATTAATAAGATAATTTGACTGAAACTTATTTTATGATATCTCAAAGAAGACAATATTACCTTTATGTATCTAATTAGTTGAGTGGCTTATCTCTCGTGATATAAAAAGAGCGACATAAAGTTGCAAAAGTAGCACCGACCATGACCATGATATTAAAAAGAGCTGTAAAAGATAGTGCAGAATTAGCTTAATAGTGGGGATCCGTCGTGTACACACTTTATAATAAGTGCAAGGGTTCCAATTAAAAGTGGAAAGCTTTGCATATTATAAAACGTCTAATGCACAAATCACTTTGCTTTGATCAAAGCGAGTGCTATAATGCTATATTGTATTTTATTTTTGAGAACTTGATTTTATTTTTTATTCTTATCGTATCCTGCATTTATAAAAGAAAATTGATCATATTATATAATACCATATGAGGCTTATGTATAAGACTGATTTGGGATGAGACAATTTTAGGGATGAGTAGCGTCTGTTTCAACAGACTAAGTAGTGAAAATGTATAATGTATTCATTAATCTGTCAAAATAAATCTAATATATAAAATTTCCATGTCACAATGTTAGTTACCGTACTCCTCCGAAACGGCTATACCGATTTTTACCAAATTTTATATGCGTATTCAATAGGTCTGAGAATCGGCTACTATCTATTTTTCACACCCCTAAGTGATATATAAGGTGGTCAACCCCTCAAATTTTAAAAGTTAACGCGGGCGAAGCTGCGGGCAACAGCTAGTATTATATAGATTAACAGGATCTAATTTTATTCTCATATGTTTTTTGACGGCCAGCAATAATTAATATCGCTGAGTCCTATCACATAATATATGAAGGTTTTGACAACACTGTGATAGGCCTACAAAACATCATCTGTTAAACATACATAGTTGAACAATCCTCCATTTTTTAAATCACTAATTTCGGAAATCTGGTGAACTTTACTCACGAATTATCTAAATAGATTGTAAGTACTAAACGCTTTGTAAAATTTATTACAAATTCAGATGATTTTCCGTACTAAGTCCTCATAGTTCATAGGCATGTTGATTGCGTGTCTGTGGCACCAGAATTCCATCGGTATGCGGAACAAGGTCTTAGTGTTTGGCGACCGAGTGAGCAAACTCGCGCTTCAGCCGAATTTGCAATTCGTTTGCGGACTACGAAATATCCTGCACCCGACCGACTCTTTTGTGGATTTCTCGGCTAACGACCCAGACGCTGCATATTTATGCGCTACGGTCACATACTATTTTTTATGAAAAGTTAGTTCTTTCATAAAATCAATACTACTAATATTTAATTTATAGATAGTTTATCAAATTACTTATAATTAGTATTGTGTTTGTATTAATGCTTACAGAAAACTATAGTAATTGCCAATGGAAATACGTTGCCATTGCTTAATGCCTATATTGTGCACTCTGATACTGCTTTTTGGAAAAATGTGGGTAATTAAAATCGAATTAACTATTCAGGAAAATTAAGATTTCAGAGATTTCGTTTAATTTCTAAAGATTTTACAAAATGCCGGAATAGGTGAATAGTTTTCTTTCTCAAAATTCTGTACTATGACAAACTACGGAAATTGTGAAAAAAAACTAATTTCTTTTCTGCCATTCAATGATCCTCAGTATTTTGAACAAGCTAACAAGACTAAGTACACAAATAACACATCATCCCAGTTAAACATTTAAATTTATTAAAACTTGTCAGAATTATAGATTACCTGTGGGGCTGAGCAGCGAAGATTTATACAAGAAGCCAGCAAGTTTAAATGACGGCCATAACTTTATGAGGGCAACGTCTAAGGTACTACGAATCTCAGATTAACAATTGCCGTAAGCTAAGAAACGAGAAAATTAACTTTTAAATGTAAATTTTACGAGGAAGTCATAACGTGAAAGCTGGCGCGGTTAGCTTTGATTTATTGCACTTTGAATTGAAAGTGTTAAAGAAGCTGCAATCTAAAAAAGTTTTAATAGCTACCTCTTTAAAGAATTATAAATCAAGAGTTCAAAGTGAGTTCACTTACAAAGTTGCTCAACATTAGGATCATCTACTGGAGTGTCTGTTTAAAGACGCCTCTTAATTTCGTTAATCGCAAAAGTATTTTAATAATATTAAAGTGATATTTTCAAATTTCTTCATATTTACATCAAATCATTAACATAGTTTATAGTATTAATTTTTCCTAAAATAACCTGGATAATATCAGCAGATTATGAAATGACACATAAAATTACTAGTTCCATAAATTGATGTTCAAATTGAAAGTTTTCAGCAATCAATTAATCCATACCTTATAAATGCCAGGTATAGCCTGACCACCCCACCATGGTTCAGGCCTTGTCGTGGCGGTGGGGCTCAGTAGCCTAGGGTGAGCCCAGCACCTTGGGCGAAGCCAATTGAGCCGAGGGGGCTCTTTGTACCCCTCTTATAGGAAGAGAGGACAAAAGAGCAGGGGGCAAGGGGTGAGGATGAGGCATTGTACTGTCCCGACGTTGGGAGGGGTTGTTCTGTGGTGCTGGACAACCCCTCTGTGGAGGTGGCGTCGGTCCCTTGCGGGGCTGACTAGCCGTCGAGGTGCCCTGTTAGCTTAACAGATCCGGGGCACCTCACCAAGGCGGCACTGGTGGCACTCCCGGGTTTTAGTGGGTAGAGCTGCGTCCATTTACCATCTTTCGGGAGCACCGAGTCCCACATACCCACCTGGGGAGACACACTCCCCAGGCGGGATGCCTCAGAGCATTTCTCGGCGTAAAAATTAAAACCCTCGCCATATTGCGGAAAATTTAGGAACTAATTTCTGTATGGACTATATACTATGTGTTTATAAGATACAGTGGCGACACCAATGTAATTTATACATTTCTGGTCTAACCTAGGAACAAGTATCATAATATGGAATTGACATTCGCGTATACCCGAAAGGGACAGGCATATTTTACAGGGATACCACATTCATAATAACAAGTCTACTTATTTTCTTGAAACAAGTGTATTTAAAATAATAAAAAAAACTAAAAAAGGTTGACAGATAATTATAAGCATAGCCCTACCCAAACATTTATTGTAATTTTAGACAGCTGCATTTTTCCGGATTATCGAAAATATGTAATGACTAATAACAAAACGCTAAAAACATAAATAATAAAAAAGAAGGCTATAAACGTCCTCTTAATATGTATGATCTATAGTACTTAGCCTTTTAGGATAGCAATAAACATATTTGTTTTTATTGTGTTTATTTCGAAGATTCCAGTCACCCTTTTTATATAATACCACATTCTTGGGTATCTTGTCTATCTTGTGTATCTAATTGGTATCACCATATTTTATAAACCGACCAAATTAAAAAGTAGTACAAAATGGCGGACATATTTGACAAACTGTTCGTGAGTGAGAATGTTTGTATGGCATTCAAATTTAGTCGATATTTTTTTGTTGGGCACATCATTGTTGTGCCCAACAAACGAAGAGTGATATTCTGACAAAGACAAAAGAAAGTGTCTATGTCTCTGTCACTCTTGGAGTTTTTCGTATGTTGTTATCTCGTTCCTATACGGTATTATTATTAGCTTGTCAAATCTATTGATACTTGATCTTAGGGTCTAACCAGTACATACATTTGTGTCATTATAATTTAAATGTCTGCCCGTGACTTTTTTTCTATTGCTTTGCAATAAGGTGAGGTTCCCATCCTCGCCCTTGTCCCCCCTGCTCTTTTGTTCCCTCTTTTTATAAGAGGGCTACAAAGAGGAGCTCCCTCGGTTCAATTGGCTTGAACCTTGGTGCGGTCTACCCGTGATACCTTAATATTATACAATAAACGGTGGAAACAGTATAAAGAACAATGAGAATAATAATAATGTAGACATTGTCTATGGGCGGTTCTACATTACGTCAATCTGGTCCCGTGGTAAGTTCTCGACGAACTTTTGTTACGGGTACCAGACAACGGAAATATATTTATCTAATACATTTATACTATGCATTTAAGATTTTTATTATATAATATACATATTTGAACCCGCTACCTCCGACTTGAGCGCCAACGCGGTAACCATTAAGCCACAAAGGTTGTCATAGATATTCTCTTATTTTTATTCGTGACATAAACTACGACGTAGATGTATCTTCTTTTAAAAGCTAACGAAGAGTGGAGTAATCTCTTTATGATGTTATTCTTTTATTAGCCTACATTGAGCTAAGTGCTTAGTAAAGTTAGGCCTTTGACAACTCCGTAGTGTAACTGTTTACACCCACAGTATTAAGTTTTTATATTATTTGTTCTATAGGCTGTAAGGATTATCTTCTTCAATGCGTATTTCTTTTCTAAAAGGTACCTTTTTTCTTTTACGCCGGGAAATGCTCTGAGGCATCCCGCCTGGGAGTGGGTCTCTCAGCTAGTCAGTTACTCAAGGGACCGACGTGACGCCACGTCCACAGAAGCGTTGTCCCGCGCTACAGAACAACCCCTCCCAACGTCGGGACAGTATAAATGGGGTGAGTTTCCCATCCTCGCCCCTTGTCCCTCTGCTCTTTTTTCTCCTCTTCTTATATGAGGGGTACAAAGAGCTGCTCACTCGACTCAATTTGCTTCGCCCAAGGTGCTGGCTTACCTTAGGCTTCTGAGCTTCACCGCCACGACAAGGCTTGAATCATGGTGGGATTGTAAAAGGTACACGTAAGCTAGACTCTTGATTGTCGACAATTGCCTATCAACCACCATAATCGACATACGTACATGGTATTTTAACGTTTCCTTAAATAACTATAATTACGAAATCGGTACATCCTAAAAAATGTTTTAGCAGAAATTGCAATATGTAACCATATTAGGTTCTTATAAAGGTCCGTTTTTAATATACTTACTAAACTATACACGCGGGATAAACAAGTTGTGCCCCAATATCAAAACAATATGGCTGACAGAGCTCTTGACCTGTCAGGAGCGGGAAGCATCCTTGTCGTGACTGCTGATGTTTGAATCATTAGAGCCGCAGAACGTTTTGCACCTATATACTGTACATACATAGGTTTTTACCTATGAAATTGCCGTTTTGTATGAAAAAATTTGAACGAATTTTTATCATGTATTTTTTATTTGTATTAATCGAAGTAATCACCCATGCAATCAATGCATCTTTGCCAACGCAGTGGCAGTTTATTGATGCCCCTCTTAAAGAAATCAGCTGGACGGGAGGCAACAAATTCTTCAAGGGCATTTTGTACTGCCTCTCGGGTATTGATTTTTTTCCCGCCAAGAAGTTATCCAAATTCTGGAAAAAGTAGTAGTCTGTAGGCGCAAGATCTGGTGAGTAGGGGCGGATGACGGAGAGCTTCCAACCCCAGTACTTGCAACTTGGAGACCGTCTGCTGTGCAGTATGAGGTCGCGCGTTGTCGTGCAGGAGCAGCGGAGACGAGCGATTGACCAATGCTGGTCGGAGATGTGCAAGCTTCTCCATCATTGTGTTCAGTTCTTCACAGTATACATCTGCGGTAATGCTCACTCCGTTTGGTAAGAAGCTGTGATCAATCAAACCGGCGCTAGACCACCAAACAGTGACCATCACTTTTTAACCGACTTCAAAAAAAAGGAGGTTCTCAATTCGTCTGTATGTTTTTTTTTTTTTTTTGTATGTATGTGACACGATATCTCCGCCGTTTGTGAATGGATTTCGATGGTTATTTTTTTGTTTGAAAGCTGTAGTTTCCAATTTGGTCCCATATTAATTTTATTAAGATCTGACAAGCCGTTTTTTAGTTATTCCCAATAATGTCTATTTGGTTGGTTTTGTTTATCTTGATGATATGATCATTTTATTACGTGTCGATGTAATAATTGTATAGAATGCTTTGGTAGCACACCATAGTATGTCGCGGTCATCGTAATCATCATCATCATCACCATCATCATCATCATCATCATCCTTTATCCATCCACTGCTGAACATGCCTCCTTCAATGAACGCCTAGACGACGAATTTCGGAATCACTAAAAATTAAGAAATAAAAGCATTTTACAAAAAATTAAAACCGACTTCAAAAATACTAAACTAAAAAGTAATAAATCGGTGTCGTATTTGTTGCTGCACATTACCTACCTACCTACCTTGGCTGACACCGACTCCAAAAGTAACTATAATGACGTGGTTAACGCAAAGTTTGTACATTAGTAGAAGATTAAGTTGATTATATTATGTTGTAAGCACAAACATTAAAGAAACTTTTATTTTATTACTTTTTAGTTTAGTATTTTTAAAGTCGGTTTTAATATTTTGTAAAATGCTTTTTCTAGGGGTAAGTTTTCGTTTAGGGCATTGTTTAGGTGCTGAACCAGGATCCAACTAACTTGTTGAGCGCTTGCGGTTATCAAACAGAATCCATTTTTTATCGCAGGTAACAATGCGGTTCAAAATTCCTTCATTTGTGTGCCTGTTGAGCAGCGCAAGGCACGTCTCGACGCGTACTTCACGCTGGCGATCATTGAGTTCGTGGGGCACCCATTTGTCAAGCTTTTTTACCTTGCCAATTTGACGCAAATGGACCAATATTGTTTTGACTCTAACGTCGAAAGCTGCTGCTAATTCAGCCATAGATTGTGTAAAATCAGCTTCCACAACCGCCTTTAATTCGTCATTGTCGACCAAAGTCTTCGGACGACCGCGAGGTTCATTTTTCAGGTCGAAATTTCCAGAACGGAAGCGAGCAAACCAATAACAGGTGGTGCGTTGGTTTGTAGTGTTAGCTCCGTAAACGTCGTTGATGTTGCGTGCCGCTTATGCCGCGTTGCTGCTACGACGGTACTCATATTCCATAATTACTCGAATTTTTAACGTATCCATGATGACGAAAAAGATTGAAATGCGATGAAAATGTAACACTAATCAATAACTGACTACTTTTGCAAAATATTGTTTGTTTTTAAAATAAAATTAATTTGAAATTAGAATTCGTAGCCTAACAAAAAATATTTTAATTTGAAATGACCAGTACTGCAGTACGGCAATTTCATAGGTAAATACCTATTATTAAATACATGTTACCTATAAATGAGCCTACAAATTATAATTATGTAGCAGTTTTAAATTATGTTTTTTTTTCTTTTGTTTAAACATATATACATAATATATATATACACATTGACGACTTCTGTGGCTCAATGGTTAGCGCGTTGGCGCTCTAGCCGGAGGTAGCCGAATCCCGCTATGATAAAATGAAAATTTAAAATTAGGTTATTATGTTTATTTCTATAGAGTCTAGACTAGAGAGTTGAACTTGTGAAGTTATAATCATCATAATCATCAGCCTCTATCCGTCCACTGATGAACATAGCCCAACATGCTAATCACTAGCCACTCGCATCCAACACGCCCCGGCTACCGCGGAGATCGTCTTCCATTTAGTATACAGTATATAGTTTATGGTTATTTATATTATGTTAAAATAATCTAAATACTAGCTACTACGCGAGTTTAGGATACCGACTAGCTGTGGCCTGTAATAACGCAGACGTTTACTAAGGTGTAGGTATGTACTAATTTTTTGAAATTAGTAAAGTAACGTATGTATTTTATTTTATTTTTTTGATTATGACTTTATAGTAGATAGTTAATTGCATTTAAAATATTTTTATTATTATAGTATACTAGCTGTAGCCCGCAGCTTCGCCCGCGTTAACTTTTAAAATTTGAGGGGTTGACCACCCTTATCACTTAGGGGTATGAAAAATAGATAGTAGCCGATTCTCAGACCTACTGAATACGCATATAAAATTTGGTAAAAATCGGTAAAGCCGTTTCGGAGGAGTACGGTAACTAACATTGTGACATGGAAATTTTATATATTAGATTTAAAAAAATTCGCCAGTTGATACAAGAAACGTACAGTATTTTTCATACAAATTACACCGTCTCAATCGTGAATCGTGATATTATTAAAAATTTGAAGTAGCAAGTTCAAAAGGCGCTAAAGTTTTGATTCAGTTAGCCGATGAACTAATATTTCTAAAATTGATGTCGCAATTGGGAAGTTAGCTTTTGACTAAATGTGGTACAGTTTCCTTAGAGTACCTAGTTGATCTCAGTTGTATTGCCTCAGGAGATCGATCGCTATAGTATTCAATTAAATAATTTAAATCAGCGGTGAAAAATTAAAGGACGCCACAGAACGCCACGTACGTGTAAAACATATAATATTTAATATTAATATTCATCAATAATAAGAATCTATAATGATATTTAATATTAGAATTCATCATTAATAAATCTAAATATTATAATGAAGATGTAAAAAAATAGGAACGCGCACACACAAAGGTAGCATCACGATAGCGTGATGGCATTTACAGCCGATTGTGGAATTATTCGGACTAATACGTGCAGCAGAATTCTACCATCAGACATCGCGTCAAAATTCCAAATTTCACCCACACCATCTCGATGTCCTGAAATCCACAACAGCTCGATTTTACGACATTTTCATTATATTCCATTATGGAACCTGCCAGCTGGTTACGGTACGGTATTTCCAAACCAATATATGTACAACTAAGGGATGCCAACCCGACGCCAGGAGGCCGTGTGGTCGCAGACAGCATGGTTGGCGGGGGGCTACTCCCCCACTTTTACAAACCAAAAGTGAGCCAAATGGGCTCATACTAATCCGATGTAGCATTAGGGCCTTCGGGCCGTTAGCATAGATCCATCCGAAAAAAAAAGTAAAGGATGTTCAAGAAAAGAACATTATCATAATTAAAAGGCTGGTAACGCACTTTCTAATCCTCTGGTGAAGCGAGTGTCTATAGATGTCACTTTCCACCAGGTGGTAATCCATAGAATTCTAATACTTCAGCAATGAAAAATTCCAAATTCAATTTAATTATTTAACCCAGCGGATAGCATCGATTGAGCACTGATGTAAGCCGTGTCCGAAAATGTTTATTTAGATTGGAAGGCGAATGGTAGGATCCATTACTGTCGCAAATTACACTATCGAACTTCCAATTAATATGCACCGTTGCTTTAAACTTTACTTAGTGAGGTGTAGTAAGTTTTAATAAGGGTCTGCCTGGGTCATTACGGCCTCGCAGTGGTAATTGTTGGAGACGACACGGTCCCAGCACTTAATGACACTTTGGTTGACGTGGGCTCTCCACACCGCCCGCGCCACCGGCAAACGTATTTGAAGGACCATCAATTTGCTGAAAGTTAAATAACGCTCGCTTACATATTGCGCACGAATTTAGTGATTTGGCAATAAAATATTAATACTTTTAAATATTAATGTAATTTCAGTATAGACATCGTCATTATGAGCTCGTAATCGTTCACAGCTCGATATAGGCATTTTCTAGTTATCTCCAAGATGATCCTCGGAAAACGCTGGATTTGTTCTTCTTGGATCTTCTTCCCAGAAATTCATTGGCCTATCGGCCATCCGCTCGTCGGCATATGTGAATGGCCCAATATACTAGCATATTCTTCTATTTAAGTTCTGTGAAAGATGACGTAGTTACGGCAATTTATTAAAAAAAAAACTGAAAATTTTTAATAAAGTCTTCAAATGTACTTCATAAACATTGCGTATTCGTTTATCGGTTCCGATTAGAACTAGTCACTTCGAAAATAAATAGCTAAGAAATTAATTTAAGAGATAATAACACCGTCAAAGCAATTCGCGAGATAAAATAAATATTTTCAGACAAAATCCCTATCGTCAATAAGAATTATCATAAGCTTCAATACGATTTGTAGTAAATTAACTCAATAAATCATAAATTTTTTATTTATATTATTATATATTTATTTTTTATTATATATATATATATATATTTATTTATTTATATATTATTACAATAAATTAAATCACCATGTTGATGTTTGGGAAAAGCAAGAGTACTTTTATTTTTAGATTTTAAAAGCTTTTTATAAGCGTGTACATGTTTATAAAGCCTTCTCGAAGATTGAGTACTTTATATGGGTGGCATTTTCTGATATGGGTGTTACCCGGAAAGGATTTTTTCGCATCATAAAATGGCTCACGAGATGGCAAGTGATTAATTACTGTCGACCATTAAATCCCGTAACTGTGAAAGCCGAAAATTTTCAGATTCCTTATTTTTAGGACCTTAAATATAATATATTATACTATAGTTATGTTATGTTGTGATACTTTTTGGACGACCGGCTAGTTGAGTTATCGGCTACTGGTCGCGGGTTCGAATCCCGCCAAGTGCAGATAATTAGTATGATGAATATTTGCAAGGGGCCATGGACATGTATATATGTATATGTATTTATATTTCATGTATAGATGGATATAAAGTATGGATGAGCCATGAACCACAGCTAGCCAAATACACTAGTGCACGCAGACAAAGACGCTGTTTACAACGAGTATTTAAATGTATATGATAATTATTCGAAGCAATTTTGTGCCACTCGTAAATAATATGTGCTTAATTGTTATAATTACAACGCGACCGATATTAATACAGAAATATGGCATGATAATGTAATTGTAATATTTAATCATGTACTAATTATAAGAAATGTCACCTGCAATAAATTTTCAGGTTAATTTAATCAAAATCGAAATTGCACTTGATTGTATATTTATTTGTAAGTACATGTGTGTGCCTTTTTCTATATGGGTGTGTGCTTGTGTGCGTTCGTGAGTGTGTTCTTGGATGCGTGAGTAATTCCATGCGTGTGTAAGTCCGTGCTTACTGCTTGTGTATGCGTGTGCTTAAGTATATATGAGTGTATATAAAATATTTCTTAAATCTAAACCAGTATTTCTTGACCGAAATATGAATAAGCATTTAATTTGAATATTTTGATGAATATGATTATACGAAAAGGTATAAAACAGTATTAGGGCTTTATTTGCATAGGAACAAAACGCTAGACCGTTGAGAATAATTTAATAACAATTACCTAAAATATGTTTGAATATTATATTTTCCCAATAATATATTATACTTACAATATGTACCTATGTCATTATTGGTTATTATCGTAAAAATAAATTAGATTGAGGTAATATTATAACCCATCATCCTCATATTATTTTTTACATTAGTAAGTTCATAACTTAAAGCACTACACTAATTACGGCAGTAACTTCATAACTTAAAGCACTACACTAATAACGGCAGTAACTTGATAACTTAAAGCACTACTCTTATTACGTTAGTAAGTTCATAACTTAAAGCACTACACTAATTACGGCAGTAACTTCATAACTTAATACACTACACTAATTACGGCAGTAACTTCATTTCTTAAAGCACTACACTAATTACGGCAGTAACTTGATAACTTAAAGCACTACTTATTACGTTAGTAACTTCATAACTTAAAGCACTACACTAATTACGGCAGTAACTTCATAACTTAAACTTTAAATCACTACACTAATAAACGACAGTCACTTCATAACTTAAAGCACTGCACTAATTACGGCAGTTAGTTCATAACTAAAAACACTACACTATTTACGACAGTAACTTAAAGCACGACACTAATAAACGGCAGTAACTTCATAACTTAAAGCATTACTCTTATTACGTTAGTAAGATCATAACTTAAAACACTACACTAATTACGGCAGTAACTTCATGACTTTAAAGCACTACACTAATTACGGCAGTAACTTCATAACTTAAAGCACTACACTAATAAACGGCAGTATTTTCATAAGTTCTCGTGCTAGTCCCGGATGGACATTTTTTGGAGTTCATGGGCGTCGCTAACCTGTTACAATCAATCTCATCTGCCAAATTGCCTATCCAACAACTAACATTAAAAAAGCTTCACAAACCATAATATGATCATAATCAGAGCTTCATTATATTAATCTGGAGTGATAGGCTTTCACAGATTAAATTACCTATAGAACCATAGGCTAGAATTTTAATGAATAATACATTATGTAAATAATTATGATTTTCTGTATTTACCATAATCTCATTATCATTCATAGTATTGTCACGTGATAAAACAATTATAGACTAGTTACCTAGGTCCAGGCGTAAATTATTACCTCGGCCTTTCTGGAGCCTAAACCTTAGATGAAAATTTATGGAGGCAATATTTGTGCAGTAAATCAATATTAAAGAAGAGTTTAATGAGATAAGAAAACGCAAAATATGATGTATTTTATTTTCAAAGCATAATAAATAGGTAGCCCAAATCGTCCTTGCTATAAATTCTTGCTCAACGTTTTTTCTCTCACAGCTCACAGTCACTGTTTTGTCATAGCAGTTTAATATAAATAAATAATAATAATAAATATTATTCCACAATCACACCACGTTAACCTAGCCCCGTGGTAAGTTTGTAAGAACTTGTGTTACGGGTACTAGAAGCGGAAATAAATTCAATTATCTGCACTGGTAGGATTTGAACCCATGACCGCTGCGTAAACTGTCCAGTACCCGAACCAAACTGCGCGACGCAAAAGCGCGACGCGAACGTCACAACATACACAGAATCACAACAAACGGTGCTAGATTGATGCATTAGTGGAGTCAGTTATTAATTATGGGCTAAGTTGTTACGGATTAACTTTTAAAACCTATATAGAAGAAGTTAAAAAGATACAGCTAAGATTCTTAAAAATAATGGTAGACAAACAACTAAAGACTAAACATAGAGATAACTATAATAAACTTTTTTCGGAATGTGCAATTATACCAGTAAATGAAAAGGTTAAATATTTGATAGCAATGGAAACATATTATAGAGAGGAATTTAAAATAAATAAAATATATAAATACAGCGCTCGATCAATTAAGAAAGGAAAGTTAGAGACAGTAAAAGTTAATAACTACTATGGGGAAAGAACTAGAAAATATATTGTACCAAAGATATGTAATGAATATCAAATACTAAGAGAAGAAAAGAAAATAAAGTGTAAATTTAAATTAAAACAAAAGTTGAAAGAAGTGTTTGGATATACTAAAAATGTAAGTAAGTCTTAGGTATGTGTAATAATTATTTTTTTTATTGCTTATTGTTATAAATATTGTATATTATATGGATTATCTATGTGGTTAGAGAGAGAGATACAAAATTGAAATAATACTAGTAATATATGTATGTATGTTACAAGTTTGAGCGGAACGCCTACAAACTGCTTGAACAGTTTGGCGATTAGATGATAAGAAATAAAAGTGTATCTTAAAAGAGAATAAAGTAAAAATAAAAAAAAAAGATACACCTGCACACCGCTTGGGCCTCGGGGTCGTAAGCGACGTCGACCCCTACACTTGGAAACCACATCGATCCAGACCGATCGCGAAAGCTTAGGTTCGAATCCGATACGAGTAGACACAAACCCAGATCGCGCAAACAGCGGTAGCACTACGCTACCGCTAGATTGCTTGGGCACCGCGCATGGCCCGCCTCCCTCTACAGAGGGAGGGATGGGGGCCGGCCCTCATGATGATAGGTTAAATTCAACCGTAAAAGATTCGTCAACCGTATCGGATTTGACTAGACCAAATCCTGCTCTCCCGAGCAGCGCGCGCGATGAACCGCGCCCCCTGTGGGGCGCGGAGGGGGTCGTCCCCCTTTCGAATATTTCTTAAGTGAGCCATCTGTTCACTTACTGTACCGATTGAGCTTAAAGGCCATCAGGCCGAAAAGGCTAGCCCTTCCGAAAAAAAAAAAAAACCCGAACCACTCCACCAGCCGGCCATCTATTAGCAGTTACAAGCTAATAATGATGATTAAAGGATAAAATTGTTTAATTGAGTTCAGTTCGTTTTAAATAATTCAAGAACGGAATCTTAATCAGAGCGCGCTTATCGTTGAGTTCAGTATTAAATATTAAGAGATTTAAGGCAATAATAATTCTTCAGATACTTTACTGAATTCCCGAAGAGTTAGCTCGAATAAAAGTTTAAGAGTGAAATGTTTAAAACTTGATCGTTGTATCGCAGACTCAGAGATTAGACGTAAGCTGTCGTTCGCCTTACATTAAAACAACAATAATATCTTAAAAACAGTCATTGATGAGATTTTTTTTATCTTAGCTGGATAGGCAAACGGGCAAACGAGCCACGTGATTATAAGTGGTCAGCGTCACCCATGAACATTAAAACAAATCATCAAACATATCAAGTTAAACTGGAACTAGCCAAGACAACTTATTTACGTGTTTTTTTTTATATATAGACGTAACCTGGTAAGTCTAGATGACAGTAATTCAGCCTGTCCTGTCTCCTGCTCTTCTTGCTGAAACACAGAAAAGTTGTTTCACGGAAGGAACAAGCAGGATGGTGGTACCTATGCAGATGGGAGCGCAGCATAAGTGCACTCCCACCAGTAAAATAGATGCTTTAAGGATCGCGTCATCATCGTGAGCCCATTTCCATCCACAGGATATAGGCATATTTCAATTACTATTAAAAATATGTTCATTGCCCCACACTAGGATCCGATTAGAACTAGTTACCAGGCAGAGATCGCCATCTCATCTTATTCATGGTAGTCCGAACAACCTTCTCATAATAATAAAATCTTTTTTTCTTTGTTTCACTTTTCCACTTTTATTTGATATACTTTACAGATTAATATAAAATTACACGACCGGTTTCGACAAAGTCATCATCAGGTGATGATGACGGTGATTTTATTATTATGAAAATGAATTTCCATCAAGAACCATCAGTACATTCAATCAGTTATACCACCATCTTGCTTGTTTGTCCCGTGAAACAGCTTTGCTGTGTTTCGGAGAGAAGGGCAAGACAGGCAGTGTAATTACTGGCACCGAGACTTAACATCTTATGTCTCAGGATAGGCAACACATAGATGAGTTGCCTGGGCTCGTTCCAGGTAAACTAGTTTATATTCATGGGCGACGTTGACCACTTACCACCATCAGGTGGCACGTTTGCCAGTTTGCCTATCCAACTAACATAAAAAAAAAGATCAAGAATTATGTTCTTTGCAGTTTGCAGTAACTACTTTAGGGAAGAAATAAACAGAACTATCCTGATAGGTGCGATGTTATAACTAAACAATAAACCCTCTTTAATGAGAAGACGTAAATTAAAAATTACTCCCCTTTTTCAGTCCTACCAAAAACTGGAAGCAATATAAGACTAACTGTGAAAAGATTGTGTTGATATCGTAAGCAGCGCGCCGGCAGTAGCTTAGCGACATCACCAGCTATGCATACAATATGTGATTAAACACGCGCAAAAACTACTGAATGGATTTTCATGCTGTTTTCATCGACGGATAGAGTGGTTCTCGAGGAAGGTTATAGTAAATAATTAATTAAGTTTTTGTAAATATTGGTTAAGATATAACAATATTTGTTGGAGGTGTCGAAAAAAAATAAGCCGTCACGAAGCATTCAACGAAAACGCTGCCTGCTGATTCTTTGGCGCTGGGTAGAGATGTCGGATCGTTCTTCATCTTCTACCGCATCTGCCACGGGGAGTGTTCAGAGGAAATGTTTGGACTAATACCTGCAGCAGAATTCCACCACCGGACATCGCGTAAAAATTCCACTTATATTTAATTTTTGATCTTATATCCGATCTTTATTATAAATCTTGATATCCGGAAATCCACAACAACTCTATTTTTATGGCATTTCCTGCCTCGCACGACAAATATAATATTATGGAATCAGCTGCCACCTACGGTATTTCCGAACCAATACGACTTAGGAGAAGAGCAGACGCAAGAAAAGAGCATATTCATATCTTAAAGGCCGGCAACGCACCTGCTAATCCTCTGGTGGAGCGGGTGTATGTGGATGTCGAGTGGAGAGAGATGTGATTTGTATGGGCACCCATAAAATTAAGAGGATTAGGTTAATTGGCACGAACCTCAAATAAGGTTAATAAATAAAATTGTACTATTGAGTGAAAGAAAATAAAAGAAAATATTTTTTTGTCTATAGTGTCTAACGTTATATATATATAATGATACGGAACCCTTCGTACACGAGTCCAACTCGCACAGGGCGGTTTTTTTATTGTAATTCTTTTATGTGTCTATATAGGTAGGTACTATAGAATATAGTATAATATTCCTTTACCCTGATATAAATGTTTCCTCTACATTTCATTAAGTATCTATCCACTATTATTGCATTTTTACTTAAGCCTTCCAATCTCAGGTCTGCTGGAAGAAATTTAATTTTAAAGTAAGTCGAGCCTTTGTACATATTTTTCTTGAATATCTTTTGTGGTTCTTTATGAATTTCTGTTTTCTTCACTTAAGAGGTAAAAATAAATAAACATTTATAAAGTCTGCAAAAGTTCGTAATAACGAGACTTTAGAAATAGACACAAATGAATGACGTATTCATAACTATAGTCTTTATTTAAGGGAAGACAGATTCGTGACATCGCACCTTTATTCAAATAAAGAATTAACTCAAAATTTCAATTTTGTGGGAAATCGCATTTAAAGTTTTGCATGTTTACACAGTGGACTTGAAAAAATCGTAATAAAATAAATAACTGTGTTAGATCAATTCTAAAGCTAGGTATGGGAAGAATAATTTATACATTATTAGAATACGTAAAATAAATGTTAATAATAAGTACAGCTAGTCATTTAAATAAACGTTTTAAAAAAAGTTCATACTTATTTCACTATTCCACAAAACATAAAATTAAATAATTTCAATTTGGCCGAAGTAATTGCAAAGATTCTTTTTTCCATGAAAGTTATGCTGAAAGCTAGTGAAATATTAAAATTTATTACAATTTATCATTTTCAATTATAAGTTTTCATAAAAATATTTGGTAATGTTTTAGTGTCATTTTAGTTTAATAATAATAATATAGGTTTGTTAAAGGTGGTAAAAATATGTTTCTTTATAATTTTTTTTATATTATTCCCGTATTAATGATGATTATTTTTATATCCTAAATTACTCCTTATGATATCAGCTATCTTCCAGTGAAAGTCCCATCAAAGTCGGCCCAGTTATTTCAGAGATTAGCCGTAACAAACAGACAGACAGACAGACAGACAGACAGACAGACAGACAGACAAAAATTGTAAAAGATGTTATTTTGGAATATGTACCGTGTATAATATTATCCATATACATTTAATAAAAAGCGGTTATTTTATTTATCTATAAAGAGTATAGATCTATTAATCAATAAAAATTGAGATCTTAATATTATAATAAAAAAGATTATAATATAGAATCATAAAACCGGGTATAATACGAAAGGATTAATCCTCTCGATATAAGATAGGCCAATAGCCACACTTCAACCTTCTTTTCGCTTTCTATACCTAGTACAGGATCGGGTCCCCTTGTCTCGAAAACATTTGTTTTATAGAAAATGGGGCATACGGACAGTTGGTTTACCTGGTGGTAATTTATAAGAAACATCATTTTTTTAGCAGGTGCGTTGCCGGCTTTTCAAATATGAATATGCCTTTTTCTAGAAGATCCCTTAGTCGCACCGATTCGGCAATACTGTAGATGGCAGCTAATTCCATATTGAGATCGTACGAGGCAGGAAATGCCGTAAAAATCGAGTTGTTGCGGATTTCCGGACATAGAGATGGTGAGGGTGAAATTTGGAAATTTTACGCGATGTCCGGTGGTGGAATTCTGCTGCAGGTATTAGTCCGAACAATTCCCCATAACACTCCCCGTAGTAGATGCGGTACAAGCTGCAGAGTGAGCGTGGCTCGAAGGCTCATCATCGTGGATGGGTCAGGAAGTCATCATGGATGGATTCAAGGCGATCGGAAAGAACGTTTTTAACGACGATTCGAACGCAGTCAAATGGAACGAGCTGATATTGGGGCGCTGCAGCCCAGAGGCGAGAGCAGTATTCCAAGTGGGGATAAGCAAAAATCTGCGATTTGTATGATTGTAGACGATGGGAAAAGAGACTCGATTTCAGACACAAGTTTGTTCCGACACTCATCGACTTGTTCCCTAGAAATATTACGACAGCCTGTGTCTAGGACATCAGCTCCTGTGCTATCGTCTGCATAACAATGAATACCGCTAGTTTGCAGTATATCATTGATATGCAGAAAAAACAAGGTTGGAGCCTTTTTTTTTCTTTTACGCCGGGATAATATGATATGATCTGAGGCACCCCGTGGTCTGGGTGTGTTCGGAGTGAGTCTACTTAGGCGTTCATGGGAGTATGTGCTTGCTACGCCCGAAAGGTTTACCACCTTTCGGGCGTAGCAAGCACATACGGTAGGTAGGTAAGGTGGACGTAGATCTACCAACTGGCAACTAAAACCCAGCGTGTGCCACCAATGCCGCCTTTGGTGAGGTACTCCGGATCTAATGAGCAAACAGGGCACCTCGATGGCTAGTCAGACCCTCAAGGGACCGACGCCACCTCCACGTGAAACAGCTTTGCTGTGTTCGGAGAGAAGGGCAAGACAGGTAGTGTAATTACTGGCACCGAGACTTAGCATCTCATGTCTCAGGAGAGACAACACATTGATGAGTTGCCTGGACTCGGCCCAGGTAAACTAGTTTATGTTCATGGGCGACGTCGACCACTTAACATCAGGTGGCACGTTTGCCAGTTTGCCTATCCAACTAACATAAAAAAAACGTCCTAGAGGATGCCTCGGTGTCGGGGCGAAACGTGCGTAGAATGTTTGGTGGTGGTCTTTAATTGTATTTGTGGTGCATGTGGAGTGGTGGTGCATGCGAGTCTAAGCATACGCAGTGTGGGAAAGGAGGGCGGTGCTATATGCATGCATATGCGTGCACCTCACACATTTGCAGTAAAGACTACTACGTATTTCGTGGCATTATAGCTAATTAATATATAATTAATTAATATCTTAAATAAATATTCAGGTTCATAAATTAGAGCGTAAGTATATAATAAGTAAACAAAACATTCAGTAAAATTATTAAAATACCGGAATAATTTCAAATAAATTAAT
This sequence comes from Helleia helle, assembly GCA_963853865.1. NCBI lineage: Eukaryota > Metazoa > Arthropoda > Insecta > Lepidoptera > Lycaenidae > Helleia > Helleia helle. Next base: position 8,514,670 of record OY971418.1, on the reverse strand, counting down.
AGTTTTAATAAAAAAATTAAAACCAAAACAGCAATAAAACAGATAAATACATAATTTTTGATAAATTATAGTAAAATACTGAAACAATACTCATTGCTTAAAATTTTACTTGACTATAATATTATAAAACAGCAACAACTTCAAATAGTGGTACAATAATACAAAATAAAATTTATGTAAAACTGAAATAACTCGCAATTTTACCAGAAAAGAATGCACCTTTTTATAGTAAACTGAAATAAGTCTACAGCCATACAGTGTTTGAACAAATTAAAATATATTAAAACAAATCTTAATACTAATATGCAGAGTTATTTAGATTTATTGTGCTTTTCTCTAATTTTGTCTATCTCTTAGCTTGACCAACGCCGGCGCAATACTAAATTCGTTCACTTTACTAGTATTACATTTTTAGCGAGCGTTTGTCAAAAAGAGAACTACGGTCTTCTATCTCCGTAATTTTCATCGTATCGAGACGGCTGTTGGATTGAACGTATTCTCCTTGCGAAGTTAATTCACTTTACGGTGTTAACTCAAAAAACCCAAATTTTGAGTTAATTCTTTATTTGATTAAAGGTGCGACATGACATTATTGATAATGTTTTTTCCCGAGTTATATACATATAACTTATAAGCACTAATTAATGTAATAATCTCAATCTCAAGAAGGCTTATAAACGGAAACCTCACCATGAAGGAAACATTCGCTAAATATTAAGGAAATATTCCCTAACCTGCGATTTCAAATGTGAGTCTATTACGAGTAACCTTAAAAGGCTGACATTATTTCCCCTCAAAGCATTCAGATAAAAGCAACACCTCCGACGAATGGAATGACGTAACGAATACGTCCAATCAAAACTTTGAAAAGATTGAATACCGGGAACGTAGAGAGAAATATGATCGGGTTTGTTACATTTTTTTTATGAAAAATGTTTTGGAAGTGTAATTTATATGGCGTATTGTTGTCCTATATCCCGCTAATATCGCGAGTGCTTTTGACGTTTTTATTCTTAAATGGATGACATTATCACATTTGCTTTTCAATATTTTAATCTCTTTGTTAAAATTAATGATCTGAAAACTTAACATGAACTAAGTTTCATTACATGATTTTTGTTACTATAGGAATTGTATACTAGCTCTTCCCGGTTTCCGATAGCGGCTTCATCCGACCCGATATTTAACAATATCTAATGTAAATAGCAAACTTATTCAATAATCGGACTGTTAAACGAAACAAGAATTCTATAAATCTGTTCGCTATAGTTCTCAAGATCAGCGCGTTCAAATAAACAAACACAACTACAAACTGTTGAGCTTCATTAGTTATATTAGATATTAATAAAATATTTGCATGTAGATTACATCTTATCTATTTGTTACCGCTGTTTTCACTACAGCACATACATAGCCCCGCGGTTGATCAGGGCAATTTCCTTCAACGATAAAGATTACCTAGTTAAGATGTGTCGGCGATCACCACACCTCGTTAAACTGCTCCTATTGTACTCGTGAGGTCTTGTGAGTACTAAAGTGTTAGTAATTTATCTATCATTGACTGACAGTGTTCACCTTCATATGTTCTCAGACTAATACCTTCTTTTTTTTTCTTTTTTTTTTCTTTAACGCCGGGAGCCTGAGGCATCCCGCGGGGGAGTGGGTCTCCCCGCACGGGTATGTGGATGTGGGACTCGCTACGCCCGAAAGCTGGTTAGTGGACGCAGCTCTACCCACTAAAACCCGGCGAGTGCCACCAATGCCGCCTTTGGTGAGATGCCTCGGATCTAATAAACTACCAGGGCACCTCGACGGCTAATCAGTCCCCCAAGGGACCGACGCCACCTTGAAGAGGGGTTGTCCCGCACCACAGAACAAGCCCTCCCAACGTTGGGACAGTACAATGGGGTGAGGTTCCCATCCTCACCCTTTGCCCCCTGCTCTTTTGCCCCCTCTTCTTATAAGAGAGGTACAAAGAGCCCCCTCGGCTCAATTAGCTTCACCCAAGGGCTCACCCTAGGCTACTAAGCCCCACCGCCACGCCAAGGCCTGAACCACGGTGGGGACTCAGACTAATACCTACTAGCCAGAATATCAGCCATCCTAATCCTTAGCAACCTTATTGTTGACGCTGGGGCAATCATCATGATACCCTGGGTCAGGGGGAGCCGGTGGTTATGTGGGACTTTAATCCAAACTAAAACCCAGCGGTGTTCTTCCTCATCGTTCGGATGGCCTGGAGCGAGAACTGTATCTACCGCACCGGGCCCCGACGCTGTGCCCATAGGCACTCTTCTCTGGAGGTAGGAGGTGGTTTCTCACGGCGGTTCGACCGCCTGCCGCCGCCACGCTCTCCTACGGGAAGGGGCACCAGTGCGTTTCCACTCCCGCTCTGCCCCCTCCTTCTGCGACATCGCTATCTTACAGAAGGAGAGGACCGCCTCCTATGCACTTTCACTCGGATGACCGCAGGGAGTAATAGGTCAGCGCCAACCTCAGCAATAAGGAGCGCTCTCTCAGCTGCAGGGCACGCAACCAGAGTGTAGGCAGCAGTGTCCCCGTCACTGCTACAATGATGACAACCTTGAGTTCTCCGAGCATGACCATTCATAGGAAGTTAGATAAATAGCCACTGTTTACAACTTTGAAAATCACAACTCTCATATTGTTATAATGTTTAAATGACGACGACGACGGCCTCTGTAGCTCAGTGGTAAGCGCGTTGGCGCTCAATCCGGAGGTTGCGGGTTCGCCCGGAATCCCGCCAGGGAACAAAAATATTTTCTGTGTTCCTGGGTCATGGATGTGTATTAAATATGTGTATTATATAATAAAAACCTTAAATATTATATGTATAGTATAAAAGTATTAAATATATTACCGTTGTCTGGTACCCGTAACACAAGTTCTTCGAGTACTTAGCACGGGGCCAGATTGACGTGGTGTGAAAGCGTCTATAGATATTATTATTAAATGAACCTCGCTCATTATAATGAAAAACTTTTACGAATTTTATCGCGATTTATTAATATTTTATTTATAACAACGCTCGTAAAGTCAAAAACGGTTTCGTCATTTATTTTGTCCCTTTTAGAATTGATATGAATACAGATTATTTTCTCGCGCATTATAAGAAGCAGCCAGAATATATTATATGAATATGTAATATTATAATGTGTCTTCTGCAGCTATAATATGACATATATTCCAGCATCCTTAAATAGAGTGCAACACATGAGCGATATAAAAAAAATATTTTTGCTCCATCTTTCCGAAAAAGATTTGATATTAAAAATACATTCAAAAACGTATTGAAATACCAAAATATGTTTTACTTTAAACCTAAACTATTCTCAATTCAATAATAGTACTTGATTGTGAAACTTTGTTAAAACTCAATTATAAAAGCCATTGTTTTGATTGAATGCTTTAAAAATGAAATATTTCTAAAATAAAGTCAGACGCATTTTTATTTACTGACTTTTCAGGTAAATTCAATTAATATAAATAATAGGAAAATATTCACGCTAAATTCCGTTCCCAAAAGAATACATTTAGCTTTATACGTGTATACAACATGTACGTAATAGCTTTTTATTATTTTACCTGGATTATTTCATAATTGGATTATTTTATTTTATAAACGTTCGTAGTAAACCTTGTTATAATATCCATTAAAGTTAACGCTATAAAAGTCAGTTTGTCAGAATGGTCCTTGGAGGTTGTTTAATTTCATCAAAAACAAAACTAATATTAAAAGCCACATTTTAATAAGTAAGAGCGATGTCTTCTTTATACCGCTAAGTTTCTCAATACTAGTAAGAGGTAGTGCCATGCTGCTTTGCAGCCGAATTGGGCGGCTCGACCGGGGTGGTACCTCTCGCTCATATAACACCAGTGTCAAGTGACAGCTACGCTGTCACGTTTCGTGCGGTTTGTGAGTTTCCTGTGGCCCATTGGGGGGATAGGCAAAAGGAGTGGAACGCATCTGCATAAATGTTGGTTGTGCGGATGTCTATCATGGGCGTCGGTGGTCACCATAAGGCTCCGACTCCTCGGTTGCCTCCTTATGACATAAAAAATCTTGCTGAGTATTTTAATTTTCACCTCTATCATAGCAAACTTCAGAGGTGAAAGAAACTTGTAAAGATTTTGACTATTTTATCACGCAAAATATATTATTTTTATCACGCAAGGAGGTTTGCATGCCTATAGGCAATAATAGGTTAAAGGATAATAAGTTTTGCAAGGTAAAAATTTACCATCTGACTGTGAGCCTGCACATTGAGACTCTTGGGCATAATATTATATTGAATTTATTGTTTATTTTCATTATTCTTAATCGTAACACTTTGGCATCATATAATTGAAATCCAAATAATTATTTGGAATTCCTAAGTTTCCTAATTTATATAAAACATTTAAAAGTTTGATCGTTAATTCAGTTGCAATATAAGGGCGTTATCCGCCCCCTTCTTGAATACCTAATGATTTGTTTTGTTCTTCGTTTTTTTCACATGTACGTAATTTTTGCCTCTAGATTTTGCATGCGAAATTTGTTTGTTTCTGAAATATGTACGCATTTTTTTGTTGTTGTAATGAAACAACTTTTCATTGATTTCACCGCGGATTATTAAGTATTTATTTATTATATTTCTATATATAGATAATAAAATATTTAATAAAACCTAAAGACACTCTTACTTATACCAAAAAGTAACCTAGACCCACAGACATATCTATAGACTATAGACGCACATTATATTCTATTCCAATGTCTATTATCTCAGCTTAATGGAGGCTCCTTATATCAGCGGAAGTACTCAATTATGTTATAATCAAGGCGGGCCGCGTCCGGCGCTAGAGCCAGCGCGGGCCACTTCCCGCGGGGGGGCTAAGTAACTTAAATGTCACGGCTTTAATGCACGCTCCATTCATTATTAAAACACGACTCACTCTGAACGGCACCCCTCATTTTAATAATTCGTCGACAAATTTCTCCGCTGAAAATGAGCGTCGCAATAGCACGAAAAATCCGACTGTATAAACCCAGTCGTAATTTGAGCTTAAAAATTCTGTGGTTAGTTGCTAAACTATTATTTTTTAATTTATTTTTCTGCTGTGATTCTAATGGACACTTAAGTCTTCTTCTGCCTAGCCTTTTCCCAACTATGTTAGAGTCGGCTTTCAGCCTAACCGCATGCAGCTTGATACCAGTATTTTAGATGGAGTGACTGCCTACCTGACTACCTAGCTATATTTATCTTAAGCTTTTTTTATGTTAGTTGGATAGGCAAACTGGCAAACGTGCCACCTGATAGTAAGTGGTCGACGTCGCCCATGAACATAAACCAGTTTACCTGTAACGAGCCCAGGCAACTCATTTATGTGTTGCCTATCTTGAGACATAAGATGTTAAGTCTCGGTGCCAGTAATTACACTGCCTGTCTTGCCCTTCTCTCCGAAACACAGCAAAGCTGTTTCACGGAGAAACAAGCAAGATGGTGGTACCCATGCAGCCGGGAGCGCGGCACAGCGCTTCCCTCCCACCGGTAAACCTGCTCATATCATAAATATTTTCTGACTCTTCTAACTGACTCTCTGACTATGAGTCCGTGGAATGCTTGATAAAGACCACGTTCGTTGAACCCAAAGCCGAAAATAACTTAAGAGTGCGCCCAACGCGAAAATCGAGAGAAACGGTCTATTTTTAAGCCCATAGTTTAATGGGAAAGAACCAAATAATTCCGATTAAAAAAATTATATAGGTAGGCAAAAACTCTGTAGAAGTCGATTAACCCAGTAGAATTATGAAAAATATCTGGTTTTTGTAAAAAAAAAAAAACTTCGCATAGAAAAAAAAACGGTATTAATTTAAATTCTCAAAATTATCAGCGACAACACCACATTATTTTTTACTAATTACATAGCTAGACTTATGTTTTAATAAAGTAACCCATCCCTATATTTTGAAAAATTAAATAAAATTACAATTAAAATTATGGACCTGGACTTATTGTTAACAGTATCATGCGATTTTCGACTCTAAACTAAGTAAAGTAGATGGAAAAATTATGCACAGAAACTGGTCAGATGTCGGGCAGCGCCCGACGTGCATGGTCGGTCCCTGTCACTCGTGCCCAGACGCGAAAGACGTAATTTATTTCGATCGTTTTTAAGTGGCAGCTGCATGAAATTCTTTATCCCACCAACCTCTATCGCTTTGACCTCTACGCCGGGAGACCATCGCTCGGAATGACGGGTGAAAGGAAGGACAGATTAGTCCAGGTTTACTTTATTTTATATATCAAATATATATATTATAAAAGTATTTGATATATAATATCAAATACTTTTCTTACAACACCAAAACTTTGAAAAAAAAACTATATAATTATTCCTTCCTAGCATCTCTTGAATGTGATGGTAATTATAACATTGATTCTTTTTTTATGTCATAAGGAGGCAACCGAGAAGTCAGAGCCTTATGGTAACCGATACCCATAGACATCCGCACAAACAAAAGTTATGCAGATGCGTCGTGATCCTCTTCTCTATCCCTCCAATAGGCCACTCGAAACTCACATTCCGCACGAAACGCATACAAAACAGCATAGCTGTCCCTTGTTATGTGATCGAGAGGTACCACACCCTGGTCGTGCCGGCCCAATACAGCTGCAAATCAACATGACAGTAGCTCTTACCATCATCATCATTGCGTTTAATCTGTAACCATCCAATGCAGAACAACAAGGAATGCGACGATGTACGATCCCCTTAAATATTCCCGTAATTTGGGAATATTTAAGGAGATCGTACATCGTTTAACCTCTAATTTATTTAGATCATAATCTTTCTTTACCTATATACTAACCTTACAAGGTAAGCTGTCAAGTCAGATTCGGATTCTCATCGGGATCGTGTTAAGAAGTCGCTTGGGCATAAAATTTGCCTCGAGGCCTAAGGGGAAGTCAGTGACATTAAAGTGCCAAAAGTTAATTTCTAACCCTGTGTCGACCACGAGTACTTAGTACTTATAGTAGTGGGAATACTACATCTCGAATTAAGTACGAGTAGAATTAAGTAAATTAATAAACCGCGATAAAATCCGTAAAAAATGTTTTATTATAATGAGTGAAATTCGCGTAAACATTAGAAAACAATTAAGTAAATCTACTAGTAAACATTGAGATTGAAACAGTGGATCGCAGGGATGCAGCCAGCCTATGGATGCAGCCAGGATCTTCGGGTCCAATATGGGACTCGCACCTGGGAGTGCCCACCCTAACTAATTAAACCACTGCGAGCGCCTTCAGCCGCTTTTTGAGGGTCCCCGATATGCAGGCAACAGACAGGATCACCTCAGCGACAGGCTGGCCCCGGCGAAGGCCAGACTACTCCTCGTAGGGGGGGGACTGCCCGGCCGCTACTAAGCTATCCCCGCAACATCGTGTCATACAGACCCAGGTTCCCATCCTGAGCCCGACACGAACATAGGGGCGTTACTAGAGGCACATTAAATAGCGCTTCCTACGCACCCCCGTTCTTCGCCCGCGGGACGAGGCCTCGTCAGTGGTCATCACCGGCGTCAGAGACCATCGTCGTCCAGGACTCGTCGTTACCGAGCATCGCGGTGTTAGCAGTGGAAGGATAGAGGCTGATGATGATGATGATGATGATGATGATGATGACGATGATGATGATGATGAAACATTGATATTAATATGGTTATAATAATTTATGATAATTAACATGAACACTTATGGTACTTTCTGATGATGATGATGATGATATACAATTAAATATTGTATACATAATAATGGTAGACATGTTTATCAATAAAAATATCACACAACCGCTTTACATATATCATTATTTGCCAACACATTTCCAAGATTACATCAGGAAGTCAAATCGTCGACGGAAATTAAACTCGTGCCATCCACAAATATTATTTGTTTGTATCGAGTTTTGTAGGAAGTTACTTGTTAAGTAAAAATGTAAGTACAAAAAGTATTTTCCAGAACATTCGAGTATAAAATCTGTGGAGAAGAGGATCCTAAATTGTTGTGTTAATTGCCGAGCCAAGCAAAATCCTGTATCAATATTTTTTCAGTTAACTTGGTGTACTTTTAGGAAAATTACTACCATTACCGACTCTATTACAAAAGACCTTTTTAATATAAAAACGGTTGCCTGGAAAAGCTGATAGCACACTTTTAAAAGCTTTTATTTAGCTTACATTTACATTTACACGTAGGTCTACTTTTAATGTTGGATCGTTTTTAATTTTGTTAGTATTACTACTTTATGTTGTAAGGGTACAACATAAAGTAGTTTTGAACTAGGGCGTAGACAAAATATAGCCTTCAAAAAGGTTCAACAAAAATATGAGTCTTCCTGACATCTATTGGCGAATAATACCATTGTTTTTTTTATTGGGGGCAACCTTAGAGTATACATAATATATAGAGTGCCAGTGTTACGCCGCTACATTGTCCCGATCGTAAACAGATGCGATTATATCTAGAGTAAAGCGCGGTGAGAGCGACCTTCCATGCGTAATGTATTAAAAAATATCGTTATTTGAAATTAGGACATTCATCATCATCATTTTCAGTCCCTATCCGTCCACTGCTGAACATAGGCCTTCCTCAAAGAACGCCAAGACGAGCGATCCCTCGCCACTCGCATCTAACACGGACCGGCCACTTTAATATCCAAAAAATACTATAAACATTCAAAGTATGTCGTATCTATTGAAAAAGTAATGAACCTCCCACAGCGAATGATAAAAGACCCTATATTCTTCAGCAAACGTTCCAGACTAGTAAAAAGTTCAGGTTGTATATTATGACCTTTTCTTTTGAACTACGATCATAAATCACTGGGTTGTCAATGGCGACCTTCCTTACTTTGTAAATAAAACATGGCGAAAAGATCAATGGTTTTTCGATTACACACACGTCATTTGTTTATTATTGCAAATACGAGAACAAATAGGGATTTCGGAAGCCGATAAGTATTTGTGAAATACTTATTTATTGTTGTAAGCAGCTTCGGCCGCGTCAACTAATATTTACCGCCACACACACACACAATATATTATACCAAAGTATGTATTTTATTTGTCTGCATATCATGTCAATATTTATAATGAAACAACTTTTACGGATTTTATCGTGGTTCATTAAGATTTTTGCAAGCTCCCGTAACCATGGTTTCTGCAGAAACTTTACATGAAACGTCGGGCTTGTAAAAATCTTAATACACTGCCATAAAATCCGTAAAAGTTGTTTAATTATAATGAGTGAAATTCGCGTAAACAATTAGAAAACAATATGTCAATATTTGTCAATTATTATTATTATTTTTTTATGTTCGTTGGATTGGCAAACTGGCAAACGTACCACCTGATGTTAAGTGATCGACGTCGCCCATGAACATAAACTAGTATACCTGGAACGAGCCCAGGCAACTCGTTTATGTGTTGCCTATCCTGAGACATAAGATGTCACACTGCCTGTCTTGCCCTTCTCTCCGAAACACAGCAAAGCTGTTTCACGGGAGAAATAAGCAAGATAGTGGTACCCGTGCAGCCGGGAGCGCGACACAGCGCTTCCCTCCCACCAGTAATTATTTAAGTACATACATTATTGAAGAAAATATTTTTTTTGTTATAGCATATTAGGCTATTAACGCACTTTATAGATATTGTTTTCAAATATTAAACGAATTTTAGTTGAGTATTATAATAATTCTCCTTTTTAGTAGTCCTTTAGTAGGTTGTAGTCCTTTTTTTTATTTAACGCGGGGAAATGCTCTGAGGTATCCCGCGGGGAGGTGGGTCTCCCCATGCGGGTATGTGCGAATCGCTGCGCCCAAAAGCTGGTAAGTGGACGCAGCTCTACCCACTGACACCCGGCGGGTGCCACCAATGCCACCTTTGGTGAGGTGCCCTGGATCTGAGCAAACAGGGCAGCTCGACGGCTAGTCAGCTCCTCAGAGGACCGACGCCACCTCCACAGAGGGGTTGTCCCGCACCACAGAACAACCCTTCCCAACGTCGGGGCAGCATAATGGGGTGAGGTTCCCTTGCCATCTGCTCTTTTGTCCCCTCTTCTTATAAGAGGGGTACAAAGAGCCCACTCGGCTCAATTTGCTTCGCCCAAGGTGCCGACTCACCCTAGGCTACTGAGCCCCACCGCCACGTCAAGGCCTGAACCATGGTGGGGTAGGTTGTAGTCCTAACGTGACCATGTTTGCTGTAAATTATCTAAAGTTAGAGAATGTAAATTGTAAAGCTGTAATAAAATCCGTAAAGAGTAGTTCCAGTAGTTCCAGTAGTTCCAGTAGTTCCAGTGTACGTCAGACTTCTTATTATTTACTTTGATGTAATGGAACTCTTTAAAATATGATTCAATTGCTTCTCGTCAATGCAACAAGAAAAGGGTAAATGTAATAAAATGTGTCTTTTAAGTATCGTGAAAATGTATTTTTTATTTAACATTTATTTCATCTCAATTTCCTGGGTAAAATAATCACTCGCTGACATTTAATTAAATTGCTGCAAGCAAAATATATTAAACTTTATATTGCTTTTATAATATCAAAATATATAATTTTTTGTACCTTCTAATATACATTATGAAAGAAAAGTTAAATAGTTATGGATACAGATGGCGATGATATTTTTGGCAGAAGATGACGAACAAGCTGGCGAAATTGTAAGCACGTTGCTTAACTTTTTTAAATATTTATTTAATGAGCTTTTACACTGATTAAACAAACTCTTTTATTTCGGGAGTAAGAAAAAAATATATAAAATAAGTTAAGGAAATAGAGTCCGACACGATCCTACTCATGTGTCAAAACCTAGGGCACGCTATTTTTACAGTAACCGAAGCCAGTCAGTCACGCCCAGGGCAGCTGAGATTTTAGAACTTGTGTCTTATTATCATCACTACCATCATCATCGTTATCACCACGGGGTGAGCCGGGTCGAGGGAAGCCAGCACCGCCAAGCTGGTCTGAATTGGTATCGCTCAGATGTTCCTAATACTCAGAGGGCAAACAGCCACTCAGCCATGATCAATGAAACCATCAACTACATACATAGGACGTAGGCCTCTTTTAGTGAGAACAACCGACGCCAGGAGGCCGTGTGGTCGCAGACTGCACGGTAGGCGGGGGGCAACCCCCCACTTTATAAATCAAAAGTGAGCCGAATGGGCTCACACTAATCCGATGAAGCATTAGGGCCTTCGGGCCATTAGCATAGATCACAACATAACAAGATAGTATATTATAATGAAAGTTTGTTTTTTATTTGCGCTTTATATGTATATATATATATATATATATATATATATATATATATATATATATCTTGGTTTTAGTCTGTTTGTCGTTTGATAATTGGTTCTTTAATCTTTCAATATTTCCTAGAAAGAATATGCCTTCTAGAAAAAAATCAAACCTATCGCAAAGTAGCCGAAATGCTAAAAGGTTGAGATTAAGTAGGTCTCAAGAATCGGAGGAAGATCGTGAAGTGAGGCTAAATGCAATCCGAGCGAACCACATCACTCATCAGAACTCTTGCATCGGAAACGCCTACTCAGCGTGCGTCTAGGCTTTGCATACAGCGTGCACTTACAGTAGCTTCTTGCTCCCAAGAGAGTATTGACGAACGTGAAGCGCGGTTATCGGCTGACAGAGAGCGCCACGCCCTCTCACGCGAGTCTGAGACTTTTACCGAAAGGGAGTCGCGTTTAAGTTCGCAAAGAATCCTGACCGCAACTTTGCGCTCCCAAGAGAGTATCGAGGAACGCGAAGCGCGGTTGTCAGCTGATCGAGAGCGTCACGCCCTCTCACGCGAGTCCGAATCTCTCTCAGAGAGAGAACGGCGATTAACAACAGCCAGAGATAATTATGTAAGCGCCCGGATGAACGATGTACGTTATTTAATATCCGAAAGGGAAAGGATAGACGATCTGCGACGAGCAGAAACAGGAGAACAGCGACAATCTCGCCTGGGAGCTGACCGGGCTCGATACCACATGAACAGAATTATAACTGGCGAGGCTGATGATGAGTCCTTAGATTATAATGTTGTTGCGAACATTATTCTGCCTTGGGAAAATAAGGACAAATCAGGATTTACATATTCAACAAGAATTGACTACGCCTTCTACGCCTTTGTGGGTGGTATGACAGAAATTTGCAATTTTTGTGATGCTCTGAAATGGAGAAAAGAGGCAAATGGAATGTGCTGTTCAAATGGAAAAGTTGTTGTTCCAAATTTTCAAGATCCCCCAAATATTATTAAAACTCTTTTAAATGGCGATCACCCCCAGTCTAAACACTTTTTAGATAATATCCGTTCCTATAACAGCGCTTTCCAAATGACATCCTTTGGGGCAAAACAAATAACGGAGGGTCCGTTCATGCCAACCTTCAAAGTGCAAGGTCAAGTTTACCATCTCAACGGATCTTTATTGCCAGATAATGAGCCTAGATTTCTTCAAATTTATTTTGTGTCCGATTACACTGAACAGCATAATATTAGGAATCGCCATTTCCCCCAGCTTAATGGTGCGCTTATATCAGAACTACAAAACATGCTGCATCAAGTAAATCAATACGTGGGGAATTTTAAAGCTGCGTTAGATTCCATTCCACAAGGCAGCAATGATTACAAAATAATCATCAGCGCAGATAGACGTCCTGTTGGTGAACACCGCGGGAGGCACAACGCACCAATGGCAGATGAAGTCGCAGTTGTTTTAGTCGATCAGGAATGTGAGAGGCGTGACATCGTGTTACGCACTCGCGACGATCGCCTGCAACGCATTTTTGAAACTCACCGAGCTTACGATGCCTTGCAATATCCATTAATATATTGTCATGGTGAAGATGGGTATAATTTTGGATTGCACCAAGTGAACCCTACTACGAGGGTCACTAACTTTAATAAAAAAATATCGGCTCTGCAATATTATTCATACCTTTTGCAAATAAGGCGTAACTGTTTTGTTTATTTGCAACGTTTTCGTGGTTTGTTCAGTCAATTTATTGTGGACATGTATGCAAAAATAGAAACTGAACGTTTAGTGTACATTCGCACTAACCATCGTCGTTTACGTGCTGAAGAATACGTGCATTTGCGGGACGCAATGCAATCAGATAATAATATCGAAAATTTGGGGCGGTTAGTCATCTTGCCTTCCAGTTTTACAGGCGGTCCGCGATATATGCACGAAAGAACGCAAGATGCCTTTTGCTACGTCCGTAAGTATGGCCGGCCGGACCTATTCATAACGTTCACAACAAATCCAAAGTGGACCGAAAATTGTCAGGAACTTCTCCCAGGACAGGCGTCATATGATAGACATGACATCATTGCGAGAGTATTTCATTTAAAACTTAAATATATGATTGATCTTCTTACAAAAGATAAAGTTTTCGGCTCAGCTCTTTGTTTCATGTATAGTGTTGAGTGGCAAAAGCGTGGCTTACCTCACGCCCACATCCTCCTGTGGCTGGCAGAAAAAATCCGACCCGAAGCTATTGATAGTGTCATAAGTGCCGAGTTTCCAGACCATGATGACCATGACCAGTGGTAGAAAGTTTGGCCAACCCGAGACAAACCACCTTGCTTGCATTCTTTCATCTTTGCCAAAGTGATCATTTCGCGAAGTCTCTTTTGTATAATGAAGTGCCATGTTATTATACTTACAACAAGCAGCAAGGTATTTTTGTTCGTAGGAGACGTGGAACTGCTGTAGATGGTGAGCCTGTATTTTTAAAGAGCACGTGATTGGACGGGTGTACACGGTACACCCGAATAATCCCGAGTGTTATTATTTACGCCTTCTTCTTCATATAGTACGAGGTCCTACATCTTTTGCAGAACTCCGTAAATTGGACGATATTGAACATCCCACCTACAAGGCCGCTTGCCGCGCACGCCATTTATTAGATGGAGATCAGCATTGGGATGATGCTCTAGCTGAGGCATGTATTAGCGACAGTCCACATCACATCACAGACAGATGGGTGGCATTACAGTCCTTGTCTGTGGTGATTTTCGGCAGACACCCCCAATCATACCGCGAGGAACAAGAGCCGATGAAATTTCTGCCTGTCTGAAAAGCTCTATTTTATGGCGCATAATAACAGTTACACACCTAAGTATAAATATGCGTGCACAGTTAGGAGGCTGCGAAAATGCGCTGGAGTTCTCTTATTTACTATTAAAAATAGGTGATGGTACATATCCCGTACAAGAAAATGGAAAAGTTATTTTGGTACAGAATCTTTGTTTTTCTGTTACATCACAACAGGATCTTATTTCTTCTGTTTACGGGGATTCCACAGATATTGGTAATCAAACTGGTTCTTGGCTATGCCAACGTACTATTTTGACTCCCCGTAACGACCAAGCGGCAGCAATTAATTTAAAAATATTGACGCATGTTTCTGGAAATAGTATAGAATATACATCCATAAATACAGTTATGGAAGAAGAAGACGTCACGAACTATCCCGTGGAGTTTTTAGATTCCCTCAACACACCTGGTCTTCCAGCCCATAAAATAGTTTTAAAGGTCGGCGTACCGATAATTCTTCTTAGAAATTTATGTCCTCCAAAACTTTGCAACGGCACTCGGCTCAAAATCACTAATTTGCAGCAAAACATCATCGAAGCCGAAATCTTAACCGGTTGCGGAGCTGGTGATGTTGTTTTCATTCCAAGAATTCCCCTCATTCCCAATAATTTTCCTTTCTCCTTCAAAAGAGTGCAATTTCCTGTCAGCCTCTGTTATGCCATGACCATTAATAAAGCTCAGGGTCAGACATTATCCGTTGCTGGAGTTGACCTAAGTACTGGTTGCTTTTCACATGGCCAACTCTATGTGGCTCTTTCGCGAGTAAATAACCCCAATAACCTTTTTGTATACGTTCCAGGTGGGTCCATATTTAACATCGTTTACAGAGAAGCACTTACATAAAGATAAGAATGCCAAAAAGACATTCAAAGACCGTACAGTGTAAGCTTCATATAACGTCACTGAAGTCTGAACGTACTGTACATTCTGAAAGTTATAGAAAATTATTGCTATATGGAGAGAAGAAAAATCAACATCATTTGTAACAATTTTTCTCAAAATAAAGTGATTTTGTCCTTCTCGCCATGTTCTCAGTTGGAAATTTCGTAAACAAAAAAAAATATGATAACGTACTATGCAAGCCCAGTAACAATAGCCCTCTTATAATAATTATATTATTATTAGAGTGGTATTTATTACTATTTCTGTAGATTAGTGATCAATGATCATACATTTTTGTAAAATTGACTGATAATGCGGATTGCGGACGGTTCATACATTTTATAAATAATTGTAACCTCTCGGCTCTCACTCAAGAGGCCGAGCCCCTACCCACGAGGCCATCGTCGCTACATATGAACATAGTTTTATCATTATAATGAAACACTTTTTTACGGATTTTATCGCGGTTTATTAAGATTTTTACAAGCCCGACGTTTCGGATACTTTACAGATAAGGGCAATGCTACTGTAGTTATGGATACGTCAGATTATAATGATAAAATTAAACAACTATTATCGGATGAAAGTACTTATAAAAACGTCAAAACCGATCCAACGAACAAAGTTTTGAAAACTACTAGTGATATAATTAAAGAAAACTCCGAGACATTGAATCTGGACGTCAAATATTTAATTCCTTCATGTCCAAAACCACCAAAGCTGTATGGGTTGCCGAAAATACACAAGGCTAATGCTCCATTACGTCCAATTGTAAGCCAGATCGATTCACCAACTTATAGATTGGCTAAGCATGTGGCCCAAGTACTGTCACCACTGCGTGGACAAACCAGAGCACATACTCGGGATTCATACCATTTTGTTAATGAGATCAAACATCTACATCTCAGAGACAATGAAACAATGGTCAGTTTTGATGTGCAATCTCTCTTCACCTGCCTACCTGTGGAAGACTGCATAACAATAGTAAGAAGAAAGTTAAGGGAAAATGACATGCCAATGGAATATGCTGACCTTTTGGAACATTGCCTTACATCTGGCTATATGTTGTGGAATAGTTATTTCTACAAGCAAGTAGATGGAGTGGCCATGGGCTCACCAGTATCCCCTGTTGTTGCCGACATATTTATGGAGGACTTCGAGGAGACTGCTCTGCGAACTTCGCCCATAACACCCAGGTTCTACAAGCGGTATGTAGATGATACTTTCACAATATTACCATCTGACAAAGTAACCATATTCCTAGACCATCTTAATTCCATTAATTCAAAAATTCAATTTACAATGGAATTAGAAGCAAATAATTCTCTAGCCTTCTTAGATGTATTAGTGATCCGTAATCCCAACAATACCTTAAGCCATACAGTGTATAGGAAGCATACTCATACGGATAAGTACCTAAACGGCGAATCTCACCACCATCCAACACAGTTAGCTACCGTGGGTAAATCTTTGTTTCAGAGAGCACAAGGGATCTGTGATGAGCAACACCTGGCAACCGAGCTTCAACACGTTAAGCAAGTACTGCGAGACAACAAGCTTCGGGTGCCGCGTCTTCATCACCGTGACCGCGTGAAAGCAGCCACTGTTGAGCGAGTACCTGCTGTGCTACCATTTATGAAAGGAGTCACTGACAAGATTGGCTATATCCTAAAGCGAGCTTCCATCAAAACCTTTTTCAAGCCGCCAAAAAAGATAGGTCAATTCTTACCATCTGTCAAGTGTCATATACCCTTACAATATGCAGGAGTATACAAGCTTGATTGCGACTGTGGTCTCTCTTATATAGGCCAAACAAAAAGATCTATTAAAACTCGCGTCAAAGAACATATAGCTGATTTAAAACACCGTCGCTACACTAAGTCTGCCATCTGTGAACATAGTCTTGACAAAGCTCGCCATTATATCAGATTTGATAAACCACAAGTCCTCGCAAAAGAACACCGATTCCAACCAAGGATGATCCGTGAGGCTATTGAAATTAAAAAACATCCTAATTTCAATAGAGAAGATGGCTGGCTCTTACCACCTGCTTGGGATCCCATTATTAATATTATCAAATCAAAATCCAAGCATAATATGTCACAGATTAAAGATACAGTTAGCACTTTCTGCGTAGATAGGACTAACCAAAATATTGATGTATCATAGGGTAGTTTCGAATAACTTTGTAACATTAGGACGTATGACACCTCAGTCCTCCCGTGACCATGGTTGCTGTAAAGTATCCGAAACGTCGGGCTTGTAAAAATCTTAATAAACCGCGATAAAATCCGTAAAAAAGTGTTTCATTATAATGAGTGAAATTCGCGTAAACATTAGAAAACAATATAGTTTTATCATAATGAAATACTTTCTTATTGGCGGAGTAAGACGAGTGTTCATATTTATTTAACACTTATAGTAGTTAGCTTAATTACGTTATATGACATTTTACTTATCAGATTACATATATTATAGAGGCAGTAATGTCTCAGTTGGAGGCTGACGAGCGGGTGACAGAGGAAGCTGCCTACATGGCCTTTTCCGCGGGCAACGAACAGGGGTACGTAGGAGGCGCCTCCATTAACGCCCTGTGCTCGTGTCGGGTTTCAGGATGGGAACTTGGGCCCAGTATAACACGAAGTCACACGGAATGCTTAGTAGCGGCCGGGCAGTCCCCCTTACGAGGAGCAGGTTTTAGTTTAGACTAGGGCACTCCCAGGTGCAAGTCCTACATAGGCTACATCCATAAAGAATTTTCCTGCGATATAAAAAGGTAGGTATTATTGAGTATTATCTACATACATTTGTAAAATATCATATTATAAAAATTATAATAATAATTCACATCTAACTTGCTTATTGCACTACAGCGCTACCATGTACAGTAATTTAAGCTTGTATTAAGCGGTAGGAATATGAATGCGAGAGGTATTCGTATCTCTATGATATTTTTATAAATAGTTACTTTTATTTATAAAATATGTAAATATAAATTTCATATCCTTTAAGATATAATTGAGTGTCACGGACTGGTCAATATCGTCCATAAACAAATAAGTTTACTCGAAATAGTCCGTATAGTTCCGAGCTCAGGCGATTCGGCCATGCTGAGATGCAAGATGAACTTGGTAACAATAATAATTGTCAGAATTATAATTAGGATGCTAGGCCGCACAAAATGCATGCCCGGAGTGGGCATGTTAGTATTGAAACTTTCGATAGGACAACAGACAAAAGTGTATATCTAAGTTTTTTGATTATTTGACTAAATCAACCAATTCACATGAATTTGATTTTTTTGTTATTTGCTTTAAAGCTTATGAATATTCTGAAAAAAATGTATCAAAAGTTGCGTGCCAATTTAGAAATAATCTTATACTTAATTTTCATTCGAAAGTAGATATTTTTGATTATTCAAAAAGATCCTAAGAAAAGTAGTTTTCAAAGATAATTTTTCCACGTATAACTTAAGTATTATGTGACGTACTTAGCGTAAAGCGAGTGTAATAATTTTAAGTGAACCTCCGGCGGAGACACTTAAATTTATTCTCTCTTTTACATACATATTCATAGTAACCTTTTATTTAAAAGCCTGACGTTAATATGTAATAGCAGTGCTAGTGTAAAGAGTTTTATCTCTTCGTCATATTCAAATGTGCATTCTATCTCTACTATCTAAAAAGATTATAAAATAATCTCTACCATCTGTTTTTTTTATGTCATAGCCCCCAAAAGCCAAAGGTCAGCAGATACGTTACCCTCCGCTTCCCTATCCCCCAATGGGTTATCGGAAACTCACAAACCGCATGAAACGCGACAGCATAGTTGTCACTTGACGCCGGTGTTATGTGAGCGAGAGGTACCACCTCGGTCGTGCCGAACTGGGCCACAGTTCGGCTGCAATGCAGCATGGGAAGCTAAAGTAAGCTAAAATAAACTCTACGTTATAGCGAAAGAAACTTATCTGTGATCTAAATGATTTTTACTGTAAATGAAAAGCATATTGTATTTAATAAATTTAGGTTGTTGAATGTATTAAACCCAACAAAAACACTTGGCTACAAAGATGCAAAGGAGCTTCATTTGACGAAAACGCATATTTAAACTAGCCCTTCTATGGCAGTAAAAAGCTATGAACACATCGGTTTTAATATACGTATATTATTATGTAGTTACGTAGTGACTTACATGTTCCGCTTTACAGTTTAGTATTATAATGTTACCGCGCGTGTTAACAATTTAAGTTGGACGTCGAACACAAATCTTCTCTTGCTAACAATCTATAATATAATATATATAGGAGCTGTTCTATAGATTGACTTATCACGATATCTCTGGAACTATAAGAAGACTTGAAATTTGGTACGAATATTACTTTAGCCATGTAGAGACAGCTATTTTTTGACGTGACAACGTCTTATAATTCGATGGAGCCGACAACCGACTTTACAGACAACCGATTTTTTTTTTAATTTTGACAGAATGAAGTCTCTGCGGGCAGCTAGTCTGTAATATTAAAAGTATAAGAATTTTAAAGGACGAATAATTTTGATGTAAAACATCTGTTGGCGTACCTTGGCCTCGAATGCCGTGACGGCAAACGCCCTGATGCTGCTATGCCGTGATATCTCCACTTCGCCATCGCTCTCGAATCATTCTGTGTGTGCACGCGTATACGTTATTTATTAATTATTCGAATCCATTTTTAGTTATAGATTCTTATTCATTATACATAATATATAATTCTAATAAGGTGGGAAGACAATCTCCGTTCAGTGGCCGGTCCGTGTTGGATGCGAGTGGCTAGGGATCGAATCGGACGGATGGGATAGGATGATGATGATGATGATAATGATATTCTAATATTCACATAATATATCGGGCGTCCGTGACGACCAATTATTTTATGAAATTGAAAACTCAGCACGAGTTTTCAGCAACAGCTGAAATCAGATTAGGAAAGCTAAATAAATATTATAAAAAAATTACACTAGGTATAATCATGATATACCGTTTCATGGGATTGAAACCTCTATGAAGGTGATTATTAAACTAAGCATATCTCATCGATGTCAACTACCGCTATGAAACCTAAAAAAACCTAATTTTAATAAATACCTTGCGAACAATATGGAAGCTGCGACCCATCCCAAAATAAATCCTTTTAGGGCCAACAGATGTTCTACAGTGTGTGAACGGCACAATACCAACACGTATTATAACGTATCGTAAATACTTTACGATACGGCAGCGTTTTTATATTGACATCTGGATGTGGTTTTTGTTAAGTCCCATTTTCTTTAGCATAAATTTCCTAAACTTAGTACTGGGTTTTCTCCGCCGGGTTAAATATAAGTCTTATATTAATGTAAGTCTCCAATTTAGACCTCATAAAGTTAGATTTAGTATCACTAGAAGATCTTAACATAACTATAATTAATAAACATTGATTTGGGTATTTGTTGTAATATGTATACAATAGTCAAAAATCATGTTTACACCAGACAAGATATGCCAATTCTAAAACATTTTAAAATGGGATATTTACCATGTATTTCACTTTTCGTGAGCAAAACCTTCGTAAACTATGTCGAAATATTGAGCTCCGCGAAACGCGACTGAAAAACATGGTAAGTATCCCGTTTTAAATAATTTTAGTATAAAATAAATAACCAAAACCAAAAAAATGTTAACTTAAAATCATACAAATTGAATTTACCGGGTTTGTGTCTTTAAAAAATATGATGATTACGACCTTTAATGAAGCGCGTGCATTACTAGAATTAATTGTCAGCAACCTGATGAGTTCTCACTCGTAAGGTTTTCGTAATCGCGCGTTATATTCGTCGGATAATTGCTGTATGGCTAATTTAATTCCGGAGAGTTGAACTGAATGCTAACGACGAGCTTAAACGAACGCGTGCTCGAAGATGGAACGCCCTGTGTTTGACTAAAATAGAAAATGAAACAGGATTATGCACGAACTTAATAGAACGACATTGTAATAAGTGGAGTATTTATTATTATTGAAGTATCGTTACAAGGAAGTCGAATGGATATTTTTCCCTGAAGGTGATATTTGAATGATGCAAAAACTTAAAGAGTAATTTCATAAAAGAACTTTGAGTGACGGGAGTACTAACTAAAATATAGAAAGTTATCCTATCCCTCCAATGGGCCACCGGAAACTCGCAAACAACACGAAACGCGACAGCATAGTGGTCACTTGACGCCGGGCGAGAGGTACCACCCAGGTCGTGCCGGCCCAATTCGCCTGCAAAGCACCATGGCACTACCTCTTACAAATAATAATGACATATACAATTACTATGATGACCATGACATCTAAAAACCTCAATAATAAATGCCATCTAAAATAACTCTTTGAGTTACCGATAGGAGGGATAGCGCTGTAGCGCTTTGCTGTATTTCGGAAAGAAGGGCAGGACAGGTAGTGTAATTACTGGCACCGAGACTTAACATCTTATGTCTCAGAATTGGCAACACATAAATGCCTGGGCTCGTTCCAGGTATACTAGTTTATGTTCATGGGCGACATCGAACGCGGTAAGCGTTCATCAGGTGGCACGTCTACCAGTTTGCCTTCCCAACTATCATAAAAAAGAGATCTCAGAAATTTTGGGAATAATAATAATTATATTGAGTTCCGCAATAAATCGAAATAGAAAAAAATCTGGAATATGATTTGGGACTAAATTGGACCTGCCATCAAAATCACTATTGACAGCTTTCATCTAACTTGAAGCTAGAGAGAGCACAGAGATCATGAGACACAATATTATACATCCATTCAGAACTAAACAGACAAACCTTTAGATATATTTGACAGCCAGTGAACCAATACCTTTTTTTTCTTTAACGACGGGAATTGCTCTGAGACATACTGCGGGGGAGTGGGTCTCCCCAAGCGGGTATGTGGGACTCGCTGCGCCCGAAAGCTGGTAAGTGGACGCAGCTCTACCCACTAAAACCCGGCGAGTGCCGCCAATGCTGCCTGTGGTGAGGTGCCCCGGATCTAATGAGCAAACAAGGCACCTCGACGGCTAGTCAGTCCTCCAAGGGACCGACGCCACCTCCACAGTGGGGTTGTCCCGCACCACAGAACAACCCCTTCCAACGTCGGGACAGTACAATTGGGTGAGGTCCTCAATCCTCGCCCCTTCCCCCTGCTCCTTTTTTCCCTCTTCTTATAAAAGGGGTACAAAGAGCCCTCTCAGCTCAATTAGCTTCGCCCAAGTTGCAGCGGCTCACCCTAGGCTACTGAGCCCCACCGCCACGTAAAGGCCTGAACCATGGTGGGGAGTGAACTAATACCTACTGTTAGATTGTTTGTATGATATGGGCTATATCATTTGGCATACTAAATTATAACAAAGGTATTGTATTACTAAAATTATGTAAAACGGGATGTTTACCATGTGTTTCACTTTTATTTGGTTGATAATGCAAAAATTTCGAGCCCCGCGAAAAATAAAAGTGAAAAACATGATAAATATCCCGTTTTAAATAATTTTAATAATGAAAAATCATTTTACAAAAAAATTAAAACCGACTTCAAAAATACTAAACTAAAAAGTAATTAAATAACTGTTTCTTTAATAATAAAAAAACATACAGACGAATTGAGAACCTCCTCTTTTTTTGAAGTCGGTTAAAATATTCATGGTAACATAAAATCATACAAAGGTGTAGTATGTTTGGCAATAAAAAAATAATTTATAAAATTAGTAAGCATAATTCAATACAGAAGTCAACATACCGATATTTTGGGTTTATTATAACGAATGATAAAATAAATAATGAGAATAAAACAAAATTAAAATGACGGAAAGTAAAATCATGAGATAGTAATTAATGCCCTTAAGGCGAACCACAAATTGGCACCGCACGCTGCTCCAGAATTCTGCTCTCGCAATCAACGTCGCACTAGTTTTTACGAAACTGCATATTTCAATGCACACATGCATCTACGAACTGAGATTTAAACAAGCTCTCTAATTGGTGAGTTTTCAAATTTTATAATACTTGTATGAAATTGAAAATATTTATTTTTATGTTTTTTTTTATATTATTTCATAAGGAGGCAACCGAGCAGTTGAAGTCTTATGGTGACTATCGTACCCCATACATCTGCACAACCAAAAGTTATGCAGATGCGTTGCCCTCCTTTTCCCTATCCCCCAAATGGGCCACCTGACACCGCACAAAACGCGACAGGATAGCTGTCACTTGACGCCGGTGTTATGTGAGCTAGAGGTACTACCCCGGTCGTGCCAAGCTGGAGTAACCAAGCAGCATGGCACTACCTCTTACTAATGTAATAATATCTATGGACGCTTTTACACCACGTCAATCTGGTCCCGTGGTACGTTCTCGAAGAACTTGTGTTACAGGTACCAGACAACGGAAATATATTTAATACTTTTTAATTATACTATACATATATTTATGATTTTTATTATATAATACACATTGAAGATACCCTAATGGTATGGCACCGATCTAAGATTTTATCGTAGGGTTAGGGAATCACAAACATAAATACAAATGTATACACACTCACACGCGCATAAACATATAAAAAAAAAAAAAAAAAAAAAACTTGATACATACACACAGGCTTGTATTTTTCGGAAAATGTTCTAGTTATAGTTTTTAAATCTTAATCACCTACTATTTATATTTTAAGGTTTACTTTAGATTAATACCTACTGTTGCATTGTATGGATCAATCTGGCATGCGGTGATATTCCGTGATTATGGATACTTTTAGTTTTATATAATTACAGAGGTTCTTATATTGTTTAGCATAAGAGTGATCTATGTGGAATATCCTTAAATAAATAAATAAATAAAAATCAGGAACTCAGAAAACTTATTTGTCCCATGGCGGGATTCGAACCCGCAACTTCCGGCTTGAGCGCCAACGCAGTTACCATTGAGCTCATCATCAGCCTTTATCCGTCCACTGCTCAACAAAGGTCTCCTTCAATGAACGCCAAAACGACCGATCCTGTGCCACTCGCAAACCCATTTAAGATAATAATTTATGATTTCATGTAACGTTAACTAGGAACAATCATTCTTGTACCGATTGATGAGCGAAGCGCGTTTCCTGGCGAGCCTGAATGTAACTCCAATAATCCGATACAGATCCAACTCGGATACGACATCTATAACCTGTTTACTCTGTGAATTCTAATCAAATGTTTGCTTCATTACAATATCAACGAGGCCTTCAAACCGTATAGTTATATAAATATACTGGCTGTAAACTACGACTACTACGGGTTAATATTTACCATAATATGGTAAATGTAAGCAACAGTCAGACCACGTTAACCTTGTTCTATGGTAAGCTCGTAATAACTTGTGTTACAATGAACGGTAAAAAATTAAAGAAATTTATACAAATACATATTATGTTTACAGAGATCTTGCAAAGAGTATTGCAAAAACCTAGCTTCTTTACTTGGCGCTGTGTGTAGTGATCCTATCACCAGACCATCCGCGCCGCCATCTTTTGATAGATGAATATAAATAATAAGAATTATCAAGTTATTTAATTGAGTCTTAAGAATTTATGAGGATACTAATATCATTAAAATATGCAGGAAAAATTTGTAAGTATATAATAATATGAACTTACATAACCCCAGTACCGTTTCTTACAAAGGGTATGCCTTCGAGTTTGTGAACGCCCACAAAAAATGCAAAAGCAACTTATTCGAATTAGATTCAGGACTATTTGTATAATTCATTGACTATTGTATTTTTTTATCTATGCTAATAAAAGTAGATAATGTATAAAGATTATAAAAAAAGGATAAAAAAACCTTTTTATGCTTAAGCGTGACTTTTCCTATAACCATTATTGAAATAAGACTTTGGTGGGATTTTATAAAACTTTTAAATTGCAGCGTTTTCGACTTTTGTTTTCGACTGGCTAAACCACTGATTATAAGCCGTTGTTTGTTATTATAATATCTGACCTTTATTTAGCATCACACATATCGTGCAATTAAAACTAGATTATTATGAAACAAATAATTCCAAATACGAAAAAATGTGTTCTAAATTTGAGGAAAATCTTAACAGTTGCTGATAAGGCGTGAATTTTTTAATGGTACTAATCTCCGGTACCCGGGCAGCCCGCCGTCGACACGTAGGTATTGTGGCATGATTAATTGTTCTGTAAATTGAATTCATCGTGATAAATGAAATATCCGCACAATAGGTAATAAATTACACTGACCCGTTGGACGCAAGATGAAACGGTCTCAAAGTATACGCGGATGTACCCGGGTACAACCGCGTACAGCCGGGTTTAAAGCAACCGTAAAACACCTGACGGCACGTTACTTATATAAATGGTTACATATTTTAATGGTCAGAGTTTCGCATGTTTGTTAAATTAAATGCTATTTTAAATATAAAAGAAGGATTGTATATGATTTTAAGATAACATGGATATTTCGATATTCTCGTATCGAGCTTTAAATAATTTGAGTCCATTGTAGATAGGAAAATATAAATAATGGGAGTGCCGTGTGCTGCTTATTTGTTGCATTAACAGCTATGCTATGATTTGGAAATAAGCGCGGAACAGAAAGTATTAATTATTGCTACCGGGATCTTCCACTCTTTATGGTAGCTCCATGTTGCGCCTCGTGAAGGTAGCGAGCGGAGGCTACAAGAGTGTCACAACCGACGCCAGGAGGCCGTGTGGTCACAGACTGCACGGTAGGCGGGGGGCAACTCCCCAATCAAAAGTGAGCCGAATGGGCTCACACAAATCCGTTGAAGCATTAGGGCCTTCGGGCCATTAGCATAGATCCATCCGAAAAAAAAAAAAAAAAAAAAATACAAGAGTGTTTGCCATCCACACTCTCGCGAGTGCACCACGTGGAGGCTTTCGCACGCCTCGTTTCCTTTGACTCGGATCAAAAACCGACAAAATAGTAAAATATGCAATTTTATTTTCAATCATAATATGTTCTGTTTGAATTGACATTGATACTCTATAATTGCCGCGTGATTTTATTGAAAAAGAATAGCTTGAAAATACTGAAATTTACATTTACTATATAATGAACATATATTTGCTACTACTATATTTTATATTCCATAACATAAGAATAATGACAGTCTTCCTTATGCTAATTAAACATGTCTGCCAAAACATATTATGTTCCAATTTTTCCGTTTTACAGTCCTCCATCGGCGGGTAGAAGTTACATCACCGCACATACCCTTGTCAGTCAAATAATTGAGAAGCCAACCCTTTTATCTGACTGAAAACTTTTTAATCAAACAGTATATTTACGCTTAAATGGACAGTTCGAAATAAATTTCGATGTTCAAACTTGAGATTAACATAATTAATCAGAATTAAATTGAAACAACACTGATCAAAATTATTTTAATTAACAAGTTTTAATGCCAAATTCGGATAAACAACAAAACATTAGATGATGCCATACATACCTTACCAGCGTGTTATTTTTTTTATCCATTCATATTACGCCTATCGTCCTTGAAACAATTATGTATAATGATTACCTGACGCACTAAATCATAAATATTTTAGACAGAAAGAAAAGGAATTCAGACCCGCAGACTTTCTGAAAATATGGTGTCAGAACCTTTAAATCCTAAATATACCTGGTATTTATGGTTTGGTAAAATCAATTACGAAAACTTTTGGCACGTGATCTACTGTTTGTGTAAAGACGTTTAGGCAAAAAGAATTAAATTCAAAAAAAAATATATAAATGCAATCTATTTCACTAAATCGTCCGCCCACGATACACATACACAAGAAAGGTATACAAAATTATATTGCAAGAAATCAAATCTATTGCTAATAAATCTCCCGCGCGTGATACATACACACAAGAAAGGTCATTGGGTTCATGTCTGAACAGCTGATCGACAGACGTAACGGGGTTTTAAACAACTTCATTCGCGTTTTAAGACTGCCAAATTGATATCAACATACACAACTACCTTTTAAAACTTACATTTCATTTCGGGTACATACCCGAAATGAAATGTAAGTTTTAAAATCATTAACAAATCATTACATAATGATAATAATAATTATTAGTCATGATAATAGTTAGTTATGTTCTGATAACCTCCCATCACACTTATAAAAT
This sequence comes from Helleia helle, assembly GCA_963853865.1. Classification (NCBI taxonomy): domain Eukaryota; kingdom Metazoa; phylum Arthropoda; class Insecta; order Lepidoptera; family Lycaenidae; genus Helleia; species Helleia helle. The sequence continues at coordinate 8,487,432 of OY971418.1, read as the reverse complement.
ATATGATACGATATACATATACTAGTAAAAATACTATTTTTTTTCGATTTATACTGGGACAAGGTATAGTATGCTGGAAAATTAGACCAGGAAAACATTCACTTATTAATATGACGTAAGTAAAGTAACATAGGCCTTTTTTTTCCTTTTACGCCGGGAAATGCTCTGAGGCATCCCGCCTGAGGAGTGGGTCTCCCCACTAAAACCCGGCGAGTGCCACCAGTGCCGCCTTGGTGAGGTGCCCCGGGTCTGTTAAGCTAATAGGGCACCTCGACGGCTAGTCAGTCCCGCAAGGGACCGACGCCACCTCCACAGAGGGGTTGTCCCGCACCACAGAATAACCCCCTCCCAACGTCGGGACAGTACAATGGGGTGAGGTTCCCACCCTCACCCCTTGCCCCCTGCTCTTTTGTCTCCTCTTCTTATAAGAAGGGTACAAAGAGCCCCCCGGCTCAATTAGCTTCGCCCAAGGTGCAGCGGCTCACCCTAGGCTACTGAGCCCCACCGCCATGTCAAGGCCTGAACTATGGTGGGGAAAGTAACATAGGCCTCCCTCAATGAACGCCAAGACGACCGATCCCTTGCCACTCGCATGTTCAGCAGTGGACGGATAGAGGCTGATGATGATGAACTAAAGTAAAAGTAAGTAATAATCGTAAGTCGTAATCCTGAGACGTAAGTTGGTAAATTTCGGTGCCAATAATTATATTATATCCTGGCCTTAATTCGGAAACATAACAAAAGCTGTTTGACGGAACTTCTACTCAGCGCATCCCTTTTACCTACCAAAGAACAAATGTAGACTTAGATTCAAAATTCGAATTCACCTCATTGCTATATCGCTGCTTTATATACAATATAATATAAAGTTTATATCGTACCTTTATTTATACAGTACATATCGTCGTTAGTGGCCATTAGCTTTGATAAATATATAAAGGATACATCTATTTGCATTAAATATTCGTACCAACTTGACGTAGTTACCAATACTCGTGCACTCAACAAAGAGCACGTTATTATAAATCGAAAATGCAAACCCGTCGAGGGTAAAATAATCCAACAATAATGAGATGCTTAGAATATGAAAAAGCAGTTTCGTGCAATGGTTTTTATCTTTTGTATATCAGTTCTAAATATAAATGTAATAAGATTCAAACACAATTGTAAGGAAACTTTGTATATTACAATTTTTAATTAAAATAAATAAAATACGTTTATTACTTTCGAATGAAAAGTTACATCACAGATTGCGTCATTTTAAAAACCTATCCAAATACACTTTTCATTACCACACTACGCCCACGTCGTTATTGTACGCGATATATTTAAAAAGCGTGTTTGCAGTATTCAATTTATAATAATTAAATTTTAATATAGTTCATACCACGTGGAATATATTTTTGTATTTTCCATTTTGAGCTACTGGCCCGTAATGAACGGACTTATTGATAGCTACCTTTTTACCACTTACTAACTACTGTAAATCGTTGCCTCTGCTAGGACGCAGGTAGGCCTTGTCAGTCTTGCTAAATTATAGTAGATTCGCGGATGAAATAAAAAATACCACCATATCCATTTCCCATAAACTATTATGGATCGAACACAAGGACATTTTAGAATGTAATGTCGTTCTTATCCAATAATCCTTATTAAATATGTTATTCTATAGAACATTAATGTTGGTCGGTTATAAGGAGGCAACCGAGCTGTCGGAGTTTTATGGTAACTACCGACGTCCATAGACATCCGCACAACCAAAATTTACGCAGATGCGTTGCCCTCCTTTTCCCATTCCCCTCAATGGGCCACCGAAATCTCACAAACCGCACGAAACGCGACAGCATAGTTGTCTCTTGACGCCGGTGTTATTTGAGCGAGAGGTACCATCCCGGTCGTGCCGGCCCAATTCGGCTACAAAGCAGCATGGCACTACCTCTTACTGGGATCAGTCGTCTTGGTGTTCATTGAAGGAGGCCTATGGTCAGCAGTAGACAGATAAAGGCTGATGACGATGATAGAACATTCTAGAACAATCATGTATTCGTTTCGTAATTAAGTCGTAAACGCCAAGGAAAAGAGAGTAAAAAAGACCAGGTATGCGATCAATTTTAGCCTGTGCCAAGTGATATTATCGCGGAGTCTAAGTATTTTAAGATCGCGGCCGCCCATTATTTGCACGCTGGTCTAATTCAGTTTTGATTCACCGGCTCAGCCGTGAAGTTTTCTTTCCCGAATCCACCATTTCTCAAATACTCCCAAGATATCTCTCGAGAATAGATTTCTCCGAAGAGCATTTAGCCATCTATTACGTGTGAGACACTTTTACAATTGAAAACTATTTATAGCTACATGCTGGTAATATTGTTTGTAAATCTGTAAGCTGTGTGTATGGATTGACTAAGAGTGTGGAGGGAGTGGGGAGGGGGGACTCCTCAGGCGGTTGTGTGGGACTCGCTGCGCTCGAAAGATACTAAAACCCGGAGAATGTCACCAATGACACCTTTGATGAGGTGTCCCGGATCTGTTGATCAACAGGGCACCTCAACGGCTAGTCAGTCCTCCGAGGGTACGACGCCACCTCCACAGAGGGGTTCTCTCGCACCATTGAAGAACCCCTCCTAACGTCGGGATAGTGCAATGGGGTGAGGTCCCATCCTCGCCTCTTGTCTTCCCGTGCTCTATTATCCCCTCTTCTTATAAGAAGCTCCTTCGATTCAATTAGTGAGCCCCACCGCCACGACAAGGCTTGAACCATGGTGGGGAACATACATCATAAATATCAACGTACTTTCAATACTTTAAATTCATTTTAACTCCAAAACTCCTATTTATGTAAACCCTCATAATGTAATCAAAACTTACAAATATAATTACTTGTCCACAAATGTGGATATCATTATCTAATCGTTTTTTGTTGAGTTAACGTGACGCAGCACCAAATAAAGCTAAATAACGCTGGTTCCTATCATATCTAGAGAGTATTGGAAAACGAAACTCAATATCTCTATATGATAAAATATTCCATAGTATCTATATCAATATCAATGCCAGAGCCTTCGATATTAAATCTCCTAACTATCCTCGAGTATGATCAGTTATCAGCCCGTAATGGCTACATTCATATGAGCACATTACACACCATATCTTTATAGAAAGCCATTGAACAAAAGGTAACCCTGCCGTCAATGATTTATTACGCTGATAAACCTTATTTTAACACCTATTCGTGTATTACGACAGTCCGTTTTACAGTCTGTCAATACAGTGTTATTGATCGATTTATATCAGAGGTATTTTGTGAGGAAGCAAGTGTAAAACATTATTGTAGTATAGTATATGTTTTAGTAATGTAGTATATGTTTTGTAATGTATTAGTCAATTTAGGCAAACCAAAACAAGTGAGCTGCCAACGTCGCATCCACGTGACTTTATGCGTTGCCTACCCTAACACGTCAGATGGTAAGTCCTAGTCTTCGTGGCCCATAATCATTGCCTGTTTCAAGAAGACTGGCCCTAGATGTATTTGAAGAGATTTTTTTAAAGCATACGAAGGCAAACGAGCAGTCGATGCCTTTTGGTGACTATCGACGCCCATACACATTCGCACAGCCAAAGATTATGCAGATGCGCTGCCCTCCTTTTGCCTTTCCCCAATGGGCTACCAGAAACTCACAAATCCTACGAAACGTGACAGCATAGCTGTCATTTTACGCTGGTTTATGGCACTACCTCTTGCTAATGTTTATGTGATGATGTTACGTAGTAAAGAATACATTTGTGACTTCTCATAGAGCAAGACTCATACACTCTCTATCACAAGAATAAAATAGTCATAATACTCTTAACTCGGTTCCGAGTGCTATATGAAGTCTAAGTAACCTAGATAAACTTTAATAAGAATTTTCTTCCTTTACCGAAAGGAACAGAAAATTTTATTATAATAAGTAAGACTTTATCTTATTTGCTAGTTCACACTATTGAATGTAAAAGTTGTCATCACTCGGCAACATATTTGTTTATTGTACCAACCTCTTAAGGTTACACAAGTCGCTCATCTATCCATACAAACGTAGAACAGTAATTACTACAATGTTTGACGTTAACCATGAAAATCTAAGGATAATATAAATTGATCTCGTCGTTATCTATGTGTGTATGTACCCAAAATCGTAAAAAAAATATATATATAAAAAATACAAGCTTCTAAACTTTCGTATTTCAACACTGATTTTAGCCCAACTTTGGGCGTAAATAAATAGTATACCGAGCACGATAGCTCAAAAATAAAGCCCATACAGATATAGTTTAGCTGTTCAAAGGATAAAATAAATTTATTTTGAAAAGATACACTTATTAGTTTTTCTATAATAACTGTTTTGCTAAAAGGACATTTTCGGAATGAATCATTGTGCATTTCATTCTAGCACGCATGTTCGCGCATTATGTCAGGTGAGATAGCAATCATTTTGTTAGAGTTCGCGCCACCGACTAGTTCAACCTTAAGATATTTTCATCGTATGTTCTTATACCGGCGGGAGATAAGCGCTGTGCTGCGCTCCCGGTTGCATGGGTACCACCATCTTGCTTGTTTCTCACATGAAACAGCTTTGCTGTGTTTCGGAGAGAAGGGCAAGACAGGCAGTGTAATTACTGGCACCGAGACTTAACATCTTATGTCTCAGGATAGGCAACACATAAATGAGTTGCCTATACTAGTTTATGTTCATGGGCGACGTCGACCAATTACCATCAGGTGGTAACATTTGTCAGTTTGCCTATCCAACTAACAAAAAAAAATCTATACTAATATTATAAATGTTTGTTTGTTACGCTTTCACGCGAAAACTACTTAACCGATCATCATGAAACTTTGTACACATGTTCTTAGAGGTATTAGAAGTAACATAGGAGACTTTTTATGAGAAAAAAAACTAAAATCTTATCCTGCGCAGACGAAGTCAAAGAAATTTGTATTCTATAATAAAAATATCACAGAAAAAATACGAAGAACATATTATTATCTTAGCCGTGCAGATATTTAGCATTATGAAATATTCATAATATCGGAATAAAACAAATATTGCATCGAGAATGTCTGATTTTATGAGGGTGCTCGCGAGTTGTAGCGAACAAAGCGTCGAAGCAAAAGTAGTCGTGCCTAAGTGTGAGGGACACGCTCTGTAAGTTACATATTTATATTTTTCAGAGTATGAAGACGGGAGCACTTACTACATTATAACACGCTACAAACTTTAAAATCTCGAAGTTATCACACTTTGAAAGAAGGTGTACCACACGCACAGATGTTTGATATTTATATAATAACTTGATAGATGCATAGTAGGTAATAAGTGATTTCTGTAAAAAAAAGTGACATACATAATAGGGATATACGGAATAGGCACAGGCTAGATGTACCAGTGATTAGACTCACAAAAGTAAGCAATTCTTTTAAAGGCAACTGTATACGCTTTTACAATAGGACCTTGGGAAAAAATAAAATGTGCAAAACCTCCCAATAAAAAAATTCAAAAAAGTTTTAAAGAGCGTTTGTGTGGTAAAGGATACTATAAAGTAAAAGATTTTATAGAAGATACCACACCTTGGGAATAGGGTCTACGTTAGATACGTAAACGTGTTAGTACTTGAGACTACAGTTTTTTCCACTTTTGATAAATTGTGTTTCCGAGAATAGGGTGTTGTTGATTAAGTTTTTTTTACAAAGTCCTTGGAGGGATCGGTACCTTGTAATTACTTCAATGACGCTAATAGAAAAGGTCTTAATATTTTTAGTCATTAGGTATTATTGTATAATATTACAATTATGAATCTATGAGAAGTCTAGAACTTTCTGGAATAGCTCCAACGTTTTACTGCAGATTATTAACGTGGCACAAAAGATTTATTCTCAAAAGTCAGGACTGAAATAATCGTAGGTTCCACAATGATGATTTTTTAAACGACTTCAAAAAAGGAGGAGGTTATATTATGTTCGTGTATATATTTTTTGTATGTATCTTCACCGATTTCTCCGTCAATTGTGGACCGATTTTCAAAATTCTTTTTTTATTCAAAAGAGTGCACGTCTGAGGTGGTCCCATGATAAGGAAATCAGGATCTGATGATGGAATCCCAGAGAAATTGAGGGGAACTTTCGAAAATCGTAGGAGTAACTAGTGCGTTTAATAATTTTTTACTTAAGTATTTTAAAGAACTACAATTTCATGAAGGTCTAGAGTTGATCTGATGATGGAGCTGAAAGACAGTCGAAGGAACTCCTCAACGATTTACAGCAGTAACCTTGTGTTTGGGCTTGATTAATTTGTATTGATGAGAACTTTACACCTAGATGGATTATGACTATCATTGGGGGTCTGAAGACGAAGGACAGTTAAGGAAACTCCTCAGCAGCTTACAGTAGCTACCTTGTGTTTGGACTTAATTCATTTATATTCACGAGAACTTTGCACCCATATAGGTTATAAGTGTCATTACAGGTCTGATGATGAAGACCATAGGCAGTCGAGGGAACTCCTCAACGGTTTACAGTAGCTACCTTGTGTTTAGACACAACTCATTTATATTGACCAGAACTTTGCACCCATATGGGTTTTAACTTATATGTGTCATTATAGGTCTGATAATGGAGACCATAGACAGTCGAGGGAACTCCTCAATGGTTTACAATAGCTACCTTGTGTTTGGACTTAATTCATTTATATTGACGAGTACTTTTCACCCATATGGGTTATAAGTGTTATTATAGGTCTGATGATGGAGACCATAGACAGTCGAGGGAACCCCTCGACGATTTACAGCTTAATTTGTTGGGTTTACTTCGTACGGTTCAATATGCTAGAATGTTCAACTCGTACAAAATTTGTAGTAGTCAATGATGTATCATTTTATTACTTGTCGATGTAAAAAACAACTGTATGGAATGCTTTGGAAGCGCATCATAGTATTTCGAGGTCATCCTAATATCTATTTTAATTTGATGATATTCTATACATGTATAACGAAATTCTTTAATTAATGGCAGTAAATCTGCAGAGATTGCTTTCAATTACATGTACCTATAATAATTTTTACATGTTTACAAATTTCTTATTGTATTGATTTAAATCTTTCTCATTCAAACGGTCCTGACGAATATAAACAATGCGTTTAACAGTTCTATCCATAAAATCAGTTATCGATATCGGAATCGCTAAAAATTAAGAAAATTTTTTTTAAACAAAAAACCCATGTCATTGTTGTTACTTTTGGAGTCGGTGTCAGCTAAGTTTACTCGTAATAGTAGCTGCACCAAAACCGTCGTCAGTCACCGGTGTCGTATTTGTTGCTGTACTAACTACCTATCTTTGCTGACACCAACTCCAATAAAGATTGTAATTAGTAAAATAACAAGTTGATTATAAGTTGTAGGCACAAAAATTAAGGAAACGCTAATATTTTATTACTTTTTAGTTTATTTTTTATTTTTTGAAGTCGGTTTCAATTTTTATTTTAGGCTTTAAATACGTCGTCGATGATGGTAATTATGTTTGATTTTTATTTAAATACGAATTTTACTCATTATCACGTTGACATTACCTATAAAGTGGCATGCAATTTGGCAAGGTTTTGGCGTGGTGGGGGAAGTTCGCGCATCGATTTTACTTGAGAATTACGATGCGTGAACTTTCCCCACCACGCCAAAACTTTGCCAAGTTACGTGCCTCTAGTAATACCGCACACCGTCAACAGCCACGAAGTACATGGTACCACGATACCAGAATATCATGGCAAGTGGTGCGAGTTCACAATATCTGTTATTTATTTATTTAAGGTACATTTTATGAACTATCGTCGCATAAATCAGGTGAACTTAGCTCGTAATAGCCATGCTACGGGTACTAAATTTATAAGTAAGAAAAATCGCACAACGTTGACTTATGGTAGTCTTAACTTATGTCTTAACTGTTACAAGGCGGCACATAATAGTATCAATAACGCCTTAGCGCCTTTTCACACGAGCTCGTTGCCGGGTAGCCGGCACCGGGTATCCGGTAGCGAAGTGCTTGCCGGCCAAATCACGCCTGTACTTGTGAAAAGGCACTACTAACAGTAATCCGTAATGCACTTATTGAATAAATTGTTTAAGGTTGTTAGCTAATAATAATAAAATAATAAATAATAAAACCTTTATTTTCAGGCTGCATAGGCCCATAGATAAATACCTTAACCTAATTATACATAATTAATTATAAACAATGTTGTTAGTAAATAAAACTTAAAACTATGTTAGTATCACTTCACTTGCACTTAAGTCTTAGTACGTACCGGTGGAACTTGTCCGCGGAAGCGGTGGAACACCACGCACTTTGGCCAGAAGTCCTCCTGCATAACGAGGTGCAGAAAACATGTTGGCACTCGCACCACGAACGCCTTGAAGTTGACGTTGCGGCGCGACTCCAGTAGCTGCACTCTCGCTGTGTACTTGGTCCTCTGGCGCACGTACTCCACGATGTCTTTCGCCTCAGTGGTGTAGTGTAGGCGGGAGATATACACCGGGGTGTTTGGTGCTGCAGCACGTATACTGTTGGTCTCCATGGAAGCCGTGCCACAGCGGTTCTTGTTAGTCTTCTGACGGCGCTTCCTTCCTTGCACCGTCATAAAACCTTCGTCATCAGCCCGCTTCGATGTCTTCTCAGGCAAGGGCTTCGTAGCTGATATACTCACGATGGTGTTGTTGGCGAGATTCTCATTCCTCGCAGACACAGGCACCGGGACAGCTGGTCGGGAGTTTCGTGCAGCACGAGAAGGAGCTGCAGGGGCGGGAGCGAGGTCGCGGGGCGTGCACAGTGCGCGCTCAGCAGACTCGGCGTTCATCGGTGGCGGCGAAGACAAAACTGCTGACGCGAAGCTGACGCCCGATAAATCGAGCCATGCTCCACGACGCGTATTGAAGTTCGATGCATTAGATGGTGACCCAGTTACTACTACCGATTAACGCAACTCTGTGAGTTCATTGCGCAAATCAGCAACAGTATTCTGGGATGCACCGAGTCTCTTCTGCACATCCACTAGGCTAGCCTTCAGAAAAACTATGTCCTTCAGCAGGCTCGTGACGTCGACATGGTCGAAGGTGACAGGAGGGAGCTTTGACAAGTCCTTTGCCACAAACAAATAATGTATCTTATATACATTTTATTCGGTGATTATAATGAAAGAGGTATTTTTAACTTCAAAACGGTGATAATTAAAAAATACCTCTATAGAAAGGTATATAGATCTATGTTACCTTATTTCATTAGTTTTAAAATAAAATGTAACAAGAATTATCAGAAGCTTCCTTAAATTGTACAACTAATTTTAGAAAAATACTGTTCTCGTTTATACTTGTATATAGATAGTTCGCTCGGGGCGAACATTTATTGAACAAAGCGGAGAGAAAAACGACGGCAACAAGCGAGCCAGCTGTATCAAATTGCCAACACTTCCCCTGAGCTGGAGGCGTTTACTGGGAGTTTACTTCAGTTCATTATTTGTTAGAATACATCTATCCAGGATCGCGGAGAACGTTGAACATTGAAAAAGGTCGTATCCCGCCTAAAGCCACCCTTAACTCGAACAACACGTTCACAAAAGTAGATGTACAATAATTTATCTGTGATTTAGTGACAAAGCTACCTTATTTCGAACGAACGTTTCACGCCTTTCTTACTTTGTTTATTATTATTTTACTTGTATATATTTAAGTAAACTTTACATAATTGCGGCTTTCATGAGATTTTTACATATAATTCGTCTTGAGGGCCTAATTAACTATACAGCCTGTAAATTAAATAAAACATGCAATAATGTTCACCCATTGCATTAGATTTGGTTTTACGTACTGAATAACTATTCTAGTAAGTTTCTTTGTCCAAGTTTTGTTCCAATAAATCTTGGAATTGCTAAACCAAATGACAAAATGTGTTTGTTTTGTTATTTTATTTCAAATAAAATATGCCTGCTTACGTTTCAATACAAGAAAAAATACTTCAACAATCAAACATAAAAACGACGGAAAAATATAAAATGAAATGAAAAATTATACAAAAGCGAGCTTATCCCTACAAGGGATTTATTTATAACGATTTTTTTTTCTTTTTTTTTTTATGTTAGTTGGATAGGCAAACTGGCAAACGTGCCACCTGATGGTAAGTGGTCGACGTCGCCCATGAACATAAACTAGTTTACCTGGAACGAGCCCAGGCAACTCATTTATGCGTTGCCTATCCTGAGACATAAGATGTTAAGTCTCGGTGCCAGTAATTACACTGCATGTCTTGCCCTTCTCTCCGAAACACAGCAAAACTGTTTGACGGGAGAAACAAGCAAGATGGTGGTACCCATGCAGCCGGGAGCGCGGCACAGCGCTTCCCTCCCACCGATAATTCTAGAGATTGATAGTACTTTATTAAATATGAATGTAATTTTAAGTAAGAACATAAATATATTTTACAATTGCCTCACGTCTATGAAGTTTTGATGAAACAGACAAACAAATTTACTATGAAATTATAATATATACTTTGAACCCTATGATATATAATTAAAGACTATGCCAAAACAAAAATTTCCGAAGCAAAAAAGTATTACAAAAGGGTCTTTTATTTCTTTTGCGCTGGGAAACGCTCTTAGGGGGGGAGGGGGGAACCCCCAGGCGGGTATTTGGGACTCGCAGCGAAAGATGGTAAGGTGTACACAGCTCTACCCATAAAAACTCGGCGAGTGCTAACAATGCCACCTTTGGTGAGGTGGCCCGAATCTGTTAAGCAACAGGGCACCTCGATGGCCAGTCAGTCCCTCAAGGGACCGATGCCACTTCCACAGAGAGGTTGTCCTGTACCACCCTCCCAACGTTTGCAATGGGGTGAGGTTCCTATCGTCGCCCCTTGTCCACCCTGCTCTTTGGTCCCCTCTTCTTATAAGAGGGGTACAAAGAGCAGCTCCCTCGGCTCAATTGGCTTCATCAAGATGCTGGGTTTACCTTAGACTACTGAGCTCCGCCACAACAAGGCTTGAACCATGGTGGGGATTACAAATTGGTCTGAATTTGTTATCACAACAATAATAATTTAAAATTGAGACAGGTAAATAGGTAGAGCTACCCAAGGAAAAATAGACTATCGTCTATCTAAAATCTACCTTACCTACCGCTTGATACACTAAAACTCTCGACGAAAGACATAGGCTGCATAGAGGTAGTACCATGCTGCTTTGCAGCCGAATTGGACCTGCACGACCAGGGTGGTAACTTTCGCTCACATAATACCGGCGTCAAGTGACAGCTATGCAGTCGTGCTTCTTGCGGTTTGTGAGTTTCCGGTGGCCCATTGGGGGGATAGGAAAAGGAAGGCAACGCATCTGCATAACTTTTGGTTGTGCGAATGTCAATGGGCGTCGGTAGTCACCATAAAGTTCCGAGCAGTCGGTAGTCACCGACTGCTCGGTTGCTTCCTTATGACATAAAAAATAGGACAGTAAAAATCTTATCCATAACGATAATCTTTGAAGACAGACAAAAATATTCCATAGTAAGCAATAAGCTACATAAAATGAATAATTTATCGATTATTCTTAATGTAAGATATTCGTTTATGAATTTCTGGGCCGTCTAACAAGCGAAACTTTTTTAAAATTCCTACTCAACTCGCTAAAGTAATTAGAATTTTTCCAGAAGCGCCATTGTACTCGTAGCCCGACTCACGCAAACTTTTAATGCGACTTAAATTTAAATGCTATTTCACAGTTTCTCTTTGAACAGTTAATTTTTATAAAATATTGATTACAAAAAACTTCCTTTTGTTATTGTACACAGAGCGCAGGCAGCTTAAAACTATAATTATTGTAGGTTTTCGAACTTAATCTATACATATAATAAAACTGTAGGCATCGAATTTCTGTACAATGAAAAAAAATGCTAAAAACCGAGTCAGGGGGATGTAAGAAATGAAATAGAACTAATTTGGATTTTTTTCGATTTTTTTGTTTCTCTGTTTGTCTGTCTGTTTGTAATGGCTAATCTGCGAAACGACTGGACCGATTAAAATGAAATTTTGTATGGTGGTAGCTTATACCCCTGGTCAACATATAGGATACTTTTGATCCCGGTAAATTAAAGTCTTCCCGTGGGATAGTTAAAAAACTGTAATTAGGTAATTAAACAGCTTTGTATACAACAACTTATGAACTTAATTTGCTGCTTATGTTGCCGTTGTATTCAAACAATGTATTCCTATAAAAGTGCTGAATTCCCGCGGGAAAGTAAAACATTACAGTGTCTAGCATACTATTCAACTAGATGATGATAATAGTATGGAATGTTTACTATGACAGTATATTATAAGTCAAAATATTTTTTTATCGATTTCAATTCTTACCTTTTAAATAAATTCGTATAAAATAAAGTAGATGGCGTAGAAGATTAATTTGTACATTTGTACACAATGCCTAGATAAATGTCAAAACTCTCTCAGTACTGAAGAGAAGCTAAAATATAGCTTTTACCCGCGGCTTCGCTCGCGTTTATGTAGATTAAGAAATATATCAAGTCTTTTCGCTGGTCCTAGGTGACGGATAAAGCATTTTTAAGACATTTATATTAACGCCCTTCATTAGATTGGTTCAGCATCCAAAACCTGACGGAATTAAGTCTGCTTCTCAGATTCTTGGATTCTAGCAGCCTTATAAATTAAAGCCTTGGAATTAATCCTGTGAGGCATTATATTATATTTTTAAGGTAAATTACTACCTGCCTATGAATGAGAACCTCGTTTAATAATACATTTATGAAAAATAAATTTATGAAAGTAAAAACAAAAAAAAAAATCTAAACAATAAATTGTATATTTTAATAATAGGCCAGGAAAGGATGATTAAATTATCCCTAATAAATAAATGAATCCAACAACTGATCACCATCAGCAGCCTGCATATCAGGCTCTGTGTCAGTCAGTATGTGGGAACTCTATATGAATATATGAACCCCAACAACAACAGCTAAGTTGTAATTTAATTATATTCCAACTTCAATTAATTTAAAAAAATACGTTTAAGAGAAACCTAAGCCTTACGTTGTAAAAAAAATGTATCTGTGAATCTTTTAACGGAATATAAAGTTCCATATAAACTTATATCCCCTTTGAATTTTGAAAATTTCTTAGTGGATATCTATGTCATAAGAGGCGAAATTTTAAGTTTCTAGCCTTAAGGGTTAACTCAATTCATGCCTGTACGGTGATTATATTTTAGTCAATAAATTTTGGCGTTTATTTAAGACTTTCATTTTACGCTCTTGTGAATTATATATATTAAAAAACTCTTACTACTTAACTGAGTGGATGCCGACGACATAAGGGGAATAAGGGTTTGCGCCTGTGCGTTGAGACATCAGTCAATCACGTTTGACTGTTTTATATTATATAGAGATTTTGTGTGAAATGTGCAAAATCCAATTCTGCGCAGACGAATTCGTGGGCACCAGCTATTCTAAATATGCCTACAGAAAAGTCCTCAATAGCATATTATGTCTGTATATCAAAGATAGCATACTGCCTATACCTATCCATTTTAATACCAATATATCCAATTGAATACTTTAAAAAATTGGCAATTATAAAGCGGTAACGTAAAAGCTATTTACATAAATACGGTATTAATTCTTATCATCATTACATAATAGAAAACAAAGTCCTTCCTCGCATCCGTCTGTCTGTACGCGATTAACTCAAAAACTACTAACTATCTAAATTGATTTTCATGCTGTTTTCAACATGAGATAGAGTAATTCCTAAGGCAGGTTATAGTATATAATTTACCAAGTCTGTATAAATTGATAAATAGTTCGATAATTATTGTAAAATTCGGAAAAAATTCAGCCACTTGGGAGCTTACATTTAAAAACGCAGTCTTATTCCCTTTAGATATATAACAAGATATGTAGAAAAATGATCATCATCGGTACGGATACGTCCGTAAATATAAAATAACGCGGGCGAAGCTGCGGGCAACAGCTAGTAAATAATATAATGTCAAATATAATCTTTATATATAAAAATCAATGCCACCTTCCGTGTAATTTTATAACTCAAAAACGGGCCCACCAATCCCAACCAAATGTTTAGGCTTTGTTCGGACTATTTAGTAGATGGTTTATGTGAAGTTTGCACAAAATCGGTCGAGCGGTTCTTCGTTTATCACATTTTTTTAATTTAATAAATGGCGGATCATTTTGTTAATGGAGATTTTGCTGTCAAATTGAAACTTTTTCAGTTGGGGTCATATTGAAACTTTTTTCAGTGTTGACAGTACAACATTAAGTTTTAAAATAAAAAAAATGTTGCGGATTGATTTCTTCATCTCTTGACCATTATAAAACAAAAAGCATATCGTGTTTTTGTTCCGATAATAGGTTATAGCTGTTTGCACTCTTTCCCCATTTAAATTTGACTTCAAAATCTACTCAACTTCTTCGTTGTCAGAATAAAATTCTTAGATGCGTTTAAAATATAAGTCCACCTGTCTTTATAGGTACTTAATAGCAAGCAGTAATATTGATTTACCATTTCTAAGATCAAAAAGAATATATTTTATACACTATCGACTTTCATGACGATTTTCAAATATATACTTTGTAAAGTCCAAGAAACAAGCAAGAGTTTGAAACAAATAAAATCAATATGTTGTATCTTTTGATACGGACATCAAAGCGGGCTCGCTAGAGTGATTCAGGCGTGGTACTTATGAAAATTGTAGAGAATTGCCAATAAGGTGTTTGCTAATTAATAATTAATCAAGATTTCTAATTAGTCGCTTGACTATTTCCTATTCATTTTGCGAGGAATTCCCGTTCCTACTTCGTGTTATGCATATTTTTAATTAATTAATTAATAATTCCTCAATACCTCGCTCGCAAAAACAAATATTGTATTATTCTTTGAACATAAATTGTTTTAGCAAATTCAGTTTTGATGAATATAAATATTTGGTACTTTTTAATTTTAGAAGTATCAGGTTACGGCTCGCTTAACGCTGTGTTAATTAATACAATATCAAATATACAAAACAGCATGGAAAAATGCAATTTAGAATCATATTTTATTTTTAAATGTATTGTAAGTAATAAATGACAAATGTTTAAAGGTTTTACACATCTCCATCATGTATGTAATGTGTAAACATAATAATATGATGACTAGTTTCTAGAAATTGGTACAAATATTGTCATCGAATGTATTAGTGATGTTTGTTTCATCATCATCATCATCGTTGTCACAATCATCAGACCCTATCCGTCATCATCAGCCCTTGCCACTCACACCCAACACGATTCCAACACTTGTCAATCGCTATTTGTTCATGTTTATCAAAATGCGATATAAATAAGCCAATAGGCTAATGCTCACCTACATTATTTTTTTCTTAAGTATGGTTTTACAGTATCGTTTTCGTCAGCTCGGTAGGTAAGCGTCGTGGGCCGCGAGCTTTGCATCTCTTGGATAGTAACTGCTTAACCAACACGCGAAGATGCCGTGCGCTGACGGCAATACGGCCGCGCGGCGCTTTGCCGTATTGACTGCATAAAGTGGCGAATCGGTCACGATTGTATGAGGCAGCAACGTGCGACTTCCAAACTCGTTTAGTTTCGAGCGGGTCATCCGAGCGCTTACGGACCATGCTTACCAACAGCGCTGTCAAAGCGTCACTGTAAAACCACACTAAAGCACCGCTCATAAATTGCTGCCGCGAGTCAGGTTCAAAATACAAAATACACAATTTGTAACACCCAAGAAATCGTAGAGGTAAAAACTTTTTTCAATAAACTTGGAAAACATATTGTGAGATAACATATTATGTAGAAAGAGAGAAAACATATTATTATGTAGTATGTAATTTATAAATACTAACAATAAAGACAATTTTCATGTAAATCTATAAAACCAGTGGGAGACATAGAATGCGCTTTTTGCCTCATGTCCACACCATCCCCCTTATCAAGCAAAAGCAGGACAACAAACAGAGACATAATGTTTCAGGATGGGTAGCGCATAAAATAACCTGAGCCATGTACACGTGGGCTACCCCAGAGTTGACTTATGCATGTTTATGGCTGACAATCAGTCAGCACAAGCAGTTCACCAACCCCACCATGGTTCCAGCCTTGTCGTGGCGGTGGCGTTCAGTAGCCGAAGGTGAACCCAGCACATTGGGCGAAGTCAATTTCACCGAAGGAGCTGCTCCTTGTGCCCCTCTTATACGAAGAGGGGAAAAATAGCAGGGGGGACCATTGCACTGTCCCGATGTTGGGAGAGGTTATTCTGTGGTGCGGGACACCGGACAACCACTCCTGTAGAGGTGCCGTCGGTCCGTTGGGAGACTGACTAGCCGTCGAGGTCGTCGCTCAACAGATTCGGCGCACCTCACCAAAATCGTCATTGGTGGCACTCGCCGGGTTTTAGTGGGTAGAGCTGCGTCCACCTTACCATATTTCCGGCGCAGCGAGTCCCACATACCCGTCCGTGGAGTCCCCCATGGATGCCTAAAAGCATTTCCCGGCGGAAAAGAAATTAAAGCAGTTCACCAACATGACATAAAAGCACTAGGTAACACCTTGTATATAAATTCAAAGCTACATAAAAATATCGACGACAAAGTATTGATAAATAATTTTTCGATAAAGTATACATTACGTTACGTTAAACAGGTTGCGACCTGATTTTGTTTCCCATGTGTTTCGCTAAGTACCCACTAATGTGTTGTGGAATGAGGTTTAAAGACGACGGTTTTTCTAATACTGAATACTTGACATCAGTCAGTTGTTATGTCTATTAGGAATATACAATATTTTTTATCATGGAAGATTATTTTGTATCTCACAATCACAATAATGTTTATCACGAATAATTAATGCTTATTGTTTTGGTTTGAAATATCTATGTAGGTATATAGATCGAATGCCGTGGTGACAATTGACAAACAACATAAGCCTGTCATGTCGTGATGCCTCTACTTCGCAGCCGCTCTCGAATCCTTTTTTGGGTGCGCGCGCGCAAAGAACTTACTTCTTTCGATCGTGGATAGTGATTGCAATATTAACATATAGCCATCACTATCCACGATCGAATCCGTGCAATCCAATTTTGTTAGAAAATAATTTTAAAGACTATGCATTAATGTTTTGTAACTATTTAAAAAAATATATATATTCTTCGAAAATATTTTATTCTTGACGGAATTTAAACCTGCAATAACTGTGATTCTCATTGAACTGCCAACTGTACCGGTCGTGCTTCATTGGGGTTGTATTAACGCTTCCATCACGTATGTAGCTGATCAATTACTTTGGTCTTTGGGGATTTGTCCCGGCACTAAATGAATTCTCGGTCAACAATAATTGATTCTATATAAATAGGTTGTGTTTCATTACTTTCTAATTACATTGGTACCAGTGGGAGGGATGCATTTGTGCCCCATGCCCATCTGCATACCACTACACCGTGTACTTCTTCCGTAAAAGAACTTTCCCATTGGGCACTCTGGGCGGGTGCCCAGAGCTCTGTTCATTGGGGCCAAATATTTCTAGTAAAATATGATTGAGTAGTAATTTTAAGAAAATCAAACAGTGATTTCTGATTAGAATACCTAGTAGTGGCCTAATTACTATGTTTACTATATCCTGTCCAAAATTCAGGTTCACAGATCTCAAAATTGTCGGTTTTATCCCATTATCCTAGTACCCAGGGCCCCGATAGACAGGGCATAGAGGACATGCAGTGTAAAAACGTATAATTGTGTAATTATTTCGCGTTACTATTATGCTTTAAATTTTAGTGTAAGAATTAATAATCATGCCAAAACAAATGTAGTCACAATGTTAGCTTGTTTTCATAAAAGTGTAACTAATATATACAGGAGATCCATTTGATACACAACAGTCGGAGCTCCCAGGAGACAGATTTGTAACGAGCTTGACTGCAGCAAACTTTTCCGCTTTTTGAAAACTCTTGTCAATTGATAGACAGCTTTGACGCAGTGTTCCCTCTTGAAACCTGTAATGACAAAAGGAATTACACTTTTTAATTTGACTATCAATTTATTTATGGAATGAATTTGAATAAACTGTATATTGTTTATGCAAATTGTGCACATGCTTATTAATAGAAGATGGGATTATATGCAGACATTTATGCATCTATGAAAGTTAACCAATTCATATATCTAGACTATTGGCCTAAGTTTTTTTTTTAGTTTAAGGTAGGGCACTCCCAGGTGCGACTCCCACATATGGTCTACCCGAGACCCTGTGATATAATTAAAAAAAGGTTTTATTGTGTTATCTTCCATTTGTATTACTTTCAGTTACCCTAAAACAGGAGGTAGGAATAGGAGTAGGAGGGGGTAGTAGGTACATCTCTTAAGGCATACCTACATAATTATCCCACTTATATTATATAAGTAAACAATTCCTCTAAACTTTGAATAATAAAGTAAAAATAGATTAAAATACAATACAATACACAATACACAATACAAAAATAGTTTTGTACATCGGGAATTAAAATATCACCTCGGAATAACTAATGGCACTTTTAATGTTGTGTCCTGGCATCAGTTGACCGCGCTGAAGTCATAATGGATTACCGGCTGTTTAAAAGCTTTATATCGCTGTGTTCCAATCAAGTCCTTATCTGACATAACTTTATTCATCAACAATAAAACAAATTAGTTTTGTTATGGTAAAATTGAATATGCATTCGTTGTGAGAACTTGAAGAAACTTGCTAACTAACACTCAAATATACAGTCATAATATTATTCTTAAGATCTCTTAAAATACCACAAATCTTCATATACAATATCAAAGTGTATTTTTTCAATATTAATGTTCTTTCATTAGTGTATTGAATGGTTTGTGTTTCACAATCATATTTGCAAATAAAGTAATATCAGGTAATATATTACACACAAATATTAATATATTACACACGAATATAAATAATTAAATATTAATGTTATATTATTGTAATGAAAACATAAAATCTTTTACATTGTTTTCATACATTTATGCCAAACTATCTTAGGAATTTCCAACCCGACGCCAGGAGGCCGTGTGGCCGCAGACTGCATGGTTAGCGGGGGGCAACACCCCACTTTTAGAAACCAAAAGTGAGCCAAATGGGCTCACACTAATCCGATGTAGCATTAGGGCCTTCGGGCCGTTAGCATAGATCCATCTGGAAAAAAAATCTTAGGAATAGTTACAAAAGGTATTGAATGTATATCATGTTCTCTTATTTCTGTATGAATATACACATACATACACAGCCAGCTTAGCCAAAATTTCTCGTCCGCTAAATACGCTAGTTCGTAAAGCTTACGAACAGAGGAAATGAGTAACTTTCATTAATTATAGTAATAAAAACGTTTTATTCCACGAACCAAAACCATCAATCAGCGTTGACGTGGAACGAATAACGTTTCTATTAAGTACTATAGGTATATTTATTACTAGCTGTTGCCCGCAGCTTCGCCTGCGTTAACTTACATTTACAGCCGTATCTGGATTGATATTTATTTTTATAGCCTAAGTTACTCCTTATAACATCAGCTATCTGCCAGTGAAAGTCCTATTAAAATCGGCCCAGTCGTTTCAGAGATTAGCCGAAACCAACGGACAGACAGACAGACATACAAAAATTGAAAAAAAAATATTTTGGTATATACCGCATATTTATTATAATATATTCATACGGTTGTTTTAATATTACAAATAGACACTCCAATTTTATTGATCTATATAGATATATACCGGTGAAGAATAACGAAGGAAACCTGCATGCCTGATGAGATTAAGTCTTTGAAGGTGTGTTGTTCACCAACTCGCATTGGGCCAGCACAACTATGGCACAATACCTCTCCAAACTCCATATTTATTTAGTTGTTTGTTATCAAATATTTCGGTGGGTAATAGTCAATGTCGCCAGTTGATAAAAAATAGTTATACGAGGCTAGCGCATATCGTACCCTACCCCATCTAGGTTCAAGCCTTGTCATGGCGCAGGGGCTCAGTAGTCTAAGGTGAACCCAGCACCTTGGGCGAAGCAAACATGTGACTCTTTTTCCAAAAGTAGTCATTTGTTTATTGATTAGTGTTACATTTTCATCGCATTTCAATCTTTTTCGTCATACGTTAAAAAATCGACTAATTATGGAATATGAGTACCGTCGTGGCAGCAACGCGGCACAAGCGGCACGCAACATCAATGACGTTTACGGAGCTAACACTACAAACCAACGCACCACCTGTTATTGGCTTCCGTTCTGGAAATTTCGAAAAATGTTCGCGGTGTAATGTAATGTTTTCGTCCTGAAAAATGTACCTCGCGGTCGTCTGAAGACTTTGGTCGGCAATGACAAATTAATGGCGATTGTGGAAGCTGATGATACACAATCTACAGCTGAATTAGCAGCAGCTTTCGACGTTAGCGTCAAAACAATATTGGTCCATTTGCGTCAAATTGGCAAGGTAAAAAAGCTTGACAAATGGATGCCCCACGAACACAATGATCGCCAGCGCGGTGTACTGCGATGAAAAATGGCTTCTGCTTGATAACCGCAAGCGCTCAGCAAGTTGGTTGGATCCTGGTTCAGCACCTAAACAATACCCTAAACGAAAACTTATACCTAGAAAAGTGATGGTCACTGTTTGGTGGTCTAGCGCCGGTGTGATTCATCACAGCTTCTTACCAAACGGGGTGAGCATTACTGCAGATGTGTACTGTGAAGAAAAGAATACACAATGATGGAGAAGCTGGCACATCTCCAACCAGCATTGGTCAATCGCTCGTCTCCGCTGCTCCTGAACCACAACGCGCCACCTCATACTGCAAAGCAGACGGTCTCCTCCTCAGAAGTTGCAAGAACTGGGGTTGGAAGCTCTCCAAGTCTCTGGAAGTAAATTGTTTCAGCTTATTAAAAAAGAGTTTAACAACATATTTACACCTAAAACAAAAACAGTTAATGTACAAAATGGAGGAACTTTTAATGAATGGGCGACTGTAGGAATTTATAAAAGTAGACAAAGATTGTACGAGCTCTATAATGAAAAGGCTTACAATACTAGCGAATCACATAAAAACTTTTTGAAATCATACTCAAAAATATTTAAAAAAGTATGTACAGCAGCTAAAGCTTTAAATATTAAAAATAAAATTGCAAGATGTAATAATAAAATCAAAATGACGTGGAAGGTAATTAACGACGAAACTGGAAGGAGTAAAAGTTGTAATTCAATACATTCATTGTGTATTGACAATAAAATTATCAATACTGACAGGGAGGTTGCAAAATTTTTGAGAATGTTTTTGCCAATATTCCAGTTACGACAACTAAAAACCTCATATCGTTTCCTACTGGCGCTGAATCCTTACTTGTTAATAAAAATTGTGTGAAAGAAAATAATATTCTTTTTAAATTTCATTCCATCTGCTCCAAAGATGTTATAGGTGCTTTCAAACTTATTAATGTCAAAAATACTACAGACTTGTGGGGCATGTCGGTTAAAACGATTAAATATATTATAGAAATAATTGCACCTATCTTAGCGGTAATTTTCAATGATTGTATTGAATGTGGTGTATTTCCTGATTTAATGAAGCATAGTAAAATTCTACCACTTTTTAAATCTGGTGTCACATCTGACCCCTCAAACTTTAGACCGATTTCAGTACTCCCAACACTTAGTAAAATTTTTGAAAAGATCATTTTTAATCAAATTTTAGTTTTTTTTAACAAGCATCAGTTGCTCCATAGTCAGCAGTATGGATTTACTAAAGGGCGATCTACAACTGATGCTGGAGTTCACCTACTGAAACATATTTATACAGCCTGGGATGAATCGCAGGATGCCTTAGGTGTATTTTGTGATTTGTCCAAGGCTTTTGATTGTGTTCAACATGCAACATTGATCAGGAAATTACATCACTATGGTATCAGGGGCACAGAACTTAAACTATTAGCATCTTACTTAAATAACAGAACACAAAAGGTAATTGTAAATAATAAAAGTTCCTCTGGTACCAACATAAAAATGGGGGTGCCTCAAGGTTCCATTCTGGGTCCGTTTCTCTTCCTCGTTTACATAAATGACCTACCTTTTCTCATGAAGGATAAGCATGAAATAGTATTGTTTGCCGATGATACTTCTTTAATATTTAAAATTAAGCGACAACAAATGATTTCTGACGAAGTAAACGATGCTCTTTCAAAGATGGTACATTGGTTTAGTGTCAATAATTTGTTACTTAACTGCAATAAAACTAAATTGATTAGATTTACACTACCTAATGTTAAGCAAGTACAAACCAATGTAACATTAAGTGGGGAGATAATGGACTTGGTGAATTCAACTACCTTTCTTGGCATTACCTTAGATGCCAATCTCCAATGGGCGCCCCATATAGCTACCTTATCGAGTAGACTCAGTTCTGCAGTTTTTGCGATTAGAAAAATCAGGTCAATTACGGATGTTAATACGGCTAGACTAGTATATTATGCGTATTTCCACAGTCTTATGTCCTACGGCATTTTGCTTTGGGGACATGCCGCTGATGTCAATACAATTTTCATACTGCAGAAGCGGGCTATACGGGCTATCTACTGTCTGGGTCCCAGAATATCATTAAGAGAGAAATTTAAAGAAATAGACATTTTGACTGTAGCATCTCAATACATTTTTGTAAACGTGATGTATGTTCGCAAAAATATAAATGAATTTGTAAAAAAATGCGATAATCACAATAAAAATACAAGGAACAAACATAAACTTGTTGTGCCATATTTTAGGCTACATAAGGTCAGTAATTCTTTTATGGGTCAATGTATACGCTTCTACAATAGGATCCCAGAAAACGTTCAAAACCTATCGATAAATAAATTTAAAAAAACTGTTAAAGAACGTTTGTGTGGTAAATAAAGGATACTACAAAATAAAAGAATTTATTGAAGATACCACACCTTGGGAATAAGGCGTTTCCTACATGGCTTCTATGTATAATTATATCATATTATGTACCTATATTGTATAATATTGAAAAGATTAGTTTCACTGAGTTTGTTTCGCCGGTTCTTCTCAGTGGACTAGTTTTGGAACCGGTAGTAGAGTCATTTGACGTTCAATAAGCTACTTTGACGTACAACATTGAATAAAAATATTTTTATTTTATTTTATTTTATCCGTCATCCGCCCAACTCACCAAACTTTGCGCCTACAGACTACTACTTTTTCCAGGATTTGGATAACTTCTTGGCGGGAAAAAAAATCAATACCTGAGAGGCAGTACAAAATTCCTTTGAAGAATTTGTTGCCTCCCGTCCAGCTGATTTCCTTAAGAAGGGCATCAATAAACTGCCACTGCGTTGGCAAAGATGCATTGATCGCATGGGTGATTACTTCGATTAATACAAATAAAAAATACATGAAAAAAAAAACGTTTAAATTCTTTCATACAAAACGGCAATTTCATAGGTAAAGACCTAATATAAAAACGTAATAAATAAAATATTTTTATTACGTTTTTATTATATAGCAACTAATCAGTAAGTTGGTGAACGCGCAAGAAAAACTAAAAACATTTCAACTAATAAAATATCATCTATACATTTGTATATTATAAAACCAACATTCAGAGCTTAAAACACGTTACGTTTTAATTGCATAGCAAAATTGCTATGGCATTTTTCCAAGGCGCTATACTTAGAACCATCAAAAAATATCATTTAAATGGTTATATCGCCAAAAGGAAACTTAAAAGTCAAGTCTGGGCCCCGGGGCGTGAACTGTTCAAATAGGAGTCATCAATCGAAGAGGCTTTCTATCAAAGACAAGGGACAAAGGGCGATCGCAGAGCTGAAGATATTTGGAAGAATTATTACACCGGCAACCGTTTGAGAGAGACGAATTTATCTAGTGCTTTATTTGTTAAGATTTAGAACCTTTATATTTTATCTTGATGTGAAATTTGAGACATTTAGAATAAATAAGTGTTACATTTTGAGGGGATTTCGAATAAAGAATTTGAAAATCTGACGCTGAGTTTATTTTGTTACCGTATAATTATCCCAAATAAAAAAAACATCACATTTGGTGATATTATATTTCACAAACATCTACTCGACTCCAATTAACTCATGTTAGGTAGGTAGTATTATCCCCACCATGGTTCGTTGTAGTGGCGGCGAGGCTCAGTAGCCTAGGGTGAGCCCAGCATCTTATGCGAAACGAATTGAGCTGAAGGGTCTCTTTGTACCCCTCTTATAAGAAGAGGGGACAAAAGAGCAGGGGGCAACGGGCGAGGACGGGAACCTCACCTCATTGTACTGCCGCGACGTTGGAAGCGGTTTTTCTGTGGTCGGAACAACCTGTGGAGGTGGCGTCGTTCCCTCGGGGACTGACTAGCCGTCGAGGTGCCCTGTTTGCTCATTAGATCCGGGGCACCTCACCAAAGGCGGCATTGGTGGCACTCGCCGGGTTTTAGTGGTTAGAGCTGCGTCCACTTACTAGCTTTCGGGCACAGCGAGTCCCACATACCTGCGCGGGGAGACCCACATCCCCACGGAATGCCTCAGAGCATTTCCCGGCGTTAAAAAAAAGTAGTATTTCCCATTATATACGTCATATCCTATTAAAATGAATCTCCTTCATTAATTTAAAAATATACAATTTATGTCAAAATCACTACAATTTTTTTAATTTTCTACTAAAATTCAACTATTCCATGTAATATTATAACGCGAAAGTTTGTATGTATGCATATACTTAGAATATACTGTCATACAGTATATTATATGTTTATGTATGGATGTTAGTTACGCTTTCACATAAAAATTATTGTATGGATTTTAATAAACTTTATACATCAGAATTACACATAGGCTATAAGGGGCCGTCCATAAATTACGTCACACGTTTAGGGGGAGGGGGGGGTCGACGAAGTATGACATTATGTGACAAGGGGTGGGAGGGCTCCGAGATTTTGTGACGTCACAAGACTACTGTGAACTAATAAAAAAATTAAATTAAAAAACAATTTAAACCAAAATAAAAATAATTTCGGAACAGCTCTTTTAATTTTTCAATTTATTTATGTAAAAATTGCAAAATATGTGCCGTCACACTAGAGATGTGACATAAATGTGACCATCTGTGACAAGGACGGGGGAGGGGTCCAAATATCATGAAATTCGTGTGACGCAATTTATGGATGGCCCCTAATTTGTAAAGATATTGTGTCAATTGTACAAAATCTAATCTTCCGCAGATGAAGTAGCGGACACTAGCTAGTTGCATTTTTAGCAACGTTTCTTATTTGGTAACCAAATTATTTGTTAATTTATGAACAAAGGTATAAATATGTAGCTCTCATGTGTATATTAAAAATTACAACTCGTTACAAGCATCTTATCATAGGAAACTAATATCATATAAGGTACTTTCAGTTACGCCATCTTAAAGAAAACTTCTGTCGTATTCAATGAAAGTAGTCTCATAAAGAAAAGCTTGAACTAACCATACTGGACTATTATTTATTGAACTCGTGTCTGGCAACATTTCTGACCAGAAAGTTAGGTAATATTTTTTGTTTGACAAATGGCCACTGAAACGGGACTTTGTAAAGTTTTACCCCCATTAATACCTCGTGGCCCCACTTCCCTCCCAAAGCCTGCAATTATAAGTGAACTTACAGGAAAGGAATGTAGATCATTAATAACATATAATACTCTTAAATCACAAAACCTGTTAAAGTATTTGGAGAGTATGTAACATATAAAAATGTTACAGTATAGCACCCGCGGTAATTATTAAACTTATCCTTTCTTGTGCATTGCTATGTGTAGATTTTAGGAGCCTTACATCAAATTAATATTGTATCCCGGTTCGTTATCTGCCTTGAGAGTTCTAGGATGTTCATTTTCGCTGGCATGGGGGTACGCAAATAATGCCGGGTGAGTGAGATAATTTTTCACTGGGTCTTCTGGTAAGGTCGAAGACGTTAAACTTGATACTGAACCTGTTGTGGTGGATTTGTGGTTCAGTGGTTAATGCTTTTAGTTGTAAACTTATAAGCAAGTGCTCCGTCAGTGGAAGGAGTGGCTGTAGTAGCCTAATGCAGGACACCGCACCGTGTCGGCTGTCGGTCCAATCCTGGAGCAGTGGATTGACCGGCGGCACGGCATCATCACTTTCCACTTTGCGCGAATCCTGACGGGGCACGGCTGCTTCGGGAGGTATCTTAGGAAGGTGACAGGAACGGAGGACTCGCCAGGGTGTCATCACTGCGACAGCAGTGAAGACACTGTTCACCACACCCTACGGAGTGCCCAGCATGGGCGGAGGCAAGGGCGCCCCTCATCGCTGAGGTAGGCGTGGACCTGTCTCTCCCTGTGGTCATCCGAGCGATGACCGTCAGTGAGAGCACAGGCAGCCCTCTCCTTCTGCGAGTAAAAACCATAACAAAAGAACCTTTACATGAGTGCTCAAAAAAAGCAGCTCAAAAATAGGTCACAGGAAACTCACTAACCGCACGAAACACGACAGCATAGCTGTTACTTGACGCCGGTGTTATGTGAACAAGTGATAAAGGTGTGTGTGTAAAAAAGTGGCAAAGCAGCATGGCACTACCTCTTACAAATTCATCATTATCATCATCATCCTCATCCGTTTTATTTTTAGCCTATTATTTACCTCTGTACAAATATCATTTCGTTTTTAACTGCCTTGAGACACTTGTTTGACGCATTGACGCATTTTCGTAAGTAAGAGATGCGCAATTTCACTACCCCACACACACACAACTCAATATCATAATATCAAGACAATCACAATATCATATCATATATCAATACGTGATCGAGATCGCTTAAACACTTGCGGCTGAGAACCTTCACCTAGAATTTACTATCAATAAGAGCATTATCCTTACTAATCCTTACTAATATTATAAAATAAATGTAAATGACGTGTGTTTGTTTGTTGTTCTTTCACTATAAAACGGCTGAACCGATATGGCTGAAAGTTGAAATGGTGAGGAGTGACTCATCACCATTTCAGTAATAGAATAGAATAGAAGAAAAATTTAGATAAATTATTATACTGCTACATACTATAAAGTATAATAATAAGGTAATCCAAACACATAAAATACGATAAAATTATTTAGTTAATAGAAATATTTTAAAATATAAACAGCAATTCAGAAAGTTAGATAATTATATAGATTTAGAATGTTTATATATATTTACATAGTAGCTGGTACAGAAAGATCAAGAATATTCACAGAAAGAAAAATATTATTTTAATGTACATTTTTAATTTTCAGGAAAGTCATATTTTCCTAACTTATCAACCCCTCAAGTGTTAAAATATTCCCATACAACCTGTTACCGCTATTTCACTACATTGTGTTCTAGAAACTTCGTAACTTACATTTTTCCATATTTATCGACTACGTCCTAGTTTAGCTCGGTTTAATTCAATTAACTTGTTGGAAATAGTAGCGCCATTATATTGTATTGCTAATTTACATTTCTGTGCTAGTTTATATGCTAATTTTAGTTTATTTAATTTCAGAATGAATGGCCGCTGGGTTTTATTTTATGATATTATTAGTATGTATTACAAATGTAAATTGTGCCTTCTAAAATAATGTAAAGTATGGTTTCATGTTTTAGTAGTTCACATTAATATCACTAATAATAAAATGTAATGCAAATCAAAATTTTACAAATTTAGACCAAAATATTAGTAGGTAGTACTATCAGTTAAAAAACGTTTCTAGAAGGCAACTAGAAACTCATACACATGAGAACTATCAACCAAATGTTATATTTGTACGCGCAATATTACCGTGACGCATTTATTCCGATAATGAAAAAGTCGAAACAACAAAATTCATTATAATAAAACAATTTTTTACGGATTTTATCGCGGTTTATTAAGATTTTTACAAGCCCGACGTTTCGGATACTTTACAGCAACCATGGTCACGGGAGGACTGAGGTGTCATACGTCCTATTATTACAAAGTTATTCGAAACTGCCCTATGATACATCAATATTTTGGTCAGTCCTATCTAAGCAGAAAGTGCTAACTGTATCTTTAATCCGTGACATATTATGCTTGTAAAAATCTTAATAAACCGCGATAAAATCCGTAAAAAATTGTTTTATTATAATGAGTGAAATTCGCGTAAACATTAGAAAACAAAACAAAATTCATATCTAAAATCACTAAAACGATTCACACATGACAGATCAAACTTTCGCAGCGTGTACAGTCAAATCAATTATATGTACCTTCCGAGCCAGCGAGCTGAGAAATACACGGGCCGGTCGGGACTCGGCCTAGCAACCGCACACTCAATACACTGCTAAAGTGACAGCTCTCCTAATGGCACGTTAGTAGGTATCCCATACGTAAGTACTCTAAAATACTCTTGTATATTTCGAGAAACTTCTTCGGAAATCCTAAATTGGCAAAAGTGCCTTAGATTTGTATGCTGAGTGTCTGCGATAAAAACCTATTGATATGCTTTTTAAAAAGTACCAACTGCTCCATGTGCTACCTATTATTATCACGCTGTCAGTAATGTCCTGCTTTCCAGAACACAGAAGATCCACTTGCCATAATAAATATGAAATAATAATAATGTATCTACGGACGCTTTTAATAATAATAATACCTATGACTCAACAGCCGGGATAGCATATGTACAACGAGATATCTCTTGACGAGAGAGAGAGAGAGAGAGAGAGAGAAATAATATCTACATCGAGTATTCTCTCGATTACCCGTTAGGGTAATACGAAGAGTGCCTACTACGAGAACACTCTTGTACCGAAATTATATAATTATTTTTATTTTATTTTCCCTACTGAAACGCCACGGTATATAAAAAATAGGCACCCGTTTTTTTTATTATCATGGCCCTCGTGCAAGGGCGGCTGGAGGCTGTGTACAAAATAAGAAATTACAAGCCCGTATACCGAGCAATGCCGAAACCAAACGTCGTACGAAGGTCAAAGACGTCGGATATAGGGCGGCGGAATCGAGATGAAGTTGGCTAGGACACTTGGATAGTCGTGATGGTGGTAAGTGGTCCACTGTGGTAACTGAATGGTATTGGTGGTGGTAGTCTGGGTAGAATTTTTGGATGTCCTATGGCTCGGTGGACCGATAACGTGGGAAGGCTGGTGGGCAAAACATGAATGAAACCCAAAGACAAAGGAAATTGGTAGAAAAAAAGGGAGGCCTATGATCTGTAGGGGGCAATAGTAGGCTGATGATGATGATAAAAAAAGCTTTTTGAATCTCGAAATCTGTAAGAAATCGTACAAAATATAAAACAATATAACATATACGTACTGGTCGAACGCAACAAGTGTTTCAATATAGTATATATTGTTACGTATAGTTACAATAATACACGTTGCATTTTATAATATTAGCAAGGATAAACACTACTTACTTGATTGTTCTTTTATCTCATTCTAGCAAGGTACCTTTCGAACTCTACGAGGGCGAAGTTGCGAACATCAGCTAGTAAAGCTTTAAAATATAAATAAAATTAAAATAAAATACATCACCAAAATTCGTGTTATGGCTAATGTAGATGTGCTGATGAAAGTGAGAAGAGGAGTACTGGCGGAGCCGCCTGCGAAGGCGAGTGCTCCGTCAGTG
Source organism: Helleia helle (assembly GCA_963853865.1). Classification (NCBI taxonomy): domain Eukaryota; kingdom Metazoa; phylum Arthropoda; class Insecta; order Lepidoptera; family Lycaenidae; genus Helleia; species Helleia helle. The sequence goes on along the minus strand of OY971418.1, from coordinate 8,457,663 downwards.
AAGGCTGGAGGAGCCTAGTGCGGGACACCGCGCCGTGTCGGCCGTCGGTCCAATCCTGGAGCAGTGGATTGATCGGTGTTACGGCATCATCACCTTCCACCGTGCGCAGATCTTGACGGGGCACGGCTGCTTCGGAAGGTATCTGTGGAAGGTGGGGCGGAGGACTTGTCACGGTGTCATCACTGCGGGAGAAGTGAAGACACTGCAGATCACACTCTGGCGGATTGTCCAGCCTTGCGGGAGACAAGGGCACCCATCATTGCTGAGGTTGGTGCGGACCTGTCACTCCCTGCGGTCATCCGAGCGATGACCGTCAGTGCGAGTCCTCCTTCTGCGAGGTAGTGATGTGTAGTAGTGAGGTGTGACTGAAGGAGGAGGCGGAATGGGAGAGGAAGCGCACTGGCACCTCTTCCCGCAGGAGAGGGCGCAGAGAGTTTCGCATAAGGGTGGTATTTTTGTATAGCAGGGCAAAGGAGCAGTCGAAGCCTTTTGGAGACTATCGACATAATATAATAACGCAACATATTAATACGAGTAGGTTCCAGGTAAGAATGAAGGCTACAAAAATACGTCCAAAGTACCTTTAAGCTTCAGTCTCGCACCTACCTCATATAATATGTAAATTAGGTACAAATATTGATTTCGATTTCCGATTGAACAAGCAATTTACGCAAAGGGTTTTTCATGTTAGCAAAGCTCTTTATTCTAGAATCACTGAATTGGCTAAACTGTTGTGGGTGTTAAATAATAACAACCCATGTCTGAGGATAATAATCCTCAGATATAGGTATTTTATTAGCCTCAGACGAAACCAACGTTCGATGTGGAAGGGCTATTTAAAATCGTAGAACACTTTAAAAAAATCTTAGAGTTGTAAATGGAAAGTAGACTACCAAACGAAAAAAAAACGAAGAAGACTACTTTTTACTTTGCTTCGTTTATTAAAAAGAGTGACACTCTTCTTCATCAGAGAAACACTCGAGGAAAAGCGATATTTTGTAATAGGAATATATTATGCAAATAACTATTGACAACCTTTACGCAATTTAATAACAAGCCTACAAGATTATTCAGCATTATCATGAGCAATTTTATCGTCATAACATTTGTGGAAAAAAGTCTATGTTTAGTGGTTGATGAAACTGTATTTGACCTATTTTTATTTTTATTAGTTACTAGCTGTGCCCGCGACTTCGCTCACGCACCAGTAATGATTTAATTGAAACGAATGGATTTTGGAATTTAGTTTTCAGCTACTATGACTTTAGATGGAGTTTACATGTAGTTAAAATGTAAACTTCATGTAACGTCACTCGATTTAACGACAAACTACCTAAAGTGTCGAAATCATTCAACTTTGGTTGGTTTATATATTCCTACCTCTTTGGTTTAGCAGTTTAGTTTGTTTTCCATATAATGATATCTATGTAGTGTCACACCCACTCACAATAACGACAACTTTACGCCATTAAAATGTTAAGTATAAATACCAAAATTAGTAAAAACGCAACAAAAACTTTTTTTTTTTTTTTTGTTTTTTTTCGTTGCTTTATTGTCTAGCCCGTCATTACCTCAACGGTCAGCAAGAGAGTTCTAAGAAATTCGTTCTTTTGGTTAAAGATTGGGATTGCCTTTTTTTGGTCTTTAACCCGGGGAAATGCCCTGAGGCATCCCGCTGGGGAGTGGGTCTCCCAGTGGGGTATGTGAGACTCGCTGCACCTGTGAGCTGGTAAGTGGACGTAGCCACTAAAACACGGTGAGTGCCACCAATGCCCAGCACGGGCACACCTTGGGATACTGAGCCCCACCGCCACGTCAAGGCCTTAACCATGGTGGGCCTTTCATGTAAAGGCTGTTAGGTAGAGATCTTTTTTTTATTTTTATTAGTTATTATATTATGCTAAATCACTGTCGCGTCTTTTAAGTACATAATTATCAGGCCCGACCAACTTACATATTCTGTGCATAAGTTCTTTGTCTTTTGGGGTTGTAACTTTTTATTTGCTCACAGCTTCCCCAGCATGGACTCTCCTTTGTAGAAACTATTACTATTATTCTTTTTTATTTATTTATTTATTTTTATATATCTATACATATAATAAAACTGTAGAGGTCTAATTTCTGTACAATGAAAAAAAATGTTAAAAACCGAGTCAGGGGGATATGTAAGAAATGAAAAAGAACTACTTTGGATTTTTTTCGATTTTTTTGTTTCTCTGTTTGTCTGTCTGTTTGTAATGGCTAATCTCCGAAGCTACTGGACCGATATGAATAAAATTTTGTATGGTGGTAGCTTATACCCCTGGTCAACATATAGGATACTTTTGATCCCGGTAAATTAAAGACTTCCCGTGGGATGGTTAAAAAACTGTAATTAGGTAATGAAACAGCTTTGTATACAACAACTTATGAACTTAATTTGCTGATTGGAAATTGACCTTATGTTGACGTTGTATTCAAACAATGTATTCCCATAAGTTCCGAATTCCAATCAGCCTCGCGAGCACCTAGCTAATGTCAGAGACATAGGCCGCGCGTATCGCATCATAGTTCATGTCATACATTTTTGATTGTTATTGCGAACGGACGTGTTGAGCGGGGAGCGTTCCTTCATAATAATTATTTTTAAAGACATTTTATAAATTGTATGCCTGTTGTTTGCAACGGTGCTTTTCAGCGCGCACTTTTGCACTTCCTTTATATTTTATTAAGTACAGTTTAGAGTAGTTACTTATTAGGTTTATTATATAGGAATAGATTATAAAGTTAACAAAATAAAGTATATGTACTGTATATTTAAGACTTTTTAGCTGAAGTGGGCACGGACCTGTCGCTCCCTGCGGTCATCCGATGCGACGACTGACAGTGAGAGTGTATGGCAGGCGGTCCTCTCTTTCTGCAAGGTAGTGATGTCACAGAAGTAGGAGATAGGGCGGGAGTAAGAGCGCACTGGCGCCTCTTCCCGCGGGAGAGCACGGCGGCGACAGGTGGTTGCACCGCCGTGAGGGACCTGTGCCAGGCTGATCGGGGGATCAGCCGCTCCGGGCTATAAGGCATCCTTATGTGGTTAAGGTGTCTTAAGCGGAGAAGGAGGAGGGGATGTCGCCCTCCCTGCCTCCAGTGGGGAATGCCGGATGGCACACCGTTGTGGCCTGGTGCGGACGTCTACAGCTCTCACGCTGGATCACCCAGTCGACGAGGAGAACACCACTAGGGTTTAGTGGGTAGAGTCTGCGTCCACCTTACCATCTTCTCAGATGCAGAGAGTCCCACATAACCCCCAAGACCCCCCGGACCCGGTTGTATGCATAAACACACTCCCCAGCGAAAAAAAGGGAGGATTATTCATTCGTGTATTAATATGTTTTAGTAGATATTTGTTTAGGCAGTATTATTTTAATTTTATTTAGTTTTAAAAATAATCTTTGGTATAGGTATTAGTTAAAATACAATCAATAGGTAAAGTTGGATAGTTAATAATTTTCATTATCTAGATTAGGTGCGAGGTGATTCTTTTTCTATAAGGGTAGTTTTGAAGATTTTTATATTTTTAATACGGTTATAACACGATGCCTTCCAGAAAGAAAACTTCTCTTTCTGGTACATCTAAATACGCTAAGCGAATCTCTTAAGAGATTTAATAAAGAAGTAGAAGTAGAAAATGATTATCATCGGTCCGGATACGTCCGTAAATCTAAGTTAACGCGGGCGAAGCTGCGGGCAACAGCTATCACTACATATTATAAAATAAAATCCTACGCCCGTCCATAGATAAATAATCATCATCAATCCGTATACGGCTGTAAATCTAAGTTAACGCGTGCGAAGCTGCGGGCAACAGCTATCACTACATATTATAAAATAAAATCCTACGCCCGTCCATAGATAAATCATCATCAATCCGTATACGGCTGTAAATCTAAGTAAACGCGTGCGAAGCTGCGGGCAACATCTAGTATTAAAATAAATAAATAAATAAAATATTCTTTGAATTTCACATTTATCAAATATGCTGCAATTTATGATAAATATAGTCCATCGTATTAGTTTTTTTTCTATTGGGGAAATCTAATAGATACTCACCGCAATAAAACCCCAATGTGTTCACCTCGTCGTTCAGCGGGCCAAGTGCGGGAATTGTAACTCTACCACACCCGACCCTGACGCTGTGCCCATCGGCACTCTCCGCTGGCAAAGCACCCTGAACACCCAAGGGCGCTTTGCAGCACAGACCTTACACGCGCGCGCGGTGGATCCCCCGATCAGCCGCGCATAGCTCTATTGCGACGCGAGATTCTGTCGCCGCCGCGTCACCCTGCCTGCCGGACATACGCCCTGGGTAACTTCTCTACCAACGCTATGGGAACTTCCTCCATCGCCAGGATCGCGAAGCTGTTACTCACGGTTGGGCAGACAGATTGGACACCCCACCATGGTTCAGGCCTTGTCGTGGCGGTGGGGCTCCGTAACCTAGGGTGAGCCGCTACACCTTGGGCGAAGCGAATTGGGCCGGGGGGGCTCTTTGTACCCCTCTTATAAGAAAAGGGGACAAAAGAGCAGGGGGCAAGGGGTGAGGATGGGAACCTCACCCCATTGTACTGTCCCGACGTTGGGTGGGGTTGTTCTGAGGTGCGGGACAACCCCTCTGTGGACTGACTAGCCGTCGAGGTGCCCTGTTTGTTTACTAGATCCGGGGCACCTCACCAAAGGCGGCATTGGTGGCACTCGCCGGGTTTTAGTGGGTAGAGCTGCTTCCACTTACCAGCTGTCGGGGCAACGAGTCCCACATACCCGCGTGGGGAGACCCGCTCCCCCGCGGGATGTCTCAGAGCATTTCCCGGCATTAAAGAAAAAAGAAAAAAAAATGACAGATTGGGCATCGGCCGGAGTGCCTTCACCAGCCTCATTTTCCTTCGGCTTTTCGTGCGACGTACGCTAGGCCACCCATTTTGTGGGCGGCGGGTTGCCTCTTCTTCGAGCAGACTGCGCACATTGGGATGACCGCAGAGTACTCTCGTTTCGTGGAACACAGTCCGCTCCTATCCACCGATAAGCAGGCCGCCACATGTGGCCCATTTCCAGGCAATGGTAACACCGAAGTGGGAGTGCTGCGACGACACCCATCCCACAAGCAACCTGCCTCACCATCGTATTAGATTCAGCTGAGCTAAGTTAAGCGTCCAAACTCCAAACTAAATGTGAATACAAGATTTCAAATAAATCGGTTGTGGATTAGTATTTTTTCAACTAATTTGCTAGATTTAACCATAACATAGATACGAGGGCGATACTGCAAGTTCTTAGAAAATCAAAAACTGAACAAATTTGCAAGTTATTAGTTTTATATATATACCTTTATATATATATATGACGGATTTGTCATCAAAGTAGTGTTTTTAAAAAGAGTGACGTCAGCAGGGCTGACGTCACGGATATTTTTATCTTGATTGTCACTCATATTCACGTGGAACAAAACTTCAGCTCTTGTTATAAACTTTGTTTATTTCAGCAATAGTAACAACGTTACACAAGGATATCCGTACAGTCCGACGGTTCACTTACGAATGATCTAGTACGCTCCGTGCGGCCGTATTTATAGTCCTCATGCAAGTGTAGAAATTTAAAAACAAGTATTGAATTGTACAAAACACAATCTACCTTCTCAATATAATTATAACAAATTAATCAATAATTCATAACGTATTTATAAGACGATTTTCCCAGCAATTTTAATCTTCAATGTAGAATAGTTATGGTCGCGCCGATATATACAATATATATATATACCTTTTCGAAATAGTGTCCATTCACATGAATACATCGCTGCAGCCGATGGAAGAAAAATACTTTGCCCACTCGCCACACACGCCCCTACATAAAAGACAGTCCTCAAACTGCTATATCAGCATGCTCTGACTTCACCGACCATCTGGTAGCAATGATAGAAAAGTCATCCAGGGAGATCTCACAGGCCCATGACGGCCGATGGGACTTCCCGGAGGATCTTAAAGACCTAATACGCACAAAAAATGCAGCAAAGCGTACATACTCTCGCTACCGGACGGACGAGTATCGACGAGCTCTCCGTGACCTCGAACGACAGGTCAAAGCCCGGGTCATAGAAAATAGAGCAGAAAGGTGGGATCGCCTCCTGAGTGAAATTTCACCTTCGCACGTGGCCTACTGGCCACTCGCCCGTTCAATGAAAAAAAAGACGGAGGCACCTATGCCTCCGTTAAAAAGATTAAATCACGCGCCTGCACTAGAGGACGCCGACAAAGCGGAATGTTTAGCCGATACACTCGAGAGTCAGTGCACTCCGAACCAAATAGTCGCAACCCCCCCGTAGGCCCCCACGTAGAGGAGGTAACTAGGGAGATGGCGAGAAGGGCCTCTGCGCCGCTGGAGGGAGATCCAATCCTTCCGACGGACCCAGAAGAGGTCCAAGACATTATAAAATGCCTTCACGCCAAGAAGGCCCCCGGGCCGGACGGGATTTCCAACAAGGTATTAAAACTACTACGGCCCGCCCTAGTTATCCTCCTGGTTAACATTATAAACGCCCTCCTCAAGAGTTGTAGGTTCCCTGATATATGGAAAGAAGCTACGGTCATAAGAATACCGAAGCCCGGAAAACCGCGCTCGGAACCGTCTAGCTATCGTCCCATAAGCCTGATAAGCTCGTTAGGAAAAATCTACGAAAGAATTCTGCTTAGGCGGTTGAAAACCGTCATTAGCGAAAAGAATCTTTTCATAGATGAGCAATTCACCTTCCGCGAAAACCACTGCTGCCCGAGGCAAGTCCACCGTATGACGGAGGATATACTCAGAGGTTTCCATAAGAAAAACAAACACGATACGTGCGCTGTATTATTTGATGTAGCAAAAGCCTTTGATAAAATCTGGCACGAAGGGCTCATATTCAAACTATTCAAGTTAGGAATACCGGACAGATTAGTCATCATCATCCGCGACTACCTTTCGGGCCGGCATTTTAGATATAGAGTAGAGGGCACTCTGTCCTCTCGGAGACCTCTGAGGGCTGGAGTCCCACAGGGCTCCGTGCTGTCTCCGACCTTGTACAACTTGTATACCTCCGACATCCCCGAACACCCGGCGGTTAAACGGGCTCTCTTTGCAGACGATACCGCTCTGTATATCACCCACCCCTCAGCCGCAAGGGCTTCCACCATCCTCCAGCGTGCCGTCACCGAGCTGGGTGAATGGTTCGCAAAATGGAGGATTGATATAAACCCAGAAAAAAGTGCCTCCATAAAATTCTCACGTAGGAGGGTCACAAACAGACGACCTTATCGTACCATGAAACCGATAAGGTTAAACAATATAGAAATACCCAGAGTAGATCAGGTAAAATACCTAGGTGTCACCCTTGACAGGTCGATGTCATTTAGACCACACATAGAGTCAGTCACCAAAAAGGCCAAATTCGTCTTGAGCCGTTTATATTTCTTAATTAACAAAAACAGCAAAATGCCCCTCAGGTATAAGCTTATCCTGTATAAAACTTGTATCCGACCCATTATGTCATACTCTTGTGTCGCATTCGCGCATGTGCCACAAAGTCGACTTAATGCACTACAAATAGTCCAAAATAAATTTTTACGCATGGTAACCGGTTGCCCGTGGTACGTAAGAAACATCGACCTGCACAGGGACTTCAGATTAGAGTCCATTAGGGGCCACTTTAAAATGACGTCAGAACGTCACTTTGAAAAGGCACTCCTTCACCCAAACCCGCTCATCGTGAGCGCGGCAAACTATTCCCCAGATAGCTCAGTTCCAATTAGACATAGATTACCTAAGCATGTTTTAACAGATCCAGCTGACGAAATCTCTCAGCTACTAATGCGCGACGCAAAAGCCCGACGCGAACGTCACAGCATACACAGACACACACACGGTGCTAGGTACACCTGCACACCGCTTGGTCCTCGGGGTCGTAAGCGACGTCGAACCCTACACATGGAAACCACATCGATCCGGATCGATCGCGGAAGCTTAGGTGCGAATCCGATAGGAGTAGACACAAACCCAGACCGCGCAAACAGCGCTAGCACTACGCTACCGCTAGATTGCTTGGGCACCGCGCATGACCCGCCTCTCTCTCCAGAGGGAGGGATGAGGGCCGGCCCTCATGATGATAGGTTAAATTCAACCGTAAAAGATTCGTCGACCGTATCGGATTTGACTAGTCCAAATGATGCTCTCCCGAGCAGTGCGCGCGATGAACCGCGCCCCCTGCGGGGCGCGGCGGGGGGCGTCCCCCTTTCGCATATTTCTTAAGTGAGCCATCTGCTCACTTACTGTACCGATTGAGTTTAAAGGCCATCAGGCCGAAAAGTCTAGCCCTTCCGAAAAAAAAAAAAACTCGCCACACAAATAAAAATCATTCAATTTGAATATCTGCAATAGTTTTTGAGATATTCGTGAAAACAAAACGAAACCCTTTTTTACTTAATAGTTTCGCAATTTTTTTTAACGAGAATTCAACTTGTTCATAAACTTTTTAGATGCAAATACGTGTCTAAACACGATTCACGATATTCTACCGTACTTTCCTCTACTAAAACCGTAAAATAAGATTCTCTTCTAAGCATTATTTTTGTAATGCTAAATCGATTGGCTCTGATTCTACATTATCATTAATATAAATAGGTATAACAGTCTTTTATCACCTCAGAAAGGTATTGGCCCCGGGCAAGACTAAACAAGTGAAAGAAATATACGAAGCAACAACGGAGATAAAACAAACAATGTCATAGTCATAATATACCGAAAATTAATATCATATGATTGTCGTCATAATATAAATATAGTAACAAGCAATACGACCCACTTTCGACGCGGGAAGCATACGCCTGACCTAATAATATCCATTTGCTTATTATATAAAATTATAATAAACGACCCAATTTTATGTATAAGCATAAAAATACTATAAACAATTAATCATAACATGCAGTATTCACCTACTATTTATTAGTCACATTACTTTTGCATTTTTTATTTTGAGATTTGAGGTTTGAGATAAATTTATTTCTCATAAGAACAAATTAAGTTATTCACTTACATGAGAAAACTTATAGATACTTACAATATGTAAATAATTAAAACATTAACAATAATTAAATTTTACACCAGCAGACCTGACAAACGTTCTGTACAAAACATTATATGATTCCGTGGACCGAATTGTCAATTTAAATCATTCTGGGATTCACTTAATACACACATACAAATTTCATCAAAATCCGTTAAGGAAAAGAACGTTTTTTAAGAATATTCGCTTTTAAATGCGTAGCTTCCGAAGGGTTTTGGAGATCTGCAACCGCATCCGCATCTGCAATAATCAACGCAGATGTTCATGCGGATGCGGATGAACGAAAGACAAGTTTTTAAAGGGATTACTTTCTTGCCGAACTAAAAAGCGGAACAATGTGGATGAAAATGGAGTTCATCGAGACAAGTTTAAGATATACAGCGATAGCATGCAGATATTTATCCACTCCACTAGGCAGTGTTCCTAGCGAAAAATTATTATTTATTAGCGCGGGTTTAATTTAAGAAAGTCTGTGTAACCGGCTTGAATTAAAGAATCAGTCACATCCACGCGCAGAGAAAACTTATATACAAACACAACATTGAATTTTTTGATTATTTTTGGACTTGGACTATGAAACTGGATATCGGTATTTGACACATTTAATTTTAGAATGTAGAATAACACAGTAAGCCCCTAGACTCGTTCGCTGTGACTTTCTTAAAAAGCATATTATGTTTTATGTAAAACAAATTAACTTAAGCTGTGGGACAAACTATATAAATGGGATCAAGTACCCTATTACTTTTAGTTTGACAGACGGACAACGAAGTGAACTTATAAAAGTTCCATTTTATTTAGCGGCACCCGAATAACAACTTACTTAACTATACACAGAATGAGCATAAAAAGAAATGTATTCCACAATTATGTAAACAATAAAAACTAATATCAGAAACCCTCAGATTAAGATCACAGAAATAATAGGAACAGGGAAATTGGAGAGATAATTTAACCTTCGAGAACCAAGAATGAGATGATAACAGGGCATTTAGTATTCCAGCCACGGCGGGTCGATCCACCTGCTTTTCATATTATGACTATTGTCGACCCGAAGGATTCCAGGACGACTCTTTCCCGGAATGACAATTCACATCTATGAAAAATCAATTGACGAGAACCGAGTCGGTACCAATTTTAAAAGAACTTCCCGCTACCGTGATTCGGAATTCAGGAATACATTACCATTGCCTCATTACTAAACCATTTGTTTTACGTTTGTTTAGAACTGGATATATAATGATCTATGTATAGCAATGGCGTGACATTTTGTTACCATTACAATACGTGCTTTATCGTTACGGATTTACTAGTAGAATACCATCTTATAATATGGGTTCAATATCACCCATTAATTATTTTTTGCAAAGCCGGGGCTACTTTCCAATGCATTGCCAATCTTGAGGCAAGAGATCTCAGTAGGTACCCGTCGTCACAATACGAGTACATGTTTTCCATCAGAAATGAAATATTTTGGGAGCAAAACACACATAGGTAGGGTAAATATTCCTAATTCGTAACCCTTGCGGAAAAGCTCTTATATTTTGGAAATTAATAAAATATATTATTTTAAGTATTTGCAAAATAGTTTCTTATTAAAAAATTTGATATGTAAGTAGTTTTCATTATAACACATTCCACGTACCTACAGTTGACTTAATTTGACTTGCAAAAATTGTTGGTAATGTGTTTTATTAATAGGTCTTCACTAATTAATCGAAAGGAACTTCGTTCCATCCGGGTGTCCCTTGACACCTCTCTTTAGTTTTTTAAGCTTAATTTTATTTCCAACTAGTGAGCGATAGCATATAGTAGATAGATAGAGTATTTTCTCTGTTCAATTTCGCCCCTTTTATGGTAATGAAGTTAATTGTTATACTTTTTTTTTATAATCAGCAGGGAAATCCTTATGGATGCAGCCAGGATCTTCGGATACATCCTGACCCAATATGGGACTCGCACCTGGGTATGCACTCCCCCCCTGTTCGTCACCCGCGGGGGGAGACCTCGTCGGTGGCCTCCTCTCTAACCCGCTCGTCTTCCTCCGTTTGGTACATTACTGCCCCACAGAAGGAGACCATCGCCGTCCAGTAATTGTTAAACTTACGATTCCAAAGCTTCATATATCGTATCACATATCGTATTCAATCTTAAGGCTATGAATTCAATTGTAAACTTCAAAGATCCTCATGAACAGATAATTATATAACACAAGGAACAACAGGTAATTCAATAATAGATCCATTGTTCAGTGAAATGTAAGCTGTCCTCTCAACAGTCAGCTACACATGTTTCGTAACACGGTTATTTCAGGAATACAATCATGTGTAAGTATTGGTTATGTTATGTTAGCGTGCGATCGGCGGGAAATCAACCTGTCAGCGTGCGATTTACAATGATGGTTATTTTTTTTATAGATTATTTTTTTGTCCTAACTAATATAGTAAAAGTGCTTTTCACGCCTAAAGCGTACGTTATAATTTATCGTAGATCCTCAGTCTCAGTCCATCTTCAGTTGTCATCCGACTCTAAAAAAACTCACGAAACCACAGGGTATTTTTATCACCCCCACCATAGTTCAGGCCTTGACGTGGCGGTGGGGCTCAGTAGCCTAGAGTGAGCCCAGCACCTTAGGCGAAGCTAATTAAGCTGAGGGGGCTCTGTGTACCCCTCTTATAAAAAAGGAGACAAAAGAGCAGGGGGTGAGGACGGGAACCTCACACCATTGTACTGTCCCGACGTTGGGAGGGTTATTCTTGCCAGCTTTCGGGCGTAGCGAGTCCCACATACCCACGTAGGGAGACCCACTCCCCCGCGGGATGCCTCAGAGCATTTCCCGGCGTTAAAGAAAAAAAAGGGTATTTGTATCATAGTATCAATGTGTGTTGTGTGTGTGTGTGTGTGTGTGTGTGCGTGTGTGTGTGTGTGTGTGTGTGTGTGTGTGTGTGTGTGTGTGTGTGTGTGTGTGTGTGTTTGTGTGTGCAACAAGAAATTTGCATTCAAGCCAAAGTTCCGAACTCGTTAGCATTCGTATATCAAAATTAGCAAGTTACTTTGTACAATATCTCATTCTTACTTTATCCTGTCAAACCTCAATTTAGCCCAATCGGTTTTCTTTAACTTTGCTTAATTGACGTCAAGGTGTAAGAACTGAGCTTGAAAGCCCCACGCCAATCAACATTTCATACTTATTCTACTTCATCATAATATTTTCATACTTATACATCATCATCAGCTATTTTCCATCCGCGGAAGGACATATGCCTCATTCAATTAACATTCTATACTTCATCGTCGTCAACAGCTACTTTTCGTCCGCGGGTGGACATATTATGCTCGTTTAATTAACCTTTTATACTTCATCGTCGTCATCAGCTACTTTCCATCCGCGGGATGACATGCTACTTTCCACCCGCGGGTGAAACTGTGCCTTGTTCAATTAACCGTTTATACTTCATCGTCGTCATCAGCTATTTTCCGCCCGCGGCTGGAACTGGGCCTCGTTCAATTAAGATTTTATACTTCATCGTCGTCATCAGCTATTTTCTGCCCGCGAGTGGAACTGAGCCTCGTTAAATTAACCGTTTATACTTCATCATCGTCATCAACTATTTTCCGCCCGCGGCTGGAACTGGGCTTCGTTCAATTAACCTTTTATACTTCGTCGTCGTCATCAACTACTTTCCGCCCGCGGGTGGATCTGTGCCTCGTTCAATTAACCTTTCATACTTCATCATCATCAGCTACTTTTCCTCCGGATGGACATATACCTAGTTTCTCAATACTATCATGTAACTAGGACTGGCCACTGCACAAATCTTTTCTTATTTTTTTTATAGAAGAGGGGACGAACATACAGTCGTTTCAACTTAAAATACATAGTAGTATATTTCATTATTAAACATTGTATTTTACGTTAACTTTCAAGATTTCGTTCAAATGGTATATTTAATCGTTACTACAATTTATTTTACAGACTTTTCAAATAAACTTTAAAATTCACTTGAGAAGCGCACAAGAAATCAATATAAATGCGACGGGTGAAAATTTCCATCTTGATATTATTAACAACTTAAATCGGAAATGTGATGAAGAATTCAAATCCTTGGAAGGTCGAGGAGCTGAAAACCTCCCTTGTGAATATTACATTGAAATTACGAGGACGCCGTCAGTATGATAATGCAAAACAGTCTTCTATATTGATCTCGGGATTTAGCTTTCGCTGGGATCAATTTATTGGATGGTTGGTGGAATATATTATCTTTCAAGATAATATTATCATCTTCTTAATCTGCATTATCGATCATACTTTCGTTTATTTTATTCCAAATAAACCCATGACAATTTTTATAAAAATAAATTATTTGTTATATCCAAACACGTGGTACCGCGTTTTTATAAGGTTACATGGTTTTTAATATATATAATATACTAGTGAGAGGGATAAACTATACCATACGCCCGTCCACCATCTTTATTATTTCTTCCTTGAAGCAGATTTTAGCAATGTAATTACTGGCACCAATACACACAATCTGACGTGTAGGCAATGGATGATTTACCTGACTCAGCGGTTTTTATGTGTATAGGCATTGGGCGACAGCGAACATCATTTGCTCTTTTGCCTATCCAACTAAAATTTTGTATACAGAAGTTTTAAGACTATTTAGAATACAAACCGCTACAGATAATACTTACAACTGAAACAATGTTATATTTTAGTACATCCATGATTATATTCCCAAAATATAAGACTTAAATATAATATTCATTTCATCAACATTGTGAATATTTTATGATTAAAAAATTGTATATCTTTAATCCTAGAACCATTAGTATACGAAAGATATAGTATTAATAAAAGTATGGTGCCCAAAAATCCAAGTAACTAACTCAAAGAGTTAACGATAAAAAAGGTACGGCGTTTCAAAGATCCGGACCTACGCATCATCGAAACCTAAAGAGTACTTTCCGCTGACCTTTATCCGTTATCTCGAGATATGCCACAAAGAAGGGTCTTACAAGTATTGAGAAAATTCCAATTTATTATCCAGTGACCACTAATTGAGCGCTGAATAACTCTCTTTTATGTTATGGATTTCCAAACTAACAATGCCTTGGATTTTTTTGTTTTGTATTCTGTATCCAATTGATGTCTGTATTAATATTGATTTTCTGAGTAAATGTTAACATTATTAAATTCAGTACCGCAAGCATCTCTTGTGGGAACTGTATGCTACAAGGAAACGTCGTAAGGTCGAATCTTGTCAAAAGCAAATTTATATAATAATTAGATTTCTATACCGCGTTACCAGATTATATACCTGTACTGTTATTTTATAATTATTTTCGTAGCAACATGGTATTTATTCTGTATTTAGACTAAATATAATATTAACAGTAACATTTAGAAGTTAGTAAATAGAATACTATAAAAGAAATAAAAGAAAGGAAATGGTTCATATATTTCATTTCTTTGCAAATAGGTTTTACATCTGTTATTATTGTTTATTAATAATAATAATAATAAAAATATCTATGGACGCGTTAACACCACATCAATCCGGTCCAGTGGTAAGTTCTCGAAGAACTTGTGTTACGTTACGGGTACCAGATATAGGAAATATATTGAATACTTTTATACTATGTAACATATATTTAAGATTTTTATTATGAAATACACATTTATGACCCAGGAACACAGAAAACTTTTTTATTCCCTGGCGGGATTCGAACACGCAACGTCCGGCTTGAGCGCCAACGCGCTAACCATTGAGCCACAGAGCACAAACATGCGTACATTTACATATTAATACTTTCGATAATTCTAACTTACAAAATACAAATTGCCGATCCGATAGGTTCCAAGTACCTACTGAAACATTTTCATTCTATGACGAACATTTGTAAGAAAAGAAATTTATTTAAGGGATACAAACATAAATATTGACGTCAAAGGAGATTTCCATAACGGCAAATGAGAAGACCTTCAAACACATAAGTCACAAGAAACGGAATTATCTTACAGCTGAACTCGCCCACTCACTGCTTCTTAGCTTCTAAACTATTATTAAGTCTCTCTTCTAGATTAAGCCTGCGGTATTCTGAGAATCACTTGAAAAGATTCCGAGAAACGTTCGTTTCGGAATAAGATTTATTTAAATAATCCTAGTGTCTCAAAAGGATATTCCTATAATATTTTATAACAGTTTCATTGGAACATATATTACATTTGCGTCATAATATCGAATAATAATAAAACATTATTGCAACTGTGCTGAGCTAATAATCAGAAGTTTCTAGGACAACTACAGTCTTTGTTTAATTATTGAATATATTTTTTTATATATTATTATGATTGAAAGGTAATTTCCCAACATAATGGTGCTGCCACACAACTGTTTAAAAAGTACAAATATTAGTATACATTTTTAAACAGCAGTATGTCAGCACCATAACACGACAGGCATGCGGTTGTAGCGACAGTCATATGCCACAATAGTTGATGAATTTATAAGATCTTTGAAGAGAGAATAAAACTAGAGTCTTTTAACAAGGTAGGTATATCTCGTGACTGAATTAGTTAAAAATCGCGCACATTTTTTTGAAGAATTCTGCCATTCAGCGGCTTATATAAGAGTTTTTTTTAATATTATGTTTGTGAAATAATAATAATAATATCTATGGACGCTTTTTACACCACGTCAATCTGGTCCCGTGGTAAGTTCTCGAAGAACTTGTGTTACGGATACAGACAGACAACGGAAATATATTTAATTCTTTTATACTATACATATATTTAAGATTTTTATTATATAATACACATCCATGACCCAGGAACACAGAAAATATTTTTGTTCCCTTGCAGGATTCGAACCCGCAACCTCCGGCTTGAGCGCCAATGCGCTTACCACTGAGCCACAGAGGTCGTACAGATAGGTAAACTGGCAGACGTGCCACACGATAGTAATTGGTTGACGTCGCCCATGAACATAACGTAGTTCACCTGGAACGAACCCAGGCAACTCATTTACCTACCTATCCTGAGACAAGATGTTAAGTCTCGGTCCCATTAATTACACTGCCTGTCTTGCCCTTCTCTCCGAAACTCAGCAAAGCTGTTTCACGGGAGAAACAAGCAAGATGGTGGTACCCATGCAACCGGGAGCGCGGCACATCATCCCTCGCACTGATAAAATAAGTAGATTAGTTTAAATTGAAAATGTCGATCATTACTCATTAGTAATCATCGACAAGGTTCAAGCCTTGTCGTGTCGGTGGGGCTCAGTAGCCTAAGGTGACCCCAGCACCTTGGGCGAAACAAATTGAGCCGAGGGAGCTGCTCTTTGTACCCCTCTTATAAGAAGAGGGAACAAAAGAGGATAGGAACCTCATCCCATTGTAATTTCCCAACGTTTGGAGGGGTTGTTCTGTGGTGCGGGACAACCCCTCTGTGGAGGTGACGTCGGTCCCTTGAGGGACTGACTAGCCGTCAAGGTGACCTGTTTGCACAACAGATCCGAGGCACCTCACCAAAGGTGGCATTGGTCGCACTCGCCGGGTGGGTAGAGCTTCGTCCACTTTACCACCTTTCGGGCGCAGCGAGTCCCACATATCCTGAGGAGACCTACTCCCCAGCGGGATGATTTCATAAATTTGTATGCACGAGGAAGGTTTCTTTCTAGGTTCTAGTCAAGGTATTTTTTGTCCAGCGCCAGAGATAAGTAAGTTTAAACAAACACTGTTTAGTGTTTAGCTTTACTATATTTAGTATACATTTTTACTTGAGGAATAAAGAATGATTTCGTAAATTCTTAATTTACTCTATGCAAATAGGGTATTAAGTTTTTATTCAATTTGCTGTAATATTATAGAAAGTTAATTTAGAAGCGTCGTCTAGATTTTCATGTAATCAGGTGAGCTCCTCTCCGACGTTCCGTGCAATTGCTTTGGGATGCAATTCCCCAATTGCAAAATTATATTGGCTATAACTATCGCTAGTTAACAGCACTTGCGCGCCGGAGGCAGTTGAGATACTCTTATTGCTCTTATTTAGATGTCACCTCCTGAAACTGTTATACGAGTTTCTAATTAAAAAAGTAAAAATAAAATATGTAAAAAATGTAAAGTTGTGACTATATTTATTAAAAGGTTAGACCAAAATGTTTTTTATTGGAGAATTTCTAATCATGGTAAAATCATTCTCCTTCCTATTCTTACATGATTCGGTACAACGTTTTGGCGGGTTTGAATCCAGCTAAAATTTCATGATGAATGGGGCTAAGTTAACGTGGTGTGATTGTTGGATTTATTTATTATTACATCCTTTAGTGAAATTTTGCTTAAACATTTTAATGGTTATTTTCTATAATGTAGGTAACCCTATTTTTCCGGTGACGTTGGGAAATGCATTCTGCATGTTTCCAGGTTCCTGAACTCCCACTTGGGAGTGCACTACCCGAACTAAAATACCTGCGAGCGGATCTGCAGGCAACAGGAACACCTAAGACCGAAAAGACCAGACTACTCATTGAAAGGTGGGACTGCGCGGCTGCCACTAAGCAGTCCCACGACGTCGTGCCTAACTGGGCCAGGTTCCCATCCTGACCCGAGACGAGCACAGGGACGTTATACATTAAGTTGCGCCTCTTACGCACCACCGTTCGTCGCCCGCGTTGGGAGGTCGTCGGCCTCCACCGCTGCCCATCTCGGACTCACCTCGAGGGTGTGCTGGGCTGAGTCCGCCGCAGTGCCACAGTCACCTGTAGGCACAGCACCTGCGTCAGACAGATGAGGGGTTTGCGCTTATGGCGCATCCACAGCTCGAGGCTTAGGCTCTTGCCATACGGCTGCTGCATCTATAATGTAACCCAGCCTGCCCTAAATTAAATAAGTCATAAGTTGGATAGAATTAGCGAAAATAAACTACAAAATATATTTAGAAATGCTGTAGTTTATTAATTTTGTCATTGATTGAAAAATTAGAACAATACTTTTCAACCTTTTAACCTATTAATGTCCCTTAGTATCGATAAAAAGGATTTCTGAGATTCTAGTACTTTGAATCTATGCTAATATTATAAAGCTAAAGAGTTTGTTCGTTTGAACGTGTTAATCTTAGGAACTACTGGTCCGATTTGTAAAATTATTTCAGTGTTAGATAGCCCATTTATCGTGGAAGGCTATAGGCTATATAACATCATGCTGTGATAACAGTAATTAAGTTGACGCGGGCGAAGCTACGGGCAACAGCTAGTATCGCTACAAAGATATAATTTTTTAGAGCCCTTACTTATTCTTTTAGTTGTAGTTATGTGTATAGGGAATTTCTGTTAAATAATGCGTCCTCTAAACCAACGTGTTAAACCAGACACGTTAATTGTAACAATATTTTTTTCCGTTTTGTATTCAATTGTACCGTTAAGGTCGGCGTTGGAAATTTCCACACAACAAACGACAGCCGCGGGCTATGATCACAATTTCAATAAAATACAACAAAATAAAAATTTAAAGAAAAATTACATTTGGCTGTAAAAACATTTTGTACCAAAACTTTTTTTATTAGAATAGTCGTGATCTTGCAGCCGATAGTTTCATTTCTCTTTTCCTTTTAAATGACATAACAATAGTTTTAAAAAACTATGAGCGCTGCCAGAGCTTTTCTTTAAAGAATTAAAAAAGCTTTTTAAAGTGAAACTTTTATTACATCGCCTCAAACTTTTTCGTTCATCTATGTATATATATATGTATATCCATGTCGCGTGACGGTCGGCCGCGAAGTAGGGGTAAAGTTTTTTTATTACCGCAACGTATATTTTTACTTTTGTATCATTTAGGTATATCATTTCTGCATCCCTTGGCCTAATGGCCTTGTAGAATACATCAAGTCCAAAAGGCATATGCAAACTTAATTATTAAGCTATGTGGGCACCTAGTGCCTCGCTGGCGATTAAACCAATTATGGACCTCCATTAGGTCCATTTCTGATCATTAGCGCCAATTGGAAGTGGAAATATTTGATTTTGGCTAGGTCTAGTCATTGTCTAGTTTATACACTTTCTAGCCAATTACGTTATTCAGGTTTAGCCATTAAACTATTGTTCTAGAAATCGTGGATCAATCATTGCAATTGGAAGAGAATATTATTTGGAAACATTGAGGACGGAACCGCATGCAATAATTTGTATAACGTCAAATATTTACTTCTTTTGATTCTGGTTTCGTTACAAACATATCATCATACCATAAGCCTTTTGCAAATAACTGTAAAACGCTTAATATTCTATTGTGTTAGAAATAAAGATCATCTATTAACAGATCTTTGCTTATAATTGTCTCTGACGAACCTGGAAAAAAAACAAAATGATGCGTACATTTACTATATTTCAGTAAACAATTGTATTTAATCGTAGTAGTTTTTCATTTATTTTATATAGTTATATAAACTTTTGAATACTTAAGAGCAACCGTAATCGCGGAAAATCTAAGGTGTCAGATTACCTAGCCTTAAAAACTAAGGTGTCAGATCCCCTAGCCTCAAAAACTAAGGTTTCAGATTCCCTAGCCTTAAAAACTAAGGTGTCAGATCCCCTAGCCTTAAAAACTTACTGTAAGTCTATATTAATGGACGCTGGACTATTTTTCTATCTTGAGGTGTAGATTGTTATTTTTTTAAATAATAATTAATTAAATGCTAAGTTCAAATGAAAGATTTTTTGTGAACTTCATCACAACATAATAACAGATTTATTATTTTTATATGAAACAATAACGACTTTTAAAATTAACCTATAAATTTGCTTTTTCTTGTAATTTAATATGCTTCTTATTTATACATAAAAAAGAAGTTAATTTAGTTTCCATTATACAAATCCCAAGCTCCTACTCTTGCTCGCAGGCGAAATAATACCTCGGGAACCTTCTAGCACGTATGGTACAATTAATTAGAATAATCACAGATATTTTTGCAACGGTGAAGGTGAAAACAATAAAAATGTTTTAATTTATATTAATACGTTGGTATTTCAGCACTTTAATAGTTTGATTATATATACTTATCATTATTATTGTTTTCTAATGATTACGCGAATTTCACTCCTTTTTACAAGCTTTTATTTACTTTTTTACGGCTTTCTTTCACTTTTACGCTGTTTATTAAGTTTTTTGCATGCCCTGTAGCATGGACATGCTCACATAACACCGACGTCAAGTGACAGCTAAGCTGTCACGTTTCGTGCGGTTTGTGAGTTTCCGGTGACCCATCGGGAGGGATAGGGAAAAGGAGGGCAACGCAATATGCATAACTTGTGGTTGTGCGGATGCCTATGTAATGGGCGTCGGTAGTCATCATACGGCTCCGACTGCTCGGTTGCCTCCTTATGACCTAAAATTACCCGACTTTTCGGGGGACTACATTTATCAAACAAATATTTGCCTTATGTGGGATTCAAACGCGAGTCCCTTACGTTTGATTGTTAATCACTACACATTATGTTATGATATTTAAATCCATCCATTATTTACCCTATCACATATTCACTATCATTTTTGTAAGTGATAGTGCCATGCTGCTTTGCAGTCGAATTGGGCCGGCACGACCGGGGTGGTACGTCTCGCTCACATAGCACCGGCGTCTAGTGACAGATATGCTATCGCGTTTCGTGCGGTTTGTGAGTATCCGGTGGCCCATCGGGGGGTATCTCTGGTTGTGCGGATGAGTATGGGCGTTGATAGTCGCCAAAAGGCTTCGACTGTTTTTTGCCCTGCAGGTTGTCCTATGGCGAGATGACCGAAGACGTGGGAAGGTTGGTGGGCAGAACATGAATGAGGCAGGGAAGGCACAGAGGAGATTGGCAGAAAAAAGGGAGGCCACAGCATTGGGCAATAACGGGCTGTTGAGGATGATGATCATGAATTAACAAGTTTTGACAGATTTTGTAATACGATTGTATGGAGATAAACCGCGTTAAAACCTGAATGATAAAACATCATTATGACTGAAATTCTCATAAACACTAGCGATCAAAAAAAAATATGTTTTGGTTTATAATAAAATTGAACAAGTAATTTTATACTTCCCTACCATGGTTCAAGTCTTGTCGTGGCGGTGGGACTCAGTAGCCTAAGGTGAACCCAGTACCTTGGGCAAAGCCAATTGAACCGGGGAGCTGCAACTCCTTGTAACCCTCTTATAAGAAGAGAAGACGAAAGAGCAGGGGTCAAGGGGCGAGGATGGGAACCTTATGCCATTGCATTGTCTCAACTTTGCGAGGGGTTGTTCTGTGGTGCGGGATAACCCCTCTGTGGAGGTGGCGTGGTAGGTTAGGGTACTGACTAGCCGTCGAGATGCCCTGTTGCTCAACATATTCGGGCCACTGCACCAAAGGAGGCATTAGTGGCACTCGCCGGGTTTTTAGTGGGTAGAGCTGCGTCCACTTACCATCTTTCAGGCGCAGCGAGTCCAAAATACCCGCCTGGGAAGTCCCCCTTCCCCCGCGGGAAACATAAGAGCATTTTTCAGCGAAAAAAGAAAAAAAAAGTAACATTATATTAAGTAAGAATAAATAGAGTGCAATTGCTGAAAGAAAGATTATAAAAAAACTTTGATATAAACCTAAACACACACTAAATTATCTCATGTATTTTCGTACAGTATAGGTACAAAAAAGTCAAAGCGTTTGTAAAAAGTAAAGTACCAGGTTCGTATGATCTTTCACACAACGGCCGGACACTAGAGACAGCGTGTGCGGTGTAGCGGAAACGATGGCGCAAGAAATCGATCGAATTAGTTTTATTCAAATAAAACTCGTAGGAAATAACGAGGGCGACGGCTGTGCAACTAGACCTTGACACGGAGTGCCCTTGACTGCGGGTGAAAATCTCCGAATAACAATGGCTTCGATAAGAGTTAATAAAATTGTTTAATATTATTAATATTAAACGTCGACATATTGTTTTCTAATGTTTACGCGAATTTCACTCATTATAATAAAACAATTTTTACGGATTTTATCGCGGTTTATTAAGATTTTTACATAAAGTATACAAGTTTGATTGTGACTGTGGTCTCTCTTATATAGGCCAAACTAAAAGATCCATTAAAACTCGCGTGAAAGAACATATAGCTGATTTAAAACACCGTCACTACACTAAGTCTGCCATCTGTGAACATAGTCTTGACAAAGCTCGCCATTATATCAGATTTGATAAACCACAAGTCCTCGCAAAAGAACACAGATTCCAACCAAGGATGATCCGTGAGGCTATTGAAATTAAAAACATCCTAATTTCAATAGAGAAGATAGCTGGCTCTTACCACCTGCTTGGGATCCCATTATTAAAATTATCAAATCAAAATCCAAGCATAATATGTCACAGATTAAAGATACAGTTAGCACTTTCTAGTTTCGAATAACTTTGTAATGATAGGACGTATGACACCTCAGTCCTCCCGTGACCATGGTTGCTGTAAAGTATCCGAAACGTCGGGCTTGTAAAAATCTTAATAAACCGCGATAAAATCCGTAAAAAATGTTTTATTATAATTAAACGACGACGCAAAGCCACAAGGAACGTTATGATGTTCAACTTCTCTGTATGTGTGTATTTACGTATGTTCCTCCGTAGCGTCTATTTATACGATTTTAGAATAGAATAGAATAAACTTTAATCAGCCAACCAAACATGGCACCACAGTACAGATGACATTACAAATAAATAGGTGTAAAGAAAAAAAAAGAGTTTACATAAAAAAATAGGAAAAGAAAAAAAAATAATATATAGAATCGAAAACGAATCTTCCTATTTTCACGAGCCATAGTCAATTTCTTATGGTTATATTATTATTTATATTTTGACAAACGAGATGAAATAAGCAACGCTTTAACCGTCTTCAAAAATAAGGGGTCAATTTTATTCGTAGTCTTTTTGGTTTTTTCTTTCATTTCAATTGTTAATTAAAATAGCTCATTGTTATAATAAGTTGTTTGGTCTAGTTTACATAGGTTCAGTCCTAGTCTTTTTTTTGACGTCACAACGTCTTATAATTCGATGGAGCCGGCTGCAAGAACGAAAAATCATGACGTATGCGATGATGTATGCGGCGTTACCTCACTCTGAGGCGTTCCATTTTATTATGACGTTGTCACGTTCAACTATCGTCAGTAAACCGACTTTACAGACAACCGATTTTTTTTCTTTGACGCTGGGAAATGCTCTGAGGCATCATGCTGGGGAGTGTGTCTTCGCATGCGGGTATGTGGGACTCGCTGCGCCTGAAAGCTGGTAAGTGGACGCAGCTCTAACCACTAAACCCGGCGAGTGCCACCAATGCCGCCTTAGGTGTAGTGCCCCGGATCTGTTGAGCTAACAGGGCACCTCGACAGATAGTGAGTCCCTCAGGGGACCGACGCCACCTCCACAGAGGGGCTGTCCCGCACCACAGAACAATCCCTGCCAACGCCGAGACAGCACAATGGGGCGAGGCTCCCGTCCTCGCCCCCCACTGTTTTGTTGCTAGCCGGGCCGCGGCTCGTCCACGTAGCTGCACCGCACCCCCGCCCGTGTCCTCCTCGGCGCCCCCCCGTGCGGCTCCTCCACGTGCCACGCGTGCTCCGTGCCCCGCCCCGCAGCCCGCGCCTGTTGCGCAGGCGCCACGTCGGGATGAAGACGGTTTTGAGGTGATGAAGAGGAAGAGATGCCATCCCAGGATCAACAAGAATCGATGTGGCAAAGCCCCACTGGAGCCCAACTTGCCTGTGCGGGCCGCCAAGCCGAACACGCCGGTGTATATCTCCCGCCTTGTTACACCACAAAGGCGGAGAGCATCGCAGAATACGTGCGCCGGAGGTTGCAGTACTGTCCGAGGGTGCAGGAGCTGGAGTCGCGCCGCAACGTCAATTTCAAGGCGTTTGTGGTGCGAATACCGACCTGCTACCTGCAGGAAGTTTTACAAGAAGACTTTTGGCCTCAGGATGTGGTGTTCCGTCGCTTCCGCGGAACAATTCCACCGGAACGCACGAAAACGTAACATTAAGAAGTTTTACTAACATAATTTTAAGGTTTTATTTATACTAACACTAATGTAATATAATATATGTATGTTAGTCTGTAAGGTATATATCTATGGGTCATAGTACATGAAAATAAATGATTATTATTATTATTTTGTCCCCTCTTCTTATAAGAGGGGTACAAAGAGCCCCCTAGGCTAAATTAGCTTCGCCCAAGGTGCTAACATCTACTGAGGCAACATAGGCTACTGAGCCCCACCGCCACGTCAAGGCCTGAACCATGGTGGGGCCACGTCAAGGCCTGAACCATGGTGGGGCCACGTCAAGGCCTGAACCATGGTGGGGCCACGACAAGGCCTGAACCATGGTGGGGAATTATAAACTTAATTGTTCAATTTTATTTTAAGGATATTAAAAACATTACCAATGTATGTTACAAACGGATAAGTTCCTGACGAGTCTTGTCCACAAGCGTAGCTACCGCGATATCATATCAATGATTTGAACTATATTAGTACTTACAACTCACTGTATCTAGTGGATACAGTGAGTTGAGTAAACTATAATGGGTATTTTAAGACGGTGCGGTGCGGTGAAATGGCGGACTATGGCGGATGTATCCCCTACAAAAGCCAATACGGCAGATTCCCCACTACTTATCGTCAATGTTCATGCGATCTCATTGAAGCTCGACGAAACTAACCCCAAGTAAAATTCTTAAAACTATTCGGGATCAATTTGGGGCCCCGCTAGGACAAGCTACGCCATTGGTCGACAGTATAATAAATACTAAAATATAGTAAGCTGTTCGATGCTACGGTTCAAAGTTAAGTCGGTTTTCGCTACTTTCAACTTGTAAATAATTATCTAACAATATTATATTATTTATGGATAACATATTATAACATCTATACTATGTATAAGTAACTCAACAAATAAATTAAGCTCTAAAATAATTCATGTCAAATTATACGAAAAAAAATACAGAGTTCTAATTGATACAGAATAAATTTTAAAAAAAATTTAAAGAACACTCACATAATATTTACCTAGGCCAGTGCTCGTAAGAACTAGTGTTACGGATTGTAGTGCGAATATGTATTTTCAACACCAATTTATCTGCACTTGGCGGGGTTCGAACCTGCGTCCGCTGCGAAGTTTCCAGAAGCCTTATCACTCGACCAGCCGGCTGTTTGTCCGTCAATATACTGTTACGAAGTTACGAATATTTAATAACAACAACGATAAAATAATTTGGTAAGGTAAAGTTTATTGGATTTGGTAAGTAATTAAATAATGTTCTGTATTACATAACTTTAAAAAGTAATGGCAAAGGACACTGAGCCATGGCAGCGTTTTAAGCGAACTACGTGTTGATTTTATGGTAAATATTTGTGTACTTCACACGCGATCGGGTAAGAAGCATTGTCATCAATAATCTGTATCTAATACAAAAAAGCGCAATCAAATACATTACTAATTTTACATAAAAACATTTAATTTTTTATCCGATATCGTCTTATCGATCCTCTTCCCGTGTGATACCTTGGTATGGGATTTTCTAATTTTCTAAATTTCACCTAAACATGAGACCATTGCTTGCTCACCGGTGAAAGGAACATCATGAGAAAACCTCCCCACCATGGTTCAGGCCTTGTCGTGGCGGTGGGGCTCAGTAACCTAGGGTGAGCGGTGCACCTTGGGCGAAGCTAATTGGGCCGAGGGGGCTCTTTGTACCCCTCTTATAAGAAGAGGGGACAGAAGAGCATGGGGGCAAGGGGTGAGGATGGGAACCTCACCCCAATGTACTGTCCCGACGTTGGGAGGGGTTGTGGCTAGTCGGTCCCTTACGAGACTGACTAGCCTTCGAGGTGCCTTGTTTGTTTTCTAAATCCGGAGCACCTCACCAAAGGCGGCATTTGTGGCACTCGCCGGGTTTTAGTGGGTAGAGCTGCGTCCATTTACCAGCTGTTGGGCGCAGCGAGTCCCACATACCCGCGTGGGGCCACTCCCCCGCGGAATGCCTCAGAGCATTTCCCGGCGTTAAAGAAAAAAAAATCGTGAGAAAACCTGCATGCCTGATGAGATTAAGTCTTAAAGAATCAGACCCTTATAGAGCTAGGTACTGATCATTTGGAGGCGATTTCCCGATGGTGAAATCAGGGTCAAAGCCCCTGTAGTCATGACCGTTATTAAAATGTCTACGATTTACCATTTTACTACTGGAGTTTAAAGAAAATAACTGTTGTGGAGTCTTATTTGCAACACAATTTTTTTTAAGTACAAAATACTAATTTTGTACTTAATTTATATACATAGTTTCATATTTAATTTTAAATAAATTTCAAACTCTTTAAATGCGTTATATTAGCTAATGAAACAATTTTTACGGATTTTATCGCGGTTTATTAAGATTTTTACAAGCCCGACGTTTCGGATACCTTTTAGCAACCATGGTCACTGGAGTTTCGAATAACTTTGTAACATTAGGACGTATGGCACCTCATACGTCCTAATGCTTCAAAGTTATTCGAAACTACCCTATGATACATCAATATTTTGGTTAGTGCTATCTACGCAGAAAGTGCTAACTGTATCTTTAATCTGTGACATATTATGCTTGGATTTTGATTTGATAATATTATTAATGGGATTCCAAGCAGGCGGTAAGAGCCAGCCATCTTCTCTATTGAAATTAGGATGTTTTTTTTTATTTCAATAGCCTCACTTAATTGCAATAGGATCATCCTTGGTTGTAATCGGTGTTCCTTTTTTTCTTTAAATAATACATAAATAGCAATTTTCATGAAACACTTTCGAATACCTATACACAGTAAAACAAGATCCAATTATTGGTTCTAGAAGTTTCTCTAATCAAAATGAAATAAACAGATTATGTAAGATTAACAAACTTACATAGATCACTAGAAGAAGAGAATTTTATATAGAGAATATCTCTTTTATTACACATTATAAAATTAATATTTCAATTATAACTAAAGCAATAAGATACCTGGCACATAACAATGAAATTAATTCAGGTCAGCTACGTCATGGCGGCCAATTTCAGTCACCCTGACATTAAAGACAACGCACTGTAGGTTGGCAATACTATATAAACTGCATTGCACCAGACACAGGTATCATTCATTAGTTACAACATCCATTAGAGAAGATGAAAACCTGCGTGGTGCTCTGTCTTTTCCTCGCTGTGACTGTTTATGCGAGGAATGTTCGGGATAAACGGGCAGCTGATCTAGAAGAGGCAGCCTCTCACCATTGGGAGAAGGGTGGTGGTGGTGAACACCATGGCGACCACCATCACGAAGGCGGAGGACACGATGAAAAAGGCTACAAAGGACATCACGAACACGAGCACGGTAAGAAAGGTCATTCCAATCATGAAGGGCATAAAGGATACTATGATGAGCACGGTGGCCATAAGAAGCATCATCACCATGACGATGGGTACTACGATGAACACCACCACGGAGAAAAGGGGGAGAAGGGTCATGGATTCGAAGAAAAGGGACACTACCACAAGGGCCACTCCACTAAGGGACATCATGGTATCCACAAAATAGACGAATTCAAGAAGGACAAGCACTTCCATGATAAGCACGGAGAATCTGGTTTCGAAGAAGGTTACGGTGGTCACCACCATGAAGGAGGTTACAAGAAGGGTGGTGAATTCCATAAAGGGCACAAGGAAGGCGGATTCCACGAGCATGAACACGGCCAAAAGGGATCTCATGAGAAGGGTGGTCATCACCACAACCACAAAGGTCATCATGACGAAGGTGGGCATGATGAGCACTGGAACCATCACGAGGGACATGGCAGCAAGGGCGGCCACGAGGAACACAAAGGTTGGGGTTGGAAGGGACACAAATGAGTCAAATAACGTATGTATGTATGTACGAAAATTTTGTTATTGTTAATTACTTTGTGATACATATTTAATTAAATAAATAAAAAGTATATGAATTTTATTGGCTATTGTAGATGAGCATAATATATCTAAATTCAACATCTGCTAGTATACTTCCTACTAAAATTTTATAATATCTATGGACGCTTTTTCACCATGCCAATCTGGTCCCGTGGTAAGTTCTCGAAGAACATGGTAGGTACCAAATAACGGAAATATATTTAATACTTTTAATCTTTACATATATTTAAGATTTTTGTTATATAATACATAATATATTTAATACACATCCATGACCCAGGAACCCAGATTTTTTTTTATCCCTGGCTGGATTCGAACCCGCTAACTCCAGCTTGAGCGCCAACGCGCCAACCATTGAGCCACAGAGGTCGTCGAATATTATAAACGCGA
This sequence comes from Helleia helle, assembly GCA_963853865.1. NCBI lineage: Eukaryota > Metazoa > Arthropoda > Insecta > Lepidoptera > Lycaenidae > Helleia > Helleia helle. The sequence goes on along the minus strand of OY971418.1, from coordinate 8,429,189 downwards.
AAGTTTGTATAGATATATTATGTTTGTCGCTCTTTCACGCAAAACTACTTAATGGGTTTTAATGAAACTTTACAACAAAGTAGCTTATATATCAGAATAGCATATACGCTATATATTTATCCCTGTACTCCCAAGGGAATGGTAAGTATGCGGGAGTAACCACGGGGCACTGCTAGTATTTTATAAAGAAGTATTTTGCGAGTAATCTTCGAAACTGCTCAACCTACTTTAAAAAATACTTCACCAATGTAATGCTCTTGGATCACTGAGTGACATAGGCTATATAAATAACTAGCTGTTGCCCGCAGCTTCACCCGCGTTAACTTAGACGTACAGCCGTGCGCGGATTGACGATGATTATTTTATAGCCTAAGTTACTCCTTATAACACCAGCTATCTGCCAGTGAAAGTCCAAAGATTAGCCAGAACAAACAAACAACAGACAGACAGACGGACACGCATAAAAAATTGTAAAGAAGGCTATTTTGGTATATTATGCACAGTGTATACCGGGTGTATTTGGAACGCTTGCGAAGATTAAACCCTAATAATATACTATTTATATACTATATAATGCATACAACCATTTATCTCAGAAACGTTTTTAAAGAAAATTTTACTTGTGTATTTTGCAAACCAGCAATGTATGTACATACACACTATGCACTCATGCTAACCGCGAGACGCGCGACTAGCGGGCGCACTGAAGACGCGCGCGGTGCGGGAGTTCGTTCACCTCGTGCATGCGGCGAACGCTATCAGCTGATTCAGTCCGCTAGCCGGCGTGGCAGTAATGTCCCAGAAGTAGTAGAGAGGAGGCCGCTGACGAGTCCTTCCCCCGTGGGGCACGAACGGGTTGTGTAGGAGGCGCTACCTAATGTGCCTCCAGTAACGCCCCTGTGCTCGTGTCGGGCTTCAGGATGGGACACAGGGCCCAGTATGGCACGCCGTCGCGGGGACTGTTTAGTAGCGACCGGGCATTCCTTACGAGCCTTCTCCTTGGCCTTCGTCTGAGCCAGTCTGTTGCAGAGGTGATCCTGTTGCCTGCAGATCCGAGACCCTCAAAAAGCGGCTGAAGGCAGTGGTTTTAATTTAAAGGTAGAGCACTCCTAGGTGCCAGTCCCACATAGGGTCAGGATCTACCCAAAGATCCTGGATACATCCATAAAAGATTTCCCTGCGATATCAAAAAAAGTCGAAATCGGTCCAACCGTTTAGGAGTTCAGTGACATACACACGCATTAAGAATTATATTATAAACTAGATGTTGCACGCAGCTTCATCCGCGTTAACTTAGATTTACAGCCGTACGTGGATTGGATTGGATTATTATTTTTATAGCCTAAGTTACTCCTTATAATATAAACTATCTGCCAGTGAAGTCCCATCAAAATCAGCCCAGCCGTTTCAGAGATTAGCCAGAATAAACAGACGGACAGGCAGACAGAAAAAAATTGTAAAGAAGGCTATTTTGGTATATGCACCGTGTATACATACGTATGCATTCTATAAAAAGCTGTTATTTTAATATTACAAGCAGACACTCCAATTTTATTTATCTGTATAGATAAATAGTACATTATTTCGTTATTTATAAGGTGTAAAGGTTAAGTGAGAATGAAAGCGCTTAAAAATATACCTATCAATTTTCGCATTATAGGTACCAACTTTTCTCTATTTTCTCTTTTCTTCTTCTCTGAATCTTGATATTAGGATGCTACGTATACTATTTTTCGCTAATTAATTCTTCAACGTTCTTATTCTTAGCAGAAATACTAGATTTATTTAAGCAATCTATCATAATAATAACAAAATACATAGTATAAATATTAATAAAACTAATTTAAATAAAAACTAAAAAAAAATCAGAATATTTAGATCATCTAATAGGTGAAACACTTAAGGTTACACAAGTCGCTCATCTTTTTTTTCCCACAATGGTTCAGGCCTTGACGTGGCGGTGGGGCTCAGTAGCCTAGGGTCGGCCCAGCACCTTGCACCTTGGGCGAAGCTAATTGAGCCGAGGGGGCTCTTTGTGCCCATCTTATAAGAAGAGGGGACAAAAGAGCAGGGGACAAGGGGTGAGGATGGGAACCTCACTCCATTGTACTGTCCCGACGTTGGGAGGGGTGGTTCTGTGGTGCGGGACAACCCCTCTGTGGAGGTGGCGTCGGTCCCTTGCGGGACTGACTAGCCGTCGAGGTGCCCTGTTAGCTTAACAGATCCGAGGCACCTCAACAAGGCGGCATTGGTGGCACTCGCCGGGTTTTAGTGGGTGGAGCTGCGTTTATTTACCATCTTTTGGGCGCAGCGAGTCCCACATACCCACCTGGCGAGACCCACTCCCCAGGCGGGATGCCTCAGAGCATTTCCCGGCGTTAAAGAAAAACAGTCGCTCATCTTTCCATACAAACGCAGAACAGTAATTACTACAATGTTTGAAGTTGACCATCAAAAACTAAGTATAAAATAAATTGATCTCGTCATTATCCATGTCTGTATGTACCCAAAATCTTAAAAAATATATACATTTAAAAAATACAAGCTTCTAAACTTTCGTATTTCAACACTGATTTTAGCCCAACTTTGGGCGAAAAATAAATAGTACACGGAACACGAAAGCTTAAAAATAAAGCCCATACAGACATAGTTTAGTTATTCAAAAGTTGAAATAAATTTATTTTAAAAAGATGCACTTAATAGTTTTTCTATAATAACTGTTCTGCTAAAAGGACATCATCAATCATTGTGCATTTCATTCTAGCACACATGTTTGCGCCTTATGTCAGGTGAGATAGCAATCATTTTTTTAGAGTTCACGCCGCCGACTAGTTCAACCTTAACCAATGAATCTGGGAACTATTATAATAACTTCGTAGCTACAATAATCGAGTATCCCGACTCTATTGTGTGGCGTTTACCGTTGATCAAAATGATCCCTTTTTGCACATAAAATTTATAATATTTTGTCATATTTTATTGATAAATTATATGTGAAAAACTGTGCATTTTTATCTGAATTACATTATAGCCTAAGATCCCGATATAAAACGACCTTCATCGAGCTAGTTAATTTATGAAACGTACTTTATATTCAATTTAAGATGTCAATAAATATATTGCAGATGGGTTGTCTAAAAAATTTCAGTACAGTACTTATATGATTAATTAATTACGTATATAAGTACAAATATTCTATAAAAAATATATTTTTTAGATTATTCGTACGTACGAACGTTTAGTGTTCTCTAGCTTTCTAATATGTATATCATGATATACCTACTTACCTTTAAAGTTAATACTTCTTTTAGATTTTCCATCACTCCTTAGAAAAAAGCGGCCAAGTGCGGCCAGTCGGGAACCTGCACCCCGCGCGCTTCGCACCCGCTACCGATCAAGCCACGCCCCGTGCGAATTATATTATTAGAAAATAATGGTTCCCGATTCATGCATAAGGTTTGTTTATGAAATTAAATGTTTTTTTTTAATATTTGAGTTGATTGAATGAAAGGTAAATCGCGGTTTCGGATTTATGACGTATTAAAAAAACTACTTACTAGATCTCGTTCAAACCAATTTTCGGTGGAAGTTTGCATGATAATGAACATCATATATTTTTTTTTGTTTTATCATTCTCTTAATTTCGAAGTTACATGGGGGGGCACACATTCAGTTTAGAAAAAAATGTTATTAGGAACCTTAATGTCATTTTTGAAGACCTATCCATAGATACCCCACACGTATGGGTTTGATAAAAACAATTTTTGAGTTTCTGTTCTAAATACCTATGGGAACCCCAAAAATGTTTTTTTTTCTATTTTTAATCTTAATGCGGTTCACAGAATACATCTAGTTACCAAATTTTAACAGTATAGTTCTTATAGTTTCGGAAAAAGTGACTATGACATACGGACAGACAGACAGACAGACATGACGAGTCTATAAGGGTTCCGTTTTTTGCCATTTGGCTACGGAACCCTAACAAAGGACAATAAAAGGCCTTTTTAAATATACAAAAGAAAGTCGATTATATATTGAGTAGATATTACTTTTTACTATAAAATTATAAACGCCCTTTTATACTAATAAAATAAATGTAATAGCGAAAATGGATGTTCTCAGAACATAATGTTGGGCATCCCATAATAAAAACGATAACCCTCGTTAACGTCTGTCCGTTTATTCCCGCCAAACGCGAGAATCATTAATTGAATTTCAATGGAGTTTCCACAATTGTATTCTATTTTTTCTGAGAAAGTTCGATTTGAAGTATCTTTGAGACTGGTGTAACAATTTTTTTATGTAGCTTAAGTACAATTTTACAAGACAAAATTATTAAATGTACAGGCATATGTAAATGCATATCGTTAAAATAGTTCTTGTTTTATAAAACATGTGACAAATTCTCGTAACAACCAATTCCGGAATGACAATCGCAGGTTAGAGCCAGTATACACCAGATATACAAAATTACAAGTGTCTAGTAGCCGATTTTAAATAATTAGAAAATCGCATATACCACCGTACAACGCCACCAACAAGATACATGAGATGGATCTGGTAAATACTCTTCCTACACTGACTCACAAACACAATAAGACAAACTTGTCACATAGCCGTTCTAGTTTGCCTTATCACTTCGTGGATAATCATACACTTGTAGATGCGCTAGTCCAAGCTACTTATCATAAAATAATTGATTCCTTAATACACTTACGGCTATTTTATTATAAATATTTATTTTTTTATTAGGTAGGTACTAATCGAATTGAGTCGGTTAATAAAAATTAATAAATTCAGTATCCGCGTGTAGAAGCAGCTAACAATTTTATAAAATCCTCACGCTTCAAGAACTGTTACATTATTCAGGGAAAACCCCCTTTCTTATATAAATATATTTCAAATTCTTTCTTCTAAATTTTTCTATGGAAAATGGGGAATCAGTCGGTTCACCTGGTGGAAAGTCATCACACCGCACTGTAGAGATTGAAGATAAACCGAACTTAAATATGAGTAAGTTCTTTTCTTGAAGGGCCCTGAAGTCGTATCGGTTCAGAAATACCGCATGTGATAGCTGGTCTCACACAGTAGTCGTACGAGGCAGGAAATGCTACTAGTACGAAGCAGGAAATGTTACTGGTACGAGGCAGGAAATGCTACTAGTACGAGACAGTAAATGTTACTGGTACGAGGCAAGAAATGCTACTAGTACGAGGCAGGAAATGCTACTAGTACGAGGCAGGAAATGCCATTTGTACGAGGAAGCAAATGCTACGTATAACTAAGCGTTTTGTGCCAGGCAGTGACCCATGACAAATCTCGCTGTCAATTATTTTGAAATTCTACCATTATTTCCGTTTATTTATTTACACGTTAACTAAAACGCATCCTAAAAGATGGCGTTAATAACTTTAAAAAAACAGGAAGAATCAATATAAAAAAAAATCATCTATTAAAATGTTTCCCATCACATAAAGGTGACTTTGTAAATCTGTTATAATTTTGTCTGTTTTTCCGTGAGTCAAAATATATCTCATGTCGAGAGTTTTTTTTTTATTATTTATTGTTTTTTTTATTGTTATTTATATATTTTTTTAGGTTCTACAATTAATAACCAACTTTGAGAAACTAGAAATCTCTAATATCGCACGTATCTCAGCCTTGACACTACGTAGTAACTCTACGTTTCCTAACCGTACTTGCTGCTAGTATAAATTATCATTGGCTCTAGACAAGTCATCATTCAATCATACAGCTTCAAGTACCAACCATGAGGAGTAGTCTCCTGGTATTGTTTGGGCTCATAGCCCTTGCAGCTACCGTCACCTGCAGAGAAATCCGGGAGAAGCGAGATGCTGACCTCGAGGTAGCGGCCTCGGGTCATCACTGGGACAAGGGCGGCGGTCATGAGCACCATGCCCATCACCACCATGACCACGGCGGCCACCACCACAAAGGTCACAAAGGTCACCATGAAGACCATCACGGCAAGCACGGCCACAGCCATCACGAAGGACACAAAGGTCACCACGGAGAACATGGCGGACACAAGAAGCACCACCACCACGATGAGGGCTACCACCATCACCACGATCATGGAGAGAAGGGCGAGCACGGTCATGGACACGAAGAGCACGGACACTGGCACAAGGGTCATGACACGAAAGGACACCACGGCATAGAGAAACACGACGAATTCAAAAAGGACAAACACTTCCACGACCATCATGGTGAAAAGGGTCATCACTCGCACCACGGTGGACATCATCACGAGGGCGGTTACAAAAAGGGAGGTCACTTCCACAAGGGACACAAGCACGGCGGACACCACGAACACGAGCACGGCAAGAAAGGTCACCATGAGCATGGAGATCATCACCATCACCACAAGGGTCATCATGGCGAGGGCGGTCACCATGAGCACTGGCACCACCACCACGACCACGGCAAGAAGGGCGGTCACGAGGACCACAAGCACTGGGGTCACAAAAAGGGTCACTAGTAAGCGACGCACCACCGAATTGTTGTTGTTGATAATATGTTTGTTGTTATTTTTATTACGAGTTTTTATACAAAATAAATCAACTGTATATAAAATATTTTAATTATTCTATATATTTAATTATTTGGTATACCAAAACAATAAAACTTATTTTATTTACATAATATTATGTATAATATGAACCAACACGACTACAATAATATGTTCCACTTTTGGACATGATCTTTTAGCCATAAGCTAAGTTCAAATAGTTTAAATGGAATTTGTTGAATTGATATTGAGTTGCGGAGTACCCTGGCGGAGTGCCCAGCTTGGGCAGAGGCAAGGGCACCCCTCATTGCTGAGGTCGGCGCGGACCTGTCGCTCCCTGCGGTCATCCGAGCGATGACCGTCAGTGAGAGCACATGGCAGGCGGTCCTCTCCTTCTGCGAGGACGTGTTGTCGCAGAAGAAGGAGCGCACTGGAGCCTCTTCCCGCAGGAGAGCACGGCGGCGACAGGCGGTCGCACCGCCGTGAAGGTCCTGTGCGCGGCCGAACGGGGGATCCGCCGCGTGCGCGTAAGGTCCGAGCTATAAGGCACCCTTATGTGTTCAGTGTGCCTTAAGCGGAGAAGGAAGAGGGGACGCCACCCCCCGCATCCAGAGAAAAATGCCGGATGGCACATCGTTGTGACCCGGTGCGGATGTCCACAGCTCTCGTGCCGGGTCACCCAGACGACGAGGAGAACACCGCTGGAGTTGTAAAGTTCGCAAATCCGTCAAAGGTTCTAATTCGTAACTGAATTATATTACATGTAGATGTCCTTACTTTCCTTGTATTCGTAAACTAAACTAAAGCACATGTTGACATATCTTCTAATATATAAAATTTCCATGTCACAATGTTAGTTACCGTACTCCTCCGAAACGGCTTTACCGATTTTTACCAAAATTTTTATGCGTATTCAGTAGGTCTGAGAATCGGCTACTATCTATTTTTCATACCCCTAAGTGATAAGGGTGGTCAACCCCTCAAATTTTAAAAGTTAACGCGGGCGAAGCTGCGGGCAACAGCTAGTTATATATAAAAATCAATGCCACTTTTCGTTGTAATTTTATAACTCAAGAACGGGCTCACCAATCCCAACCAAATGTTTAGGCTTTGTTCGGACTATTTAGTAGATGGTTTATGTGAAGTTTGCCCAAAATCGGTAGAGCGGTTCTTCATTTATCACATTTTTTTAATTCAATAAATTAATGGAGAATTTGCTGTCAAATTGAAACTTTTTCAGTTGGGGTCATATTGAAACTTTTTTCACTGTTGACAGTACAACATTAAGTTTTAAAATAGCTAGCAATTAATACTTTTTTTTTTGTTTGAATAAATTAATTTGATGTTCCAATTTTTTTTTATTTCACTTTATACGTAGCAAAGCACGTACCGGGCCGCTAGTCTTTATATATAAAAATCAATGCCACTTTTCGTTGTAATTTTATAACTGTAACTCAAGAACGGGCTCACCAATCCCAACCAAATGTTTAGGCTTTGTTCGAACTATTTAGTAGATGGTTTATGTGAAGTTTGCACAAAATCGGCCGAGCGGTTCTTCATTTATCACAATTTTTTAATTCAATAATTGGCGGATCATTTTTTTAATGGAGATTTTGCTGTCAAATTGAAACTTTTTCAGTTGGGGTCATATTGAAACTTTTTTCACTGTTGACAGTACAACATTAAGGGCCGTATTAATCTAAGATCAAGTATCAATAGATTTGACAAGCTAATAATAATACCGTATTGGAACGAGATAACAACATACGAAAAATCCAAGAGTGACAGAGACATAGACACTTTCTTTTGTCTTTGTCAGAATATCACCCTTTGTTTGTTGGGCACAACAAGGATGTGCCCAACAAAAAATTATCGACTAAATTTGAATGCCATACAAACATTCTCACTCGCGAACAGTTTGTCAAATATGCCGCCATTTTGTACTACTTTTTAATTTGGTCGGCTTATGTAGGTATGGTGATACCAGTTTTGTTATAAGCAGATTACCCAAGAATGTGGTATTATTTAAAAAGGGTGACTGGAATTTTCGAAATAAACACAATAAAAACAAATATGTTTATTGCTATCCTAAAAGGCTATGTACATACATATTAAGACGTTTATAGCATTCTTTTTTAACCGACTTCAACAAAAAGGAGGAGGTTCTCAACTCGACCGGTATTTTTTTTTAATGTATGTACACCGATTTCTCCGTCAATTGTGGACCGATTTTCAAAACTCTTTTTTTGTATGAAAGGGTATACTTGCCAAGTGGTCCCATGATAAGGAAACCAGGATCTGATGATGGCATCCTAGAGAAATCGAGGGAAACTTTCGAAATTCGTAGGAACGACTAGTGTGCTTAATTTTTTTTTAATAAACATTTTAAAGCACTACAATTCAATGAAGGTCTAAAGTCGATCTGATGCTGGAGCTGGAAGACAGTCGAGGGAACTCCTCGACGATTTACTTCAGTAACCTTGTGTTTGGGCTTGATTAATTTGTATTGATGAGAACTTTACACCTAGATGGGTTGTGTCTGTGATTGGGGGTCTGATGATGAAGACGAAGCTCAGTTAAGGGAACTCCTAAATAGTTTAAAGTAGCTACCTTGTGATTGGACTTAATTAATTTATACTGATGAGAACTTTGCACCCTTATGGGTGATACGTGCCATTACCGTTATGATGATGGAGACCATAGACAGTCGAGGGAACTCCTCGACGATTTACAGCTTTTTTTGGGCTTACTTCATACGGTTCAATATGCCAAAATGTCTATCTCTGTATGCCTTTCTTTAATGAATCACTAAAAATTAAGAAATAAAAAAATTTAAATAAAAATTATAACCGACTTCAAAAAATAAAGTAACTAAAATGTCATAAAATAATCGCGTGTACAATCTTTGCGTTTACCACGTCATTATTGTTACTTTTGGAGTCGGTGTCAGCCAAGGTAGATAGGTAGGTACCTAAAGCAACAAATACGACAACTGTGTCGTATTTGTCGCTGTAGGTACCTATTTAACTTAGCTGACACCGACTCCAAAAGTAACAATAATGACATGGTAAACGCAAAGATTGTACACGCGATTATTTTATGACATTTGAGTTACTTAATTTTTTGAAGTCGGTTATAATTTTTATTTAAATTTTTTTATTATTATTTATGTTTTTAGCGGTTTGTTATTAGTCATTACATAATATTTTCGATAATCCGGAAAATGCAGCTGTCTAAAATTACAATAAATGTTTGGTTAGGGCTAATGCTTATAGTTATCTATCAACCTTTACCAGTTTTTTATTATTTTTAATTCACTTGTTTCAAGAAAATAAGTAGACTTGTTATTATGAATGTGGTATCCCTGTAAAATATGCCTGTCCCTTTCGGGTATACGCGAATGTCAATTCCATATTATACTTGTTCCTAGGTATTAATAAATCGAACTTAATACTGCTCTCAAGATCGATCTCACCTGAGTTACACTCAAGATTCGGACAGCATCTCAAGTTCGCGGCTAATTAATAGACGGATTTTGAGCGCGTATCACTTGATATCGGTTTCAAGTTCAGCATCTCAAGATTTTGAGATTCTGCACTCAAGTAAGCGTCATTTTCACGTGATTACGTCTTATAAATTGATCCGCTGTCAACCGTTGGCTTGGAATCCATTATTTATAACAAATATAGAAGTCATTATTGTAGATTAAATAATTTTGTAGTCATGTAAAGAAAAAAAAGAATCTCAAAACTATTTAAGCCTTACCTGAAATGATCATGTTGCATAAAACCAGAGAGCTCATAACTAATTGGTTATATCTATAGTCAATGCATAGAACCTTAATGTCAAGAGAACTGCCATTTCTGGTGCTATTGGAAGACCTCTGTTGTCGACTTTTTGCAGGTGTCCTCTAATTAAAGATGTTATTGACTGGCCTGTTGGTCTAGTGGTTAGTGACCCTGACTGCTAAACCAGAAGGTCGTGGGTTCGATTCCCACCCGGGACAAATGTTCGTGTGATGAGCATGATTATTTATTCTGTGTCTAGGTGTAATTTTTCTATAATATGTATGTATTTAGAAATAATATGTAAGTATATATCAGTTGTAAGTATATATGGTTGACATAAGAACAGGCACTGCCTAGTTTGGGATCAGATGGCCGTGTGCGAGTTATCCCTACATATTTTATTTTAAATAAAACAGATTCTTGACTGAATCAGTACCTTTTCTTGAAATTTTCAGTAGGTGTTTGAAAGGGATTTTGGGCGTCCCTTATGTAAATTTTTGGCAAACGAATTCTGCTGGACCATAAATTAATATCATCGTAGTGATCGATAGCTTCGTAGTAATTAATTTCGTTTATAATATTTTCCATATTTGCATAGTTAGCATAAATTGAACAAGAACCTTGACAATACTAGCACTCAAGTCACCGTCGGACTGCACTCAGCAAAGACGCACCTGAGCGCGATCTCAAGAGTTGTGCGGAGTTTGATTTATTAAATACGACGTCACTCAAGTGATTACGGGATCTTACAATGTGAACTCAGGTTCGGTTTATTAATTAGAACAGTATCTCAAGAGCGTAATTGAGATCGCTCTCAGAGCTGATTTCGATTTATTAATACGGCCCTTAGTTTTAAAATAGCTAGCAATCGTAGACAGAGAATAGTATTCTCTGTCTACGCTAGCAATTAATATTTTTTTTTGTTTGAATAAATTAATTTGAAGTTACATTTTTTTTTATTTCACTTTATACGTAGCGAAGCACGTACCGGGTATAGTTATGTATATAGATAAAAATATTTCCAGCATATTTATATAAGTAATTAATATTTACAGGTAATATCAGCTGTGACCACCTAGAAAGTAAATACGACTTTGTAATGTCCGAAATGAAGTATTAACTTACTGAACCGATTTTAATGAAATTATGCACTCTGTGGGCAGATTGGTTCAACATGCTATTATTATAATAATATGGAAAGATAAGTGGCCCTAGTTACCTATATATTTCTGAATGAAAAGTAATAACTATGAATATTAAACAAACAGAGGTAAACTCATAAATATTTAAATTTCGAATGTTAATTTCAAAAGTTGATAAAAATTGTTTTCTTTGGCGCGAAACGTTAATCAAAGTTTAATTTACAAATTAATAAGGAAAGAAAAACAAATTACCACATTTTTTATAATTTCAAATCCTCTTTTATTACGTTGCCCTAGAAATCATATTTATTTTATTTTGCTAATTAGGTGAGTTTCCTTTGTTTTGTAATGTTCAAACATATTTAATATAGTCCTAGAAGAAGAAGAAGAAGTAGTACCTACTGCGTTGACATTCAACCATAGCATTAAATGAAGAACGGTGGGAAACATCGGGGCGCGTGGTTTTTTTTTTCTTTTTTTGGTGTCCCGATAATTAATTATTATTTTGTGTTTTGTTCATTCGGAGTGGTTTTCTGTAGTGTTTGTTTTTAAAACTTGATATGTTTATATTGTGATTGGTTGATGTATCTTGTGGAGGACTGTTCTGGGTGGATGGAATGGGAAGTGATAGTTGATTGATGGGGATTGGAGACTAGAGGGGCGAAGCTGCGCTCCTTGGGATTTCCCCCCGTTTCTCCATATTATAGACTAAATATTTTATTTTGTATAGTAGGTATATTAGTAACTATTGCCTTTGAGCAGAAAAAAACAATTGACATTAAACACTAAAATATTATGAGGGAGAGCATCGGGGCGCGCGAGGGGCGAAGCCGCGCTCCTTGGGGTTTCCCACCATTTCTCCGTATTACAGACCGAATATTGTATTTTGTATGGCTAATAGCCTAGTAGCTAATGCCTTTAAATGAAAATAATAAATAAAACTAAAATATTATGAGGATTTCGGGGGGAATGGCGGGAAGCCTCGAGACGTGCGGTTGTGTTTTTTTGGTTTCCCGTTAATTAATTGTTATTTTGTGTTTTGTCCATTCACAGTGGTTTTCTATAGTGTTTGTTTTAAAAACTTGATTTTTATATATTGTGATTGGTTGGCGAATCTTATGGAGTACCGTTCTGGAGTGGTTTTCTTAGTAGGGCTGTTCTAGCGGTTTTCTATAGTGTTTGTTTTAAAAACTTTATCTGTGTCATATATAATGTGATTGTTTGGCGAATATTGTGGTGGACTGCCTTGTGTGGATGGAATGGGGAATGATAGTTGATTGATGGGGGCTAGAGGGGCGAAGTCGCGCTCCTTGGGGTTTCCCGCCATTTCTTCGTATTACAGACCGAATAATTGTATTTTGTATGGCTAATAGCCTCGTAGCTAATGCCTTTAAATAAAAATAATAATAAAATGACGATTTCGGCGGGAAATTTCTGGGCACGCGGTTGTGTTATTTTGGTTTCCTGTTAATTAATTATTATTATGTATTTCGTTCATTCGGAGCGGTTTTCTAGTGTTTGTTTTAAAAACTTAATCTGTATATATAAATTGTGATTGGTTGGCGAATACAGTGGACGACTGTTCTGGTGTTTGTTTTAAAAACTTAGTATGTATATACTCTGATTGGTTGGTGAATACTGTGGACGACTGTTCTGGTGTTTGTTTTAAAAACTTAGTCTGTATATATTATTGTGATTGGTTGGCGAATACTGTGGACGACTGTTCTGGTGTTTGTTTTAAAAACTCAGTCTGTATATACTGTAATTAGTTGGCGAATACCCAGAATGGGTGAGGTGGGGAGTGATGGAGGACTGGAGGGGACTTAATTTATCCTTTGCCTTTCCCTGATGGAATAAAATATTATTAAACAACAAATAAAATATTATGATTCTTATCTCCTCTTTATTAGCAGAGTACGTAGGTAGGTACGTAGGCAGGTACCTTTTATCTCTCTATTATTTCCCGTTTAGAAGTACCTACCTATGAAATTTGTGTTTATACAGTTATTAATGTAGTATTTAGAAATATAATAAAATACTTTTACAGCCGATCCCAATAACCTATCTTTCCCTTACTAAAAGTTAAAATACATGCCACAGGTAGGAGTGGTAGGTACGTGTCAGTTTTTTTTTACGTTCCGATAAACAAAGTAAAGTAGTTAAAAATGCCAACCAAGAAATTATAATGAGAATGTACAACATTAAGTACTTAAATATAACAAATAAAAAACTTATAAAGATAATGTTTTCGTTATTTTAAATTCCAAAAATTTATTCGTAACATGTTATTATCGTTTACTTCGAAATAATATTGTTGTTTAACTTTACACACACAGTTGTGTAGTGCTTCAATATAAAAATACCATTGATACTCATATCCACCAATATTTTAAACAATGTTTCATACTCGTACCATAGGATCAGACATTAGGGGAGCAGACAAGGGAGTCAAATTAAAGTAAATTTTCATAATTCTCATCGTACGCCTACTAATGTACAGCAGTACTTGTTTTCTATCTTTATTATTTAGGCAATTTTTTTTTCGGATAGATCTATGCTAACGGCCCGAAGGCCCTAATGCTACATCGGATTAGTGTGAGCCCATTTGGCTCACTTTTGGTTTATAAAAGTGGGGGGTTGCCCCCCGCCAACCATGCAGTCTGCGACCAAATGGCCTCCTGGCGTCGGGTTGGAAAACGCTATTTATATTTTTCGCGGCAAGCTTAGAAATAAGTGTTGAGTATGTTTTTTGTATTTTTGTACACTAAATGTTAATCGTAATGTTTATTTTGTAAAATGTATATGTACTTAAGCAATAAATAAATAAATAAAATGATAGTTTGTCACCGATCACAAGCGGGAGTGTACCGAGTAATAACCCTGCATCATAAACTCATTTAAGTTGTACCGTACATCGCATATATCTTTAACAAAATAAAGTTGGGTCGCCAAATATAAGCAACGAATAGTTTTTGAAGTAACACGGAAACAAGAAAGGAGGAGTGCCATACTCTAAGACAGTCTAAGAGGTAGTGCCATACTGCATTGCAGCCGAACTGGGCCCGCCCGGCACGACCGGGGTGGTACCTCTCGCTCGCATAACACCGGCGTCAAGTGACAGCTATGCTGTCGCATTTTGTTCGGTTAGTGAGTTTCCGGTGGCCTATTGGGAGGAGATAGGGAAAAGGAGGGCAGCGCATCTACATATCCTCTGGTTGTGCGGATGTGTATGGGCGTTGGCGCCGTGAGGCTCCGACTGCTAGTTTGCACCCTGATGACAGAAAAAAAGGTGTTAGAAAGATCCAAGGCGTGGTCGTTCCAAAAAGGCAGAGGTACTTTGGGGTACGAAATAGAGGCAAGAAAGTCAACTTAGGCAATTATGCCTTGTAACCCTAAGTTAGTTAAGACATTATTAAATATCCTGTTTGTATTTGGCTTCCGAGAGGGTAGGTCGACGATAGATGCGATCCTTCGAATTAAAGCCCTCTCGGACGAAACGGTATCTGGAGGCGGGGTGCTTTTGGCGGTGTCCTTAGACATAGCAAACGCTTTCAACACCCTGCTTTGGGGTTGTATTAGGCAGGCACTGATATATCATAATGTTCCTCCTTATCTTAGTCAGATTATTGGGGCCTACCTCTCTGAAAGATACGTAACGTACCCTGGACAGGGCGGCCGCGAATGTCGCTGGGAGATGTCCTTGGGCCACTTCTGTGGAACATCGGATACGACTGGGTTCTCCGCGGCGAGCTCCTCAGAGGGGTGGACGGGACCTGCTATGCCGATGACACGCTGATAACGTCTCGAGGAGATACATACCGCGAAGCTGCACTCCTGGCTACCGCGACCGTAGCACTAGTAGTGGAGGCGAATCACCATGTTGGGACTCCGGGTTGCGCTTGAAAAATCTGAGGCTGTATGTTTTCACGGTCCCCGGAAGGCGCCACCTTCTGGTGCCCATATAATAGTTGGGGGCACCCAAATAGCGGTCAAGTCTAATTTAAAGTACCTTGGACTTGTCCTTGATTCCCGCTGGAGCTTTTATCAGCACTTTAGCCAACTAGCAGTCCGTTTGGTAAATGTGGCCGCTGCCTTACGGAGGATAATGCCCAATATCGGTGGACCTGCTTCGAATAGCCGTCGCCTCTATCTGGTTGTGGTTTGACCTATAGCCCTGTCTGGGCAAATAAGCTGACTGTCCGTAATATCGCCTTCCTCCGACGGTCGCAAAGAGTGATGGCCGTCGGTGTAATACGAGGACACAGAACCGTCTCGTGTGAAGCGGCGTGTGTGCTGGCTGGTTCACCTCCCTGGGATCTTGAGGCGCAGTTCCAAGCGCTCACCTACCAGTGGAGCAGGGAAAATCTCACCCCTGAAGAGGCAGAGTCGCGATTGCTCCAAGGGAGGCAGTCTTTGTTGACAAAGTGGCTGGAGCATCTCAACGAGCCCTCAGCTGGCAGTCGGACCATCGAAGCGGTTCGTCCAGTTTTAAGAGATTGGATGGACAGAAAATGGGGGTCACTTACCTTCCGGCTGGTACAGGTACTTTCGGGGCACGGGTGTTTCGGGAGATATCTGTGCCGAATAGCCCGAAGAGAGGTGAGCAACGCGTGCCATCATTGCGAATGTAACGAGGACACCGCGCAGCATACGCTTGAGGTGTGCCCGGCTTGGGCAGAACAGCGTCGCGATCTAGTCGCAGTAGTGGGGAACGACCTCTCATTACCGTCCGTAGTAAGAGCCATGGTTGAAGGTGAAAGGTCCTGGATGGCGGTTCTAAATTTCTGCGAAATAGTCATATCGCAGAAGGAGGCAGCGGAGAGAGAGAGGGAGCTAGATACCACCTCCCATTACATCCATCGCCGGAGAGCAGGGGCCCGGAGAAGAGCTTAAAATAATCTTCTCCCCTCCACCTACCAGAGGTCTGACACGACTTCGCGGGGGCATTGTAGTCTAAAGACCTCGGGATTGAAGGCGTGCGAAGCGTTCTCGTATGCCCCAAAACAAGAAGATAGGAACGCTACCGTTCTATCCAAAGGAGAGCCTGTCATGAGGGAAGACCAGCACCCGCTGTCGGGATCGCGGATGTTATGCGAAAGCGTTCTCGTGACTACGGCAAATAGCGGAAGGCAGGACACCGTGGGGTTTTAGTCGGTGCAAGCCCAACATAATCAGTCCTCGCCCCCGCGAGGACAGGTATGCGTAATTCATTTCCGCACGAAAAAACAAAAAAAAAAGGGTTACAAGGCATCCCCTAGAAAAAGTATCAGCCAAAGACCAAAGTATCAGTCAGTGGTGTTATTACCCTTCCATTATTTCATCCATTGTATGTATAGGTACCTTTAAAGAACATCTTTTTATCTAGGTTGGTCTAAAGGTTAATTTTATGTCTAGATATTTATTTGTTCGACGTCGCTTCGCCATGACCCACGACTTATATTTCGACAAAATCTTTTTCTCTTTAAGCTCGCAAGACATACTTCAATGCTCTGGTGTTAATATTATTTTATTGAAGACAAATAAATGAACACGAACAGAACATTTTTATCACATTAACGATCGTGGTTAATTTAATAATGCATCATTAAATTCAATTTTCAACTCCACCCATCCGACGTCAAAATGTATCGCGTCAGATCGGGAGATGCGCTTCCATATGATTTGCAAGGAAGTCACGTCCGTATTTCACGTTACAAAGTGACTTACAGCGTGACAGTGCAAAGCCACTCGTCGCTAATCTCTTCTCATGGAAAATTACTCGTAAATCAGTTCGAAATTCTGTTCAAAGTTGTAAACAACGCGCTTAACTTGATTATGTTTAGGTACGTTTTTCGGGAACATTGAGTAATAACGATGATAATACGCATACAACGCGATAGTTTTCTTTTTGTGGTTAATATCGATTTTAATTATTTTTTTCCGGATCGTATGACTTAATATTAAACTATATTTCAATAAATTACATTATACAATATGTCTATCCAAAAGTGATTTTTTATCATATTTTTATAATTTTGTGTGCATCATTATTTATTTGTTTATTCATTTCTTCATCCTTGGCGGGAATTTAGTCAATTTGGTGTATAGATACAAAATGTTTAAAAAGAACTTAAAATTGATTTTAAATAGTTAATTATTATAATAAATCCTAGACCTAGTAATACACGGACAAATAATTATTACGTTTACATACATACATTTAATTCTATAATAAAGAAAGTGAGCAATTTAATTATTACGCTAAATTGACAACACTCAAACGTCAATAGAAGTATTAAATGAATATTACAGTAATTTCAATTAGGTGTTTAACCTTGGCAAAGTCAAGCGCCCGCTGTGACAGTTGCTTAACTCGGGTGCTGAGAAAACTAAAGTATTTATAAAACCCAACAACACAAACTTAATATCCATAGAGTGCCACGTTGTAGTGGCAAGAGGAGCGAAGATGAGGTCCCTTGTATTTGGATGCCTTTTGCTATTCGTCGTGTTGACGAGTGCGAGAGAAATACAGAAGCCTGAAGTAGATCTCGAGAGTGCAGCGTCAGACCATCATGAAAAAGGCGGTGGCAAGGAGCACCATGCCCATCACCACCATGAACATGGAGGCAAAGGCCACAAGGGGTACAAGGGGCATCATCACCATGAGCACGGGAAGAAAGGTCACCACCACCACGAAGGGCACAAAGGAGACCATAAGGAAAACGGTGGGCACAAGAAACATCACCACCACGACGATGGCCACTACGACGAACACCATCACGGTGAAAAGGGCGAAAAGGGTCACGGGTTCGAAGAAAAGGGACATTACCACAAAGGCCACTCTACCAAAGGTCACCACGGTGTGCACAAAGTAGACGAATTCAAGAAGGACAAACACTTCCACGAGAAACACGGGCATTCTGGATTTGAAGAAGGTCACGGTGGTCACCACGAAGAACACGGTCACAAGAAGGGTGGACATTTCCACAAGGGACACAAGCATGGCGGCCATCACGAGCACCACCATGGCAAGAAAGGTCATCACGAGAAGGGAGGACACCACCACGAACACAAAGGACATCACGACGAAGGTGGTCATCATGAGCATCATCATCATCACCATGGCCATGGAAGCAAAGGTGGTCACGAAGACAACAAGCACTGGGGCTTCAAGAAGGGACATTAAAATGTTGTTGTTATCATTTGTAATTATTAGTTCCTTGTTAACGTGATTTTAGTTTGTTATTTTTATATAAACATCGTTTTATTAAAAAAATATATACTACTATACCTGAAAACGTTTTATTTGAAGATCATTTTGACGGCATAATATGTTTGCTAGAAGATTTGACGATGAGACAAGGCAAGTTTATCGTCGATACGAATCACAATACTATCGACGTTTAATTAATAAATCAAATTAAGAAATTTAATATCAAAAATGAGGTAATTAAGATGTCCTATTTTAATTATATCCGACATAAAAAATACTCTTGCAATTTTTTTTATGGTATAGGAAAGCAAACGAGCAGTCGGAGCCTTATGATCACCTTATTAACGCTGATAATTAAAAAAAACCGTGTGGTGTTGGACACCAGATAGGGACGAAGTTTCTTATTATGAAAATATAAATTTCAAGTTCTATTCGAGGTATAAAGAAAATAATTATTCGGGTATGCATTTTTATTATGATTTTTTCTCGATAATAATCAGAGCATTTCCCGGCGCAAAAAAAAACAGAAAAATTAAGTTCTATTCGAGGTATAAAGAAACGAATTATTCGGGTATACATTTTTTATTATGATATATATGATATTTTTATCGATTAAAATCGGAGCATTTCTCGGTGTGAAATAAAAATAAAAACAAAAAAAATAACAGAAAAAATAACAAAAAAATAAACTAAAACCATACACGGCCTATACATTGTGTATAGCCTCCATGCGTTTACCACTTTTGATCATCAGATGGTGTAATTATCGAATGAAATAATAAAAATCTTACGCTTTTACTACTTAACGTTACGGACATTTTTTGCCGGCCGGGGTACGCCCTCCGCAATGCCCCATAAGGAATTTCGTAACAAAAATGTATATCTAGGCGGAAAGACAGGAATATCTAAACATAATAATATTATGTTGAGTAGAGAGACCTGTTGAGTAGAGACCAGATTGTGCAATATGCAGATAGGACAAAAGACAAAACCCGGCTACATATGGGCTCAGCCTAAATATAGTAAGGTAAAATACTATAAATAATAATTAGTAAAATGTAATATAAAATTATAAATTTTTGTCATTAAATTTACGTTCAAAACGTTAGCCGCAGTGATCGGATAGAGACTGATGATGATGATGATGATGATGTTGATGATGATGTTAGTCAGATCCGGGACACTCCCCTTCAAGCGGCTAAAAACAACTTGCAGTGGTTTTAGTGATGTATACCGGCGCTGGGGGAACGCCGGGAGTCCCACATATCCCCGGGGACGCCCCATCCCCGGGTGAATGCGCATTTCCACTGCGAAGAAAAAAGGCTGCTGTACAGTAAATAATAAATATTAAATATAATGAGTGAAATTTTCTTAAACATTAGAAAACAATATTTAAAAAAATCTGTTTATTTTTCAAACGTTTCTTTAAATATTAGATTAGAAATAACATCTATTTTAATTTAAAAATTCACAACACACCTTTAAATAATGATGACCTGTTCAGCTTAAATATTTTATATTATAATTTATTAATTTAAACATGAGCCTTTATCAAATTAGTTCATTCTTGTTACATTAGGTACCTACATAGAAATTTAGTTTCACATTGTTTGTCTGTAATAATAATCGTTTTTAGTAAAATTTTTGTCACTGGGTGGCGCTGTTGTCTGTGGCAAGACCACGTGTACTACCCGGGGGTAGTAACTAACTATAGTATAACCATAATATTATGGTAATGTTAACCTCTTCCTACATAAAACCAATTTACCTTATCTTCTGTAATGTGAAAGTATTCCTCCCATTGTGTTTCTATTTTAAATTACATCAGTTTGCACAATTCATACGCTGTAAAGAAATTAAATTTTACGCCGAACGAGATTCAGAAATAATTATTATGGACATATTATGTACACGCCACATAATTAAATCAAATAAAACACGGAGCGGATTCTCTCAGATTTTACAAATGGAAAAGAAGGTAATAATTTGTATTTTACAACAATTATTGTGTAAAATAATTGTTTTATAGGTCGGACTGGTGGGAGGGATGCACTTGTGTCTGTACGGGTAGTGGTAGATACCACTTTCTTGCTTGTTTCTTTCATCAAACAGTATATACTACTAGTATAGACTTAGTAACTTACGTCTCAAGATAGACATCACACTAATGAGTTGCCTTTTTTCAATTGATCCAGGTTTACCTCGCGTAAGGCTACTGGGCCTATGTAAGGACTCGCACTTGGGAATGCACTACCCCACTAAACCACCTGCGAGCGCCTTCAGCCACTTTTTGAAGGTCCCGGATCTGCAGGCAACAGGATCACCTCAGCGAAAGGCTGGCCCCGGCGAAGGCCAGACTACTCCTCGTAAGGGGGAACTGCCCGGCTAGTGATGATGATAGTGAGTGGCTCGTCTGACTGTTTGTCTATTCAACTAACAGAAAAAAAATATAACAAAACAACTTTTTACGTAATTCATTGGTTTATTAAGATTTTTATATTCCTAAAGTTTCAGGTGCTTTACACAAACCGTCGTCACGGGAGGACCATGGTTTCAGTAAAAATAAGTGAAATTCGCGCAAACATTTCTATTTGATTTGTAGTAGGTACGTACAAAGTCTTTGGGGCAATTACACATTGTGATAATTTTGCTATACCGTTTTTGTAGGCACGACTTTATATTCTTTTAATGTTGCTGTATCTGCATTAACTTATAATTTTCATTCACATTTTTATCACTTCAATCTTAACAAATACAATAACAATAGAAGTACAGATAAAAATATGATAGTTTTTTATAAAAATTTTAATCCTAAGATAGGTACGTTTTATAATTATGTATATATTTAAATGTGCCCAAGTACTTTTTTCCTAGAAAATGTTCATTTATACAAAGTCCATACAAAGTAAATACAAAGGGTTTAGTAAGTAATATTTACCGCCTACCCTTAAATCGTTAAGGGTAGGCGGTATAAGTTACTAACTTACACACATCAGACTATAAATAAATTTAGGTTGGCAAATTTCTGGGTGACATTCTGCAGAAATATTCAGTACGTTTCATATCAATCTGTTTAAATATAATTTAGCCATTAGCGGATACAATACTCCCACGCGCCCGATACAGGTCCAGATTAGATATTTATATATTCGTGCCATTTAATGATATTTAAACATTATTATGTGGCTTTCATAACTCTATATGACTCAAGGAACTCAATCTTTGCTTAACTCTCCTCACCATGATTCAGGCCTTGAAGTGGTGGTGGGGCTCAGTGGCCTAGGGTGAGCCGCTGCACCTTGGGTGAAGCTAATTGAGCCGAGGGGGCTCTTTGTACCCCTCTTGTAAGAAGAGGGGACAAAAGAGAAGGGGCAAGGGGCGAGGGTGGGAACCTCACCCCATTATACGGTCCCGACGTTAGGAGGGGTTGTTCTGTGGTGCGGGACAACCACTCGGTGGAGGTGGCATCGGTCCCTTGGGGGACTGACTAGCCGTCGAGGTGCCCTGTTTTTTAATTAGATCCGGGACACCTTACCAAAGGCGGCATTGGTGGCACTCGCCGGGTTTTAGTGGGTAGAGCTGCGTCCACTTACCAGCTTTGGGGCGTAGCAGGTCCCACATACCCGCCTGGTGAGACCCACTCCCCCGCGGGATGCCTCAGAGCATTTCCCGGCGTTAAAGAAAAAAAATCGTGAGAAAACCTGCATGCCTGATGAGATTAAGTCTTAAAGAATCAGACCCTTATAGAGCTAGGTACTGATCATTTGGAGGCGATTTCCCGATGCCATTCTACAATCGTAAACGCTAACGTGAATTGACATTTTATATCCGTAAAAAACGTCGTGTTAAATGTCATTCCATACACTTATTAATTTTCTACTAGCGCTTGTGATAGTAGAATGACAGCTTGGCTAACCCACTGGATTTGCCTGTTTTTACTGTCTTTTGTTTCCAGTTGCCACAGAGCAGGCGATGTTGACAAGATAGCAGATAGAAAAAAACCTTTTTTCGGAAACGCACAAGCCTGAAACTGGATTTCATATTTCTAGACCTGAGTTTGTAACAACTAGACTCACCATCCGTTGCTTTATGGCACATGGCACATTTGCAAATTCATAACCTGTATTTTCGCATCTCTAAAGAAAACGGAAATCTTGATTAACGATAAGTGAAGCGAACTTTTAAAGTTTTCTTTCTCATACCTGATTAGGACGTTTTAAGATTCGAAAATTCTCCTTGTGTTAATTTTACTTCCATTTTATATTCTTTATTTTTTGTTTGATAGCTACTTAATTAAATTATTAAACAGAAAAAATTAATGTTGCTGACAATTATTATGTGACGCTTTCCTAGATGCGTTAAAATATGAATGAGAAAGACAATTATTAATTTAATGTAAACACTCGAAGTCCATCTTATAATAATTATGCCCATACATGTATGGATTTAACTCAAATACTGTCATCAAAATTATAGAAAATCATAATATACCTAATTGAGAAATTAAAAATCATATTTAAGATTTATTACGTACTGCACGTTACGTAACAATAGTACGTAGTATATTTACGATTATAAAGTATATATATGTAACTATTTTGCACATAATATATGTAATAGCCATGGATACAAAATTGTTCAATATTACTATATTAATTAATAATACCCAAATTAAAAATTATTAATTAACTACTACGGCAATTTCAAAAGCTCAACGCTGAATTTCTCTGGATATTTTAAACAAACATTCTCTGGTATAAACAAAACTTATTTATAGCATAATATTATACCCACACAAAATAAAACTGACTAAGAAATTAAAGAGCATGTCAAAAATATAAAAAAAACCCCTTCGTTCCTTATCCTCAATCCTTTTGCAGAAGTTTTCTGTATCACTATGTAATTTTCACTCAAACGTTCCTGAATGCTACATCATTAAGGGCCCGAGGAGTTGCTCGATTTCCATTAGTTGTAACTCGTAGTTGTATCTCGCAATATCTAAGACATGAAATAACCTATTTAAATAAACATCAAAGAAACATCAAGCTTTGATTTGTACATCTTTATTACATTCCTGGAGCGGATATAATGCTTTCAATTTAATTTCAACTCTTACAAATGTATTTTCAAATATCACAAAATATTAATTTAATTAATTAACAACTCCTGATCCCTGTTTATTGCGTTCAATATAAAAAAAAATATTTTTCTTTATAAATTAATTTATTTTAACGAAGTAAAGTTTTTTAAATAGTTTCCAAAGCTAGTAAGTGGTTAGTGTTTTAGTTTATGTAGATTTAAGGTTCAGGTTTAAATTAATATTTCTTCAAAAATCCAAGTTGGATGTAGCAGGTGAACGGCCGGTTGAATTTTTGTCGTGGTGGTGGGGCTCAGTAACCTAAGGTGAACCCAACACCTTTGGCGAAGTCAAGTGAACCTAGTGGGCTGCTCTTTATAGCCCTCTTCTAAGAAGGGCAGGACAAAAGAGCAGGGGGACCATGGGCGAGGATGGGAACCTCTCCCCATTGCACTGTCCAGACATTGGGAGTTGGGAGGGGCTGTTCTGTGGTGCTGGACAACCCCTCTCTGAAGGTGGCGTCGGCCCCTTTTTTATGTGATCAAGGGGCAAACACACATCCACACAACCAAGGCCACGCAGATGCGCCGCCCTCCTTTTCCCCCCAATGGGCCACCGAAACTCACAAACCGTACTCTTACAAAAATCCTTGGGACATTGGTGTTACTTACCGGGTTTTAGTGGGTAGAGCTGCGTCAACCTTACTATCTTTTGGGCGCAACGAGTCCCACATACCCGCCCCCTCCCCCGCGGGATGCCTAAGAAGAGCATTACCCCATTAAAAAAAGTTTAACGACCAGCTTGCTCTTTACTGATAGATGGATACAGCACAGAATAGGCGCAAGCTGATGATAACCAATATAATGCTGGTGATGGTTAAAAATAAACATTAGTGGCTACTATTCTACAAACATAGATACTTTATTATGTATAAATTTTGTGGATATACGCGAGAATCGCAAATAAAAAGAAATAAAGGTTATACTTTAAAAAACCTTACTTGATTACAAAAGAGCTGATGATCTTGAAAGAACTAAACCGATTTTGATAAAATGTGTACAAGAAACACGTAAAAAACCTGCTTTCAAATAAAGAAACCGTGTCCATATACACTTACACACATAGTGGTCCAGCTTGTAACACGAGGGGTCTCCTTTGTAAGAATGTGTAACCCTCCCGTTTCACATTCTTAGGTTGAAGTCACCTGCTCACCTACTCTTTCGGTGAAGCTTAAAGGCCAATAGGACAGCAGCATAGGTCCATCTGAAAATTATTAAAACCAGCATCGTCAATTGTTAGCTCAATGCTTCGTATATAGACGGTTTTATATGGACAGAATTAAAATAACTTGTTATTTATATCGTGCCAGAAAAGCCTACCGTTTGCGTGTTTCAACTTCCGACACGCTTTTACCCGATTTTCCTCTTATATTAGTCCTAAGACACACACACTTTCTACGTTTAATTAACTTGCAAAAATAAAATACTTA
Source organism: Helleia helle (assembly GCA_963853865.1). NCBI lineage: Eukaryota > Metazoa > Arthropoda > Insecta > Lepidoptera > Lycaenidae > Helleia > Helleia helle. The sequence goes on along the minus strand of OY971418.1, from coordinate 8,403,969 downwards.
TTTGGTAAAACGTCCTTTCATTCTTAACCGACTTCAACAAAAAGGCAGACAACCGGTGGGACTTGGGAGGGAAGCGCTGTGCCACGCTCCCGGCTGCATGGGTACCACCATCTTGCTTGTTTCTCCCGTCAAACAGCTTTGTGTGTTTCGGAGAGAAGGGCAAGACAGGCAGTGTATTTACTGGCAACGAGACTTAACATTTTATGTCTCAGGATATACAACCCATAAATGAGTTGCCTGGGCTCGTTCCAGGTAAATTAGTTTATGTTCATGGGCGACGTCGACTACTTACACGGTGGCACGTTTGCCAGTTTGCCTATTCAACTAACATAAAAAAGACAAATTACAGAAACAGGTCTCTTTATATTTAAAACTAGCTGTTCCCCGCAGCTTCGCCCGCGTTAACTTAGATTTTTAGCCGTATACGGATTGATGATGATTATTTTTATAGCCTAAGTTACTCCTTAAAACATCAGCTAACTGTCAGTGAAAGTCCTGTCAAAATCGGCCCAGCCGTTTCCGAGATTAGCCGGAACAAACAGACAGGCAAAAATTGAAAAAAATGCTATTTTGGTATATGTGTCGTGTATACATCCATATGCTTTCAATAAAAAGCGGTTATTTTAATATTACAAACAGACACTCCAATTTTATTTATCTGTATAGATTAAATTTAAAACCCAGAAACATTGGAAACAACAGTATCATAATATTAATTCTCATGATATACTAAAATAAAAGCTTGTTACGTAACTTAAAGCAGGTAAACTTCATATGCCTCATATAACGGGGGTTCAGCAATTATTGGTCCTTAGAAAAATTAATGATAAACCAATTACCAACCATTCATAGGAAGGAAAGTAAGATCCCAACATTTTAAACCTTTCAGGTATGTACTTCAAACGAATATTACTTTACCTAATTACTGATAAATTACCTTTAAAAGCCTATATAGGTAACGTATAATCAATAACACAGTTAATATATTCCAAATATGATGGAACGCTAAAACCCTTTCCGCGTCATTATTTATATTTTTTGATGAGTCGATTAAATCTGTTCGCTAAGTTAATTAAAATTTCCCATCAGTGTATTGAACGCACGCCCACCGCCCACGTCACGTTTTGTGGACTTTTGAAATGGTGTAAATTACTTCAGAACATATTTTGATTAAATATCAGCATTTTATATCATACCATTTAAAATTAGACTCATTTTCTTTCCCCACTTTGGTTTAAGCCTTGTTGTGGCGGTGGGGCTCAGTAGCCTACGGTGAACCAAAGCCTTGGATGCAAAGTCAATTGAATCGATGGAGCTGCTCTTTGTATGCCTCTTATAAGAAGAGGGGACAAAAGAGCGGGAGGGACAAGCGGCGAGGATGGGAACCTACCCCATTGCACTGTACCGACATTGGGTGGTGTTGTTCTGTGGTGCGGAACAACTCCTCTGTGGAGGTGTCGTCGGTCCCTTGGGGGACTGACTAGCCGTTGAGGTGCCCTGTTGCTAAACAGATCCAGGGCACCTCACCAAAGGCGGCAATTGTGGCACTCGGCGAGTATTAGTGGGTAGAGCTGCACCCTTTCAACCTTTTGGGCGCAGAGAGTCCCACATACCCGCTTGGGGAGAACCCTATTCCCAGCGCAAAAGAGAAAAAAAGACTCATCATCTTTTGTATTCTTTCTCTACGTAGTCTATTGTACGTTTAATCGCTAATAGTGTCTGAGGCAGTATAGGCACCGTAGCTCTCAAACGGGTGTAATGATTTGGACGTCGCTATCTATAAAGATAAATAAAATTGGAGTGTCTGTTTGTAATATAAAAATAACCGCTTTTTACTAAATGCATATTGATGTACACACGGTACATATGCCAAAATAGCATTTTTTTCAATTTTTGTCTGTCTGTCTGTCTGTCTGTCTGTTTGTTCCGGCTAATCTCGGCAATGGCTGGGCCGATTTTGACGGGACTTTCACTGACAGATAGCTGATGTATTAAGGAGTAACTTAGACTACAAAAATAATCATCATCAATCTCCGTACGGCCGTTAACGCGGGCGAAGCTGCGGGCAACAGTTAGTTTTATTTAAAAGCAAGTTGTCTTGCCGTTGGTTTTAGACATATTTCATATTTACTTTTATAATTTTCTTTGAGGAGAGAAAATATACCTAGGTAATTTATCCGGTACTTAATTCGTTCACTGGTACTTACGATAGTTGGTACGTCAAATTGAGTTTAAGAATACCAAATATTACTCTAACTAATTAGGCGTAAAGAATTGCGAAGAGAGATTAGCACACCAGTCGTAACTAATTATTTACGACTTTCCGTACTCCGAAATAAATCCAGCTAAATTATAATTTAGCGGGATCTATTTCGGAGTACGGAAGCTAAGTAAGCTAAGTATGGCGAAGCTAATTCAGCCGAGCCGAACTGCTTAGTGACGGCCGGGCAGTCCCCCTTACGAGGTGTAGTCTGGCCTTTCGCCGAGGCCAGCCTGTCGCTGAGATGCTCCTGTTGCCTGAAAATCCGGGACCCTAAAAAAGAAGCTAAAGATGCTCGAGTTGTTTTAGTTTGGGTAGTACACTGCCCAAGTGTGAGTCCCACATAGGTCAAGGAGTCTGGTTGCAAGCGTAAACACATTTCCCTGCTTTAAAAAAAGATTGTTGTTATCTTGTCAGTAGAATTATTCATATTGAGAAACAATTTGAAACAGCCTATCTTGTTTATTATGTTTAATATTGTATATAGTTATAACTTATAGCAATCAGTGATCCAATAGCAATTGCAGGTTCATGTATTGGCACAGCGCCGCTGCCCGTCTATCTGATATTAATCCACTTAACTAGTCGTCGGATCGCCGATGCCCAGCTGTCGTACGTCCTGATTGAGTTTGGTTTCAACGACTCTTGTGGTCATGAACAGACAGGCTATTAAATGTTGAGATAACAAACGTCAAAATCTCATCATCATCATCATCATCAGCCTCTATCCGTCCACTGCTGAACACAGGCCTCCCTCAATGAACGCCAAGACGACCGATCCCTTGCCACTCGCATCTACCACGGCCCGTAAGTTTGCCGTAGCTCCACGTGCTATGCTGGGTGTTTCTTTGACAGATAGGATTCGGAACGAGGACATCCACCAGAGAACTAAGATTACCGATATCACGCAAAGAATAACCTCGTGGAAGTGGCAGTGGGTTGATCACACACTCAGGAGAACGTCAAAATCTACTTAAGATTAATTCAATAAAAATCTAAATGCTTATTAGTTTCCAATATTAGATTTAGTATATTTATAAGATATGAGATGCGGTCTCATATCTTATAAATCGACGATATAAGACGAGAGTGTCACTTTAAAGGAAAAAATAAAATCATACGATATAAGGTTTGGGTGGTATGCCTAGATTATACGAAAATAGACACTGGCTACTGGCGAGTCGGTGCTTGAATACATCAACTGCTATTTCACGAGAGGTTCAAAGGTTTGTTAACAAGAAACACGAGTACATGCCCAGATAAACTCCAGGTCCCAGGACCGAAATTTATACCAAAATCCTACAACAGTTGGATAGTTATCGACATAAGGCGTGACCGAATATACAGCTAATTTACATATCTTCAAGCTTAAACTTCAGGGATCGATCTAACGTTGCTTTATGGCAAAAAAACATTATCTAAATGTACAACTATTCGTTGTTCATAAGTGAAATTAAATAACAGTGATATTAAAAGTATTTGAAGGTGTGAAGCCAACCTACATTGATCTAGCGCATAGCATGCCCTAAACCCTTTTGGGCTATTACGTGATGTTTAATATGTAAGTACGTTTTAGCATTGCGATATCCCCGTACGGTTTCACAAACGGAGGATTAAGGTGACGTCAGAGTGGCTATAAATCTTGTGCGAGTTGTGACATGAGTAAGCTCTACACTAGCTCGTTAATTAGTGTAAAAGCAACGTCGACGGGTAGCAATCGGCTTCTCCGTGTCCTATCATTCCATTAAAAACAAATGATTACGCTTTGAATAATCGCGTTGAAAACTATCAGATACCTGAAAACTGGGTGCTGGGTAATTGGTCGGGTTTAATAAACTGGGTACTTAGGTATAATAAATTAAATGGATTATTTTTTTCTTTGTCTATTGGAGTTGGATTGTTTTATAATGACTGCACTACTTTTAGAAGACATAAGATGAAAATTAATCATACCATCTTGTCTTTTTGCACATAATGTTTTCAAAGTTATAACACCTTTGTATATGTATATCAATGTCAGATTATACCAATTATGCCAAAATTATGCATTGATTTAAAATGTATTGTTATCTTGTTAACGCTACAAACGTCAGTGGTAGTTTGATGCTACTTCATTTTACCTACTTTGCATAAAATTTTGCACATAACCCGTGCTTGAGCTAAGGATCATTTGTATTCCGATTCCAGGTTCTTTTTTTTTAACGCCGGGAAATGCTCTAAGGCATCCCGCTGGGGAGTGGCTCTACCCACTAAAACCCGGCGAGTGACACAAATGCCGCCTTTGGTGAGGTGCCCCGGATCTAATGAGCAAGCAGGGCACCTCGACGGCTGGTCAGCCCCTCAGGGGACCGACGCCACCTCCACAGAGGGGTTGTCCCGTACCACAGAACAACCCCTCCCAACGTCGGGACAGTACAATGAGTTGAGGTTCCCGTCCTCGCCCCCGGCTCTTTTGTCCCCTCTTCTTATAAGAGCGGTACAAAGAGCCCCCTCGGCTCAATTAGCTTCGCCTAAGATGCTGGGCACACTACTGAGCCCCACCACCACGTCAAGGCCTGCACCAGGGTGGGGCGATTCCAGTTTCTGTGAAACGCATTTTAACCCAATTTAATATTTAATATTCAAATATTAATCATTATAAATATTACGTACACTATTTCCCTCGCTGTTACAAAGAAAACAACAAGCACGTAGTTGTTCCTGGGGTAAAATTTTCAATTCTAATATTACGAGTGAAACAACGTATGCAAAGTCCCGTATCAACTGAAATCCGACGAAACTGCAAGATAACACGCAAAACAACAATTTCCATGCATTTCAGACGTTGTTGCTAAAACTATGACGGATGTGCGAACATAAATCGTTTATCTCGACAACATTAGCGCCGGTTGGACCCTTGATGAATGCCGTTGTAAGCAATTGTAATAAGTTTAACTAATATAGTGATTTACTTTATATCACCTATAATATTCATAGTACACATTACAATGGTTTCGCCTAAATTAATTTAATTTAAATTAACCGCGTTTAATTTATTTTATTAATTAGAAATAAATAAATGGTAGGTGGGATGCGCTTTAAGCCATTACCATCCTGATTATTACTCCTTTCGTTAACTGCTTTGCTGTGTTTCGGCAGTGAAATGTAGCATATGCGTACAGCATTGTATACAATCATTTAAATACTAAGTGTATTCATTTTGTTAGTCAGTAATAAAAGGTGACCAATCGGGAGTTTTTTTTTGACGTGACAACGTCTTATAATTTGATGGAGCCGGCTGCACGCACGAAAAAACATGACTCATGCGGCGTTACCTCGCTCTGAGGCGTTCCATTTTCTTGTGACGTTGCACGCGTTGTCACGTTCAACTATCGTCAGTAAACCGACTTTACAGACAACCGCTTTTTTTTTGTTATCCCAGGGAAATGTTTTTTACGCATGAAGCCAGGATCTCGGGTAGATCCTGACCCTATGTGGGACTCGCACCTGGGAGTGCCCTACCCGTAAATTAAAACCACCGCGAGGGCCTTCTGCCGCATTTTGAGGGTCCCGGATCTGCATTTAACACGATCACCTCAGCGACCGGCTGGCCCCGGCGAAACCGATCGGGAGATGTTTAATTTTACACCACGTCCTGTCAGCAGGACAGGCAGTGTACTGGCACCGAGACTGTCTTACGTCTCAGGATAGACAAAAAATGAGTTGTCTGGGCTAGTTGTAGATGAACTTGGACGCTGCCAACTTACCATCCGGCGGCACGTCTGATGTTTGTCAATCCAAATAACATAATAATGAGGGTGCTAAAATCAAAAATGTATGCCACTTTCAAAGGATATGTGATTGATCGCTGTTGCCCTTATGACATGAAATAATGTGCTTACACAGTGTTACGTGACTAACAAGTAACAACACCACATCGCTATTGTCGTTGTCGTCATTTTTTTAAAGTAAAACTTCTTTAGGCGGGTAACTCAGATTTTTTTCTGACGGAAGTAACGCTCAGTATCCTATACTAGCTGTTACCTGCAGCTTCGCCCGCGTTACTCAACTCCTATATGTCACAGCGTGATGTTATATAGCCTATGGGTCATACACAACGGCGTTAAAAAAGTAACAAAATAAAAAACTTCTGTATTCGTTCAAAATCAGTTTCATTTAATACGTAATAATCAAAGTAATTAAATAACAACTACAAACTAGATGGTTTTTCTGATTTCGCGAAAATTTTTAACTTTTATTTTTTTATATAGCCACTGAAGTGACACCATTCCACCGAAAAGAACATAATCAGTCTGACTGTGATTTTACTTCTAATAAAAACTCAAAAAAATATATATATAAATTTAAAAAGCGAGCAATCGAACATAAAAGTAACTTAATGTCATTGTAAATTATAGATTCTTAATAATAAAACAATAATAACAAGCCTCTCAAAAAATTAAAACACGTCAGTAGGTAATAATTAAAAAATATTTTCATCACTTTCATCACTTGACTGAAAGAACATTGATCGTACTCTATGCTTCTTAGGTGGTGTAACAAAGTCATCAGAACAGCTGTTATGCCCAAAGAGAACCTAACTAACTCTTTTTAGGAGAAACTGGTTCAGCGATCACTATATTATTATTCTGTAAAGGTTCTGGTGATGGTGTATATAAAAGGTTTACCTTCAGGTTCTGGCTATCAGGTTTACCCAATGTTGAGAGGGTATTTCTATTCACATTTCCCTACATTAAATCAGACAAGTTGCCACAGGAGAATAAAATTAGACTAAAATTAAATAGCCTGTTACACTGTGCATGTAACAATAACTGTATTTTACTTAATGAAAATAAAAGTAACATAATAAATATAATTGACATTAACAATTTTAAATGATAATAATTGTAACAATCTGACATCTGATAGGTATTACCTACCAAAATTTTATAAGCGACAAATAGCAGCCTCGCTATTATATTTTTTATCTTTAAGTCCAGCCAAGTATTTGGCTAATCCGACCACTGTTTTATTTGAACAGTGTGATAATAAAACATACAATTTTACAAATTTGGAATACGTTCCAAATAGTTTAAACTAGAGTATAAGACAATAGAGGAAATCTCTAGCCCATTAATTAGTAATAATAATAATAATATATTAAATAAAAATATTGAACAAATCAATGTAAAGAAATTAAATAAAAAATTGTACTCATTTAACCTGGTGCATCAAAACTTACAAGGAATGTTAGGCAAAGACTTGGAAATTGAATTGTTCTTAAAAAACTACAATATAGACATACTGTGTATTACCGAACATTGGTTAAAAAAAAATGAAATTATGTTCAGCTTCAGTGAGCACCAGGTGGCAAGTTCGTTCAGTAGAGAAAAAGCCATAAGAGGTGGCTCACTAATAATTATTAAAAATGAAATAAAATTTAAGGAACGTACGAATATTGTGGGCCTCTCTGCTGAGCGTACTATTGAAATAGCCTGTATAGAGATGGAGCGCCTTATTATTGTAAGTGTATACAGACCTCCAAATGGATTATATGATTCTTTTGAGAAAATCATGGAAGAATTATTAACTAAAATATGTGGGTCTAACAAGCCCATACTAATTTGTGGTGACTTTAATATTAATTTACTAGAAAATAATTCCACCACAGTTAGATTCACATCATTGTTAAAATCATATAATCTGACTAATCTATTTTCAGAACCAACAAGAATTTGTAGTTCTACAGCTACATGTATTGATAATATTTTTAGTAATTTAACTCCTGTCCACAAAGAAATTATCAACAAGTTGAATTCTGATCACTGTGGTCAATTAGCTGAATTCCTTATAAGTTCTAATAGTAAAAATTGTAACAAAAATAATGTGTTTGTTCCTGTGAATGTAAGACGTATTGAGAAATTAAGGAGTAGTATAATGGCAAATATTACATATTTGAAAGATAACAAAAGTCCAGATTTCGCTTTTGGTGAATTGTTTAAATTAATTAATACACATTTCAAAGCCATTTTTACTTCTAAAACAGTCAGTTCCACAAATAAAAAGGGCTTTAATGATTGGGCAACAGCAGGAATCCATAATAGTAGACGCAAATTATATGACCTTTACCAAGAACGCACATACAATCAAAATCAATCATTTAAGCAGTATGTCAAAATATATTCAAAAACATTCAAACAAGTTTGTATCGCGGCCAAATCGCTTTATATTAAGGAAAAAATTAAAAACGCAAAAAATAAAATAAAAACTACTTGGAACATAATAAAGGATGAAACTGGGAGAGTGGGTAGTCGTAGCTCTGAATTTAATTTAAATATTGAAAATAGAATAATTAAGTGTGACGAGGAAGTTGCGACACTATTTGAAAAATACTTTTCTGACATCCCGATTTCGACTACAAAAAATTTAATCTCATGTCCTGCAATTGCCGAATCATTGCTTAAAACCAATGTCAAACAATGTGAAGCTAACTTTAAGTTTAAAGAGATAGGACCCAAAGATATTTATGCATTTAACTTATTAAACAATAAAAATACCCCAGATTTATGGGGAATATCTGTAAAAGTCACTAAGCTCATAGTTGATGTAATTGCACCCCATCTAGCAACAATTTTTAATAAATGTATTGATAGTGGCGTTTTTCCTGACTTAATGAAACATAGTCGAGTCTTGCCTCTTTTTAAATCTGGCAGTACATCAGATGTTACAAATTTTCGACCAATATCAATACTCCCCTCATTTAGTAAAATTTTTGAAAAAATTATGTTAAATCAGTTACTATATTACTTTGAAACCAATATGTTACTGCACAAAAAACAATTCGGATTTAGAAAGGGTCTCTCCACAACAGACGCTGGCGTTAACTTAATTGACCACATTTATGAGGCCTGGGAGGAGTCACGTGATGCTTTGGGAGTTTTCTGCGACTTATCCAAGGCGTTTGATTGTGTACAGCATGAGACCTTGATCAGGAAATTACGCCACTATGGGATAGACGGTACGGCACAGGATCTTTTGAATTCCTATCTTAAAAACAGGACTCAAAAGGTCGAGATAAATGGTAAAAGATCATCCGGGACTAAAATAGAGATAGGGGTCCCACAGGGGTCCATTCTAGGTCCATTTCTTTTTCTAATTTATGTAAACGATTTACCTTACCTAGTTAAAGATAGTCAAGAGGTAGTGTTGTTTGCTGATGATACTTCACTTATTTTTAAAATCAAACGACAAGAAACTAATTATGACGAGGTAAACAACACACTTTCGAGAATGGTACATTGGTTTAGCGTTAATAACTTGCATTTAAATAGTAAAAAAACTAAATGCATAAAATTTTCCTTGCCAAATGTTAAGCAACTGCAAACAAATGTACTCTTAGACAGTGAAAACTTGGAATTGGTGGACTCCACAGTTTTCCTAGGAATAACTCTAGATCTTAAGCTGCAGTGGGGTCCCCACATAGCTAAATTGGCGAATAGACTCAGTTCAGCAGCATATGCAGTGAGAAAAATAAGACAGTTTACTGATGTAGATACAGCGCGAATAGTATATTTTAGCTACTTTCATAGCATTATGTCTTATGGCATACTTTTATGGGGAAATGCAGCCGACATAAACAACATTTTTGTGCTGCAGAAGCGGGCTATTCGTGCAATTTACAAGTTGCCTCCCTTCCCATCCCTATTCATCTTTGAGAGAAAAATTTAAAGAAATAGGAATTCTGACTGTCACCTCTCAATACATCTTAGAAAATTTACTGTATGTCCGTAAAAACATAAATGAATTTTGTAAGAAAAGTGATATTCATAGTAGGAATACACGTAATAGACACAGGTTACATGCACCAATGATTAGACTTTCGAAAGTAAGCAATTCTTTTAAAGGCAACTGTATACGCTTTTACAATAGGATCCCAGAAAACGTTCAAAAGCTCTCCATAAAAAAATTCAAAAAAGTTGTTAAAGAACGTTTGTGTGGTAAAGCATATTATAAAGTAAAAGATTTCATGGAAGATACCACACCCTGGGAATAAGGCGTTCCTCCCGGGCATTTCAGGATAAGATGTTAAAATTGTTATTAATATATATTATTTGAAAAGATTAGTTCCACTGAGTTTGTTTCGCCGGTTCTTCTCAGTGGGCTTACCTTGGAACCGGTGGTAGATTCAATTGACGTTCAAAAAGATACTGTATTAGTACTATTTTGAATAAAAAAAATTTGATTTTGATATTGATTTTTGAAAAAAAAAACACTGGCGTTGGAGGTGTTGACTCCGTGGATGCAGATGCTGTTCTGTGAGAAGAAGCTGGACTACGCACATTTATTCGTGATGAAGGGCTTGAAGTAACTGCTGATGAAGCTTCCAAATTCTGAGAAACACATTCAATTTGAATTTGTCCAATCTCAAAATGTGGACAATTAACGTGAGCTGCACATGTGATACAGCTTAGTCTTCTGGCATGTAGTATGTTAGGGTCGGTTGCGCTCCATGTGATTTGATGGATTTGGAAGGTACCTTTAAAAGGCCGACATTTATTTGCATTGGCTATGTCTTGAATTTCAGGAATATTGGTTTCATCAACATGAACAGTTTCAATGCCTTTGCAATTTTCTTTTAAACAATTAATGAAACTATCAATGTTTGATATATCTCTTCCTTTCGCAACAGCATTGTCACATGTCCTTTTAACACAGCCGCTAACACCGTCAGGCGCACCCTCACCGTGCCCTGCTTCACTGAAATGCCACAGGATAGTCTCTGCATTTGAAATTTTACTTAGATAATTTACTATCATATGAAACATAGTCTTATTGCGATATTGTGTAGTTGGTCCATCACTTTAAATATGTAATTCCTTTAAATTTGGGGAGAGTAATTTAATTTTGTTTATGATGGGTGTTAAATGTGCACATATAAGTACGGTATCGTGTCGTAAATTTTCGGACACAGTACAGAAAGAAGTACTTTTTGTAAAGTTTTGTGGCGGCTGAGAATTCGAATAATAATATACGCAAGTATGTAAAGAGAGTTGTGATTTGGATCCACCAAAATGGGCTGATTGTATTTCTGAACCATACTTACAGGAATAATTTTCTGAAAAATCTATATGAAGTAATCCTTCATTTGAAGTAAGATTTTGTTTAATGAATCTTATAGCTCTATACTGATTTGTAATGTTTGCCAGATGCTGCATAAATATAGGTAACTGTAAATTTAATATATTCACAAGGGATATCTGTGATGTTTTGACACTTTCTTTAATAGTTTTTTTGCAAAGCTTTTCTTTACCTTTAATGATTTCTTTAAAAGTCTTAGTTACCCAATAAAGTATAAAATAATAAAATTGTGTCCTTTCCATTCAATATTGTATAATTTGGGCGTTTTTAAAAACACTTTGAACATTTGCGTTCCAAGCAAGCGTTTAGTGTATTGTTACAGCAGAGTGATTTGGCTAGGTCAGTCGCCGAAGAAAATCTTATTATTTTTCCCTGGTGTAAAGCGCGAACAATGTAATCATTATTGGTGTGTACAGAGCATAAGCATGTATTTCTCGAAGCTGCTTTAGGAAATATTACCCAGAAAGGACGATATCGGCAGAATGTTTCGTAAGAGATGTGTTATTAAATTTATTAATCCAGTTGTGTTATTAAACTTTTTGTGAAGATTAAGAAGGGTATCATTTAAAAGGCGTATTTGTTTTTTTACTTTTCTGCGTGTGATTGTTTCTTTTTTTCCGGCTGTCAATCTACTATTTTCATCGTCAGTTAAAAAATCATTTATCTTTTGTTTTAAACTAAAATTTTTACAAGTGCTCGGTTTTTTTTTTATCCTTGTTAATCGCATTCTCAACTTAGCCAGCTTTCGTTCTAAAATATTTATCTATATAATCTATTAATCCAATACTGATTTTGAGTCTTCAATTGAAGTCTGTTTCGTGCCCTTACTGCTTTACCTACAGCGATTCGCGAAAACGACGAACGAGAGGAAGAGGGTGATGAAGGTGGCGTATTATTGTTTAATATTTCTTCTGTGCGCTTTCTTATTTTTTCTTTTTCACGCCTTATCTTTGACTTCTCGCGCCACATTTTTCGTATTTGTCGCTGCTGCCTGGGTGTAAAATCTTTAATCGTCTTTATTAAACCATCTTGTTTCTTCCGGTGATATCTTTCTCTATCTTTTCGACGTCTTTCTTCTATAGCAGTAGCATCTAATTTGGCTCTAGCTCTTTGCATGCTTAATTTCTTCTGCTCACGTCGCCGTTTTTTCTTCTCTTCTTCGTTCAGTTGATACTTAGACCTACTTGAACGAGGCATTGTATCTAAAACAAAGCAAACTTTAGTAAGAGTTAACCCATATGCCACAAAGCAGATTATCTATTAATCCAATACTGATTTTGAGTCTTCAATTGAAGTCTGTTTCGTGCCCTTACTGCTTTACCTACAGCGATTCGCGAAAACGACGAACGAGAGGAAGAGGGTGATGAAGGTGGCGTATTATTGTTTAATATTTCTTCTGTGCGCTTTCTTATTTTTTCTTTTTCACGCCTTATCTTGGACTTCTCGCGCCACATTTTTCGTATTTGTCGCTGCTGCCTGGGTGTAAAATCTTTAATCGTCTTTATTAAACCATCTTGTTTCTTCCGGTGATATCTTTCTCTATCTTTTCGACGTCTTTCTTCTATAGCAGTAGCATCTAATTTGGCTCTAGCTCTTTGCATGCTTAATTTCTTCTGCTCACGTCGCCGTTTTTTCTTCTCTTCTTCGTTCAGTTGATACTTAGACCTACTTGAACGAGGCATTGTATCTAAAACAAAGCAAACTTTAGTAAGAGTTAACCCATATGCCACAAAGCAGATTACATAAGCCAATTTATACTACATATTATGTACCTACCTACAGCAATAAAAAAAACTTGATTAACACCACTATTATTGTCAGAAATTCATCTATTTTATAATTGTACAAGTCTTTTTATAAGCATAGATTATTAATTAAGAGTTTGTATTATAGTGTTTTTATTTTACAGGTTTATTAAGTAAAATTATTATACTCATTGAAGATATAAAGTCTTAAGTGTCAAGTGTCAGTGACTTTTTTCGCTGACTGAATAAGAAACGCATATCGATACAAAATTATGAAGACTAGTTTAATTATTATAAACACACGGAGCACGTTTTTAATACGGAAACCTTATTTAATAATCTTTTCTGTGGACATAATATATCTTTCATGTGGACATTCTTGTTCACAGAAAAGTTGTCCACAGAAAAGACATTTTAGCCAAAGGCTTCCGGTGCTCTTTAGTTTTTTAGGTTAGCAAAAATAACAACGAGGTTTTAGCAAATGCTCCCTGAAAGGAGCTCCAGCTATATATTTAACAATATAATCAACTCTTACTTACCAAAGTGCACCAGGAACAGAAAAGTTGCACTGATCTTTTATAAAATTACTAATAACTAATTTTAATTTTTTTTAACAATGAAACCGCATACTAATCTTCCGAAATGGACGCCGGCAAATGGCGGCTTTTTAATGTTACCAATGTAAAAAATCTTCTGTCTATGGTAGCTTTGGTAGAAATTTTTAATGGGTTGATTTTTTGGTCCACAGAAAAGTCCGAAATTTTGTCGAAAAATCTACAGTATTTTTTGGTAAATATCAAATAAAATTAGTCCTTAATATAAACTACACTCATAATATTCAACTTCTTAATCACACATTCATGAAAAAAATATTTAAAAATATTCAAACCAATGTACTTCGAATCTGAACAGTCCACAGAAAGGGAAAATTGCAAATATTTTATTTATTTAAAAAAATAATAATAAATATTTTGTAATTTTAAATACTCCTATAGATAAAAAAGTAACCATAGTTTAACAAAGAAATAAAAGTTTTCACATTTAATCCGAATAATTTAAGTTATTATTATTATTATTAGTTATCCGAACATCGCTGTGTATGACCCCTATAAGCCTTCCTCGATAAATGCAAGGCTGTCTAACACTGAAAGAATTTTTCAAATCGGACCAGTAGTTCCTGAGATTAACGCGTTCAAACAAACAAACAAACTCTTCAGCTTTATAATATTAGTATTATAAGAAACCAGAAGGGAAATACGTTTAAAAATAACAACAATTTATTCGTATTAGTAAAGGAATAACAATCTCAGGGTTGGCTGATAACATTTAGATGTAAATGTGTGGGCACACGCATGTGCATGCATAAAGCACCTTACCTTACCCACACTGCACGTGCATTCACATACCTAAACCACACACATCACAATTCACAAATACTTCGACAGACAGCTACATAATTAAAAGAGAATGGCTTTACCGACATTAATTAACAAACTTAACATGACCGATAGCCATTCGGCCAGACTTCCGTCCTCCTCGAGCTCGCAGATACAATTCCCCCTTCGGATTAGGTGTACTTCAATTTTATAGGCATAGTTGGGTGTGACGTCGACAAAATCCAAACATTCCTACCGCTCGGCCGTCCTACCCTCATTTTTACAAAATATCCCTAACAGTATAGATTCTAAAATAGTAACTTGCATTATAAACTCCACGCTTTTTGGCTTATTCACCAACATGTGGCAAAGATCATAATAAATTATGATTATTTATTTCAATTTTTTTCAAACGGATAAATTGTGAATTGCAAAGTAAAAAAGAATTCAAAGGTTTTAAAAAAATGTTTTAAATTGCACAGTAATATTTTTTGTGAAAATCTCCAAGAGAATTTGTTGTAAACAGCAAGAATTTGAACAAATAATTTGTTGTATAAATTTTTTGACGTTTTTGACATACAATTACGATACATTTGGAAAATGTGTTGCACTGTGCACAGATTTTTTTTCCGCAGGGAAATGCTTTTTACGCATGTAGCCAGGATCTCCTGACCCTATGTGGGACTCGCACCTGGGAGTGCCCTACCCGTAAACTAAAACCACGTAATACAAGGCGAGCGCCTTCAGCCGCTTTAATTTGAGGGTCCCGGATAGGCATTCAACAGGATCACCTCAGCGACAGGCTGGCCCCGGCGAAGGCCAGACTACTCCTCTTAAGGGGGGCTGCCCGCGACGTCGTGTCATACTGGGCCCAGGTTCCCATCCTGAACCCGACACGAGCACAGGGGCGCTACTGGAGGCGCATTAAGTAGCGCCTCCTGCGCACCCCCGTTCGTCGCCCACGGGGGACAGATATTTTGACTACTGACTAGTCTACTACGGTACTGGCAGTGACCGAGTGAGAGTAAGGTTATTATATTATTATGTAGATAACACTTACGATCAAATACCCGCCTACCCGTTAATATTCTCCTGTTTCGAGTAAGAACACGAATTGAAGAAATTTGTGGCGATATTCATACTCTTAAACAAATTAATTACAAAAAAATCATCTAATTTACACTCGCTGGGTTTTAGTGAGTAGAGCTGCGTTCACCTTACCACCTTTCTGGCGCAGCGAGTCCCACTTACCCGCCTGGGCAGACCTACTCCCCCGCGGGATGCCTCAGAGCATTTTCCGGCAAAGAAAAAAAGAAAAGAGTAGGTATTTAACCTAAAAATCTCAGTGACAATAATGGCAATGCCTCTCTTACTTTTTTTTCATTGTTTGTTGTTTGGCGTAAGGAATAACAAAAGTTCTACTCATGCAGACAGACCATGCATAGCGCATATTATTTCCAAGCCCTAATTATTATATTATGTAAAAGGTATTGCCTGTGCCGCGCTCCCGGCTGCATGGGTACCACCTTCTTGCTTGTTTCTCCCGTGAAACAGCTTTGCTGTGTTTCGGAGAATAAGGCAGACAGGCAGTGTAATTACTGGCACGGAGACTTAACATCTTATGTCTCAGGATAGGCAACACATAATTGAGTTGCCTGGGCTCGTTACAGGTAAACTGTTGGTTAGATGTAGCTATGCTCATGGGCGACGTCGACCACTTACCACCAGGTGGCACGTTTGCCAGTTTGCCTATCCAACATACATTGAAAAGAAAAAAACGTACCTAAACAAAATTTGGGACCTAAATTGGATTTGTATATAATAATTATGATATCTATTAGTATATAATAGTAATAATCATCTATTAGGCACAGGATTTCGATAACGAATAACAGTGATAAAAATTGCTATGGAATAGTGTGATTACCAACCGGCCCGGTAGGAGGGTTGCGCTGTGCCACGCTCCCGGATGCATGGGTTTTCATGTGTATGGGTCGACGTCGCTTACGACCCCGAGGCCCAAGCGGTGTGCAGGTGTACCTAGCACCGTTTGTTGTAATTATGTGTATGTTGTGACGTTCGCGTCGCGCATTAATTGTAGCTGACCTTGGACGATTCTAAGCACTTACTATCATGTGGCTCGTCTGACAGTTTGCATCCAACTAACATAAAAAAAATGTGCCAGTGTGCCATTTACATTAAATTTCTTTATAGTGAGAAAGAGCTATGTGTTGTGAATGGTGAACACTATTCAGTTTTTTTCGACAGCTTTGTCATATTCCTTATGAAAGAATAAGATAGAATCACCAGTGTTTTATTAGTGGCATTTGAAATCATCTTTGTGTCAAGACAGACATCGCATGGACAAGTCAAGTAAGGATAAGTCACACAAACCCATCGAATATATAGCTGGATACAGTAGTAATGTGAGCCAAAAAAAATCCAAAACTGGTCAGTGATTTGTCACTGACGTAACAGCAATTCAACCAACCAGTGATCTGTATCATACAACATATTACATCGGCCAATCAGAGCGCAGAACCGACGCAGCACAAATTTGGCGCAATTTGTTTTCATACAAAACACATATTACCGCTCTATTCCGATTATTAAGAAGCCATTCTACAGGTAATTCGGGGTAAGAATATTTAAGTGTCACTTACAGTAATGGTGCGTGCCTACCAAATATATAATAGGTATTATATATAGGTGATGATTTGTTCAACGAGCCTGACCTGATTTCAATGTAAAAAATATTTCGTTTCAAAAGCCTTTAATTATAAATAATAAAACAACGTCATTTTTTACTCATTATATAATAATCTATGAAGCGGTACAAAAACATGTTGTGAAATAACATTCAAGTAGTTTTTTTTATTTTACAACTAAAACCAAACAATGGTGCTTACTTAGTGGCGTAAGTTGTAAGTAGTAGAATGTAGAAAACCATTTAGTATGAATTTCGCATACATCAACTATGGTAACGTAATGTATATTGAAGTGTATGAAATATTTGGCATTCTTTTTGGTAATGATTTTAATCATTTTAATGATCGTAATGATTTTATTGCCAAAAAAGAGCAGTAAAAAAATAAAAACTACTAATACATTTAAACATTATACTACTTATTATAACAAATAAATAAATGACTGACCAGATATTGGACAGCGAACATCAATAGCCACGTCCTCTGGAAAGAACTCACTAACAGAGAATGATCATTCTTAGTGACCTTTTTTGTATCCCCATTTCTTGTGATGATCATGTCCACCCTTTTTGGCATGATCATGATGATGGTGATAGTGTTCATCGTGCCCTGCTGAATCTTTATGTCCCTTGTGAACGTGATGGTGACCTCCCTTCTCCTTGTGACCCTTTTCTCCATGCTCATGTTCATGATGGTCACCGTGATGGTGGCCCTTCTTGAAATGCCCACCCTTTTTGTGACCATGTTCCTCGTGGAAGCCACCGTGTTTTTCTTCGTGACCGGAATCTCCTTCTTCGTCGAAAAAACTCTTGTCTTTCTTAAACTCGTCCAGCTTGTGGACTTCGTGGTGTCCTTTAGTGGAGTGCCCTTTGTTGTAATGTCCTTTTTCCTCGTATTTATGACCTTTTTCGCCCTTTTCTCCTTTATGGTGTTCATCGTAGTGGCCATCCTCGTGGTGGTGATCCTCCTTGTGACCACCATGATCATCATACTCACCTTTATGATGTTCTTTGTCGTGATGACCCTTTTTACCTTCTTCATGGTGATGGTGACCTTTATAACCTTTATGGCCCTTTTCGCCGTGCTCGTCATGATGATGCGCATGGTGCTCTTTTCCTCCCCCTTTTTTAAATTCCTGGTTATGGTTTTTTTCCTTCTTATGTTCGGTGGCTGCATCTTCTTGGTCAGCTATTTGTACTTTTTCCGGCAGCCGTTCATGTTTCCTCGGCAGCCGTCGTGAATGTACGACTACAGCGAGAGTAACTAAACTTAATACTAATAAGAGCTTCATAATAGGTGATAACGTCCCTATGCTGTGTGCCTATTGTGTTATATTAACAACATTACTGATAGCGCAGCAGTTTTATATAAACCGTTGTGTAAGAGTCGGATTGACGCGTCGCAAGACTACCTTAGTGGTTTGTTGCTGCAAGTATTGTTGGGACAGGTCTCCGCTGATAGCTGGCGGAGAATATTCGCTATGTAAAATATTTAGATTAAAATTAAAAGTGACTTTCATGCATCACGTGTGATAAATGATGGAGGCTTCCTGAGCGAAAATTTTCTCCGTAACTCAGTTACGCTATGCACTTATCTTACGCCGCGTCTCACAAATTAAATTTCCATTATGCCCTTTATCAAAGGCAGGTATGCCGTGTTAATGTCGAAGCAATATCGCTTTAGTTAATTTTGAACTTAATTACTATAATTATATTAATCTAATGTCAGGACACTAAATCAAATATGATTAATTAAGGGTAAGTAAGGGTCAATTACGGGCTTATTATACCAATAATGCTTTCTGAATATCGTCTAATTAAGCAATACATAATATTGTCTCATGTCTCAAAAATATTAAATGTAAACCTTATGTAAACATATTTTTGCATTAAATTCATTTGAACCCCATTGAAATGTGATTGCATGAAAATATGACCGTTTTGGCGTTCATGGAAAAAGGGCTACATCCAGCTATTATCTGATAATGATGTTGAAGTTCATATTACCTAAGAGCTTGTACTTGTTTTAAATTTTTGTTTTTTTGTAATTGAGTTTTATAAAAAAGCTTTTTAACAAAAATAAGGCACATAAAATATAAGTAAAAATTTTAGGTTAACAGCCGGCTTTTTGCTATAAAATTCGTACCGATATAACTTTCGTATAACCAAACCTTCTATGAAATTGATCCCAAATTAAGGTTCGCCGCTGATTAAGAAAGTAATTGAGAAACTCTAAAAATAAAATAAAAAAGATATTGAGTTTAATTTTCTCTACAGATAATAGCCTCAAATATAATTAGATATTATGAAGCTAGAGCCCACCTCCCCATAGATTACCAAGACCCAATAGTGACGATCATTTACCGCATGATGCTCATATTATTCTAACCTGAGAGAGGTTAGGATATGAGCATCATCAACAACTATAAACTAAATTGATATTATAGATGTCAAATAAACTATCTTTTTTTAAAGTATTAAACACAAACGAACTCGACAGAAGTTCTGCCCTTACACGATTTTTTTGTTAACACTTCATACTAATAACACTTAATAATAGTATAAGTATTAAAAAAGTACTATTCGAGTTTTGTGCTAATCGGTTTTTAATGAAAACGTGAATACGATGCTGTCTACCGGGTCCAATTGTATCCCATCACTGTAAACCACCCAGGGACTCTAATAAATACACTTTATAATATTTTGGCCTATCCTGAGACATAAAATGTGCCAGTAATTACACTGCCTGTCCTGCCATGCTCTCCGAAACACTCCCCCCCTGCTTCAAGCCTTGTCGTTGCGGTGGGGCTCAGTAGCCTAAGGTAAGCCCAGCACGAAGGGCGAAGTAAATTAAGCCGAGGGAGCTGCTCTTTTTACCCCTCTTATAAGAAGAGGCGACAATAGAGCAGGGAGACAAGGGGCGAAGATGGGAACCTCACCCCATTATACTGTCCCGACGTCGAGAGGGGTTGTTCTGTGGTGCGGGACAACCCATCTGTGGAGGTGGCGTCGGTCCCTTGAGGGACTGACTAGCCGTCAAGGTGCCCTGTTTGCTCAACAGATCCAGGGCACCTCACCAAAGGCAGCATAGGTGGCACTCGCCGGGTTTTAGTGGGTAGAGCTGCGTCCACCTTACCACTTTTCGGGCGCAGCGAGTCCCACATACCCGATTGCGGAGACTTACTTAATTCCCAGCGGGATGCCTCAGAGCAATTCCCGACGAAAAAAAAAATGCTCTCCGAAACACAAGAGAGCTGTTTCACGGGAAAAACAAGCAGGCGGATGCGACATACACAGCGCAACCCTCCCATTGGTAATTATCCAAATCGGTCCATCCAGGCGGCAATCCAGATTTTGAATTATTTTAACGTTTCTTTTATAATTGCTGTTTTATATATAAATAATGATTACAAATTAGGAATGTATATTGGAAGAATAATTTCACACTGTAGCGGTCCTCTCCTTCTACGAGGTAGTGACTAGTGATGTCGCAAAAGAGCACGGCGGCGACAGGCGCATCGCCGTGAGGGACCTGTACGCGGTCGACCGGGGGATCCGCCGCACGCGCGTAATGTCCGGCCTATAAGGCACCCTTAATATGTGTTCAGAGTGCCTTAAGCGGAGTAAGAGCAGGATCATCCCACAGCCTCCAGAGGAGAGTGCCGGATGGCACGCCGTCGAGGCCCAATGCGGACGTTGCTGTACCGGCGACGGACCAGCCAGACGGCGAACAGAACGCCTCTGGGGTTTTAGTTAGGGTGAGAGTCCAACATAGCCACAGTGCCCCCCCCCCCCCGGGCCCGGGGCATCATAATGATTTCCCCAGCGAAAGCAAAACAAAAAAATGTCCGAGGCTTCTACTCAATTTCCCTATCAGGCCATATTTTTTTCAAGACGGTAAAAAAGTCCGCCAGTATACAATAGGTATGTAAAGCTACTGGCGCGGCGGTGGAAGTTACGTTTAAAAACGCATGCCCTTCAAAATTCAATGCCTATCAAAATCACGACGCCTTGTAGCCACTTGTAGCATTGCTCTAACCGTATTTGAAACAGGCGATTAATGTGGAGTTCTTTAGAATTTAGTTAAAAAAAAAGGAACAAGAAATTGTGTTATACTTATTAAAACCATACTGAATTATACCTGAAACTTTTACCTAATCAAATAAAGAATTCAGCGTTTCTTGCAATAAAACGCTAATTACAAATCAATTGCTTGTCTAATTCAGATGTCAATGTCGTACCTTTTACTTTTAAAATAAATCATATTTCAGTAATTCTCATTGTGTTTATCAAAGTGTTTATTGTTTATTGCTGTAACTGACATAGAATAATCTTCTAATACCTATATAAAATTCTTCAGTCCCAGTTTTCATGTTTATACTCGTCCGAAACGGCTTGACCGAGATGGATGAGGAATAGGTCTATAACTATTTTATTTTTAGTGTTAAGGGTGGCTTACCCCAAAAAAATGTTTTCATTTTTTGGACAAAACTTAACGCGGGCGAAGCTGCGGGCAACAGCTAGTTTATTAGTTATATATAATAATTTATCCGTGTCCCGTTTTGTTCACGGTGATGAAATCCCAGACTACTAATTTTGATGAAATTTCGCACATTGTTTGTAGTTTGGTCCAACTTAGGAGATATTATTATGTTTGAACACGGTAGGTATGCGATGTTGTCTGCAAGATGTTAAAACATAATTTGAAGTAAAACAACGAAGAAAATCTGTGTAGTCATACAAAATAAATTTATAAGAAACCCTATAAATACTAGCGCTTAAAGCTCGTGATGGAAAGCTCCGTTGAACAAGAAACTTTGATCAAAGTTGAAGCGGAATACAGCGAAACAACACTTGTACGTAACTAGGTGGCTATACAATTATATTTACTAGAGCTGCTGCGAGATTACAGATGTTCCAAGTCCAAAGCTTTATTGTTTCGAACTTTATATATTTTTGACTTTTTGTCAAAGTATTAAAAGCGTAAATTGTAAAAATAATATCCGACGTGAATCTCGTTTATAAAAAATTGTTTAGGTTTAGGCCCGTACAATATTTCCGAATTAGCGCAAAGCATCATGAGAATCTTCGGGTAACAGGAAAAATTTGTATTATTAGAACTCTTTGTTTTTATGTATTACTTTATTTATTACTAGCTGTTCCATGCAACCGATCAGGATGAGCCCCCATATTAAATATCTGGGGCTCATCCTTGACGGAGGATGGACCTTCGGCCCACACTTCGCACAGTTGGGTCCGAAGGTCGTAAAGGCGACGAGTGCGTTGGGCAGACTCCTCCCGAACCTCGGAGGACCCAGCGCCGCCTGTAACCAACCAACCAACCCCGGTCCTAGTTACGGTTTGGGCTGCAAATTTCCGCTGCAGACCACAAAAAAAAAGCTGTTCCATGCAGCTTCGCGAGCGTTAACTTAGATACTTAGATTTACAGGCGTACTCAGATTGGCGATAATTATTTTTATATTTTAAGTTATTCAACATTAGTGGAAGCCCCGTCAAAATCGGCCTAGGCGTTTTATTTATCTATACAGATTATTCCTTATAACATTAGCTATCTGCCAGTTAAAGTCCTGTCAAAATCGGCCCAGCCCTTTTAGAGATTAGCCGGAACAAACAGACCGACAAAAAATTCTAAAAAATGGTTTTTGCTGTAAGTACTGTATATACTTTCATATTAATTTATTAAAAAGCTGTTAATTTTAAATTACAAACAGACGCTTCAATTATATTTATCTGTATAGATGTATATGTATAAGATATCTATTTTTATAAGAGACTATATGTGGTATATGTCGCAAAGCTTTGTAAATCTTATATCTCGCATGGACGCAGAGCTTCCAAGTCACGCGTGGAACTACCTTTTTTGGCTATGTGACAAACAAATAATATTGTAATCATCAATCCGAAAATCTGCAAATTCTACTTATAAAATTAGTTCTGGAAATATAAGGATTACCTATGAAATGCCAAATAAAAACTAGATATACTAAATAGACCAACAAATCATTGTTGATTCCTGTTGGATAAGTTTGTTATGGATAAAAGAAGGAGTATAGTAAGATATATAATTTTTTATCCATGAGCTGCCAAAAAATTTATAACAATAGGTAATATTACTATTTTAATAATAATATAATATTGTTATTATTTTGTAGTTTATCTAATCTAAATTTAATCAGTCTTATTATGTCTTATCATTCCCTACCCTTTCATCCTTGAATAAACAGACGAGATATTTTCCCTCTACATTATGTATGACACAAAACCGCTAATGTCACGGCGGTCATCTCCCCACAAGCTGTAAAAATGTATTATCGGTTTCGGAAGAAGTTTCCTCTTTAAATTCACATCTCGTTTTACAAAGAAAACCGTGGAGAAAGTTCGATCAACTTCGATGCGCACCACCAACGAATAAAGAAAATTTAAGGATGCGGCAAACTACGTAAACTTTAGTTCATACAAATACTTTGATACAAATGTATTACAATTAATAAACAATAAAATAATGCTATTTGTCTAACACGTAATCACACTCGTGTATCATTCTTAAATTGTGATGTGATCGCCGTGATGACCACCAACTCCAAAGTCGTATTTGGATGGACTTTCCTTTGTCACATTTGAAGGAAGTCTACTTCTCCAAACTGAACACGAAACTAACTCTCCAAGCCGGGTTTCCTGTTTGTATTTGCTATCTCATCATGTGTTGTAGTATGTGAAACAAATAAACTACACCATTCCTTGTTGATTTGTCAAGCAGGGGACACAACATCCATTGTATTACACTAGATCAACTCGGGAAGACTCATATCTCTAATTACTAAAATGCACACAGTGTACAACATTTCACTTAAATCGGTTCAGTAATTCGTCGCGCACCAACAACTTGGCATGAAGTTTTTGGATATACATTTTATATAAACTTTGTTATAATTATGAAATCGATTAGAGTATGTTGCTAAGATTCGCGCGCAGAAGCCCCTGAAACTCAATTTAGCAAATTCTGGTATCTAGGTACATTGAGATTTTAAACAATTACTAATTGTTATATTTAGATACTCATCGAAACTTTAAAAACCACTACAAGTGAAAATACGCGATGTTCAAAACGGAATTGCTCATTTTTTTCACCTTAAACTACTAGGTACGACAAACTTACAGGCTAAATAAACTGCGCGTCAAAGTTCGTTCAGTCCCAAAAGTTGTCTCGAGGAAATGGAGTTTGAACTACGTGTTGTTGGTTGACAATTGTTTAAGATAAATTGCGTTATTATTTGAAATTATGACTGATATAAATCAGTGGAACGTAATCTTTTAATAGTCATTTTCTTCTTAACTGAAACCTGATTATTATTATTTATTTTCATTTAAAGGCATTAGCTACTAGGCTATTAGCCATACAAAATACAATATTCGGTCTGTATGTATATAATGTAATACGTAGAAATGGCGGGAAACCCCAAGGAGCACGGCTTCGCCCCTCTAGCCTCTATCAATCAACTATCATTCCCCATTCCATCCACCCAGAGAAATCCACCACAATATTTGCCAATCAATCACATTATATATTACACAGATTAAGTTTTTAAAACAAACACTATAGAAGACCGGCAGAACAGTCCTAACTATAGAAGACCGCCAGAACAGTCCTAACTATAGAAGACCGCCGGAACAGTCCTAACTATAGAAGACCGCCAGAACAGTCCTAACTATAGAAGACCGCCAGAACAGTCCTAACTATAGAAGACCGCCAGAACAATCCTAACTATAGAAGACCGCCAGAATAGTCCTAACTATAAAAGACTGCCAGAACAGTCCTAACTATAGAAGACCGCCAGAACAGTCCTAACTATAGAAGACCGACAGAACAGTCCTAACTATAGAAGTCCGCCAGAACAGTCCTAACTATAGAAGACCGCCGGAACAGTCCTAACTATAGAAGACCGCCAGAACAGTCCTAACTATAGAAGACCGCCAGAACAGTCCTAACTATAGAAGACCGACAGAACAGTCCTAACTATAGAAGACCGCCAGAACAGTCCTAACTATAGAAGACCGCCGGAACAGTCCTAACTATAGAAGACCGCCAGAACAGTCCTAACTATAGAAGACCGCCAGAACAGTCCTAACTATAGAAGACCGCCAGAACAGTCCTAACTATAGAAGACCGCCAGAACAGTCCTAACTATAGAAGACCGCCAGAACAGTCCTAACTATAGAAGACCGCCAGAACAGTCCTAACTATAGAAGACCGCCAGAACAGTCCTATCTATAGAAGACTGCTAGAACAGTCCTACTAAGAAAAGCACTCCAGAACGGTCCTCCACAAGATTCGCCAACCAATCACAATATAAAAAAATCAAGTTTTTTAAAAAATACTATAGAAAATCACTCTGAATGGACAAAACACAAAATAACAATTAATTAACGGGAAACCAAAAGATACACAACCGCGTGCCCCGATGCTTCCCGCCATTCCTCTCTGAAACCTGATGTATTTTTTTATTTTTCATATTGAGTCACAACTCGGCACAAGCTTGGGGTCGCCAAATCTCTATTACCTAGCTCATTCCTATAATTCCACAAATAGTTTAACATACTTTTATAAATATTTTTCGTTATGATAACTGAAGTATTTCTATCAACTTTTTAGTTTATGAAACATAACAGGCCACAATAAAAAATGTTGTTTTTTTTTTCCATTTGCCATCTATTGACCAAATAATCATATTATATTCATGAAAAGTAATGGGTCTCTTTTATAATATATGTTTATAGTAAATTTGGAAACTGATTAAAAGAAAAAACCATTAAGAATATTTTCTTGAAATATACAGTATGCGACGATGGCCTAGTGGGTATGGGCTCGGCCTCTTGAGTGAGAGCCGAGCTGCCTGACCCCTGTGATGCCTAGATATGGGTTTGTCTAAATTTCTTTCTAAATTCCATCGCTTGCTCACCGGTGAAAGAAACATCATGAGGAAACCAGCATGCCTGATGAGATTAAAAGTCTTTGAAGGTGTGTGAAGTTGACCAACCCGCATTGGGCCAGCGCATCGGTGAACTATGGCCCAAAACCCTCCTCGCTTGATTTCGAGGAGCAGACCCGTGCCCAGCAGTGGGACATATAAGGGTTGATATTATTATTATTATATACAGTACGCGTCCATCACACTATTCCCGTTTTACAGAGATACAATTGTAAAAAATGAACAAAGACCATTTACAATCGGAGAGCTTGACTGAACTGATATAATTGTATTGTTCACTTTCGATCCGATTGTTCAGTCCTTGACCGCCGCTGGCACGGTCTTAGCTTCGCTTGACTGATCATTGTTGACATCGCGACCTCAGTGTTGTGAAACCTTATCAGTTGCAGCTGAATGTTTTGTATTGACCGATTGCAGTCAAGATCGTTGCCCATTTCAATGTAGGCCAGTCTCGGGCTATAGGTACTTTCTCAACATTTTGAGTTACTTATCGGGAAACGCTGCCAGCGAACCACGGCCAGCCAATTTTATGTAACTTTGTTGTCGAAAGTAAACGTGCTGTGAAATTGTTCGGTTTAGCTCTATCTGATTGCAAAGAATTTTCTTCTTTTTATCAAACAGAGATAAGGACATTGCAATGTGTACCCTCTGTTGACATTTTAGTTTTAAAAGGAATTTTCATAAAAATCTTAATAAACAATGAGCACTATATACGTACGATTACAAACACCTAGCCAAAAAATATGAGTTTCAGGCATAAGGTAGATTTTTTAAGCTTTATTACATTAACTTTTTATAATATGAAAAAAAATCAAGCATTATTCACATTGAACAGATGTATGCGGTATAAGCTATTATGGTTTAGTTTATAAATGAATTGTCGTATTAAGTTAACAAATATTATATTTCAACAACATCACAGATAACATTGATCAAAATGAACTTAACATAATATTATATCAATAACAATTAATATAAACCTAGTTCAACACTTAAATGATTTATAGGCGAGGCAGTCGCGAAGGTTCTTATTTGTGTCCCTTCTTATATCCCCAGTGCTTGTGGTCCTCGTGACCTCCCTTCTTTCCATGATCATGATGATGATGATGATGCTCATGATGACCTCCCTCATCATGGTGGTCTTTGTGGTCATGATGGTGACCTCCCTTCTCGTGGTGACCTTTTTTGCCGTGTTCATGGTGGTGGTGGCCGCCATGTTTGTGTCCTTTGTGGAATTCGCCGCCCTTCTTGTGACCGTGCTCCTCGTGATGACCGCCGTGATGCTCGTGATGACCTCCATCGTGATGATGGTCATGGAAATGTTTTTCCTTCTTGAACTCGTCATGTTTGTGTACACCGTGGTGTCCTTTAGTGGAGTGTCCCTTATGGTAATGGCCTTCTTCGTGATGACCATGTCCTTTGTGGCCCTTTTCACCGTGATGATGTTCGTGATGATGTCCATCGTCGTGGTGGTGATGCTTCTTGTGCCCGCCGTGCTCATCGTGATGTCCTTTGTGACCTTCGTGGTGGTGGTGTCCCTTTTTGCCGTGCTCATGATGATGGTGGCCCTTGTAACCCTTATGGCCCTTCTCGCCGTGGTCGTGGTGATGGTGTGCGTGGTGTTCGTGACCGCCGCCCTTGTCCCATTTTCCCCCGTGGTGACTAGCGGCCTCCTCTAAATCAGCGTCTCGTTTCTCCCTCAGCTCCCGACAGCTGACGTACACCAGCGTCGCCAGCACGACACAGCTCAGAAGTATGCCCCTCATGTTCCCACTGTGTCGATGGGATGGAAGCAAGTGACTGATGACTTGGTCGGCTGCAGAAAACTTTTTATACTGATAAGTTTCTATGATACTTGTGTAACGTAAGGCACCAAGGCTGCAATGTTCCGTCGCCAGATGCATTGCGTAGCGGAAACTGAGAACGTTAAAAAAGACATCCATTACAAAAGGTAAACCTTTTCAACATAACTAGATAACGTTACTACATCAAGTATACTTTAATTTACATATAAATAGGAAGAATTTTGGACTATAAATATTATTTTCTATGAAGCACGTTATGCTCATTCATCACTATAGGAAGTGCATAAATTATTTATATACGCGACATAGGTAGCTCAGAGATATAAAAGTAGGAAAGTTGCGGTTTAGTCCGACTTATGGAACAATGACGAATTTTTCTGCTCATTTCATCAACATTGTTTTTTTAATAGGAGAATGAAGGAGTCAAAGATCATCAACATGATACTTATATTCTCTAGTAACGTCCATGCTCCTTGGTCTTCGATAGAAGAGTTATGTAGATCATAGATGTAACATTGACTTTTGTTCGTATTCTCTCGTATTCATTCAGTAATTTAAAATAATTATTGCAGGTCCTTCTTTTTCTGTATACATACTCTATGGGCTATGTATTTCTCTAACATAAAAAAAATTATGCGGCTCTTTGACTTTATTTCTTGTTTTATTTTATTTTTAAAGTAACATATAAGATATTATATCTACGGCTGTATTTGTAATAATAATACGCCTGAAGCTTATTTACAGAAAGTACGAAAATCTTTATTGGAAATATTTATAAATTGTGACCATTTTTTTGTTTAACAATATAAAATGTTGATTTAATCGTAGTTACCCATAATGAAATGCTATTTTTATAATGTACATAATCGTATACAATCATCATCAGCCTCTATCCATCCACTGCTGGACACAGGCCTCCCTCAATGAACGCCAAGACGACCGATCCCTCGCCACTCGTATCCAACATGGACCGGCCACTGCACGGAGATTGTCTTCCCGCCTGGTTAATGGCTTACCAACACTTCGTCTACCCAAACGCCGCCTCCACTCTTGACCCTAATGCCCATCCGTTCTCCCGAGTGTGTGTGTAAGTGGCAGTGCAGGGCAACGAGCTTATTAACCTTAGTTCTCTGGCGGATTCGTTTCAAATCCTATCTGCCAAAGAAACACCCAGCATAGCACGCTCCATAGCACGTTGAGCTAAGACAAACTTTCGGACCAGTCGTTCAGTCGTCGTAAATTTAGACGTCTCGTTTCGGCGACGGTAGGTCATCACGGGTCCCTACCATGGTTAAAGCCTTGTCATGGCGGTGGGGCTCAGTAGCCTAAGGTGAACCCAGCACCTTGGGAGAAGCCAAATGAACCAAGGGGGCTGCTCTTTGTACCTCTCTTATAAGAAGAGGGGACAAAAGAGTAGGAGGGGACAAGGGTGAGGACGGGAACTTCACCCCATTGCACTGTCCCGACGTTGGGTTGTTCTGTGGTGCGGGACAACCCCTCTGTGGAGGTAGCGTCGGTCCCTTGGGCTACTGACTAGCCGTCGAAGTGCCCTGTTGCTCAAGAGATCCGGGCTACCTCACCAAAGGCGTCATTGGTGACACTCGCCGGGTTTTAGTGGGTAGACCTACGTACAAGAGTCCATCTTCCCATCTTTCAGGCGCAGCGAGTCCCACATACTCGCCTGGGGAGTCCCCCTCCCCAGCGGTATGCCTAAGAGCATTTCCCGGCGGAAAAAAGGTCATCAGGGGGAGAACGCATTGGTTGAGTATTTCGTGTTGAAAGTCTGCAATATAGACGACGGGAGAATATGGCTAAGCTTCCTGAATGCTGCCCATTCCAATTGAATCTTCGTATCGGCTTCCCTCTTTGAAGTTACCTCCAGTGACTCGTGCAATATAACGATATCGGCGGCGAAAAGAAGGTGTGAGAGATACTCGCCGTTGATGTTAATGACGCGTTCTGTCTAGTAGTCCTTAAGAAGTCCTCCAAAGCATTGGTGAACTGTTTTAGGGAAACAATATCCCCCTCCCGGAATCAGAACAGACATAAAGGCGGCGTCGTATAATCCTCTCAACTCTTCAACGTATCGCCAATCGATCTGACATCGTTGCAGAACGTTGCTTCCAGAACAGCGAATGTTTTAAGCGAGTCTAAAGTTTTCTGATAGTCCACAAAAGCAAGGCACAATGACTGGTTGTATTCATGGGTCTTCTCTACAATTTGCCTTATGGTGTGAGTGTAGTCTGTGGTGCTAAATCTTCTTTGAACCCAGCCTGCTCTGGTTATTGGAATCCATCGAGCTTTTTTAGTGTGGCGGTTCGTCATGACCATCGAGGACAGCTTGTATGTATGACTCAGAAGTAATGTCGGTCTATAATTTTAAAGAAGGGAATCGTCACCCATTTTAAAAAACAGAACAATTTAACTTCTATGCCACTCCTTGGGGGAAAATGGAAATGCCCCGTTCAAGGACGAAATGAAAAATCTTTTAAAACTTTCTTAAAACAGGTTCGCCACCTGCTTTAAGAAGTTCAGTCGTAATTACGTCCATCCTCGAGCCCTTCCCCCGTTAAGCTGCTTAAGAGCCAGAATAACCTCACCTAAGCTGATGTTTGGAAGCGGCTATACTCCGGCAAACTCCGGAGTATAGCTGCCTGCAGGCTTCGCTGGGCTGTCCTATATTAGGAAGGAGTCAGCCCAGTGCTGACACTAGTCTTCTGACCATCGGCCTCAGTTGTTGGAAATGGGGGCCAAAAGTCCACCTCCCGTCGAGGGTGAACCCAAGAAATTTCATGGAGGGGCTCACCCTGACCTCCCGTCTCTCCGATGAGAAGTCGTGCTCCCAGTGGGAGCCCTTTCCTCCCAGGTCCGGGGAAAAGCAGGGCTTCAGTCTTATCCAAACGAATCTGAAGCCCCCAGTCACTCTATGGGGCTAGCAACGAAGGATACTCCCACCTCGGCCAGCCGCGCAGCCTCCGTGTATGTACGTCCCCGGGACAGAATGCGAATGTTATGCATAGCATATGGCAACCATCCCAGGGAGGAGGCCACTCCGCAGGACCCAGTGGTAGCCGACGTCCCATATGGTCGGACCCAGAACCATTGGCGGACATCGCCTGTAATTATGATCAAAGTCGCGTGATCATCGTCAGTGAACCTAAAAATATCCTAATTAGAATCTTCAATATTATAAGACTCTTTTAAATCTATGTTAATATTGTCTCATAAAAATGGATGATTATGAATCGAATAATTTAATAACCGGAGTCGATAGAGAAAATATTGTCTGTACAATAACAAATATCTTATACCATGACCCGAGGACATTATAAGTTGCTGTTTATTTGTGACTCGCCCTACCCTAAATCTAATAAATATTGAAGGAATGAAATAATGAAAACAAACATAATTTTTTCCCTTATTTTATTTTGATACAATCCTCAACAAATACGAATTATACACTACAAGATTCAAACTATGAATATTATTTGCCTATTCATTTCAAACTAAACATTACAATATATACTTTAATTCGATATATCCGTATAATAAAATCACAATACCAACTTTAAGTTGAAAATATTATTTGACTAAAGGAACATATACTGCTAAACATCTCAAACGATTGTGTTACACACCGCAAACGAGTACACTCCAATTCAATATAATTATCACGAAACCAATCGAAGAATATTGCCAGTAAATGAATTAGACGTCGCGATAATCATTGTCAGCAGTATTGTCTTTTTGATAACAGATAGCGTATTTTTCACAATTCAAATTGCACCAACACGCAGGCAACATTTATTTACCATACAATTTTGCATTTTGTAACCGTTTTATAAAACATATTGCCTTTGGAATACCCTGTAAATTATACGTTATATAATTTGGAAGTAAAAGACTTTTCCTAATCGTTAGAACGTTAGATATTAGATATATAAATTTTGTGAATTTTGTTATACAAAGCCACATGTTAATAACTTGTATAAACTTCTGTAACGCGTTTTCCAACCAACTTGGACAGTAATTAACGCTTACTTTTGTATCATTGACACAGTATGAATGTCGTTACTAGATACAAAATTAATAATTTTATTAAAACACATGTTTACTTTCCTTCAGCTTATTTTTTTAATTGGTGTTAACTCTGTCCTGAGACGATGGCTGCAATTTTTGAACTTTCATTTTAGTTAAAGAATGCACAACAAAAATAATAAATATTTTTTTTTTTTTTTAATTTAGTGACACGGTAATAATTCATTCCGATGTCTATAAATACTTTGATATTCAATAAATCATTTCAAAATATTCAAATATTATTAGTTATATAGGTATAAAGAATGATAATTACATTTATATATATCTTTCCTAATCACTAAAGCTTATAAATAATCGAATTAGTTTTAAACTACTTTGCAATTTTTTACGACACACGTATAGTTCACTGATAGGAGAAGAGGTAACTGAGTGTGCCTAAATATGTACGAGTACAATACAATTTTATATTATAAAGAATACTATAACACTTAACACAAAACCGAATATCCTAAAATACTTTACATTAAATCATTGGTTATAGCCATTTCTTTTTTATTACCAAAACAGAGTGTAGTGTAGTAAAATTTTATATGAAACTAAATCAGTCCACTTAAGTGTTTTTTGACAGAGGGATTGATTAACACTTTAAATTGTGTGACAGCAATTATCTATGGACCATTAACAAATAATTCCACGTTCGATTTAACATCTGGTCCATAGATAATACAAAAAAAATTATAAAAAAATAATGTCCAGGCAAATTTTAGCAAGAAACAATGTCTATTGTTGTTCAAAAAAATAGTTGGAAAGCCTTTGTGTAATACACATAATTAAAAGATTACTTTTAACCTTAAATTGGAAGATTAAATAATGAAAATGACAGATATGATAAATTTAAAATAAACTATTTATGAGATTAACAAGACCTGATTAAATAATAGAATCTTTGAATTCTGAATTTATTATATTAAGTATAATGTTTCCCAGTGAAACATTGAATATATTACGTGATAGCAAGTTTATATGTAATTTTCTGTTATTTTACATTATATTCAAGATCAATTAAATTTTTTGTAATACCATTCCATTGTGTATTTAACAATGCACCATATCATTATTATATACATTGATAGAGTACATTAACTCTGCACCGATCAGCGATTCCCAGTTTAATGAAGGCTGAAATATACATATTGCTTAGTTTACTATTAGAAAATATCTTTCAAATTGTATATAAAAAGACAGTTATGTGTTTTGAGAAGTAAGTATTACAGTAAATACACATTAGATTAGCAATAGTATTATAAAAGAAGCAATAGTATTACTTGCCAGTATTACTTGGACAGGCTTGCAAAGCGGGATGATACATTTACATCAACTTTATACCTCGGTGTATTAACGAATGATTGTAATAGCAACCATATTAATAGGTTAGTCATTTATAATAACCAACTTAATAGAATAACTTAACTAAATTTGTAATAACACGCTATTAAATGAATTTTAATGTGCTGCTCAATGGTATTGACCGACTATATTGTCTCATCACATATGCCAGTAAGTAGAGTGGTGTAGTACGCGCGATTTAACTTGTCCAACATGAAGTTGGCTGCAGTAACATTGCAAACGTTTAGTACTTTTTGTATACAAAATGCTTGACGCATGTTCACTCTGTATATACTTTAATACGATCAAGTTACAGCGTACTGTGCACAGCGTGAGGCGTGGGGCGTGGCGCGTAGTGGGCGGTGCTCAATTGAGGTGGAAGCCGCGCTCATTGGTGGCGGCCAGCAGGCGCTCTCGCAGCACCTCCTTGCACGAGTACTCGGGCAGCTTCAGGTAGTGCACGCACGTGTTCACCGACGGGTACGAACCGTCCCCCGCGTCCACCTGATCAAGAATTATTTAAATATACGATTTATAATGATATATTAATGTCTCATTTTTTAAAATAATAAAGTTATTGAAAGAGGCCTATGTATATCAGTGGATGGAAAAAGGATGATAATAATGATGATGATGATAAGGAAATAAATTATTATTATTTTTATTCTATACATTGTTGTTCATTGAGTGCTACTGTAAAAAATATCGCAAATATAATACAAACAGCGTAACAAGATTTTATGTTGATATTTTATATAAATGCTCCTCCTTTCTCAAAGAGTCCTGAAAGGCCTTGCCCGTTTTATCTGATACTGCCTCTATATTTGCAGTTTCCCATTCATGTGTATGAATGGGAGTGTTGAGTATTACCTTCCTGACGACGGTGAGGCGCGGGTGCAGGTTGGCGAGCCCACCAGGCGGTAGGCTGCTGCAACCGGTCGCGAACTGCAGGAACGCCTTGCGCTCGCGCACGCACATCTCGCACAGCACCTCCACCAGGCGCAGGAAGCCGGGGCTACACAAGTTGTACATGAAATTAGTTTTTTTATAATAATAAAAGAAAATAGAAAAAAGCGTTCACCTCCTTCCAGATGACATGCTTTACTAATATCAATTAAGAATTTGAAATCATTAGTTTTCTTTTGCACCCATCAATCACTAGTTATTATTAAATGCTGGCAACGCAAACACAACCCCTCATGTAGCAGGTGTCTATAGGTGTCGGTGATCACTTACCACCAAGTAAACTCTTCTGTAAAAAAAAGTGTACCTGTCGCGTGTGTATCCCAGCTTGGGCTCGGTGTACTGCAGCAGGTGGTCGCGCGTCCACACGGGCCCGCGCTCGCCGCACAGGAGCAGTCGCAGCTCGGACGGCGTGAAGGCGCGCAGGCGGCGCGGCGGGAACACGGCCCCGAAGCCGCGCGCGAACGCTGCCGTCTGCCGCCGCACGCCCGTGCGTACCGCATACGCCGCGCTCGCACGAGCGTACGCGCGAGCGTTGTGTGGCCCCACCTGGCCACCATAAACCGAGGCTAGTTATTTAAAACAAGCTGAACCCGTCAGGCCTTGTCCTGCCCTTAGCCAAAAATATTCAACGTCATCATATTTTTTCACAGGTGCAGTGGATCTGAACTTGTTTCTTCATATAGATAGATAAAGTCGATTATAATCAATGTACCCCGCCATATTATGAAAAATGTTAGTTTTAGAATAGGAAAGGGTGCTAATGGTAAGGCGTGATCCTATTCACATAACGAAACCCAGCATATGCACTTCACTGTTTTGAAATAGGACAGGGTGATCAATACCAGTTAGGCTATTGTCTCACCTCAATGTGCTCGCCGCCCGCACACAGCGGCTGCAGCTGCAGGGCGGGGTGGTGGCTGGAGCCGGCGTGCGTCATGCTGAGAGCCATCATGTCGAAGGTGGCGCCCTCCACGTGCAAAGCCCGCACGCGCGCGTCCCGCTCTTCCACCGACAGCGAACTGTCCTTTATTATTGCATCGTACTCGCCGGCAGCTGCTAATAACTTCTGCAGAAACCTGTTGTAAGAAAATAAAAAAAATATTATTAAAAAAAACAAAAAACGCGACTGCAAAAAATAGCCACTAACTAAAAAAGACAAGCTCTATAATTAAGTGTGAAGAGTATATTATATACCACAGAAATACATCGAGATAGAAGTAAAGAGTGTATGTACCTAGCGTGGCAAAAAGACGTCTCGACGGCTCCATTGCTCGCCGCGAACTTTAGTATGCTCCTGACCGCAGTCAGCATGCGACGTAAGGTTTTAAAAGAAAATGACTCGTTGTTCAATAATTAATTGTTTAAACACTACCAGTAAAATAGGAGCTGTTAATTGAGGTATTTCCTTACACCGGTAAGTACTATTTGTCCTAAAAAATCTGTTATTAATTTTAAAAACAATTTATTTTACTATTTTCATCAAAACAGTAGCGGGCGATTGTGTCGTAACTCTAGTTTTCCATTGCGGCTTTAATTTGACTAGCCATACTTGGCGGGCGTTCAAAACCAGCGATGTAAAATATGCTATTAAAACTGTCAAGTCACGTTAAAGACGATTTCTCAATTTTTCTGTCAAAAGTGCTGTACCTACACTGCGATTTTATTACTCGATTAAATTCTATTTAAAAAGCAGATGAAATGATAATTTCGTTTTATATTATTATGTAGGTATAATCTAATGTATGTAATAATAATAATAAACCTTTATTTTCAGCATTTTTTTAATGCAAAGCAAATATTATTGAGAAACTGGTTATGGCTACTTCTTTATTACAATTTTATTTCAGTTTTCCGAATGATCCTTATATAAAAAAGTGTGTGTGACTCTTAAAGAAAAATACATAGTACAATTTCATTACACTGTAACCTTTGCTTGTCTAGTTTAAAACTATATCTTCTTTTGACGTATATACTGTCATTATGTGAATATTGTTATATAAAATAATGTTAACTACAGCTAACTTCAGGGTGTCGCTTTTTCGTGACGGTGTGCGCGCGCATCGTAAAAATCTACTCTCATCATTTTTCCCTAACGCGCTAAAAGAAGTATAACTTCAAAAATAAATGGATTGTGTTTTTTTGAAATCACAATCCCTCTAATAAAGGCGCCAGTGAACGGTCGGCGCCCTATCCATATTATCTGATCAAATCAACATTTTAATTATCAATAATTTAAAAAAACAAGCTATTAAATAATCTAATTACACGTTATTATATAGTCTATAATAACGCGCGTAATCGATGCTTTTGAATTGTTTTCGCGCGGCTTATGTGTTTCACCTCACTAAATTACACTCGTGACGTCATCGTACCTACGCAAAATGTTACACGCTCAGTCCCCATACAAATTGCGGAACTCTTTACTTCTATCTTGATATAGTTATGTGTTATATACACTGCACCGTGTATATTTTATTCGATACTTACATAAACAACAGATATAATGTTAATGTATTAAAAATATAATTTATACGTTTATAATTATTGCTGTATCCTACCATTACCCGAACAATAACAAACCCCTTTTGTAGAAATCTAAGTAAACTACTATATATCAAATTTATTTTAATTATTAGTTTGTCCCCGCCTGCAACAATTTTAAACATATAAATTATATTTTTATTAAAATAATTAATGTTACTGCTAACAGGAGAGGTTTTTTTTTTTTTTTCGGATGGATCTATGCTAACGGCCCGAAGGCCCTAATGCTACATCGGATTAGTGTGAGCCCATTTGGCTCACTTTTGGTTTGTAAAAGTGGGGGGTTGCCCCCCCCCCCCCCCCCCGCCAACCGTGCAGTCTACGACTACGCGGCCTCCTGGGGTCGGGTTGGGGGTAAATGTTTTACTTTATATTTTAGTATAACATTATATCGTTCTTTGAAATCGAAACTGCAAGTTATATATACTATTGGAATTGCTAATTAAAACCCTTCATTCTCTAGATGGGTTTGATAAAACAAAAATCTTTTTGAATTTCACAATAGTGCATCCGAAATTTGCCATTGTTTTTTTTTTAATGTTAGGTACATGTCACTCGCGTTACCAAGACAAATTAATCTAACGACATATAAATCTACATACATACATACATACATACACCTAAAAAACATTACTCTCATTCTTTAGCAGTCGGGTAAAAAAATAATATTTAAATTACCGTCCGCTACCGACGTATATATACATACGTCTTCGAAACGAAATAGGTAACATATTACTTGATACTTACATCTAATACAGCTCCGATAGTATAATTAATGTATATAACGTAAGCGACATACCTATATCTAATTGGATCTATCTCCTCCAAATATTCATCAGTCAATTCCTCACCACACATAATACGCAAGAAAGGCTCAGATAAAGGTAAATCGACTAGTCGCCCGTCTTGTAAAACCTGCGAACAATATAATTCATAAAACTTTATGTGCGTACAAAAGTATCAATTTAATGGCCGATTCAGGTAATTAAAAGGTTATAATGAAAAAGCAGTAAGGTAATTTTAAAAAATATTACCTTAGCTAAAAATACTCCTAGGAACCAGAAATATTTGCAAACTTTATCACAGATAGGAGAGTCTTGTGGCAACGGCGCGGGGAACAGTCCTCCCGCGCGCGTCACGTAGTAACCCGGAGGCTTCTCTGTAATGGACAAACATTAAATTATTCCCATTTCCTCCACACGCTGATTTCTATATGTGATGCGAGTCCATTCTTGCCAGCTAACGCAGACAAATATTGCACATATTGTATTTTGAGTCTATCAGGTGGTGAGTTATTTTTTATTTTATTTTATTTTTATTATGATTATTTTAATTCCAAAAATAACACTTCTTATCGTAGACTAGATTATCAGCTAGTATAGTGATAATAGAACAAGAATCGTTATGTATAATTCACCGCACTAACCATCGGGTAGATTAAGATGGTACGGCGCGTCTATGCGCTCATGAGGCGTGTCTGCGGGCGCGTCGAACGTGCCGGGCGGGTCGTGCAGCCACATGTCGAGGTCGGCTCGCTGCAGCTCGGCCGCCACGAGCGCGTAAAACTCCAGCGTGGGCCCGAGCCCCGTGCCTTCCTCACCCGCAAACTCCACCTCCAGGACCGACTTGCGCGCCGCATGTACACGCATCACCTAAACACGATAAAGCATCGATTATTAATCGTTAATTTTAAAAATATGTAGCCACAATAATTATTTTGCATACATTAATATATATATATTTATAAGTAAAAAAAGTGTACATATTATAATTTGCTTGGACGTGGGATGTTGATAGATAACAAATTACAACTATGCACAAATTAACTTTTTATAAATTAGTATCACTGAGAGAAAGAGTAATAGTTTTAAAATCGAACAAATGTTCTAATTGCTTTAACTAAAATATAATTAATTTAGCTAGAAGACATTTTATTAACAAATTATTTATGAAATCTAGAAAAAACGGCTTCTTAAACGAATATAAAATTATTATATACCTGCATTGCCGATCGCAGAAGGTTCGGCTGTCTAGGTATCCGCACACGTTCGTGCCGTAGCCTGCCCATACGAAACTCTGTCGCCTCTAAGTCGGCTCGGCGAGGTGAAACAGTGTTACCTGTTCTAAATACGAAAATAAAAAATATTTCTTTATGGTTATCAATACAGGATCGTACATAGCTGCAATGGTTAAAGAACACAATTAAAAACTTTTTTTTATTAATAACTTGAAGATTTGATTTAGAAATCATACCTTTGCCTATCGAGTGCGCGATCCCTTTGTGCTTGTAACCAAACAATAGTTCGCGAGGTTCCGAAGGCGGTACATGCGAAGAACATTTGTCTAGTCTCGAGGGGAAACAGGAACGGACACCAGTCATTCAACTGCTGACACCTGCGTATAAAATATAAAAGTATGTTAATGTTTCCATGAAAATGTATTTTAAAAGTATCAAATTACGTGTCGTACATATGTATATCAATTACCATCTAGGCGTTGCAGCGGCTGCGAGAGTGAGCGGCTCCTGCAGCTGCTGGTGCAGTTTGTTGGTGAGCTTGGTGGATATGAACGCGCTGGCGGGCAGCGCGGGGGCGGCACTGCGCAGACGCCGCAGAGCGCGCACACTCGCGCACACGCCTGCACCCGTCACGCCCTCCGCGCCACACACGCCGTTTTCTACAATAACCACATAATGCAAATTTTAACGTCACATTATCTAGTGTAGTTACAGAAATAAAAGTAAAACACAAGCTGAAGATATAATATAATACCTGGATCGCCCGGTTCGTCATCCTCACTATCACTCGACTGGGCAAAAGTATCCGCACCGTCTATTTCCTTATATGTTAACCTATAATTAAAAAAGGCTTATTAAAATCCTATTCATGTATTCTCAGTACAGTAGGATATTATGTTATAACCACTTCCTTAAATTGCTTGTTTCTTGAAACAGCTTTGCTGTTCGGGCAAGACGGGCACCAAGACTTAACATCTTATGTCTCAGGATAAGAGATAATTAAGTTTTTATTCCGTTCATAATTAAGACAACACATAATTAAGTTGCCTAGGCTAGCTCAAGGTAAACTACGTACGGTTACGTTCATGGGCAATGTCGACCACTTACCATCAAGTGGCAATGCACCTGCTAATCCTCTGGTGTAGCGGGTGTCTGTGGATGTCGCTTATCACTTAACATCAGGTGAAGCGACTGTCCGTATGCCCTCCTCCTAAAAAAAGGTAGCACGTCTGCCAGTTTCCCTATGAAGCTAACATAAAAAGACTTCCTTAAATAGC
The DNA here is from genome assembly GCA_963853865.1 of Helleia helle. Taxonomy (NCBI): domain Eukaryota; kingdom Metazoa; phylum Arthropoda; class Insecta; order Lepidoptera; family Lycaenidae; genus Helleia; species Helleia helle. The sequence continues at coordinate 8,363,723 of OY971418.1, read as the reverse complement.
CATATTTCTGCCACACTCAAACTTGATTTTAATTTCTTATATTATAAATTCTTTTGGTGGGATAATAACATTGAACATAATATGTTTAACTTTACAACGCTGCACGCCGTACGGCGAGGCATGTAGTGTACTCACGTGTAGGTGGTGTCGCGGTGCGTATCATGCGCGGGCAGGCGCGCATTGAGGGCCAGCACGGCGCGGTACACGGTCCAGTGCGGCCGCTCCAGGGGCAGTGACACACCACCGGCGCTCAGCACCAACCGCAGCGCCGGCAACTTGGTCGCGGGCACGCTGTTGCCGTTGCTCTCTACCGCCGCTCCGTTCACACTGGTCGTAGGCGCGGGCGAGTCCTCGATATCGGAATCGTCATTTAACGGCACATCCAAATCTGTTTCAAAAAGTCACGTATTTCATTATACCCCATTATACTATCTAGTTAAAAAAATAATCTCGTTAAAGATTATCAATCTTAAAAAGTCTTACCAATAGTTTGATTCAGGTTGGTCCGTCCTGGGCGAGGGTCGAAAGCAGGAATGAGCGCCGAGAATTGTCGCTTGAGCACGAAATCGTCATCCCATGGTTTACGCGCGCGCCCGCTAGCGCTCGCGCCTCCCGCACTTGCCACACCGCATACCGCCTCCAGTGCTTCCTCCTCCATTAACGACAACAAGTTTCGAGATACCTGATATACCAAGGGATAATATTAATCGTCGTAAAAATCTAATTTAAAACACATACCTATATGATGTATGGCATAACAATCGAACGATGTTTATCTCGAAGCCAGTAATGTTAAACCAAAATACGGATACTCACTACCTCATGATATGTGGGTTCATTTTCCTTGTCACTGTCGAGTGCATCCTCTCCTTCTTCGTCATCCTCTAGTTCTGTCAGAAGTGCCGGAGCGCGACATGACTCCAAGAAATCTTCCAACGAAACCTTTCGTAAGAAAAATACGAGAACATCAATTAAACCCTTTGCTTATTAAAAAATAGTTAATAATCACATTTTCACTCAACATACCTGTTCACTCTCACTTGATGTGGACGTTAATGACAACGTGAGTGCGTTTTGTGCGTTCGGTGCTAATGAAGGGTAGCTTTGCGCCGCTGATAACAATCCCCCTGGGAAATTGCTAGAGAGTGCCAGCCGCACCAAACTACAAAGGATAATAAAAGTTTAATATAAACCCTATTCCTACATGCATTCGATAATCTCAAATATAATTAATTTAGCACCAGAAATCGCTATACCTCGGGAAGAGTCCAGTCGAATGGTTGGGTCTGTTAGCACGCTGAGAGTTCCCAAGCCCCGCCCCACGTCCTGCTCCGCTGCCACGTCCCACACCTAGCGTTTCCAATAGCCGCGCTGCGCCCTGCACACACAGCTGAATGAAATATACTTTAAAAAATTACTTTATGTATGTATTTACAAACACTTTATTTGATATAGTAAATAGAATCAAGCGTTACTTTGCGGAAATCAATTATATAAGATTAAATTATAATTTAATTAGCAATAATCCCGCAAAACACGAAGTCTTTACTGCAAATGTTTGAGTGCACGCATATGCATGCATATAGCACCGCCCTCCTTTCCCACACTGCATATGCGTACACTCGCATGCACCACCACCCCACATGCACCACAACCACAGTTAAAGACCACCACCACACAATCTACGCACGTTTCGCCCCGACACCGAGGCATCCTCAGGATGTAGACTCTACGATTAGCAATCGTTAAGTGACGTGCAGGCCCAAACACCCGCCTTATATTAGCTGTTTTTGGTTGTGGTGCATGTGGGGTGGTGGTGCATGCGAGTGTACGCATATGCAGTGTGGGAAAGGAGGGCGGTGCTATATGCGTGCACTCACACATTTGCAGTAAAGACTGCGTGTTTTGCGGGATTATTGCTAATTAAATTATAATTTTAACTTTATTTGATCATTGGCTTCGATTCGATATAACGATATATCGTTGAGAACATACTTTTACAGCATTTATTTTACCTGCTGAGTGAGATCAGGTTCGCTAGCGCTCATGGTACCAGTTCCACCTGCTTGTGCATCTTTTTTGTGGTCGCCGAATTGACTCTCACTGGCTTCATTTTCTTCACACTGAAAAAAAAAGAACAGTGAGCGAGTGTTTCCTATTTAACATTAATGACAATGTTATTTTTGCACTTGAATATTGTGAGTAGATTTTTTAACTCGAATGTACAAAATGAACATTTATTTTCATGCCTTCACTCAATACTGAAAATTACTTAGTCACAATTAATGTGAGTATTTTAACTTCACCCACCTTGCCTTCCTCGATGCATTTAATCTACATAAAAAGATTAATTAATTAACTGCTTACTCTATTAAAATTGTAATAAGATAAACTTCTTCAGTGAAAACAAAATCCTAGAGTTAATATTCATTAATTTCATATTTTCCGCCAGCATTTTAATTTCCATAAATATAATAAATAATCACTAGAAAATATTGTTTTACTACTATCATAATTATGTTTTAATAAATACAAGTCTAATATTAAACATCTTTGTATGAATAAATCTCTGCATGATTGTATTCCGTCGTGGGGATGGGACTGGGCGTGTACCTACCTGTATGTGTAGGCGGTTTGCGTTGTTACGCAGCGTATGCAGCAGAGAGGCGGGAAGCGCTAGGAGCTCGCTCGACAGCAGCGCGTTGGCGCTGTTCCGCATGGCCTCTCCCGACACACGCCCCGCCCCCGGCTCCACCCCCTCCACCGCCTCGCCCTCCTTAACACCCACAACACTTAACCACAGCACTTAGCTGCTGCTACATACTATATGTACTGAACCGTTCAGTAGTTTGAAAGCCAGCTAGCTTGATCAAGTGTCGACAGTCAGACTTGACAGAAGGCAAGTGTTGAACCGATGTAATACGAATGCCAGACCATTCCGGGATTATATTACGTTTTCTACTTTCATTTTTATTTTATTAAACTTAAAAATACGTTTAAGTTAACAGGCACATTCTTCTAATTTATTGTTTAGTATAATAAGTGGATATTAGGAATTATTTTCATATATCAATTCAATATTCAATAAATCAATCAATTTGTTGTTAAATAAACTAAGAAACACACACTTAAACAATGTTAAAGTAAAAAAAAAATTGATATGTGTACAAACATTTACATGTACTAAAATATCGTTTTTGTTATTTTGATGTGTCTTAACTCTCTAGAGTTAAATAAAACTAATAACAAACTACTCAACAAATACACACAAATGATCTACAAACCTCTCGAGTAGATTCTGGCAAGGGCTCTTTTGCTGGATATGGTTTAGTTATGTCAGTAATACTGGTGGGGCCAAGCTCCATATTAGTGTATGAAGTGTTGCCCAAGTCCATGCAGTTGTTACTTTCTGCTCCCAGGGTAAGCGATTCCACTATTGTTGCAAGATCTGTCAGAAACGCAGTTCAATTAATTAATATCTACATATGTACTAATTTGTATATGAAGGAGATTTACTGATATCTTATATGGCCTTTCAATTGTCCGGTCACATCTTCTTAATATTAGTAAGCTTTTCACCATGATTGATCAAATGATTCTTGAGTTTTTGTAGGACGTAGGTTGATTGGTTGTTTTTGAAAGAAGAGATGTATAGACAAATAAATATTTTTCAATAAAAATTGTCAACAGATTAGCTACATTAGAATGGTAGCTGTTTTACTCACTTTAAAATTTAAAAAATCTCATAAAATTAATAAATAACCTTACTCAATAAATGGCCTATCAAATGCAAAAAAAAAACGATTTTCAATTACGATTGGTAGTTCTAGATATTACGGCGTTCAAATGTTTCGGGTTCAGACTTCGTCTGCGCAGGATAAGATTTTAGTTTTTTTTTCATAAAAAGTATCCTATATTACTTCTAATACCACCAAGATTATGTGTACAAAGTTTCATGATGATCGGCTTATTAGTTTTTGCGTGAAAGCGTAACAAACATCCACGCTTTCACATTTATAATATTAGTACGGAAGTAAGGATGAATCATGGAAAACTTAAGTAAGGAGAACTCTCTCGTATAAGTGAACAGTTGCAAAAGTGTCCATCTGCAAGTTGTAAGTCACAGTGGCGCTAACTATAGCTTTTCGACGAACACTTCATGCACAGAGATGGCACTCTTTACTTCTGTACTCCAAGGTATAGATATTGACCTGTGTTGATATGGTGGGTGGAGTTGTTGATGGCGGACAGATCGGTGGCGTACATTCGCGGACGACCCATGTTGCTGCCCATCTCCTCGCTTGATATGTTGTCCGCTGACGACGCCTGCTCCGTAGACGCCACGGACACCTTTCAAACAATATATACTTTAACGAGGCCTGTTTCGTTAGGTTTTATTATTTTATTAGATAACACTTAATCGTCAATCCCCATAAATTTTGATTAATTTGTGGAAGTGAGGATAGGTGTCAAAAAAAAGTGATAAAAACAATATTTCAATGATTTGATTTAAATCTTTTTAATCATCAACATCAACATCATCATCATCATACCCTATCCGTCCACCGCTGAACATAGGCTATACGGTTCACGTACATTCATATAGGTACATTCACGTAAAATGTAAACTCATCAAATCCTTTGTCAAGCATAGTACATTAAAGTAATAAAGTTCAGTTCGCGAATAAGCATCATACACACAGCGCGTTACTCATTTTAATAATAAGCAATTAGTGGTGTCTAATTAAACTTTATATATTAAACTATTTTATTAATCCTCCTAAGCAAATATTCTCAAGGTATTCAATCCCGGACTGTACATAGGCCTCTCCTCAATAAACGCATTTAAAATAAATATAATATCTTTACGTTTGTAATATATGTAAGGAAAGGAGGCGTGTGTAAGGCTCGGGTGCCGTGATGATACTCTTTATTTAATATAAACATTAACTTATATACTAAATACATATAAGGGTACTACATTTCCCTTCCTAAAATTATAAAAAACTTAAATATATTTTATGTTTTTTTTTAACAATATTGATTAAGATATAATATTACATTTTAATACATAATAATTAGATTACATTTTTTATAATAACAATGAATTACAATGACAAATACTTTTTAACACTCAATAATAATATAAACATTGAACAGATTAACAAACATTTTAAAACTTACATTATAATTCATAGTATTACAAGATTTACAAGTTCTTGGGAGGTCGTAATGAGATGACATAGTTTGTTTATTAATACATGCTACATAAATACATCAGGCCAACGATATGTAATAACAAAGTTTCAAATATGACTCTTGACTATTTTATGACCCTAGATACAAACTGTTATTACTAGTCACTTATAATATTCATCATCATCATTTCATCAATCACTTAATACTTTTTTTCATAATCATTTTTTACGCACACATAGGTACATACAGTACATTCCCGCGATCCATAGTGTTGGCGACGTTTAACGCCAACGGCCTATACGGTACTATTGACGAACTGCGGGAATGCGTTAAAAATCACAACGTCGACATCATGTTAGTGCAGGAGACTTTCCTTAAGCCGTCCATGCCTTAAAATAGCCAATTATAACTTCGTTAGGAACGATAGGACGCGATCCGCGCTAGGTGGTACCATTATATACTACAAACGGTCACTTCATTGTGTGCCGCTTGACCCCCCTTCGCTATCAGCATTGGAAGTATCTGTGTGTCAGGTCAGTATGACAGGTCATGCACCCGTCATACTGGCCTCGGCATACCTCTCTCCCAATAAACGTCTGTTAGAGTCCGACCTAAGGTCAATATTTAGACTAGGATCGTCGGTCAACATTGCAGGTGACCTAAATAGCAAGCACAGTCACTGGGGATCTCGCCGTCACAACACCAACGGCATAGCACTAAACCAACTGACTGATACATTAGACTTTGCAGTCATAGGTCCCAGTGAGCCCACCCGATTCCCCCACTTAGGAGGTAACCATAACCATCAACCGGACATACTCGACATAGCTCTCCTGAAGAATGTATCTCTCCAGATACACTCGATCGAGACAGCAAGCGAATTAGACTCAGACCACAGACCGGTCCTTATCCGTCTTGGACCAGTCACTCCATTAGTTCCACCAACAAAGACAATAATAGACTGGAAGACTCTACACGAGAAACTACAGACTACTCAGTCACAAAAGTTGGACCAAATCCCCGATCAAATAGACAGTGCTGAGGTGGCCCACGCCGCCACCTCCTTACTAACAGAACACATAAACGACTCTATAAAAAGCGCCTCTCGTGAGATACCTACAACACACGAGAGGCGCTGGAAGCTTCCCGAGCAGCTCAGAGACCTGCTTAGACGAAAAAATGCGGCCGGTCGCGCATACCATAGATATCCCACAGAAGACAATCGGCGTACATACCGCGATTTACAAAAGCAAGTAAAGCGCGATATTGCCGAACACAAAAACGAACGATGGGACCGATTCCTCAGTGAGCATACGCCCTCTCATACGGCCTACTGGTCGCTGGAGAGGGCGCTCAAGAACGAAACGAGCGCTAATATGCCCCCGTTGAACCGTCCGAATCAGCCTCCTGCACTGGATGATCTCGATAAGGCCGAATGCCTCGCTGACACCATGGAGAGCCAATGCTCCCCAAACGTAGAATCTGTAGATCCCGCGCACAACGTCCTTGTGGAAAACGAGCTAGCCTTGCGCGCCGCATTACCTCCAGCGGGCGATCCGGTCCCCCTTACCGACGTAGAGGAAGTAACAGACATCATTAAAAATCTTCACGCGAAAAAGTCGCCCGGTCCGGACAGGATTACCAATAGGGTCCTCAAATATTTACCGCCCCCTATAATCTATCTTCTAGTGAGCATCTTCAATGCTCTACTGACAGGATGCGCCTTTCCAGATTCATGGAAAGAAGCGGTAGTTGTAGGTATCCACAAACCGGGTAAACCTCGAAATGAACCGACTAGTTATCGGCCTATTAGCTTACTCTCAGCGATAGGTAAGTTATACGAAAGGATACTCCTATCCAGACTCAAAAAAGTAGTAGATGAGCTCGGACTGCTCCCCGACGAACAGTTCGGGTTCAGAAACTCTCACTCCTGCGTACACCAGGTGCACCGCTTAACGGAGCACATCCTCACAGGCCTGAATAGACCCAACAGTAGGGCTAGAGTGACAGGGGCTATGTTCTTCGACATAGCTAAAGCGTTTGATAAAGTCTGGCATAACGGCTTGATTTACAAGCTCTACCAACTACGTGTGCCGGACAAACTCGTGCTCATCATACGAGAATATCTAACAAATCGTACCTTTAGATATCGATCGGAGGGCACAATGTCCTCATTACGGCAGATAAGGGCGGGGGTACCCCAGGGCTCAGTCTTGGCACCCCTGCTCTTTACCCTGTACACTAGCGACATCCCCAGAATGCCTAACATCCATATAGGTCTATTTGCCGACGATACCGTCCTCTATACGACTCATCGCAACCAAAGATTTATAACGATCCGACTACAGAAAGCCGTCGACGCACTAGGCGTCTGGTTTAGGAAATGGCAGATTTCTGCCAACCCCGAAAAAAGCGCCGTGATTCGCTTTCAGAGAGGTAACAGTACCTCACACAGGCCTTGTAGGAATTTAGGTCAAATCTTCCTCTACGGAAACGAGGTGCCCCGAGTCAATCAGATAAAATACCTCGGCGTTACCCTCGATAGTAGTATGACATTTCATGCTCATATAAAAAGAATTAAAAAGAAGGCACTGTACGTGTACATCGCCTCTACCCAATGATTTGCAAACGGAGTAAACTGCCGCTTAGACATAAGCGGACACTTTACAAAGTTTGCATACTGCCTATATTCGCTTACGCGAGTGAAGTCTTAGTGCGCACATAGCACCTTCACACATAGAGACGTTACAAAAAATACAGAACCGTTTTCTAAGAACAGCAACTGGATGTCCATGGTACTATCGTAACGTGGACCTTCATAGAGAACTCGAGCTGCCTTCTGTAGCTCAACATTTTAAAGACAAATTAGAAAGGTTCTTTGAAAGAGCCAATAATCACGCAAATCCGCTAGTCGTACAGGCCGCTAGTTATGTACCCGATCCAGACTCACATCGTCTGCGTAGAAGACCGAGAAACGTCCTCCTCGATCCTCCAGATCCTATCCCGGTTGCCAATAATCGTTTTCCTCTCCAACCTAGGGCATCCCGCCTTAATACACAGTACACACACAACAGTACAATCATTACACGCACTCAACACCGCCTCCGCCGTAGGTGGCGACGACCTCGTTTCCGACCGTCGGTCCCGTGATCGACAGGAAGGAAATTAGAAGCCCCGCGTTCACATCGATGCCCCGTCTCTTAGATGACGGGACGGGGGCCCCATAAGGGCCTCCAAACACACTAAAACTTAGAAAGGTTTTTGTTTTGAGTGTTTGTGAATTGAGCCTCGTTGCCTCACCTATTAGACAGATGAAGTTAGAACAGACCTCGGTCTACTAGCTTAGATCATTTCAAAAAAAAAACAGTACATTCCTTCATATTTTGGTTTCTTTTTTTTTTAGACTTACTTTATTTCATCATCAACATTTTTATTCTTATTAATCCTTTATTTATTCTCCGTTTATTCCTACTTTCGTATCATATTCCATTGGTTTCACATATACCCTAACTTTATTTATTTCATCATCATCATCATCATCTTCATTAATACTTTATTTATTCTCCATAAATTGCTACTTTCGTATCATATTTCACTGGGTTTCATACATACACTTTTTCTCATAATTCTCATATATTATTTATAACTTTTTAATATAATTTGTGGTTCTCATTTAAGTCTCTTTAGACTCCAACATATCTCACGGAGGAAAACTCGTTCAAACCATGATCAAATGGAAGGATTTAACACACAATTAGGACAGTCTATTAACTGTCTCCTACTCTACATTTACTATCTTTTACATTTTTAATAATTCCTTTAACACATTTGTGGTCCTCATTTAAGTCATTTTAGACTCCAACTTATCTCACGGAGGAAAACTCGTTCACACCATGATCGAATGGAAGGATTTAACACACAATTATTATTTGGAGAGTAATAACTTTCTCCTATTCTACAACATCAACATTTTTTCCTTTTTATTTTTTTTATACTCCGTACGAGCACTAGTTTTAAAATAATCCTAAAACTTACACAAAAACGTCTCGCGTTTAACATGATCAAACATTTGATCATGTTAATAATGACTATACGTCATTATTATTTGGTTTTTTTAAGTATTTCCACTCGTCGGACGGGTGATCAGACCGTTCATCGATGGAAGTGGAAGTATTTTGGTCAATCCTTCTATAGTCATAACCTTCATTTATCGAAATAATGCGTTTGCAGCCACATTATTCGTAAATCTAACGGACTCTGTTTTAAACATACCTACTTTTCCTTCATCGTGTCAATCCGGTAGAAATACGTAGTCAAATACGCAATTTTTATCAATCAAGTAATAAGTGCTAAGCTGAACCTAACTGTACCTAGCTTATGATTTATTTTTACCAATTAATGTTACCTACTGACATTCTATTATTTTTAATTTAATTAATTTCTATAATTTTAAAGAAAATTGTTATCAATACGAGAAAAAGAAATATTAAACATCTATTTTATTTTATATCAATGTCTAACAAAGTGCATGAACACAAGAATGTACTATGTTGCATTAATAACTATATAGTTCATATTACTGATAAAATATACAGAAGCTTTAGAACATTATGATATGAATATATATTTTTTTTTTATTAATGACAAATAATTATTCTAACCATACTCCAAAAATAAATAAGAAAATGTATGTAAAAATAATTTTAAAATAATAGATCATAATGTGCCTACTTCAAAATTTTAAAATACATTTTATTTATTTATTAACATAATATAAATTTATTTTTTAAAACCATTTAATATTTAACTATTTAGACATTTTTAGTATTAGCCAAATAATAAAAAATATACCTAGTACTTGAGTAACTCTCAACTACTTTTCCTGGTAGGCAGCTTACGTTTTCTCCGTCACCTACCGGCACCTTTTTGCTGAACCTCTTCAATATTTCCGATCCAATGACACCAACATCTCCCGGCACCTTTCCACTGGATCCCCTGGACACCAACAACTCCCGGCACCTTTCCTCTGGATCTTTTGGACACCAAAAACTCCCGGCGCCAATTTTATTTCCTCTTAATATCATTTTATTTTTCTTCTATTCATCTCTTTGCTTTTTATGATCGTGACATTAAAAATTGATGTCTTCTTATCATTTCATTATTCTTCAAGTGAGGCATTTTTAAATATTTTCTTTCTTCTTATAATTTATTTATTATTCGCTTTTATGTCAATATTATTTTCTTTTGATTATCCTTATTTTATAATTGTACACATAATTTTTATTATATTTTTATTTAAATGTCATCTCTATTTTTCTTGCTTTAATTTTATTTCTTCTTTTTCTTTTAATATTCTTCATTCTTCGTCATTTGTCATTGCTATTTACGTTTTTTATTTATATTTTCATAGTATATATTTTTATTCTATTGATTATTTATTTAATCTTCGGCTCAGCGCTGCCACGAGGCAGCACTGGCAGGGTCTCCATGTAAGGAATGGATGCGTGCGGAAGGCCCGGGTGCCGAGATGATTATCTTTATTTAATATAAATATTAACTTATATACTAAATACATATAAGGGCACTACAATGAATGTATATGATACATATTTTTTGTCTCACTGAAGATTTTTGCAGGGGGATTATCACCTACTTGCTACTAACAATGTTTTAGGACTAATTAATTATAATAGTAGTGTTAGTCACCTGGTGCTCTGCGCCGGTGGCGTCAGGCAGGCTCGGCGTAGAGTGGCTCTTTCGGCCGGCCCGCGCGCCCTCCGACGCTCCGCCGCTCGCCCCACTGCTCACTACCTTCAGATCGAACTTGCCTTCCGCCCCCATGCGGTACGAGTTGCGACCACCGTGATCCCACCTGCAATGATACGCACCGTTAGATTTGTTCATCATTCATCGTCATTTCGTCTCCTTACATTTAAATATACACTAAATATGAATAGTTATAGTTCGACAGTCTAAAACAGTATATAACAAATACAATACTGTGTAATGTATTAAAAACGGAAGCTTATCAGTATATCATAATAGAATCTAATAGTCGTATGTCGAATAAGGCGACCGACCTGACATCGACCCACCCGTTGTGCAGGTCGGAGGTGACTGTGCCGGTGGCGGGCAGGGCGCCGTCCTGGTCACGCCACTTCCAGTCGGGCCCGCGGGTGACGCGCGCGCCCGCACACAGGCCGCGCGCGCCGCGGGACCAGCGCCGCGGCCGCGCTCCGCCCGCGCACGCCGCGCCCGCGCCCGTACCGCCCACCTGCCGCGGCGGCGTCTCCACCACGCTCACCACCTATATACGACACATTTACATTTAATATTCCTAGCTTAATCGTATTTCTAATACGACAAGAATGATTATTTTCATTATGAAAATTTTTTGGAAAGTATAATATCGATCAGTCTGACCTTGCCATATACTTCCAGTCCGGACAGTGAAAGGTAGTGGCTCTGTCCACTGGCGTTTTTGCCGTTTTGTTGTATGCGCAGATAGCGATAAGGCGCGTCGGCGCGGAGCCGCCACGTTGCCGTACTGCCGGGCTCCTGCAAAGCCTGTTCGTCGTTGTGCGCTAGAAGGGTCGTCCAAGTGATACCATCCATCGACATCTAAGAACGAAGCATCAAATAACTTATAACATACGGCTGCACAGCAATCAAATTAACATATTAAATCTATAATCCCAACCCGACGCCAGGAGGACGTGCGGTCGATGACTTCAAGATTGGCGGGGGGCAACCCCCCACCAATAATAAACCATAAGTGAGCCAAATCGGCTCACAATAATTCGACTAAGCATTAGGGCCTTTTGGCCGTTAGCATAGATCCATCCGGAAAAAAAACGAAATATGTGCTGGGTCACATAGTAAAAGTGAAACTTCAACGGACAAATTTCACTTTACCGCTACTCCGCGGCCGACCGTCATGCGACAAGCAATAGGTGAACGAAAGTTATACGTAAGTAGGTAAACGTAAGTAGATGTAATAAAAGTTTCACTTAAAAAAAGTATAATCCGCTGTAGAAATAGTGAATACGAAGTCCTCGATACACTTACCTGGAAGAGCCAGTTCCTGAGTGCGGAGCGCCCGTAGCCGCGCGCGTGCCGCAGCGTGTAGGCGGCGGGCACGAGCAGCAGGCCCAGGTCGAGCGCCACGAAGGCGCGGCGGTCGTCATTGGTGTGCACGTTGAGCGGCTCGCGCGCCCGCGACAGCACGTCCTCCGCGCGGCCGTAGGGCAGCGCTCGCCCGTCCGACGACCACACGCTCACGAGCGCGTGCGCGCCCGGGTTCACCCACTCGCACGTGCCGCCGTTGCTACCGATGAAGTACAGTACGCCGTTCTCGTCGAAGTCGTGCTGTTTATAAAAAAGATATATATTATATTATGTTTAAAATACAATTAAAGCATTTTATCCATACAAATCGGATTAAAAGTTTAATATAGATATATTTTTTACGGGCTAGGCCCACCACTCGTTCCCACCGCTGCTACTCCTGTATACTCCAGGATCGACGGCGGTAACCACTAAATGACCCTTTGATACGATCTCAGGGAGCCTGAGGGATACGTTAAAACTGCCTTGGGACCCGCAACGAATTTTATCAGAAGAATTCAAGAGTAGGAAAATTACCAGTTTCCCTCTCCGGTTAAAGCGGGAGACAGTTAAAGATTGCAATGACTTACAAGAGTCAAGGAAGACAGCAGCCAGGGGAAGCCCAGCTGCAATGCACCACGGAGAAATTTTTATGTCTACAAGTAACTGCATAGTATGATTAATATACATGTATATCAACTATGAGTTATTATGTATAACTTAGTGATTATCATGAGTGAAATAATAATTGTTGTTTGAATGTGGATTTGTATTTATAAGCCAACTAATATGTACATAGTGAAGTAATATACTAGTGTATATTAACTATGAGCTATTTATGTACGACTTGGGGATATGTTATTTTTCCAGTAATAATTGTGGCAAAATCGCTTGAATGCACGGAAGTTTTTCACGTCATCCACGTAATATAGATAATTAAATATTCAGTTTTTAATTACATCATATGTAAAGGTCAGCGGCGCTTCTGCCTTGATCTTCTGTACGAAATTAAACGTCGATCGGTCCATATCGTACCACTGGCGGGCGACTGACTTGGCCAAGAATCTTTCCAGCTGTCGCACCGTCGTCAACGCTTCTACCTTCAGATTGCGACCGGCGTTGTTATTCGCAACCGACTCTTCGGTCGCTTCATCATTCGCTCGCTCGACACGAAGCCTGTATATAAGTGACAATAACTGTTAGTAATAATATTTAGTAAATAAAGTTTATATTTTAATCTACTTGTATTAACTACTATTGTCCACCTGAGTCTCTTGGTGAGATGGTGCAGCGCGTGCGGCGGGTGTGCGGGCGCATCGGGGGCGGGCGCGTGCACGGGCAGGCGCTCCACACTCTCGAGTACACCCACCAGCCGCGCCGCCAACGCCGCGCCCACGCGCCCCTCCTCCGCCGTCAGCCACTCGCGTACTACGTCCACCATCGCGCTATCTATAATAGATAACCTTATGTTATCCCGTCATTAAGTATCATCATCATTATCTGCCTTTTGCCATCCACTACTGGATATGGGCCTCTTTCAATGGACACTAAGAAAGTAATCAAAACTTTGATGAAAGAATCGACATTTTGAATCGTGGTTGTGGTAGACATTTATCGGATATCATTTTTCATCCATAATTGTCAAACGTTACGTATTTAATTCAATATAAACTTGAACCATTATCACCATAATTCATTGTTTTATTTTGATTTAGAAAACAAAGTTCGTATTTAAAAACCCTTATAACAGAATAACAAAACAAAAAGAAACATGCGGACATAAGTGCGACTTTATCTTTTTCTATATCGATTTTTTCCAAATAACCTTAGGGTATTTTGGTGTTTTAAATCGATATATAAAACACATATAACATATGTATATACTGACCTTTAGACTGAGGAGAGAGAATTTGCAGTAACGCCGGGGCCAATCCTGACGACTGTAGTTCGTACGCAGACAAGAGCTCCTCACCACATATAAGCTCTGTCAATTGATCGAGGGAATCCTTTAATTCCTTTTGCCAGTCACCTGTATAAATAAAAATAACTTGAACATTTTTGTGTAGAATTAATAGATTATTCAATATTTCTTATAAAAATAACCTTTAGCCGAAGCATTGTATTTTAAGTTCAGTGTGTATTGCTTCCAAACTATAAATAGAATTAGAAAATACTTAAAAATAACACCAGTTTTGGACGCAACCGAATTATATATTTTTTTTTTTAATCAGAAGTACCACAAAGTATTAACAACCATTGAAAATCTTTACCGTCCAACTGTGTAGCGAGTCGTTGTAGCGTAGCGAGTAGCGCCCGCAGCCGGGCGACGGGTGCGCGCGGCTGGCGTCCCGCCGCGCCCGCCAAGTGTCGAGCGTACAACCCGCGCGCGCGCTCCGACACCTGCTGGCAGTACAGTTTTAACAATATGGCACTGTTGTCCCTTGGCACATGCATTTATTTTTCTACTCAAAAGGGCAATTTAAAGAGGATCACATAGAAAAATTGTAATAGTTTTCAATTATTACTTCTTTCAATAGTTTTTGTTTTTTTCTACTAAAGACGTATCGGTTCGTAAATACCGTGGCAGCTGGTTATTATAGCGTGTATATATAAAAATAGATTTGCGTTAGATATAGTACATTATGTTATGTAATGCAAATTTCATTGATTGGCAGTAAAAGAATTCCTATAAATAGCAATTGCGCAGGAAGATTCAGCCTGTTCAGATATATACCGGTGGGAGGGAAGCGCTGTGCCGCGCTCCCGGCTGCATGGGTACCACCATCTTGCTTGTTTCTCCCGTAAAACAGCTTTGATGTGTTTCGGAGAGAAGGGCAAGACAGGCAGTGTAATTTCTGGCACCGAGACTTAACATCTTGTCTCACGATAGGCAACACATAAATGAGTTGCCTGGGGTCGTTCCAGGTATACTAGTTTATGTTCATGAGCGACGTCGATCACTTACCATCAGGTGGTAACGTTTGCCTATCCAACTAACATAAAAAAAAACTCATTTCTTGAACTTCTGTTTTTAACACAACTTGTAGTTGCCACCCAATAGTCATGTTGTTGACTTAGCTACTCCATAGCTCGTTACCTACCTACTATTAATAAAACATTTTTATTTCAAGATGTAATTTCTCAGTAGAAATATCAACCTTAGCCTGGTTACCTAAGAGTTATATCAAGAAGTAGTTGTTTTATGGATTAAAATTACAGTGTTTTCATATTGTTTTTAGTACAGATTCAACTAAATATTTAAAATAATACTTTAAATGTTACAAACCTGCGCCTTTTGAGCCTCGCTTTTAGCGGAGAGGCGACTTCGGCTTTGGGTCGCGTTGCCGTTGTTGTTAGCCTGTGACCGACGGTCAGCCCAGCCACTTGCCAACTCAGGACCTATTAAAACAATACATTTTAGTGTTGTTTAGCTTCCAATTTCTTTTCAAAATTCTTATTTCATTGGTCAAATCGATATTAAGCGTAGTAAATATGATAAACACTAACAGATTGTAATGTGCAAAAGTTATTGTATTTTTTATTCATATATCTACAAAATAGCTCATCATTATGTATTTATATAACAAACCTAAAAAGGTTTCGGCAGTGAAAGAGTGTTTGGTGCCTCTATTTGATTCAAAGATGAAACCCGGCAGGTCTTCTCTCAAAATAGTAGTTTGCTGTTGACCGTCAGTGTTGTGTATGTGAAGCTCTTTCTCTCTGCAAAAGAGAAATAATATAAATACTATATAATGAAACGACAGAGAAATTAATACATGTAATTATTACTTCAGGTAAACCTTCATTATGTTTTTTACATTAATTAACATAGTTATCACAATTTATATAAGGTTTGGTAAAATCAATTACGGAAACTTTGGGCACGTGATCTACTGCTCGTGTAAAGACATTTAGGCAAAAAAAATTGAAATTCGAAAAAAAAAATTAAAAAAAAAAATTGTAAGAAATGAAATCTATTGCATTAAATAGTCCGCCCGCAATACATATGCGTACACTCGCATGCACTTTTACTGTGGTTGTGGTGCATGTGGGGGTGGTGGTGCATGCGAGTGTACGCATATGCAGTGTGGGAAAGGAGGGCGGTGCTATATGCATGCATATGCGTGCACTCACACATTTGCTGTAAAGACTGCGTGTTTCACGGGATAATTGCTTATTAATTTAATATAATTTAATATCTTATCTCATTTAAGGTATGAAATCGTTAAAACCCCGTTACGTCAGTCGAATCAGCTGTCGAGACATGAACCCGATGACCTTTCTTGTGTTTATTTATTGCGCGCTGGCGATTTAATGCAATAGATTGAATTTCTTGCAATATAATTTAATTTTATATACCTTTCTTGTGTTTATAAATTGCGGGCGGACGATTTAATGCAATAGATTTCATTTCTTGCATTTTTTTTTTTCGAATTTCAAATATATTTTTTTGCCTAAACGTCTTTACACAAGCAGTAGATCACGTGCCCAAAGTTTCCGTTATTGATTTTACCAAACCTTATATACATAATATTAATATATTCTAAATATGTTTTATTTAATGTGTGTGCTTACTTTTTACATGATAGTACCCAGTTGCCAAGTATCAGTTTAGCAGTTCCCGGCTTCGATAGTATGCTCTGTGGTACTGAATTTTTCACCGAGGCACGAGCCCGTTGGAGTTTGTCTATAAATTCGCCACGATTCTCTATAACAAAAGTGTTAATAATTCAGTAATTTATATTTATATCATATTCAATATATCACTATTGATACCAACAAATTACGAACTTTTACGGAGATACTAGAACCTTGCCCAAATGCCCCATATTCCTTTCCTGATATTAATACCAAAACTTTTCGAAAAAAATTCTGTTCGCCGCAATAAAGTATTAAATTGCAAGCTAGATACATACGGGACGAACCCTGTGCATGCGATCCGTACGTTCACGGACGACATCACACTTTTTTTCAGCCAGTTTGCTTAAGCAATTTACATAGTTTATTATAGAAGAGGGCGCAAACGGATTGTCAGTTCAGCTGGTGATAATTGACCAGCGACATCCATCGACTACATTAGAGGACTAGCAGGTGCGTTGCCAGACTTTCAAATATGAGGATGCTCTTTTCTAAAGATAAGGCACATGGTATGTTTAGCATATCTCACCCGTGTTGTCAGTCTGGTGCTCGGGGCTACCACTGGAGTACATAGTGGCGAGCTTCCCGTCGAGCAGGAAGCGGAACCAGCCGTTGGAACCGGTGCTCAGCTCGAGGGCCACCGCGTCGCTCCACACGTACAGCGCGTCGCGCCCGCGGCACAGCGACCACTCGCCCCACCAGTACGCGCACCCGCTCGCCAGCGCCGTGGCGTCCTCGCCCGCGCCCCCCGCCGCGCCCGCCGCCGCGCCCGCACTCGACCACCCTGGCAAATATTTAAAAAATGTGATTAATTATAAATATTAACTAGCTTAATTCATGCTGTTTTGCAGCCGAATTGGGCCGGCATGAACGGGGTGGTACCTGTAGCTCACATAACACCGGCGTCAAGTGACAGCTATGCTGTCGCGTTTCGTGCGATTTGTGAGTTTCCGGTGGCCCATTGGGGGGGGGGGGGGGGGATGGGGAAAAGGAAGGCAACGCATCTACATAACTTTTGGTTGTGCGGATGTCTAAGGGCGTCGGTAGTCACCATAAGACTCCGACTCTTCGGTTGCCTCCTTATGACATAAAAAAGTAGCTGTTAACTGAATACTACTACGACAGCGTGGAGGAAACTATAGCCGAATTCATTAGGCAGGCTACACGCGCTAAAACTTGCTGTTTACTAAATACTCCCACGTCATCAAAGTTATATGCTAGCATGTGGAAATAACTATAATATAATTTACATAACATAAAGGCTGCTGATGATTATAGTGTAATACAAAAGTTTTACTCTTTTCTAATAGTTAAATCGATCTGGAAGAAACAATCAATTTAGGAATAGATACTTAAGCCATTGGTACTTTACTTTTGTAGAAGTAAATTTAATAACTTACAAGCTACATTACCAAATTACGTGTGAGCCCAAGCATTTAAGTTATATCTTATTCAACATGATAATCACCTGACGGTTCACCGTTTTCACCATCCATACTCGACTGTGTTGCTGCCAGTGCCTCCACTTTGCTGAACACTCCCAGACGAGCAAACTGCTCCAGGTAGATTTCTGATGCCTTCACCATAAGCTCTTCAGCAATACCCAACACCGTAAGGTGGCCGTCGTCGTCATCCTGTATTTTTATAAACATTAGGATTAAATAATAAATGAAATAGCCTTTTCATTGTAAACATTATTTTCGTTTGTTTAGTTAACTTTTTTACAATTATTGCTGTTCATCAATAGTGTAGTAGTCAAACCTAAATAAGCGAGAAACCTCTAATAATGAGTATTTGCACGGCCCCGTCGTTTTGTCCAACTAGAACCTACATAAGTGAGTAACATAAACCTATAAGTGACAGTCAGCTTTTGACTTGTGAACTTTTATAACTAAGATCGCTATCAGACGTAACCTCTATAAGCGGAAGTTAAAGGTAAGCGCCCACATGTCCACATCGTACGCACCGCACGTACGACACGCAACGGATTTTAGATTCTATGTATAGAAAGTGACACTTAAATGGTATCCATATGGTGAGGATCTATGAACGATCTATAAATTTCTATACAAAGCAAACTAAAATCCGTTGCGTGTCATGGGTACGGTGCGTCCAGCGCAGGCCGATGGACGCGTAACTTAACCGTATTTAACATTTGCTATATAAGACGCATTTTTAATTTTGAGGAACTCATTCTATCGAAACGACTAAATGTGCGTTTTTTATTGTTTTCTTTGGTTTAAGAACAAATCAGAGGGAATTCTGAAGAAAAATATTATGCTCTTAATGCATTAGAGACGCTTTCACAGTTTTTTTGAATATGCGGCGGTTATTGATCAACCATATTTGATCAAATGTACATGTACAAAATGGAAAAACAGAAACGCTAACTAGCTGATTTTTAAGTAGTTGCAGATATGCATCATGACATAATTTATATCAATTTATGCATTTCATTTTACCATTATTAGGTATTGTCGTTTATGTATACATTTATACTTATTTATGTATATCCACATTTAAATCATTTTACAATAACATGCATTAGTGTTACTAAGCAAGACAAAAAAATAAATCCCATAAAATTTATTTTATAAAATATAAAGCAACACGAATTTTTTATACAAAATCAACGACTGGAAAATATGTAATTCAAATCACGTGGGACTATTTCACAAAGGACAACAAAGGAGATCGTCTGATGCAGGTAAATTTCGATGGTGTGATGTTTTTACTATAACAAAATGCTTAGCTGTGATATTGTAAAAAAAATATATTATGTGATTTAAAAAACTCACTTAGAACATATAATTAGTAGTTAATGTGGTATGACAAAACACCGTATAATCGTCTTATTAGTGTTTAAACTACATGAATTATTTACAAATATGTTAACAGACTCTAGACAGGGTATCCTCTAATAGCAACATACGACAATCCAGTGCGTAGTGCAGCTAGACATACTCCAGTAACAAATACTTCAAAAGAAAATCAAAGGCTCCGAACACCGGTCGAAGCTGGGGCACTGGGACACCCCGGCCGCCACGAGCCGGTTGTCCGGAGCCGAGTGTCGCAAGATGCAATGAGAGCCATGACATAATCACACCATCGGAACATTACCGCGGGCGGGCGGATATAGCGGCTGCGCAGATAGCGGGGCTGCGAGCGGCGCGGGGCCACCCACTCGTCCTGATCATACATATGCACTTAAATACACGCACTTCGACACCCCTGCCGGGCAAGCGTGATCCAAAAGCTATATTACAACCTACGTGCAAATCGATACAACTTCTGTACTTATATATAGGTAGAGACGAAAAGAAGATTTTGTGGAGAAAAATGTTTCCAAAGTTCATGAACAATGTTGGCAGCAAAATATTACATGGCTATGGAAAGAACCAATTTATCAACTTCACACAAAACGCAATGGTGGCGTAAAGAATGTCCCCTTAAGTCTTATAACGGAGCTAAACACACGATGAAGATAATATAATTCTTGAAACACATAAGATTATAGGTAACTTACTTAGCCTTCTAACAAGGATGTAAGTCGTATTTTTTTTTTATTTTTTTCAAAGAGATCTATGCTTTTGACCTTTATGCCCTTTAAAGCTAAATCGACACAGGGAGCTAAATCACCTAAGAATATTTGGCACCACCCAAATATTTTTGTGATTAATAATTATAGTATCTCCGTGTGTCGGCCGTAGTGGACCCACCTGCGTGTCCAGTACTTGCGCGACGAGCCGCGTCAACAGCGCGGCGGTGCGCGGCGCGGACAGAGCGCGCAGGCGTGGCGCGGGCGCGTAGTGCACCATCTTGCGGACGAGCGACAGGCACGCGCGCCGCACGCCCGCGCCGCCCGCTCCCACGTACCGTGCGCAGAACACCGGCACCAGCCGCCTGCGACACACAAGTACCAACATACTGTACCGCAAATTTATTTCAATTTTAATTTATAGAAGAGGGCACAAACAGACAGTCGGATCACTTCTTAGAGGATACATAATATATAGAGTTCGAGTGTCACGCCCCTTCATTGTGCCTATCGTAAGCAGATTTTTATTTTCTTTAATGCCGGGAAATGCTTTGAGGAATCCCGCGGGGTAGTGGGTCTCCCCATGCGGGTATGTGTGACTCGCTGCGTCCGAAAAGCTGGTAAGTGAACGCAGCTCTACCCAATAAAACCCGGCGTGTGCCACCAATGCCACCTTTGGTGAGGTGCTCCGGATCTAATGAGCAAACAGGGCATCTCGACGGCTAGTCAGTCCCCTAAGGGACCGACGCCACCTCCTCCCAATGTCGGGACAGTACAATGGTGAGGTTCCCATGCACGTCATGACAGAAACGTTATAGCTTCTTTTATTTTACTTCCTGGAATAATTATTACAAATTGGCACTTCACGTTTCACCATTTTAACATAAAAACAAATATACATCGCTCGCCTCGCATCGCAACCTAATGTTACGCGTGTTGTTTTGAGAATGATTGAACGTTTCCAAGACAATGGTCAATGTTCATACCCGTGCTTATAGTTCATACTATTAAATGTGTGTATATTTCTGTAATTCACTAAGGGCTGATTTTTCAATCGTCAAATAAATGGTCCAATAACTATCTAACGAATAAAGTTATATGTCTCTTTATCTGACGAATAATTGTTTACCGATTTTTCAATCGTCATTTATTCCATTGATAACTATCTGACCGAATATTTCTACTTTGGCAACTCAACCTTCAGAGAAGCGAAACAAATATATTGCTTAGACAAGAGTTAGAGCAAGACAGACTTCTCTATTCATTATCTGTCAATAACGCGTGTTACCTTTGACGACCTCTGTGGCTCAGTGGTAAGCGCGTTGGCGCTCAAGCCGGAGGTTACGGGTTCCAATCCCGCCAGAGAACAAAAATATTTTCTGTGTTCCTGGGTCATGGATGTGTATTATATAATAAAAATCTTAAATATATGTGTAGTATAAAAGTATTAAATAATAATATATTTCCGTTGTCTGGTACCCGTAACACAAGTTCTTCGTGAACTTACCACGGGACCAGATTGACGTAGTGTGAAAGCGCCCATAGATATTATTATTATTTTCAGTGATTTTAAGTTAACATGGTTATTTTCATTACTAAAAGTCATTTAAAACGAGATATTTATTATTTACCATATTTTTCACTTTTATTTCGCGGAGCTCGATATTTCGACATTATCTACGAATGTCTTGTTGACGAGAGTAGTAGATAATTTCGAAATATCGAGCTCCACGAAATAAAAGTTTAAAAAAACATAGTACCTAATATAAATATCTCGTTTTAAATAATTTTAGTTATAAAAATAACCATGTTAATTTTTCACACGGATTTATATATAATTTATTTATTATGGCCTCTTCCTCAATATCCAGATCATCAATACTATCGAAAATATCCATAGCAATTGTTTATAATAATTAATACTTCGTTCAAACACAAGAAATAACCTCAAACTAAAACACTTTTTACTAAGATACGCCGTCAATGTCAAACTATCCATCGAATAGTAGAGTTATCTGGCAGATGAAGCAACAGATAGATTTATTGATTCCATATATTCCATAAAAAAGTTGTTAAAGAGCGTTTGTGTGGTAAAGGATATTATAAAGTAAAAGATTTTATAGAAGATACCACACCTTGGGAATAGGGTGTTCCTCCCAGGCATTTCAGAATAATAACATGTAAAATTTGTTATAAATTATTTGAAAAGATTAGATCCACTGAGTTTGTTTCGCCGGTTCTTCTCAGTGGGCTTGCCTTAGAACCGGTGGTAGACTCAATTGACGTTCAAAAAGATACTCTGTTGGTACTATTTTGAATAAAAACTTTTGATTTTGATGTTGATTTTTAATTTTGATTATTCCTCAGATACGGGGTTATTCGTCAAATAAGTCCTACCCGGCTATTGAAAAATTCAATATTTTGCTATCTGTCGAATAAACCCTGTCTGTTTGTTTATCTAGCGATTGAAAAATCGGCCCTAAGTCGTATAGGTTCGGAAATACCGTACTATTAACCCGCCTTGGCAATAGATTTGACTCAAAAGGCGTGACAGTGAACGGTATGAGGCTGTGATTTCTTTATTTTATTTCATGTTTCATAATAATTATAAATTTTCCTATTAACACACTTAATTCACAATTATTATTTAATTCCTAGTCTAACGGCATGAATGACTGACGAACCAACTGATGGCAGCTGATCAGTATCGTCCCTGAACATAATGTATTAGTTCACCTCGGACTAGCCTACGCAATTTATGTTGTCATGTATTGTCCATCTTAAAACATGGGAACTGTCCTGCCCTCCTTGCCGCAACACAGCAGAAGAAATAAGCAGCAAATTTCACAGCGTTTTACCAATGGAATTCCTCCCATCCATCTATCATCCAAAGCTTGTTCATAAAGATCGAGATTCAACTGTACTTAAGATACATTTAAGATTTAGCGACTTAATGTGATAAAAATTCAACAAAGCTTGAACAAAAGAGTTGTGGAGTTAAAACTAAGATAAATAAAGATAATACACAAAAAGCAAAAGAATTTGTTTCATAATACAATAATAGCGAAGATACTTACTCTAAATAAATAGCCGCCATTTCCTTGTAAAAGCAAAAGAATTTGTTTCATAATACAATAATAGCGAAGATACTTACTCTAAATAAATAGCCGCCATTTCCTTGTCACCAGTCTCAGGAAAATCTTCATCATTGGATGAAGCGGGTGACTCCTGGTTGCTGACTACAAGCCATTCTCCGGGACATTGTAGTATGGCTGCCACCTCTCTATGTCCTGGAAGGAAATGTTTAATTTAATATTTAGAAGCTATATATAATTTTAATAAATTACAATTTTGAAGTAAAACTTACGAGGGTAAAATTTTTACGGATGAAACGTCATGAAAATGTGCAACGTTTTTGTCCAAAAAGAGGGAGGGTGATTGAGACCGATTGAGAGAGAGTGAGAGAGAGTGAGAAAGGGCGAACGTAGCATGAAGCACATAGCCATGGAGTGAGAGTAGGGAGCAAGTGAGTGAGAAAGATCGAGAGAGAGTGAGATAGAGCAAACATCGCATCGCAAGTCTGGAAATTTAAAGCTTTAGCTTAGTATAAATATAAACGAGATTTAAAAATTAGTTTGCCAAAATAAGATTTAATTTGGAGTTCGGACATGTATACTTATTACTTACTAATATTATAACCTTTGAAACAACTAATGTGACCTCAAAAATTATTTGTGTTATCTTTTAATCAAGTAGAATATTTACCTTGGTCGTGTCTTTCTCTGGCTTTATCCAAAGGTGTCTTTCCGTCTTCGTCGCGGAGGTCGGCATTTGCACCATATCTCAACAACACCTTCGCTATGGCCGGTCTACCAAAACAGGCAGCATAGTGCAGGGACGAACTCCGTTGACCGCGATTAACGTCTGCGCCTTTATATCAAATTGAACATGAATTATTACACGAAACATAAATATATACGCATTTTTATTTTATTTTCTTATTATTATGCTTCTATATCTCCCTGGAGAAGAAAAAACGTTAATTCTATAACTTTAAAAAAAATCACGTTGCTTATTAAAAATTCATAAATAATAAATATGTTTATATTCTTTTTATAACATTACAGTTCATATGGTGAGAGCACAAGATTTGTATTGTCAAGTCAGTGCTGTCCTTTCTGTCCTACCTATCTTAATGTATGTATATCAAGATATTTAAGTACCTTTTTCACATAGAAATTCTACCATCTCACGCGTTCCGAAAGCAGCTGCCCAATTCAATAAAGTCTGTCCCACGTCATCTGTGAAATTGACGTCCACTGCTCCGCAGGACACAGCGGTCACCAGTGCATCGGTGTCCTTCCCTCGTATACAGTCTATGAGTTGTCTGTGGGACTTGTCTCCTCGTCCGCCCGTAGATCCGGCTGTAGAACCACTCGCACCTTCTCCATTTGCATTGTTAGAACTTGCCGCTGGACCTAAGCCACGATTTGAATTGCTAGAAAGGAAAAATAATCATTATATTTTCTTCAAGACTAAAATATATATCATTATTTTTAAAGTATACAAAATAGGCTTTTTTAACATTTATATGTGGCTGAAAGGATTAAAACTTTGTAGAGTTCGCCTAATTCTGTTCTCATCAGATTTAAAAAGTGCACGAAAATCTATTGTATACTCACGTTTGTATCGCGTGTCGCCCTTCACATAGTAGTACCAGCAGCAAATCCACGAGGCGCATGCATTCTAAGCACCAACGTTCGTCGGCTTGTACCGCTGCTTCGATTGCTGAGCACAAGTCCAATCGTACTAAATCCTAAAAATTACAATATACTATCAATAAAATATTAGATTATAACGCAAACCGAAGTCTTGTAACGTCGTACAATGAGAAAGGTTTTAAATGTAAATAATACTCACATGTGTAATTTGAGCTGAACCGCGGCATAGTGTTGACAAAAGACTCACTGTTGTGGAAACAGATGGTACCAGACATTTGTCCTCAGTATTTTCGGTTGTTCCAAGTCGACGGACCAACTCCTCAATCAAACCTGTTTTAGATAAATACAACAATTGAAGTAACAGAATTGAAAATTAACTCTTTACAGAAGGTATTTAAACATACTACTTATATGACACGTACATGTTGCGCGCACGACCGACTCTATTTATTGTGTGTTTTCCAATTACGGCACTAGCCTGTATTATGCTCAATATTAGCACCGCTTCGAGCACTCTCAAAAGAAGTGCTCTGCTGTGGTAGCAAAAAATTGACAAGTTTTGTTTTTTTCTTTAACTTGGCATTGAACGAAATTTTATTTATATTATTGTTTCTGGATGAAAAAAATTATAAAGCTTTCGTCTCGTGCTAATTTTTTGGAAATAATAAAAAGTTAATTCAGACTGTGTTAAAAATAAATATATTAGTATGGATGAAGGTATAAACATTGACTATTTATTTAAAAAATAAAAGAAAAACACGATCTTTCACTTCTTTTTCAACAATGAACTTAACACACTATGCTGGTTCACTTGAAAACTTTAGTACATTCCAATTAATCATTAGTATAATTCGGCACTAGTTTCATTATGCTCCGTAGGTAATTGGAAAATACACCGGTGGGAGGAAAGCGCTGTGCCGCGCTTCCGGCTGCATGAGTACCACCATCTTAGAGCCTGTTTCTCCCGTGAAACAGCTTTGCTGTGTTTCGGAGAGAAGGGCAAGACAGGCAATGTAATTACTGGCACCGAGACTTAACATCTGACTCAGGATAGACAACACATAAACGAGTTGCCTGGGCTCGTTCCAGGTAAACTAGTTTATGTTCATGGGCGACGTCGACCACTTACCATCAGGTGGCACGTTTGCCAGTTTGCCTATTCAACTAACATAAAAAAAAACACATTGTACCTGTCTTTGGTTATAATTCATTCCAAATTTTTAAACACCGGAACCACATCCAAAAGTATCACTTTATTCAAATTTAGGAATCTTAGAAGTCTATTTTATATTCATATTTTTAGACTTAATAGCAAGTATATAAACGAGGTAATGATGTTACCGTGTTCTGCGAGTGGCGCGGGATCGGCGTGCGCACGTGCGAAGCGGTCGGCGAGCGAGGCGAAGCAGCGCAGCGCCGCGTCCGCCACCCGTGCGTCACTGTGCCGCAGCAAAGCCGACAGCGACGACACCGCGTCGCCCACGCGCGCGTCACCGGGCTCCATTTTACCGCACACTCTGTACATTCATTAAATAAAGGAATACATTATTATCCATTTATCTTGTCACTTAATGGGGAAACCAGAAACAAATGTTCTGTGCTGTGTATTGTTATATTGGATATCACCATGCTGCATGTCTTTGCTGTGTTTTGGTAAAAAGGCACGACAAGCAGTGTAATTTTTGGCAATAAGAATATCTAACATCTCAGGATGCAACACGATGATAAATTACCTGGGTCAGCACAAAAGAGTAAGTTCTATGTAAGTAACATGGCAATGGACATGATCATGGATGGGCCACGATTATGTGAGAAATTATTCTTAACCAATACTTTCTATTATGAAATACATATGCTTAGACACTATTAAAATCCAAATTTTTCGCAGGATTTTCTTCTTTCCCAATTAAACTAAATGTTTCAATTACCTTGATACGACAGCCATAGCAGAGTGTAGAGTGTCTTTGTGCACAGAAGTGCCATGGTGTGTAATAAAATGTAGTACAGATGGCAAGCCGCCTCCTTCCCACACTGCTCCTGCTTCCCGTGTACACACTAGCTCTAACACCTGAAACATTATAAAATAAACTCATATTTAGTTTTTTTCTTTTTTTTATGTGGCAAACGTGCCACCTGATGATAAGTGGTCAACGTCGCCCTTGAACATAAACCGGTTTACCTGGAACGAGCCCAGGCAACTCATCTATGTGTTGCCTATCCTGAGACATAAGATGTTAAGTCTCGGTTCCAGTAATTACACTGCCTGTCTTGCCCTTCCCTCCGAAACACAGCAAAGCTGTTTCACGGGAGAAACAAGCAAGATACAACTATACAATAGACACTAATGGGTTAAAGTACCTAATGCAGGAAATTAAGTATAGTCAAGAAAGGTAGTATTCTGAATTCCTCACTTTCTTTAGGACACCGGGAAAAAAGAGGAATAAAACAAATCCGATTAACTGATAAAGAGAACTGAGTGATGAAGAGAACACATTATTTTGAATAATAATATTTTTTGTTTTTTTTTTACTTTTAAATGCAAATATTAATTTATTTATAACACCTAATAAATGTCACGAATTCTTGTGACTACAACCATAGAATAATTACTAAATAAAGCAATAAAAGTGACCACTTGATGGGCAAACTTACTCCCACTACGTCAAAGCCTAAAGTTATGTACGAGACTATAGTCATGTATCATTAAAAACCGAAACATAAAATTTATTACTATACTATACTTGTAAAAAACGAGGTACTACAAACCTTAATGCATTGTTCAGCCAAATCCTTACTAGTTCTGTTATTGGGGTCGACTGTAAGTAATCTACTGCAAATAGCCTTCACAGCACCTTCAATTGCTACAATTCTCCTAGTGCATTCAGCTGAAAATAAAATTAATGTCCACATTAC
The DNA here is from genome assembly GCA_963853865.1 of Helleia helle. Taxonomy (NCBI): domain Eukaryota; kingdom Metazoa; phylum Arthropoda; class Insecta; order Lepidoptera; family Lycaenidae; genus Helleia; species Helleia helle. The sequence goes on along the minus strand of OY971418.1, from coordinate 8,335,607 downwards.
TACATGATCTTATAAATAAAATTACATTGTATATCATCAAATATTTACCAGAAACATCCAAGTAATATGTAATAGCTCTTGCAGTGACTTCTAACACATTATCTGGTGCGCACTCATCAAGAAATATTTTGCACAGGGCAGGTAGAAAGGTCCTAGGGGGACAACTGCAAATAACAAATGTATAAAATGAACATCAAGCACATTTTTTTATTTATATTACTAATACATAGTAATATTGTGGTATAAACCATACTCTTTCTATTAAATGTTTTATCATTACATAGTATAAAACAAAGTCGCTTCCCGCTATCTGTCCCTATATATATGCTGAGATCTTTAAAACTACGCAACGGATTTTGATGCGGTTTTTTTAATAGATAGAGAATCACTCTATCTATTAAAAGAAAGATGAAGGTTTATAGGTATAATGCATACATAATATAGTAAGATAAACACTGAAAATTTTAGAGGTTTCTAATGTGATGTCGTAAATATCCATGTAGAGTACAATACAATAAAGATCAATATGGCGCTTTACAGCATATAATTTAAATGAATATTTTCAAATATACATAGTACAGATTCTACTGACAAGCTGCGGCGGAACCGTCCGGATTAGCCAAAAATCGCTGGGTCAAACTTTCAAAATTGCAGACTGAGATTTGATTGTTCAGTGTCTTCCACATGGCCAATTATATATCTCTCTTTCAAAAGTAATTAATTATTGATCTCCATTTAGTTCACAAAAAAGATACAAAAGTCCTACAACTAGTTAGTTTGTTAAATCAATCCTATAGTAATTGAATTTTGACATTTATCAAGACAATAATAATACTAAGATTTGTAAGTTATAACAGACACACAGTACAATACACAAACAAACAACACATGTCTATGACTATAAAATAAAAGCAAACAAAAATGTCCATTCTACAATACTTATATGGTAACAAGTAACTCTTTTGAGTATAAAATATGTTGTACTTGTACATACACTTCCTGCTTTTTTACTTATTGATACATACCTTATTAGAGTTTTATTTTCTTATGCATTGCTTTGCTTGTTTAGACACTATTACTATTATAATGTAACAATTAAATTGATGCTTCAAGTGAATAAAAAACATTTTGTTTACATTTTACAAGTTAAACAAAGAGACTACATCAACAAATCTAGCTTTAACAAACTACTGTAATATGTAAAACATATTATGTTAATATGTATATAAATAATTATAAGACTTGTTAAAAAATGTAAATTCCAACACCTGTATAGATTGGACCCTTTGTAAACAATACATGACTCATATGACTTTTTACAATGAGTAATCAATAAAACTAGTTGTTTGTATGATAATAAAAAAGTATAACAATTATCTGTGATATCCAATATCACACATGTGTGAAGTATGTGGGATACAGAAAAGAAAATTATAAAAATAGATGGCACAATGAATTTTGATATATCTGCCAAAACTAGAATTTCATTTAAAAAACAATTATTTAAAAAAATAAAGCTTAACTAACATTGCTAGATGAACTAACATAACTTTGCTATAAAATATTATGCTACATATTTACAATTTTTTAAAAGTAATTTCTACTCAAGTAATAATGAGTTAAAGTTTTTTCATTATAAAATCAAAAATGTTTACAAAAATGTTGAAACATGCATGTAAAAATCTAAATAAAGTAAGATAAAATTGAACAGTGGTTTCTTTATAGCATATATTTTATAGTTATTTTCATTAATAAAATTATTTAAAACAAGATATTAACCATGTTTTTCTCTTTTATTTTGCGGGGCTCGATATTTCAACATTATGAATGACTTGTATACAAGACTGAAGTATCTATATATAGTCAAGTAGAAGTTGACGGCATTAGAAGTGATATCACTTACCTTTCAAAGCATCGGTCTACATTGTCTGACATAAGCAAGAGCATACACAGTTGTTCTAGGGCGATGAGCTGCATGTCCCGCTCATCTCCTTGCCCCGTCAACAGCCACTCAAGCAGTGTCTCAGGATCCACTTCCGCCATCTACAATATTCAAATTTAATATCAATTGTTATATAACATTTTGATTATTTCATAAAAACACATTTAATAAAACACATACCATAAAGGCTTAGATCTTTGCTTATACCTGCAACATATATTACAAAATAAGTTCAAGATAAATTAGGACTTTCACAATTATTTTAAGATGATTCATTATGAAATCAATAACAGCAGTTTAGTAATAACAATATTTGTGTTTATAAAAAAAAATTGAATTATCATAAAACATAAATATTATGTATAAATAAAAGATAATAATCGTAATCGTAATATTAAATATAGAACAAAAAATATCTTTACTCAATTAGGGTTCAATAATCGTAATAAATATATCTAAGTAGGTTAAAGACTTTATTCTTGTAGATCGAGAGATGCGCCTTTCTCTTTTGTGGTGTAAGAACAACGGTGACATTATAATAAATAATAAGACATTAAAATAAAATCACATGAGAAACAATTAGTGGCATTTGTAGTTGATACATTTTTGTATGGTAATAATGTAAAAACAGCCATACAAATAAAAGTAATAATGTCTACCACTTACACTCAGTAGGCCATAACGTTATTGTGTTTATTAAAAATAACTTTCAACATAGGTGATTGATAAGAAGCAATAGTGACTATTGCTATAATTTCGTCAAAATGCGTCTCAGAAACATAAATAGCAAGTTTACTGATCCAAAGAAATTACTCTTCAAAAAACACACACGACATAGAACAAAAAACAGATAGATTGAACAATTTTTGACATATAGTGAGGTACAAAGAGTTAAGAGAGTGCGTGAAAACTCACAAGTCACAACTGACAAGTTATTTCGATTGATATTAGTTATCGATGTTTTACTACAAAATTACAGTGTTCGATTTTAAAATTTTAATACATATTATATTATACAACCTATGTATATTTAAAACTATGTTATGTTTTTATCGTATATCATTACTTAAAATATTAAATTTTAATAATATAATATTTTAAGTAATATTGTAGTAAGTAGTTATTAAACGTTATTATAGTAAATAAATATATATTAAAAATAAAATAAATATTATAGAAAATCAAAAAGTACGTTATTCTTAATATTACAATATTCTACATCTGTAAAACAAGTTGTTTGTGTTTTGTTGCCTTGCCAACACACAAAGTGTATTGGATCAAGAAATATGTCGATAATTAAGTGGTAGCCGGTAGGTAATTATAATATAGTATATCATGCAATAATAGTACTATTAAGACATCATGTCAATTCTAGATATTGCAACAGAGACAGTAGAAAAAAATATTTCAGAATCATTGGAAGATTATTCTCGCACCATATTTATAGTTGGAAGTAAATTCGTGGTAAGGTGATGTATGTTTACCATGTAGCTTAGAAATGAGAAAAATAGAAAAATATGTTGGTCTAACCGATTACGATTAAAATAAAAAAATATGCAATATTTATGCCTGCAGTAGGTTCAGTTGATGGTAAGTGATCACAACACTCACAGACCTACAATACCTTCCGGTGTTTCAGATGCATTTCCAGCCGTATTTAGATACCTGTTCTGTAAACTTAGCATAACCACTCTTCTATCATGCTAGTTTTCCTCCCGTCTGGTTCACACGTTTTTAATATTGGAAACCATTTTTGTGCTACATCTGCTACTGCAGCTACAGCTACTTACACTACTTAACTAAATTATAAATATGACTCTTTGTGAGGTAGCTGTATTCTATAAAATATCATTCTTGTCATTTTCAAGTAGCAAGAGTCAAAATACATTGATGTTTCGAATGTCATAAAATATCTTCATCATCATCTCATCAGGTTGTGTCTAGCAATGCGTACTAGTTACATATTTTTTTCAATTAAAACAGTATCCTAACTTGAGCCGTAGTCAGTGACAAAGAACCACTTATGTCTATTATAGATGGTGATTGTCAATGCTAGATACTTATAATAAGACATTTTTTACAGGGTAAAAGCTCTTTAATACATAGTTTTCTTGACAAACATGACACAGTCAAAGAAACCCTGGTGTTGGAATATTCATTTGGAAGAAAATCCTCTCCGAAACAAGGTTTGGAAAAATCAATATGCCACGTTTGGGAATATGGTGGAAGATTAGAAATGCTAAAGACAGTTCTTACATCTATTCCTACTCAAGATAATTTCACGTTTTGTATAATGATAGATTTAAGCAAAATTAAAACTATGTGGAATGTTCTGGAGACTTGTATAAAAGCTATGACTGATAATTTCGAAACACGTTTACCAGATTTAGTCATTATTGGCGGAAAATATGACCTTTTTAAAAACTATGGTAAGTTTTCTCTTATAACGTATAGAATAGCTAGCTATTGCCGATGTAGACTTCAGCTGCAATCGCTCGCGGAATAGTAACGTAACGATATAATCAATATAGAATATGTACTTTTATGGCCAAAAATCTGTATGAATATAAATTATGAGATCCATAGTTTTGTTGGTAAGTACAGTGGTACACACTACAAACTTATCACGGGCCTCTTAGTCTTAGAGCCTGGATATTAGCGTTTGTCCAGCGTAGGCGTTCAATGAACGTATGCGCATCGCAAACGCCTACGCAGTGTGAAGGAGCTCTAACTGAACCACTTACCTGCGTTTGATGCGAAGGCAGTACTTACTACGTGCATATATTTACTACAAAGTTTATTAATAATAGAATAATGTTAATAAATAATTATAAAATTTTAGATAATGACATAAAAAAACTTATATGCTCAACATTAAGAAGCGTGGCGTTGCTATATAACGCCCACATGATATTTTATTCTTTGAAAGAACCTCAGCTGCTAAAAAAGACGAAGGACTTATTGCACAGCATAGGATTTGGAATCGGCGTTCCTTTAAAAGACAGGAATTCTAACTATACGAAGCCTTTGGTCATTCCTAGAGGCACTGACTCCTGGGAACAAATCGGGTGTCCGCGCTCTACATTCGAGGAGGTATTATTAACAAATTTAACGATTGAGAAATGTAAAAAGATTCCTTTATATATTATATAGATTATAGGTATGTATGGTGATTGTTGCATATTCTAACTGCAGTCTTTAAATGGTTCTATATTATGGTCATACGTTTTGAGTTTTGCTCATGTTTAATGTTTCCTCAACACGTGTATTTTACGGTTAATGGACAAGTATTTCAAGTAAGCATTAAGCAGATTGGATACCAATCTGCTGCCCCATCAGTGTATTTTTCCGTTTTCTTACACCTCTTCTAATAATTTTAAAGAAAGGGGAAGGGAATTTAAAGAAGTATTTATATGTTGTTTGCTTTTACAGGTAAGAGTACGTTTTGTGTCGCGTATAACAAGTGAAAACGAAATCAAGCCTGAGATTAAGTCCTTGCAGCGAACGCACCCTGAACCTATTTTGGATTCGCTAGCCGCTCTAAAATACGAAGAGCTTCGTACCATCGAGACATTCGACCCTGCTATTGAGGAATATCTTGACTTTATACATAAATAAATACAAACCTAAATTAAGACTATAATTTTTTCTAGCTTAATATATTAACTACATTATTCTTATATATAATTATCTTATATTTTAAATTCTTATATATGGTGTTCGTGGGGCGTAAAAAAAGTTTTATTAAATCTAGTCTAAAAACCAGATAAAACAAGTTATATCATTTACATTTCAATGCGTAAAATATATATTTATTTGTTTACATTAAATAGTTACAACATTGTCTATTTTACTAAGGTGCGTGCTTGTACACGCATGTCTACGGTGCGCAGAGCGCGTCTTGCCGGGCCGTGTTCGGAGATTGCGACACAACACAACAGACATCGTCGTGCTAGCACTATGTCACCGGTAGACTGGAAATAACAAAAATATTTATACACTATAACTCTAATAGATAAAAAAAAGCATTTTAAAATTAAAGGTCACGACATATTTTATATATAAGTACTTTACTAGATTACTAGGCTGAAAATTAATTTATGAAGAACTCATTGAATGTTAATATCGTGTTCCTCTTGTCGGCTATTAAAAGAGGCCTTATTTCACCTTTTCGCTGGCCCAACGCTGGTTTAACCTTTTGAACGCCATTGGCAAGTATACTAAACTAAATATGGCCCAGACCGCCAATGTCGCAATTAGGAGACAAAATACACGTCACGTCAAATCATGAAATAAACAATCTAACCATTACATTTGAGTGTTTTTTTTTATTTATATAATTTAAAAGTATAAGCTTCCATCTATATTTGTTAGCATGAATCTAATATAAATGAACAATAAATATTGATAAATTTAGTGTTTTAAAAGTAGATGTTAAATGAGTAGGTACATAAGGAGTGCCTCACACGCCATAGTTGTATATATGGGACAGCTAGTGTTGTGACATATGATTGTAATATCAAGAGTATATAATAACCAGAGCGGTAATGCTATGTGTTTTGTATGATAACAAATTCCGCCTAATTTGTTCTGCGCGTTTCTGCGCTCTGATTAGCCGACTGATGGCCATTGATGGATGATTGGCCGATGGGACGTACATACAGATCACTGGTTGGTTGAATTTGTTTTGAAGTTGATTTTTTTTTAAATAGATGATTTATGTCACACGCCAATTCGTTGTGGCCAAATACATTACGTTGATAAATGCTCAAACGCAATATCTTCAGGGATAACTTGAGTTTCCTTGATTGATTTATTCACAACTATTATATTTCATTTTTTTGGCCTGAATTATATTTTATATATATAATAATAATAAACAGTTTGAGCTACTTTCAAATTCAAATATCTTTATTACAGACTACTATGGTCCATGTATTAGTATTACATATTAAAAACAAAATAATAATAATAATATCTGTGTTCGCTTTTTACACCACGTCAATCTGATCCCGTCGTAAGTAGTTACGAACTTGTGTTACGGGTACCAGAAAATGGAAATATATTTAATACTTTTATATTATACGTAGGTATATTTAAGATTTTTATTATATATAATACATATATTTAGCACACATCCATTACTAACTTCCAAGCTACAAAGAAAATATTTGTACATACCAAAGCGACGTGCGCCAGATTAAACCATATATCTGATCGGACTTCTGGATTAGTCGAATAGTAGAGTGCTTGTCTAAAGCAAGGCAATATTAAATCCCATTGACTGCAATACATACAACATAGTCCCAGATTGTTATAGATTTCAGGACCCACAGGGTTTGTAGCTAGTAGTCTCCTGAAAATAATTTTAATATGAATTTTAAACGTATACAATATTATTTATTAATCACTATAACTCTTATCAATCCGTCCCACATATTTTGAGCAAGATAGGAATCAGTCCAGCACACACCCTTGACGATATTTCAACGGTTAACTCGTGAAGTCTAAGCAGTGGCGTAGCTTGCTCTAGACGTAGGTACCCTGTATCAAATATAGCCCATATTATATTCTTCTTGAGAATGCCCAAACAAAAAGATTTTTCTATTTTATTCTTACACATTTCAGGGCCGCTTTATTCCGGGGGGCCCTTTATCCTTTTATTTTACTTTCTTAAAAAATAGTATTGGACTCAGAAATACAGAGAGACAGGATAGGTCTCATATATGGATGCCGGACTTGGGTGTTTGACCGAAAAACTAGACAAAAAATTCAGGAGAGACGAATGGAGAGAAGTTGCCTAAATATAAAACTAAAAGACAAAATAAGAAATATAGTGATTCGCAAGAAAACAAATGTAACAGATGCTTTGCGATGAAACAAAAATGGAAGTAGACAGGTCATATAGCCAGCCATACTGGACTGAGCAAGAAAATTAATTTTAATTATGGCAACTAAACAAAAAAACAAAAAAAAAGCCTATTGTTTCTTGCAAGGATTACATTTTTTTCTACAGACTAATACTACAATTATTTACTAAACTAACATTTGATTTTTATTATGAATGTAATGTAAGTAAATAGGTATTATTATTTAGATCTATATTTAACTTTTAACTAAATTTGATTAAAATTTTCTATTAGCTCAGTGCAAGAACCCCTTCTCGGGTAAACGCCTCCTCCAAGGACTGCCAACGCATGTCTTGAGCTACCAGTAACCAATTTCAACCGGCTGTCTTGATAATCTCGTCCTGCCACCTTGTAAGCGGTCTTCCTTTATATCTATGATCTATATTTATGACAACTAATTAGCAAAAAAATAAGCTATGAATTCTGGTGTTTTTATTTTTCATTTTTGCCGATTTTACATCGCCAGTTTTTTTTTACCTAAGACGGCGGGTCGATGTTGGCTAGCTACAACCAAATCGAAAACAAACTAACAGAGCAAAATGGTTTACCTTGAGGAGGCTTTTACCCGAAGGGAAGGGGGTCTACACAATTTTATCAATTTAATTTATAGTTTCACTTTAAAGAATTGTCCATTATAACTTTATACGTTGTGCAGATAATTAAATAAAGCTTTACTATTATTATTATTATTCTGGAATATGCCCCCGGGGGCATCCTATCATTTGTATACCTACGGCTACGGCGGTAATTAGATATAGATCTGCGTTAAAAATATTTCACTTTCTACTTCTTAGCCATGCGGATTTATCGTAGTTTACCACCCCATAAAGTCTATCCACCTCATATAGCTGACAAAAACTGCAATTAAAAAAGGTTATTATGAATCTCATTAGATACCTACCTGTAATATCTTAAAGCAATTTCTGGTTGATCATTGTAAAAGTTGTACATTGCAATGTTAGCGATTGCCTCCATATTCGAGGGATCTTCAATCGCAACCATACGGTAATATTTTACAGCTACCGCTTGGTTCCCTATTCGTTCGTGAATTCTAGCTTCCTCCAGCAAGAGTGGTGTGCTCTCGTGAAAAATTGATAGTCCCTGTTTACAAACATCGAGGGCTGAGAGCGGTTGATCGATACCGACATACATGGCTATCAATCTAAGATAAATCGATATATGCTTGCTCTGCTTCAGCGCCGGTCTCAAACATTCCTCCACGTTCCTGTACATGCCTAGGGTGTAATAACATCGAGCGAGGGAAAAATTCCACCACCAATCGAATGACTCTTCAGTTTTCTGCGCTTGAAAAATAACCTCCATTGCCTGGTTAAAAGAGATAAAATTAAAATGACTAGACACCTATTAGCTACGAAATTACATTTATATAAAAATTAATGAATGATGATGATGATAATGACGATGCAATAGGAATATGAGATTCGACACCGTTTTGGACGAGGATACGGGTCCATTTTTGCACTTGAATACTATCAGGCTAATAATTTTCCTTGAGTAGCATCATTTTGATGAGACGCCCAACAATTTCCTGTGTGAAAATTCTCGATTGTGGTAGCTAATAGACGTAGCAAGGGCAAAATATGTCGATTTGATGATGAACGTAGGACCGGGATAAGGTACCACGCAATTTGTAGGACAATATAACTGTAAATAATATAAATATTAAATAAGTGAAAGAAAAAAAATCTCCTGGTTAAAAATCTTTTTTGATGACCTCGTTATCGATACACGTTGGATACACTATTTGATCAAACCATACATTTTGTAGGACACATATTTTTTCGAATAATTTAGATAATTATCATGAGATTAAAAAAAACCCAGTTAGTAATTGAGAATCATCAAATGGACATATTTTATCCTTGCTAGCTCTGTTAGTTATCACAATCGAGAATATTTACACAGGAAATTGTTCGGTGTCTCATCAAAAGGAAGCTACTCACGGAACATTAGCTTGATAGTAATCAAGTGTGAAAATGGACCGTGGAACCTGGACCACCTGGACCATTTGACAGCTTGTTAGAAAAGTTATAAAAGGTACCGAGATTTGCTATAAAAACATATAAATATCCGAGTTGAGGACCTCCTCCTATTTTAGAAGTCGGTTAAGAACTATTTAACTTGCCTGTTAATAGTGGTTTATCACCATATATTATTACCATCATATTGTATTAACCATCGTTTAGAGATCAACTTCTACAATATCTTTCGACGGATCGCCATGTTCGAGTTCATCATCAACGTCTACGAAGCTTAGCCAAATTACTTATAAACTTGTTAAGTCTGGTACCTTCATGACCATTTTATATTCATACTAGCTGTTGCCTGCAGCTTCGCCCGCGTTACTCAACTCCTATAAATCACAGCGTGATGTTTTATAGCCTATAGCCTTCCTTGATAAATAAGCTGTCTAACACTAAAAGAATTTTTCAAATCGGACCAGTAGTTCCTGAGATTAGCGCGTTCAAACAAACAAACAAACTCTTCAGCTTTATAATATTAGTATAGATTATATAGCAAGAATGACATTGATTGTTTTATATAAACTTCGTTAATATATTAAATAACTCTTGCATTATAATAATTTTATTGTACCTTCCGTATGTTCCCTTCGCAATAGTAAATGTATTCGAATAACGTTTTTGCAGCGGGTATAAAGAACTTGTCATCCTTGTTAAGGAACCTCAGCGTGACGGGAGCGTCTAGCGTGAACGTGGTCCCGTCTGCCAGGGCAGTGGCAGCACGGGACGCGCGTGACGCCGTAAACAAGGCAGACCTAGCAGTGCACGCCCGCGCTGTGTTCATACCCCTGGATTTAAGTGTGGCAGTTGTAGACCTTTCCTGAAACCGAGCACAGGTTTTGCAGAAAATATATTTTTGAAACGTTTGCATTCCGTTGCATAAATACGAGCATAGTCAATAAAACGCTTAAAATCACCGTAGTTACGACTTCGACCTATGATCAATGACACGTCTTGTGATATCTAAACCGCTTAGTGGGTGTAGAAAGTAAAAACTACTACCAAAGTCTTTGGACTTCCCGCCTATGCAGCTATGTCATAAACCCAAAATTTTGGTTTCATATTTAACTAGTAAAAAACATGAACTTGTTTTCTCGTTATGAATTATATTCCTATAATATTATAATCTACATGACATACTAGGACAAATTTTATATTATAATTTTTGATATCATAATATGCTTAGTTATCAAGAAAACTTTATTTAATTAATTTATGATTGTATGTATTTTAAGACTTACTTTTGAACCTATGTTTAAAGCAGTTTTTGTTTCTCTTTGAAATGATGTTCCAGGCCTCGGAGTTTTTGCAACTGCTGTATTAGCCAGGTCATCGTGTTGAGGATAATAATCTACTTCTTCATATCCATTACCAGCAATTTTGGCTTGCACGGTCATAACGCGCATACGTATGAACTCAATCATTCGATCGCTTTTATTATTTAGAGCTATTTCACATTGTTTTAGGCACTCATCGTATTGTCTAGTTTTATATAAATTAAGAATTTTATAATCTAGATCCATTTCTAATTTTAAAAATATTTAAGTATACTTGTTTGTTATAGTAAGCGTTGCTTAGCAACCGTAGCTTGATACCTTTAAATATCTACGATCGTAGCTCGTAGCATTATCGTTCTTCAGAATATTATAATATTATGATTAATTCATAACGTGACCATAATAATATGTTCCGTTTTGAAAGGGAATGTCTCGTTTTTGGGTAACCTATTCCGTTTTTGGGTAACCTGTCCCGATGTCCCAAGAGGCAGCTTTGGGTCAAAATTGTCCCGTTTTTACTAAATCTCAAGATAACTTGAGACAAGAAAGTGGATTGTATGTTCATTACTAGGTAACTTTAAAAAAGTCGTCAGAAAAAATCTAATAAAATATATAACACTTTTATATTTTGATATGCACATAGGAATTGTTCGTGATTAATTAGAAACCGGCCAAGTGCGAATCGAACTCGCGCACGAAGGATTCCGTACCAATGACAAGGTAACAATTAGGTAAGTAGGTATAGGTACATATTTATTTCTGAAGTGAGTAAGTATATTAATTTATTCTGTAAAATATTTAATTGTTAGGTAAATAAAACTGAATACATCGTCCATATTTCAAGCACCTACCTGGTGCCGTCTTTTATATAATAAATTATAGTTAAAAAAAAATTAAAAAACACGCATTAATAGCAAAACCAGTGGGAAGCTACCGGAGGGAGGGAAGCGCTGTGCCGCGCTCCCGGCTGCATGGGTACCACCATCTTGCTTGCTTGTTTCTCCCGTGAAACAGCTTTGCTGTGTTTCGGAGAGAAGGGCAAGACAGGCAGTGTAATTACTGGCACCTGAGACATCTTATGTCTCAGGATAGGCAACACATAAATGAATTGCCTGGGCTCGTTCCAGGTAAACTAGTTTATGTTCATGGGCGACGTCGACCACTTACCATCAGGTGGCACGTTTGCCAGTTTGCCTATCCAACTAACATAAAAAAACCCAACAAAAAATTTGAAAATATTTTTTTATGGATGAATTAGGTAAATGGGTTAACAAAATTACTTATTGTAAAAAAGCGTGGTGCTTGTAACTAAGTTTTTATATTAACTTCACTTTTAAGAAATAATACCGATGTTACATACATACAAACATACAGGTGAAACTAATAAAAGCGCGTTAAAAAGCGGTAAAAAATCACGTTTCTTGTATGAGAGATCCTCATAAATATTTATTTATTTCATATTTTTGTGTTTGTTACATATGCGCACTACCCATAAACCGCTGACGATCATTTTATATAATAAGTTCCCATACAAGTTACAAGATATCAAGTACGACGGTTCCCAGGGAAACGCCGACGCAGCTCAACCTGGCTTATAGTGAAGTTAACATGATCCTCCACATATATTCTCACGGGACATATTGTATCCACCTCTCAGTTTTATATAATAATGTAAGACACTTCCAATTCTAATATCGAACGGTTGTCACGTCTTATTAGTTTTAGTTAACAGTTTTAATTATGTTCATAATATATTAAAATTGAATTATATGTAATTAATTAGTAAGTGTAATAAACTTTTATTAAAATAAAATCGGTTTTTTTTAAGACTCTCGAACGCGCTCAACATAATTGGCGCAGTCGTACGGATTTTCGAAAGTGTTACGAAAATTAAAAGAACCTTCGCGAGTGACTGTTCGGGAGTGATATATTCGGGTGTGATCCAGAAATCGATCCAGCAGAAACCAGAATGCGAATGTAAGTGCTTTAGTTTCTATCTAGAGTTGCTTCCTTTTTATCCTATAAGTTTTTATTATATTTCCCAAGATTTTCCATCCAAGGCAATCACGGAATCCTAGGTTTAGTTATAATAGTCGTAATAATTTTTTTTGACGCAAATAGAAATATTTTAGAAGGAGAGGAAAATTTAAATTTAAGTGAGAATATTTTTTTTAATAGTTTATTAAAGATGGCAGATAATATGTTAGACAATATTTTTAAGGCTTTGCGGTTATTGCCGGAGTTCGACGGAAATCCAAATGTATTAACTAGATTTTTCGATTGTGTGACCAACTGGTCCAACAATTTGTTCATAATGAGCCAGGATACGAACTTACTAACTGTGCATTAATAAATGGGATTTTAAATAAGGTGGTAGGTTCCGCATCTCGTCTTATTAACTCTAACGGAATACCAGAAAACTGGGATGGCATTCGATCTGCCTTAATTAATAATTTTGCTGATCAGCGAGATGAAACATCGCTTTACAACGACCTCGCATTATTGAACCAAGGGTCATTAAGCCCTCAAGAATTTTATGAAAAATGCCAGAATTTATTTAGTACTATAATTACATATGTCAGTTTGCATGAAACGGTGTCGAGCACTATAGAATCTAAGCGCGCGTTATATAAAAAATTGACGCTTCAATCATACCTACGTGGACTTCGAGATCCACTAGGATCTCGTATCCGTTGCATGCGCCCTGACACAATAGAGAAAGCGCTAGAGTATGTCCATGAGGAGATGAACACTCTCTACATGCAACAGCGCAACGATCATCCCTCCGAGAAGAAAATGCAGGTTAGTGAAAATAAATTTAGATACGGATTTATGCAGCCCCCTATGTCTATGTTACCCTCGCCGCAGCCAATGCCACCACCATGGCCGTTTAATATGGCGGGACCATCCCGACCACAGTTAGGCATAAACCACCAACGTCCTGATACTGGTTGGAGGCCATTAAATCAATTCCGTGGACCAACAAGGACGCAACAAATGTTTGCCGCGCCACCACCAAATTATAGGCCTCAGAGTAATGTGTTTAAGCTTCCGCAACGTTCTATCCCAGTAGGTCCTCAGCCCATGAGTGGCGTCAGTCACTTCGTGACCAAGCCACATCATACAAACCCGGTCCGTCAACCACACGACTGGACCAGATCTGGCAACCCTCCACCTAATAATTACTTTAAAACAAGGGAGATGAATTTTAACGAATTAAATGATCTAGGTTACTCATTTGACTTTGACAATAATGACTATCAAGACTATGACCACTACTATCCCGACTATACCTATAGCCACCCGCAGTCATCATACCCCCAGCGTTCTGAGTGTAGAATGGAGGAGATACAGGAAGATACGCCTACACCTGAACGTCAGGATTTTCCAAAAACCTCTGAAGTCAGACAAATTAAAGCGGAAATAAACCTACAGACACAAAAACAATTACCGTACATAGAAATTCTCGACCCCCCATTAAAACTATTGATAGACACTGGTGCGAATCAGTCATTTATTAGCCCCATAGCCGTAGAGCGGTTCTATCCACATGTCAAATGTAATTATGATCCCTTCAAAGTTACAAATATCCATGCCTCCTCACAAAATGACTATTCGATAACCATACCGTGTTTTAATGAAATAAATGAAAACGGAAATATTACCCTATTTATCTATAAGTTTCATAACTTTTTCGATGGTTTAATTGGACTTGATCTTTTGGAAAAATGGGAATCAAATATTGATCTAAAGAATAAATTACTCGTGACAAGAAAAGCAGTTAACCCCTTACGTATATACGACTCGCGTAACTGTAACCTATATGAAGAGATCATACCAGCAAACACGTCAAAATTAATTAGAGTACCTATTAATTTTCATGATGGCGAAGCATCAAATTGTATTATAACAGACTGTATCACCACGGTAAATAATGACCGCGGTATTATAAAAAAAAAATCCATCTCATCATGACATCGTTTTTTCAATGAACCGTCCAGTTAATGCAGAACTATTTAATATTAAGTGCATGCGCACTAAACAGTTATCAAACCGTGTTAACAAGGTTTTATTCCGATTACGAACAGATCATTTCAATCCCGAGGAACGGGCTAATTTGGAAGCTCTTTGGTCTCGATTTGCAGCAAATAGACCAAAGCTCGCTCCAAGCTATATACAGGACACGGTTCTAGTGGATCTTCCCATCCTTATATACACGAAAAAGAAACGTGGCCCTTTTGCCAAATCACGCCTTAAGCGAAGTTCTAAAAACCCAGTATTGTTACAGGATACCTCTCCTGTTACTGATACGACTGACACGAGGACAAGACATACTGATTGACCGTCTACAAGAGTGCTTGATTTCAGTTTTATTAACAGGGGCCCAAAAAAAAAAACCTTATTCAAAACATAGGTATAACGTAATCAAAATAATCTTGAATATTGCATTTACAGTTACATTAATTAACAGTGTTTCAATTGGAAATGTGTATTTCCAATTGAATCCTATTTTACAAGTAAAAACCTGTCACAGCCTTGCATTCGGTTATAATTTAAAACATTTCGTGGACCTTACTTTAGCTCTTGTGGACCACTGATAGTCCTGGGACCAATAGTTGGGAACCCTGCTCTACAATATGGTCCAAGGGTTCTTCCATTTAAACTAGGACCTGCGAAAATGGTGTCCCACTATCATTCATTTCTCGTTAACATCGACCTATCCACTATTCACGAACAAATTAATTCTGTAAAATCTCAGCTTTCCCAATTAGTACCAAACCTTAGTAATAGAACCTTTACCTTGTATGATCCTCACATAGAATACCTCATCTCGAAGCTAGAACGAATTTATGAACAGCTGCAGACCTTTGAACCAAACCGCAAGAAAAGAGGTCTCATAGACGGACTTGGTTCAATAATTAAGAGTATATCCGGTAATCTTGACTACACAGACGCAATTAAATATAACAATGCCATCGAAGTTTTAAGTATAAACCAACATAAAATTGAATCTGAGATAAATAGTCATATCAGTTTAAATAAAGAATGGGCTTTGCAAAATTCGAAAATACTAGAAAATATTACATTAAATCAAGATCGAATAGTTAAAACACTAGATATTATAATGAAAAGTGATGCTACAAGAGATGACGATTTAATTAAATACGCCCATCTGGCGCAACATCTCATTATTTTAGGGGATAATATTGATAGATTATCTGATGAAATGTATAGACTAGAGGATACGTTAGCTTTTATTAGAGTATCAAGTGCTCCGCACTCTATGTTAAGTATTGTAGATTTAAAAATTATGTTACATAAGTTACGAAATCTTTATTCTAAGGATGAAATCCTTGATATAGAGATTAGATATTTTTACGATATAATTAAGATAGGTTATTTTTACGTAGACAGTCGTATAGTTATAGTTTATAAGATTCCAATTGCTTTACCTTCGATATATGACCTTTTTAAACTTTCCCTTATACCTAATAGAAATCATCAGATCCTTTTACCCACTCTACCATACATAGCAATTTCTGGAGATGATTCTAAGTACATGGAGGCTGAATGCCCGAAGGTAAAAGAATGGTATCTCTGCCAAAGGACATCTATCTACAAAATTCGTGAAATCCCCGATTGTATCCATCAACTCATCATCAAGCAAGAAGTTCATTCATCATGTAAGCTAGCTTCAGTGAACCTAGCAAAAGAAGCAGTAGAACAAATCGACGACAGACATTACACTGTGACCTTTCCTAATCAAACTAAAGTTAGAACCTTTTGTAAGCAAGAACAATATAGAATGCTTCAAGGAAGTTATCTCATCACAATCCCCGTGAACTGCTACCTCAAGACGCCTACCTTTACCATATCTAATTTAGATGACCACATCAAAGGACACCCTCTGAAAATAGTAGAACTGCCGACGTTTCAAGAATCGAATGGAAGTACATATAACGCACCTGCAATTTTAAACACAATTGACCTCGAAAATCTTCACTCTCTTAATGAGAAAATATCATTCCAAAATCCTATAAAATTGGATAAAAATTTACAACTAAGTTTGTACCATACAACCATCCCATTTTATGTAATATTATCGGGTGCAGTTATATTATGTGCAGTATACATCCTATACAAATATCTCCGTCAAAACCGCCCTCATGAAAATCAAGACGTCGAAGACATTAAGATCAATATACCATTAGAAACCAGCTCTGAAAAACCTGAAAAAAGAAAATCGCATCCCGAAAAAATGAAAATCAACCACAGCGACATTTCGGCGACATTATCTAACATCTCGAAATAATCGCTGAAGTACGGGGGGAGGTGTTACATATGCGCACTACCCATAAACCGCTGACGATCATTTTATATAATAAGTTCCCATACAAGTTACAAGATATCAAGTACGACGGTTCCCAGGGAAACGCCGACGCAGCTCAACCTGGCTTATAGTGAAGTTAACATGATCCTCCACATATATTCTCACGGGACATATTGTATCCACCTCTCAGTTTTATATAATAATGTAAGACACTTCCAATTCTAATATCGAACGGTTGTCACGTCTTATTAGTTTTAGTTAACAGTTTTAATTATGTTCATAATATATTAAAATTGAATTATATGTAATTAATTAGTAAGTGTAATAAACTTTTATTAAAATAAAATCGGTTTTTTTTAAGACTCTCGAACGCGCTCAACATAATTTGTTTAGTATTTGTTGCTATAGCGGCAATAGAAATACATCATTTGTGAAAATTTCAACTGTCTAGCAATCGCGGTTCTTGAGATACAGCCTGGTGACAGATACACGGAAAGACAGAAAGTGAAGTCTTAGCAATAGGGTCCCGTTTTTACCCCTCGGGTACGGAACCATAAAAAAATGGTCGTGTTATGTTATCATATCGTTCAACAAAATTAAATATATGTATATTATTTCAAATGTGCTGTACGCTTTGACCCTTTGAATTATATTATATTATGTATACCTAGGCTATAGCCTATATATGGACAAATTGTCTGACACAAAACCCGACGCCAGGAGGCCGTGCGGTCGTAGACTTCACGGTTGGTGGGGGGCAACCCCCACTAATCATATTATCCCCCATCAATCTTAAGTGAGCCAAATCGGCTTACAATAGTCCGACGAAGCAAGACGAAGAAAAAAATCTGGCACAAAAAGAGAAAAAACAGGAGGAAACTAAATAATATAATATCCGGTTCTCAAGTAGGAAAAGGCCTGGCCAGGATAAAAGAAAATTATTAAGTATCACATAGGTATCTTGTTCTAATTTTATAAAAATAAATTTGAAAAACATTTATTCTTTTTTCAGAACATTGTGATTGTCGCTGTTTTGACTAATGTATAAAAATTATGAGACTGACGTCAAGTCTGTAATTGCAAACAGCTCGTTTTTCTACACCCCATAGCACTTTACTACTCAGATTTAATGAAACGTAGAGGGAGGACCATTTTATACAATTTAATACAAGTGTTCAGAAGTTGTCAACATTTTATGCATTCATGTTAAAGAAGTGTATTTATATTGTTCAAATTATTATTGACGTTGCTACTTGTAACACTACTATCATCGTCTCCCCGTTGTCTCGAAAATATCTTGGAAAACAGTTTCTTGGCTCGCTGCATGGCCCCTTTCCAAAACAACCGACAGTACAAGCGAAGTTGCACCAAAACATTTTTTGATAAATAAAATTTACAATTAATCATTGTAAATTATATTAGATGATAGGTAGGTACTTAGATAGATAGATAGATAAAAACTTTATTCACAATTCCACATTTCACATACACAATAAAAAGAGTAAAAATAAAAACAGATAAAATATGATAACAGCATTAGTAATATTATATTATTACCATTAATTATATCACGAATTAATGAAATTTAGAAATAAAGAAAATCACAAAAATGTTGAATACCCCTGGCATATCCAGTGTTAGCAGGATATAAATTCGAGTAAGGAGATGCTTTAGTCATTGAAACAAAAATTCCAACGAAAATGCTTCTTAGGTGTTTCATGTTGATCTTATTATTAAGTCCGTCCCTATTTGCAGAATCATGGAGGAAGCCAGGCTGCCATCGCATAGGTTCGTATTATAAATACATTTTTATGTTTGACTATAATAGTTATGATAACTTACTATTGACAATTAGTACTTTCTAACCTTAAAACAGCACCAAATACCATACAAATATACCTTTAAAATGCGGACCTAAAACTCCTATATGTAGCATAAAAAAAAAGATTCCGACGAATTGAGAACCTCCTCCTTTTTAAAGTCAGTTAAAAACGCTAGTTCCGAATTGCTTTTTTTTATAGAATAAAAATAAATCGGGAATAGAGTTTGGCAAAATTTAGTTATTATATGTATTTTTATTATATATATTTATAGGTCACACAAGAAACATTAGTATACCGGACTGCGTGGAGTTCAAAATAACTACAAACGCTTGCCGCGGTTTCTGCGAGTCGTGGTCTTTGCCAAGTATAATGCTTGGTTTTAAACGACACCCTGTAACTTCGCTGGGACAGTGTTGCAACATAATGGAATCAGAGGACGTACGTATCACTACTATATATTAAGACAATTAAAAGGTTCTACATAAGTATAAACAACTGCTATCAAATTAAAAAACCGCATCCAAAACGGCTGTACTGAAAAAGAATGTACTGCGGCTATCCGTTATATCATCATATGTCATCATCATCATCCACTAATGCCACAGAGAGACACACATAGCGGTCAAACATATAAAATCCCTCTTTGAGTGCTGCTGCTTAAAAACATGTTTTTTTTTTCAAGTTAACCTTTTTTCTGTCGCAGTGTAAATGCTTTGCGCAATCACCCGGGGATAAATTATCAACGGGGATATGTGGGTTTTTTTTCGAAAGACTTCGGCCTGATGGCCTTTAAACTCAATCGGAACAGTAGGTAAGCAGATGGCTCTGTCACCTAAGAATTATTCGATAGGGGGTCGCCCCCGCCGCGCCCCGCAGAGGGCGCAGATCATCGCTCGCGCTACTCGGGAGAGTAGGATTTAGACTAGTCGACCATACCATCATCATGAGGGCGGGCTCTCATCACACCCTCAGGACAGGCAGGTGGGTCACGTGTGGTACCCGTACAAACTAACGGTAGCGTAGTGTTATCGCTGTTTGCGCGGTCTGAGTTGGCGTTTACTTGTATCGGATTCGAATCTTCTTCTTTTCGATTCTAAGCTTTTACGGTTGATCCGGATCGATATGGTTGCCATGTGTAGGGGTCGACGTCGCTTACGACCCCGAGGCCCAAGCGGTGTGCATGGGTACCTAACACCGTGTGTTGTACTATTGTGTGTGTTTTGACCATCGCGTCACGCATTAGCAGCTTAGGTAACCTATGTCTAATGTGTCTAACTGGAACTGAGCTATCTAGGGTATAATTTGCTGCGCTCACGATAAGCGGGTTAGGGTGGAGGAGTGCCTTTTCAAAGTGACGTTCTGACATCGCTTCGAAGTGGCCTCTAATAGACTCTAATCTGAAGTCCCTACGTAGGTCGATGTTTCTTACGTACCACGGGCAACCGGTTGCCATGCGTAAGAATTTATTTTGGACTATTTGTAGTGCATTAAGTCGACTTTGTAGCACTTACGCCAATGCGACACAAGAGTATTGAACTATATTACTAGGTAATAATTACAACTCCCTGTAATTACAACCCACTGCACAAGAGTATGACATAATGGGTGGGATTTCCGGCGAAATTTTATCATTGGATCATTCATCGTTCATTGAATTTAATATTTTCCGTGTATAATATATTAGTCAAATAATTAAAATATTTGTTTCTATAGGTTCCTGTGAAAGTACTTTGTTTGGATGGAGAACGAAATTTAATTTTCAAATCTGCAGTATCGTGTTCCTGTTACCATTGCCAAAAAGAGTGACCCTAGGAGAATACCGTCTTACTGAATCAAATTCTAATGACTAACGACAAAAATTAAAAAACTTCCTAGAACACTAGATTACCGAAATATATTTTATTGTAATATTAAGAAGTGATTATGTAATTGTTTAATTAGTATTATTATTTAAGTAAAAGTGTAACTTGCAATCTTGTAAATATTTTTCTTATACACGATAAATAAACATATCGACAATGACTTCTTATTTATCTATAGATTAAACAGTCTTCCACAGGTTTCATATAAAAAAAACATTGGCCAAAGGCAGCTGTATTAAATAACAATGATACCTAGCCCTTGGGCTACAAAGGCCCCAAGAAGGGCCCAAAAGTTTGTTTCAGAATCCCAAAAAAATTCTTCAGGCAGAATTCCTATCTGTATCTCTGAAAGATGAATATAGACTACTTGTAAATTGCACGGATAGCCCGCTTCCACAAAAATATTGTTGACTAGCTGTTGCCTGCAGCTTCACCCGAGTTAGTTTTTTACAACCATATCGTTGTTGCCGTGGTACCCTATTTTTTCTAAAATCTGCCAATGAAAGTCTGATAAAAATCGGATAAGCCGGAACAAACAAACGGACAGACAAAAATATTTAAATTTAATTTTTGTTTGTACCATAATATGCCTAAAAAATAATGAAACGGAAGCAGTATTACTTACTGACACCGAGACTTACCATCTTACGTCATAAGATGGGCAATGAGTTGCCTTATTTGTGTCGGACGGAAGGCTAACATCCACCGCTCGCGTACCGGATGTAAAGCAACCGTTAGGCTTTTGCCATACGACTGCCGCGTCAGATCCTCCGCCACCTTCATTTTAATGCCTCCTGCCCTAGTCGGCGAACTCACAGGATCCCGTTTTACGTAAGGCTCTCGTCAAGGGCCCTCCTAGCGGAGTATCTGAGAGATAGGTGTGGGTCTCAGCAAGAACTTCCAACACGAGTTCCCATGCCCTGACAGGTGTCCCACCCTCCCCGGTGGGACACCTGTCAGGGCAGTGGATGCCGCCCATGATACCGTACCATTCGGGGGTACGAATAACTCTATTTCTTTCTTCTCTACTCGCCCAAATGGATGAACCATACGTTACATACGTAGCCATACTACGACAGACTCCGGAGTATAGCTGCCTGCAGGCGGGCAAGGAGTTGCCTGAGCTAGTCTCAGTTTAACTTTTTTTTGTTCATGGGTTACGCTGACCACTTACCATCATGTGGCTCGTTTAAATAAAAGTGTAAGTTCATAAAACGTACGGCTCACCAGCCGCTATGCCTCTGCGTTTTAAATACCTGGTAGCTTCTAAGATATCCATTTTA
Source organism: Helleia helle (assembly GCA_963853865.1). Taxonomy (NCBI): domain Eukaryota; kingdom Metazoa; phylum Arthropoda; class Insecta; order Lepidoptera; family Lycaenidae; genus Helleia; species Helleia helle. The sequence continues at coordinate 8,313,138 of OY971418.1, read as the reverse complement.
ATAAAATGTTGTTAAGGGCAGTTGTTGTTGTACATGAAAATTTCATGTAAGTAGATCCACTACCATACCGTACCATTGATCATTTCATAATGAAATGATCAACGTATGTAATGTATTGAATTGGATAAGGAATAATACTGTATTATATATGTATAAACGATAGTCTTATCGAAAAAAAAACTATTCCAGAGTAGCATTCATACAATAGGTCAAAACCTACCTTGTAAAAGTTTTAATACGATTGATAGATTTCACTATTTCGTAATTGTTTTAATTTTGCAACGCTACCGGTGTATAAAATTTATCAAAACAAAGTTTATTGAGAATCTCTATAGCTTTGCATGATTTATAGAGTATTTTAATATGATAGGAAATCTTTTAATGGACTGATAATGTAATAAGGAGATTATTAAAAAACACAAAACCCTACTGCAAATGAATTTGGCGCCAAAAATTCGCCATTTTGTTTTTTTTTATATTTTGATATACTCAGTGTCACTCTTACAGTAAATACGAATTAAACGACACCTCTCAAGCTTAAATCCATCGAGCCATTCAGGCCGCAGAGCGTGCCAGACAATTATACATACATATACATACTGTCGAAAAACATAAACCTCCTTCTGACGCAGTCAGCTTTGCATCGTGTCTTCCTGTCTGTCGTCTGCCGTAACTGTTGTATTTTTCTCACTGTATATGCTGCTGAACTGAGTCTATTCGCCATTTGGCTATATGGAACACCAGTCACCACTGTAGCTTAAGATCTAAATTTATTCCTAGAAAAACTGTGGAGTCCATCAGTTCCAAGCTCTCATTATCTAAGAGTACATTGATTTGCATGCACCTCTACCCACTAAAATCCGGCGAGTGCCACCAATGCCGCCTTTGGTGAGGTGCTCCGGATCTAATGAGCAAACAGGGCACCTCGACGGCTAGGCAGTCCCGCAAGGGACCGACGCCACCTTTAAAGAGGGGTTGTCCCGCACTACAGAACAACTCCTCCCAACGTCCGGATGGTACAATGGGGTGAGGTTCCCGTCCTCGCCCCTTGCCCTCTGCTCTTTACAAAGAGCCACCTCGGCTCAATTACCTTCGCCTAAGGTACTAGGCTACTAAGCCCCACCGCCACGTCAAGGCCTGAACCATGGTGGGGTTGCTTAGCATCCAAATGTATAAAATTTTCTTTGCCAACAAAGAAAATTTAGTTATTGTCTATTTAAAAGGAAATTATTAACGTTAAGCCAACGTACCATCCTCGACAGACTGTTGATTACCTCGTCATAATTTGTTTCGTGTCGTTTGATTTAAAAAATAAGTGAAGTGTCATTAGCAAGGAACACTCTTGATTATCTGTAAGTTCAATTGTATGCGAGTGGCGAGGGATCGGTCGTCTTGGCGTTCATTGAGGGAGGCCTGTGTTCAGCAGCGCACGGATAGGGGCTGATGATGATTATGATGAAATAAGGTAAATCATTAATGTAAAATGGAAAAACAAATGAACCTAAAGTGGACCTCTGTGGTACCGCCAACACTATTTTAGTCCCGGGGGAACTTTTACTACTTATTTCCAACTTTTGAGTCGTTTTGAGTTTTATATACATTTTTAAACTATTTATTTACAGCTAAAGATGGAATTTTTTTTCCCCGCAGTTATGGGAATTCTTACTTCTAATCCCTTTATGACACCATTTTCACTAAGCAAATTATAATACAATAAACAACATTTCAGAAACTCGATTATCGTCCATCGATATGGAAGAATTTTTATTGACTTTTCGGGCAACACTAGCATTCGTTCTCAAATCGTAAGTGTTAACCAGGCCATAAAATTTTATTTAAAAAGAAAATCTTAAGTGTCACGTTGACATTTATCAGTGATCGGGATTAATTCAGTATTATGAATTTTCGTAAAATTTCTTAAATTAAATAAATGATACGGTGATATTTTAATTAGTTTTCAATATACAGGATTAAACAAACATGTTATGGAGGACAAGTCACCCCCATGTAAAAGGACACCAACATGGCAAAATTGTGTGCATTGCCCCAACCTTCTGTTTAGCACTGCCACGGAATTTGAAAGGTTAATAGTTTATTTAATTAAAACGATCTAGTGTCTCTGTAATCAGTACATATTACCAGTATATGTCTGTAGTCAGTACATAATGTTATTATTTATTTTACAGCCATGTCCATGAAAAACACAGCATTAAAGAAGGATCTATTGTTTTATGTCAATATGGTCAAAATGGAATATGTTCTGCTTTGCAGTTTGGTGATTTACGCAAAGCAGGTTTTAAGTACCATGTTCGACAACATCACCTTTATAACACAAGTGCAACAGACAGTTGGACATTTTATTCCTCGTCTCAAAACTTACCAGCTGTATTAAATGACCCCAACAGAGGAAAACAGAGCAACTTCTTTACGAAAACTTGGGGTGACAGCTTTGTAGAGAAAATAGAAATTTATCCTAGTCCTTATTTGCCTGAAATATCTCTGCAGCATTTTGAGTCATACTGTAAAAGATTAGCTAAAAGATATAGAAGACATTGCCAATTAAAAGAAAATGTGCCTGTAAAAGCAAAAACACCAATTGTAGAAAATGTTTGTGAAGTCCCTAGCATATTTTATGAACAGTCTTTAGCACTTAATGATCCTAAAATATTTTCTAAAGTGTTTCCAGATCTTTTGAACACAAAAGATATTAATGCTACAATAAGGTCTCTTCAAGAAACTTTGAGTACTTATCTCGATGTGATAGAAATGAAAATATCTAAACAAGTTGCACAAAAATCTGATGCATTTTTTCATGCTATGCTTTCACATGATACTATTATGGAACAAATGGCAAAAGCTGTGAACACAGTTCAGGGTACGAGGAAGAGTATAAAAAATGTTAAATATAATTTGACAGAGAGTCCATTAAAACTCATTAGCTTAACCAGAATAAACCATAATCTTAATAATGTTCATGAACTCTTCAAATTGATGGGCACAGTTCAACAAACCCAGCCCATGATACAGCTACTGTTAAGCACATCGGATTATGTAGCAGCATTAGATTTAATAAGTTCTACACAAAAAGTATTATCCACGCGATTATCGGGTATCCAAGCTTTTCGCCACCTCTCACCTCAGTTAACAGAAATGAAAAGACTAATTCATAAGATGTTAAATAATGAATTTTCAAGATTTGTTATATCCGATCTCAATAGACCTTTAACAGATTACTCTGATTTACCAGAAAGGGACAAAATCATATCTATTGTATCTGGAATACTGAGATTAAAAGAGTTTGATTTTTTGGACATTTTCAAAACAGAAGCAATGACATCGATTCAGACCACAATTAAGCAATGTGTTGTTGAAATAATCTCAGAAAGGGAGGGTGGTAATGAAATAGTTTTAAGGGGATCCAATAGTGATACATGGTTATTATGTAATGAGGGTATAATCTTTTTGCAAAAAGTAACACCTAACATAATTAATTTATTTAAAAGAATTTTATGTTTATATCATTTAATGTTAGATGTCAGTCAAATGAATGATATAACTGGTATTGATAGTGAAGAAATCTGGACCCAAGAGGAACTAAACATATTCAATGAAAAGCTAAAGAAAATAATAATCTCACTCTCAGATTACAGCAATGAAAGGTGTGCAAATCTTATAGTATCAAGAAATGATAAAGAATTTGTTTTTTCAGACTTGACACAGCTTTCTAAATTATCAAAGTTGATAGATGATTTTTCTATGGAGTGTGAGAAAATTACAGGTCACTATAGTAATGCTATGAAACTAGCACTAAGAAGTTTTGCTATGAAATATATTCAGAACCTTCATTCTGAGAGAAGATTACTACTCACATCTGCTTTGAATACCGAAAGGTGGAAAGTTGCAGATGTACCTTTTGAACTGCAAAGTGTAATTAATAAAATTTGTGAAAACCATGAAATACCACATAAAATACAATATGAAAGTGGTAAACCTGATTGTAAATATCTAACTATAAATAAAGAAAGCTATGCTGTTGTTGCTACTGTGCAGCTATTGATAAAGATTCTCTTAGAATACTGTGATGCTACTAAACAATCGCCTGACATAGTTCAATACTTAGTCCATTGTATGCTTGAATTAATAAGATTATTCAACTCTCGTTGCTGTCAGTTGGTACTAGGTGCTGGAGCAATACAAAGTGCAGGATTGAAAACAATATCTACCACAAACCTCGCCCTAGTATCAAGATCTCTGCAGGTTATTTTATGGCTGTTACCCTTAATTATAACACTACTAGAAAAGTTGCATGCAAAGGAATTATCTTTGAATGGCTTCAAAAGTATTGAAAGTGATATAGCTGGACATAAACGAGAAATAGAGAATAAGATTTGTAAAATTGTTAGTGGCATGCTTAGTTCTCAGCTTGGAGGCTGGGATGCTAAACCACCAGTACCATCACAAACATTCCGAAATATATCAAAACATTTAGTTAAATTACACGAAGCTTTAATTGATATATTACCGCCAGATCAAATTCGACATATATACATCGCTGTTCATGATAGTTTCAAAGAAAATTTAAAGGAACAGTTAGCCAAAATGAATATAGTTGCTAATGGTAGCCCGCAGCATGGTGTTGTTACCTCAGAGTTGACATTCTATTTACAGACTTTAAAAACACTTAGAATAATTAATGAAAATGATCCAGAAGATAACATTTTATATGATATTTGGTTAAATTAAGGGTGTAATCATGTATTTTGTATATTATGTATTGTATTAAATGTGTAAATATTGTATTGTAATATCAGGTCTATATATTATTAGTGAAATGATTCTAATTATTATTTAAGCTGAATTATGTTCAAGTTGGAATAACCAAAGATGTCACAAGAAATGAAAATTTCAAATGTCAATATATATATTAAGACACTTTTGGTTATACAGTTAATTTATTATAAATATACCCTCGAGAATGTCATTCCTCAGCACTCAAATATAAGTAATGACAGTAATTAAATGGTAACATTAAAAATGTAAATACATAGTATTGTTTAATGTTAAATATACAAAAAAATACCACAATCAACACTTTCGGAATATTATCATTTACTACTGACTTTACATCACTCTGTTGTTTTATTATTTTTATTATTATTATCAATATGATTCATTGTTTTGAATTGTAATTATAATAAATAAAATTTTGACTTTCTTTAAAAAACATTTTTTTTTGCTTAGTCCCTTACAAAATGTTTCTGTGCTAAAGTTTTATGTTATATGTTTACAGTAGGCATGTATGTATGCAATGGGTGAAATGGTCCCGTTAATGAGGACTGATCACCCGTCTGGCCTTGCTGGCGTCCCCAACCCTTAAAAAAAAATAAAAATGTATGCAATTTACACCTGTCTTTGTAAACTATATGATATACACTAGAATATCAATATAACATCTTACATCTCCCAACTGAATGTAATTTATTGGGAATATTATTTCAAGGGGAGCATTAAAGAAGGTAATATTTAGGTAACAAACTAATAACACCTAAATATTTAATGTTAGCAAATACAGTAACTCACTGAAGGGAAACTTAAGCTATAAACAATGGTAATTTAAAAACAATATCTCTTTCCCGAAACACTTTATTCATCTACACTTTGGCTTATTCATCTAGGATTTTCTTAAAATATAAAATATCCTTATGAAACCAGATAATTATTTTTACTGTAATTGCTAGGCAATAAAGTATGGTAACAAGAAGTAAACAATAAAACGGAATGCTAGAACAACAATCACCAAAATTCAAATTGAGTGAATATTATAGAATATTTTAGGCTCAAAAAATTATTTTACTCTACTTAAATTTTGATTTGATACCATATAACATTCATAAATTTACATTACGTTTACAAATATATTTAATACAAATTAAACATCATAAAAATATGAAGCCATTGGATATCTGATTAAAAATGCTATACAGGTGCACATTACTTGAAACATCAATAGATATGTAGTCAAACGCTCTTCGGACACTGGTCCTAATTTAATTAAAAATAAATTAATTAAAGTCATATTATTTATAACAACATTATCACTATCATCAATCCTGTCTATTAACCGTAAAACTGACAGAACATTGATGACTGTTGAGTTCAAAAAGTTCAAATCTTTTTTTGATATAACTGTTTTGCTGGCCTGCAATAAATCAGTCTCTGCAGTATACTTTGGCAGACGATGTCTTGGACAAGGAATTATATGGAATATCTGTGGTATGGAATACACAAAATTGATAATCTGTGGCAAGAAAAATAGTAAAACAGTCTTGCTAAAGTGGCTTAGAATTCCTACAACAGCAAAAGTCATACCAGATACATAACAGAATGTATCACCAACAAAAACTTTTGATGGATACCTGAAAAAAAATATATCTTACATTGGATCTTTATAGCTTTTCAGTTGTTGGTAAACAAAATTATTCTTAAATAAAATTTATTGTATAGTAATAAAATATCTTACCAATTATACTGTAGTAAGGCTAATGCAGTTGCAATATATGGAATCATAATATGTAGAGAAAAGCTATGTGCTTTGAATTGATCTCCGCTTAATTCAATTATATTAAATATTACAATAGAAATTGCTATAACAACGGATTGACCAACTTCTAAGCCATTTATCCCAGCTAATATATTAATGGCATTTGTACAGAAGACTGCTAACATGCCCATGTAGACATAATAGAGTGGCCCTGAAAAAAAAACATTATATTGCTATGAAATAAGAAATTAAATATATTGAAATGTATAATTTTATTAGTAATTAACAATACATTGAAATAATGTTTTATGGATCTTGGGCCGCTTGCGGCCCGCCGACTGTCTAATTGTGGCCCGCGGAGCTGGTTTAAATTTTTAAAAAAGTTAACTAAAGTGACTGTATAATATATAAAATTTATAAAAAAAATGTTTTTTTTTATATGCCAAATAAATCTACAAAAAATTACGAGAAAAACTGTGTTTTTGCTTTTAAGATATTTACGATCAAAGTGCGTATTTTCAGCCGAAGTTTTTTAAAAACGCGGACGGGCGCTCACTAGCCGATGACGTCACACCCCCGCTCATTCGAGTCGCGCTCTCGTTCGCACGATTTTGCGCAATAAAAATCAAAATTATATAGTTCTCTGTGGTAAAAATGAAAAAAAAAAAAATACTGTACTGTGCCTTGGTTCTTCAATTCAACTCTTTTTTTTTATGTGCCTGAGGGCCAAAAAATGAGGAAAAAGTGGACGACAACCGTAAAAAGAGTTGATTCAATAGGCCCTTAAACTAACCCCACTAAGGTTCAAGCCTTGTCGTGGCGGTGGGGCTCAGTAGCTTAAGGTGAACCCAGCACCTTGGGCGAAGCCAAGTAAACCCAGGGGGCTCTTTGTACCCCTATTATAAAAAGAGGAGACAAAAGAGCAGGGTGGCCAAGGGGCGAGGATGGGTACCTCACCCCATCAGGTCATGGGTGTGTATTAAATATATGTATTATTTATTTTATTTTAATTTATTATATTTCGAATCCGATACGAGTAGACACAACTAACAGCAGTAGCACTACATTACCGCTAGATTGCTTGGGCACTGCGCATGAACCGCCTCCCTCCCCAGAGGGAGGGATGAGGGCCGGCCCTCATGATGATAGGCTAAATTCAACCATAAAAGATTCGTCGACCGTATCGGATTTGACTAGTCCAAATCCTGCTCTCCCGAGCAGCGCGCGCGATGTCCCCCCCGCGGGGCGTGGAGGGGGGGAACCTAAAATTGGGTAGTGCGGCCCGGTTTGAAATTCTATTTCCGAATTTCGGCCCGGCTGCTGAAAAGGTTGGCCACCCCTGCTTTAGAGTAACAATATTTACTGAATTATTGCTCCAGATGTAATCCTCTATAATTATATTATGATCCAATCATGTGATATATATTATATTATGTTATTAAATTCATAAAAAGTTGATTAATAATTATAATGAATGAGATTTGCACAAGCATTAGAAACTATATACTTACCAATATTTACAGATACTCCAAAGAACTGCCTTAATGGCAATGGGACAATGAAAGTTGTTGAGTTGAAATTAACATAATATACAACCAACAGGGGTAAGGAAGCCACAGTCGGCAGTAGGACCTTGTACCTCCACTTCAAGTCTAATACATCATCCGCAAATCCCAACAATAGCATGCAACATATGGACAGCAATGCTGCTAGTAGTTCTGCAAACTAAAATAAAATGTAAATGTCATCATTTCTATAAAATAGTAAGATTTATTTTTATTCAAATTACCTCACTGTGAGGAAAGTTTTCTCTCTCCATAAGACTGCTTCCAAATACGATTGGAATAAATAAAAAGCTTACTACCAGAAAAACACATCCTGACACGACACCCAACGCTTCTGGGCTGCAATGGTTAGGACATTTATATTAATAACTTTGTTTAAGTTATCAGTTTATATCTAAAGGGCAAAACTTACATTTTATCCTTGGAAACTTTGCATAAATCTACTCCGTATAGGCCGGCTTTTATAAATAAGTCTTTTAGTTGTGGTATTAACTGAATAGTTATAAAGTACGCTAACGATGAAAAGATTATTAAAATTACAAGTGACCACATTTTAAAAGCTACGTGTACATGATAATATAAAAGTTATATGTACATAAATGTAATATTTTTATAGTCCATCAAATTATTGACTGTTATGTGCTATGACGTTTGACGTCAGATTTAACTTGTTTATATTCTTCTTCTTCTTCCTTATTTTTTTTTTTTTTTAATAATATTTTATGGCCTGGTTACGAGACCTTTAAGCCAAGTCAGATTTTAGGGCACAAACTTTTATCCTTTAATGTATCAATTACACTTCACTGATTTTATTTTATTTTATTACATATTTAAATTTTCACTACGGTATTTTTTATGTATTTATATAATGCACTATAACACTTTTTGTTTTTCAGCAAATCACACAAGTGGCGGCGGGAGGTATCACTAAATTCTATTATTTCGCTTGCCATTATTAGTCTTTGGAAAATAAACATTGGAGTTTGACACTTGAAGAAAATGTGGTCAATGTCGGCGATCCCGTTGTTACAGAAAGTACAAATATTATTATTTATTATCTTGAGTCTTGCTAGGTGTGAGGGAGCAGTGTTATGGCCAAATCTTAATCTGTTGATTGTGGTGATGTACTCACGGCTAGCTATATCCAACTCATCATACCAGGGTTTTCTCGGTAAATTCTCTTGAATACTTCCGTACCATTTTCCTTTATGTTTTTGATCCTCTTTCCAGAAATCTAGCCACAATTTTTTTATTGAGATATTAACATTGTAATAATAGTCGGTCATAGGAACATGCACCACATTTTTGACGTCAAGAGCATTGACCCCTTTATATGCAGTTTTGTCTGCTATTTCATTACCAGAAATACCTTTGTGTGAGGGAACCCACATAAAGGCAATTGTTATTCCTTTGTTATGCAAACGCCAGATAAAATCTTTAATAAAATAAAGAATATAATTAGTTTTAAAATGAAAATTTACATATTTAAGACTATTTAGTAGACTTAAAGAGTCTGTTATTATTAGAAAATATTTATAATTGCTTACGTAACTAATTGCTTTTATAGCTTCAAAAACTGCATATGCCTCTGCTGTAAAAATGGAACACTGTTTATTTAGAACAAAGCTTTGAGCAACATTTTTTTGGGGATCATATACTGCACTTCTCACATATTCATCACTTTTACTGCCATCTGTATAGATTGTATAATATTTTTTATTTTCTTCTAAGAATGATAAAAAGTCTGAATTGTTATCAATTGACTTGGATAAAATCATAATAGGATGTATAATACTATTGTATGAATGATTATAACATGGCCATTGAAAATGTTTTCTTATGTTCGAATAATGGGATTGTATTTTTAGATAAATTCGGGACAGAGTTGGAGATGTACCTTTCAGAAGATCCTTAGATGAAGTCAATGGACCTACAATATGGATTAGGTGAGGAATGATTTTATTTATAATTTGGAAATTATTTGATGAAAATAGTTTCAAGCAGTATCTTTCTGCAAGCATAAGTCGTCTCAATATCAATGGCATAATATTTGTTTCGACTTCCATGGCCCTTATGGGAGTTGAACACATTGCCCCTGATATGATCCTCAAAGCCCTGTTCTGTAAAACATCTAATTTTTGTGTATGAGTGCTATTTAAATAAGCTAAAGAACTATAGTCAAAATGACTTCTTACTATTGTTTTATATAATACTGACAGTATTTTAGGATCTGCACCCCATGCAATACCTGCTAGACATCTTAAAATATTAACACCGTTTAATGCATTTCTAGATATATATTTAATATGTTCTTCAAATGATAGTTTTTGGTCAATAATAATACCCAAGAATTTGTGTGAGGTTACTCTTTGTATAACGTCACCATTATAAGCAACATCAATTATTGGTGTGTCTTTTCCAAATATCATGACACTGCTTTTGGCAGCATTTATTTTCAAATTTAATCTGTGTTGATAATAGTTGCACAACTGCCCTAAACTGGTGTTAACATTTTCGATGGCTAATGTCAAATTTACATCTGAACTATACAACACTAAATCATCTGCGAACTGAAGTATATTTACATTTTTAGTATTTACATATTTACATATCTCACAAGTATACAAGTTATATAGCAAAGGCGACAGTGTTGCACCTTGTATAGTACCCTTTGACACAATTCTAGGTCCATTCAATATATTGTTGTGCCTAACATATAATATTCTGTTATTAAGGAAATCATAAATCCATTTACACAATTGTCCAGGTACACTTGCCTCACTCAGTACCTTCACCAGTATACCAGGATCCACACTATCAAATGCGCTTTGTACATCTAGAAATACGCAAACTGTGTGTAATTTATTGTTTTTTGCATTTTTCAGATCATATATGAGGGACATGAAACTGTCAGCACAGCTTTTTCCTCTACGGAAACCATATTGGATATGAGGTATAATACTCCTAGATTCTGCATACCAGTCAAGGCGAAACTTCACCATGTTTTCAAAAATCTTTCCAAGACATGATGATAGTGAAATTGGACGATAGGAACTAGCCTGTTCAGGTGATTTATTTGGTTTAAGTATAGGTATTACACATTGAGTTTTCCATGAAATTGGTATTAATTTTTTATGCCAGAGACTATTGAGAATATTTAAAAATAACTTTTGTATAGATTCAGGTAAATATTTTATTAATAAATATGGAAAATCATCTAAACCAGGACAAGTATTCCTCCTAGATTGTATACTCATTAAAAATTCATTCCATGAAAAAGGTTCCATTAAAAATCTTGATTGAGGATTTTCATTGTTAATATTAAAATAATTGTCTAATGAATCTAGGTCAACTAAATTAGTACAATCTGATAATTTGTCTAAAAGTGGTTGTACAAATTCATCCCTATATGACTTATTACCAGCTCTGATACCCTTAAATCTTTTAATGAGATTCCATATTTTACTAATAGGGGTAGTTCTATTGAAACTGTTACAAAAACTATTCCAACTGATTCTTTTTTGTTCCTTTATAGTTCGCTTTTTTAAAGCATCTAATCTTTTATAGTTTATGTAATTATGTATTGTTGGATCGTTTCTGTAAAGTTTCAGTGCTTCATAAGATTTAATGACTGCTTGTTCACAAATACTGTTCCACCAGGGAGCTGGTGGTCTATTCCTAATGTTAGTCCTTGTGAATCTAGGAACCACGATTTGTTTAAGTTTATCAAGCCGATTACAAAACTCATCATAAGATTTTATTGGGTTCTCTTCACTAACCATCATGTCATGAAATATTGAATTAGCTAATTGACTATATTTAGTCCAATCTGTTCTATTGTATAAAAATCTGTCAACATGTTTATTAATTGTGTATCTTTCAATGCATATCCTAATGCTTGTGATGGTTGGATAATGATAGCTACCCAAAGCATCATCATGCACTGACCATTCACAAAGTGGGGCCAAATGCGGACTAATAAAACTTACATCTATTGCTGAGGGATTGCGTGTGGGATAATTTACTGTAGTGAAGCTACCATTATTTAATATGTATAAATCGCATTCATCAATTATATCGTACAAGTTTTGGCCTCGACTTTTAGTAGACAGACATCCAAAAGCAATATGATGTGCATTGAAATCGCCACTTACAAATACAGGTTTTGGTAAATCTCTTATAATATTGCGCAATCTATTCATTCTTATGTGTCCACTGGATGGAGGACAGTACACACAGAGAATAGACAAAGTAGTATTCCCTGTACATACACTTATGGCTATTGTTTGTATATCTTCATAAAAAGTAGTATTTATAACATTATGTTTCAAATATGGCTTAATTAATATTCCAACACCATTACAAGTGTTTTTGGAATTTTTATTGTAAAAATTATAGCCAGAAATATGAAATGTTTGATGGTCTTTTAACCATGTCTCATTTAATAGACAAATATCAATATCTTTTTCGTTCAAGAATTTTGTAAGTAGAGGTTTTTTATGATTTGCACCTTGAACATTGAATTGCGCAATACTTAGAGAGGGTGTTTTATAAGATTGTGTATCCATTATGTTGACAGATTTTTAATTAATACATCTTTAATAAATGTTGTTGTAATTGGCTCATTATCAGTCTTATTACCTAATTGAACCAGTGTCTGTACTAGGGCCATAAGTACATCACTGTTACCAATTATTTGTGATTTAATATCACTAATATTTACAGTCTGTGGGACAGTCTTAATATTTACAGATTTATTTACAAGTTTCTGTACATTATTTACATTTTTCTGTGCATTATTTACAGGAATGGCTCGTGATGGCAGAGGAGGGAAGTCCATATTCTCTTTGGTAATAGCAACGCTTGCATATGTAATTTTGTTTTTCTTTTCTAGAATTTTCTTACTTTTAATAGGACATTGTTTAGATATAGCCAAATGAGGTCCACTGCAATTTATGCAGCAGATCTCTTCTGGTTTACTACATTCTTTAAAATAATGTTCACCTGAACAAATTGAGCAACGCTGTTTGCCATTACATGTTTTTGCGGAGTGGTTAAATTTGAAACATTTGTAACATTGTTGTAGAGGAGCGATATATTCGAAAACTCTGTATGAAAATAAATCATATTGTACATTCTCGGGTAAAGAGTTCGACAAAAATGTGATGCTAACAGTTTGTGTTGGTATCAGTTCATGACCAACTTTTCTCATGAATCTCCTAACTGCAATAATTTCATATGTAGATGTTAATTTTGTAAATAATTCCTTATTTGTTATATTTGCAGGTACAAATCGTATGATACCAGTTTTTTCAATTTGAGTTGTTGGAATATAAGCTTTCATTTCATGTCTGTCAAGAAAATTAATATTGTTTATAAAATTGTTGGCCGTATTATGCTGTTTAAAAATCACCACAATTTTATTGGCGTTAATACGCCTTATTGCCACCACACCTTTAACATTCGAAAATATATTGTTTAAATAAATCGGACTTTTATTTCCCAATTTTTCATTTATGTTTCTGCTTTCAATAAAAACCTTAAATTCTGTATTAATTGAATTTTCTGGGTACAGTCTTTTGTAGTTAGGCTTGCGATATGGTAAATAAGAGTCATTCTCACCACCTCCGCCGCCAGCACCAGGAACATCGCCAGAACCATCCCGGAGATTTTCGAGCCGTCGTGGTCTCTTTTTGGAGGAGGGCGGGTTATCCCCGTCCTCCTCGTTTCCGTCCATTTTTATTATTTATATATTATTTATAAAATATAATTTGTCTATTTTAATTATTATTTGTATGGAAAATATGTTCTAATAAATTTAAAATACAATTTTGAAAAAAATTGCAACCGCGCTTTTTCGAATTCCCGCCAAGAATCTCTTCTTCCTTAAACATGTTACGTTCACATTTTTTTTTCGAATTTACTAAGCTAATGGCCTAATAATTTCCCCCTCCCACTGCCAACCGTGGAGTCTTTGACCACACGGCCTTCTGGCGTCAAGTTTGTTTCTGTGGTGTTCTGTGCGTCACTGTTGGGGGGAGTGGTACCCTAGGCGGACTACTACTACTCATCGAGGTGAGGACTCGGCAGATGGTGCCAGCGATACTAAGACCCACAACTCCGGCGGGAGCAGTGGCAGCCACCACGTGAGGTCGTTAATGTTGCTGTTGTTGGGAGGCAGGGCCTTCTATCTTCAGGGCCGGCCCTCTCCTCGCTCTCTAGTGGGAGAAGCGAATCGCATGGTACCCGAGCAAACAGCCAGTAGCGAGGTGCTACCGGAGGTTTCGCGGACTGTATAAATGTCGACTCGTAAAGGATTCGAGCCTATGCTGTCGTGGTCGATCTAGATTCTAGATCGATGTAATAACAGAGCGTAAGGGCCTAATATAGGTGGCGTATGGGTCAATATTATGGTCACAATTACAAAGTAAAATATAAAAAAGATTAAAGTAAAATTATGACGACTTATATTCTTGGCACGATTTAAAGTGGTGTATTCATAATATTATTAATTTATACACATCTCATTATTTATTTTTGTTTGTGCTAATAAATGTAGTGTATGTAACCTCATAATGGCAAGGTCTTCTACACCAATAAAGCTAATGAAGGAGAAAAATCTATGGAGTAATATTTATATTCAACATTATTTTAAATTTTAGTGTTGTAAAGACCGTGTGCCTAAAATAATTAACTTTAAAAAATATATGCTGACATCTGTCACTTGTCATTTGTCAGTGGTTGTCAGCGGCGTATGCGGTACGCCTACATCTTGTATTTTTATTATGAAATTATATCTTGAATTAAAACTTATAGATATTAAATTAAATACATTATCAATTTATTTATTTTATTTTCTTTTGCTCTAAATACCACGTTACATAATTGTTAATATTGTGTTTTTTAATATTTATTTTTTACAAGATTAACTTTGTTTATATATAGCGTTTACTAAGACAAGGAAATGAGTACTATGGACGAAATAGAAGAGGAAGCAAAGGCAGCTGCAGAAAAGATGGTCATGAATATGATGCAGAGACCAGGCCAACTGGAGAAAGTAAGTAAAGAATCTTAAAGGAAGCCATTACAATTGAAATAATTTACTGATGAATAGCAACCAGAGCTTGATTAACAAAGTCCCAAATTCTCTCACTTTATTCTTCTACCACAACACACATTAATTTGTAATATAATTTAAAAAACAACTGTCTGGAGTGTTTGGGGATTCTTACTGGGACACTATATATTAGCTTTTATAGCCTTACTATTTACTAACAATAATATGTTTAGAACTTGTAGAATCTAAATTTACTAGCTTACTCTTTATAACTACATATAAGTATATTTTTTTCATTTAGGTTGAGCAATACAAAAAAAGAATTACACATAAGAAAGCTTCTATAGAAGCTCAATTAAAATCAGCAGTACAAGGTAAATTAGATGGAGTGAGTGTGGGTCTGAAGCAGTTGCAAGAATGCTTGGATGATGTTCATCAAATCAGTCAAAAGTAAGTGCATATTTTTTCATGTATATTTTCAATAATTTATCTATCCTAAAATTCAATCAAAAAAAGAGTAGACATATTGTCACAGAACTCGAGTTTTTTAGCCTTCACAACATATTCAATAATAACTAACTGTTTTTTGTTACAATTACCTACTTTAATGTTGATTCTTAATCATTTACTTACTTATTTGAAAGAAATTGTGCTCCATTGTCAAGGTTGCTTAGCTAATTTGCAAGGCAAGGTTAGTTAATACTAATATAACAGTAAAACTATTAATATTTTAATTAGACTTGATTATCATGGAACCAAATCATTTAAGTTTGCAATAACTTTTGAAGGATGGATGAATTAGAGGAACTTCTTAAGGGTGTGCCGCCTCTGGTGGCCTCACTCCAAGCAGTACGAGAGGAGGACTCTCGGCACTCACAATATGTCACCGCCATGGATAGCTTAAAACATATATTTACTGTACCCGAGAGTGTTGCAAAAACCAAACAATGGATAGGGGAAGGGAAATTATTACATGCACATCAGGTATGCTTTCTTAACATGTTGCATGCATGTATTATTTCTTTTTAAAACATATCCTTACTGCAATTGCTGATATATAAGTGTATGATTATGTTTATTTGGTTGCATACTTGATATCATAGTTTATACTTTAAATTTAAAAAAAAGTAGTTTTTAAAAAGACACTAGAAAATCTATTAAAACACTGGATTAGTAGTAAGTAGGTATGCTGTGAAAATAATTATGAACCTTTCATAAGTTTTAATAGTTTTACTAATATGTAAGAACCAGTATAGCCAACTGCCCACTGACATAAAGAAATGAGGTGGTTTGTTTAGGCTTCATATTATTTGTATAGGTTTGTTAATAGAATATGCATATTTAAATCACAATAATATGGTATTTCAAAATTGCAGTGTTTGAGTGATTTAGAAAATTCAAGAGATGATTTGCTGTATGAACTACATAGATTACCAAATCAGTCATCTCACGACAAGATAATGCTGAAAGCATATTTTGAGGATGTAGAGGTGGTCTCGAATCTACTTGAGAAACAAATAAAGTTAATCTTGGCAAGAACACTGAACACCGTTAGGAAAGAACCGACTGTGATTGTTACTGCCTTGCGTATTATAGAAAGAGAAGAAAAGCGGGATCAAATGGCACTTCAGGTAATTCTATATATTTTATTAGAGTTTTGTTCTGCTTCCGCAAACTCACATCTTATTGGATCACCCATTTGTTTCTCTATCTGTTGATTATAAAGACACATTTTCTCGTAATAGGTCAGTGTCAATTTAAAATTGATGTCAAACATCTATTCATTCATAGGCAAAAAAATTTGCTATTGCAAATATTAAAATATACTATATATTACAGTTTAAGTTTATTATGAAAAATTTGTAGACACTTCTATATGAACTACATGAAACTATATATTTACCATAATATCTATGGACGCATTCACACCATGTCAATCTGGTCCCGTGGTAAGTTCTCGAAGAACTTGTGTTACGGGTCCCAGACAACGGAAATATATTTAATACTTTTATACTATACATATATTCAAGATTTTTATTATATAATACACATATTTAATTCACATCCATGACCCATGCGGGATTTGAACCCGCAACCTCCGGCTTGAGCGCCAAAGCGCTTACCACTGAGCCACAGAGGTTGTCACAATGTGTTATATTTCGCTTTGAGCTTGATATGTGGGCATTTTATATGAATATTTTGTTCACGAGATTGAAATATGTGGGTATATCTTCATTAGAATTGTCACAACTAAGTACTAAAAGTTTTCCTTAAAAAAATGAAAAATAGAAAAAAAAAAAATTTTGTACTGTCATACGTATAATGCCTGTATTTGTTATTTTTTTAGGTCTAGAAAAAATATAACAATTTATAGAATTAGTTTATTAACAATTTGTTAAGTTAACAAGCAATGAAATTATTTACAAAAAAATATTAACCTATGAAGAAATACCAATTATAGTTTTAAATACATAAAAAATAATTTCTTAACTAATTATTTTAACAATCTAAATGTAAAAAAAAAACAAAACAATAAAAAAAATTTTGGAAAAAAAAAGTTTTAAAAATCATTATTTTGCCAAGAAAAAAAAAGTAAAAAAATAGGTATATTTTCTAACTTGTCTATTTGTGAATAAAAAATTTCGAACGTTATTTAATGCTGTTGTTAGATACGAAAACAGCAATAGCAACATTGTCGAAAAAAAAACAATATTTCTTGGACTTTTAATTTTTTGCTATCTTGAAAAAATATACCGGGTGTATTTGGAACGCTTGCGAAGATTAAACCCTAATAATAAACTATTTATATACTATACATATAATGTATATAACCATTTATCTCAGAAACGTTTTTTAAAGAAAATTTTAGGATTTGTGTATTTTGCAAACCAGCAATGTATGTATACACCATAGATTAAAAATTGGTCTCCGCTACGCTACGACTAGATACCGCGCTCCGAAAAAACCATAGCTCCTTGATGCGGCAAGTAAATATCATAGTGTGTGTAAGACAATGTCCAAGGAAGCTAGTGTGCGTGAAGAATACAATTGCCAGCTGCTTTACTATACCCTAAATTAATGGGAAAAATTATTTCATGCAATGGTCTAGTTACTAGTAGAAATAGGTACTGGTTGTAAATATGGCTCAGAAAATATGTGTAAGGTCAATTTATATCACTAAAAATTATTGAATTTTAGACTACATGTCAAGAGTTGAGAGTAAATATTTTTAGTTGTAAGTAAAATATTACTTTTACTCAAACGCTTGAATCAAAAGCTCTATTTTGTGTTACAAGCTGGCGGTTAAACTTACCGACATTAACCTTGTTAAATAATTGGTTAAGCGTAGGTTTTTTTTCATGAAAAATGGTATGAATAATATATCAATGTTAGGCCTCATTTTTAATAGTTTTTTATTTATTTACATCATACATGTAAAATGTATTTTATTTACAATATTCAATATTTTACGTTTGTATGTTTACGCGAATTTCACTCATTAAAATGAAACATTGCGAAAATTGCTTGCAAAAATCTTAATAAACCGCGATAATATCCGTAAAAATTGTTTCATTGTTTACTTATGATTAAAAGTATTCAGTATTTAAAATAATTTATACATAAAAATAGTTCAGTAATAATGACTAGGATAGATAAATGAAATAAGTATTCTATATAAATTATAAAATATAATAACAATAAATCAATATATAAAAATCGCAACCACGGAGATTTGATTTTTGTATACGCGGCAACACTGAATGTCCTGACATGAACCCTAAAGTTTCATGGTATTTTATGATTAAATTTCTAAATTATATGATACCCACAGATGATATGTGATGCCAGAGTCTTTCTTATTTCTTGTAGTATTATTTTTACACAGTTTCACTACGCAAACTGGCATTTTACTTCAGATAATGACCAATATTGAATAAAACACTCTGTACATGCACCTTACACGACGATTGCAATGAGACTGGCTCGGGTACGCCGAATTCGGCGTGGTATTTGTTGCCGCACATTACAAGTACGGCGCGGTATCTAGTCGTAGCGCAGCGTGGACCAATTTTTTATCTATGGTATACACACTATGCACTCATACTAACCCACAACCGACGCCAGGAGGCCGTGTGGTCACAGACTGCACGGTTGGCGGGGGGCAACCCCCCAATCAAAAGTGAGCCGAATGGGCTCACACAAATCCGTTGAAGCATTAGGGCCTTCGGGCCATTAGCATAGATCCATCCGAAAAAAAAAAAAAATCATACTAACCGCGACACGCGCGACTAGCGGGCGCACTGAAGACGTGCGCGGTGCGGGAGTTCGTTCACCTCGTGCATGCGGCGAACGCTATCAGCTGATTCAGTCCGCTAGCCGGCGTGAACCATAAACCAATTACATTGCTGTTTTTTTTCAAAAAACCATTATTTTAAAGCATTATCATCAAATTCCTGTAACATCATGTTTACTAAACCGGATTATACAAAAAAATAAATAAAAAAGGCAACCAAAAAGAAAAGAAAACGCGTTTTTACACTTGTATCATGTCAGGCTATGCCAACATTATCATACCTCTTCGTTTTCGCAAGCGTTCCAAATACACCCGGTATTATATATTTTTTCTAATGTTTACGCGAATTTCACTCACTATAATGAAACAATCTTTACGGATTTGGACCTGGACAGGACTCTGGTCCTCCTGTGACCATTTTAATGAATGGCATTCGCGTAAACATAAGAAAACACTATGATTACAGCAACAAGACCAATCGGGATTTATGCCACCTGGCCGACCTAAGAACTGGCGTATGAAAGCTTTTGAAGTGTTAGAATGTGCAGTAGCTCAGAGAATAGAAGGCACTCGTGTGGACGAACGCGAGGACAACAAACTGTGGCTCATACGGTATTTGGAGTTGACTCGCCAGCTCATACTGGAAGACTTAAGGGTGGTCAAAACACTGTGCGTGCCCTGCTTCCCTCCGCACTACGATATTGTCAACAAATACGTGAACATGTACCACACTTGTTTGTCGTCTAGTGTAAGTAATATACTTGTATGCATACTGTTTGGAATATATTTTGAGTTTGGGTTTTATATGTATTAATATATAAAACCCAAACTCAAAATAACCGCTTTTTATTGAATACATATGGATGTACGTACACAGTAGGTTTATATCTAAATAACATTTTTCACAATTTTTGTCGCTCTATGTCCGGCTAATCTCTGAAACGGCTGGGCCGATTTTGATGGACTTTCACTGGCAGATAGCTGGTGCTATAAGGAGTAACTTAGGATATAAAAATAATTATCATCAATCCGGGTACGGCTGTAAATCTAATTTAACGCGGGCAAAGAAAGCTACAACAAGCAACAGCTAGATGAAAATAATAATGATAATAATTTGTTTGAGGAAAAAAGTGCGTGCGTACAAAGTACACTATATGTCAGAAGTGAAACTTATTTGGCAAACTAATTTTTAAATCTCGTTTATATTTATACTAATCAAAATTGCGATGCGACGTTCTATCTCACTCGCTCTCTCTCTCTCTATCTTTCTCACTCGCTTGCTCCCTCTACTCTCGCTCCATGACTGTGCTTCATGCTACGTTCGCCCTTTCTCAGTCTCAACTCTCAATCACTCTCTCCTTGGACAAAAATGTTGCACATTTTCGTGACGTTTCATCCGTAAAAAAATTACCCTCATGCGCGCAATGAAGTTTCACTTCAATAATAATCCAGAATTAGCAAGTTGATTAAAATGTAATGAGTAAGATTAGACCCACAACTAGATATAGATAACGATCTTCGTGCAGTAGCTGCTCTAAGTTGGATGTGAGTAGGAGAGGATCAATATTCTTACAAAATGTTGAATGATGCATATATTATTGTAAATGTAATAGTGATAAATGATAATAGTGAATAGTGGAATCGGTGGCACGTCAGTTCGGTTATGGCGCTGCCACAGTGCTATTTAAAAATATCTACTAACGTTTGTAAACATTTCTTAACGTTTTGTTAACAACCATTTACTATTAGTAATTTTTAAACACATTTTTAAACAGCAGTGTAGCAGCACCATTAGAATTAAGGTAATTTCCATGTCATTGATGTACCAATCTATATACGTTCATGTACTTGTACTGGGTCATTGTTAACTAATATGACAGTATTGTATTATTTTGTATATTCTAGCTGCAAGATGTAGTAACCAATGGACTGGAAGGGAACGAGTATGTTACGTTACTGTCGTGGATTCTGAACACCTACCCCGGCTCGGAGCTGATGGGCAGCCCCGAGGTGAACGTCAATGTGTCGGCGCTGCCGCCGCTGCTAAGTGATGAGATGATGAAAAAATTGGAGGATGACTACTTACAGGTATTTTTGTAACAATTTGCTCCATAACTCATATCTCATAATATGTATCTCTCTTAGTCAGATAAAACTCCTATATCCTAAAAGTTGCTATGTCAAAGAGTTTAATGATCCGCAGCAATGCTAGTGTGACCCATAGTACACGTAATTTAACTTGGTCGGATTAAAGTCTACTGACTTCTGGTTCATACAGCGTTCTGGGCATGCGCGTCAAGCGCATTGTACTTATAGAAAATAAATTTAGAGTACATATCCAACGTTGCTTTGACTTAATCCAGACTTCATTAATTGCATATAACTACAACTAAACAATTGCAATTAGTACCTTGTTAACTCTATAAATAATATCAATAAGGAAGTCTTTATTTTTACGAAAAATGACAAAGTAAATCCACTTTTGCTGAATCCCGAACGCGCTCGGAGCATTTGTTCTGTGACGTCACAAGTCTCGCGGGGCAACGGTATGGGTAAGGCGGTACTCAACTCGAGCGAGGGAGTCGTTGCCCGTGAGCGAGACTTGTGACGTCAGAGGCTGCGCGCCAAGTAGTTTTAAAGCGGACGGGAAAAGTATCATAACTTCGTCACTTATGGAGATATTTAAAAAAACAAAATCAATGAGCTTTATTGTGAGTTTAGTGCTACTTTTCAAACATTTTGTAGTCTTCGATCTGCCAAGAGTTTGATGCAAAATGATTCCAGCTCTTATTATTAAGGGTGGGGACACCAGCGAGGCCAGACGGGCGATCAGTCCTCATCAGCGGGACCATTTCACCCAAGAGCCAGGGTTATAGTTAATACCCTATTACATTAATTTTTATATATGTATTACAATTAACGAAAATTAGGGACGAGTCCGACCTGTGCGCTGAGGATCTCGTAAAATGGGCTGTTTTATGTAATATTTTTCCGATTTTTTTGTTTTAAGGGCAACAGTTCAATATTTTTGAATAACGGCTTCACCGCATTTGACAAAACCTGCCTAAGAACTACCCCTAGAAATCTACTTACTTTAGTAATTACTAAGAAGCCAATAGACTGCAGCCGCTACAGCTATATATGTCAAACTTTCATAAGTTTTTCCAGCCATCTTTGCGTCGGGTTTTAAAAACATACCTTTTACATTATATTATGCATTGTTATAGAAAATGGAGTCGAACTACGTGGAGTGGATGGAGAAGACGCTGGCGGCTGAGCGCGCGGAGTGGGCGGCCGAGCGCTCGCCCGACGTGGAGCCGCACACTGGCGCCTTCCACACGCACACGCCCGTCATCATTTTCCAGATGATCGACCAGAACTTGCAGGTCACTGATACATACGGGTCATCGTCTATTGGGGAATTTATGTACAGCATAGTATCCTATAGGTTATAATAAGGTTCAAGAGTGGAAGCCGCGTTTGGGTACCTAGACGAAATGTTGGTCGGCCACTAACCAGGTGGGAAGACGATCTGCGTGCGTGGTGGCGAGGGATTGGTCGTCTTGGCGTTCTTTAAGGGAGGCCAATGTTCAGCAGTGGACGAATAGAAGCTGATGATGATTGTATCCTATACTCCGTTAAATTGTAAAAGAAGGGTATATTAAGTCAATGTATAGCATTATAAACGCGCAGTCAGATTTTAAAAATATTTGTTGTTGACTAAGTTTGAAATGTGCATATTTAATTGAAATTATATAGTCACAGTAGTAAAATACTACAAATACGTAGAGTCAATGACCACAAAGTTACGTAACTCTGGGGTCAGTGAACTGTCGTTTGAGTCAGCTGTATTCTCCACGATCGAGCGCTTAAAGAGTTCAAGAAAAATATTAAAAAGTAACATAAACATTTTAAAAAGTCATGTAATATAACACAGCAAATAATAATTGCACAATTTATTTTTATTTTTCTTATTTTTATTAGATATATGTATATGTGTTCACTGATCAGTATTGTTTACTGATTATGTACTTAAAGTTTCTTTAATGAATTAAATATAGGGGTGTATTTCATACCCAAAAGTAAGGATACATTCTAAAGAAAAAGTAGTAGATTTTTAAGGAAGGTATCCTTCTGAAGAAGTAATCCAGAAACGCTACTTTTTAAGTATAAAATGAAATAGCTAATTGGTCTTAGAAAATTACAAATGTTTATGTCTTCACTTATCATACTCTATTAATAATAAAGTAACTCTGAACGAAAGAAGAAAAGTAAAAGATAACATATTCATTGGTTCAGGTATGAAGACCACAGAAGAAAATTCAATTATATTGGATCATTAGGTTTTATTATCCTAAAATGTATTTACTATAATTATAATACATATTTTTAATATAGGTTACTGAAACAATCAGCAAAGAGATTACATTCAAAGCGCTACTGCTGAGTATCGACCAAGTGACGCGCTTCGGGAATATGTATAGGGAAGGCGCTGTGCAGTTTAAGGTAAGGTACTTGACTGCAAGAAGCACCAATTCTAAACTTCGACCCTTTTATATTAGGTACTATTTGTGACCCATTCTCAACAAAAATGGATGTAAAATATCTAACAGCCAATGATTATTGACTAATTATAAATTTTAAAGTGCCAAAGCTAACATTTGCGGTATTTGCACAAACTTCTAGATCGGATCTCTTTTAATTGACCTTGCTAACTACTTACTATACGAGAATTTTGACATTTCTTGACATTTGAATGGACTGTTGATTTGATTGATTAAGATTCTAAATATTGTGCGTCGGGGTTCACTTCTTAAGAAACTAGCTAAACAAGTGAGCAACGTTTAAAATTTCCTCTCAATTGAAGACAAGATATTTTTACTCTTGTTTTGGAGTCGTTGATTACTCGAGAGCGTGTAGAATTGTGTGTATTTGTGGTGTTTGGACGGGATAGGTCTCGGGTCTAGGGGTCGACTATACGAGGTAGTAACAGGTGTGTGCCCAACAGAATAGCCACTTCACGGACCGGTCGCGCGTGGCGTACTTCACGCACCACATGATCACCATCGTCAACAACAGCGAGCAGATGGCTCGACTGGCGCAGCAGACGCAGGCGCGCCACTGGCCGCCCGCGAGACACCACCCGCCCGCAGAGCGCAGCTTCGAGCGCCTGCTCGCCACCTTCCAGGTAACTTACTTATCAAACAACAAGAAAATTTAATGGTATATTAAAGTAATCTATAATTTTATAGCATTATAATGGCGCAATCAAACTTTGTAAATATTTTTTTTAGAGTTATGAGCCTTTGAAAATAGGTTAATTGAAAGTACATGGTTACAATAATAAAATACTTCAAATACACACATTTTCTTTCTAAAATTATTTGCTAATAACCGTAATAGAAATAATAAATAGAAAATAACCATGCTAATTTTAATTAGCATGTTTATTTTTTTTATAAAATTATTTTAAATAATTACATACTTATGTGTTTTTGTAGTATTATCTTTAGGCTTGGCCTATTATCTTTTTGGGCAACTGACATTCTAAATATAGTTTCAATATAAATCATTATGATACGTCTCATCAAGATTTGTGCACTGCATCTAGCGATCATACGCAAGATCTCAACTTGGCACATTTGATAAATGCCCCTGACAAAAAAAAAAATATTAGCGGTTCCCCTGAAATGAGGAAAATCTCCACTAAAATAAATAAATAGCCTTTACCACAATAATGCAAAAAACAAAAATAGTGCCGTCTAGGGACGCCTGAAAAAATCGAAACTTTAGTATAAAGCGTAGGAACTAAGCGTTAAAAATGCGCGCTGAATGTAATTAACGTCCGTATAGAAGCTTCGCTTCAAAAATTGAGTCCGGCTTTTGCAATATTATGTGCTTGTTAACAAAAACAAAGCCTCAGTCGTGACCTTCTGCTTCACTTTCTCTGGTATCGTACTATGGTGGTATTTTTTTCTTTCTCCACCTGTTTCTGTCTTTGTTTATGTGGAGAGTGTTATATTATATACCGTCCTCCGTATCGTAATTATTTTAAAAGCAAGTTTAATTTCAGAATTTAAGAGACGAGGCTGCCAAGTTTTTGTTGGAAGAGTCTTTTTTAGACTTAGAAGTGCACTTCGACGATCTGTTCACCACAAAATGGCTGACCTCGAGCGTTCCAATCGACACAATATGTGTGACATTAGAAGATTACTTCCAAGATTATAATCATTTGAGGGAAAAAAACTTTGAATATGTCATAAATGAAGCTCAAAATCTAGTTTATAAAAAATATATAACTGCTATGCTGTCGAAAAAGATCACATTCAAAACTGTAGAGGAAGCTCAACAGGCGGCGACCAAGATTGTTAAAGAAGCTAATCAGATAAGGTCTTTCTTCAGAAGAATAGCCCTGAACGCAGAGGGTGTTAATGTGGATTGGCCGTTTGAAGTTATAAGCATGATGGCCGAGGTGAGTAAACTCTTTTCTTAAATGGCATCTAGTTATGTTTTAAAGTGTTTATAGAAAGAAATTCCTGTGGGGGTCGAATTTCGACCCTCAATTATTTAAAGTTTAGTACAAAATATTAGACTTCGAAATGACTGAATTAAGTGAATATTTTGTTTTGTTTAATAATTAACAAAATATTATTATAGATTTCTAATGAGGATCAGTAAAGTTATAGCAAATTCAATATAACTAGTATCCTTTTTTTTTTGGAAGGGCTAGACTTTACGGCCTGATGGCCTTTAAGCTCAATCGGTACAGTAAATGAGCAGATGGTTCACTTAAGAAATATTCGAAAGGGGGGAACCAATAAAAAATCTTGCGCGCCTTATCGCTAACTAGGGTGGACCGTCATAGTGACGTCACAGCCTACCGGGCCGGCCGGTCAGTGCACTCCTCTAGTAATTTGATAATAACTTCGTCAATTTTTGTCGTAGAACAAAAAAAATCCACATTTAGGATTTCCTAGCTCTATAAATCTCCATTCTCAGCTAGAGCGTTTTTACCTCATTCTATAGGTACCTATAGGTGTTGCAACAAGAGCGGTGCAATTACGTAAAAACTTCACTAGTGTTCATTATTTAGTTTTGTTCGTTCATTAAGAAGGTTTTAGGCAAACACTACAAACTGTAATCTTGGACTTCATTATACTTTGAGGCGGAATGTTTGTAACGGCTGGTAAATGAAACATGGTGTGTGGCAGGTGCTCCGGTGTCAAGACGTGGAGATGTTGTCGCTGGACCTGCACGGGCTGCTGGAGAAGTGCCCGAGCGTGTCGGAGGAGCAGATGGTCCGCCTGCTGGCGCTGCGGGGGGACGTGTCCCGCGCGCACGTCCGCGACACCGTGACGCACGTGCGTGCCGCCCGTCGCCCGCGCGCCCCGCAGCCCGCGCAGCCGCCGCTCTTCGACATCACATTCACTGACCGACTGCTGCCCAACTTCACGCTGTAGACGCTATCCGTCTATCCCACAGATCCTTCGCATAGAAAAGGATTCGAGTAATAACAAAACAAAAATATGTGTGTAATGTAAAAATCTAAGCAGTCACAAACAATGTAGCTGTATCCTCCATCTTGCACTGATCGTCAGATTAGTACTAAATAAAGAAAAATAACAAGTCTCGAACAACCTAGCTATAGATGTAAGATACGTCTCGTCCGCACAGATACTTCATTGAGCTTCGAAAAAGATTCGCGTAAAAATAAAATATTATATGCTTAAATAAAAACTATGCTGACGCAAACAACATAGCTTCATCCTCCATATTGCTCATACGTTTAGATCCTAAGTTTAGAGTAAAAAGAAAAAAATTAAACCGGTTGCGTAATTTTTTAATTGTTTTTTTTTTAAGCATTACATTTTTTTTTATAATATAAGCATTCCGCTTTTACGTCTGGCTATAACAATATGAAACAGCGTTGTCTAATTGTTATATTTATCTAATTGTTTTATTGTAACTTCCTTTTCAATGAAGTTGTTAAATTCTCTGGTTAGTTCCCTCGCTCACCACGTCATATTTCTTATCGACCGTAACTAACTTTGCTTAAGCAATGTTTTCAGCAATTGGACGGCTTTAAAATGACATTAGTCCTAAATGTAAAGTAACTATTAACTATTCCGGAAAGACAACTTTTAGCTAACATAATCAACATTCTGTTGAATTTAAACTTCCACTTATTTTACTAGCTGTTGCCCGCAGCTTCGCCCGCGTTAACTTACTTAACTCCTATTTGTCACAGTGATGTTATATAGCCTATAGCCTTCGTCAATAAATCGGCTGTCTAACACTGAAATTTTTTTTTAAATCGGACCAGTAGTTCCCGAGATTAGCGCGCTCAAACAAACAAACTCTTCAGCTTTATTATTAGTATAGATTTCCATATTTGTATGCTATACAGCGTTATGAACTTCACACACTGCGACAAAAACAATTTTTGACTTAACACATTTTAAATGAACCACATATACGAATGCTGAAAAACTAAAGACCGACTATATATTGTATATAATTAGGACTTAGTACCTAATGGTTATTTATAAGTATGTAAAATTTATATTACTTGTTATTTATAATGGGATATTTAATATCAGAAAATAAGACTTGTATTTTTAGATTTACGATGTTACTGAAATAAATGTATTTATTAATTACGTTTGATTTCATTGAACGTTCGCCGTGACATTTCTAAATCATGACTTCAACATCTGTTTGATGTGCGGCTGTTAATTTCGAAACTGCGGCCAGGTCCGCAGTAATCGTAAGACTCAGCAGCAAGAGCGTGTGTCACGTGGTGCGATTTTTGGAAAAAATATAAACAAATACGAAAATTGTGTATGTAAATGTGTAATAGGTGTCGTAAATTTATTATGAGTTACACATTGGAGTATCCCATTATCTCCCACTAGAGCAATTTGTATAAGTCGGTCGTCGCTCAGTCGCTGTGATTCGCGCCCGGTGCGATGTGGCACCTCGGCCTTCTGTTGTTCCTGGTCGCTGGTGAGTTCATTTTTTTATTTACATATTGTTGGATACTTGTATTTTTTTTACGTTGTCAAAAAAGTAAAGACACGAGCGTTTATTCACCGCTGATGATGTATGAAGAGTATTTTTGTGTGTACTGGACCAATTGGTGAATATTTTAATGTAAATAAATCGAGTGGTAATATACTTACATTATATATTGGTATGTACACAAAATTGTGTATATATAGTATAAATAAAATATTTTTTAAATCCGTTCTGAAAGACCTTGCCTAGTGTTGTAGCTCTGGTATAGTTTAACAACCAATAATCGACAGGCTTCACCTTCATCTCGCACGTTCAGCTAACATTAACATTAATGAATTTTGGGATTGCTCCAAAACCGCACACACGATGGTGTTTTCCTATGTTGCTACGCATGATGAGTATTGGAAACTATTCGTTTCACACTAGGTAATTAAGAAAAATGATAACATTTAACAAACGCTGTAATAAGAATTAATACCCTTTCGCACCACTTTTCTAGAAATTAAAAACAAGTTTATACAAGAAATTATCAACATATTGTATGAGTCACATATATTCTACAGTCCTTCCATGACCATGGTTGCTATATATATATAGATAGGCGCGCTAAAATACGTAGAAGTTTTTTTATCACAACATTCTATTTTCATATTCGCAGTGAAATGACATGACTGTGAGCAGTAAACAAGATGCATGCGTATCGTCTAAGATATCGTTTGAATGCGCTCGACTGGCGCGATTAGATAATAATACGACTTGTCTATTTATCGAATAATTCGTATGAATGGCGCGTGCGATCTGAGGTCGGCACTCGGCGCGGTCCGCGGAGGTATTTTTAACATTCCCGGACCAACTCAAGGTTGCCTAAGATAGTCGCTTATTCATTCGGATATGACCTAATTTTCTATTTAAATTATAAATAGATATTTCGTTGCGGTTACCTATGGATAGTAAAAATCTAGCAGATAGCGATCAATAGTGATGTTAGGCATTATTCGATGTCCCGAAAATTCTGAAACTATATCAGTGTTTTTCAATCTGTGGGGGCGCGACCCCCAGCGGGTTCCCGAAGTCATACTTGGGGGATCGCCGGCAAAAGGTAGAGAGAAAGAAAAAGGGTTCTGCATTACAGTGACAATATTATGGTCTTGTTTTTTTTTTTTAATATCATGAAGGTAGCCTTTCAATAATTCTAACTTTTTGACTGTCTATGGCCCAAGGAGGTCGCCAGAAATTTGATCCTGTGAAGGGCTAGACATGACTCATATAAAAATAGATACACAGTCAGGTACACTTGATCATATAAAACATGCCGGTCGCAAGTTGTCGTGGATGTCACTAACATTAATATAATAATTAGTTTATACCCTTATTTTTGTACCTATGTTTGTTGTTTTTTCACGCAAAAACTACTGAATGGATTTGAATGAAACTACAATAACATAGCTTATACAACAGGATAACGTATAGGCTATTACTTATCCCTGTATTCCCACAGGAAGGGGAAATACGCGGGTGAAACGCGGGGTTGGGGAGATCGGTGCGCTGCTAGTATTCTAATAATGTAGTTTTTTATAATTACAAGAGATACACTTATAAAAAATTCACTCATTACAGATTAAGCGTGGTTATTAAGTTTTTTATGCTTAGATAGGCAAACTGGCAGACATATGCTACCTGGTGGTAAGTGGTCGACGTCGCCCATGAACTTAAACTTAGTATACCTACTAGCCCAGCAAGTGATTTATGTGTGGCCTATCCTGAGGAATAAGATGTTGCCTGTCTTGCCCTTCTCTCCGAAACTGCAAAGCTGTTTGACGGGAACAAGCTAGATAGTGTTTCCCATGCAGCCGGGAGAGCGGCACAGCCATAGCACAGCACATCCCTCCCATCGCGACCGGTAAAATACCTATCGCGTATTTAAAAGACACGTGTACAAGTATAAGGACCACCGAAATCATAAACATCTGTGTAAACTATGATAACATTTGTTCAAGTAGTTTTATTTCAATGTGTCTAATGAGTCATCTTACAAACGTTGTTCCGTGCAGATACGATATCTACGTAACTATTAGTTTCAATTCAGAAATGACCACTGTACATGTGGGTGGGCATATACATCAAATAGATAAACGGTGTTTTCCAGAGCGGACATTATGATCTATTGCTAAATAAAAATATCATAATATTTCATGATAAACCCCAGAGGAGGATATATTTGAGGACTGTGAAAAAACATCACACGCGAAGGCTAAAAAAACAACTCAAAATATTACTACTGTATGACAACATACAGTAGTAATATTTTGAGTTGTTATGGTACACATTGTATGGTACGCATGGTACACATACGTTCTCAGATTATTTATTACGGTAAAAGCTGATAAGAATATTCTGAAATTTTATCATCGAGTGTGTGATGGGCGGAAAATGTTCTGTTATCGACTCTCTTCCTTTTAAGATATTTGCTCTTAAGCCTGGGGCCCGGGGCCTTTTGCCTATCATACCAACCTATAGTTACAGTTAGATTAGCTCATTGCCAACCGGCTGTTATAAACGATTGGGCCCAGATATTGTTTTGGTTATCCCAGAGTAAACATTACACAGACTCGACCAATTGCAGAACTTTGACGATGGCCAATCCAAATACAGTTTGATTATTCGATTGGCTAATCGAACTGTATTTGTATAATAATTGTAAAATATTTGTATAACTTATAAATAGTTTGTAAAAATAATTGCAGAGCTGTTCATTTACACTGACTAGTGTAGTGTTTTACCTGACCACAACTGCCTGAGTAGGTACCTACCTAATATATGTATATGCACGATTTGAATCTCTCAACCTATGCAGTTGAGAGATTCAAATCGTGCAAATTGAAAAAAAAAACTTATTTATATCTATTAAAAATGTAGAAGACCGAAAAATCTTTATAAAATATTCATATAATAAAGAAACAAGTCCAATCACAGAAAAATAAATAAACTTTATTCTGACATTATCTAGCAATAGAAGTTACTACAATAATAGTTTACCTAGTACATACCTACTTTTCATCATACATATGCATTTTCTTGTGGAGATTCGAACCCGTGATACATCGCGCAAAAGTGGCATGCGACTTTACTTTTTTCAAATATGCTTAAAAATTCTAAAAAGTGGTCAATGGATGTGCATTTTCAAAAATCATAAAATAATATTTCAGGTAGTCGACAATTATCCATAACAGAGTTCTCAGTTCCGTCCTCTATAAACTCCGGGGAGGACGTGCACCTCAAGTGTAAATATGGCTTGGATGATAACGAGTCGGACAGAGCGCTGTTCGTGAAGTGGTGGTGGACGCCCGTCAACGGCAGCAGCGATGAGAGGAGCCAGCTCTACCAGCGAATTGTGGGGCATGCGCCAGATGTCTTACACAGCAACATTCGTAAGCTATTGTCTTGTTATGTTATATGTGTTTATGTCTTTAGATACCGAATAGAGTAGTAATGTGAGCCACAAAATTCCGAAACTGGTCAGTGATTTTTTATCTGTTAGTTATAAGTTATCTGTATGTACGTCCCATCGACTAATCATACATCAATGGCCATCAGTCGGCCAATCAGAGCGCAGAACCGGTGCAGCGTCGCAGCACAAATTTGGTGGCATTTGTTTTCGTACAAAACAGTTAGCATTATCTCTCTATCACGGTTACATGTTCGATGCATATAAGTACTCAAGTCCTGTGTAGCTGGTGTCGGTCTCGGTGATCACTTGCCACACGAAATGCATGAACAACTGCCCATCCCCTCTTAATCGTCATCTTTAATATTATACACTTATCTTTAATATTATACAATTAATACACTTTTATAGATCTCTTCATCTAAATTCTAAACTGATATTATAAACAAGAAAGATATTATTTTTTGTTTGTTTGTTTGTTACGATTTAACTCAAAAACTACTCGACCGATTTTTAAAATTCCTTCACCATTAGAAAGCTACATTTTTAGCGAGTAACATAGCGCGTTCATCCGCATAGTGAGACCGCGGGGTGGTGACGGTATTTCGTAACATAAGTAACACAGCAAAGCTGTTTTAGGGAGGAAATAAGTAGGATAGTTGTACTAATGTAGACAGACATGTTTAATGACTTTATTTAGCATACCTTTTGCTTTGATACAATAAGACGGATGTTATAATTTTATTCTCTGTGAAATGGAATGTTAACTACATTTACTTACAAAATATTTAAAATTGAGATATTTTTTTGGATACTCTGATAACGTAAGAAGGACAATACAACTAGTTCGATTTATACTTATAAAATATTGATGCGTTTCAGATATAGAAGAAGGCGATAACATCAAGCTAGTCGACGCAAATCCCAAGGACTCAGGCACATACGAGTGCGAGGTCTCCAACATCGACGAAATTAGGAAACACGATGACTTGACTGTCTTCAGTAAGTTTTACATAAAGTTAGCTATAAAGTTCGGGTGCTTAATATGCGTGGTAAAACTTGTATATGTTACATATTTATATAGGCAAACTATGACGACCTCAGTGGCTCAATGGCGCTTAAGTCGGAGGTAGTGGGTTCGAATCCCGCCAGGGAACAAAAAGTTTTCACGACAAAGCCTCAGCCAGCCACAAAGTAATATGTTCCCAAGGTAAAATTAATTTGAATGCTAAACAACGTTTGAATTGCTGAAATTAGATTGGGTCTTATTGATGAACATGTCATCGATCCTTAAATATCCAGTTCTGTTGGAAACTCCTAACCTATACATTGCATTCATCCAATCAGTATCTAGGAATGCACACATGGAATTTTTAATCATTGGGTCTATAAAAGAAAGAACGAGATCAAAATTATATGATAGGATTAGGTATAAGTATTAAATACCTACACATATTAATAGGAATCCGACCATGTCCGCCTCGTTGAAGTGGCTGTGGGTTGGTCACACACTCAGGAGAACGGATGGTTGATGGGGCAATAAGGTTCAAGAGTGGAGGCCACGCTTAGGTAGACGAAGTGTTGGTCGACCATTAAGGTGGGAAGATGATCTCCGTACAGTTACCGCTTGG
This sequence comes from Helleia helle, assembly GCA_963853865.1. NCBI lineage: Eukaryota > Metazoa > Arthropoda > Insecta > Lepidoptera > Lycaenidae > Helleia > Helleia helle. The sequence continues at coordinate 8,279,587 of OY971418.1, read as the reverse complement.
ATGCGAGTGGCAAGGGATCGGCCGTCTTGGCCCTCAATGAATGCCAAGTTCAATGGAGTTCAGTATTCAGCAGTGGACGGATAGAGGCTGATGATGATGTCAGCCTACGACTATTTCTCATATTACATCCACTATTTTAAAAAGAAACCTGATAGTAAATGGTCGACGTAGCCCTTGAACATAAACTAGTTTACCTGGAACTAGCCCAGGAAAATCATTCATGTTTAGGCTGTCCTGAGACACAAGATGTTAAGTCTCTGTACCAGTAATTACACTGCCTGTCTTTCCCTTCTCTCCGAAACACAGCAAGGCAGTTTGACGGGAGAAACAAGCAAGATGGTGGTACCTATGCAGCTGAGAGCACGGCGTTACAACCCTCCCACCGGAAACTTTACGGATTTTATCATGGTTTATTAAGATTGTTTTTATTACTGACGTTATGGACACCAAACACCTACATGCCGCGAGGTCATTGACACCATGGCAGGCGGAGGTAACCCTCCCGTTTCACATTCTTAGGTTGAAGCCATCAGAGGCCTTAGACAAAGTAACATTAAAAAAACGATAACGAAGTTCGAAATGAATAAAATGTATGGGATTGACATAAGCCGTCGTCAATTATGTCACTCGTTATCGTTATCGCAAGTTGGTAGACAATGTTAAAATTCGTATCAAACTCATAAACTGTCAATTGGTTATCGAACACTTATATCAAACTTATGTTATTTTATTATTGATATTGATTCGTTATCCGTGGGCGTGGGCCATGGAGGGCAACATTTTCACAATTTTTATCAGTTATAGTGTGTGTGAGGTCTATGTACATAGATATTAATTTTAATTTTTTGGTCCGATTTGACACTTCTTGTCGAACTTTGTTGACACTTGACAGTTGTTGTCGTTGCACTGTCACGATCTTTGATTGATCATTGGCTAGAAAATTATTATCGTTATCTCAAAGACGATAACGAATTTCGGCTACAAAGCGATGTCACTTTGTCTACAGGCCCTGCTCATCTACTATTTCGATGAAACTTGAAGGCCAATAGTCCAGCAGGAATAGGTCCATCCGGGAAAAAACAATTGTCATACTCCTTCCGTGACTTAAAACGTGAAACGTGTGAAAAATACGTAAAAAGTTATTTTATTCCACAGTTCATATTTTAGATGGTTTCTTTTTGATATTTTGTAGCCGCTGGCGATGGTCCAGAGCTGAACATCACAAAAGTGGAAGACGGTGACGACGAGGACTCAGACGAGGACATATCCATTACCTGCTCGGCGAACAACGTGGCGCCCGAGCCCGAGCTCGTTATCACTGTCAACGGCGAAATGTAAGTAATATGTACTAACTGTTGCCCGCAGCTTCGCCCTTAACATAGATTTAGAGCCATGTCGGGACTAATGTTGATTATTTAATAGCCTTCTAATTATCACTCAGTCATAAGGAAGGATTATACTGGAGAAAGATTTTTTTAAATCAGATAAGTAGTTTAAGAGATATTTCCGGCTTCATTCTTACTCATAAATATTACGTCTTTATTGTATGAGAGTAGACTGGTTTAGATAAATAAAACCTAACGCTGCTAGTGTCACTGCTCGGGTCAATGAACCCGACATGGAGTATATATATATATATTGTATCTAATACTAATACATAGTAAGGAGTGACATCTCTGTGTATGAAAAGTGTCCGTGACAAATAAAGAATGCAATTTGCAATTACTTTTAATGTGATTGCGAAAAGAAATGAGTGCTTTAATGGCGATTCAAAGATATCCATTTCAATCTAAACCCATGTATCCTGTAATATTTAATATTAGAACTGCTTTACATAATTGTGTTTTAAGAGGATATATCGTGATGTTTGCCTGGATTCCAGGACACGTGGGTATTGTTTGTAATGTTTTAGCTGATCGTCTGGCTAATGAGGCTGTGGTGTGCGGTGACATTCATGCTTACATTGATTACTGCCATGATTTGACCACGCTGCCTAGGCTCTATCTTAAGGAAACTTGGGATGAAGCTTGGGAAACTAGCGGGAGGATCAAAGGAATTTTTTTAAAGTCTTTACAACCTAATATTCCTAGTAAGCCATGGTTTTACTCTCTGAGGTTTGGTAAACAAGTTAGTTAAGACACCTGTACATTTAGCCAGGTTTAATATAATTGATTTAGATTTGTGTGCTTGTGGGGATGTGGGTTATCTTAATCATATTTTCTCTACCTGCCCTTTAATGAGGTTTTTTCCTTTTATAATCATCTCGTCTCCATCCGTGTACCATTTCCTACTTCTATCAAATCTCGTCTTTCATGTTCTAATTCTGATATATATACAGCTTTATCTATTTTCCTGTTAAATAATAATTTGAAATTATAAATCCTTATACCTATCCTATTATAGTAATCCTATCTGATCCTTTTCCAATTCCGTGAGTAATGCCCTTTTAAATCGTGATATACGTTTCCCTGCTTTAGTCAGTGGCATATGCTTAAACCGCGCAATGCCAAATAAAAAAATGAGTGCGCGCAATTTGTCTAACACTGCCACTTCATATCATACTCTTTTTCTACACCAGTGCTATTGCGGGCGGCTTACGAACTGTAGATTACAGCTAAAAAAATATACTTTTTGAATTTTTCTCATAAATGAGATAATTCTCTTTACTTCTATTGGTAGGTACTCTATGCAACCTAACACAATAATTATACAGTGACACTTTGATTTTATTTATGGCATTTACATTTAAGCATGTTTGATTACAGAGTAGAGATAACCACAAAGCAGATCGTGTGGACCCCAGACGAGATGCTGTACGACGTATTCGCCAACGCCACTCTCAGCGAGAAGCACATCGACGGAGCGGACGTCAGTTGCGAGCTCGTGTTCCTGGACGCCAACATAACCCACCCACAGTACATATACACAGAGACATATAATTCTGACAAAAAGGGTGAGTATTTATACTTTTTTCTAATAATAGTAGGATAACAGGAAGGGTTTGTTCAGATTTATAACTATAGAAACATCGTATTTTCTAATTATTATGTCATAAAAATGGGTTAAGATATTTTTATTCCATGATATTATACGGAATTTGGGCAAAAAATACAGTAGAAATAATGACGAGAGACTGCCAAGACTAAGTTTAGCTTTCGGGATACTATCAAATTGTGGTAAATATACATAATAATATGTCGTATAAAGTCTGTATACTTATAGACTACGGTCACGGTAAAGATAACTTATTTGTTAATTTTGGTTCTCTAATTTTGTAAGAAAAGTTCGTTATTACAACCATCGAGCATATAACCGGTGAGAGTAGTAATGTAAGCCATAAAATTACGAATCTGTAGGGCTCGAATGTGCGCACGACAAAGTTTTGTCTACCCCTTTTCTCGTATTATTTCATATAGTTAATACGAGGAAAGGGGTAGACAAAATTTAGTCGTGCGCGCATGCTTGCCCTACTGGTCAGTAATTTGTCGCAACTCAACCAACCATTCCGTCATTGGCCATCAGTCGACCGATCAGAGCGGAGAACCGACGCATCGTCGCCTAGGAACAAGTATCAAATGGAATTGACATTCGCGTATACCCGAAAGGGACAGGCATATTTTTGCAGGGATACCACATTCCTGATAAGAAGTCCACTTATTTTCTTGAAACAAGTGTATTGAAAATAATAATATAAACTGGAAAAGGTTGATATATAACTATAAGCATTAGCCCTACCCAAACATTTATTGTAATTTTAGATTTTCCTGATCAACGAAAATATAGGGACTGGTAACAAACCGCTAAAAACATAAATAATAAAAAAGAAGGCTATAAACGACCTCTTATGTATGATCTATAGTATTATCACCATATTTTTATAAGCCGACCAAATTAAAAAGTAGTACAAAATGGCGGACATATTTGACAAACTGTTCGCGAGTGAGAATGTTTGTATGGCATTCAAATTTAGTCGATTTTTTTGGGCACATCTTTGTTGTGCCCAACAAACAAAGAGTGATATTCTGACAAAGACAAAAGAAAGTGTCTATGTCTCTGTCACTCTTGGAGTTTTTCGTATGATGTTATCTCGTTCCAATACGGTATTATTATTAGCTTGTCAAATCTATTGATACTTGATCTTAGATCGTCGCAGCACTTTGGCGGAATTTGTTTTCATACAAAAGACAACATTACCGCTTTAGGCCGTTTATTTGCTCGATGATTACAACATTCCTTTACAAAACTAAAAAACGGAAATGTAGAATTCTGATTTATTTTGAAATAAGCTTGATTAACCTCAGTTTAAACTATTTAATTTCGCTTTTATAATATGATGTCGAAACTACAACTACGAATTCAAAATGCGATCTAAGCTCACAATGTAGGTTTATTCCAAAAATATTAAATATACATTTTCTTCAGTTAATTGTCGAGTTCAAACATTCAGGGAAATCATTAGTTGTAGTTACCCCATCGGAGCAGTGCTCATGGTTCGCCATTTTGGAAGTTGGTATTCAGCCGATAATACCTCGCTATTAATTAAACACTATATTTTTTATTGGTTTTATGTGAATATTATCTGAATTAGGCTATTAATATGTCATTTTACTTTCTTATTGATTTAATCATACAAAGTTTCCTCTATAACGAATAGCCAGTATAAGATTAACTTCCCTAATTGGCTACAAAATGTACCACCAATTATTTTCCAAACCCCGCTGATACTCGGAAATATTCTTGTTAATATACAATTGTGTGTTTTAAATTAAAATAATATTTTTTTAAATTTTAATAGCATTTAAATGGGGTCTGCATATTTGTATATTTTTTTAGTTACCGAGTCTATCCGTGACCATATCGATAGGAACATCGTTAACATATCGGGCTAAAATATGGCAACACAACATTAAAACCAATAAAATTGGGCAAAGGGCTTGTATCCAACTCTTACTAACTAAAACAAAACAATAGAATGCATGGTTAAAGTTGACAGTAGTTTGAATAACGCTTGTGATGTCTGTGCACTAACTTGGACGGTTGTCGGTCGGCAGCGCTGTCCACGACGGAAACACCCGAAGACCCCACAACGCCAGAAGCGACGTCTATGTCCTTAGAAAATGGAAGTAAGTTTTCCAGTACATAATTTCCATACAATATTTAACTATACATGGAAAATACTTTTACATGAATTTATTACCTATTTCTACTACCTACATACTATCTATATTCTGTCATTAAAGACATTAGCAATATAAACAATAATATTGCATATTAATAATTTGTTCCCTAATCAGCTTTCGTGAAATAGATTCGCTAGAGCCGATAAGTGTTTTGCATTTTGCATGCAATACCGCCATCTTGCTTAATTTCCCGCTAAACAACTTTCCTGTTTCGAATAGAAGGAAATGACAGATACAGGTAACAATTAGCTACTGGCACAGATACATGACACCTCCCCACCATGGTTCAGGCCTTGGCGTGGCGGTCGGGCTCAGTAGCCTAAGGTGTGCCCAGCAACTTGGGCGCTTGGTATAGAATATGAAATCGTTCAAATGTCCGCCGCAGCTTAAAATGGTAGCATGGTCCGAGAGGTCCAATTTTCAATTACTGCTGTATAGATCCGGCTGAATCTGAGCGTCTGAGTGATGGCCTGCGTTATGTTGACTGTCAGGGCATCGATCGGTTGTAGCTTATTGGCTAAACCTGCGACTTCAGAAAACTACACCCTCCCCACTAGGAAAAGATTAGCGGAGTCAAATCGCATGATCTTGGTGGCCAATTCACATCACCTCTGTGAGAGATAACCCTACCCTGAAACGGTTCATGCAGAATGTCCTGCAGTCTCACGAACAACGGAGATGTTCTCGGCCGGTCTGGCGTTCTTTAACGTAAGGGTGTTGATGTGTTGTTTACCGAACCGGTCATTTCTAATTTGGCCACCAAACATCGGAGAGTCGACTTTGAAGGGCCACCGCGTCTGCCGTAAAATTTGAACTAACGAACTATTTGAATTTGATAATAAAGTTTTATCATTTGAATATTCTACTCAATCATGCAACTTGCCATGGTGATTTGGCATCAGTGAACAACAACAGATTTAACAGATGCCGCCAAAACAGCATGGGCGCCACAAACTGTCAACATGGACTCGCCGTATGTGAATGACCCTTTAGTATGATATGACACTTTTACTAACCGACTTTTAAAAAGGAGGAGGTTCTAAATCCAGATGTTTGTGTGTTTTTTATGAGATATACTCCTATTGAAAATTAGTATACAATCTACTCATAATTTAACTGTCAATTCTTTCACGCAATAGCATTGCAGATTTATATTATATACAGAATATTTCAGAATAATCTATGTATGTGTGTGTATGTACCTATAAGATTGACATGCATGGTACTTTTATATATTTATTATAGATTTTTATTTATGTTGTTATTGGTTGTTTGTGATTGGGAAATTTAAAAATAAATAACATACTAAAATAGGTGTACCCCATAGGTGCACTAATATAATATGGATATTATTTGTGAATCGATATTACCTTAAGAATATGAAACCAACAGAACCTTTTATAAATGAAATAAATCTTCCTTGGGCTAGGTAGGATTTTTATTTTGTTAGTTTATTTTTTAAAATTGTTAATAATATATTACCAAGTACTAATCACATATACCTTACCTTATTAATTTTATTATATTATATACTTAAATTGTAAAACACACACACACAAATGTCTATACATATGTATAGACATTTGTATATAGATTGCGATTTTATTTATATTATTATTATTATAATCATAAAATTTGGTAAGAAGTTAGGTCCTACCACATAAGAAAAGGAATAGATCTCAATATTGTAAATTTTTATAACGTAAATAGGTATTAACGATATTACATAAAAACACGTTTTGCGGAACTCGTAGCAAGCTAGTCTGACTAGCTCTTACCTGGTTTTCATCATGTGACAGGAATTTGCTCATCCTATCGTGAATGTTTCAGGTGGCGCCGCAGACGTGCTAACTTCATACTTCCTCCTTGTATTCTCTGCATTCTCAATAACAATGATTGTTATGAACTAAGTACCTATTGTAATGTGATAACTACTGCTAATATAAATTTTATTTATTTTATTAAAGAAATTAATGTTCAGTTGTATTATTTAATGTAGATAGCTCAAATTTCGCCATTCCGTGGAAACTTAATCTTACTTTCATTTCTTGAGATAGATAGAATAGGTCTAAGTATAGGTTATACATATTAAAACTGGGCCTAAGTGTCAGTAGGTAATTACACTGTCTCTTGCGCCGTGTGTCTCTTACAATAATACAAATATACGCACCAACTGAAAAGGCTAAAGACGAAGAAATCAATTATTTCTATAAAACTCTACGGGCAGCTCAAGATCAGGCAGGAGAGAATGTTCTTGTTATTGGCGATTTCAATGCAAAAATAGGTCAAGCGAAAGCAGAAGACATTGATAACTTTGTTCTAGGAAAATTTGGATACGGAAACAGAAACGAAAGAGGTGAGAAGCTAATTCAATACGCATTGGAACATAAAATGCCAATTATGAACACCTTTTTAAAGCTCGAGAGAACCGTAAATGGACCTGGCGCTCGCCCTGTGGCAACACAAAGAACGAAATCGATTTTATTTTATCGAACCACCCAAAGAAGATAAAATGCGTGGAAGTATTACATGGTTTTGCTTTCAGATCAGACCACCGCTTAGTTAGGGCTACATACATATTAGATAGAGGCAAAAAGAACAGAACCTCGTTCAAAGAATACCCTAAACCACTCAGAAAGGAAGAAGATATATTGTCATATTTGATTAACCTAGAGTCCAACATAGGTTAATTAGAAAAACAACAAGAAGAAAAAGATATTCAATTTTTTTACAATAAACTGATCACCACGATCAACAGTAGTCTGGCAAGTAGAGAAAATAAAAAAGACTTAAGTACCACCAACAAAATTCTCAGTGAACATACCCGAGCTCTCCTTATGAGAAGAACGGAACTTCTCAAAATAAAACAAAAAACCAAAGAAACGAAGCAAGAATTAAGTAGATTGTTTAAAACTACAAGCAAGGCCATTCAAAAAGACTATGAAAACTACAGGAACAAAATAATTGAGACGAATCTAAAAGAATTCAGAAGCGCGAAAAAAGCCTTTAAGAGATTGACCACGCACAAAAACTGGATCCAAAAGCTTAAAACAACATCAGAAGAAACTAAGACCAGAGAAGACATCATAAGCTGCGCCACAAAGTTTTACAAGGAACTGTATGAAAAACCACCAAGCTCAAATTATGTTACTACACTAACTAATAAAACAATAGAGAACAACGAAAGCACGAATAATCTACCACCAATAGATGTTATGGAAGTCACCAAACACATCCAAAATGTCAAAGCAGACAAAAGCCCCGGTCCCGACGGCATACAAAATGAGGCTCTAAAAAGCGGTGTTGCTCTACTAGCCTGACCACTCACGTATCTATTCAACAAGGTTCTCAACACGGGACAGTTACCTGAACAGTGGAAAAGATCTGATATTATCCTTCTCTACAAGAAGGGAGACCCTCTAGATATATCTAATTATCGGCCTATAAGTCTTCTTTCAAGTATTTATAAACTGTTCACATCAATCCTACAAACTCGATTGAGCCCAAAAATTGATTTGCTCCAGCCAGTAGAACAGGCGGGGTTTCGCTCCGGATTTTCTACAACGGATCATATACAGGTGATGCAACAAGTAATAGAGAAGTACAAGGAGTTTAACAGAACACTATATATTGCTTTCATCGATTACGCTAAAGCATTTGACACGATTTCCCATGAGGCTATTTGGGAAGCTCTGAATAAATGTCATATACATGAAAAATATATAAGAGTTCTAAAAAACATCTACAACGGTAGTGTAAGCCAAATAAAACTAGAAAAACGAGGTCCTGATATACCAATACACAGAGGAGTAAGACAAGGAGACCCCCTCTCACCCAAACTATTTATATTAGTGTTACAGCACATATTTGATAATATCAACTGGCAGTCAGAAGGGATTACAGTCAACCGAGATAGACTTACCCACCTCAGATTCGCAGACGATATTGTTCTATTCGCTGAAACAAGAAACGGTCTAGAAAATATGATAAATATATTAAACACAGAAAGCGAAAAAGTAGGTCTCAAAATGAATGAAAATAAAACGAAAATACTGACAAACAGCCGCACACTCAAAAACATGATAAGCCTGAATGGACAGCCGCTTGAGTATGTAAACAACTACGTATACCTAGGAACACAAATATCATTTGAAGATAAAGGTGAAGAGCATGAGGTCGAGCGTCGTATCAATATGAGTTGGAAAAAGTTCTGGTCCTTAAAAGAAATACTGAAAGGGGAATTTCCCCTACACCTAAAGAAAACCGTCTTAGACACTTGTGTTTTACCTACCCTCACATACGGATGCCAAACGTGGACGTACAACACAAAAGTAAAATCTAAGCTAGTATCATGCCAGAAAGCAATGGAAAGGAGTTTACTAAAAATAAGAAGAATACAAAAAGTGAAAAGTGAACAGATAAGAAGAAAAACAAAACTTATAGATGCCTTACATTACGCTCTAACACAAAAGTGGCGGTGGGCAGGACATATAGCCAGATGCACAGACAAAAGATGGACATTGAAGGCCAAAAGGGACCAACTGGAAAAAGGAGAATAGGGCGTCCGAGAAAAAGGTGGATAGAAGATATCATTGCAATAGCAGGAAGCGAATGGAGAAAGAAAGCAAGGGACAGAGAAACCTGGAACAAGCTGGAGGAGGCCTATACCCAAGAAGGGGTTCCGATCAACGGTGATAGTTGCAATAGTGATTAATGAAATATCTTTTTAAAATTAAATGAACAGTACCTACTTATTGTAACACAATAGTTAAATATATATATGTCATAACGTTTGTAGATTGGAAATAAATGGGCTTTATTATTATTATTATTATTGCGCCGTGAGAAAAGCAAAGCTAATGAACAAGATGAGAATACTCATGCACATTCTACCTTACATCAGTTATTCTGAAGATTTTTCCAGATTTTTAACTTTTTTAAGCATATTTTATGCAGGAGTCAGCAGAAAAATTATATTAAATCAGTTACTTTCTCACTTTGAAAATAATATGATACTGCATACTTAACAATTCGGATTTAGAAAGGGGCGCTCCACAACAGACGCTGGTGTTGACTTAATTGGGCATATTTACGAGACCTGGGAGGAGTCACGTGATGCATTGGGAGTTTTCTGTGACTTGTCCAAGGCGTTCGATTGTGTACAGCATGAGACATTGGTCAGGAAATTAAGCCACTATGGAATAGGCGGTACTGCTCTGGATCTTATGAATTCCTACCTTAACAATAGGACTCAAAGGGTAGAGATAAACAGCAAAAGATCTTCCGGAACCAAAATAGAGATGGGGGTTCCACAGAGGTCCATTCTAGGTCCATTTCTTTTTCTTCTTTACATTAATGATTTGCCGTATTTAGTTAAAGATAATCAAGAGATAGTATTGTTTGCCGATGACACTTCACTTATTTTTAAAATAAAACGACAAGAAACTAATTATGACGAGGTAAACAACACATTCTTTCGAGAATGGTACATTGGTTTAGCGTTAATAACTTGCTTTTAAATAGTGAAAAAACTAAATGCATAAATTTTTCCTTGCCAAATGTTAAGCAACTGCAAACCAATGTACTCTTAGACAGTGAAAACTTGGAATTGGTGGACTCCACAGTTTTCCTAGGAATAACTCTAGATCTTAAGCTGCAGTGGGGTCCCCACATAGCTAAATTGGCGAATAGACTCAGTTCAGCAGCATATGCAGTGAGAAAAATAAGACAGTTTACAGATGAAGATACAGCGCGAATAGTATATTTTAGCTACTTTCATAGCATTATGTCTTATGGCATACTTTTATGGGGAAATGCGGCCGACATAAACAACATTTTTGTGCTGCAGAAGCGGGCTATTCGTGCAATTTACAAGTTGCCTCCCTATTCATCTTTGAGAGAAAAATTTAAAGAAATAGGAATTCTGACTGTCGCCTCTCAATACATCTTAGAAAATTTACTGTATGTCCGGAAAAACATAAATGAATTTTGTAAAAAAAGTGATATTCATAGTAGGAATACACGTAATAGACACAAGTTACATGCACCAATGATTAGACTTTCGAAAGTAAGCAATTGTTTTAAAGGCAACTGTATACGCTTCTACAATAGGATCCCAGAAAACGTTCAAAAGCTTTCCTTAAAAAAAATCAAAAAAGTTGTCAAAGAGCGTTTGTGTGGTAAAGGATATTATGAAGTAAAAGATTTTATAGAAGATACCACACCTTGGGAATAGGGTGTTCCTCCCAGGCATTTCAGAATAATAACATGTAAAATTTGTTATAAATTATTATTTAATTGAAAAGATTAGTTCCACTGAGTTTGTTTCACCGATTCTTCTCAGTGGGCTTGCCTTGGAACCGGTGGTAGACTCAATTGACGTTCAAAAAGATACTTTGTTGGTACTATTTTGAATAAAAAATTTGATTTTGATCCAAATTTAGATGACGGATGACCGCAGGGAGCGACAGGTCTGCGCCAAACTCAGCGATGAGGGGCGCTTGCCTCCACCCAAGCTAGGCACTCCGCCAGTTTGGACTGCAGTATCTGCAGTAGTGAAGATATGGCGAGTCCTCCGCCCCTGCCACAGAGATGTGACTCAGGTCTCAGACATCCCGAACGAGACCCAGGCTATATTTAATAGCGAAGACCACGTATATTAGTTTTCCATGAAAGCATCTAATTTATAAATACCCTACATATTATAATTGCTATATACCACGTCTTAGTCTTGCACACGACCAGACCTATCAAATTTCAGACTGCGAATCAAATTTCATACTTCCTAACCCAGAATGTTCCGGATGCGTCTGCGAGTGCTCTTACCTGGGCCCTGCGGTTACACAGCCATCGTTGCGTAAAACGATCTTCCGGTGAACGGTAACAAAATAGGGGAGATTATTATATTAAAATTATATGTTTGTATGCTACTACCGACTGCGACATTTAATCAACTCGTTGCTGTACAGTTTATTAAAAATCTCAGACATCACCAATCCTTAAAGAAATGCCCATTTTAACTTCTAAGACATAATATTTTCATGCTGAAACTATGGATTTACCTTTTTGCTTCGTTTCCGACGAGACGATTGGCCACTTACCTTCAGGCATCGAACATATAACCGGAACATGATAATTTGTGTTTTGGATGAAGACAAATTCTGCGCTCTGATTGGCCGACTGATGGCAATGATGGATAGTTGGCCGATGAACTTACATACATACAGATCATTGGTTGGTTGAATTGCTACGTCAGTGACAAGTCTCTGACAAGTTTCGGAATTTTACAGCTCACATTCCTACTCTATTCGGTTATACGCTCGATACCTTCAGGTGACTCGTTCTCTTAATTATACTTTTAAATAATCGCCAAACTAAATATACACATTACATAATATGACATACAGACCAGCTTCAACATAGGACCTAATATATATTTTATAAAGGCTACTCTTAATTTCTAGCTATTCTAACATATATAATTTTATATTAAAACGCAAGCTCTATTCCATAAAATATGTATATTTTATTTACACAATAAGTATTGTTTCTGGACGCAGAGACTTTACATGATACCAATTTAAAAACAAAGGAAATGAAAAATACGATTGTTCAAAAAACTAATTTCAATTATTGGAACTTATAATTAAAGAAGTAGGTACAATTTTTATCATGTCTTAAAATAGTGTGCGCAATTAAACATTCTTTCAAAATGTTATTGATATTTTTCTAATATTATTCCAAATAAAGCTTCAAAATATTCTAAAGCCAGAACATTATTTTATTTTTTAGTAATATGTATCTGCGCTTGATATTGATACAACATTAATACATCAAACACCGATGAACCTATTTTATACCTTCAACTACACATTTCAACTTTTTTTTAATCACGGTCGTGTCTTGGCAATCGGTCACTTTAGGGTGAATACTTTATATCTATAACACAAGTATTTCATATTTATTTTTTATTAATCCTCTAACAAATTTTGGCATAATACATATCTTCACAACATCAAATATATCTTATAATGGACTACAATTTGTTGTTAAGATGGTAATCACACTAACAACACAACTAAAGCTTCACCACATTGCCGTCCAGAATATAGATAAATCTTTGGTATTACAAATTAGGTGCTAATACTCATCTATTCTTTGAATAGATATTCTTCCTTATTTTTATATTATAAATATTTAACATCATACTTTTAAAAATTAGGCCTTATTTTCTCGTTACGAAAAATATAAATGTAATAAATACATTTTTCTTTAAATGCTCTGAATTTGTTAAATCTTCTTGGTATTAGTAACTATAAGACATTGAATAAAAATAAATATATTTAACAATTAACTAACTAGACATACAATGCATAAAATTTTAAAGAAAATATTATAGATAACAAGAATATCTACACAAAACTTACAGCTATTGTACTTTTTAACAATTACTGGCAATATCTTCACATATTATATCTCCCTCTTACAGATAGTGTTGTCATAAATAAGTTTGTTGCTTTTTTTCAAAAAATTTTATGATCATAGATTGTTAGCTCACCTATTATTATAAAATAACACCTATCCGTCCAAAAAAATATAAAAACATATAAAGTACACTGATTTGAATGTAATATTGTTTAATTTTTTATTTAAACTCAGAATTTATTTACCCTTAATAAGTTATAAAAGATAAACATGTATATTAAGTCAAACCTCGACAGAACTTACAATCTAAACTTAAAACATAATAAAATGTCTTACGAAATTAAATTATATATATTTAAGCTATGCCTCAATATAAAAAAATTTGGTTTCAATTACGAACTTTGGCATATATATTCAAATGCTTTGGCATTTTTACATGATAAACATAAATAGAAATAATGACAGACTCAATCTATTCAAAAGAGTTTGGTATTCAGTTAATTTATAAATAGATTTTGGGAAATAACTGTAGCAATAAGTATATCAGTTGCCAAGTTTTACTGCAGACTGCAGTACACATAATTTGGCAAATAAATGTCTAAAATTATTGAGCCTGGTTGGTCTCTAATACTATTTTAATTATTTCCTTTACTTTTATCGGAACTCCCTGGACTGCCACAGGACATGGTACAAGAGTTGTGCCTATTTTTCCTTCCAACTTCGCATAGGAATATTTCCGTTTTTGGAACAACAGATGACAATGCAGATGTAGCAGCAAAGTCGATAGAAGTGTAACCAATGTTCGCAGATTGTGAAATGTTGGTTGAAGTCGTTGCTTGATCAGGATCATAGTTATTTTGTGACACCAATATGTGCCGAGTTTGAGAAGAACTAGAACCTATACTGCCATTTTTGGAACCTATTGATTGACAATCAGGTGAAACTACTTCTTTTGTGGCTTTCACTATCTCATTATTAGAATCTATATCTAAAACAGCATAATTGACCTCCAGCTCTTCGACTGGTGAAATAGAGGCAAATGTATCTGATTCTGAGAATTTTTGGTTTCGTTCACTTAAACTGAATGCTTTATTACAGCCCTTAATTTTGTCTGACAAATCCCCGAGCATCAGATTGGCATATGCCTTTGGTTCAAGCTTTGGACCTACAGATAAGTTACAATATTCCACTTGCTTTGGTGTAAGTGGAGTGGTAGGAGCAGTTTCAGACTGTTTAGCTTCAAATAAATTATTCTCATTTGGAGCAACATTAACATACAATCTTGCGTCTTGTTGCTCCATACTTAATTGTGCATAATGCTCACTTGCATTACTCACTGTTGGTGATATGGGACTGTTAATAGGATTATTAGTAGTTGCCTCATTTAAATACCTACCTTCTAGAAATCTCGTTTCCTCTTCTATATCCCTTATAGTATTCAAAGCTGCTTCCTGTTTAAGAGCATGTCTTAGTATAGCTAGATCTCTGTTTAGATCATTACTGTATGAATGATGTCCGCCAGAGCCAGCCTCAGCTTGATTATTATTATGTTCCCTCTTGAAATCTTTGACTTGATAAATATTGGTAACATGACTACTGCTAGCTTGTGATCTAGGGTATAATGGCATCACTTCCAGTATATCAGCACTTGAAGGAGAGTGAGGGGATGAAGTTACTCTTTGACTGATACTACTTGCGGCGATGGTTGCAGGATTATTGTTAAGATTCATTGTTATATTATTTGGTTGCCCATTATCTACGGAAGATCTATGAATAACACTTGCTTGTATAGCTTGGCGACCTTGGGGTGAAGATGATAGTCTGGGAATAGATTCACGATCAATATTTCTTTGATAAATTCGTTGATGTAGTATTCTGAACAGTAATGAAGCTCGTCGACATTTAAATCCATATATACCTTCTCCCGTTTCACACCGTCGACCTAAAATAAATAGGTAAAAGTAAAGACATAATATAAGGGGCAAAATATTATGATTAAATACAGTGGTGTATAGTATCATTTACCTGCTTCGAAACTGAATAATTCACCGTCGAATCCGAATCGGCGCAAACAATGAAGAGGCCACACGATTAAATCACGACCTTCTCGATAAAGAATTATTTCAGATTCTGTTACTTCTAGCTGACCGGAGCATAAGTCTGCACCGTTTTCATCAATATTTACAACTCGAAAAACATTGGGATGTTGATCGGATATTTCTTTTTTACTTTGAAAACACCCCATTGTGGGACATAGAAGTTTGTGAAAAACATAAGCCTGAAACAAAGTCCATATTAAATATCAGACAAATGTATATCGCTTAGGTTCACTATTATGATGAACTCGAACAGAGGACATTAGAAATAAAAATATATTTTTACACACCTTCAGTTTTCAAATGCACATTCTATTGTACACCACACGCAAATATATTAAAATAAATATTTCTTCTTAAATAATCGTGTCCCATTTTTGCATAAAAAAAATATTGTAAACAAAAAATTAATCAACAAATTCCCAATTCCAAAAGACAACAAGTTAAAATTAGGGATGATCGATATTCATTATTCATCGATGGTGAATAAACATCGATGTTTTGACTTCGATATCATCGACACATCGAGACCATTAAAACGTCATTAGTTTATGGCCTAGGACCAAGTATCAAATGGACTTGGCATTCGCGTATACCCGAAAAGGACAGGTACATTCATGATAACAAGTCCACTTATTTTCTTGAAACAAGTGTATTTAAAATAAAAAAAAAAAACCGGAAAAGGTTGATAGATTATGCTTATAGTTAAGCATAAGCCCTAGCCAAACATTTATTGTTATTTTAGACAGCTGCATTGTTCCGATAACAAACCGCTAAAAACGTAAATGATAAAAAAGAATTCCAACGTCCTTTTAATATGTATGATCTATAGTATTTAGCCTTTTAAGATAGAAATAAACATGTATTTGTAATGGTTTATTTCGAAGATTCCAGACTCCCTTTTATATAATACCATATTCTTGGGTAATCTGCCAATAACAAAGCTGGTATAACCAGATTTTATAAACCGACCAAATTAAAAAGTAGTGCATAATGGTGGACATATTTGACAAATTGTTTTGTGAGAGAGAATGTTTATTAGGCGTTCAAATTTAGTCGTTTATATTTTTGGACCAACAAAAAAAGTAATATTCCGTCAAAGACAAAAGAAAGTGGCTGTCTCTGTCACTCTTTGAAGTTTTTCATATGTTGTGATCTCGTTGCAATACGGTATTATTATTAGCTTGTCAAATCAATTTGATGCTTGATCCTAGTTTAGGGCCATCTAGCGTGCATGTAAACCGCGTGTAAAGTTAATTAAAGTTCTTACTTCTTTAGCCATGTTGAGCACTTTTTGATAGGGGAAAATATTATAGGTTTGCGACAGTAAAATGCTAATGTGACATTATGACGTCATTATAAAATTTCAAATTTTTAGTAGTATTTTTTTAAGCGCCGCCGTAGACAGAGAATACTACAGTACATAATAATAATAAATAATACTATAATAATACAGTATTCTCTGTCTACGAGCGCCGCACTCAGAAACGTCAATTAAAGTTAATCTCCATTAAGTATGATGTTGTCCTTTTCTGTTTCAATGATAATGAATGAAAGATAATGATATTTAAATAAACATTAATTTGAATGGATATCTGCGGCAGTTAGAAACGCAATAATATAATTATTTTTGTTTCACTTCTATCAGCAGTCCCTATGACTGGTTAGGTTATTTCTTGAAAGAATTGTATTTTCAATAACAATAAACCAATGTAATAGAATAAACAGTTGAAAACATCGATGTTTTTCTAACGATGTTTTCCTAATTTATTAAAGGCATATATTTTTTAAATGTCTGGATGAAAGTTTTTTAATTCAAGCAAATCCAATTTCTATACATATTTATTACAAAGGAGATGTGAGAAGGAGAGAATGAATGAATGAATGAATATACTTTATTATGCACACACATTATTAAATTTTACAGAATAACAAAACAGAAAGAAAAATGCGGACATAAAGGCGACTTTATCGCTGAAAAGCGATTTCTTCCAAAAATGAATATTTGAAACGTTTTGTTATGTGATAAGCCCTGATATACCCTATTTCTAGGCCGGCCATGACACTTGTTTTGAAATGACGTTTGACTAATAGTTGAGAGTTTAGTTGTTAACCTTAAAAATTAACCCCAACATGTTGTTTTATTTATATACATCTCTCTCTCCAATAAAGTAAATAAAATATCTGCATGTAGTCTTATTTTTTTGAGACCTAAGATTTTCAGAATTCGTGTTATTTTTTATAAAATCGTAGATACTACGTTATATGTCAAACACCTAGGTCCAGATACCGGCACGGATCTTGAGCGCTCGGCGGAAGAGTGGGGATCGCTTTGCGCATCGTACACTTATGACAAAAAAAACGCACACCCGTTTATTATTTATTTTTTCCTACGTAATTTCTAATGGCTCTATGGTTGAAAGAAAGATTTTATAATGATTTATTAAATTGATAAATGGAAATTGGGTACTCAAAAATGTTTCTAATTTAAAATATAAGTTAAATCTTGTAGTTTGTCAAAAATTACAAAAAAAAAAAACTACTACGTACCTATGTACTTTTTTGTTAACATTTTTGATTGATTGATGAAGGACTGACCAAAATATTGATGTATCATAGGGTAGTTTCGAATAACTTTGTAATGATAGGACGTATGACACCTCAGTCCTCCCGTGACCATGGTTGCTGTAAAGTATCCGAAACGTCGGGCTTGTAAAAATCTTAATAAACCGCGATTAAATCCGTAAAAAATTGTTTTATTTTAATGAGTGAAATTCGCGTAAACATTAGAAAACAATATAACATTTTTGACTTCGAATTTAATTTATTCATATAATGAAATGAAAAACATTTTTTTATAAAAAAGAAAAATATATTTTATAAGATATTAAAAATTATACGCTCCGTAGTCGGGTAGTGACGAAACGTTACGGTGATATGGGTGTGACACCTTCCATTAAATCGCTTTCCACAATTAAACTAGTACTGGCAGATGGATTTCCATCATCATCTTCTTCGTCGTCATAACTATCAGTAAAATCACTATCACTATCGGAGTTGGCATTAACTCGAATAATCAATTCTTCTGTTAAAGTATCAACCACATGATCACTTCGTTTGTACTCCTCTTCAATATTTTTTACTTTTTCGCACAACTTACTCCACTCGCTTGCACCCATTAATTCTACCTTTTCTTTAATTAATTCAGTCACTCCTTTGATGGTCCAAGTAACGTTCTTCCTGGATACGTACCCTTTAATCGCAGCCCATGCCATCTCAATCGGATTGAGATCTGGGTGATACGGAGGTAGACGAATTACGTCATGGTTATATTCTGCTAATATTCTGTCTATGCTGAATTTCTTGTACTTGTCCTTGTTAGATTTTACAAGGTTGTATAGCTGAGGTTTTAACATATCCTCATTATATTCAATGCCTTTTTCCGTTAACCAGGCCTGTAGTTCCGATTTTTTGGCATTTGATGTTGGTGCTGGGTCATACTGTTTATTATGGTAGGAAGCGTTGTCAACTACCACGACGGAATTACTTGGCAGATTAGGTATTAATTGAGTTCGCAGCCATTTATCATAGTTATCGAAATTCATATTGTCGTGGTAGTCGCCTGTCTTAATACCTGCTTTAAATGTGAGTAAGGCATTTTGAATAAAACCTGTCTCGGACCCGGCATGAACAATGACTACCCGCTGTCCGCCCAGATATTTACGTATAGTAAAATATTATATTAAAATTTATTATTAATAACGAAAATAGAATTTAAAAAAAATTTATACTACTATTATGTAGTACTCCAATGATATTATACATAAATTACATTAAAAGGGGTAGATACACCACCAACGCACTTGTGACCATTGCAGTCGCCAGTCAGTCGAGCTGTGAGTTTTAGTGTCGACTACCTAATAAAAAAAGTTAAAATGCCTTCCTGTGTGTTTCGAATCCAATCTAAAAGGGTACTTGATATTTTGAATACATAATATTTAATTATTAAAATACAAATTAGACATCACAATGCAAACGAACATCAATTCATTCTTGCAACTTGAAATTATTGGTATTTCTACTTGTAGCTTATTCTATGACGGAGCGCACTATGCGTGCCTGTACTGATTATAAATAGCTGTCTCTTTCACTCTTACGTTTTGCGTATTTCCTATCGCACTTATAGCGTGTGTTTATAATATAATATACAATGTTATTAAATATGTATGTATATGTGTCGCGACTCGCGGAACAATTATTTTGTGTGTGCACAACATGAAGCATGACAGCCACCGCCCGAAACTCGCCTTCGTCCCGCGCTTTCACTAGTATATTGATATTTCATGTTTTATTTGCAAATTTCGTTCATACTGCTTTTTTACGATTTTCATTCATTTTGTAGTATATTAAGCAAGTCATTAGCTAAAGTTTCCGATATGGAATGTTACCTATAGTCAAAATAAATTCCGTTAAAAGATTTATTCCAGTTTCCACATCGACAGTTTGAAATCAGTCTATAAATTGCGTCTCCTTATCATGTCACAATTCTCTATGATCATTTCAGCGAACTTAATGTCTTGTAATATGTTTGCATCGGTTGGCTTCTTGGCTATTTGTTTTAACAACTTCCGAAGTACAAGCCCAGTGGTCGACAGAGATGGGTGAGCTGGGATTGTGCTATCTAATGGCTGCAACAAAAAATAAAAATTATTATATTATTCAAGATTGTTTACAGAATGAGAGTGGTACCGCTCAGAGAATAGGGGCTAGGGCGTGTATATTTAGTTGTTTTAATACTGTCCGTCTGTCGCAGACACTTAAGGATACAATTATCCCATTATTATTAGTGCAAGGTAAGCGAAGAGAAACACAATAGCTTTATCAGAAAAAATAATATAAATTAACTTGTGCTACTTATCGATAAATATATAGATAACAGAACCTTCATTTCTGTAGTGATAGACTGATTTTACGATCCATAAATTACGTCACACGTTAAGGGGAGAGGAGGTCTACAAAGTGTGACATTGTATGACAAGGGATGGGAAGATCTAAAACTTTGTGTCGTCACATTTTAACATTAGATCTAGTCTAATTTATTAGAACACCAATTTTGAACTGAAAGAACGACAAAATAAAAATAATAATTAAAAATAAAACTAATTTCGGAACCGCTGTTTTCATTTGCATATATAATATAATACGTAAAAATTGCAAAATATGTGACGTCACACCATGAGAGTCTCACAAATGTGATTATCTGTAACAAGGTTCATGATATTTTGACCCCTCAACCGTAGGGGTAAAAATCATCAAATTCGTGTATCGTAATTTATGGTTAAAACAAGCGGCAATGTTAAGTGGTCAGCCAACTTATTCACGTGTTGGATATCCTGAGACGCTCTGTGCCAGTAATTGCACTGCCTGTCTTGTCCGAATCATAGCAAAGCTGCTTAAAACAAGCAGGATGGTGGTACCTAGGAGTTGGGAGCATGGCACAGAGCATCTCTCACACCGATAGACCATTATAACTATAAATTTAAACGAACCGTAACTTGCAACCGTTTGTAGAGCTGGGGTGGGACGGACACAATCCATTCGGGCTGGTTCTTGGAGTTTTCAAGACTGCGCTTCAGCCTCTGTGTCGTGATCGCTAATATCGGCGGTAACAGCTGCTCGGGGTCGGATATCAGTCCAATCATATTTTCGGCCAGCTCATCATAGCCCATGTGGTACAAACCAATGACCTGTAGTTGAAAATATATGGTTGTAGAGTATGAGGATTAGATTTTTTATAGCAGGCATACGAGCTATAAAAAATCTAATCCTAATATATATAGGGCAAACGAGCTGTCGAAGTCTTTTGGCGACTATCGATACACGTCCGCACAATCAGAGATTATCTAGATGCGTCGTCCTTCTTTTCCCTATCCCCCAAATGGGCCACCGGAAACTCACAAGCCGCACGAAACGCGACAGCACAGCTGTCACTTGACGTCGGTGTTATGTGAGCGAGAGGTACCACCCCAGTCGTGCCGGCCCAATTGCGCGGCACTACCTCTTGCTGGTTTCAATATTTTAGAATTTAAATCTTTCTATACACACTGAATATCTTCAAATTTTATTATAACTAAAGGATAGTTACAAACCACTGGCAGCACCGGCCGGATGTGACGCCGTTTACCTATCTAAATGCGTCAATTATCGTAATTGAAATTATAGACTTCCGGTGGCGCCAAACATATTAGATAATGTTGATTAAAAGTGGAGTATAATATTGGTAAATCTAGATCATCATCATCAACCTTTATCCGTCCACTGCTGAACATAGGTCTCCTTCAATGAACGCAAAGACTGCCGATTCCTTGTCACTCGCATCCAACACGGACCGGTCAACGTACGGAGATCGTCTTCCCACCTGGTTAATGGCCGACCAACACTTCGTCTACCTAAACGTGGCTTCCATTCTTAAATCTTATTGGCCCATCGGCCATAATATTATGCATGATTAATGAAGCTAAAAATATGTATTTTCAGTAATTATTTATAGCTATATTTATAATAATTATTTGATAAGCAACTAGTTGTCTATTGACTGTATCTGTATAAAAAGACGAAAGTGGCGGTCTTCCGGAGCATTCTACTAATATACTCTGTGAAGGGTGTTACTGTACTGAATTATATTGTGATCGAGAAGATTCAATTAAAGTTACTCTAAGTACAGTTTACATGAAGTTTTCTAAGTGACTTGTATTCCATTAGCTAATAATAATAATGTGTTCCACTAGATGTCTCAATTTTTTTCGTGGTATCGAATCTCCAGAAAGAATGTTCTTAAAAAAAGAAATCCTAGCCGAGTTTCATCAATCATGAACGATTATTTTTCCTATTTTACAGAACTGACACACAACGGACACTGCATATAACAAGCATGTATATCTTTACACCAAAAGTGAAAATTATTTTATAAAGAGAAACTTAAATTGTACTCACATTTTGCCGCCTCACGAAATTAATATCAATATCCCAGAGCTCAGCGAGTACACAAATTTTGTCGATCCATTCGAAGCACTCCCCGCTGTTGTACTTGTTACTTGAATCGTTCTCCACACAACTTATAGTGTCTATGGCAGTGCGGATCAGTTTGGTGAGGTATTTCATTCTGGGGTTCCTTATCTTATCCGAACACTTCATACTGATATCTCTTTTGGCGACAGAGCCCGTGAGAGCCTGTATTATGTACTCGTAGTCTATATCGTACAACGAATCGAGCGGTTTTGATACTTTCAAATTAAAATGACATTGATAGTAAATTGTGCACGAAATTTGATAGTTTAGATTCAAAATGTTTTCATTGACTGGAGTCGTATCTTGTGCGACTTCTACCAGTGATGGCGAGCTTTCATCCCAGATTTTTTCGAACTTTATATTAAGCTTTTCTTGGCTCGATGAGGCAGATAAACATTGAAGGAATTTATTTAGGTAGTCCGTTATGATTCTTAACAGACGAACCAAACTCTCGCTGTTGAATCCTAAATCCTGCACGCACAAGTGGTCTTTCGGCAATTTTCCAACTTTGTTAACCAATCTGCAGCTCGCTTCGAACGTCTGTTTTATATAGGTAGACCAAATTATAGAAAACAATCCCAGCCTTAAATGTAGATTTGAGATGTTGTCAAGACCGTGCACTACCGTCTTTAGCATTTCAGTTTTGTTCATGGATTTTTGCCACTCCATCGCATACTCCCAACACATGTTAGCAATGAGATAGTTCGCTTTTGTGCTCAGAGGAAACTGACGTTGCAGAAGTGAGAGCCATTTGAATATTTGTGAATTATCATCGATGTAACATCTGTTGTTTTCTATGAATAGATATTCGACTGTGTCCTCGACTTCTGTGGTCTCTGATCTCGGGTCCCCGTAGACCTCTATGAACTCGTTAACAACAATGGCCTCCGGTGGCACGCCCATACTGCAGAGCCATTTAGCTATAAACTCCGTCACCGATCCCTGCCCCCTCGTGTATATGTACTTTAGATTTATATTAACCTCGTCTAGTTTTAATTTAGGCAGCGTTTTACCTCGGAACTTTTCCTTGCACAGTAGAATTATGCTCAGTATCGATATGTCTTCCAATTTGCCGATTAAAATACCCCAAGTGGCGTTTTCTTTCGTGACGGATTCCCAAGCATCTTCTCTATCCGACAGTTTACTTTCAAAACATTTAGCAACCGCTTTGCATATCATCGCAACGATCATACTACGGAGCGGACATTGTAATTCTATCAACATATTCCTTATACTCTCCCACCATGGTGATATTTCATTATATTTAATATCCATTGCTTCATCTGAGGCAGCGCAGATATAATATAACACCGCAATAAACTTTTCAATCAACTCTATATTTATATCTTCCAAAGACATGTTCATTATGTGCATTATAAAAAGTTTGACCATTTCTTTAGGATCCACATTACTATCTTTAACGATGTTTGATAGACGGATTATGAGACCGTCCGGCATTTTAAGTAGAGATTTGAAAATATCAGCAGACAACGAGTTTGCTTTTTCTATATTCAAATTAGGTTTTAAAGTAATTTGTTTAAAATCTTCTAGGAAGAAACAAGAAATGAATTCATTATATGAACTGGTACAGTTATCCGCGAATTTGACTCGAGTCTGTTGTTGTTGTTTATAATCTTTTTCTTGCGCCAACATTAATAACCTTTCTAATATACAAGTGTCGTCCTCGAGTAACTGAAATTCAAGACCTTCCACGGTTGTGCCATTTTCCTCATATTCATATCTTTCAATTTGAAAAGATTCACACACTTTAGATATGAACCCAGAAAAATCTATAGTTTCAATCGGCTCATTATGTGAGAAACAATAGAAGTATGTAATCAGTGCAAAATTTCCAAAATAATTTTTAACTTTTTCCTCATACTGATTAAGATTTCTATCGCATAGACTATTATACCAAAACAATTCTACGCAGGCAATTATAGTGTCTTTTGAGTTGCAATTTTTTATTAATATTTCTAAGCAGTGCTTTTTCGTATCTAATGTTTTCAATTTGGAAGCATTTTGATATATCTCTGCGGTCATTTCGTCCGAGAGACTCGATGAATTTTTTACTATTTCACGTATAGACCTCAAAACATGTAAATCTTTAGACCTATCTAGATGCTCGCCATCTAAACAATGATAGAATGGAATGTTGAACTTTTTTATTTTACCATCTGGATCAATAAACACACATTGGAATTCAGGTAAGTTTAGTTTCTTGTGAGTAAAATTTTTTTCAGCACCAACCAAGCCGCATGTATTATACAGCAACTTTCCGTTTTTGGTTGCGGTAAAAACAGCAACTCGACTACCTCGTTGCATAAGTCTTATGTCTATAAGACCTTTTTTTGGATTGTAAATTATCAAAAATATCGCCCTTCGTATTTCTTTTATAGTTGACAACTGTGGTTTTTTGTTATCAACGTCGAAAATCTGAAAATAAAAAATTAGATACAGTACGTTAATTATGTCCAGTATTGACGTTGAATAAGGACATACTAAAATAGCAAAAATATTATAATAAAAGGTTTAACTCTTTAAAAACAAAAGCTTAAAACAGCTGAACCAATTTTGATAAAATATGTCCAACCACTTATAACACTCAGAGAGAGTGTTATAAGTGGTTGGACATATTACTTTTACTTATACTCTTTGCGTCGGTGGTCGAAAATACTCACTTGAATAAAAGCGCACTGGGCGTCCCTACACCCCTTGAACAGTCGTATCAGATGCCCCCTAGTGATGTCCAACACAGCGACCCTGCCCAGGTTGTCCGTGAGGGCGGCTAGACGGCGGTCAGGCGACACAACCACCGCCGCGCCCTGGCGTTGGGCATCGAATATACCGTTCCTCATCGACAACTGCTCCGCTCGTATCATCGGTTCCGTGTTCGCCGGGCCCGTCTCCGTTGATCCGCCCAACCAGCCGCTATAATTATATAGTTAGTATCGATATTTAAAATGCATATTTTATTTATTATTTACCACTTAGTCTGTAGACTGATACTCGAATATACATGGGTGCATACATATGCATGAATTTTAGGTCATGTTTTAGCGTTCCATGTTAACAAGGCCTATAGTTAAAGTAAATGACAGATTTGATCTGAATTTAAATTTTGATCTAATAGTAGTTTATCCTCTTTTGTATTGTTTAACATAATTAAACATATTTTACACTATTTTAAAAGGGCGTTTTCTGTTTCGGATATAAAAGATACAGCCGCTTACAGGATAGGATGGATACACAGATAGATCATTAAAAACAAAAATAAATGTTTCTTCCTTTATCTTTCCCATATTTTATTTTAGAGAGATTTTGAAACTTAAAAAACGTAATAACATAAAAACCTCTTGCACTTTCAACTATGTTCAAATGCATTGTACAAAAATGATGTCACACGGTAAATGCACTTCTATTTGCAGAACACTATGTATTCGAAAACCAGGAATGAAACAACAACTATTATATTTGTATACTCTACTACTAGCATACTCTACTATAACGGTTCAGCTTTCACTTTATATCATTATACTTCATAAACATTATACACAAACATCACATGACATCATGCAATAATTTTAAGGTTAAATATTCTCACAGTTTTATGCTAAAAGTTATTGCATACATAGAGGTACAGATATAATATTACGTACGGTAGGGCCGATTTTATTTTGTTTGCAACTGCTCTGGCAACATCTTGTAGTGGTGGGGTAGTACCACCCTCTAAGGCATAATGAAAACCCATGTACGGTGAAATTCCTGCTGTTAATATTAAATTATTCATTGGTGGTATTGATCTATACCTAAAATATACAGATTAGTTAAAACAATAGAGCCTCTACAGAAAATGGCAAAATAACATTTTTTGTGTTATTTAATTCATTTATCAAATAATTCCAATGAGATTCGTAGTCAAATTATTTTTAGTTAATCAACTGAAACATCTTTAAATAACCTCATCATCATAGTCCTCCTTCAATGAAAGACAAAACTGCTAATCCCTCGCTACTTGCTTCCAAAATGGCCAGCCACTGCACTTAGATTGTCTTCCCATCTCATTAATGGCTGACCAAAACTTTGTCTACCTGAACACGGCCTACACTCTTGAAACTCATACATCCTTTCTCCTGAGTGTGTAACCAGCCCATTTCCACTTCTATATGCTTATTCTTTGCATGTTATTGGTATTGTTTGTTTTCTGTTGAATGTCTTTGTTTCAAATCCTATCTGCCAAAGAAACACCCAGCATAGCACACTCCATAGCATGTTGAGCTATGTCAACCTAGCTGCAAAGTATGCCCAAAATAGACATAATATGTCTATCTAAAGAACCTATGGTATTTAAATTCAAAAGCTGACTAACCATGTTTCATAACCTCCATATGTAGAGGCAGCCAGAAAGTGGTCATATGTGTTTTTTAATTCCAAACCCACAACCTCAGCATCACTTATTTCATCCTGTTCTGAGAATGTCCATTTTCTTATCTGAATACTTTTACTGTCTACATTATATTCACTCTCAATTCCAGCTTGCACTGTTAACCAATAAAATAATTTCATTAAAATAAAATAAATATTTATATATATATATATATATATATATATATATATATATATATATATATATATATAAAATTTGTGTGTCGTATTTTATGAATGGTCCCTGAGCAATTAAACAAGTCAACATTTTTATTAACCTCACCTCTTGCTAGCTGTGCCTTAGCAATTCTGAGTGTTTGGAATAAATTGGAGCCAGATATAATACATACACATCCTTGAAATAAAACATGTATGTCGTCTAATAATGTCCCATATGTTCCAGTATGACATGATATTTTCAATACTGGTTTCTCATCAAGTTTCTCATGTAATAAAAGATGACCAGTATTTGTATAAAATCCTATACTTCCATTTTGAAAACCGACAACAATACAAAACCAATCTGGCCCATTCTGGAATATAAGATAATCATAAATATAGATAATGGTCTGATGAAATAACTCTACTAAATCATTTAATTCACTCTAGAATATATTTAAAAAAAAAGTGTATATTCAGATAAAAATATATACCTGGGAGGATTGTTTTGAAGGACATATAGATAAGGTTAAAACAGCTGTTATGTCAGACAGTAATGTACCACTCCATGTTATTAAATATGAATTACTATCATTTGAACTGATCCATTGGGTAGTCAGAAGACAAAGCCGTTTTTTGTATCCAACAGACAGTAAGTTGCCACAGGAAGATAATGATAAAATGCACTGTGATAGCCAGGTATTCTCTAAAGGTAAAACAGAGTTAATAAAAATAATATTTTTATGACGCATATTTGTTATTTGGGTAATATAAAGAACGACTTACCTTCCTTTTCTAATATAAAAAGTGCTCTACCTAAACTAAGAATATCACCGCAATCCGCAACCTGTTCAACATTACACATGTTAAAATAATATATAAATTACGAATAAAATAGAGTAAACAGTACTTAAATTTGTGAGATTCGAAAACGTGAAACGTAAGGTTTTAAAAGCCAATCGTTTGATTTGTTTCGTATCGTATCTATGCTAATTAGAGATATTTATTATTTTGATTTTTTTAAACAATAAACATGAATATTCATAATTTTTAAAGATAATATTTTGATTATTTTCGCATAAAATCTGTTAGATAATCTGTGCTTTTTTTGTTTTTTTTTTCTATTCAAAGGCATTTGATACTAGGCTATTAGCCATACAAAATACAATATTTACCGGGAAACCCCAAGGAGCACGACTCCGCCTCTCTAGTCCCCATCAATCAACTTTCACTTCATATTCCATCCACCCAGAACAGTCCACCACAATATTCGCCAACCAACCACCCCGAACGAACAAAACACAAAATATCAATTAATAAACGGGAAACCAAAAAAACACAACCGCGCGCCCCGATGGTTCCGGCTCTCTTAAGTTGGCGGTGGAAAATTCATTTTTTATTATTTTTGTTTGCTATTTCAATTGTTCGTTATTTGTTCTTCAATGTTCGATCAAAAAATTTTTTGTTCGTTATTTTTTATTTTATTTTTATTTTCAATATGTGACTCAAGTTAGCATTAACTATTTTTTTCATTTTTTTGCTATTTCAATTGTTTGTTAACTGTTCGTCAATGTTAGATAAAAAATTTGTTTTGTTCGTTTCCGTATTTGTTTTTTTTTAATTTTTAAAAGTTGACTCTCAAGTTAGCAGCAAAAAAAAAATCATCTACATATAAATATATGTAGATGATTTTTTTTTTGCTATTTCAATTGTTCGCTAACTGTTCTTCAATGTTAGATGTTAGCACCAATTTTAGATTTTTTCACTTTTTTTTTAGCTTGGCAAAAAAGAGTAAGACGTGGTGACAGGTGGTCTATGATGTTGACAATACTTGGCCGACAAATACTAGATTTTGAGTAAAGCGTGTTTCACATTTATTTTTAACGATTTGATTAAATTATCTTACTGATTTTCCGAATTATGATGAGACCTAAGTGAAAGTGGCGCCCTCATTTTTTTCATACTCTTTTTTGCCAAACTGTATTTAATGCAAAAAATGATATATTTTCTATCAATAATGATATATTTTGTATTCTGATTTTGTAAACTTTTGTAAACTTGTTTTAATCACAAGTCTTATGGTGAAGATTACTAGGTACTAGATAGTACTTGGACGATCACATTAGACGCAGTTTCAAAGTTAAAAAAGTAAAGAAATCTAAAATTGGTGCTAACTGGAGAGTCAAATTTTGAAAATTTAAAAAAATAATTAAAAAAATAACGAACAAAAAAAAATTTTTGATCGAACATTGAAGAACAGTTAACGAACAATTGAAAGAGCAAAAAAATAATGTAAAAAATGAATTTTCCCCCGCCAACTTAAGAGAGCCGATGTTTCCGGCCGTTCCTCTTTTTTTTTTTGGTTATATATATAATAGACTACGGCTTGGGGTTCCGGTCTGCCCTCCCCATAAATGCCCCTGTGGCAGTGATGTCGACAAGCTAGGACATCACGGACTGTCATGCCAAAAAAGTGCAGGCCGCTTCTCGAGACATGCTGCACTCAACGAGATCATACGCCGGTCCCTTGCCACCGTCAACGTGCCAAGTCTACTTGAGCCGACTGGTATTGCAAGAGACGATTGCAAGAGACCGGATGGTATGAGTTTGATTCCATGGAAGATAGTGCTGGTGTGGGATGCAACCTGTTCAGACACGCTGGCCCCTTCCCATCTACATGGAACCAACAACAGAGCTGGTGCGGCTTGTGAAGTGGCTGAAAAAGCTAAAATATGCAAATACAGGGGTCTAGGCTCCGAATATGATTTTGTCCCATTCGGTGTCGAGACCCTTGGTCCGTGGGGTCCTAGCGCTTTAAGGCACTTTAAGGAAATAACAAAAAGGTTAGTCGACATCACAGGAGATCGAAGAGCTGGCAGCTACCTCGGAAAAAGAATTAGTCTAGCAATTCCAAAAGTTCCAAATTCCAAAGTCAAAGGGGGAACGCTGCCAGTATCTTCGGGACCTTGCCTAAAGGGACTCCTTTTTATTAATATACTTAAGTTATTATATTATATTTTTTAAGGTTTTTAATTTTAGGTTCTTTGTAATTTATAGGAAATATGTTTTTATTTAATAAAATATTGGAATCACAAAAAAATATATAATAGACCGTAATAATATATAGTAGACAGAGAATCCTATAGACTGCTGCTAGCCGTGGCGACATCACGGACATGAGACAGATATATTGAAGTGACGTCTAAAATGGTTGTTGCCATACTAAAACATTTTGCCTACTTTTAGGCAAAACGCTAAATATAAAAAACATGACAAGCTTTTTAACTTGTGTAATGTTTTACATTACACATATTATTGCGTGTAATGTTTTTAGGTATTTTTTTTGTTTCGAAAAGGTATTTTATACTGTGAATTATTGAGACTCTTTATTGCGTATTTAATTTACACTGATCCGATGGCATACTTTTAGCTCTAGTTGACTGTTGTTGTTTTTAAAAAGTTTAGCTCTTTGAGAGATTCCTTCCAGCGACAGAGAAAGAAAATCGAAGATGCAAGGAGTGGAGCGGGATCGGAAGACTTACCAGAGATAACTCTATGGTACTACGACTTAATGGAGTTACCGTAACGGCATCTCTCATCAAAGTGTTTTTTCTTTCTATATAAGGCCTTATACTAATTTTAATAATTCCGCTAAGGTCTGGTAATTCATTCTTAAATAATTAACAAAATCAGGTGGTTCACAGGACTGAATGTATTAGAGCAATTTTAAATGTGAATATATTGCTCGTTGTTTCAGCCATTCCTTTGCCCAAACGCGCTACTTTTTTTTCTCCGTTAAAAATATTGCACATACTACTAAAGCGACTCTTGTGCGTTTTGAAAGCACCGGTGCCATGGTAACAACGATACATGCAAGGCTCACCAAAGTACACAAGCGACTGGACTGCAGCTCGGTGCTTGTGTAGTGTGTGGACCATAGACTTAGAATATACTGTCATAATAGACCACCTGAGTCCTGACAGCCCGAAAATGCGTGACGATTTTTGAAAAGTCAATGTGTGCAGAGCACACGCACACATTGACACACAGTGATGTATCTTTTACTATCGATACTCAATAGTACAGCCCGTTCGAGTAAATTGTAAACATTTTGTTTGGGGTGAATTTTCCAAAGGTCAGATATGTTATTGTTTTTATAAGGGTACTTAATATACACATTACAAAGTCACATAATTATTCCTCAGTAAGGAAGGTAAACTACATATTCCTAAAGAAAAGTTATCTGACGATTGCAAAAACAGCCCTTAAATTATTTGAGATAAAAGGTAAATAAATATTGAAATAAAACAACACGTAGTATATTATTTATTCTTAAATGAAATATCATAACACTCTTACACACTCATACTTACTATTTATATAAAATAATGACTTTTATTATGTAGTTAGGTACCTATTTTATGAATTATTTATTTCAAATGATTGTAACAAAAGGAAAATAATAAAATTAGGGAACGAATCGATCAATATTCAATGGACGCTTGATCCATGACTTACTACTTAAGATTTACACAACCTAAGTATATGAGCAGTTATTATTTTAACGGTTACTTTAAAATTATACTTTTATAAACGTAAAACAAGTCATTTAATTAAAATTTAAAAAAGAATGGGTAGATGTTACTGTCCTTTAAACAAAATAATCTTATTCAGGCGGTTCCTCACAGTCTCCTTACTCAAATTAAGTAGCTTACATTCGTATTTGAGCCGAATATCGAACAGATGTCTGTGCCTAGTTAAAACTTATTGTCTATATTGTGGCTCGTCAAGCACAAAAACAAGTCGGAATTGTCTTCCAATATTAGAAGCGTCGCTTTGCAAATTGTATTGTTGGGATTCCAACCAACATGCCTAGTTAATATCAGCCATTTTCCTCTAATTATATGATCTTGAGGAAATCTGTAAAACAAAATGATTATGATTCATCGTTAACAAGCAAACAGTTCCAGCTTCTCGTGGGTGCAATCAGCAATGTATAATACATATGTCGGAGAGGACATTAGTACGGGAGTATTGGAACGAGATAACAACATACGAAAACTCCAAGAGTGACAGAGACATAGACACTTTCTTTTGTCTTTGTCAGAATATCACTCTTCGTTTGTTGGGCACAACAATGATGTGCCCAACAAAAAATTATCGACTAAATTTGAATGCCATACAAACATTCTCACTCGCGAACAGTTTGTCAAATATGTCCGCCATTTTGTACTACTTTTTAATTTGGTCGGCTTATAAAAATATGGTGATACCCATTTTTTTATAGGCAGATTACCCAAGAATGTGGTATTATATAAAAAGGGTGACTGGAATCTTCGAAATAAACACAATAAAAAGAAATATGTTTATTGCTATCTTAAAAGGCTAAGTACTATAGATCATACATATTAAGAGGATGTTTATAGCCTTCGTTTTTATTATTTATGTTTTTAGCGGTTTGTTATTAGTCATTACATATTTTCAATAATCCGGAAAAATGCAGATGTCTAAAATTACAATAAATGTTTGGGTAGGGCTAATGCTTATAGTTATCTGTCAACCTTTTCCATTTTTTATTATTATTTTTAATTCACTTGTTTCAAGAAAATAAGTATAGTAGTCCATAGATATTATTATAATAAAAAATGGCTTCTAAGTTTTATAAGTGTTGTATGGTGCCTATGTGTGTGTACACTGTCAAAAGTCAAAACGCCTGAAAATTAGTTTTTACTAAATGTACTGCGTACGGAAAATGGTGTATAGAAGTACTTCAATATTCTTCCGCTTCCGCTGAATAAGAACAAGTGACGTCATTGCCGTTTGTTATTACGTGACCTATTTTAAAATTTGTTACATTTTATATATAAAATATTAATTTAATGAAATAAAAAAGGGGGTAATATTGTGTTTTTTCAGAACTCTATCATGGAAACTACCAATTAGGCAATTAACATCAAAATTATATTTATCTAAGAATACTGTCAACGTCCATAATACTGTTGATTGTAATTAATAATAATAATAATAGCAGCTATTTAGCCTTTAAATAAATTAAAAAAAAAACTTATTATGACGTCTGTCAGATTTGATATTTTTAGTTTTTAAATATGTAATATTTTTAATAATTTAATAGGTACACATGTGACACGATGTACACATGCTACAATTTAGAAACTTAATAATTCCAATAATCTATCTTTTACTTAATTGCCTTGTTTTGTTGTTTAATTAAGCCAAATTTCTTAATAATTCCAATAATCTATCTTTTACTAAATTGCCTTGTTTTGTGGTTTGATTAAGCCAAATTTAGCTAAAACGTCTAATGATTGTTACTTTCAGCTTGTAGCTAGAATCGATTGAATGGCTTGATTAATAAATATTTAGTCCTTTACTGTCGCGTTAATAGATAGTAAGGCGATAAACAGTAAGGCGTAATTTAGTGATTACAAGGAAAATATGCAATGCCGAGGTTGCCTTTTAATGAACTGTAAAAATACTACAAAACTCGATGAAAATTATATTTTATGCTTTAATTCAATTACGGACTTAAATGTATGGGGAATGATTTCTCAATTTTTTTTAATAAGTACTAAAAGAACAACCACTCAGCATTTTAATTTTCTTTCAGATGTGTGAGGGTGACAATATGCCACAACAGCTCTGTGAAAAGTGTTTCAGTGATCTTGAGTTTTGTATAGCATTTAGGAATAAGTGTATATCTTCCAACTCTATATTGTATTTAAAGTCAAAGTGTGCATCAGAGTATAAAGATGTAGGTTTTATTGTATAGCTGTATAGCTTAAAAACGCCTATATTACGTTTGAAAAAAATGGTTTATATTTTTAAAATTAAGATTATACTATTGCAGAAATTAAACCTAAATCATATAAAAGAAGAAGACATTCGCAATGATGATTCTATGGAATATGAGGTGATATGTTTGAAATTTTTAATATTTGGAAATGAAACATATATAAACTAGCTGTTAACCGCAGCTTCGTCCGCATTAACTTATATTTAAGAATGTATCCAGACTGATGATGATCATTATTTTACTTTATTATTTTTTGTTATAATATCTCGAAATCACGGCATGAAATGCTTGAGCCAATTAATGTGTGTAAAATGATAAGGATTAATATCGTTTGAGTAAATAGCATTCCAATTACCTCTTTATTGCTCATTTCTTCTAAGTACTATGTTGGGTGTAGTATGTTATCCTTAAGAGATAGATATATGGCATTGCGGACTTTCCTATGGACCTATTGAAAATACCCTATTCCACCATACATTATTTTGTCAAATCTTAAAGGGTTTAGGCCGCATAGTTTCCATTTACGTGGGATTTCCGGGATAAGAACTAGGGTAGGCTTCTAAGTATGACACATCAATATTTTTACTGTAGAGAAAAGTTTTGTTTCTTGGTGGTGCATTAATCAAAAAATTACTTAACAAATGTTAAAAAGTCTTTCACCATTAGAATGCTATGTTAACATTGACTTACATAGGCTATTAAATAATTATTATCAATCTGGATACTGGTTTAAAAATACGAAATAATACCATTGCTTCTGCCACAGGATATAAACATTAAACAAGAAGAAATAGATGAAGTTAAAGAATATAAATCTGACAGTGATGAAAATATTGCTTTTGAAAACACAGGAGGTAATTATAGGTCAATGTCAATAAAAAAAATTCAAAAGATACATAATTATTTGAATAAGGATAATAAAAGCTAGGGTGTAAATTCTGTCAGTCATTACTTGGAAACTTGAGTTAGAACTTTTATGGTATCAGCTGACAATCTTTCCACCAAGATAAAGCTAGCTGACATGTTTATTTATTAACAATAGTATATAACCTGATACATTTTCAATTGAGAAGAAATCATCATAAATCATTATTGCTTAACAAATGCTTGTTTTTAATCTTTTGTGACCAGCTGACGTGGAACCCTTTAGTTGGCTGACATTTTTATTCTTTAACATTACCTATAATTTGACAAAACTACCGGGAGAAAATGACTGTTTTTTTTTCTAATCATCTTTGCTCAACTCACCCACAGAATCGCACCTAATAATTATATGGTCATTTCTCACATCCCAACTATTTAACAAGTTATCACCCAGAAGGAAATTGATCATAAAAATCTGTTGCTGGCTGCCAAATTATTAGTACACATTCCGCACCATGGTTCAAGCCTTGTCATGGCGGTGGGGCTCAGTAGCCAAGGGTGTACCCAGCACCAAGCAAATTGAGCCAAGGGAGCTGCTCTTTGTACCCCTCTTATAAGAAGAGGGGACAAGGGGCGAGGATGGGAACCACACCCCATTGTACTGTCCCGATGTTGGTAGGGGTTGTTCTGTGGTGCGGGTAAACTCTCTGTGGAGGTGTCCCTTGCGGGACTGAACAGCCGTCGAGGTGCCCTGTTTGTTTATTAGTTCTGGGGCACCTCACCAAAGGCGGCATTGGTGGCAGCTTTCGGGCGCAGCGAGTGCCACATACCCACCTGGGGAGACACACTCCCCCGAGGGATGCCTCAGAGCATTTCTTGGCGTTAAAGAAAAACAAAAAAAAATTGTAAACAATGTATTTAATGTTTCTTTATATTTATTTTCATTATGTTTTATATTTTTTTATTTCAGATGTTAAAATAACATATGAGAAGAATGTGGTTAAGCGTCAGCCTAATTTAAGAAAAAGAAAAGTTGTACACAATAAAAAAGAAAAGCTTACTAAAAAAAACATTGATCAGAAAAAAAGAAAAGAAACATGTTACAACTGTGGTACAAATAATATTTTTTTAACATACATTTTATACTTTCTATACTTTAAATATGAAAATAAATATATTCTTTTAGGTCTTTGTACAGGAAAGCTTGAAAAAAAAGAATTATTAGTCCATATAAACAGTCATGAGAAAAATAATTCTTGTGACATATGCTCCGAGAATTTCACAGAATGGCAAAAGTTGTTAGTTCACAGGATAAAACATTTATCCAAAGAAAACTTATTGTGTCACATTTGTTTTAAACATTTTAAATTGCCTACTTCATTGGAATTACATTACAATATAAAACATTTTTCTAAAGATGAAGTAAGTCAATGTAAACAATTATTGTTGGTATCACTATAAATACATATTACTGTTTTCAGTGTCTATGTTGATTTTATCTAAATCCTGAACAAAAATGTCTTATTTTTTCTAAACATTTACAGGAAACCTATTTAAAATGTTTAGCTTGTAACAAAACTTATAGAGATGTACGATGCTTGCAAAAGCATCAACAGGCATCCCACTCTAGTAGAACTTACACATGCGATGATTGTTTACAAGAGTAAGTAGTTTCTTTTGTTTTGATTATCTAAATTAACTAAATACAAGTGCATTGTTTGCCAAAAATGTAAATTGAATATACAGGATAGATTTTTGAGACGGGTCAGTAAGGGCAGGTACCTTAACCGTTATAGTATAACATACAGGATAACATGTAAAATGTGTTATAGAATATTTGAAAAGACTAGTTTCACCGAGTTTGTTTTGCCGGATCTTCTCAGTAAAATATTTTTGGCGATTTCTGACATTTCAAGTACTCATATTTTAAATGGTCCCATAAAGTCTTTTGATCCACATACGAAGTAGGATCGATAGGCATAAAGTTTTTTTTTTGGATTCTAGCATTTTTTTCGCCACCCGTTCATTTTCTCAAAAACCTGGTAAGATACCTGCCATTACAGACCAGTCTCAAAAATCCACTCTGTATGGAATACTATTTTATTTTTGAGATATATTCAAAATAGTACCAATAAAGTATATTTTGTTCAACAACGTCAATTGAATCTACTACCGGTTCCAAGGCAAGCGCACTTGGGAAGATCCGGCAAAACAAACACAGTGAAACTAATCTTTTCAAATATTCTATAACAAATTTTACATGTTATCCTGAAATGCCTGGTGGGAACGCACTATCCCCAAAGTGTTTTTTTATATTTTTTTATATGTTAGTTGAATAGGCAAACTGGCAAACGTGCCACCTGATGGTAAGTGGTCGACGTCGCCCATGAACATAAACTAGTATACCTGGAACAAGCCCAGGCAACTCATCTATGTGTTGCCTATCCTGAGACATAAGATGTTAAGTCTCGGTGCCAGTAATTACAATGCCTGTCTTGCCCTTCTCTCTGTAACACAGCAAAGCTCGTGCTTGTGGTAGGTACCCATGCAGCCGGGAGCGCGGCACAGCGCTTCCCTCCCACCGGTAGAGTGTAGTTGTAGTATCTTCCATTTTATAGTCAATATCCTTTTTTTTCCGGAATGAGCTATGCTAACGGCCAAAAGGCCCTAATACTTCATCGGATTATTGTGAGCCGATTTGGCTCACTTATGGTTTATTATTAGTGAGGGGTTGCCCCCCGCCAACCGTGAAGTCTAAGACCGCACGGTCTCCTGGAGTCGGATTGGCCTTCCATAAATATCCTTTACCACACAAATGCTCTTGAATAACTTTTTTGAATTGTTTAATGCATAGGTTTTGAACATTTTCTGGGATCCTATTGTAAAAAAGTGTATACAGTTGCCTTTAAAAGAATTGCTCACTTTTGTAAGTCTATCACTGGTAAATCTAGCCTGTGTCTATTACGTATGTTTTTCCGGACATACATTAAATTTTCTAAGATGGCGTATTATGAGGCGACAGTCCGAATTCCTATTTGTTAAAATTTGTCTCTCAAACATAAATAGCCCCCCCCCCCTTCATATTTTAATCTTCAACTTGTAAATTGCATATAGATATAGTAGACCACTTTCGCAGCACAAAAAAATTGTTTCTATCGGCAGCATTTCCCCATGGGTACACCGTGACAGGTGGATGATCAGAACTTTCTGTCATTGCAGTATAATGAAGTTAAAATAATAATAAGTATATATTTCAGGTTTACAAACAAGAAAGTGTTAACTTACCATATACTGACACGACATCAACAAGGAGAAAGAAAAAAATTGCTATGTGACCAATGTGATTATTCAAGTTCATTTTTGAGTAATTTGAAGGTAAGTGGTTAATAGAATCATTCTGTGATTGTTTTTACATAGGCCGGTCACGCACTACTCGATCCAAATTCTATGCGAGACCGTCAAAATATGTATTTCACGCACTAGATTCCATCAATTTTTTCCCATCATTCGTGAAAATCCATTTCCGAGGTGATAACTGACGGGCCGAAGAATCATTGTTAAAAATTTGCTCAACGAAAGGAAAAAAAATGTCACATTAATAGTTGAACAACTATCGCACTTGCAATGTTAATGTTCTTGCTACAAAAAAAAAAAAATATTAATTAGCTAACATTCTATTATTATATATTATAAGAATTACAGCAAGACTGTGCAAATTCACGATAAAAATTTCTGGACCACGGATTATTGTTCATTGATCTATCAGGCAGGTGCTTGTGTTTTTTCAATTTTTAATTCTCATTTCCGCGAGTCAAAACTTTTTTAGGAAATTTCCTTCTCTTTTTGCATCTTTTTTTAAATTTGAAGAATCTTTATTAGTCTTTGAGATAGGTATTTGCAAAAACTAAACCTCTTTATTTTTTTAGTTAATTGTTAATCAATTTTGCAATTTTTGCAAGCGGAACTTAATTTAAAAAAAATCATCTAGGTACATGCCATTCCGAATCGAATGACACCTCAATCATAATTTTCGGAGACTGCTGAAAAAGTAGTTGACTACATCTATATTATTTATAAAAAAAAAAATAATAATATAGAAAGCCTTAAAGAAGAAGTAGAGAATGCAATAAAATTACTTAACCTTAAAAATTAATTTATATTTTACATTAATATTTCAGCAACACAAAATAAGAAGACATACGTCTGAGCGAGTGTACTGCAAAGTTTGTAAAGAAGTA
This sequence comes from Helleia helle, assembly GCA_963853865.1. NCBI lineage: Eukaryota > Metazoa > Arthropoda > Insecta > Lepidoptera > Lycaenidae > Helleia > Helleia helle. The sequence continues at coordinate 8,240,319 of OY971418.1, read as the reverse complement.
TTCGCAAATGAAAGCAAGCTCAGTACTCACAAGTGTTCGCGAAAGGGTTCAATGTGCCCCATCTGTGGTGTTGTTCTGAACATACATGCGAGAGTAATTATTTATTTTATGCTAGCTGATACTTAAAGAGTATAAATGCATAACTCGAAAGCAAAGCTTTCTTGTTACTTTTTCACACCTAACTTGCTGATGGGATTCGTAAATAAATGGAAAGAGATAGATTATGTCATTATCATCATCAGGAATAATATCCGTTTTTTATTGTGTCGCCTTACTTTTGCCTATGAGTGGCCACCGGAGGTTGGAGACTCACAAACCGCACGAAACGCGACAGAATAGCTGTCACTTGACGCCGGTGTTATGTGAGCGAGAGGTACCACCCCGGTCGTGCCGGCCCAATTGGGCTGCAAAGCAGCATGGCACTACCTCTTATAGAAATGTTAACTAAATAGTCATAATGCTGTAGACGACAGCTAGAGGCTAGCACCTTTATAAAGTTAACAGTTTTAAACCGCTGCTTAGTTGTCCCTAGACGAGTCATCAGGATAGGTCGTGAAAGACAAAACATTTTTTTTGCATATAATAACGTTTAAACCGTTACTCGCAGTTGAATCGTAACCTGCAATCGCACAATACGAACCGTATATGTTTTTGATACCCTTTTTTTCTTTAACGCCGGGAAATGAGGCATCCCGCGGGGGAGTGGGTCTCCCCACGCGGGTATGTGGGACTCGCTGCGCCCGACAGCTGGTAAGTGGACGCAGCTCTACCCACTAAAACCCGGCGAGTGCCACCCATGCCGCCTTGGGTGAGGTGCCCCGGATCTAGTAAACAAACAGGGCACCTCGACGGCTAGTCAGTCCCGCCAGGGACCGACGCCACCTCCACAGAGGGGTTGTCCCGCACCACAGAACAACCCCTCCCAACGTCTGGACAGTACTATGGGGTGAGGTTCCCATCCTCGCCCCTTGCCCACTGCTCTTGTGTCCCCTCTTCTTATAAGAGGGATACAAAGAGCCCCCTCGGCTCAATTAGCTTCGCCCAAGGTGCTGGGCTCACCCTAGGCTACTGAGCCCCACCGCCTCGACAAGGCCTGAACCATGGTGGGGATATGTTTTTGATACCTAGAGTGACGATTATCTATGGACGTTTTTAAACATTTTAAGATACGCCTTCGTGTATCCCTTACTTGCAGTTAAATCGTCACCTGCAATCACACAGTACGGACCGACTATACAAATGCGACCGGTGCCCCGAGACGTACAGATCGAAGGCGGCGCTGGAGCGACACATCAACCGACACGACGGCGTGAAGACCAACCACTGCGAGTTCTGCCCCGCCAAGTTCTACGAGCCCAGCGCGCTCATCAAACACCGTCGAGTACACACCGGTAAGCAACGTTAGGTACTTACCTCACGACGCCGATATTTTTACTAGCTTCTTCAAGCGCATTGAACATATACCTGGAATAGAGTGGTAATGGTTCCATGGTTCAGGCCTTGACGTAGCGGTGGGGCTCAGTAGCCGTGACGAGGACGGGAACCTCACCAAAGACGGCATTGGTGGCACTAAAGTAGTTACGGCTGCGTCCACTTGCCACTTTCGGACGCAGCGAGTCCCACATACGTCTCATACCTCAGGGATGCCTCAGAGCATTTCCCGGCGTTAAAGAAAAAAATATGTGTTTTGTACAAAAACATATTCCGCCAAAGTGTTGCGCCAGTTCTGCGCTCTGATTGGCCGACAGATGGCCATTGATGGATGATTGGCCGATGGGACGGACATACAGATCACTGGTTGGTAGAATTGCTATTACGTAATTGAAAAAATCACTGCCCAGTTTCGGAATTTTATGACTCACATTACTGCTCTATCCGGTTATATGCTCGATGTTCAAGCGTAACAACTATCATTATACTATTGGAAATCGATTTTCATATGAGTATGTTACTCAAACCCTCTAAAGAAGACATCTCAAACTTCTTCAATAATAAGAAATGAAACACAAATCCAAGAAATACTCAACTCAATTAAAAAGAAGAAAGATCAGCTCTACATAGTAACTTACAACGTAAGAATTTATCTTCTTACGAACGTTTAATTGAACTTTTTTTTATGTTAGTTGGATAGGCAAACTGGCAAACGTGCCACCTAATGGTAAGTGGTCGACGTCGCCCATGAAGATAAACTAGTTTACCTAGAGCGAGCCCAGGCAAAAAAAAAATGAACTATCAGCTCTATACAAACTAATAAGCAAATACATTAAACATGACTACAAAAGTTACAGATCGAAGACTATCGAAAAGCATCTAGAAAAAGCGAAAGCTCAAAAAAGGCCCTTAAAAAACTAAGAACAAACTTTAAAGACAAAAATCATAGATATAGCAACCCATTTCTATAAAACACAAGAAGCACAAGAAAACGAGTGTACCAGACATAGCAATGCAAATGTTATTAACTCTACAAACAAAAGTGGAAATATAACACTAATAACTGAAAAAGAAGTCACACAAGAAATAAAAAGGCTAAAGCTTGATAAGAGCCTAGGACCAAACGACATTACAAATGAAGCTATAAAGGCCGCTTGGCCGCTACTGACTCTCCCATTAACACACTTATTTAACCTTATATTAAAAAGTGCTGAAATACCATCACAGTGGATAGAGTCGGAAATAGTATTAATTTACAAAAAAGGTGACTCAAAAGATATCACAAACTACAGGTCTATAAGCTTACTCTCATGTATCTAAAAACTGTTTTTCTCCATAATTAACAAAACAATAAGTGTCACAATAGAAACACACCAACCTACAGAACAAGCAGGCTTTCGCAAGAGCTTTTCAACATATACATACTCTAGAACAAATAATGGAAAAATACCAAGAGAAAAGAACGCTCTACATTGCATATATCGATTACAAAAAAGCTTTTGATACCGTGTCACATTCGAGTCTATGGATCGCCCTGCAAGCTCAAAAAGTCGAACAAGGGTATAAAGATATAATCAGAAACACTTACAAAGGCAGCACAGCAAAAATAAAACTAGAATCTACTGGTCCTACGTTCTCCATCGGAAGAGGCGTGAAACAAGGCGACCCGCTGTCTCCTAAATTATTCACATCTATTCTAGAGTCAATAATAAAAAGATTCAACTGGGAAAAGACAGGATTAAACATCAATGGCAAGTATTTATCCCACCTACGCTTCGCAGATGACTTAGTTCTGCTGTCCGAATCTAGCACACAATTACAAAACATGATCGATTCACTAAACACAGCTAGTAAGCAGGTGGGACTGGAAATAAATCTTTCGAAAACAATTGTCATGACAAATAGTATACAGAGAAGAATATCAGTGGACAATGAAACTCTGAAATATACAGAGAAATACATCTACCTCGGAAAACAAATTGGATTCAACAGAAAAAAAAATGAACTACAAGTAGAACGAAGAGTACAAAAAACTTGGAACAAGTACTGGTACTTAAAAGAGATATTCAAAAGTAACATGCCAACAAATATCAAAACAAAAGTTATGATGTCATGCCTCCTACCTTGTCTAACTTATGCATGTCAGTGGAAATTTACGTCCAAATTAAAAAGCAAAATCACTACTTGCCAACGCGGAATAGAACGAAGTATGCTCAATAATAAAAAGATGCAAAAAATCCGTCACACAATAAAAACATTTTACAAAAAATTAAAACCGACTTCAAAAATACTAAACTAAAAAGTAATAAAATAACAGTTTCTTTAATGTTTGTGCTTACAACATATAATCAACTTAATCTTCTACTAATGTACAAACTTTTCGTTTACCACGTCATTATAGTTACTTTTGGAGTCGGTGTCAGCCAAGGTAGGTAGGTAGGTAATGTACAGCAACAAATACGACACCGACTCCAAAAGTAACTATAATGACGTGGTAAACGCAAAGTTTGTACATTAGTAGAAGATTAAGTTGATTATATGTTGTAAGCACAAACATTAAAGAAACTGTTATTTTATTACTTTTTAGTTTAGTATTTTTGAAGTCGGTTTTAATTTTTTGTAAAATGTTTTTATTTCTTAATTTTTAGTGATTCCGAAATTCGTCGTCTTGGCGTTCATTGAAGGAGGCATGTTCAGCAGTGGATAGATAAAGGATGATGATGATGATGATGATGATGGTGATGATGATGATGATTACGATGACCGCGACATACTATGGTGTGCTACCAAAGCATCCTATACAATTGTTACATCGACACGTAATAAAAAAATCATATCATCAAGGTAAACAAAACCAACCAAATAGGCATTATTGGGAATAACTAAAAAACGGCTTGTCAGATCTTAATAAAATTAATATGGGACCAAATTGGAAACACCAGCTTTCAAACAAAAAAATAACCATCGAAATCCATTCACAAACGGCGGAGATATCGTGTCACATACATACATACAAAAAAAAAAAAAAAAAAAAAAAAACATACAGACGAATTGAGAACCTCCTTTTTTTTTGAAGTCGGTTAAAAATAAGAGAAACCACCAAAGTGGCGGATGCTCTAACCTACGCTAAGAAACTAAAATGGATGGTGGCGAGTCGGGTGCGGTGTTCCACAGGGGTCGGTTCTCGGTCCGATCCTGTGGGACATCGGCTACGACTGGGTCCTGCGAGGCCGCCTCCTTCCCGGGTTGGGTGTCATCTGCTACGCGGATGACACCTGTTTGTATGCCCGGGGACGAGACTATAAGGAGGCGGCGAGGCTGGCCGAGGTTGGGCTCGACCTTGTGATCAGCCGCATAGAGAGGTTAGGGCTTCGGGTCAGAGTAGAGAAGACCGAAGCCCTTCTCTTCCGCGGGACCGGGCGGAAAGGACCCCCAGCGGGGGCTGCCCTCCAGATCGGAGGGGCGAGTGTCAGGATGAGCCCCCACATCAAATATTTGGGGCTCATCCTCGACGGAGGGTGGACCTTCGGCCCACATTTCTCAATGTTGGGTCCGAAGGTCGTGAAGGCGGCAAGTGCTCTGGGCAGACTCCTCCCGAACCTCGGAGGACCCAGTGCCGCCTGTAGGCAGCTATACTCCGGAGTCTGCCGGAGTATGGCAACTTACGGTGCACCAATCTGGGCGGGTCACCTTACCACGAGAAATAAGGCCCAGCTGCGCTCGGCGCAGCGGGTCATCGCGGTAAGAGTGATCCGGGGGTACCGTACAGTATCGTGGGCGGCAGCCACTGCCCTGGCCGGTGACCCCCCGTGGGAACTCGTGGCGGAGGTTCTTGCCGAGACGCACTCCTATGTCTCGGATAGGAGGTCTCTTGGTGAGAGCCTTACGTTGAACGGGATCCTTCGGGTTCGCCGACTAGGGCAAGAGGCGTTAATGCGAAGGTGGGGGGAGGACCTAGTACAGCAGCCATACGGCAAAAGCCTAACGGTTGCTCTGCGTCCGGTCCTTGAGCGGTGGATGCGCCGTAAGCGCAAACCCCTCACCTTCCGTCTGACACAGGTGCTCACTGGGCATGGTTGCTTTGGTGAGTACCTGTGCCGGACGGCCCGCAGGGAGCCGTTGACAGTGTGTCACGATTGTGGCGCGGCGATGGACTCGGCCCAGCACACCCTCGAGGTGTGCCCGAGATGGGCGGCGCTGCGTCATGATCTGACATCGGTCATCGGAGGGGACTTGTCTCTGCCGAGTGTCATCACCGCGATGCTCGGTGACGACGAGTCCTGGACGGCGATGGTTTCCTTCTGCGAGGCAGTAATGTCCCAGAAGGAGGCCGACGAACGGGTGAGAGAGGAGGCCGCCGACGAGGCCTCCCCCCGTGGGCGACGAACGGGGGTACGCAGGAGGCGCTACTTAATGCGCCTCCAGTAACGCCCCTGTGCTCGTGTCGGGTTCAGGATGGGAACCTGGGCCCAGAATGACACGACGTCGCGGGGACTGCCTAAGCAGCCGGGTAGTCCCCCCCTTAAGAGGAGTAGTCTCGCAGTGGTTTTAGTTTACGGGTAGGGCACTCCCAGGTGCGAGTCCCACATAGGGTCAGGATCTACCCGAGATCCTGGCTACATGCGTAAAAAGCATTTCCCTGCGATAACAAAAAAAACAAAAAAAAAAAAATGGAAGTGGGCTGGACGTGTAGCGAGGCTAAAGGACGAGATGATGGACCAACAGGGTAACAACACGGAAAAGCCCAATCGGCAAACGTCTCAAAGGCAGATCCAACACGAGATGGGCAGACGATTTGATAAAAATAGCTGGTACCTGCTGGCCGCAAATAGCTCAAGACAGAGACACATGGTATTCTTTAAAGGAGGCCTTCACCTTCACTTGAGGAGGGGTTCATGCAAAGAAACTTTGTTATTATTATTATGTTACTCATATGAAAATCGATTTTCAAGATTTTTAATAATTGTTCTATCGATTTGAAACTTAGCAAATACATAATATGTATATTCCCAACGACAATCATCATCAGCCTTTATCTGTCCAATGCTGAACATAGGCCTCCTTGCCACTCGCATCAAACACGGACCGGTCAATGACCGGTCTGTGACGACGTCCGTGCAGTGGCGTGGAGATCGTTTTCCCGATAACAATATATGTACCATTGATATTACTAGCTTATGGAACAGACACAACGAACAACATTTTTCCGCTGTGAACTGCTGCCAATTGGCATCAACTCATTTAGTCACTCGCCGAACGCTTAAGCGAGTGCATGCGTAGTGCGTGCCGAAATTATGACTAATAATAATCTAAAAAGGCCAGCGTGTAAAAATCGATCCACTGCGATGAAAAAAAATAGTGGTGTGGCTTATTATCGTTAAGTAAACACAACTATGAGTTAAAACCAATCAAAACTATTTTTATACATTATTTTCTACGGCATCAGCCGCTAGGTTTTGCGCTGCAGCGCAGGCCGGAGCTCACGCCGCGCTCCTCCCGCGCAAACCGCCCCCTTGTGTCGCCGCGCCAAGGTGCGACACGTTTTTCGTTTGGTATAGCTTACGTATATACTCTATACGTAGTAATTACAACTCACTGATATGTACATAGTTAAATATTGAGTTGGTCTTATAATAGATAGCTAGACTGTGCAATATTTACATCAATCCTTTGAATTTGGATATACATATTATGTGATTTGCTCTAAATCAAAATACTTGATTTTTAAATTATATGTGTACATATTTATTACCAAAGATGTTCTATAGTACTACTTTGTTATTGATTGTCATTTGTCTGTATGATTTGATATTTAGTAATGGAGAAAGCAAACTCTTGATTATTTCATACATCATTTATTGACAGAACAAGTTTTTATATGGTTAATACTTAATATATATTTTCAGGTGAGAAACCATATGTTTGCAAGATTTGTCACAAGGGATTCACAGGGAATCATAACCTCAAGGTTCATATGCGAGTGCACGGCGAAAACTTAATTAAAAAGAAATCAGATAATCTAACAGAGGAACTTCCACGTAAATCGTGAATTAATTCAAGAAACTGAAAAGTGATAACTAAATATGTTATATAGATATAAAATATCTACTATTGTATAGCTTCTACAACTTTCGCCTGGAGATTGCTAATAAATATAGAGTAATAAAGGTTGTTTTGATAAATTTAAAACGCAGTTGGTTCTTTTTATACTTTATTTTCGAATTAAATAATAATTTATTATAAAAACAGATTACATCTAAGTAAAAAAGTTTAAATGTATCACATACAAAAAAGTCTTTGGCGAGTACAGAAAAATGTACTGATTATAATAACTTAAACATAGGACATTAAAAGGGTAATTGTTTCTTCAGTTTGATAATTTAAGTATTTTGCCAATTTTTGAGATTAGTTTGCGATTGCCCTCATCTATATGATGCGTATAAAAAAGAATTTCAGTTCTCTTAAATACTACTTCTCATAAGATTACCTATTGTGGCAAGATTGACATTTCATACAAGTAAAATAACAGTAATAAATAAAAATAAAAATCACATTAAATTGGTTAAATGCTGAAAATCACAATTTTAAAATATCTGTACATATAAAACAGCGTTGAATCGTGTAGCCGAGATACAGTTTATTATTCTTTCTAATACTTGTGGTATAACGTGATAATTGTAAGATGTGTGTGAATTAAAAAATAACAATCAGTCTGTAGTTGACAGGCGAATAAATTCAGTTCCTTTACAATTTTACTTGTTTTTAATCTTAAAAGTATAAACTAATACACCAATTCCATATTTCTCTGCTAATTACAAACTTAGCAATGAATAGAGTTCAAGTCAAACAATATGTTAGCAATTGATTTAACAAGAGATAGGAAATAAGTACCTGTGTGTTAGTCGGTTGATTTATAAAAACCTTATTAACATAAAAATCACGTTAGATACTACTGAACTGAACATATACAAAACTTGTTAAAAAACTATCGCTTATACATCACCGACAAAATGTATAACTTACACGTAAAATAATTTTCAGTGTTCGGTTTTTATTTTAAAAGCAACAACAGATAATATGACAATAATTTACTTGTTCCATAATTTTATTAGCCATATTTTATTTATAAATATAGAACGGTAAAATTTGTACATATTAAATGTACAAGTCTATTGGTCCGCGGCAAACGCACCGCGAGTTGAGTTTCTTTGTATAGAAAGTCATACAAGTGCGTCCACTGATCCATCCGCACCATACGGATCGCATTTAAGTGTCATTTTCCATACAAAGAAACTAAAATTCGTTGCGTGCCGTGCGTGCGGTGCGTACGATGCGGACATGTGGACTCTTACCTTTAATCCTGTGCAATCATGAACCCAATACTAAACCATTTCGGTTGGCGAATGACGTCACACAACACGCTGTTGGATAGACCGTAGACTATAGAGCTCACCAAGCCTCTTGAGTGTCTCGCACAGCAAAGTACGTAGTTTTTTATGTTCTAGCATGACAACCATAATATATTCTATATTGGTAGAATATAGAATATATGGTTACATAATTATTCAAACATATTAGTATGAAGTGTAACTCTTAAGGGCCCCTTATCCCAAATTGTTGTTTCTAGATCGAGGTGTTTTCATAGAAGTCGTCATTTTAAAATAATAATAAAAAATAGGGTATAGATACATCTTTGATCTAGGGATTTTTTTGGATAAAAATAAAATATTTAACATTTTACATGATAAAAAAAATTCTAAAGTAACGTCGATTTTAAAAGCATTTTGAGTAGTATGAGACTTCGGGTAACTCAATTTTAATGAAACTTTTACGTTTAAATTGCTAAACGGAGATGACGGGGAAATGATTGGATAGATTTTTATTATGTCACTTCAAAAATTTTTTAAAAATAAAAAACGATAAAAATGGCTCTCGCGCATCGCACCACGTCGCGCCAGTACCCAGCCGGGCGTCATCGAAGTAGGACCTGTGCCGCTTTTGCTCGTGACAACGTTGTTACCGCGCATTTTATATTATTACCTCTAAATAAATAAGACGACACAGTGTAAATAATATAGCTACTTAATACTTACTATGTTGTTATTAGTTTGTAATACAAAACCTTTAATTAGTGTAAATAAATAGATACTTGAGTTTGTGTAGTACCTAGTTATTTAATTGAAATGGCGAATAAAAAAAGTAAAATAAAGAAAAATAATCTTAATACAGTTTTATCACAAACTAGCTGTTGCCCGCAACTTCGCCCGCGTTAACTTAGATATACAGCCGTATACGGATTGATGATAATTATTTATCTATGGACGGGCGTAGGACTTTATTTTATAATATGTAGTGATTAATACTGTATTTTTGTGAATAGCTTTTACATTACCGCTTTATAATAATAGTAAGTAGTAAGTATTAAAATGGATATAGGTAGTATGTTATATTTAACTAATGTAGACATATTATGCCATCGCGGACTTTTCAGTATGCATATTTAGGATACACAATTCTACCTTTTTGTTGAACCCGCAACCTCCGGCTTGAACGCTAACGCGCTAACCATTGAGCCACAGAGGTCGTCCTCGTAAACATCCACAAAAGAGATTATGCAGATGCATTACCCTCCTTTACCGCATCCCCTGCCATGGGACACCGGAAACTCACACACCGCAAGAAACACGACAGCATAGGTGTCACTTGACGCCATAATCATGTGAACGAGAGGTACCCCTACGGTCGTGCCAGCCCAATTCGGCTGCAAGCAGCATGGCACTACCTTTTAGATCTATGTAGCATTTTCATTGTTCCTAAGCCTTACTAATATTATAAATGTGAAAGCGTGGATGTTAGTTAGAGTTCACGCGAAAACTACTTAACCGATCATCATGAAACTTTGTACACATATTCTTGGAGGTATTAGAAGTAACATAGGATACTTTTTATATAAAAAAAAACTAAAGAGAGGTGTCAAGGGACACCCGGATGGATCGAAGTTCCTTTCGATTAATTAGTGAAGAAATAAAACTATTTTATCCTGCGCAGATGAAGTCGCTGGCACCAGCTAGTATTTCTATAAATCCAAAACTAGATAACTATAACAATAACAAGATTTTATTATGCATAATTATTAATTATCACATCTAAGAACAATTCGAGCATAGTCAATCTACTGCATATTCGTATACTGTGGCGTGCTTGCCGGCCATGGTAGGTCACCGGAGTTCATATAAAGACATCTCCCGCGCAACGCAAGTGCAAACCGATTCGGTGCGTTAAATACCTATAGTTTTCGGAGAAGGGGCCCTTAAATTGGTGTTATGTTGCGGCCTGCGACACAATATCTAAAATGTACTTGTGGCCCATATAAAAATGGTTGAGAGTATGGCTGCTATAGAGAATAGCAATAGGATAATGAATACAATAAAAAATTACTTTACAAGTAAGTACTATACAAGTTGCCTGTTGCCCTTAACATACCGTTTTAGTTCACGCTCACATGTATTTTAATATACCTACGTTTTATTAACGGTAAAATAAAGCTGCAAATTCAATACTAGGTTTTCGTGAATGTTTTATAAAAGTAAATAGCCACTAGTATAGGGATAATATGAACTAATATAAACTAGAAATTCCAACTAGCAATGTTTATAGTTGTTTTAGAGCACAAAAAAGTCTATGTGAAAAAGAATTGTACATAAAGTACTGTGTACCTACACTATTTAAATTTAAACGATTTTTCAAACTATTCTAGAACGTTTGACAAAATATAGTACGAATTTTTTAATTATTTATATCATAACATATTATCATGATTAATATTGTTTTGTACTTTGCTTTAGCACTTTCATATTCAAATAAATTGGACGCATATCGTGTGGATTTGGAATTGAGCAAATGTGAGTTAAGGTGACCGTTAAAAAATAACACTAAAATTAATAGCTACATAAATAGGTACTTGTCTCTAACTAAGGCGGAGTTCGAAAAGTCTAATAATACCTTAAGTACTTACAATAAACAGCAATACAAAACGTACTCACTACAAATCGACACTAATCGATATACAACAGTAAATGCCCAACTTTAAATGTCACTATATCTCGTTGCCGTAGTGCTTACTGGGCAGTCGCACAACAGTCTCCTTGGTTCCTATTTTGTCCGTGTCTATGAGCGAGCCCGAGCTGTACTTCTTGGTCTTTGGCGCGAGAGGAGGGACTTCACTACACGTGGAGAAATTGTCGTCTACCTTGGAGCTAGATCCGGCCACGCTGAACTTTTTGAGGCTGCCGGTGGCGAGTGAGCCGTTGGATGACGAGCAGTGGGGCGGCAGCAGCGGCACTCTCTCTTGGAGGTCTTTGGTTGACGTCGTCGGACGGTGGCCGCAACTACTGCCCGCTTCGGAGGGCGTGGATTCAGGACACCCACCCATTTGTATCCAATCTTGAAGTCTAAAGAAATCATATTGAATTATCTTCATAATTGGTAGGTAACAAACTTTACACAATACGTGAAATAAAAAGAAAATGTTCTTTATAAAAAAAAATCGTAGGCGTTAAGAACGAGGAAAAACTAAGGGGTTGATCTTTTGTCACACATAAATCTTATTCATATTTTCAAATGTTTTTTATATGCGCGAAGTTTCAGAAACTTTACAGCAGCCATGTTCAGGTGCTCGAGCAAAATCAGTAAAAGTTCTTTCTTATATACCTACATTTAGAAACCTTTCGAGCTACTTACTGTCTTATTAGATAAAGTTCCAATAATCCACAGTACATCCATCCAATAAGTATTTCATGATACAATATCTTAAACATTATTTTTAGAATTTCATTAGTGGTAGACTCAATTGACGTTCAAAAAGATACTCCGTTGGTACTATTTTGAATAAAAATTTTGATTTTGATTTTATTATCATCATCATCATCAGCAGCACCTATCCGTCCACTGCTGAACATAGGCCTCCCTCAATGAACACCAAGGAGATAATTTAAAAAAAAGCTCTGCTGTTTTTCGGAGAGAAGGGAGGCAAGATAGGCAGTGTAATTACTGGCATCGAGGCTTAACATCTTTATGTCTCAGGATAGGCAACACATAAATAAGTTGCCTGAGCTAGTTCCAGGTAAACTAGTCTATGTTCATAGGCGACGTCGACCTCCTGTGGCATGTCTGCCAGATTACCTATCCAAGTAGCATAAAAAAAAGATCCTCAACAGCTATAACATCACATTTTATAACCCCATTATATTGTCATACAACTTGCCATTAAGACCTAATAAAACATCTTGGTGTCCTAAAGCCTTATCACCTATGGCCAGTGGACGGAAAAGTTTATGAAAAGATGGAAGATGGAAAAGATGAAAAATCCAAACAAGATCAATACTTGCCTATTAACAATTTCCTCGAAATTAGGTCTTCTCTGGGGTATGTGTTTCCAGCATTCTCGCATGAGAGCGTACATGACCGGCGGGCAGGCCGTCGGGGCCGCTAGCAGGTCCCCCGCCCGCACCATCGCTATCACTTCTTGGTTACTGTATCTGTTTCAAGAAAAGAAGACACTTAAGAATACCTTAATATGGTGCAGGTTAGAATTAGTAGAAACTTAGAAGTGTACAAATGCATCAGTTGCTCAAATTAAAACTACATGGAAAGTAATTATTGTACAAATTAGGAAGAGTAAAAAAGCCTTATTAATTATTATGTATCAAATATAAAACTTGTTAATACTGATAAACAATTGGAAATGTTTTTAACCTTTAGTTTAGACAGATGCATCGGCAGATGTCATCGGTGATTTGCTCTTCTGTCATAGGTATTCAACGTCTGCAGATGCATCCGCCACAAATCCTGCTGTCGATTTTTGTTACACGGATCAAAGCGTTTCAGCGCGAACGTTTGCCGTCCGACAGACTTGTGGATGCACGTCGACAGATGCATAGGCAGACGTTGGCGGATCATCTGTCGATGTCTGCGGATGCATCTGTCGACGTGTAGAGGGGCCGTTAAAGGTATTTTTTTGAAAAGAAAAAAAAAACTTCTTTTGGCGCACCACACACAGATTTTTGTAGGGTATAAATGAGGCTGAGCCTTCACGCTCGGAGATAAAAGGCGCGATAGGGTGAAAGCGGGACTGCAGAGTGCGCCAGAGCGAGAAAGATACTGTCGCTGCGTAAATTCAAAATAATTAAAACATCACTGCTGTTGAAACCCATTTAAAATTATATATGAAATAAAGTCCATTTCGGTAATATATAGGACTAGCTGTTGCCTGCAGCTTCGCCCGCGGTACTCAACTGCTATATGTCACAGCGTGATGTTATATAGCCTATAGCCTTCCCCGATAAATGGGCTGTCTAACACTGAAAGAATTTTTCAAATCGGACCAGTAGTTCCTGAGATTGGCGCGTTCAAACAAACAAACAAACTCTTCAGCTTTATAATATTTGTATAGATATTACTTGGAAGTAGGTACAACCGATTGCGCGGTTTAATTAGGTATATACGTTAAAGTGACATCATACACTAATAGAAACCTTTTCTAAGAAACGCAATAATATAATTAATTTCGTTTTCACTTCTATCGGCAATCACTGGTTAGGTTAGATTTTTATGATATAAGGAAGCAAACGAGCAGTCGGAGCCTTATGGTGACTACCGACGCTCATAGACATCTGCACAAGCAGATATTATGTGTTGCCCTCCTTTTTTTTATGTACATCAGGGGGCAAACGAGCAATCTCACGCCGCCGACGCCCATACATATCCGCATAACCTCTCACCGGCAACTCACAAACTGCACGAAATGCAACAGCATAGCTATCACTTTACGCCAGTATTATGTGAGCAAGAGCTACCACCCCGCGGTCGTGCCAGCCTAATTCATCTGCAATGCAGCAATGGCACTACCTCTAACTAGTATCACAATGAATGGTAATATGAAAGGCGCTCATAACACGAGCCATACACCGCGCGTTACTAAACACATGACACACACGCTCTCTTGTGTGATAGTTGTCATGCAAATAATCTTGTTCACTACTTTCAATATTTTATAATACGAAATTAATGTGAATTCCACCAAAGACAAAGCGTCACAAATGACTACTAGCCTTAAAATGACTAATGCACCTGTACATAGTTGTTATATAATATGTAGATATACTAACCCATAATATGGCTGTAAGCCGTAACTGTAAATTTCCCATAACACCACACCATAGGACCAAATATCACTTTCAGTCGTAAATTTCCCATAAAGAATCGATTCTGGTGGCATCCATCTTACTGGAAGAAGACTTTTAGATTGAACCTGGAATAGATTATATTTTTAGTACCAATGAACTTCGTGATCATGAACATACTACGAAAATAGGTGGTGTATTTATTAAAAAATAGAACTTAACTTACTCTATAATAATCTGAGCTGTATATATCCCTTGAGAGCCCAAAGTCAGATATTTTTACTACAAAATCATCTGATACCAGACAATTTCTAGCAGCCAAATCACGGTGAACATAATGATGAGATGCAAGATACTGCATGCCAGAAGCTATGTTGCAGGCTATATTCAGTAACCTCATTGCAGGAAGACCTTTGCCCGATGGAGGTGCCCGACCCATTAAAAACTCATGTAAGTCACCTCGAGCCATAAATTCAAATAGCATGCATAATGGTTCTTCTCTAAGAGCTACACCAACTATACATACAATATTTTCATGATTAAGTTCAGATATCAAATCTATTTCCCTTCTAAAGTCTGCCTTAGTTTTAGCTGATGCATTTTCTTTGAGCGCCTTTACTGCAACATACTGAGTATCACTATTTTTCTTCAGTGCTCCCTTATACACTTTTCCAAAAGCCCCTTCTCCTAATTCTTCTAAAAATTTAATTTGTGAAAGAGAATACTGTGGTATACGTAAAATTCCATTTCCCCGAGTATTTGGAGGTTGCAAATGTGGTTGATTGTCACAACTCTGATTTGAAAGCAGCTCATTCATTTCTATGGGTGAATTAAGTCTTGAATTGCCATAAATGTTTTTGTCAGCACTTGGTAGATTGATATCTCTTATTGTAGCTGCATTACGTTTGTTTTTATGTCTGTAGAAAAGGCATATAATGAAACCTATAATGGCAAATGTGAGAATCAGAAATATTACAACAATGTATATCCAAATTTTATGAGCACATTTTGGTATGTCACATAATTTAGCTATTTTGCCATCATTGTCGACAACACACCATGGTTCAGATTTTATTCCACCTGGATTCCTACAGTAGCTGTGCCTACCGGCTAATTCTGGATGATCTGAAACTTTGACATGCAATTGTTTGGACCATTCTAGGCAAGGTGAGCCATCAGTTGTTACATTCACTCGCCCTAAGTAACCACTCCCATTCTCCCAGTAGCATTCATCATTTGATACCATTATAGTGCCAATTCCAATTTTAAGACAATCCTTATCACTTTCTGGCAAGTCTTGGCACTCCTCCAAAGTCAGCTGCTTCCCAATGTGAGGATGCCTCTTGGCAATAGCATACTCTGTTTGACAAAGTTCATTTTCCAGTATCTCACAATCTTGTTTACACACTCGTCTCAATACTGTAGAGTTGTAACGATAGTTGAACATTTGCATAGAAACATTTTTTTCCGGTGTAATTACATCTGTTTGAGCTTCTTTACCATCCTTGCTAGAACCTTCTAAAATCTTTTTGGCATGTAGAAAAAAGTATTCATTTGTTTTTATAGGATGACGACATATAGGAAATGTTGAATAGCAAAGGCTTGGAAGTGCATAATTTTCACAATGAGAGCTTATGTCATTTGAATATTCTGTTACTTGTAGTGCTTTCTTTAATTTGTCTTCAAGAGCTGCCTGAGTGATGTCATATGGTATATATACAAATTGTCCCTGTAGAAATGAACTACAAACACTACCTGAGTATTCTTGACACAAGGGTTCTAGCTTATCAGATGAAATTATCTTTTGTTTATCCACTTTTTCTTGAATTATACTTTCTGGTATAAAATTTGTTGTAGACTTTTTATCTAGTATAACTCCTATTTCATCTTCTGTATTTGATATAATGGTTGTGTAACTTGGTAATTCATTATTTCCAATAAAAGCTAAATCCGTTTCAATCAAAAGTTTAGTTGTCATCTTTTTTTCATATGTTTGCTTAATTACACAAGTATAGTTTGCTTCGTCTTCACTATTGAGGTTTTTAATTTTTAAATATGTTCCAATACTTCCATTTGCATTGTCAACTTTAGTTGATATCTTTATTTTATTTGTTTCATACATTAAGGTGTTGTTTTTGAGCCAGTATAATTTAACGTTTTTCATTAATGTTTGTTGAATATGTTTAGGAGGAAATTCTTTTAATGATGTTTCAATACCCTCTTTATTTTTAGTGTAATGTTCTACTTTTGTAAAATTCATCATTGCCTCACACTTAAGTCGTACATCTGATGCTAAACGCTTTTTGATAACTGGTGGAAGTGGTTTAGCGAAATATATGTCTAGTTTAATATTCCATACTTTATGATCGGACGTTAAATTAGATTTCAGTATTGACAATGTATCGCTTTTATTTAAGAAAGTTTGCTGACTTTTATTCACTACGGCGAAAGCAATAAATATGTACAGGTATTCCATGATAAACACTTTCCATAACACTCCCTAATAATACAAATCAGGACGATTTTTACTTAATCATGTTATGTATGTCATGAAATAATATTTAAAACTCCACATCACAATAAGAATTTGTGAGGCATTATTATTAAAATTAAATAATAAACGAATGGAATAAACACATTTTTCCTAGTTTCAGAAATCTTATGCTATCGAAATAATTCACGTTATTTCTAATCGGCATATGTTATTAGTTATCAATCATATCAGTCTTCATGAAAGTATCGTCAATCCTTCCGTAATTTAGATTATAATTTAAAGCATTACGCAAAGAGTACATAACATATCAAATAACAAAGAGATACATTTAAATTATTTTTTAATTTAAGTACATACATAGATAATATCATAAAAATTAAACTCTCGACTGCAGTTGACAGTTCTTGTATTTTTTATTATTATTTTCATTTAAAGGCATTAGCTACTAGGGTATTAGCCATACAAAATACAATGTTCGGTCTGTAATACGGAGAAATGGCGGGAAACCCCAAGGAGCGCGGCTTCGCCCCTCTAGCCCAATCAACTATCATTCCCCATTCCATCCACCCAAAGCAATCCACCACAATATTCGCCAACCAATCACAATATATAAAGATCAAGTTTTTAAAACAAACACTAGAAAATCACTCTGAATGGACAAAACACAAAATAACAATTAATTAACGGGAAACCGAAGAAACACAACCGCGCGCCCCGATGCCTCCCGCCATCCTTCTTCTTCTTTTATTATTTATTTTATGCTAGTTTTGTTACTGTTGGAGCCGGCTAGGACCAGAGGCTATGCTGCCAAGTCTGTCGTGTTAACTCACAGACATATATGAGAAGCAGACCGAACATGACAGCTTCAAAACCGAGGCAACTATCAACACAGATACACTAATACACACATAAACAATGCCATGGGCCGTATTCAGTACTTAATAAGTATAAAATTACAAGACGGATTATCTTATTTAGAAAAATGGATTGCAATTCCATTGTTAAAACTCGAGAACAGCTTGACGGATTTCGATAATTTTGGTCATAGAGTAATCGTATCAGTACTGGGAAGTTATATACGATGAGAAATTTTGGAAAATGTTAGCACTTAAAAGGTGAGAAATATTGGAAAAGGTGTATGTAGGTGTAGGTTGTAAATGTAGGACTAGGTGTAGATTTAGTTGTAGTTATTTATTTATTCCAAGTCATAGTTGAGACAGAACAATCTATCGGGGCTGCTAGTAATAATACTAATATAAAGACGAAAATATTATGTAAGTTTAGCATGTTTGTTGCTCTTTTATGGCAAAACGGCTGAACCGATTTGCCTGGAAGTTAAAATGGTTGTGGCTTATATCCCGAATTAGGACATAGGCTATAAAATAATCATAATCGTTCGGGATACGTTTGTGAAATTAAGTTAACGCAGATGAAGCTGCGGGCACCAGCTAGTTTATAAATACGTAGACATTTTTTTTTTATGTCATAGGAGGCAGCCTAGCAGTCGGAGCCACGGGTTTTATGTGAGGGAGAGGTACCACCCCGGTCGTGCCGGCTGGAGTGGTACGTACGTACGTAGATTGGAGTTGGAAAATAAAATGAAACCAAAAATAATTTACGAATCATTTATTTTTAAAAGATATATATTTTTTTAATAAAATCATTCAGTAAGGTTAGTTTTAATTGCATCGTTTTTACACCTTAATTGTACGAAAAACTTAATAACCCATTAATAAATGCAAGTGATTATAATCATGATATTTATTTTGCGAAACAAATGTCATTATTTAATTAATCTTCAATTTTTTTTCAAAATGCCTTTATTTCCTTAGTTTTAAGCTTAATTGTGCTTCTCAACTTCATTATTTCCTTTTGAAGATTCTTTATTCTAATAGGCTGCTCCTTAGCAGTTGTCGCTATTTTTTAGGCAGGTTAGCTTTCGTCTATCTGCAATTAAGCATGTTGATAAGTAGTAAGGCCAGTAAAAAAATAATTACCACCTATTATGTAACCTTCAATTGCCATTCTAAAAATCATCAATATGATGTAAAATTTTGACATAAGGAGTACCGGTGGGAGAGAAGCGCTGTGTCGCGCTCCCGGCTGCATGGGTACCACCATCTTGCTTGTTTCTCCCGTGAAACAGCTTTGCTGTGTTTCGGAGAGAAGGGCAAGACAGGCAGTGTAATTACTGGCACCGATACTTAACATCTTATGTCTCAGGATAGGCAACACACAAATGAGTTATAGTAAAAATAATAAAATAAGTGATAAATTCATCACCGCGAAGATATCTACTACCATTTACCAACTAATATACTTAAAATATTAAATGCCGTAGCCACTACTATAGTACACGTACCCCAAGACGTCCAATGAAGTATTACTATCTTTGGAATAGTATATTTTTCGACAAATACAAAAATAAATGCCTGTAGGCATAGGTAGAAGATTTTGCAATATTCAGTACTCGTCTTGTGACCACTTTATACTTTTTATGAAGTTTTTAATGTGGTAATTAAAAACTTCATAAAAAGTATGAAGTTTTTAATTACCACTTATGGTTCATGGCAACCATATTATGAAATTAAAATCATACCTCTCGCAACAGTAAATCAAAAATTGTTGGAATTGCTCCATTAAAGCCACTTTTATCTATATTGCGACTGTCAAAATGTTTTGAACATAAGACAAGATTTGTGGGCTGCCAATTTGTCACGTTCATTTTTACCAACCAGGAATTTCACAAGTGCACATCATTTGGAAACCTGAAAAGAAGTAAATGTATCATTCAAGAATGTTTGTGTACCTATTATGAGTTTAACCAAGTATCTATATTAAAAATAAATTAGGCACTTAATACATCGAAACTTTACTACTAATATTTTTAACCTAATACTTTTCTCGCTTAACCTAAGCCATTAAAATAAAATAAATCTAATAAAATATTAGTAAATCTAAATCCTGCAAATAACTAAAGTACCAAAACTGTCAAACAGGATTTCAGGGAAGTAAAATGTTGTATTATTTAAATAAACTTAGATGAATTTGCTGGGTATCATACGCATTCCAAAAATATACACGTAAAACCAACGCTTAATGTTTATATTTAGCTAAATTAAGTATGAATAGTAACATAATAAACAAAACATTTTTCACGACGTTATTTTGCTTCACAATACTTACTTAGGAAATATTATGTCACGTGTTTTATAATATGTAGCACTCCTACATCGTAGGGCACTGCACTTAACCATATTTATCCCGTCTTATTTTTACAATTCACATATGTATTCATATTTTTATGAAATAAAAACACTTGAGCGATTTTGTTATGACGCCATTTGTTGTCATCTATCATCATCTATCAAAATGGCGGATGGCTTCGCTTTCTGTTTTGTCATTTGTCTATGTATGTGTCTGTGTTACTACATTGAAAGACAAAGAAAGGTGTATTTGGAGTTCAGACAAATGAGAACGAGATGGAGTTATTGCGTATTACTGTCAATGTGTTTGTGATAATTGTGTTTGGTCTGCTTCTCTTAAATGTCTGTGTGTTAACTTTATTCCAATCATCGTCGTCAATATCATCGTTAGCAGCTTTTACTTTGGAGACAAACATAAGAAACATACAGGAGGTTCTATTAGATACTATTTCAGAAGTTTACTACGGGAAGTTTAACATACATCTTTTAAAACCAGATCAATTATTGGATGAATCAAATATTATTTCCGGTAAAATATCTAGAGATTTGAATTTACCAATTGAAAGCACTTCCCTTGAATTACCAAAATTATATCATTTATTAAAGGTAAGGGCAAAAATGATAAAAAGATTTTTTATTTTTGAAATCAGAATACCTTTGGTGAGTAGAGATAATTATGAAGTATACAAAATACATCCTATACCAAAAAAATCGATACATCTACCATGGTCACCCTAGTTCCTGTTTCGGATTTCGTAGCGATCAACTTACAGAAAGATTCATTCATGTAAAAAGATTCATTCATGTAAAAAGATTAATTCATTTAAAACGTATTAGTTTAAAACGTAATAGTTTTAAGCTATCGTCACAATTCTTTTAGTGTTCATATTGGCATATTGAATCCTTTCTTTTGACATAAGTTTCAAATTTATAATATGTATTTTCAATTTTTCATATAAAATTCTTACCTACTATCGTTTTCTTTATAGGTAACTCGTATAAATTCAACCTAATCTGAGTTCTATTAGATAATAATACTAAATTAAACCTTACAAGGCTAATAAGAATGTTATAAATCCTCATTCTATTCAAAATCTAATAAAAAAACAAAGAGCTGGCATTAATTGCTTGAAAAGCTTTGGCTTAAAGGTCTCGTAACCAGGCCATAAAATATTATTAAAAAAAAAAAAAATGCTTGAAAACACAAACTATATAGAGAATACTACGTATCTTGAAAAGCAGATTTCATCAAAATTCGTTTCGCTCCTCGCTTCGGTAAATATGTTTCTTCAAAATGCTTACTGCACACATGAATAAGTTTTCGTGATATTCCAGTTTGGAGGATCAATTAATCTAAGCCATGCATTTCTAGTATCCAAGTTAGTAGGAAATCTGAAAGATACATAAATTACATACGAATGATAATAACAGTCAAAAACTTATACCTATGGATCAGTCAAGTATCTTAAATATGTTCACATTCCAAGGTGATTCATATCTCTACCTCATATAAGTATAATAATAATAATAATAATAAAGCCTTTTTATTTCCTATAAAGATTAAAAGTGTGTAGTTACATTTTTTTTTCTTATTTCTATGTTATTAAAAGTAATTTAAATAATTCTACTGTTAGTTTTTAATAATTTATATTATAGGAATCCCTTGGTAGGGTATAGGCCTCCTCCAAATTCTTCCATTTTTTTCTGTCCTGTGCTATATTTATCCAGTTTTTCCCCGCCACCGATATTATGTCGTCCGCCCATCTTTTTTGTGGTCTGCCCACGTTTCTCTTTCCTTGAGGGCCGGTCCACTTCGTGCTCTTGAGAGTCCATCGCTGGTCTGTGCATCTCGCTACATGGCCAGCCCAGCTCCATTTTAGTTTTAGTGCTCGGTGTAACGCATCTGTCAGTTTTGTCTTTTTTCTTATTTCTTGGCTTCTTGTTTTTTGGATTTTCTTTAGGTTTAGCATGCTTCTTTCCATTGCCCGCTGACAAGTTCTTATAATGTTTTTTATCTTATTTGTAAAAGTCCATGTCTGAGAACCATAGGTCAAGCAGGGCAGAATACAAGTGTCCATGATAGTCTTCTTCATGTTTAGGTCGTAATCACCTTTCAATATTTCCTTGTGGGCCCAATATTTTTTCCAGCTGTACATAACTCTTCTGTTTACCTCTTCTTCCTTATTTGTTTTAGAAAACGAAAATTGCTTTCCTAAGTAAGCGTAGTGGTCTACGTATTCGAGTTCGACACCGTCTAGTTTTACTTTTCGTTTTTCGCCGTTTGTCATTATTTTTGTTTTGGTAAGGTTCATAAGCAGGCCAACATGTTTGCTTTCTGTACTAAGTTGAGACATCATTTTTTCTAGCTTTTTATGAGTTTTGGCTAGGATTACGATATCGTCAGCAAATCTTAGATGGGTGTGGCGTTCGATGTTGATTGCGATGCCATCAGAGACCCAATTTAATTTAGAAAATATGCATTGTAAAACAGCTATAAATAGTTTTTGAGATAATGGATCTCCCTGCCTGACACCTCGGGCTATTTTGATCTCATCGCCTCGAGATTCTAGCTTGACTCTGCTCACACTCTTCTCATATATATTTTTTAAAGTTCTAATTATTATTGGGTCTGTGTTGCAGTTGTGTAAAGCCTGCCAGATAGAGTTATGATAGAGACTGTCAAAAGCTTTTGTGTAATCAACGAAACCAATATACAATTTTTCGTTGAATTCGGAGTATTTTCCTATCACTTGTTCTAGTGTATGGATGTGGTCCATAGTCGAAAAACCGGGACGGAAGCCTGCTTGCTCTACCGGTTGCTCACTGTCTATTTTTGAGCTAACTTTGCTGAGTATAATAGAAGTAAATAACTTATATACGCTTGATAGCAAGCTAATCGGGCGGTAGTTAGCGATGTCCAGCGGGTCACCTTTTTTATATAGCAGAATTATGTCTGAATTTTGCCATTGCTCTGGTACTATTGCGGTTCTTAGAACCAAATTGAATATGCATATCAGTTCGGTGAGTAGTTTCGCTCCTTCTATCAATGCCTCGTTCGGAATGCCATCAGGCCCTGGGCTCATCCCTCGCTTCAACTTTTTAATATTTTCTATGATGTCACGCTCTTTTATAATAGTTATGTCAGTTGTGTTTAACCTCATATAAGTATTTTAACAAAATTAATACATATTCGTTTACCACGTTATCGACACTGAACACGAAATATCGATAATTTGATACAGCCTTAGTGTAAAACAAAAATTATTTCTTTTACACAAAATATTCGTAAATTCTGCATTATGTGTATTCAATCTTTGTTTCTTACATAGATAAATGTTTATTAGAAGAGAATTATAATATTTTCTAATTACAATTCGAAGCGTATATTAGCAAAAATAAATACTATGTTTGGAGGTGTCGATTTGGAATAATTTACCTGTGAAATGAACATTTTTCGGGGTTATTTCGCTGTGTTGTACAGAAATCAATAACTGAACAAGTCACAATGTTTCTGGAGCACTATTTCTCAAAAATATGCACGATTTCACGTAATAACACATAAAATCACAAAGCTTAAATTGTCAGCGTGACGGATTATGCCGAGAAATGTCAAACAGTTGCCAAAAATCGTAGACAGAGAATACTATTATTATTATTAGTATTCTCTGTCTAGGCCAAAAATGGTTTTGTTACGTCGCAGCACGCATCTCTTTTTATCACACGGTGTTGCTGCTAGTGACATCTCACTCGCTCAGCCTTTTGTTCCTCTATATATATTAACTTTATAGTTCAAACTCAAAACCCTAGCAATGGTAGCCATGTTAAGTGCCGATTTGAGGTGTAGCCTGTAGACCTTACACCTTTTTTCGTAGGTATGCCCATTGCCTAGTCCTTCTATAATATGTCTATGGTTCCTAGCCCCTAGGTGCCGCGGATAAATATTAATTGTAATCTAAGATCAAGTACCAATAGATTTGACAAGCTAATAATAATACCGTATTGGAATGAGATAACAACATACGAAAAACTCCAAGAGTGACAGAGACATAGACACTTTCTTTTGTCTTTGTCAGAATATCACCCTTTGTTTGTTGGGCACAACAAGGATGTGCCCAACAAAAAATTATCGACTAAATTTGAATGCCATACAAACATTCTCACTCGCGAACAGTTTGTCAAATATGCCGCCATTTTGTACTACTTTTTAATTTGGTCGGCTTATGTAGGTATGGTGATACTAGTTTTGTTATAAGCAGATTACCCAAGAATGTGGTATTATATAAAAAGGGTGACTGGAATTTTCGAAATAAACACAATAAAAACAAATATGTTTATTGCTATCCTAAAAGGCTATTATCATACATATTAAGACGTATATAGCCTTCTTTTTTATTATTTATGTTTTTAGCGGTTTGTTATTAGTCATTATATAATATTTTCGATAATCCGGAAAAATGCAGCGGTCTAAAATTGCAATAAATGTTTGGTTAGGGCTAGTGCTTATAGTTATCTATCAACCTTTACCAGTTTTTTATTATTTTAAATACACTTGTTTCAAGAAAATAAGTAGACTTGTTATTATGAATGTGGTATCCCTGTAAAATATGCCTGTCCCTTTCGGGTATACGCGAATGTCAATTCCAATTTCCATTACGATACTTGTTCCTACATTGTAATAGTTTGAAGTTTCTCTTTGTTTTTTAGAATTCTTCTTTTCTGCTACATATATTTAACATACTGGATATTCATTATTAAGTGCCAGTAATTTATTGTTCTAAAGCTTTCTTCAAGAGACAGGTTTAGTAATATTTAATAACAATGCCAAAAAATAAGAAAAGACAAGAAAATTCCAGCAGCAGTGACAGTGATGAGGGACCTACAGATGTATGTACTTATTTATTTATCATAACCATCGCTTTTTAACACATTTTGTATGTACATATGGTATTGTTTTTTTATCAAAAGTAACTAATTTTAATTAAGTAATCATTTTGATGGTAAGAAATACTAAGCATTTTTCAAAATGACATCCTTTTCTTTAAAGATCGTACATGCCTGTTATTGAAATAACCAAATATTATAAGAAATATCACAATTTATAACCTAATTAACTACTTTACTAAACGACTTATTTACTTATTACTACAGTAATTACTAAAAGATAGATTTGATATGTTCTAACGAAATTGTTTTATTACAGAGAAATCCTCCTCCAGAAAAAAAAGCTAAACCTGATTCTAAAACTGATGATAAGGAGCCAACGTGGGTATTGAAAGGAAATAAATTAGTTAAAGTTAGAGAATTTAGAGGGAAAGTTTATGTTGATATAAGAGAGTTTTATGAAAAGGGTGGTGATCTATTACCTACTAAAAAAGGTATAAGTCTCACCCCAGATTTGTGGAGAAAGCTTTTGTCATTGGGTGATGAAATCAATGAAAGTATTAGTTCACGTTAAGATGTTTATATTTTGTTTTTGAATAAAATATTTCAGGTGATTAATGGTGTATGATTTATGATACTGCTTGCCAGGTTTATACATTTTTATAACATACATTCTGGGTTATTGATAATACTACATATTCCCTATTATGGCTGTTTATGTCTTTCTGATTGTTTTAATGTTCTTTTTTAAATAGAAGAAGAGGGAGTCATAGATAGAAAGCAACTCGCGGCGCAAAAATTTTGTTTGTTGTGTCTGTTCTATACGCTAGTAATATATTTAGTTCAATGGTGCTAGAGCCTAGAATGAAATGCACAACGATTCATTCCTAAAATATCCTTTTAGCAAAACAGTTATTATAGAAAAACTATTAAGTGTATTTTTTTAATACATTTCGATGGGTCCTATGTTTATGGGCCAAACTAACAATTTGGCCATTTTCACTTTTTTATGGTAAACGCATCTTATCGATATAATTAATCATGTGAACTATTAAAAAATAAAGATTTCTGCATATAAACACGATTTATTAGTACGGTATAACGGCGTAAGTGACATGAATTTAAGCGTACAAGGTCCTAAGAGTACTTAGAGATTTATACGTGGGCAGTTGGGCCGCGCTTACGACTTTTGTTTATAGTTTGGACCAATTAGCTGGGCCGCCCACCGCACTGCGATGTGCATAAATCATATAATTTTTAATTACATTGTCTTTTTGCGTTACAATTTAATTTAATAAGTATACGATGACATTCAATTATCCGGAAGGACATAATTCTTTTCAACGGATCATACGTTTTATACTGTAAATATGATTTGGATGAAGATGCTATTGACAGTCATACTAAAATCTTACAACAGCCTGTACGAACAAGAAGACCAGTTGCCGAAAACAAACTGATATTCCTCTGCAACTATGTTACAATCAGCCGTTACCAATACAATTTTCCAAGAAGAAAGACTTGCTTGATTTATGTCGTGAAAATACCTACTATCCCATCTGTATACCAGTTATTATGAACATTTTGTAGTAGTGGTGTTAGGCAATGTAATTACTGGCACAGAGACTTAACATCTTGTGTCTCGGGATAGGCATTTATACATTATTATTATTATTAAATAATTGTGTTAGTTTCAAATTAAGATATTCAGTACTTAGCAGCTCATTTAAAAAAAATGTGTTTTTTTTTCAAAAGAACACCAATACGATTGAAAATGGGTCCATAATATTATGTAGTTTTAAGGCTCAGTCAAGTTTAATTTCGATAAATGAATAAAACAATTGTACTTTTTACACGCTTTATAATAGCTTCACCTGTATGTTTGTATGTATGTTTGTAACCGACTCCTTTAGACTTGATTTTGACTCACTTCTAACGACCAGATTTTGATCAAACTTTGTAGATTTATCGAGGACCGATGACAATACAATAATTTGATAAAACTATTCCAATATCCTGATCAGGATGATCAGGATAGCACTTGTTAGGAAGGCGTAAGGCGCGCAAGTTATCTACATCACTTATGTTGTTTTTAGTCTCACTCATTTCTAAGACTCATATTTCTAAGACTCATATTTTTTAAAGTCTCTGTTTTGACTGTGTATCTTCTCAAATTTATTTGCAAGAACGTATCTAGCTGTACAGTGTACTTTCTCGTAAAAAATCTTTTTTATCACTATCTTTCGAGGAGTATCAATGATCACTTACTGGTTTACACATTAGATTTATAATTTCGTATGTAGTTAGTGAAAAGATGTTAATTTGAAATTCAAAACAGACATTCCAATTTTATTTATTTGTATGTATGTATAGATACTATGCGTGAACTTCCCCCACGACGCCAAAACCTTGCCACGTTACGTGCCTCGAATAATGGTATCTATACTTCAACAGCTAGTCATAGATAAATTACACCCATATATATATATAAAAATCGACACGAAAAAGTAAAAAATAAATTATAAGTAGTTAAAAAAAAACTAAAAAACACGCAATAATAGCAAACCCAACTAAAATTTTGAAAATAATTTTTAATGGATGAATTAAATGGGTTAACAAAATTACTTATTGTAAAAAAGCGTGAGGTGCTCAATATTCATTATTAAAAATATTTCATCGGTATCTATTTAATATAAAAACTTAGTTACAAGCACCACGCTTTTTTACAATAAGTAATTTTGTTAACCCATTTAATTCATCCATTAAAAATTATTTTCAAATTTTTTGTTGGATTTGCTATTAATGCGTGTTTTTTAGTTTTTTTTTAACTATAATTTATTTATTACATATTTAAATGGTCTAACTGAAAACTCAAGTTAGCCGGTTAGCAAATAGTAAAACGAATAAGTGTCAATGTGACTTATTTAGCTTATTATCTAAATATATTTTATTTTAATTAAGGAATATTCAACTACTTTAATTTTTGATAGATTTTATAAGTAAAAAATAATATAAATATTTAACGCGTATAATGGCCAATATGGCACATTGGACCTTTTAGGGTGTTTTAAACAAAAATATTTTTAAACAAAAACTAACGTAGAAGGGCCAATGTGACGTAAAAAATAACCGATAAATGTTTAGATAAAATAGTGTAGTGCAAATGAGGAGGATAGTTGTCTTAGATAACGAGCAAAGTTTCGTAAACTTCGGTTTTATCAATCGACAATTATAGCAAATTTAAACTTTGGAAGCCTCTCCTGTAAAGTTGTAATTTTGCATTTTGGTCCATATACATAGGACCCATCGATTTATTTCAACTTTTGAATAACTATACGTACGGGCTTTATTTTTGAGCTTTCGTGTTCTGTATACCAAATAGTGGCTAATCGAGTTGCTGCCAATTGGCATCAACTCGATTAGCCACTCGCCGAACGCTCAAGCGAGTGCCTGCGCAGTGCATGCCGAAATTGTGGCTAACAATAATCTTAAAATGTCGGCTTAATTCCAATTAATTTATTATTTATAATTATACTGTATCTAATGTTATTGTATTGTTTATTGTTCTTTGATATAGTGTAGAGTCAGAGCAAACTTTCGTAGTGGTGCAGTAGGTATACATCAAGGAATGTTTCTGTTTCAGTTTTTTTATTAATGACTAGCTGTTGCCCGCGGCTTCGCCCGCGTTAACTTAGATTTACAGCCGTATGTGGATTGATGATGATTAATTTTATAGCTAAGTTACTCCTTATAATATCAGCTATATGTCAGTGAAAGTCCCGTCAAAATCGGCCCAGCCATTTCAGAGATTAGCCGGAACAAACAGACAGACAGATAGACAAACAAAAATTAAAAAAAATGCTATTTTGGTGTATGTACCATGTATGAAACCATATGCATTTAGTAAAAAGCGGTTATTTTAATATTACAAACAGACACTCCAATTTTATTTATCTGTAGGTATAGATTTATGCATAAACATGATTTATGTAAGTCCACAAGTTCAGAGGCATTTTACGTTTGTGCGTCAAATTCAAACTTACTTTTCATATTGATCATTCATTTATAAGACTCATATTTTTTAAAGTCTCTGTTTTGACTGTGTATCTTCTCAAATTTATTTGCAAGAACGTATCTAGCTGTACAGTGTACTTTCTCGTAAAAAATCTTTTTTATCACTATCTTTCGAGGAGTATCAATGATCACTTACTGGTTTACACATTAGATTTATAATTTCGTATGTAGTTAGTGAAAAGATGTTAATTTGAAATTCAAAACAGACATTCCAATTTTATTTATTTGTATGTATGTATAGATACTATGCGTGAACTTCCCCCACGACGCCAAAACCTTGCCACGTTACGTGCCTCGAATAATGGTATCTATACTTGTAGGTAGTATCTATCTACTACCTTTTAGACCTGTCTAAAAACTAATTGGCAACAGCTAGTCATAGATAAATTACACCCAGACATAACAAATGATCATGTTTGTCACACAAAGATTTGTCCTGGGTGGGGATCGAACCCAAGACCTTCCGGTTAAGCAGTCAGGGTCACTAACCACTAGACCAACATGCTATCATACCAATACTGGCTAAGGCGGTTAGGGAAGTGCCTTCGAATTGTAGAGAAACGACGAAGTGTGATTTTTAGCGGTAAACGCGCAAACTTGTGTCTTGTTGGGGTTAAATAATTGGACTAGGTTAATTCGCACCGATTCCTAGACTTTGGCTAACAGAGACTCTATTCAGACACAAGTTTGTTCCGACACTCATCGACCTGTTCCCGAGAACTATTAGGACGGCCAGTGTATAGGGAATCTCCGGTGCTGTCATCAGCATGACAATGAATACAACTACTTTATAGCAATCATTGATATGCAGAAGAAACAATGGAGGAGATAAAACACAGCCTTGCGGAAGACCAGCATTAACAGACTTGAGGTGCGAGCATGCATCGTCGACAATGACCTTGAAGTTCCTGTATGCCAAAAAGCTAGGGATCCACTTAAATAATTTCTCAGGAAGCCTTGCTAGAATGGTAGCTTGGCTAGAAGTGCTGTATGCCACACCTGATCAACGGCCTTATTGGCTATCGCTAATCAACTGGTGCTCCTCTAAATACCGCCGAAGCTGGCAGTTAATTATGGGTTCTATAACACTGGCCAAAAATAATAATTTTGTTGATGGCAGGTACCCAAGTCAAGAAGTTGCATTAACGATCCTGATAATATTATGCTTTGTAACATATGCGGTGAGTATACATAATGAAAGATCAACGGAAACCGATTAATGACACGGTAATTCGCTTGTATTCTGCATACTTTGGTATTTAAAATTTAAATTGGCAATCAAGATAAAGTGGAGGTGCCTCACGTTATTTGTAAGATTTGCATTGATTATTGCTGGGGAATCATGCGTGATTGTCCAGGACACTCTCACTCAAGAAAATCACTCGTTTTTTTTCTCCTAATGTATCATTTCCATAATATATTTTTTAAATATATTTTTTTCTTCTTTCTCACGAACAAGAGCTGATATGAAAAATGTGACTAGTTTTCTTGTATCAGCTCACAAAATATACCCAAAATCAGATCCAAAATCTTAGTCACCAAAATGAGTGTAGGCCAGTGTAATCTTTGAGAACAAGCAAGTTATAGCTAGTGGTCTATAGTTGGACGGGTCTGAGCGGTACCCTTTTTTAGGGATCGTGCAAGTGGAACGACGCCTAATGAATAAGAGTGTGAAAGACGTGGAACGTGAAAAAACGCATAAGCACGGGTGCAAACTCAGGAGCACAAGTTCGTAGCACTAACGGAGGGATGCCGTCAGGCCCACTCGACTTATAGATGTCCAGCGAAAAGAGGGCTTTGCGCACGGAGCTCTGTCGGATAATTATTTCCGGCATACTTCAATATCATATTGAGGGATCGTCGGTACTCGGTGGTATTTTTCCCCGGTCATCCAATGTCGAATTGAAAGCAAAAAGAGAGCCTAGAAGACCGGCCTTCTTCATGTGTCGGCCACCGAGTTGTCCCTCATCAGTGATGATAGGGATGGCTTACAAAAGTTCCCTTAAACAGCCTCGGCGAGAGACCAGGAGTTCCCGAAGGAAGTTGAACTAATCTCTCGCCAATTCTGTTCACGTATTCCGCTTTTGCCTCAGCAATAACTTTTGAAGGATCTGGAGGTAAAGGATTATGACCTAATGAGCTATAATGAAACACAGAATAACAGTATTTTTTTTTATTTTAGGCTAAAATAATGGTAACTAACACATTGTTAGTATTCACGTCCTATTTTTCTTAATAAAAAAACTATAACAAAAAAACTAATGTAAAACAGGTACATAAATATTGAGCACTTTAGACCGGAATAAATGCCGTGTCAATATTATGGCCATTCCACACATTAACATATAAAATAGGAAAATCGCCCTAATTATAGCTAAACTACAAATTTGCACTACATTCACTTTAAAAGATAGGTACTTATAAATAGAGTTCATTTATTTAAAAAAAGTATTATTTTGGAATTACAATAGGTAAGTAGATTTGTATAATCTAATATATAAAGTTTCCATGTCACAATGTTAGTTACCGTACTCCTCCGAAACGGCTTTACCGATTTTTACCAAATTTTATATGCGTATTCAGTAGGTCTGAGAATCGGCTACTATCTATTTTTCATACCCCTAAGTGATAAGGGTGGTCCACCCCTTAAATTTTAAAAGTTAACGCGGGCGGAGCTGCGGGCAACAGCTAGTCATATTATATAAACCTTATAATTTATATCGCCTGAAAATTATTTTATTTATGACCTTTTAAAATTAATAATAAATAAAATAATAAATATAATACATACATATTCACTTTTTATTAAATATAAAACTATAAAAAAATCTATCAATTGTAATTATAATCACACTAAAGAATAAACTAAATAAATGAGAATCTCTATTACCCCTATAAAGAAAAGTTAATGAATTTAGTTCCCGTGACCTTTTTATACCCACCAAACCACACAAACACATAATTAGTAATTCCCTAATACATATTTTAATTACTACAAAAAATTTAAAATTTATACCAACACAACCTATTTATTAATCGAATGACGAGACTAATTTGCATGACAATTTTTTGTTGCAAAGTGGTAATGTTTCTCCTAGTAATCGGTTTAGAATGTTTATTTTTAAATAAATATTCTAAAGTCAAACAGAGCAGCCTTGAAATGGATGCATATTATGGTAAAAAAATATGTAAATTATGTTGATGCAATATACATAAATAAAGCTACCAACTTTTAACATTTCACTTCATGATATCAGAGGAATTCGATTAAATTTAGGTGTTTAATATTGAAAAAAATATATTTGTAGTTAATATAGTTGTGTATTATATATACATTTATAAAAAAATGGACAGAAAATAAAACCCAAACTATTAGTAACCTAACTCATATTTGAAAGGCCGGCCAATCCCCTGGAGTAGCGGGTGTTAGTGGATGTCGCTATCACTTACCACCAGGTGAAGCGACTGTCCGTTTGCCCCCTATTCTATTAAACAAAGTAAATTTTGTTATAAAAAATGGCGAGTATTTATACTATATAAATTTTAATAAATTTTCCTACAATCATATAAATAATTTCATGATTAAAATAATTGTTCTAATGTTTTTTTTTAGTTTTTTCAAGTATGAACGAAAAAGGTTATTACAACAAGTATAATGTAACAAAAATAAAATAATCATAACATGTAAGTGTTGCTACTAAACCAACCAACCTAAAAATAGACACAAATACTAGTAATTTGAGCCACACCAATAAATCTCTAACACCTATATTGAATATTACGTAATAGGAATGCTTTAAAAGCAATAATCTTTGGTTTTTTTAAACAAATGTAATACTAATGTCACTGGTATATGTAATAAAGTTGCTTTAAAAATATTATTTGGCTATGAAATCCAATAAAATATCTCTACAAAGTACACAATGTTTTTAGATATGACACATTGAGAGAAAGATGAGATTCGAAAAATGTGATTTTAAATCACAAAAATGTCTATTATTATCTATGATATAAATACACGATATACGATAAAGACCAGATACATTTGACTATTTAACATTTTACACCTTTGGCTTGATTCGGAAGCAAGATATTTTGAAATGTTCACACATTTCCTGCACCTGTAAAAATAATTTAGATTGAACAATAACGAAAAAAGATAAATAATGTACTACTCGACCACAACAATTAGGCGCATTACAGGCGACGCCCGAACCCCGCCTTCGTCCCGCGCTGCTCCTTATAGGGTAAGGGTAGTTGTGGTCGAGCTCTATATTATGATTGAATATTTGCAAATTAGAGTGACAATCTCGGCAGATAGGGATTTGAAGATACAAGATTAAATATGGGACGTAAAATCATAAAAAACAAAACCATTTGGAGTTTTCACTATTTATAATAATTTCAACTGCTTCGATATTTTGTTTATAAAGTATGTTTTGTTAGTGAGTACGAGAAACACCACAATGTGAGGTGCTATTGTGTACTGTTACATTACGATATTTGAAAATTGACTAAAAAGGTTTGGTTCCGGTAGCCGTGGTAGCTTCTAACGGACCGATAGCCGGTGGGCTAATACAGTCCTGGAGTCCTGGTCTTGCCCTGACGCATGGTCCACCTTTAAGCAGATGGGACGACGATCTCCGTGCAGTGGATCGGCATCACGCGATGAAAAAAGGTTGACAATGATGAAGATGTACTATAATACTATATTATAGGTTAATACGATACAATGTGATGTATATTTGGCAACCGGGTTGGCATTATTAAATAGATTTCCAAATATCCCCATTTCATTCATGTTGTTTGGCTCAGGTTGATGATGCTGATGATGGGTTCTGGGACACAGTACGTACCAGGCGCGTTCCGTAGCGGAGGTGCGCGAGCGAGCTGTACACGCACAACACGGCGAGCGCGAGCAGCTCCAAGCGCGCGCTGGGCCGCGCCGCCAGCACCACGCCCACCGCCAGCCCGTACGCCAGCACCAGCGAGTTCAGCGCCTCGCACCGCGTGTCGCTCATCTGGGCCACTATAAGCCGACACTGCCGAATATTAACAATATGTATATACACTTTTATATTTATGCTGTGCACGGCTCTTCTCACTGACATCAAGCGAGGAGAGTTTTAGAACATAGCGCCTTTGCGCTGGTCTGATGCGGGTTGGCTAATTTCACTCACCATCAAATACTTTAAATCCCGTCAGCATGCAGGTTTCCTCACGATGTTTTCCTTCACTGGTGAAGGAAAACGATGTTGATGAGGTCAGATGCCCAGGAAAATTTAGAGTAATCCAAAAAAACCTCTAATTTTTACATTTGACTAAATTAAAAAAATATACAATTTTTTCATTCCCTATTACCACAACGTAGGGAACAAAACTAGGACAACGCGTTTGAAACGAGTTCCCTTAACTGTCCTTCGTCTTTATCAGCATACCCCCAATCACAGTTACAACCTATCTTGTTGTAAAGTTCTCATCAATACAAATTAATCAAGCCCAAACACAAGGTTACTGAAGTAAATCGTTGAGGAGTTCCCTCGACTGTTTTCCAGCTCCAGCATCAGATCGACTCTAGACCTTGATTAAATTGTAGTGCTTTAAAATGCTTAATTAAAAAATATTCAGTGTACTAGTCGCTCCTACGATTTTCGAAAGCTCCTCTCGATTTCTCTGGGATGCCATCATCAGACCCTGGTTTCCTTATTACATAGGCTGCACTAAAAGTATCGGGAAAGGAATATCTTATATACTGTTCCTGTCATATTAAAATCTTTTTAATTGAAAACTCCTTGGTTTTAAAAATCGAATACCATTTATTTATTTAAAAAAAGATTCTCGGTCTGGTCAAACTTGTTTAGTCGTTGAGAAAATGGAATTGACTCAAGAAAATTTTAGAGCGATGATTTATTATGACTTTCGAAGTGGTTTAACACAAAAACAGTGTGTTGACCGGATGATTTCTGCATTTGGTGATGAAGCCCCATCCAAAACCACAATTTATCGCTGGTTTGCTGAATTTCAAAGTGTACGTGTCAAGCTCAGTGATGATCCCCGTGAAGGTCGACCAAAAACTGCAGTCACCCAAGAAAACGTTAATGCTGTGCGTAAGCTGATTGAAGGAGATCGACATGTGACATACCGCGAAATTCAGGCAACTGTAGACATTGGCATGAGTCAAATACAAATAATCTTGCATGAACAATTAGGTGTAAAATAGTTGTTTTCCCGATGGATACCGCATTTGCTCTGTGAAGAGCAAAAAGCGGCTCGCGTTACTTGGTGCGTCAGTCCTAGTCAACGTAAAAACACAATACACGTAATTTTGATAATTTATTTATTTATTACTCTAAAAAATAAAATTAATCTTAAAACTTCGATTACTAAATATCTATTTATTATATGTACATACAGATACACATACATCAAACAAACTCAATTTTTCTTGCTTTTGAGTTGGCAAAGATTTTAATTAAATCATTTATTTTTATATCAATTTTGGATTCTATACTTATAATGGCTAAGTTTGTCAGTCTATCTTGGGTCATGGTTGAACGAAGATAATTTTTTATTAATTTTAATTTTGAAAAGGATCTTTTACCTTCTGCTACTATAACAGGCAGTGTTAAATATATACGCAGAGCAGTTGAGATATTAGGAAATGAGGAAATTAAATTATTAGATGCCTCTCGCTTTTATCAACCTTGTATATAGCTTAAAATATCAGTGAGAGTACTTGTTGATGCATTGACAAAAAATATTGGCAACAATTCTAATTCATTATATAAATCCTCCCCGTCAATATCAAATCTATTTTTCAATGTTAGTTTTTCTTGGAGCCGATAACACTGAGATTTTTTTTCAAGCATCTCTAATTTATTCCAGCATTCAATGTTTTGGAAGAGTGAAAAAACTGAATTGTGTTCGGTCTGCAAATCGAATCTCTCATTTAATTTCGAGATAGCAGTGTCCAGTAGAAAAAAATAAAAACATACTTTAAATTTGTTGGTTGGGTCTAAAATGGGCTCATCTGCAGTCTCGTAATCAAAATGTCTTTTTCGGGGACGTGGACGAGCAGTT
Organism: Helleia helle; assembly: GCA_963853865.1. Classification (NCBI taxonomy): domain Eukaryota; kingdom Metazoa; phylum Arthropoda; class Insecta; order Lepidoptera; family Lycaenidae; genus Helleia; species Helleia helle. The sequence continues at coordinate 8,203,972 of OY971418.1, read as the reverse complement.
TCTTTAAATTCTGTTTCGCATTCTAATTCTTCAGCAATTAATTTTGCATTAGATAACAACTCGCCGTGTAAACGGCCGTGTGGTCGCAGACTGCACGGTAGGCGGGGGGCAACCCCCCAATCAAAAGTGAGCCGAATGGGCTCACACTAATCCGATGAAGCATTAGGGCCTTCGGGCCATTAGCATAGATCCATCCGAAAAAAAAAAAAAAAAGATAACAACTGTTCAAACGCGCTATCGGTGTGGTATTTCTCCAAATCTTTTTTAACCAGATTAATCATTTTGGTAGCTTCTGAAATAATTACGTCCGATTTTTGCAATTTTTTGCTTACAATATTAATCTTTAGTAAAATATTGTACCATATAACTACTGAACATATAAATCTATAAGATTTTAATTTGGCTATAAATGAACTCGCTATGTTTTTTGTGTCGCTGTCATACTTGTTATTTGTAAAAATATAGTATAATGCATTGTAAATTTTATCCATGTTAAAACGGAGTGCTCTAAATTCAATATCGCATGATTTTAAGAAATCTAACAAATATGTCGCCAACCCTTGTCCGGTAGTATCAGTTACAGGTAAAAAACCTAAAAAATGTTCTCGTACCTCAGCGCGTTTTGTCGATGGATTTAAATAAATAAACCTCACAATAACAGTAAGTTGTTCTTGGTGTGAAATATCAGGTGTGAAATCTAGAATTACAGAGTAGTATTTACATTGCTTCAGAAGACTAATTATAGTCGTTTTAATTTTTTCAGCAATTATAGTAATCAGTTCATTTTGAGTGTTATGACGAAGATAATGTGGCATGCGATGCTGAGCTCTTTGAATTCGAGCAATGTGTTCTGATAGTGTACTATCAAAATTAAATATACTCTCCACCAACTTTAAAAAAATACCATTATTTGGGTCATACAACTTCTCGGTTGTGCCCCACTGCTATATTTTGACCTGCCCAAATTTTTATAATTTCGATTATCCTTTCCAAAACTGCCGTCCACTTCTTTCTTTCGCGGTCTATTTCAGTTTGATTTACCGAGTCTACTGTTTGCCCTTTCAATAAGTCATTTTTTAGATCAAATTTTTTTTTTAAAGAACATATTGACAAATGCCCCCAGTCTTTGTAACCAGTGGGGGCATTAAATGCAGTAACATTATTATTAAAAAGCTTACAGTGAAAACAAAATACAGAATCAGTAGATGTAAATTACGGACGGACGGACTTGTTACGGAGAACTTAGATGGCGGCAACCATTGTTTAGCAGTATTTTTGGATCTCAAAAAAGCTTTTGATACGGTCTCTTTCCCCATTCTCTACGTAAACTTGAAGAAATAGGTATTCGGGGAACTCCACTATCGTTATTTGCAAGTTACTTGAGTGATAGAAAGCAAAGAGTTAGGTTGGAATTTGTTTCTAGTGAGGATGTGGATGTATCATACGGCGTCCCGCAAGGAAGTGTACTAGGTCCTACGTTATTTCTGATCTATATTAACGAACTCTGTAACATGAAAATAGCAAACGCAAATGTTTTCTCCTACGCCGATGATACAGCCATTGTCTTCACTGGGAAAACTTGGGATGAAGTTAAAGCTAGTGCAGAAATGGGACTCTCTCAAGTGGCTACCTGGTTAAATAATAATTTACTGACCCTTAACACCGGAAAGACCAATTATATGTGTTTTAGTATAGGTAAACGTACGCAGCCTCTAGGTCGTTTCAGGATAAAAATACACACTTGTAATGACTCTACTCTTAGCTCAACTTGTGACTGTTCGGAAATTAATAAAGTAACACAAACCAAGTATCTAGGAATATTAATAGATGAGCGGTTGTGTTGATACCCACATCTCGAACAGGTCATGACTCATGAGTAGGGTTCGAAAACTAACTTGGATATTTAAGACGTTGAGACATGTTGCACCAAGTAAAGCTACTAATAATAATCATAAAAATCTTCTGAATGAAATATATGTATCCTTGGTGCAATCTGTCTTAACGTACTGTATACCAATTTGGGATGGCGCGGCAAAAACGAGGTTACTGGATTTAGAACGAGCACAGAGAGCACTATTGAAAGTAATGTATTTCAAAAAGAGACATTTTCCAACCAGCGAGCTGTACCTCATCAGCAATGTTTTATCTATTAGAATACTGTATATTTTAAATACTCTCCTAAAAAAACATAAAGAATTACCATTTGATCCAAAAATTATTAAAACTAGAAGAAAGTATTCCATTGTGAAAGTCCCCGAAAATAAAACTAAATTTGCTAAAGTACAGCATACTTGCCGATCAGCTTATCTATATAATAAAGTAAATAAATTCATATATTTTTACGATAAACAATTAAATGCTAGCAAAAAACTTATTTCAAAGTTCCTCAATAATTTGAGCTACGAGGAAACTGAATTGCTTTTACAATATAGTACTATGTAACACAAAAACTAATTTATCAGACCACACACACACACACACACGCACACACACTCACTCACTCACACAAACGCACACAAACGCACAAACACTCGTACATAAGCATTTGTCTTGTTAATTTTTTGGCCTAAAGTTAAAAAAAACCAAAAATGTAACCAGAATATTATGTAAAATCATATTATGTATAATATCCACTTATGTATTTACCTATTACCTAATGTAATTTGTCTTACATTATTCCAATTGTCAAATTTAGAATAAGGGAAAATAAGTTGCCAAACACAGGTATATAAATACTTAAATGGTAGCTTCAAAGACTAGAATTTTACAATATGTTTTAGATTGTTTTTGATTGTAAATACAAGCCAAACTCGATGAATAATTTCGTTGTTTTGTAACTTTTTACTGTAATATGTATCTGAAAACGACCTCATGTTACTATCTGAAGGATAGTTGTTTTTCTTATCTGAATCTGACCACGTTCTGTTAAAAATAATCTTAAATTATCGGGTATTACTTGCGGCCAGAGAGCAGGATCATTCGCGACATTTTCACAAAATCGTACATCTGGTTCTGTTGCTGGTTGGTTAACAATTGGAATTGGTTCACTTGGAGTAAGCGAGCCAGGCGAGGTACTGGTACTAGTATGAGCTGGAACTTGTGAAATACTCGTAGAAGTTTTTTGCTTGCGCATACATATTTGTCGTAAGTAACAAGTATATAAAATTGTGCAATGGCGTTAAGTTCAATGAAATATCCAAAAAATCAGCGTTCGGCAGGCGCCCCCGGGCGCGGTGCACCGCACCCCTTGCACCCCCTGGTAAAGACGGCCCTGCGTTACATGGTGTGTCAGAACTCTCGAAAGATTCCACGCAGGATCCTCAAATGCTGTATACAACATCGTATCAGGTGACGAATCCTGGATATACGCGTACGAACCCGAAACAAAAAACCAGTCACGAGTTTGGGTGTTCGAAAATGAGTTAAAGCCAACAAAAATTGTTCGTTCACGGAGTGTTGCATAAACAATGATAGCCACGTTTGTCTCCAAAACCGGCCATGTTGCAACTATTCCTCTTGAGGGACAAAGAACGGTTAATGCAGAATGGTATGCTAGCATTTGTTTGCCACAGGTCGTTTCCGAACTCCGTAAAGAGAACTGCAACCGCCGCATCATCCTCTATCACGACAATGCGAGTTCTCACACCGCGCACAGAACAAAAGAGTTTTTAGAGCAATAAAACATAGAATTATTAGACCATCCGCCGTACAGCCCCGACCTAAGCCCTAATGATTTCTATACTTTCCCTAAAATAAAGAATAAATTGCGTGGGCAGAGATTTTCATCGCCTGAAGAAGCTGTGGACGCCTACAAAACGGCCATTTTGGAGACTCCAACTTCCGAATGGAATGGTTGCTTCAATGATTGGTTCCATCATATAGAAAAATGTGTCAAATTTCGCGGAGAATACTTCGAAAAGCAATAAATACATTTTTAAATAGTAATGTTGTGTCACTTCCTTGATTCCCGAAATTTTCAGTGCCGCCCTCGTATGGGACCATTTAGCAAGTATAAGCCTTTTAAACAAAAAAATAATTTTGAAAATCGGTTCACAATTGACGGAGAAATCGGTGTACATACGTAAAAAAAAATCGAATTGATAACCTCCTCCTTTTTGTTGGAGTTGGTTAAGAAGAGACGGCTCCGGCTGACATCTCCCGAACGAGTGTATGGCAGTTCGGGCTCGCTACCGCCCCTCTCTCACCCCGCACAATTGCTCTGTCTAGACGCGTCCGTTGGCCGACTGTATAGACATTAGACTGTGTAATAACACAGTCTACTACTTCCTAGCATGTGGCTATAGGTACTTATATAATTATGTGATAAGTCAATATAAAATAATAAATATATTAATATAGACAGTATGACCCTGTACAGACATATATTAATCATACAAATTATCTGTACTTGGCGAGATTCGATTTCGGATTATTACTACATGGGAGAATTAACGTGACACTGCCGTTTGTTGAAGTGCTAGGGGATAGGGTGGCAAGATAGGGTGCTTAAGCTTTAAAGGTCAATAATATAAAAAACTACATAGCAAAACAATCATATTTATATTACCAACTAAGTATTATTATTATTCTAATCTTTGGAGTCATTATGAACTTTCGGTGGTAACACATTTAATAGAAAAAAAGGTGTTTTGCCCTGTCTTGCCCCATTGTGCTGGTAAGATGGGGTACCCCCCTAAGGTAAGAAGGGGTTTTGAGAATGATCACAGAGAAAGATGATTATTTGAGCTGGCAGAATTCCTAGATATGGGTGGCTTCGTCATCAACATCATCATATATTCCTACGCAGCTATTATGAGCCCATCTTATGTGTGTGCTGTGCCCATCCAGTAAAAGAAGCACGGGTCTCTCTTTAGATGCTCCTCTGAAAATCACAAATCTTTTAAACCATTGGAGGAACAGCTTAGAAGTGATCCAGCCCGAATCGCTACATGTGCCCCAAGCACCAGCTTGTGAATTCACCATCAGCTCTGGATTCAACCTGTTTCTTGGAAAGATAAGCATAGGTGGCATCTTGTAGGTAGTTTCCATCTGCATTGAAGCATATCTCGACCGTTACCGTCTGTCCTCGTTCTGCTGAAACTATGACCCTAACCTGTTTCAGTCCTCTTTTAGCGATTATCATTGAATTTGTCTTTGGCACAACAGAAACCCCCGTTTCGTCACAGTTATATATACGATCAGCAGTAAGTTGGTGCTCATCGTACATGTTGCCGAGGAAATTGAACAATTTTTCGACCGCAACTTTGTTAAAACCAGATGCTCTGGCAGAAGTATTTTCAGGCATTCTAATTGAAAGCTCTGGGTGTGGTTTTAGGTAGGCATTGCCCACTCTACCAGCTTTTTTCTCAGCATTGAATGGATTAGGTTTATTATTTTTACTAACTGGTATACTAATGCCTTTAGGTCTTTAACCATAAGTCCATATTATAATCTTTCTTCCATTTCTTATAAATAGTCACAAAGCTCATTTTCTTCAGACACAGAAAAAACAGGCAGTCTAGCACCAATGGTACTTTAATTGGTATGGGTAAGTTTTCATCAGATATTTCGTTCAATACTGGGCGAGCAACCTTAACTTTTTTCTCTAATGTCGTCAGTAGCACCTCAAATTGTTTAGCTGCTTTATAATAACCCATTTTTCCATCCAAAACCACTTCAACTGCTTCCCACATGGATTCTTCGGACCCTGACCCTCTGTCAGTCGTGCGTTTGTAGTCACGAACCATTCTAAAAAGCTAACTATAACAAACAAGAACAAAATTATTCTCATTGGGGGCAAGATGCGTACACCGTTACCCCATCTCGCCTGCAGAGCCATATTATATATAAAAAATAAAAAAAATAAAAACAGCCAACAATCTTATGGAAAATGCCTACCTTATTATAGTTTAGTTTAAGCGTCAATCACAGTAACACCTCACCAACTAATTTTATTTAACAAACCACAATCATGTATCAAAACAGAAGAATATATGATAAACAATTTGCAGTAAAATCCTTTTTTTTTAGAGACTGTGCCCTTGTGAACCAATAACCACCAGGAGACTGACAAGTGTAATGGCGGCGCGTTGACGATGAACGAACGAGCGTTATTGGTCGATTTGAAGTTTGAACTGTGAATTTAGCTGGGTACCCGCTACCCCATCTTACCTCCTTCGCCCCTAAGTGCAAAAAGTTTTATAATATAAATAAATAAATAGATTTTTACGTTAGTAAATTATTGAATTCTCTTTAATCATTTACTCACGTTGATATTCGAAAAGATTGTTCCAGTAAGAACGAAGAACAGCCTGGGGCCCGTCTCGATGATGTTGGTGGGCGAGTACAGCGCCCACACGGTGCTGAGCACGAAGAAGGTCGCCAGCGGGACAAGCGGCCGCACCGCCTCGCCGAACGGCCGCATCTTGCCCGTGCGGTCGCGGTACGATCTGAAGACGGACTTTCATTATAATGTAGACAATAAAACTGCTTTAGGGCGAGGAGGATAAGTTCGAATGGCCTAGGGCGAGTCGAATTCACATGTTAATCGACTTAAATATTTATGAAAGTGCCACCAAAATTTTGAAAAAGTACAAAGGAGACAGTTATAATTTATAAATAAAGAGTGTTCTTTTTTTAATATATTTTATACTAATAGCGGCCCCAGACAGATGTTTTATATATACTGGAACTATAGTGGAATTGCACTATTCTGAGCATAAAAATTACTAAGTTTGACATGTGAAATGACATTATAGCTAAAACTAGTCCGGCCAAGATAAATCGCGACTGTTGTATACATGTATTACTTGTAAATGTTCCACAGGATGACTGTTTGACTAGTGATCATGGCGGAGAAGTATAGAACCATCTCGAACACGAAGCCTGGAGTAAGGCCTCCGGGCAGAGTAACGTGCCACGCGTGCGGGCCTATCACCGACGTCACCAGGAGAAGTATACAAGAGCCCTGTAAATAAGTTGACAAACGTTAATGTCATAAATGTCAATGTCAAAAATGTTAATGTCAAAAATTACAATGCTATGTTTTTCAGTCAAAAATTCAGGATAGAAAGGCGGCTGATGTACCCAATATTAACAGAAAATGTGACCTTCAACTAGATGAGACGACGATCTCCGTAGCCGATCCTAGTTAGATACGATATGAGGATCATCTTTTTGTTTTTTAATGTTAGTTGGTTAGGAAAACTGACAGACGTACAACCTGATGGTAAGTGGTCGATGTCGCCCATGAACATAAACTAGTTTTATCTGGAACTAGCCCAGGCACCTCTAAGTGTTGCCTATCCTGAGACATAAGATGTTAAGTCTCGGTGCCAGTAATTACACTGCCTGTCTTGCCCTTCTCTCCGAAACACAGCAAAGCTGTTTCACGGGAGAAACAAGTAAGATGGTGGTACCCATGCAGCAGGGAGCGCGGCACAGCGCATCCCTCCTAATAGTCGTCAGCGGTCGGCCATTGACGTTCATTGTAAGCTTATATCTAGCAGTGGACGAAGTTTATAATGATGATGATATAGTGTCCATGAGGCCAGTATTACACAGTCAATGTAATTGAAAACATATTTTGTAACACACTGATCTAGTGGATACAATGCATTTTTATACGGTTTTATTAGCTTCACCTGCACATATATATAGATATATAAATTATCTATATATCTATGTAACGGAATGTCTAAACGGATGTCAGATTAAATTGAAACTTTGCACTTTTCAAGGACCGATGTAATTACAATAATTTAATAAATAGGTGATAGCACTTCCAAGGAAGGCTTAAGGCGCGCAAATTACCTATATCGTTCGTGTGGTTTTTACTTTTTACTCTAATAAGTCGCTCATTACGCGAGTGACAAAGCATTAAAATACATAGAAAATTTATTAAAAAAATAGATACTATAAATTTAATTATGTATAGTTTTTAAATCTAAAACACAAGCAAATAGCAAACAAAACTAAAAATTTAATGGATAAACAAAATAGTTGTTTTTTTTTTATACTAACTTCACTTTTAGAAATAGCTACCGATGAAATATTTATACCAATGAATATCGAACACCTCACGCTTTTAAAAAAAAATATATCATTTTTTTGGTTATCCCTTGTACTTATACGTATCTTATCGTTAGGTCTCATAGGTATTATAACAGTAAAAATAGTATATTTACAGATTTTTTGTTACGTCATTCAATTACTAGCTAGCACTAGAGCTTTAGTGACATTATTCTTATATCTAAACATCTGTTTTTAAGAATAGGTATATCATTATTTGAAAACATAAATAAATATAAAAACATTTTACAAAAAATTAAAACCGACTTCAAAAATACTAAACTAAAAAGTAATAAAATAACAGTTTCTTTAATTTTTGTGCTTACAACATATAATCAACTTAATCTTCTACTAATGTACAAACTTTGCGTTTACCACGTCATTATAGTTACTTTTGGAGTCGGTGTCAGCCAAGGTAGGTAGGTAATGTACAGCAACAAATACGACACCGACTCCAAAAGTAACTATAATGACGTGGTAAACGCAAAGTTTGTACATTAGTAGAAGATTAAGTTGATTATATGTTGTAAGCACAAAAATTAAAGAAACTGTTATTTTATTACTTTTTAGTTTAGTATTTCTGAAGTCGGTTTTAATTTTTTGTAAAATGTTTTTATTTCTTAATTTTTAGTGATTCCGAAATTCGTCGTCTTGGCGTTCATTGAAGGAGGCATGTTCAGCAGTGGATGGATAAATGATGGTGATGATTGGTGATGATGATGATGATTACGATGACCGCGACATACTATGGTGTGCTACCAAAGCATCCTATACAATTGTTAGTTACTATTGGATTTCGACACGTAATAAAATTATCATATCATCAAGATAAACAAAACCAACCAAATAGGCATTATTGGGAATAACTAAAAAACGGCCTGTCAGATCTTAATAAAATTAATATGGGACCAAATTGGAAACACCAGCTTACAAACAAAAAAATAACCATCGAAATCCATTCACAAACGGCGGAGATATCGTGTCATATACATACAAAAAAAAAAAAAAAACATACAGACGAATTGAGAACCTCCTTTTTTTTGAAGTCGGTTAAAAAAACGGTGTTTTCCTGAAACATGCTTTAATAATTGAATGATAAAGTTTTAGCTATCCTCAGGTCTTGCTATTTTCTTACTGTCGACTGACAATATGAGTAATTAAGTTGTATCAGCATGTTTATCATAGAAGAGGGTCATCAGTAACTAGAAGTTCCTATTCGATCCTTAATTTGGCCACTTTGTTATCAGAAAATTACTTACAATCATGGTGAAGTCGTACCCCCAGGGCAGGAACATAACGCCCGTGTTGTACTTCTCCCAGTGAGTCAGGTAGAAGTTCAGGAATATATTCCATATGACGAAGAAGAACCTTAGTGGACTGAGCTCATCTCTGAAACATAAGAGACCACGGGTAAGACGTCTTTAGGGCATATTCTAAACCCCGACGCAAGAACGTACAAAAAGAATACTCCTCGTGTTATAAGTTTGACGGTTATGTCCGTCTGTGTGGTTGTTCTTAAATCAAAATTTGTTTACCCATTTTTATTTTTATTAGTTTTTGTTATATCATATAGATATGTTTTTTCGGTCAGAATTATTGATTTATCATATTAATGCCAAACAAAGCGTTAATTAAATAAATAACAAATCATATGAGCTAGCTATTCGTAAACATGGTAGGTAGCGGAAACGCTCATAAATAAATAAATATAATATGCTAATAATATACATAGAGCCTGATCCATCTTCACCTTTGACCTTTAAGAGTACATTGTCAGGTAAACGGTTACGTCGGAAGCATCGAGAACCTAATTATATTAATATATAGAAATGAAGTCATACATGCTAATGCAATTCTGTGGCAAAAATAATTCTAGAATAGATCATGTTTAATGACATTTTAGGTACATTGATTATAGGTTATCATGTTAGTATCATTCGTCAATTTAAACTAATTTTAATAATTCGAAGAACTTTTAACTTGATGAACAACTTCTAGGAGAGTCGACCATATCGTACCAGTTTTAGCTTTAATCCAAATAGCACCCAAGACAAACGAGTTTAGAAGTGGTAATGGTAAAGTAATTAGAACGTAAGTTCTTTTTGTACGTAATAAACCCTTAAAGATGATAAAACATACACAGGTATGTTTTATCACCTTAAAGGTGATAAAACATACCTGTGTATGTTGGTATATGGGTTTATCAATATTAAAATTGCATCTCTGACCCTTCCATCGGTAGCCGCCACCCCGTAGGAAATTAAGTACTAAGAATTTAACTACTAAGGTAAATTGGTAAAAAACGTGCAATAAAACAATATTACTAGATAATTAACGGTGTTTAAATCATTAAAAATACAGACAAGCGCGAGTCAAGTATGCTAAGGGTTCCCAAAATCGTGTTCTTTTATGTAATACATACAGACAAATTCAGTTTTCAGATTTTTCCTTAATAGTCGTGTCGTGAGACCTAGCTTCTTACAAAATTTCGCAATTCTATGTCAATGGGAAGTACCCTAGGTTAGGTTAGGTTTTGATTTGACAGACTGACCTATAATTAAAACCGACTTCAAAATTTAAAAAAAACTAAAAAGTAATAAAATAATTTCCGTAATCTTTGTGCCTACAATTTATAATCAACTTGTTCTTCTACTAATATACAATCTTTGCATTTACCACGTCATTATTGTTACTTTTGAAGCCGGTGTCGTATTCGTTGATGTACCTACCTCCCTACCTACCTTGGCTGCCACCGACTCCAAAAGTAACAATAATGACGTGGTAAATGCAAAGATTGTATATTAGTAGAAGAACAAGTTGATTATAAATTGTAGGCACAAAGATTACGGAAATTATTTTATTACTTTTTAGTTTTTTTTTAATTTTGAAGTCGGTTTTAATTTTTGTTTAATTTTTTTTTATTTCTTAATTTTTAGTGATTGTAAAATTGGATAACTGATTTTATTTGTCTGAAATATGGGTAGAATTGTTACGTTAGAACGCGTTGCTCAGATTAAAAAGCGCTGTATTAATGAGATGAACGTAGAAAGGGTTTAAATCATTACATAACAAATGAAAAAACCGAAATGGAATTGTGTAAAACTTTATATACATGTAATTGAAAGCAATCACGGCAGATTTGCTGCTATTCATTAAATAATTCAGTTATATATAGGTATAAAACAGCACCATCACCAATATATAGGTATAGAATGGATATTATAATGACCTTGAAATACTATAATGCACTTCCAAGGCACAGTTGTTTGTTGTTCATTTAACAACGACAAGTAAAATTAAATTAATTAAACAAAATTACATGATTTTGGTATATTGTTTAGCCGTATGAACTAAGCCCAATAAAAGCTGTAAATCGTCGAGGATTCCCCTCGACTGTGTAAGGTCTCCATCATCACACCTGTAATGGCGCTTATACCCCATATGGGTGCAAAGTTCTCATCAATTTAAATTAAATATGTCCAAACACAAGGTAGCTACTGTAAACTGTTGAGGAGTTCCCTTAACTGTCATTTGTCTTCATCATCAGACCCATAATGACAGTCACAACCCATCTAGGTGTAAAGTTCTCATCATTACAAATTAATCAAGCCCAAACACAAGGTTACTGATGTAAATCGTCGAGGAGTTCCCTCGACTGTCTTTCGGCTCCAGCATCAGATCGACTCTAGACCTTCATTAAATTGTAGTCCTTCAAAACAATTTATAAACAAATATCAAACGCACTAGTCGCCCCCATGATTTTTGAAAGTTCCCCTCGATTTCTCTGGGATGCCATCATCAGATCCTGGTTTCCTTATCATGGGACCATTTGGAAAGTATACCCTTTAGAACAAAAAAATAATTTTTCAAATCGGTCTAGCCATCTTCTAGTAATCAGGTAACATACATAAAGATTCCGACGAATTGATAACCTCCTCCTTTTTGAAGTCGGTTAAAAAACAAAAGGACAATGATGAATGAAGTGATCCTATAAGGGTATCTTTTTGTCATTTTGAGAAACGGAACCCTAAAAAATACACGCTAAACTTCTATTAATAACAAAATCTTGACAAAATAGTCTTATTTTTAAATATACTGTATATATTGCACTAGTTTTTTTTTTTTTTTTTTTTTTTTTTAGTGTGAGTACTGTGAACGTGCCAGCTTCAGTTAAGGTTACACAAGTCGCTCATCTTTCTATACAAACGGAGAACAGCAATTACTACAATGTTTGACGTTGACCATCAGAAATAAAGGTTAATAATTAATATAAATTGATCTGTTCATTATCTATGTCTATATGCACCCAGAATCGTAAAAAAAATACATTTAAAAAATACAAGCAGCTAAACTTTCATATTTCAACACTGATTTAGCCCAAATTTGGGCGAAAATAAATACTATGCGGAGCACGAAAACTGAAAAAATAAAGCCCGTACAGACATAGTTTAGCTATTCAAAAGTTGAAATAAATTTATTTTAATAAGATACATGATGGCTCCAATAAAGGTGCTTCAAAATGGGCGCGCGGACTTGGTTTCTATGGTGTAATTATTCTAAGTTCGTTTTAGTTTTTATTTAAGCCTGTTTTCAGGATTTTTATGATCGAGTAAAGTACATCTTAACCTGTAACCAATAAGAACAGCCTTTAGACAATATCTTTAGGCGTCTCTGATTTGATTTGGCAAACCATTTTTCCCGTTTCGCCTGCAGTGACTCGCCTTATCCAACCTATAATGGTGTTGTCGTCTAACTTCTTCTCTACTTTTGACACCAGAATTTTAAATATTTTTAATGTACGTTACTGAGAACGCTATAGGTACTCGTAGCTGTGTTCTGGCCAGCCAAAATTTAGGCAGCCATCGACACACTAAGAAGAACAACAACAAAAACAAAAAAATAATAGAAAAATCTGATGGTATCGTAGAAATGAACAATAAAAACAGTTTAACATTGCTGATAGACAACTAAATATTACCCGAAAATGATAATGATATCTAGTACTTAACTAGTATCTAGTATGATAAGAGGCGTGAAGGCCCAGATCATTATACATTACATTTACGTTTACATTAATAGATTAAAGCCGAACATAGGGTTTGAACGTGCTAATTCGGAAGTAAACTTACCTTGTTTGAAACATTCGACAACAACTACAATCTGACGTAACTAATAAAAGCGTGTGAAAAAGGTTTTAAGGAAGATTTCGTTGCTTTAGACTTTAGAGAATGTTGTCGAAAGCGAACGTCAATCTCTTTTTTTTCACAACTCACACACGGCCATCTGATACCAAACTAGGCAGAGCCTGCTCTTATGGCACCAGACAACTGATATATACTTATATATGTCTAAATGCATACATATTGTAGATGAATTACACCCACTCCCAGAACAAATCATCATGCTCATCAAATAAAGACTTGTCCCGGTGGGGATCGAACCAACGACCTTCTGGTTTAGCAGTCAGGGTTACTAACCACTAGACCAACATGCCAAGCTTGTTTATAAAGATAACAGTTACCTGCCGAATATGCTGTAGAGGCAGGTGGGTATGAGCACGGCGGAGTACGAGTCTAGCCCGTGATCAAACATTTCCCCGAGCGGACCGCTCGTGCCCGTGCGACGAGCTTGCTTCCCGTCGATACCATCTGCAAATACATTACCATCGTACTAGATGTTAATACTTAGCCATGTTCAACGTACATTTAGAATCACATCCAGGTGAATAAAGTGGTAGTGATACAATTTGTCTCCTTCCAATATTCTATCGAAATATGATAAGCAGTTAAGGCAGGAAAGGCAACAACTGAACAGTGGACAATGACTGAATGAATGAAATGTAACAATATTATGGTATGGATTCTTAAACCAAAGTTTTATTGTTTAATCCTCAATTAAACTTTGGTTGATCTGGTTGTAAATATGATACTTAATCAATTGTTAAAGAAATTACGAACTTGTTGAACGCGATACTTCGCGATGACGATATTAATAGGAAAGCAATAAACTAACTTCGATCTTAGTGAGTTGACGACGTTACAAAGCTCGTTTTTATTCAGCCGTGGAAACAGCACTGCGGCTTGTTCTATGTTTAGCATATTAATTGGTTAGCAAGAAAATAGCTTAGCACTCTCCCTTCATCCCTAGTCTAGGATAGGCGATCATTATTTAAACCATATATCTGTTACAAAATCACATTAGGCAGGCTACATGCCTCGTATCGCATAATATTAAACATATTTTTTTTAATGCTACATGGCATAGGCTATATTAAAAGGAATTTAATAGGTTTCGCAACGCTATTTGTTCGGTGTTAAAAGGCACGTGCCTTTAAGCAAAACGTTATGTCTCTGATTTAGAAAACAAACAATATTATAAAATGACGCGTTATTTCCTTTCTTATCTAACGTATCAGAAACGAGGATGCTGTATTAGGAAGCTTTATCGTCGCAAGACGTAAATATTGATAACAAAGGGCAGCTATGAATAAAAAGTTCAAATGTGTTACATTATAATTATGTTGCCTTTATATAGAACACTTGTTACACAATACATTTGATGTTAATATTTAATTTCCGTATCAAACGTGAGTAACCTAATCAGCATTAAGAGATCTTAACCATTTTATTTTTACAATTGTCAGAGATATCTATTATCTCTTTAGTATTTAGACACGGATCATCATACTAATAACAATAGTTTATTACTACATTATTTTATCTACTAGATCATGTGTTTTGCCATATGCAACATGTTTGTTACATTTTATAATTTTATCAATTTTATAAATTGGTGTCTGTTCGTTTGCGGCTACCATCGAGCAAATAAGTTATAACCGGATTTGTAACTGACGTAATAGCAATTCAACCAGCCAGTGATCTATATGTACGTCCCATAGGCGAATCATCCATCAATGGCTTCGATCAACAATGTTTTTTTTTTTAAATCCGGGCGCTGAATTGGTCCAGCCCGCGAATTCCTCTGACATAATCAGAGTCCTTATTTACTGGTGTTTATTTATTACCGGTTTTATTTTACACGTTTTATTTTTTTTATTTTCATGTATTAATTTGTGTTTGGTGTTTTATAACATAATAAGTTGTCCTTCTTGCTCTATTATCAATTTTAATACAAAATAAGAGCATTATTTTTATTTCCTGTGTTTTTTGGAATTGGTATCTTTCAAGTTCACTTCTTGTCCATCTATGCATATGTTGTAGTAATTTATTGCAAAATATATTTCCAACATTTGCCTTTTCTTCTGATTTGGTACTCAAATTCGCTTGCATTACTATGTAAGAAATATTTTGTGGAGGTAGGATGCGCCATACAGACTTCACGTGTGCTCTTGGTAACATGATTCGGCAGTGCACAGCTACTTTGTATCAAGAACACCCTCAGCAATACGTTATGGTGGATCGCGCCAGCGCATCCCACTTCTTCCTTTCAGGACATTCGTTGCTGAAAGCATCATGGGTTGTTTGCTCCTTATTGGCCTGGACGCAATTGCACCATGTTGGTGCTCTACCATTAGGCCACTCAGGACAGTTTGCTTTCTTATTCGGTTCCACACAGTGGCTGCACCTTTCGGTGGTCTCTGCGCAGAACCGCTAACTGTGTCCGTAGTCGAGACACATAGAGAAATGCACCAGTGGGGATTGATCTAAAACTCTAACCCGTTGCAGATCAATTTTCACAATGCCTTCCTTTGTGGTCCTCGACCATATTTTTGGGGACACTTTGAGCACTATATGGTGAGTTAAAGGGATTCTTCCTCCCTTATTAAATTTTATTTTAACTTTATCTTAGTCCTCCCTTAACTTTTTAGTCTCAAAGCGGGACAGTCACTGCGGGGCTCACTAACCATCCGACATTAGTGTCTACCTCTGTTGTTGGTTGAGCTAATAAACTGTGTATCATGTTAAAATTCCTCATAAATATCTACCTCTCTCCTTGAGTGCTGGCACATTCCATCAGGACATGTTGTCAGAGATCTTCGACTGTACCACACAATGTACAATTAGGGGTGTCAGATTTTTCATCATGTATGCTTAAATAAACCTCAGCTACTTTCAATCTTTCCTTGACCTTCTCTCACCTTTATTTACTCTTACAGCCTATGATGACTGCAGTCTTTCGCCTTCCTTATTCTTTCTATCTCTATCCCTGCCTCCTTTGCATTCACTGCCCTCCTAATCCTCTCAGAACATCCTCGCCGGTTTCCGCGACCTCGACTTGACGACGAGTGCAACGTGGCCTTCTCTATTAACTTTACCTTAAGAGATTCGTGATGTTTGCTTATTGTAATACGCATATTATCTTGTAATTTCTCGGCGGTTTGTTTTAGTAGTAATGTGTGCTCATCGAGTTCTCCTAGGAGGACATCGTGATTTGAAGAGGGCGCGGTCATTGTGAGTGGAGTGTCTTACCGCTCCTTTTCTGCCTCACACTCCTTCACAAGCAAAAAGAGCCGATCTAGCGCTGCTATAACACCTGCCTTAATGTCGGATTTTAAGTTCTCGAGTTGCTGAGGTGGAGCTTAGCCTTATTAAGGCAGGATCTTGCCCCAGCAAATCGGTTTCGGGGGCGGGCTCCCAGAGCAAACCGGCTGTTTCAAGGGCGCGTCCCGGTTTCTTCGGGGAGGTCTTGGTCGGGGATATCGGGGTCGGGGGTCTCGAACGCTTCGATGCTCCTCCTCACTTGTGAAGGGCCGGCTTTTGTGACGATCTTGGAGCTCTTCGACAATTTTTTGTTAATTGTTAATAACAATACAACACTCAGTAAATAAATGGAATTAAATTTCCAGAGCAACAGTACAATTAAAACTTCGCGGACCAAGTTTAAAGGTCGTCAAAATAATAAAGGGTGGTCAAAAACCCGTCATTGTTATTAATTAAGTCAATGACCTACGACTATCTACTGCTAGCTAATAAAAAGGCAATATAATAATTTTATCCTAGTGAAATCTAAAAACAGACTTAGGAGAATCGAGTTTTTTCAGGAGAGACATACGATACTCAGTTTATTTCCTGTTTTTATTCTTGTATCTCTTGTACCAGGTGCATCCACCACCGAGCCTGTGTTTGCTCTCAGTATGATCGCCGAAAAACACCGGGCTAACAACCGACCTCTATATGTTGCGTTTTTGGACATGGAAAAGGCTTTTGATCGAGTTCCTAGAGTAACGATCAGGTGGAGTCTTCGCAAGAAAAATGTCCCCGAAGAATATATACACACCGGCACAATTAGCGGAACACAAAAAAAGCAGGATTTTAAAATCTTTTACTTGAGGAACTGGCCAGTTATGATATTTTTTTAATTTATTGTCAAATTTGAAAATAGAAAATTAGATGACATACACTTTTTTCATTCATTTGTTTTATTTTCCCGAACAATATGTTTTGTCAACTTGTTCCGAGTAATAACTACGTAATTGTAATTTTTTTGAAAAATTGCACTTAATGGTTTTTTATAAATTTGTTATTCTATAGGCAATTTTGTTTATTAAAAGGTCTTTATTATGCCTGACTTAACATCACTGGAAATCCGATAGAGCATGTCTGGGACTTGCTAAAAAGAAGGGTTAAATCCAGAATGCCACCCCCCAACAATCTGAATGAACTTGGAAACGCATTACTTGAGGAGTGGGAGCGGTTGCCTCAAGAAATCATCGATAACATAATCTGTAGCATGCCCAGACGAATGGAAACCGTAATCAGAGCAAGAGGGGGAAACACTCGTTATTAATTTTGTTTTAATTTTATTGTTAAATCATTTAATGCTTATTTTATTTTATTTTTTGTGATGGTTCATAATCATCTAAAAATTTCATTTATTTCAAATTTCTTTATTTTTCAATAAAAAATAACGAAGACTTTTCAAAGTCGTTGTTAAAAGATGTTAATCAATTTGTTATTTTGTGTCTAATTACATTTTCGTCAAATATATGCGTTATTATCTCATAGTCTCACTTTTTTTTCTGTTCCGCTAATTGTGCCGGTGTGTATATAAACATCGTAGCCGACATGTACAAAGACGCTAAATCGATGGTTAGGACCGTTGTGGGCATGACAAGATCTATCCCAGTCACTGGAGGTGTACATGAAGGATCAGTCCTAAGCCCATTTTTGTTCTGCTTGGTATTGGATGCGCTTACCGAGGAAGCGCAGGCTAAAGCAACATGGACTTTTATATATGCGGATGATGTCGCTGTATGTGCTGACAGCCGGATCCTTCTGCAAGAAGCGCTTACAGCCTGGAAACACTAGCTGCAATCAGGTGGTTTGGTGTTGAGTGTTGCTAAAACCCAGTTCATGGCCTTGAATGATCCACAATCCGATGACCAGCCTATCACCATTGATGGTCAATCGATTGCGTAGTGTGATCTATATAAATACCTGGGTAATAGGATGCACAGCTCAGGAGACTTAGAACACAGCACTCAGCACCGTATTGCAGCTGCGTGGCTAAAATAGCGTGAAGTTACTCGCGTTACTTGTGACAAGAGGATGCCTGTCAGACTTAAAGGGCTTGTGTACAAGACTGTGATAAGATCTGTACTCATGTATGGAAGCGAGACCTGGGCGCTCACAAAAGGGCATGTCCATGCCATCCATGTCGCTGAAATGAAGATGCTAAGGTGGATGTGCGGCGTTACCAGGCTGGATAAAATCAGCAATGAATACGTGCGAGGTAGCCTGGGAGTCCGAGATATCGCTGATAAGCTGCAAGAGAACAGGTTTAGGTGGTATGGACATGTCAGGAGTACGTTGGTAACCAAGTGCTCGAATTGTCCGTCTCCGGAAAAAGACCCAGAGGGAGACCTAAAACCACATGGACAAATGTGTTACTGGCAGACATGAAAAAATGCAACGTTTCCGAAGACGACGTCAAGGATCGAGTGAAGTGGAGGAGTATGATAAGGAAGGCTGACCCCACCACCATGTGGGACACATAGCCAGGAAGAGAGAGAGAGAGATTCTTGTATCTCGCAGTTGAAGAACTAATTTTGTTCAGTTTTAATGGAAGAAAATGAATCTGAAATAAAATGGCCGAATTTAATAATTTTTGATTTTTAGGATCAAGCAAAAACCATCTCAGTAGTGATAATTGTGATAAACGGGAGGGGTAGGAGGGAAAAACTTTGCACTTCCCGAAGTCAGAGCCCAACATATAGGACAGGTGGAACTTAATTTTTTAAAGAAATTTGTTAGAATAATACATGAGACCCAGATACACGATATACAGCACCCGCAGGTGCAGCGGGACAAACATTTGGTTTTTTATAATTACCATTCCATTCCAGTTATATGCTCGATGCCTGGTACATACCATAGGTAAAAAATAGTAGGGAAATTAATTGAATTACGTTAATTGGATAGGCAAATGGTCACTTCATGGTAAATGGTCATATCGTCCACAAACATAAAAAGGATTAGCGTCTAGCTCGAACCATCTATTGCCTATCCGTTGAAGTGGTAAGTTAGTAGTTAGAAGGAAGAAATCGGGTTTTCGGAGTTTATCGCGTACAGGCAGACACACGCGGTGCGAGGCTTATTTTATAATATATTGTAATGACTAGTGGACTCGTCATACGTTGTCCTGAACAAAACATTTTTGTTCGAATTGTGAATCTAAATCGCGATTCTATCTCAACACATTCATTTCATGATATTCTTGTACACTTTCTTTAGTAGTAGAAATTGATATAGCATAATTCTTGTCATTTCTCTCACAAATAGTAGTAGTATTCCTTTTTTACTTTATGTTAGTTGAATAGGCAAACTGGCAGACGAGTCATCTGGAAGAGGTCAGCATCCCAAAAACAACACAGCATAAACAAGTTTATCTGGAACTAGCCCAGACAACTCATTCACCCCTGTGTTAACAAAAAAAAAAGACAACTCGTTCATATGTTGCCTATCCTGTGACATATTATGTTAAGTCTCTATGGGACTAAATACACTGCCTGTCCTGCTCTTCTCTCTGAAACACGGCAATACTGTTTGATGGAAGAAATAAGCAGGATGGTGGTACCCCCATGTACACGAGAGTGCGACACAGCACATCCCTCCCAATGGTAATAATCTGTATCGTCATTATGAAAAAGCACATTGTATTAATTGTATTAGTAAATAAGAAAATATTCATGCTCACCTAGCGTGTAAGCCACAAATAGATTGACAGCAGTTACTGCCCACACCCAACTGGGAATTTGATCTTTAGTGGCATTATCTTTTGTAAGGGCCTTAAATCCATAATCATAATAAGAGAAAAGTAGAAAGTTAAGGACGGTCAATAGGAAGCCAGTGAATGTTAGCAGGTTTGGTGCTACCCACATTGGGCAAAACTGCAATTATATTAGTTTTGGTTATTTACACAATCACATGTTAACTTAAAAATATAATGTTAAATGCTTCTGTCTCAGACATTTCTACATGTTTTTAAATATCTTTAAATCTATTTTATCACTATAAGGTAAATAAATTAAATAAAAAATTGTAGGCACTTCTGTAAAATACACTTTTTCTATCTTAAATTATATATCAGTTCAAGGATTTTTTTCATTTGATCTAGCCATCGAGCATATAGCCGTATAGAATAGTAATTTGAGCCATAAAATTCCGAAACTGGTTAGTGATTTGTCACTGACGTAATAGAAATTCAGTCAACCAGTAATCTGTATGTATGTTCCAACAGCCAATCATCTATAAACGACCATCAGTTGGCCAATCAAAGCTCAGAATAGGTGCAGCGTCGCAGCACAAATTTGGCGGAATTTGTTTTCTTACTAGCTCTATTTCGTTTATATGCTCGAGTGTTTAAGTATTGCAAAATTTCAGCTGGCATGTGCACTATGTGACAAAGTCTTTTCATTAAATAAATATTTAAAAAAAGAAAGTATTGTAAATTTGTCATAAAATACTTATGATTTATTAGTAATATACAGAATGGTATTTTGAGACGGTCAGTAAGGGCTGTTATAGTTACAGCAAAATGTTCCTAGAAGACTATCCATAACTTTTAAAGATATTTTGAACTGCATTCACAGATTTTTGAGAAAATGTACGGTCAGCAAAATAAATGCTAAAATGAAAAAAAAATGTGCTTATCAATCCTACTCCATTTGGGGATCAAAATCCTCTATGGGACCATTTAAGGTATGAGTACTAGAAATTTCAGAAATCACCAAAATCATTTTCCTTACATTTTGTACTGAAAAACGATAAATGAACTCTTAATATACTTTATCGCCAAACAATGAAATTTAAATTCAAACTTACACTTACTGACCCGTTACAAAAATCCAACCTGTAGTGTTAATTTATAATACACGGGATTTTTTAATACTGTAAGATTGAAATAGAATCTAAACATAGCGAAAACAGCCAAATAGGTTATTTAAATAAGTTTGTTGCAAAGCAAACAAAAACATAGTAAAATATCTTGGTGGTAATAAAGGCATTTTCAGGAGTCAGTGACTATATTTTAAGGGTAAAAAGATCCATTTTTTATTTGAGCATTCAGTCCAGATTATTACAATATTCAGAGTGAAATGATTGCTACTGTTACAGACCAATTAACCATTATTAATTTTTACTATATGTATGTTAATGTAATATTTATAATTAGTTATAATAATATGGTTTACAAGCACAAACCTTTACACACCAATTCCAGAAAGGGTGCATTACATATGTACTAAGAATACTTGTGTCTATTGAGTTATACTGAAAAAAAAAGAAATATAAATTTAAATTAATGTCTTTATTTAACCATGTAAATGAAATTATATTAGGCTTTAAAATAAATGATTAATCTGATCATACCTTGTATTTTGTAAAACCATCCAATTGCTCTTGTGTTAAAAGACGATTACGAGTCATTGTAATATTTTCTGTATTACAAATAGTTGTAAAGAACTAAATAAATATATAATCAGTTTTTCTTGGAGTGTGAATAATAATTAAACGTCGTTAAAATTTTACCAATTTCACACATGTGACATGCACACCATGATAAATAACATAAACAACTGAAAATTGAAAAAGGAAAAGGAATATTGTCTTTTCTTTTATTTTTTTTATGCGTGAAATGTGAATACACAGTTTTTGCTCAAAGAAAAGTCTTCGTTTAATTCATTACAATATGTCTATGGTTTAATTGCAAACTTGACATAAATATTGCCAAAATATTATAATATATAAAAAATCATTCTTGTGCAAAAGAATTAAAGATTTTGTTGGATAAATAACAAAAATAAATTCAAATTACAGCTTGGCAAAAAAGAGTATGGAAAAAATGAGGGCGCCACTTTCACTTAGGTCTCAACATAATATGGAAAATCAGCAAGATAATTTGATCAAATCGTTAAAAATAAATGTGAAACACTAAGTAACACTAACTTTACTCAAAATCTAGTATTTGTCGGCCAAGTATTGTCACCTTCATAGTGTAATGTATGATTTAAATGTTTAACCGTAGCTATTTCACTCTAACTGTAACATAAAGAACGTCGCACTCAAGGATTGCTGAATTAGTAAAACGATTGTTATATATAGCCGTAAGTGTAATTAAATAAATGATTTTAATTATTATCATCCACATATAACATGCGGGGGTAAATAGGATGCTTATACAGGCCGCTAGTTATGTACCCGATCCAGACTCACATCGTCTGCGTAGGAGACCGAGAAACGTCCTCCTCGATCCTCCAGATCCTATCACGGTTGCCAATAATCGTTTTCCTCTCCAACCTAGGGCATCCCGCCTTAATACACAGTACACACACAACAGTACACTCATTACACGCACTCAACACCGCCTCCGCCGTAGGTGGCGACGACCTCGTTTCCGACTGTCGGTCCCGTGATCGACAGGAAGGAAATTAGAAGCCCCGCGTTCACATCGATGCCCCGTCTCTTAGATGACGGGACGGGGGCCCCATAAGGGCCTCCAAACACACTAAAACTTAGAAAGGTTTGAGCCTCGTTGCCTCACCTATTAGACAGATGAAGTTAGAACAGACCTCAGTCTACTAGCTTAGATCATTTCAAAAAAAAAAAAAAAATGATGCTTAATAATATCAAGAAACGATATTTCTGGCCAGGAATAACTAGTGATGTTTTGAATTATGTTGAGAAATGCAAGGTTTGTCAAATGAATAAGTTTTCAAATAGAAACACAAAGCAGTCAATGGTTATTACAACCACTGCAAATACATCTTTTGAACGCATAAGTTTAGATTTAATGGGTCCCTTAGATTTAGATAATTATAATTTTAAATATATTTTAACAATTCAGTGCAATTTAACGAAATACGTTGAAGCTTATCCCTTAAGAACAAAAGAAGCTGTCGTAGTCGCCGACGAATTACTTCGTAATTTTATTTTAAGATATGGTATTCCAAAAGTAATCATTACAGATAAAGGTACCGAGTTTATGTCTCAAATATTATGCGAAATCTGTAAATTATTGGAAATTAATAAATTAAGTTCCACGCCTTACCATCACGAGACAATAGGTACTTTAGAAAATAGGCATAAAAGTTTAGGTGCCTTCCTAAGAATTCAATGTGCAAACAATAAAACTAATTGGAGTGATTGGATCCCTTATTGGTGTTTCTCATATAATACTACAGTACATACTGAAACAAAATACACACCGTATGAGCTTGTATTTGGTAAAATATGTCAAATACCAAGTAATCTTACGTCTTATATTGAACCATTATATAACTACGATAATTATCCTTTAGAACTTAAATACAGATTACAGAGAGCACAATCCGATACCCGACAGAATATTTTGCATTGTAAGCAACATCGAAAATTGTTATTTGATAAATCTGTTAACCCGATCACTTACAAGAAAGGTGATTTATTATTGTTAAAAAATCAAACAGGTCAAAAATTAGACGAAATATATAATGGATCATATGAGGTTATAGAAGATTTAGAACCTAACGTAAAAATTATAAAAAATAATAAGGAATATGTTATTCATAAAAATAATACAAAATTGTTTATTGATTAAGTGTAAAAACAAAAAAAAATGTACTTCATTTCTGTATTTTATGAAAATGATATTATATTGGTTTTTTATCAGTAATCCTTAAGTGTGATCTTTTTTTTCTAAAAAGGAGGAGAAGTGTGATCTTTTTGAAGGGAGGTGTAATGTATGATTTAAATGTTTAACCGTAGCTATTTCACTCTAACTGTAACATAAAGAACGTCGCACTCAAGGATTGCTGAATTAGTAAAACGATTGTTATATATAGCCGTAAGTGTAATTAAATAAATGATTTTAATTATTATCATCCACATCTAACATGGTTTTCATTTAACTCCCTTCTACGAGGACAACCATAAACTCTTCACAATAGGTTTCCATTTAGTAAAATAT
The DNA here is from genome assembly GCA_963853865.1 of Helleia helle. Lineage (NCBI taxonomy): Eukaryota > Metazoa > Arthropoda > Insecta > Lepidoptera > Lycaenidae > Helleia > Helleia helle. The sequence continues at coordinate 8,179,498 of OY971418.1, read as the reverse complement.
TTAGTTCCACCTGTCACCACGTCATACTCTTTTTTGCCAAGCTGTACATATGTATTAATTAAAATAAAAATTCAATGTTGATATAGCAACACTAGAACTATTGGATTATAACAGTGGTTCATAACCTTTAGGTCATGAGGGACCATTTCACTGAATATATTTGTCTTGCCGGGGACCACCCAGTTGGCTTATTGCCATATATACATAGTCTTGCCCTAAATATTGTTATTTTTTTTTTCTATTGCTCGTAACATTTCTTAGCAGTGTGTTATTAGTTTAATACATTAATATAAACCATTAAAAATATGCAATACAGTCCTTTATCAATAGAAGCGCGCGCACTCTTTCCATGAGAAAATTCTCTAAAACTGAGCATAAATCGTAATCCATCGAATTAAGATCAGGACTAGATGACGGCCAATCCACTGCGAGCGCATTCAGCCGCTTTTTAAGGGTCCCGGATCTGCATTCAACAGGATTACCTCAGCGACAGGCTGGCCCCAGCAAAGGCCAGACTACTCCTCGTAAGGGTCTACCTACTACTATACCGTGTCATACTGGGCCCAGGTTCCCATCCTGAACGCGACACGAGCACAGGGACATTACTGGAGGCGAATTAAGTAGCGCTCCCTACGCAACCTCGGGTGGGTCTCGTCGGCGACCTCCTCTCTCACCAGCTCTTCAACCTCCTTCTGGGACATAGCTGCCTCGCAGAATTAGGCCATCGTCATCGAGCATCGCGGTGATGACGCTCGGCAGAGACAAGACCCCTCCAACTCTGACTGATGTCAGATCGCACGCACACCTCAAGGGTGTGCTGGGCCGAGTCCACCGCCGCACCACAATCATGACACACTGTCACTGGCTCCCTATGGGCCGTCCTCCACAGGTATCAAAGCAACCATGCCCGGTGAGCACCTGTGTGAGACGGGAGGTGAGGGATTGCGCTTACGGCGCATCCAGCGCTCGGGGAGGGTTAGATTTTTGCCATACGGCTGCCGCGCCAGATCCTGTGGGGAGGCCCCACCTCCGCATTAGCGCATCTTGCCTTAGTCAGCAAACCCGCAGGATCCCGTCCAACGTAAGGCTCTCTCCGAGAGACTGCGCCGAGCGCAGCTGGGCCTTATTCCTCACGGTAAGGTGACCCGCCCAGATGGGTTCACCGAACGTTGCCATAGGCTGCCTGTAGGCGGCGCTGAATCCTCCGAGGTTCGGGAGGAGTCTGCTCATCACATTTGCCGCCTTCAAGACCTTCGGTCCCAATATTGAGAAATGTGATCCGAAGGTTCAACGTTAAGTGTGAGCACCAGATATTTAAAATAGGGGCTCATCTTGACCCTCATCCCTCCGATCAGGAGGACAGTCCCCGATGGGAGTCCTTTCCGCCCGGTCCCGCGGAAGAGAATTGCTTCAGTCTTCTCAGGTCTGACCCGAAGCCCTAACCTCTATGCGGCTGATCACGAGGTCGAGCCCGACCACGGCCAGCTGCGCCGCTTCCTTATAACCTCGTTCCTGGGCGTACACGAGGGTGTTGTCCGCATAGCAGATAACACCCATCCCGGGGAGGAGGTGGCCTCGTAGGACTCAGTCATAACCGATGTCCCACAGGATCGGACCCAGAACCGATCCCTCCGCACACCCCACCCGCCTCGCCACCACTCTAGGGACCCACACCGGTTTTCGCAGGCTATCTTCCTCTCGGAGAGTTACACCTCCAACAGCCTCCTTAGATATGGGGGGACTCCGAAGTAATTCAGCGCCTCCCGTATCATACTGTGAGGGAGCCTGTTGAAGGCGTTCGTGATGTCCAAGGATACCGCGATCACCACCAGATCACAGGTTTCGCCCCCCTCGTCACCACCCGAAGGCGTTTGATGGTATCAACGGTCGATCGGCGTGCCCGGAACCCGAATTGGGACTCTCAGAGTCCCGATCCCGGGCCCTCCTCCAGGACTAGATGATGATGATGAGTCTTAAGCTCTGATGAAGTCCAGAACGTTGGTTTTTAATCAAGATTGGGTGGATCGAGCGTTATGACCCGGCGCCGAGTCTCGCTGAAAGGACCACTCTTGGTTATCGAATCCGATACGAGTAGACACAAACCCAGACCGCGCAAACAGCGCTAGCTCTACGCTACCGCTAGATTGCTTGGGCACCGCGCACGACCCACCTCCCTCTCCAGAGGGAGGGATGAGGGCCGGTGCTCATGATGATAGGTTAAATTCAACCGTAAAAGATTCGTCGACTTGGTTGTTATTTCTTAGTTAGTTTTTCTTAGTAGGGCTGTTCTGGCGGTTTTCTATAGTATTTGTTTTAAAAACTTAGTCTGTGTAATATATAATGTGATTGTTTGGCGAATATTGTGGTAAACTGCCTTGTGTGGATGGAATGGAGAATGATAGTTGATTGATGGGGGCTAGAGGGGCGAAGCCGCGCTCCTTGGGGTTTCCCGCCATTTCTCCGTATTACAGACCGAATATTGTATTTTGTATGGCTAATAGCCTAGTAGCTAATGCCTTTAAATGAAAATAATAAATATAATTGAGGAATGGCGGGAAGCATCGTGGCGCGCGGTTGTGTTTGTTTTGGTTTCCCGTTAATTAATTGTTATTTTGTGTTTTGTCCATTCAGAGTGATTTTCTATAGTATTTGTTTTAAAAACTTAATGTGTGTAATATATAAATTTGATTGGTTGGCGAATATTGTGGTGGATTGCTCTGGGTGGATGGAATGGGTAATGCACATGATAAGTAGTTGATTGATGGGGGCCAGAGGGGCGAAGCCGCGCTCCTTGGCGTTTCCCGCCATTTCTCCGTATTACAGACCGAATATTGTATTTTGTATGGCTAATAGCGCAGTAGCTAATGCCTTTAAATGAAATTTGAAAATCATAATAAAATAAAATATCTTGGTTATTGAACATGGTATGGAGGAATGGCGGGAAGCATCGGGACGCGCGGTTGTGTTTTTTTGGTTTCCCGTTAATTAATTGTTATTTTGTGTTTTGTCCATTCAGGGTGGTTTTCTATAGTGTTTGTTTTAAAAACTTGATCTTTATATAATATTGTGATTGGTTGGCGAATCTTATGGAGTACCGTTCTGAAGTGGTTTTCTTAGTAGGGCTGTTCTGGCGGTTTTCTATAGTGTTTGTTTTAAAAACATAATCAGTGTAATATATAATGTGATTGTTTGGCGAATATTGGTGGACTGCCATGTGTGGATGGAATCGGGAATGATAGTTGATTGATGGGGGCTAGAGGGGCGAAGCCGTGCTCCTTGGGGTTTCCCGCCATTTCTCCGTATTACAGACCGAATAATTGTATTTTGTATGGCTAATAGCCTAGTAGCTAATGCCTTTAAATGAAAATAATAAATAATTGAACATGGTATTGCTATGGGGCTTAATTACCTTCTCCAGAATGCTTTTTGTTTGTTGAATTGTTTTGTTTGTTAAAATAATTGCTAAATTGTAAAAATTCATCATCATCATCATCCGTAAAGAATATTTTTCTGTGCGTACCGCTTAAGGAGCCGACCGACCGATTTCGATGCTTGATTTTATTAATTAGAAGCGTTGTCTTCGCGGACCACCTGGAATGCTTCCAGGGGCCACGAGTGGTCTGCGGACCACCGGTTAAGAACCACTGGATTATAAGGACCACAGTAATGTTGTTAAAAGACCTTTCTCGGATTACTTTCCAATAATAATCAAAAATGGGATTAATTGACCCAGGAAAGATTATTGGACTATAACAAAACAGAATGAAGGACAATGGTATCCTAAAATTCAAAAAGACTTTAACACTAAGCCCTTTTTTTCTTTTACGCCGGGAAATGCTCGGAGGCATCCCGCGGGGGAGTGGGCCTCCAGGTATGTGGGACTCGCTGCGCCCGAAAGGTCACTTAGATCTACTAAGTAGATCTAATAACAATAAACACAAAATAATCAACAAAACAAAATTTGTATGAAATGAGAGAGATGCATCGCTCGATTTTTATTCGGCAGTATCCACTTGGTTGACATTTGAAACGACATAATATTATCACTGATTTTATATTAGTATTTTGTCATATCACTAGATTTGTTTAGTAAGAAGACGTCGGAAATAATAATATCTTCCGGGATTTCGTGGTATCCCTAGATATTTCGTGAAATCACGGATATCCTCATTTCCCTGCGACATTAATAATTCTTCTGGGCGGCGGTATAGCCAAACCAAGATTTTTTAAATCCTTATTCAAGTTTATATGTTCGTCAATAGAGAAGATTTAGTAAAGGAATAATATTAAGTGTAGAAGATTTTGTTTAACATTAATGGAGAACACAAAAGGTTCAAAATATTATTACATATAATATATCAAATATACCTAAAATCGGAGCGTACATCATGTACATTACATTAGTTTTATTTCACTTCAATATATGCAGTATTTCCGAAGATATAACGACGAGAAGTTTCAGACTTTTTTTGAAATTCCGAGATTACGCGCGCTCATGCTATGACGTCACACCCTTGTTGTAGTCCGGTGCGTTGATCCTAGTACTAAATTACGCGCGTCTCGTTTCATTTTGTTTCGATGGTCATCGTTTTCCTATTACTTATAGTGTGTTTGTATTTTAAAGAAATGATATCAAAGATTCCTTCAAAGTCCATGGCTTATTTTCAAGTGGATTTTGTTTTTTAGATTTTCCATAGATGTCAAAAGAAAATATTTATTAGCGGTCTCAGTACTTTTATGATAAACTTTATTTCTTTGTTTTTAAAATATCTTCTGTGGTACTTTTTAAATTTTTATCTCTTGTCACATTTGGGTTAATCACAATATGTTGAACTCAAGGAGTGGAATCCTCATTATATAGGTACTTATGTCTTCAACGAAATGTAAAGTAGACGCAATACATTCACTTTAGGAAGTTGTCTGTTTAGCAATTTTAAGTTTTTTACAACAGGTTTTTCAACTGATTTTGACAAACTTATGAGGCACTATGCCTTTATTGATCCCACCACGGTTCAGGCCTTGACCTGGCGGTGGGGCTCAGTAGCCTAAGGTGAACCCAGCACCTAGGGCGAAAAATAGGGTCTTGAATTAAAAAATGAGTTACTAGAACAACAATTACAATTGCAGAAAAATAAGATAGAAAATATGGAAAGATTAATCATAATAAGAAAGAAAAATCTTTTTCGGAGTTGAAGAACAGGAAAGTTCGTATCATGATTTAGTTGAAACTGTGCTAGAAATAATTAACAAACATCTAAACATTGAATGTAACGGTAACAATATTGAATTTGTAAGGCGACTTGGAAAAAAGGGGGAAAAATGAGACCCATTATAGTAACATTAAGTACTATGGGACTAAAAATAAAAATACTAAAAAACAAGAAAAAACTGTCATCATCACCTTTCTACATAAAAGAAGATTTTCCCCTAAAAATACTAAAAAAACGCAAAGAGCTTGAAATTCAGCTAAATATGGAGAGGGAATCCGGGAACAGGGCATTTATAAAATATGATAGACTTGTACTTTTAGGAACCAAAACTAGACAAAAGGAGAATTCTGTTGAACAAATAGAACAAGGGAAAAATGTTAAGAAAAGAAACTCATCAAAATCACTGGAATCACTGAGAGGCTCCAGCAATAGTGGAAACAAAAAACAGTAAACAAAAATTGTTAAAAATAATAATGGCAAATGATTTTATAAAAAGCCCAACTCTTAACTCTCTCTCTCAACCTATGACTCCACAACAAGACAATAATAAAATAACACAATAACAATTAATACGAACCCCTCTCTATACGCTACTATGCAATCTCCCAATACGGCTGGTCACCGCGGGAGAATTAGACCAAAACCCTCCAGAGATAAATAACTTAATGTCAAAAAACTCAAAACCTATGTTATTTAGCTAAATATAACGTAAGAACTCTATCGACTCACGCACACCTCTTAGAGCTACTAGATGCACTAGAAAATATAAAAATCGACATTATTGGCCTATCGGAAATAAGACGACTTGGAAACACAATACAGGAACCAAACCAAACCAAAACATAATACTTAGATACATAGGAGAGATTACTTACATAGGAGAAATCCCAGGACTGTATGGAGTGGGATTCCTTGTGAAAAGGTGTCTTAAACATTTTATAGAAAGTTTTGTTGGCTTATCAGAACGAGTGGCTCTCTTAAAACTAAATATAAACGACTTCAAAATAAGGCTCACACAAGTATATGCGCCTACAGACGGGGCCACTGAAGAAGCAAAAGAGTCGTTCTATACCACCATAGAAAACGCTGTTAAACTATCTGATGAAAACGTTGTAATTATGGGTGACTTTAACGCGCAAATAGGACAAACGACACCTGCAGATACTCAAGTTGTAAATAAATTTGGATATGGTAAAAGAAACAGCAGTGGCGAACGACTGATTCAGTTTACACACGAAAATTAACTTAGAATCATGAACACCTTTTCAATAAGAAAAGTAAAGAGTAGAAAAGAAGTAGAGAAGAAGAGAAGTAAAGAAGAGTAGTTTCACTGAGTTTGTTTCAGTGGACTAGTTTTGGAACCGGTAGTAGAGTCATTTGACGTTCAATAAGCTACTTTGACGTACAACATTGAATAAAAATATTTTTATTTTATTATTTATTTATTTTATAAACAAAGATGGACGTGGAGATCTCCCAATGGAAAAACCAAAAATAAACTAGACTACATACTTATTAACATACCTAAAAATGTTCAAAATGTAGAAGTACTAAATATTCATTTCCCATCAGCTCACAGATGCGTAAGGGCAACTTTTAACTTAAAATATATAAAAAGAAAAAGAGATCACTTCTCAGGTTACATGAAAAATACATAAAAAAATGACGAACGAAATTTTAGATATTATATAGAAACACTGAGAAAATATCAAGAAACACTTAATCAACACGAAAGCGACACTGTCCAGACCTATTACAATAAGATAATAGTCGCAATTGAAAATAGTTTAAAAACGGCCTTACTACCTGGCAGTAATAATTGTGGCGCTATATCTCATCGTACAAAAAGACTAATAAAGCGCAGGAAAGACCTACAAAAGACGAAGCCCAAATCAAGAGCAATGAAAAACGAACTAAGTGCCCTCTATAAACTCATAAGCAAGTATATACGACAAGACTACAAAGACCACCATAATCACAGAAGACAAACCATAGAAAGACACCTAAACACATCAGGGAGCTTAAAAAGAGCTTATAGCGCATTAAATCCTCACAAAACATAGATAGAAGGTCTTTGCGTGGCAGATGGAGTATCACACAAAGAAAAAACATACTCAATATAGCCACAAAGTTTTACCAAACTCTATATAATGCCCCAGAAATACAATACGAAAATACTGTACATCGGCTAAAAGAAACTAATACATCAGAAATTAACCCAGTGAACCAGACAGAAATTATAAGAGAAATTAAAACAGAAAAAAGCCCAGGACCGGACGGAATAACTAACGAAGCCATAAAAACAGCTCACACGATCCTTGCCACACCGCTAATGATTCTGTTTAACAAAATACTCGACAACTCTATAACTCCTCAGCAATGGTCAGAGTAAAACATTATATTGTTGTTTAAAAGGCGATCCCAAGGATATAAGCAACTACAGACCTATCAGCCTTCTGCCGTCATTATATATAAACTGTTCTCGGCAATTATCAAAAATAGAATTAGATATAAACTCGATGCATATCAGCCAATAGAACAAGCGGGCTTTTGAATAGGTTACTCTACAATCGATCATATTCATTTTGTAGAGCTACTTATCGAGAAGTACCAGGAATTCCAGAGACCGCTCTACATAGAGTTCATAGATTATAAGAAAGCCTTTGATACTATACTCCCTTCATCTATTTGGGAAGCCCTATAAACTTGCAGAATGTAGAGGCCAAATACATCAGAGTGCTAAAATATATCTATGATCACAACACTAGCAGAGTGAAACTAGAGACAACTGGCACCCCTATTCCAATAAAAAGAGGAGTAAGACAAGGGGACCCTCTGTCGCCAACAATTTTTATATCAGTATTAGAATTCATAATAAATAAACTTAATTGGAAAGAGATTGGCTTAAATATAAATGGAAAAAATATAAATCACTTGAGATTTGCTGACGACCTTGTCTTGCTATCCGAAAACAGCGTGGAACTAGAGCACATGATAGATACACCTCAAACATCAAGCAGACAGGCAGGCCTAGAAATCAACTTTGACAAAACAAAAGTGATGACAAATTCATTAAAAAATGAAATAAAAGTTGATAATACTTTAATAGAATTTACCGATTCGTACATCTACCTAGGTAAACAACTCTCTTTTGATAATATAGGTAATGAGCAAGAAATTGAGAGAAGAATAAAAGGGACATGGAAGAAGTAATTGGAGCCTTAAAGAAATTATTAAAAGTCAAATGCCATTAAAAATTAAGCGAAATGTCATGAATACCCATTGATACCTGTCTCTTCGTCACCATACCATCACTCACATACGCTTGCCAAACATGGAATTTTACGCGAAATGTCATAAACAAAATAAACTCATGTCAACGGAGCATGGAAAGAAGCATGATGAAAATTAGAAAAATTCAAAAAATTCGCAACTCAACTATAAGGGAAGCAACAGGAGTAATAGATGCACTAACATATTCTATGAGGTAAAAGTGGAGATGGGCGGGCCATGTAGCAAGATTAAATGATGATAGATGGACTTCTCGGCTGACTTCATGGCAGGGGCCCATGGGATCTAGGAAGAGAGGAAGACCTTGAAGTAGATGGGTGGATGATATTGAAGGGACTGCTGGAAGACTGTGGAGAGAAAAAGCTACAGACAGAGACTACTGGTCATTTCTGGAGGAGGCCTTCACCCTCAAAAAGAGGGGCTCACGTAAAATACTTTTTTCTTTATAATTTCCAACATAATTTTAAAATGTATAATACATTGCTTAAAAAATTTTGTTTAAACTAAAAGTAAAATATTTGTGTATATGATTAAAATTATGTAAGTAGAATTGTGTCAAAGAGACGTGAAATAAAAGGCTTTTTATTTTTATTATTATTTTATATATTACCAATAGTAGTCTTTGACGTTTCAAATATTTATAGGTACGACTAGCCTGTCATCTCCGTACAATACGATTACCGTCCGTTACCGGTAAACCTCCAATCCGTTACTAACAAGCTGTCGGTAAGTTGCCTGACAAGACGTTTTTTATAGAAACGGTTTTTGCTTACGCCTCGTATATTAAACTACTATTCGTAACTAAAAATGATTGTTTCTTAAATATAGGAACCGGGCATTAGAGTCCTTCAAGAAAAGAGTGTCATCATATTTGAAAGGCCGCCAACGCACCTGCTAATGATGTAGCGAGTGTCTATGGATGTCGCTAAACACTTACCACCAGGTAAAACATCTGTCCGTTTGCCCCCTTTTCTTTAAGAAAACGATAATCAATATACTATTTAATTACTTCTGTAAATTTAAGTTTAGTTAGACCGTCTCGGTGTTTCCCATGATAATTAAGTTCAACAGAAGTCAAATCAAATCAATGTCTTTATTTCGTAGGTAACCATTTGTAAACTTGAAATACGTCAAAAAAGAAGCCAATAAAAATGTGTAGTAATATATATATATATATATATATATATATATATATATATATATATATATATATATATATAAACTCGTTTGGAATGCAGACTCCCCCAAGAAAAACGAGAATAAACTTGAGGGTTGCTCTTTTGTAATCAATATAAAACACAGTTTATAAATAGGTACATCATGTCCATGCGAAACCTAAACAGTGAATGTCTTATTCGCAAGGTGTGGTACTAATATTATAAAGCTAAAGAGTTTGTTTGTTTGTTTGAACGCGCTAATCTCAGGAACTACTGGTCCGATTTGAAAAATTCTTTCAGTGTTAGATAGCCCATTTATCGAAGAAGGCTATATGCTATATAACATCACGCTATGACTAATAGGAGTTAAGTTAATTAAGATAACGCGGGCGAAGCTGCGCCCAACAGCTAGTCTTCAATAAAATACTCCGGAGTCTGCCAGAGTATGGTGACGTAAGGTGCACACATCTGGGCGCGTCACCTTACCGCGAGGAATAAGGCCCGGCTGCGGTTGGCGCAGGGGGTTGTCGCGGTAAGAGTGATCAGGGGGTACCGTACGGAGTCGTGAGCGGTAGCCACTGCTCTGGCAGGTGACCCTGCGGGATTACCCTGCAGATCCTGCGGGTACGCATACTGGGGTAAGTAGACTAGGAGGTGGGGGGAGGACCTGGCGCAGCAGCCGTATGGCAAAAGCCTCACGGTTGCTCTGCGTCTGGTACTCGAGCAGTGGATGCGCCATAAGCGCATGGCAGAAATGGTTGCTTTGGTGAGTACCTGTGCCGGACGGCCTACAGGGAGCCGTTGAGACAGTGTGCCGCGATTGTGGCACGGCGGTGGACTCGGCCCAGCACACCCTCGAGGTGTGCCCGAGATGAGCGGCACTGCGTCACGGTCTGACATTAGTCATCGGAGGGGACTTGTCTCTGCCGATCGTCATCACAGCGATGCTCGGTGACGACGAGTCACGGACGATGCCTTCTGCGAGGCAGTAATGTCCCAGAAGAAAGCCGACGAGTGGGTGAGAGAGGAGGCTGCCGACAAGGCATCCTCCCGCGGATAAAGAACGGAGGTGCGTAGGAAGAGCTACTTAATGCGCCTCCAGTAACGCCCCTGTGTTCGTGTCAGGCTCAGGATGGGAATCTGGGTCTGTGTGGCCCGACGTCGTTGGGACTGCTTAGTAGCGGCCGGGCAGTCCCCCCTTACGAGGAGTAGTCTGGTCTTCGCCGGGACCAGCCTGTCGCTGAGGTGATCCTGTCTGCCTGCATATCCGGGATCCTCAAAAGCGGCCTCCCAGGTACCAGTCATATTAGGTCAGGATCTACCCGAAGATCGTGGCTGCATCCATAAGAATTTCCCTGCGATATAAAAAAAAAGGATATCAGTGCCGATGCGGTATAAATAAACCTTAAGCTCTATTGTTACTAATTATATAGTTGCTATAAATATTTATACTACCTATTTACAGGTATTTGTTGATATAAGTTTATTTAGAAATAAAATTTCAGTTGCTGAAAACTACTTAGTATTATTGTAAGTACATGGATTTCGTGACCATTTATCAAAAATAGTTTTAAATAACTGCGATTACAATATTTTAATCGATCAACATGTTTATCTGCAAAGTCACACAGGGGGTATTATCTTTTTTTAATCGTTTATAGATAAAATTAGTGTTACAACGTTTTTGAAGGGGATTGATTCTGGATAACAATCATAAACATATTATTTACACGCCTTGCAACGGACGAAACGGGCGTGTCGTTTGTTTATCAGTTTCTATAATTAAATCAACATTTTAATAACAAGAATAAGTAAAATGTTCTACAAATCGGCGGCTCTTCGGACGAAAAAACACGTATTGAAGAATATTGCTTATTATTCCACGTCTAAGGTATGTCCGTGCCTTATAACCAACTTCAAAGTAGGAGCACTATTATATTGGAAATTGGAAATTTTGCATCTTGGATATATTTTCTATAAATTCTTATTATTTTGTGATTATTTATTATATCGTCAATTGCTGGTGGTTTCTTTTCTGTTATTAATTACCAAAATATTGTGAACTTACATATTTTAATAAGTACCTATTATGAACGCTTGCGTAGAGATTTTAAGTGAAAATAATAATGAGTAAATATTTATTTCTAAGTCAAACTTATTTACATTTCGAATAAATTCTCTTTTAGCGACAAAGTTTAGAGTTTTGTACATGTTCAATGTTGTATCATTATGTGTCAAAAATATCTACTTACTTACTCGTAAATTTAAATATAATACAACTCTACATTCAGATTAAAAAACCGCGGAAATGTATTATTATCATGTAGTGATAGACGATAGCCAAAACATAATTTGAAATAATTATATCAGCTTACGTGTATATATCACGCAAAATTATTTATTATCACGACAGATTGACACGAAATAAAATTGGCAAAACAGAATATATTGGATATATTATGTATCACGTATCTGCCAAGTGCATTGATTACAGAGCGGCTTATTTTTTATGGATGTTAAAAACTTATTTAAAAAGCTAAGCTTGTAAATATTTTTTTGGCCTCAAATTTGAGCAAGTGTAAAAAGATATTGATAATACATAGTACATATGAGAGGGTAGTACATATGACAGTTGATTAACGAGAAATATTTAAAGGGCATAGAATTTTTTCTAATAAAACTATGACTTTTGTTTGCCTGTTGGCGTTGAATAATATTATATAATGTGATGGTTCATAGTAGTTTAGTCGATACGTGACCGTGGTTGCTATAAAGTAACCGAAAAAAATCTTAATGAATCGCAATAAAATCCGTAAAATGTTAATTAATTATAATCACAACTTTTGTGAAATAATCCCTTAAAACTGTTACTAAGTGAAGCTCAGTTCGAGAGGATGTCGTAAATTTATATAATTTACTGTATGTATCGTAAACATGCCGGAAATATAATCCGATTAGGTATTATAAAGTTGGATGGGCATGTCGCTCACGAAAAAGATAACACTGATATAGTATCTTTTAATGACTTTTTATAAATATTTAAATAACAAATCGCCGATGCAATCTAATCTATAGATAAAGTTAATGTTACGATGTGTTGTTACTTGACTTGAGTGTGGCTACTGACTACTGATGATAAAGATAGCAAAAATTACAAAAAACAATTTTAAGGTTCTCTAAATATAAAATCAATTGTTTTTTATATTTAGAGATAGGTGAAGCTGTAGTCGAGCTTTATGAAACAACGGCGCAAAGAAACTGTAGTCGAGTCTTATGAAACAACGGCTCAAAGGAACTGTAGTCGAGTCTTATGAAACAACGGCTCAAAGAAACTGTAGTCAAGTCTTATGAAACAACGGCGCAAAGAAACTGTAGTCGAGTCTTATGAAACAACGACGCAAAGAAACTGTAGTCGAGTCTTATGAAACAACGGCTCAAAGAAACTGTAGTCGAGTCTTATGAAACAACGGCTCAAAGAAACTGTAGTTGAGTCTTATGAAACAACGGCTCAAAGAAACTGTAGTCGAGTCTTATGAAACAACGGTGCAAAGAAACATCAACGAGTTTACTGAAGGACTAGCCGCTATTTTCCTAAATTAAGCCCCCCATCATAAAAAGAAACAGGATAACAAATAATGCGAACTGAAAGGCGACTTTTTCGCAAAATATCAAATAATTTTAGGATTGAGAAAATAATATTTACATTGAATTTTAACTATGTTTTACAACAGTGTCCAGACCAAGTATTGTTTTCTCTATCTCCACCCAAAATATATTATATATTTCCATGGCAAAATCAATGAATGATTTATGGTCATAAATTTGTCAGGATCTGAAGCTAGTTGAAATTAATTATATTAAATAATGAGAATTGTTCATAGAATCGTCGTGTGATAGCGATCCGTAGAGAAGACCAGTCAGTATGGGAAAGAAGAGCTCCGTTCGCGCCTTCAAATGTCAACAGGCTCGTGAGGAAAGGCGTGAAGGTCATCGTTCAGCCATCGAACCGAAGAGCATATCCAATGCAGGTACGTCTATCTGGGAGACTACGGTCCAACAGCCGTATTACGTGCGGCGGTACCAAAAAATATTGAAAGAAGCCTGTCATACACAAATTTATTCGTCGGAATATCGTGACATTTAGCACTAAGATAATGAATGTAATGAATTTTATCCTCAATTTTTATGTCATAAGGATGCAACCGAGCAGTCGTAACCTTATGGTGACTACCGGCGCCCATAGACATCTCTGCCCTCCGTTTTACTATCCCCCGCCCCCCCCAATGGACCACCGGAAACTCGCAAACCGCACGAAACCTGATATCATAGCTGTCACTTGATGTCGGTGTTATGTGAGCGAGAGGTACCACCCCGGTCGTGCCAACCCAATTCGGCTGCAAACCAGTATGGCACTCTTACAAAATTACCTCATTAACTTATTTAGTTACTAAGCATTTTATTACCATGGGGACCAAAGATGAAAGAATTCTTACTACCATTTCGCGAGAACGTTACCAGTATTCCGAAAGTTTTTAAGTACGAGCACTATGTCCAGCAGTGGACAAGATGATGATGATGATGATAATGCTAGAAATTAATAATTATATGTGGGAAATCTGAGTTTGTTTACATGTTAATTGTTTACAAGTGGTAGCGAAAAGGTGGGTTTTATTTTTGGAGTATCTTTAAATTATAATTTAATATACAGTCTGGCCATAAATATGTACTATGCGTTTCAAATGAGAATAGGACGGCCTTAGCGCCATATTGTGACGTCATAGCTGTCAATTCAAACCAGTTAGGTAGGGTGGGAAAAAAAGTTTTCTTTTAATTAAATTTATTTACAAAGATAAATTGAAAAAAAAAATCAATCAGAATCTAGCTCTTCAATCCAGCTCATCTCTGCATTTCTGTCCGAGTGCGCATTGGATACCTGTTAACGTGTTTTTATTTATCCCCGTAGCCAAATGAACTCGCTTGGTCACGTTACTCGCATTTTGCAGTGTTTGCAAAATGGTAGCGCACATTTCACGAGTCAAACTTATATTTCCTTCAGGTCTTCACGATTGTCTTCACATTAATAACGGCAAGATGGCGACCGGCGTCCTTATTTTCTTTAATAATTTTGGCATGGCTCCAGGGCCTTTGCGGCAACAATGAAATAAAAAATGTTATTGTATGGTTTTAAAAACGAATTATGACTTCAATTTTTTAAATAATATACGAGTATTTAACGTTTTTATTTAAATTCGATTTAAAACTATTAATTATGCAAATAAGTTTTTGTGCAAACCGTACTTTTCAAGTGATATTTGACAGATAGAGATCATTGACGTTCCTATTCTTATTTGAATCGCATAATAAAATTAAAAATAAACAAAATATTACATTTGAATTTGGAATCTTTCATTTATAAATTAAATTAAGTGATTGTTGACACTGGCATTTAGTTAATACATGTTTATGGTTAATACTCATTGCCATAAAAGTTTTTTTTTTTTTGATGAATGATCATCATTGTGCTTTCTCATTTTCGCGCCAATACATAGAATGGAGTAATAAGCTTTTTAAATATTTTTAATGGTTTTATATTAATGTTTTAAACTTATACTTGTTGTAATAGTAATAAATGTTTCGTGCAATAGAAGAAATGTTTTTTTTTGTAACAATATTATTTAGGACAAGACTATATATTATCGCATAAAATGTTTTTCGTGGAAAATAACAATGTTGTTAAAACATGTTGTGCGTAATTAATAAATCTCGGGTGCCACTTCCCTTTTGTTGGAATTCTTTAGAGAATAGTGACCTCGATGCAGTTATCACATAATAAGGTCATGCTGTCATCTGTTCAATTCTGCATTGAATAATTTTCCCATTTCTATTTTATTTAATGAATTAAGTATTTTGCAATCAATATAACATTTGAGAAATCTTATTTTGAGCAACAGAAATTAATGATAAATAATTACCTACCATCACGTCATTTATAAAGAAGGAATATTATCTAGACACTTTTTAATATTCGGGTTCCGTAGCCAAATGGCACAGCCACTTTTTTCCGAAATTTAAGATCTATACTGTTGAAACTTGGTAAATAGATTTATTCTGTGAACCGCATTAAGATTTTTACACAAAAGTAGAAAAAAACAATAAATTTGGGGGTCCCCATACTTACTTAGAACTGAAACTCAATTTTTTTTCATCAAACCCATACGGGTATCTATAGATAGGTCTTCGAAAATGATATTGAGGTTTTTAATACAATTTTTTTTCTAAACTGAATAGTTTACGCGAGAGACACTTCCAAAGTGGTAAAATGTGTGTCCCCCTCCTGTAACTTCTAAAATAAGAGAATGATAAAACTAAAAAAAATATATGATGTACCATGTAAATGTACCATGTAAACTTCCACCAAATATTGGTTTGAACGAGATCTAGTAAGTAGTTTTTTTTAATACGTCATAAATCGTAAACCGCAATTTACCTTTCATTCAATCAACTCAAATATATACAAAAACATTTTTTCAAAATAAACCATATTTTTTATTAAAGTATCTAATGTTGTAAATTATGTAATTCGTGCGCAAGTCTGACTAGCACTTGGCCGGTTTTTATTTATAGGTCGAGTCGTTACTCTTGACCATGTTTTCGCTTCACACAGTTTGCAATTTTAATTATGAAATTTGTTTCAAGACAATAACTGATGATGAGCTTTTAAAACCCTTAAAAACCCTACACAATGAAGTTATAATGATTTATAATTTTTAGTCCTACATAAACGCCGGAGCTTCCGTCCAGGAAGATATAAGTGAGGCGAGCGTCATTTTCGGAGTGAAACAGACTCCCATTGATTTGCTGATACCTAACAAGACATATTGTTTCTTCTCACACACTATTAAGGCTCAAGAAGCTAACATGCCTATGTTGGATGCTATATTGGCGAAGGTAAGAAACATTTAATGTATTTTTTAAAGCGGCTGTAGGCACTCGCAGTGGTTTTAGTTTGGGTGATTGAGCTTACATGATAGAGTAGTAATATAAGCCATGAAATTCCGAAACTAGTCAGTGATTTGTCACTGACTTAATAGGAATTCAACCAACCATGTATGTACGTCCCATCGGCCAATCATCCACCAATGGCCATCAGAGTGCAGAACCGTCGCAGAGTCGCAACACAAATTCGGTGGAATTTGTTACCACTCTATGTCGGTTATATGCTCGATTTTGGTATACACTGCCCAAGTGTGATTTCCACATAGGATCATAAACCCACCCGGAACTTGGCTACAAGCATAAAGCTTTTGACAAAAAAAAGATATATAGAGTGCGACAAAAAAAGATATATATAGAGTATACCATAGAACTCTACTGCGCTTTTGTTTATCTGAGTTTGAAATTTTTGACGATACTTATTTTGTTTCATCAAATATAATATGTGGATAGTGATATTATCTATCTAGAAAGACTGTATGTTATGATCATCAGTCTGCCTCTACCCTCGTCGTGAGGTAGAGATGAGCCTGACACAAGTTAGACAAGCTTCACAACAACTCCATTTTTACGGTATTTCCTGCCTCGCACGACGAATATATGGGATCAGCTGCCACCTACGGTGTTTCCGAACCGAAACGACTTAGGGACCTTAGACTTAGAGACCATACTCATATTTGAAAGGTCGGCAACGCACCTGCTAATCCTCTGGTGTAGCTGATGTCTGTGGATAATACTTTCACTTACCATCAAGTGAACCGAGTGTCCGTTTGCCCCCTCTTCTATAAAAAAAGCTACTTTACGGAGATGTTGTAATTATATCTAGTCACAGTTCTTCGATCCAACCATTAAGTTAATATATTCCGCTAGGTATATTAACTTTATGGAACCAACCTACCATAAAATCTTTAGATTTCGAAACAAAGGTTTTTATTACTAGGCAGATAACGAATAAATCATTCAATGCAAAGACAAAATGACATATAGATTAAATACTTATTAATGAGCTAATTTTGTAAATATTTATTTCTTATCTGTGAATATATGAATAAATGTTTTGTTTAAACATTCCAAACAAATATGTAAGTAGTTATTCCTAGTACGACTGATGTACTAAAGTATTTAGTTTGTCCTAGCGTAGGTATTATAAACAAATCTATATAATATGTGTATAAGATAAGTATTATGCATATACAGCGAGTAAGGGTTCAAAGTCACATAATAAATTATTACTTTAATATTTTCACGTTAACAAACCTAAGAAAGATATCATTAATGTACCCTAATAAAAAATTTCGAGTTAATAAAATAGAATACCGCATGTATCGTAATAGAATAGCGTATGTATCGTAATAGAATACCGTATGTATCGTAATTGAATACCGTATCTATCGTAATAAAATAGCGTATCTATCGTAATAGAATACCGCATGTATCGTAATAAAATACCGTATGTATCGTAATAGAATACCGAATCTATCGTAATAGAATAGCGTATAAATCGTAATAGAATACTGTATGTATCGTCATCAGAATACCATATATTATATCGTAATAGAATACCGTATCTATCGTAATAGAATATTATTTCAACATCTTACCCTTTATTTGTTTACTTTATTATTGATAAAGTTATTTATTTACAGAATATCCGTCTCATAGATTACGAAAAGTTGATGGATGATGCCGGTAACCGGGTGGTAGCGTTCGGGAAGTACGCTGGTGTGGCGGGCATGATCAACATTCTCCACGGACTGGGGCTGCGTCTTCTCGCGCTGGGACATCATACGCCATTCATGGTAAATAAAAAAAAGATACATACAGACGAACGTAGAACCTCCTTTTTGGAAGTCAGTTACAAAAGGTTGGTCGTCAGTGGACGGTGGTCAGATGCTGAACGTCTATTTAAATATAAAAATCACGTCACATCAATGTCAAATTAGCACCATGCCGTTTGCCGTTACGACATTCAAGACGA
This sequence comes from Helleia helle, assembly GCA_963853865.1. Classification (NCBI taxonomy): domain Eukaryota; kingdom Metazoa; phylum Arthropoda; class Insecta; order Lepidoptera; family Lycaenidae; genus Helleia; species Helleia helle. The sequence continues at coordinate 8,160,869 of OY971418.1, read as the reverse complement.
TTTTACTATCAAGGCACGCAATAGATGTTTTACACAAAAAAACCTCAACAATCATAATTACAGTACAAATACGAAAAATCACATACGGAAAATGTATTAATGATGAAATCTATACAATTATAATAAATCTGAACAGTTTGAATGCGTTAATCTCCGGATAAATAAGTTAAGTAAAAATTAAGTTAGGTACTTTATTAACGCCCGATGACATTTTAACCATGAGTAAGTTAACGTACTTGAAAACTTTCCGGGACAGTCCGCCTGTTGACGTTACGTTATGGAGAGTGTTATGACAGATCACAGAACGGCCGGCCGTCTATGTTTAACTTAGGTTCGCTCCATGTTCGCTCTACCTGATTAGCGCTACTATAGTAACATATAATATAATAGTAATAATAGAGCACGTGATCTAGTGTCATATCACGCTCATCAGTTTTGAGTCAGTTGTCGTATTAAACATCGTCGTACATAAAAACATTTTACAAAAAATTCAAACCGCCTCCAAAAATACTAAACTAAGCAGTAATAAAATAACTGTGTTTCTTTAATTTTTGTGCTTACAACTTATAATCAACTTAATCTTCTACTAATGTACAAACTTTGCGTTTACCACGTCATTATAGTTACTTTTGGAGTCATATCGCAATTTATGCAAGAAGCCAACTGCCCCCGAACGTGTTTAGCTCTAACGGCTAACCTTTGTATATTGTTAGCATGTGGGACCAGCACACAACTACCGCAACTCGAGCATGGCTCGGCAGGCCATTCGAGACGCAGGGTACGAAGTAGCTTTGGGGATGATGCCGAAATCCCTCGGACCACTCACATTCGTCTTCACAGGCTCAGGGAATGTATCTCAGGTAAATAAAATTAATTAACAATGTGCATTATTATAATTATTGTAGGTAAGTTAGCAGAGTCTTATTGAATCATTTTTCCAACAGGGAAGTCAAGAAATCTTTCAAGAGTTACCCCACGAGTATGTACCTCCGGAGATGTTACGCAAGGTTGCAGAACATGGCAGTAAGTAAATACAAATTTGGAACATATAATAATATAAGTAATGGTCTTGACAAAAACCCTTTGAGGCCGCTTAAATTCTAGAAGTAAGGCTAGGCCTTACTTCTAGAAATGTGCCAACGGATGTGAAGAAGCATCCCATGCAATGTTTCTTTAATTTTGTAACGTTGCGTTTGCACGTTACCTAAATTTAAGCTGAGAATTAAATAATATAATAATAAATAAGTTTTAAACTTAACACTACCAATAAATAAGCGCCATCTATCCTTGACCGACGTTAACGATTGACTGTTTATCGACCTATTGACGTCATATTTTTAATTGGCTCAATAGATGTGGCTATGAAATCCGATAATGTAAATCCTAAATCTAATAATTTAATCTAATCTTTAAACTAAAATAACAAAATGTCTAAATTAAAACTTAACTAATTATAAAGTCAGTTTGACATTTAACTGTAGAACGGGATGTTGATTTTTGAACGATGGATCGGATGTGGTCAGGATATGCGTTTATGACTTGCGGGCTTGTCAACGTGAGTCTGAGGACATCGCCGCCGACTCTCGAGGCTAATCCTCGAAAATAAAACACGGCTTAAATTCCGCTGGGAATTTACTAAATTTGGCTACCTATCTAAATCTAAGAAGAACACAACAGCCGGCCGGCTGAATTACCGGCTGATTTAACGGCTGAATTATCGGCATTGAATACCGGTGGAGATCTCCCCGTGTCCAGCCATCTTCGCCAGGATTCACCAGTCAGGCCAGTGTCCTTCCCTAGCGTACAAATACTTTATCGGAACGTGGCTTTAAAATAAGGTACCCTTACAGCATCTTATTTCGAACCACTACTTCTATCTGGTCGCATCACGGGTCCTAGCACCCCCCAAACGCGACAATTTACACAGATATATAGACGTAGAGTAAAGAAATAACTTAATATTGATGGCATTAGGATAGTAAAAATTGTGTGCTTAAAAACTTCATCAAAATCTAAGTTACCCTCTAGTCGCGCCTAAAGAAGTTTTACTTCAAAAAAAGTTCACACGCTTAGTTCAGAATCGAAATCAGCATCCACATATATTTTTTACCAGTTTCAATCGAATCAAAATAATATATACAATGTACATGAAACTAATCATGTACATTGCATTTAATTGTATGTATTTTATTTTGTGCTAGATATATATATATACATACTAGCTGTTGCCCGCAGCTTCGCCCGCGTTAACTTTTAAAATTTGAGGGGTTGACCTCCCTTATCACTTAGGGGTATGAAAAATAGATAGTAGCCGATTCTCAGACTTACTGAATACGCATATAAAATTTGGTAAAAATCGGTAAAGCCGTTTCGGAGGAGTACGGTAACTAACATTGTGACATGGAAATTTTATATATAAGATTATATATATAGATATAGATATAACAGATAGATAGATTAATTTGACAGCCGTCTCGTTATTTTCGCGGAACTTTATTTTTTCTAAAATGAAAAAAAACGTTACTCCTTATAACATCGGCTATCTGTGAGTTAAAGTCCCGTCGAAATCGATGCAGCCGTTACAGAGATTAGCCAGAACAAACAGACAGACAGACATGCAAAATTTTTAAAATTATAATTTTTGATGTAAATACCGTATATATTTTCACGTGCATTTAGTAAAATCTGTTTATTTGAAATTACAAACAGATTAACTTTATTTATGTGTATAGACACATACTCGTAAATATATGTATATTATGAACGGTTCGATATGAAAATCGCATTTTACTGTTATCAAACATCCTTCTTTGTTTTGAACAAAATTATTATTTGGATAGTAGTTAATGATATCCTGATTGAACAACGAGTATAAAGTAGTATATAAGATGCATATGTGTTTAATATGATTTTAAAATAAGCGCAAGTTTATAAAATTTAAAAACACGAGATATAAAATGTTTTTTATGATGATTGAATGAACTCCACCAATACGTTCGTCTATGTAACGATTTATTAATTATTTTTATAATAATATCTATTTATTATTAAGCTCGCTTTTATGAAGTTTTCACTTCTCGCGTCTTAAGCACCCACCGTTTTGTCGTAGGCCCTAACAAGATCTACGGATGCGAAGTGCGACGTCGGCACCACCTAGTACGTAAGAACGGCGGGCGCTACGACGCGCAAGAGTACGAAGAACATCCTGAAAGATACATATCTACATTTGCACAAAAGGTAAAATAATATAAAACAATGATATGACTTGATTATATAGATCCGAGTCGACTACGCATTATATTTAATAACTATTACGCATTTTATTGTTTTTGCTTGTTGTTCTTCACAATTTATTTACGACGTTATGTATTTGATTCAAAACCGAGGAAACAATGGTTCCGTCTGACTAAAATATCTCAAATTTAGTAGTCCGACCCCGACCTGAGTAGGTACTTGAAAAGATTTTTATAATTTTTATTTTTCATCAATAAATATTGTACTTTTAACGAACGTAACAGATGACGGGGACTTCTAGAAGTTCTCTGTTAGATGCTGGGTCTGAGACAAGACACTGTTTTATTGACAAAATAATTTTTTAACTAATAATAATAATATAACCTTGGCTTGTATTCAATTTATTGGAAACACAATAAAAAACACTCTAATGCTTCGTCGTCGGGTAATACGCCGTACGTCATATTAAACACAACCGACGCCAGGAGGCCGTGTGGTCGCAGACTACACGGTAGGCGGGGGGCAACCCCCCAATCAAAAGTGAGCCGAATGGGCTCACACTAATCCGTTGAAGCATTAGGGCCTTCGGGCCATTAGCATAGATCCATCCAAAAAAAAAAAAAAAAAGTCATATTAAACCCTTTCCCGGTAGATTTCATTAAAATCATTTGATTAATTCGCAAACGATTGACTAACCTTCCGATAGCGGTTGAATAATATCTTATCATCTGAAACCTTCTGCGTCGGCGCTTTGTCAATACCTTATCACAGCGGACCTTCAATGCGATCACATTATGTTGCTAAGGTTATTTTTATAATCTTATCAGTAATAAGGACTCTCATTAACTGGGTCACAAGCGAATGCGAATTGCAGCGAGAGATTTTTGCTTATAATTTATAAAATCATTTTCAATTAATTATATACGAGTAGCCTTTGAATATAACAAATTCGCAAGTATACATTTTTATATACAAAACAAGCTGAACCCGTTGTCCAGCCCTCACCCAAAAATGTTTAGCGTCCATACTCCATAAGTCCATACCCAACACTATAATAAAGGTTATAGATCTATATAATTTGATGTAGAGGTTCTGAAGTTATGTGCATTATACATTTCAGCGATTCATTTTTATTTATACGGATATGCATCTCTAACCACACAATTTTAATATTTTAACATTAACAATGTATCTTTCAGATTGCACCTTATACATCAGTATTAGTAAACTGCATATACTGGGCGGTGGGCAGCCCCAAACTGCTCACGATTCCCGATGCCAAACATTTGCTCGTCCCAACACACACGCCATGGCTGCCGCAGAGTGTTGGTGCACCAGCTTTACCTCATAGGTATACATACATGCTGTCGATTCTATTTGATTTTCTTTGAAAAGACAGTTTGAGTTTGAGGGATTCTACTTATTTCTTATGTCATTTAGCAGCGGTATTGAATTTCAGAAAGAAGTCAAGTCATACCTAGTGATTAATATCGAGGGTTACCCGTCGCAAGTTTGCTTATAACATGAATATAAAAGTAGAAGAGAAATCATCATCATCAGCCTTTATCCGTCCACTGCTGAACAGAGGCCTCCTTCAATGAACGCCAAGACGACCGATCTCTTGCCACTCGCTAAGAAGCTAAAGCAAAATAATTATAGATAATTCATATTTTATAGGAAAGGCTTATATTTTCAGAATGCTAGCGATTTGTGACATATCGGCTGACCCGGGCGGTTCCATCGAGTTCATGAATGAGTGCACTACTATTGACACACCGTTCTGTCTGTACGACGCTGATAGAAATAAGGATACTAAGAGGTGAGGCAATAATATTATATAACTATATTTTAGTGATATCACTTTATTATTACCTGATTAAAACCATAGATTACTGTCGAGTGGCCAAGTTCAGGTCATGTTTAACAGTAGACGTGAGCGCGCTAATGATAATGTATGATGACCATAAGAACTAATTATGTATTATAAATTATGCAACTTCGGTTGTATTGACGTTGAAACGTGTATACATATTATTAGTAGCTTACATGCTTCATTGGTATTTTTGAATTTGAATAATTAACGATTTAGGTATAAATTATTAAGAATTAGCTGTTGCCCGTAGCTTCGCCCGCGTCAACTTAGATTTACAGACGTGAGCGGATTGATGATGATTATTTTCATAGCCTTATAACATCAGCTATCTGCCACTGAAAGTCCCATCCAAATCGGCCCAGCCGTTTCAGAGATTACCCGGAACAAACAGACAGACAGACAGACATACAGACGGACAGGCAGACAAAAATTGTGAAAATGGCTATTTTGGTATATGTACCGTGTATACATCCCATATGCATTGAGTAAAAAGCGGTTATTTTAATATTACAAACAGACACTCCAATTTTATTTATCTGTATAGATTCGTTCTTAATATTTTACTATCATTATAAATTGTTAATTATTACAATTCAAAAATACCTACATATGAAGCATGTAAGCTACTCTCTCCTCCTAGAAGACCTGTCTATATCGATTTTATAGATTATAAAAATGCATTCAACACAGTGTCCCATGCAAGCATCTGGGACGCACTGGACGAACAGGGTGTAGCAAATGTTTATGTACAAGTAATTAAAAGCATACACTTAAACAACAAAAGTAGAGTAAAATTGGAAAAAGTTGGACCAAGTTATCCTATTAACAGAGTGTTAAGACTCCGAAATCATTTATTGCCATCCTAGAATCAATAATGAGTAAGCGGGGCTGGAAAAAGTATGGAATGAACATCGATGGCCAGTACCTTAGTCACCTTCGCTTTGCCGACGATCTCGCTTTGTTATCAACGAACGTTGTTTGCTGAACGAAGCCAGCAACAACAACAATGTAGGTCTAGATATGAATACGACAGAATCAATGGTCATGTCGAAAAGTACTAAATGAAGAATACTCAAAAAGACAATGAACTAGAATTAGAGCAAATAATACAAAGAACTTGGGAGTACTTGTATTTAAAGATAATCAGATCAACTCTAGACCTTCATGAAATTGTAGTGCTTTAAAATACTTAATTAAAAAAATATTAAACGCACTAGTTACTCCTACGATTTTTGAAAGTTCCCCTCGATTTCTCTGGGATGCCATCATCATATCCTGGTTTCCTTATCATGGGACTACCTCGGAAGTGCACTCTTTTGAATAAAAAAAGAATTTTGAAAATCGGTCCACAATTGACAGAGAAATCGGTGAACATACATTAAAAAATATATATATACACACGAACATATTATAACCTCCTCCTTTTCGAAGTCGTTTAAAAACATGTAAACAAAGATAAAAACAAGAGTGATAAACACCTGTTTCCTACCTTTTTTTTGTTATCGCAGGGAAATGCTTTTTACGCATGTAGCCAGGATCTCGGGTAGATCCTGACCCTATTTGGGACTCGCACCTGGGAGTGCCCTACGCACCTGGGAGTGCCCTAACCTATTTGCTACCATGCTTAACCTACGCGTGTCAGACCTGGAGATACACGAGCAAGGCAAAAAACAAAATTATTTGCTAACGCGCCATGGAGAGCAGTATGATAGATATAAAAAAGACAAAAAATAAGGCACACACAAATAAGAGATATCTCAAAAGCTACAGACGCTCTTATTTATACTAAATATCGAAAGTGAAAATGGGTGGGACATGAAGCAAAAATACAAGATGATAGATGGACCAAAAAATTACTGCATGGACCGGGCCAGTTGCGAAACTCTACAGAGGAAGACTCCAGGCGAGATGATAAGACGACTTTACCGAGATAGCGGGTCCAAATTAGCTAAAACTGGCAAAAGATAGAGACTCTGTGATAGAGACCAATATAATTCTTTGTTGGAGGCCTTTACCCGAGGAGGGGTTCTTACAAATCAAGTCCTACCACCATAGTTAAAGTTAAGCTTGTTATTTTGTAAAATAATATTGTTTTTTTTTCGCTTTACTTTTTCTACTTATTTTTTTTATTTCTTTTGTTAGAAGTAAAAAGACTTTTTATTTATATGTATAAATATTTATTTTATTATAATGATAGTAAAATCTGCTCATTGTTAGTTTTTGTCATAATTTAGTTAATTAATTGTTTTAAAACAAAAAACCGCATCCTAATTTGTTCACCCATCAAGAGCTACGGTGCTACAGACATAAGTGGTCAAACATGATGTTTTTTACGTCCGTAATATTAAATAAATAAATAAATAAATAAAATAAAAATAATAATAACAACATACAACCAATTTTAGTCTAATTATTCTTAGATTTAAGGACTGTCAACGAGTAATTAAACGCATGTTTTTGATGTGAAACATTGGCGCGCATTGGCATTTGGCAGTAAAAGGAAAATGGACTCGAATGCTGTGACGGATGAATTTGTTTGATTACATCTTTCGTAATAGATTCAAATTTCGAATAATTATTATAAATTTTCACATTAACGTTGATGACTCATTGGGTGACTGTGCGGCGTGGCGGTTGACTTTTTTTTTTTAATTCATACTGTTTGTCACCAGTTTCAAGGGACCCGGAGTTTTGGTGTGTTCGATTGACAACATGCCAACCCAGCTGCCGAGGGAGTCGACAGACTTCTTTGGGGAGCTGCTCTACCCGTACGCTGAAGACATCATGAGCTCTGACGCCTCGCGTCCACTGGATGAGCACAAATTTTCACCCGTAGTCCAAGGGGTAAGGTTTTTCTATAATATTGGTGATATATCTATCCGAATGTAATTATGGACCCTTTTAATAAAACCTATTAAAATATATTCCGTCCAACGTACCACCAGAAGCACCTTTCGAACCAAGTTTTTGTGTATGCAAAAAGGTGAGATGTCAATATTTCTTCTTTATTGCTTATAATTGAAAGATATCCGTGTCTAGGAGTGAATGGAAGTAGTTTGATGGTGGCATCGCGCATAGAGTATAACCGGATAGAGTAGTAATGTGAGCCATAAAATTACGAAACTGGTCAGTGATTTGTCACTGATGTAATAGCAATTTAACCAACCAGTGATCTGTGTGTATGTCCCATCGTCAATGACCATCAATTGGCCAATCAGAACGCAGAACTGGCGCAACGTTGCAGCTCAAATTTGGCGGAATTTGTTTTCATACAAAACACATAACATTACCGCTCTAGGCCGGTTATATTCTCGATGGATGATGCTAATAATTATGTTGCTTTGACTTTAATTGGAAGAGCATTATCAATAAGAACGTATGATGATAGCGACATCATTCTGTCTGCAAACATAGGTAATATTATGTAGCCATAAAACAATTCGAAAGAAAATATAACGCATACTGTCCTATAAATAAACTATTTAATTGAACAAATGAAAATAAAAAGTGTGTCGACCTATAAACACAACATGAACAAGCAGATAAGATAAATATCGAGCTCGAGTGAGAGTAAACATTCGGTTCCAGGCGATCATAACGAGCAACGGCAAGTTGACCCCGCCCTTCGAGTATATCAACGAACTGAGAATGTCCAACATGTGAGTTGTTTCATTAATACTATAATATCAATTATGTCTATCTCATAACATATTTAATAATTGTACGTATCTATACTAATATTATAAATGTGAAAGTAAGTTTGTTTGTTACGCTTTCACGCGAAGACTGCTTAACCGATCATCATGTATCTTTGTACACATATTCTTGGAGGTATTAGAAGTAACATAGGATACTTTTATGAAAAAAAACTGAATTCTTATGCTGCGCAGACGAAGTCGCAAGCACCAGGTAGTATATAATATACGCGAAAACTTATTTTTTTGAGTGAAGCATCTAGACACGCCCTGGAAGTAAAATCGACTCGAACGCCGTGACGGTAAACAGCATGACGCTGTCATGACGCGCACGTATCCTACATTTCTTTATTTTATTCCATCTTTCGTTACATAATATTTTTTTGTAAAATTATGAAATCTGTCGGACGTACGGTTACGGTTAATTTTTGAAGTGAAAACTTATGTTTGCGCACCGCACATATATTTTTGTAAGTTGTGAGTGAGGCTGATCCGTCACGCTCAGAGGTGAAAGGCTCAATCTGGTGAACTCAATTTGGGTGGGTTTTTAACGCTGCGCTGTTTGGTCTAACTTGAGTGACAGGCGGCATGTACTGGGTGCCATGTAGTCTGTAGTACGGAGCCACTGGAAAGTATGTTATTAAAAACGTCTGTAACTCATTTTACCATGATTTTAACCTTCCCCCCCCTCCCCATCCACCTTAGGCATTTTCTATACGGGTGAATTTTTGAATTAATTTTAATCTAGCTTCTGGATCAGTTAGCAATTTAAAATTTGAATTATAGCTAAGAATTAGTCAGTGGATGTCAGTGCATGAAAATAAGAAAAAATAAAATTCTTCTTCTTCCGTCATAAAAATGGTCTTCCGTCATGGTTAATATATTTTTAATATGTTTTACAGCCGATCGCGTCACAAGGTGGAGGGCGGAGAACAACAAACTCCCGTACTGATCCTGGGCACCGGGCTGGTGTCTGCCCCCGTCGTGGAGTACTTAGCCAGAGATAAGAACGTCGCTGTCACTGTTGGTTAGTATATCTTCAGGAGGCAGTTTTATAACGTAACATTTCTAAGGTGTTAAGTATTTATAAAGGCAGAATAAGATTTGTTGGTAGCGTTATCAAGACATGAATAGAGTTTTTTTATAAATCTGTGATTAAAATCAAAAACAATTTTTTTTTATTCAAAATAGTACTAATACAGTATCTTTTTGAACGTCAATTGAATCTACTTTTCATTTTATTAGCATATTAGATTTAGACATGGATTAATTCTGCTTATCTTTAAGATATATAAACGTATAATGAAACAATTTTTACGGATTTTATCGCAATATATGAACGTATTTCTAGGTTACTTAATGATGAAATGTTGGGTATATTTACATACAAATTCCGTATAGTTTTGTTTAAAAGTAGTAATAATTAATATGATATTAGAAACATAATATGTAGGTACCCATAGAAGGGATGCACGCTTAGTGCGCCCTGGACTCCTGTCGTGTGGTTACACTCACAGAAATAGTAATATTACCGTTCTGTGTACACATGTTCTTCTTATTTCTTTAACAGCTTGGCAATGTAACTGGCATAGCGACCATTTTGTGTGATATCTTGGATAGGCAACTGAGTCTGGAAAAAAATAAAAAAATTTAAACAAAAATTATAACCGACTTCAAAAAATAAAATAACTAAAAAGTAATAAAATAATCGTGTTTCTTTAATTTTTGTGTCTACAACTAATAATCATCTTATACTTCTACTAATGTACAATTTTTGCGTTTACCACGTCATTATTGTTACTTTTGGAGTTGGTATCAGCTAAGTTAAATAGGTACAGCAACAAATACGTCACCGTCGTCCGTCACCGGTGTCGTACCTATTTAATTGTTGCTGTAGGTAGTAGTAGTAGGTATTTGTAGGTGTAGGGTTGTTGTAGGTACCTACTTTTCTTTAACGCCGGGAAATGCTCTGAGGCATCCCGCTGGGGAGTGGGTCTCCCCAGGCGGGTATGTGGGACTCGCTGCGCCCGAAAGCTGGTAAGTGGACGCAGCTCTACCCACTAAAACCCGGCGAGTGCTACCAATGCCGCCTTTGGTGAGGTGCCCAGGATCCAATAAACAAACAGGGCACCTCGACGGCTAGTCAGTCCCCCAAGGGACCGAACCACAGTAACCCCTCCCAACGTACAATGGGGTGAGGTTCCCGTTCTCACCCCGTGCCCCCTGCTCTTTTGTCCCCTCTTCTTATAAGAGGGGTACAAAGAGCCCCCTCGGCTCAATTAGCTTCGCCCAAGGTGCTGGGCACACCTTAGGGTACTTAGCCCCCCCGCCACGTCAAGGCCTGGATGACCATGGTGGGGTAGGTACCTACCTAACTTAGCTGACACCGACTCCAAAAGTAACAATAATGACGTAGTAAACGCAAAATTGTACACAACAGACACAAAAATTAAAGAAAAACGATTATTTTATTACTTTTTAGTTATTTTATTTTTTGAAGTCGGTTATAATTTTTGTTTAAAAAAATTTATTTCTTAATTTTTAGTGATTAATTAAAGAAAGACAGACAGAGATAGACATTTTGGCATATTGAACCATATAAAGTAAGCCCAAAAAAAGCTGTAAATCGTCGAGGAGTTCCGTCGACTGTCTATGGTCTCCATCATCAGACCTGTAATGGCACGTATGACTTATCCATATGGGTGCAAAGTTCTCATAAGTATAAATTAATTAAGTTCAATCACAAGGTAGCTACTGTAAACTATTTAGGAGTTCTCTTAACTGCCCTTCGTCTTCATCATCATACCCCCAATCACAGTCACAACCCATCTAGGTATAAAGTTCTCATCAATACAAATTAATCAAGCCAAAACATAAGGTTACTGATGTATAACGTCGAGGAGTTCCGTCGGTTGTCTCTCAGCTCCAGCATCAGATCAACTCTAGACCTTCATTAAATTATAGTGTTTTAAATGCTTACTTAAAAAAATATTAAACGCACTAGTCGCTCCTACAATTTTTGAAAGTTCCCCTCAATTTCTCTTAGATGCCATCATCAGACCCTGATTTTATCAAAGGACCATTTGGCACGTATACCCTTTCAAATAAAAAAAGAATTTTGATAATCGGCCCTCAATTGACAGAGAAATCGGTGTACATACTTAAAAGAAAATACCGATCGAATTGAGAACCTCCTCCTTTTTGTTGAAGTCGGTTAAAAAGAGTTTATGACGACAGTGCCTAGTCACTATCAGAGTCACAAATCTACCATTTTGTATTATAATTAGTTGACATATAATTTAATGTCTGTAGCGTCGCACGTGCGTGAAGAAGCGGACGCACTGGCGGAGCGGTACGGCGTGCGCGCGGAGTACTTGGCGGCGGGCGACGACGCAGCTCTGCGTGCGGCCGCGTCCAAGTCGCGCCTCATCATATCGCTGCTGCCGTACGACCTGCACGCCACCGCGGCGCGCGCCTGTCTCGCCGCCAACGCTCATCTCGTCACCGCCTCGTACGTGCAGCCCGGCGTCATGGACTTACACGAAGCGTATGTATTTCTTTTTGAAGTATAAGTTCTTTGCGCGCATGAGGGTATTTTTTTTAACGGATGAAACGTCACGAAAGTGTGCAACGTTTTTGTCTAAGAAGAGGGAGAGAGTGATTGAGACCGATTGAGATGAAGTGAGAAAGGGCGAACGTAGCATGAAGCACATAGCCATGGAGTGAGGAGTGGGAGCAAGCGAGTGAGAAAGATCCAGAGAGAGAGAGAGAGAGAAATAGAGAGAAAAATGATTTTGCCAAATAGGTTTCACTTCTGGCATGTTCACTTTGTACGCACGGACTTCCTTTTAAATTCCTAGTTCCAGGAGGCCTCTCCTTTTTTTTTTTTTTTTTTTATGTTACTTGGATAACGACGCGTTTTGCTGAAACGTCACTCGAGTCTTCGACACTGAATTAATATTTATCGTCGGTGACGCACTTATTTATGTATACTCTGCTTCAGTAGTCAACATCGACGGCAACATGGCATATAGTTTTAAATAGATTTTTGAACATTGATAATTATTTCAATATAAACCACGGAATAATATACCTAAGCAGACATGTTAATACTCTGAGGGTCAATATTTCCGCTATTTTCTATTTCACATTCTTTCTATTTAAAAAGGTATATTTTATTTATAAAAGTCTGTAATGCGACGCGTTGATGAGTAAACTAATGCAAAATTTTTAATTTAAATTATCGAGGGATAACCAATTTAATAAAGCAAGAGAAGAGCAATTATATACGTCTTATTAATAACGTCAAAGATTTTATGGCTTATACCATAGACTTCGAATATACTAAATAAACCACCTGACAGCCCGAAAATGCGTGACGATTTTTGAAAAGTCAATGTGTGCAGAGCACACGCATACATTGACACACAGTGATGTATCTTTTACTATCGATACTCGATAGTACAGCCAGTTCGGGTAAATTGTAAACATTGTTGTTTGGGGTGAATTTTCCAATGGTCAGATATGTTATGGTTTTTATAAGGGTACTTTATATACACATTAAAAAGTCAACATAATTATTCCTCAGTGATGATGATGATTATGAAGGAGGGTAAACTACATATTCCTCAGGTCAAAGTTATCCGCCGATTGCAAAAGCAGCCCTTAAATTATTTAGATAAAAGGTAAATAAATATTGAAATAAAACAACACATAGTATATTATTTATTCTCAAATGAAATATCTTATTACTCTTACACACTCATACTTACCTACTATTTATATAAAATAATGAGTTTTATTATGTATGTATTATTTCTTTCAAATGATTTTAACAAAAGGAAAATAATAAAATTTGGGAACGAATCGATCAATATTCAATGGACGCTTGATCCATGACTTACTACACAAGATTTACACAACCTAAGTATATGCGCAGTTATTATTTTAAACGGATACTTTAAAATTATACTGTTACAAACGTAAAACAAGTAATTTAATTAAAATTAAAAAAAAAATGGGTAGATGCTTCTGTCCTTTAAACAAAATAATCTTATTCTGGTGGTTCCTTACAGTCTCCTTACTCAAATTAAGTAGCTTACATTCGTATTTGAGCCGAATATCGAACAGACGTCTATAATACTTCATTATTAAGTATCTGTGCCCACTTAAAACTTATTGGTCCATATTGTGGCTCGTCAAGCACAAAAACAAGTCGGAAATATCTTCCGATATTAGAAACGTCGCTTTGAAAATTGTATTGTTGGGATCCCAACCAACACGCCCAGTTAATATCAGCCATTTTCCTCTAATGATAGGATCTTGAGGGAATCTGTAAAACAAAATGATTATGATTCATCGCTAACAAGCAAACAGTCGGAGAGGACATTAGTACGGGAGCGGATTTGACAGCGAGTGCCGGAGATTGGTGGCGCTGCAGTGTCAATTCAAAAACTTGTGTTAGGATTGGCAAGAATATGGGCTGGACGGCCGAGGCGTAGGGATGTTTGTATTACGTTATAGACACACCCGACTACTGCCTTTAAAAAGCGAGGTCTTGTTCGTAGAGGGGCGATTTATATCTGCGACCTCAAGGAGGACGGAAGTCTGGCCATGTTAAGTTTGTTAATTAATGTTGGGCCAATGTTCGTGTATGTGTATGCATGTGCAGTGTGGGTAAGGATGGAGGTGCTTTATGCGTGCACATTCACACGCACCTACACATTACTTCTGGACCTAAGATTGTTATTGTTTTATCAGAATGTAATAAAATGGTTGTTATTTTTATTTATTATTTAAAACGCATTTCCTTTCTGATATTCCCGTTACATAATATAAACCTTGCTCTTGAGTCACATTACATTATATCGAAAGCTGTTTTATTTTTTGTTGTTTTTAGATTCGTTTCAAATTAATGATATTATAAACCAATAAGCATTTCGATAAATTTGAATCAAGCACTAGCGTATATGTATAAAATATTGGTGAAAATTAATCTTCAAATATTGTGTAATTTAAGAACGATTGTATCTTTAATTACGCAAAATATGAAAGTAAATAGGTCGATTGACATTATTATTTTATTTGAAATAGAGAAGTAAAGATAGAATATAGCAAAAAATAAACACATCTTAGCAATTAGGACATGAAGATGAATTACCTGTGAAATGTATAATTTTCACGATTGTTTCTAAGATTCACATTATACCGCACCGTATAGTAATTTCATCTTTTTACATGCAATAGTATTTATTGCAAATATATCTGGAACAACGAAATAAATTGCAAATACTGAGAGGCTCTTTTAACGCTTGGTGACTTTGGCTGACCTGTCAAATAAAAGTGGTTACACTTGACATTAGATTGCTATCTCTTTTCATCTTGTTATAATTCCATAAAGGAATGTCTTCTCTTTCTAACTCTTTATTGGTCTATTATATTATATGTTTATGGCTTATACATACCTTCGGAAATTAGGAATACGACGTCTCTCCTAGGAACCGGTGACAGATTCAATTGTTATTATCTAATATATAAAATTTCCATGTCACAATGTTAGTTACCGTACTCCGAAACGGCTTTACCGATTTTTACCAAATTTTATATGCGTATTCAGTAGGTCTGAGAATCGGCTACTATCTATTTTTCACACCCCTAAGTGATATATAAGGTGGTCAACCCCTCCAATTTTAAAAGTTAACGCGGGCGAAGCTGCGGGCAACAGCTAGTTATATATAATATTTTGAATAAAAACATTTGAACTTTCATTTATTGTCTAGTGCACAAGAAGCTGGCATTACATTCCTGAACGAAGTAGGCCTCGACCCTGGCATCGACCACCTGCTGGCGTTGGAGTGCATCCACGACATACAGGGCCACGGGGGGAGGATCGACTCCTTCGTGTCCTATTGCGGAGGTATTACGGCATTGTTGAAACCTACATTTAATATAAGAGAAACTTAAGTAGGAGAAACCCTGAAATATGAGCCTTAAGATATTACACATTGTGATAATCATAATAATAATATCGTAGATTTAGTTTAATTGTGACTATTTATTAGTAGTGTTGACAAGCGATCGGCCGTTTTGGCGTTCGTTGAGGGAGGCCTATATTCAGCCGTGGATGGATAGATAGTGATGATTAGTAGAGTAAAATAATTAAAATTTTAGTAAATGAAGTAGGTACACACAAATACACAGAGACAAATAAATTAAAAATATATATAGGTTACATTTTAGGTGCCGCAATATAGAAAAATAATAAAACCTACTTTTATTTTTAACTGACGAAAAAATGCAGGAGGTTCTCAAGTCGA
Organism: Helleia helle; assembly: GCA_963853865.1. Taxonomy (NCBI): domain Eukaryota; kingdom Metazoa; phylum Arthropoda; class Insecta; order Lepidoptera; family Lycaenidae; genus Helleia; species Helleia helle. The sequence goes on along the minus strand of OY971418.1, from coordinate 8,144,751 downwards.
CGAGTATTTTTATGTTCTATACATTTTTACCGCATTAGGTCTGCCCGCCCCTGAGTTCAGCGACAACGCTCTACGTTACAAGTTCTCGTGGAGTCCCCGCGGAGTGTTGCTCAACACCATCTCTGCAGCCAAGTACCTCAGCAAGGGACAGGTAGGTTACCGGATTATGAAAGGAAAGGTTGATTTGAACGGACTATGTGTATTTTTTTTATATATTTGTAATTAAATATTTTGTTTCTTCGTAGCGCCTAAATTGATTTAATGAATCAGGCGTCAATCGATTCACCTAAGAAAAAGAGCCTTTTTTTCTTTCATAAATCACTCTCAACCAAGGTTGTAAAACAAAAATAAACAAATTTACTATTTTTCCCATAAAGTTAATATACCTCTAGGTATATTAACTTTATGATTTTTCCTCTCTCAATTGCCAGAAAATAATATATGAGTGAATTACAGATAGTAGAAGTGCTGAGTGGCGGGGAGCTGATGTCTGTCGCTCGCGACTTGGACTTCCTACCAGGGTTTGCTTTTGAAGGGTTCCCCAACCGCGACAGCACCAAGTACGCTTCCTTGTACGGCATTGAGGATGCACACACGATGTTCCGTGGAACACTGCGTTACAAAGGTTTGTAAGTTTGTATGTTTGGCTGAAAGTTAAAATGGCGAAGTTGCGGGCACCAGCTAGTTTATAAATAAAAATGAATCGCCGAAATGTATGTACGCTCATTACTTCAGAACCACTGCACCAAATTAAATAATTCTTTTTTTGTTGTGTTGATTATCGTCAGGACAAGGTTTGTACATATATAAAAGCGATGATGCCGCCGGGTTCAACTTGTTTAAAATATAAACCATTTGTTTCGTTTCATATTACCACCGTTTCATATTATTATTATGTAAAAGAGTAATTTTCGAAATTGTTACTACCTGGCATATCGGAACCTTTATAAGATCGATTTGATCTGAATCAATTTGCCCGGAAAAACTATTAACCATTAGATTTTTAATTCAATTTGAGAAGCTGACTTTTCTTCGTATTTTACTAGAGTTGATTATAAATTAATTTCGTACTTTCTCAGGATTTGCGGAGACGATGAAAGCCATGCAGTTGTTCGGTTTCATAGACCCCAACCCTCATCCGTCTCTACATCCCGACGGCCCACAAATTACATGGGTACGTTCACAGTTTCATTTCGATCGTTAGTCGATGATGATATTATATTGTTGTGTTCATTGATATCATCTTCAACGCGTTCAATCAATTCGTTCAATCTTTCATGGTTTAATAAAGAACTTCTAATATTTAATTTAAAACTACTTACGTTTACTAACCTACCTTTTACAAATTTTATAACTCAAAAGATTTTAAGGCAAGACACCGGGACTGGCGGGCGTCGCGGCGTTTTGTGAAAACGATAGATAGCATTCAAGTTTGGAGATAAATTTGAATAAAAAAAAATTGGATTGAGATTTAACAAAAAATAGCACGTTCTTTGTAATATTAAAAAATAAATATTTCCATATAAAAATGATTTGCAAACTTACATATTTTATTAGTAAATTATTCGTTTCAGCTTTTATTTTAGCCTGTTTTCAGGATTTTTATGATCGAGTAAAGTACATCTTATCGTGTAACCAATTAGCTCATCTGGTGTCTCTGATATTTTTTGTGAGACTTAATAAATGAGATTTAATAGTAAGTATCTCAAAAATTTGATTTGGCAACGTTTTTTCCCGTTTCGCCTGCGGTGACTCGCCTTAAAACCGAAAGAATGTGAAATTAACGTTGGCTGATAATGGAGCCTTTTCTGGAAGTATACAATCCACAAAAATAGATCATAACTTTTGGATTGAAACTTCTTTGCATGCATGAGGGTAAAATTTTTACGGATGAAACGTCACAATAATGTGCAAAGTTTTTGTCCAAGAAGAGGGGGAGAGTGATTGAGACCGATTGAGAGAGAGCGAGAAAGGGTGAAGTGTATAGCATGAAGCACATAGCCATGGAGTGAGAGTAGGGCGCCAGCGAGAGAGATAGTGAGATAGAGCGAATGTCGCATCGCAAGTCTCGGAAATTTAAAGACTTTAGATTAGTATAAAAATATAAACGAGATTTAAAAATTATTTTGCCAAATAAGTTTCACTTCTGACATGTGTATTTTGTACGCACGCACTTTTTTTGCGATCTCTCTGGTTACTCGATATTTGCTTTGACCATTACTTGTGGCATAGTTCGATCGTAGGTAGGACTGGAAAATTGTAGATAAATTAGCGAATATAAAGATTTCCTATATTTTCCTTGTTGGCTGTCTTGGAAAAATTGAAGAAAGTTGTGGTTGTGTACTAATTAATTTCTTAATTTGTAACCGTAGACTTGTATTCTACCGATTCTTTATCAATGATATTTTTAGGCTGAATTCGCATGCGAGCTGCTAGGATTAATGGACTCTTCGATATTCTACGAGAACTTGAAAACCCGTCTCGCGGAGAGGATCGGCAGCGCAGGCGCCCAGGCCATCGAGTCGCTCGGTCTGCTGGGAGACGAGCCCATCGTCAAGTGCAACACGCCGCTCGACACCATCAGCCACTACCTTGGCAAGCGCCTGCAGTTAGGTACGCGACCATCGATGTTTTTTTTATCCACCACCAACCAGTGATCTGTATGTACGTCCCATCGGCCAATCAGCCACCAATGGTCATCAGTCGGCCAATCAGAGCACAGAACGTGCGTAGCGTCGCAGCACAAATTTGGCGGACTTTGTTTTCATACAAAGCACATAGCATTACCGCTTATTCCGGTTACATGCTCGATGACTACAGTATACAATTTACAGATCTTGTAGCATACTACGTTCGATCGATCACTACAGTATACAATCTACAGATCTTGTAGCATACTACGTTCGATCGATCACTACAGTATACAATCTACAGATCTTGTAGCATACTACGTTCGATCGATCACTACAGTATACAATCTACAGATCTTGTAGCATACTATGTTCGATCGATGACTACAGTATACAATTTAAAGTTCTTGTAGCATACTACGTCACGTGTTCACAGAGAAGGGCGAGAACGACCTGGTGGTGCTGCGGCACGAGGTGGGCGTGACGTGGTCGGACGGGCGGCGCGAGCGGCGCGAGATCACGATGGCCGTGCGCGGCGGCGACGACCACACCGCCATGGCGCGCACCGTGGGCCTGCCCACCGCCATCGCCGCCAAGATGGTGCTGGATGGTTAGTATGAGGCTTCTTTAAGAAGGAAGTAAGAAAATGGTGAAAAGAATTTCAATAAGGAAGAAAATTAGGTATGTTGCAAAAAAGTGGTAAACGACGATGTAGCTCTTTCAACGTCATTAGCCTTCTACCCTCCACTGATAGACAAAGTCATCTTCGCGATGAAGGCCGATCCCGCGCCACTCGTATGCAACTTGGGTGGTCTACTGCACGGAAATTGTCGTTCTATAAAATGACTGTCAAACAGCATGAGGCTTGCAGTGTACAATGTAGAAACTTCATCGCACGTAGCAACTGTCATACATGTAGGTACCATATTCTGTTAAAATTTAGTGCATCAGCCAAACTCGATGTAGAATATTTGTGTGTAAACAAACCACAACAGCAGATTTTTAGGGTTATCGCTTCAGAATTTTTCCTAATTTCACACTTCTAATAGTTTTACAATCATCAGCACTTGCAGTAAACTTGAGAGCGAGTTTTTTCGTATCAGTTTAAAGATCTTAGTAAACTCGCTGGCGAAGAAAAAAAAAGATATAAGTTTTTGAATAGCTTTTTATTTACAATGGAACTTCATTTATCCCTTAGTCAGAGCCTTAATTTCCCCTAACGATGAAATTACATCAAACTTTATATGGCACGTGTAATTTCAGGTGAGATCCAAGAACGAGGGGTGGTTCTGCCGTTCAGTCCCGTGGTGTACAAGTCCCTGCTGTCGCGGCTGCGCGCTGAGGGCATCACTGCGCGGGAGGTCATCCGACCGCTCAATTGAAGCGAGCTCAATTGATATGAGCGTGACTGTCGGATGAGCATAAGACTAAAACATCGAGTATATAACTGGAATGGAGCGGTAATGTTATGTGTTTTGTATGAAAACAAATTCTGCCAAATCTGTGCTGCGACGCTGCACCGGTTCTGCACTCTGATTGGCTGACTGATGGCCATTGATCGATGATTAACAAATGAGACGGACATACAGATCGCTGGTTGGTTGAATTGCTATTACGTTAGTGACAAATCACTGACCAGTTCCGGAATTTTATGGCTCACATAACTTCTCTATCCGGTTAAATGCTCGATAGCAGCTCGACTGACTAATATAAGAATGTGGATTGTTGACAGTTACGCTGTGTGCAAATATTGCCATTTTTGTCTGATTATATCTAGGCCAAAGAAATGAAATATACTGTTATTATTACTATAGCCAATTGATAAGACGATTGTTATTATTTTTATCTGATATTATATAAGTTATTAATTACGTCATCGTCATTTGTAAATTAGTCATTATCGCTTTACTTTGTAGGTAATACATGTATTATTTTATAATTATGACTTTTAAGTATGATACAAATATACACGATTTAATATTTAGCTAACAAACAAGAGTTTTATAACTTTAAGTATAAACTTAAGACCGTTAATAAATTATTAATAAAAGATGAGTTTTTCATTTTATTTTATTTGTAATCTCAAAAAATGTATGTAACATTGAGTTCTTATAAGACCAACGGTTTTTTATTATTCTGATCTTAGGGATTGGATCTTCTACCTTTTACTCGGCACTCTCTAGAATTTCTTAAATTTCGTGTAGCCGTAGCCGTGTAGCCATGTAGCCGTCTAGTCGTGTAGACATGTAGCCATGTAGCCGTGTAGTCGTAATAGCCATATTATAGCCGTGTAGTCGCGTAGCCATGTAGCCATGTAGCCGTGTAGTCGTGTAGCCATATAGCCGTGTCGTCGTGTAGCCATGTAGCCATATTATAGCTATGTAGTCGTGTAGTCGTATAGCCGAAAATGTACAGTACCTTTTGGTATGATCGGTACCTCATGCTCAGGTCTAACTCATCGTTGAAATAAAATGGCCTCCAAGCTCATTTAGCTTGAATATAAGGCCGTAGCTTCTCGCTTTGATAGATGCGTCATTTGGAGTTCTTCAATTTTCGATTGTCAATCTAGTCTACTGAACCAAATTCAGGTAATGCTTAACAAAAATTCGAATTCTCTCTGCAAGCTAAAAATTCACTCATTCGCTCAGTGCAGTACTATTATTTGTATACTAGCAGCGCCCCGCAGTTTCACCCACGTACTTACTATTCCCGTAGGAGTACAGGTAAATTATAGCCTATACATTATTCTAATGTATTAGCTATGTTATTGTAAAATTTCATTAAAATCCATTTAGTAGATTTTGCGTGAAAGAGCAACAAACATACATCTAAGAATGTATAGCTGTATATCAATACATTCTTGATCCTTACACACTTTCGCGTCTATATTATTAGTAGGATACCTAAGATCTATAGAAGTAAGTATTAAATCAAACAGAAAATAAACACAAATAATAAAGAAATAGGTTATATTTTCGTATAAAAAGTCATCTCAGGCTGGTTTTATATAAAAAAGTATAAATTGTTATGATTTTAATAAGGAGACCATTGAAATGAAAATCTTGTTATGCAGTAATGTCAATTGGAAAAAAAAGGTCTGACATGTTTGACAATCACATATCATTTTTTTGCTAACCTAAAATGTTTTATCAAATGACTTGATTTTGCTCTATTTTTTTTTTATATATTTTTGCGGGTATTTTTGCGAATTATTTTAGCTAAATCTCGATTGTGTCTATTTTTTAACATTCGTTAGTTCATTAACGGTTGTTTATCCATCAATGATGTCTTTGCGTTGGTCATAACAATGGAAACCGACCCCAATACGGTAAGTAATTGTATAAATCACCTTTTATTAGGCTCTACTTCAGGTGCTTGATATTTACACGCAAGTATATTATTTGTTGATAACACGACCCTAACAGAGGCCAATTAGATTTCAGGTGAAAATGACTGAAAGTCTTATAAATTAGTGAATGTTTGATATTTAATGTTGATTTTCTAAGCTATTCGTGTTTTTATAATCCTATCTTTCAATTCATATTTTTCTAAAATTTTCATGAACTAAGAATACACGTAAATGTGTGGTTTCAATGTTATATTAATCTCAATGTGTACACTTCAGTAATATTATGAGCAAATAAAATAATAAATCTTTGGAGAATAGAAAACGATACGACTTAGGAACGTTCAAGAAAAGAGCATACTCATATTTGAAAGATCGGCAACGCACCTGCTTATGATGTAGCGAGTGTCTATGGATGTCGCTTATCATCAGCTTATCACCTAATGAACAGTCGTTTCACCACCAGGTGAAACGACTGTTCATTTGCCCTCTCTTTTATAAAGAAAGAATATGACGCAACATATAATATATAATAGTGCAGCAGTGACAGTCATGCTTAGGTCTTATAGTTGATGATAATGATTACGATTCTATTAAAGAAAAATATAAGTAGGTGATATGAAATAAAATAAACAGGTTTATATAAAAATAGGTTAAAAATAGGGTAATATAAATTATTGAGCATATAAATAACCGAATAGAGATTAGAGTGATTTATCACTGAACAGTAATATCAATTCAACCAACCAGTGATCTGCAATGTACGTCCCATCGGCCAATCATCTATCGATGGCCATGAGTCGGCCAATCAGAGCGCAAAACCGCCGCAGTGTCGCAGCACAAATTTGGCATAATTATTTGTTTTCATACAAAACATATAATAACACTAGCTGTTGCCCGCAGCTTCGCCCGCGTTAAATTTTAAAATTTGAGGGGTTGACCACCCTTATCACTTAGGGGTATGAAAAATAGATAGTAACCGATTCTCAGACCTACTGAATACGCATATAAAATTTGGTAAAAATCGGTAAAGCCGTTTCGGAGGAGTACGGTAACTAACATTGTGACATGGAAATTTGATATATTAGATTACCGCTCTATTCCGGTTATATGCTCGATGGATGTATCAGACGTGACTTAACTTTATATTATGTATCATACATTCCGTTCAGCATAAGACAAAACTTTAAGAAAATTGTAGGTACATAAAAAGGGTTTTATTGAAGTCAAAACTCTACTACTAGAACAATATGGCGATACGATACTAAGCTATATATAAATCGTCAATCTGGTCCCGTGGTAAGTTCTCGAAGAACTTGTGTTACGAGTACCAGAAAATGGGAATATATTTAATACTTTTATACTATACATATATTTAAGATTTTTATTTTATAAAACACATATTTAGTACACATCCATGACCCAGGAACATAGAAAACTTTTTGTTCCCTGGCGGGATTCGAACCCGCTACTTCCGGCTTGAGCGCACACGCGCTGACCATTGCGCGCATTGAGCCACGGAGGTCGTCAAATATAAAAATACCTACACCTTTAGTAGGTGCGTTTAGGTCTAGGTATATTAGGTGCAAGCCGGTAAAAAAATGGCAGATTTGGTATAACTGACCAGCTAAACCTGCAGATGAGATAAGACTGGCCACTTTTTGCTCATTCGATAGATCACGATATAGATATTTATGCTATATCTGCATATCGTATTGCGAAAGTTGAATTCGCCGCCTCAATTTCACTTCCTGTGCGTAGAATGATGATGATTTTTGAAAGATGATAGTTTAACTATATATGTGTAAAATCTGTCACTTCGTGCACGAAGTGACTGATGAAGATCATATGTATATGATAAGAGTTGAAAAGTTGCGTTGCGCCTTACTGCGCCTTTGTGATATGGAAAGTGAGATAAATAAACTATTGCGATGAACCCACTTGACCTAAGATATAGATTCATTAGAATTTCATTAAACGCGAAACATTTTTTTTTCCTCTTTTAAATAATTAATAAATGACAATCTAAAGTATGTAAAATCAAATAATTTATTACATGAATTAATAATCAATTGATTAAATCGACTGATCAAGACACGAGGAAATGACGCAATAAACGAATGAGAAGAGAATTTTAAAATTCCTCCCCTACATAACTCAAACTCTGGATGTCTAATATTGTCGTGGTGAACTAATAAGAAAAACGGAACAGAAAAATATGAAAAATAAAGACAAGAGTTATATATGCTCGTGCGTACACAGTGCACGCTATTTCACGAAGTAGGACGAAGCTTTCGTGTCCAGTCGGACACGCCCACATTGGCTCCGTGTACAATGTGCCCGCCCTCCTAAAGCTGCAGTACCGTCAAATCATCTTGGCTACTTGGCCAGCTAAATTTTGTTTCTGCGCTGCCATTGGAGCTGTATTCATGTGGAGAAGATAATTCTACTAAAAGAGTTGACCCTCACAGGACGGCAGACAGATGTGAAACGTCCAAGTTAATATTAAAATTTATAATCAAAAAGATCTTTAACGAAACATGGAATAAAATAGAGCAATACAATATAGGCACGTGAATAAAAAATTCTAGAGCGTAGTGACTAGTGAGGGCATCACGGCATTGAGGGCGACAAGCCATCTGCCGTCACGGCGTCGCTGTTTTACTGTCAAGGCGCGTCGATAGATGTTACTTGTCATGTCTTTTATAATCCGTGTGTGTGTGCAGAAGGCGGGTCGCGAGACGGGTCGGTGCATGTCGGTGGCGGCGATGCAGGCGCTGCACCGCCTGCGCGAGTGCCGCCTGCTCTGCGACGCCATAGTCCGCGCGGACGACGGCGCCGCCTTCCCCGTTCATCGCGCAATACTGTCTGCATGCAGCCCTTATTTTCTGTTAATATTGAATATTTACTATAATTACTTAGGATTAGAATTAGGTTTTGAAGATACCAAAATTGGTTCAATTCAGTTTGATTTTCACAAAGTATTTAATTTATGACAAATAAGCAGCGACAACAGTGTGGTTTGAATCTCGAAACAGGTCCTTCGTCGAGCGATTTGTCGATGTCGTTGATTTTGAAGTTGAATCTTCTATCCAAATAGTGTTCCAATGAAAAAGTCATTATTGAAGTGTAACTTACAACTATATACTCTATTGTAATAAAGATAAACCTGATAATAAAAAAAGTAACGAACGAAAATATGAAAACATTAGAAGTCCTTTCTGTGCTATATGCTGTACTATATTTTATGTAAAGTAAATATAACCTTGTTCAAACAAGAGGACACGGGTCTCCTTCTCGAAATCAGGCGAGGAGGTTGTTGGGCCATAGTTCACCGATGCGTTGGGTCAATGCGGGTTGGTGAACTTTACACACCCTCAGAAACTGTTCTCATTAGGCATGCAGGTTTCCTCACGATGTTTTCCTACATCGGTTTTTAGTGTTTATACTAATATAATTTCCTAGTGCCCTGTTCACAACGACCCTGCACTCGCGCGAACAGAGCGACGTTCAGATATCGGGGGTGCGGTCGGAGATCCTCCTGCTGTTGATCGAGTACGCGTACCTGCGCCGCATCGACGTAACCGACGCCAACGTGCACGAGCTGCTCATGACGGCCGACTACCTCGCCTTCCTGGGAGTACTGCAGATGTGCTGCGACCATTTACGCAAGTCATTAAACGCTACCAATTGCTTGGGGATTATGATGTTTGCGAGGTTAGCTATCATCATGTCCTGATGAATTTACTTGTTTACCTTCACCAGTGAGCAAGCGATGGTCTCAGGATCGAACCCGGACCTCTCGGTTTTCACTCAAAAAGCCGAGCGCATACCCACTAGACCACGAACGAATATATTGTTTAACTTAAAATACAAAAAAAACATTTGTTTATCAGGAGAAGCAACATAAGACTGAGTTGCCTTTTTTTTTTCTGCATGGTCTTTCAACATGTACCGGACTCCTTCTCTAATGGAGATCAGTCCGGCGACCTAGAGTTACCTCCGATGAATGAGTATTGAGTTACCTGGGCTGGTTCCAGATGAAATTCTTTATGTTCATGGCTGACGTTTACCACTTTCCATCAAGTGTCTTATCTCCCCTTTTATTTGTCCATCTAGCATAAAAAAACTACAACACAGAACACTACTTAACTACAAATGGATAAAAAATTTTGATTTATGTATTACCTCTTTTCAAACTACATGTGAAATTAAAGTTCGTTTATCTTTACATAATTATCCTGATTACATGCATGCGTTTTGCAGGCGAGTGTTTTGTTACAAGCTGGAGGCTGATTCGCGAAGGTATTTGCTGCGTTACTTCGTCACTGTTGCGACTCAGAGCGACGAATTTCTTCACCTTCCTCTAGACGAGTTAAACAGTGTCATACTTGAAGACGAACTGAATGTAAAGAGCGAGGAGGCGGTTTGGGAGGCCGTCTTGCGGTGGGTAAACTACGATCCTGACGCGCGCTGGCAGCACACCGTCAAATTGATGGGCAGCATACGTCTAGGCCTACTAGATACTCAAGTATGTACTGGTAGAGAACATATAGTATATAATTACATTATGCAATCGCCAGTGTAAATATTCGCTTTTAAGTTTTTTTTAGAAAACGTTAAAGATCATCCTTACGTCACCGGCAATGAAAGTTCCCGTCCGATCATTATCGAAACGCTCAAGTTTCTTTACGACTTGGAAATGATCGCTCAGAGGGATGGAGAGGTTGCGACACCGGAGATCGCTCGGCCGCGGGTACCTCATGAGGTATAACTTTATTTTATTTTGCACTACATTTTTAACACAATTTTAATTTTTATCATCTCAAAAAATTACATATTTAACATGTAAACATAGCTTTTAAGTTCTAATGTAACTGTAGTCAGCAGCTCTGCCTGTTAGATGATATAAGCCATAATAAGGCATAAAAAGGCACACTCATGACAATTATAACGAAATCACAGCCGTACCTCACTAGTACCTATCCTTTTTTTTCTTTAACGCCGGAAAATGCTCTGAGGCATCCCGCGGGGGGAGTGGGTCTCCCCACGCGGGTATGTGGGGCTCGCTGCGCCCGAAAGCTGGTAAGTGGACGCAGGTCTACCCACTAAAACTTGGCGAGTGCCACCAATGCCGCCTTTGGTGAGGTGCCCCGGATCTAATGAGCAAACGGGACCGACGCCACCTCCACAGAGGGGTTGTCCCGAACCACAGAATTACCCCTCCCAACGTCGGGTGAGGTTCCCATCCTCACCCTTTGCCCCCTGCTCTTTAGCCCCCTCTTCTTATAACAGGGGTACAAAGAGCCCCCTCGGCTCAATTAGCTTCGCCTAAGGTGTTTTCTCACCCTAGGCTACTGAGCCCCACCGTCACGTCAAGGCCTGAAACATGGTGGGGACCTCACTTGTATCCTACCCGGCGCATGGGTAAATTTATTGTTTGGATTTTTATTTACATTGATGATAATATTTTCCTAATAGGTTCTATTCGCAATTGGTGGATGGAGTGGGGGGTCGCCGACGGCCTTCATAGAGACGTACGACACCAGAGCGGACCGCTGGATAAAAGTATTCGACCTTTCAGCCATCCTTGATATTGACTCTGTATAAATGATCTTCAAGTGTTTCGATAACAGAAATTTTCATTGCAATTGCTATAATATAATATAATGGTATTATCTGGGGTCACTGTTCTCCGCGATATCCCTAATTATCAATATTTATATAATTCTTTATAAACACAAGATTATTTTAAAAAGTTTTGATAATATGTAATATATTTGAATGTATCATCATTCACATGACTGATCAACTGTCTGAGAAATAATTTAGTTCCCCGCCAGTGGGTGAAAACCCGTAAAATATAGCTACTTTAGCAGCGCGAATGTAGTGATAATGACGAAATAATGAGGTACTTTTATAGAGCTTGAGAACGGTCATCGGACAGAAATATATTACAACATAGGTGTCCCTTTTAGAGAATTAAGGGTCTAAAATCTAAATGAAGCGGGTTCAATTAATGGCAAGGAATCGCCCATGCTCTGTATATCATTGTTGCATGATTGGGGTTTTGGAGATATGAGTAGGTAGGACTTAGGAGTAGGTAGGACCTAGGAGTAGGTAGGTGGTAATAGAAAGCTTTGGAAGTACCCGTCTAACCGACTCTCAAAATTATGTATCATGTATCTTTATACTCTTTAAAGTATACATTGAAGAACTACTAAATTTGGGGGAGAACCTGGAGTTTGGCAGCCCTGCGGATTGGTTCATTTAGAGTCTAGATGAACCAATCCGCAGGGCTAGATTCTAGATCAAGTTACAAATATTTATCGGATTGGAATAGAATCGGACAAAAGTTGCTCCTAAATTATTTTAAGAGATTATTTTCTAATGAGAATTTCACTTATTTTAATGCATTTTATCGCGGCTTATTAAATTTTAGTACCTATCTAACGTTTGAGGTTCACTACAACGCGGACTATTGTAAGAGATTAGTAATTCAAGGGTGAAACCCCTCTATCTTCTCTTTCTATATCTCCATACCTATTCCCAATCTCTATCTTTTCTCTCCTTCTTCCAGGTGGAGGAGGTGGACCCGGCTGGGCCGCGAGCCTACCACGGTACTGCCGTACTCGGGTACTGCATATACGTCATAGGAGGGTTCGATGGTATGGACTACTTCAACTCCTGCAGGTGTTTCGACGCCGTCACTAAAATGTGGCGCGAGGTACAAACAAATCAAATAATTAAGTATGTTATATTTTTAGTATAACCTTTTTCTTATACAATACCTCTTTAGTCATTTATGAACTTACTACAAACAGTTTTGAATGTTGTAAAAATATTTTATTAATTTTATCCCCGCTCTATACAGGATTATTTACAAATAACCAATATAAAATAAAACACACCAACCTCGCAGAACTAAATAACTAACATCATTCCACTATGGTTCAAGCCTTGCCTTGGCGCGGCGGTGGGGCCGCACCTTGGGCAAGGCTAATTGAACCGAGGGAGCTACTCTTTGTAAAAATAGGGGACAAAAGAACAGTGGGGGACAAGGGGCGAGGATGGGAACCTCACCCTATTGCACTGTCCCGACATTCGGGTTGTTTTGTAAAGCGGGACAACCCCTCCATTTTACCATCTTCTCCGGCGCAGAGAGTCCCACATAAACCCCCCCCCCCCAGACCCGGTGGTATGCCTAAACGCATTCCCCAGCGAAACCAAATGAAAAAAAAGCGTTTACGTACAGTCCCGCGGACTTCCCATTCCTGTGGGAGTACATAGATAAATTATTTTAAATTTTTTTTTATGTTATTTTAAAGTTTTATTAAAATCCATTTAGTAGTTTTTGCGTAAAAGAGTAACAAATATTGGTACATCCATACATTCTTACAATCTTTCGCGTATATAATATTAGTAGGATAAATAATAAATGGTGGCTATCATATGCAATAATATTTATTATATCCTACTGATAGTTCCGGAGATTACCGGGATCAAATAAACGAACTCAAACCAAATTTATTAATTACATAGTATAGACAAATATTATTGTTTAGTTGTCTGTAAAGCCGGTTTACGGACGATAATATTACGTGATATACATAGAGTCATATTGCGTTACAAGCCGAACTTAGGCCGATCGTACCTCACTATTGCTTGTTCCGCGCGCTCTCGCTTGCACGCTCGGCTCAGGCGGAACGTGACACTTTTTCGTGCGTGCAGCCAGCGTTAATCGATTTATAAGACGTTATCACGTCACAAAATGCGTGCCGTCACGAGACGCCCGGCAGATGTGTCTATGTTCCATCGAGCATATAGCCGGAATAGAGCGGTAATATAATATGTATTATGCGTTTTGTATGAAAACAAATTCTGCCATATTAGTGATGCGACGCTGCACGGGTTCTAAACTTTGATTAGCCGCCTGACGGCCATTGATGGATGATTGATCGTGGGACGTACATAAAGATCACTGGTTGGTTGAATTTATATTACGTCAGTGACAAATCACTGACTAGTTACGGAATTATACGGCTCACTTTACTACTCTATTCGGTTATATGTTATTATAATTCATATTACTTTAAATCTATTTAGCGAAAGATGTAGTAAAATGACGAAACACAGTCATGCCGTTCGCCGTGACGCCATTCGAGACGACTATACTGTGTCTATAACTATACTGTGTCTATAACTATACTGTGTCTATAACTATACTGTGTCTATAACTATACTGTGTCTATAACTATACTGTGTCTTTAACTATACTGTGTCTATAACTATACTGTGTCTATAACTATACTGTCAAGGCGCGCAAATAGGTTTCACATAAAAAAATGTTTACAGTATAACTTAATAAAAATGGTACGATCCAGGTAGCGCCAATGAATGCAAGACGTTGCTATGTGTCAGTGGCAGTGCTGGGGGAGACGATATACGCGATGGGCGGGTACGACGGCCACCACCGACAGAACACCGCGGAGCGCTTCAACCACCGCACCAACCAGTGGTCGCTGGTGGCGCCCATGAATGCGCAAAGATCAGATGCGAGCGCTGCTGCACTTGACAGTAAGTGAGAATACATAATATGTACTATCTTCTGAATTACGGCCATCATGCGTCAGTTATACGGCTGTACCTACTGGTGTACACGCCTTGCATTCGTACTTCCTGGTTTGCGGTCATTATCTTTCAGCCTGTATTCTGTAAGCCTCTATCTATACTAATATTATAAAGCTGAAGAGTTTGTTTGTTTGTTTGAATGCGCTAATCTCAGGAACTACTGGTCCGATTTTGAAAAATACTTTCAGTGTTAGACAGCTTATTTATCGAGGAAGGCTATAGCTAGTTGCTGGGTATAGAGATATTTATCTATTAATGCGAAGACCGTTGATCACCTGAACTAGATAATGCTCTAAGATTGTCATACTTCGTAAAGATCATTTTTTTTTCAGTGACTCATATAGTTTTTGAAAGCTACTTTTAGATCGGCGAGAAAAAATGTTTTTACTTTGGAAACTGATAAGTGCGGTATCTCTCACTTGTGAATAAATGTTATTTGTTTTCTGCTTCAAAATTTTAAGGTATTCTTTTGTTATTACAAAATCTAGAATGAGTAATATAGGAAATGTGCCCATCGCTCAACACATCGCTGGCTGCACAAATGTTATTTTCCAGACAAGATCTACATAACGGGCGGATTCAACGGGCAGGAGTGCATGAACAGCGTGGAGGTGTACGACCCTGACACCAACCAGTGGACCAACTTGGCACCCATGCGCTCGCGCCGCTCCGGCGTGTCCTGCATATCCTACCACAACAAGGTGCAAGAGCGTTACATTTGGGGGCGTCTATTGTTTTAGCATAATTTTATAGTTTTTATCTTAGCATGAGTATATATAGTATATACATATAGATGTAGCGTGACGTAAGCTTTTCTTACACCTTTGAAGTCAAAGGTAGTGTTGATTAGACGCTTTAAAACGATAGGGACTAAATACCTCGGTAAATTATTGTGTCAGGATCTGCCCTACAGTTACCAACAGAATAATACTAGTAGTAGGCTTATATTGACCCACATGTTCTGAGATAGATTTAGATCCAAATATTGTAAACCTCCTTGTCTTATATTTATAAAATGCGTCATAAAACATTACTAATTCCCTATGTCCAATGTGTTGTATTTTATTAAAATTTTACAGTTTCAGCTGAAACTAATTCTATAACTATTATGTTTTATTGCATAAATATATTTATTTTGTTATAATTCAGGTGTATGTGATTGGTGGTTTCAATGGTATATCACGGATGTGCAGCGGCGAGGTGTATGACCCTTGTACGAATACTTGGTCCTCCGTGCCGGATATGTATAATCCACGCAGCAATTTTGCCATCGAAGTCATTGATGACATGATCTTCGCTATCGGCGGCTTCAACGGAGTGACAACCATCTATCATGTGGAGTGCTACGACGAGAAGACCAATGAATGGTAATATTTTAAATGTTTACTAACTAGTGTACTTTTTTGGGTGTGGCTTTTTGAACCGAAAAACCAAACCAAGAATATAAAACTCCTCTGCAATAACCATAATAATTCAAATCCGATTAGTTAGGCGGCGTTCAATCAAAATAATTTTTGAGCTTTATTATATTATGTATTAGCTTATAGATTTAAAACAATTAAAATGACTTTCATAGAATAAAGATAGATAATCAAATTGTTACTATATAACTATTAATTTAATTGTTAATTATAGAGCAAATATAATTCGAGGACAACATTCTGTTGGAGTTAAACTCGCTACTCGTTTAACCTACAGCTCACTCTAATATGTACTATAATATTTTTTACACAAAATCAGGCAGAAAACGTAAAGTCCAAGTACCAAAATAAACATTTTCTGTGTACAAAATGAAGAGGAGACCCTTGGACTCGAACTTTTATCACTTTTATTATTATAATGCTGATAAGTAATCTAATGTACGTTCTGTCGTCTATTGTCTTCGTACGATACGCTGATGTTTTTAATTAGCTTACGAAATGTTTAGATCACATCGTGATGTATATGAACGCATCGAAATTTAGTACGCGAGCCAGGATGTAAATTCCGTCAGTCATTTCTTCTCGGGCGATAACTTGTAAAATGGTTGAGATCGTTGTGACATGCGAACAGCTCTGATTCCGCTGGTGGGTTAAGATGCGGTAAACTTCCGTGCAACGTTGGAAAAAAATAATTTTTGTTATTTTCTCCCGGTTGAAGATTTGTCAAAAAAAAATGTCAGCTGACTATAGATGGACTGTGTAGTTTTCAACAGTTGACAGTTAGGAAAGTTTTCAAAGCGATAGGTGCTGTTGTGAGACGGGACTACGTCTGCCCAGACCACTGTTTGTAGTAGTTAGTGATAAGCAAAGTTTAGAACTGCAAGGACCAAGACCAATTTTCATCACTAGTATAGATTGATCAAATTGGACGACCTCTGTGGCTCAATGGTTAGCGCGTTGGCGATCAAGCCGATGGTTGCGGGTTCGAATCCCGCCAGGGAACAAAAAAAAGGTTTCTGTGTTCCTGGGTCATGGATGTGTATTAAAAATGTGTATTATATAATAAAAAAATTATATATATGTACATATAGTATAAAAGTATTAAATATACATATTTCCGTTGTCTGGTACCCGTAACACAAGTTCTTCGAGAACTTACCACGGGACAAGATTGAATTGGTGTAAAAGCGTCCATAGATATTATTATTATTAAATGTTCGGTCCATAGGTACGAAGCGACGGACATGAACATATACCGGTCGGCGCTGTCCGCGTGCGTGATCATGGGCCTGCCCAACGTGTACGACTACATACACAAGCACCGGGAGCGCCTCATGGAGGAAAAGCGGCAGAAGATCCTGCTCTCGGAGACGGCTCGCCACGGCCAGCACCGCACCGCTTTGCCTGACGTAATATCTTGTGCCTCATCGATCACGTTTCTAGCATTTTGTTCTCATGTTTACGTGAATTTCACGATAACAGAACAACTGTTTACGGATATTATTTCTTCTTATTAAGATTATTAGGTCGACGCTTCGGATACTTCACAGATATCTGGGTCATAGAAGGACATCGTTACGACACGTATTTATCGTCATAATTATTATCAGCCTACATAGAACTGATCGTCAGAATTGATCATTAATTATAGTTTTTTTTATGTCATCAGGGGGCAAACGAGCAGTCGGAGCCTCACAGCACCGACGCCCATACACATCCGCACAACCAAGGCCACGCAGATGCGCTGCCCGCCTTTTCCCTATCCCCCCCTCCCAATGGGCCACCGGAAACTCACAAACCGCACGAAACGCGACAGCGACACCGGTGTTATATGTGCGAACCACCCCATTCATGCTGGCCCAGTCCGGCTGCAAAGCTGCAATGCAGCATGGCACTACCTCCAAAGTTAGTTAGTCTTACGACCATGGTTTCACTGTGAGGCTTAAAAATATCCCTACCCCAATACCAGCCCACGGTGACGTAGAAGACGTCAATAGGCATATAGCCTACAAACATTAATGGAGGCTAATATTGTCGAATCGATGGTTTAATGTCAGTCTGTCTCATCGTGACAGTGAGATAGACTTGATCACTAGATAAGCATCGATCGCACCGAGTGATGGCGGCACCATCAATCGGAATGGCGGTAGGCAGCAATGTCGCCGATGCGAATTCAACTTTTCTGCGATTGCCAATCCGCCTGCTCAGCGTGGCAATTATGAGCATATCATATCAATGGATCACAGGCATAACAAACGGCCCTAAGTTCTCGGCCAGATTCTAGAAAAACTATTTCTAGCTTTTCTAGAATCCCGGGCTACGGACCGCTTTCACATGAGTAAGTAAACGGAACAGACAATAATTAGCAACAAACAATTTTACGCGTTCTATTGAAGCTTAAATTTGTTACCTACCTATAATGGTAGGGTTGTCACCCCACCATGGTTCAAGCCTTGACGTGGCGGTGGGGCTCAGTAGCCCAGCATCTTGGGCGAAGCCAATTGAGCCGAGGGGCCTCTTTGTACCCTTCCTATAAGAAGAGGGGACAAAAGAGCAGGGGGCAAGGGGTGAGGATGGGAACCTCACCCAATTGTACTGTCCCGACGTTGTGAGGGGTTGTTTTGTGGTGCGGGACAACCCCTCTGTGGAGGTGGCATCGGTCTCTTGCGGGACTGACTAGCCGTCGAGGTGCCCTGTTTTAACAGATCCGGGGCACCTCACCAAGGCGGCACTGGTGGCACTCGCCGGGTTTTAGTGGGTAGAGCTGCGTCCATTTACCATCTTTCGGGCGCAGCGAGTCCCACATACCCACCTGGGGAGGCCCACTCCCCAGGCGGTATGCCTCAGAGCATTTCCCGGCGTAAAAAGGGTTGTCACAGGTGGATAAAATTAAACAAACAAAACGATTTTTTATTGTGTAATAATCTATGTAAATATAGGTATCGGTATTAAAATTACTCTAATATTTTTTTTTATAATTTGTTGTAGGTACTTTTTAATAGAGTCGTAAATTATAAATCTAATATAAAGTTTTTAAACATTCTAATGGACTCGCACGGCATATCAATTTTTATCATAATTATTATAATATATTTTTATTCCGAACAGGATAGAGAAAGATCGTCTCCCAATTACGTAATCTTTATCAATATAATATCAATTAGGTACTTTATTTTATTTTTACTGAAAAGTTTAGCTATGGTTTAAGGTTTAGTTTCGGGTTAAAATATGTTTCACCAACTAGACTTTAGGCACTTCTTTATAAATTTACTAAACAAAAAAAAAAAAAAATTAGTTGAAATAAAATGATAAGAATTACAACCACAGAAATATATCTTGATATAGTTCTGTGGTTACAACTAACCTATTGGAGTCTTTAAGATTGTTAAAATATCATTTGTTTTTATTTGCTCTATTATTCATATACACAATACAATATTTATACCATAATTACATTTTTTACTTTTAATTAACAAAAATTTAAGAACGATGTTATTAAATGGAAACGCCCGCCAAGATAATATAATAATCAAATGTACAACGCGTGCACTCAATTTCCTGCGGTCTAGCACTTCATGAACCGGTTTCTGCCGGTTTCTTCTCGTACGTGACGAGCCGCGCGGTTGAATGAATCTCAGCCTCTGTTCCGTTTATTTACTCATGTGCTGCTACTACTAAAATCCCGCACTGGACCAACTAATGCCTAACTCTGCTCATCTAAATTAGAGGAGGAGACCCATGTCCAGCAGTGACTCACTTTATGTTATATTATGTGCCTGTTATACAAGTATAGGTGCACCTGTTGGAAGACAACGATGAAATGCTCGAGCAGCTAGGCCTGATGGAGAACCAGGTCAACAACGATGTGAACATTCCGCCCCCGCCGCCGCAGCCGCCGCGCCCTATGGAACAGGACTAATGCCTTGAAGCGTACCCTACTGGATTTTTATTTAAACTGGTAACACTTACACTTCCACACATGTGATAAACAGTAGGCGCAATTTATCTATGCCGGACTAAAGTAATACTGAAAAGGTCACTTACTAGTTTTTGTATACAAAAAGCTTGACACTCATGACGCATGCACAAAACTCTGTAAAACTAACTTCGATCCAGTCAAACTAAAGTGCGTGTAAGGCGTGAGCTCGAACTATGTTGGTGTATATCGTAACTCGCAGTGAACGGAGAAAGTCAGAGATGATAATGTTGCTAATGTTGAATAATTATAATGTCGGCCGTCTTGGCGTTCATTGAGGGAGGCCTATGTTCAGCAGTGGACGGATAGAGGCTGAAGATGATGATGATGATGATTGTATATCTCCGTGCGGTGGCCGGTCCGTGTTGGATGCGAGTGGCAAGGCATCGGCCACCTTGGCGTTCATTGAGGGAGGCCTATCTTCAGCAGTGGACGGATCGAGGCTGATGATGATGATGATTGTATATATCTCCGTGCGGTGGCCAGTCCGTGTTGGATGCAAGTGGTAAGGGATCGGCCATTTTGGCGTTCATTGAGGGAGGCCTATGTTGAGCATTGGACGGATAAAAGCTGATGATCATGATTATTGTATATCTATAGAAACCAGTCTGATACTGATGTACCTACTTATATTATTTGTCTTGCGCCTTAAATTAATCCTATTAAGTGGACTTGTTTTTAGCCACGACTAGGTTGAATTTCTGAAAATCATGTCAAATATCACCTGAAGGTCAATTAAATTCTAGGGAACCATTAAATGTTTAATTCGAGGTTCACATGCTCACATGCATCACAGGATAAAAGAGTTAATTACATTTTTATTAAATTCATTAAAAATACATTGTCGTGTTATTGCGTTGTAGGAAAATAATTTTAAAGCTTTTTGCAGTCGTTAACAATCATAATTTCTTTTTGCAGTCGTTAACGATCATAATTTCTTTTTGCAGTCGTTAACGATCATAATTTCTTTTTGCAGTCGTTAACGATCATAATTTCTTTCAGTGTCATCGGATTGAAGCCCTTTAGAATATAACATAGATAAAGTAAATGATAAGGCTGTTTACGAGAAACATACACAGAAAACAATAGTGAAGTCGAGTAAATTCTAGTATTTTTTTATGTCACCGTTAATTTTTATACATTTACATATGTTTTAGGTGTTTTGGCATATTTTTTAGATTTTGATATATCGTAATGTGAAATCATTTCTGTATTTTTAAAAATGATTTTTGATAATTATATAAATTTTCACATAAGTATATGATGTCAATATATACTTGAGTTTTATTTTATATTTATAATTAATTTAATAACAAATACGATACACTTTTTTATTTATTCAAGTTTGAAGTCAAACACAATTACGCAATTCGCGTTATTTTCAAACAGTAAAAAATTAATAACTAATAGTAACTTGTATCGGTAAAATACTGAGAAATAAAAAATAGACTTAGGTTATACTTATTGCAATAAAATACAATTTAAAGAATTACAAACAAGAGTTTCAAAAATGTTCGCGATCTCTATTTTATCAATATGATATTTGCTTCTTATACAATAAGTATAAAAAAAAATATATTAGTAAAATGAATTCATTTTAAAGCATTCAAACATATAAGTACTTTAAAAATTCACGTTTCGTATTGATATTCCGGATTTTCGTATCGCACCGCCTCACTGATGACACCGGTTTTAGCTAAGGGGATGACCGGTTGGCTCAGTGACATGTTCTGCCACACTCGTTCAGTCCACGCCACGGCGGTGAAGCATGCTCCATTACTGATGAAAGCACGCAACGTAACCGCCCCAATACCGCGCCGCATACAACGCCATCCGTCCGCCTTTATAGATTTAACTAGACAGTCCCACGCCCCAGTATAACGCCCAATGGCATCGCCTTGTATCCTCGACTTTACAACGTCTATTGGATACAGGAGCACCCAAGATAGAGTCCCTGCTATCCCACCGGCGGTGAACACTCTGAGCACGGATGTCTCGCCGCGTGTCATCGCCTCGTATGATGCGAAGTATATGGCAAAGGCTGGGCAATCACGAGCCATTGTAATTCCGAGACCGCGGAATAGGGCCTTGAGGCCGCCAGTCCGTAGGATATACCGAGCGCCACTCCACGCTCCTTTAGGTATCAAGTCACCAGTTTTAGCCAGTTGTTGTCTTGTTTTGACGAGTTCAACGGGGGCGCAGGCGAAGCTTTGCATCATACCGGCGGCTCCGCCGGCTATCGCTTGTGTGCCGATGGAGTCTTGATTGGGTAAAGCTCGTTTCGTGTTGCCATAAGCTCCGAAAACTATAGCGTTGACTACAGCTATGCCACCTAAAGGTGCGCCCACGCCTCGATACGCCGTGGATAATGAACCATTCTTTAATAAAGATTTAGTACATTCTAATGCGGTTCCTCTTCCTGACTGGACGTGTACTTTTAAGGTGTCCAAGGGATGACCAGCTACGATTCCAGCACAGCCTAAAAAAATATTTAATTTGTTAGGTCAGTCTGGTAGTAGGGGCAATTATTACTTCTGTGAAACACCTTTGCTGCGTTTGGAATGGTAGGTAGGATAAGGCAGGTAGTGTAAATTACTGGCATCTGCTGGCACCTGGAGACTTAGCACCTAATGTAGAATATATAATATGGTGGTTAGCCCGCTAATTAACTTTTTTATTATTAAATTATTAAAATTTTACAAAAATACATAAATCTACTCGTTTTTTCTTACCTCCTATACATCCAGCTATAAAGTCGAGAGCCATTTCAAAAGATAGTACGGTTCAGTTATAAGGTGATCTAAAAAAATATACTTGTTATTTAAATGAATTCAATTTTTCTAATGCAAAAATATTTTATATTTAAAAATCTTTAAGAGATCAATTTTAATCAAATATTGTTAGGTTTTAATTGACTATTGAACGCTTTGGTAATTGACTGTTTGATGTTTAAAAGAATCTCTTACCAAACTCCAGTTCAAATCAAGTAGTCGTAGTGCGAGTTGACGTTTCCTCCACCGGAGGTAATGCCAATGAACATATTGCTGGAGACACCTCGATCTCGTCTCTGATGCTCTCCTCGGAATGGGCGATTACGTTCTGCGATGCTATCCGCTGGGAGCTCGGGACCTTTCCGACCATTATCTTCGCGGGTCAAGCTTATCTATCGGGGCACTTGCTACTGCTTTTGCTATTCTAGATAATACTTATAACTTTTTTATTTTCGTTGTAATATAGTTTTTTTTTTTTTTAAATAATACAAGAATTCTACTTATGATGTTTTGTTTATTTCTATCCGGAAGAACCACAATTGGAAGATCAGTTGAAACAAGTTCTGGTTTATACTATATTAGTTTAGAAGCTTCAAATTGAATTTAAAACACATCAGCGTACTTAACTCTTTTATATTGTAGAAATAGTGGTGATGGAGGTTTGTTAGTGTTCTATCGTGCAAGTGAATGCCAGCTAGATAATTAATTTAACAATGATGTGGTACGCTATGACCGCAGAAGTAGCGAATTTTTCTACTGTTTGTTTCACAGTTGGCTGGGTGAATATATAATAACTTTTACCTCTTTACTCACTATAATAACTTTACTCACACAATCTTAGGCGAAGAGTCAAGTGCACAATGTTGCATTTTTAAGTTTATGTACTACTAGCTGTTGCCTGCAACTTCGCCCGCGTTACTCAACTCCTTTAAGTCACAGCGTGGTGTTATATTATAGCCTAGCTATAGCCTTCCTCGATAAATGGGCTGTCTAACACTGAAAGAATTTTTCAAATCGGACCAGTAGTTTCTGAGATTAGCGCGATCAAACAAACAAACAAACTCTTCAACTTTATAATATTAGTATAGATTTAAGTCTGCAAATCAAATATTATTATAAACACCCAAGTTCTAACGAACATAATATAGCATGTTTATTGGTATTTATTGCTTGTTTCCCCGTGAAACAGCTTTGCTGTGTTTCGGAGAGAAGGGCAAGAAAGGCATTGTAATTTCTTGTCTCAGGATAGGCAACACATAAATGAGTTGCCTGGGGTCGTTCCAGGTATACTAGTTTATGTTCATGGGCGACGTCGACCACTTACCATCAGTTGGTACGTTTGCCAGTTTGCCTATCCAACTAACATTTGAAAAAAATTGTTACCTATTTTTATGGTCATTACTTTCTATTTATTTTCAGAACTTTTTTATTTTGCGAAGATAGTAACATTACTTAATCATGCGTGTTTTGGTTTGAGAATATGTAAACATTGGGTCCAAGAAAAAAATGTTATTGTTTACACTTTGTGGATATGACATTGCACACAAACATGCGTGTAACATGTAGTGAGCAGTAATTTTCCGTTTGTGGGTGACCGCGAGCTACATGCTACTGTGCTACTATTATTAGTAAAAATACTATTATTATTACTGTAAAAAAAAATGTATCTGTGTTATCAGTTGTTGGTAAACCAATAAATAAATAAATAAATTAGATATTTTCTATCATTCGGTTATTTTTAATCCAAATCTAATATAAGATTAACGCGTCTATTTTTATTAGTCTTTTTATATAAATAATACATACAACACGGTCTCCTCTCACTTCTACTACTTAAATGAGACGAAATGGTTCCATATTGTCATAATCTGTGGTCTACTAACTAAAAACTTTTTCAATTTTTAATTTTCTGAGAACTTTCATAGCACACTCGTATACTATATTAACATTCGTTATCAAGTACCTACCCGGTAAGTCCTTATGACCTTACGGGACTGGGTTAACGTGAAGTGCTTCTTCATAAATATTTGTTTAATAATGGCCTATCTCTTGTCAAGAGGCCGATAAAGGGGGTGTGAACTGAATGAACAACAAAACAATTGTCATCTTCTCGTTATCAAAAAGTTACACGACTTAATGTAACAGCCTTAGCGATAAGTCGATTTTATTAGGATGGAAACTGAGGTAACACATATATTATGGTCTATCAGGATCAATAATGTACGAGAAACACAATGCATGTTCAAACCCATTCTTAGATACGGATGTGTTTCAGAGTCCCGAGATTTATTTATTTTCGGAAGGGCTAGACTTTTCGGCCTGATGGCCTTTAAGTCAATCAATCGGTACAGTAAATGAGCAGATGGCTCACTTAAGAATTCATCGCGCGCGCTGCTCGTGAGAGCAGGATTTGGACTAGTCAAATCCGATACGGTCGACGAATCTTTTACGGTTGAATTTAACCTATCATCAAGAGGGCCGGCCCTCACCCCTCCCTCTGGAGAGGTAGGCGGGTCATGCGCGGTGCCCAAGCAATCTAGCGGTAGCGTAGTCTACTCGTATCGGATTCGAACCTAAGCTTCCGCGATCGATCCGGATCGATGTGGTTTCCATGTGTAGGGGTCGACGTCGCTTACGACCCCGAGGCCCAAGCGGTGTGCAGGTGTACCTAGCACCGTGTGTTGTACTTCTGTATATGTTGTGATGTTCGCGTCGCGCTTTTGCGTCGCGCATTAGTAGCTGAGAGATTTCGTCAGCTGGATCTGTTAAAACATGCTTAGGTAACCTATGTCTCTAATTAGAACTGAGCTATCTGGGGAATAGTTTGCCGCGCTCATGATGAGCAGGTTTGGGTGGAGGAGTGCCTTTTCAAAATGACGTTCTGACGTCATTTTGAAGTGGCGTTTTCCTAACGGACTGTCATCTGAAGTTCCTGTGCAGGTCAATGTTTCTTACGTACCACGGGCAACCAGTTGCCATGCGTAAAAATTTATTTTGGACTATTTGTAGTGCATTAAGTCGACTTTGTGGCACATGCGCGAATGCGACACAAGAGTATGACATAATGGGTTGGATACAAGTTTTGTACAGGGTTAGCTTATGCCTGAGAGGCATTTTGCTGTTTTTGTTAATTAAGAAATATAAACGGCTCAAGACGAATTTGGCCTTTTTGGTGACTGTCTCTATGTGTGGTCTAAATGACATCGACCTGTCAAGGGTGACACCCTTGACAGGTCCCTTGGTATTTTACCTGATCTACTCTGGGTATTTCAATATTGTTTAACCTTATCGGGTTCATGGTACGATAAGGTCGTCTGTTTGTGAAAGAGTCCCGAGAGCTCCTGCGTCTGCACTTTTAAGAGACAGCGCAATAACTTTAGGTTTTTTATAGCATAGTAGGGCGGTTGCCCTGCTATGTAGTTTTTGGTTTCCCGTTAGTAGTTTTGGTTTGAAAAACCTAATCTCTATACATTTTGACTGGTTGGCGAATACTGCAGTTTTTTTTTTTTTTTCGGATGGATCTATGCTAATGGCCCGAAGGCCCTAATGCTTCAACGGATTAGTGTGAGCCCATTCGGCTCACTTTTGATTGGGGGGTTGCCCCCCGCCTACCGTGCAGTCTGCGACCACACGGCCTCCTGGCGTCGGTTGTGACAGAATACTGCAGTGGGCGACTGTTCTGGGTGGGTAAAGTGGGGAGTAATGGTTAAGTGATAGTGAACTGGAGGGGCGAAGCCGCCCGCCGTTTTTCCATAATACTGACTAAATATTAACTCGTCGTAGGCAATGCAAAGTGCAGTCCATTTAAATAAAATAAAAAAATATAAAATAAGGAGGACGGCGGGAACTGTCATCGCGTGCGGTTGTGTTTTTATTTTGGTGGTGATGTTTATTTTGTGTTTTGTTCATTCGAAGCGGTCTCCTAGTGTTTGTTTTAAAAAC
Organism: Helleia helle; assembly: GCA_963853865.1. NCBI lineage: Eukaryota > Metazoa > Arthropoda > Insecta > Lepidoptera > Lycaenidae > Helleia > Helleia helle. The sequence goes on along the minus strand of OY971418.1, from coordinate 8,118,034 downwards.
TTATCCGTATATATTGTGATTGGTTGGCAAATATTGTGGAGAACTGTAATTCTGGAGTGGTTTTTTATAATAGAAATTGTAAAACCGTTCTGGTGGTTTTCTATAGTGTTTGTTTTAAAAACTTAATCTGTGTAATATGTTTGTGTAATGTGATTCGTTGGCGAAAATTGTGGTGAACTGTTCTGGGTGAATAGAATGGGAAGTGATAGTTGATTGATGGGGGCTAGAGGGGCGGAGCCTCGCTCCTGGACATTTCCTGCCGTTTTCCAAAAGATTAAAGACAAAATATTGTTAATACGACAGACTTGGCAGCATGGCCTTGGGTCTTAGATGGTTCTAACAGCAACAAAACTAACAAAAAAACAAGAAATGTCAAAATATTTGACATTAGACAGATGACACAACTAAGAAAACAAAAAAAAAACAATAACAATTTAAAATCTAAAAACAAAACATTCGATACTAAAAATATCTATTTTAATAATATTTTAAGCGTAAAATATTAAAAAATATATATTTAGAAAAATAAAAGACACGATATGTATTGGCTGTGTAAATATAATGTGAAAAAATGTGTGTAATATCAATTAGGAACGGAAAGTTTAGTAAGATCAATAATAATTACAATGATAAAATATAAGTTTGTTAGATCTGAGTAAAAATAGTTCAAACATGAGTGGCGGTATAGAAAGTAAAATAGCGGCAACAGCTATTGTTGATATTAATCAATCACATGTTATAATTACTACACAGAAATTCGACAATCCTAAAAACGATATTGTAAAAATTGAAAAAGAAAGTGATTTAGTATACGATATAAAAAGAATATGCCGGGCATGTCTTCTTACAGAAAACAATATGATTTCACTATTTTCCTATACTAATAGTGAAGTATTGGCTAATATGTTCTTCCTCACTACTTCCATCAAAGTAAGTATTATATATATTAAATGTTACATATTGTTTTACCGGATTTAAAAATGTAATACTGTGTACACTTTTAGTTTCCTGTTGGTACGAAGTATCCCAAATATTGGGCATATAAAAAACTTAATTTGTATAAGTTGTTTTGTTGTAACTTTATTAAATTTAAATATATTTTAATAATGGTATTACAATATTTATTTTATCTCCGATACTGTGATTAAATTTATTGGAACTAAATATTTTACTAAATGGAAACCCATGATGTTGACAATACTTGGCCGACAAATACTTGATTTTGAGTAAAGCTTAGTGTTTCACATTTATTTTTAACGATTTCATTGAATTATCTTGCCGATTTTCCATATTATGATGAGACCTAAGTGAAAGTGGCGCCCTCTTTTTTTTTCATACTCTTTTTTGCCAAGCTGTATATAGTTCCAACATAAATACCCTCTTATTTCTCTGTGTTACTTATGTGTATATATATTTTTTTTAAGATTAAACCTGAAGAAAGTCTACCTCTCCAAGTGTGCAAGTCATGTAAAAAGGAAATTGTAAAATCATACAACTTTATATTAAAATGTGGTAAATCTAATAGCTATTTAAGATCTCTTATTGACACAGAAACACCAAAGAACACATCAGATTTAAGGTAAATAATGATTATTTGGTCTACTGGTATCATCTACAAAGGTAGTATTATAATTTGCAGCAGAACATAGGCAGAATAATCATAATAGATAGTATTCATTTTTAGCCATAGCTATAAAAAGCATTTTCCAATAATAATTTGTACGTACTATTTTAACTTGATGTATATTTTGTATATCCTCCTACCAAGCAGACAATTTTTTTTATCATATACTTGGCATATGAATAGGCACTTCCCTGGGGCTGTTGCTATTAGTATACCTACTACCCAAATCGTGCTATCAATATTTTTAATTGTTGTCAGTATATAATATGAAGTTGCACTGAAGTTTCTGTAACTGACTGACTAATGAAATGTGTACTAGTAAATTGCACCTGGGATCTCCTCTGTCCCATCACCTGGTGCCCAATTCCTAACTTCTATTTAAATTCAAGTAAATAAATAATAAATAAATAAATAAAAATATTTTTATTCAATGTTGTACGTCAAAGTAGCTTATTGAACGTCAAATGACTCTACTACCGGTTCCAAAACTAGTCCACTGAGAAGAACCGGCGAAACAAACTCAGTGAAACTAATCTTTTCAATATTATACAATATAGGTACATAATATGATATAATTATACATAGAAGCCATGCAGGAAACGCCTTATTCCCAAGGTGTGGTATCTTCAATAAATTCTTTTATTTTGTAGTATCCTTTACCACACAAACGTTCTTTAACAGTTTTTTTAAATTTATTTATCGATAGGTTTTGAACGTTTTCTGGGATCCTATTGTAGAAGCGTATACATTGAAAATACATAAAATACAAGAAAATGTTTATTATTATTTATAAATTTTTAGTTATTAAATCAAATATTAAAAAAACGTTTTGGTAATGTTTTGAAAATGTAAAAAAAAAATATGGGTTATTGTTAGTACCTACATGGCTAAAAGGCGCGAGTCAACCTACTATGATAAAAAAGAAGACTTATATTTTTATTAAATTATATAACAAAACACACTCTTTAATAATAATAAGTTTTATTATACCAAATGATAGTGTTATTAATATTGTACATTGCTGTTTCAGTGATTCTAAAAACCCCGAGCTCTCCACCAATATTGACAATATTAAAAAAGGCAACTTACTCAATGAGAAATACATAAAAAAAGAAATTGATATTCATACTATTATTGATGTAGAAGAACAAGGTCATTTATTTTAATATAGTTATTTGATTGCCCTGGAACTTTGATCAACAATTGCAACTAGATACCATGTCACATACAAAGTCAGAGCTAAAAACTGTATATGAATATATAATTGCACAGCTACATTTGTTTATTAAAAACGGATTTTTTTTTTAAGTTCAACTTAATTACAACCATGAAACCTGGCAATAAAGTCACAAATATTCAAAATATTATCTAATAATTACTTACGATCTTTCGTCATATACAAACGAATAAACCAATAAAATGCAATAAATTGTTCCTGTCACTTACTGGCACCGAGACTTAACATCTTATGTCTCAGGATAGGCAATACATCGATGAGTTGCCTGGACTAGTTTATGTTCATGGGCGACGTCGACCACTTACCTTCAGGTGGCACGTTTGCCTATCCAACTAAATTAGTTACTCCCGTTATATTGCTTTGCATGCTAAAATTTATTGTTTCGTTCATTTACACACACGTATTTTTTTTTATACAAGAGGGGGCAAACGGATTGTCGGTTCACCTGATGGTAAGTGAAGAGCGACATCCACAGACACCCGCTACACCAGTGGATTAGCAGGTGCGTTGCCGGCCTTTCAGATATGAGAATGCTCTTTTCTTGAAGGTCCCTAAGTCGTATCGGTTCGGAAACACCGTAAGAGGCAGCTGATTCCATAATATATTAGTCGTGCGAGGCAGAAAATGCCGTAAAAATAGAGTTGTTGTGGATTTCCGGACATCGAGATGGTGTGGGTGAAATTTGGAGTTTTTCCGCGATGTCCGGTGGTGGAATTCTGCTGCAGGTATTAGTCCGAACAATTCCTCAGAGCACTCCCCGTGGTAGATGCGGTAGAAGATGCAGAGCGATCCGACATCTCTACGCAGCGCCAAAGAATCAAGCCGATTGGGGATAACATTGTCGTCGACGATTCGAGCCGCCCGGCGTTGAATGCGGTCAAATGGAAGTAGCTGATATTGCATACACTACAAATAGTCCAAAATATTTTTTTACGCATGGAAACCGGTTGCCCGTGGTACGTAAGAAACATCGACCTGCACAGGGACTTCAGATTAGAGTCCGTTAGGGGCCACTTCAAAATGACGTCAAAACGTCACTTTGAAAAGGCACTCCTCCACCCAAACCCGCTCATCGTGAGCGCGGCAAACTATGCCCCAGATAGCTCAGTTCCAATTAGACATAATAGTTCCAATAAGCATGTTTTAACAGATCCAGCTGACGAAATCTCTCAGCTACTAATGCGCGACACAAAAGCGCGACGCGAACGTCACAGCATACAGACACACACACGGTGCTAGGTACACCTGTACACCGCTTGGGCCTCGGGGTCGTAAGCGACGTCGAACAATACACATGGAAACCACATCGATCCGGATCGATCGCGGAAGCTTAGGTTCGAATCCGATACGAGTAGACACAAACCCAGACCGCGCAAACAGCGCTAGCACGGTAGCGTACCGCTAGATTGCTTGGGCACCGCGCATGACCTGCCTCCCTCTCCAGAGGGAGGGAAGAGGGCCGGCCCTCATAATGATAGGTTAAATTCAACCGTAAAAGATTCGTCGACCGTATCGGATTTGACTAGTCCAAATCCTGCTCTCCCGAGCAACGCGCGCGATGAAACGCATCCCCTGCGGGGCGCGGAGGGGGGCGTCCCCCTTTCGAATATTTCTTAAGTGAGCCATCTGCTCACTTACTGTACCGATTTAGCTTAAAAGCTATCAGGCCGAAAAGTCTAGCCCTTCCGAAAAAACAAAAAAAAAAAAAAAAAGACTGGTAATTTGTTTTTTCGGGCATTATTTTCCAAGTTTTGAAAGCACACTGCGGCATTGTGAAACGTGTATACATTAGCTGTGTTACAAGCGAACTAAACAAAATAAGAACCCACTTTTCGAGTGAGGTCTTATTTATCGAGACAATTTTTTTGCGCCGACCCGATATCTAGTTGGTATTGTTAATCGAAGCCCTGGAACTTGCTATATAACTGGATGTTATATTTTTAATTTTAGAGAACTATTAATACTTTATTATATCACATGGATTGTAGTAAAATCATGACCTGACCATTAAAAAAATTATCAACTTAATTTTTGCAGATGTTGAGTATCTGGAAGAGGAAGTTTTAAGTAATGGAGATAATTTACATAGTAATTCTAATTTAGTGTAAGTAGTAAATATTAAAATGAAAAATTATATGGGAAATATTTAATTTATTTATTTAATGTGTACTTATTTTTTCAGAAGAAGAAAAAATGTGGAACATTCTGGTAAGACATTTGTATATCTTGTCAATGCAATGAACATGCTGATAATATTATGTGACAAATATAATAGAAGAATGCACTAACACTATTAAGTATTTATAATACAATTTCAGAATCAGACAAATTTCATAAGAAAATAATAAACAAAAAGAAAACCAAGACGCGACAGAAGCTACTAGAGTGTCAATTTTGTTTTAAGGTTTGTTATTTTTTCTTGTACTATTATAATATAGGGCCTTGAAGGTTTAGCAAATACGAATGTTAATATTATTTGTATAGTTGTAAGAGGTAGTGCCATGGTATCTCTCAGTCCCATAATACCGGCGTAAAATAACTGTCGTGTTTCGTACAGTTTGTGAGTTTCCGGTGGTCCATTTATAGGAAAAAAGAGGGCAACGCATCTGCGTAACTTTCGGTTGTGTGGATGTCTATGGGCCTCGGTAGTCTCCGACTGCTCGGTTGCCTCTTTATGACATTAAAAAAATATATGAAAAACATAAGTATTTGGCCATTTATAATTCTGTGTAAATTTCTTAATAAATATTTGTGTCATTCCTTGTAACTGTTACTCATTCAGCTATTCTATTAAAGCTTATCAAGTACGGAAAATGGAATTCTTCAAATGCAAGAAATAGAAATATACCTGTTAAGAAATGGACTTATGAATTACAGTTGTTTGTGAACAACTCCTTTTTATCATATATTTTTTAGATTTTCCTGAAATTGTCGTCATTAAAAACTCACATAGAACATAAGCACAGCGACAAAACCAAAGTATGCCGACCCTATCCATGCAAACAGTGCAAGACATCCTTCCACTCTGAACATGATTTGCACCTACATTCCGCTATACATGTGCAGAAAAATAATACATGGACTTGTAATAAGTGTAACAAAGATTTTCCTGGTAAGTTCATATGTTCTTTTATTACTTTCAAGACGAGTTTAAAAGATTTAGAATATTTAAATCGGACTTATTTAAATCATAATAATATCAACCATAAAACATAATAATTGTTTATATTAAAAAGGTTTACAAACCCTATATATACTGAAACGGACACTTTAGGCATTTTCTGCGTGAACAATGAAGATACGTTTTTTACGGGAAACCTCGGGAAAATGTTATTAATAGAGTTTAAAACTAGATATATGTGTCGCCTCATCCATACGAAACCAGTTTAGTGAGCAACGATCGTTCGTAAGGAACATTTACCGATTATAACCCTAGTGTGGGAGGGTTGCGTAGTACCGCGCTCACCGATGAGCATGGGTACCGCCATCTTGCATATTTCTCGTGTGTAACAGCTCTGTTGTGTTTTGGAGAGAAGGGCAAGACAGGCATTGTAATTACTGGCACAGAGATTAAAGATCTTAGGTTTTAGGATAAGCAACGTATGAATAAGTTCTCTGGGCTGGTTCCAGGTAAACTCGGTTATGTTCATGACCACTTACTATCAGGTTACGTTTGCCAGTTTGCCTTTCCAACCAATTTAAAAAAAGTGTGTCGATAATAAATAAACAGGCAGAGGCAGCCTGCGGCGGCACATACAGCGGCACATGGAGTGGAAACGGCACGCCTGTGGGTCGTGTGGCAAGACGTTCGCCGAGCTGTGCGCGCTGCGCCGCCACGAGCGCGTGCACACCGGCGAGCAGCCGGAGAAGAAATACTGCTGCGAGATATGCGACAAGAGGTAACTACTGATCCTTGTTGAACATATAGTTTAGACTATTACATAACATTAACATATATTTTTATCCAAAATAGTATACTAATCTTAGGATTAGTATACTATTTTGGATAAAAAAGAATTTTGATTTGATTTGCCATTTAAACAGTAAATTAAATATGTGGCGAATGAATTTACTAATCACGAGATTGTAAATCGTATATTTCCACGCACTACTGGTGTTACAAATGGTATTTGTCGAAATTAGCATAGTGTACTTTACAGCAATTTCAAGTAGATATTGTGACCAGCCTGTTGTTCAGATCGCTTAAGGAATCTCAGTACCGCATTTGCATACACTAACATCTACATTACGTTATTTAATATTTTCAAATGGGCTTGGCCCACCACTCGTTCCCACTTCCCATATCTGCTGCTCATGTATAGCCAAATACACTGCCCAGGTTCATGGACCGCGTGCTGCTGGCGACGCACGTGGCGACGCACACGGGCGAGCGCTCGCACACGTGCGACGACTGCGGCAAGGCGTTCCGCTCGCGCCGCCTACTCGCGTCGCACGTGCGCGTACACTCCGACAACAAGCCATACTCCTGCCACTACTGCGCCAAACGGTAACTTACTATTTACACCTTTAAACTAAAGTTATCGAAGAAAAAAATCATCGAAGAACAAAATCGGCCAAGTACGAGTCGTATTCACGCCCGAAGGGTTCCGTACCATTAGGCTATTATGAAGTAAAAGATTTTATTGAAGATACCTTGGGAATGGGTAGACACCTATTGTAGTACCTATGTATAAGCTATGTGATTTATTTTGATGACAAAAGAGCAACTTGTAAGTTTTTTTCTCGTTTTTCTTAGGGGAGTCTGCATTCCAAACGAGTTTTTTCATGCCACACCTACGAATAAATAATAAGTCAAGAAATGTAACTGCGTTATAAAAATTACCCAACAAAAGTCGTGTCCAGCGCGTCATCAGTCGGAAATTTTTCTTACAAGCCAACACACGTCAAATTTACGAATACGTTTTCGTTTTCTCATTATGAATTGCAGCTGTTAATCATCATGCCATCATTTGTAGTGAAGTGGTGCAGGAGCCATACAAAATCAAAACCTCCAGGGATCACTTCTCACTAGTAAATAGTAGTAAAATTATATTATATTCAAATACGTTAATGTAATAAGCAAACCGAGATGGTCAATACTATGCAAAATGAAGTCAGTCAATTTTTGAACCAATGTAGAAGGTATTTTATTTATTCTTCATGAAATGTATGATATACCTAATATGTTTATATTTTTATCATTATTTAAATGTATATCGATATAATTGAGGTATTTTAAAAATGATTTTGAATTTTTCTTGCTTTGTTTTCTTTTAGTATCCCAGCCGATCCAATTCGGCAAAATAAGTAGTTAGCTGCAGTTAAGCTTGAAAGACAAGAGTATCCCGGGGAAGAGCCTTTAAGGAGGCGTTGCGGCTGGCCAAAGTCGGGCTCGACCTCGTGATCAGCCGCATAGAGAGGTTAGGGCTTCGGGTCAGAGTTCAGAAAACCAAAGTCCTTCTCTTCCGCGGGATCGGCCGTAAAGGACACCCTCGGGTAGCTACCCTCCAGATCCGAGGGGGGAGGGTCAGGATGAGCCCACAGATCAAGTATCTGTGGCCCATCCTTGACGGAGGGTGAACCTTCGACCCACATTTGTCAATATTGGGATCGAAGGTCGTGAAGGCAGCAAGTGCGCTGGGCAGACTTCTCCCGAACCTCGAAGGAACCAGCGCCGCCTGCAGGCAGTTATACTCCGGAGTATGGCGATGTTTGGTGCATCCATTTGGGCGGGTCACCTTACCGCGAGGAATAAGGCCTAGCTGGTACCGTACCTTATCGTGGGTGACAGACTGACCTAGCCGGTGATCCCCAGTGGGAATTTGTGGCGGAGGTTCTTGCCGAGACGCATTCATATCATGTCTCCATTAGGAGGGCTCCCGGTGAGAACCTTACGTTGTACGAGATCCTACGGGTTCGCCGACTAGGAATCTTTTCTCCGTATTAACGCTCCTGGCGTTGAGGTGGGGGGAGGACCCGACACGGCAGTCGTATGACAAAAGCCTAACGGCTGCGTTGCATCCAGTCCTCGAGCGGTGGATGCGGCGTAAGCACAAACCCTTCCGTCTGACACAGGTGCTCACTAAGCATAGTTGCTTTGATGAGTACCTGTGCCGTACGGCCCACAGGGAGCCAGTAACATACTGTTACTGGCTCCCATGTCAAGAGTTGAGAGTAAATATTTTTAGTTGTAAGTAAAATATTACTTTTACTCAAACGCTTGAATCAAAAGCTTTATTAGATTTTGTGTTAAAAAGGGGCGGTTACACTTACCCACATTAACCTTATTAAATAATTGGTTAAGCGTAGGTTTTTTCTTCATGTTATTATTTAGTTATATAGTTTTCTAATGTTTACACGAATTTCACTCATTATAATGAAACAATTTTTACCTCCTCCCTCCTCCCATGACCATGGTTGCTGTAAAGTATTCTAAACGTCGAGCTTGCAAAAATCTTAATAAACCGCGATAAAATCCGTAAAAATGTTCTATATAGTATCTTGGTGATTTTTCGACTGAAACAATACTAATTTTATTATTACCTACATGTACTATTTTTTTCAGACATGAATGTTATAATTTTATGTGTATGCACAATTAAGAATAATTTATCAATTCATTAACTGTTCAGTTTCCGCCACGAGTCGACGCGTAATACGCACCAGCGCACGCACACGGGCGAGAAGCCGTACGTGTGCTCCGCCTGCGGCAAGACCTTCATACAACATTCCAACCTCACGCTTCACATGCGGACTCACACAGGTCCTTTGTTTACCATAGTATCTGTAACTGTCTACTAAAACCTCATCTATTGTTCACGGTGTTTAGTGAACAAAAATCAGTTTTACCTCGGGTTAAAGAATAATCATTGCATTGCGTTAATACGTTCGCGTATGCAAGCACGTATCTATAGCAACGATATATCAATAATAATCTATAAATTAGATTTTAGAAATAATATCTTTATGCACGTATACATAAGGTGTTAGTATATTTTAATGTAGTTGAGAATTGAATCTGTTTCTTCTCAGGCGAAAAGCCCTACGGTTGTGACTTCTGCGGTCGAAAATTTTCATCGGGATCTACCCTGAACTCCCACCGCCGCACGCATACAGGGGAAAAACCTTACAGCTGTCCTGTTTGTGGTAAAAGGTATTTAAATATTCTCAGATAGTTCGAAAACTACAAACTCTTATAATAGCAATAATACGAGCGTGAGAATAATGTTAACATAAAAATATATTAATAAACAAATGACCTTCGTCATCTCTTCTATAAATTGAAACTTCTTTCAGTTATACTAAAAGTTGAAAAAAAGTTTTTGATTAGGTATATATTGCACACCTTATTAAAATTAGATATATAAGCGTAGTCTAGTTTCCGTAAGATACCTGCAGGTATAGAAAAGTATGCATTAGTACCTATATCGCAACTGCAGACCCTCCGCTCTAGTGGGTGTCGGTGACTACTTAATGGGTGCAGGGCCGTCTTTCCCATTGGGCACTCTGGGCAAGTGCCCAGGGCCCCCGATCAATAGAGCCCCTTATTTTTTGTCACAATATGATTGAGTGATAATTTAAAAAAGAACAATGATTGTTAATTAGAACACCTAGTAATTACTGTGTTTATTTTTCCTTTGACCGAAAATCAAGCTCACGGATGTAATTTTTTTTTCGTCGGGTCCCCATTATCCTAGTGCGCAGGGCCCCCAGTAAGTTAAAGGGGGAATAGAATGGGTGAGCCGACTGTCCCTTTGCCCCTTCTTTATAAACCATGGGCACGTCAGGTTCGCGCGCACCGACATCCAGACGCACTTGCGGCGCCACACGGGCGAGCGGCCGTTCGCGTGCTGCGTCTGCCCCAAGAGCTTCGCCAGCGCCGCGCGCCTGCGGGAACACAACCTCATACACACCGGTAAGGGGCCGTCCATTATTCGCGTAAGGTGCAAGCAATTTTTTAACCCCTCTAGGTTTATGGCTAACCTTCTACCCTACCCAAATCGTGTATATATTTAGTACAAAAAAATACAATAAAATCAAATTATATAATGGAATAAATTAAATTGTAAGTACTAGTACATGCCACATCCCCACCATTGTTTACGCCTTGTCGTGGCGGTGGGGCTCAGTAGCCTAGGGTGAGCCCAGCACCTTGGGCGAAGCGAATTGAGCCGAGGGGGCTCTGTTGTATTGTACTGTCCCGTTGTTAGGAGGGGTTGTTCTGTGGTGCGGGACAACCCCTTCTGGGTGGTGGCGTCGGTCCCCTGAGGGACTGACAAGCCGTCGAGGTGCCCTGTTTCCTCAACAGATTCAGGTTACCTCACCAAAGGCGGCACTCGTCGGGTTTTAGTGGGTGGAGCTGCGTCCACCTTACCATCTTTCCTGCGCAGCGCGTCCCACATACCCGTCTGGGGAGTCCTCCATCCCCCGCAGGACACCTGAGAACATTTCCCGGCGAAAAAGAAAAACAAAGTACATGCCACATGGTCATATTTTTTTATGGCATAAGGAGGCAAAGCAGTCGGAGCCTTATGGTTACTACAGACGCCCATATAACGTCTTTTAATAATGCCACCATTAAAACAACCTTTATCGTTTATACTTCTCTTTATAGGCGAAAAACCCTTCGAATGTGCAATTTGCTCTGAAAAATACAAAAGAAAGACGTATCTTGCGAGGCATTTGAAATGGCACGAGGCGGATTCAAAACTGAAGAACAACGAAGTGATTGTGTTCGGGTCTGTACCGCTGATGGGAGAGAGCATCGATATCAATAATATACACCAACAGACGAATTCTATAACCGAGTCGAATAACGTTATAATTGATAATATAGACAATGAAGAAATAAGAGAGTGTCCATTAGAAGTGTCGCAGGAACTGATTTTAGACGACAGTGATGTTAAAAACGAAGTAGTAGTAGTAGACGATGGTCAACATAGCGTGGTCTGTGAGAGTGGAGACATATGTGAGGTCCACTATGATGGGCAAAACGTGGAGTTGGTGGGAGATGAACAGTTACCCGACTCTGCCATCGACGGGACACAAATAAAGCTGTATCAAGTGGACCAGAGCTTGGTGCAGATAGAAACTTCGGGCAATCAGGTCACTATACGGAAGATTACAAGTAAAATGACAGCCAACTTCTAAATTAATGTATAGATTTATTTGTTGTTATTGATATTTCCAGCTTTGTGTTGAAATTGTATTATTTGTATTATTTTAACAGTTAGCAAGGTTCCTTTCGTATTGTAAATGGTAATAAATTGATCTCTAAAGTGAAAGTGTGTCAGTTAAATTCCATGCAAAGTATGTACATTATAGAGACTCTGGCTAGTTACTGACTAGTTCTAACAAATTGTATATAATCATTTTGCCTACCACTGTGTAGTGTAGTGAGAATTATGTCATTCGTGCATGTTTGCATTAACTAGTTAACAGCGGTTTCTGGACAAGAAATAGAATTTTAATTAAGAAATTATTTAATAAAATAAATAAATTATTCAACTTTGCAGTAAACTATCACACTAAATGCTATTCCATCTTCTTAAAACCATGACGTCTTCTTGCCATCTTCATATTTTTTAATGTTCACAAGCATTGAATCATGGATCTCCTTTGCATTTCTGTTTTGGCCATAGTAGTCAACAAACTCACCATCAGGGTCAACAAGGTATATTATAATTGTGTGATCCACCTAAAACAGACGTACACAAGTTACATTACAACTCCTGCTATTTTGCCCAAAAACATCAAATTTCTTTTTTATTACATATCAAGTTTAATATCTGTGTGACTCCACATTCACACAGTATTGCTCTTATATTTTGTTTTATGCATGTCTTTCTCCTTTCATCCATTACTAAATCACTATCATTAAATATCTACACCTCGTCTATCTGTTACTATCTGGTGTAAATAAAATGTTTAATGACTATTTTCTATTTCTGGACAAATATCTATCTGCATTAGCACCAAAATTGTTGTGTCCAGGACAAGTGAATTTAAAAATGTCCATAGATGCACCTGGAGTTCTGCTGCTTGTCGCACAGCATTCAGTGACAGACAGCAGAATTTCCAGTCTCACTTACTTTTGAATGGACTTAATGTTGTTATCAATATATTAACAATATGTTAATATCTTAAATCTAGGCTTAATTCCTTTGTCAATATATTTAACAAAGTCATAATAAAGACTAGGGTGGCCAACCTTTTTGATAGTCAGGCCAAAATTCTGAATTGGATTTTCACACAGGGCCGCACTATCAAATTGTATGTAGCTAACGCACAAAAAAACATTATTTTTGAAGAAATGTTTGAGAAAGTATGTAATGTAAGCTCATTTTGCAGTCAGCAGGCTGCAAGTGTCCCACGGGCTGCGGGATGGCCATCCTTGATGCAAGACATTGTATAATTTATTGTGATAATTATAAATTTTGAAGTATTAGTACTTACAATATAATCGTTGTCAACATCTTGCGGACCAGCACTGAAGTATACTCTGTAGGATTTACAAGCCCTCTGCACTTGTTCTGGAGTTCCAGAGAGCCCTAACAACCGTGTTGAGAACTCCTTGCAATACCTGATAAAGTTTGTATTAATAATTATAGATGTTTATAATACTTGACATGGTGTCAAGTGACAGCTATGCTGTCGCTTGACACCATGTCAAGTATTAGTGAGTTTCCGGTGGTCAATTCGGGGGGATAGGGAAAACGAGGGCAGCGCATCTGCATGGCCTTGGTTGTGCGGATCACAACTATACACTTCTGCTGCTGCATACACACTGCTTGTTTGCCCCGTAATGACATAAAAAAAGACAATAAGTTTAAAAACTAATGACTTACTTTCCTACAAGTTCTGGTGTATCTCTTTGTGGATCTACTGATATAAATAAAGGTTGAAGTGGTGGTGAAGACGGTATTTTGTCTGTAAAAAGAAAACATACATGTAAATACTACAGTTCTAAATATAGAATAGAAAGCAAAACTGCTTGGAGTTTTGCAGTCAAATTGGACCAATACCAAATTAAATGATCTATCTGGTAATCCAGTAAATTTTCTGATTTCAACAAATTATTTAATTTTAGTTTAGTAAAACATCTAGTTTTTGGACGTGCCTGTCTTCTAGTGTCCTCTCTTGGGTGCCATAAAGTTACTAGTTTGCTCCACTTATTTATTTTGGAGAGGAGCATATGTCCTGCCCAACCCCATTTTAAATGTTCTACACGAGCTATTATATCTACTACTTTAGTTTTCCTTCTTATTTCTGAGTTTCTGGTTTTATCAATGAGTCTGGCTCCCAACATACTTCTTTCCATTGCTCTTTGTGTTTTAGCTAGTCTTTCTCTTTGTTTTTCCGTTAATACAAAAACCAAAAACAAGATGGAGTGACGACATCCGCCTAACCTTGGGACCATACTGGACCAGAGATGCAGAAGACAGAGCTCAGTGGAGAGAGCTGGAGGAGGCCTATGCCAAGAGGCACGCCAAACTGCGAGACATCCTTTAAGGGTGTTTTAAAGGATGTCTAGCAGTTTGTCGTAAAAAAAAACTGACAGATCCAAAGCATTTTCGGAGAAAAAGGGCTTTATTATTATTATTAGTAAAACAACAATTCTTACTAATTTAGGTACAATCAAACTAGCAATTTTTCAAGTTTTATCTGTTATGGTAGCCACACACATACAGTTGATTGGAGAGGTAGGACCTGCACAGATATACCAGAATGTCTGTGAAAATAGACCTGTACAGTTTTGTGTACCTACTGACGTGCAGTTCACCTGCGCAGGCAAACCTGTACAGGTAACCTCTCCGGTAGATCATAGCGTATGTAATTAGTTTTCTAAATGTGACTATTTTGTCAAAATCAAAAAAGACTATCTTCTATGTGAGTTGAAAACATGAGTTGTACCATTAAAGTCAAATTATTTTGCTTATAAATTTAACTTATTATGCAAAAATTAACTCACCATGCATGTCAACGACTTCTGCCAATTTTTCTAATTCATCTGGACATATGTCAGGGCAATGAGTGAATCCAAAATATATTAACAACCATTTACCAAGGAAATCTGTACTCTTAACTAGTTTTCCCTGAAACAAAAGTTGACTGTAGAATCTTCATTTTAGCTATTTATGTACAAAGTAGATTCATCATCACCGGACTATTTATTACTAATATTGGGACTGTACTGTGCAGTATTATAAACTTTTTTTAGAACTTTAATTAGATCATATGGTGTCAATAACTACTTGACTATTTGTTATAGGAGCAATATTAACTGCAATGTGAAAATCTTTAATTTAATAATCTTATTGTTCAAATACTATGTCAAAAACAAACTTTTATAATTATGACAAAATATTATGAAAGGTGTGAAAGAAATATTAAAGTTTTAATTAATTGTGCATTGATATTTTAGTAACTTTACCTCTGGATCGACCAGCTCAAATGATCCTCCAATTTTTGCTTTCCCTATTTGTCGCTTTCTTTCACGATCCACAGCTTCTTGTTTTTCTTTTCTAAGATAAAGCATAAATCCTGTTAATCCTCCTCCGACTACCGCAGTTATTGCCATAGATTTCCACGTTATCGGCCCAATTGCATTTTTAGGGTTCTTTTTCGGCGGTACGGCACATAATTTCACTGGTGTGGTCGATAGGAATCTACTTAAAGGTCTAGCGGAATATCTTATTAAAGAGTTCATGTTAAGGATATAATCAAGTCATATAATGCTAACAGATTTTCCTTATAGTTATTATCTACAATTAAAATACGCCGTCCTATTTAAATAGTAAATGCGATCGTGGACTTAGGTTCAAAAATGATAAGAAATCTGAAATAAGAATTTTAAAATCTGACAGGTGACAAGTTGACAACTGATAAGGGGTGACAATAATTAAATAATATTATTTTCATTTAAAGGCATTAGCTACTAGGCTATTAGCCATACAAAATACAATTATTCGGTCTGTAATACGGAGAAATGGCGGGAAACCCCAAGGAGCGCGGCTTCGCTCCTCTAGCCCCCATCAATCAACTATCATTCCCGATTCCATCCACACATGGCAGTCCACTAATATTCGCCAAACAATCACATTATATATTACACTGATTAAGTTTTTAAAACAAACACTATAGAAAACCGCCAGAACAGCCCTACTAAGAAAACCACTCCAGAACGGAACTCCATAAGATTCGCCAACCAATCACAATATATAAAGATCAAGTTTTTAAAACAAACACTATAGAAAACCACCCTGAATGGACAAAACACAAAATAACAATTAATTAACAGGAAACCAAAAATACACAACCGCGCGTCCTGATGCTTCCCGCCATTCCCCCAGGGGTGACAAGTGACAAGACTCAGTGTTTTTTACATTGTGTCCCCATGAAGGAAGGCAAAAGGCTATAATCCATACAGGCTGGTCTGTATTTGTGTAGTAACTCCGAAGCCAAGTCTGAACTCTGTAACTGAAGTAGGGAAAAACGGCAGAAAACCCCAAGGGGTGCAGCTTTGCCCCTCCGCCTTCAGTCCATCATCAATCAACTATCATTCGCCACTCCATCCACCCAGAACAACCCACGCCAACCAATCACAATATTATGTAATGAACAATTTCAACTTTCAGCCAAATCAGTTCAGTCGCTTTGTCGTGAAAGATCAACAAACATACAAACTTACAAACTGTCACCTTTATAATATTAGTAAGATTTTTTTAATGATTGATAGGCTTGCGTTTGGCCGCTGATTATATATATATATGATTATGTACGGCAATGTGAAAGATGTTTTGATATTCCGGAATTCCGTAGAGCAGAAATTGGTGTTAGAAGCGAAAAATACACCAAACAAAACAACATTAATCTTGAAACTGTTACTGCTGTTTGCTTTTATGAAATATTTTTCCATTGCAGTCAAAGTCAGTCAGAAAGGATTATGACATTTGACAACGCTAGGATACCACATAGAGGTATATACACACACCGGCATATAATTTAGCGGAACATAAAATTAAGGTTTGATATCAGTATCATATAAGGTTGCTGGCTGGTTTATACGTCATTTAATATAAAAAGAAATATTTGCAAATTAAGAAAACAACTGAACATCACATTTTATGCAATTGTTTTAATTTTATTCAAATACAACTTATCTGGAGCGAACTTCGAGTATTTCTTCCTTCTGAGTTTGATTTAAAATTTCATTGAAATACTGTTTTTAGTTACTTTTTTTTAATCGCGTATTTCTTTGCGAGTTGAGGACTGAATTATGCCTGACTTAGCCCCAACGGAGATTGCCAGGGCACTCGAAATGCGAAGAAATGGTCAAACCTACAGAGTGATATCCAGAGACCTTCGTCGACCAGTTTCAACGATCCATCGCAGTATCCAACGGTTCAGGGAAACCGGTACTTATGTGAGAAGAGCAGGACAAGGCAGAAAAAGACGCACTTCTAGTAGGGATGATTGTTTCATTCGGCTTCGTGTAGGTAGGAACCCCCGTTTGACGGCCGTCCAAGCCCGACATGAGTTAGAAGCAGTGCGGGGTGTAACCGTAAGTGAGCGTACGGTACGAAGAAGGTTCGAAGAAGCTGGTTTGGGTTCATTTGTGCACGCTAATGCTCCAAGGCTCGAGGTAAATCATCGTAGAAACGGGTTAACTTTTGCTCAGGAACATCGACTTTGGAACGCGGACCAATGAAGTAAGGTATTGTTTAGTGATGAGTGCAGAATTCTCTTAAATCAAATTGACGGTAGGCAAAAAATATACAGACGCAAAGGAGAACGATACATTCAGACTAATTTTGAAACTACAGTTGCATACGGTGGTGGATCAATAATGGTTTGGGCGGGCATTTGTTTGGGAGCTCGCACAGACTTGGTAGTGATTGACAGAGGGAGTCTGACTGCAGACCGCTATATCAGAGAAGTTTTAGAAGAAAATGTCGTACCGTTTGCACCATAATATATCGGTGACGATTTTGTTTCTATGCAGGATAATGCTCGGCCGCATACCGCTCGGGTAACTCAAGCTTATCTTAATGATATGAATATCACTGTTATGGTGTGGCCGGCGAGATCACCGGATATGAACCCAGTAGATTACGTTTGGGACTTGCTGAAAAGAAAAGTTAAGTCCAGAATTCCAGCTCCTGAATGGACAAAACACGTGGGTGAACTGCGAATCGCCGTAGTTGAGGAATGGCGGAGACTATCCCAGGAGACCATCGATAACATCATTCTCAGTATGCCTAGACGGGTAGAAACTTTAATAAGAGCACGTGGAGGAATTGGCACAGTGGTCAAGAATGGGTTAACCCATTCTTGACCACTGTGCCAATTTGGCAACAGTTATATTTTTTTAAATGTACCTTCATATTATTTGTGTTACCACCCATTTATTATTTCGTTGTACAGTTCAGATTGTGCTGGTTTCGTATAGTAATAGGTGACTGAGTATTTGTTTATAAATATTAGTTTTTTTAAGTGTTGAAGTATGTCATTGTTACGACAGAGGAGGTAAGTGTACTTATTTATGTATATGTTAATATTGGTTATGAATTATTTTACTATTGCAAACTTTAGCATAAGATAAACAAATTACCTGATATATAAAAGTATTCTCATGCTGATAGTTTACCTACATAAGAAAATAATAGTTACCTAATAATAGGTGTACCAATATTGGCACAGTACAAGTGTACTAATTATCTTTTCTTTTTTATAGAATCAAAATGAGTCGAAAGCAATATATAGTGGCAGTATTAACTTTAGGGGCTTAGATGAAGTTATAAACACCTTAGCCGAAGATAGTGACGACGATTTAGAATATGATTTGGCTATTATTACACCTTTGATTACACCCGAGCCTAGCGTTGTTATGGATGAAGAAGAGGGTGACGATGATAATATGACACCTCGCTGTTTACCTAAAGATGTCCACGGCAATATTGAGATGTTTGTTCGTAATACCAACACTCTCGTTTTCCGAAGATGATAGCGATGATGAACCTTTGACTGTTAAAAGATAACGTTCCACCCAATCAGTGCTGTCTACTGCCTCTGCTGGTCAACGCTCCTTCGATGTTCCATTATGGCCAAAATGTTTACCGACTTATAATACCACACGCATATAATACGCACGCATTTTAAAATTATAATAAGAGTATGGGCGGCGTGGATGAGTTAGATCAATCCATATCCCTTTACAGGATTAGCATCAACGGTAAGGAATGGTGGTGGGTACTTATATGCAAAAAAACACTTTACATTGAAAAGTCATGCTTTGTTAATTTTCATTCATAAGGAGCCATTGTGCCAGTTTGGGAACACCTCTGTAAATTTCAGGTTTTTTTCATATTGATTTTTTTTCATGTTTTCTTTATAAGTTTACTTCTAAAATATCCACAAATTTTAGAAAAATATCATTTGTAATTTTTATTTGGCTTCAAAGGGGTCACCATTTTTCTAATTTAATTAATTGTTATTTTAATATTAATTTTCACTTTTCCCGGTTGCATGAAAAGTTCAAAATGTACCATTTTTCAAAAATAGCCTTTATTCGCAAAATCAGTTCTTAATGTGATTTCATTTTAAGTAAAACAAATGAAACTTTAAATAACAAAAGAAGTTGTAGTAAGTAGATTTTAAAATAAAACCATTTTTTTTAAAATTATGGACCTTTTTTGTGTTCCGCTAAATATGCCGGTGTGTTTATAAGGAGTAGCTTCATTTCTACCAATTAATTGTTTTGTTTGAGTTTTTTTTATTTGGTCTGGTTGCGAAGTTTCCTTTGCTCTAGTTCGAACCTGAACTTATGACTAACTCTTAATATAAAAAAATCAACTATCACTCTTTGAGTCAGTTGGTGACTTGTAGGAGATGCTGAATGAATCTTTCTGGAGAATTGACCTTTTTTATAGCAAACGATCAGTCGTACACATCTTTTTTTTTTTTTTTCTTTAACGCCGGGAAATGCTCTCAGGCATCCCGCGGGGGAGTGGGTCTCCCCACGCGGGTATGTGGGACTCTCTGCGCCCGACAGCTGGTAAGTGGACGCAGCTCTACCCACTAAAACCCGGCGAGTGCCACCAATGCCGCCTTTGGTGAGGTGCCCCGGATCTAGAAAACAAACAGGGCACCTCGACGGCTAGTCAGTCCCGCAAGGGACTCCGCCACCTCCACAGAGGGGTTGTCCCGCACCACAGAACAACCCCTCCCAACGTCGGGACAGTACAATGGGTGAGGTTCCCATCCTCACCCCTTGCTCTTCTGTCCCCTCTTCTTATAAGAGGGGTACAAAGAGCCCTCTCGGCCCAATTAGCTTCGCCCAAGGTGCACCGCTCACCCTAGGTAACTGAGCCCCACCGCCACGATAAGGCCTGAACCATGGTGGGGGTCGTACACATCTGCAGAACCAGAGATTATGCAGATTCGTTGCCCTCCTTTCCCCTATCCCTCTCAGTGGGCGTGACAAACGTGACAGCATAGCTGTCACTTTACGCCGGTGATAAGAGAGCGAGATGTACCACCCCGGTCGTTCGGGCCCAATTCGGCCGAAAGCAGTATGGCACACCTCTTACTAAAATAGCCTTAGGATGAACTTGGACTAAATCAAAGTAATCTTCTGTTTCAACGAACATATTCCCCGCCAGTTAACGTCGATGGACGTCGGATGACGAATAACTCTCGAAGTTATGTATGAGTATCTCAGGCACTCATTACAATTGGATTTTTTTATATAGAAGAGGGAACAAATGGACAGTCGTTTCACCTGGTGATAGACACTTATTCTGTACGAAAGCAGAAGGAGGAAGATTCAACGACTCACATCAATATTATGTTTTGTTATCAGTTTAAATAAAAATAGGTAACTCTACTAACTACCTAACAAAAATTACTGAGATATTAAAGCACTGCTTCCGCAGCAAAATCCAGCCAAGTGACCGCGCTAACGCGTGACGTCACTCCGCCGCTGCGAAGTGCGAGCTGCGAGTCGGTCTTGCATAATATATCATGCCGTACACCCACGTACTTTTTGACGTGACAACGTCTTATAATTCGATGGAGCCGGCTGCACGCACGAAAAAACATGACTCATGCGGCGTTACCTCGCTCTGAGGCGTTCCATTTTCTTATGATGTTGTCACGTTCAACTGTCGTCAGTAAACCGACTTTACAGACAACCGATTTTTTTTCATATACGCCGGGAAAAGCTCTGAGGCATCCCGCCGAGGAGTGGGTATGTAGTCCCGCCTGGGGTATGTGGGACTCGCTGTGCCCGAAAGGTGGTAAGGTGGACGCAGCTCTACCCACTAAAAACCGCCGCCACCAATGCCGCCATTGGTGATATTGAGCAAACAGGGCACCTCAACGGCTAGTCAGTCCCTCAAGGGACCGACGCCACCTCCACACAGGGGTTGTCCCGCACCACAGAACAATCGCTTCCAACGTTGGGACAGTACAATGGGGTGAGGTTCCCATCCTCGCCCCTTGTCCCGCTGCTCTTTTGTCCCCTCTTCTTATAAGAGGGGTAGAAAGATCAGCTCCCTCGGCTCAATTTGCTTCGCCTAAGGTGCTGTGCTCGCCATAGGCTACTGAGCCCCACCACCACGACAAGGCTTGAACCTTGGTGGTATACACTCACATACCTACTTTGACTAGTAGTACCTACATATTTTTTTATAATGAATCAATAAAATAGTTAAGAAATATTGCATTGTCCCTATGTGTGCAACTCTAGTAAAAAAACAGCCACAATTTTTTTTTACCATTAATTCTCGTAACTAGACCATAAAATCTTATTTAATAAAATGTGCTATATAAGGTTTGGTAAAATCAATTACGGAAACTTTGGGCACGTGATCTACTGCTTGCGTAAAGATGTTTAGGCAAAAAAATATTGAAATTCGAAAAAAATTAAAAATTGCAAAAAATGAAATCTATTGCATATAATCGTCCGCCCGCAATTCATTCATACAAGAAAGGTATACAAAATTAAATTATATTGCAAGAAAATAGAAATAAAATCTATTGCATTAAATCAACAGCGCGCAATAAATAAACACAAGGTCATCGGGTTCATGTCTCGACAGCTGATCGAGACTTATGTAACGGGGTTTTAACGATTTCATTCACGTTTTAAGAATTAAGACTGCCAGTTTGATAGCAACATACACAACTAAGTACCTTTTAAAATTTACATCTCATTTAGGGTATGAAATCGTTAAACCCCGTTACGTCTGTCGAATCAGCTGTCGAGACATGAACCCGATGACCTTTCTTGTGTTTATTTATTGGGCGCTAGCGATTTAATGCAATAGATTGAATTTCTTGCAATATAATTAAATTTTATATACCTTTCTTGTGCTTATGAATTGCGGGCGGACGATTATATGCAATAGATTTCATTTCTTGCAATTTTTATTTTTTTTCGAATTTCAATTTTTTTTTTGCCTAAACGTCTTTACACAAGTAGTAGATCACGTGCCCAAAGTTTCCGTAATTGATATGATTTACCAAACCTTATATAGTAAAAATATACAGGAAAAATGATGATCTGTAATAAATTTACCTATTTTAATTTTACATAAACTTGACATAGGCACCACCAAAACTAAAAAATATCTCTCTTTTTATGTGGTATAAAGGACGAAATGAACGATTTTACTGTACCTATTAGAAAGGTTATATTTAAAAATGTTTTTTTTTAATTAAGAAAATGTTTGTGGGCCCGCTTGTTAAACATGAAATAATAAAAAAATGCCTTTATAATAATAATAATATCAACCATAGTTAGCCATAGTTCACCGATGCGCTGGCTCAATGCGGGTTGGTGAACTTCACTCACCTTCAAAGACATTAAATCTCATCAGGCATGCAGGTTTCCTTCACCGGTGAGCAAGCGATGGTCTCATGTTCAGGTGCACGTAGAATTTTAGAAAAACCCATTTCAAGGATTTCAAGGACAGGGGGTCAGGATCGAAGCCAGACCTCTCGCTCAAGAAGCCGAGCCCATATTACCCACTGACCACCGTTTAACTGCCTTTATTATCAATTAATTAATATTTTTGGAAGTTTATGTTGATTATAATAAAACAAGTTCTCCCGTGACCATAGTTGCTGTAAAGTATCCGAAACGTCGGGCTTGTAAAAATCTTAATAAACCGCGATAAAATCCGTAAAAAATGTTTTATTATAATGAGTGAAATTCGCGTAAACATTAGAAAACAATAAGTTTATGTTGAACTTTGTCAACTTTGTTACACTAGCCTAGCCCACGTCACCGGTGTGCCCTCAACTTTACTTCATACATCGATAATAAAGTCCCTATAATATTTTAATATTAGAAACCCAGGTGTGCCCACAGCCTTATTTCGCTGTATCGTACACGGTGCAACATTTCGACATCATTTCGGGTGAAATATTGGAGTTAGCAGAATTCGACCACCTCAATTCTGGCCCCGACCGTGGAAACCATTCTTCGTTACTTAACTTCAGTAGGGAATCACACTTTTTAGTTTGTATAATTTTAATTAATATAATTTAAATTGTAATATCTTAATTAATAAAAAGTATTAAGTAAATTGCCTTTTTTTTGGCATCTGCGGCTGCAACAATCGTAACTGGCGCAGTCGGTAGGATAGTACTCGCGGGCCGGTTCGCGAGATTCGGGATAAACAATCATCACGCCGCGTGCCACCAGTGTGGTTTTCGAACTACGATCGAGTACTAGACGAAGAATCTACAGAAGTTGCAGCCAAAGAGGGAATCAAGAAATAGATTCGGCTAAGAAAAATGTGCATGTAAGTACCTTGAATCTTTCAAGTTCCTTACCCAAACTTATCCTATAATTTTCTTATTATATTTAAGTACTTACTCTAAAATTATATTGCATAATTTTATGTGTGAATTTTAGCTGTGTAATTTTATATAATTAAATTGTATGTTAATTAATAGATTTCAAAATTTTTCATCCGCGAGAAATTAGGAATACTAGGTTAGGTAATATTAGATTAAATTCAAATAGAAATAATTTATTTGACGAAAACAGGGATTTTTCTGAAAATATGGCTCAATACGAATTAGATGCGATTTATAAGTCATTGAGGATGTTACCCGAATTTGATGGGAACCCTCACGTTTTGACTCGATTCATAAATCTTTGTGATCAGATAGTTTTAACGCACATAGGTACTGATCCGGGACACCAATTAGGGAATTTAGCGTTAATTAACGGCATTTTGAATAAAATTACGGGTCCCGCTGCTAGGTTAATAAATGCCAGTGGCATACCAGAAAATTGGCAGGGCATAAAAAAAGCACTCATAAATAACTTCGCTGATCACCGGGATGAGACAGTACTTTATAGTGACCTTTCGATGCAGACCCAAGGTTCCAGCACACAACAAGAATTTTATGAGAGGTCTCAGAATCTTTTTAGCACGATTATAACATACATATCGTTACATGAAACTGTCCTTACGACTGTTATAGCTAAGCGAAAGCTATATCAAAAGCTAACACTACACGCTTATTTGCGAGGCCTAAAAGACCCCCTAGGTTATAGAATTAGATGCATGCGACCGGAGTCAATGGAAAAGGCTCTAGAGTATGTACAGGAGGAGTTAAATACTTTATACATGCAACAAAGAAATGATAGTGGACATTTAAGTAAAAAGGAAATTTCTAATCAGAATAATCATCATCATCTACCACTTAACAATTTTGTACCTAAGCCATTCAATTTTCCGATTAAACCATATAATTTAAACATGCCCGGTCCATCACGACCATTTAATAACTATAATTCGCAAGGTTGGAAACCAAAAGTACCACCCCATATGCAGCAACAACGTGGTCCCACGCGCACCCAACAAATTATGCGCGCCATGCCTCCGAACTATAGCCCACAAAGTTACATGTTTAAATTAAATAGGCCTTACCAGCATTCTAATAAATTTAATAACCAGCCACGTCCAATGAGCGGCGTTAGCCATTTCATGCCAAAACCACCAATAGTGGGCATGACTGGCGTAAATCAGGTAACCCACCACCGACAAATTATTTAAAAGCACGCGAGATGAATTACAATGAACTTGACTATGACAGTAACGAGTTATACGACTATGATTATAACGACTATTTAAATTATGAGCAAAACTGTTTCATGTACGAACATGCCGACTACTCACCTTATGACAATTGTGAACCCTGTCCAGAGTCAGTATCCGTAGAGGAAATTGACCCGCAAAGCACTGATGACGTAAATTTTCAGAAAGACCCGAAGTCACAAAAGCCAAGATAGAAGTCAATTTTCATATTCAAAGACAGTTAGGTTATATCCAAATATCCAATCCACCCCTTAAATTTCTGATAGATACGGGCGCTAATCAGTCTTTCATTAGCCCCGAGGCTGTACAAAAATATTTTAGCCATATGCCATTAAACTACGACCCTTTTGAGGTTACAAATGTACATGCTACTAGTAAAAACGACTACTCTATTACTTTACCCTGCTTTCCGGAATTTTGTGAAAAAGGCTTTGTGAAAATGACTTTATTCATTTACAAATTTCACAACTACTTTGACGGATTATTAGGATTTGACTTATTAGACACTTACGGATCGAATATTGACCTTAGAAATAAAAATTTAATTACTCGCAATGCTAAAATACCTATTCATATGTATGACTCACGTAACGCGAATTTATATGAAGAAATTATTCCGGCTAACTCATCAAAATTAGTTAGACTTCCAATTAATGCTTTAAATGGCGATGTTTTAATTGAAAATCAGGTTATTTGTAATTGTCATATTTCTGATTGTTTTACTAAAGTAATTAAAAATCGTGGATGGGTCGAAATATCCAATCCCACGTGTAACGATATTATATTCTCCATGGATAGACCAGTACAAGCAAAACTATTTAATATTAAAAGCGACCATTTTGAAAATTTATCTGAGCGCACGAAAGAAGTAATTTCTCGTTTAAGAACCCAGCATTTAAATCCGGAAGAACGTGCTAACTTAATTAATTTATGTGCTAATTATGCCGATATATTCTACCTCGAAGGTGAACCATTAACATTCACCAACAAGATAAAACACAAAATTAGAACTACAGATGAAATTCCGGTACACACAAAAACTTATAGATATCCCTATGTCCATCGGCATGAGGTAAGAGACCAAATTCAGAAAATGCTCGAACAAAATATAATTAGGCCTTCTGATTCAGCTTGGAGCTCGCCAATCTGGGTAGTACCTAAGAAGGCAGATGCCTCAGGTAAAGTTAAGTGGCGTTTGGTCGTAGATTTCAGGAAAGTTAATGAGAAAACCATAGATGATAAATACCCCATACCAAATATAACTGACTTACTAGACAAACTTGGGAAATGTCAATACTTCACAACTCTCGATTTAGCTAGTGGCTTTTATCAAGTGGAAATGGACCCCCAGGATATTCATAAAACTGCTTTTAATGTAGAGAACGGGCATTACGAATTTTTGCGTATGCCTATGGGCTTAAAGAATTCACCTTCAACTTTACAGCGTGTCATGGACAATGTTCTAAGAGACCTAAAGAACCAAGTTTGCCTCGTATATTTGGACGACATTATAATTTTTAGCACCTCCCTTCAGGAGCATATAGTGAATTTAGAAAAAGTTTTCAAAAAATTACGTGAATCGAATTTCAAAATCCAAATGGATAAATCGGAATTTCTAAAACTTGAAACCGAATTTTAGGTCATGTAATAAGTAACGAGGGTGTTAAACCTAACCCTAATAAAATTCACGCTATTCAAAATTATCCGTTGCCAAAAACTACAACTCAAATTAAGCGATTCCTTGGATTACTCGGGTATTACAGAAAATTCATCCCCGATTTTGCACGTATCACAAAACCGCTCAAATCAACTCAATGTCTGAAAAAAGGTTCAAAAATAATTTTAGATAAAAAATATACGGATTGCTTTGAACATTGTAAAACTCTTTTGACGAACGATCCGATTTTGCAGTATCCAGATTTTTCAAAAGAATTTATACTCACAACTGACGCGTCCAATGTTGCCATAGGCGCAGTTTTGTCTCAAGGAACAATAGGTTCCGATAAACCAATAGCCTATGCCTCAAGAACCCTTAATTCAAGTGAATGTAATTATAGTACGATAGAAAAAGAGTTGCTTGCAATAGTTTGGGCCACAAAATACTTCCGACCATATCTCTTTGGTAGAAAATTTCAAATTATCACAGATCATAAGCCCCTACAGTGGGTTATGAACCTAAAAGAACCCAGCTTGCGTCTTACGAGATGGCGTCTTAAGCTTTCTGAATACGATTTCACCGTTATCTATAAACAAGGAAAAAGTAATACTAATGCCGATGCTCTTTCTAGAATCGAACTCTATAATGATGAAACTAATTCCATAGCCGTAAACGTGTCAGAAAGTTCTCAAGAAAGAACAATAACGGCAAGCGAATCCTCTTCAAGGACTGCTACTGCACATACGAGCGACGAAGAACCTATATTAAGTATCCCTATCTCAGAAGATCCATTAAATAAATTTACTAGGCAGATCGTTTTTACCGTTGTCGGTGATATTAAAGGCCGCCCCGTCATCACAAAACCGTTTGAAAACCATACGCGAACGTCGATACAATTATCAGAATCTAATATAGAGGAAGACGTTATTAATTCTGTAAAAGAGTACGTGAACCCAAAAATTAAAACCGGCTTATTAGTATATCCATGTGATGCAATGTACAAAATTATTTCTATAATACAGAGAACTTTTAAAAATTCATCTATGTTCTTAACATTTACTAAACGTGAAGTTGAAAATGTACGTGAATATCTTAAGCAGCAGGATATAATTAATAAATACCACGAGGGTAAAACGAACCACCGAGGTATTAACGAAACCTATTTGGCATTATCCAATAGATACTTTTGGCCAAAAATGAAAGAAAGTATTGCAAAAGTTATAAATTTATGTATCGTATGCGGACAAGCTAAATATGACCGTAATCATATAAGACAGCAGTTTAGATTAGTCCCTTCCGCCTCCAAACCGTTATTACCGTATTACATGTCGATTTACTAACAATTCAGAATGAAAAATTTCTTACCATTATAGATGCATTCTCTAAATATGCTCAAGCGTACCATGTGCGCGATTCAACCGCTATCAGCGTTTTACAAGGATTGCTTAGCTTTTGTACTCACCATGGTATACCGATGAAAATAGTCAGTGATAATGATACCGAATTCACAAACCAGCTACTTGCAGAATTCCTAAAATTACATAAAATAGAACACCATAGAGTAGCGCCTCACGCACCTAACGAGAACGGGATAGTCGAACGTTTTCACTCCACTATACTCGAGCATCTTCGAATTCTTAAATTAAGTCAAAAATCGGAATCAATAGTTAATTTAATGATGTATGTAATTTTAGCCTATAATAGTAGTATTCATAGTTTAACTAAGTGTAAGCCTATTGAAGTAATAACTGGACATTTTGACCCTCGAGACTCTTTTGACATAGATATTTCCACTCAATTACTACAGCAATATATGGTCAATCATAAAGAAAAAATGACTTTAGCATATAAAACTATACAAGATTTATCTGACGAGTCACGTGAAAATATAATTAGAAACCGAAATAGAGAAAGAGAACCAGAAATTAATTACTTACCTGAACAGACAGTTTTTATCCAAAATCCGTGTGCATCCCGACAAAAACTAGCCCCACGATACTCTCATGACGTAGTTATGACTGATTTACCTATACATATATTATACACAAAGAAAAAACGAAACCCTATTGCCAAAAATAGACTCAAGAGAGTCCCTAAATCAGCGCAATTGTTACAGGATACTGCTGATCCTCTTTCTTCTCCTGAGCGTCGCCCAACCACAAGACATAATACTTGAAAGTCTAAATGACGGACCTGGAATTTTGCCTTTCAAACTAGGACCCACTAGAATAATATCCCATTACCATACCTTTTTACATAAAATTAGCCTTAATGATTTGGAAGATCGAATTAAGTCTAACGATATTCAGTTAGATACCATTAGCCCAGAATTAAACAATAAAACGAGATCTCTCCTCGAACCGCATATTACATACCTTGGAAATAAGCTTACTGGTATTTTAGATCAATTAGAGACATTTGTGTCGAACCCTGCTAAAAGAGGTCTTATAAATGGTCTTGGTTCAGTGATCAAAAGTGTCACTAGAAATTTAGATTACACCGACGCTATTCATTATAACGAAGTAATAAAAAATCTACAGGAAAATGAAAATAATTTAGTTATGGAATTAAATAGTCACATAAGCTTATCAAAAAATTGGACTATTCAATATTCTAAAATCATAGATACTATCATAAGCAATCAGGATAAAATGACGACTATAATGAATAAAATTAGTCAAAGCGATGCGGAACATGATTTGGATTTGATGAAATACGCTCATTTTGCCCAAATACTATTAATATTGAGCGATAATGTTGATTATATTTCGCAGGAAATAATTAAGTTACAGAATAATTTAGCTTTTATTAAATCTTCCACTTTACATCATTCGGCTATAGATCAAGCCACCGTACGCTCTATTATAAGTAAGCTGTCATCACTATACGGCAGCGAGCGTATACTTAATTAAGACATAAGAGAATATTATAACATAATTAAAGTAGGATCATTTTATATAGATAATGAGATAGTTTTAGTTTTTAAATTCCCAATAGTTGTATCTTACATTTATAATTTATATAAGTTATCTATAGTTCCCAATAAATACCATGAGGTCCTATCTCCCATCTTTCCATTCCTAGCTATCCATGAGAAAGAATTCAGGTATATAGAGGCTGAATGCCCGAAGGCCAGCAAGTGGCATTTATGTATAGAAAAGCCGAGCCCTCTAATTCAACCAGAGGACTGCATACAGCATTTTATAACAACGCAGGAGCGCAGCCCCTTATGTAAACCTATGACTGTAACTTTGAACCATGCAGCATATGAAGAATTGGATGAAAAACATTACACAGTCAGTTTTCCTGAATCGACAAAGGTTCACTTGTTCTGCGAACGACACTCCTATGAAACTCTTCACGGCAGCTATCTTGTCATAATTCCTAGACAGTGTTATATGGAGACACCACAGTTCACTATTTCCAATTCCAAGGATCGGATAAAAGGACAGGCGCTTAAATTATTGAATATGCCTAACTATACTATAGTCGATAGAAGCTTACAGCCTACACTTACCCTTAACTCAGTAAGCCTGAAAAACCTTCAAGAAATTAACACTAGAATCTCCATGCAGCAACCTATAAAGTTAAAAACTGAAGAATACTATGGTATCTATCACACTTCGATACCTATGTATGTAACAATACTATTAAGGGCATGCGCCCTTCTAAGCGTGTACTATTGGAAGCGCCGTACCAGACCACTAGTAAAGACTATTACAGAAAATGAAGATAAGTTTGAAATGCAAGCCGTGGATCCTGATCATCCTCCAGCTCAGTTTACGACATCAGTCTTCAACAGTCGCTGTTCTACGGGGGGAGGTGTTACACTAGCCTAGCCCACGTCACCGGTGTGCCCTCAACTTTACTTCATACATCGATAATAAAGTCCCTATAATATTTTAATATTAGAAACCCAGGTGTGCCCACAGCCTTATTTCGCTGTATCGTACACGGTGCAACATTTCGACATCATTTCGGGTGAAATATTGGAGTTAGCAGAATTCGACCACCTCAGCTCTGGCCCCGACCGTAGAAACCATTCTTTTACTTAACTTCAGTAGGGAATCACTCTTTTTAGTTTGTATAATTTTAATTAATATAATTTAAATTGTAATATCTTAATTAATAAAAAGTATTAAATAATTAATTGCCTTTTTTTTGGCATCTGCGGCTGCAACAATCGTAACTACTTGGAAAATATTTGTAACCGCTGCCGTTTGATACTCGACAAAAAACAACTCTATATTTATTTTTAAGTAAGCGTATGAATTCTTCTCGCTTATAATTTTACGCCCAACCAGCAATTATGAGTTGCTTTTATTTTGAAATTTCGTGAATCGTGCAGCATTGTGATGAAAATAATAGGGGCGGATCGACCACAACCGCAAATCGTCTATTTATATACGCCGCCTTAAGCTGCAGAACTATAGACCCTCGGTTTCCTTCCAACACAACACTTCTCTAAAATGTGGATTTTTTGGGTGAGTTTAAAGACCTATCTATAAAACTGGTAGGCGCAGATTAGTGGCAGTAGGAAAAGTTAAGGTCATTGCAATTTTTAAAAAGCAATTATTTTATTATGCAATAATTTTCTTTTACTTAACCAAAATTCCACCAAAAAAATATTATGATAATAATTAAAATTTGTATTTAACATACTTAAATTACTCTATATTGAACACTTCTTATATTTTCATTTTATTTTAGGCAACCTTTTTAGTATGGGCTTCTTTATGGACATCCATATTCGGTCAGGAATATTTACCCCCGAAAGTTAATGTTGGTGGTCCGAAAAAAGCTATACCAGAACCAGTCGTAAGTAAAAAAGAATAATTGGAAATTAAAAAACTAGATAGTTATAAAAATTATTAGCGCCCGAGGGTAAACACTAAACCGATTTTATTAATTTATATAATATAACGATCAGTTGATAAACGATTGATATAATTTTAAAATAACTTAATAAGAAACATAGCTTGATGAAGCCCCGATTGGTATCCTATTTCTGTTTGGTAAATGGTTAAAAAACCACGAAGGCAAAAATCTTGACAGAGGCAACAAAACTGACAGTGGTTTTCTGTGCAAACAAAAAACAATAACCTAACCACGAAGGTTAAGTAGGGCGCTTTGCTTTTTTGCTAACCTATCCGGGTCGGATTTCTCTGGTCATAAGGTTTTTTCTTTTCTCTTTATTTAAAAAACATAATTATGGTATATAAATATGATTATGTATATATTTTAAGCGAATGATTAGATGATCTTTGGTTAAATAAAGGTTATGGTAAAAAAAATAGGGAGGGAGGGGAGAGAGGATGTCCCCTGTTCCCCTGGCAAACCTTTTTCCTGAGCAAACCTTTTCAGAAAATATAAATTCATTTCGGTAAAATTTGACGTTATTTTAACGTATATATTATAGCAATAATTAACACTAATTAATATTTAAATAAGCACGCTATAGTCATGTTCTATAGCCTAACCAAATTGAAATCTTTGTGTAGTTAGAGTTGCAGCCTCCAATTTCGTTAATAAAAAAACACTTCACTTATCGTTTTCACTTTATTAAAATTTTAAAAATTACGTTATAATTTTCAATGAAAACTGCTATTTTTTTTAAAATATATAGGTAGTTTCGTAGTTTTTACAAAATTACCTATTGAGTTTAATTCCCAAAAAAATCGATTTTCACAAAAACTACGCGTTTGTTCAGAAAAAGACAAGCAGTTTGTTAAGAAAAGTAACTGTGCTCTATCGATTGCACATCTCATTATAATTACATTCGTGGCGCACGATGTGAAAACCAACCTCATCACTTGTTAGGTATATCTCGTGAACATTATAGAAATGGAAATATAACCAATGACTTTTTATTATATTATATATGAGACGCATCTCCCGAGAAAACTTACACATCCTTTTGCAGCTCCCTGCGAACTATGAGTTCACATACGACGTGCAAGATAACACAGTGTCACTGGATTTCGGTCACAACGAAAAGAGAAAAGACGATCGAGCCTCTGGTTCGTATCACGTACTGTTGCCTGACGGCAGAACCCAGTTGGTCGAGTACGAAGCGGGACCTGAAGGTTTTAAGCCACAGGTAAATATATAGCCATATATCTTGTACTTTTTTATGCCAAGAAAAGACTACTGACTAGGTATTCCGTTTTACTTATTAGAAGGTACTACTACTAGTACTTGGTAGCTAGCTAGGAAGGTAGAACTATAAACTTACACATTCTCCCCGTAGGCAAATACTAATAAAAATATATTTACTTAATGAATTTTGTTTAGAATCGCCTGAGATTATAATGCACTAGCAGTGTGCTAGCAGTTTCGCGCAGCTTTGCCTGCGTTAACTTAGATTTACAACCGTATCCTAATTGATGATGATTATTTCTGTAGCCTGTCACTCAGTGTTATCGTAGGATTTTTATGATGACAGAGTTTTTAAAATCGGACGAGTAGTAACAAGCAAAAAATTAAATCTTTCCCCTTTATAATATTAGTACTCATCGAAGATCATGATCAACCGTTATATGCCCCACCTTTGGGCACGGGTCTTTTCCTCGAAATCAAGCAAGAAGGGTGTTGGGCGGTAGTTCACCGATGCGCAGACCAAATGCGGAATGGTGAACCTTATACACGTTGATTTTTATTAAAAGCAGTACGCAGGACAAACGTTCTGTAAGAAGCCGACCACGCGGCATGATATCTCGCAGAGATAATGGCGGCCGGCTTCATACATTTGTTCGTGGTAGATATTTCATTAAAACTATGGTATCTCCTATGATATTCGTTGAAATCAAACAATATCAAGGGTAATTTTGTTCAAAATTAATCCGTATGATTAATTATCATTAGGTATCATTTTAATAAAAATTCTTTGCAAATCATATTAATTACCTATACATTATTTTAGAACAAATTTGGTGACCATAAAAAAAAAACATTTTAGAAGTTATACTTCTTTTGGCGCGTTAGGGAAAAATGATGAGTCACGAAAAACCGACACCCTGAAGTTAGCTATAGTCAACATTATTTTATATAACAATATTCACATAATGACAGTATAGACGTCAAAAGAAGATATAGTTTTTAACTACACAATAAGCAAAAAGGTTACAGTGTAATGAAATTGTACTATGTATTTTTCTTTAAGGAGTATTACTTCTAACGCGTGTACATAAGTACACACAAACATTTTTATATAAGGATCATTCGGAAAACTGAAATAAACTTGTAATATAGAAGTAGCCATAACCAGTTAGAAAACAATACATAACCAGTTTCTCAATAATATTTGCTTTGCATTAAAAAATGCTAACAATAAAGGTTTATTATTTTTATTTTATATGTTACATACATTACATAATAATATAAAATGAAATTATCATTTCCTCTGCTTTCGAAATAGATTTTAATCGAGTAAGAAAATCGCAGTGTAGGTACAGCACTTTTGACAGAAAAAATGAGAAATCGTCTTCAACGTGACCTGACAGTTTTAATAGCATATTTTACATCGCTGGTTTTGAACGCCCGCCAAGTCTGGCTCATCAAATAAAAGCCGCAATGGAAAACTAGCGTAAAACACAATCGCCCGCTACTGTTTTGATAAAAATAGTAAAATAAATGGTTTTTTAAATTCATTAACAGATTTTTAGGACAAATAGTACTTACTGGTGAAAGGAAATACCTCCATTAACAGCTCCAATTTGACTGGTAGTGTTTGGACAATTAATTATTGAACAACGAGTCATTTTGTTTTAAAAACCTTACGTCGCATGCTGACCGCGGTCGGGAGTATACTAAAGTTCGCGGCAGGTACATACACTCTTTACTTCTATCTCGATATATTTCTGTGAGCTAAACAAATACTACCTATTATTGTTCAACTAATTGCAGGTCATGCATGTAAGAACATGATTAATTGTAATGAACCTTTCTAAGTAAGTAAATTATTGCAGGTAATGTATATGGGTACAGCGACGTACCCGGCGGCGACCGGCGGCGGCGGTGGTGGTGACAAGTTCGATGGCTACCACTACAACGCCGCCTCAACTAGACAGAGCGTTCGACAGAGCGCGCCCCGCGGTGGTAGCAGGCAGCCCGCGCCCGCTCCGTCCCCCGCACCCGCACCTCCCTTACTATATGCGGCTTCCAGTAATGCGACTCAGTAAGCGCATGCTCACGATACGCTTTTAGCAACGCGACTCAGTAAACCGACCTATAAACCCTTTGATTAACCCATTATTTATATAGACATGCTCATACGCTTACGAAAAAATGCACTGACTAAAATAAAATATTCAGCAGAACATAATTACTATGTAGGTACCTACGTATGATTAACGTAATATAAACTTTTGATATTTTTTCATTTTCTTAAAGATATCTACGGAAAATGGATTCTTTTAAAGTATGGCAAGAAAATGAGTAATTAAAAGATATATATATATATATATATATATATATATATATATATATATATATATATCTTTAGCTCTTTTCCCACCGTTAATTCGTCAAAGAAAATAAAAAATATTATAAGAAAAATATCAAGACATTAAGATTTACTACTGTATTATTAAGTAATCATAAAAAAGCGCACATAATTATTAATTATACATGTACCTAATCGATTTAAGATCATAGCCATCCTTCGTGGTTTTTGGAAACTCTTAAAAACATAATAATATATTGTATCCTAGCATTTTTAACACGCACTCAAAGTTTTCATTTATTGTGTATATTTAATATGATATAAATATTTATTATAGATATTATTTTGTTGTTTTGTTAAGTGATTATAACCTAATGTGTTCTATTTTTATTAGAACTATATCATTAAATAAAATATTGTATGTTATATTGTATATAATATATATATTTATTATTATTATTTGCGAGTTAAAAAACAAACGGGCTGTCAGTTTGATCTACCAAAATGCGTGATGTGCAAAATAAAAAATAAAACTTAAGGAAGATGTTTTTATGCCTTGTTCCATTTTTTTCTTTTACGCCGGGACAGTACAATGGGGTGAGGTTCCCATCCTCGGCCCTTGTCTCCTGCTCTTTTATCCCCTCTTCTTATAAGAGAGAATTTGCTTCGCCCAAGGTTTTGGGCTCACAGGCTACTGAGCCCCACCGCCACGAGAAGGCTTGAACCATCGCGGGGATGCCATGTTCCATGTTTAAATCGTGACCCAATAAAAATCCTTAAAAAATAAAACGAATATAATAAGTACTGAAATAAATATTTATTTTACTTATCCTACTTTACAAAAGTATTACACTGTTAAAGCTACTTTTATGCTTATTATAGTTAGTTTCCGTGAATCATGTCTATGTTCTGGTCAGGCCAGTGCACTCGCCTATGCGTGGACACGGTGTCGAAGCCCACGTTGTCAAAGGATTGGTAATCTTTCTGCATATTCATTTCGGCTAAATTTCTGTATCTGTTAAATAAACGATATCATTTTAAGTACTGCAGAAGAAAATATATGAGAAATGTATTAGTTTTTTTATCTAAAAAAATAAGCTTTGTGTCAGACAAAGCTATTTTTTGAGAACAGTTTAAAACTGTAAACTATTTTAAATGTAAGAGGTAGTGCCATGCTGTTTTAAAACCGAATCGGGGCGGCACGACCGGGGTGGTACCTCTCGCTCTCGCTATGCTATAAAAAGTAATAATAAAAGTTAAAATAAATACAAATTGTCACCTTTTAACAAGTACACAGCAGCCTAGAAGTAAGAGAATTTGCACGGTAAGCCAGGCCAGCACTAGCGCCACAAGCAGTAGCTCGTGTAAGCAGACCATCGCGTTATCACTCATTTTCTCATCCTCCACTATAACAAATATGTTAAATCATCATCAATATCACATATGCTTTGGTCAATGGTTGGATATATTATATTGGTCTTTAAACAACAGATTTTTGACTTCCCTCTCGGTTTTGGGTGCGTGTTTGGGTATAACAGTTCGCTTTTACTAAAAAAATTAAACCGACTTCAAAACCACAAATAGGCACTCAAAAGCGAAAAATAAATTATATAGCGCTACCCACTCATCTATTAAATTCTTTTTTTTTCTTTAACGCCAGAAAATGCTCTGAGGCAGAGACCTCAGAGCAGAGACCCACTCCCCAAAGGTCTACCCCGGTGGGTATGTGGGAATCGCTGCGCCCGAAAGCTGGCAAGTGGACGCAGCTCTACCCACTAAAACCCGGCGAGTGCCACCAATGCCGCCTTTGGTGAGGTGTCCCGGAACTAATGAGCAAACAAGGCACCTCGACGGCTAGTCAGTCCCTCAGGGGACCGACGCCACCTCCACAGAAGGGTTGTACCCCACCACAGAACAACACCTCCGTTGGGGGGACGAATGGTTGCTCGCGTCCGTAGGATTTACCACCTTTTCCTAAGGCCCACCCTACACGTGTCCCCCGGGTGGTGCAAAACGAGCAACCTCACACAATAACAACAACAACGCCGAACCACAGGCGGCGTAAGAAGCCTGTCCACATGGTGATCACACGCCAAGAGGGACTAAATCCCCGCTGTAAACGTGACGCCTGTGCTTGGGAAACACAGGTTGTACTCCACTCCCTAGGGGAAAACAACCCCGAATTCAAATGTTAAAAATGGCAGCAAGACACCAAGAGAAACTACCCCAGGAGGGTACCAGCACAGCTGGAGAATCCCTCCCTGAAACCAACTCAGGCAGCTCCCAACGTATTCTGGGGGGGAGCAATGTTTTGCCAAAATTAATCAAAGGAAAGACGCAAGGAACAACTGGGTCCGCTAGAGGCACGGGGAAACCCAAGAGCTCGCGGAGACCCATAAGAACAACTGGTGGTCCTCCTGGCACAGGAAGTCCTGTTAAAGTGAGTCGACCACCAAACCCAAAGGATAGCACGGTAGGCCAGAGTGGAACCTCCGCAACTGGAGTACCGTGCGGTCCGATGGATGACTTTGACCTGTCATGGCAGGTGGTGAAGCGCAGGACCAAAGGTGGCAGAGCCCCCGCCGGACTGTCAGCTCCCACTCATGCCCACGGGCCGAAACCCAGCAAGAGGAAGCGTAGGAGAGCCAGCAAACTCACCGCTTCCTCTTCGACAATGGTAGAAGGCGAAAGAGGGCTAGCGGAACCTACCGAAACCACCGAAAGAGACGACGCTCCTCCGACAAAGGCAAGTGAGGGACAGGAATCTGTCCACACAGGCCGACGGCGGAGGAACAAACGAGCGGGCCGGGAAGAAAGGATGTCCCAGAAACGGACTAGACTGGACGACGCCATTTCACCACGTGGTGCCCACAAGGCACCAAAACTGGAGAACCCTGACCGGCCCCAACCGGCAAGCTTTGCGGATGCGGCTAGGGCAGACCTCGTTGTGGCCGTCACAAGCCAAACGACCGGTCACCTTAGCCCCCCAAATGCTGACCTGATACAGAAGGCGCTGCTACAGCAAAGTATTAAACAAGCCTCAGAACCAGCCTCATCGGGAACTGAGGGCCCGATCTTTAGGGGGAAACCCATCATTGCTGATGGTGCCCTAAAGATATGGTGTGAAGACCTGCGTACCCGAAGATGGCTGGAGCAGGCCGTGAAAAAAATCAGTGTCCCCACTGGGGAGCCATTGGTTGTGAGGCGCCAAATAGATCTTCCCAAGAGGGTCTGTTGCGGTCTACTCGTGCCGGGAATCTGGGAGTCACCGGGCGTAATAGCGCGAGATAAATACTTGGTACTAACTTTACAAAAAAAAATATTTATTTATTCAAACAGAGTGACGTTCTTATGCTAATACAAATATGGTAATCGACTTATTACTAAAATATTACAGTTTATATACATTAATAATTGCTTATATCTAACATTTAATTAGTACAGCTGACAAAGGCTATACTGTTAGGGTTGTCACCTTTAACTCCTCCCTCCCCTAGAGAAAAATTATCCGGAGACGGAGAAACTGGCTTCGGAAAATTTTTCATATCTAAAATATCAAAAATCTTGAATTTATAATATAAAGAAAGAAACATAATACAAATTAATACAATTGTAAAAATGGTTATTACACTTAGAATTATTGTCCATGTTTTTACACTATTATTATTATTAACACTTTTATTATCACTATACTGTATCTTCATATTATTCACTAATTGTCTCGCACTTTCAAAGTCTATATTTCGAAGATCTAAATGATTATCGACGGTTGGAACATCCAAATGCACCTCAGGAAGGGGTATATAGGCCTCCGGAATGCTGCTACCCGTTGTGTTTGACACTTGGCCAACATAAGTATCGCCAATGATAGTGTTACATTCTGGATCAGTTGTAATAATGAAGGTTCCTTGAAGCTTTGTCTTAAATGTTTGTTCTTTACAATTTTCTGTTATAATTGTTTCCGGAGTACTATATAAAAGCCATCCATTGCTGTTAATTTTGTATATTCTAGTAGCTTCTAATTTGATACTATGTGTTTTGCAATTTGTAAAATTATTTTTTAACATCATTATTTGTTCGATGCATGTTTCTCTGTATTGTGCTTCTTTATTCTCATTGCATAGAAATACATCATGATCTATCTCTTCACATGGGCTATTCAAGGACCGATAGAGTAACTTATTCACGAGAAGGTAAGGAAATTCGGGAAATATGATAGCAGTACTTTTAGAGAGGGAGCTATATATGGGAATAGGGATAATTTTATAATATGTATAAGTGTTCTTGTCTACCAGTGGAACTTCTAGAATAAATACTAATCTATGTTGATGTATATACGATTTCAAAATTATGGAACGTTCTATGGCTGGTAAATTATCGTAACTTGCGGGATAAATTAACCTAGCATGTTTTTCTACCTTTTGTAAAATGGTTAATAATTCCGTGGGATTAATAATGGATTGATGGAGAGTATATAATTTACTAAATGCAATAGATGTCTCTACTTCCATTATTATGCTATAAATAGTGCGAAAATTATTTAATAACTGATACAAATTGTTCATAACTGAAATATAATTAAATAAAGTAGTCTGATTTTTATGTAATGATTGTATTTCTGTTGTTCTAGCGTAGATTTGTTTTACATTAAAATTCATATCGCTAGATATATTAATTAACTTATCAAAAGCTACTTGCATAACAGATATTTTCTCTTCCACCGAATGTTCCCTATTTTCTAGATTTGTAATTAATTTGCTATAATAAAGTGCATCATTATTATCTAAATTCCCAGTTATAAGTTTAATAAATGACCCTAATGGATTTAAAATGCCTCTTTTATTTCTTGAATTGGGTAAAATTTGTAAAAGTCTTGATTGTGTTAACTTTATAAAGGAACTAACTTGAGTTTCTAATCCTAAAAATTCCATTTTAACTTGGTTGTCCGTTTGAATTAAAGACCTTAACCTATTATATTCCCTAATATTATTATCTAACTGTATTTTAATATTATCTAAATTAATCGTTTTAACAATACTCCAGTGATCAGTCTTCATCACTGCTGTACCAAGTTTTATTGGAGCTATGCCTGGATTCTTGGTCATATCGTGAACTTGTAGATGCCACGTTGGACTCGCCATTGCTAGTACCAGGAGACACCACCTGTGGAGGCCGTTTTATATTTTTTATCGCAACTCTAGTATTCCTATTTTTAAGTTTAACTGGTATTATGTTTCGTGAAATCTCCCCAGTAACCTCAGCTTCTTCAAACCTAGGTAATTGCTTGGCCTTCCTAGTCCTAGTATTTTTCATGAAAATTTTATCTCCTTTACTAATTTTAGGCACCGGATTTTCACCTCCTTTCTTATCCCTAACTTGTTTCTTATCATTAACCAATTTTTCAGCAACATGCTCATATAAAACCTTTAGCCGTTTCCTATGGTCTTGTAAAAGTTTTTGCATTAAATTCCTTTCCCGATCAATGTCAAAAACATTTCCTGAGTCTGTGTGTCCGAATACCATCTCGAAAGGCGTAAAGTTCGTTGCAGTGTGAATTGTATTGTTGTAGGCCATTATTGCATAGGTCATAACGCTGCAAGCGTCTAGATCCTTTTTATCATATTTGGCTAATCTATAGATTTCAATGATTGTGGAGTGGAAACGCTCTACAATTGCCATTGAATTGGGATTATTGGGGGTACCTACATGAATTTCAATTTTATATAAGTTTAATAATTCTTTTATTAAGTCATTATTAAATTCAGTTCCTGAATCACTGTTGATTTTATCTGGTATCCCATACATGCTAAAATATTTAATTAATGCCTTAACTACTTCCGGTGTACTTCTATTGGGTATGTTTATAGCTTGGGCTAGTTTACTAAATGCATCTACAATGGTTAAATAGTACTTATTCTCTATATACAAAAGATCGATAAATAATTCCTGAAATGGGCTGTTTTGTGTTTGCGTTAATTGTAAATGGGGTTGTATAGGTTTTCTTTCATATTTCATTTTCTTACAATGTTCACAACTATTTATTATTGCTGATATCGTTTGTTTCATGTTATTCCACCAATAATGTCTTTTAACTTTTGAAAGTGTTTCGTTTATTCCACGATGGCATGTTTTGCCCTCATGGTATTTCCTAACAATATCAATTTGATCTACTTCCGATTCAGATAAGTTTACTACTCTTTCGGTACATTCGACCAAATTCATAGTACCCTTTTTATATAACTCTGTTACTACTTTAGAAAATATGGGTCTGAAGCTATCTTCTTCGAAGTAAATGAAATATTTATGTTTACAATCTACATATTCTTTAAAGAAATCCCTAACTAATTGTTCATTATTAGCTGGTAAATGTACTTCTAAAATTCTTTGATTTTTATTTGATAAGTCTTTCACAGTTAATTTATCCCTAAGCCAATGATAAACTATAATTTGTTTGTTTTTGTTATCTATGGCTTCCTTGAGTATAGGAAAACCTTCATGTTCTCTATTTGAGACTGAGTGTGCGGTTTCCCCATCATCTGAATCCGAGAGTTCTATCGTATCCATGGGTTCTGGTGCACTAATCTTTGCCAAATCATTTTCTAACTCTGCAACGACTACTCTTACTTCATCGGAATCATCTATATTAACTAAAATAGAATCTAAATCATCTAAATCGTCATTTAACGCATTAACTTTTATACGCGACAACGCATCAGCATTTGTATTTTGAGGCCCCTTTTTATATTTAATTTCAAAGTTAAATTCTTCTAAACGTAATCTCCATCTAATTAATTTACTATTTGGTTCCTTTAATGAGTAAAGCCAGGCCAGAGGTCTATGGTCCGTATAAATAGTAAACTTATTACCGTATAAATAAGGTCTAAAATACTTTACTGCCCATATAATAGCCAATAACTCTTTTTCTATTGTGCTATATTTTTCTTCCGTACTTGATAACGTTCTACTAGCATAGGCTATCGGTCTATCTGAACCAATAGGCCCTTGTGACAGAACTGCACCGACAGCAAAGTTTGATGCGTCGGTGGTTAAAACAAAAGGCTTAGAAAAATCAGGGAATTGCAATAAGGGGGCGTTAGTAAGTAATTTTTTACACGTTTCAAAACATTCGATGTAATCTTCATCGATAGTAATTTTTCGTCCCTTTTTTAAACATGAAGTCATAGGTCTAGTAATCTTCGCAAAATCCTTAATAAATTTCCTATAATAACCTATAAGACCTAGAAAACTTTTAATTTCGGTAACTGTTTTTGGAAGGGGATATTTCAAAATGGTATCAATTTTATCATTATTTGGCTTAAGGCCGTCACTAGTAATGGTATGTCCTAAGTATAATACTTCCTTACGAAGAAAATGAGACTTATCTAGTTGTACTTTGAGATTAGTTTGTCTAAATCTATCAAAAACTAATTTTAACTTATTAATATGTTCGTCTAGGCTAGATGAAAATACTATGACGTCATCTAAATATACCAAGCAATGGATACCTTGCAATCCTCTTAGAACATTATCCATTGCCCGTTGAAAAGTAGCAGGGGCTGTCTTTAGTCCAAACGGCATTCTATTAAATTCGTAATGCCCGAAAGGTGTGCTAAATGCTGTTTTGGGTTTGTCCTCGTCTAGGACTTCTATTTGGTGGTACCCACTAGCTAAATCTAGCGTAGTAAAATACATGCTTTTGCCTAACATGTCAAAAAGGTCGTTAATGTTTGGCAGAGGATATTTATCGTCAACAGTAATTTCATTTAGGCGTCGGTAATCAATCACCATCCTCCATTTTTGTTTCCCAGAACTATCTAATTTTTTTGGCACCAAATGCACAGGGGCACTCCAAGGCGAATATGATTCCTGTATAATATTATCATGAAGCATTTGTTCAATTTGGGTTTTTATTTCGGCTGTCTGTAACGGTGGTAACCTACGTGCTTTTATGAATATTGGATCCTCATTTTTAGTCCTAATAGTATGTTTTACCTCGTTTGCGAATGTTAATGGAATATTTTCACAGTAAAATATATCTTTATATGACAAACAAAGGTCGTAAATTACTTTTTTTTCTTCTTCGTTCATGTGATCGAGTTTGAGTCTATTTAGATTTTCTGTCAAAATATATTCAGTATTATTTTTGTCTTGAGTGTAATTTAAAAAGCATTCCGGATTTATATATTTGTCATCAAAAGGGTGAACTATAAAAGGACTAGTAACGGTCATTGTCATTCTGTCAGACGTACAATTCTGTATAACTGTGTGTGCGAAACCATCGACACAATTGACTAAAGCCGTGGGCATTCTAATTCCATCCTTAAACTCTTTAAATTCCAAAATAGCTTCTCCGTTTTTAATACTCGTAGGCAATTTAACTCTAATTTCGGTACGCGGTGGTAAATCGTATATTAACTTAAGCGGTGGTGAATAGACTATAGGTATACAAGTATTTGGGGTTTTTAACAACTTATTTTTCATATCTATATTGGCCTCAATTTGGTTTAATAAATCACTACCAATTAATCCGTCGTAGCGACTATCGACGTTATAAACGTAAAACTTATGAAACTGTGGACGTTGGAATATTGTTGGTAACGGTATTATAACTACTTGATCATGTTTACTCGATGCATGGGTACTTACGACTTCAAACGGTTCTATTATTAACGCGTTTGGAAAATGTTTATTCGCTATATTGGGGCTGATAAAAGATCGGCAACTGCCTGTATCTATCATAAATATAGAATTTATTTCCGGGATCCTAATATAAGGTAAAGATTTTATATT
The DNA here is from genome assembly GCA_963853865.1 of Helleia helle. Classification (NCBI taxonomy): domain Eukaryota; kingdom Metazoa; phylum Arthropoda; class Insecta; order Lepidoptera; family Lycaenidae; genus Helleia; species Helleia helle. The sequence goes on along the minus strand of OY971418.1, from coordinate 8,074,162 downwards.
ATTGAAATTTACTGTTATCCTTTCTCGTCCCTTGAGGCTAACATTTGAAAATTTTCTGTGAGTTCATTAATGGGTTGACACTCGTTATAACCGTTAAGTTCGTAGTTATCGTGGTTATTATAATTCGTAAAATTAAGCCGTCTCGAATTAGCTGTCCGCATTGTTACGTCGGTGTTTGACCCCGAGTTGGGAATTTGCTGATGCGGCGGTTGCATTGTTGTCGGTTGCGAGAAGTTATTAAAATTTCGATTTCTAAACTGTAGTGAATGACTTCTAAATGGAATACGATTATTTTGTTGTGGAACATTACTGCCATTACCTTGATAGGTAAACGAGTTTCTCTGTGAATTGTGCACAGGGTTACTATTTCCAAAATTCCTTAATTGCGGCCTACTGGCATTAAAATTACTAGACTGCGTAAATGATGATGATGATGCTATTTGATTATTATTACCGTTTTCTCTAAAAATTTTATTTGGTTTTCTTTGATTATTATTATTAAAGTGATTCTTTTGCGTATAGACCGTTTGAAAATTCTGTTCCTCTAGGACAATCTTTAGAGCGTCTTCTAACGTGGAAACATTTTTTAGTCTGACTATTCGCACTAAGTAGGCGGGAAGATTATAAAGAAAAACGTTAAATGACGTGCTAGTATAAATTTGCTGTTTGGCTTGGCTAATGTTACGATCTGGTGTCGTGTCTTTAATTTTTGAAAAAAGTATGCTCCTAATATGTTGTATTCTGTGACAAAAGTCTAAATAATTTTCGCCACTATTTATTTTCAGGCCTTGCAACTCTAGAGCCAGACATTCTTCTGTTCTAGGATCGCCAAAATGTTGCGTTAATAAATTTTTTAATTCGTCCCAATCATTAATGTGATCCCTTTCACCTATTAAGCTAGCTGCCTCTCCAGTCAACCTACTAGTAATCACATGGAATAAATATTCGTTCTGAACTTGATTTCCCTTAAATGTGTCCAGAACATATTTGCATTTTTTAATGAATAGGGGTAATACTCGAGAGTCCCCTTCAAATATAGGGATAATATTTACTATTTCACTAGGAACACGCACGATGCCTTCCATTTTATTTTATTATATGTATATATAATTAAAAAAAAATACACGAAAAAACAGAGAGAGAAAAAAAAATCTATACTTATTTATGTAAAAGAAAACAAATACTAAAACTTTTACTAACTAAAATTGATATAAATATTTATTAAGAATCCTTCTATAGACAAACACGTATACACAAAAAAAATAAGGAGCATAGAATGAAGGAAATCAAGGATAGTGAATAAGAATTTGATTACTCACAGCCCTGTAGATCTCGCCATGCCCTGGATTACCTCTTGCTGCTCGTGACTCTGCTCGGCTTCAGTTTTCCCTCGTATTTAACAGATTTCTATTTTTGATTCGATATCCTGTTTAAACGTTGATACGTACGTTGAGTCCTTAGATTTTGATAAGGAAAACAACTTCAGGATATCCTACCGACTGCGCCAGATAAATACTTGGTACTAACTTTACAAAAAAAAATATTTATTTATTCAAACAGAGTGACGTTCTTATGCTAATACAAATATGGTAATCGACTTATTACTAAAATATTACAGTTTATATACATTAATAATTGCTTATATCTAACATTTAATTAGTACAGCTGACAAAGGCTATACTGTTAGGGTTGTCACCTTTAACTCGCGCACGCTGCGCTACCAGAATGCCTGGGCGCGGGTGGACCAATGGCTCCACCACAACACAGTGGTCACCAAGGGGGACACGTTTCTAATAGTCAGCGTGCCCGAGGACGTTGCAAGGAATCTTCACAAACACGAACGACGCCTGGGATGTGGTCTGGGGTCAGTGTACGTAAAGTTCCGCGACGTCAAGGGCAAGTACAGCGCTACGCTGCCCGAAACGAGGTCGGAGTCGGTGGACGATGCTGTGGCCGTACAGGCTACTCCGTCTACTGGCCCCTTATCGCAAGTGCCTGTAACCTGCTCCGACTCTGTCGTTGAGCTGGTGTCTGTAGTGCCTCCGTCTGCCCCAGAACCGGAACCGGTACTGTCGCTCATTGGTACACCTGCGAGCGGCAGCCCTGGAGGTGACGAGGCGGATAGGACGAGCGAGATGGACCTCGTCAGGGCATTGGAGAAGGGAGCGGCCAACATCTCTGATGGCACACCGTTCTCTTCAACCGATTAGCGCTGTACAGGCAAACATCCACCACAGCCGCACCGCAACGGCTCAACTACGGCTGTGGATGGAAAACAACGACCGGGTCATAGCAATGATCCAAGAGCCGTGGGTCAGAGACGGAAGAATATGCGGCCTCAACCCAACAAGAGGTAAATTGTATACTTGCAATCAAGATACACCGAGGACGTGTATTTTTACTACTAACCAAATAACAGCTATGCCACTTAACGAGTTCTGTTCCAGAGATCTAACAACAATAAAACAATCCGAACCGTTCCCAGACATAGTGCTGGCATCAGCATATATGCCGGACGGTGAGGAAGCACCACCCCAAGACCTGGCCGCCTTGGTCAATTATTGTGAGAAGGAGGGACTTGAGCTTGTCGTAGCCACAGATTCTAACGCACACCACCCTCTGTGGGGAATGGCAAGCAGCAACAAAAGAGATGAGGATCTAGTATCGTACCTTTTTACAACCAATCTAAATCTATTAAACAAAGGCTCAGAGCCCACATATGTGACAAGGAGATGTAAAACAATCATCGACCTTACACTAGCCACGAATAACGCGACGGATCTCATCAAAAACTGGCATGTATCCAACGAAGCATCATGCTCAGACAATAGATGGATCCGATTCGAGATAAACATTAGCACAAATACTCCCACTCCTAGGAGGAATCCCAGGAAGACAAATTGGAACACATACAAAAAAATCATAACAAACAAATTCAACACAGACGCACCGGATCAAATCACAAGGGTTAGCAGATATAGAGACACAGGTGACAGACCTGACAAATACGATCATACAAACCTATCACTCAACATGCCCCCTGACCAAACCTACAACGCAACCAAGAAGGCCAACCACATGGTGGAGCCCAAAACTTGAGAGGTTAAGGAAAAAGGTCAGAAGGCTACTAAACAGAGCCATGAACACCAGCGACAGTATAGACTGGGACAACTATAGGGAAACTAAAAACCTATATAAAAAACAAATACGGGCCAGGAAAAGAGAATCCTGGCAAAAGTTTTGTGACAGCATAGAGTCCTGCAGCGAGGCTGTGAGAATAAAAACTAGCATGTCCTCAGGCGGAAACCCACACATAGTGTGAATCAAAAAACAGGACAATACATACACTTTAGTGTATGTTTTGTCCTTGTCCTGTTTTTTGATTGACCCTTGGCAGGACCAGGTCTTACATTGTTTCCTCATATGTTAAAACATATGAGGAAACAATGCAAGTCCTCATCGAGACGCACTTCCCAGACTGCAGCATCGTTACAGAAGCAAGATGGGAAGACGAACATATCATACCACCAGACACTAACAAATGGATGATTGCCCAAAATGTAGCGTCAAAAGACAAAATTACGTGGGCAGTCAACAGCTTCCAACAATATAAATCAGCAGGTGTAGATGGCATCTTCCGAGCCTTGCTCCAAAGAGGGGGTGAGGGAGTAATTGGGGCCCTAGTCAGGATACTCCAATCATGCCTGGCATATGGCTACGTTCCCAAGCCATGGAGGGAGGTAAGAGTCGTCTTCATCCCAAAACCAGGTAAGAGTGACTACACAGATGCGAGATCCTTCAGACCTATCAGCCTGACATCATTCATGATGAAAACTCTGGAAAGGCTATGCGATAGAGAACTGAGGGACAAAGCACTGAAAAACTTACCAATACACCACAACCAACACGCTTACTCATTGGGAAAATCCACAGAGTCAGCCTTACACGCAGTGGTGAGCAAAATAGAGCATGCCCTGCAAAACAAAGTCATATGTCTAGGCACGTTTATTGACATCGAAGGTGCCTTCGACAAAACAAACTTTGACAGCATAAAACAGCACTAAACAGACATAACATAAATCCATTAATAACAAATTGGATCCACAACATGTTAGTTAAAAGAATCATTACTATAGACGACAAGGGCGCACAGAAAGCCGTAGTTGCCAAGAGTTGCCCACAAGGAGGAGTACTATCACCTCTCCTGTGGAACATAGTCGTAAATGACCTAATAACTAAACTGAACAACAGACATTTCTACACAGTAGGGTACGCTGACGACTTAGCGATACTCATAACGGGTAATCATGCAAATACAGTATGTGATCTAACTCAGACAGCTCTTCGAGTGGTAGACCGGTGGTGCAGAGAATCTGGACTCACCGTCAACCCAAACAAAACAGAACTAGTAATGTTCACCAACAAAAGGGTACTAAACAATTACACACTCCCTAAACTAGGGAGCGTTACACTCCAATTGAACACACAGGTGAAGTACCTAGGAGTAATCCTTGACAGCAAACTAAATTGGAGTCAACACCTAGAAGCCAAACTAAACAAAGCCTGCCTTACATTCTGGCAATGTAAAAGAATGATAGGTAGGTCATGGGGCCTAACTCCGAGAATAGTGCTATGGCTCTACAGTACAATCATCAGACCAATAGTCAGCTATGGAGTACTAGTCTGGTGGCCACGAACACGCCTAACAACGGTAAGTGACAAATTACAACGCTTCCAAAGGTTGGCATGTCTTGCCATCACAGGAAGCATGAAAACAACACCGACCGCAGCCATAGAAACAATGCTATCCCTGCTTCCACTACATCTCTTCATACGACAGGAAGCAGCGTCTGCAGCGGTAAGGTTACGAACACTTAAACTATGGAAAGACATCAGGATACCTCACACAAAAATCTTAGATGAGTATCTAAATGAATTTCCATTGCTGCAGACCCCTAGCGATGTCATACCCAAAACGTATGTATTCAACAAACAATACAAAATCCAACTTTTCGAGTCCCCATCAACAAACTCAACCTCTAAGGAGCTGAGTATTTACACCGACGGGTCGAAAACACAACAAGGAACAGGTGCAGGGGTCTTCTCAGAAGAACTAAACCTCCACCTGGCTGTACATTTGGGCAAACACAACTCCGTCTTCCAGGCGGAATGTGTTGGTATAGCCCAAGCAGCGAGAGCCATAATAGGGTATCCCATAAGGATCTTATCCGACAGTAAGGCGGTACTCCAAGCACTAAACTCATACACAACAAACTCGGGCCTAATTCACGAATGCCACTGTTACCTCGAAAAAGCATGTCAACTTAACACAGTGAACCTTCAATGGATAAAAGGGCACAGTGGCTCAAGAGGTAATGATGCAGCAGACGAGCTGGCCAAACGTGGAGCAAATATGGAGGTCAAAGGTAATGAACCAATGACCCCGCTACCATATAGCCAGTTAAGGGCATGGGTGAGAACGCACGCAAACACACAACACAGAGAGCTCTGGACGAGCAGACACGATTGCAGACAAGCAAGGGAAGCGATGCCAATGCAATGCACGCGTCTCTCGTCAATTAATGCTCTTAAAACGATCAGAACTGCGCCTGATAACAGGCACCATAACAGGACATGGTCACTATAACAAGCATCTTTTCATTATAGGTGTTACAGACAGTCCGCTATGCAGAGCCTGCGTAGCGGAGGAAGAAACAGCAGCCCATGTACTACTGGAGTGCACAGGAGTAGCACCGCTACGGGCTGCCCATCTCGGATGCCCGAGAACGCTCCCGGAGATTTGCGCCGATGTCAAGAGACTGCTAGCATTCTTGCGGGAGCTTAACTGGCAGTAGGGAGTGCTTCAGGCTCACAGCACGCAAAATAGGCGCAAAAGTGTCGAGTTGCGGAAACCAGCCTGACCTCAAGTAACAAGTAACAAAGTAACCCCTCCGTTGGTCGGGACAGTACAATGAGGTGAGGTTCTCGTCCTCGCCTCTTGCCCTCTGCTCTTTTCCCCTCTTCTTATAAGAGGGGTACCAAGAGCCTCCTCGGCTCAATTAGCTTCGCCTAAGGTCGCTGGGCTCACCCTAGGCTAGCCCCACCGCCACGTCAAGGCCTGAACCATGGTGGGGATCTATTTGAATTCTGTGCCAGCCAAGTCTAATAGGTAGTAGATACATACTACCTACAAGCATCTACCTAATTACTACATACATAGTATCTATTAGAATGGCTCCTTTTGAATAGCGCCTTTAGGTGTCAGAGAAAAAAAAAGACGAGCCACCCGGTGGTAAGTGCGGTCAGCGTCGCCTATAAACATAAACAAGTTAGCCTGAGACTCAGGCAAATCATATGTTATCCTGTTATCGTAGTCTAGTGGCAGTAATGCACTGCCTGTGCTTTGCTGGTCAATGGAACAAATAACAGGATGGTGGTACCCATGCAGACGATAGCGTGGCGCAAGTCATGACGCGGGAACATACCCACGGAGGAGCGGTGATCAGCTCGCACCAGCGTGTCGGCGGAGAGGATGTCCCGCGAGCCTACCACTAGCTCCAGCTCCAATGGCGCGCGCCCCACACGACCGCACTCCAGCTTTGCGTCTTCCGCAGACCTCGGCACCTGAAGGTGTTTTACCGCGGGTTTTTATAGCGGTTTTTTATTTTTACTACCCAATCTAATTATTATAAATATCGCCTTAATATTATAAAGAATTATTGTAAATACATTATTAATTATTAGAATTATTGATTACTTATATTTAGATTTATTAATGTTATACTTTAATTATGAATCAATATTATCCTCATGAATGGCAAATCCTTTTGGCGCCACCGGAAGTCTATAATTTAAATTAGGTATCTTAATTCATGCTTTTAGACAGGTAAACGGCGTCACATCCGGCTGGTGCTGCCAGTGGTTTGTAGGAAATGAACTGAAATGGTCAACATGTCTACTAAAAAGTTATATAATACGTTATTTTACATTTGTGATGATCACCTGTGTCACAGTAGCGGCCAGTTCGTCTTCCTTCCAGTCGAATGTACCGTTTATGTTCCGAGCATTCCTTTGCTGTTTGGTGCCGCAGTTAACCTGATTTGTATGTTTATTTATTAGTTATGTTTCATAGTCAGTTTTAATATTTTAGGATTCTATGACTATAGAAAATCTGTCATTCCATAAAATTCAATTCAAGGTTTTCGTTAATTTTAAGTATTCAGCCTGTGTGTCAGTGAGCTAGCTTTGATTTTCAATAAGCTGCTTTATAAGGACAACGAATAAACAAAATATTTTGGACTGAAATATATTGCAATTAAAAAAAATATTAAAAAATTAAACGAACCGGTGCACATTTTTTATCGCAGAAACGCACCATCAGCGCAAACCGAACGATATGCGAAGTGGGGAACCGAAACGCTTTAAATCTAGCTGACAGCCGCTGCATTCCATCCACGTACGTTCTTGAGAATGCTGGAAAGTCTACCTGTGTGTGACAGAATGACTATATGAAACTGGAATATAATATGTATGAGGGCATTTTTATGATTAATAGCAGCTATTTTTAGAAGCCCCTCCAAAGCCTTTGTGTTGCTGAAATTTTATTCGACTTCGTATGTGTGTATCTTTTTTAACCGACTTCCAAAAAGGAGGAGGCTCTATGTTCGTCTGTATGCATCTTTTTTTGTGTACATTTATCGCCAATTGTGAACCGATTGTAATGATTCTTTTTTGTTGGAAAGGAGAAATTCTAAGGGTGGTCCCATGAAAAGGAAACCAGGATCTGATGATGGCATCTCAGAAAAATCGAGGGAAACTTTAGAAAATCGTAGAGGTGACTAGTGCGTTTGATAATTTTTTCATTAGGCAAGCACTACAATTTAATGAAAGTGTGGAGTCGATCCGATGATGGAGCTAAAAACTTAATTAATTGGTGAAAATTTTATAAAATATAATGATCATGAGATGGTTTGTGACTGTAATTAGGGGTCTAATGATGAAGACGAAGGACAGTTAAGAGACTCCTTAACAGTTTACAGTAGCTACCTTGTGCTTGGACTTAATTCATTCATACATTTATTTTTCGCTTTTGAGTGCCTATTTGTGGTTTGGAAGTCGGTTTTTTTAAATAATTTATACGGTTATTTTATAGGATTTGCCTTCGTGACGTCCATCACAATGAATTACCAAGTTGTGTGAAAAATAATATTCAATTGCCTTAATTTATTTCTATTTATATGTATATTGTATATTAATTATTTAATAAAAATTATACCTTGTGTATATAATATAATTATTCCAATTAAGTAAAAGTATTACTTATGACGTAGCTAAATTTTATTTTAATTTCCGTGTGTGTCTGAAATGTGTACGCTTTATAAAACAACTGATATTTTTTGCTAGTTGCGAAAGTACGTACTGGGTAGCTGGTGCATAAGTCCCTAAATATTGATATGCTTTTAATGCTTGAGTTACAATACCTGGCCAGTAGGACATCCTATGCTGTCCAGTAGTAGGACTGAACTGTCTCCGAGCCTGGAGGACGCTACCAAGTGATACGCCTCTATTTCCGCATCCTCTGAAGACCACAACTTAAATTATATTATCAATAAAATTCATTCGTTATTTACAGAAAGAATTTTTTGGAAAAAACTACCTACTTATATACGAGTAGGTACCTAAACATTTTTTCAATAATAAATGAAATAGGCAGAATAGCAGAAGAAGGGCCTGATAGTAAGTAGTCAACGTCAAGAGCCAGGCAACTTGCCTTAGTCTTACCTGTCTAACGCACGGTGTCTCGGAGCCAGAAGTTATATTATTAGTTTTGTTATTTATTCCGGAACATAAACTTCCACTTCGCAGAAGCGAAAGTGAAGAACTTTTTTTATATAGAAGAGGGGGCAAACGGATAGTCGGTTCACCTGATGGTAAGTGAAATAGCGCTACAGCAGAGGATTAGCAGGTGCGTAGCCGGCCTTTCAGATATGAGTATGATCTTTTCTTGAAGGGACCTAAGTCGTATCGGTTCGGAAACACCGTAGGTGGCAGCTGGTTGCTTATAGTGATCATGCGAGACAGGAAATGTCGTAAAAATCGAGTTTTTGTGGATTACCGGACATCGAGATGGTGTGGGTGAAATTTGTATTTTTTACGCGATGTCCGGTGGTGAAATTCTGCTGCAGGTATTAGTCCGAACAATTCCTCAGAACCCTCCCCGTGGTATATGCGATAGAAGATGCAGAGCGACCCAACATCTCTACGCAGCTCCAAAGAATCAAGCCGATTGGAGAGAACATTGTTATCGACGATTCAAGCCACCCTGCGTTGGACGCGGTCAAATGGAAGGAGCTGATATTGGGGCGCTCCAGCCCAGAGGTGAGAGCAGTATTCCAAATGACCACGAATTTGCACATCGCTCGATATGTCGACACCAAGTTTCCCAATACTGGCTGAGGTGGTTAGGGAAGTGCCTTCAAATTGTAGAGGAACGACGAAGATTACCCTAACGGTAAACGCGCAAACAAAATTGTCTTCGAGAACTTTTGTATTTCATGCAAATGCAAGTGTTAGTATACCTAGTGTTTCAATACGAAGTTCGAGCTGTTCGCCGAGTGACACGGCGGCGGTGGATGTGTCAGCGTGTGCTCTCACCACATACATGGCGAGCGGCGCTGGGCCCGATCCGTACACCGCGCTGGCGCCAGGAGTCAACTCGGCCGAAGCCCCGCTGCCCAGTGATGGTCTCCTGGTAGAAACATGCAAACTTATATATTGTAAGATATAATTTATTTCGGCCATAATATACACTTTGGATATATTTACGTTGTTACTTAGTAGCATATAGTATAGCTCTTAATCAAGCGAGGGCTACGTCATATTTCGTCTTTTATTTACGTAAACTTAATAGACGAAATAATAACTAGGCTTTTTCACATAAGTATTAGAGTTTCGTAGCCAAAAAAAAAAAATATATATATATATTACATAGTATAAACTATAAAACAAAGTCGCTTCCCGCTGTCTGTCCCTTTTTATGTTAGTTGGATAGGCAAACGGGCAAACGTGCCACCTGATGGTCAGTGTTCGACGTCGCCCATGAACATAAACTAGTTTACCTGGAACGAGTCCAGGCAACTCATTTATGTGTTGCCTATCCTGAGACATAAGACGTTAAGTCTCGGTGCCAGTAATTACACTACCTGTCTTGCCCTTCTCTCCGAAACACAGCAAAGCTGTTTCACGGAAGAAACAAGCAAGATGGTGGTAAATTAAGCAATAAAATTCGCTCCCTTTATACATATAATATATGCTTAGATCTTTAAAACTACGTACATAACGGATTTTGATGCGTTTTTTTAAATAGATAGAATGTTTCAAGAGGAAGGTTTATAGGTATAATACATGTATAATAATAATATAGTAGATCAATACTTTTTTTTTAACGCCGGGAAATGCTCTGAGGCATCTCGCGAGGGAGTAGGTGTACCCACGCGGGTATGTGGCACACGCTGCGCCCGAAAGTGGACACAGCTCCACCCACTAAAACGCGGCGAGTGGCACCAATGCCGCCTTTGTTGAGGTGCCCCGGATCTAATCAGCAAACAGGGCACCTCGACGGCTTGTTAATAATGTAAGTTATACCCCGCATCTTGTACGGTGACAGAGGCGTCCACTTTGGTGTAGGGGTTGGCCCCAGCGCCGGGCGAGCAGCCGGCCCGCACCCAGCGGTCGCCGGACGCCTGGATTATCGGGTTGTTCTGGATCATCAACATCACGTACGCCATTGTCCTGCAAATTTGTTACAAAGATAAGTTTTTTTGTGTTATGGTGTTGAAATTTTTTTCAAGTTTTCTTAATTTTCTACTTGAATATGCTGGGTCAATTGGATTCTGCTAAGATTAAAAAGTTTTGGTTATTGTTACTATGTAGCGTTGGAAGCCCGTACCACTAATACGGCGAGTGGCTAATACAGCGATAGCTAGGCCCATACCCTAGCCTTTCAGAAACTTTAATTGTACTGAGCATATCAACTTTTTTGGCAAATACTAATTATAACTACATCTTTTATACGTTACTGAGGCTCGATTTTTTCGCTTACCCTTACTGTCAACCTATATAACCTACCTATTTCCGGGCGATAAGGTTTTTTACTACCACAACGGTTTTAAACACAAAAAACCATCACCTATTGGAAGTTCCATGTGGACCTTTGGAGATGGCATACGCGAAGTTGACGTCACAGTCTCCGTAGAGTGGTAGGGCAACGCGCACGGGACCCGTGCCCACTCCGTGCGCGCTGCAGCGGTCTCCTCGCCCCGGCACGTAGATCTTACCCCGGAACACGCCCCGAGGGTAATACGTCAGCACTAGGTCGGAACCTTCGCATTCCACGCTAACTGCAAAAAGGCTTCTTGAGACAAGCTAAGACACGCTTCAACTTCAAATGGGCCTCCCGTTATGATGGAAACATTTGGATGGAAATTATATGTGACACTGTAATGTTAATGCTGTGTACAAATTTCATTTGGATCGTCTTCTGTTATAGTTTTGAGGTCCATACAAGGTATTTACGCTAAGTAAAACTGTATGAAAGCTGATATTTCATTAATAAAAACTTATTTTTCATTTATTCAATCATTTTGGAAAATTTATAAATACACCACTTTTGGTGTTAATTTTGTTTTTCTGATATGTGATCATATCACAAACTCGAGAATTCAATGTTTAATAACTCTTTATACTTTATTATCTAGAGTTGTAGAAACAGAATGTACCTGTCCTTTATTTTTGTGTTCTTCATATAAAAGTTGCAATACAATTTACAACACATCAATAGAATCAAATGACTTACTGTTAAGGCATACGACTCTTCTGTAATACGTAGCTGACGGTATCCGTCTCAGCAGCCAAGACCCAGTAGAGATCAAGTCCTCGCTATGCAGATCACAGATCCCGCGGGATTTAGTTAGAGTCCAGCTGAACCCTCGGCACACAAAACGTTGTTCCAGTTCACAGGCGGATTTACACTTGAAATACAGAATTTTATTATTATTTTAGAACAAAGTATGACTTTTAGTTAGTAGTCCTTACTTAGCATGAGAATGGGGATCTAACCTATCAGTTTTATTAAACTTAGGTGTTGGGACTTACGTAATAAAGAACTATGATTACCACGACAGTATAGGAGTTATATTACGCCGGTTGCACCAGTAAGGGCAAAGAATTGCAGTTATGCAGTTAGGCTGCACTTATCTATTACCTATAACATTGGTTTCACTGTATAGTATACTCACAGAAATCTAAATAATAAGGTATATTATTTAGATTTCTATGGGTATACTAATGTTTAAATTATACAAAATTATCATAATTGAGACTACACTAAATCTTATAAAAAACTAGGAGTAAAAATCTGAGAGGAAAGGAGGAGGAATAATCTAAAATTCCAGGCGTAAGGGAGCGGCTCCACCGGGGCGCACGGAGAGGCTACGCACGTTTTTCAAGTTTGAGTTTGCAAGAAAATGTAATATGTATTGTGATTGTTTCCCCTCCAACCCAAGGATATTAATTAACATTTTCTTGCAATTGACATTTTAAGTAGAGCCGCGCTTTAAATGTAAACTAATATTGCTACTAAAGCAATAATTAAAAAAAATTTTTCATTATAATAAGTGAAATTCGCGTAAACATTAGAAAACAATATAATAAGCAATAAATAGGATATTTGAAGCTTACCTCAATCCTTGTGATATTATTGTATGTGACGTCCACGTGTTTTAATGTTTGATTGTTATATTCTTCATAGGAACATCTGTCTATTTTATTTGGATCTGAAAATTAACAAATCATACTTTTTGTTTATACAGCGAATGAGAATAGAAATAAGTAGGTATGCCTTTCTTTTACACGCAATAAGAGAAAGTCCTGTTACAAAGAACAGGCTATTTGCCTCAAAGATTTTACCGTTGAGAAGGTTGCGCTGTGCCGCGCCCCCGTGCCCCGCCTCTATGGGTCCCACTACCACCAACCTTCTATATTTTTTTGATTACGCATGGAAATGTGTTTACGCATGTAGCTAGGTTACCCCGGGTGAGTTTCTATCCCTGACCTCGGCCGACCGGGCACGACGTTGCGGGTCGACCTCTTTTTCGAATCCTTCATCCCACCCCACACGAGCACAGTACCACCATCTTGCTTGTTTCTCCCGTGAAACAGCTTTGCTGTGATTCGGAGAGTAGGGCAAGACAGGCAGTGTAATTACTGGTACCGAGACTTAACATCTTTACATTATCATCATCACATGAATGACTTGCCTGGGCTAGTCTCAGGGTAACTTGTTACCGTCGGCCATTAGCATAAACATGTTCATGGGTGACGCTGACCACCAATTACCATCAGGTTGCTCGTCTGCCCGTTTGCCTATTCAACTAGGTATAGGATAAGTCATAGATACCCTCTGATTGTCGGATGTGAGGCCGTTACAGCTTTTTTGCCTGAACTGGTTTTAGGGTATGTTGTGCATAACATTTGAAAAACCTTCATAACCAAAAATATTTACCTCTAAAGGCTAAAGCGTTGTGGATTCTTATAACAATAATTATAACCACATTAAGATACTGTATATATTTTAGTGCAAGTTATAAACCCATTACATACTTACAGTCTTGGCCGCACTGGTTCTCTATATACAGCGTGTAGTAATTAGAGACTCTATACGACTCTGGTTCCGTAACTTTATTTTCCCCGTTCAAAATGCAATTTCCTTTTGTGGTGTCTGACATTTCGAATGAATCGGACGGGTTGTTGAGATCTATCCATTGGGCTGATCTATAATGGATAAATTCACACTTAAAACTCTATTAAATATTTTAAAACTCACTGATTAAATACTTATAATTTACTAACAGCGCCCTGCGGTTTCACCCGCGTACTTCCCATTCCCATGGGAGTACAGGGATAAATTATAGCCTATAATATTACATATGTTATTCTCTCGATAAGCTTCATATAAATCCATTCAGTAGTTTTTGCGTGAAAGAGCAATAAACTAATATTTGTATGGTGGATGTACTACAATCACACATTCTTACAAACTTCCCTGTTTATAATAGTAGTAGGATATATGGATTTTTATCATCAGAAAATAAATATAAAAAAGTTAACCAAACCCCTGAAAGCTAAAAGATCATCGAAGCTAAAACGACATCCATCAACATCTTGGGAAAAGTTCGCTCGTCAAGACGACGACGAGACAGGTCAAGTACGAATGTGTACATGATGCCGTCGCGTCGTCGCGTTTCGTGGCCTTCTACTCAGAAACGTGTTGGTTTTTTTTAGTACGAATCAAAGGGTCTGGTGAATCTCAGTACAGCGGGTGTCTCGATTTAAACTGATAGGTATAACGAGTTGTACATGGTGTGCTCTCGTGTTGAGCCTTTATGCGACGAGAAGCACGCGATGCGATGAGACGAACGTGTACAGTAATGTAATAAAAATAATTAGTGCAAGTATTAATTAATAATTCTAGAAATAATGAAATTGGTATTCCAAAGGAACAAATTTAGTGGTAAGTTATAACTTAACATTATTATGACTTCAGCTCTTATAACAATTTTTCTTTGTCATTAAACTCGTTTAGAAAATTGTATAAACATAGGAATTATTGTTTTATTGTTTAACAATGAGCTACTGAAACAATTTCAAGGAAAAACACTAGCACGCAAGGTATTTGAGCGATTTTACGATTTACTTTAACGTTGCCACTCGGAAAATCCCTTTATTGGTTTTTTATGATTATAGTAGAGGAAAATCGTGACAGCGAAACTGGCAAACGAACCATTCATGGTGATTGAATTTATTCTGATTTGACGAACTCTTTGCATTGCCTATTTTAACCACTGTTATGTTTAGTATCGGTTCCAAAATTACATTGTAAGGAATGCTCACAAGTCACAATGCTTATCCCTCCAATCGGTCAAATAAAGAAAAACCCCAACGCAAAAAGCAAAGATTTAAAAAGTCAAAACTGCCTTGAGCTATCAAATTCGATTGATTGTTAATTAAATCTTTTCTTTAGAAATCAAATCAAAGTGTTTTTTTAGCAATTCAGTTATTGCTTTAAACTTTGCGTGGCCATGATCCAATGCCATAAGTTGGTCGGAGCCGGACCCCAGCGTTAGTGACAACAGATCTGCTTTTCATTTTCTAGTAATTATAGCATAACATTGTGTTTATTATTATTTAGATTATAGATGGACTTATACTTGAGATGACAATTAAAAAAAAATACATTACCTAAAGGCAATTTCATTTGCAGACAACATTGATTCATAGCATTCTTGCACAGTTGTATTCACGATCACCTTCTTAGTAGGGCCTTCCGAGTTAAAATAATATCCCGGAGTGTTCTCTAGGGCCCACCAGTTTTTACCGCAGCCATTCGGCACTAAAACAAATAATTGTGTTACTTTTAAAAAAATCGACTTTATAATAAATAATAATGTATGCAGTTCCCTCATTTATAATCAACATCTTGTGCATCACGATTTTATAAGGAAAAACAGCATTTTAATATTAATAACCTCAGAATAATGGAATTCAGATTTAATTATAACTAGTTACGAATTAAAAAATGTTGCAGTCTTGAATGTTGTTGAAATTGTCACGATATGGGACGTACATACAGATCACTGGTTGGTTGAATTGCTATTAGGACAGTGAAAAGTCACTGACCAGTTTCGGAATTTTATGGCTGACATTACTACTGTATCTGGTTATATGCTGAATGGTATATAGGCAATCATCATCATCATCAGCCTTTATCCGTCCCCTTCTGAATATAAGCTATTGAAGCACTCACTAAGCAGCCCCACAATGGTTCAGGTCTTGACGTGGCGGTGGGGCTCAGTAGCCTAAGGTGTGCCCAGCACCTGGGGCGAACCTAATTGAGCTGAGGGGGCTCTTTGTACCCCTCTTATAAAAAGAGGGGACAAAAGAGTAGGGGGCAAGGGACGAGGACGGGAACCTCACCCCATTGTGCTGTCCCGACGTTGGGAGGGGTTGTTCTGTGGTGCGGGACAACCCCTCTGTAGAGGTGGCGTCGGTCCCCTGAGGGCCTGACTAGCCGTCGAGGTGCCCTGTTTGCTCATTAGATCCGGGGCACCTCACCAAAGGCGGCATTGGTGGCACTCGCCGAGTTTTAGTGGGTAGAGCTGCGTCCACTTACCAGCTCTCGGGCGCAGCGAGTCCCACATACTCGCCTGGGAAGACCCACTCCCCAGGGGGATGCCTCAGAGCATTTCCCGGCGTTAAAGAACAAAAAAAACTCACTAAGTAGCAATAATATTACTTTTTTTTTTTGAAAGCCTATTTATAAATAAAATATGAATATAAATGATGTTATGAATTATTATTATTTAATGGATCTATTTAGTAGTTTAAATCAAAAGCATATACATACATTTCGTACAAATTTTCTGAAAGTAGACAACACTGCTGTCCGTGTGAAAATGCGTGTCATTTAAGTTGGCGATTCCTTGACAATTTCCTTTAGTGTAGGCTACTATAACGGCGGCACAATCTTGGAGCTCCCTGCACTGTGCCAGGCAAGAACCTGTTAGGGACTCTTCTTCTCCACTGGCAGAGTACACAAAAACAGGCGCTGCACTTTTTGGACTTAATCCCGACCAGCGGATGAAGGTCTGCATCTGGTGTGGAGGACATTGCGAACTGCTGTCTAAACAGAACAAGTCACTTGATTAATGAAACAAGTATAAACTTCTAAAAATCTTTATATTGGGTAAAACGCATACGGCCGGGGATGTGTCGTCCCCGGGGATATGTGGGACTCCCGGCGCTGGTATACCGCACTAAAACCACTACGAGTTGCCATCAGCCGCTTGTCCCGGATCTGACTAACATAGGACACAGATAGAGGGTAATATCTACAACCTTACAAACTTTACCTCTTTATAATGTTAATGTAGTATAGATTTCCCTTATTACGAGGGCTGCACTGAAAATTTCGGGAATCAAGGAAGTGACACAACATTACTATTTAAAAATGTATTTATTGCTTTTCGAAGTATTCTCCACGAAATTTGACACATTTTTCCATACGATGGAACCAATAATTGAAGCAACCATTCCATTCGGAAGTTGGGGTCTCCAAAATGGCCATTTTGTAGGCGTCCACAGCTTCTTCAGGCGATGAAAATCTTTGACCACGCAATTTATTCTTTATTTTAGGGAAAGTATAGAAATCATTAGGGCTTAGGTCGGGACTGTACGGCGGATGGTCTAATAATTCTATGTTTTCTTGCTCTAAAAACTCTTTTGTTCTGTGCGCGCTGTGAGAACTCGCATTGTCGTGATGGAGGATGATGCGGTGGTTGCAGTTCTCTTTACGGAGTTCAGAAACGACCTGTGGCAAACAAATGCTAGCATACCATTCTGCATTAACCGTTCTTTGTCCCTCAAGAGGAATAGTCGCAACATGGCCGGTTTTGGAGACAAACGTGGCCACCATTTTTTTTGCAACACTCCGTGAACGAACAATTTTTGTTGGCTTTAACTCATTTTCGAACACCCAAACTCGTGACTGGTTTTTTGTTTCGGGTTCTTACGCGTATATCCAGGATTCGTCACCTGATACAATGTTGTATACAGCATTTGAGGATCCTGCGTGGAATCTTTCGAGAGTTCTGACGCACCAAGTGACGAGAGCCGCTTTTTGCTCTTCACAGAGCAAATGCGGTATCCATCGGGAAAACAACTTTTTTACACCTAATTGTTCATGCAAGATTATTTGTATTTGACTCATGCCAATGTCTAAAGTTGCCTGAATTTCGCGGTATGTCACATGTCGATCTTCCTCAATCAGCTTACGCACAGCATCAACGTTTTCTTGGGTGACTGCAGTTTTTGGACGACCTTGACGGGGATCATCACTGAGCTTGACACGTCCACGTTGAAATAAAGCAAACCAGCGATAAATTGTGGTTTTGGATGGGGCTTCTTCACCAAATGCAGAAATCATCCGGTCAACACACTGTTTTTGTGTTAAACCACTTCGAAAGTCATAATAAATCATCGCTCTAAAATTTTCTGGAGTCAATTCCATTTTCTCAACGACTAAACAAGTTTGACCAGACCTTGTGACAAGACCGAGAATCTTTTTTTAAATAAATAAATGGTATCCGATTTTTAAAACCAAGGACTTTTCAATTAAAAAGATTTTAATATGACAGGAACAGTGGAAATATTCCATTCCCGATACTTTTAGTGCAGCTTATGTACTATACTGTCGGATGTTTATAGGTTTCATACTATGGAATACGTCTGCCGTAACAGGAAAGGCCGGGTTGAAGTATGGAGACAAGGAGGACCATCTCTATACATAATATAAAAAGTGTCTGTAAACCACTCAACTCATTACAACAACTATGCTCATATCATAGTTTTTCCGTTATTCGTAGTGTGACACGTTTTCAGCTTTCGTACACTCCATAGTTTTAAGGATGTGTCTTATGTTATTCTTGAAACGATGGATGGTGTGTTACGGTGCCAATCATTCTGCTGCCTATCTTGCCTTATTATGCCTATTCTCTTCGAATTTTGCGTATGTACCTAGTACCTAAGACCTACTTAAATATGAGGTAGGAATACAGAAGAGCTTATTTATATATCTACATCCGGGATGGACGAGGCTCGTAAGATGATAAAATGACAACAAATAACAAAGGTCACTTACACTAATACCTGTTCTGTAACATTCTACGGCAATGTAGTATATATATATATTTGCGAAAATATGGATTTCCTTAGTGTGCATCGAGTATCAAAGGCGAGAACGTAAGTGAACCTTTTTTTTATCTCAGGGAAATCCTTATGGATGCAGCCAGGATCTTGGGGTAGATACTGACCCAATGTGGGACTTGCACCTGGGAGTGCCCACCTTAACTAAAACCGCTGCGAGCGCCTTCAGCCTCTTTTTGAGGGTCCCGGATATGCAGGCAACAGACAGTATCACCTCAGCGACAGGCTGGCCCCGCGAAGGCCAGATTACTAAGTACTCGTAAGGAGGGACCCGGCCGCTACGAAGCAGTCCCTGCGACGTCGTGTCATACTGGGCCCAGGTTCCTGAACCCGACACGAGCACAGAGGCGTTACTGGAGGTGCATTAAGTAGTACCTCCTACGCACCTTTTTTTTTTCTTTTACGCCGGGAAATGCTCTGAGGCATCCCGCCTGGGGAGTGGGTCTCCCCAGGTGGGTATGTGGGACTCGCTGCGCCCGAAAGATGGTAAATGGACGTAGCTCTACCCACTAAAATCCGGCGAGTGCCACCAGTGCCGCCTTGGTGAGGTGCCCCGGATCTGTTAAGCTAACAGGGCACCTCGACGGCTAGTCAACCCCGCAAGGGACCGACGCCACCTCCACAGAGGGGTTGTCCAGCACCTCAGAACAACCCCTCCCTACGTCGGGACAGTACCCAGGGACCTGCTCTTTGTCCCCTCTTCTTATAAGAGAGGTACAAAGAGCCCCCTAGGCTCAATTGGCTTCGCCCAAGGTGATGGGTTCACCCTAGGCTACTGAGCCCCACCGCCACGACAAGGCCTGAACCGTGGTGGGGCCTCCTACGCACCTCGTTCGTCACTCACGAGCTTCGTCAGCGGCCTCTTCTCTCACCCGCTCGTCGGCCTCCTTTTGGGACATTACTGCCCCACAGAAGGAGACCATCGCCGTCCAGGACTCGTCATCACCGAGCATCGCGGTGATGATGCTCGGCAGAGACAAGACCCACACCACAATTGTGACACACGGTCAAAGGCTCCCTGTGGGCCGTCCGGCACAGATATTCACCCAAGCAACCATGCCCGGTGAGCACCTGTGTCAGACGGAAGGTGAAGGGTGGAGGTCATCCACCGCTCAAGTACCAGGAAGAAGTTGCACAAGCTTCCACGGGGGGTCACCGGCCAGGGCAGTGGCTGCCGCCCACGATACCGTACAGTACCCCCGAATCACTCTTATTGCGATGACCTGCTGCGCCGATGTTTTTGGAACGAAGTTTCCTATCGCGCGCTGCGAAAGAGGGCTAGGCGGAAAAAATTAAGACCAAAAGCTGTAACGACACTTTTTGCTATAATTGTAAGCCGTGCGGCGTGCGCGTGTTTCTCTGTTTGTCTCTCTCTCTAGTGGCTCCAGGCTCTATATATTATGTGTGTGTGTGTGTGTGTGAGTGTGAGTGCGTGAGTGTGTATGTATATGTACATTATTTTTTTATTACAATTCCTTCACTAATTAATCAAAAGGAACTTCGTTCCATCCGGCTGTCCCTTGCCACCTCTCTTTTGTTCACATGACGCGACTAATACTTAAGTCGCGTCATGTAAAAAAACCGTAGAAGAAAGTAAAGGGGGTGTAGTTAGGTATTTTGCGCCTGGGTACACTTGCGCACGAAACCTTTTATAATATTAAGTTTTATTATTGAAGTTACACTCGTGGCTTTGTATACCTAATGGTTATTGTTAGGTACATTGATAAATATAGATATGCAATATCATAAAACAGAATTTAAAACATGTTTGTTTGCTTCAGTATAAAATGTTTAATCTAATTACAAAAAAAATAATGTTGAAACTCCTGCCATAAGTCGTCGTGGGTGACGTGAAAACCACATGAGGACGCCGTGTTGATGCTGCTGTAGCTATTTCATCATCGTCGCTTTGGTGCATAATTTCCCCAAGTCTGTTGCTCCCATTAAATTTACAAAGTTATCCGTGTGCGATTCCAACTTACATTTTTGCTGGCGACATATTTTTATTTACGACCAGACCATTTTTATAGGATTTAGGTCTGAATGATATGGGGGCAAACAAAGTATAGAATGGCCTGCTTGGTTTAATATATTATTATATTATTTTCTTAAATTGCTCTTTATATTACTTTTTAAGCTATATCTACAACCCCGGCTTTAGCACAGATACTTCTAATTTAATTTCTTTTTGACGAAGCCAGGTTTGCATGTTCGTACTAGGCGTTGGTGCAGCATCAAGTGGTTTGTTGTGGTAAGATTAATTGTCAACTACCACGATTGATTAGGCGGTAAATTCGGCATCAGTTTTGTACGGGACCATCGCTCGTAACTCTCCGAATTCATGTTGTCATGTTAGTCACCGTTTTTGGTACCGGCTTTGAACGTCAGCAAAGCATTCGGCACAAAACCCGTTTGAAGGGGCTACCTTCCGATAGAAATTTCTTAATGCCTTTCTAATGTCCGTCTGTCTAAGAATGGTGAGACGCATTATAGGAATTGGCGACGTATGATTCGTGAGTGTAAATTCTATAGGTCTTCCTTCCTATCTATTTTTCCCAGATATTTGATCCTTTGAAATCGACTTGTTGACTCTATAAAAAAAATCTGTTGGTTTCTGTTGTTTCCTGAGAATTGCTGCAGATCCTTGGTCATTCTGTAACTTTTTTTGCAACTTGCCTATTTTAGGCAATTCTTACGTGGAAATTGTGGAATGTGGAGTCGGTGTCAGCTAATGTAGATAGGTAGGTACCTAGAGCAACAAATACGACAACGGTGACGTATTTGTTGCTGTAGGTACCTATTTAACTTAGCTGACACCTACTCCAAAAGTAACAATAATGACGTGGTAAAGGCAAAGATTGTACACGCGATTATTTTATAACATTTTAGTTAGGTACTTTATTTTTTGAAGTCGGTTATTTACTATTAAAAATTCTTGAGGATCAGTAAGCCAACAAATTCTTGTTTCAACAAGTTTATTTTTGTTTGAATCTGTTGGTTTCAAACTGTGTGGGTGGTCTCCTATATCCATCATGAACATTGATATAAATCATTCCATCGATTCCGTAATTTTGGCCCACACCTTGTGACAGTAAATTGGTTCACCATTTTAATTTTCTGTGACTTCTTTTTAGTCGGGTTTATTTATTGGGCTATTTCAGCGTGACCTTTTTTGCCTATTAATGTTATCGTTATGAATTTTTCTTTCCTTTCTATTTTGTACTATTAAAAATTCTTGAGGATCGGTAAGCCAACAAATTCTTGTTTCAACAAGTTTATTCGTGTTTAAATCTGTTGGTTTCAAACTAAATAAAAGCGTACATCTAATACGAAACATTCTCATCTATCTCTTGGCTGCAGAGCGAAGCGCGTTTTAAGTCTATTTAAAGTGAACCAGTTAATTATCTTCTTGAAAAAATGGATGTGAGTATACATTATATTCGATCAAAACTTGTATGGATTTCATATGAGTTCACTAGTCTATATTTTTTAAATGTTAATTTTATTCTTATGTTTCATTGTTTCAGTACTCCAACAAGGATTTCAAAAACTTCTACGTCTCCGATAACCAAGAAATTGATAACACTGACGATGAAGATGGTACACTTGGATATAAAGTAAAGCAAGCCATTACAAAGAGACCGAAAAATAGCATTGATTGCTTTTTCGAAAACCCCAAGAAGAGGAAAATAGTTACGAAGCAATCTACAAGCGTTGGTCAGTCGTCAAGTGATGGTATTGCTTACATTACATCGAATGTAGATGATGGTAAATATGCATCGCACATGGTCAAAATACAAGTGTACGAACTGAAAAAAATTTAAGAGATCTCACCATCTGAACATTGGAAACACGCTGAAGTAACTGTGAAATATTATACAGAATGTGACAGTGATAAACATTTACAAAGTGTGCGCGACGTTATTTTTGATATTACAAGCACTTTAGCTTCTCAAAAGGATTGCACTAAATTTTTTATAAAAAGAAATAAAAAATCACGTAAGTATTCTCCTAGTGTCTAGTTTTATGTGTTAATTTTTATTATTATGTTTTAAATCATAATATGCGTAGCCTAAATGTATTGTATGTATAATGTAAGCATAATTTAGGTACTAAGGTTTTGTAATGCATTTTCTTGTTTTGTATTAATTTATAATTTTAAGTTCATTGTATCGCGTTTTAAATATGTTGTAATAGTATTGTACTTAGTCTTATATCGTAATATTACATGTCCATTTATCTTTTGTAATATTTTGTAGTATTTGTCAAAAATAAATTGATGTGGTTAAATAATATGATTTTTAATTTTGTCATTTCCTTTAAAATAAAAAGAGGTAAAATTCAGAAATAAAACAAAATTAGTATAATTGTAATATTAATTTATTTAGAAATAAACGACTAAACATACGTTTAATCATTAAATCATTACATAATGTGTCATCAGAAAACATTTTAATGAAATTATACATCGAGATATTTTTAAATTTACAGTAAATATAAACTAAACTGTACATTCCACAAACTGATGTTGAGTAATTTTGGATCACTTTATCGTTGTAAACATAATATTTACAATTTCTTTTAAAAAAATATTCATGATGTCTTTCGGGTTTTCGTCCATAAGAATCGAAATATTCGCCAATTCCGTCCGCGCTAATATGAATAGCTACCCAATGAGAACCTGCTTTAGTATCTGGGTCCAAATTACTAATTAAATATATTGGTAATGATACATTCATAGGTAAACGATTTGCAGCATACACATTATCTTTTTCATGAATTTTTGCAAGTCACAAGTATTCATTTTACGTTAGATACGTACGAGTCCTTACTTTGAGAAATAAAATATTTAAATGCTATTAAATATTATAAATATATATTTATGAACTTTAACTGTTGTAGTCTACGCTGATTTCACGATTCTTATTTATTTCTAATACATTATCAAATTCAGCGTATATGATGCAATTGACTGTTGCTGGTAAAGCGTTATCAAACTGTACTTCTAAGCGGACGCTACCTCTTTTAATAAGATTCCAGTGTGAATTTAAATGAGCGGATAAATCAGGTGTCATATCAAATGCGAGCAGGCAGTACCCATTCGCATAATCTTCTTTTTAACCGACTTCAAAAAAAAAGGAGGTTCTCAATCAGTTTTTTTTTTTTTTTTTTTTTTTTTGTATGTATGTGACATGATATCTCCGCCGTTTGTGAATGGATTTCGATGGTTATTTTTTTTTTGAAAGCTGGTGTTTCCAATTTGGTCCCATATTAATTTTATTAAGATCTGACAAGCCGTTTTTTAGTTATTCCCAATAATGCCTATTTGGTTGGTTTTGTTTATCTTGATGATATGATAATTTTATTACGTGTCGATGTAACTAACAATTGTATAGGATGCTTTGGTAGCACACCATAGTATGTCGCGGTCATCGTAATCATCATCATCATCACCATCATCACCATCATCATCATCATCATCATCCTTTATCCATCCACTGCTGAACATGCCTCCTTCAATGAACGCCAAGACGACGAATTTCGGAATCACTAAAAATTAAGAAATAAAAACATTTTACAAAAAATTAAAACCGACTTCAAAAATACTAAACTAAAAAGTAATAAAATAACAGTTTCTTTAATTTTTGTGCTTACAACATATAAGCAACTTAATCTTCTACTAATGTACAAACTTTGCGTTTACCACGTCATTATAGTTACTTTTGGAGTCGGTGTCGTATTTGTTGCTGTACATTACCTACCTACCTTGGCTGACACCGACTCCAAAAGTAACTATAATGACGTGGTAAACGCAAAGTTTGTACATTAGTAGAAGATTAAGTTGCTTATATGTTGTAAGCACAAAAATTAAAGAAACTGTTATTTTATTACTTTTTAGTTTAGTATTTTTGAAGTCGGTTTTAATGAAATTGCATTTCCATCATTCATAAAATGAATGCCTGTTCCAGAGAACAATGTATGGTAAGCGCTAGTAAATATATGATTATCAAAAGATGGTTGTAAAGTCTTAGAAGGTACTTGATGTCCATCTATATAAAAAAATGAGTTAAGCCCATAATTATCAAATTTGAAGGGATTTTTGGTAATATTACCATTAAATGTTGTATTCGATACAAAACCTACAATACATCTTTTCGGTACTTGGCCGAGAAATACATTATCAATTAATGTTTTACTATGGACACCTGACTGTATTGTTAAAACTTTTACTTCAGCTCGAGTTAATGGATATTGAGCAGTAGTATTTGCTAAAAAAAAATCATGAGCTAGCAAAACTGAGGGATTAATTTTTGCTTTACGTGCTATGATGCTTGCGGTTGATATAACTACTTTATACTTTACATCTTCAACTGCAGACATTAAATTAAATGATTCTTTCGTACGTACTAGTTTTATACGCAATTCAACGCCGTTTATCAAAAAAATTTCCTGATTGAAAATATCACCATGTAAGTGTCCAATCATTTCGATATCATGACTATGTTTAGCTAATTGCTCCCCCTTTTTAAAGCCAGTGTTAGAATCATCACATCCATCCATTTTGCCAGCCGTATCTGCGTACCAAAAGCCACAAGTAAGATGACTTTTTTTAGCATCTGATCCATAGTTAAGCAGATTTTCTATATATGCACGATATGGATATGTATTGTTTGGTGGAGAAATGAGTTTCTGATTCATGTATATATCCAGTTGCCCGAAGAGTGAATGCAACCAATTATTTACAGGTGCTATTTTACTGGTATCAACAATCTTAGTTGAATTTTGATTTACAATTTTAGCTTTTACGTGTAGTAGAGTATGAGATAAGTCAATGTAATCATCTCCTGATCCAGGTATTAAAAATTCTATTGGCCCTTCATCACTTAGAGATGATATAGGATTGTAATGAATCCATGATCCACCTTCTATAATTGTTTGCGTAGATAGAAGGGCGAATAAATCTAACTCCGACTTAACACACTCACATGAATGATGATGAAGAAAAGACATTAGTTATATTGAAAATATGTCGTTAGCTCGCTGTTTACGCACTTTTTTACACACCTTTAGCTTGGGATGGTTTTGATCGAATGACTAATTTTTTGTGTTTCCTTTTTAATTTATATCCAGAGCCGGTCATCAAGGAATCGATTTTTGCATCTGTTTTTTTTCTTTTTAGATTACTATTAATATCTTTTAGCCGGGTTTTAATACTTTCTTGAAGAGGACAAACACTGACTAAATCAGATAGCAGTCCAACACCAGCGCTCAGTGCTACCTTTCCAATAGTTTTAGCTCCAATTGCTAAAATTGGGAATACCGATCTAAATAGACCTCCTAGAAAACTTCCAATACCATGTCCGCGTTGGTAAGGAACTCCTTTATATATGATTCCAATGCCTGAACCCGCTTGATGTGCATAGTAATGTTGGTATGGACAACTCATATTTGTAAAAATATACTATTTTATAATTTCAATTAATTCGTTTGAAATGAAGTTTAATACTTGAAGTTCCGAATTGAAATGGAACTCTCTCTCCAATACAGGTTCTTATATCGATTTCAATTACATCAAACTCTCGTTTCGTTAAAAAACAATAACCGGAACATAATGTGCAGGAGAAAAGGTATTCATTTTATATGCTCCGTAAATGTATAAACTAGGATCCAAAGGAACAATTCTGAGTAAGGATGTCATAACATCTCCAACAACTTGTGACTCAATAATGTCAGAGTAAATAAATACTTGTGACGGTAATCCTAGGTATAGATTAACAGGATATTTTCCGTGTGAAAATTTCATGAAATTAGTGTATGGTTCAAAGCCTAGTTGTAAGCTAAGAGTAGCACTAGTTGAAATAGATAATATTCTTTTGCTAAAATTTGTAACAGTTACACGTTTTGATATCGCATCATAACGAAATGTGGCTTCCCCTTTTATCATAGGATTCTCATTAAATTGCTTTTAAAAGGTAATCAATAGAATCGTAATTTGTAGCAGGAACATGAAATTTAAATTCCACTGGAACTAGTTCACTCTCATTTGGTGCTTTATTTAATTTTTTAATGAAAATAACATTTTCATGCTCTTGTACATTTAACATAGTGCATGGAAAATGATATTCTACTAAACCTACGACCTTTTGTCCTTCCAATTGTAAAGTCTTCGGTAATTTTGTAAAGAAATTCGCTGTTGTATTGTCGGGAAAATATGACATAGAACTATTACTTAATAATGTCACATAAAAACTTTCACTATTCATATTTGTTCTAAACTAGACGCAAGACTCCAACTGTTAAATTTATGAGGGTAACCTTTCCATTTAACCAACACTTCTTTTCTGCGCCCAGAATACCTTGTATTTATTATTTTATCTATTTTATATATTTGGTGGTGGGGATTGTATGTGACTTTTTGTAATTCTTTTTCATAAAACGTTCCTTCTATAGGTTCACTGTGTAAATCTTTTAGAGTAAATACAACCTTTGGAATCCTGTATACAATTGAAGCAATTATAAATATTTCATCGCTCCAGTTTCTTTCATAACCCTTTTGAAAAATATGTGTGTGCTTAGTTATTCTAACAAAATCTCCTAATTGGATTTTTTTGAGTACCATTTTTATTTTTATCTTGCTTATCATATAAATTACGCCAAACTGTCATGATATTCTTAGAGTTAACTTCGGATAGACACATTTTTATACTTGAGTGATAGCTGTGGTTATATGAGTAAAGAAGATCTTCTAAAATATCTATATAACGATAAGTATTTTTATGAGTAAAATAACGCCACATTTTTGTTTTCAGAGTTCTTTGAAATCTATCTACAATATTTGCTTTAATATCTGGATTATTTGTCGTATAGTAATTAATATTTTTATTTTTTAAAAATGATCTGACATCTTTTGATAAGAATTCTGTACCTTTATCGGATTATATGTGTAAAGGTGTTGTTTGAGCTTCTGCGAATATACTTTCGAAACAGTTCTTGGAAGTTTCAGATTTTTTTTTCTTCACAGCTCTTACAAAAGCATATTTACTTAAGACATCAATAACACATAACAGATATTTATATCCATCATCATACTGACTATATGCTCGCATATCGCTTAAATCAGCTTGCCACAATACAATTTAAATTAGATACGATATACTTATTTCTGGGAAATATCCTTTGCACGGGCTTATGTAATGTATAAGTTTCTTGAGATTGAAGCCAACTTTGAACTTGTTTTTTGTTTATTCTGCCTTTCATAGCATCTGTTAATTTATTAACGCTGCTATAGCTAGCTGGATGAGATATATCATAATATATTTGATCTATACCTAGTATGGGGTCCATCGTACCCAATCAATTTTTTTTTTATAACTTTTCTATCTTTAGAGTTGGATCTGGGAGTGTGGTTTGATGTGTCCTTTAAATTTTCAACAGAAAATTTCTTGAGATATTCTTGCGTATCAGGGTTACTGGTACAATGTAAAGGAACTCCTATACTATATAGTGATTGTGCAAATTCTTCCCAGGCGACAGGTTTTGGCCGTTTTAATTGTCTTAATACATCATTCACTAAATCTATAATATTACTATTCGGAATTAGATTATTATTAATAAAAACTAAACCATGGTCGTTCCATTAGATTTTTTCGGGATTTTGCAATATCGATTGTATTAAAATTTCTGCATTTCTTTTATAGGTTTTAGGTATTAATCTTAACAAATATTCAGTGCTGAGAGTATTTAATGTGTGCTGTTTTGAGTGTTCACCTTTTGAGTCTGGCGCTATTAGATCAGGTTCTTCCTTTTTATTTATTTCTTCTTTTATTGAATCAGTTTTTACTTGAAAGATATTTTTCTGATTCTTGTCCATGTCTTCTTCGTTTATAATCGGAAGTTTAAATGGTAGTTTTTTTTCTTGACAAATGTGTAAATATCTTTGAAGTGTTTGAAGGTACAGAGTCCACTTTTCTCGATCATCCAATTTACTTTTCATTATTTTACTCATTTCTCTGTCTAAACGTGAAAGAGAATCGTCAGACAGTTTTTCTTGTTGTTTGAATCTTTCTATAAGGCTCGGTTCAACAAGTAACATTTTCTTTGTGTTTTCCATATTACTTAGTTAACGAACTTAATATAGTACTTAGAACTGCACTTAATATTATAGGTAAAAAAGCATTGTGTTTATAAATCTGTTATGTACTTTATTTCAGATGACTTGTCATCTTCGGAGATGGATAGTGATCCTAGTGCTGTTGGTCGTCATGTGTATGTTTGAACAATCGCTAACAGACATAGGCATAGTACATGTTCAATGTCCAGTGGGGACAAAATTGCTTAAATTACAGAACAGTGCCGTATGTGTGCCTGCGCCATTTACCAAGACACATACATGAAAATAAAAGTTGTGCAAATACTAATTTGGAAATAAACTTTCAAAAATATATACATTTTAATATCCCTTGCTTTAGTTTTCCTTCGCAATAGGGTAAATTATTCTAAGATGAACAAAACACTAAACCCTACTACACTACCAAAACCCTAAAAAAATTGTTTGCTGGTAGAGATCTCTTATACAGATAAGCACACCCATGTATCATACGTCAAACCTTTTGAACGTCATTGTCGACTATATATGACAAAACGAAATTTGGCCCAGACCGCCAATGACACCAATATGTGACAAAATACACGTCGCATCATATCACGAAATAAACTATCTAACCATTACTTTTGAGTGTTTTTATTTATATAATTTCAAAGTATAAGCTTCCGTCTATATTTGATAGCATGAAACTAGTAAAAATATACCATTGAGAAATTCAATGTTTTAAAAGTAGATGTTAAATGCGTATAAAAGGAGTATCCCACACGCCATAGTCTGCTATATGTGACAGCTAGTGTTGCGACATATTATGATTATAATATCCATAAAAACTTAAGATGTTTATGAAATTTTAGTCCAGACTCCAGAGTTATATTATTTATTGGACCGACTTACAAAAAAAGAGGAGGTTCCCAATTCTTTTTTTGGAACGAAGTTCCTTATTGCGCGTTGTGAAAGGGGGCTAGACGGAAAAAATTTTCACGAAAAATTGTAACGACACTTTTTGCTATAGTTGTAAGCCGTGCGGCGTGCGCGTGTTTCTCTGTCTGTCTCTCTCTCTCTCTCTCTCTCTCACCCACACACACTTTTTTGTGTGTGAGTGAGTTTGGGTGTGTGTGTGTATTTTTTTGTTTTTTTTTTTACAATTCCTTAACTAGTAATCGAGAGAAACTTCGTTCCATCCAGGTGTACCTTGACACCTCTCTAGTTTTTTATTTCTATCAGTTGGTATCAGGATATATAAAACGTTTTTTAAACAACGCAGTCTTATACAATCATGCTTGCAGCTACACAATCAAAAACATAAGATGAAAATGTCTAATATCGACACTGGCTAATCGCATTATAATTGTCGTATATAGCAGTAGAATAATAAACACTTTTTTACCAATTCGAATTCAATATTCATAACTAAGACAGGACTACGTCTGTCGGGTCAGCTAGATATATAATAAAAATCTTAAATATAATATGTATAATATAAAAGTATTAAATATATTTCCGTTGTCTGGTACCCGTAACACAAGTTCATTGAGAACTTGCCACTTGAGATTGACGTGGTGTGAAAACGTCCTCTATGGACGCTTTCACACCACTTATTTTTATATTTATATATTTTATATTATATTATTATTATTTAATTTATATATTTCTAAATACATACATATTATAGATAAATTACACCCAGACAGTACAAATGATCATGCTCATCACACAAACATTTGTACTGGGTGGGAATCGAACCTACAGCCAGTGGGTGGGGTAAGGGGTTTAGCAGTCAGGGTCACTAAACACTAAACGAACAGGCCAGTCAATATCAGGTTCACGTTAATACCACATCTTATTACTTTTTATTTTATGTAATATTTTATTTTATGTAACCATCGAACATATAACCGGAATAGAGCGGTAATGCTATTTGTTTTGTTTGGTCAACGTTTTTTTTGTGCTCTGATTGTCCAACTGATGGCCATAGATTGATGATACAGATATCACCGTATATAGTAGTAATGTGAACCATAAATTTCCGAAACTGGTCAGTGATTTGTCACTGACTTTATAGAAATTCCACCAACCAGTGATGTGTATGTACATCCCATTTGCCGATCATCAATCTATGGCCATCCGTTGGACAATCAGAGCACAAAAAAAAACGTTGACCAAACAAAACAAATAGCATTACCGCTCTATTCCGGTTATATGTTCGATGTATGTAACTGTTAACTTTTTTATTATTCTTAAGAAAAACAATAATTATTAAAATACTCATAGATAGGGTAGGTTGTCTCACATTGAACCAGGTAAATTTCAAAGTCTCGTAGAATGCTTGTTTTTAGATTAATTCCCCAATTTTTTTTAATATAGTTTGAAAATTTATTTAACTACAATAAGGCCAACAATTTTATTTAAAATTCTATTTGGTTTTAGCAATAAAAAATAAATTCTAAAAAATTAGATTTGGTTCAATGTGTCCATCGGGAGGTACACATTTAACCGGGGTATTTTCCACATTGAACCGCCTTATAAATCATTTACATTTAGACTAATTTGTATTTAAATTGCTTTGTAATGTAATAAAAAAAAATTGCCACATGATCAGTGTTAATCTCTGCCACATCATCAGAATTTAACAGTGATGGGCTCACATTCCCATCTTCACAAAATGTGTCATCTGATTCAACAGATTCGTGTTCAACATTTTGTGCGTTGGGATCTAAATTTTGGTCTTGTGGCTCAGGCTCAGGTCTGTCAGTCACGTCCGACGGCAAAAAGTCGATGTCAGTGAACACTTCCGGTTTAAAAGGAAATATACCACACTTCTTAAAAGCTGCGAAAATGTTCACAGGCTCTAGCGTAGGCTTCTCCAACACACTCCGCCACATCGTAGATAGTCATAGACCTTCCTGGATGTCTCACCATCCAGGAGTCGATTGCGCTGTTATAATAGACTTTAAAGGGGCCATTTAATCCGACATCTAGAGGATGCATTTTGGCTGTGGTGTGAGGATGCAATGTAAGAATTGTGACACCTGAACTTTTTGCTAATTCCAAAGCTTCGAATGACAGATGTGACTCGTGATTATCTAAGATTAGGAGTGCTGGGTTCTCTAGGCTAGCAGCGGTATGTTTGATAAAATGCTTCATAATTTCAACAAATAAATTAGATGTCATCCACCCCGAAGTATGTGCCAACCCAAGAGAACCTGGAAGAGCACCTCTCAACATGATGTCTTTGAAATTTTTCAGCGGGAATACAAGCGCAGGCGGTAAGGCTTGACCTGAAGCACATACTATAAGGCATGTGGTTACTAAAACTCCCTTTTCGCCACTTGTGACCTTCGCAATATTGTGTTTTCCCTTAGGCCCTACAACTTTTTGTGGACACTGGACAGTTGTCGTTGTTGTTTCATCTAAATTGTACAACCGGCAACCAGAACTGAAGGACGCATGACGACTCATTGC
Organism: Helleia helle; assembly: GCA_963853865.1. Classification (NCBI taxonomy): domain Eukaryota; kingdom Metazoa; phylum Arthropoda; class Insecta; order Lepidoptera; family Lycaenidae; genus Helleia; species Helleia helle. The sequence goes on along the minus strand of OY971418.1, from coordinate 8,041,776 downwards.
CGTCTTCAGATTATCAAAGAATGATGTGACCGTCTTCCTGTTAAATGCTGTCGCACGGGCTAAACTGCAAGCTTCAGGTTTCTTTATTGAAAGGTCAAGGTGACGTTTTCTAAATGACCGAAACCACTCTTTTCCTGCCATTTTTTCTCGCTGCCAACTATATGGGATAGTTATGTTATTTACCATCGCCATTTGGTACGCTACTTTACGACAGTCTTTTGGGGTCAGTCCATAAAATTTTAAAGCGCATTCTATAATGTACTCTTTATAAACATCTTCTTGTTCGCTGGTAAAAATGAGATGATTTTCATAATTCGGTAGCAATCTCTTCCTAGCAAGGTCCTCTACGTTGACGTGCAAGTTTTTTTCTACGTAGCGTCGTAAAGTTGGGTACGCAATGTCATAAGTTTTCGCTGCTTTTCTAATACTTTCGCCTGTTCTATGCAATTGAAGGGCCTTAAGCATATTGGCAGCCGAATGTCCACCTCTTTTTCTTACTAACACCTTATTTCGCGCCATACTGTAACAAAATAAATAATTATAGTATTAGTACACATTTAACCATCGGGGTGGTACACATTGAACCATGGCTCAATGTGTACCACCTACAAGTGGCTCATTGTGGGACAGACCACGTTTTGGCAACTAACCTCAAAATTTTACCCGGAATATAATCTCGCACAGTAACGAATTAAGGTGCATTTACAAGCTGGATAACTACAGTATACAGTATTAATATAAAGAAACCAATATCATTTATTGTAAAAAAGTGAAAAAAGAAAGAAATTTGCAAAAAATACTTACTTTTCGAGTTAATTTTCGTAAAAATGCTCCTCACACAACCTATTCGCGCGCTGGCGCCACGAAAACTAGTGGGCAGACAGAGATAGTAAATACCTCTCTTTCAGCCATTTTTGCAGAAATTGGCAACTTCGCATTTCGGAAATAAAATGGTGGTTAAATGTAGCTGCCTGGTTCAATGTGAGACATCCGACCCTACATTTAATATATAATATTATAAAATTTAAAAAAATCGCGCATTTTTAAATATGTTTATTATATTAGTAAGAATACTTCTCCAGTATAAGGTAGACACTACCTTTTACTAGAGAAGTTATTTATATTATAAAAAAAAATTAAAAAAAATTAAAAAAAACTTAATACAATCGTTTAACAACGTGTACACTGCCACATCCCTAATTCAGATGCGAGAATGTCAAAAAAAAGACTGGCTGACCACGCCATTGTCACTATACCAAGTCAAAATATGTTGAATAATGTTGTAATTTGTTATTATTTTAATTTTCTAATATCTGCTTTTACATTGATAAAGACTCTGTTAAATGCGGTGTAAAGATTACTATATTATTATTACTATAATTGGGATGTAGTTGCTGGGTAAATAAAATATCCTGTTGTGAGTACGGTTTATTAGAAAATGGAAGACGAAAATAAAAACTCAGTTGTATATGGATTAAGTTATCAACATCCCTATACACGTATTCTATGAAGGTAATTTTACAAAAAAAGTGGCTTGGCGTCTGCGGTTCGGCGAAACGTTTATACGCCGGCGTTCAAAAGGATAAAGAATAAATAAATAAATAAATAAAGACATTTTACAAAAAGTTAAAACCGACTTCAAAAATACTAAACTAAAAAGTAATAAAATAACTGTGTTTCTTTAATTTTTGTGCTTACAACTTATAATCAATCTTCTACTAATGTACAAACTTTGCGTTTACCACGTCATTATAGTTACTTTTGGAGTCGGTGTCAGCCAAGGTAGATAGAGTACAGCAACAAATACGACACTGACTCCAAAACTAACTATAATGACGTGGTAAACGCAAAATTTGGATATTAGCAGAAGATTAAGTTGATTATAAGTTGTAAGCACAAAAAATAAAGAAACAGTTATTTTATTACTTTTTAGTTTAGTATTTTTGAAGTCGGTTTTAATTTTTTGTAAAATGACTTTATTTCTTAATTTTTTGTGATTCCGAAATTCGTCGTCTTGGCGTTCATTGAAGGAGGCCTATCTTCAGCAGTGGACGGATAAAGGACGATGATGATGATGATTACGATGACCGCGACATGGTGTACTACCAAAGCATCTACAATTGTTACATCGACAAGTAATAAAAATGAGCACATCATCGAGGTAAAAGAAATCAACAAAATAGGCATTAGCTATTGGGAATAACTTAAAAAACGGCTTGTCAGATCTTAACTAAATTAATATAGGACCAAATAAAACCAGCCAAAAAAAGTGCTAGTCGGAATTGCGTACGAAGGGTTCCGTACCATTACATAATATACAACATTAGATACTTTAACAAAAAATATGGTTTATGTTTATGGAATTAAATGTTTTTTATATATTTGAGTTGATTGAATGAAAGGTAAATTGCAGCTTACGACTTATGACTTATAAAAAAAACTACTTACTAGATCTCGATCAAACCAATTTTCGGTGGAAGTTTGCATGGTAATAAAAAAAATTAAAAAACATTTATTTCAGATTAATCACCCATATAAGTACAATATTAAAATTTATACCTTTACTAATTCGTTGAATTTAAATGATAAAAATAATACCTAATACTAAAATCAAACACTAATAGAATTAATTTCGAAAAGAAAAATTTCTTATGTACATCATATATTTTTTTAGTTTTATCATTCGCTTATTTTAGAAGTTACACATTTTTCAACTTTGATAGTGTTTTTCATTTTTGAAGACCGGTCTATAGATATCCCACACGTATGGGTTTGATGAAAAAAAAAATTGAGTTTCAGTTCTATGTTTGGACTATGGGGACCCCCAAAATTTATTGTTTTTTTTTTCTACTTTTGGGTCAAAATCTTAATGCGGTTCACAGAATACACCTACTTACCAAGTTTCAACAGTTTGACATACGGACGGACGGACAGACAGACAGACAGACAGACAGACATGATGAATCTATAAGGGTTCCGTTTTTTGCCATTCGGCTACGCAATCCTCAAAACCCTCGGACCCTTGAAGGTCTTAAAGTTTACTAGAACTTACGTAGAACTTTACGCATTCCTTCACTTATAGGTAGAATATGGTTTTAAATAAATATAGTTATTTAAATTCTTTATTAAAATAATTGACTCACTAGCACTATCCTTACATCACCCTCTTTTATATGTAATACTAGCTGTTGCCCGCAGCTTCGCCCGCGTTAACTTAGATTTATAGCCGTACCCGGATAGATGATGATTATTTTTGTAGCCTAAGTTACTCCTTAATAAATCACCTATCTGTCAGTGAAAGTCCCGTCAAAATCGGCTCAGCCGTTGCCGAGATTAGCCGGAACAAACAGACTGACAAAAATTGTAAAAAATGCTATTTAGGTATACGAGGGCGGCACTGAACGGGAATCAAGGAAGTGACACAACATTACTATTTAAAAATGTATTTATTGCTTTTCGAAGTATTCTCCGCGAAATTTGACACATTTTTCCATATGATGGAACCAATCATTGAAGCAACCATTCCATTCGGATGTTGGAGTCTCCAAAATAGCCGTTTTGTAGGCGTCCACAGCTTCTTCAGGCGATGAAAATCTCTGACCACGCAATTTATTCTTTATTTTATGGAAAGTATAGAAATCATTAGGGCTTAGGTGGGGGCATTACGGCGGATGGTCTAATAATTCTATGTTTTCTTGCTCTAAAAACTCTTTTGTTCTGTGCGCGTTGTTTCGGGTTCGTACGCGTATATCCAGGATTCGGCACCTGATACGATGTTGTATATACAGCATTCGAGGATCCTGCGTGGAATCTTTCGAGAGTTCTGACGCACCAAGTAACGCGAGCCGCTTTTTTCTCTTCACAGAGCAAATGCGGTATCCATCGGGAAAACAACTTTTTTACACCTAATTGATCATGCAAGATTATTTGTATTTGCCTCATGCCAATGTCTAAAGTTGCCTGAATTTCGCGGTATGTCACATGTCGATCTTCCTCAATCAGCTTACGCACAGCATCAACGTTTTCTTGGGTGACTGCAGTTTTTGGACGACCTTGACGGGGATCATCACTGAGCTTGACACGTCCACGTTGAAATTCAGCAAACCAGCGATAAATTGTGGTTTTGGATGGGGCTTCATCACCAAATGCAGAAATCATCCGGTCAACACACTGTTTTTGTGTTAAACCACTTCGAAAGTCATAATAAATCATCGCTCTAAAATTTTCTCGAGTCAATTCCATTTTCTCAACGACTAAACAAGTTTGACCAGACCTTGTGACAAGACCGAGAATCTTTTTTTAAATAAATAAATGGTATCCGATTTTTAAAACCAAGGAGTTTTCAATTAAAAAGATTTTAATATGACAGGAACAGTGGAAATATTCCATTCCCGATACTTTTAGTGTAGCCTATGGATGTATCCATATGCATTTAATAAAATGTGGTTAGAGGTTCCCTTTATAACATTTCAGGCAACCGAGCAGTCGGAGCCGTCTCTACCGAAGCCCATAGGCATTCGCACTAACCAAAGTTGTGACAATGCGATGCGCTCATATTCTTTATCCCCCCCCCCCCCCAATGGACCACCGGAAACTCACAAACCGCACGAAACGCGACAGCATAGCTGTCACTTGACGCCGATGTTATGTGAGCGAGAGGTACCACCCCGGTCGTTCCAGCCCAATTCGGCTGCAAATGCACCATAGCACAACCTCTTACATTCGGAATACTGACGTTCCGAAAATTGGACATACTGTATTATCATGTCAACAGGAAGAAGAGAAAACTGTGCTAATGCGTTTACTCTAGGTAGGAAAGGTCTTTCAAAAGTAAGTTTACATTGTGAAGGATTGCAAACTTAACCGCCGTTAGATTGGTAGAAATACCTATGACTAGCCTGCCGTACTCTGTCTAGAATTAGAACATAGATATTAAAATACTTACATTTGACTAATGCGAATATCACCAACAAAAAAACTATATAAGTCATTATAATAAATAATATGAAGCACACAATTCACACATCACAAGGTTTTCTATATATTAACACTTCGCAGTTTTTAATATTACCTACATGATAATAAAATATTTATATATTTCTACTACACGACCGTATTGATACTTTTACAAATAAAGAATATATAGCAAGGTTTTCTTCTCATGGACTCGTATTGTTATGTGGTTTATGAGCCCAGCTGAACAAACAGTCGATTGACTTACGTCCAACTTGGTCCGTCACTCACACCGAAACTAATTCTTAATGCGTGACTAAAATCTATTAAGAAGATACGTAACCGTGGAAGGTAAACAGTCATCTGATTGACGGGCTACTGAAAACCTGCAGTAGTATCGTCCCCCCTTCCCCCCTACTCGAAGCGACCTTGTCGTTTATTATGGTTTACAGACAATTTACAATGGAGTTACGACGGGCGAGTCTGCAACGACAGCGAAACCGAACGACAATGTGACGATCTATCTACGCACATCTATTTTGTAACATACGGGTACATATTATGCGTTTTTAAATAACAGGGTAAGAGTAGTTAAGTGATATATTGTTTTTGTGTTACGAAACCCTGCCCATTATCGGTTAGGAAATATACGAGCAGGTAATTTGCATGCACGGAGGAACTGTCGTATCCGTCTCCAGGATGAAGATGATCATTCTAATAATATACGCGAACACTCATTAGTTCGATACAATATTAAGGCTTCGGTTTATTATTTTGATCTAACATCTTATGTCTCAGGATAGGCAACATATGAATAAGTTGCCTTTTGTTTCTTTCGCGTCGGGAAATGCTCTTAGTCATCCCGCGGGGGAGCGGGGACTCCCCAGGCAGGTATGTAGGACTCTCTGCGCCCGAAAGATGGTGAGGTGGATACAGCTCTACCCAAACCCGGCGAGTGCCACCTATGCCGCCTTTGGTGAGGTGCCCCGGATCTGTTAAGCAAACAGGGCACCTCGACGACTAGTCAGTCCCTCAAGGGACCGACGCCACCTTCACAGAGGGTTGTCCTGCACCACAAAACAACCCCTTCCAACTTCAGGACAGTGCAATGTGGTGAGGTTCCCGTCCTCGCCCCTTGCCCCTGCACTTTTGTCCCCTCTTCTTATAAGAGGGGCACAAAGGACCCCCTCGGCTCAATTAGCTTCGCCCAAGGTTCTGGGCTCACCCTAGTATACTGAGCCCCACCGCCACGTCAAGGCCTGAACCATGGTGGGGACAAGTAAGTACCGACACTATCTTGTTATAATCGCAACACCTTATATTGCTGATAGGTGATGTAGTACGTATAGGTGAGATCGCAGATTTACGTTTTTATGTACAAAGTATAAACTCAATCTAAAATTATTAAAAATCAATGATAGTCTAGCTGAAACTCTTGGTATACATATCAGACATATTTTAACTTATTTGATTCTTCACTAACTTAAACGTGCTAATATAATTGCCTTCCTTTGTGATCATTCTTGTTCAACACTTGAGCGTATTCATCCAACTAATCAGTAATTACGTGCATTTTATTCATAATTAAGGTCATGGGAAATTAGGATAACCGAGATGCTAAAGATTACATTACATTTTTTGCTTATGAACAAAAGTAAAACAACTACGAAGTACATACACGTTTTTCCTTCATAGTTCATACTCATTAAATGTATGTGAGCCATAGTTAGTTGTAATATATGACATACTAGCAGCGCCCCGCGGTTTAACCGTCGTACTTCTCATTTCCTTGGGAGTACAGGGAAAAATCATAGCCTATGTGTTATTCTATACTATTGTAAAGTTTCATTAGTTTTTGCGTGAAAGAGTAACAAACATCCATACATACAAACTTTCACAATTTATAATATTAGTAGGATTTAAGCGTTATTCATGTTAAAAAATTTACCCGAGTTTTAGAATACTTGACTAGGCTAGATAGAAACTATCCCTTATGAGCTGTAAGTTGTAACTATAAAATTACTATACAAATTCATCATGACCCATAAAGGTGCATAAAGCCACCTGCCAATCTGTGACGTCATTTTGATTCCGATCAGCATTGTAATGCAAATCGACGGTCCGAACAGAGAAGAATGCCATTGAATGTGCGCAGACAGACCAAATATAAAAATGTCGGGTTACAATTTTTTATAGTAAATATTTTTTGTGGAGGCCACAGTTGGAAAGATAGAAGTTAGTTCCACCTCCAACTATAAGGGACGACAGTATTTATGCAGTGTACCAGTGCGACTTGCGAGTGGCTGGCGATCGGCTTGCGTTCAATGAAAGATATTATGTCCAGCGGAAATGGAACGGAATGGAAAAACGTATATATGTATACGTTACGATAAACGTACGTAATGGCCGTTCAAATTTGTAATTGTTAAATTACAAATTTGAACGGCCACCATCTTATGCGTATGTCCTCAATATAAAAGACATTTAAGATCAAGATCGAGTTTTTTTTTTTTTTTTGTCACAAGGAGGCAACCGAGCAGTCGGAGCCTTACCTATGGCGACTACCGACGCCCATAAACATCCGCACAACCAAAAGTTATGCAGCTGCATTCCCCTCCTTTTCCCTATCCCCCCAATGGGCCACCGGAAAGTCACAAACCGCACGAAATGCGACAGCATAGATATGTCACTCGACATCTGTGTTATGTGAGCGAAAGGTACCACACCGGTCGTGCCGGCCCAGTTACAGAAGACATTCTGAAAAGATAAACTATACATATATTGTGACAATTTCAACTGAATCTTTTGGCTTCTTTCCGAGTTTAATGGCCACTAGAGGACTTTTCTTTCTGTTGAGGAAATCTAACAGATTATAGATACCACCGGGTCCGGGGGGCCTGGTGGTTATGAGGGACTCTCATTCGACGGACCCGGTGCGGTAAGACTTCCCGCACGGGCACTCTCCGCTAGTAAGGCACCCTATACACCTAAGGACGCCTTACTGCACAGACATTTCTCGCGCGCGACGGACCCCCCGATCATCTGCGCACATGTCTCGTGCAACTCGACATTTTGTCGCCACCGCTCCGCCTGCCAGAGGTTTCCAAGGCTACTCCTCCAACGCCATGGGAACTTCACCGCCAGGACAGTAAAGCTATTGGCCATCGGTCAGGCAAATTTCCCATCGGCTTTTCGGCTGGTTGTCACTTACGACGTGGTGCAACGCACGCTGAGCTACCTATTTTGTGGACGGTGGGTTGCACGCTTGCGCTTCCTCGCCGCATCCGAAGCAGAGTTCGCTCCGATCCGTCATGAATGAGCGGGCCGCCGCCATTTGGCCCAACTCTGGCAACGGTAGCACCTGAGTGGGAGGGTGTCTAGCAGTTTGAACTGCGCCAAATCCCATCTCATAAGATCTCATCAAAATCAAAATATATTTATTTCTACACTTGAAATACGTCAAAAAAAGAAGTCAATAAAAAGGTGTAGTAAAAAATTCGTTTGGAATGCAGACTGCCCCAAGAAAAACGAGAAAAAAACTTAGGGGTTGCTCATTTGTCATCAATTACATAAACAGTGAATGTCTTATTCCCAAGGTGTGGTATCTTCAATAAAATCTTTTATTTCATAATAGCCTTAACCACACAAACGTCCTTCAACAGTTTTCTTAAATTTATTAATGGAAAGATTTTGAACGTTTTCTGGGATCCTATTGTAAAAACGTTTATATAAGCTGGTGGGCGTTGGCTGCAAGATTAATTCGGAAATAGCATAGTGATTGTGCGAGACGTTAAATTACGTAGGAAACGCAAAGTTGTGGATTTTTTGAATATGGTCGAAATAAATAAAACGCGATTATATTGTGCTCTTATAATTTAATGAATTTTCAATATCACAACAGCTTCACACATACATGGTATACAATACAGGCATGAGGCTAGGCAGCTAAGCAGTGTATATCAGGTACAAGCATTATGCCTCGCGACTGTTACTGTGCGTTTATAATTTCTTCAACATTCTGTTTTAAGTAGGTCATTGAACTTGCATTAAGCCCAATTCAACTTATCCGATCTGAAGTTAGCTTTGTGCATGCAACACAAGGCGCGTTCTACATAGAAAAAAATATGACGTCACGCGTAGATCACTTCAGTCCGACCAAGTTAAATCACACACGTAATTTATAACATGCGCCTGAATGTCACATCTATCATCATTATATATCGTAGCAAAAATCGTTCACAAAGTTAACAAAATGGAATAATTATGATCATCATCATCATCATCAGCCTCTATCCGTCCACTGCTGAACATAGGTATCATAATTATGATAGTTAATATTAAATAAAGCTTTAAGTAGAAAACGCACAGTAATTTATATGGTAACAATTTCACAAAATCACTAATTGAGAAATATCAATATTTTCAAACAAATGTATGAAATGTGTTCATTAAAAAAAATACACAATATTCATATATCGAAAATGATCAACAAATTAATAAATTAAATTAATAAATAAGAATAACTTCTCAAAATATCATATTAAATATCTTTTATGAATATAATTTCTAATCTTTTACAATAAACTCTAATAATACACGCCATGTTCATACCATAAACCATTTATAAATTTCATACAGCAAACGTTATATTTTTTCATACCTAAAATAAATATTATCTGCCAAAAGACAACCAGTTGTATTCCTAATCTCTTACATATCGGAACAGATATGAGAAAGTATTGTACAGGCACGGTATAAAATACTATAAATATTAGGCGTAACATTAAGAATGCTTTGAATTGAATGCTAGCCTGTATAAAATCTTTACACTACAAAATATTTATGAACTAATGTGATATCTACTATTATTTAAGACTTTACGTTACAATACTGAAATATTGAGCACAACATACAACATAAAGTGTGCTTAATGTTTTCCAATTACAGCACAAACGCGCATTATCCGGCATGATGCTCAAGGTTGATGTTTCAACTTCCAATTACAGCACCGCTTCGCACAATCGAGCACTCACAAAAGTAGTATTCGCGTGATACGGTAGCAGAGAATTAACCAGTGTTTTTCACTTAAAGTTGGCATTAATCGAAATTTTATTTATATTGTCGTTCACACGTTCACGTACACGTTCTTATACCATTTTTTTTAAACTGAACTTAGCGCACTCTACTGGTACACTTGAAGTTTGAACTTTCACGTTCCAATAAGGAAGTTTTTATTAATCCTATATAATAAAATTATATTTTTGTATAAACAAAATTATAAAATTCTTATATAAATTGAAACGCAAAGAAATTATAATATATTATATGGTGAAAGAATTTTTTCAATAACTAGAAAAACGACAAAACGAATCAAGTATTACTGAATCCTGAACGTGCGCGAAGCATTTACTCTGTCTGTGACGCCATAAGTATCGCGGGCTCAATGATGCGGGTAAGGCGGTAGTTTGACTCGAGCGAGCGAATCGCGGCCCATGGGCGTAACTTGTGACGTCAGAGGCCACGCGCCGAGAAGTTTTAAAGCAGACGGGAAAAGTATCAAAACTTCGTCATTTATGGAGATAATTGAAAAAAAATATCAATGGGCTTTATTGTGAGTTTAGTGCTATTTTTTAAAACATAAATTTAAAAAATGGAAACTTCCTTATGCGGCACTAGTAGCATTATGCTCTGTAATTGGAAAACACACGAAGTTAGTCAAACAACTGTGCAATTTTATGTTTGAAAGTGACAGAAAACTCACTCACAAAATATATTAGACAGTTTTTGTCTTTTTATTTTTCAATTTATGTTAATTCAAAAAAGCAGTATTTGTAATATTTTTCGATAAATGTCACAATTTTATTAATTTATTGGGCATCTACTTCACAATACACTGGATTGTCTTTCACTTCTGTCACATGGAACCCATCAAGTGGTCTACTCCAAATTTGGTCTCAAACAAAAGAAAATATGATATCAAAACGCGATAAATTTATATAAAAATACATTAGCATTTTTAAATAAGCTACAAATTACAAACCCAAATTACAAATATAATTTTTTCATTTAGTAATACCTAATTTCATAATTATAATTTTATTTTATTAATAATTTAAACGAACCTCTAAAAAATAACCTCATTGTTAAAAATCACACATCTGACAACTGACATCTTACTCAAATGACTTTGATAGATCTCTGAAAACGGAATGATTAAAGGTAAGCATTGAAATCCACACTGGGTGTAGGAAATTAGAAATATTTATTTATTTAAGAGAATATTAATATATTAATACTTTAATCTATCAGACGCCTTGGGCACGTTGGGATAATACTTCTGTGCCTTTGGACTATTAAAAAAAAACTTGGAGACACCATAAGGCACCGCATATTACTTATTTTCGGTTATTGGGTATTATTATTGGGTTCGTAACCCAATTATAACAAATTAGAAAAAAACACATCACCTATTCTTAATAATTTGCACGGTTAATACTAAATAATTTACTCAATCTTACACACAAAAAATACAATCACGATTTCTTACAAATTTTTTATCCTAAAAAATATGGTATTATCATATATATTTTCACTTGATAATTTTTGGGTTTCTGGATCTGTATCTAATATATTAAATTTCTTCAAAAATAGATTTGATACATTTCACATTTTTGGCATTTTTTGTACAACCAATTGGTAAAAATAGACATTTTCAAATTAGAAAGGACTAGTTCTTGGTTAAATTTCTTACAAAATAAAGGTGGTAACCATTTCAAGTTATTATATAACTTTGCGTTAATTGTTAGTTCCGAAAATTGTACAAACATAACAAACACTTATAAAATCAACAAAATATAACAACAAAAATACATGGCGGGGTGTCAGGTACAAATAAAAAATATATATTTGGTTTGAAGAATTTGGTTGATTATTCCAAAAGTATGCCGTAGTTGGAGAACCAACGATAAATCATAATATCCTGGTAACACCCGACATAAATATAAGGACTACACGAAGTTGCCAGGTACCATCTCTAGGTCTGGGAATTTCACAGTAAAGTGCGTTTTGCTATGACGCATGCAGGATTTTTTATAGAATAAGAACAAAATAATTAAATAATAATTATTAAAATATGTAAATAACCTTTTCATTATGTTACGCATGGCAATAAAAATTACTTTTAGAACAAGCAACACAGCTTGTATAACAAAAAAAATAGCTGCACTTGACATTTTTGACACACTACTTAAACGATTATAATATATTTTATAGTCATTCTAAGTTGTATTAGCATCATAGCTAGCAATTTTGGCATTTTAGCTCATATAGGAAATGGCAAAATACTTAATTAGATTATATATGTCTGTGATATGTAGGATACGATAACATTTGGCAAAGTTGAATACGAAAGGACTAATTTCAAACAGTAATAAAGTCGCCTTAAAACAGTTAAGATGGAATATAAGTATTCTCTATAACAGATATATTTCACTTGTGCACAAATAGTACATGAATTATTAATATTCTAACTGGTTAGATAGCTTTATTCGTGCTGAAGTTGTTTCGTAAAATTGCCTCTGTGATAAAAAGCCTAACACGATTTTTAGGGAAAGGCATTTATAATAGAAAATAATGCTATGTTGCATCTTTTAAAAAAAAACGTTCAAAACACGATACGACTTTAAGTTCATTCTTCGAACTACTGAGAATTCATAATTTTGTAACATACAAAATGTAGGCCTATATTATGCTTTTTGACAAAAATTCTAATTCTTCTAAAGTTACGCGTTATAGGTATTGCTTATACGCAGTATATGGTAACTACATAATAGACATACTTATATAGATGTAATAAATAACTGCTTATTAGAAACCGCGAAAAGAGATATTTAAATTAGTTAAATATATTTTTTAAACCAGAGTGTATAACTACCATAGTTTTTAATGTTTATTTACTAACAATTTAATATGGACTTGGCCTGAAATAAATTTATTTTTATAATATAAACTACTGCGTAATATGGTAACTGTATTATAATAACTATAGCTTAGTTCGGGAAATGTTATAATAATGATATAATATGAGAACTGTATTAATAACAATCACTGTGTAACGCGGTAACAGCTTTAGAAGAATTACAGCGTTCGATAATTACGAAAAAAAAATTGCGTAAATCGGATTATTTAAGAAAAAATATGTATCACGTACTTAAAAAACCACGTCACAAAAATAAATTTACGTTATAGTAAGGTTGTACATTCACATATTACAGTTTCACGTGGGTATACGATCCCTCAGGTACGACAGAAGGCTGGCCGTGCCCTTGGCGAGGATGGCGTGGCGCGGCTGACGGAAACAGTTGCCCATCAGCTCCAAAGTCCTGGAATAATGAAAAAAAATATATCTTAAACCCGCCATTCTACTGAAATGAAATTATTTATTATACTAAAAGAAAATACATACAACAGCGACGTATTGTAAAGCTAGCAATGGCAATGTTCAGGTATGTGTGTGCGTGCGATATTTTATAAATAAAATAAAGATGATTCTCTTTGATTTATCATTACTTAACTCCATCAATGTCCCTTGTCTCTCTCAACTACAAGATAATACAAAATTTAGTATTACTTCTGATAACTTTATTTTTAACTTGACACTGGCAAAATATTGCGACAGATCATACATAAAAGAAAAAGATCACCTCAAGTGAGTGAAGTTGCCGAGTTCTGGCGGCACCGTGACGATGCTGTTGTTGGTAAGATCTAGCACGGCCAACTTCTTGAGTCTGGCCAGCGCATCCGACGACACGTTGATCTCCGATACCTGATTCTCGGCGGCCAGCAGTATTTCCAGATTGTCGAGATCGTACACACACCTCGGTATTTTTGTGAACCTACAATGTTACAATTGAATGACGGTTTTATAATTTAAGACATACTTTTTATGTTATTTGGACAGGCAAAGAAACAGCTGATGGTAAGTCTGCATCGCCCATGAAATTGAGCACAATTTACAAAACAAATATTGCATAATCTGATATAAATAAATCAAACGTTAAACTGCGTCTCCAGCGGCTCGCGTGCAGTGTCGCGAGTCCCTGTCATATAAACGTCAAACTGCGTCTCCAGCGTTTCGTGTGCGGTGTCGCGAGTTCAGAGATTTTATCTCGTCTAAAAATATGCGTACCGCGCTAAAAGAAGTTTAAAGTTCAAAAATCATTCATACGTTTCCGAAACACAGCAAAGCTGTTTCGACAAAGAATTAAGCTGGAAAAACTATAACCACACATAAATTTAAGGGCACAAATTATATTAACATTTTTGCAATCGGCATATATTTTTTTGACTGTCAAATAAATGAGCGGAACCACGTAGGTACATGTTGGACGTTCGAATACCTCTCTGTATTTTATTTATTGGTGTGTAAATTGATTTGTATACTTAAATTTATCTAGGTATGTTCTTGATAATTCAAATTTTACTAGTGTTCCTGAATGTTTATCAATTTATAACTAGCTGTTGCCTGCAATTTCACCCTCGTTAACTAAGATTTACACCCGTATCCGGATTAATGATGATCAGCTATCTTCCAGTAAAAGTCCCGTCAAAATTTAGAGATTAGCCGGAACAAACAGACAGACATACAAAAATGTAAAAAAAAATTTTTGGTATATGTACTGTGTTTACATCCAGTAAAAAGCGGTTATTTTAATATTACAAACAGACACTCCAATTTTATTTATCATTATAGATTTGTTCTTTATTTGAATGCAATCAACACTGACATTGAGATGATATTTAACACCAGTAATCTCCTTGCAATATCGAGTTATCAATTATTGTTATCATTTGCTATTATCTGTTTGTAATAATCGTGAATAAAATGACCTAATACAGACGAATATATCTTTGTAAATAGAATTCGTAGCCCGTAGATGTACTGGGACGTGGGCAACTTGGTACGATCGCTCATCACTAATACCCAGCGAACTCCGCCCCTTTATAAAAATACACGCACTTAATACTTATTATGCGGTTGAAAATCTTGTGAAATATTACATGTATCATACAAATAAATATCATATACCTTAAAATATCTATCTACCTTTATTAGTTTTGGGTTAGGTACTATAGGCATTTCACAGATAATTTACCTATTGTTGGATATGACTAGTTCCCTCAAGTGTTTCAGTTCTCCAAGCTCCACTGGTAGATCGGCGAGGCAGTTCTTACCCAGGTCTATATATTGCAGGTGTCTGCAGGCACTTATCTCACTTGGAACACTCTCGATATTGTTGGAAGATAGAATCAGCTGCGACAGAGTTTCGCTTAAAATGCAAACCCTGAAAAGGACCAAGTTAAAACCTCTTGTTATCAGTTTTGAAATAAAAGTACTAAGTTCTAGTTATTCTCATACATTTGACGACCTCTGTGGCTCAGTGGCAAGCACGTTGGCGGTCAAGCCGGAGGTTGCGGGTTCGAATTCCACCAGGGAACAAAATTATTTTCTGTGTTCCTGGGTCATGGATGTGTATTAAATATGTGTATCATATAATAAAAATCTTAAATATATGTATAGTATCAAAATATTCTGTTGTCCGTTGTCTGGTACCCGTAACACAAGTTCTTCAAGAATTTACCACGGGACCAGATTGACGTGGTGTAAAAGCGTCCATAGATATTATACATAAGTGTGCCACTTATTAGAGATTCAAAACTCATTTTAATCACTTCAATAGACAGATAGCTAGATATAAATGAATCAGACCAAACAAATTCTCTATTTTAGATTTAAAAAAAAAACTTTTATTTCTTAAGCATAAACAGTATTTTAGGTTGTCGACACTAAAAGACTTAAAACACTATCAATCTAAAAGTTGGTTTTATTAATCTAGATTCTAGAACATTACACGATGTCTCTCATTGCTGATTGAGACTAAAGGTCTATAAGGAATGTGTTGTCCGCCCCCTGCGCTAGGTATCCTCGTCTTGTTTCTATGTGGTCCGTCTAAAACTGTATCACAGTCGACCTTAACAAGTCATAAAGGCCGACCTCATGTTTTTTTAATGTTCACTTTTTCACTCATTAAAATGAAACACTGTTTTACAGATTTTGTAGCGGTATATTAAGATTTTTACCGAAATTGTCTTACATTATTCAATAATATTTACATGTAATATTAAGATGGTTGGCCGATGGGGCATTATGGTTTCCGAACCGTTACGACTTAGGGACCTTTAAGAAAAGAGCATACTCCCATTTGAAATGCCGGCAACGCACCTGCTAACCCTCTGGTGTAGCGGGTGTCAGTGGATGTCGCTATCACTTACCATCAGGTGAACCAACTGTCCGTTTGCCCCCTCTTCTTAAAAAAAAAAGGTCGTCTTGGCGTTCATTGAGGGAGGCCTGTATTCAGCAGTGGACGGACAGGGGCTGATGATGATGATGAAATATAATATTACGACAACAGTCAACATATTATACCAAGTTAATACGCCAAGTAAACTAGGCGTGATTTTTAATTGATTGATATAATAATGACGTTAAATCAGTTCCTATTTCAATATACATTCAATTCATTAGCGATCCGTCAAGGTCATGTAGGTAGGACACCAAGGTTGAGTCCCATTGATGTAGTTCACACGTCCTATTGAGATATAGATCTAGTTGCCCGCACGTCCATTGTACACTTACAATGTGATCCAGTGAAGCGACACATTGAACTACGACAAATACAAATTGAAATGTGCTAACAACAATTTATGATACGGAAGATCTATTTGATGGTCTAAATTTGTTATCTCGAATAATAAATATGAAGGAATTCAGAAATAGAAGTAAATCGTATACTTACTAATTTTATGACGTTTTATTATGATTTACATTATCGACGTTTCGGATTATAGCAACCACGATCTCAGAAAATCACAAACATTTGAAGTATTTTTTTCTATTTTTATACAAGTCAACTGTTATTGTACACCATTACATAATAAAAGCGTAAAGTATTCTATAAGTTCTATAAGTTTATTGTTCTATAAGTCTGCGGTGATAAGAAGTCGTCAAATACATGATATTTATTTTTTAATTAAAATTCTATATAAATACGCATACCTTAGTTGTAGGGCTATTGCATTGACTAATAAGTAAAAAAAAGTGATCCAACTACCTACGAAAAAATGTACTTCTTATTTTTAATACCTGTATAGCGCCTCAAAAGGGCTTGTCACTCGGATTATGATAATAGAATCAATTAACATCTCATTCGCCGAACTAAAGTAGTTTAGGCGCTACAGTGGGACATACGAAAATATGTACATACTGTTTAAATTAGAACCCTACCTTTCTTTACCGTTATCGGGTAAAACGAATAGGACTTACCCTCTCGGAACAGCAGTAAGTTTGTTCTTCGACAGGTCTACAATGTGTACCTCCGCGTCGGCAGCCACTTTGAACACTTTGTCCGGTACACTGTCGAGGTCTTTGGACGGAACCATCAGAGACTGACTCTTCTTCATCGTATATCTACCATTAAATACATTAATATATATATTTTGAAAAGAAACAAACATACCAACTTTTTGAAGTGAAAACTTCTTTAGCATCGTTGTGAATTTGAAATTCTATGAAACGAAAAAGCGACAGTAAGAAGAGACAGACACATAAATTCATAAGATTTAACGTGGGAGAGAACGAGATAGGAAGCATTATGCAGTGTTTCTTATGTTCGTGATTTTTTAAGGATTCACTTCTACCACGTGTGAATTGAACACATGTTTATTTTATATAGAAGAGGGAGCAAACGGACAGTCGTTCACCTAAGAACAAGCTTGTCTCGAATACATTTAAAATAAGTTCGAACTATTGGATAACAAAAATTTTGATGTTTGCAAAAATAGGCCTTTTGGAGACAAACAAAAAATATTTAAGGTAAATAAAAGTAGATGGCGAAGTATCCTAGTAACTTTACATTTTTTTGGTTAATATTTGATTTACTCCGGTCAATGGACGACAATGACGAAGACAAAGACATTTAATTTGGTCTTAAGAATCTAAAATCTGAATTGATTTCAATAAGATAGCGATAACTTTTGATATCTGCAAAAATGTAAGGCTTTTTATGCTACCAAAATATTGTCTTAACCCTTAACTACCTACCACCTATTTCTGTAACATGCGGTCCTGGAGACCGCTCATGAACAATCACCTTAAATTCGGGTTCTATGGTATCAAGAAATGATTGAAATGAGTAAAATACTTGTTTATGCTTTAGACTTTTATTTCAGACCTTCAAATCACATAAACTATAATAAAATCTTGAGATATGTTATAATCTTTCAAGACTAGTAGTTTTAACAAAAAAATATACTCTTCTTAAATTAAGAGATCTGATAGATAGAGGAACTTAAAAAATCAACTTCTTTTGACTTATTTCTATAAACTAAGGAATCCAACTATAAAATTAAATAAAAAAACGAAACATTAATCTTCAAATTCCACAAAATTGCAACCCCCCAAATATTCATAATTTTTCGCGGCAGTCGCAGCATTAGTCGCATTATTTTTTTCGCACACTCCAAATAAATTGTCATTTTGCACATAATACATAAGAAAGCAGTCTTGCGTTTCTTTTTTGGATCACACGTGAAACATGTTTTGCGAACTTCAAGTTTTTCCACATCAGATTTGCTTGGTAGATCTTCACTTATCTGCAGAATACGACGAATAGAACTCTTGACTTCTCGTTGAATGTGATCATTTTTCACGCAACGTTTCATATGCGGTTTAGTTAGCTGCCCTGCCAAATTTTTTAAGAATTTAAATCGGCTTTCATTCTTTTGAGATGTATTACTCAAATTGATGGCATACGCATTTGATGCAGATAATATATCTAACATTCTGTAAAATACAGTCAAAGGCCATCTTCTTTGAGTAATTTGAGCTCCTTTGATCAAATAGATCGACGACTCGTCGTCTGACATCTCCTCTTGCAACCATCTTTCTATATTTTCATCGGTTTTATCCATTTTTCACTAAAAAAAATCACAACCACCTACAAGCGGTCACAGAGACCGCTAAGAGATATATTTTTACTTACCCTGGCCAAACGCGCGCACGTCCACACTCGCCGAGCGCTAGCGCGGTACTGATGTGTACATACACATCAGTACCGCGCTATTTTCTACATAGAAAAGGTATATAGAAGCGCGCTGTCGTACGACGCATACAGATCGAAATATTTGAATTTAAAAATACTTCAATTTGAAATATTTGAATTTAAAAATACTTCAATTTAATTCAAGTTGAGACACGAGTTTATAATTTTAGAACCAATAAGATTGAGGCTTTAGGAGGGTCCAGTAGGATTATTGGTGTAGTGACTCACTTGTCAGGCCAGTCGTCGGCGGTGCATCTGGTCTCGCTAACGACTTCCTCGCCGATCCGCTCCCGCAGGTATTTCATCATCCTGTCGGTCCCTCCTCGAATTATGTCCTGACGCACGAACGACAGCTTGTTCCCCTCCATACTTATGCTCTGCAACTGCGATAGAAGGCCCAGGTTTTTTGGTAGCCTAAAAGTTATTTTACTATTTAAATCTATTGCAGTATGTACAAAAAACTGGCCAAGTGCTATCTAAGTATGGGGACCCCCAAAATTTATCGTTTTTTTTTTTCTAATTTGTGTCAAAATCTTAATGCGGTCGACAGAATACATCTACTTACCAAGTTTCAACAATATAGCTCTAATAGTTTCGGAAGAAAGTGGCTGTGACATACGGACGGACAGACATACAGACATGACGAATCTATAAGGGTTCCGTTTTCTGCCATTTGGCTACAGAACCCTAAAAAGATGTATAAATCATATTAGACGCGTTTAAAGGGTTGTGAACTTATGACCAAAGATGTTTCATCATTTCGTTTATGTATTTTTTATAGCAAACGAGCAATCGAAGCTTCTTGGCGACTATCGACGTCCATACACGCTCGCAAAACCTGAGATTATGCAGATGCGTTGCCCTCCTTTTCCCTATCCCTCCAAAGGGCCACCGGAAACTTACAAACTGAACGAAACGCAACAGCATAGCTATAACTTTATGCTGGTGTTATGTGAGCGAGAAGTATCACCCCCGTCTTGCCGGCCCAATACAGCTGCATGACACTTCTCTCAAACATTTACCTCTTACAAACATTTAACTATCATCACGAGCAACGTCTAACTTAACCAAGATAGTAAAAAGCGAGTAAAGTGATCCTCGGCGTTCATTGGATGAGGCTTATGTCCAGTGGACGGAGAAGGTGATGATGAAAGTAATTGCAAATGCGTTCGTAAATAACAGGACTGAATCCCAGCGAAATATTGATTATTTATATATTAATTATATCAAAATATTAATTTAATTTATAATATGTACATATTAAAAATGTAACTACTCTATTTCATTCATTCGTGGCCATTTATGTTTTTATTTCTTCGCAAATCAGCACCTTTTAAACTATCGCCTAATAATTAATTTGTTGCATATGATTTTCATATTTTTTACTAAGAGATTAATTAGCCGAGTCAACAAATATCACTATCTCAGTTCTCAAGCGCGAGGACTTATGGTTGTCGCACATACACATCACCTTGCGGATTATTTCTGAACGTCTGTTTATTGACCTTTAATATCATTAACTATTGTGTGTAAATTACTGGTTTACCAACTTAAGTAGCGCCACACAACAAAAATTTGCCTATAGGTGTTAATTAATTATACAACTTTTTGGCCTTGCAATTCAACACCTCACGACCTACTTATATTTCCTCATGACAGTAACTAATATAACATCCGTATTTTAAGTGTACCGGGCAGAAGTGTACCGAGCATATCGTCTAATGTGGTTTATTTAGTGTTACACAACTACACCTGCTTAGTTTAGTAATTATGAACATTCGAAAACAGATTGCCCAACTAAATGTATTTAACAATAAAAAACTATTTTGGTGGTTCATTTATTTCTCAAATCACATTCTGATACAGTTAAAGATTATTTTCAATTTATAATAATAATCCTTACTAATATTATAAATGCGAAAGTAACTCTGTCTGTCTGTCTGTCTCTTCTTCAAGCTTAAACAACTGAACAGATTTTAATGAAATTTTGCACAAAGATAGTTTGAAACTCGAGAAAGGACATAGGATAGTTTGTATCCCGGATATCCCACGGGAACGGGATTTATGCGGGTAAAACCCCGGGACTGTCTATCTTCTGAACCACGGAACAGATTTGGGTGAAATTTGATATGAAGATACTTTTAAACTTAAAACAGGACATAAAATAGTTTTCATCCTGAAAATCCCACGGGAACGGGACTTATGCGGGTAATTAGCCGATTTTGACGAGGATTTCACTGGCAGATAGCTGATGTTATAAGGCGTAACTTTAGCCATAAAAATAATCATCATAAATCCAAACGGCTGTAAATCTAAGTAGACGCGGGCGAAGCTGCGGGCAACAGCTAGTTGTGCAATGAATTAACTTTATTGCACACAACATTATGTAATGTACATAATTTGCACATTAAACACAGAACATTAAATAGGCCACATTTGGCGGCCTTACCTATCGCTTTTAGAGCGATTTCTTCCAGGCATGAGGCAACCAGCACAGGAAGGAATTGCACTGACTAGAAGTTCCTCGTGTATGCACGAACCAATTTTAAGCAGGCATAAAAAAAACAAATTAGGAAGAATGAGACGGGTTAAACAAAATAAACCAATAAAAATATGAATAAAAATTAAATAATAATAAAAAAAGTAAAAATAAATTAAACAGAGATACAAAATAAAATAATAACTAATGTTTTTTTATCAAATTAACTCTCAAAAAATGGTTTTTAATAAGGGATTTAAAACTGTTTAAATTTTTGGCCTCTATGACAGGTAACGAATCCCATAATATCACACTCAAAGCATTAAGTAAATGTCTTGCTAAAGTATTAACTTTTATAAAAATATTATATTAGATTGATTTAAAAAATCATCACTCACTTGTTCAGATTATTATTGCTTATATCCATTCTTTTCAATGTTTTCAGGAGTGAGATATTTTCAGGCAGCACTTCGATTTTATTGTCTCTCATGTTTAAAACATTTAGATGTTGCATTTGATCGCAAAACTCTTCCGTTATTTCCTAAAACATAATGACGAGCATGTTTAAAAAGTGGAAATCAATTGAAGATATTTCTGATCTTATTCAGTCGAACTAGTAAAGTGATAATATTAAATTCTACTTTAAAATAAATAAGCATCTACCTACGCAATAACAAAAGAGCTGATGACTAGCTGAGCTAGACCGATTTATTTTAGCGGTTCAATCCGCTAAAATACTGCTTTTTAAAAAAATACTTTTACAGTCAGTCTGGTCCCGTGGTAAGTTCTCGAAGAACTTGTGTTACGGGTAGATACCAGACAACGGAAATATTATTTAATACTTTTATACTATACATATATTAAAGATTTTTATTATATTATACACATATTTAATCCTGCTTTAGAATAATAAAAACCTCATCAAAATCGATTCACCCGCCAACACCAACAGACATACTTAGATCTGATTTTACCATTCCTAATTGAACGCGATCAATCAAATCTCAGTTTAGGCACTTAAATTATAACATCCGTCTTTCTCCGTCCGTCTAAAAATGATTACAACATGAAATAATGAATTACTATTTCCGCATCCGCTTTCTTGCCGTCGTAAAATCAATCGATAGAGGTGAAGTAAAAAAGTGTTCCTTACTCGGTAACTGCTATTCGCGGGAGACTTTAGACACGCACCATACTAATGTAATTACAATAATTGTAATTACATTATTATACACGAGTTATTTGTGTAATAGCAATAAAATAAATTATGTAATTAATTACATTATGTTATTAGGTGATTAGAAGTAAATTACCATCATTTGATCGTCAAAATAGTAAAATGAGCCTGAAAATTTGGCAGACTGCCAAAAAATGACCGCTTTAGTGTTAATAGATGTGACTGAATATAACGAATGATAGGCTATCTGTGATTATTATGTAAAGTTACCGTCCACTTAGTCACCATTAGTTAAGTAGGTTACTTTAGTAAAATGTGGTTTAAAAACCTTTTTTTTTTCTTTTACGCCGGCAAATACTCTGTGCATCCCGCTAGGAAGTGGGTCTCTCCAGGCGGGTATGTGGGACTCGCTGCGCCCGAAAGGTGGTAAGGTGGACGCAGCTCTACTCACTAAAATCCGGCGAGTGCCACCAATGCCGCCTTTGGTGAGGTGCCCCGGATCTACCGAGCCAACAGGGCACCTCGACGGCTAATCAGTCCCTCAAGGGACCGACGCCACCTCTACAGAGGGGTTGTCCCGCACCACAGAACAACCCCTCCCAACGTCGGGATAGTACAATGGGGTGAGGTTCCCATCCTCGCCCCTTGTCCCGGTGCTCTTATGCGACCTCTTCTTATAAGAGGGGTACAAAGAGCACCTCCCTCGGCTCAATTTGATTTGCCCAAGGTGCTGGGCACACCCTAGGCTACTAAGCCCCACCGCCACTTTGTGGAATGAAAGTAGATGTTTAATTCAGTGGTATATGTGTTATTTATAAAACTGCTAATGTTTCTACTACACATAGCACAAGTTCTTTAAAATATTACTATGAGAATAGCTTAAAATGGAGTAATTATTTATAAATATACACTTTACATAAATTAGTAAACCCATTTCTAATACTCTTAAGAACTAGAAAAGCAAGTATTTTTATACCTTAATGTAGTTGTTAGCCAAATGTATCTCCTTTAGAGCTGTACAGCCATAGAAACTCGGTAACTCTTCAATATCATTATGATTTGCGTCCATTATTTCCATTTTCCGCAATTCACCAAGTGGAGGAAGGCTTTTCAAATTATTATAGCTAATATTTAATTTTTTTAGTTCTAAAAGAATGATTTCATATTTCTTATAATGTCAATCATAACAATAATAATCATTTTACCAAATAATTAAAATAATGTTTACCTCTAAGGTTGACAATATCGGGTGGTAATTCTTCCAGTACATTGTGAGACAGGTTGAGCTCCACCAAGCGGACTAAATACCCCATGCCAGGAGGTAACAAAGACAGCTTGTTATGTGATATATCCTGTACATCATACATTCAATACATAATAATAGAATAGATTATAGCTAAAATGCTAAACTATCAAAACTTCAGTTCAAAATGTTTCTATTTTTATTCCTGAACTTCTGAATAAAAAAAGGAAGCGAAAATACAACTTGGACATATAAATATGTAATTAATCATTTATCATTCTATTCTCAAATCCATGTATACATCCATATAATCCATATTATAAGTGAGAGAGTAAGTTGAAACTTTAATTGTTCAACTAAAGTAACAAATGACTATCCAGACACAAGTAATAAATTAAAATATAAAATACTTATATTTACCAAAAATGTGAGCATAACAAGATCTCCAAAATCTGGTTCTATTTTCATGACTTCATTATGGGAGAGACTGAGCCATCTTAATTCAGTTAATTTATAAAATTCCTTCGGCAAAGTTGAAATTTTATTGTGGTCTAAACTTAAATTTGATAAAGATTTAAGCTCTCCAATTTCTGCTGGGAGATTAGATAATGCATTATCATGTAACTGTGGACAAATAGATAATAATAATAATAATAATAATATAATAATAATATCTATGGACGCTTTCACACCACGTCAATCTAGTCCCGTGGTAAGTTCTTGAGGAACTTGTGTTACGGGTACCAGGCAACGGAAATATATTTAATACTTTTATACTATACATATATTTAAGATTTTTATTATATAATACACATATTTAATACACATCCATGACCCAGGAACACAGAAAATATTTTTGTTCCCTGGCGGGATTCAAACCCGCAACCTCCGGGCTTGAGCGCCAACACTCGTACCACTGAGCCACAGAGGTCGATAGTTGTATTTACTTTAACTATACATTGATAAGATGATGTATACATATATTGGTATATATTAGAAGAAGTTATTAATAAAGTTTATCTTATTAAAAATAATACACAATTTCTTCACAATTGTAATGTTGATATACATAAGTTATCACCAATGTTATAAATAATTTTATTTTTTTAAATGATATTATAAAAGATTATGATTACAAACTAAACATCATTGTTTTATACATATTATAGATATAATATATGTCATGAGAAGGATGTTTACCTTCAAGGTAACAAGTTCTTGTAGTAATTTAATATCTGGTGATATGGTGTTTATTACATTAGAACTAATGTCAAGCATCTTCAGTGGCTCTGAATTCCACCAATTGTTTTGGTCGGATCGCGTAAAATCTACTTCTTTGGTGTCATCCAAGGACAATTCGTCAATTTTCCAAACATTTTCTGGAACTAGAATTTAATTATTATAGATTTCTATGCTAATAATATGAATGTAAAACTGTATAAAATTTGCATTACTCACCGGTGCCAAGTCCCCTGTTACATAAACTCAATTGCCCTGTTCGTTTAGCCGATTTAATTAAACCAATGGACAATTCTTTTTCATCAGCTTTTTTATCTTGAAGGTGAAAAACGGGTTTATTTCTTACTCTAACGCCTGATTTAATTGGGATTCGATGAGACATAATGTACTTTTGATTCAAAACAATAAGCTATACATCACATTAAAACTGGCTTTAATTCACTAACATTTTAAATAAATAAAATATGTTTTACATGATCACAAAATACGATTTTGTAAACATAAACTGACAACTGACATTTGACATTAGCAGTAGACAGCTGACGCCTGACAGTAACTAGCGGGTATGTTCCGATATACACTGCTAGCATTTCAAGGTGTGATGTGTGTTAATTTAGTACTAGGACTAGGAACAAGTATCATAATATGGAATTGACATTCGCGTATACCCGAAAGGGACAGTCATATTTTACAGGGATACCACATTCATAATAACAAGTCTACTTATTTTCTTAAAACAAGTGAATTAAAAATAATAAAAAAACTGGTAAAGGTTGATAGATAACTATAAGCATTAGCCCTAACCAAACATTTATTGTAATTTTAGACAGCTGCATTTTTTCGGATTATCGAAAATATTATGTAATGACTAATAATAAACCGCTAAAAACGTAAATAATAAAAAAGAAGGCTATATACGTCTTAATATGTATGATCTATAGTACATAGCCTTTTAGGATAGCAATAAACATATTTGTTTTTATTGTGTTTATTTCGAAAATTACAGTCACCCTTTTTATATAATACCACATTCTTGGGTAATCTGCCTATAACAAAACTGGTATCACCATACCTACATAAACCGACCAAATTAAAAAGTAGTACAAAATGGCGGCATATTTGACAAACTGTTCGCGAGTGAGAATGTTTGTATGGCATTCAAATTTAGTAGATAATTTTTTGTTGGGCACATCTTTGTTTTGCCCAACAAACAAAGAGTGATATTCTGGCTAAGACAAAAGAAAGTGTCTATGTCTCTGTCACTCTTGGAGTTTTTCGTATGTTGTTATCTCGTTCCGATACGGTATTATTATTAGCTTGTCAAATCTATTGATACTTGATCTTAGATTTAGTATACTGCGAAGCCATTCCTCTTTATTAGTCTATAGTTAGCTATACTGATTACTGTTTAAAACGGAACGCAGTAAAATATACAATATATTGTCATCAACGTTTATTGTTATTGTTTTCAAGTGAAAATATTGGATATAATATAATAAATATTTTCCTAATAGAACTTGCTAAGGCGGAATATTTACCACGTTTATTATTCATTGTTAGGTTTCAATAAGTATATCAAAATTATTTACGATCAATTAAATGCCTCTGATTCTTCATTATAGACCTGATCAAGGCGCTTGCAATAAATAATACCTTTATATCGTAGTTTAAAATGAATAAATGCACAGAATAAATAGTAAAAATTCCGGTTTTCAGCTAATTCTAACTGTTGGTAATCATGATAGATTTCTCAAATCAAATCTTTATTATTTATGATATAATTCTATTTTTTATCAAGCACTAATTTGTTATTGTTTCTTATTTCTGATTGTAAAAAATATATGTTGTATAATATTATTATTCATTACATGAAAGCACGCCGTGTGTTATCGGACCTACCCAAAAAATTAGTTTATATCATCATCATCATCATCAGCCTCTATCCGTATAGTTTATATAGGTACCGTATTTATTTATTATGTGGAAATATCAGTGGAAGCTGTTAAATTTCTGAACGCTGTTGATTACGTGATCAAAGGAGCACCTTACTTCGAAACCACCAGTGCTCATAGTAGAAAAATGACGACAATTTATGACGTCATCAGTCTCTAGCGGAATGAATTTCTCCCGACTCCCAGAAAGAGCACTGACGTGAACAGTGCTCGCGTTTTTAGTACATGTCATCATATTATTATTTTTTTGATATCGCAGGGAAATCCTTATGGATGCAGCTAGAATATTCGGATAGATCCTGATCCAATGTGGGACTCGCACCTGGGAGTGCCTACCCTAACTAAAACCACTGCGAGCGCCTTCAGCCGCTTTTTGAGGGTCCCGGATATACAGGCAACAGACAGGATCACCTCAGCAACACATAATGTCACCTACTTTAGTATTTCTGAATTTATATTCTTGTTACAATTTTAAATGTATATTTTTATCTCATTTAAAAATTTAATTTATTAGTAACTATAGCCTGGTCTGTTAAATCTAGGTTAAGTAGACTACGTAAACACTTACCATAAAACATTTTATTTCGTCTAATAAGACGTGCCACATTAAGTATATTTTAATCTTCAACTTTTCTACAAAAGGAAAAACCTTTTTATAATTTCATTGACGGTTAAAAGCTGATTGAATACGAGTTAAACCAGAAAACAACTTTTATCACATTATTTACTTACTATCTTTGACTATACTTACATACTTTATTTCACTAAACGTAAATTTGTATTCTATAGATAATAGAACCAATCTAGCTATAACATAATACAAGCCATAAATTTTATTCCATGGTTTCCAGTTTTTATTATTTATTTACATTTAAATTACCAAGTAGAAAAATCATGATATTTTTCTACTTCTATGTCACAATTTATAAATATTCCTTGACTAATGATGATAGAATATGCAGGTATAAGTTGAATTAAATTGCTATTTACTATAATTTATAAACAAATTGCAGATACGTTGTAGCACATAAAAATGGGATACTGTTTGTCAAAAGGACATTGTCAGTATGATGTTAGAATAACTTCTCATAAACGAAACATTTTTCGTAGGCACCTATCTAAAAAGTTTTTCTAAATTATTGAAACATTTTTTTTATTTTCCCATAAAGTTAGAAGCATAAAGTTCCGCTAGGTATATTAACTTTATGGTCAGAAGGTAGAATTGAATATCAATAAAGAAAAAATAACATTAAAATTAACCAGATGGGAAGACGATCTTCGTACAGTGGCCGGTCCGTGTTGGATGCGAGTGGCGAGGGATCGATGAGTAATATTGTTCTGTGATCGATCGTCTCGGCTTTCATTGAGGGAGACCTATGTTCAGCAGTGGAGGAATAGAGGTTGGTTATGATTATGAAAGCAAAAATATTATACATATATTTAAAAACTAGCTGCCCAGTTTTGCACGGGTGCAATATGTAATAAAAAAATGATGTGCGTTCATGAAAAATCATGTTTAGAATGTGACAAATTTTAATTAAACTGGTTAAATTAATGGTACACCGTCGAAGCCCGCGGACATACTACTTTTTGCTCTCTGTACACAGCTCCCGTCCCGGGCCGACTAGTAGACGAGGAGAACACAGATTAAATTTTATATGAGGTAAGCAATGCCCCTAATTCCAGAGTCGACTGTTAAATAAATTTAACAAGCGTCGATACCTAATTCGTTCTCGAAAAAAGTCACAGGTGCACGTGAGTAGGATCATGATTCATGATACCCTCTAGGTTCAAAACTCTTCCTTAATTTTCATCTTTTCCTTTCCTCATCCGTCACATTTAAAAAAATAGGCAACGCTCTTGACTATGCGTCGCCGCATTGTCAAATAATTAGAATTATTATTTGCCAAAACCGTGACGCGCAAGAAGGGACTGAGCGTCCCGAGACTTGCCATACGCGCGCTAGCTTATAACCAAAGACTACTATTGTTTAACTAGAGATAGACTGGAAACTCGAATCAAATATATGTAAGCCGTACGTGGCGCCATCTAGTTGTTGGATATGGAACTAAAAACCTATACCTAGCTATATAGCCTTATATAATATATTCGTTTATTATTATTCTAAGGTTTATTATTTCTATTAATTATAATGTTATTTTATACAGTTACCTGTGATATTTTTTGTTTAAAGAATTGTCTCATTACCTACCGTGTTTTATTTCCTATGATGTTAACGAATTAATTCGATAGACCTATGAGATAATTTTTTACACAAAAATATCACAGGCCGCATCTGCATTCATCTTGTGCGCGTGCATCTCGTGCATAACTACCAGCAGAACCTTAAAATTGCAAGAACTAAAATGCGCATGAGTTCGAACTTCCAAAACTTATACCAGAACTTCAAATTATTCAACAATAGCGGCCATTTGCATTTTCGCACTAATAAGTATTACCACAGTATTACTATATCCGAAATTCTAAATCCTACCATATTACAAATAAAACTAATTATGATTAATAAGATTAAAGGTATTAACAGCACTTAAAATACGTTATTTATATTGATAAATAAAATAATGTTGGATTATTTATTAATTATGAAAATTAACGTATATTTATTTATTTGAATAAATAATTTTAACAAATTATCAAATATTCCTTTCTAATATTTTTAACACAGCCACACTCTGAATTTAGTAAAAAAGCCGACGGCTAGATGTCGCTTTTTACTACAAAATAAATTTGGTTCCTAGTTTCCATACCGTGCTTATAACTAAAGGACGTAAACGACAAAATAGTTTTTGTTATGTAATTTAGTTATAAACGATAATTTGAGAAATTCCTTCTATTATTTTAAAGAGTATATATATATATATATATATATATATTCATATACGGTGAAAGTTTAAAGCCTTAAAGCGGTCCCATTTGCCCATGAATGAATCCAGATGTGAATCTCTTTAAAAAGTGGTATGTTTGATTTTTTTTCTCTGTTACAAAAGTTACCTAAGCATGTATTGAAAACTAATAAAATAAGTTTTTTATAATATACCAACTTATTTTTTTTTTTGATTTGTTTTGGAATTACTGAAAAAAAATGAGAACGCCAAAATTTCCAAATCTAAGTACCTATATTAAATGCTTTAAGAGTTATACTAAAATAAAATAAACATAATTACATTATTGTAATAAAATCTAATTTATAATCAAGGATAAAATAGAAAACATCCATAAAGCGCACTTGAAATTTAGAATTAAATTCGACCCATTTGTATTTGAGTACGTTTTCGTTTCAGCTCGAATTGTCCTCGCTCTGATTTGGGTTCTATTAGAAGCTACAATTATACACGTTTCATTGCTTTTCCAGTACAATGAGGGAATAGTACTTAAACACTGAAACAAAGAAAATTATTATAATATTTGTATAATATAACTATTTGATATATAAATTAAGCGAAATAGTTCGAGTGTTTGTTTACAAACTAGTCCAGCCATAAGTTCTGTTACAAATGAAAATGCATTTTTTTAATGAATGAATGTAATATTATTAAAATTTATACCTACATATATAAAAAAAAATATATAATAAATAATAAATAATTTTTAAAAATATTTTTTTTTTTTTGTAAAAAGTGTGCGTAAAAACAATACGCACTGTTTCCAAGGGAAATTTCGCCACTGCTTGCTCCAAAGATTTTTTAAGAGACTCAATGTCGCCGTATTGTTTAGAGCAGGCCATGCCCTCTAAAACTGACCATAATTTTAAGTTGTTGTTGGTTTGTTGGTTGGTTGGTTTAAGTTTAAGGGTTGACGTTTGGGCTAGACAAGGGCTAGTCTTCAGCTCTTATAAAGTCCGGAACGTTGATTTCAAGCCAGGCTTGGGTAGTTCGTGCCTTGTGAGTACTTGTGACTAGGTGCAGAGTTCTCTTGGAAAGTCACGGTATATATATATATATATATATACGGTACACGGTATATGTATTTTTAAAAAGTGTATTGCTGAGAGGTTTCACAACATGATCCAAGACTGTATCTTAATACACTCTGGCTGAAGTTTTCACTCCTTTTTCACAAAAATATATTTTGTGACTCCTTGATAAGACACGCCCCACCAAACCATCACTGACGCAGGATGATGACACGTTGTACCTTTCCGACCACTTGAGCAGCTTCTTTAGAACTGTGAGCGTACACTCTATCATTTTGCTTATTGTAGTGTTCTACTATCGTGAAATATTTTACATCGGTAAAGTGGATATTTCTGTGCTTTTTGCCTGTGTATTTATATTGTATATGTGTATATATATTTGCAACAAAAGGCGTTTTGATCGATCCACTCTAATTGTAATGATTGATTTAGGGCATCTCCTGTATATCGACGATAAGCACCGCGATTCAGGTCTTGTTTTATAATACGCGACAGAGTCCTAGCGACGACCAACAGACGAAGTGTTGTTGTATCTGTTGATAGTACGATATAGGTACGAACATACGGCTGATACAGCTTTTGAAGTGTCTTTTTTTTTTAATGTTAGTTGGATAGGCAAACTGGCAAACGTACCACCTGATGTTAAGTGGTCGACGTCGCCCATGAACATAAACTAGTATACCTGGAACGAGCCCAGGCAACTCATTTATGTGTTGCTTATCCTGAGACATAAGATGTAAGTCTCGGTGCCAGTAATTACACTGCCTGTCTTGCCCTTCTCTCCGAAACACAGCATGTCTGGAAAATGACCGACGGCTCCATACCCACTTTGTGCAAGGCGATCACTGCAATCCTATTTTCTTTAACACCCCATTCCATATTGTAATTTTATAATGAACACAAAAAAATATAATTATGTCAACTGGTGCAAAATCGAAAGAAGTTTTCAAAATTATACACGTATTCCAAATTCAAAATAATTAAAAAGTTGAAAAAAAGAAAAGTAACAATGTTTATGGCCAGACTAGTTAGGAGTCCCCACCATGGTTCAGACCTTGACGTGGCGGTGGGGTAGGTGGGGCAGTAGCACCTTGCACCTTGGGTGAAGCTAATTGAGACGAGGGGGCTCTTTGTACCCCTCTTATAAAAAGAAGGGACTAAAGAGCAAGGGACAAAGGGCGAGGATGGGAACCTCACCCTTGTCCCGACGTTGGGAGGGGTTGTCCCGCAGAGGTGGCATTGATCCCTTTGGGGACTGACTAGCCGCTAAGGTGCCCTGTTTGCTCATTCGATCCGGGGCACCTCACCAAAGGCGGCAATGCTAGCACTCGCCGGGTTTTAGTGGGTAGAGCTGCATCCATGCACTTACCACAATCCGCGTGGGGAGACCAAATCCCCCGAGGGATGCCTCAGAGCATTTCTCGGCGTTAAAGAAAAAAAAAAGACTAGTTACGAGTCCAATGTCTTTATTTTTATATTAGATTATTTTTATATTAGACTAGCTGTTGCCCGCAGCTTCGCCCGCGTTAACTTAGATGTACAGCCGTACACGGATTGATTATGATTATTTATCTATGGACGGGCGTCGGACTTTATTTTATAATATGAAGTGATTAATACCGTATGTTTGTAAATAGCTTTTGCTTTAAGATTGCCAATTTTTAAAGTATTAAAAAGGATATAGGTAGTATGTTATATTTAACATAATATAGACATATTATGCCATCGCGGACTTTTCAGTAGGCATATTTAGGATACACAATTCTACCATATTACATTGATACAATAATAATTATTATCCTAACTTTCGGAACACGAGCCGGGCCGAGCCCGGCTCGGGTGCGAGGCGCGGCATCACGGAGCGCCCGGCTCGCGCGGCTCGGTCGAAATCACGGTGTCGCATTATTTTGATTTTGCTATATCTTCTAAGATATGCATTTCATTTGTATGGTGTAAACGGGAAAAACATACTTCATGAAATGCTCAAGCTAACTAACATATTTAAAATTAATAAGGATTAATACCACATTTGTGTAAATAGCTTTCCAACTACCGTTTTATAATTGCTCATTTTTTAAGTATTAAAATGGATATAGTATGTTATGCCATGGCGGACTTTTTTGTAGATATTTCTAAGGTGTACAATAATGTAGTACATAATTTTGATCTATCTGTTAGTGTTCATCCAGCGTTTGCAATGTAAGTGCAAAAAATGTGTTTATTTACGACATCACATTAAAAACCTCAAAAATAACAGTATTTCTCCACTATTAAATGGATGTTATTATACATATAAACCTTCCTCTTGAATCACTCTATCTAATAAAACCGCATCAAAATCCGTTGCGTAGTTTTAAAGATTTAAGCATACAAAGGGACATAGGGACAGAGAAAGCGACTTTGTTTTATACTATGTAGTGATTATTAAGTAACGTAACTACTTATCTTAAAAACGAGAGTTTTAATCTTAGGGTTGGTGAGATTGTGGGGAACAATTAACAAAATGGTACGAAAGTCAAAGGTAAAAATTATCATTTAAGAAAGTTGTATGTGTGTATATTGTATCTTCGTCAGTTCCTCTGTGATGCTATTCGGGTGTTAGTCACTGGACTGGTGGTGTGGCCTGGGAGTTCTTATGTAGTTCCCACCGAAATCCCCTAATTCCCAACAAGCCTGAGAACTACTGCGATTTTTTTTAATAATTAGTCTGAATTCGACCAGTTCTGCGCATAGGTCTGTCTAATGAAAATCATGAAGGCCGAACTAAATAGGACAGCTATGCAGACATAGAGTATAGAGTGCTTAATATCTTGTAACTAGTTTAAGTTTTATAGACGTTAATTACGTGTTAATTACGTTCCATAAGTTTCATTATTGTACAAATTACCTTTTCAAAGATTTTAGTTAATCAACGAAATATCATGAAATACAGGTTTGGCTACATCCGAATCAGATTTCTTCAGATTTTTACCACGCTTTTATTAGCTTGGGTTGTATCTATGTATGTAATGGAATCTTTGAACATGATTTTGAACCACTTCTAACGACCAGATTTTGTTCAAACTTTGTAGATTTATCGAGGACCGATGACAATACAATAATTTGATAAAATTATTCCAATATCCTGATAAGGATAATCAGGATAGCACATGCTAGGAAGGCGTAAGGCCCGGGCGGAAAGGACCCCCACCGGGAGCTGCCCTCTAGATCGGAGGGGTGAGAGTCAGGATGAGCCCCCACATCAAATATTTGGGGCTCATCCTTGACGGAGGGTGGACCTTCGGCCCACATTTCTCAATGTTAGGTCCGAAGGTCGTGAAGGCGGCAAGTGCGCTGGGCAGACTCCTCCCGAACCTCGGAGGACCCAGTGCCGCCTGCAGGCAGCTATACTCCGGAGTCTGCCGGAGTATGGCAACTTACGGTGCACCCATCTGGGCGGGTCACCTTACCACGAGGAATAAGGCCCAGCTGCGCTCGGCGCAGCGGGTCATCGCGGTAAGAGTGATCCGGGGGTACCGTACAGTATCGTGGGCGGCAGCCACTGCCCTAGCCGGTGACCCCCCGTGGGAGCTCGTGGCGGAGGTTCTTGCCGAGACGCACTCCTATGTCTCGGATAGGAGGTCTCTTGGTGAAAGCCTTACGATGGACGGGATCCTTCGGGTTCGCCGACTAGGGCTTGAGGCGGTAATGCGAAGGTGGGGGGAGGACCTGGCGCGACAGCCGTACGGCAAAAGCCTAACGGTTGCTCTGCGTCCGGTCCTTGAGCGGTGGATGCGCCTTAAGCGCAAACCCCTCACCTTCCGTCTGACACAGGTGCTCACTGGGCATGGTTGCTTTGGTGAGTACCTGTGCCGGACGGCCCGCAGGGAGCCGTTGACAGTTTGTCACGATTGTGGCGCGGCGGTGGACCCGGCCCAGCACACCCTCGAGGTGTGCCCGAGATGGGCGGCGCTGCGTCATGATCTGACATCGGTCATCGGAGGGGACTTGTCTCTGCCGAGTGTCATCACCGCGATGCTCGGTGACGACGAGTCCTGGACGGCGATGGTCTCCTTCTGCGAGGCAGTAATGTCCCAGAAGGAGGCTGACAAGCGGGTGAGAGAGGAGGCCGCCGACGAGGCCTCCTCCCGCAGGCGACGAATGGGGGTGCGTAGGAGGCGCTATTTAATGCGCCTTCAGTAACGCCCCTGTGTTCGTGTCGGACTCAAGATGGGAACCTGGGTCTGTATGGCACGACGTCGCGGGGACTGCCTAAGCAGCCGGGCAGTCCCCCCTTAAGAGGAGTAGTCTGGCCTTCGCCGGGGCCAGCCTGTCGCTGAGGTGATCCTGTTGCCTGCATATCCGGGACCTTCAATAAGCGGCTGAAGGCGCTCGCAGTGGTTTTAGTTAGGGTGGGCACTCCCAGGTGCGAGTCCCACATTGGGTCAGGATCTACCCAAGATCCTGGCTGCATCCATAAGGATTTCCCTGCGATAAAAAAAAAAAAAAAAAAAAGGAAGGCGTAAGGCGCGCAAGTTACCTACATCACTTGTGTTGTTTTTAGTCTCTCACTCATTTCTAAAGTGATTGTTAATAGTTGAGTACTTTAAATTATAAAATCTTTAATTAAAAAAATCTACACTAAAAAGTAAAAAATAAATTATAGTTTAAAAAAACTAAAAAACACGCTTTAATAGCAAACCCAACAAAAAATTTGAAAATATTTTTTAATAGATGAATTAAATGGGTTAACAAAATTACTTATTGTAAAAAAGCGTGAGGTGCTCAATATTCATTATTAAAAATATTTCAACGGTATCTATTTCTAAATAGTGAAGTTAATATAAAAACTTAGTTTCAAGCACCACGCTTTTTTACAATAAGTAATTTTGTTAACCCATTTAATTCATCTATTAAAAATTATTTTCAAATTTTTTGTTGGGTTTGCTATAATTAAAGCGTGTTTTTTAGTTTTTTTAAACTATATTTTTTTAATTAAATTGTTACTTTTAGAAAGTAATATTGTTACGTACCTTAATTTTTACACACTTTGAAGTGAAATATCTGTTTATAAGTTTCAGTTTTAGACCGAGAACAGAATATTGTAGCCCATCAGGTTGTGCACGATTTCTGGAAGCCACAATATTGCTGGCCTCAGCAGGTACACTGTTAATATACCAAGCTAGAGGTATTGCGAGTCTCGAAGGCTCAGATGTGCAGGTTCCAGTTACTGTTTCTCCAATCATATACTCACTTCTAATACCGTTTAAGAAGGGCCCATGACTTGGTAGAGCTAAAAATATATTGCTATCATGATAATAATAATCATAATATCCATGAACGCTTATATACCACGTCGATCTGGTCCCGTGGTAAGTTCTTGAGGAACTTGTGTTACGGGTACCAGATAACGAAAATATATTTAATACTTTTATTATACTATACCTACATATATTAAATGGCACATAAAAAAAAACAAAAGAAATCATTATAAGCAATAAAAATATAGCAATTACCTACAACGGTCATGTCAGAGTGGTCTGATACTGTCAGGAAGCGAGGTCTCTCCCCAGAAACCTCGCAACGGTACCGCCCCTCTGTCTCCAGGACCGCTGGCGCTAGAGTGATGTTGGAACCAGAAGAATCGTACATCTGCAGAATTGTAGAAACAATATTAACACAGTTTGCTATGTAATAAAAAAACAAACACTAAAATAAAAGGTTTTTACATTATATGACCGGAATTGCTGAAGCTACACCGGCTACAAAAATATAGAGACCTCGTCTCACTTATTCTGGTTTAGAATTAATATTTAATTAGGTTTGTTTTGTATTTCTAGTTGTAGTTGCTATCAATGAATAACTGTATTTTATATGATACTAGTGGCACCGACAGACGTTGTCCTGTTCAAAATATTTAAACATAGGTTTTTTTATGTTTTTTGTGAAGCTAAACCATTATCGAATCCACTTGAACACACACAAAAAAATCATCAAGATCGGTCCAGCCGCTTAGGAGGAGTTCAATGACATACACACGCACAGAAGAAATATATATATGTATAAAGATTATTGTTCCTAAAATTTAAAGAATGAAAGATAATTCCATAAAATGCATTTTTTAATATAAGTTACGAAATACTATATTATGTTTACCAAAACGTCGACTCCTGGAATTTTAAATTTTTTGTGGGGTTCTTTATCAGCCGGGACGTAACGAAAGAACTCGCTGCCATCTTTGTACCATTTAACGGAATATAACATCTCCTCGTTGTCAAGTTTCCACAAGCAGGACATCGCAGCTTTTGAACCCAATAGAGTTAATTTCGGCATGCTGAATTGTACTAACTTTAAAGAATATGTACTATCTGTAATATTTATATAATTAAATTATGATTGTGCAACGCATAAACATATATTTAGAAAACATTTGATTAAAATATACAGACCGATATATAATAAAAAAATCATTATTGCAGTAAATTGATTCAACCGCTTATTGCAAAAGCTCCTAAACATAATATGTCTGGCGCTAAATTATTATTGACGAAGAAATATAATCTTGCTTGTGTTTGCTCCTGTTATCTCTTATTAAAGGTATCTGTGAAGAAAGTAGAAAAAAAATCAACTTAGAAATATTTTTATAGAAAATAAAAATAAATTTGCTAAGTTAACCTGAAGAATTTTCAGGTTTGTAAAAATAAATGCATAAACTGATGCTTATATTATAATCAATTGAAGAAATCGTATTCACGACCACTTATCGGGCATTTCTTCAAAAATTAACACCCCCCACTTTAAGCAAGAATACACGTAAAAATAACATAAGAATAGATGTATTAACTAAATTTATTATTTACATATTATAAATTTATTACCCCACCATGGTTCAGGCCTTGACGTGGCGGTGGGGCTTTACTAAGCCCCACCGGCTACTGCCTAGGGTGAGCCCAGCGTCTTGGGCGAAGCTAATTGAGCCGAGGGGGCTCTTTGTACCCCTCTTATTAAAGAAGAGGGGACAAAAGAGCAGGGAGCAAGGGACGAGGATGAGAACCTCACCCCATTGTAGTGTCCCGACGTTGGAATGGGTTGTTCTCTGGTGCTGGACAACCCCTCTGTGGAGGTGGTGTCGGTCCCTTGCGGGACTGACTAGCCGTCGAGGTGCCCTGTTAGCTTAACAGATCCGGGGCACCTCACCAAAGGCGGCACTGGTGGCACTCGCCGGGTTTTAGTGGGTAGAGCTGCGTCCACAATTACCATCTTTCGGGCGCAGCGAGTCCCACATACCCGCCTGGGGCCCCTCGCCAGGCGGGATGCCTCAGAGCATTTCCCGGAGTAAAAGGAAAAAAGAAACTAAATTTATTAAAGCATTCTTGACTGAGGTATTTAAACGCAGGCTAAATACGCATTGTTTTTTTCTTTTCTAGAGTGTAAAAAATCATTAAAAAAATTGCAACAATTGTATAGTTTTCGAATAATTATACAATACTGTTATCAAACAGAAGTAAACTATTTAAAATAAGCTTTTTCAAACAAATAATTTTAGATTAATACTTACATAAATATATTCCCAAAAAGTTAATTTATTATACTTTAACGTATAGGAAGTAATTAGTAATTTTCTTAAACTAAATTATCACTTTCGTAAAAGCTCGTTGGTACTTCGCGTGTAGTGTTAACGGAGGGTGTGCGCCTAATAATATGATCTTAAAAGCCTCTTAAATTAGGGATGTCATGCACATGAAAATATACAAAAATGAGTCTGCTGATTAACTTGAATAACAGCTGAATAATAATTATGTTTATTTATAATTAATTTGTACAACAGTGAAATTATACGTTAGAGTGATTCTATTAAAATTGAATAATTAGATTCGGATATGGTTTTCTATTGATTTACGCGAGTTTTACTCATTATAATGAAACAACTTTTAACTTACTAAAGAAATTGTTATACAACCCGTAAAAGTTGTTTTTAATTTAGAATATTGTTACATAATTGTTGTAATTGTAAAAAAACTTTTATTCAACCACCAATTGTTTTTTTAATAATAAGGCTCTATCATTATAATTTTAATATGCATCATCCGATAAATCCATAAATTATATAAATTGAAAACGCGTTTAAGTCTTTTGGTAAACTTTCGCTTCAATGAGTATTTGCGCAGGCATAATATTTTATTGTTGCTTTCAATAAACTAAGAGTTATTTTTTTTATTTATTTAAGGGTGGGGACACCAGCGAGGCCAGACTGGTGATCAGTCCTCATTACCGGGACCATTTCACCCAATTCCCCGAGAGGTACTAAGAGGTAGTGCCAAGCTTGGAAGAGGTAGTGCCATGCGGCTTTGCAGCCAAATTGGGCCGGCACGACCGGGGTGGCACCACTCGCTCACATAACACTGGTGTCAAGTAATAGCTATGCTGTCGCGTTTCGTGCGGTTTGTAAGTTTCCGGTGGCCCTTTGGGGGGATAGGGAAAACGAGGGCCACGCATCTGCATAACTTTCGGTTGTGTGGATGTATATGTGGTGTGGGCGTCGGTAGTCACGATAAGGCTCGGTTGCCTCCATATGACATAAAAAAATGCAGTAAAACTTCACTCAATGTTCATTATTCTACCATGTTTTTAGTCCTTTAGTGGTTTAAGGTCAAACTTTTTAGGAGTGCAATCTATTATTTCTAAAATGTTTTTTTTTGGTTGAGATAGACTAAACGGCAGCCCTAGCAATAGGATCCGCCCGGGGTACAAGCCCAGGGTGAACTAATTGGATACGCAACCCTGGAGGAATGCGTACCGGGAGCGATCGTGAGCAGGAGGCTCTACACCTCGATCCCAACGCAGGACACCGGAGCCAGAGGACGGAAGCCTCTTTAAAAAAAGCACCAGGACGAATGCGTACCGGGAACGTAACCGGCTGTACAGCTCGCTCCTAGCGTAGGAGGTCGGGGCCAGAGGAAGGAAACCTCTTTAAAAAACCAGACCAGATGAGGAAGAAAACGTCTTGAAAAAATTACCCCGAATCCCATGCTTGTGGTAGCGCGGCGAAGGGATGCATGGCCGATGGATTGTTCGATCTAGCGCACCCCTGGAGGAATGCATACCGGGAGCGAAATATGAGCGGTTGGCTCTACAACTCGATCCCGACGCAGGAGACCCGTTGTGGTTGTGTGCAAACGTGCGTCCGACTGCGCGCTGCCACTGCGGGGACTGCAGGCGGTTTGCATCGGGGGATGGCCTCTCGCACTATACTGGACGGCTCCTTATGTTCCTTAGAGCCTAAGGTGGAGAATGGTGGCGTTACACCAGTCACCACCCAGAGGAAAGCCCGCAAGGACATCCGTAGACGGGGTTATGGTAGTCCTTCGTACCCATGACCCCGTCAACGCGGTACAGAGTAATATCTTGGGCTTTATGGGTTAGAGTCCCACATAACCACCATGCTCCCCCGGGCATAGGGTATCATCACGATTTCCCCAAGTAAAAAAAGGACTAAACGGCAGATTGTTGTGTGTTGTTAGTAATAAGTGTTCAAATGCCAGGCCCAGGGTAGGGTGAGTACTCTACAAACCGTAACCTGCACTCGTGGTACTACTTGTTGGCAAAGCTTCAATGTTAGTTTCTGCTTCGTGCTTTGAGTTCGAGATCAATAAGATGGCAATGCCGCAGATGCAGACGAGTGAGTGAGTAATTAGCAGAGTTTTGTAATTTGACTCATAAAAACATTATTTTACTTTATTCACAAAGTGACAACCCTACATCAAAGTTGTGCCAAAGCTCTTGTAAGGACCTGTGTCGTATACGGCCAGCCTAGATTTAATAGAACTTTTACACAATTTCTTATGTACTTGTATAATATACAAAATATATTATGTGCATGCAATTTTCACGGACTTCCAATAGATATTTAATTTCTTTGATTGATGAGGTGCACCTAATAAGCTGTTTCTGTAAATGTCATTTCTCTAATAAAACCTGCAAAGATGTTTTTTCTCTTCTTATTTTAATGCAGATATATAAATATCTTTATAAAAATATAATATTTTTATAATCTGTACCATCAATGCGGTATTCTAATTATGGAATATCAATTAAAGGGGGGACTCCTTAGAATCTCTTTTTTTCACTCCTAATATTTCACTATTTTGAATTTCCACGGTCCAAGTCTTTGCGTAATCACGTGTTCAAAAAGGAAGTATATCATGAATGCATTGTTGTATTATTGATATTAAGTACCATACAATTAACCATTTATCTTATCAAGATATCGACGACTTATTTATGATTACGCAACAAATTATTCACCATTTTGACATTATAAACTCTATGCACCATAAATTCGTTTACCAAATACGGGTAAGAGTTGAAATAGTTATGTTCCTTTTATCATGCATTTCCATAAACGTGTTCGGTCTGCAAATTGATCCGGACACACAATAGGTGCAAGAACGGTCGGTGCTCTGATTTGGACAGGATTGTTCATTGTTCATATTATTATTGTTATTATTATGCGTTATAGTTCACTTACACGACGCCTGTGTTGCGCTGCACAGATTATCTGCAAAGATAACAGATTATCTTGAATACTATATTTATTTTCAAGAAATTATTTTTGCTTTTGAATTATCACCATGACTGTACATATGTGAAACTAAATATATTTGATGAACTTAAAATGGCGACCGTAAAATATATCTTTAGAATTGTGGCTCTGTCTTTTTTTGTTAAATATCGCGAAAAAACTTCTTTAATGTTTTTCTTTTAGTAGTTTTCTTAGCAATACATATGACCCGTAAGTGTAGTTGAGAAGCTTACCAATAAATTACACAATCATGTTATTTCTGACCAAAAAGGCATCTGATGTCTGTTGCGGTATCTTACATTCATCTCGCGCGTTTTGTCGTATCAGATCACAATTTATCAGTCTCAAACATGACCCTTTTAAATTTAAAATGTTTTCGTGATTCATGCTAAAGTAAGACATACATAAATACATCAGGTACTTTCGTCCCCAGCACCTTGGGCGAAGCCAAGTGAACCAAGGAGGCTGCGCTTTGCACCCCTCTTATAAGAAGAGGGGACAAAGAGTAGGATGGGACAAGGGGTGAAGATGGGAACCTCACCCCAATACATTGTCATGACGTTGGGAGGGGTTGTTCTGTGGTGCGGGACAACCCCTCTACTGTGGAGGTGCCGTCAGTCCCTTGGGGGACTAACTAGCCGTCGGGGTGCCCTGTTGCTCAACTGATCCCAGGCACCTTACAAAAGGCGGCATTGGTGGGACTCGCTGGGCTTTAGTGGAGCTGCGTCCACCTTACCATCTTTCGGGTGCGAGCTTCGAGAGCTTACCACGGGACCAGATTGACGTGGTGTAAAAAGGTTCATAGATAAAAAAAAATGTTTGCCGTAAATATAATTATATTTGTTATTAAATAATGTAAAGAAATCCCTAAACTCTACAAATCTTATTCCCCAGTTTTGTGTGTGAGTATATACAATAAAATGCATAAAGTGACAAATGAAAGTTTAATTTAAAATGGGTATTCAATAGCTTAAAATCAAAATAGTAATTTCTAATAGTTAATTATTTTTAACACAATATTCAAACAAAGGTACCATACCAAGATATTCAAATATATTCCGGCGATCCTATTTTTATCCGTAATCATGGGACTAATGTCTCGTGCTGCCATGAGGCGTACTGACTCGGAAGTAATACCCTGAC
The DNA here is from genome assembly GCA_963853865.1 of Helleia helle. Taxonomy (NCBI): domain Eukaryota; kingdom Metazoa; phylum Arthropoda; class Insecta; order Lepidoptera; family Lycaenidae; genus Helleia; species Helleia helle. Next base: position 7,998,936 of record OY971418.1, on the reverse strand, counting down.
GTCTTCGCGCTTTATAAAAACGAGGGATAGCTGGATGTTTTATCAAACCCACTTCAACAGTGATCTCTTAAGCATTCGGATCACTAAGTGAAAATGAAGAATAAGGGTGATTTATTGGGTTATGTTTTATTTCTCTTAGTGCTCTGGTGTTGTCTGAGTGTTACTTACTCTGCGCCATCGAATTCAAGATGTAAGCTGAAGAGATACTCGTACAAAGCAGTTCAAACTGATTTCAATGGGCTTCGGTGCTGGGACGATGTCAAAATCATGTCGTGTTGGGGATATTGTCTGTCGTATGAGGTAAGAACTAAACTAACCTGAGAACAGGATCTGCTGAATCTTTATCGTGCTTCCAAATTACAATATTAAAAAGTAGCAAAAACAACTTCATAAATTTTTTATTTATTGGTAATGGTGATAAAGATTGTTTTTTTTTTGTTTTATCTCCATTTTTTCCGTAATCTCTCATTCTCAAACATACAAACACTTCACTTTCTGCTGGTCTATTATGTGAGGTCGGAGCGGTAGGTTGACTATAAAGATATAGAGATGATCTTGTCTGAAAATCAGAAAAAAATCGGAGAAAAAGTATAAAGAAAATAAAGCTGCGATCAGTTTAACAGTTTTTTAATTCAAATTTACTTGTTTTTAAGTTTTGTTGCTGTGAAATGAATAGATATGATCACGATATGACACAATGACGCAGTGGCGGATTTACCAGCAGGCTGAGTAGGCTGGAGCCTAGGGCGGCAAATTTTTGGGGTCGGCAAATATGGGGATGTGCAGTATTTGGGGGAGCAGCAAATTTTGGGATAAGCAAAATCTTTACAGCTTGAAAATGTACCAAATCCTTTATGTATGCAAAATTTTATGTATGAAAATTCAAAGGCGGCAAAAAAAATGGTCAGCAAAACTTTACCTATCAAAATTAAGAGGCGGCATAAATTGAATAGCCTACGGGCGGCAAATCTGTAAGTCCGCCACTGCAATGACCTAATATAAACTATAATAACTAATGTACACTCCGAAATCATAGCCAAGCTATAATAATTAAAAGTGGGTTTTCTTTTCTGACATATTAAACTATAGGTTACAATATACATTACTAGCTGGTGCCCGCGACTTCGTCTGCGCAGAATAAGTTTTTTTTTTAATAAAAAGTAACCTATGTTACTTCTAATACCACCAAGAATCTGGTACAAAGTTTTATGATGATCGGTAAAGTAGTTTTCGCGTGAAAGCGTAGCAAACAAACTTACTTTCACATTTTTAATATTAGTAGGATAAGAAATAAAATTATATTTTCATGTGTATGTGTTAAAATTTCAATGATTTTTTAAATTTTTTAGATATCACACTGGCAATTTCCCTACAAGGAATCCTTCCACCCGGTCTGTGTGCACGGGGAGAGGAAACATGCGTCAGTGAAACTGCGTCACTGTGACCATGGCGTCGAACCCGGTACTGAAACCTACCACTACGTTGAAGCTGCTGACTGCAAATGCCAGGTTACATTAGATATTATATACACGTGGTTTTACGCGAATGATATTTTAACATAACTCATAAAATAATATTATAATTCTTCGAGCATATAACCGGATAGAGTACCTAGTAATGTGAGTCATAAAATTACGAAACTGGTCAGTGTTTGCCACTGACGGAATAGGAATTCAACCAACCAGTAATCTGTATGTATGTCCCATCGGCCAATCAGAGCGCAGAACCAGCACGGCGTCGCAGCACAAATTTGGCGGAATTTGTTTTCATACAAAAACCGCTCTATTCTGGTTATATGCTCGATGTTATAATTTAAGGTCTAGAACACATATATTTTTTTAGAAGTTATTATATTATATGCAATTATTTTAGCACGTTTCATATATTTGTAAGCTTATACGCTGTGGTGGCAAGTCGGCTGCGGTGTCCCGCAGGGATCGGTTCTTGGTCCGATCCTGTGGGACATCGGGTAAGACTGGGTCCTGCGAGGCCGTCTCCTTCCCGGGATGGGTGTCATCTGCTATGCGGATGACACCCTCGTTTACGCCCGGGGACGAGACTACAAGGAGGCGGCGCGGCTGGCCGAGGTCGGGCTCGACCTCGTGATCAGCCGCATAGAGAGGTTAGGGCTTCGGGTCAGACCATCTAAGACCGAAGCTCTTCTCTTTCGCGGGACCGGGCGGAAAGGACCCCGTCCGGGGGCTGCCCTCCAGATCGGTGGGGTGAGGATCAGGATGAGCCCCCATATTAAATATCTGGGGCTCATCCTTGATGGAGGATGGACCTTCGGCCCACACTTCGCACAATTGGGACCGAAGGTCGTAAAGGCGGCGAGTGCGTTGGGCAGACTCCTCCCGAACCTCGGAGGACCCAGCGCCGCCTGCAGGCAGCTATACTCCGGTGTCTGCCGGAGTATGGCGACATACGGTGCTCCCATTTGGGCGGGTCACCTTACCGCGCGGAGTAGGGCCCAGTTGCGCTCGGCGCAGCGGGTCATCGCGGTAAGAGTGATTCGGGGGTATCGTACAATATCGTGGGCAGCAACAACTGCCCTAGCCGGCGACCCCCCGTGGGAACTTGTGGCGGAAGTTCTTGCTGAGGTGCACTCCTATGTCTCGGATAGGAGGTCTCTCGGCGAGAGCCTGACGCTGGACGGGATCCTGCGGGTCCACCGACTAGGGCAAGAGGCGTTAATGCTGAGGTGGGGAGAGGACCTGGCGTGGGAGCCGTATGGCAAACGCCTAACGGTTGCCCTGCGTCCGGTCCTAGAGCGGTGGATGCGTCGTAAACGCAAACCCCTCACCTTCCGTCTGACACAGGTGCTCACCGGGCATGGCTGCTTCGGTGAGTACCTGTGCCGGACGGCCCAAAGGGAGCCGGCAACTGTATGTCACGATTGTGGCGCGGCGGTGGACTCGGCCCAGCACACTCTAGAGGTGTGCCCGAGATGGGCGGCGCTGCGTCACGATCTGACGTCAGTTATCGGAGGGGACTTGTCTTTGCCGAGCATCATCACCGCGATGCTCCGCAATGATGAGTCCTGGACGGCGATGGTCTCCTTCTGTGAGGCAGTAATGTCCCAGAAGGAGGCCGATGAGCGGGTGAGAGAGGAGGCCGCCGACGAGGCCTCCCACCGCAGGCGACGAACAGGGGTGCGTAGGAGGCGCTACTTAATGCGCCTCCAGTAACGCCCCTGTGCTCGTGTCGGGCCGAGGCTGGGGTTAACCTGGGTCCAAATAGGCACGACGTCGTCGGGGACTGCTAAAAGTATCGAATCAAACGAACAGCCGAGCAGTCCCCCTTTAGAGGAGGAGTCTGGCCTTTTCGCCGGGGCCAGCCTGTCGCCGAGGGTCCTGCGTTGCCTGCATGATCCGGGACTCTCATAAAAGGCGGCTGAGGGCACTTGCAGCGGTTTTAGTGGGTAACGCATCTCCAAGTGCGAACCCCACTCACGGCTAGGTTTAAAACTCACCCCGGTCCTAGTTATGGTTTGGTCTGCAAATTTCCGCTGCATTAAAAAAAAAAAAAAAAAAAAAAAAAAAAAAAAAAGCTTATACGCTAGTTGCACAAGGCTGTATATTTTCAGTATTTTTAAATCAAATTTTCGCATTAAAGAGGAAAATATAAACTCTAGTTTTTTACTCTATGTAGAGCTGAAAATCCATAATTCCTTTCTTTAGTACGATTTTTAAGTGGTATGGTTGTACTGGTTCAGAAGTTCAGTTTTTTGGTAACCTTGTGTAGGTCTAATAATAATAAAGTAATCCTTAGGATTTATCCTTCCTCCTCCTTCCGGGATTAATCCTTTAGATACACTTCCATAGGGCTAGCTTATCTAATTAATAAAATAATAAATAATAAGTAGATTAACGGAACATATCAATCTCGTTTCAATTCTCATTTCATTCTAGGTATGCTCATCCGAAGACACAAGTTGTGAATGGTTACCGCCAGGCTCGTCACTGATCGGAGATTTAATCAAAGAAAACTTGGTGATTAAAGACGAAATAGAGGACATGGAATAAAGTGGTCCTGATAAATGCTGCGATTCGATACCAAAAAAGCTTTACCAATTTTAGTGTATTCGTAGATTTGCAAGCTACACTTTTATAAAAAATAAATAACAATAGTTCGAAATTTGTTTGATTTTATAAATATACTAGCTGTTGCCCGCAGCTTCGCCCGCATTAACTTAGATTTACAGCCGTAGTGAGTAGGTGAGCCGTAGAGTGGTAATAATTATTTTTGTAGCCTACTGTCACTCTAGTTACTCCTTACTATATCAGCTATCTGTTATTGAACGTTCCGTCAAAATTGACTCAGCTGTTTAAGAGATTAGCCGGAAGAAACAGACAGACTAAAATAAAAAAATAATGATTTTTTTGGCCGGCACCGCCGCAGCCGCTATATGATAAGTCCTTGCATTTTGAACCTGTATGTAATATTATCTTCGAAAATATTCATTTTTTTAAATTACATACTGTAAAGGGCCTTATTTGTCTTTAGATATTAAATGCACAATGTATTTACTTAAATGGATAAAGATTGATTCTGTATTGCTTAAAATCGCTTCGTAAATAAACCACAATTTCTCGAAAAAGTAAAGGATAAAAAATGGTTATTGTAGGTTATCCCTAAGAAATATATGTATCTACATATACCATCGCGGACTTTATTGAAGACCTTTCTAAAGTGTACAATAATGTATGTAATTTTGATCTATATGGTAGCGTTCAGCCAGCGTTTGCAATGTAAGCGCAAAAAATGTGTTTATTTACAACATCACATTGGAAACTCAAAAACCGCTAAAATTATCATTGTTTATCTGACGTTAGACATGACGAATCTATAAGGGTTCCGTTTTTTCCATTTGGCTACGAAACCCTAAAAACACATCAAAATCCGTTGCGTAGTTTTAAAGATTTAAGCATACCTATATACGGACAGACAGACATGAAAATCATCATGAAACAGCATGAAAATCCATCTAGTAGTTTTGGAGTTCATCGCGTACAGACAGACGCGGCGGAGGATTTTGTTTTATATTAATGATGATAATGTTTAATACGGTATTTGTATTGATAAAAACTATCCTATATCCTTTCTCGGATCTCAAACTATTACAGCCCAGTTTTTTAAGGATTAAAATGGATATACATAGTATATCATCCTGAAAGATAGATGTAATGTGCAATCGCGGACTTCTCTGTAGACCTATTTATACACAATTCCACCATACACAATTTTGTGTACTTTGTACTCAAAGGGTTTAGACAGTTTTCGTTGAAAGCTCCGAGATGGCTTGTTTTTTCCGACAGTCCCGGGGCTTTATCCGCATAGTTTCCGTTTCCGTGCGATTTCCGGGATATAAACTATATACTGTATGTTCTTTCTCGGGTCTCAAACTATCTTTGTACTAAATTTTATCCAAATTAGTCTAGTGATTTAGGCGTCAAGAAGAGACAGACAGACAGATAGACAGAGCTACTTTCGCATCTATAGGTATATTCATAGTATGGATATACGTAATAGACACAGGTTAGATGTACCAGTGATTATTAGACTTTCAAAAGTAAGCAATTCTTTTAAAGGCAGTGTATACGCTTTTCCCAGATCCCAGAAAACGTTCAAAAGCTATCCATTAAAAAGTCTAAAAAGTTATTAAGGAGGGTTTGTGTGGTAAAGGATATTATAAAGTATAAGATTTCATGAAAGATACCACACCCTGGAAATAAGGCATTCATCCCAGGCATTTCAGGATAAAATGTTAAAATTGATATAGAATACATATTATTTGAAAAGATTAGTTCTAATGAGTTTGTTTCGCCGGTTCTTCTCAGTGGGCTTGCCTTGGAACCGGTGGTAGAATCAATTGATGTTCAAAAAGATACCGTATTGGTGCTATTTTGAATAAAAAAATATATTTTGATTTGGTAACATTAGTATAGACGTGGCCCCCACCATGGTTCAGGCCTTGACGTGGTGGTGGGGCTCAGTACCCTAGGGTGATCCCAGCACACACGATCTCTGCCGAGTGTCATTACCGCGATGCTCGGTGATGACGAGTCCTGGACGGCGATGGTTTCCTTCTGCGAGGCAGTAATGTCCCAGAAGGAGGCCGACGAGCGGGTGAGAGAGGAGGCCGCCGACGTGGCCTCCCCCCGTGGGCGACGAACGGGGGAGCGCAGGAGGCGCTACTTAATGCGCCTCCAGTAACGCCCCTGTGCTCGTGTAGGGTTCAGGATGGGAACCTGGGCCCAGTATGACACCACGTCGCGGGGACTGCCTAAGCAGCCGGGCAGTCCCCCTTAAGAGGAGTAGTCTGGCCTTCGCCGGGGCCAGCCTGTCGCTGAGTTGAGCTGTCCTGTTGAATTCCTATCCGGGACCCTCTAATTAAAGCGGCCGAAGGCGCTCGCAGTGGTTTTAGTTTACGGGTAGGGCACTCCCAGGTGCGAGTCCCACATAGGGTCAGGATCTACCCGAGATCCTGGCTACATGCGTAAAAAGCATTTCCCTGCGATAACAAAAAAAAAAGGTGAACCCAGCACCTTGAGCGAAACTATGTAATTGAGCCGAGGGGGTTCTTTGTCCCCTCTTATAAGAAAAGGGGACAAAGAAGCAGGGGGCAAGGGACAAGGACGGCCGAACCTCACCCCATTGTACTGTCCCGACGTTGGGAGGGGTTGTTCTGTGGTGCAGGACAACCCCTCTATGGAGGTGGCGTCGGTCTCTTGAGGTCCCTCAAGAGACCGACGCCACCTCCATAGAGGTCAGTCCTGACTAGCCGTCGAGGTGCCCTGTTTGCTCATTAGATCCGGGGCACCTCACCAAAGGCGGCATTGGTGGCACTCGCCGGGTTTTAGTGGGTAGAGCTGCGTCCACTTACCAGATTTCGGGTGCAGAGAGTCTCCCACATACCCGCGTGGAGAGACCCACTTCCCCGCAGGATGTCTCAGAGCATTTCCCGTCGTTAAAGAAAAAAAAGTATAGACGTGGAGTTTAACGCCTTAACAGTTAAAGTGTAACGAATTAAGGCTTAACTCATAAATTACAAATCAAATCAAAATATCTTTATTTCGTAGGTAACCATTTGTACACTAGAAATACGTCAATAAAAAGGTGTAGTAATATATATATATATAAAAACGAGAAAAAAACTTGAGGGTTGCTCTTTTGTCATCAACATTTATTAAAATACATAGTTTATAAATAGGTACATCATGTCCATGCAAAACCTAAACAGTGAATGTCTTATTAAAAACAATAAACTTTTGGTTGCGACGCAACGAGGAGACTGGAGGAGACTTATGGGGCCGTCCCCGGCAGCTCAACCGGCGCGCGACCACCGCAGACCGCTGAACAAGATGCTGCCATTGTGGAAGCGATCCATTTAGGAGTATACGGATTACTGCAACTCAATATAGCGTAAGCAGACTTTCAAAAGATACATAGGGAGTAAAAAATAGCTTTTACAGCAATCTTTCAACAGAAAAATGTTCACAAATAAGTTTTAACTTCAATTAACCCACGATTTTATTGTAATGACTACATTATTAGGCAATAAAAAATATTGACCACTAGCTTTTGCCCGTGTTTGCGCTTCTCTCACGTTAAAGTAGATTAAGAAATACATCAAGTCTGTTCGCTGTTCCTTGGTAACAGATAGAGTATTTCTATGACACTTATATTTTCGCCCTTCAAAAATAAACTTATCTTAATAATAGGTCATGAAAACACAATTAAAATATGCCTAATAAGTAAATAAATCAAGCAACTAAGTGTATACAGTAATGTATTTATTATTCATTATAGAATATATAATATTTACGCCCATATCAACATAAATTAGTTTACCTGGAACTAGCCCAGGCAACTCCAAAGGCGATCCGTCCGTCCGTGTTGGATCCGAGTGGCAAGGGATCGGTCGTCGTGAGGTTCATAGAAGGAGGGCTATGTTCAAAAGAGGAGGGATAGAGACTGATGGTTATTATGATGAAACACTAATAATTAACTCTGGTTCACGCGAATTACACTCATTATAATGAAACAATTTATTATGATTTTTACAAGCCCGACGTTTCGGATACTTTACAGCAACCATGGGAGTCCTCCCGTGACCATGGTTGCTGTAAAGTATCCGAAACGTCGGGCTTGTAAAAATCTTAATAAACCGCGATGAAATGCGTAAAAATTGTTTCATTAAAACTCTGGGTCAATTTATCTAAATTAAACTAAGTGTATTGTCTTTGTATCTCTTTATTTTTATGACGTTAAGGGTTCGGCCATCGTAAATCATAGGATTTAAGGAATTTGTGAAAGCATGATTGTGTGCAGATGTTTTGACCGTTGGGTTGTATAATTACAAACTTTGGAATTTGTATTGTAAATGTCTGGGAACGTTGCGAGTTGGTTGTTTTGCCGTATGAGTGTCATAAATGTATTGTTTTATAGTATGAACGAGCAGGGTGAGAGATCCAAATATAAGTAATAGCTTGTTTTTAAAGATAATCAAATGTTCACTGTTGTTGCAGGTATCAACCGACACAATAAGGCGTCGTTAAAAAGCCGTCGGTAAAAGAAATGTCTTCTACTGACACCTGTTTTAATACCTGTGTTATAAATTAAATATTATATGATTACTGATTGTTTTACTTATAATGTTTACGTGAATTTCACTCTCCTTATAACGAAAAACCTTTTACGGATCCGTAAAAGTTGTTATAATAATATGATATAAATTGTTTTATACCTAAATAAAGAGTTTTTACTTTTATGTGTCTATCTAACAACCTACCCTACTTTAACCTACCCAACATTGTTTTAGGATTTATCAAATCTATGAAATATAAAGCTTTGGCTCAATCTTTCAAGTTGAGCCGTTCCATACACATCTTATCATATATAATATTATTATTATTAATTAAATGGGCAGATATTAATTATACCTTTGTCATTTCTAGTGACATAAACATACCACATAATATGTAATAAGCCTAATCGTTTACCTAATGTGTAATAAATTATACAGACACACAAAACTTTACCTTCACAAGTATTACATTAAAATTATTGAAATTATATAAAATAATACCTTATAATAATTAAATTGTATATACCCAAACTACACTAATATAGTAGTGCCAAAAGATATTATTATAGTTCAATACACTATTTAAATATATAGGACTACTTCATTAAGCGACAGACAATTTACTTAAAACTTAAAGATGACGTCAACGTGTATCGCGCGATATAGCTGTAAACCTAATAACATAGTATTTTTAAATTCATTCATACACAACAGCGCCTGTTGACCAATGCCCACGGCTCGACTATGTTCCGCCGACCCCGTAAGTCAGACGAAATAACAAAAATCCAAAGTGAGTAACTCGGGCTGCTGTCGTGTGTACCTCCCACCGGTGTGGTATCTTCAATAAAATCTTTTATTTCATAATAGCCTTTATTTACTACACAAACGTTCTTTAACAGTTTTCTTAAATTTATTAATGGAAAGATTTTGAACGTTTTCTGGGATCCTATTATAAAAACGTACCTATACATTGTCCCATAAAAGAATTACTAACTTTATAAATTCTAAAAAATGGTACATTCAATTTATGTTTGTTCCTTGTATTTATGTTGTGATTGTCGCATTTTTTTACAAATTCACTAATATTTTAGCGAACATACATTACGTTTGCTAGTATGAACTGAGAGGCTACAGTCAAGATGGCAATTTATTTGAACTTTTCTCTTAACCTAACCTTGGGGAGCAAACAGTATTTTTTTTTTCGCAGGGAAATCCTTATGGATGCAGCCAGGATCTTCGGGTAGATCCTGACCCAATGTGGGACTCGCACCTGGGAGTGCCCAACCTAACTAAAACCACTGCGAGCGCCTTCAGCCGCTTTTTGAGGGTCCCGGATATGCAGGCAACAGACAGGATCACCTCAGCGACAGGCTGGCCCCGGCGAAGGCCAGACTACTCCTCGTAGGGGGGGACTGCCCGGCCGCTACTAAGCAGTCCCCACGACGTCGTGCCATACAGACCCAGGTTCCCATCTTGAGTCCGACACGAACACAGGGGCGTTACTGAAGGCGCATTAAATAGCGCCTCCTACGCACCCCCATTCGTCGCCTGCGGGAGGATGCCTCGTCGGCGGCCTCCTCTCTCACCCGCTTGTCAGCCTCCTTCTGGGACATTACTGCCTCGCAGAAGGAGACCATCGCCGTCCAGGACTCGTCATCACCGAGCATCGCGATGATGACGCTCGGCAGAGACAAGTCCCCTCCGATGACTGATGTCAGACTATGACGCAGCGCCGCCCATCTCGGGCACACCTCGAGTGTGTGCTGAGCCGAGTCCACCGCCGCGCCACAGTCGTGACACACTGTCAACGGCTCCCTGCGGGCCGTCCGGCACAGGTACTCACTAAAGCAACCATGCCCGGTGAGCACCTGTGTCAGACGGAAGGTGAGGGGTTTGCGCTTACGGCGCATCCACCGCTCAAGGACCGGACGCAGAGCAACCGTCAGGTTTTTGCCATATGGCTGCTGCGCCAGGTCCTCCCCCCACCTCCGCATTAACGCCTCTTGCCCTAGTCGGCGAACCCGCAGGATCCCATCCAGCGTAAGGCTCTCACCGAGACTCCTCCTATCCGAGACATAGGAGCGCATCTCGGCAAGAACCACCGCCACGAGCTCCCACGGGGGGTCACCGGCCAGGGCAGTGGCTGCTGCCCACGAAACCGTACGGTACCCCCGGATCACTCTTACCGCGATGACCCGCTGCGCTGACCGCAGCCGGGCCTTATTCCTCCCGGTAAGGTGATCCGCCCAGATGGGCGCACCGTACGTCGCCATACTACGGCAGACTCCGGAGTATAGCTGCCTGCAGGCGGCGCTGGGTCCTCCGAGGTTCGGGAGGAGTCTGCCCAGTGCACTTGCCGCCTTCACGACCTTTGGTCCCAACATGGAGAAATGTGGGCCGAAGGTCCACCCTCCGTCAAGGATGAGCCCCAGATATTTGATATGGGGGCTCATCCTGACCCTCCCCCCTCGGATCTGGAGGGTAGCTACCCGAGGGTGTCCTTCACGGCCGATCCCGCGGAAGAGAAGGACTTTGGTTTTCTGAACTCTGACCCGAAGCATTAACCTCTCTTTGCGGCTGATCACGAGGTCGAGCCCGACTTTGGCCAGCCGCGCCGCCTCCTTATAGCCTCGTCCCCGGGCATACACGAGGGTGTCATCCGCGTAGCATATGACACCCATCCCGGGGAGGAGGCGGCCTCGCAGGACCCAGTCGTAGCCGATGTCCCACAGGATCGGACCAAGAACCGATCCCTGTGGAACACCGCACCCGACTCGCCACCACTCTACGGACCCACACCGGTTCTCGCAGGCTACCCTCCTCTCGGAGAGGTACGCCTCCAACAGCCTCCATAGATACGGGGGCACTCCGAAGAAATTCAGTGCCTCCCGTATCACACTGTGAGGGAGGCTGTTGAAGGCGTTCGCGATGTCCAAGGACACCGCGACGGGGCAAACAGTATATTATTATGGCTCGAATAGCTCGCTTCTGTAACACGAAAATCGTTTTTGTTTGGTAAATAAAACAGAGTAGAATTTTTAGGTTTATTATAGAATAAACACAGTACAATTTATTAGTTAATGAGCCAGCTTTGCTGAAACCCTTTTTTAATTTGTGACAGAATATATTATAGTGATATTATTATTATTTTCATTTAAAGGCATTAGCTACTAGGCTATTAGCCATACAAAATACAATTATTCGGTCTGTAATACGGAGAAATGGCGGGAAACCCCAAGGAGCGCGGCTTCGCCCCTCTAGCCCCCATCAATCAACTATCATTCCCCATTCCATCCACACAAGGCAGTCCACCACAATATTCGCCAAACAATCACATTATATATTACACAGATTAAGTTTTTAAAACAAACACTATAGAAAACCGCCAGAACAGCCCTACTAAGAAAACCACTCCAGAACGGTACTCCATAAGATTCGCCAACCAATCACAATATATAAAGATCAAGTTTTTAAAACAAACACTATAGAAAACCACTCCGAATGGACATAACACAAAATAACAATTAATTAACGGGAAACCAAAAAAACACAACCGCGCGTCCCGATGCTTTCCTCCAATTTTGCATTATTAGTTTTTTTTTTATTTATTTTTTTATTGAGAGCTGGATTCGAGTCCTTCGCTCTAAACTGTACAAATGAGAGGGAACCAGACAATGTCCAAATCTCATTCTAGTAATTATGGAGATAAATTTTCTTGATTCACAACTGGTGATGTTATACCAGGGCTTAGTATTAAAGTCTTTTTGAATTTTAGCGTACCATTGTCCTTTATTCTGACTTGTTATAGTCCAATAATCTTTCCAAAGTCTATTAATCCCGTCTTTGATAGTTGGAAAGTAATCCGAGAAAGGTGTTTTAACAACATCTCTGTGGTCCTCATCATATCCATTTTTTGCAGCTTGATCAGCTCTTTCGTTACCTGATATTCCTCTGTATATCAATACCTGATATTCCTTTACTATCAATATCAAGAATAATTTTAAATTTTTTCTCCAGAGTACTATCAAAATTATATCCATAAACCGGCCATAGAGAGCTAGAATAAATAGATTTTGAGATTGACATCGTTAAATGTAAAATTACTGACATTTGTATATTATTATATACAATTACATAATCGCAGAACTTATTGATTGAGCATTAATAACATTAAAGTTCACAGAACTTGATAATTCTTCTACTAACGATAACTTCCTTACAGGCTTTTCAACTTCCTTTTTTTACTTCATCTGAGCTTACAGGTAAAGAAGAGTTAATTGCAATCATTTTTAGAAAAAACTTCTGGGCTAACATTAAGCGTCTTAATATAAGAGGAGAAATACCGGTTTCTATTTCCATTGCGTTTATTGGTGTAGATTTCATTGCGCCTGTAATTATTCTTAATGCCCTATTCTGAATTATGTCTAGTCTCCTTAGCAGAGTAGGTCTAGCATTTATGTAGGCAATACAACTATAGTCAAAGTGACTTCTTATGATGCTTTTATATAATATACTTAAGATCTTTGAATCAGCGCCCCAAAAAACGCCTGCTAGATATCTCAATATATTAATTCTTTTATACGCTCTTTTACAAATTCAATCAATATGACTATTAAATTTAAGTTTATTATCTATAATTACACCAAGGAATTTTTGTTCCTTTACAATAGGGATGTTTTCATAGTTATAAGTAATTTGTACATTACAGTTTGATTTTCCAAATAACATTACAGAACTTTTGGATGAATTAATATTTAATTTGAGTTTATTATGGTAAAAAGATTGCAATTGATTAAGACCTTGGTTTATTCTACATTTAGCTATATTTACATTTTCATTAATAGAATACATGACCAAATCATCTGCATATTGTAGGATATTTACATCATTTTCTTTTACATTTTGCTGGATCTGGGAGGTGTAAAGATTGTATAGAATTGGTGATAAGATAGCACCTTGCATTAATCCTTTATGTGCATACTTAGGCCCATGTATAATATTATTAAATTTAACATATACTTTGCGATTATACAAAAAATTGAATGTCCATCTTAATAACTTTCCAGTTATATTTAGTTCACTTAAAACTGTGATCAATTGGAATAGGTTTACATTATCATATGCCCCCTCAACATCCAGAAATACACAAATTGCATTAGAGTGAGCAAAAATAGAATTTTTAAAGTCAGCAATGAGTGAAACGAAGCCTTCAACTGCACTTTTACCTTTTCTGAAACCTAGCTGATAATCAGGTAATAAAGAATTTATTTCTATAAAATAATCCAACCTTACTTTAATCATGTGTTCAAAAATTTTTCCTAAACAAGAAGTGAGAGAGATAGGTCGATAGGCGTTATGATCTTGAATTGGTTTGTTATTTTTTAAAATGACTCAATGACAGAATCATTTCTTGACAGTAATGCACTATTAAATTCATCCCAACTAAAATGTTTTACAAGAAATTCATTATTTTTATCTATATTTGTTTTATCAAATAATTTTTGTAAACAAGTTTCATTTTCTACTTCAGTCTTTGTATATTTATCAAAAAAGTCTGGTATAAAACTATCATTTCTATTGTTCGAGCCAATTTTTATGCGATTAAATCTTTTTATAAAATTCCATATATTACTAATGGGAGTGTATCTATTAAATGAAGCGCATAAATTTTTCCAACTTTTAAGTTTTTCTTCTTTGATAATAATCTTTTTTTTCTTAGCTTCTAATTTTTTATATTTAATATAATTTTCCATATTCATGTTCCGACGGTAAATACATAAAGCTAATTTACAATCCTTTACAGCCTTATCACAAATTTCATTCCACCAAGGAGAAGGGGCTTTACGTCTATTTTTTGTGCTATATTTCAATTTGGGAACACACTCCTCTTTTAGATTATTCAGAATATTACAAAATTTGTTGTAAGATCCTACAGGATCATCCTTATCTATCTTAAAATTATTGAAAAGACTTTCCGAAAGAAAATAGTATTTTTCCCAGTTTGCTTTCTTATACATATATTTGTTTACATTTTTATTAATTTCATAAGTATTTGGAGATGTATTTATATTAGTAAATGTTGGGTAATGATAACTGCCTAGTGGATCCTCACCAACATACCAGTCACATATGGGTGCTAACTCTGGACTAACTAGAGTGACATCAATGGTAGTGGCACTACCAGTATTCAGAATACACAAATCTACATCATCTATCAAGTCATATAGATTTTTACCCCTTGTGTTAGTTATTGTGCATCCAAATGCCACATGATGTGCATTCAAATCATCTGATATTATATATGATTTAGGTAGACTGGTTATTATATTTTTTAATCTAGAAATATTTATTTTATTTTTAGGTGGACAATATACACACAGAATAGTTAGAGGGCCTATTTTTGTATCAACAGAAATGGCAATTGTTTGAATATCTTGTAAGTTTGGAGTTGAAAGTTGGGCATATTTTATAGAACTTAAGTTCAAGTTCAACATAAACTAAAAAGTCTTCATTTGAACTATTATCTGGATATTGTCTAGTATATCCGTTCTTAATGAATATCTTATACTTATCTACAGTTGGTGTCGACATTTTTCTTTTTTTGTTGGAAATGGACTTAACCACTCTCTCCTCTTCATCTCCGTCGCTTTCTCCTTGCATTTGTATTATATAATAACTAAATTTACTATTAAGAAACTATTTAAATAAATTTTATTTAGAGGACAATTTAAAAAAAGGCGCATTTCTCTTCCCGCCAAAAGAGAATCCTGCATTATTAGTATTACCACAGTATTACTATATCAGAAATTTTAATCCTACCATATTGCAAATGAAACTAATATGATTAAAGGTACTAACAGCACTTACAATAGGGATGTTGACAGTATTCGTATAAAAATATAATTTTGATGTTAATTGGGAGTTTATATGATAGAATTCTGAAAAAATTCAATAATTTCCCTTATATATTGTATTATATATGATTAAATTAATATTTTATAAATAAAGTGTAACAAAATTTAAAATAGGTCACGTGATAATAAACGGAAATGACGTCACCAGTTCCTATTTAGCGGAAGCGGAAGAATATTGACGTACTTTTATACACCATTTTCCGTAAGCAGTAGGTACATATTGTAAAAACTATTTTTCAGGCGTTTTGACAGTGTACACACATATAGGCACCGTACAAAACTTATAAAACTTAGAAGCCATTTTTTATAAACGACAACTAGAATCATTTTATCACTTTTACGATGTTTAACAACACATGACGTCACGTGACGAGTGTTAGCGTTTTGGAACGAAATTTAAAATGTATTATAAAATGCAAGATTTTATAGGCATTAGACGTATTTAAGCAAAAGTTGATAATATTTAGGCCTCCGTTAGATATTTATAAATGATTTAAAAACATTTCTGAAAAATGTCAACATCCCTATTCGTTACAATTTAATAAAATAATGTTGGATTATAATTTAATTAAGAAAATTAAGGTATATTTAATTATTTGAATAAATAATTTTACCAAATTATCAAATATTCCTTTCTAATATTTTTAACACAGCAACACTCGCAATTTAGTAAAAATCCGACGGCTAGATGTCACTTTTTATTACAAAATAAATTTTGTTCCTAGTTTCCATACCGTGGTTTGGTGAGGGATTCTTATAATATTAAAAAAAAGTTGTTTCCTCTTATCGTTATTCATGTGGGGAATGGCGGGAAGCATCGGGACGCGCGGTCCCGATGTTTCCCGCCATTCCTCATTGAATATATAATCTTGGTCGATTTTAGCTTTTTTCACTCTGACATTGGCAAATCCTCGCGAGAGCCATTACACAAGAAGAAGAAGAATTGAATAAATTTTTGGACGTTTTATGAACTAATTCTTATTATGATTTTGTCTCTAAATTCTTATAATTCTTTCTAAGGTCTTAAATTTTTTCAGGTTTAGTTACCAAAACTCAGTTTAATTTGGACTATAATACTTTAAAAAAAATAACCTCTATTAACACAATGGAGCCATGGAATCAAAAACAAATTCAGCAACCTCCTATGAATACTGCTGTGTGTGACATCGAGATAGGTAAATAAGTCATTCGAACTTCTTTAACTGAAAATAAAATAATTATCATTACTTTATGTACTTATTTCTTACTTTCCAGATATAACGAGTCTTGAACACGCCCTAAAGAATATAGTTACTATTTTATCAAAACAGGCTCCACTGTATAAAGAAAGTGCATTGTTATCTCGGTTCTTATACAAATTCGACAAGAAATTCAGAAATGATATTGGTTACAAAAGATTTAAAAAGGTTAATTCAGCATTACGAAAATATTTAACACTAGATTTACTAAAAGATGTAACTAACTTTTTAACGGTTTTACCAGACAATTACGATATCACTTCTTATTTACCTACCCAGCAAATGTTAGAGTATGTGTTGGTAAGGATTATGGCATTTGCCAAAATAATGTTGAGAGTTACAATTTGTTCAAAACAGTCTGCAATATTTTATTTAAATAGAATAAAAAGGGGCGAAAGTCACTGGATGTCACTTATGCCTTATGCATTGTTGAGTCGAATTTGGTCTATGAGCTTAGTGCTGTTACAACACTCTTGTACTTGGTATAACAGATTACATTCATTTATTACATACTTGGTCCCCAAAGGCTTAGCATTTTTACCAGAAAACTATGAATTGCCAAATGACTTGGGTGCATGGATCGACATTAAGAATATTAATGAAGAGGGAAGATTCAACTGGTGTCAGAAATCAACATTTGAAACTGATAGCCTCTTAATGGAAAATGAAGAAGGTGATTTATGTGAAAATATCTTAATGTATGTTGATAAAGTAAATTCCACTGAGGATGTATGTGACAAAAACTTACAGTTAATCACTCAAGACCAAATTAAATTGGATAAGTTTAAAAACCCTGTTATACAAGATGATTTAGGAGAAGCCATATCAAGAAATAGTTTTAAACAACAAAACAATAAATTATCTATTAAAATTGAAAAAGAGGAAATAAAACACTCAATTGAGACTGTTAATAACCATGAGACATTGCAAAAGTTTGTAGCCCTAGAAGATGCATACAGGAATGAATCTTCAAAACTATCACTTACTAGTCACTTAAGTTTTATGCAGTGGCAGTCTCTGAAGTCAGCTATGCTTAAATTAGAAAATAAGATTATAAGGGACAGAAAACTACAGATGAAAGTACAAAAAATGTGGAAGGAAAAATGTGTAGATTATTTATAAATAAAAAAGATGAATGTTATTTTTTTATTATTTTACATAACAAAACGTAATTTATAAAAAGCACCATGCACATAGGTATTTAAACTTTAAAGAAAAGCTATTCACCAAGTAGAGTTGCTAAAACTGATCAGGTACATTATTAAACACTACATATTTCCTGCATATAAACTGACTGCTATTATAATTCCGATATACAAAAATGTCTGTACATATTAAGTAAAACTATTCTAGGTTTGTGTAAAAAATACAATAACTTATAAATATTATAAAAACATCTGATATATTCAGTTATTTTCTAATTTTGAACTTAATCTCTTATTTCTTTATGTCATTAATGATTTCCATTTTAATTTATTAGTGTGTAACATATCTTTCTTTAATAATTCCATTTAGTTAATTCTTTATTTGATAATTATTTAATAGAATTATGTAAATATGGTTGTTACATTTGTTTTAAATGAGTCAACAATATTATTTTTATACATTTCCATAATAAGCAAAACATTTATATTAGATGTGAGTTAACACTTATTTGCTTCAAGTGGAATGCTAATTTATGAATTAAGAAAATATAGTATGTATCTGTAAATGATAATACAAAATTAAATAATTGTAAAATCATTTTCTTGTGCTAGCTAACTTCTGAAGACGAGCTTTAAGACCACCCTCTTTTTTAGGTTGGGTGTTTGCTCTTCTTTCACATTGAAGTTTTTTAGTTTCTTTCAACCTGAAATGAAAAGAAATTTATTTATATCGATTAATTATTGACAATGTCATTTTTTATATAGGATGTCAAAAGATGTGGATCATGCTCACAATTTAAATATGTTCCTGTAGCAAATTACAAGGATGAAATACAAGTTAATGCATTATAGTATTTTCTGTCACATATTGAAACTTGAATCTGCCAGTAGTATTTAAGACCAGTTAGATAGATGTTCTCAGGACCTTGCGTATAACAAACAGCATCTTATAATTAGAATGGAATATATACAAAGAAATCGTTATATTTATACTCACTTCTCCTTAATGGCTATCTGCTCCTCTTTTTTGTAAATGTCTTTAAAATCGCTACAAAATGATGTCCATAGTGAAAAAAATTCTTTAGGCTCACAGTCCTCTACTTTACCACACCTAGGTGAATACTGATAAAATTTTACTGTAGCTATAAATTTATTTCGACATTCGTTTAAATTGTCATTTTCAGTCTTTAATTTTTCTTCGGCCGAGTTGAGGAATGTTGTCATTTTCTCTTTAAAAACATCCAAGCTTTTAGTATTTTCTCCAGATCCATTATCGTCATCCAGCCTCCTTGACTCTTCACAATCAATCACCTTTTTCATTTTGTCTTTACATTCTGAAATGAGGCAGGCATTTTTTAATACCATATAGGTACTATTAAGCTTTTTCTAAAATTTTAAAGTGGTGCATAGTAAGTCTCGAATATGTTACTACGAATTGCATTTTTAAGGTACAAGTTCGTTGTCCACCGCACGCAGCAGCAGCAGCAGCAGACGACGTCTTAGAGACACTGGTTTCTATGTATTTCTATGGAATTCCCTCCGACTGCGAGCGGCAAACGAAATTGTAGTCCTACCGTCAGATATCTTGTTTTACAGAACACTCTGTAACTGGATGCCATCAGCTGTTGCCGTCTGCAGTCGGGCTAGACTGCAGCAACAGGACGCACCGACGTGTCGCGGCGACATAAAGCGATGACACATCTGCTGCTGCTGCGTATAGTTGGCTACAAACTTGTACCTGTATTGAAAACAAGACAGAAAATCATGACACAAATGTGTCAATAAAATTTTTATTTGAAATTACCATCTAGTTGTTTTCTTAGTGTTGCTAGATTGTTTCCAACATCAGCAAAATCAAGGGAAGCCGCTCGCGCCACATCACCTGGCTCTGGCACAGGTAGCACACAGCTGCCGGAGAGGGCGCCGCCGCGGGACCGCATATAAGTCTTGACAATGAAGTGCAGAAGAGTCACCGTTGACTGCTTTGACTACAAAAAATATTATTCTCTAATGTTTGCGCGAATTTCACTCATTATAATGAAACAATTTTTACGGATTTTATCGCGGTTTATTAAGATTTTTACAAGCCCGACGTTTCGGATACTTTACAGCAACCATGGTCACGGGAGGACTGAGAGAGAATGACATGCCAATAGAATATGCTGAACTTCTAAAACATTGCCTGACATCTGGCTACATGTTGTGGAATAACCAGTTCTACCAGCAAGTAGATGGCGTTGCTATGGGCTCACCAGTATCCCCCGTTGTTGCCGACATATTCATGGAGGACTTCGAGGAGACTGCTCTGCATACCTCACCAATAACACCCAGGTTCTACAAGCGGTATGTAGATGATACTTTCACAATATTGCCATCTGATAAAGTAACCATATTCTTAAACCATCTCAATTCCATCAATACTAAAATTCAATTCACAATGGAATTGGAGGCAAATAATTCTTTAGCTTTCTTAGATGTATTAGTTATCCGTAATCCCAATAACACCTTAAGCCACACAGTGTATAGGAAACATACCCATACGGATAGGTATTGAAACGGCGAATCACACCACCATCCAACACAGTTAGCTACCGTGGGTAAATCTTTGTTACAGAGAGCACAAGGGATCTGTGATGAGCAGCACCTGGAGACCGAACTTCAACATGTCAAGCAAGTACTGCGTGACAACAAGCTTCGGGTACCGCGTCTCCGTCACAGTGAACGTGTGAAACCAGCCACCGTCGAGCGAGTACCTGCTGTGCTACCGTTTATGAAAGGCGTCACTGACAAGATTGGCTTCATCCTAAAGCGAGCTTCTATAAAAACTTATTTCAAGCCGCCTAAAAAGATAGGTCAATTCTTACCATCTGTCAAGTGTCATATACCCTTACAAGATGCAGGAGTATACAAGCTTGATTGTGATTGTGGCCTCTCTTATATAGGCCAAACCAAAAGATCAATTAAAACTCGCGTTAAAGAACATATAGCTGACTTAAAACACCGTCGCTACACTAAGTCTGCAATCTGTGAACATAGTCTAGACAAAGCTCGCCATTATATTAGATTTGATAAACCACAGATACTCGCAAAAGAACACCGATTCCAACCAAGGATGATCCGCGAGGCTATTGAAATTAAAAAACATCCAAATTTCAATAGAGAAGATGGCTGGCTCTTACCACCTGCTTGGGATCCCATTATTAAAATAATTAAATCAAAAACCAAGCATAATATGCCACAGATTAAAGATGCAGTTAGCACTTTCTGCGTAGAGAGGACTTATTAAAATAATGATGTATCATAGGGTAGTTTCGAATAACTTTGTAACATTAGGACATCTGTCACCTCAGTCCTCCCGTGACCATGGTTGCTGTAAAGTATCCGAAACGTCGGGCTTGTAAAAATCTTAATAAACCGCGATAAAATCCGTAAAAATTGTTTCATTATAAAAATATTATTCATCAAAATCATCGTTATCAACTTAATATATCCAACTACTGGGCACGGGTCATCACGAAATCAGACGAAAAGGGTTCACCAAAAAGGGCCATAGTCCACCAATGCCCTGGGCCAATGGGGGATGGTGAAATTCAGACAGAAGAATTCGTTTTAGGTGCACCGATCAGGATTGAACCTCACAATTTGTGATCAAGTCCGTACCTGTAGTACAAGTGACTAGACCATCGTTTTTAGATTACCACACATTAGAACCATGAATAGCTAATTTTCATAGTGAAGTCATTCAAAGTATAATATATATTCTTACCTTTACATCTTTCAATTTTGAAAGTATTTCAAGTCCAAAACCATCCGCTTGTCCCCTCTGACAGTTTCCTCCATTCATATAGTTTCCGAGAGTTAATATAATCGCAAATAGCTGCTTTAGAGATTCGCTTGTCATGAGGAACTGGAAATGAAAGACAAATTACCAATTTTACAGAAAGCTTATAGACCTTAATAAAATATTTAAAATAAATTAATAATAAAATTTTGAAAAATATTTTCAATATAAATACCTCACATGTATGTTTTAGATTGTCCAACTTATGCATTATAGTGTTAGCGGCATCATCAAACTCAGCTTGAAACGTAAAACACGAAATTCGTTCAGCGAAATTTTGTATCCCAGAGAGGTCGTGTAAAAAGCTTTCTGGTTTATCAAGAGGTATATCAGGTTTATTTCTTAAATGCTCTTTTATCATCGACAGCTCTTCTTCTGTAGCACGCTGAAATATTTTCTTACAATATAGGCAAATCACTTTTATCACAATCATTGAATTTAGAAATCAAAAACTATTAAAATTTTATTATTTACAGTTTCCTACTTATAGTGTTCAAATAATATTCTCAAAAATATTTCAAATTTGACAACAGAATATTTGGATTTTATATAATAGTAAAATATCTTACCAGTTCATATATTTGTTGTAAAGCTTCCAAACTAACTACTGAGGTATCAAAATTGTAAATAGCATTTTCAATTTCTGAAAATTCAACATGTAAACTTTGTGCGAGAATTCCAACATTTTGTGACCTTTTGCTATCTAATATCTTTATTGGCTGTATCTTAGTTTTCACTTCCACTTTTTTCTTCACTGGCGCTTTGATTACTTGTCTCGAAAAAAGATCAGTGAACTCATCTATATTGTCTAAATTGGCTTCTTCTATTTCCAGCCACAGTGGTTTGTGTGATGAATCTGTTTCACTCAGCTGAACTGGCGCTGGGGGCGCCGCTAATATCCTCGTCCAGTATAACGGTTTCATAGGAGCTGCAGGTTTTATTGGAGTTTTTCGTAATGCTAAAAAAATATTCCGTATAATTAAATAGCCAACACATGAATGAGTGGCCTGAGCTAGTCTCAGGTAAACATGTGGTTTATTTCCCTGTTTGCCCATCCAACTATCATAAAAAATATTACCATTGAAATAGTGCATTTTTAATGATACTTATTACCCTTTGTATAAGTATGTTAGCCTCTGATAAAAAAATACGATAAAATCATTAACTTACTTGCTCTTTGCATTCCCCACCCTCCAACTGGAGGTGTTGGAAAAGGCGCAGGACCACTTTGAGGTAGACCGGTGGGTTGAGGCATTGCTGCTGTTTGAGGTGAAGGGGGTCCCATACCCGATATATCTGGTGCAGGTAGACCCATTCCTGGCATGGGCGGTGGAACAGGACCTGCTCCTGGCATAGGAGGAGGTGGTGGACCCATTCCTGGCATGGGAGGAGGTGGCGGACCCATTCCTGGCATTGGAGGAGGTGGTGGACCCTTTCCTGGCATGGGAGGAGGTGGTGGACCCATTCCTGGCATGGGAGGAGGTGGTGGACCCATTCCTGGCATGGGAGGAGGTGGTGGACCCATTCCTGGCATGGGAGGAGGTAGTGGACCCATTCCTGGCATAGGGGGCGGCGGTGGGCCCATTCCGGGCATAGGAGGAGGTGGTGGTGGTCCAATTCCTGGTATAGGAGGCGGCAGTGGTCCCATCCCCGGCATAGGGGGTGGTGGTGGTCCTAACCCTGGCATAGGAGGCGGCATTGGAGGAGGCGGTGGAGCTATTCCTGAAATAGGTGGGAGAGAGGCTTTATGTTTTTCTGTATCTTCCGGTTGTGGGAAAGCTTCAACATTAGTGGCTATTTCTGATGTTAGACGTGAGGTATTCAAGAGATTGACTGAATCTGGAGTTGGTAATTTTGTTATTTCATTCACTGGCTTAATTGACAACTCTTTTTCTGTTATTGAGGCTGTTACATAATTAGTTTGTTGCAACTGTTTTTCGGTAATATCCAGCTTTTGGCAATTGAATGGTTTTAATGATTTTTTATCCTGCATTGGTGACAATTTCCGTTCATTGATTGGTGATAAACTTGCAGTATTATCTTCTTTTAGACATTGACTTGAATTACTATTTTTGTCATAATATGCTAATACTAAATTTTCACTTAATTGATGCTTATCTCCTTCAGATGACTTGTAACTTAATTCAGATGATGAATAGGCTGGTATTGGTGTAGATGATATACTTCTTTTCAGTTCATTTGTGGTCACATCTTCTGATGGGTCATTGTCAGCCTTTTTATCATTTATAACTTTTTGATCATGTACAACTTGTGAGTAAACATCATTTATTATAAAATCAGTAGTAGAACTTAAAAATGAGGTATTAGATGAATTTTTTGATTCAAATAGGTTTTGGTCTTTTATTCTATGCCCATCATACCTATTCTGGGCAATATCATTGTTAATACCAATGTTGGATATCCCGTCTTTCTTAACTGACTGACTATTTTCTCGACTTTTATTTAACTTGCAATAATTTTCTATTTTATCAGATCTTTTATCAGATTGTGTCTCTAAATGTCTATTTTGCAATTTATCGCTATCTAATTTATTTAATACTAGGTCATATTGGTTTCTAAGAGCAACATCTTTTACTGCCCAAACTTCTGAATTTGTTACCCTATTTTGTTCATGCGGACTTAAAGAAGTTTGAACTTCTTTATTTGTTAGCCTATTTCTTTCATCAGGACTTAAAGCAGTTTGAACTTCTTTATTTGTTAGCCTATTTCTTTCATCAGGACTTAAAGCAGTTTGAACTTCTTTATTTGTTAGCCTATTTCTTTCATCAGGACTTAAAGCAGTTTGAACTTCTTTATTTGTTAGCCTATTTTTTTCATCAGGACTTAAACATGTTTGAACTTCTTTATTAATTGAATCTATTTTAATCATATCTTTGTCACTTTTTTGATTAGAAGCTGTTTTTTCATTTTCATTTAAAGTTCCCAACTTGATGTTACTTTTGTAATAATCTAGCTGATTTTCCAATTCTTCAAGCTTACGCTTTAATTCTAGAATAGTAGTTTTGGCTTCATAAATATCACTTATTTCCTCATAATTATTTTCATTACAATATTCACTATCTCTGTTAGAGTGGTTTGTCATTGGTTCATATTTATTATGCGATTGAAATATTTTATCGGGCGGCCAAGAAGACATATCCAGTTTACCTGGGGTCACAGGCTGAGAAACTGGAACTTCCATATGTGCCCAATAATACATTAGATTTGGCTAAAATAAGAAAACACTGGTGTTAGGAAGAT
This sequence comes from Helleia helle, assembly GCA_963853865.1. Classification (NCBI taxonomy): domain Eukaryota; kingdom Metazoa; phylum Arthropoda; class Insecta; order Lepidoptera; family Lycaenidae; genus Helleia; species Helleia helle. Next base: position 7,973,947 of record OY971418.1, on the reverse strand, counting down.
TTTATAATTATTACAGTATCTTTTATAAGTGTAGATTTTACTTGTAATTAATCTAAAAGACCTGTCAATAGGTCACACTTAATATAGACAAAATGGTTAGTTTAGCAAAAGCGGTATGAAAGGACAACAAAAACAACAAATGTGTGATAAATCTGAGGACACACCAACCTTAAACGTATTTTCTATAGGTGCATTTTTATCAGTAATTTGGCGAAGAACTCCAGCTGCCAAGAGGTGGGTACAATATTGTATACCAAGTACTTTCAGATCTTGTGAGTTAAGTAAGTTTTTTAAATAATTTCCTTCAGACACTGATGATACAAACCAATTAAGTAGCATCTGCCCTGAAATTAAAATTTTTAGGAATGATTAAAGCATGCAGTTTCTTCAAGAAGATTTTTTGTTATAACGGTACAATTGAAAATTTAAATATAAATAAACTTACAACACTAGTATATATATAAAACTACTACTACAAAAAAAATATATTTTCCGGTTTCGGATACAAACAAAAGTAAATTTTGACTTTCAATTGCTGTCAGTTGTCACTGTCATTTGTCAGTACAGTACATTGATTTTTTTTATTCAAAGGCATTGGTTACTGAGCTATTAGCCACAAAATACAAGTCTGTTATATGGAAAAACGGCAGGAAACCTCAATGAGCGCGGCTTCGCTCATCTAGTCCCCTTCAATCAACTATCACAGTACATTGAACACACAGAGCAGATTAAACAATGTGTGTTATCTGTTTTCTAATTACAGTTTACAGAGCGTAATGCCGCACAATGCTGAATAGTGATTTCGACCGGAAGGTTACAATACCTCGTAACTCGACTTTTTACGTAAATGAAGGTTTTAATGCCATCTGTCGTAGAAAAAATACATCTTTCATGTGACAAAAAATCGTTACTATTAAAAACCTCTAACCGCCTAAAAATTACCGAAAGAAAATACTCTTATCTGACACGGTAAAACTAATTTCTAAATGTTGGTAGCAATTTCTCGTATCTCCAACTCTGACAGCTCAGTTTGTATGCAGAATCAGTCGGTACCTGTTCGTCTGCACGAAAAGTAAGTCGTTTCTTGATTTTTACTCATAATGATCTAAATTAAAATGTTTGTACGTCTTACAATATATTTTTGCTAGATATTAGTCAGTGGTTATTGCAAAAAAGTGCGTAGTAGGCTGTGAAATATTGAAATTAACTGTCGAGTGATAGTTACGAGGTATTTCCGTCTATGATTTTTTATTGTTTTGTTACTACCAATAAATTTATTTGATTAGATAGGAGGTATTGCTCCTTGAATTTAACATCTTAACTATGCTATTTTAAATATCCTTTAATTCTAGGTAAACATATCGACTGATCGTAAAAAAAAAATTAGTAAGCCTCTGCTTGGGCGGCTATGATGGTGACCTACCTCTCACTACATCTGCACCAAACGAAGAATCGGAACTAACGACTTCTGCGTACGCTTCTTTATCGGCTGCTACTGTAAATTTGCATTCAAGGCACAGTTCTAGCAGTTCAAGGCGCAATAGGAGTAGCAGCAGATCAAGCAGCAGCAGCAGCAGCAGTAGATCAACTTGCAGCGCAAGTACAAAATCGATTAATTCTGATATATTTGATACTGCCGATTCTAACTCTCAAATTATTACACCAGAAGAACTTCAAATTGAACGAGTTACTAATGCTGAACCAAGTCCGTCAATTATCCAGGATTTTTTTATGGCGACAAGACTTATGGACGTTGTAGACGTAAAGCAGATAAGAACGTATGGAAGAAAAACTTAAATAGACGTTTGCGCATGGAGGGTAAACCCTATTTGGGCTATACGCGTTCAAATGGAGGTAAAGTTGAGCAAAATAAACATCGCATTGGAAGAGAAATGGGGAGCCGTTGTGATTCACATTTTTAATTTATTCTGGAATTAGATGAATTGGGACCAACGCAAAGTATTTGTGGCTAACCATGTTAAACGTAAACTAACAAAAAAGTGCATCGTTCAAGGCAATTCCAGGCGTAAAGGCTCTTTTGAATACAGTTTGACTGGGAAGGGGTCGAATAGGATTGATAGCGTCAAACAGGTCTGCAAAAAAATGTTTTTAAAGCCATTGTGCATTGGCGAATTTTCTGTGCAATCCTGGACGTCGTCTAGCCAGCATGTAATGAATGAATCTCAGGAAGTTTGACTGTCGTCAAGGGTGCGATCTATCAACTCTCTTAGAATTGAAAAACTGGCTGTGTTGCATGAATTTTTCGATTCCAACAACGAAACAATGCTAGATGTGAAAAAGCAAAGGACAAGCATGAAGCTGCTGAATGAAAGTGTTTAGTTCTCACTGTAGACCTTCCAGCAGTAAAGGTGTGCCCGTTCATTACAGCAAGTGCAGTATATTACAAAACAAAACTTGCGCTGCACAATTACACGATTTATGATCTCACTACTCATCACATAATGTGTTACTGGTTTACTGAAGCTGATGCAGATCTTACTGCCTCCACTTACGCTACGTTTAATACAGTTTAAAGTCAACCTATATGAAAATTGGCAAAATTTACCTCAGCGTGCCACCAAAATTCCAATAGTAACTCAGTATAAACCACTCCACAAAAGTAAGCTTTCTATTACTGATACGAAATTTGCACATTTGCAAGCGTTAAAAAATATTATTCCCATAGATTGTCATCGGTTCTACGACAACCTCTTACATAATTAGGATAATATTTTGTGGACTTCAAGGCTGATTAGTGAGACTGATTATTTTTATATAGTAATTACAAGAAGTATTTTTTTATTTTGGTTAATTAATTTGTTTAAGAAAAGTGGCCAAATGTGATTGAAATAGTTGCCAAAAATTAATTATATCACTAACAGAAAAAAAATGTTATTTTTGAGTTCTTTACTTAATTAAATAATCCTATAAATTTTATTGTTTTAATAAAAAATAAATAAAAACAATAAATCGTAACTGCATTATTTCATGAAATTTATGAAGCAATACCATGTATCTAGCATTTATAAGTTTCGGATTAAATAAATCTTTAAAGAACATTTATATAACAATTATTTATATAAAAATAATAAAGTTCGACTTTGGGAAAATCTGTAAATTAAAAAATAAATTTAATATAGTGTTTTTTCTTTCTCCTGTAAAATCTTGTTTTTGTATGTTACGAGGTATTGTTCCCTTACGGTCGATTTGTGTTCTACATTGAAGAACATTCATCCATACTTTTAACACAGTACCAATTAACTTTTTATTATTTCCAACAAACTAAGACGAGATGAAAGATTTAAAAAAATCATATTATAAAATCCATAAACAATTATTACTAACGATAATAAAAAAGTCTGATCAATGCCAACTTAAAGAAAAAACACTTGTAATTTTTTTGCTATCGCATGACGCGAAAACACTACTTTTGAGAGTGCTCGATTAAGCGAAGCGGTGCTGTGATTAGAACATCAACATTGAGCATTATGCGCGTTGATGCTGTAATCGGAAAACACACTCAGTGTCAACAGTCAAACACTTTACACTACCTACTTACAGAAAACTAAGGGAGGAGGTGTGTTCCGATATACACTGGAGTAATGTAAGGTGTGACGTCTATGTTTTTCTTAAGTGAGCCATCTGTTCACTTACTGTACCGATTGAGCTTAAAGGCCATCAGGCCGAAAAGTCTAAAGTCGTTCCTTTAAAGTTCCTTTATAACTTGTTGATGTTTAAAACGAAACGCAGTACAATAAACGGTCATCAACGTTTTTAGCGTTGTTTTCACGTGAAAATATTTAACATAGCATAGCATAACATATATAATTAATATTTAATAATATTATTTAATCATTCCTTATTTATTAAATCTGAATATTTACGTTTATTATTCATTGTTAGCTTTCGATAAGTATATCAAAATTGTTTACGATCATTTAAATGCACCTGCTTGTTCATTATCGTCGTGATTAAGGCGCTTGCAACAGTACCTAAATATCGAGAGTTCAAAATGTTGTTCAACACATTTTAAAATGTGTTGTCTTTAAATAGTGTTACATTAATCTAACAACATATTCTAATAAGGATTCCTTATTCACTCAAATTTTTGTAAAAAGTGTATAAGTATACCTACCTACATACTTTTTTGTTTGTCATCAATCTAATATCTTCTCTATATCTATGAAAAGATAATTTATATATTAAACAGCGCTGCTCGACAATATACAGGTATTACGTATTACCTATACGCATTAAATAGTTTCATCATTACATCATTGCCCTATAAAATATAAATCCGTTAGGTGTTAGGATATCGGTAGGTACTAATTTCATCGCACACACAGTACATACATTTGAGTGATTTCAAAGCGTATATTATGAATTATGATAAACCTAACATACAAGCTAAATTATAGATTGTGCTCAAAAATAATGATGAATGATGATGGTGATGAGAAATAGGACTCGAAAAAATATATATCGTGGCATATCGTGGTGGATTTTTATATATGTATTAATTTGTAGTCTACCTTCTTCCTTAATGACCAAGTCATGAGCAACCGAGAGTCAAGAACTGACGAGCTTAAATATCAAGTTATAATTGAAGTGGATGTAGCGAAATGACATATTTCGTACCTATGTAGCGGAGCAAATGGAAGAAGATGTGAAGAATATGTTTTGACATCCTTTTATATCCTTTTATATTATCTATTCATACACTAAAGATATAGAGCCGCAACGGTGAAACCTTAAGAATATTAAATGCACAGCAAAACAACAATAGCAACGGGATGAAAAGAGTTAATTAATTTTCTCGATGATGCATTAACGTGATTCTTCTTTGAACAATTTTTAGTGATGATCAATTCTAAGTATGTGTAAAAAATGGTCCTCCATGATACCTACTCACATTGAATATTATTTGCAGATAATATATTCCTTTTTGCTCGGACAATCCAAAACCGGGTGTGTAAATCGCAAAACATCACATTCATGACACCACTTCTAAAATCACACTCGACACTTATATGGAAATGTGATCCATACATTTTTATCACACTTTGAAACCATTTATCATTTTTATTAAATTTTAATTTCAACAGTCTCGAAGCTTTCAGCACTAGGGCATTGTGTGATTTTTTCTGTAATAGATTCACATTGTTGTCTTGTATCGCAGGGCAGGACGTTATATTGCTCGTGTGCAATCCCAAAATTGTCACTATATCCTCAATTTTTTTTCTGGCTGAACGATTTTTACTCAACAATTTCACGTAACTAAAATGCGGTACGGATGCGTTACTAAAATTAACCCGATTCGTTGATAATTGCATGTTTTTGCTTTAAAGACAAGAATTAATTTGTGTCACGTATGCTTCAGTTCCCTTTATCTTCACTGACGCTAAATGATTTTACTCTGATAAGAATACAGTTAGATAAGTGCTTGTATACTAATTAAAGATACTATTATCATGTTCATTCACCTTAGCGTAAGTCATATGGACGCCTAGCATTAAATTATAGTACCTACAGAATATATTAAAGTTGCTATATCGAGGACAAGGGTAATTTTAGGGATTCATTGCTAGAAAGATAAAAAAGTAGAATTTAAGGTCTTTATTTGGTAAGATTACAAAAAAAAATCCGTATATGGAATTCAATCTGATTTTTAAATCTTCTTCTGAATTATATAGATAAATAAATAATTATTCACTAATACATTGTATGAACAGCAGAGCTTATAATGATGATGTTACACAGTATAGTTTGTTATAGGCGTTCCTTATTTGTAATACTGAACAGAAATATCCTCAAAATAATATTAAAACGATACAAAAGTCAGTAAGAGCGCATCCCTTTATTTTTGGAAGCAAAACTTATTTTACAATTATAGGTAGTTTATTGAATTGCAATTTCAAAACCTTCAAGACATCAGCGAGTTCATCACATACACACATGCGAAGCCCGAAATACTAGTTGGACAAGACAACTGGCATCTTCTTCTCACTTCAAGAGTCAAGAAAGGAAGCAGACAACAACCGGTGGCGTCGCTCACTCCGCTCGGATGGGTACTTCACGGAAGCCACACGAAAGACTCAAGCGACAAAATCAACTACATTCATCACCTGAGAGAAGATCCTGTTGAAGACACCCTTGAAGACATGATGAAGCAGTACTTCGCGATGGACTCACTATACATCAATCCGAAGAAACCGACAACAGATCCAGAAGAGCAAGCGTTACGAGTCCTTGAAAAGAATACAGTCCACACAAAGACAGGAAGATACGAAACGTCACTCTTATGGAAGACAGAAGACATCAACCTCCCTAACAACTATGAAAACTCGTTGAAGCGGCTATACAACATCGAAAAGAAACTCGATCGGGATCCCAGACTGAAACAAAAATATACAGAACAGATGGAAGCACGCATCACCAAGGGATACGCGGAGCCAGCCCCGAAGAAAAAGACAGCGAATAAAACGTGGTACTTACCACACTTCGGAGTGGTCAACCCTTTGAAGCCAGATAAGCTCCGAGTGGTCCATGATGCCAAGACTAGGGGAGTCTCGCTCAACGACCAACTCCTCAAAGGACCGGATCTACTACAATCATTACCAGGGGTCGTCATGCGGTTCAGACAACATACCGTCGCTGTGACAGCGGACATCAAAGAAATGTTTATGCACGTAAAGCTTCGAGAACAAGACAGAGATGCCTTACGGTACTTATGGCGAAAGGATAGAAGAGATAATCAGCCACCGGATGAATACCGAATGACATCACTCATCTTCGGCGCATCTAGTTCACCGGCAACGGCGATCTTCGTGAAGAACTTGAACGCAAAGAAATATGAAGAAACTCATCCAGAAGCCGCAAGAGCCATAGTAAAGAAGCACTACGTCGACGACTATCTGGATAGCTTCAAAACCTTAGAAGAAGCAATACGCATCACAACCGAAGTCAAGAACATACATAAGGAAGCCAACTTCGAACTCAAACAATGGAAGTCGAACTCGCCTAACCTCCTCGAGGCCATAGGGGAAACGAAGGTCAAGAAGATATCGAACTATACAAGACAGAAGATAAAGTCGAGAGAGTACTGGGACTCATCTGGAAGCCAGACAGGGACGAGTTCACCTTCAATCTCAACCTGACTCGAATACCGTCATCACTGTTTCAAGGGAAGAAACCAACCAAGAGAGAGGCTTTAAGGGTTGTTATGTCTCTATTCGACCCACTCGGTTTCGCCTCCCCGGTCACTATCAAGGCCAAACAAATCCTACAAGAAGTATGGCGACGCGGAACATCATGGGATAACGAGATTGATGAGGACCTCTCAGAAGATTGGCAGAACTGGCTACTCCATCTGAGGAATCTCTCGAACGTGGCTATACCAAGATGCTACCTGGGCTACAGCGACGCCGTGTCACTTCAACTACATATCTTCACCGACGCAAGCGAATCAGCATACTCTACAGCACTGTTCTGGAGAACAGTAGCCCCGAACGGTCAAGTCAATGTGTCACTCGTCATGGCCAAAGCAAGAGTATCCCCGTTGAAGGTCACCTCAATACCAAGATTAGAGCTACAAGCCGCCGTAATGGGAGCCAGACTCGCAGAAGCCACCATAGAAGAGCACGAAAGGAAACCAGATTCAAAGACGTTCTGGACTGACAGCAGAACGGTACTTACCTGGATCAAGACAGGGTCCCGCTCATACAAGCCATACGTTGCGCACCGCCTAGCAGCCATAGAAGAATGTTCTACAGTAAAAGAGTGGAGATGGGTTCCGACCAAGCTCAATATCGCCGATGACGCCACCAGAAATGTACCACCGTCATTCGACACCAACCACAGGTGGTACAAAGGTCCAGAGTTTCTCTATGAACTCTAGACTATGACTCGCAGAAGCCTTACCCGAGGTATCCCGCTTCTCCAACTGGGATAGATTAGTTAATAGAATCAGGCGTTACTTTGCGGAAATCCATTATATAAGATATTAAATTATATTAATTAGCAATTATCCCGCGAAACACGCAGTCTTTTCACGACACGCATTCTCGTTGTTCTTTATATCTAGTTTACTAGATATAAAGAACATATCTCAGCGTTTAGGAACGATCAGCCCCAAAAATCCCATTTCGCAAAACATCTACTAGAGACAGGACATAACGTTAGTAGCGGCCATACGTTCCAGGTTTTACATAAATGCGACAAGGGTTTTCGACTAAGTGTGTTGGAACAACTCGAAATAATAAAACATAAAAATAATAAATCGATTGCATTGTTGAATGACCAAACCGATTTAACGAATTCTCCCATAATACGGTTATTCGGTGGGGGTAGTGGGGGAACCAGCTAATATAAGGCGGGTGCTTGGGCCTGCACGTCACTTAACGATTACTAATCGTAGAGTCTACATCCTGAGGATGCCTCGGTGTCGGGGCGAAACGTGCGTAGATTGTTTGGTGGTGGTCTTTTACTGTGGTTGTGGTGCATGTGGGGTGGTGGTGCATGCGAGTGTACGCATATGCAGTGTGGGAAAGGAGGGCGGTGCTATATGCATGCATATGCGTGCACTCACACATTTGCTGTAAAGACTGCGTGTTTCGCGGGATAATTGCTAATTAATATAATTTAATATCTTATATGGGATAGATTACGCTATACCACAGCTAGAGTACTTCAGTTTCTTCAACTCTGCCGGCCCACGAAAGAAACCGTTCACTATAAGAGAAACTCGAAGAACATCGAAACGGATCCCATCTGGAAAAACATACGTAACAAGAAGGAAAGAGTTCTACCACGACAAGAACAGAAGAAAGAAGAAAGAAAATTAATTCCCATACCTGCGGAACTTCTTACACAAACCGAAGAACTTCTGATGCGGTCATCTCAACAAGAAGCCTTCACTCAAGAACTTCATGACATTCGAAGAGGGAAACCCATCAGCAAGGACGGCAGACTTCATCAAATAAGTATAGAATATCTGAACGGGGTCCTCAAGTTAAAAAGCCGCATCACAGCCGTCAAGGAAGTACCGGAAACATTAAGAAGTCCTGTAGTCATAGATGGCAACCATCCGACGGTGAAATTATGGATTAAGAATATCCATCATAAACTACACCACGCGGGCGTAGAAACAACTATCAACGAGTGTCGTCAACAATATTGGATTATACGCATACGCCCGATAACTCGTACTATCATAAGACAATGTCTACACTGTCGAATGAAGACACAAACGCCATCTTTCCCAAGAACCGGAGACTTACCTGCATGCCGACTAGCTCACCATCAACGTCCGTTCACATTTACCGGGGTGGACTACTTCGGACCTCTCTCTGTCACCGTCGGACGTTCACATCAGAAAAGATACGTCGCTGTCTTCACATGTCTAACTACGAGGGCGATACATCTTGAAATAGCCGGTTCACTCAGCAGCAGTTCGGCAGTCATGGCGTTGAGAAGAATGATGACAAGAAGAGGCTGTCCAACGGAAATCTGGTCAGACAACGGGACGAACCTGAAAGCGGCAGATAAAGAACTACGACGAGCAATCGACGAGGCAACGGCTGAAGAAGCAGCGAAGAGACAGATATCGTGGCGATTCATCCCCCCGGGAGCACCATTCATGGGCGGTGCATGGGAAAGAATGGTCAGGTCCGTTAAAACGCCAACCTACAGAAGAAGTACTCTCCACGCTACTGACAGAAGCCGAATATACCGTCAACAGTCGACCTCTCACACATGTATCGGTCGACCCTGAAGAACTGGAAGCGTTAACTCCCAACCACTTCCTGTTGGGAGGACCAGGAAGACTACCGACCTTTGCAAGATTCACAGAAAAAGACATTATTTCGAAGTCCAGCTGTCAAGCCGCACAGAAGTTAGCAGACACATTCTGGGAAAGGTGGCTACGTGAATATCTCCCCGGACTCCAGAACCAGCGGGAGCCACATGGACGAGGGTCTTCGGTACGAATCGGGGATCTCGTACTGCTAGTCGATCCCAACTCACCGCGCAACGTATGGCTCAGAGGGAAAGTAATCGCAACATTCCCTGGACCCGACAACGTCGTAAGAACTGTCGACATCCAGACCAAGGGAGGAGTACTGCGGCGACCGGTAAGGAAGCTGGTGATCCTGCCCATCGAGGAAGACGTCGTCCCGGCACCAGGAAAAGATGCGACGGAGTCACACGGCGGGAGGAATGTGCAGGACGACTCAATCGATCACGTAACTAACTAATTATAATATGTACATAGTCATTGTTCTAAGAGTCAACTACTAATTGTTACTAAGATAAGGATAGGCCAGTATATAGTTTGATAGGTTTGATAAGAAAACTTTGTGTCATGTAACTGACTCGCCCCAACTCGGTTGTACGCCAACCGAGTTTACCTTATAGCTTGCTGTCACTTTCTTTTACGTAAGAATGAGAAAGATGCAATATGTTGTGTTTTTTATATGTCTAATTAGAATGTTTTAATTGTGTTTTTTTAGTTAGAATTAATGTCTATTTAGATTCCTATAAGCATTAGAAATGTTAATTTAATTAGATAATAAGAGAAAATGAGTTGTAAAGTGTAAACAATGTTAGAAAAAAAATAGGGTATAGGTTAGAGTGAGAGGGAAATAAGGTGATCTCTGATTGGTCAATCTAATAGTATGCTTTACGACAAGATTTGTATAAATATCGCGCTGAATTTACACTAGTTAGTTCAGTCTTCGGCTACCAGTAATAGTGAAAACTTTTAAAGAAATACTAAGAAGAGGAATAAAGGAAAAGTTCTGAAGAAATTATTGTTTCAATTCTCCAATCCCAGCAACAAGTGTACATAGCGTGTACGAACAATATATTATATCGCAGGGAAATGAGAATATTAGTGATTTCACGAAATCTCTAGGGATACCACGAAATCCCGGTAGATGTAGTTACTTACTAAACAAATCTAGTGATATGATAAAATACTAATATAAAATCAGTGATATGTCGTTTCACTCTTATACTGCCGAATAAAAATGCCGCGTGAATGATGAATGATGATGGCTGATAACAGTCGATAAAATTGATTTACGTTTGTGACATGATCTGCGTATAGACTCCGAATTCCGATATGGAGTCAGCCTTAAGATTGTATGTATTGGTCATATTGTGTATTAACTATTATGTACTTATATAGGTAAATACTAATATAATTAATCTGTTTGTTTGTTTGAACGCGCTCATATCCAGATCTACCCATCAGATTTGAAAACTTTGCAAGATAGCCTAATAAAAAAAGATAAGAAAAAGTTTTTTAAGTTAACTGCGGGTAATTTTATTAAACTTCTACATAACGTAAATAATAAGTTTAAGGAATATGCAGATCGATTTAAAATCTGAACTTATCGGTAGGTAAGTACCCATATTTTAAACCTCTCTGTTTCTTACTATAACAAACCCTAGTCCTATTAAATTTTACAAGACAGAGGTGTGACATACACTTCTGTTTTGTAAAATTTCATCATGATCAGCCCTTGTCCATCCACTGCTTCAATCAACGTCAAGACGGCTAATACTAGCAAACATCTGAGCACTTAATATATCTCTTTATATCCACTTATGTATTTATCTTTAACGTAAGATATTATCATCCTAAGAACAGACCAAATTGATAACAAACCTTCAAATTTTTCATACAGCTGGAAGTCCAATTTTTCAGGTACAAATTTAGGTTTCACTACCTTTGCCTCGGTGTGCCTCTCCAAAGTAAGAGAGGCCACTTTCCGTAAAACATTGGACTCGGTGATCGGCGCCTCGCTGACACTCGAGTAACGTCGGTCTTTTTCTGGAAACATTAGGTACGAAACGGTTGTTAATGGAAATTATTTGACTCTAGGTTTTTAGTTCAATGATTAGTGAAGACGTTATGTATTATATAGTTTTCTTATGTTTACGCTAATTTTACTCATTGAATTAAAAGAACTTTTTGCATTTTTATCATTGATTTTATAGCAGCTAAGATTGCCGTTAAGTATCTGAAACGTCGGGCACGTAAAAAACAAAAAAAAATGTTTCATTACAAAGTTATGTATTGTTCAGAATGTCTTAAATTCTATATATTTATTTTTATGCCTTCTTATGTTTATCATGAAATGTATGTAGTCATTAAGATTTCGTTAAATTAAATCCTTAAACATTTAATAACCATACAGCATTAGGAATGAAACACCTAGGTTTTCTATTTTTTTGTAGGTATTATTTATAATAATAATATGAGATATTAGCGATGCTAGGGGAATCGCAACCTTTGAACTTAGTTTACTGCTCTCAGTAAGCCTTTTCAGTAACGCTTCTCTAAGCCTACACAGTACCACTGTGGTACCACAAAAAGGTTGATCGTAAACAAAAGATACATTGTACATATCAAAATGCATATAAAAATGGTCGCATTTTAATGGTCGCAACTCTTTATTAAAATTCATGTTTTTATAAAAGGAAAGTCGTAGGTAAATGGCTATGTTACATTTAGACTTAAATAATTAAAACGTTTTATTCTTGTAGGTATGTATGTGTTTTGCTGTGCATGCATAGGCAACTCGTAGCAGCTATCGGTGTTATATATTTTTTTTATTTAAAAACTTTATTCCTTTTTATTTTTATTTAACTTTATTTTAAACATTTTTCCTTTATTATTATGCCACGCTTTGTTATTTGTCAATTAAAATATGATGGTACCACTGGTACTTGAACAGTAAAGAGTGTGAGGAAAACCCGAAACTATGAACCAAAGTACATGAAGATATGTAAATGTAATTACCATCGTCCAAAATATGCAGAGAGTCTTCCGTCACGACTGGCGGGAGCTCTACTTTTCTATGTCTAGAAAGTGTAAACGAAGTTTGTCCCGGGGACGATTTCAGTCTATTGTCTAAGAAATCATGTTCACATTCATTCGGAGTTTGCGGCTCTGCCTTCGAATGTGTAAATATAGTGCCCATATTTTTTTCATTCTCGACCTTGTCACATAATTTGTCATCAAAAACGTCAACTTTAACTTCTTTTTCTACGTTTTCGTATGCGAGGGAGGGAATAATATCGTCATGCGGCATATTCGCAAACGACGAAGGAGCATCCGACGAGCGGGGTGTGAGCTGCGCGCGCGCATCCGCCCGCGTCGGGGTGAGGGTGCGCGGGAGTTCCTCCGGGGCGCTGTCGCTCTCCGCCGAGTAGTAGCACTGGTTGAGCTCTACGGCGAGCGGCGTGAGCGGGTCCGTGAACACTGAATCTGATGTGGACGGGTCGGCCGAGGCGACGGCGGCGGCGGGCAACTGGTCCCGGGTCGGCGACCGGCGCGGCGGCTCGCACCTGGTCACCGTTACCTGCGACTGCACGCCCGCTCCGGCCGCGCGCCCCGCCGCCCCCTCCCGCGGCGCTGATGTTTTGAACACGCACTCGAGCGTGTCGTTATCGGATGCCTCAATCGTTTCATTGTTATCAGATTCTGAGGTTTTATCGAACTCTCTATCGGGCGTTTCTAGCTTGATGTTAATTTTTTTTCCCGTGTGTTTTTTGCTCTCCTTAGCGGATCCTCTTTTATTTAGGTTTCTTATAAAATGTTTCCCCTTTCCGGGCGACTTGCCCGTTTTGTGTTGTTTTTCACCTGCTTGAGTATTGCCCATTATAGAAAATTATTGGTAAATAACGGTAATACCTATAGTAGTTTTATGCGTATATATTAACTTTCGTAATGAGTAATGACATTTTGTTTAAATAATATTTTATAATATGAGTGTCTTTTATAACATTTACTATAAATAATATTGGAGATGTGATTCACAGCCTTTCAATGCTTAAAGTCTACAAATGTCCCATGCCGAAGCTTCGCACCTGCGCATCAGCTGCCTAGGTTAAATCAATATTTTAGGCTGAGACTCATTATCGTTAAAGAGGAAACCCGAGTATGGGATAAAGTTGTTTCTGAATATATTATTTTCCAATGTCAAATGCCATGACAATATTTTGAAATTTAAAGTATGAATTTTTAATATAAATAAAATTCTTATTTTTACACAATTTTAGTTCTGGCTACAATATCGCACGCGGTTATCTTTACATAGCTTTTCAATAAATGTAACAGATGGCGTACCTGCTACTTTAATGCTAGATAACAAGGATAAATACTTCTATGAATGTACTGTGCAAATAGCCTTAATTTAGTAATTTTAAACAAGTTTAAGGTAATATTATTACTTCCTCACCACGGTTCAAGCCTTGTCGTGGCGGTGGGGCTCAGTAGCCTAAGGTGAACCCAGCACCTTGCGCGAAGCAAATTGAGCCGAGTGAGCTGCTCTTTGTATCCCTCTTATAAGAAGAGAGGACAAAAGAGCATGGGGACAAGGGGAGAGGATGGGAACCTCACCCCATTGTAAGTACTGTCCCGACGTTGGGTGGGGTTGTTATGTGGTGCGAGACAACCCCTCTGCGGAGGTGGCCTCGGTCCCTTGAGGGATTGACTAGCCGTCGAGGTGCCGTTTGCTCATTAGATCCGGGGCACCTCACCACAGGCGGCATTGGCGGCACTCGCCGGGTTTTAATGGGTAGAGCTGCATCCATCTTACCAGCTTTCGGACGCAGCGAGTCCCACATACCCGCGTGGGGAGACTCACTCCCCCGCCTCAGAGCATTTCCCGGCGTTAAAGAAAAGAAGATGTATATTATTTGAACGTTACACACGTTTGTATTTTATATTAATACTAGCTGTTGCCCGCAGCTTCGCCCGCGTTAACTTTTAAAATTTGAGGGGTTGACCACCCTTATCACTTAGGGGTATGAAAAATAGATAGTACCCGATTCTCAGACCTACTGAATACGCATATAAAATTTGGTAAAAATCGGTAAAGCCGTTTCGGAGGAGTACGGTAACTAACATTGTGACATGGAAATTTTATATATAAGAAGATTAGTAAGGATCTAGGAGCCCTACTTATTTGTTCGTTATTATTAATCTTATTTTACCATAAGCTACTTTTTCGAATTCCACGCGGGTGATGCTGCGGGCACCAATTAGTTGGAAATGAGAAATATCATCCTACTAATATTATATAAATCATTAATTTAATTATCTATACAGAGAAATATAATTGAAGTGTCTGTTTGCAATTACAAAATTCAAATTACCAGCTTTTCACTTAATGCATATGAAAGTATAAACGGTACTTACAACTAAAAAGCAATTTTTTAAATTATTGTCTGTCTGTCCGTCTGTTTGTTCCGGCTAATCTCTGAAACAGCTGGACCGATTTTGACGGGACTTTCACCGACGGATAGCCGATATTATAGGGAGTAACTTAGGCTATAAAAACAATCATCATCAATCCAGATACGGCTGCAAATCTAAGTCATCGCGGGCAACAGGTAGTAATATTATAAACGCGAAAGTTTGAGGTATGTATGTATACCAATATTATGTTTTTCGCTCTCTCACGCGAAACTACTGATGGATTTTAATGAAACTTTACAATAACATAGCTTATAAGTCAGAATAATATATTTATCCCTGTACTCCCACAGGCATGGGGAGTACAAAGGTGAAACCGAGAGGGCGCTGCTAGTTATTTATAAAGATATTTGAAAATTACATTTAGAATTATTAATTACCAATTAGGTAATAATTAAATTTTGTTATTTTTGGCTGGAGCGATTTTAGACTTGGAAGGAGCATTTCAGGAGCAATTTGTTGATATATAAGTAGTTTAGTAAAAAAAAATAACTTTCGGCTCTAACTAGTTTATGGTCTCGTCGTGATCTTTTTAACTTTTGCAACTTCTTTTTTTTTCGGAAGGGTTAGACTTTTTAGCCTGATGGCCTTTAAGTTCAATCGTAACAGTAGGTGAGTAGAATTATTCGAAAGAGGGCGCGTTTAATCGCTCGCGCTTCTCGGGAGAGTAGGATTTAGACTAGTCAAATACGATACGGTCGAGGTAACTTTTTCGATTGAATATCGCAGCTTCTAAGATAGGTTAATCAGGCGTGACTTTGCGGAAATACATGATATTGACATAAAATTTCGATCACGGAATAATGCTAACAAATACCTACATTAATTAATATGGTGTTGAAATTTATTTGGAGCCCTAAACCTTTTGATTAGCTTTCAACATGCAACACGATAAAGTTCATCCAATATGAGTGGAATGCCGATATTATAATAAATCTTTATTAAAGTATGTACCTACGGCGAGTCTGTAATAATGTTAAATAATGTTCCTCGTATAAAGGATGTGACTAATTTTATTCTTAATCGTTATTCGTTCAGTACATGTTTTTAAACGACGTTTTTGTAAAAAACCCGGTAATATAATGTAATACACCAAGGTCTTTGTTGGTTGGTAGGTTGGTATTAATTGGCTCTAGGCATAGTCTAAATAAAAAAGTTCATGTTTTTTTCTACCAGTTTAAATACTTTATTCAAAAAACATATAATATATTCACCTCATCTTTTTCATTTTAATAATTTTTGATGATAAACTTTAAGCCTTTGAAGGTGTGTGAAGTTCACCCCGTATTGAGCCAGCGCACAGTTCAACGCCCAAACCCAAAAAAGTATAACCCAACAGTCAACACCCTTGCCTGATTTGGATGAGGATACCCGTGCTCAGCATTGGGATACACAAGGGGCGATGATGATGATAAGAAATAATCTTTTCATGTACATAACATGTTGCGTATTACCTACGCGTGTATATAGTATTTGGCGTGATTCGTGAATATCGAATCGGATTTCGTTGAGAAGTTCGAAAGTCTGTGAAAGACAGATTGACAAGGTCATCACGAGAGGGTACGCACGGAGCTCTTCTGATGTGTTATGAGTATGGGTTATTTTGAAGGACTATTGATGCTATTCTCTTTCTCTCTCTGATCGAATGATCTGTTCTTGCTATTAAACTACATACTTTAGTGGTTGAAGTTCTTTTGAAGTATTTGTACGGCAAATAGAATCAACGTGCATTTTTTGCCGTTTCATATCCATCTACAATACCTAAAAAGTAAAAAGTAGGTATTTTAACTAGGAAATCGAAAACACGCACCAAACGGCAATGAACCGATTTTTTCTTTCTTATCAAGTTTTGAGTCAGATTTTGAGTATATGTATTAACAGTCTTCCCTTGATTATAATTATGTGGAGTATATTTATCTAAGACTAGCTGTTGCCCGCAGCTTCGACCGCGTTGACTAATATTTACAACCGTATCCGTAACCGTATAAGTGATGATGATTATTTTTGTAGCCTAAGTTACTCCATATAACCTCAGTTATCTTCCAGTGAACGTCTCGTCAAAATCGACCCAGCCGTTTTAGAGATTAGCCGGAATAAACAGACAGATACACAGTCTGACAAGAATTGTGAAAAATGTTATTTTGGTATATGTACCGTGCTTACATCCATATGCATTTAGTAAAAAGCGGTTATTTTAATGTTACAAACAGACACTCCAATTTTATTTATCTGTATAGATGTATGGATAAAGAATATAGATGCCCAATTTAGAGTAGGTGTCTAACATATTGAGTAAACTATAAATACAATTAAGTAATTCAGGTAGGTAATGGCTCGTGAGAAATTGAACTCTGGTGTATCTGTGCTGCAAATCCAAGCTTTCACATATATCCTACAAATCATAAATTGTACCTACCATTTCTATGTGGAAGGAGGATAGCGTGCATGAACATCACATGGTTGTGATAGACCACGGTAACTGTGTACCTACCTTCTGATACACCATAGCCATCGTGTTGCATTTTGAAATGTAGATATTTATAATTTATCTGTACATAAGTATATGTCTACGGTTCAAATCCGAATGTCGTTATTCTCAGGAACACCTTAGTGTTATTCACATGAGTGGTTGAAATTACTTCGATGAGGAATTGTACACGACAGCTGAATTTAACGTCTGGTACCAGAAGTATAAACTTGAACAATATGTAACATTCTGCATAGGTAGAAGGTGCGAAAAACTCAATAAATGAAAAAAACTCGATGCCTCTATACCTCTTATGACCTACTCAACATATTCGGTTTGATTTGAGCCTTTAGGGGGTACCGTGTTTGGATATAATCTACAATATATTTAGAGCAAACGAGCTGTCGAAGCCTTTTGACGACTATCGACACCCATACGCATCCGCATCCAGAAATTATGCAGATGCGTTGCCCTCCTTTTCCCTATCCCCCCACCTCCCAAAGGACCACCGAAAACTCACAAACCGCACCAAACGCGACAACATAGCTGTCACTACGCAGGTATTATGTAGCGAGACGTAGGTACTACCCCGGTCGTACTAGGAGACAATTCTGATTCTAAAGAATGTCGATTTGGGACAATTTCAACTGAATCCTTTGGCTTCTTTCCGAGTTTATAATGGCCACAAAAATACAGAATATGATTTTTTTATTTATAAAAGTAAATTTGCTGAAAAGTGAACATTTAAATAGCTATATTATTTAGTCTCGGATGTTGACTCTTTATGAAGCATACCGGAATTTACATTTAGTAAAGCAAGTTTTTATAACTGATTGCCTCGAGTGACCTTTTATGCACTATACCCGGGTACTGCATAAAGTTTTCGTTTGTGCCTATTTCTTTCGTATGGTCTGGACCCTAAGCGGCTTATTAAATTTTATTGTATGCGGTGTTGTCTGGCTTTTTTATTTATAAGTTTAGGGATTTTAGCGGTGGGAGGGTTGCGCTGTGCCGCGCTCCCCGCTACGTGGGTACCACCATCTTGCTTGTTTTACCAGTGAAAGAGCTTTGCCGTGTTTTGGATAGAAAACAGGCAGTGTAATTACTGGCGTAGAGACATCTCATGTCTCAGGATAGACAACACATGAATGAGATGCCTTTTTTTAACGCCGAGAAATGCTCTGAGACATCCCGCGGGGAGTAGATCTCCCCAGGCGCAGCGAGTCCCACGTACCCGATGTGTGACTCGCTGCGCCCGAAAGGGGGACGCAGCTCTACCCACTAAACCCGGCGAGTGCCACCAATGCCGCCTTTGGTGAGGTGTCTCGGATGTGTTGAGCTAACAGGGCACCTCGACGGCTAGTCAGTCCCTTAAGGGACCGACGCCACCTCCACAGAGGGGCTGTCCCGTACCACAGAACAACCCTTCGCAACGACGGGATAGCACAATGGGGGGAGGTATGCATCCTCGCCCCTTGACTCCCTGCTCTTTTGTCCCCTATTCTTATAAGAGGGGTACAAAGAGCAGCTCCCTCAGCTCAATTTGCTTCGCCCAAGGTGCTGACTGCTGGGTTCACCTTAGGTTGCTGAGCCCCACCGCCACGACAATGCTTGCTTGAACCTTGGTGGGGATGGACAAGATGCCTGGGCTCTAAGATCAAGTATCAATAGATTTGACAAGCTAATAATAATACCATATTGGAACGAGATAACAACATACGAAAAATCCAAGAGTGACAGAGACATAGACACTTTCTTTTGTCTTTGTCAGAATATCACCCTTTGTTTGTTGGGCACAACAAGGATGTGCCCAACAAAAAATTATCGACTAAAATTGAATGCCATAAAAACATTCTCACTCGCGAACAGTTTGTCAAATATGCCGCCATTTTGTACTACTTTTTAATTTGGTCGGCTTATGTAGGTATGGTGATACCAGTTTTGATATAAGCAGATTACCCAAGAATGTGGTATTATTTAAAAAGGGTGACTGGAATTTTCAAAATAAACACAATAAAAACAAATATGTTTATTGCTATCCTTAAAGGCTATGTACTATAGATCATACATATTAAGACGTATATAGCCTTCTTTTTTATTATTTACGTTTTTAGCGGTTTATTATTAGTCATGACATAATATATTCGATAATCCGGAAAAATGCAGCTGTCTATAATTACAATAAATGTTTGGTTAGGGCTAATGCTTATAGTTATCTATCAACCTTTACCAGTTTTTTATTATTTTTAATTCACTTGTTTCAAGAAAATAAGTAGACTTGTTATTATGAATGTGGTATCCCTGTAAAATATGCCTGTCCCTTTCGGGTATACGCGAATGTCAATTCCATATTAGGTATACTTGTTCCTAGCCTGGGCTAGTCTTAGGTAAACTAGTTTATGTTCGGGCGACGTCGACCACTTACCTACCTTCAAAAGCTATATTTTTCGATTCGTCGATAAGATTTTTGGATTATGAACAACTTTCACAAATTGTTTTCTAATGTTTATGCGAATTTCACTCGTAATATTTTAGTTGTACAAATTTTTATAGCACTACACTAACATTTGCATAAATGCACCATCCGGGGAGCGCAAGCAATAAAAGTAAAAGTCTGTAGTGAAATATGAAGACCGTTCAAAGCAAATTCACCCGCAACAACAAGTAAGGAAGATTAAGATTAATTGTTATCAATAATTTGCTTCGTCACCATACTGGTCTTAGTGGATACTTAGATTATTTTATAACTTTGCAATAAAATTGATGTATCTATAGACGAGTTGGGTTTCCTATGAAACTCAACGAAACCATTCGTTACTTGTTATTTTGAAAATGGTTAAGTAAGTACCTACCTAATTTGAGATAAAAGCTGTTAAGTACCATTAGGTACCTAATCTATAAAAATAAAGTGTCTGTTTGTAATTTTACATTAAAAGTTTTTCACTAAATGCATATGAAACTATATACTTACGATACTTATTTTTTTTTTTTTACTATCTGTTACGGCTTTTTTTTTGTTTTTTTTTTAATGATTTCGCTGCGGATTGCGTTTAGGCATATTACCGGGTCCCGGGGGTTATGTGGGACTCTCTGCGCCCGAGAAGATGGTAAGGTGGACGCAGACTCTACCCACTATAAACCCTAGCGGTGTTCTCCTCGTCGTCTGGGTGACCCAGTGCGAGAGCTGTGGACGTCCGCACCGGGCCACAACGGTGAGCCATCTGACACTCTCCTCTGGAGGCAGGGAGGCGACATCCCCTCTTCCTACTCCGCTTAAGGCATCGGAATACATAAGGGTGCCTTATAGACCGGACCTTAAGCACGCACGGTAGATTTCCCGATCGGCCGCGCACAGGTCCCTCACGGCGGTACGACTGCTTGTCGCCGCCGTGCCCTCCTGCAGGAAGAGGCGCCAGTGTGCTCTCTCTCCCGCTCTGCCTCCTCCTTCTGCGACATCACTAACTCTCAGATGGAGAGGCCCACAGGCCTGCCATCCGCTCTCACTGTATGTGATCGTACTGATGACCGCAGGGAGCGACAGGTCCACGCCTATTTCAGTGATAAGTGGCGCCCTTTCCTCTGCCCAAGCTGGGCACTCCACCAGGGTGTGGTCTCAGGGTGTGGTCTGCAGTGTCTTCAATGCTGCTACAGTGATGACACCCTGGCGAGTCCTCCACCCCTGCCACCTTCCACAGATACCTTCCGAAGCCCCGTCAGGATCTGCGCAAGGTGGAAGGTGATTATACCGTGCCGTCGGTAAACCCACTGCTCCAGGATTGGACCGACGGCCGACACCGTGATGACCTGCATTCGGCTCATCCAGCCGCTCCTTCCACTCGCAGAGCACTCGCCGTCTCATGCGCCTGCGCCAGCTCTTCTCGTCTCCCTCGGCCTCGTCATCATCCGAGACCTTCTCCTCGGCTTCTCCTCTCCTCCTCTTCCTGGAGTGCGCCAGGGCACCTGCCACCATTCTGTTCCGGCTACTATTTCTATGGTACCGCCTAATCTCTGAAATAACTGGACCGATTTTGGCGGGACCTTCACTGGCAAACAGCTGATATTGTAAGTAGTAAATAACTTGGGGTATAAAAAAATCCTCATCACTCCGGTTACGGGTACGCGGGCGAAGCTGCGTGCAACAGGTAGTAAAGATAAAAGCTTGCATTGTTACTGTCATGCGGTTGATAGAAAGAAATAACAATTAGGTACAAATTAGGAGTCGGTATCAATGAAGTAATATTTTTCGATCGTTTGTAGGTAGTTAGCATCATTCCTAAGGGACTAAAGTCCATATTTGCAACTTCGAGTCATTTTGCCACCTCCGTGGCTCAATGGTTAGCACGTTGGCGCTCAGGCCGGAGGTAGCGAATTCGAATCCTGCCAAGGAACAAAAAGTTTTCCGTGTACCTGGGTTATGTGTATTATATTATATAAAAAATCTTAAATATACATATGTAATATGTATGGTATAATAGTATTAAATATATTTCCGTCGTCTGGTACCCGTAGCACCAGTTCTTCGAGAACTTACCACGGGACCAGATTGTGTTGTAAAAACGTAGTAGATCGCTTGTGTGCTTTACACATATGACGAGACCCTGAACTCATTTATATGGAACTGACCACTTTTGTATTTCTATTATTATGTTGGATTATAATCCACTGATGAAAATTCTAGTAGCCAGTTCTTTCATCCAACTTAAAAAATACAAATCTTTTTCGAATCATAAGTAAATTGATTGACAGTTAGTTGACAGTCTTATTATTCAATGGGCTATTTTATCGTTACGTTACATACACTACATGGTTGCCTGTGGCTGCAGCTTCAGATTATCTATTAAAAAAAAACAGACAAAACAAGCGGACAGACACAGTTCCAGTACGTGTTATTATGGAACTGGCCTGTTAGATAAAAAGATTCCGAATTGAGAACCTCCTCCTTTTTAAAAGTCGGTTAAAAATGTGAGGGGTAAAGGCTTTCGATGACTCAAATCTCCTGGGCTTCTCCAGTCGTTCTTGGCTATGGCTGGTTTTGCAGAGGAACATTATTTACCAGTTCGTTTATGGTGCGGTAGGATAATATATAAGTAATGAAATATGCACATGATTGTTTAAAATTACTTTATTAGGTACCTTATCGCTTTAGTCGTCTGATAAATCAGTCCCAATTAATAAATGTGGCTATTAAGAAAGCTTAAGGGCCATCAATTACAATCATATAAACATGTACGTAATGTATAAAAATAACTACCAAACATGAGATACTCTTCGTATGAGATTACAATTCTCGTTTTATATTTTTGAATTGAATAAAAAATATCAAAGCTGCCAGTACATAGAATGTCAATTGCTTTATTAAACATTAATTACATATATCAAAAAACAAATGCATACGACGTTTAAAAATCCATAGGCAGTTGGACTTAGCCGACTTACAAAATAGTATCCTTAACCTAATATTTACAATGAGATGTGACATATCTGTAATATATACTTACAATTAATAATCTAAAACGTGGCGCAAATTCGATCTTAAACGCTAAGCATTTTAAGTACAACGAGACGTGAACGAGACCATGCAATAACAATACTTATTATATAAAATCTTAATCGCCATTCAACCATCTCTCATATGTAATACCTATATGTATTCTTTGAATTAATCGTTTAATAGAAAAGCAAAATTAAACATAATTGACAAATACATTGTTTAAATTACAAAAATATAGTATACACAAATATATTAACTTAAAATATAGCGATGAATATACTACGGTCAAATGAATCGTTGGGATACGTTGTGTGATACCATACAGGACCGTTTGTGTTAGATGTAACATATATACACGAAAGATCCTGTATATTCAAATTTAAAAAGTATATGTTATATTCATTAAAATATTGAGTAATCTGTCATTTTAGATAGAAATGGCATAAAATCATTGGAATATGGAGTCTTGATTTCTTGAGATCTATAAGGATATAGCGGACGATAGGCGGACAGATAAGATTATCGGAGCGTACAAAATGCACTCGTTATCTACAAGTAGTGTGGGCAGATGTGCACGTCAACTTGATAGTACATTGATATGTCGATCAATTTTTGCAATAAAAATATGTATTAAAAACCAAAAATTTAATAATCTCTTTATTTAAGAACCCTTAAATATTTAATTGTTTATTAAAAATGACCAATTTCTAGCTCCTCTTTAAAACCGTTTAAGCCTGTATCCGTTAATAAATAACTACACTTTAAAATGCAAATATAAAATTTAACAATTATCTATGTTTATCTGTCCAATAAACAATAAACTTAAAAATATGCTAAATTGTAACTAAGGTAATTGTATAAAATATATGGTACAAAAGTTTATCCTTAACGAAATAAGTAGAGTGATATAATATTTGAAATGGCACTAAAGTCAAGAGAGAGTATTAACGTTTAACTATAATAAGTTCCGAAACTGTACAGCGGCTATTACGTTCCTATCTGTTTATTTAATTAATACATGGATGTGGAAAAGTATTATCGTTTTATCTATTAAGATTGGACCTAATTATAACTATAAAAGGATTAATAGTATGAGCCTTGTGATATTGGATAGTCACTATTCCGAACGCAAAAGTCGACGTCTGCGTTCGGAACAGTGCAATATAAAGTCGCCTCTCAAGTGCTATGTAGATGTACCGTGTACCTGATAATTAATTGCATTTAACATTAATATACAATTCTGAATGCTTATTTTATGTATATTTTTGATTGCAGTGACCTTCTCTCGCCAATATACACATAAGGTATAAAATAACATCAAAATACAAACACTTCTTTTCACAAAGCTCAGACTTAAGTCATTCTTTCTGACATTAGTTTTGTAAGTTTATAATAAAACATGGCCGCATCGTACTTCGATGAGAATCAAATAGCTCAGATGCCTATTATAAAGTGGGTGCTCGAGTGCGCGCGGTAACGTTGGTGACCGCTGGGCTACGGCGCGGGCTGTTTGTCCGACCGTGTACGATTATTCGTGTAGAAGTGACAATTTAGTTCGGAAATATGTGCTGCACAGGCTAACAATGGAAAAAAAAAACATAGGTCACTCACTTCGACGAATTCCAAGTACACACATATTTCACGGATTTTATCGCGGTTTATTAAGTTTTTTACAAGCCCGACGTTTCAGATGCTTTACAGGAATCATGGTCACGGGAGGACTGAGGTGTACTAACGTTACAAAGTTATTTAATGGAAACTACCCTATAAAATCCGTAAAAAATTGTTTCATTATAATGAGTGAAATTCGCGTAAACATTAGAAAACAATAGTACATACGTAGGTACAGAATACGAAAAATTGGGATTAGATGGAAAACAGGTACATATTAATCTACGTTTATGTT
This sequence comes from Helleia helle, assembly GCA_963853865.1. Taxonomy (NCBI): domain Eukaryota; kingdom Metazoa; phylum Arthropoda; class Insecta; order Lepidoptera; family Lycaenidae; genus Helleia; species Helleia helle. The sequence continues at coordinate 7,948,815 of OY971418.1, read as the reverse complement.
GATTATTAATATATTGGATTGCATAAAATAAAAATGTATAACAATTAGTCATTTTGCATTAACATATTAAAATAGTGAACGTAAAAATATATAGGTATATGAAACGTTTTTAAGTAACTTTTATTGAAACTAATTCGAATCTTTAAAACACTTTTAGCAAAATTAACTCAGGTCTAGTGACGCATATAAAATTTGTATTAGTATTTTTGGAAAAAAAAAACAATAGAATCAAATGGTTTTCGAATCTAACAATATTTAACTTGTGTAATATTTACATTAAAATGGTTATAAAAATCAACTGTTCAGTTTGCCGATAAATAAACCGACAAAATTCAACGTCATTTCGGAAATCAAACAAAATTCCACAATTCACCTTGCACACGCTAATCCCAAATATAATAGTGGAACAACCGATAAAATAGTTTATTATTCCCATGATACGGTACTAGCGCAGTATTTGCGAAAACCGAGAAATTTCTAAACAAACAGTAATCGAGCGCAATGCAAATTAAACCACGTATAATACATAGCCGAATAAAACAATGCATTCGAAGCATTTAATGGTAAAATATTTCCCAATTCAAATCAACGGCTTTAACCTGAACTAGAAAATTGTAGGAAAGAAATTAGGAAAATGCAAATTATTTGCAGAGAATTTCCTTTCATAGGAAAACCATAAGTATATATTCCTACATGGGCGTATGTAAATTATATGCGTGTACGAATAGAAAATCAATTTCCAGCCGGACAAATAAATCTTCTAGATCAAATATAAAAAAATCATTCATGAACACAAAAAAATAATCCAGCATGTTGTAATAAAATAACACAATTTATGCACCAGTGCTAGTTTTATTTTTATGACAATAATTTATTCGATCATGATCATAATAATCATCGCCCTGAATGCATCTACAGCTGAATGAACTCCTACTAAATCCAACTTGACCTTGCTACTGAACGGATATCACCGCATCTAGTGAAGGTCGACCGTTCGACGTACACCCTCTTAACGTGGCCTCAATTATTTTGAAATTAACATTAGCGCTGCCCTCAATGCTATCGGAAGGTAGTCATCTATAAATATCAACGAACGTCTTAAAATATTTTACAATATATACCTCAAAAAGAGAAATAATAATGCAATTTCAATTTACGTTAATAATAATTTATGGGACCCGGAGCGCACGAGAGAGTACTTTGTTGGATGTAATGGAGTTGGTCAAACGTAACGCCTTTGTCTGAACATCGGGTCCGAGTGTAGTGAACGATTGTGTTTTCAAGTAATACGTCTTAATTATTACTCCCTACACGTACACTACAATTTGTTATTCCTTTTAGCATATTATAGACAAAGACGCGCGGAACAATGCGAACTGCACGTCAAGTCTGACGATGGGGACTGGGATGCACTTTATAAAATTACATGACATTCGTCTTTTCAATACTTGCGAGTACATTCGATTAATGCAGTGTTCGTATACTTGGTCTCGCGTATACTGCGCTCGTGTAATGTTTTTCTGTACACATTACATATATTCACGGTATAATAACGAGGTGAATAGAAATCTCGGGTGAATAGAAACGGAACGGATGTTTTTACACATGAAATTATTATAGGTACTGAAAAATCACAATTTTATATTTATTTTTAAAAAGTATATAAGTTTGTACTCGATAAAGCATACACTTTAAGGTATTGAAGTTTTTATATTATTCAAGAAAAAATGTGGTATATCCTTATTTTTGTTACTTTTAACGTAAGTGTCAGGAATTCTAAAGTGTTCCTATTCACCTCGTTGTACGAACATACCATCGTGTTTCTCAGCCGTAACTTTAATTATCAGACACACCATCTTGTACACAAGTGGGAATATCAATATAAAAGTTATTTAATCGAATTCCAATTGTAACGAGGAAAATATAGAAGGAATTTTTCCTTAAGCATTTCTTGTTCCACACTCGCCTCATGTGATTTGATTGTTTTAGTATAGATCACGGAACTGATTAGAAGAAATTGACTCTCAGGAAAAACGAAAATATCTAATGATCTTATAAGGAAGTCTTGGTAAGATGGCCGTATAAGAGAGGTGGCCAACACAAAAAAAAATCGTGATAGAATTCAGGTTGGCCATCTCTCCTAGACTTCCCCACCATGGTTCAGGCCTTGTCGTGGCGGTGGGGCTCAGTAACCTAGAGTGAGTCGGCACCTTCGGCGAAGCTAATTGGGCCGAGGGGGCTCTTTGTACCCCTCTTATAAGAAGAGGGGACAGAAGAGCAGGGGGCAAGGGGTGAGGATGGGAATTTTACCCCATTGTACTGTCCCGACGTTGGGAGGGGTTGTTCTGTGGTGCGGGACATCCCCTCTGTGGAGGTGGCGTCGGTCCCTTACGGGACTGACTAGCCGTCGAGGTGCCCTGTTTGTTTTCTAGATCCGGGGCACCTCACCAAAGGCGGCATTGGTGGCACTCGCCGGGTTTTAGTGGGTAGAGCTGCGTCCATTTACCAGCTGTCGGGCGCAGTGAGTCCCACATACCCGCGTGGGGAGACCCACTCCCCCGCGGGATGCCTCAGAGCATTTCCCGGCGTTAAAGAAAAAAAAATACTCTCCTAGATTTACTCTAATGTAAAATATTAATAATATAAGAGTACTAATAATAATAATATAACAGTAGAGTTATATTATTATTATTATTAGTACTCTTCTGAAAGGCAAATAATATTGTAATAAAAACGTTTTACGGATTTTACTACGGTTAATTAAGATTTGATTATTATCGACCTTTCGGATTTTTAACAACATGGTCAGGAGAGATTAGCGGTTTTAATGAATATAATAATTAAAATTTGTATATAATTATTAATTGTAGTAAATATAAGATGCGCTAAGTCCTGGAATGAGTTTCGTCTAATCAGTCGTTTAATATTAATATAAAAAGGCTATCGTGTAAATTGTTTCAAAATGTTTTCCATCCGAACACTTTAAACCAATTTAAACAATTTAAAGCTTGCATTTGTAGGCGGTATGCTATAAAACCGCTCGACGCTGTCTTATACGACGGTGCAAAATAAAAGTTACTACAAAGGGAAATACAATATATATAATGTCCGTCACAGTGTTTGTGTCCGTCAATTAGTTGATATAGACATTGTACGATATTCCGAAGGCGTCGGTACAGACGTAAATAATAATAACGTACGATCTTCATATTTTTACCGCAAAACATATTGTCTCTGAATTGCCTTTTGGAGATATTGATATTTGTTATTATATTTATGTATTAGAAAAATATTTTTTGCGGAAAAAAATGTGATTATATCTATAAGAATTGAGTTTTGTTCTGTGCCGTCAAATTAAAAGAAATGGCGTCAAATATATCTGCGAATTCATGAACTATACATGTTAACAAAAATTTAAAGCTTAAATATGGTAGATAAGAGCTCGCAGCAAGTGCTATTTAAGTGGGTCAACCGACTCGGGAGACGAGCTAACCGAAAATCCGATCTAACTTTTTTACCTTCAAAAGTATCAAAAAAGTGCATTGCGTTATTTTCTTACAAACATGCTTCTTTCAATGTTCTTATTTAATTCGTATATATTTTTTAAATCATGGATAAGTTATTGTTGAGATTATTATTAATTAGGAGATTAAAATACATACTTATAGAATATAACATGCATATTTTTAATTCACCGTTATTTCCATTTCTAAAGCTAATTAAAACTTGATATGGACCATATAAAAAAAATCGACGTAGATATTGAACTACGTCGAAATTTATTTTTGAAATTATAAAAGTAAATCATACTGCTCCATTAGAGTAGTGTATATTATAATATATGTATGATGGTACTCAAACTCTATAGAGTTTGAGTACCATCGAAGTAGGCACATAATACCGAGTAATTTATTGTAATATCACGTACTTATGATTATATTACGGCGGTCATTATTTATCACTCGCTTCGGGAACATCTTGCGGATATTTGTTAATTTATACTAACCGACTTAATAACTTCATGACTGTTTAGTAAATACACTAAATCCAGAACATAGTTGGATATTTTTTAGCTTTGGGACTTTTCGTGTTTTATAAATTAGCTGATAGCTTTGAAATTAATAAAACTTGGCGTAATAGTTCAGTCGAAGGCAGCATGGGAATCAATATCATACACACCACACACATGTTAATTGAGATACTTTAGTATTCGTTGTTAATATTGTAAAATGGCGTTTCATATTCTGAACAATTAAAATATTTCTAACCTATCAGAATATTAAGTAAGATCTCAACGTAGCAATGTAATCACAACCTAAGCAATCTTACTCTCTCGAAGATCAAAATCGAAGATACGATTTATAAATGTATTACAAGACAAATATTGTCAATAATCATCAAATTCCCTTAAATATATTACAAATGCGTCCTATTAACTATATAATACACTGAACGGCAACGGATTACAATTAATTAAGTAGTTTCGAGTGCGTTTCGCTATCACGAATTTCTTTAATGTAGCCAGCCGCTACACTAGGGGCTAGGGGCGCTGTAGTCACAAAACATTTTGTGTTTACTACGCTGTACAGTCGCCTGCGACATACTCTTTGATTTCTAAATGATATTAAATTTCACATATTATATGTATTCCTTGTACATATTTTTAGTTTAGCTTGATATATTTTACTGTGATACTCATTATAATGAGTAATTGTAATGAATTACTAGTACTCTACGATTTTATCGGGGTTTACTATTATTTTACATTCCCGAACAGTGACAGTTACAGAAACCATGGTCTTCTGTGACCACAGTTTCTGCATAAGCCACGATCAAATTTGTATAAAGTTATCATTAGTGTATGTGCAGGCAGCGGTACGTGACGGGTATGGTAGTGCTCACACGAGTGTTACCGTGTACGTAGCGAGCGTGTACGCGTATTGCGGGCGCGTCGTGCGGGCGCGGTGCGGGCGCGGCGCTCACACGATGATCTCCCGGATGACGCGGCGCGCGCGCGAGTTGGGCGTAGAGTAGCCGGATTCGAGCGACTCGTCGTAGCTGAGCGACAGGTGCGGCGGCTTGTCTTCTGGCGCGCCGTCCTCGGGCCCACCCGCGTACGTCTCCGGCAGACCGCTCACCTCGTGGTATGGAGACTCTGTGTGCAAAACATTAGTATCACAAAGTGTACGTAGAGTTAATTTTCAGGAAGACCAATTTGTGTAGTAAGATCAAGTCAATAACATAATTTTGTATGTACCGGATACATTTCTTTATGTCTACCGGTGGGAGGGAAGCGCTGTGCCGCGCTCCCGACTGCATGGGTACCACTATCTTGCATGTTTCTCCCGTGAAACAGCTTTGCTATGTTTCGGAGAGAAGGGCAAGACAGGCAGTGTAATTACTGCCATCGAGACTTAACATCTTATGTCTCAGGATAGGCAACACATAAATGAGCTGCCTGGGCTCGTTCCAGGTAAACTAGTTTATTTTCATGGGCGACGTCGACAACCACTTACCATCAGGTGGCACGTTTGCCAGATTGCCTATCCAACTAACATAAAAAAAAACATGTATAAAATTTTGTTTCAAGTTATTTGTTTAAGTTTGTCCACACACTGCACACACATTGTTGAATTACACACATTCAGTTTTGAGTATAGTATAGTTTGAGTATATGAGAATAGTTTGACAGTACATATATAAGTTTGACGTCGTTGTTTGACATGTTAGGTAAGCGCTGTTATCAGGACGTCAACTGCCCGAGCAGACCTCCGCAAAGAGGTAGAGTTACTAGGTCGTTGGACCACCGTCACACAAGTTCTGACGAGCTTACTGGACTTTTGAATTTATCTTAAACATATATTTGACATAAATCTAGTTTTTGTAGTAATTTTATTTAAATACGTGAATGTTTAGCAAAATGTTCGAATCTTTGACGGATGCACCAAACGTGCAATATGTACACGTTTAGTAAGTTACGTTCCACGGAAGCTTTGTTTTTAAATGACTATTCTATCAGATTGAATCTGTATTGTATTCTAAATAACGATATAAACTGGCGATGCAAGCGGTCCCCCGGCGCACTGGTAATGAATCACGCCTAATGCAATGTAGAGACCAATAAAGCTTTTTCGCAACCACAAGAAGCTTTCTTAGTGAAAATTCTAGCTTTTTAAAATGTAACATTTTATTTGAGAACGATAAATTTTATTGCCTTACTGCTATATACTGCTCATGAGCCATAATTATTTCATGCTACATTTCAATGCTGGTGCAACTATTGTATTTACATAGTCGATATAATTCTGTTAATAAACAAGCGTGAGTTTATACAAATTCATCACAATTTGTAGAAATATACGTGCATGCACTATGGTTATTCAATAAAAACTGTTTGTGAGATTCGTTTGATAAGTAAATTCGTCTTTCCGAATATACATCATGTTCGGACGGGTCAATAAAAAACTATATTCGCTTGTAAACATCGAACGAAGAGATTAAAGAAAGTGGACATTGCCAAAGATAAAAATATGTAAAAATATGTACCGCCGGGGGCTGCTCTCGCTCGGAATCACTCCCAAGTTGCACGTAATAAAACGTTGCGTCCTTTTCTGTCACGTAAACAATATGCTTGCCAATTTTATATCAGTTCATCGATTTTTGATAATATTTCTCACAATCGAATTTATAATCGCGCCAGCTCATGTGGTATTGCCAAGGTAAAGCCAGTACACCTAGCATTAATGCGTGAACTACACACGCCGTCAAAGATTCATGTCTTTCAGGCATACAGTTTACTCGAAATGTTATTTCCTCATCCCTGAACAAGCATCGGCAAAATCAAGTTGAGAAATTCAGTAATTGCTTGATGTGTAAATTAAATAAGAAATAAAGTCTATTACAGATTTAGTAATCGATGTCGGTGAAAAAGCGTGTGTATTGTTTGGGAAATGGTTTGATGCTTGTTGATGGTGGTTTTTGGACTTTTTTAGGCTAGTTGGATAGGCAACTTGCTGACGTGCAGATGGTATGTAAGTGGTCGACGTCGCCCATGGACATGAGCTTGTTTACCTGGAACTAGCCCAGGCAACTCATTTATGTGTTATATATGGGAATATATAGGTATAATGTTTAAACCGGAATGTTTCAAAGGAATTGTTTATACATATAAATGCTGTCGTGGTGGTGGTGGTAGCCATTGACATACCGATATGTTGGTCGATCCTCTTCTTGGGCTTGTGCACGGAGGCGTAGGGGTCGGAGCAGTAGTCCTGGCGCGAGGGCGTCTGCGAGGAGCGGTAATCGGGCGCGGCGTGCGGCAGCGGCGTGTACGGCGCGTACTCGTCTAGCGTGCCGTAGCCGCCGTGCGCGATCGGGTCGTACCTGCACAGTGCACAAACAACATGCATCATTTATATTTCTTTATTATTGTTACAGTACTTTAGCACGATTGAAAAATATAAAACGGGACGCCCGGTAGACGTGTAAGTGCCTTTTCACACGAGCCGGTTGCCGGGTAGCCAGCGCCGGTTGCCTGGTAGCGAAGTGTATGGGCGTGTATGGAAGCTTTCACACGTACCGGCTACCCGGCAACCTGCTCGTCTGAAAAGGGACTAATTAAATATTAGAATTCATAATTGATGCAAATATATACGACATTCGAGTCAAACTGCTAAAGCACGCCATTCGATGTTTTACATCAATAACAAAACAATTGAGTATGTGACGGGGCTACTGTAACAAAAAAAAGAAGAACTTTGAGCTATCGTGCATTAAAAAATAAGAACAAAAGCAATAAACTTCTAAGGATATATGTTCAATAAACAACCAAAAATGATATTCAATATTATGCATTATAATTAGGAGCAAAGTTAAATTAGAATAAATGACACAAAAATATTTTTTACATTTCGTTATGTAAACAGAGCTAATTTTTTTTTTTTTTTTTATGTTAGTTGGATAGGCAAACTGGCAAACGTACCACCTGATGGTAAGTGGTCGACGTCGCCCATGAACATAAACTAGTATATCTGGAACGACCACAGGCAGCTCATTTATGTGTTGCCTATCCTGAGACATAAGATGTTAAGTCTCGGTGCCAGTAATTACACTGCCTGTCTTGCCCTTCTCTCCGAAATACAGCAAAGCTGTTTCACGGGAGAAACAAGCAAGATGGTGGTACCCATGCAGCCGGGAGCGCGGCACAGCGCTTCCCTCCCACCGGTAGCGCCAATACACGTATATATTGATTTAAACATTGTAACATTTTTAATCCATGTAAATAGGTCACTTACATAATTTTTTTCCTTATAAAAACTCGGTAATTCATTAAATATTTCATAAAAAATTGGACGGAAGCTGTGCCGATATCTTAATTTATTATATTAAGAGTGGATTCGATAAAGTCTGTTGGAGACATAATTAACTGAGAACTTTTAATTAATAGCACACAGGTGAGCAACATTCCAAGGGATATGCCTAGCCTTTTCCCAAGTATGTTAGAGTCGGCTTCCAGCCTAACCGTATGCAGCTGGATACCAGTATTTTAGATGGAGCGACTGCCTACCTGACCTCTTGAGGAGGAGGAGTAATTGAGTAATATGATACCCTTTTTTTTTCTTTAACGCCGGGAAATGCTCTGAGGCATCCCGCGGGGGAGTGGGTCTCCCCACGCGGGTATGTGGGACTCGCTGCGCCCGACAGCTGGTAAGTGGATGCAGCTCTACCCACTAAAACCCGGCGAGTGCCACCAATGCCGCCTTTGGTGAGGTGCCCCCGATCTAGTAAACAAACAGGGCACCTCGACGACTAGTCAGTCCCCCAAGGGACCGACACCACCTCCTCAGAGGGGTTGTCCCGCACCACAGAACAACGTCGGGACAGTACAATGGGGTGAGGTTCCCATCCTCGCCCCTTGCCCCCTGCTCTTTTGTCCCCTCTTCTTATAAGAGAGGTACAAAGAACCCCCTCGGCCCAATTCGCTTCGCCTAAAGTGCAGCAGCTCACCCTAGGTTACTGAGCCCCACCGCCACGACAAGGCCTGAACCATGGTGGGGAGTAATATGATACCCTTTGGTAAGATTGGTTGGCTTTCGGGCTTCTGACGACCCGTAACGACTGTCGAAAATCCAAAGGACAGCCGGGACCAACGACTTAACGTGCTTTCCGAGGCACTGAGGAGTCTCGGTTTGTAAAGTTGGTCACCCATCCACGGACAGACCCCGGCAAACGTAGCTTCACCTGATGGATCGATCCGTGCGACTGTTATTACTTAGCCACGAGCTCACCCATGCCAGCCATGGTGATTGGACCATCCTATTCTATCATTCCTTTAAAGGACTACTGCCGTTAGAAAAAGTGGGTGATATGAATTATCCAAAACCTTTGAATTCTGATAGGTGTTTGTATATGACAGAATTTTACGCCACCTGCTTGACGATGATTGTTATCAAAGTCGGTAGCGACTGCAGCGAATAGTTCACTTCGCTGGATCATATGCTATTATAAGTTATTATTCATTTAACGGGTTGATAACAAAAGCGAGTACATTTTTTTCTACCAAGAACTACCGATAAATATACAATATGTATGTGGTGAATGATTCACGGATAAAGCTCTTGGCATTAAGTACAGGCGTTGAGGAAAAAATCCTATTTAAATATTTAAACAGCTTTTGTACAAGTTTACTCGGATTTCACAAATTTTTACAGTAATCCGCATTGAACCAGAAGTAGATTTTTTGAATATCATTATATTAATAAAATACATATTTTAATATGTAAAATTTACCAGATAATTCTTTATGACGAATTTTATTTCGCGTCTCGATGACAAATTTAAGTCTTTTATTTACTTAAATCTTTTGTTACGATTATATCGTATTGTACCCTGAATACATTATTTACGTTAAGTATAAATGATTAATGATTATAAAACGACGTAAAGTGACGAGTTTCAATAGTGTTAATATAGTTCAATAATGCCTTATTCCAACAAAGGCTAATAGATCTGGTTGTATTTTAACTAGCTGTAGGACTAGCGACAATCGCTATTATAGGAAAGGATATCTTAGTATTGGAAAAATACATATTAAAGACGTAGTATACCTAGATTTTATCGAGTGCTTCTTAATAATTTTAATCGTTGGAGCTTTAAGAAAAAAAAATCGGCAATATCTAACTCATTGTGTTTGCGTATAAAATGAAATGTTAAGAATTTTGCAAAATATATAATTAATGTAGGTACGGAGTACGAACAACAAAAGAAGTACACGTACAAAAATTTCCAAATCGTTAGTAGTATTGGAAAACGTCACAAAGCATCGTTTGTTATAATAGGATAAAAAGTTAAACGATAAAAAACAGAACATCACAAGAGAAATTGCGTACAATGAGACGTAATTTCTCACGATGAGACACTAATTATCTTTTCCGACAATTCATGTGAACGTAAGAGGATCGTCACAAGAGTTTTATTCATTTTTTCCATCAATGTTGCCCCTGTTGCGCATCAAATTGTCATGCCAATTATATCCAGTTTAAATTTCCAGCGTCGCTCGGCAGCCGTACACTTACCATACCAACGCAATTTATGCTCAAGATTGTGTCTATGTATTGTGACTATTGTGTGGAATTGTGAAGCTAATGAAAGGATAAAGTCAAACATTCATATTTTTTGCTATGTGTATCAGACAAATATTCCGCGAATATTTTCGTACAATTCCATTGTAATAGAATATTTGACGAATGTCGTTCTCCGTTTCTTTCTAAGGCAATATCTGAGAAATATATGCCGCAAGTCTTATACGTATTTGGAATAAAGCGTACCTACATAATCGAAAATCTATACGAGAATACGCTTAATCTTTTAAAAGGTAGCAAATAAAATTACACAAGTTATCCTAATTGTCAACTGGTACTGTTTGCATTTGCTAACAAGCTAAGTGCACTACTTCTGTTAACTTAAAAACAAACTTCGACAATGGTCAAGCAATACTGAGAATTAAATAATTGATGCTGCAACAGCGTTATCTCGACAACAGCGCTCAAACTATTTAAAAGCATAAATAACACAATTGCAAGTTGTCTACGAACACAGTCACCAGGCGGTGGACTGCAAACAGGGTCCCCGCTCGTTTGCGAAATATATGCCAACCATTACAAGATTCTAATAAACCAATTACCAGGGCTTAGATACACTAGACTCGTTCGATCCGCGGACACACGTTTGCATACATCAAACACCGGCGCTAACAAAGCAAATGAAAACGAATCCAGCCTTTTGTTATTTAGTCTAAAACATATATTTCAATACATAAATCCCAATCGGTTTGATGAAAAGGCTAAAAAAATGCCTTTGTTCCATCGAAAATATCGAGGGCTTATTTGAAAAGTGGCTTTCATATTTGGTCTGTGGTCGGTATGTTTAATTACATATAAAAACTAGCCATTGAAACGCATCATCGGTTGTTTTGTGAGAAACCACGAAAATTAATTAATTTGAATTGGAATTATTGAATATAATTTACTACTCCATTCAACGAACAAACTAATATCACAATATTGTGGGAAATCATTAAATGTGGATGAAATTCTTATTTTTAGGGTTCTGTACCCAAAGGGTGCCAAACGGGACCCTATTACTAAGCATCCGCTCGTCGTCTCTCCGTTTGTCTCCAACCTGTATATCATGGACCGTGATAGCTCGACAGTTTAAATTTATTAGAACAACAAAAAATATTAAAACAGAATAAAATCAATATTTAAGTTTGACACAGTTTTTCACTAAATGCATATGAAAGTATATACTTACGATACTTAATATTTTTTTTGTCTGTCTGTTCCGGCAACTATTTGTGATACCGTCTAATATCTGAAACGACTGGACCGATTTTGGCGGGACTTTCACTGGCAGACAGCTGATATTGTAAGGAGTAACTTACGCTACAAAAACGATCCCAACCATGGTTCAGGCCTTGTCGTGGCAGTTCCGAGCCGAGGGGGCTCTTTGTACCCCTCTTATAAGAAGAGGGGACAAAAGAGCAGGGGCAAGGGGCAAGGACGGGAATTTCACCCCATTGTACTGTCCCGAAGTTGGGAGGGGATGTTCTGTGGTGCGGGACAACCCCTCTGTGGAGGTGACGTCGGTCCCCTGAGGAACTGACTAGTACTCGAGGTTCGTATTCGGTTCGTATTCGATTCGTATTCGAAACTACCCTATGATACATCAATATTTTAAATAGTCCGCAGAAAGTGCGGAGTCTTTAATCTGTGACAGGTGGTGTTGCTGAGAGAAGCTGGGAAGGCTTTAGAGAGAATAGTGGCCTCCCGGCTCGTTCAGCACCTGGATGAGGGCCCGGGACCGGGACTCTCAGAGTCCCAATTCGGGTTCCAGGCACGGCTGTCGACCGTCGACGCCCTCAAACGCCTTCGGGCGGTGACGGGTGAGGCGGAACACAGAGGGGAGGTGGTGGTCGCGGTATCCTTGGACATCGCGAACGTCTTCAACAGCTTCCCTCAAAGTGTGATAAGGGAGGCACTGAATTTCTTCGGAGTACCCCCGTATCTAAGGAGGCTGTTGGAGGCGTACCTCTCCGAGAGGAGGGTAGCCTGCGAGAATCGGTGTGGGTCCGTAGAGTGGTGGCGAGTCGAGTGCGGCGTTCCACAGGGATCTGTTCTTGGTCCGATCCTGTCATCGGCTACGACTGGGTCCTGCGAGGCCGCCTCCTCCCCGCGATGGGTGTCATATGCTACGCGGGTGACACCCTCGTGTATGCCCGGGGACGAGGCTATAAGGAGGCGGCGCGGCTGGCCGAGGTTGGGGTCGACCTCGTGATCGGCTGCATAGAGAGGTTAGGGCTTCGGGTCAGACCTGAGAAGACCGAAGCCCTTCTCTTTTGCGGGACTGGGCGGAAAGGACCCCCACCGGGGGCTGCCCTCCAGATCGGAGGGGTGACGGTCAGGATGAGCCCACATATAAAATATTTTGGGCTCATCCTTGACGGAGGATGGACCTTCGGCCCACATTTTTTCAAAGTTTGGACCGAAGGTCGTGAAGGCGGCGAGTGCACTGGGCAGACTCCTCCCAAACCTCAGAGGACCCAGCGCCGCCTGCAGGCAGCAGCTATGCTCAGGAAGTCTGCCGGAGTATGGCGACGTACGGTGCACCCATCTGGGCCCTTACCGCGAGGAATAAGGCCCAGCTGCGCTCGGCGCAGCGGGTCATCGCAGTAAGAGTGATCCGGGGGTACCGTACAGTATCATGAGCGGCAGCCACTGCCCTAGCCGGTGACCCCCCGTGGGAACTCGTGGCGGAGGTTCTTGCCGGACTCAATCTTATGTCTCGGATAGGAGGTCCATCGGTGAGAATCTTACGTTGGACGGAATCCTGCGGGTTCGCCGACTAGGGCAAGTTAATGCGGAGGTGGAGGGAGGACCTGGCGCGGCAGCCGTATAGCAAAAGCCTAACTGTTGCTCTACGTCCGGTTCTTGAGCGGTGGTTTCGCCGTAAGCGCAAACCCCTCACCTTTTATCTGTCAGCTATATGTTATTTAACGCGAGTTTTAATTGGTATTTTGGTTTGACCTATATAAGAGAAAGCACAATCACAATCAAGCTTGTATACTCCTGCATATTTTAACTTTAAAAATAAATAAGACAAATATTTAAGGGTAAGTATTACAAATGCCCCATATCCCCCATCCCATACGAACAACCGTCATTTATTTGTTAGTGGCTAATTTTGTAATTAATATAATGGTAACTGTTCGTGCTCGAGTCCGACTCGCACTTGGCCGGTTTTTTATATACTTAGGTAGGTACTAATATATTTTATAGACTTTGTCGTTAGGTCATACATAGGTATATTTTCAGAAATCGGCTTCGTTCATTTATGATAACGTCAAGATAGGCGAGCTGGCAGGCGAGCTGGCAGGCGAGCTGGCAGGCGAGCTGGCAGGCGAGCTGGCAGGCGAGTCACCCGATCATAAGTGGTCAACTCCATCCGTATATATCCGTCTGTCGGAGTTTCACCCTTCTTACAGGTCGTGGGTGAGTCAGCCATGCCTTACTTAATACTAATTAAATCAAGGCTACAGATGTTTGTGTAATTACACTTTTTTTTCTTTAACGCCGGGAAAAGCTCTGAGACATCCCGCAGGGAGTGGGTATCCCCACGCGGGTATATGGGGGTCATCGCTGCGCCCGAAAGCTGATAAATAGACGCAGCTCTACCCACTAAAACCCGGCGAGTGCCACCAATGCCGCCTTTGGTGAGGTGCCCCGGATCTAATAAACAAACAGGGCACCTCGACGGCTAGTCAGTCCCCCAAGGGACCGACGCCACCTCCACAGAGGGGTTGTCCCACACCACAGAACAACCCCTCCCAACGACGGGACAGTACAATGGGGTAAGGTTCCCGTCCTCGCCACTTGCCCCTGCTCTTTAGTCCCCTCTTCTTATAAGAGGGGTACAAAGAGCCCCCTCGGCTCAATTAGCTCCGCCCAAGGCGCTGGGTTCACCCTAGGCTACCGAGCCCCACTGCCACGTCAAGGCCTGAAACATGGTGAGGTTGTTTAATTACACTTATCTTTATTTAAGAAACACATTTATTTATTTTAGAATATTCAGCGTAAGTCTTATTACTTGTTATTTTACTGTAGTCATAACTCATAATGATAATCACATACAATTACATACGTTTGATGCTGGTATTTTGATCATAAGCGTCAAAGGGTTCCAAAATCCAAAGATACAACTTTTATAACCGGACGGTTGTCTTGTATATGTAAGCACTTATTATAAAATCGCTTGTTATTCAAGCTCGTAACAATGAATATATAATGTAGTAAATATAAACACCTTAATCAAGAATATCTCAGTGAATCACAATCAAATCCTTTGATAGGCTTTGTTCTAAAACCGAAATTTAGACAGACATAAAGTCTGGTCTAAATAAATTATCTTAACTTAATCAATACTCTGTGGTCTGTACACAAAGAAATGTCTCAAACGTCTGTGGTATTATTAGTTTGGGATCTAAACTAATTCTATAGCTTCCTCCTAAGTGAGTGATATCTCGACACACAAGCTAGAATTGCGGAAAGTTTTCATGTTCTGACACACCTTATATTTATGTTTTATCTCCGAAACATAAATACGTTTACTTATAAGTTTGATCGCTTACTATGTATGTGCGTGTGTAACACCGTAGCTCTTAGACGAGTAAAACGATTTGGATGCGGTTCTTTTTTATTTGAATGCCAGTTTTCTAAGGCTGGTTCCTCTACATGTTTTATCAATATCGGTCCAGCCATTTTAAGGTTTGTTCTTTGTGATTACGTCAGAGCTTATTTTTAAGTATACATTTAACCCTTTAATATGAAGAATCCGTTAGAAATACACTTGTGGAAATATCCACTTTTGACACTGAAACGCGGGTGCTAGTTAGTTCGTATTTTAACCGACTTCAACAAAAGGAGGAGCTTCTCAATTCGAACGGTATTTTTTTAGTACAATGACTTACCCGTAATTGCTCTGTCTGTCCATCATTTGGTGCGCGGGCATGCCAGGCGCATTGTTGGCGGCCGCGACCTTCATCTGCCACAGCGAATCCTGCGAGTTGACGCTGCCGCCGTTGTTGCTAGCCGCGTAGCTGTTCTCTATGTAGCCCACATTCACCCCTATAGACACATCGCACTTATTATTGAGCTTTATGGGGAAACAATTATGTAAATCGGCATGCAGAATAACTGTCGTTTGGTTTGTGTTGTGGTTACCGTCTATACACTCGCAACTGCTTAGTCCTTTGGGCATGCGTAAAAACAAGTTTAGCGTTAGACATGTTATCCACAGTACACGCAAATCCTAAGCCTATAATAGACAGATTTAAATCTCAGACTAAAGTCAATCTTTACTGGATCTGGAGTATTCACGCTTAAGATAGCCGCACACCACATCAACTCAAGCCATTTTGACGTCAACTTTCCAGCAGTGCTCACGAGCTATCAACTCAGTGGCCAAAATACAGTAGACCGCGTATTCGTCTGTCGTCAACACATTGTCAAGAAGGCATTAACATTAATACCTACCATATCTCAGATTTAATTGAATTCGGCGTGAAATTCTTAATGGGTAATCGAAGAGCTGGACGAGTAGATAAACAGACCCAAAGGCAGGGGATAGTTGTGTTGTGACTTTCACTTAAATTAAAAATAATTTACTGTTCACGTAACGTAACCTAACTATACAAAGCTCAAATTTCAACTCATTCGAGTGAAAACGAGCCGGTTTGTAGATATGGTGTGCGGCGGGGTTGAGCAGATTTGCTACCAGTTTTATGATACCTAATTTACATATTATACTTCAAATTTATAGCAGGCTTGGAGAAATCCTATGGACACACGCCACTTAATCGCTGCGGCAGTCAGATCATGATAATAAAGAAACGATTAGCAGACGATGGAAGAAGCGATATGTAATGATAGAAAGAGACACAGATATTGACAAAAATATGTGCGAATAGGAGGCGACTATAAGCAAAATCCATTATTTGATTTCAAAACGAGCTATGTGATTGGCATGGTCTGGAATTCCATTACTTACACTTTTATTTTAGATAGAAGTACAATAGTGGTGATATTTAAATTACAAATGGCTGTCTATTATTAAAATGTTATGCTGCTATTTAGATTCTTCGAACGTTTAAAATATAATTATTTATTCTTCGTTTGGATCATAAGGACAAGAAATAACATTAAGAAAATGACAAGAACAACTTTTCATGAAGAATAATAACGAGAGAGAGATCGTGTTACAAAAGATGTCTAAAGTCTTTAAGCACTAAACCTTCTTACATGTATTTTACAAACGAATGAATATTGTATAGGCGACATGTATACTTAGGAATATTATTTACAGAGTTTAACTGATGTCATGAATACTTACAATCATTATTCGACAAATTCTGGCTAGGATGTCCTTGAGCGTGTGGTGGAATATGATATCCATAACCACCTTGCGTTGCGTACACGGCGTTCTTGGAGTCATCGAGGGAATGTTGCAAGTCCATGGAATGTTCTAGAGCCTTGTTCTCCATCCCCGAGCACGGGTAGTATGGCGGCGGTGCTTGGTTCTGCGGGGACACTATGGCTGGTCGGATGGAGTCCATCTCGTAATCCTTGGATGTCCTTTGATTCTTCTCGTTTCGTTTACATTGATAGTACACAATCATGAGACCCAAGCACAGTAGCAACACCAGCCCAAATGCGACAATAGCTATTACTGTTCCAGCGGTCAGAGTGGCTGCCTCCTTCGTATACGACGGGCCAACTGAAAAGAATATTATCAAAATAGAATATATCTTACAAAGTATATAAAACGAAACATTATTTATAACAAACTTATATTTTATAAAGGTCCTTTTCGTTTAAAAAAGTTATATTATTTAAATCCCTTTAGCTCACATACTTTGTGCGTCAATTCGTTATTTTCACACCCAATTCGAACACAAGTGTGTAAAGGGCCTTATTGAATGTGACAAGGCACTGGCAGGACTAAGTATAGCTAAATTAATAGCAAGTCCATTTTAAGCCGATCAGCGACCCGAGTATATACCTTGGTTCCATAGAGTACTAGGTAACATTCTAGCCGTTCTACATTTGAAACATCGACATATCGCTTCTGTGGTTAAAGAAAAAGTTGATCTAGATAACATTAAATTCGTGATAATCATATCCTTTGTTAGGCTACAGGCGTATAATAACCTCAAGCTGATTTCAAGTGAAACAGTTCCTGTGGGACATATAATGGCCGAGTTATTTATTATTACATTATAAACATCACGGATTTTAATACAATTAATTTTAAAGTTGTCGAAAGTCATAAACGTTATCGCCGCTGCGGGAAACCTAATATAAGATTAATGTACTAAGTTTCGTGACAAACGGCTGGTAAAGACAGTAATGCGTTTAAGATACGTACCTAATAGAAATTACATTACAGCCTATGTACTCCGCGTGCCTTGAAGGACCAAAACTTTGTACGTAACGAAAGTTCCTCAATTAAATCCAACCAGGCCCTGTAGGGGCGAATTACCACAGATTATAGAATACTTTTTAACTTTAAGCTATGTTGCCAGTATTTGGCTACTAAATGGGGCTTATTCAGAGAGCACATAACCAAGGCTTATTACTAGAGATGAAACGGATATCCGGTAACTATCCGGTATCCTGTTATATATATTTTTATAATCGCACGTCAAAAATTTATATTTTACTAATTAGTTTACTACTCAAAATTAGCAAGTGGCAAATTGTGGTCTATACCAAAAATCTATACCAAATATTCCGCATTTGTTGTAAGAGGCGACTCCGCTTGGTTTCGTTTACCAGACCAGCTTTTGAAAATAGCCTTTCGCTGTAAACGCTACTGCCAGGTGCTGAAGATACGTTCTAGTATAGTAAACCTTTACAACTGCGGGTACTGATTCAAATTAACTGACCACCAAATGTATGGGTCGTAATTGCGATGGATTCGAGATGTCTTTAAGAAAAAGTTCAATCTCCTTAGCAATTGGATTTTATTTTTCTTCATCGCGAAGATCACTACTATCCTTTGCCACTTCATTGAAACAGTCCCAAAAAGTGTTATGAGCTTATTATGTTGAGAGCGATCTTTTCAGTTAGCTAATGAAGTATCTGGGTTTTGCGAAAATACGTACAACACCTTATAATCCATAAAGCAATGGCATGATCGAAAGCATAGAGCACTGAAAATGGCTCTTATAGCATTTAAACTGTCACAACAATTGGGTAACCGAGCTTTCTGACTGTGCTGTTAGGCTTACGAGCCGCAACGCGCATTGATAGTGGCGTCAGTGCAGCGGTATTAACATACGATAAAACAATTAGTTTGCCGGGCGATTTTTATGACAACACTAAATTAAGTTGCTCAAATACTTTATACTTTAGATTATATTATAAAGGATTAACGGCCGAGACTGTCAAGTCATGGTAATTTACGATAGTTGTTTCTTCCTAGTGAGCTAAATATATGCAAAAGTATATTCGTAAGGAGTGATGTTAGGCGAAAGTCTCTGCAACCGCCGTATGATGGCCCTTACGACGTTGTAGATAGAAGGAGCAAAACTTACTAGGCAAACAACCATTTCGATAAAAAGGTTAAAACCAACATTTATTTCAAAATGATTATAGTGGTAAGAACGTAACTGATAATGTAAATATTTGCAGTTTGAATTTAACAAATTTCAAATTTAGATAACGAAGTCGCTTCTAGCCAAAGTTCGCAATCGAGATCCAAAAGTAGTTGCCGCGTCATACGTACACCTGTGGGTTTTGCACAGTAGCAAGATGAATCTATTTAGCTAAGCGCAGTGAGCACGGCACGTAGGATTTTAGTAACAGGTTCGAATCCAGTTGTCCATGAATATAACAGGGGACGTATATAGGTACTATTGTAAAACTTTTTGAATAGTAAAAGCAATAGGTATTTTAAGATATTTATACTTCGTGCAACATAACGTAATAATCAGTAGTATTTTAATTAGATAATAAGTATATAGGTAGCTTTAAAATGAATACATGTAATTCTATACCTTTATTCAAACGTACCAATAATGTAACTCAATCTCAACAAGACAAATGTTTCTAATCATTGATACGTGATACGATTACAATTACGGTTATTATTAACACAAACTAAGGTCTAGCAGCCGCTATTGCCTACCGGCTATAAATAAATGTAAATAAAAAACCTACCTGTTGTCTGGAGAATCGGTTTACGGACCATAAGGGTGAGGCCAAACGATATTTATTTTTCGAGATGTGAGTCGCGTAAAATGAGTCGCGGAATTTACGCAACGGCACGGTGCCGTCGCCGTCGCCGTTACCGTGGCCGTGCCGGTAAGTGGAAAAACGCCCAATGTTTGGCACAACTGCTTAGGCACATTTTTTAATCATAAAAATGTTGAAAAGACAAAACCTAAGTCCAGACGGGTCTATGTAGGGTCTCTAGTAGGCCAGTAATGAGTAACTTACTGCCAGCTTCCACGTCGTCGCTGCACACCTCCTGGTTGTCCTGAAGACACAGCTGCAGACGGATCCGCGGGTTGAGGTTGTCTATGGCCATGTTGGAGCCCCTCCCCAGTGCTGCCAGGTCGAGAGTGGACTCTTGAACCGTCGTGCTCACTCCCGACAACTGCAGTTCTATCGTGTCTACTACCTGTGTAATAAGGATAAATAAAACTGTGTTAAGATCTGGAACTTGTTAAATTGATAAAAATAACCCCCTTCAAGACCTTATCTAAGTTGGCGAAACAAAAACAATTGCCGTCGACGAAATATATTTATCATCACCAGACACCATCCCGTATCTGTCCACTGCTGAACATGGTCTCTTGCCAATGAAAACAAAGAAGAAGAATGCTGATCTCCCGCTACGAGCCACATATGTTAGTGAGAAATAAATTCAATATGTTTCAGAATAAACATTACTATTCGAATTATGTGGTATACTTAGTACAAAAAAAGTGAAAACTTCCTTTATGATATTTGGTAAAGAAAATAAATTTTCGACATGTAAAACGCAATGTTCGATGTTCTTTGTAGGTACTTATAATTTTCGCCTAACTATCTCAATGTTAATTGCTTTGCAGTCTGTATGTAGGCATCGCAAGAAAACTTGCGTGCATGACATGATTGAAGGTAAGTTTTGACAGAACTACCGGCTGTCCCATAACTTTTTCTTTCCTTATTTTCGAGAAGAGCCGTGCCGGGAACGAAATACTATGACGTCTAGCACATTGGATTAGTGACATATCGGTATTCGCGTGTTCGAATCCTGCCAACCGCAGATTGTGTTGATGTTGAATCTAAGTTCTGCCTTTGTTGAATATGAATTTTCATAATCTACTACGTTAACAAATCTCAAAAGTTTACTAAAGAACGTTAACTTTGTAGAGACTATTGTATAATTACGATGATGTAATGATGTCCTACGATTCTGAGTCTACTCAAAGATTTTATCATCTAAAATCATTAAATGCCGTTTTATAATGTAACAAAGCTCGTTCATGCTCTGGAACATTCTAGGTTATACAGATGACGTGGCAATTAACATGCTACGCACACAAAGAGAAACTATCAATCGATAAGAACTAAAAAATTGATACTCGCCTGCCAGTTGTTCATAGTTCCCTGTCCCTTGGCCACTCCCACCAGCGGCAGGCAGGTGGGTCCGACGCTGAACGCGATCGTCTTCTTGCTGGGATCATATGTAACCTGCTCAGGAGGCATTATCTTATCAACTTTCGTGGTCACTGTGATTTCGTTTGAGTAGTTGCTCTGTCCTTTCGTGTTCACTGCTTTCACCTACAACGTAATGGGAATTATATATTATACGCATATTCTGGAAACACGTGATTGGAGATAAAAAAATAGGATTCCGTAGTGAAAACTATATCGTCAAGTTATATTAAATTTTACTTGATTTAATTTTTTTTTTTTTTTCATGCAAAAATAATTATTATTATTGTAAAATGAGTATCTACGGAACCCCGTTAAGCTATACATGAAAATGAAGCGTAAATCACTAGTAATATTATCGCCTTGTTACCTGAAATGCAATTGTCTCATGCTGGTGGTGGCAATAACAGTAAAAAAATTGTTAGTTTAAGTTTTGGTATTATTATGTATTATTACTAATAGTAATATTTATATAAAGTGACATTAATAGTTGTACGTACCCTTATGTACAGAAGCAACTTTTAGTATTATGTACGCGATGAGTTGGTATATAACCTTTTTTAAGCATTTAAGAATGATTTATTTATATTCAAAGAAAAATTAAAGCATGGTATGTATGCATCTCAAAGAAATAACCGATTTAAATATATATTATTTAAACAAATTTGTTACTTCAAACTTTAACATTGTTTTATTCCCAACGCGATACTTTTTTTTTAAATGACTGAGCTATAATAATTACCCATATGGTATAATACGTAGTTTACTAAAACCTAAATAGAATATTAAAGCTCATTTATTTAATGGACTACTATTATAATATTCTATTACAGTTGTAATTCTATTTTAAAACAATATAATTCAATGCTAAATACTACGAGGGTATATTCGGCAGCTGCATTGAATAGCTGTAATTGTAGACGATATTAATTCAAACAAGATAGCAGATTTTATATTTGGCCAATACGTAGGCGACCCGAGCCGAAGTTTGCAAGGTAAAAAGTAAACGAATAAGAACGCCGAATAGGAAAATGAAGCTTCATTCGTTCTTTATTATTAGTGGATTTATTCCTGGCTCGCTCACCATCCCTGATGTTGATTCAAATAAAAGGATTCGTTTAGTCTATTATTACTTTTAAAAAAGATTACCGATTTTATTACGAAAGGGAATTCAATCATAGTTTAATAATAATAAAAAAAGGTTAAGTTTGATAATTTAAATAATCATTTCTAGCCGTTCATTCAATATTGTTTGTTTATTTGCGTCGCCTGACTGTGGTACAGCTAAATTATGTAACTTAGATACATCTTAGATTTTAAGCAATATTAGAAATCATTACTATGATTCTACTATTTATGGCGACAACCTTTTAGCTCTGATGCGAATAAAACACCAACAAATAGCATCTAATTTTCAGTTCAGCAACATATATAAGCCGTATAAAGTACGGAAGTGTAAAGTAAGTATATTAGGCCACATGATTGCTAATAAACGTTATATTTAGCCTGTCTAGACTACTGCTAATTTTACAAATTAATGCGATGAGTTTTCACATTGCGGTTCGTGCATAGCTTTATGATATCGATAACACAAGATATATCATAAAGGAAGGCATAACACACAAAACATTATTTGCATACTGAATATGTAATACGCACCTTAAAATGATAAGAGTTGTGTTGATCCAAGCGCGTGACGTTGCAAGGGTTGGACCGTCTGCAGTCGTACTCCTTCCAGTCGTATACGTCCGCCTTGTCCGTGACGCAGTGCTCGCCTCCCTGGGGGTTCCTGACGCGGCGGTACAGCACGAAATACTTGGTGCTCGATAGCCCACCGTCGAAGCCGGCCTCCCATTTGAGCGTCACATACGTCGGCCCGACCTTCTGGCTGGTCAACATCTTAGGAGCTTCCGGAGCCCCCTTAGGCTGCAATCGGATTTGCGGCCGAATGCTACCAAGCGAATTCTTCACTTTACAGTAATAATCACCGTAGTCTTGGGATTTGACGTTCCTTATCAATAGCACGCTCAAGTAGATGTCGTTGTTGTCTGTGGTGGTCGTGATCTCGTAATGTCCCTCCGAGGACATTTGCAAGGGAGCCGTGTTGGAGCTGTAGAACCATTGGAACTCGGGCTTGGGGTACGCCTGCACCCGACACGATATTTCTGCGTTCTCCATCAAATCGTATGCGACTTTCTTTTGTTGCTTTATTGATATCGGCTCATCTGCAAGTTTTACAACTTTAATATGGGAAACGGAAATGCACGAGAAGATTTATAAAAGGATGAAATTTAAATTTGGATAAAGAGTGGATTGTACACTAGCATATATTCCCAACGTATTTGCATACATTTACCGTGATATTGTATAGCTCCGATTGTTGGGACTCTAGTATTTCAACCCCAGTAATAAAATATAATGGAAATGTTATTTGCACATTGTTTGGAAGCTACATAGAAAGGCGAGGTCAACGCTGTAAGTAAGAGAGAATTAAATGTAATTAAACTAGATGGTCTAAGTCTTCGAAGTTTTGTGTGGAATGGCGGTGCGATGTCGAAGAAGTGACTACCGTTCACAAATGGAAAGCTTGTCAAGTGAGTCATTTTGTTCGAGGCCGGCCCGTTACGACTAAGTTCAGGCTGTTGCGTAGGAATTAGAACTTATCCGCCGCCCTATTTGCGCTACATGAAATAAAACCAACCAATATTTTTAATTCAAATGTAGGTTTTAAATCAAAATAAGACAGACGGAAACATGGAGCACTAATGTCATATGATACAATAGAACTATAGAAGGGCAAGACAGGCAGTGTAACTACTGGCACAGACACTTAACATCTCATGTCTCAGGATAACCAACACGTGAATGAGTTGTCTGGGCTAGATCCAGGTAAATTAGGTTCTGTTCATGGGCGACGTCAATCACTTACTATCAGGTGGCTCATCTGCCAGTTACCTATCCGACTAACATAAAAAAAACTTATGTAAGAAAACAAACGAATCTAGGTTTTAATTTGCAAAACTAGGCTAGACTGTGGACTCGTTAGTTCAAGGAAGCCATATCCGTAGCATGATGCAGTAATTATTTAAATGAGATGTTTTTGTATTAAAGACATCATTGTGCCCATCAATATTAACTGAATGAGTTATTGTGACATCAGTATTTAATACATTATGTAAAATAAAGAGACTTTTTCCCATTTTAATAACCCGTGAAATACAAGTTAAAATCCACAATAATGACGCGCCTCACCCCTAAGATTTTTTAATTAAATAGATGGGTATATAATGATGGGTATATAATGCTCTGGCATGTCTGACCGTAACAAAACATACATGTTTATGGAAATTAAAACAATAATAATGCAAATTAAAGATAAATAAAGATAAGCGAAATATTTAAAAGACTTACGTTCTATACGAAGCTGCATTGTCGACTCCACCTTTTTGACCTCATTTTCAAACGCACAAGAGTAGACACCCCGGTCTTCGGGCAACAGGTCATCACCGTTCGGTCGCGCCTTCCCGTGGAATCGCAGCACACTTTGAATGTTGAACACGGCATTCCCACTCTCGTTGATCTCAGTTTTGACTTCATATAAATTAGCGTCAGGCCTTATTTCGGAGTTATCTTTGAACCACTTGACGCTCGGCAGTGGTTTCCCGAGAGCGATACAAGCGAGCGAATAATTTCGTTCTCCCGAATTTTTTATCATATGCGGCTGTAATTTGGATTGGAATCGCGGCGGTTGGTACACCTCGAGGTTTACAGTGGCCAGTTCGCCGTGTCCTAGTTCGTTGGTGGCCTGACAGTGGTACTCGCCTTCGCTCCCAAGATGCGCGCTCGGTATGGTGTACTTGCTGCCAGTGGCTAGAACGTTGGGTTTCGTGTCTCCTGAATCTATATCCCGGAACCATCTGAACTGCGGCGCGGGCCAGCCGGGCGGTTTGGCGCTGCAAGTCATGGTGACGACTGCCCCCTCCTGCGCGACCGGGTGGTCCGGACTGATGTGGGCGCGTCCCGGCTTGTGACGGACGAGAACCGCCACAGATGCGCTATTTGCCCGCTCTGCTCGGTTTCCGTTGCTGGATGAGATAACGTTCACAGCTTTGCAGACATATGTCCCGGCCATATCTGCTTCTATCTTGGTCAAGGACAAAATTTTTCCTTTTTGACGAAAATCGTTGCGTCCTTCCATGGTCCATTCGATGGATATTGGTTCCGGGTTGGAAGAGACGTCGCATCTGATTTCGACCGTGCCGCCCTCTTCCGCTTCATAGGTTTTAGAGTCGACGGTGACAGTGGGCGGGAACATGACGTCGAGGTATATCTCCTTCTCCCCGGGGCGGCCCAGGCCGTTGTCGGCGCTGCACGTGTACTTGCCCGAGTCCTGCACCGTCACTCCCTGGATGGTGTGTACGAAGGAGTTCGATATGTATTTACCGTTTCTGGTCCATTTCACAGAGTTTACCTTCGGTTTGGCGTCCACCTTACACTCCATCGCTGCGGTGCCGTCGATTTCAACTCGCAGAGGATTTTCAGGACCGATCTCTATCCGCGGAAAATCTAAAACAAATACAAAAAAACGTTTTATATTTATACACAAACATTTTAACCTATACTACTTAATGTTTATCACATTCCTATCACATTTCTAATCATTGAACCAATCTTTCTTCCTAGTATCACTCATACTTTTTCACAAAATTGTGACAATAATATTATTTCTCACAAAGAAACATTATTTTCTGTACATACTCCATCTAATATTTAATTATGGAAAATTCCTACATGCTATTTTCAAGAGACTATGAGATTATAGTAACTGTGCTGAAATGAAACGAACAAAAAACAAAAGAAAATCCAGCTATTCGCGACTCGGACTGGCTCCCGAAGTTCCGTACTTTTAAAACTTGTTAAAAGTTTTTTTTTTTATCTGTTTTATTTTGTCAGGCCCAGGTGACTCGTTTATACTATGCCTACCCTGAGACGGTTTTAGAGCCAGAGATCATACCAACTGTGTTCTTTTTTAATCTTTACAAAGCTTTTTATCCGAATAAACTAACATGCACTTTGTGAGGGTTAACCGGACATAATAAGGAATTCTTAAAAAAGAATAAATTAATTCCAACAATCGAATTGCAAATATCTGACATTTCAAACCCTCTGTTTAGAGAAATAACTTTTTAATAAGGGTAGATTGCTGACATGTAAACTTTACCTTGGGTAGGTAATATTATGAGTGTGAAGTTACAAAATTTGATTTAAAAAAGATTTAAAAAAAATATTATTGATCTCTGAAAAAAGAGACATAGAGATCGACGGAAAATCATTAAAAGCTCATCAATTATACCTACTTGTGAGGTTGGTTTTTTCATTTCCATACGGATCACTAAAACAGTAATTTAATATATTTATGACAGTGCGGTACGGACGGAGACATACTTGCGTGCTCAAATATTATAAAGAATATTCAGTCCCTGTTGATTATATTACGTTACCAGGAACAAGGGAAAATGGGAATATTGTTACATATTATATTATTAACAAAACAGTTATTATAATTTGGATTTGTGTGCTAGGATTCCGTACTCAAAGATCGTGAAACTACACGACATTCCCTTTTTAACCAGTATTTGGTACACATACTATTTTCTAATCTTACGCGAAATTCATTCATTACTAGATGCGCTCCGCGGTTTCACCCGCGTACGTCGTATTCCCGTGGGAGTATAGCGATAAATTATAGCCTTTATGTTATTATAATGTATAAACTATGTTATTGTAAAGTTTCATTAAAATCCATTCAGTAGTTTTTGCGTGAAAGTGTTACAAATATCCATACATTCATATAACACACTTTAATACTAACTAGCGACCGACATGTAAACGGATTTCACACGAGCATTTCTCCGAGCCTCTATCTGAGCCTCATGAACCATCTGTTCATCCGGATCACTGCCACCTCAGTGAGCTAATTGATAATAATTCTTTGCTCTCAATAAATTCAGCTCTTCGGTGGGTTCATCGTTCTTATCATTATCGCTAGCCGTGCATAGCTGGTCTGTGGTCATACTCTTTTAATAATTAACTTTGTCAATTACGTTCCACCACACTGAAACCGAAATACTTAGATAAATTATTATTTAAGATCATCCAAATTAAAATATTCCCCCTCCACATTTTTGTCATTTTTATTATTTTCGCTACATATAATTTATAGTTAGGACTTTGTAATCATATAAATCATCATCATCGTACGCGGAATAATGATTTATATGATTATGTTTATAGCCTAAGGTACTCCCTATAACATAAGCTATCTTCCAGTGCAAGGCCCGTCAAAATCGGCCCTGCCGTTTCCAAGATTAGCCGGAACAAACAGACTGACAAAAATTGTAAAAAATGCTATATAAATAAAATTGGAGTGTCTGTTTGTAATATTAAAAGAACCGTTTTTTATTGAATGCATATGGATGCATACACGGGAAATATACCAAAATATCTTTTTTACAATTTTTGTCTGTCTGTCTGTCTTAGAACTTAGGCTACAAAAATAATCATCATCACTCCGGACACGGCTGTAAATCTAAGATAACGCGGGCGAAGCTGCGGGCATCAGCTAGTCTTATATAGGCTGCGTGATGCATCTCAAAATACTTTCTTAGGGGATGCCTACGTCATAGTAGCTTTATGCATGCAAAGTCAATTTAAAATTGACAAAGTTTCATACAAAGTTTCATCCCCTATTTTATCCTCTTGAGGGTAGAATTAATCAAAATCCTTTCTTAGCGGATGCCTACGTCATAACATCTACCTGTATGCTAAATTTCAGCCCGATCCGTCCAGTGGTTTGGGCTGTGCGTTGATAGATCACTATGTCAGTCAGTCAGTCAGTCACCTTTGAGTTATATATATTTGAAGATTATATAAACCTGAAGTATGAATGAATATCAAACAACCCATCCATACTAAGCTGTACACAAGCTTTTCTCGCGGGATTTATAACAGGATATGGACACAGGCCGATGATGATTGTAATAATGTAGTCTGTTTATGTGCCACGAATCGCTATAAGCTTTAAAGTTTTATTTACGATTATATGATATTATTAATGAATAAATAAAAAGAGACAAAGCTTTCACATTTACATTTTTAATTACACAACTTTAAACCAGTAATATCGAATAATATTAATCTTTATGTGGCCCGTATTTACTGATATTGAAAGAATCATGAATTGTATTAATAAAATTATGAATATAGAAATATGTTACATAGCATAAAACATAATCAGATTGAGGTGAAACCAAGTAGAGTAGGTGGAGGAACTAATCTAATAAACGTTTGTTGCTACCAGGTTGCTACGTTGTAAATATATTATTATAAGTATATTTATAAGTTACATTGAAAAGAAGTAGCAACCTAGCGGCTGCGCGTTTGATTTTCAGATCGAGAGATCGAGTCCTTGCCGATTCATGTAGGTATTGTAGGTACTATCTAAAACTAGTGTTATTTCTGTTTACGAAGACTTGACTACATAATGTCTGCTCTGCAAGATAGAAAAATATTAAGGTTTATAGCAAGCCGCCATTGAGCAGCAAGCATAATAAGAATTTATGTATTTGTACGTATTCCGGTGTTCCCGGAATAGTAACAAGGGCTATCTTCAACATCAAAACAAAAAGGAAAGTTAATTGATAGAAACCAAAAGCACAAACGGTTTATTGAAATAAAACAACGATAGACATTGTAGCGGATTGTAAATGATTTCAATTTACCGAGGAAATGAGATTTTTCCCGGGATAAAAAGTAGCCTATGTCAAATACCAATCCTACATTTGTATCTGGGTAAAATGTAGCCTATGTCAAATACCAATCCTACATTTGTATCTGGGTAAAAAGTAGCCTATGTCAAATACCAATCCTACATTTGTATCTGGGTAAAAAGTAGCCTATGTCAAATACCAATCCTACATTTGTATCTGGGTAAAAAGTAGCCTATGTCAAATACCAATCCTACATTTGTATCTGGGTAAAAAGTAGCCTATGTCAAATACCAATCCTACATTTGTATCTGGGTAAAAAGTAGCCTATGTCAAATACCAATCCTACATTTGTATCTGGGTAAAAAGTAGCCTATGTCAAATACCAATCCTACATTTGTATCTGGGTAAAAAGTAGCCTATGTCAAATACCAATCCTACATTTGTATCTGGGTAAAAATTAGCCCATGTCAAATACCAATCCTACATTTGTATCTGGGTAAAAAGTAGCCTATGTCAAATACCAATCCTACATTTGTATCTGGGTAAAAAGTAGCCTATGTCAAATACCAATCCTACATTTGTATCTGGGTAAAAAGTAGCCTATGTCAAATACAAATCCTACATTTGTATCTGGGTAAAAAGTAGCCTATGTCAAATACCAATCCTACATTTGTATCTGGGTAAAAATTAGCCTATGTCAAATACCAATCCTACATTTGTATCTGGGTAAAAAGTAGCCTATGTCAAATACCAATCCTACATTTGTATCTGGGTAAAAAGTAGCCTATGTCAAATACCAATCCTACATTTGTATCTGGGTAAAAAGTAGCCTATGTCAAATACAAATCCTACATTTGTATCTGGGTAAAAAGTAGCCTATGTCAAATACCAATCCTACATTTGTATCTGGTAAAAAGTAGCCTATGTCAAATACCAATCCTACATTTGTATCTGGGTAAAAAGTAGCCTATGTCAAATATCAATCCTACATTTGTATCTGGGTAAAAAGTAGCCTATGTCAAATACCAATCCTACATTTGTATCTGGGTAAAAAGTCACGTCGATCTTTGATGCCGATGAACGGGCGGGAATTACATACTTTCACATTTTTAACATGACTTACAATTGACTTATCTCGCATAAAGTTTTCATGAAGAGTATAAGTAGACATCATTGCCGGTGTCCATTTTGTATGGCCGATTGCTTGCTCAGCGTGGCAATGATAAGAGCCGACCAACGACCTAGTAATACAAGTATATATTCCTACCTCTATGGAGCCGACTCGTTAACTCTAAAAATTACTATGATATCTTGACATTTATACAGTACCTCTACCATGAGTTCGCACATGACATAACTATAGTAGCGCAACACGAATCGAAAACTATACCATACCTTAGTTTTCTATTCGTGTTGCGTTTTACGTAACTACTATAGTTATGTCATTTACGCTTGTAACAAAAACTCATGGTAGAGGTACAGATGTAAGATATTAGTTCCTTCAATATTCACCGGGCTTTTGATGGAGAAAAGACATTAGCACGATTTGGATCGTTTACATAAACAGTGTTATTCCTAGCTATGTTTTCAACGGAGCTCTGCAGCTTATAGGAAACGGATGTGCCGGTGTTCCATATACGAGCGGTACACCAATAACGAAATGTTTACAGCATCCGACTGTATTAGTGCGGGCAACGCTTCGTGCTTTTCATATAGGTCAATTTAAATTATTATTATACATCTGGAAGCAATCCTCGTGCACGATGCGCCGCGATTGATAAATATTTAAAGAACAAAAATAGACACCCATTGGATAAGGATAATAAAGTTTATTTATTTGGGTTTGAAGTAGGCTGCTCTAGAAAAAAACATTCATTGAAAATGTTATGTTTATAAGAAAGAGAATTTATGAATTCATTAAAGTGAATCTAACAAGTTGATTTAAAGTTACATTGAAATTAAAATGGAAAGTGTATAATAACGGCTTTTGAGTCATTTTAAAATGTTATTTATCATGTGTCTGTCCGAGTGAACCCGACGTTAGGCACAGGGGAAAGGCCACAGGGGAGGCCACTCAACCGAATCTTCGCCGTTTCAATATAAATAAAATATGAATTTATTATGCGGACACAACGTGCGGAATATCTAGGCTAGCATTTGTAAAAGCGTGTGATAGAAAGACGTGATGGTGGGATATGATAGTAGTAGACGATTTCATAGTATAGCTACATGCTATGGAACAGTTCTTGATGAAACTGTTCCTATTGTGGAGGACGTAATTGATTTAAATATTATATACACTCAATGAATAGAAAACCGGTTAGTGTAATATCTAAAAACGACCTATAATAATTTCTAGCAAAAATTTGAGTCCGGGACAGTTCTATCTGTGAATGTGGTCTGGATGTAGGCACATTGGATCACATTTTCTTCTCTTGCCCAAGAAACCAGTCTTTATATGATAATCTTCCTTCATCTATTCCCCGACCTATCGATTTTAAATCTATTCTATCGCTTGTAAATACTCCTTTAGTAGATATTTTAAGTACATTTATTTCAACTAACAATATTAAATTGTGAGGTTTTTTTTCTAACATACTAACATTTGTTATGTGTTTGTATTTTTAGACGAAGAAACGGTCTGCAGTAAACTGTACATAACCTTGTAGCATCACAAATTTAATCTTTTGAGCAGAGTCGTTAGAAGTCACAGAGAATACACTCTGACTTTGGCAATTCCTATGGGAGTCCATTTGTAAAAGATGAAGAAGACCTATAATAAGAATGTTAATATTTGTTGTTGAATAACCAATATTTGTTAAATAATTCTCTTGTGGTAATTTGATTTATATACTTACTTTAATATATATTATTACTTGAAATGTGTATATGTAAGGTAATACTTTAAATAAATGTAGGCTAATTTGGCACTAATCATGCGATCACTTAACTATGCATAACAGTAGACCACCTTTGTAATTGGAAGGAACACATAAATAATATATGTCATAAATAAGATAAATATATGTTTGTACTAAAAAATATAAAGCAAGCGGTATCAACTAAAGCGGCATTCGTAGCTTACCATGGATATGTTGCGTCCATCTTGAGATATGGCCTATTAATATGGGGAAACTCTGTAGACACTATAAGAGTATTCCGAATTCAAAAAAAGTATATAAGGTGTCTGTGTAATGCTAGCTATCGGGATAGTTGCAAGCCCTTGTTTGCACAACACAAAATATTGCCTCTTCCTAGCCTTTATATATTTGAAGTTTGCAAATTTGTTCACAATAACATAGATTCCTTTTTTACAAAAAAATTAGACTCGACCACTAGGAGTTGCAGAGATAAGTATAAGCTGATAATACCTCACCAGCGAATAAATTTATATAGTAAAAATGCTTATTGTATGGCCATTTCCATAAATTACCATTAAATTTAAAAAATCTTTGTGGGAAAAAGTTTCAAAATGACTTATTTAAATTACTTATGAGCAAATTGTACTATTCAATAAATGAATATTTACTTGATAATGAAATTAATTAGATAATATCTAACTGTAATATAAAATTGTATGATGATGATGATATTTAACTGTGTGACTTTGCATGTTATTATATTTTCATTTATTATTATTATTTAAAAAAAAAATGACTTATCAAATATTGTTTGCACACTGACATGTAGAATATGAGAACCTGTGAAATATGAAAACCTATGTACACCATATTCTGGCAAATAAATAATTATTCTATTCTATTCTATTCTATGACTTAAGAATACAAGAGTCATCATAGCGACTATAGAATGTTTTAATTTCCTGTCTTAGGGGATGCATAACAAGCTTACGCGTTAAATATTAAAATGTATATAATAAATTACTTAACAAATAAATTAAGATGCAAATTTATACGTCAACTTTCCAATTTAGCCGAAGTTTATTTGGATTCGAAATGACGTTCTACATAAAGAGATATAAAATACTTTACGCAACTTTTACTTCCTTTACCGCCTCGGGCTGCTCGCTGAGAACTTGGTCGTAAGAGCGTATTTGTTTTTCGCCTCGGAAAAGGCGGTTACACAAAACACCCTATTCCACATGCTCATTCATAGAGAAGACATTTCTATCTTACCGTACATAATAATATGCTAAAGGATTGTCTGTCCTTGGAATAAAATTAATTGAGTCTTCTTATGCTAACAGACGTTTACAAGTACTTTAATAAAGTGCCAAATTTGAAATTTTTCATTAAAACCACTTTCA
This sequence comes from Helleia helle, assembly GCA_963853865.1. Classification (NCBI taxonomy): domain Eukaryota; kingdom Metazoa; phylum Arthropoda; class Insecta; order Lepidoptera; family Lycaenidae; genus Helleia; species Helleia helle. The sequence goes on along the minus strand of OY971418.1, from coordinate 7,915,519 downwards.
AAATCTGATGATGGATAAGTCATAAGAGAAAATAGATCCGTCGGTACAAAAAAGCTATCGACATAGCTCAAGGGACTCTCACATATAAGTGTCAGTGAGGCCATCCACACCCATAAAAATGGTCCATAGAGGTATTGAAATTTAAGACGCATTTAGGAAATTACATGATTAGTCGATCTCTGACAAGATATCATCGATTCAATCGATCAACCTAGCGGTTCAGCTTGGGTACGAACATCGAGCATATAACCGGATAGAGTAGTGATGTGAGCCATAAAATTACGAAACTGGTCAGTGATTTGTCACTGACGTAATAGAAATTCTACCAACCAGTGATCTGTATGTAAACCCCATGGGCCAATCATTCACTCTTCACAGCAAAAAATCAGCACAAATTTGGCGGAATTCCTTTACATAGTTCATACAAAACACATAACTTTACCGCTCTATATCGGTTATATGCTTGATGGATACGAATAATCGAAACATCCAGAAATTACTGGGCATGGCCTACTGGCATGTTGCAAATAGTATTAAACTATTAATGACAGCCGATTTCATCGAGAGACGTAATTGAGTTGATTGCCGTTTGTAAAATATGGGCTGATGAAATTCGGGCGTCACCAACACTCAATCAACTATGACACTTAAAACCTTATTTATTTGAACACTTGAACTCATTGACTACTGACGACTTCGTATAGTCAATATCGATGAGCAATAGCATAGTAAGAGGTAGTGACAAGCTGCTATGCAGCCGAATTGGGCCGGCGGCGTCAAGTTACAGCTATGCTGTCGCGTTTCGTGCGGTTTGTGAATTTCAAAAGGCTTTGACTGCTCTTTTGCCCCCATATGCTATAAAAAAATAGCACCTACAAGGTGCTTGACAGTGTGTTAAATGGCTTCCTTTTGGAGCATGTTAAGATACACGATGCTTAGTTCGGATTCAAGGCAGGGGTATCGACCGAAAGTGCTATTCTTTGCCTTAAATATACTGTCAACTACTACACCGCGAGGAGGACGCCGGTGTACGCCTGCTTCCTCGACCTGTCGAAGGCCTTCGACCTGGTGGTCTACGACGTATTGTGGAAAAAGTTGAGGGACACGGGTATACCGGCCGAGTACACCGCCCTCCTCAAATACTGGTATGCACACCAGACGAACCGACTGAGATGGGTGGGTACGCTGTCGGATGAGTACGAGATGGAATGTGGTGTGAGGCAAGGGGGCTTGAGCTCGCCCTTACTATTTAATTTGTACGTTAATCAGCTTATCGAGGAACTAAGCAGCACGCATGTCGGCTGCCACATTGACGGCGTGTGTGTAAACAACATAAGTTATGCGGACGACATGGTTCTGCTTAGTCCGTCGGTAAGCGGTCTGAGGGAGCTGCTGTCCATATGTGAGAGATACGCGGAGGCGCATGGCCTTAAATATAACTCAAATAAGAGTGAAATACTAGTGTTCAAGGCACCGAAACAACAGCCCCGGCATGTGCCTCCAGTATATCTCGATGGGGTAGCGCTAAAGTTAGTTGATAGCTTTAGATATCTGGGTCATGTCGTGACTAGTGACATGCGAGATGACTGCGACATAGAGCGCGAGCGCAGAGCATTGGCGGTGAGGGGAAATATGCTCGCTCGCAGGTTTGCTCGTTCTACTGCCGATGTCAAAATTACTTTATTTAAGGCATTCTGTCAGTCTTTTTATACGAGCGGCCTGTGGGTGTCATATACGAACCGAACCTACAACGTTCTGCGCGTTCAGTACAACAACGCTTTCAGGATGCTGTTGCGACTGCCGTGGCGCTGCAGTGCGTCCGGCATGTTTGCCAAGGCTCGAATTGATGGCTTCCATGCCATCATGCGTAAAAAAGCCGCCTCTTTGCTGCAGCGTCTACGCAACACTCGGAACAGCATCCTGAAAATGATTGCTCGTAGACCAGACTGCCCTATACAAAGACATTGGATAGAGTTAGTAATAGGTATAAGATGATTTGTGGATACATAATTTATATATTATGATAGAGTATGTATCCGAATCATATTATTACTATAGAAATGTTATAATTACTAAGTACTAACAATACTAACATAGAATAAGCTTATTTTGTTACTAACACATTTACTACTATGTAATATCCTTATGGACTATTTTATGGGTCTGAAATAAACATATTTTATTTTATTTTATTTATTTTTTTAATAACTTTTATAGTTATGTAAGAAATGTTTGACGACGCTATATAAGGTCAAAAGGCCTTTATTATACAAACCTATATTATACGAGGGCGGGTCAATAAGTCCGTGACTTTTGGAATAAAACACAGATTTTTTGATAAATAAATCATTTTATTTTTCAACGTAGTCTCCCTTGAGCTCTATACACTTTGTCCAACGCTTCTCCAATTTTTTTATCCCTTCCAAAAAATATGATTTGTCGAGGTCCTCAAAATAGGCCTTTGTTTGCGAGATGACTTCATCATTGGAGTCAAATCTTTTTCCACCGAGCTATTTCTTCAGGTTTGGGAACAAGAAGTAGTCACTCGGAGCCAAATCTGGAGAATAGGGCGGATGAGGGAGCAATTCATAGACCAATTCATGGATTTTTGCCATGGCAACTGCACATGTGTGCACCCTTGCATTGTCTTGGTGGAAAAGAACTTTTTTCTTGGCCAAATGAGGTCGGTTTTTTTTCAAATCGTCATTGAAGCGGTCCAATAAGTTGGCATAATTTTCCCCATTGATTGTTCTTCCCTTTTGAAGGTACTCAATGTGGATTATCCCACGTGCATCCCAAAAAACAGTCGCCATAACTTTATTGGCTGACAAACCCACCTTGGCCTTCTTTGGCGCCGATTCACCCTTAGAAACCCACTGTTTAGATTGTTGTTTGGTCTCTGGTGTGTTGTGATGGATCCATGTTTCGTCCACGGTTACAAAACGGCGCAAAAACTCCTCCATATTGCGATTAAACAACGCCAAACCTTCCTGTGAAGTTGTTACACGATTGCGTTTGTGGTCGACTGTGAGCAAACGCGGCACCCACCCACTTGCGGAAAGCTTTCTCATGCCCAAGTGATCATTCAAAATTGAAACCACTGAGCCATGCGAGATCCCTATGGCTTCCACAATCTCTTGCACTTTCAATCTTCGGTCGGCCAACACCATATTGTGAATTTTTTCGATTGTTTCGGGTGTAGAGACTTCAACTGGGCGTGCAGGACGTTCGGCATCTTCAGTGCTTGTACGGCCACAACGAAATTTAGTAAACCACTTTTTTACCATTGAAATCGATGATTGATGACTTTTTTCCATTTTTTCCTCAAATTACTGGGTAGTCTGATAAAGATAGCTATCAAACACAAACTAACTGACGCAGCAAGTTCAAATTTTGATAGGAGTCAACTGACAGATGCCTGTTGACAGGAGTAGTGTTGCTTTTTCAGTAAAGAGGTCAGAAATTCAAAAAGTCACGGTCAGTCAGTCACTTATTGACCCGCCTTAGTATATACAACCTCTCTGTGGAGGTGGCGTTGGTCCCCTGAGGGACTGACTAGCCGTCGAGGTGCCCTGTTTGCACAACAGATCCGGGGCATATCACCAAAGGTGACATTGGTGGCACTCGCCGGGTTTTAGTGGGTAGAGCTGCGTCTACTTCCAGATTTCCGGCGCAGCGAGTCCCACATACCCGGGACGACTCAGAGCATTTTCCGGCGTTAAAGAAAGAAAAAAGGTAAATATATACATATATAAACTTTCAGCCAAGTCGGTTTATCAGTTAGCCCTGAAAGAGTAATAAACATCTGAACATACAAACTTTCGTCTTCATAATATTAGGTACTTATTAGTAAGATAAGATAGTCTTATTCATTCCCAAGATATACCACATCTCAACTCAAACATATGACGTGGGATACAAACTCATACCCTACGAGTGTATGAGTTTATGGGACTCTAGGACATAGGAAACTCATACATCATTTATTATTAACGTTTTAGAGAGGGAGACGGACATAAACGTAATGTATGTGCGGGAGTTACGTCTACTCACAGCTTCAGCTATTTTGATGTTTGCGAGTGAAGAGTGATTGTTTCTAAGTCAATTTTACGACTGGTATAAATCGAAGATATAGTGATACCGCTCAGGCACGGGGGAATAAAGTACATGAGTGCGCCTTGAACGTAATGGTAAAACATATATATGGTTTGCATTTCTGAAATATCTTTTGCATGAGAGTGCTCTTTAACGCCGAGCGTCATGTAGTAGCCTTTTAGACGAACGGATTAGTCTTGTGACAGGACCGTCTTACAGTGACAGTGAGATGGACAAAAGCGTGAGACGAGATTTTGTAATAGATCTGTCTCATAGTCATGGCAACTCTATAACTTAAATATAAAAAATATAATGTTGGTCACAGAAAATGATTGTCATATTTAATCGATTTTTATCTTTAAAATAGTAAATGGTACGGGTTGTACTGCATTTAATCCGATTGGAAATTAAAAGCTTCTCTCATGAACATGCACATTACTTAACACTACACGAAATCGACAAACGGTCGCGTCATCGTGAAGGGGCATAAGGGATAAGAATGATTACATGAATCAACAAATAAAAATTCGTTAGATATATATCGATTGCGAAGTTTACTCAATGAAAGTTCAATCGAACGCTAAAAGTTAGTAATCGTAGATGGCACGGTACGATACAGTAGCGCAATTGTTGTCGATAAGATTCAATTCATTAGTTCGACTTGGGCAGATAATTTGATGATACGCCGAGTTAATTTGTAACAGCCATTCATTGGAAAACATTTAATAACAGCTTTCTATTTCCAATTTATTGTTTCAAATTATATAAGTAATCAAATTATTTTCCTTAACCTAATTTTAATTTGTCATATTAAGCTTAGAGGGTTATTTACTCGAATAGACTAAAAAAGCGATCATGTGCGGGTCGGACGAAGTGTTTAGTACGCGAGTCTTCACCTTTTTTTTTTTGGTTTCGCTGGGGAATGCGTTTAGGCATACCACCGGGTCCGGGGGGGCCCGGAGGTTATGTGGGACTCTCTGCGCCCGAGAAGATGGTAAGGTGGACGCAGACTCTACCCACTAAACCCCAGCGGTGTTCTCCTCGTCGTCTGGCTGACCCGACGCGAGAGCTGTGGACGTCCGCACCGGGCCACAACGGTGTGCCATCTGGCACTCTTCTCTGGAGGTGGGGGTGTCGTCCCCTCCTCCATCTCCGCTTAAGGCACCGTAGGCAAGGAACCTTACACGCGCGCGGCGGATCCCCCGATCGGCCGCGCACAGGTCCCTCACGGCGGTGCACGCGAGTCTTCACCTGTGTTAACTTATACTTACCACCGTATCCTGATTTTTGATGATTATTCACTCAGCGTAAACGTAGCATTTTAATGATGAAGGAGTTTTTAAAATCGGTCGAGTGGTATATTTAAAGCACGCGGGACAACCGCGCCGGCCCGTAAGGAGCCGACCACGAGCTTATGGCTCGTGGTGCGCGTGATTCTTGATTAAAACTATGATATCTCCTAAGACATTCGTTGAAACCAAACAATGTAAAAAGAAATTTTGTAATTTTTAATATTTTTTTACAATTTTCTGTATATTTCCCTAAAATAAAATCCTTATGATTAAATACATAATGTTTATTTGGATAACAATTAATACCATGTTTATAAAGGCTCCTTCGCACATCAGACATTATTTTAGATCAAATTTCATAACCATAAAAAAGATTATAGTGAGTTAACCTTAAAAGATTAACATATTTGTATAGGTATGCTGTAGCGGCCTTTTTTTAGAACTTTCAAAGGGGTACAATTCCGTCATACATAGATTTTTTTCTTTATTTGTGCTTTACCTTGATTTTTTTATAGCATAGGAGGGCTAACGAGCAGTCGCAAGCAATTTGTCGACTATCCATACACATCCGCACAACCAAGGCCAAGATGCGCTGCCCTCCTTTTTCCTATTCCCCCCAATGGGCCAACGGAAACTCACAAACCACACGAAACGCGACAGCATAGCTGTCACTTGACGCCAGTGATATATGAGCAAGAGGTACCACGACGGTCGTGCTATTATCTTATTCTTGCCAAATTTCGTGATTCTAGGTCAACGGGAACTACCATAAGGTTTTCGACCCAAAAACTATGGGATACTTCCACTTGACCTAGAAATTTTATTTAAAAGCAAGGTCTTAAAACCACAAATGAAAAAAATTGAAAATTTTGGTTTTCATTTTGGTACTTTCAAATTTTCGCGAGAATCATATAGCGAAAAAAATAAATTTGCCCATATGTTTTTATCGCGTTGTTTAACTTGCTAGGTCCACCCGTTCCTGAGAAAATCGGTGGTGACACACGGACAGACGGACAAGAGTGATCTTATAAGGGCTCCTTCTTTACCTTTTGAGGTACGAAACGCTAAAAACAAAGAAAATTGAAGAAGTCCACCTAAATCCAATCGAATTTTTCATACAAAGAATATAACATTATCGCAACATTTTTACTATTCTGATTTAAAAGAATGTTTTCACTCGAAAAGGATTAATTTAGTCAATCATTTCATCAGTGTGTCAAACGGTAGAGATACATTAAAATATCGCATCCCCAACAAACCACACACCTCCCACAACTACAAAAGCTACCAAGATATCAACGCAGAGCGCAAAATTTTTAGAAAAACAACTCGTGTAATTAATGGGCATTCCTTATTTATCCCACAAATTACCGTGACATGGGTGTGGAATAGTATGGATGCATATCTTCGTGTCCTAAATATAAACATTTAATGACCTATCCAGCGACCTACCTTGCCTAATGACAATTCATGTTACGACTGCGCTGTAATAAAGAAATATTTTCCTACAAATAGCTCTATAATAACCGACCTCGCGTTCTGAGTGTACGCAGGAATCTTACGTGCACGACAATATGAATTGGTGCCAGTTTCATTAATTCCATATATAACAATATATCGACTTTAGTCGCGTTTAATAATGTTTCATATAAAAATTGAGTTTTATATTAATTCTCCTTTAGTAACTCGTTTTGAAAATATTTACAAGCCAAAATTTAAACAACTTAGTTTCCCAAAACCAATTACTACATAAAATATACAATAAGCTAAGATTCATCATCAACATCGTCGTGATGGACTTGGTGAATTCGACAGTATTTATTAAAATTACCATAGATGCTAAGTTACAATGGGCGCCACATATAGCTATGTTAGCAAGTAGACTCGGTTCTGCAGCCTTTGCGATTAAGAAAATACGAAACCTATCTGACGAAAATACAGCGCGATTAGTATATCATGCATACTTCCATAGTCTAATGTCTTACGGCATTTTACTATGGGGGAATGTCGCGGATATTAAAACGATTTTCGTGTTGCAGAAGCGAGCTATTCGAGCCATATCCTTTGGCCCATGGTATCATTAAGAGAAAAGTTTAAAGAAATTGCCATCTTGACAGTAGCCTCTCAGTACATAGGTACTTGCAAACTTGGTGTATGTTCGCAAAAATATTAATCAATTTGTTAAAAAGTGCGACAATCACAACATAAATACAAGAAATAGACATAAATTGAATGTACCATTTTATAGACTTCATAAAGTTAGTAATTCTTTAATGGGCCAATGGGATACCAATAGGATCCCAGAAAACGTTTAAATCTTTCCATTAATCAATTTAAGAAAACTGTGAATGAACTTATGTGTGGTAATCTATACTAATATTATAAAGCTGAAGAGTTTGTTTGTTTGAACGTGCTAATCTCAGGAGCTACGGGTCCGATTTGAAAAATTATTTCAGTGTTAGATAGGCCATTTATCGAGGAAGGCTTATAGGCTATATAACATCACGCTGTGACTAATTATAGGAGTTGATATTTTGATTCATCAGCCTTTGTCTATCCACTGCTAAACATAGGATTTATTTTGTTATCGCAGGGGAAATGCTTTTTACGCATGTAGCCAGGATCTCGGATAGATCCTGACCCTATGTGGGACTCGCACCTGGGAGTGCCCTACCCGTAAACTAATCCACTGCGAGTACCTTCATCCGCATTTTGAGGGTTCCGGGTCTTTAGGCAACAGGATCACCTCAGCGACAGGCTGGCCCCGTCGAAGGCCAGACTACATCTATTAAGGGGGGACTGCCCGGCCACTACTAAGCAGTCCCCGTGACGTCGTGTCATACTGGGCCCAGGTTCCCGTTCCCCGGGTTCCCGGATCGTTTACTGCTAAGATCACTATATTAAGATGGGTGTAATGCACTTCATTCGCTAGTATTCATACACGACTATTCTAGCCGTATTTTACGTTTCAGGTGCTGTGATCGGTAGACAATTGGCGCGATTAGGTGGAGTAGATACTCTACCTAATTAGTGCAGATGTACGCCACTAGCATTACAAAAATCAATACTATTCTACGATCCAGATGTTAGTTTACCTGGAGTAAAGAATATTGAAATTATTTTAAGTTATAGGCTCTAGTCTGCGAAGCGGTTGTAGAGTATATATCGGCATCATGAAGTCATAGGAATAGACATGCTGATTAAAATACGCATGTAAGAAGTGTTGATCGACCGTCAAAGTGGTATGACTCATTAAGTGTTCATGATGGCGAAACATCAAAAGTCACAGGTTGATGCCGATAAAACTCGAATTCCCGTAGTATTACAGAGAACAAAAATTTTTCGCTAATTTAATCTTCTATGAAGCAAATTCAATATCGGCTTGACATTTCAATTGCTTATCGCAGTGTTACGTGTCATATAAAGCTCATACGAAATAGCGGTGCGAAATTCAGTATAATATTTAGATTCAAACGCGCGGGGACTTTTTGCTTACCAAACAACGTGGCATTCAAATTGTATTTTTACACAAGAGACTAGACATTCAAAGTCATCATCATCAGCCCGTATATTTTAGTCCAACTACTTTGACAACATCCTGGTGAAGATGTAAAATGTATTTATTTCACTTAACGCGATGTCGCGTGTTCGAATCCTGCCAAGTTTGCATAATATATCTGTTTATGTTTTATACGAATTTATTTTCGCTATCTGGTACCCACACAGTAAAGTAATGCAATTGTTTATATCATGATTATGGTCGCTTTCCATTAATCTCTGTGGATCGGACATTCGGAACAACACTGGCCAAGAAATAATTTTATCCGATCTTCCCTTCGCCATTACAATCCAGGGTATTTATTCACAATGTGGAGGTCCGGAAACTAATTAAATTATCTTACAATCATGCTCGCCTAATTTATAGCTGGAAATAATTTTGACAAGAAAAACTTGAAAGCAAAGTTATGTCATCTATTTACGGCTGGGTCGATTTGATGCTATAGCGGGTACCGGGTAGTCACATAGCTGTTTTAAGTGATACTGACTATTAGCAAGGCTGAAGTAAAACGCCGCCTATTTATATTTTCTTCTCCAACGAGTAAATACTGGAATACACAGACGCACACTACACAGGCTAACAGTTGATCTACTTGGTTATATTATACATCGCTCATGATTATCAACAAGTCCGTGTGTGGTCAGGAGTCGGGAGTCGTCGACACAACACAGGTAAGTACTAGCTTTTTTAACTTTATCAGTAGGCGCGGACGGATTAAACAGGGGTTTTGTAGCCCATTTTATAAGTAAACTAGGTGTTGCCCGCAGCTTCGCCCGCGTTAACTTAAATTTACAGGAGTATACGGATTGATGATGATTATTTTTATAGTGTAAGTTACTTCTTATAACATCAGCTATCTGTCAGTGAAAGTCCCGTCAAAACCCGCCCAGTCGTTTCCGAGATTAGCCGGAACAAACAGACAGGCAGGCAGACAAAAATTGTAAAAAAATGTTATTTTGGTATATGTACCGTGTATATCCATCCATATGCATTTAGTAAAAATCGGTTATTACAAACAGACACTGCAATTTTGTTTATCTGTATAGATAAATATCAATAAATGTTTATTTACGTACAATAAAATGACTATTTTAAAAATGTAGCGTTTCACATGCTAGACAGAAATCAATCATTATATCCATTAACGGTGCGTCGCGGTCGCGCAAAACCCTCTCCTTCTCCATTTCCGAACGATATCCACCGGCCAGCATATGTATCCGACCCAGCCGTCAGCCACTTCATCTTAAATAATATACTCATACTAGCTGACCTGTGCGAAAAAGTTGCACTTCATAAAAATAATAAACCCACTTTTGGTCAATAGTCAGAAACATGAAGCTTTAAAAAATTTTAAACAAAAATTAAAACCTACTTCAAAATTAAAAAAAACTAAAAAGTAATAAAATAATTTCCGTAATCTTTGTGCCTACAATTTATAATCAACTTATTCTTCTACTAATATACAATCTTTGCATTTACCACGTCATTATTGTTACCTTTGGAGTCGGTGTCAGCCAAGGTAGATAGGGAGGTAGGTACATCAACGAATACGACACCGGCTTCAAAAGTAACAATAATGACGTGGTAAATGCAAAGATTGTATATTAGTAGAAGAACAAGTTGATTATAAATTGTAGGCACAAAGATTACGGAAATTATTTTATTACTTTTTAGTTTTTTTTAATTTTGAAGTCGGTTTTAATTTTTTTTTTTAATTTTTTTTTTTCTTAATTTTTAGTGATTGCAAAATTCGATAACTGATTTTATTTGTCTGAAATATGGGTAGAACTATTAAACGCGTTGCTCAGATTAGATAGTGCTGTATTAATGAGATGAACGTAGAAAGGGTTTAAATCATTACATAACAAATGAAAAAACCGAAATGGAATTGTGTAAAACTTTATATACATGTAATTGAAAACAATCACGGCAGATTAGCTGCTATTCATTAAATATTTCAGTTATATATAGGTATAGAACATCACCATCACCAATATATAGGTATAGAATGGATATTATGATGACCTAGAAAAACTATGATGCGCTTCCAAAGCACAGTTGTTTTTTGTTCATTTAACAACGACAAATAAAATTAAATTAATTAAACAAAATTACATGATTTTGGTATATTATTTAGCCGTATGAACTAAGCCCAATAAAAGCTGTAAATCGTCGAGGATTCCCCTCGACTGTGTAAGGTCTCCATCATCACACCTATAATGGCGCTTATACCCCATATGGGTGCAAAGTTCTCATCAATTTAAATTAATTAAGTCCAAACACTAGGTAGCTACTGTAAACTGTTAAGGAGTTCCATTAACTGTCATTTGTCTTCATCATGAGACTCTTAATGACAGTCACAACCCATCTAAGTGTAAAGTTCTCATCATTACAAATTAATCAAGCCCAAACACAAGGTTACTGATATAAATCGTCGAGGAGTTCCCTCGACTGTCTTTCGGCTCCAGCATCAGATCGACTTTAGACCTTCATTAAATTGTAGTCCTTCAAAACACTTTATAAAAAAAATATCAAACGCACTAGTAACCCCTATGATTTTCAAAAGTTCCCCTCGATTTCTCTGGGATGCCATCATCAGATCCTGGTTTCCTTATCATGGGACCATTTGGGAAGTATACCCTTTAGAACAAAAAAATAATTTTTCAAATCGGTCCAGCCATCTTCGAGTAATCAGGTAACATAAAAAAAAAAAGATTCCGACGAATTGATAACCTCCTTCTTTTTGAAGTCGGTTAAAAATGACGTTTAAATCATTAATTGCTGCCAAAAATAGCTTCGAGATATCTACCTGTATACATATATAGATAGATTGACTCATCACGATATCTCTGGAACTATAAGACCTCGAGACTTGAATGGATGAGCTATGGCGATTAGCGATGGCTAAGAATGGATTTTAAGAAATTCCTCCCCCTCCCCCTTTGACAGAACGAAGTCTGTGCGGGAAGCTAGTAATATATATGATTACGTAGACTATGTTTTATTATGCAATTATGATGCTTGTATATATTTGGTATATATTCAGACCCCAAGGCTCTCGAAATGAAATAAGGGTACTGACATAGTACCCAAGTACTAGTCCAATGCGGGTTGGTGGACTTTACAAGTGACATTTTCTTGAATACTTTTATTATTGTCTGGGATAGCTTTCATTAAACTATTTGCCTCTACTATACAACTGAATGTGAACCGTCAAATGTGAAAATTTTAAAAACATTACAGTGGTCCACATATAAGGGATCATGCTCTGTTCACCTTAGAATCTAATAGCTATTTTGTTTTCATGCACTTACTACGGCTCACATTAATTCTATGTATATGGAACTAATTAATAGTAAGTAATATCGTTAATAAAAAATTATAATTGGGTATATGTTATGCTATAATACAGCTAAACTAACTTTAAGCCTTCGCTCTTAGCAGAATTATATTATTAGTAAGCTAAGTATACCGATCTCTTGCAAAGTACCAACACCTCAAACTAGTCTTGAAACTTAATTTGAGCTTGATCAATGATCATGTTACCGAACCATAACAAAACTTGTTCTGTTGTCCGACTTAGTCTATCCATACTGGGTTAGTCGATGAGAAACTTAAACGTAGCAAGCGTAAAGGGCTGAATCATCATTCATCCTACAAATATTATCTGTGGTAAATGAACGTTGTATATTTCGGCACAAATATGTTCTACTGTATATTTGTGGTTAATAATTGCTTGTGTTATCGGTGGTGACAATTCGAATATAGTCCGCTAGAATATTGTCATTAGAATGAATTGAAATTTCGATTAACGGTTTTAGTAACTATAATTTCATCATCATCAGCATCTATCCGTCCACTGCTGAAAATAGGCCACCCTCAATGAACGCTAAGACGGCCGATTCCTTCCCACTCGCATCCAATACGAACGGCCACCGCACGGAGATCGTCTTCCCATCTGGCTAAACTATAATTTAGACACGTACAAAGCATAATAACTATACAACTTCATATCTCACAATGCATACAAACAATATTTAAGTGTGTTGTTTGTGTGTTTTCACAAATAAATACTATGTGTATCAAATAATAAACCGGTAAGTATGTGTCGGATTTCTGCAATAAAGAATGAACTCCAGAATGTTGGTTTTGTTTTCATTTCTTTAGTGCGAGATGGTGGATTAGGAGCTCAACTACACTTAGCCCTTTCACTAAACAGTTTTAACCTTAAGTTCCACACTTATGATATGTATCGCAGTATTTATTATCAGTATAGCTTTCTTTAGCTGGAAATATTGTGTAAAGCCAGTACCTTATCTTCCAATGACATTGAACAATACGACGTTTTATCATTATGTACAAAAAGTAACGTTCTTTATCTAATGGCAGGTCTTTTTCATCAGGATCATATATTTGAAAATTATAATATACAAGCTATATTCGATTATTGGGTATAACATTACACTCTACAGTATACTTTACAGAATATTACACAATGTGTCAATTAATAACACAATGGGTTGAGCCTTTTCAATAGCTTTTTAAGCTCGGAACGTCCAGGCTCCCCCTTTTCCCATAAACACTCGAATATAATTATGCCGGACACGACATTGAATGACTATAATGAATACTTACAATTAACACTGAGCTCGAGAGTAGCATCCAACTGCTGTCCCTCGGGCATGGCTCGGTTGGAGACGACACAGCGAAAGGTAGCGCCGTCGTCTTCTCTCGTCGGCTCCAGGGCCAGAATCGCCACCGAGGGCTCGGCGCGGGTCCTTCCATACACCATTATCGCCTCCAGCGGGTACATCGAACCGTCGCGGTACCACCTGTCCAAATATTACTGTTCAACATCTATGTAGTCCAACGTATGTAATTTCGATAAAATTGGACAAATATTTTATCGAAGTTCGGCAGTAAATACTGCAACACATGTAACTGGAAGCCATTAACAAGTCGTTTCTTAATTAGTGCGGGTCACATTCCTTTGGAAACAAAAATTAATGCTGAAATTATAGTCAGTAGGCTAAATATGGTCAACCCACTTTTATATAATTTAGTCATCGTTACTGCACAGTAATAAAATTCTGTTTTGAGAGTAAAGTGGTAAAGTGTAAATATAAAACTGCTGCAAATTATTTACGAATATTAGCTCATCGATATTTTTGAATATTAAGTAATTAAAATATGTAGTGCTTACACAAGCTCATTAGGTGTATGCCGTTGTGATCGGGCATATAATTGGATTGTATGAAAATAAATTCTGTCAAATTTGTGCTGCGACGCGACGCTGCAACGGTTCCGCGCTCTGATTGGCCGATGGGACGGTCATACAGATCAGTGACAAATCACTGACCAGTTTCGGACATATATGGCTCACATTACGACTAACCTCTTCTGGCCAGCCTCTTTAGCTGTAAGGCAGCGTGGCACTACCTCTTACAAGATGGGTGGAAACAACCTACATAATATGTTTTAATTTACAAACGTCAATATTTTGTTTTATCAGGATCCGTTAATTGGCTATTACTTGGTGGATAAATTACATTAATTAGATTAGTTACACGGATTTGTAACAATCATGAATCCACTTACTGATACTTTTTATCGTTGCTTCATTTTATATACATAAACAATATTGAATGAGGTGTGATCCAATTAGTTCTGAAGTTTCATCAACCTGATGAGCGTGGCAATTATGAGCAGATATATTTTAATTGAACATCAGTTCATGAAACAAATACTCCTAATTTATGGTATATTATTATCAATGTAGAATATATTAGAGAACGCAGCTGGCATATGTACCCCGGTATTTATTAGCTCAATATAAACTTCTAGTAGCTTCGTTGCAATATTTTCGTCTTCAAAGCTCTCTGTCGTTGTACATTAAAGTTATTAAACATACTTATAAAGACATCTTCTATGAAAAAAGATAAAATAATTTATAAGAAGAAACGATCTTGTTGCCAATTTGACTGCTAAAGGCCTGCAAGAATCTAGCTTGAAAAAAGTTGAAAGCGACTATTGCAATCCCCGCTTTGAATGTTGGGAAAGGAGCTTATTTATATAAATTTAAAGATTTAACCATTTTGTGGATGTATTGATTAGAGTATCGTCATGATTTTCAACTTGAACACAGGCAATACTGTACTAACAAAATAGTTTTTTTAAACGTAATTGAATTTACCACCGTTCTCCAAACGAGTCCACTGAGAGGAACCGGCGAAAACTCAGTTTTATCAATGTTGCACTAAGCACAGAAAAACATTATTAAATTTGCAATCCCGGAAACATTTAAACAATGCTTAAATTTTCAACTCATCACTACAAGTTTATTATAATATAAAATAACGATTTAAATAAAATTTTAAATGTTATCTGAATGCACCTTGTCAATAAAATAAAACTTGAACTTTTCTTTCAGTTTAGGTTTCATTTTATTGACAAGCCGGTCGAGGTTTCTCAAGTTTTGTTTTATATTAAACAGCGACTATTTCACCTGCCTTAAATTTTTGTCTTTGTAACGTCGAAAGTTCAATAGCACAGGAATCATTTTTCAAATCAGTACAGTAGCCCGTACTTATGTCTTGTAGGTGGTTTTGTTTCACTGTATGTATGCATTTACAGTAACCAATTACTCTTGTAACTTACTTTATACTGGGATTAGGCGAGCCGCCCATGCTAGAGCACGTGAGATTAAGCTGTCTCCCTTCCTGTGCCTGGGCGCGCGAGCCGGGCAACAGGATCGGTGGCTGCGGCTGGGTCAGCACCACGAGGTTGTGGGACTGGGAGTGCAGCGTCCGCCCCGACCCGCCCGCCTTGATCCGACACTCGAAGCGCCCGTTGTCCCGCTCATATGACACATTTGATACGATCAAGTCATACCGCCCTTCCGATGGTGCATACGTTGTTCTGAAACAAACAAGTCAGGAGTTAGATTGTTACATGAAGGTTCTTGATATTGATTCTGTATACATTCTTCTATTATTTTATTAATATAGTATAATAATGAAGGCTAGTATATTAATAAATTAATTATAACATGTATGTTTGTCAGAAGTTCGTCGACAGAAATTGCAATTACTCGTATCGTTAACAAATGAATACAACTTCACAGAACAGGTGGCCAACGTTATTACAGCTTTGGACATACTCCTCAATGCATTATATACAATATCTAAGAGATACGCTACTACAGGCTATCCTATATATAAATTAAAACAGGCGACTACTAAATGATATTATAGTATGTATATTCATTTGTAACTTAAACGTTTTGTATACTTTGTAAATAACATCATGTTATAGTGTTTAGTGCTGTTTCATTCGATTACTTAAACGATACCTTTAGTTCAAGTATCGCACGAGAGTTTAGAATAGCATTAGACTAGCGTTTAGCAGTATAAAGGCATATCGTCCAACTTTACTCGACTAATTGAAGTAAATTGTGTAGACCTAAATAAACACTGAGATCAATGAATAGTTTCTTCGTATTCCACACATGCAACGTCGCGGGATAAGCTAGTACACAGTAAAGTTAGCATCACCATATGCGTTTTATATAAACGGAGTTTCGTATTTACTTAAACCGAGATTACCGCAAGTCTCACGGGTTTTATAAATTGAGCTATGTTTGTGGCACTGTGTAATTTACCATTACCGTGATGTGCGGCAAATAGTTTACATTAGGACAATATATTTAATAAGTTGCGCAGTTTGTGCGTGAGCGGCAGTTATCACGCGTGGAATGCCCAGACTCATCCGTTGTAATTATTTCCTAGGCACAAATCCCATGCTTCTCATTAAGAGGGTCGGATAATGCTGTAGGGACGAGACATTAGGTATTGGCTCAAACTTCATAAATAAATAATTAACCGTCTCGCCCTTATGGCTACCCTATTTTAAATACGCTAGGGGTATCAGATGGTCTGAGATTTTACACAACAGATATAGATTTTGCATTAGATATATGTATATTATATCGGATTTTATTTTACTTATATGACTACATAAAAAATAGAATGAAGAATATACAGGAAAACCACATTATTGAGGGTTGCGTTGACATACAATGTCCAAAACCAGTGAATAATAAATGGATGATGAAAGGAACTTACTAACAGACAGTACTGTCGGTACCCGTAGCCCGTGCGGGATTTCATTAGCTACCGAACGAATTTCAACGCAAACAACATACAGTCAGCACTATTTACTAATTGGCGTTATATTAGCACGTAAATAACATTGATGTATAAAGCGGTATTATCTGTTTCACGTTATGTACTTTAGCAGTAGTCAACAAAGATACTGAGTACGCCGAAAAATATTTATCGAACAAATTTATAAAATAAAAGCGCACAATCGTGTTTATTTTCTTTCAATATATATAGAATACGATAGCATTTGTATTGAGCAACACCGATTTCAATTTCTGCACATATTTAGAGTTATGTGTACAGTCTAAATAAGGTATAATAATCATAATAAAAACAGAAAAAGTAGACAGTCCTCCTGTCACCATGGTTGCTGTAAAGTATCCGAAACGTTGGGCTTGTAAAAAACTTAATAAACCGCGATAAAATTCGTAAAAGTTGTTTCACTAGGTATTATAATGAGTGGAATTCGCGTAATTACATTAAACAACAGACTGAACAATCCAACTATCCTCTTGATTTTTTTCAGTAACGGTTTTTTTATAATTCAAATAGCTATTGGCTGTTCGAATTCAAATTAATTGTTGCTTTATTTTCATTAATCAATATTATTATTATTACATATTATTATAAGTTTTGTTATTTTATATTATTATTATATACATATTAATATTATACGATTTGTATAAGTAAGAGGTAGTACCATGCTGCTATTCAGCTAATTTGCGCCGGCACTACCGGAGTGGTACCTCTCGCTCTCATAACACCGTCGTCAAGTGACAGCTATGCTGATTGCTGTCGCGTTTCGTGCGGTTTGTGGGTTTCCGGAAGCCCATTGGGGGGATAGGGAGAAGGAGGGCAACACATCTGCGTAATCTTTGGTTGTGAGGATGTGTATGGGCGTCGGTAGTCTAAAGCTTCGGCTGCTCGTTTGCCCTCCTATCACCTATGCTATATAAAAAAAGGTAATAAATATAATAAAAAAAAAAAAAACATAGACGCCAGGACGTTGACAACTTTTTGAGAGTCAATTCTACTACACAAAATCTAGCTGATACAGTTGGTTAGAAAACATTATGTTAATTTTATAGACCGATATCGTAAAGGATTATGTACACGCCCTTTTTGTAACTTCACTGTACATTTAGGTAGCCGTCTATAAAAGACGTGGATTTTCTATCTATCAAATTTAATCCGTAGTCGGTGCTCTCTAATCTAAGCTGTGACAAATGTACGAATGGACATGGAGAATAAATAAGGGTCGCAATTCTATCATTTTATCTTCAGGCTCATAAAAAATAAAAGCTACGGACTTGCACTTGAGACGAAATCTGAGACAGACATTTTTGTGCGCCGCTGCATTCCATTTTATATTAGCCCGAGATTATGCATACAACAAAACTGTTGTTTGTCTAGAATTTTTAATGCAATATAAATAAACATTAGCAACTCGTTAAACCGGTTAGTGAGCTCAGTAGGAACCTGCAGTACATGTATACATGCCAGTCTCTCATCAACACGCCAACATCACCATATTTATCTATTGGCCCCGTAAGCATACGTTGTCAGTTTTTTTGAGACTCCGCTATTCACATAGAGAAGTGAGCGACTGAGAATTATTTGTTTTATCACATAGTATTTAATATCGATATCATCATCATCATCAGTCTCTATCCGTCCACTGCTGAACATAGGCCCTCCAAGATCGCCAAGACGACCTATCGGCGATCCTTCGCCACTCGCATCCAACACGGCCGGCCAATACAATATCGATATGAATAATAATAATAACTCACTAACGTTCTTAATTAAACAACGTCTGCAACACGTCCAATCATCAAAAGATTCTTTCGTTAACGTAATTTTACTGCAATAAAAAAAAATTACCATCGTGTGGCTCGTCTGCCCGTAACATAATAAAAATAAAAACATTTTACAAAAAATTAAAACCGACTTCAAAAATACTAAACTAATAAAAAGTAATAAAATAAATGTGTTTCTTGAATTTTTGTGCTTACAACTCAAATCAACTTAATTTTCTACTAATGTACAAACTTTGCGTTTATCACGTCATTATTGTTACTTTTGAAGTCGGTGTCGTATTTGTTGCTGTACCCTACCTTTTTTTTTCTTTAACGCCAGGAAATGCTCAGAGGCAATTGGGAATAACTAAAAAAACGGATTGTCAGATCTTAATAAAATTAATATGGGACCAAATTGGAAACACCAGCTTTCAAACAAAAAAATAACGCTCGAAATCCATTCACAAACGGCGGAGTAATAATCGTGTCACATACATACAAAAAAAAAACATACAGACAAATTGATAACCTCCTCTTCTTTTGAAGTAGGTTGACAAGAAGATATTGATGATGGAGACGAGCGATAAGTATTAATAAGTAAATTCCCAAGTTAAAGTTGATATAAAGACAACAATAACACCCGCCTTCCTTATTAATTTACAGCGACATCCATGAACTCATCAAATGAAATTCAGTATAAACCCTCTCGTACAGTAAGTGTGGTACAAAGAGCCTACGAGTTATAAACACAATTCTGTTATTTGAAAGGGTTGTAAAATGATTGAATGAGTTAGGAATTGCCTCCAACAGCGACAATTGAGTTGAGGCACTTAATCGAGTTGGAGACAGTAGCGATAACTCAATGTGTAGTCAAAATAACACGCATATATTTTTCCAAGGAATGCATATAGTGGTGGTGCCGTGACGTTAACACTTTTGTATTCAAGGGTTATTTGTAAATGCAAATGAACGTAACAGATTAATAGTAAAAGGATAGTAAGACAAGAGCTACACCAACGAGCATGTGTTTTAATTGACCGTTACTAGGTAGGTTCCGAGTTTAACGACATTTAAATTTGAATAAAAAATAAAAATACGTTACAAATGGCGCGAACTTATCGTGCTATGAACTATGGGGTGTATTACTGTATATACTGAGTAGTCATTAGGCAATTAAATTGAAATTTCAGTTTTATTCCTAAGTTTTTGAAAAGCTTTGAACTTTAATGCGTTATATTTTTTTTTACTAATGCTAATTTTATATTACAAGTTTCCTTTATATTTTATAAAACACAAATACTTTTTATTATCTGTCGTATAGGATATTATTTGATATCACTTATACAGTTAGAAAATTGTTAAGCTAAAATGGAATCACTTCAAACTCTCTGGTAAGACAAGATAGATGTTAAGATTGCCTAGGGTATTATTAAACCCTGGAATGTCTCCGCACAAAGTAACTAAAACTATAAAAGAAGAACAACACTGCTCCGCTTGTTGGAACTGCATTTCCAACGTCGTATTCTTTAAAATAAACTTATAGACTTGGTTAACTTATTGGCGATACAAAGTAATCAAAAACTAAAAGACCGCTTGTAACTTTTTTCGAATCTGCAATTTTTAACGTCTACGCAGTGATTCTCATTTCTTCCAGGGCAGACATTATTTTGATGTATAAAGTGTCTGTATTTGTACCTATACATATATATTTCTATAAAGTTCCAATTGCCTTTATCTGGTAACATAAGCTGGTATTAACTACGCGAGTAGGAAGCGTCTTTGCGTGGTTATAAATAATTAATATTTCAATATATTTTATTTGCAAGCCATTAGTTCTAAATTTTAATGTAATGGCGGAAATAAATTGCAACAGACACTATTTAATTTACGGTTAACACCAGATCCCGTGTCAAGATGAACTAACTCTATGGCAACGAAAGTAAGTCTACCGCAAAAGCGACTTTTTTTAAACTTTAGACATTCATGATCCGTTTTACGTTTATTAGAACATTACTTATTGACATTGCCAACATCAATTGAAAGTTGCAGTGGACATAACTTGTTTTCCTATAGGTAGGTATATTTGACATGGAATATCCACGTTAATCGGTTATATAAATAAACATACTTTTTAGTTTTTTACTACGTCTCGTTCTAAGCACGTAGTAATTTCAAAAAACTTGCGTCGGCACTAGAAAGAGCAATAAAAATAAGTAATTAATATAAACCGTATAGAGTACTAGCTGTTGCCTGCAACTTCGCGCGCTACTCAACTCCTATAAGTCACAGCCTGATAACATAAGGCCTATAAGCCTTCCTCGATAAATAAGCTGCCTAACACTGAAATAATTTTTCAAATCGGACCAGTAGTTCCTGAGATTAGCGCGTTCAAACAAACAAACAAACTTCAGCTTTATAATATTAGTATAGATATAGACTTCTTTTTCAGAATTCATGAGGAAAATTGTGATTATTAGATATTATATGAATAAATATTCGAACTCGCAACCTGAGTATGTATAGCGAAGACATCTGGTCACTACACCAGCCGGCCACCAAAACTTATGTTGGGCTTCAGAAAATTAATTGATTTAGTTTAAAAACAGATAAAATTAATCATCTATCCAAAGATCCCTCAGCAGATGCCAAGAAATTCATCCTTTTGTCATTAAGCAAGTTGTTTTAAGCTAGCTCTGTCCCTGTGTTTTCCTTGATAATTAAATGCTGTGTCCGAACTACAGCCATCACAATATAAGTATTATTAATTTTTTTACAGTGGGAGAGATGTACTGTGCCGCGCTCCCATCTGCATGGGCGCCATTTTCTCTTCTGTCAAAACGCTTTGTGTTTCAGAAAAAGGGTAGGACGGTCAGTATAATTACTGACATCAAGACTTGCCATCTTGTGTTAGGACAGGCAACGCATGAATGAGTTGCCTTTGGTTCCAGGAACTTGTTCATGGGTGACACCGACTTTACGATTCAGTGGCTCATATGACCGTTTGTCGATTCATTTGAACAAACATAAAACAAAAACTTACTGGTAATTGGTTTCGAGGGGTATATTGCCAATGGCTACGTTGTCGTGTCCGCTCGCAGTGGTCCGGACCCAGTAGTACGTGAGGGCCTCGCCAGCGACCGGCTCCAGAGCGAATCTGCATTGCATCGTGAGATCGTCGCCTTCCCGCGCATCATGTTGCTCGTCATCGCACCGGGCGAAGAAAACTGCAAAAAAATAATAATTGAATTACACTAAAACAAACACAAGGATATACACGGTATGGCAGCTGCTCATCAAACCGATAAGAACCTACACTGAGTAGACCTACTGATGACGGATGAGCTTTAGACTCGGGCGTCTATACATCTATACAGATAAATAAAATTGGAGTGTCTGTTTGTTATATTAAAATAACCACTTTTTATTAAATGCGTAGATGTATACACGGTACATATACCAAAATAGCCCTTTTTACAATTTTTGTCTGTCTGTCTGTTTGTTCCGGCTAATCTCTGAAACGACTGGGCCGATTTTGATGGGACTTTCACTGGCAGATAGCTGATGATATAAGGAGTAACTTAGGCTATAAAAATAATCATCATCAATCCGCGTACGGCTGTAAATCTAAGTTAACGCGGGCGAAGCTGCGGGCTAGTTCGAAAATATAAAGTGTCGGTCGACCTCCGCTCAAATGGAAGGGCAACATCCGTACAACAGCTATAGGATGCAAGTAGCAGTCTCGGATATCTTTTTTATACCTTTGTAAACAAAATGAACGAAAAAGGAAATCGAATTGTATAATTGAACTGATCATGATAATTACATAACCCGACTGTGGTAGTGGTTTCAAAATTACGTGTAAGGTTTGATAAGTTTGCCTTCGCATCGGCTCAATGTGGTTGGCGAACTTCCCATTTCGTGAAAGACTTAATCTTATCATAGCAGGCAGGTTTCCTGGCTACGATTTATATAATGACATAATTATTATGAATAGCGACTCTGAATACGATAAAATGTTTTAATAATATGACTACACGTCCCACCCATGGATGACTATATGTGTAAAGTCCTTACATTTATAGGCATTTAATAAGGTCTATCAATAATAAAAATTAAAGTGTACATTTAAAATAATGTACATAAACCTGTCCCTTTAAAACTGTATTCTTGACTGTAATATCTGTTTGTTTTTGTTCAAAAGCGTCTCTTATTGGCAGCTGCAATTCTTAGTCGAATGCGATTGTTTTTATTTTTCATTAACGCCTTGACTACAGGAAGACATTCATATTTTCTGTTCTCAAACAAAATGTTGATTT
Source organism: Helleia helle (assembly GCA_963853865.1). Lineage (NCBI taxonomy): Eukaryota > Metazoa > Arthropoda > Insecta > Lepidoptera > Lycaenidae > Helleia > Helleia helle. The sequence continues at coordinate 7,892,296 of OY971418.1, read as the reverse complement.
TAACGGAAGATTCTTATAAAAGAATTTTTGACTACATTTATAAATTCTCTGTACATTGATTTCAAGTCAATATTTTTTTGAAGTATTTAAAGACTTTTAAAGAAGTTTTACACATAAGTAAATTTTTATAATCATCATAATATCAGCCTTTTGGCGATATAACGTCGGTAAGAAAAAACGGACCCACAACATACTATATTTGTAAAAAGTTGTGATCGTTCCGTGCCCCTATTGTTATTCTCATAATAGCCGAACTAAGCAAGTAGACGGATATAATACAGTTACGTGAATCACACCGACATGTCTCAACACCTCAACACCAATCTAGTAGCTCTATATGTCTCTCTCTATCTCCTATAGAATATATCGTTGTCATTAATAGTGGTCTTTTACTGATGGGAGGGTTGCGCTGTATCGCGCTCCCCGTCTGCCAATGGGTACCACCATCCTGCTTATTTCTCCCGTAAAACTACTTTGCTGTTTCGGCAATGGCAGGACAGACAGTGTAATTACTGGCACCGAGACTTAACATCTTATGTCTCAGGATAGGCTACACGTAAGTTACTGGGCCAGTTCCAGGTAAACTAGTACATGTTCATGGGCGACGTCGACCACTTACCAACATGTGGCTCGTCTGTCCGTTTGCCTATCCAACTATCATAAAAAGTGGTTCACAAAGTTATCTCATTACTATTAACCGCCAGTTACGACTTGAGCTATAAAATTCTCACTTTTCTAACGTTAAAAGTTACAATAAGAAATAATATGCCATTAAATGAATCTGGACTTCCTCATAATGTTTTGCTTCGATAACAAATATGAAATCAATTCAAAACATAGCATCCGGTTACAATTGAACGACGCGTGTCAGGTTGTTTGTTCGTCCCAGTAGCAATAGCTATGATATAAAACAGCTCACATACTGTATTAAATAAACTCTTAACACTAACAAAACAAACACGGAGCATCCATAGAGCACGGTTCGTACAAACGAGATCAAATCAGTGGTGAATTCATGTACAGGTACTCAATCACTAATTAACAAAAACTATTCACGCGAACTTACACATTCAAAAATATCAAAACATTTTACCATTTAAACAATTATAGGAGTACATCAATTTACTGGTGTATTACTTTGTAAGAAGTGCCCATCGTACGCATAATTCTTTTGCTTTAGGTTTCAGATATAAAGGTAGGACAGAGCAAAATATTGGCATCGACTTTGAAGTCGAAGAAGACCCTCAAGAGTCTTGATTGGGACTGGCATGACTGATAGGATAATTGTTAATTATGTGCGAAGTTGACCACTCACCAGCTGGTGGTTTGTTGGTGTATTTTACTATTAAATATAAAATGATATTGGCCAATTCGCGTATAATTAAAATTAATAGTCTCAACTGCATATTATGTAATAAACTTACATGTAATATTAAAGTAATAAGTACATACTTAACCCAAAAATGTAGGCAAGGCTAAGTTACTCGACACAATAAAGTAATCCTTATATTTTTAATTTAAATCGAAATGAATGCAACTTCTTCTTTCTCCTTACAAATAACTTGTGATAAAGTTTTTAGGTCACGCCAACATCAACAGGTTTAAGTGCTCGTACGTACGGTGAATGCTTTCAAGATTTAACAAGTGCTATATCATATCCCCGAGTAAATAATGATGGTAAAATGAAAACTTTATAAAAAATATTTTTCTATCAGGATGTTATCTCTACGTCTCAAGCGTCCATATCGTTCGAGCCAGCCGTCGTCGGTCGGCTCATGTCAACATAGATAAATAAGTGCACCATGATTCTTACGCCATAAGTACTAAGTATAATATTCTTTTATTAAATACCACACTTCTGCAAACGTTGTTATATAGTAGGCTTATAAAATCTGTGTTCCGGGACAATAATAAAAACAAAAATACCTGATGTTTCGATACTTTACAGCTACCATAGTCATGGGACAGCTGAAATTACTGAAGGACGATGAACAGAGAATCTTAATAAACCACGATAACATTCGTAAAAATTTGTTTCATTATATCTAGTGAAATTCGCTTAAACACTATAAAAAAATATAATTAACTTTAAAGAGGCCTTAGTACAATCTACATTTAAAGTTGTTACAATAAATACGCTTATTGCTACAAGCGCTATAGTCATTTTGCTACTATAGTCCTATTACATCAGCTAAATTGAGCACTCCACTAATACCCTCACATTAAACGCAAGTGTTTAGAAGGTGTTTAATTTAATTATAGGGTCAGGTTAGCAGCTCAATTTGCCAAAATTATATATCACAAGAACCCACCGAAATCTCTTTTGGCAGCTAGCCGTTTATGGTAACCTAAATTGCTATAAAAAAATAATACTACCAACTATTACGGCGACAGTATAAGCGTGTTTGATAGAAACAATAAGATCGCCTGCAATCAACCAGTAACCCGAACGTTAACGGGACATACGGAGTAGTAGCGTCAATTCCGTCATACAACGTCAACACTATTACAATCAAAGGTTGTATTCGAACTGGTAAATGCCCGGCCTCCACTAAGCAATGATGCTCGGTGAGCACCTGTGTCAGACGGAAGGTTTGCGCTTACCCATGGACGGACGCAGAGCAGCCGTTAGTTAGGCTTTTGCCATACGGCTGCTGCGCCACCTCCTTCCTCCCCCCCCCCCCCCCCCACCTTCGTAACGCCTCTTGCCCTAGTCGGCATACCCGCAGGATCCTGTTCAACGTAAGGCTCACCCCGAGAGACCTATCCGAGACATAGGAGTGCGTCTCGGCAAGAACCTCCGCCATGATTTTCCCCAGATCGTCACCGGCTAGGGCAGTGGCTGCAAGGCCTCAGATATATACATATACAACGCATCCTACAAAATGGAGATACTTAGAATCGCAGTCATATGTTATATAAATATAATATATCAGAGTTAGTCCAATTTTTGTTATTTCTACTACATTAAAGATTCTGTTTCAACTTCTATATAACTCACTTTTTCTTTAAATTTATAAAACTATTTCCTACAAATTGCGTAATGTATGTTCAAGAGACACCGTTATAGGCGCTACGTTCGCAGTCTTGGGCAGTACGCAGTGAATGTAGCCACAAGCTGCGCAAGCGCCGCTCACGTTGTTCGTCATCAATCAAGTACATGAAACATAGGCAGACGTTTGTGCTTACAATGAACATACAATTATACTGCGTCTGTGTCATTAAGTACCTCTTTAAGAAAAATGTCATAACACAACATTTAAAATAGCGTAAGAGAGAAATATATTGCGCCGCTGTACGATATAAAAAAGCCTTCATTCACTCTTCACTGGCTTGGATGTAGATTTCAAAATATTAAAATATATAATGAGAACAACGAATACAAATTTTAATAATAGTAACATAAACCGCCATTAGCCATTATCAAGATTTTATCAAAAACCAAACAATAGCGATCGTGCTTTCGAGCTTATTCAACAAAATTGTATCTCCGTCAAGGTTATCAAAATATACTCGATAGCTGTAAAATCTTATTAGAGATAAGAAAAATGACATGAAGTACTTCGGACGGTTGAGTAAGATTTGAAAAGCCGTAACACAACTGGTATGAACAGTGGCGCAGAGGCACGTAGCCGCGGTCAATGACACAGTCGCGTGCCCAGCCTGCCGAGTGGAGCCGAGGTAAGATGTAAGTATATACCAGAACGGGTTTTCGGAATAGGTTTTAGACCGGGCCCGTAAATACTCGTACACGACGCGTTGACGCTTATCAAACTAAAGTCTTGGTCTCCAACGTGTCCCGATTATTGTACAGACTACCAACGGGCCAGACCCGAAGGTCGTAAAAGATCGTTACGGTAACGAATTTAGATAGATAAGTTAGAATATGAGAAAGATATTATATAAGAAAAAAATGATTATTGATACGATTACAAAGGTCAGAATAATACAAAAACAAGCACTAATAGATAGAGCATTGGATACATTTAACGAAGTTATGACGGCAAGATTTCATAAAATAACGCACAGCAATCTAATTCCCGATAGATTTTAATTATAGCGATAGACCACTTGAAAATGGAAAGGGTAAGGCATAAAAAAGGTTTTCTAATTACAAGTTTTTTTTTAACATTAATAATTATTATGATAAAATATAAATAATTCTTTCCTCGTATAAAGTATTTGTCCCAGAGTAAAAAATATTTATACTTAATACAATATATTTAACAATTACATTATTATAAAAAGGTATAATTAAAAAAAAAACACATTTATACGATACGTTTGCTTCTGTTATTTTTGTTCAAAAACTCGGGAAACATTTAAGATTTATAAAAATAAAAGGTGCTGTGAACTCTCTTTTAACCTCTAATAAATGTAGGCAACTTATAAAACTGTAGATACAAATTTTCAATTTATGTATAGCAGTTGTAGTAACTGATATCAACGTCCTACAATAAAGGATCCCTTTTTTTCCCAACTAAAAGAAACACAAAAGATACAACTTCAACAGTCAAATTTAAATAAGTTAAACTAACGCTTATTTCAGGTCCAATTGCAATAAATGGACCTCCACATTGGCTTAAACGTTAATTGATGAGTACTATATAGTGTATACAAAACGGAACGAGAACATAATAAATGCTTTTCAGCTAGTTTGATGTTTTTAACTTGTATGGGAAATTCTAGTAAAATAACTACATACCTATTTATAGATATCCATCGTTTGGTGGGACATTTTTGAACTATGCGTGTAAGTTATAAAGTTTGCAGTCAATATCAACCTTAATAATATTCGACATTCAGACACAAAATTAAAAGTTATGAGGATTACTGAGCTATGTTCGAAAAGAAATAAAACATTGAAGCAATGTTCGAAAATAATTAATTTACGTGCAATTTATTAAATGAAAAAAATAAACGTATTTTTTTACAATTTAGGTATAAGACTGAAACAAACATATTCCATAGACTATAGAGCACCATATTATCTACCTTGCCAGTAACATGTCGTGGGCGGCTTCTAAGAACTCAGCAGTAAAAAACAGAGTGGCACAAAATCCGCATTCTTTGGCCTTCATAATTGATCCTTATAAGTTTCCCTATTTATTTCACCCGCCTAAGTAGAACTAGTCACTAACTGTATATTTAGATTTTTTATCGCGTTCACGCACTTCTATTATGTGACGCTTATCGTGAGTTATGGCTTTATTTTATAAAGCGAACTAAAACAGAGAGCACATGCGTACCGTCCATAAATTTCAATTAATGAGATAAATAAAATATTGTGTGGCAAACATTGTGGGTTTTTAAAGATATTTGTTAAAATATAAAAAGACATATTATAAAAAAAGAAATATAAAAAAAAACATAATATGCTTTCGTTTTGGGAGAATCGATTGCCTAGTTGTGTAGAGTGTGACAACTTCGATTGCGACCTGAGGTTTTGGTTTAATCCTGGGTTGAATTTAAGTTATCTTAAATATCTGACCTAATCAATATCGCTTGCTCAGACTTAAGTTTTAAAAGTATGTGAAAAGCCAAGCGCCACATACTAGCGAAAAGATTGTTAATAATTAATGAACCAAGACCTATAAGTATAGCTAGCTCTCTTCGCCTGATTTCTATGAGGAACCTGGGCCCTGAGAATGCGAAATAGACCTTTAAGATGATAAATGAACTTAAAACCATAGCCAAAAACTTTGTTCAGTAAGCAAACTGAGTTCAGTCGAAATTTAAATTAATATATACGGTTAATCCTAAAAATAATTAGCATAGCATAAATAATTAATTAAATGTTGAATAGGATAACTGAAACAACTGAAATGCGAGGTGATCCAGGGAAGCGTAGTTATCAGTCCCTAACATTATTTTCTATACGGGTATGATAATAAAACTTTGAAGGAGGGAAAAGTGAAAGGCTTTGTCATTACGAGCGACTGTAGATATTTGCTTATATCAAATATGAACCTTGTGGTGGAGCTTTATAAAAGTTTCGAGTTTGCAAATTGCAAAAACATACATCAACCGGTGGGAGGGAAGCGCTGTGCCGCGCACCCGGCTGCATGGGTACCACTATCTTGCTTGTTTCTCCCGTGAAACAGCTTTGCTGTGTTTCGGAGAGAAGGGCAAGAAAGGCAGTGTAATTACTGGCACCGAGACTTAACATCTTATGTCTCAGGTTAGGCAACACATAAATGAGTTGCCTGGGCTCGTTCCAGGTAAATTAGATTATGTTCATGGGCGACGTCGACCACTTACCATCAGGGGGCACGTTTGCCAGTTTGCCTATCTAACTAACATAAAAAAACAAGAAAACTAAGTATTTATTCTATTACGTACGTAATTACGTATTATTTACATACAGCGAGAAAAATTGGTGACGAAGCATAACTGTTTTATATAAGAAGCACACGATTTCTAAACCATCACCAGCTGCCGAACCTTTTAAGATTCAAGACGATGTTATCAGCAATTATAGTATTTAAATTGAGTCGGCTACTGCATTGAAAATGTCGTCCCATCACGTTAAAGGTTGACATCCCGTTACTCCGAACGCGGCCTCCGTCTAGATTCCAGAACTGTACCAATCAGCTCACACGGCCAACTGTGATCATACATTAGCGTTGAATATGTACAAATCATTTTTCATTTATAGTCATGTAATCACCGAGTAAAACCATTTGGTGAATACAGTAAACAGTACAAGCGGTCGGGTGTGAAATGCGTGATTGTATCTTTTGGACGTAATTTTGAATAAATAATTATGTTTACTATACGTTGAGCTTTGTTTGTTATGATTTATAAGCCAAAGGATCAAGATTAAAAAAAAACATTTTAGTGAATATTTTATATGAAGCACATCGTTTATGGCATATAAGTGCTTCTTTGTTCCGAGTATGGCGACGGCCGACGGCGTTAAATGGTGAGACACACGTGTTCCGCATTGATAATGACGAGCAGACTGTTACGAGTGGTGAAGCAGGACACGTAAATGGTAAGGCGAGACCGTGGGAGCATGCGGGCGCCCCACAATGTGTATCGTAGGCCGAGCCTCTTACGCCGCTAATCTACTTACGATACAAACCCGCTCTTCAATCGTGCGGTTTTTGGGAATTGATTTCCCATTCGCGCGCAGCTTGCTTACCGAGTAGGCTATGTTTTATAGTTTATTGGTTCACGTGACCTAAGATAAGATCGGATACTTTAGCATAATCTCAAAATATATGGAGAGAATGAAATAAAGATCTTTTTCCTATTTGCACTATCTAAAATTAAATTAATAATAAATTATTAAAAATAGCGTAACATAATTAAATACTAGCTGGTACCCGCGACTTCGCCTGCGCAGGATTAGATTTTGGACAATTCACGCAATATCTTTTAAATTATAGCCTATGTGTTATCTTGGTGTATCCATTCCATTGTGCCTGATCAGAAATATTATACAAACCCTGCATTGGTGTCGCCACTACAGTGGCTATACTATGTGTAGCTAATATCCTTTATACGGTAACAGATAGTATAAGTCCACGCAGAAATTAGTTCCGAACTCTATTATTGTAAAGTTTCATTAAAATCCATTTAGTAGTTTTTGTGTGAAAGAGTAACAAACATACTGACTTTCGTGTTTATAATATGAGTAGGATCATTCTTGCTGTTTATTTGTTTCACCTGACTATTCCTTCAAATTCAAATGTCATTTAACATAAAATATTTCTTGCACTCTTCACTGATTCGTTCACAGTCCACAGACGTTTCACGTAATTCATCGTTCAATTTTCCTGTAGATCAGAGGCACAAGTACGACATAATATACGTACCACATAATTGCATGGCTAGAATACATACTCTTGACATTTTCAAAGGTATAACTTGTGGGGGATGTTATGTTTGAATTGCTTCAATTTATAAGACAAACAGCCAGCACGTTAGCATTATGTATGTTGCAGTTAAATAACAATAAATATATCATCATTGGAACCAAAGTGACGGTGAAGTTTACAATTTGAACTCGCTTGTATTTGAAGTCAAAAGGTTACTTCAGCTCGTGTCACTTGGTTATTGCAACATATATTCACAGACTAGTTGCTAGTTTTATTAAAAGGCCATATTGCAATTAGAGCACTCTCATTTACGCAACTTATTAATTACGGAATAATAGTAAGATAAATAATTTAGCTTCGAACGTATTTAAAAATATTATATATTTTTACCTTAATTACCTTAAATCGATTATAAAATAAATGTGTTATTTTTATTTTTTAACTAAAATAAATATTTTTAACACCATAAAAATTATTTAACGACGTCGTGCAGTTACAAAGGAATCTTAAGATTTGTTCTAACACGCACCCACGACAACCAAAGCTAATGAATAGTAATAAATTATATAATATTTAATGACTTAGTAAATATTATAATTTACGAGTGTCGAGCGAACGGTTTTAATATTGTTCCAGTTCAATTATTACTTTCTCCAAGCTGACGTGGTACGACTCGAGTTATTTCAAGTGTACACTTAATATTATAAACCAAGGCAAGCAAACCCGCTGACGTCATCACAGTCTGGAGTCAATTCTTGTCCAAAAACACACGTGTACATAAAATTGTAAACAACGTGTGAATATACATTAAACATACTTAATTACTTCGTAAGTTCAATGCGCCGGGAGGAAGACATGCGAGACTTAAATCTGACTCATATTAAGTTTCTTTCTTTGAAATTGACTCATTAATCTAGCTTATTCAATATGTTTTAATCAATGATCGATTTGTGAACGGCGTGGGCGAAACCGCGGGATACAGCTAGTGACTAAACCGTCAGTAGTTATTCTCAGTATAATGATTATTATACGTGTACGCTAAACAACATATTGGCATAAGCCTTATTTCTCGGTACTTATTGATAGAAAAATAAATTAAGCTTTTTTCTTTTGTAGAGTATTCATCTAAGAATACATAATAACAGACAAGCCCAACACACTAATAACCGAACTTACTTAATATATTTTACCAAGATTTTTATTAACAGACCAAATCCAAGTCAACGAAATCATTGCTTTATTATTGAGGATGGTCTTTGAAAATATTGAGTAGCATGCCAATGTTTCAAGTAAGTTAGTTTTCCCTACACGGCAGCACTAAGTAGGCTAGTGCTATTGGGCAACGGTTCCATTGGATAACGGTTGTCACAGTTATAATGTACTACGGATATCTTGTTAGGTAGTTTTACGCGATAGTAAAAGTTTTCTCAAATTATATCATAATAATATATATAATGCCTTATATTATTTAAACTATAATATTTATTATTTAAAAATTAAAGTTTTTTAACATATTTAAGGACTTTATCGCAAGAGCAATATGTCACTCAGATTCGGAAATTTAATTTATACATAACTTACGTTCTTTTATCCACTCCAAGTCCTAAAGTGGGTCAGCTATATATAGCAGAATACTATTACATATTCTCAACTCATTAATAAATGTAGGTCCATCTATCTATCTCTGATATCTTTGTTCCGGGCACATTCCATCAATGTGTGGTAGAAGTTTTTTTTTATGTTAGCTGGATAGGCAAACTGGCAAACGTACCACCTGATGTTAAGTGGTCGACGTCGCCCATGAACATAAACTAGTATACCTGGAACGAGCCCAGGCAACTCATTTATGTGTTGCCTATCCTGAGACATAAGATGTTAAATCTCGGTGCCTGTAATTACACTGCCTGTCTTGCCCTTCTCTCCGAAACACAGCAAAGCTGTTTCACGGGAGAAATAAGCAAGATGGGCATGCAGCCGGGAGCGCGGCACAGCGCTTCCCTCCCACCGGTCATAGCTCAAAACTTTTTATAAAATGTATGTCTTTTCTACATAGAACCAAACCTTTCTTATTTAATTTCTTTATTAAATTTCTGTAGTACTTTGTCAATAATTCTTTACAAAGGCTAGAAAGCGTTCTTAAAGTTACTGTTCTTTAGATGAACTGTATTATTATCTTCAAACCGAAACGAAAAATACAAAAATAAAAGACATATTGTAATAACACGGAAAGTTTTAAAGCTTTTGTTCATCTAAACAGAAATACCGAACAGGCAATACAATTAGGCAAGATTAAAAAAAAACTGAAAATGGAAGCGCCTCTTTCCCGGATAACCTCAATAAGTTTAATAACAACACACATACGGCACATCTGCGATCATAAAAATGAATTAAAAAGTTTTATCAGACTGTCTAATAGTTTTTAATTTAAATCCTCTGAAACGACCACTCCCGACAGAGATTATGGATTATCTCGGTGAGGTAATGCTGCAGCCTTTGCGATTCTCCATCTATCAATATTAACAGCTTTGCGGGAACATTATGTTATAGAGCAGTTAGTGGTTGATTTTATCAAGTCGCTTCGTCTACTCAGTGACCGAACTCGGGCGTTTTCATTCCATTTTATTTGAAATTATTTCGTTCCCTATAACATCATCTATTTCAACACACAGAATATGAATCCATTTGATTTAGGTACGCTTAAACTTAAGTACAAGCACGTGTAAGCTGGAATTTGCTTATCTAATTCGAGGAAAGTGGTTGCCAACTCATGTTGTGAAGAGAAACAAAAATAATAAACGAAAACACGAATAATTACATGTATTCATAATAATATATAATAATAATATAATAATTCATCGTTGTAATCGCTTCTGTAGTTAAGGTATTTGCGTAGGTTTAACCCCTTAAAAATCACTCTTAGGTACACTCATGCGAGAAAGCTTTTAAAAGTTACTTTAAAATACAGCGGAAAATATTGGAAGTGAAGTTGACGGATCAGCACATTAATGTTTAGCAGCGATCCTTATTGGATTGCTAGCCAACTAAATTCCACTCTTAGCCTGAATTTCTAAATTCAATGTCTATCACTAAAACCTCTTTTATCATCAGTATTGGAGGGCGCCAGCTATTTCCAGGTGCTTCTCCAGCGTGGGTCTAGATATAACATGCGGACTAATGTGACTATGTACAACCTATAGATATAACCTTTAATACAGTGGAACCTTAAAAAATGTAGTGAAAAAAATATTAACTTTTACGGATTCTAGGACGATTTTACATGCCCAAATTTTCGGATCCTCTGCAGCAAACATGATCACGGGAGGACTGTGTAGGTAGTCCTTTTTTAACTATAATTAATGAAGTTCGCGTAAACATTATAAAACAATATAATCTACATGTTGTCATATTTTATCGCATTGCCATATAAGGCGAAAAATGGTAACAGATAGTTTCTCATTTATGTAATAGGTAGATGTTTCCCGCAGATTTGGTCGCGTTAACACATTTTTTACACGATTACAGCCGTATCCCGACTGATGATGATTTTTTGATTGAACGAATAGTTTCAAAGCGTACCTTCTATATCCACTGTTACAAAAAATACCTTTATAATACACATTAGGATAGATTTATTTTATTAGCGGTGAAAATAAAATAGTGTATAGAGTGTAAGTGGAGGCGATACAGGTCAAATCCGCTACTACACGTCGCGACAATAACCAGTCACCGGAATGGGGTTACGGATTGAAACCAAAACGCAACGTGACGCGTATTAAGTGAAGTCACTACAGCTGTCGGCCCTTACTACAAGCTGTTTTATTGTATTTGTATGTACGATCATGTAAATAATTTTACACCTGGTGATAAAATGATAAGTCCACTCATATGCAGCATATCTAAAATATTATATAGACGAACCATAGAGTAGAATTAAAATTAATGAAAAAGTAATGTGTGTAGACTTTCATCCTAAATATATAAAAAAATTAAAAGGTTTTTATTAATCCAAAACGCAAACTTCAACTTTTAGAAATAACGAATGACCGATTAAAGTTTAATGGGCGGAACTTAAAAGTCCTTCAAACTACCAAACTAAAAAAGTTTAAGCTCGCCGATTTTAGTCCTCTGAAAACGGGAACTTTTTGTTGTTTCAAATAAACAAAAAAAAAACCGTACCATTAAAGTAAAATTATTAACACTTCCACGTTCGCGTTTAATAAAATTGTTTTCGTTAGTTATTCGTTGTTGCTGTGGTCAGGAGACATTAAAATTAAATAATATTTCGCGTTTTGCTTGACCGAGTCATAACAAACGTGAGAGCACACTTTCGAAAATGAGAACGTTTTTAAAAAAATTCGATTATGATTGAAAGTGTTTAGCAAATAAATATTCCTAGAACCGAAGTGGCGAAGACGCATTAGTTCGTCAATGTCCAAAATGGGGACGCCGGACGACGAGTATTCGGACTAAGTAGATGCCTGATGGTCATCATTCTACCTTTCATTGAAATAACTTTATGAGCTAGATACCATCGAATGATGTGAACATTACAATAGCCGTCTACTGCCAAACATTCTTTACTTTCAATGTACGCAGAGACGGCAGAACCCCGCGTTCACACCCAACTTCCGCATTAAGATTGTAATGTAATGATATAAGTAATAATAAACAATGGTAAGATATTAATAATAATTATGTTAGCATTTCTATTACGAAGATCCTCCATATTCGAGTCTCCAGTTGTAAAATAATAATAATTTACGGCACATTCTAACGAGCGGGTTTATGAACCCATAGCTTTTATGGAAAGTTAATATCCTGATAGTTGTTTTTTTCTCAGAATACGTAAAATTATTATACCCCTTTCCAAACTTATCTTTTGTTTCTATAAGTCTTATACCTACATACAACCAACTTTTTTATTAATATTTAGACATTATATAACTTTTAGGGACAGGCAGTTCGAAAGTGGCCAAATGAGATCTGACTAAAGATTTAAGTACGCCTTATTTTTTACTCTTAGATTGTATATTAATATCAAAATTATTGAATGTATTTTAAACAAATATGTTAAATAAATACTTATTGTTTTATATGGTTTTGGCTTCGTTTGTAAAATATCGATAACATTTTGCAATGCCCCCATCAATCATTATCAATGGTTAAACGTGCAGTTGTTGATTGCATTTTTTAATGGTCAAATAGTCAAAGGTGGTCAACGGCCACTTCTTGTGTTAATTTTGGGTGTATGAAAGAGGCATAAGTATAGCAGTGGAAAAAAAACTGCTACTTTTGGAGTTCATTAAAGAAACCTATTTATTTTTTAAAAGCACATCCGTGCTTAATATTTTATGATATAATAAAAATCCTGAAGAATCTTGTGCTATTGGAATATTGAGATAAGAAAAAGACTTTGGAAGCATTTCTTTGAAATTCTCCTTTGGTTTTTGATTCGTTTGAATTTCGGGCTGTGCAGTCGTGCATTCATATTGTAAGTCAATGCATTTTTATTTTCCGCTGTCTCAAAGATCGTCCGAGTCTTTCAAAAGATTATAGGGTTAAATAACTGCAGGATAATACAATAGAGTTCACACAAAAAGTTCAAGTTGGACTTATTATAGTATGTAAGCCAATACTTGTACAAGTGCACGTATTAAATGCAATAATTAGAGTGGCCGTTACATGCTTATTTATTTTTAATTTCTATAAAATGAAAGTAAAATGTAGTTGTATACAATACAATAAAATTGTGTATATGAAGGCTTTTTGCCTACGGATTGTTATTATTGGTCCGAGAACAAAAGCTAGAAAATTTATTAGTATTACTATGAGCCCGTCTCGGATCTAGCAGAGTCGTACGTAATCGAGATAGAGGTTACAGTATATTTTATTTTGATAAGGCGATTGAGTAATGTTTCTCTAAATATATATATTCGATAGGCTTTTGTTACATGTTTTCTCAAAATATGCCATACTTTTTTCATATTATATGTACTTCAGGTGGAAAAAGCCTTCCCAGTCTAAACTCTAACCGGATCGGTCGTATTGGCATTCATTAAAAGAGGCCTATGTTCAGTAGTGGACGGATAAAGACTGATGAAGATGAAACGATAACATATATTTAGTACATTGACTTCCATTCAACTGCTTCTAATAATGGGGGCGACCCTACATATTAAAAAATATATTATCAATAGGTTATCACGCCAGCACATACCTTCTTGGTACTAACAGGAAATGTACAATTGTATTAGAAATAATAAACGAATACACGATATAAAAAATTATTATTTTCATCACGTAGGGCTGCAAGCGACTTTGATCCGAATAATGATCGAGCGAAATATATTTTACAAAAACAAGCAACACGCACAAATTCAAGGAAATAGTTATCAGCAATTTAGCACACGTATACGTTTGGCTGTAGGAGTGATTGGACCTGACCGGAGTGGCAGGTAAAACTGGCGAGGTCTGGAAGATATTAAACCATCACAAATATTATAAGTATAATTTTATCGCCAAACGTTTAACGGTAGGCGAAGTACTATTCAAGGTCTACCTGAATCCAGTCAGCAATCAGCATACATGAATAATAAGCAGTGTATTTGTTTAAATCTTGAATCTATATTCGCAATCTAAGAATTCCATTGATTAGTTCATCATATAGAAACGAGTTAACCGTGAATTAAAGTTCTTACAATGGAATTTTATAGGGAAGGCCTTGTTTTATAGATTCTATTGGATGTGATGTGAATTGTTACTCTTTCGCACAAAAACTACTGAATCGATTTTAATGCAACTTCACAATAATATAGCTTATAAATCAGAATAACAATAGGCTTTATAATTTATAAAGATACTAGTGGCACAAACAGACGTTGTCCTGTACAAAATATAGTATGTATCTTTGAGAATCTAAACCATCCCCGAATCCCCTTGAACTCGCACAAAAAATTTCATCAATATCGGTCCAGCCGTCTAGGGGGAGTTCAGTGACATACACACGCACTCAAGAAATATATATATATATATATACTAGTGGCCCCGACAGACGTTGTCCTGTACAAAATATATTTTTTTGTGAATCTAAACCATTCTCGAATCCACTTGAACACACACAAAAAAAATCATCAAGATCGGTCCAGCCGCTTAGGAGGAGTTCAGTGACATACACACGCACAGAAGAATTATATATATAAAGATAAAGATTGTGTGAATTGAAATTCAATTTTGTACAGACGAAGTCGCAGGTACCATCTAGTTTTGTAATAAAAATACAGATATCGGAATAAGAAGCCGGTCAGTTATGGTAATTTTCGAATGACGAGATTCGCTTTAACCGATTGTATCGATACGTATGTTGCTGCCACTTGAAACTGAATTGGAACAAAAGAATAATAAAGATAGCGCTAGTAAAACATTCATACGCAAAATATAGTTTATTTTGTTATGGTTTCTAGTTTATCAACTTGGGATACATTTTTCTGTGCTGCGACGCGGTGATAAGTTCCGGCATGAGGGATTGGATAGTTTGATTTACGCCCTCCAAAACTACCCGCTGTGACGCCTATTTCCATACTTTGATTTACAAAGCAACTCGATCATAGTCATTTCAATTGGTACATATTTTCAATATCTAAACAATTGTGCGATTTCGAAATACTCGTATGTATAAACTTATACATACTCAATACTATTAGAAATATCTCATAATTTTAAATCACTTAACATTAAACCGTCAAAGAACAATGTTGCCGCCTTTTTCAGGAGGATGCTCATTATCGGCCGAAATTAATAATATATCTGTAATCTAATCTATAGATCAATCGGAGATATTTGCATATCTGTTGATCGATCTCCAATCCGCGTCCCAATAACGAAAACGGACAAACCATCGCTGGGATATCCATAGATAGCGACATATCCTTTCCCTCCTAGGCCATTCCGTTCTATGCAAAATCGATACTCGAGTGCATCGTTTATATGATACTAATATTTTAAAAATTTGTCTTACAAGAGCGTACTTATTTATTACCGACTTTTTTACTTTTGGTGCATTTATTGGGGTCTCGATATTTTATATAAATTATATTATTATCAATTTAAAAGTGATTAATTGTAAATTATTTGCATTTATTGGAACGTTACGAGCACCACACTCTGCGCGCGTTTTTGATTTTGACATATGCCAAAAAGCGTGATTTTGTAATACGATTTGTTATATTTGTTTACGTTTATTTAATTATTACCTTGAACGTACTGTGATAAATAGCAATGGACTCGGAAGTGGTAAGTGACTTTTTAGGGATCGATGCCCATTCATTATTTTGATTCTTGGTTATGATGCTAAGAATGTTCGAAAGCATTTCTTTAAGAAGTTCTCCTTATTTTAGGTACGAGGCAAACCTTTGACGAAGGATGAGACAAAATTATTGCTGGGCTTAATTGAGAGCAGCCCAATAATTTTGTCTAAAATGACAAACTCCGCCAGCAATAAAATGAAAACCGAGGAATGGGTGTGCCTGACACGCAAATTCAATGCCACTGCTACGGTTTGTCGTCGAACACCCCAGCAGCTGCGTTTAAAGTGGGAAAATCTTAAGAAACTTGCTCGTAAACGCAGCACAAAAATTAGGATGAATCGCATCCAAGTAAGTGTTAGGGAATTTTTTATCTTTGTTTAAAACTATAATTATCGCATTTAAAGTTATTAGAGTATGAATGTACTTAATGTTTATTATTTTTACAGACTGGTGGGGGCATTCCAGAGTACATTCCACCGGATGACATCCTGGACAGAGTGGCTGACTTACTGGGGAGTACTGCAAGCGGTTTTGTTGTGCCATTTGGTGGTGACAAAGAGGAAGGAGTTTTTGTTTGTAGTGGTGGTGGTGGTGGTGGTGATGATAATGGTGGTGATGTTGTTTTAGTAGGACAGGCTAAGGTGCTGCCATTAGAATCAATACCAGTGTCAGTAGAGACGGGTATGGGCACTACTATACCAGTGTCAATATCCAATGACACTGGTATAGGTGTACCCATATCCGTGTCAACAACTCCATTCAACACTTCAATCCCACTATCTATAGTAAATGGTACAAGTACATTAATACCAGAAACTGTAGACAATGTCATTGAAGTAAATGAATGTCAGCTGGCAGCTGGTCAAAGTCCAATACGCACACCCAAGAGGCTAACACTGAATATGCCAAGAATAGGTAAATCTTCCCATTCATTAATTATCATGGGTATCCATAATCATAAAATAGCTTAGCCGTTAGTATGTTTGACTGCAAATTCATGCCTTCCAGCTGTTCTTTATATCAAAAACTAGTGAACATCCACTGTTTGTACACATGGACACTTTCATGATCACATTTTTTACCCCCCTTAGGCATAGAATTTTCAAAAATGTTTTCTTGACAAATGTATATATTTATTTGCTTTAAATAAGGTTTACAGTAGTTGGTGGGTTATAACTTATTACATAATGAATTATCACTTATTCAGCTATTTAATTCTAGCATGCAAATTTATCAATTATTTTTATTATGTATGTTACTAAAACTAACATTATAATCTATATTTATAAGACTGAAATAGGCTTAAGATGAGTATATAAACTTGTTAATGAAAGATATAATATCTTGTGTTACAAAACAACATTATTTGGTTTTCAGGTAAGAAGAAACTAAAAACTTCAGATGGCAGTAGTTGTACGAGAAATTTAGCAATAGCGGAGTATTATACTGCCAAAAAACAATTATTAGATGCTAAAAAGGAACATATTTTATTGCAGAATGAGAAATTAAAGTTAGAAATTGAAAAGCTAAGAAATAATTAAGTGCAACAAAGAGATATTCCTCAATTTTTTATTAGTGCCATGCTGCTTTGCAGCTGAATTAGGCCGGCACGGCCAGGGTGGTACCTTTTGCTCACATGATACCAGCGTGAAGTGACAGCTATGCTGTCACGTTTCGTTTGGTTTGTGAGTTTCTGGTGGCCCATGGGTGGGGATGAGATAAAGGAGGGTTGGATGTTCTCCAAGCTCAGTTCTGCGTTTCATCTGAATATACCTTATTGTTATCATATTTAATATTTTTTCTTTAATATAAAATATACCAAAAAATATGTAACTAATTGTAAACATCTTTGCTTTTTGTGGTAAATAAATCTTATATGTTCACTGACTAGATTTCTTTCATTTGTTAATCTCAACTTACATTAAAAAGATAAATAATTTGATTGTTTGTATGTTTGTTTATAAAATTCAAAAACTACTCAAAAATTTAAAAAATTCTTTCACTTATTTATAGCTATAACGGTGGGAGGGAAGCGCTGTGCCGCGCTCCCGGCTGCATGGGTACCACCATCTTGCTTGTTTCTCCCGTGAAACAGCTTTGCTGTGTTTCGGAGAGAAGGGCAAGACAGGCAGTGTAATTACTGGCACCGAGACTTAACATCTTATGTCTCAGGATAGGCAACACATAAATGAGTTGCCCAGGCTCGTTCCAGGTAAACTGGTTTATGTTCATGGGCGACGTAGACCACTTACCATCAGGTGGCAACTTGGATAGCCAGTTTGCCTATCCAAGTAACATAAAAAAAAATCAGTAGCCCGGACATAGGAAGTTGGTGGTGTCACCCATCTATTTCCATGAAACCCGGCAAATTATTTTTCTTTAAAGTATATATTAATCCCAACGTAGGATAGTAACAAATAAACAATCAATAATAATGTAATTATTATTAAGTAAAATAACTATTTATAAGATTTGCTCTTGTTTGCACATCTTGGGCTTCCATATTTGAATTATTTTCTTCATTGTTGCTATTTGTAGGAATGTCCAAGTCAACCTCAGGTGGAACTTCTTCTATATTACTATTCCTACAAATATTATGAAGCACTGCAGTGGCAATAACTATTGACTGGACAACTGGCAAAGAAACCCGCAGTGTGAGCGCCACAACAGGAAATCTTCTTTTCCACACTCCAAATGTCCTAAAACATTTTGATTAAAACATTAATTAGAACCAAAAATGTACAGAATTACAGAATGTAATAGTAATTGAATGCCTTCAACCCTTTTTATGGCCCACTGCTGGGGCTTGGTTGTCTTCCCACAACTGGGGAAGGTCTGGAGCATACTCCGACAAACTGCTCCAATGCCGATTGGTGGAGAATAGTTATTGAATATTACCTTTCAATTGTATTTCTGGTCCTTATATGTGCTTCGTTGTATCTATGTTCAGCATCAGAACTAGGGTTCAATAGTGGTGTAAGTAGATAGCTTCTATTTGGATATGCACTATCTCCAAGTAACCAGCGGCCATCAAACTGTCCTGCATCACATTGAGCTGTAAGAATATTAAATTAATTTTCAGTTATTCATTAAATATCAACAAAAGTCTTAGTAGAGCCATAAAAAACACAACCTCTGAGAATAGAATTATTGAAAATTGTTGCGTCATGGGTGGAACCTGGCCAGCGAGCTACCACATTCATCAGTTTCAAATCAGCATCACAGACTGCTTGAACATTTAATGAAAAGTAACCTTTCCGATTTCTGAATTCCTCGCCTATTAATAGACCTGAAAAGTTTTATGTTATTAGACACAAGCGAGTGCAAAAAAACTACTTTCAATTATCAATGACAAAATTCAGATTATTAATTACATACATGGAGACTGTATACGTATATGAGTGCAATCAATAGCTCCAAGAACTCTGGGAAACTCTGCGATTTCATAGAACTTTTCTGCACTTCTTTGATGCACTAAAATGTACTTATCATAGAAGTGGGCTATTGCACATGAAATGTCCCGGACTATTCTGCCTGCTGTTGATTTCGATACTCCCACAAAGTCAGCTACAGAAATCAGCATAGTGCCCAATGCATAAAATCTTAACGTTAGCAGCAGTTGATACAGTGGCGAAACTCCATAATTTCTGGAATAGATATTATTAAATTATTATACAATTTTTGAAGTTGCTTTTGCAAAAATAGTTTTTATAATTATTTTTAACTTACCTTGAAGAGGTAACACGGACAACAGGCATAATTTCAGTCAACAGAAAATTTACTGCTGTTTTTGTTAACCTAAACCTAAAGGTAAACTCTGCATCGTCCAAACTCTGCATGTAGTTCACCCTTTTAATTCTTCGCACAGAAGCACGGCAACGCCGGGCTGACTGTTCGCCAGCGTCACTGTCGGTATCCGTATCCCAGTCTGATAATTCAGCTAGGATTTCCATATCACTGTCACTATCACTAGAACTGGAGAATATCGTCAAATCCATTACGAAGTAAATCTACAGATACAATCACAAATCTGAGGAAAGTCTAAGATTAAGATTGTAGATTGTTTACAGCGATCAATCGAAACGTCAAAATCGAGAGATATGTTATTGACACGCTCAAACTGTCATTTTCGAACAGAAGTCCCTCTGTAATCTGTGATCCTTCCTCCCAAAGATAAATTGATTTTAGAGATTACAATTTCAATCCACGGATTGTTTGTTGGCACACATAACTAAAAATCTGGATTATATTTTCGATCGAAAATCCGAAGATTTAAGATTGGATTGATTATTAATTTCGGCCGTATAAGACTAGTCTAGACATAATTTATAGATAGATAGCCATAATAACATTCAGTTCTCGTATAATCGCTCACGTAAAAAGACCAGATTCTTTGAACTCGTTGCGGAGGATCAACGATTAACGATTAAATCATAAAGCTATATTCACTTACATATTCTTTGTTACACCCGTAACATAATCAAATGAACACAAAACAGATTGCATCAACATCTATAATCGATCTCCGTCTGATCGGTGATGGATTACGTCGCCAGTCTTCTCAAATACTTACTCAGGAAAGAAGGTCTCTTAATTTTGTGCATATCTGAGTAGAGCGCGATTGTCAGTGAAAACTACGTATAGAAATAGTTTCGCCTATTAACTTCTAGATGGCGCTACACTGGACTATCAGATGTGGGAATACATGCAGCGTTGAACCAAATTCTTGGTGTCAATAATATTATTGCAGATTTTGCATTCAATTTAGGATAATAAAAATAAATAAATAAATAAAAGAAAGTCAAAACAGGATTTTAAGTATTCAATTTAAAATATGATAAATTAACAAATATGACATATATTTTGTTATATACAGAAAAAAGCATTAAATAAATATGCAAAGAAACACTCCACAAAACTAGCGAAAACAAAAAAGTTTTTTTAAAAGCTTCTCCTCAAAAGCGTACGATTGGAATATCGATATCTCAATACATGTATGTATATCTATGTCGGAGTACACAGCTGCAATTTATTTATAGACTCCAAAAAATTGTTTGAAACAATATTTGAGCAAAGCGTGCAAAATAAAACTGGCTTTAGGCTTTCGTATCGAGGCAGCAGAGTGCCGTTGCGTTTTTTTGATTTGGATGCACAAGGCAGACGACGCAGTTTACCTGCTGAGCCGGTTGCCGCCCCCCCGCCCCTCGCCGGCCATCTATCCCTCTCGCCCGCATGGGTTCCCTATGGCACGCAGCTTGCCGCGGCCACAGCGAAACGTGATCGTTTTACCTGCACTGCCCCAAGCCGACACAATGTGTTTTCTTACACATATTTTTTTCCTATTGTTGATTTACTAACAAAAACTTTTCAATATTACAATTATTGTATTTTAATTATTAAATATCGATTGAATATACTAAGATGGCAAACTTTAATATCAATTACTAGTTAAAATTGATACTGACAAATTGTATATAAATATATATAATATATATATATATATATATATATATATATATATATATATATATATATATATATATACTTTTTCTAAAAATATCATAAGTTATAAGAAGAAAATGCTAAGGGTCGCTAGGAAAGTATGTTTCAAAACAAAAATGTGTAATATTAAATTGAAGTTTGTGAGTTGGGGTTTATATGTATAAAATAAAAATTTGTTACAAACACTGGCGAGCTAGCAAACAAACTTGTTTAAACCCATAACACAGGGATTAGGAGTTTAAACTTGAAGTTTCAAGTGTAATTTTCAGTGAGCTTAGTATATAATCAATTAAATATTCTTGAAATACCTATTTTGACCTGAGCGTATTTTGTGCAACGTATTTAACTTTCACAAATAACATAAAGATTACACATAATAGTTAGTATTTTATTATCACTATACATATACATAATATTGCACGATTCTCGATCCACTAAGCAATTAAAATGTTTAAACACTTATGGAAGGTTGAAAATAGAGCATGGGTCCCGGATGTGTGCGACACCGATGAGCAAAGAGGACGCCACATGTCAGCTTACTCGAGAAATAAAACCCCCGTTCCGTGCACATGTCGAGACTTCGACTAAGCTCTCGAAAAAAACGATTAAAAAAATGAACAAATCCGACGCTCCCCTTTAGAACTAATATGGACAATTTTTTTTTAGAAATACTTGATTTTTGAATCCATATTTATTAACGTTATAGGCGTATATTGTAATGATGTGAGCGACGATGGCCTAGTGGGTATGGGCTCGGCCTCTTGAGCGAGAGCCGAGAGGTCCAGGTTCGATCCTGATGCCTAGAAATGGGTTTTTCTAAATTTCTACTAGCACCAGAATATGAGACCATCGCTAGCTCACCGGTGAAGGAAACTTCGTGAGGAAACCTGCATGCCTGATGAGATTAAGGTCTGTGAAGGTGTGTAAAATTCAACAACTCGCATTGGGCCAGCACATCGGTAAACTATGGCCCAAAACCCTCCGCGCCTGATCTGGTACATATTATATAAGGGTTCATATTATTATTATTATATTAATGCTGTAATAGATTGACGATTGTACAATTACTTTGAATCTGCATATAAATTTACATAAGGTAAACGTTAAAATGTAAACCAGGTGTAGTATTTATCTATTAGAACGAGCCAAAGACGCCAGCACTGTTTTATATTAGAAGCCAAAGATAATTAATGAAAAGAACATAAGATAGATGTACACATGCACATCTATCTCGATTTGTTGTGTTGCATGTTGATGTTATTTCTTAACCTTATATCTTGGCCAGTGTGTAAGAAGACTGCGGGGCGCGTCATTTAAAAATTTCGGCAAAACTATTTATGTGAAAGGCCCACTTGGTTCTATTAAATATAGAATCATTTTTACTACAAATTAATTTCTTCCCGGAACACTCATACCATGGTATTTAAACTACTATTTTTAATTAACCTTCAATTTTTCGATACCTAAGAAAACCGTAAGTACATATTACAGAATGCGCATGAGTCAGTCCTTTTTTTTTTTTGTTCTGCAGCGGAAATTTGCAGACCAAACAATAACTAGGACCGGGGTGAGTTTTAAACCTAGCCGTGTGTGGGGTTCGCACTTGGAGATGCGTTACCCACTAAAACCGCTGCAAGTGCCCTCAGCCGCCTTTTATGAGAGTCCCGGATCATGCAGGCAATGCAGGACCCTCGGCGACAGGCTGGCCCCGGCGAAAAGGCCAGACTCCTCCTCTAAAGGGGGATTGCTCGGCTGTTCGTTTGTTTCGATATGAGTCTATCAGTCCTCTTTAACACTTTGTAAGAGATATAATTTTAATAATGCCATAAAGTTGTACATACAAAATATGCATGCACATAAATAAAGAAATGGTTAAACATTGTTCGTACGCGGGCGCTGTAATAGACGTAAGAACTGTTGTTTAAAACTAGGCATGCAGTATACGCGCTAATTCAGGGCTTTATATTATAAAACATTTGATTACACATTTATAAAATGTGAAGTACATTTTAGTCTTGGTGTAAAATTTAGATTAAATTATTATATGTTTTAAAAACTATTCATAACATTTACACACTTACAGCTTATAAGTCGTATGAGTAACAATACTAATGATCACTTTGAGGGTTTTTTTTTTTTGTATTTGTATTCTCATATGCAAATTTGATTGAAATCTGATTTCATGTGTTAGGTACAAAAAGAAAACAGACATGTTACATTTGCATTCATAATATTTGATAGTTTGGAATCCATCCATAGTTTCGAATATCCACGTCTATCTAAAGCACACAGTCATGTCTTTGTAAGATTTTTTTTTTTGTTTTTTTTTGCGGTGTTTTTCGCCGGGAAATGCTCTCGGGGTAGCGGGTCTCCCCAGGCGGGTATGTGGGACTCGCTGCGCCCGAAAGCTGGTAAATGGACGCAGCTCCACCCACTAAAACCCGGCAAGTGCTACCAATGCCGCCTTTGGTGAGGTGCTCAGGATCTATTGCTCTTTTGTCCCCTCTTCTTATAAGGGTACAAAGAGCCCACTTGGTTCAATTCGCTTCGCCCAAGGTGCTGGGCTCACCCTAGACTACTGAGCCCCACCACGACAAGGACTGAACCATGGTGGGTAATAATAAATAAATGTAAAAAAGAGCTATCCATCGCGTTTTTTGTCTGATTCTCTTGGCACATAAAATGGTCCTGTCATCTCCTAAACAGCAGCACACAATGCCAGATACAACACAGGCGAGCACAACATAACCCTCCCAAAAGTAATGAATAATTATTACACATAAATAATAAACTAACGGTAATAGAAACTACACTTCATATATTAATATTAACGTTAAGTCTACCAGGAAACCAGAAATACACTAAAGCAAAAAAGGACAGCTGCTATGATACATTCCCTTAATTACTATCAACTAATGAATAACGTTGAGCAAACGCCCGTTAGATGGGATTCAGATGACGGAGTGGATGTACCTAGTTACTTAAGTCCATAGTGCACCCAGGATAAGTCTAGTATCTAAAATTAGAATCGCTAACCTACCTACGCTTGTAATGATCATCTATGACTTTAATGCGTCCAAGTTAGTTAAATTCAGTCATCCAAATAGAACTTTGTATTTTTTACATATATTATTTGTATATACATTAATTACGCAAGCAAATTTTATATTAAGCTAATGTTTGCACAATGCTGTATAAATGATTAGTATGAAATATTAATACTAATAAAGATACATAAATTGATAAATTTTTTAAAATACCCAATATCGTGTGCTATATTAATTATGACCATCGCAACGTTTTATTGAAAACGCTTTTACCTAAAAACTTTAAATAGGCTGACTAATTATAAATTTTCGAGTACTGACGTAAAAGCATGCTCGTCTAGGCCAAAATATACTGGCGGTTTGATCAAACTGCAACCTCAAACAAAAGTTCGTACCAAGTTTAATATATAAAATAATAATCTACAATTAAGTTCTTCAAGTTACAAACGATACCTAGTTAAGGTATACGTAACAAGTAAAGCGTTAAAACCTTTTCAAATGTGCTTACTTGAACTCCTTGAGTCAACTGGCTATAGTAGGTATAGCGAAATACAACTCACGAATCACGTAGTCATAAAGCTAAGCTAAAAGACCGACGGACCTTGAGTTCTACATGGAGTTTAATTGTCAACTATTTATTGAACTCTTGTTATAGAGGGATGGGGACGAAAGCTTTAAACTAAAAACATTGTAAATTAATGATTAATACTTTTCGTGTTTCATAAAGAATGTTGTATGAGAGTAAAGCACGCTTTTCTTCGGCGGAAATAGATTTTAAAGCACACATATACTAAGACGTGTCTGATGTACAGAAAGCTCGATGGGGTCTTAAAATAAAGCGGAAGACTTCCCTTGCCAGGATCAATCAGCCCACTAATTGGTTTCTAACTTAACCTACTTTTTTTTTTCCGCAGGGAAATCCTTATGGATACAGCCAGGATCTTCGGGTAGATCCTGACCCAATATGGGACTCGCACCTGGGAGTGCCCATCCTAACTAAAACCACTGCGAGCGCCTTCAGCCGCTTTTTGAGGGTCCCGGATATGCAGGCAACGGACAGAATCACCTCAGCGACAGGCTGGCCCCGGCGAAGGCCAGACTACTCCTCGTAGGGGGGGACTGCCCGGCCGCTACTAAGCAGTCCCCAACTTAACCTACTCTAACTAGCCTATTTGCTAAGCAAATTCGGGCCGGCTAGTAGACGTAATACGGCCAATACGATTACGAACCGATATTGGAAAGAGTCGTTGAATTCACCTGAACAATACAGTGACTACCCACCTAGTACTAATAACCTAGTCTGATAAAGTAAATTTATTTTAGTCGGTTAGTACACGCAGGTTATGGATTCGAATTCCGCCTAAATTTGATTTATGTGATTTGATAACTCAATCATACAGGTAAAAATATCCAGTTTTTTATTTTATTATCTATCTGTCTCTTATTTAGATTCCGATTAGGAAAAGAAGTATTTCTTGTTATTATTAAAATAATATAATTATTATTTTATATTATTTTAAGTTAACATGTTAGTTAACAAGTTCATTACTAAAATTATAAATTAAAATAATAAAAGTGGTAAATATCCCGTTTTAAATAATTTTAGTAATTAATTATCTTGTTAATGCATATATACAGGTGACAGAAAAGGGTTGACAATATTGAAGATATGCTCTGCAAATGAGACTTCCTAAACGATTTATGTAAAACAATAAATATCAATAAATGTTAATAGCTTGGTTTACGTAAATGAATCTATAAATAATAATAAATCGATAACTTGTCAAAACAAAACTTTCAGCTTAATTAAAAAGCACCCGGGAACCATTGACTTTAATAATAATTAATTAAAGTTACTTGGGCGGTATTCTCGACATTTGTCATTAATTTTAAATAATATATAAAAAAACTAAGCTAATTTTAAAACTTTTCTCATATTCAATCGCAAAACTAACTTTTTGTAACTATTCGGTATATTACCAGAAATGCATATTAATTTAATCCCTTTATCGTTCAAAAGATTGTATAAGGACAGACAACTTGGTGAAGAAATTGGAAGAAGATTGTGAAAAAACATGAATTGTAGGAAAAAATATTTTACACAATATCAAATTCTTTATTGGTCGTATAAATACGCCGTGCAGGATGTACATATTTATTAAGTTGCGCACAGATTTTTACGGCATTTTTATATCATCACAATGGAGACATTTTTCGAATATTATTTTTCAACACTTTAAAGCCTGCAAATAACTAAAGTAGGTACTTGGTAAATACAATCTTTAATTACTGAAGATTTTTCATAAATGTGTTTGTTTTTTTATTTATATTTCTTTCACTGATGAAATGAAGAAAAGTAATTCAGACGAACCTCTTTAGCGTTTGAATACGTACTGTAGGTACACGTAACACGTGTACTGTATTTCTCTATATTAGGGTTTTATGAAATTGAATATCAAACAACCGTCAATGCAACAACAGATTTTAGTTATAATTTTATTAAATAAAATTTTAAATTACACGTCAATTTTATCTTTTTTTTTTTAAACACACGCGTAAACTTTATATTAACTATATATGTACCTACATAAAAAAACGTAAAGGTTTTATTAAGGTATTTTTTGTTTAAACAGTTGGTGTATTATTGCTTACAGAAACGACTTAAATAATATTCTCTTTAAATTTTTTCATAAACTATTTTTAATTTGACTGTCCCAATTTAAAATATTAATTTGATTGGAACACGATCATACAAGCAGAAGGTTTTAGACCAATCAAGGAATACGAAAAATTTTACACAATTTCTTTCTGCTCTCAGGTGAGCAATAATTCTCTTCCTATTTTACTTCATTTGAAAATATGGTTCAATTTTTGCAACTGCTAGCTAGGTGATGTCATCTGTGTTCGGGAATTGCCGAACTCGAACATCGTAATAACTGTATACATTTTTCATCAAAAAGGCTATTTCATCTTTATAAGGCGACTATAAATGCAAACTTAAAATATCAGATACCTGATCCGGTACGAGGTGAATGATATCGTGATTAAGGAGTGGGGTAGCTGATGGTGATGATGTGATATCTACGTATCTATATGAACTCAGCAACCGCTAAGTATGAAAAAGTAAGTGGAATGGGAAAATGTTGTGCGAATAGGATAGTGGGAACGAGAAGCTAATAACAAACGTGTATTGTATTCACTAAATCGCGGCGTGCAACCGTCCGCCCATTGTGCTCGGGCCCATTCTGTCGGGCTTCGGGCTTCGCGGGCAGGTACTTGTGATACCCAGACTGATTGATACAACATCAATTCTTAAATAATGCATATTTGTCTCCGTATACAACCACGTTCATGCCGGTGAAAACCAACACGTCTTTCTTGTTTAAAAAGACGTTCGCCGACCACTTTCACGAATTAACACTTTTGACCGATTGTGTATGCAACATTTATTTAGCGCGCCACCGCAATACGTAAACAGACAAAGTGTGTATAGTTACCAAATTATACATGCGTCATGTTCGTAAGAGAATTTAGCGCTCGTGTTCTGCAATTAACGCATTATCATTATGAGGGTGTCCCCGTCCACTATTAAATGTAGCTTTCATTCGATTGAAATCCAAAGCAAATCATTTATTCACATCAAATTATAAACAACTACAGAACAACACAGATAATGTTTGTTCTCTAGAGATAGTTCTCTTTTTGTTGTGTATTGACAACAAACATTTTCTTTACGTGTTTGCCTAAAGGCCGACTTTATTCAAATATTAAAAAACCAATGTACATAAACTGATACTAATTTCGATCGAACAAATAGTTTACTTTTGTTATAAAATAGAAAACATGAATTATTTGTTCAATTCCCTAATCTGTATCTATACAAATACCAAGAAACTTATATTCCTAATAAAATCGTATCGCCAGCATTACGTATAGAGCGATTGGTATTTTAATTCAAGCTGAACAAATTCTAGCTAAAAATGTGTGCGTTCGTTCACGACTCGTGAAGCGAATGGATAATGGATATGTAATGCTTGTGGCTCAATAAAATCAAATCGGTTCGATTGTAACACCGCCTATTCTTAGTAAGAGATATTTTATAATAAATTAACGAGATACATATATAAATGTGAGACGCACAATTTTAAATTAATTTTACGAATATTTAAGATCTAAATCCTCACAACCTATTAACTTGAAGTAGGCAATTCTGAGTTAGACGTAGCTTCAAATATGTACATAAACGGAAATTAATGACAATGCTCTATTTTCGTTCCGTTAATTATCATTTACTAGCTGTTGCCCGCAGCTTCGTCCGCGTTAACTTACTCAACTTAACTACTATTAGTCACAGCGTGATGTTATATAGCCTATAGCCTTCCTCGATTAATGGCCTATCTAACACTGAAAGAATTTTTCAAATCGGACCAGTAGTTCCTGAGATTAGCGCGTTCAAACAAACAACTCTGCAGCTTTATAATATTAGTAGGTATAGATTATTGGATAATCTTTTAAGATCTTGATGCCACTTAATTGAAACGCAATTAATTACTTAAGACGTAGTTGACCTACGCCATTTAGCAATGATTGTGATATTGCAATGTATTCAAATAAAATTAACCGTACATTTACATAATGAACAGTCGCTGAACAAAGAAAAATAATAGAGAAAGAATCATCTGTCGTTTGTATCCTACAGTCACAGCATATTAGTAATTAATAATCTACACTGTGAGAATACATTATCTTTATTAATTTTCAGTGGTTATGTTAATGCATAGAGGAGTAGTGGCGTAAAAAGTTCAGTTTTTTTTTTCAGAAAGAATCATTAAATAATGTGTTGGTGTGAACAACAAACGCGAGAGTGTTACGAGTATAAGCAACTTTAAGTCTCAGTCTGAGAAAGTATTTTAAGTTGTTTTTTAATTTATTAACAGTGTTACTTATGAAGTGTCAACTAGCTGCGAGAACCACTTAAATATATTTTATCTAGAGTAACACTTAAAATCGAACAACATATTATGTCCCAAAAAATGTGTTTCAAAACGTTACCTGCTCATACTCCAACAAAAGCATTGGCGCAGGTAATTTTTTTTATAAATTCATAGTAGGTGCCTTCGGAGCAAAAGAATGTATTTGCAAAAAATACGCTCTTAAATATAACTTCGTGAATTACGATCCTATAGGTACTACTATTATTTTCTTCATATTTAAATACCAAAAAGTAACTAAAGGTATGAATCAGCTTTTTAATATATTATTTTTACTATACCATTACCCTTTTGTTCATCAAACAAAGACCTCTATATATTCTACCCTCACCGTTGGACTAGCAAACAAAAAATACGTTACATTAATGAGAAAAGTTTACTGAAGAGTTATCGCAAATTTTAATACTCTCTTTATTTTAGGATCGTAATTTTATATTGCTTTTGGTATTTTTAATATTTTTGCACAAATGCATAGAAGTTAATTAAATTACAAACACATGCATAACGGTGCCCAAAATAGTGTTGGGACAGACGAGCAACAAAATTTATTATCACAGAAATATGAAAAAACTTTGAAGGATTCATGTATAAAATAAACTGATTATAAAATAATAAATATAAGTATATATAAAAAGGCAAGACTTATATTCGTGAAAGGTATAAATTAACTATCAAAACTACTCAACACAATCTCGTTCACCCAATAAGGTGTTCGAAATAAAATTCGGATACAAAAAAATTGGAAATCGTTACGAGCGAAGCGTAATGAGTATTTTTTTCAAACCACGATAACCTAGTCTCGTATGGTCGCGCGGTGCTCGCGCTCGTAAAATCTTGGTTTACCAATTCTAGATAAGCGAGATAAATTAATAAAAATGCTTTTACATACAAATTCCGGTATACACACAATATGTTTAAGTCATTGTACAAATAACAATAGGGATTCGAATCCGCGATCCTAACATGGGTGGCACTTGTGTAACATATCAATTTATCGTAGTTTTATTATTACCTCACTAACTTTGGTTTTAGGCACTCAAATGACAAGGTAATAATATCTATAGATACTGTTACTGGGTATTGTGAATATATTTTAAATATATAATACTTAATATATAAATTAAGGTATAATGTTTTACGACAAAATAATTAATCGAAGTACATACATTACCGTTGATATAAATAACCCGACGGACTGGGTCTGCCAGCATTCCACAAAATAAGAAAAAGTAATCCAGTGGCTTCTTGAGACTAAATGAAACTCAATCAACGGGCGCAGTCTATACCTTGTGCATAGTAACGCTTAGTCTGTAGGTTGAAACTTTCAAATATTAGTAGTATAGCTTGAATCATTTTAAAAATTACTTTTGTGATAAGATTCATAGAATAAAAGATTGTTTTAAATGTGATTCTGTACATTATTTTATTCATATAGCTAGGCTTGTAAGAGATAGTGCTATGCTGATTTGCAGCCGAATTGGTCAGGCACGACCGAGGTGGCACCTCTCGCTCACATAACACCGGCGTAAAGTGACAGTTATGCTGTCGCGTTTCATGCGATTTGTGAGTTTCCGGTGGCCCATTGGGGGGGGGGGGGTAGGAAAAAGGAGGGCAACGCATCTACCTACATTATCTCCGATTGTGCGGATGTGTATGGGTGTCGATAGCGACCAAGAGGCTTCGACGGCTCGTTTGCCCTCCTATAATAAATATATATATATATATATATATATATATATATATATATATATTTAAATAAATATATATAAAATACAAATAGTAATAAAATAACTGTGTTTCTTTAATTGTTGTGCTTACAACTTATAATCAACTTAATCTTCTACTAATGTACAAACTTTGCGTTTACCACGTCATTATTTTTATTTTTGGAGTCGGTGTCAGCGAAGGTAGGTAGGTAGGATATAGCAACAAATACGACACCGACTCCAAAAGTGATTCCGAAATTCGTCATCTTTGCGTTCAGTGAAGGAGGCCTATGTTGACAGCAGTGGACGGATAAAGGATGATGATGATAACGATGATCTCGACATAATACGGTGTGCTACCAAGCACATCATCGAAGTAAACTAAATTAACCAAATAGGTATTATTGGAAATAACTCAAAAACGGCTAGTCAAATCTTAATAAAATTAATATGGGACCAAATTGGAAACACCAGCTTTCACATACATACAAAAAAACATACGGATGAATTGAGAACCTCCTTTTTTTTGAAGTCGGTTAAAAAAGGCTCATAGCTGTTAAAGATTAATAATATCATTACTATCACGATCGTCTGATACATTAAAATATGGTATTATTGATTACTTATTCATAAGAAGACATTGTCCTGCAATGGACGGTTAGGGGCCTCTTATGATGACGATGATTATGGAGTCAGCATGTGATCGTATTTAATATACGATATATATGTTAATGAGACAGTAACATAAATCTATTTTCCGTAATTACGTGTAACCAATCTCGCGCGGGCGTAGGTATATTATTATATTTAAGAGATAATCATCATGGTCTCGGATATAAAAACTTAAAACACTTATGAAGTACGGCGATTATTCATTGAAATGGTCCTGGTCCCTGGATATGTATGTATGACGTTTGTGTGTTTGTACAACAGTGGACAAGAAAAAATAATGTTTTAACTACTGTTTAGGTATTTGTTCTGGCTTCATATCTCTGAACCGTCATAGTATATTCTTTTATTCTAGTAACATTATAAAGGCATTTAACTACTTAACTACTATTAATAAAATTATAAAGCGCAACTTGTAAAAAAAATCTAATAAGCTAGATATTTTCAATTCGCTCCGTGCTTTCAGGAATTCATGTCAGCGCTGAATAAAAATCCAATGACCAAGTAGTTTTTAATTAAATACACTTTTATTTTTATCATTCTCTACTTGTAGTGGGATGATGATTGTTAATTTAAAAAGCGTGTTCCGAAGAGATAGCGTTACGGCCTCGTCTTGCACCTGTATCCAAACTCGTTTTAAAAACAAGATTTCACTCTCTCAACACCATTGCGTCGCCTAATTTATTGAGCATTCTGAATTCCGTCACATTTACTATAACTATAGTTTGTAACGGCATTATCTCGATTTACGATGAGTTTCTTTATATAATTTTAAGTTAGCATGGTTATTTTCATTACTAAAATTATTTAAAACGGGATATTTACCACGTTTTACACTTTAATTTCGCGGAGCTCGATATCCCGACATTATCTACGAAAATCTTGTTCACGAGACAAGTGAAAAACATGGTAAATATCCCGTTTAAAATCATTTTAGTGATGAGTTTCTTTTTAATAATATACAATACTAGCGGTCCGTCCCGGCTTCGCACGGGTAAACATTTTATAGCCTTTTAGCAGGGCCCCGCGGTTTCATCCGAGTACTTCCCATTCCCGTGGGAGTAAAGGGATAAATTATAGCCTGTATGTTATTCTGATGTGTAAGCTATATTATTGTAAAGTTTCATCAAAATCCATTCAGTAGTTTTTCATACATTCTAACAAACTTTCGCGTTTGTGACATTAGTAGGATATTACAGGAAGACAATATAGCTTTCTATAGGTGAAAGAACATTTATAATCGGTCCAATACTTTCGGAGTGCAAACAAACATTCATATCTTTCCTCCTTATAATATGTATTATAGTCGAGACAGGTGTAACGAGTCAATTAATGCATTTTGTTAGTTTCTTATCTTATCATTTACAATAATGAAAACATTATGTACGTACTGAATACAGACAAGTGATACCTAGCAAGTGTACATAAGAAAGAAATAAAAACGTTTATTTAGCCACACTCTAGAGACAACAACAAATTAGTTCAAGATAGACAATAAACCTTATAAAAAAAACACAGATACATATAGATTTGGTTTACAAACAACAATCATCCCATAAACTAAAGTGTGCCTCAAAGCCATAATAAATATGGTATCTGACATAACTACATAACACATGATTTTCTCACTGAAAACTGTTCCTCGGATGTTGCACTTAACAGTTTATGTTCAACATAATCATTTGGAATTAAAAAGACCACATTTTCCCGTACAGCTGTTATCTCAATGAGAGGGACTATATTGCGACAACAACTTCGATATAAACGGATTACGGACGTCAAAAGAATTAATGTTAATTCAATCTATTTGATTTTTAATTTCCATTCTGTTTAACTATAATTATCTTACTAATATTATAAACGCGAAAGGTTTTAGAATATTTATTGCTCAATCACGACAAAACTCCTGAACGGAAGCATATATATACGAGTATAACACATAGACTACATTTTATACTGAAAAAAGTTCCTACCGGAATTACATTTGTCTTATTATTAGTAGTAATTCATAATTACGACAATTGAAATGTTAAAAACGACGTTATAATTGTCCAAATTAATATGTTCTGGCTGAACGGACCAAGTCTTTCAATATAATATAATATTATGTAGTATATAAAGATGTGTTACATCGCACGTTTGTATTATATTATAAGTAAGGATAAACACTACTTACTTATATGTTTTCTCTGTTAATTTGTTTAGAATATTAAGAGTTATACTGTGCAAGTTTTTATCCTATATTTGACACATGTGCATACCATCTTCAATAACGAATGTGGAGGGGAGACATTGGTAGTAAATCGAGGCCAAGACCTCACATTTAAGATCCGTTATTTTTTATTTGAGTTATGACACATTAGTAATGCAAGTAAATATTTTTTGAGAAACATTATCTTATATCTTTAAATGAGCAATTCTTGTGTATATATATATAATTGGAATCTCGGAATCGGCTCAAACGATTTTCATGAAATTTAGTATATAGGGGGTTTCGGGGGCGATAAATAGATCTAGCTAGGAATCATTTTTAGAAAATGTAAAAAAAAAAAAAAAAAAATACCGAGCAAAGCTCGGTCATCCAGGTACTGTCGGTCGGTCATCCAGGTACTGAAGTTATTTATAAGTAGGAGGGATCCGTTTGTGAAGGTGAGCCTGTTTGTTTAGATGTAAAAGTCTGTCAGTTGCTTAGCAACTAATAAATAGTCTGATATAAATACACATATTCTGTTAGTCGTGTCTTAGCTTTTATTAAGAATAATAATAATTAAACGACAGTGAATTAAACGCTCCTAATAACTGAGAAATTCGGCGCATTGTTACTTTAGAATTTAGATGATAAAAAAAAATCCGGTACGATATTTTTTATTGACAAATTGGGCGAAATTTGTGTCCATAAAAGATTATTTTTGATGTTATTGTTTACTATGTTAAACGAAATAAATATCATGAGCCTTACAGATTGTTTTACTTGATATAAGTGCACTCATATTGACTTACAAGTAAAAAATCAATTTAAGTTTCGAGAAAACAGCCTTTTTTGTCATGTCGGGAGTAGAGCACTCTCAACGGTTAGGTTATGAGGCGTGCAATAGACGACGAATCATAATACTTATTACTTTACAATAGCTAATAAGTAGCCAGTCCTGGGAGCACACTTTTCAAGCGTTGACGTCGGGGTTCATATCCTAAACGGCACTACAGCTCAAATAAGTCATACTTCTAGAAAGAAATATAATACCTTTACTGAAAGTAGGTACTTGTTATTAACTCTTGACCAATGAGATGTGTTTTTAACATATTAAGTAAAGCTTAGCGTAAAATAATCATATAACCCGTGACCATGGTTGCTGTAAAGTATACGAAACGTCGGGCTTGTAAAAATCTAAATAAACCGCGATAAAATCCGTAAAAAGTGTTTCATTATAATTAGTGAAATTCGCGCAAACATTATAAAACAATATAATCATATAATTTCGGGTGTAGCATAATTTCATATTGATAAATGTAATTATTTTAGCTTCAAATTTAATTCTGCTATAGGTGATCGGTATTGTTAAATATAGGCCTTCGAAATTTGGAAATGCAGAACGGACATTTCTAGGGAATTAGTAACCAAGCACCAATGCAAAAAGCATGCAGATCTGGTTAGTATATATTCATATTATAGAAACACTTACCAATATAATAGAGGCTAAAGTAAATACGGTACAATGGTTAAGTGTTTATCGTGGACAAGAAAAGCATGCAAATAGTTACTTGCCATTAGTAAATAGTAATGGTTCACCCTCTCGCGGTAGCAAAGTTTCGTCATTATCACTTCACCGCTCTCAAGCTGATTTCTAAAACTGCGCGTTTTACGTAGAACTTGAGTGACACAAAGTAACTCGGACAGGGCGTAGTTTTACAGATATAGATCTAGTTCCTTGTGTACAGATTCCTAAAAAGCATCTTTAACTAGCAAAGAGTATTTATGTTTACAGTTCTAATTACTACTAAAAATTTATACAGAGAAAAAATATGTTTCAATCTAATTTGCATTTTAACATAAGCAAATGTAGTCAGCCGTAACCGCAGCTGTAGCGTGCACATCGATTCAATAGGCCGGCGTGAAGTGTCTTATAAAACATTTCTAAATCAGATTGAAAGGAAGCATACAATCATCATCACCTCGTTATCGTGCATTGATGAATTTCTCCTACAAGTAGCATAAATCACAATTAATTTAACATAATATGTGAATGCATGTAATCCATTAGAGGGGATAGAGGCTGATGATGATGATGATGATGTGAATGCAAATTTCACACGAGTTATTGTGATATTTGTATTGACGAACGTGTTATTTATCTATAACATCATATTTAAGAATAACACTGAAAGAGATGCTTTAAGTAATATTTCACTATTAGAAACTAACGTAGATAGCGATAAAAAATCAAACGTCTGTTGCCGCTTATGCCACTTTTTTAATCTCCTTGATGCTTAAAAAAAAAATATCAATTAGCTCTTACATAAGAAACATGATCTTACTGTTCGTCTAAATACTGTAAATACATATGACACACTAGTCCCATTTTGCAAACTGACGATTAGCAAAATAATTCTCTGCTGGACAGTGACTAGCGCTTAGTTCAACTGCACCAATACTCTTTAAACGATAAACTGTATCTAGACAACCACAATACATTAGCACAATAATAGGAATCTTATAAATGTAGTCTCGAGTCTGACAAGGCCCGCAGTTGACAGTTCCATGCCTGGTATTCCTGTAAACTGCTACTCGACTGTAAATGAACATCAGGAAGTCATCTTTACTAAGCAGCTGCGTTAATGTATTTACAAACGAAATTTTATCGTATACTAGCTGTTGCACGCAGCTTTGCCCGCGTTAACTTACTAAATGTAGCTTTCATTAGTCACAGCGTGATGTTATATAGCCTATAGCCTTCCTCGGTAAATGGGCTATCTAACACTGAAAGCATTTTTCAAATCGGACCAGTAGTTCCTGAGGTAGCGCGTTCAAACAAACAAACTCTTCAGCTTTATATTATTAGTATAGATTGATTGCCATAAATACTGTATACCTTATATTTAGTATATAAAACAAGACGTAACTAAATTATTACATCAATTTGAAAGTCAAATAGAAGTTAATAGATCGACAGTTTTGGTATTTTGTACGTATAACAAATATAACTTGTTTCTAAATATCACATTTCCTAGTTAGTTGCTACTAAGAATTTATTTATATTTACAGCGTTTTACCGAGACGTCAACATCAAGTCGGATATGGACCAAACAATCATTATAAAAAGTGAAATTTTCTTTAAATAATGGTATATTTTTTAAATAAAATAAAAAAATATTCTTCACGTTTTGAGCCTTACAGACCTCTGGAGAGGAGAGATAAATTTTACCGTCCAATTTCATTTATCTCAAAGCCGGTATCGACATTTTATCGTATCCGTATCTGAGAATATCATGGCGACGGTAAACCTCTCCACTCCACATCAGGCCGTCTTCCAGCGATTCACTTTAATTAACGAAAGAATCCGCTCCTCTGCGTGTCTTTCAGAGTTCCTTTGGCTCTGAGCAGAATGTCCATATTAATTATTACTTACCATGACGACAGTATGTCTCACTGAAGTTATTAGCGTAACAAAATAATGAAGTTAATATTTAAAATTCTCATACGTTTTTGATCTAGAGAAAAACGCGATATAAGTTTCAATGAGCAGGCATATTAGGAAACCTGAAGTGAATAACGAATAATATTTAAAAGCCAGTCAAGTGTGAGTCGGGTGTTAGTCGAGTGCTAAGGATCTCGCTGAATGCAGGGTATTGTAGGTCTTCCAAGACTGGTATTTTTATCGGAAAAGCGTTGTTTTAATAACGCTAATACGTTATAGTTTTCGCCTAAAAGAGCATTACAAAAGTTAATAGGAATTTTAATAGGACCATCAATTAATGAACTAGTGTAGACCTAAACTACGCTGAGTAACGTCATTAGCAGGAACTAGAAATAAGAAGTAATGGGATATTATAATATACTAGCTGTTTCCCGAGTTGACATGCGCGGGAATCCAGAATAAATATAACTTTGGATAAATAAATATAACTTTGGATAAAAAAATATACCTACCTAATTTTGGTAAAACGTAAGTATTTTCTTGTAACAAAAACTAAATGTTATATTATATAGCCTCATGTTTCTTTTGTTCAACAAAATCTTTTGTTTGGTAACAAAATCTTTAAAAACAGGAGATCATTATTTTAGGTTTTTTTTTTATTATAAGCATATTTTTTCAACATGAAGGATAGTTTACAATATTCCCCAGACTCCACTTTAGCTCTACTTTAGCGGCAAGTCTGTTGCATAATAATTTCGGATTTTAATAGATTCAAGAATACATCTGTTTACATTAGAATACCTAAAGAGAAAGACACTTTTATTTTAGACGGAAAACGTCGATAATGATAAGGATGAAGCCATTTTTAAAATGCATAAGCAATTTTTATGTGAATATTTGAATACATACTTAAATAAATGCAGTATATTTGAAAAAATCTTTTTATCCAATTATAAATATAAGTGATCGTAACCAGGGTCAATAAATAATTTTTCAAACCAAAAATAAATAAAAGTAGAATGAAACCCATTGGAAAAGGAAGAGAATATAAGAGAAATGAAAAGAAAAATAATTTATGGGCGATCTGAGGTCGGGAAGTGGGGTTAAGGTTAAAAAACGGTTTATCTCGATTTCCGGCAAAACTACAAGTCCTATTGAAAAGAGTTGAACAGCAAAGTTGTAGGTAATATAATAATCATATCTACAACTTTTGTACTTACACTTTTTTCACATAAACTCAAAATTTTTTTTTTTTTTTTTTTTTTTTGACACTTCAATTGTATTTTATTAACATTTAGGGTTTTTTTATTTTTTACATGTGTTATTTTTTTTTATATTCATTAGTAAAGAACCTAAAACTAAAAACCTTAAAAAATAAAATAAAATAACTTAAGTATATTAATAAAAAGGAGTCCCTTTAGGCAAGGTCCCGAAGACACTGGCAGCGTTCCCCCTTTGAATTGCTAGACTAATTCTTTGTCCGAGGTAGCTGCCAGCTCTTCGGTCTCCTGTGATG
Source organism: Helleia helle (assembly GCA_963853865.1). Taxonomy (NCBI): domain Eukaryota; kingdom Metazoa; phylum Arthropoda; class Insecta; order Lepidoptera; family Lycaenidae; genus Helleia; species Helleia helle. The sequence goes on along the minus strand of OY971418.1, from coordinate 7,853,103 downwards.
TCGACTAATCTTTTTACTCAAAATTTATCTAAAGAATTCAAGTGACCAATTTTTTGGTTCTTTTATTATTATCTTTTACAAAAAAAACTTTTATTTCCTAAAAACTCTGTTATGTTTATGATTTTAAATATTTCATTTGTTCACCTTACTTTGACTTAATATCGAACAAGCACCCTAATTTACAATCGAAAATTCTCATGTCAAAATATCTGATATTTTTTTTTAGTCGGTGGGCTTTTTGTTTGTTGAAATTTCTTTTTTCTGGTAGTGCAAGAAGAAAATAACATTAAGATGGTAAATTTTCTCAGGAAGTGCAAAAAAACGAGTAGGTACGAGACGAGAGGGAGTAAGGCCCAAAATAGTTTGGGTCTATTTTACCTTATTATTTTACCTTAATTTTACCTTAATTAGAATAGTCTAACCCCTTCCCACTTATCTATGAAATACCTTTTGATGGGCTAAAATTTTCCATAGATCATTAAGGTATATAAGTTATTTTATAAGAGCAATAAATAGGCATCCACGCATATAATTTCATAGGGGCTAAGAGGGTCTGGGCCTTTCTTTCTCATCTCGTACTCGTTTTTTGCATTTTTGTTTTTTACAATATTCACCATAGTAATGTTATATTCTTTTTTCACTATCAGAAAGTATAGATTTCAATGAAGAGCCCCACAGACTTTTAAAAAATCTGATATTTTGACGTGAAAATTTGCTGATTGAAAATTAGGGTAGTTTATCGATATGAAGTCAAAATAAGGAGAAAAAACACATATTTTTAATCAGTCGGTGCGTTTGGGACATGAAAAGTTAAGTTTTCACCAAATTTAATGGAAACAAATATTTGTAAAAGACAAAAATAAAAAAACCACGAACTTCGTTATTTAATTTTTTCACATAAATTTTGAGGTTTGAAAAAAAAGTGTAAACGCAAAAGTTGTTTTTGTTACCAACAACTTTGCCATTTAACTTTTTTCCATAGGACTTTTAAGTTATGCCGGAAATCGAGATTACCGGTTTTAACCCCCCATTCCCCGACCGCAGATCGCCCGTACATTATTTTTCCTTTCGATTTAGATATAGGTATTTTCTTTTCTTTTTCCGATGGTTTTAACTTTTTAGTTTTAACCATTTTCAAAGGCTTCGCCACTGGTCTATATTATGTACAAAACGTATTGTTATTATTTATTATTGCTACTGTGTGATGGTCCTTAGCTGTTGTACCTAGGTATGTTGAAAATTTTATATTCTCGCCAGTCATATGCCCAACAGTATACATAAAAGATCGATGATCTTCATGATCATCTGGAAGGACTGGAAAACTTCAGTCGAATATTGCAAAAAAAAATGGTATGAATGCTATAAAATCTGTAAAGATATTGAGCATATATGCGGGATAGAGCGGTAATGTTTTCTATAAAAATTGAAAATTAATTGAGCCAAATTTGTGCTGCGCCAGTTCTGCGCTCTGATTGGCAGACTGATGACCATTGATGGATGATTGGCCTATAGGACGTACATACAGATCACAGTTTGGTTGAATTGCTATTACGTCAGTGACAAATCAATGACTAGTTTCGGAATTTTATGGCTCACATTACTACTCTATCCGGTTATATGCTCGATGTGTAAAGATTACAAACGTACAAAATATAACGTTGGCACGCTTCGTCTTCGCTCCATAATAACGGAGCAAGAAAAAAACAATAACAATTGACTACATACTGTATTTTATATCAGCCGAAACTGTCTTTCACTACTTCGAAAAAAAGTAGTAAGAGCAAGTAATTATACCTGCTATAAGAATTGCTGTACCAGGGATCTATATTTTTGGTTAACTAAGCTTTTAATAGGTATCTCTTATAATTTCAAAAACAGCACGAATAAAGTTTTAAAGACGAACCAAAGTTTACGTTCACTGCCAGAGACAACAAATTCAAACTAAAACAATGTTTGATAATCGCATATAATTAATTATTGTTTTACTAGGTACTTATTGTACCTATCTATACATAAAACAAAACTTTTCTTATTACATACTTACTATAGCTGTGATTCGTTTAATAATAATTAAGTCCTAAATTTGTTTATTACAACATTTGCCACATCAAGGTAGCACCACAGCACAGTGATATTTGATTGACTGCATACGTGTAAGTGCTAAAATTTATACTAACCTGTCAACAATCATAATAACTTTTAAAAACAAAGTTACTTTTAAAAGCAGCACGTGTTTAGGATTTTTGTTCTTATGATCAATATTCAATAATCGTGTCATTTGAAGGACCGAAAACTTGTTTCGTAAAACATAAGGAAACAAGGCTATTACTCGCTCGAGAATGTAGCGCTCGAGGTGAGTCAGAAAGTAACAATCTAAAATCCGCTTACCTGTACAAATCAACAACAAAGTAAATGGTGAAAGCAACTGGTGGGTCCCCATATCAGCGCCGTAAAACTTTCTAATTAATTTCAGCTCGATAATATCCTGACACTACGCGCCCATCTTGGTTCATGAACTTCTTAAACTCGCAACAACTTAACACAGCACAACATTAAGTTAAACGTCTTAAATACACTTTACAACTAAATCACTGTAGTTACAAACACTTAGGTCTAATAACAATACTGAAACCACTATTTAAAACGATATTGTTGCATTCCTTAAGCACTAAGTCATATTCGAATACAAATATGTAAACTTTCACGTATACTTTTCAGCAAATAAGTGTAGCTGTACCGTAACGAACGAAGTCGAGCCGACAATGCGTTTAGCGTCAAGCGCGAACCCAACTTCGAATTCCGAACCAAACATCAGTGTTGACACCACATAAAAATTAAAATCACCCGGCTAAACTTTTATTATTTTGATATCAATTATTTTAATAATGAAATTATAAAAGTGAATATAAGTAATAGCATTTATTTATATTCATATTATATGAAAATTGAATCGTATTTAATAAACACATGTATATTAATTTTACTATTTGTACATATTATAATATTTTGTCAGGGGTGCATTGCAGCTGGGCTTCTCCTGGCTGCTGTCTTTTCTTGACTATTGCTAGTCATTGCAATCTTGTACTGTCGTCTGCTTTAAACGGAGAGGAAACTGGAAATATTTCCCACACCTCTGATTTTAATCAGAATGATTAAATTCGTTGTGGGTCCCAAGGTAGTTTTAACGTATCATTCGGGCTCCCTTAGATTATATCAAAGGGTTGTTAGTTTTACAAAATCCATATACATATTTTGTAAATACATATTAATATTTTAGCATTAAATTAATTTATAATTTATCGTTAAATATAGGATTTAAAAAAAGAACAGAATATTTGTAAGATTATTATAAAAATAATAATTATACATAATATATACCACTTCAAGGATTTCTTTTACACCCAAGGTTTACAGTTTACATCCAATGAGGTTGAAAAAAAACATCACTTGCACGCACAATTATTCACAAATTATAAATATTTTTTAAAGTAATTCTATTTACTAAATAATTATTTTTGTAATAGTACAGGTGTAAGCACGTTCTATTTAAAATATTTTATTATAAAATAAACCATAACACATTTTGAACCAAATGTTAGGAAATTTATAGAAATGGTAACCCGGCTCGCATCTATTCCTCTCCATTGCCTTGTGCAAGAGTGATAGCATGATATTCTGAGTGAGTAGAAAAACGTTTGACCGTTGTGGCTTGAATTCTGTGCTTGAATTGAACGTGTTCCCTCGCGAAGATAGGTATTTACTTTATAAAAAAAAGTTGATACTTGTACTAAAACAAGCTTTAAAGACTTAAAATTAAATTTAACTTTAGACAGCTCACATAAAAACAGTATATTTTTATTTAAATTATATTCCTGAACCTGAAATTTAACTTGTAAAAAATAGTGTTTAAATTTCTCCTAGATAAATCATATAAAAGTTGTAAAAAAAATATCTTATTTAATGGTCAGAGTTGGTTGGCGCTTATAAATGTTTAAATTTCTAGATAATAGAAGATATTTGACTTTTTACCTACCTGATATTAATTAATTTACCACAGTATAACCAAATTTATTATGTATTTACACTATGATATTACTTTAGTATTTTAAAACAATAAAATCTTATACTCTTTTAATGTAGGTATTGAACTCAACCCCACCATGGTTCAGGCCTTGTCGTGGCGATGGGGCTCAGTAACCTAGGGTGAGCGGTGCACCTTGGGCGAAGCTGATTGGGCCGAGGGGGCTCTTTGTACCCCTCTTATAAGAAGAGGGGACAGAAGAGCAGGGGGCAAGGGGTGAGGATGGGAACCTCACCCCATTGTACTGTCCCGACGTTGGGAGGGGTTGTTGTGGTGCGGGACAACCCCTCTGTGGAGGTGGCGTCGGTCCCTTGCGGGACTGACTAGCCGTCGAGTTGTCCTGTTTGTTTTCTAGATCCGGGGCACCTCACCAAAGGCGGCATTGGTGGCACTCGCCGGGTTTTAGTGGGTAGAGCTGCGTCCATTTACCAGCTGTCGGGCGCAGCGAGTCCCACATACCCGCGTGGGGAGATCCACTCCCCCGCGGGATGCCTCAGAGCATTTCCCGGCGTTAAAGAAAAAGAAAAAAAAAAGTATTGAACGAAATGAATTAATTATAAAAATTGTAAAAGCACCACTGAATTGAATGCTAGTGGCAGGGAATTGGCATAGGGCATGGTAGTGGATTATCCACTTTGGATATGGATATTGTTCTCACGAGGCACTTATGCTTTGTGGATTTTTGGTTGCATTGGTTATTGGACTGTTATGCGAGGTCTTGCTTTTGTGGAAAAAAGAACGAGGCTTGGGCGGTTGCCCTCCCACCTCAGGCGACCATTCGGAAATGTGTAATAATTGTCACACCCATTTTAATTACGGCTAAACTTAGTAAAGGAAACTAAATAAAATAAATAAGAAAGCTTCATATTATGATTAAAATAAAAAGAACCCATAGCCAGCCCGATCTAAATCGTTTTTAAATTAGGTATATGTACATAGAAATATTCAAAATAGTTTTTTAAAAATATAACTTAGAAATATATTTGCCAAATTGGAAAACAAAACAATATTCCTTGTAGAATTATGATATAATATATAGATTGTAGTAGGGAATATTTGAATATTTAATCTCGTCTAGTATACCTTGGGTATTGGAGTGGCGTTACGAGGGCGTTTACATTTTTGCTGACTCCATCCAACAAGAGGGGACCAAAACATTTGCATATCTTGAACAAAATATCAATTTTTAATAATCGTTGTCTTTGTATAAAATACGTATATTTAGTTATATACACGAAAATAATCCCGCAACAGGCATTTCTACTAAATTCAGAGTGTATTTGTGGGATTAGAACTCGTCACCTTTCGAAGTTTGGCGATTATTGTCACACAAAAAAGAACACAGACGATATGCTGGATATGCACATTTATTATTACTAGTTGTTCACGCAAATTACCAGCTCCAAAATTGAAAAAAGACTTCTAAAATAAATAGTATATGTACAAGTTTCCTCAAAAATTGTGCTATCAAATCTATATAATAAAAACGAATCGCCAAACCGAATGTACGGCCTACGCACATAACTTCAGACCCACTGCACCCCACCATGGCCTTGACGTGGCGGTGGGGCTCAGTAGCCTAGGGTGAGCCCAGCACCTTGGGCGAAGCTAATTGAGCCGAGGGGGTTCTTTGTACCCCTCTTATAAGAAGAGGGGACAAAAGATCAGGGGTCAAGGGGCGAGGATGGTAACCTCACCCCATTCCCGACGTTGGGAGGGGTTGTTCTGTGGTGCGGGACAACCCCTCCGTGGAGGTGGCGTCGGTCCCTTGAGGGACTGACTAGCAGCCGTCGAGGTGCCCTATTTGCTCAACAGATCCGGGGCACCTCACAAAAGGCGGCATTGGTGGCACTCACCGGGTTTTGAGACGGAGGATAAGTATTAAACCAACGCGCGTCACTGCTGCAGTGACATCAGTACCTACGTACCATATGATAATATAGATACATGAGCGTAAGTGCGCTTTGCAATTTAAATTTAAAATTATTATTTGCAATACTGGAGCCGTGGATTTATTTGTAACATTTCATAAATTATTTGAACACGAGAAAATTATGAACAACTTTTTACGGATTTTGTTGTCCTTTATTAAATTTATCAAAAACAGTCACAGTTAGCGCTTTATGCGTGGATCGAACCAGATTAATTATTATTATAATTTTAATATTATCTTTTTTATGTAATACTTAGATGGCAGACTGGCAGACTGGCAGACGTGTCACCTGATGATAAGTGGTCGTCGTAGCCCATGAACATTAACTTATAGGTAGTTTACCTGGCACTAGCCCAGGCAACTCATTTAGTATATATCCTGAGACATAAGATGTTTAGTCTCAGTGCCAGTAATTACACTGCCAGTCTTGCCCTTCTCTCCGACACACAGCAAAGCTATTTAAGGTGGACGCACCTCTACCCACTAAAACCTGGCGAGTTAACCAGGACTTGAGGACAATGGGACGCCCAACACCAACCAGAGCAGCCCAACAATAAAAATAAACATTTAGTCAATTATTAACATTAACCAGCTATGAGCACCGGGAGTGAATCACTAGGATCAACACCCCTTGACAGGGATTAAATCTAACAATTTAACGATGACAAAATAAGAGGAGCCCATAACCAACTTTTTTTTTTTTTTTGTCGCTGGGAAATCCTTATGGATGCAGCCAGGACCTTCGGGTAGATCCTGACCCAATGTGGGACTCGCCTGGGAGTGCCCACCCTAACTAAAACCACTGCGAGCGCCTTCAGCCGCCCTCCTCCTCCTCCTCGAACCTCCGCCACGAGTTCCCACGGGGGGGTCACCGGCCAGGGCAGTGGCTGCCGCCCACGATACCGTAGGGTACCCCCGAATCACTCTTACCGCGATGACCCGCTGCGCTCGGCGCAGCTGGGCCTTATTCCTCGCGGTAAGGTGACCCGCCCAGATGGGTGCACCGTACGTCGCCATACTCCGGCAAACTCCGGAGTATAGCTGCCTGCAGGCGGCACTGGGTCCTCCGAGGTTCGGGAGGAGTCTGCCCAGCGCACTTGCCGCCTTCACGACCCTCGGTCCGAACATTGAAAAATGTGGACAGAAGGTCCACCCTCCGTCAAGGATGAGCCCCAGATATTTGATATGGGGGCTCATCCTGACCCTCACCCCTCCGATCTGGAGGGCAGCCCCCGATGGGGGTTGTTTCTGCCCGGTCCCGCGGAAGAGAAGGGCTTCGGTCTTCTCAGGTCTGACCCGAAGCCCTAACCTCTCTATGCGGCTGATCACGAGGTCGAGCCCTACCTCGGCCAGCCGCGCCACCTCTTTATAGCCTCGTCCCCGGGCATATACGAGGGTGTCATCCGCGTAACAGATGACACCCATCCCGATGTCCCACAGAATCGGACCCAGAACCGATCCCTGTGGCACACCGCACCCTTATGGCCAGCCTGACCGCAGCGATAGCACAGGCCACTGCGGTCTACTCCACACTGGCATGCTCCGGCAACGTGCCCCAGTCCCAGGCATCGGAAACAATGCCTGGGGCGTGCCTGCAGCAGTCGAAGGCGTGCGCGGCACCAACCCACCGTGATACTCCCTTGTTTCAGCAGCTTTTTCGCCGCTACAATTGGGAGCTCTATATGGGCTGTACCTGCGCCCATTTGCCCAGTGCGGATGTTTCGCACGAGGGCCTGGCCCGGATTACATCCCCCCTCCTTAGCCACCGCGGCGATGAGACGCTCCTCGGTGACTGCGTCGCTCAGACCCAATACTCTCATCTCAGCCTTTTTCTCGGGCCTGAGCACCTCCGCCTCCTCCGCTAAAACATCCTTTAAACGAGAGGCGAGTGCGTCCGCTTTCTCGCCGCTTGTGGACCCGGACACCTCGATCAGGCGCGCCCCGGTTGCCGATTGGCGAATCCGGAGAGGGCCGATGCCCAGCTCCGCCAAGTCGATGCTATGCTCGGCCTTCAACAGGGCCGAGCCATACGTCGCCCCTTTGGCCACTGCCTCCGGCCGTAACTTTAGTATTACGGCCGTTGAGCGGGGGGGCGACAACTTCGGCTTTTTAGCCACCTTAGCCGGCGGGGCAGAGGCTGACGCCTTCTTTGCCGGCGGCGCAGAGCCCTCCGGTCTACTGGATTTCCGGCGGACAACCTCCGTCCATGATTCCGCCGGATTCTGTGAGGCATTGGCCCCATCTTTTACCCTCCTTTTTGGGGCAGCCTCCTTTGAGGTGGAGGGACCGAACGCGGTCCATGCCACTTCTTGGGTTTTCCCTTTCCCCTTACCCTTACCCTTTCCCGTGCCTTTTGAGGCTTGGGGCAAGGCGGGGAACTCGACAGGGTCGGGTTCCACTACCACCTCATCGACGACGACGGCAGTCGCCGCATGCTCTCTTGGCGCCGAACTGGTGGCCTTTGTGGCCTTGGCTAACTCCTTCTTGCTCCCTGCCAGTGGAGGACGGCAGGGAGGAGCCGGCGGAAGCTGCAGCGCCGCCAAACGGCCGTCCAGCATGTTACCAACCAATTGTGCAATTTGGGTGGCAGACATCGCTTCTTCCTTAGTTTGGGCCGCCTTTTTGCGACTTTCTTCAAACTCGCTCCTATATGCACGGACCTCTTCCCGCACTAGATCTAGCTCCCGCTGGAGCCGTTTATTATCGGCCCGCAGCTTTCGCGCCTCCTCGGACTCCGTGCGGACCGCCAGGGATTCCAGAATCTCCCTGATGGCTCCGGCGGCCTTCCGGATTTTGGCCGCGTACCCACCCCTGAGGTTGACGGACTTCCCGGTTAGTCCCAGAATCACCTCGAGATTTGTTTCAGCCGCCACCCTCAACTCTTCGGCCCCAAGCTTCTCCACCTCGATCTCAAGAGGGGTCAGCTGCACTTCCCCCACACCCTCCTTCTGTTTCCTGAAGATCCGTTTATCCAGAGCAACTTCGAAATCATCCTCCCGTTCCTTCTCCTTCCACTCCCTAAGCGCAGCTCGCGCATTTGAAAGCGAGATCGCCTTACTACGTTTTGGCGGGTACGAACCCGCCACATTCCCCCCCGTCTCGGTGTCGGAGCCTGAGCCCCCTGAAGCATCGGAGAAGAGGCGCTTCCGCCCCAGCTCCGACTCAGACAACGATGTGACCGTTAAGTCCTCCAATATCTCCAGATTTTCTTTTGAGCGGCCCGCGCCCACCTTCTCCTTCGATAGAACCGTTCTCCCCCCCTTAGAGCTATTCCCATCTCCGAGAACAGTCGCTTGTTCCCGCAGACGTCCGACTCTGATGGACGGGACGGAGTCCCTAGAAGCTCGTCCAGGGTGACCCCTGCACGAGCGACCGATTGGCGTGTCACACGCCTCGCCGTCGCCGATATGCCTCAACCCGGACAACCGCCCTCCTACCTAACCTATTCTCCTCTCCCTCACTCCTTAGATCTTCCCTCCCACTCCTACAATCGTAAAGCCTATCGATGTCCGTTATATCGCGTGTGTCGTCGGTGCTAGGACGAGCAGAGTGCACGTCCCTGAAACAGTCTGTGCCCCCCCCCGTAGTACGTGGGGCAGACCTCCGCCGATTCCGGCTTGGTGCGGGATTCCCCCTTTCGGAGACCCGCCCGGGGACTATTTTCCGAACTGTTTTGATCCATGTTTGAAATTTGCTCGTTAGGGTCGAGCGAAACCCGTGGCCAACACTGAAACATGGTGCGCTAGAGACTGGAGACCCTCCAGCCATTCATCCCCTCGCCGCGCACCTGAGGCTTATTTTGGGATTGGGGTAATTTTTTAAAGAGGTTTTCTTCCTCGCGGTCCCCATCTCGACATGAGATGGCGACCACCACCCCCGGCCCTATGGACCGGGGAGCGGCTTGGCCGGCAGTGGTGAGAGCCAACTGCCGCCCGATTCGAATCCGATTGGTTCACTCGGGGTTTGCACCCCGAGCTTAAGCCCCACCGCCGCGGCAAGGCCCGGATTCATGGTGGAGGCCTATAACCTCCTACTTGAGCGCGCGTGACCACCATCCACCGCGCAAACACTTTACCAGCATCAAGTGTAAAGTATAGGGATGCCACCCACTGAGTTTCTTGCCGGTTCTTCTCAGGATAGGGCTAGGGTTCCGGTGGTAACATGTCACTCTCCCTCCATCATCTCAATGGCTCCTCCTAGGCTAAACAGTATTAAAATCATCATCATTAACAAAACTAAAACAAGCGGAACAAATAAAAATCATTACTTTACTACTTTAATCAAACAATTGGTGCGGACCAATGGTCTGCAGAGTTATTAAAAAAAAAAAAAAAAAACCTGGCGAGTGCCACCTATGCCGCCTTTGGCGAGGTGCCCCGGATCTGTTGAGCTGATAGGGCACCTCGACAGCTAGTCAATCCCGACGCCACCTCCACAGAATGGTTCTCCCGCATTACAGAACAACCCCTCCCAACGCCAGAACAGTAAAATGGGGTGAGGTTCCCATCCTCGCCCCTTGCCCCACTGTTCTTTTTTCCCCTCTTCTTATAAGAGGGGGTAAAATAAGCAGCTCCCTCGGCTCAATTCGCTTCGCCCAAATTGGGGCTACTGAGCCCCACCGTCACGACAACTACGACAAGGCTTGAACCATGGTGGGGTTGTGAAAGCTATCTTTTGTAAAAGATTAAGTATTTCTAGATTAATTATTGTCAGTCGTAGGTTTAGCTCTAATAGACTCGAAAGGGTCAACGGTTTTCATTGAATGTACGAGGTTAAAAACAGTAGGTTATAACATACATTTTAAAACCAGAAGGTTGTAACATACATTTTATTGAGAGGTCCGAGTGGTGTATAATAATAGTTCGTTCCAGTTCTAATAAAAAATAAAATCTGCCTAGTGGTACAGAATAAATTGTGCTAGTGGTCGGAGCAAGGGTAGTCTGACGCCGGCGTGTTAGCGTTAATCCTGGGAAACCGCTGTTCAGCTTTTAGGTACTTATAGCCTCTAAAATGGAAATTATATGCTTTACATATATTTTTTCTTAGCTAATAAATTTGCGTAAATATTAGAAAACACTACTTAGCAGTTTGTATTTAAGTTTGTATTTTTATGTTGCTCTACTATTACGGCTATAATATATATATATTATTTTTTTTAATTTTAAGCAAACATTGTTAAAAATATGTGATAAACGGAATATACAATCTAATGCGTAACAAACATCTGTTAATTTAGCGAGCGTACCTTAGGCGTAGTTAATTTCAGGATTTGATAATAAAAAGGCAATCAAAACATTGAATTTCCTTAAGACAACCTAGTTGTTAAAAAATGAAAACAATATCAGTGAATTGTCGTGTCGGATCGTGACACGCACAGTGTCGGCCGCGTTCATGAATATTATATTAATATAACGATCTTTTATATTTTTAAAAGTGTATTTTTTTTCTTTAACGCCGGGAAATGCTCTGAGGCATCCCGCGGCGGAGTGGGTCTCTCCATGCGGGTATGTGGGACTCACTGCGCCCAAAAGCTGGTAAGTGGACGCAGCTGTACCCACTAAAACCCGGTGAGTGCCATCAATGCCGCCTTTGGTGAGGTGCCTCAGCAGACAAGGCACTTCGACGGCTAGTCAGTCCCCTAAGGGACCGACGCCACCTCCACAGAGGGGTTGTCCCGCACCACAGAACCACCCCTCCCAACATCGGGACAGTAGAATGGGGTGAGGTTGCGAAGGGCGAGGACCCTTGCCCCTGCTCTTTTGTCCCCTCTTCTTATAAGAGGGGTACAAAGCGCCCCCTCGATTCAAGTAGCTTCGCCCAAGGTGATGGACTCACCCTTTTTTTTTGTTATCGCAGGGAAGTGCTTTTTACGCATGTAGCCAGGATCTTGGGTAGATCCTGACCCTATGTGGGACTCGCACCTGGGAGTGCCCTACGCGCCTTCAGCCGCATTTTGATGGTCTCGGATCTGTGTTCTACGGGATTACCTCAGCGACAGGCTGGCCCCGGCGAAGGCCAGACTACTCCTCGTAAGGGGGGACTGCCCGACCCTACTAAGCAGTCCCCGCGACGTTGTGTCATACTAGGCACAGGTTCCAATCCTGAGCCCGACACAAGCACAGGTGCGTTACTGGAGGCGCCTCCGACGCACCCCCATTCGTCGCCCGCGGGGTGAGGCCACGTCGGCGGCCTCTTCTCTCACCCGCTCGTCGGCCTACTTCCCAGAACATTACTGTCTCGCAGAAGGAGACCATCGCCGTCCAGGATGATGGGCCCACCACCGCCACAAACCTGGTGGTGGGGACAATGTTGACACTAATATAAATAAGTAGTTAAGACTAAAAATTGTATTTCAGTTTTTGGTTTTCCCTCTAAAAATAGTTCATAATAATTGTGTACTGGGAACTATGTTTCATTTAAGATTTCAAGAAGTATGTAGTATGCGATTCGGAATCGGAATGACAGCTCAACCATATTTTTAGGAAACGGAGAATTTATTTTGAACTAAAAGGCACTTGTTGACTATAATTATTGGTAGATCGCACAGGGTTTCGTCAGTACCCCACTTGCGGGACTGACTACTGACTAGCCGTCTGTTTGTGTTTGAGGTCAGTCCCGCAAGGGACCGCCGTCACCTCCACAGAGGGGTTGTCCCGCACAACAGAACAACCCCTCTCAATGTCAGGACAGTTCAATAGGGTGAGTTTCTCATCCTCGCCCCTTGTCCCCTGCTACTCTTTTGTCCCTCTTCTTATAATACTCTCTTATAAGAGGAGTACTAAGTGCTTCGGTTCACTTAGCTTGGCCCAAGGTGCTGGGTGCACCCGAGGCTACTGAGCCCCACCGCCACGACAACGCTTGAACCGTGGTAGGGAAACGCTTATACTAACTTTTTACTTCTAAGCCAGGCTTGGGCTAAACTATAAGCTTGTATAATCTGAATAAGTAGAAGTAGGTAACTAAAAGATAAATTTACAAATTTCTGTCTTTTATTTAAACTATCTTTATTATCTATAATTTGGTTGGCATGCTAGTACCACTTTGCCGTTATACCATTATTACCACTTATAAATTGTGAATTTTGCTCTACAACCAAATCCAACCGCAAAAGCTAGTATCGGGTCAAATATCTGAACTAATAAATTGAGTGTGGTAATCCTAATAGAGTTCTAGTAAAATAGCTGCGACATGTGTACGGTGTACGGTAGAGCGCCAGTACGGAAGTAACAAAATAAAGTTTCCGTCCTTTACGGCTACGGATCCCTGTAATTAGTTGTAATTTCACTGGAACATTGTATTTTAACGTATCTTATGTCCTGTGTAACTTTAGTTGAGTAAAGCTTTTCTGAAGTAGAATTATTTTTAGGATTAAAGTAGCTTTTATCACAAGAAACTTATCCACAAGATGAAGATAATGTATCTTATTAACAGACATTAATTAGTCCAATTAAGAATTTATCACTGTATACTTATTCTGAACAATTATAGTGACTGTGTAATACACCCTTAATGTTGAACGTTTAAACGCTCATTATGAAATCGGAGCTAATCGAGCCACTTTGTTATAAGAGCCCTACATTCCAGTCGCGACGTTACAACGATGTCTTCTAAAGACAAGTAGAGTAAGTATTGTGACGTCATCGTCATAATACTTACTCTTATCTATGAACGTCGCCCAACAAATCATATCGTAACATGACATCTTACTCATCTGGCGCCTCTGCCGTTTACGTCTCCGTGGCATATAAATCGTTTGGCAACGGTACCGGTCACAGATATTGAGAAGGCGATGTTTCAAAGTTTCTCATTCCTAGTGACGTTATGACTACGATAGACCCAATATTCTTGCCATAATATTGTTTTTGTAAGAATTAATTAGGATAATATATTAAGATAAACTTAGTTAAAGATAAACAAATTACTATGAAATTTTAATACAAACAAAGACTTATAAAAGCGTACGTATAAGCTTATTAAAACCGTAGAAAAGACACTGACATATCCATTGTTCGTACCGTAACATGAAAATGAAATTTTGCAATCAAGAGGTCATACCGTAATACACGAAAATTCCGAATATGAAAGTTCAATTTTAGGGAATGGAATTTACACATCGCAGTATTGTTCACTGGATATTGGCGAAGTTAAGGACTCTTGACATTGTGTCCTTACCAAAAGGAATGCGATAACTTATTAATCAAGTCGCGTTTTCAACGACAATCGTTGTCGACAAGCTTTTTAATGCCTCCCGTACATATATTAACGTTATGACTACTGTTCAATGTTCAATGTCTACTTTTATAGTAGAGTATGTTTTAGTCGCTACTTTAGTCGTAATACTTTGTCACGACGAATCTAATATTGATATAGGAGTAAAAACTGGGGAGGATGACGATCTTTGCAAGTTGGATGCGAGTAGCGGGAGTATTCATGCTCCACCATGGTTCAAGCCTTGTCGGGGCGCTGGGGCAGCTTAAGGTGGGAACCGAGGGAGCTGCTCTTTGTAGCCCTCTTATAAGAAGAGGGGACAAAAGAGAAGAGGGCGACAAGGGGCGAGGATGGGAACCTCACCCCATTGTACTGTCCCGACGTTGGGAGAGGTTGTATTGTGGTGGAGGATGACCCCTCTGTGGAGTTGTTATCGATCCCTTGAGGGACTGACTACCCGTCGAGATGCGTGAGGCGGTGGGTCTCAGTAGAATAGGCCCAGCACCTTGGGCGAAGCTAATTGAGCCGAGGGGGATCTTTGTACCCCCCTTATAAGAAGAGGGGACAAAAGAGCAGGGGGCAAGGGCCGAGGACAGGAACCTCACCCCATTGTACTGTCCCTATGTTGGAAGGGGTTGTTCTGTGGTACGGGACAACCCCTCTGTGGAGGTGGCGTCGGTCCCTTGGGGGACTGACTAACCGTCAAGGTGCCCTGTTTGCTCATTAGGTCCGGGGCATTGGTGGCACCCGTCGGGTTTTAGTGGGTAGAGCTGCGTCCACCATACCATCTTTAGGGCGCAGCGAGTCCTATATACCTGCGTGGGGAGGCCCCGATCTCCCCAGCGGGATGCCTCAGACCATTTCTCGTCGTAAAAGAAAAAAAATAGTATTCTTGCCATTAAGTGACCTATGTCAAGCAGTGATAAAAATGACTGATGATGGTTCCTGGCTCATAATGACGATAATGATAAAAATAATAAATATTCATCTCTCTGAATATCTCTATCTCAAATGGAATAAAAAATTCTGCTTAAGCGAAAATAAAAAGTGAACATGACGCTCGTTTTTTCGACTTACCGTCAATCAATTCCAGTTTCATAACAAAATGTGCTGATCAATAGCTTCTTCCCCCGAGCAATAAATGCCAGGTTATGCTTTTGACGCGTACATTTGTTTATTACTTTGTAAGTTTGTGGTACAAAGTTAATAGTAACATTATGTGAAAAGTTTTCCTTTATATCTTTAATGGTATCTTTTGCATTCAATTTTCTGTGATAGATGGGTTTTATAGAGACCGTTGCTAGGTTTCATACCATAATGCCATCTCGACGTCACCATCCCCCATAACGTTACTGGATGTTTCCCCGTTCTACTCACTCGTATTCTTTTGGACACATCAAATCCCAAACAAAAAAAAAATTTTGGTGACACGACGCTAGCAAGGAGAAATCCTGTCAGAGTCCTGAGTCAGAAACGCCTTAAACGGGACATAGTACGAGCAGGCGGTGGACGTATTTTGGTCAGTTTCAGAGATTTCTAACGAATTACTAAAGGAAGCCAATGAAACATTTACCAACTATAACTAGAAAACTAACTAGAAAAGCTATTATATTTGCTGTAACTGTAGAAATATTTAACGCTGCTATATACCTAAGGGATATTATTACTAGAAAATTATAGAAAATTGGATGACCGTGATACAAAGGCTATTAATAATTAATAATAATAAGCGATGCGTAAATCAAAGAGTCATTTTGAAATAAATGAAAGTAAAACTAAAATATAATAATAATTAAAATTAATATTTTGAAAGGGTGTTTATTGGTTTATTTGTTCCTCTGTTTCTCTTCCTTTCTCTTCGCAATCCAGTAACAAATTGATATCACTTTTTATTTCGAGAAACGGATGGCTCGGAAGGATTTGTGTTACCGACATCAGATAAGGGCCCCCTCCGTAAATTGCCATTTCATTTAATAATCGGGCATCGTTTTGACAAATCCTCGCTGAAGCTATTGTACAAGAAATACTTAAGATTATAGAGTATATAAAAGGTGAAATATTTTTAGGGCTTTTCAAGCTTTTGTACCTACGTGTACAGGCGCCGCGCCGCCGCGGTCAACAGTAATTCATTTTATAATTGTCTCTTCTATTCTTACATAATTTCATAGACATTGTGAGACATAATGACATTTTCATTCAAAATTAATGAATAGGGAAGCCTTGACCGGAAACGTGAAACGGTTATTTGACAAATTTTCATTTAACACCAATTTGGTTGATTAAATAAAGCAATATATAATTGTTTTATGGATGTTCGCGGATAACTTCGTCCTTTATGAACCGATTCTGATGATTATTTCCGGAAAGAAGATATTATATTTCAATGGGACCACCATGATAAGGAAACCAGGATCTGATGATGGCAACCAGAGAAATCAAGGAGAACTTTTGAAATCATATGGGGGGCTAGTGGTATAATATTTTAAATCACTACAACTTAATTAAGATCTGATGATGGAGCTGAAAGACAGTGGAGGGAACTCTTCAACGATTTAAAGCAGTAACCTTGGCCCAAACACATTTTTTGATTAATTTTTATTTGTGAGAACTTTCAACGGTACGCAATATGTGAAGCTATTTTCCTATAAGTCTAACTCAAATTGATTAAGGACTAATAGGAATTAGATAAATTGTGCAGTATTTGATGGCATCCTAAATACTAGTTCCTTGTGTCCTAAAACTGCAATTTTGTAGAGGAGTTGTCAATTACATCAGATAACAGGCGAACCTAATGCGTGCTCAAGCCCGTTATGAACCAACCAACAAAGTTCGAAGCGACATCACGCGAAGTACCTGGTCTATAAGTTGAAGTGGCTACGTGCAACGAAGTATGGATAGGCATATGCCCTTAAATTGAGGAACTAAGCTGAGATCGGGAAGACGAAGTGTTGCTCCACCTTTTATTCATATTAGTTAGGACGAGGATGTCTATGAAATAGTCGGTTGGCTGAAGTGGTTCTTAAATGACAGTGGTTTCATACGAGTTATGATACCCAAAGATCGGGAGGATTCAAAACAAAGAAAGATAACAAAGAACGGTCATTATTGAATTTTTTATGAGACAATATGGATATATAAAGGTAAAACAGTAAAACGCCCTGTTTTACTGTTGGTGTAAAAATATAGTATGCACCTTTCATGACTTTTAAATGATCGTAGCCTGATGGTAGCCTGTATAGTTCACATTTTTATGACATATTTTTAATCTTACGGCTTTACATTTCTTGAAATACGTAATAAACTATAGTACATTTACTGAATATGCATACTTACATCTAATATGCATATAAAATTCTCGTGTCACGGTGTTTGTAATTAAACTCCTCCGGAATAATTGATAGACCAATTCTCATGAAGTTTTGTGTGCATATCGGGTAGGTCTGAGAATCGATCAACATCTATATTTCATCCCCCTAAATGTTAAGGGTTTTTTTTCGGAAGGGCTAGACTTTTCGGCCTGATGGCCTTTAAGCTCAATCGGTACAGTAAATGCTAAGGGTGGTCTTCCCCTCATTTTTTTTAAATTTTTTTAGATAAAAGTTAATGGGGACGAAGCTGCGAGCAACAGCTAGTATTTATTGTATAAATAGGCATTTAAAAAAATCGTATATATTTTTTAAGGTTCCTTCCCTTTAAAGTTTAAATGACTAAACGGAACGCTTATAGGACGTCTGTAATTGTCCATCTGCCAAACCAAAACCTATATTTCCCATGAACATAGAATCATGGAATTTGGCAAGAAGCTATATATATATAATAAGTACTCACAGCGAAAAGGAAAAAAGATCTAAAAACCATTAATTTGTTGATTTGTAGATTATAATAAAAACCCTTTTACGGAAAACTCAGTCCGGGAGTCTGATTCGCACATGTATCTATGGTTTATTACTAACTAGCTGGTGCCCGTAGGTTCGCCCGCGTGGTACGCAAACGTGTGTGTGTGTGTGTGTGTGTGTGTTTGTGTGTGCAAAGTAACACATCTCTATATTACCTATACCACAGCGTAAGTACTATGTTGAAAAACTTGTTGCACAAAACACAAAATATATGTATAACTAGTGGCACCGACAGACGTTGTCCTGTACATTTTTTTTGTGAATCTAAACCATCCTCGAATCCCCATGAACTCACACAAAAAAAATCATCAAAATCGGTCCAGCCGTCTAGGAGGAGTTCAGTGACATACACACGCACACAAAAAGATAAAGATGTGCGTTTGACAATTACTTACGTGGTTTTTGTCATTTCAATTGACGTAATTATGAATTACTACTAATAATAAGGCAAATGTAAAATACCCGTAGTAATATTGAATTAATCGGGTTAAAAAGTAATCTATGTGCAGTTATCCTGGCTAAGCCAAGTTTCATCAAAATCCGTTCATTAGTTTTATCATAATTGAGGAACAAACACCCAAACATCCAAACTTTCGCATTTATAATATTAGTAAAAAGTAAGATAGGTAGGTAGGTAGTTATTTTTGTCGTCAAAATATGAACGATGAAAGAACATAATTAATGATAAATAAAGAAATGAACGTATAAAATTTACACCGGAAATTTAATGTTTTAAAGCATGGCGTGTGCATAATGACTCCAGTTTATAAACCAGCAAAATATTTCGCGTCGATCTAATAAAGATAATATAATATACTGCAATGGTTAAGGCTTACGGTTCCAAGTCCTACCTGAAAGGCCACGGCCTTCGGCACGGGAACTCTCCTTACTGGTATAAAACTAGCCAATTAAACTTTGTGAAGAATTATAATGAAACACTTTTTTACGGATTTTATCGCGGTTTATTAAGATTTTTGCAAGCCCGACGTTTCGGATACTTTACAGCAACCATGGTCACGGGAGGACTGACATGTATGTAAAGTATCCGAAACGTCGGGATTGTAAAAATCTTAATAAACCGCGATAAAATCCGTAAAAAAGTGTTTCATTATAATGAGTGAAATTCGCGTAAACATTAGAAGAATTTTAACATTTGGTAGACGCTTTAATCTTTTTTACGTTATACATTCATAATTGTTATATGTTGTAGGTACACCTTGGGCCGGCATGACCGGGGGACGTGTACCTCTCGCTTACATAACACCGGCGTATAGTGACAGTTATACTATCGCGTTTCGTGCAGGAGTTTCAGGTGGAACCACGAAATTTCGACTTAAGTATGCAGAGGATTACGGCCTAAAGGCATTGGCAATTTATCAGACAAAAATTTTTTAAATAAAAATTATAACCGACTTCAAAAAATAAAGTAACTAAAATGTTATCAGGAGAACGTTAGTGTCTAGCGCCAAGAACACATCCAAGTAGTTTGGCGTGAGGCACTGTGTATATATTCTCGAGACATATGTAAACAAAACCTCCAAAACATAACAAAAAATTTTTGGGGCTTTATTTTGTTATTATTACCAAAACACTAAGACTTCACACTATTTTTAATAAGTTTCTTTTTACGAATTTTACACATATTACAAAAAATTATTGGGTCTCAGCAATTATTTAATACATTTCAAACATGAAAATTATTGCTTGCGCCGTTTTGCGATTAAAGAGGTTCAGAGAAAATATTTTATATGACGTTACAGTGAGAATTTTGATTGTTGTTGTTGTTTTAAAATTTATCCCCAATGGGGAAAGGCAAAAGACTATAGTCTATACAGCCTAGTCTAAGTTTGTAACTTCCATTCTGGTATAACAAAAGGCCGGAGCCAAATCTGAAGTAGCTTTATATTTCTTCTGAGTCCGTATATTGGTAAGGCCGAAGCCAAGTCTATTTTTTTATATATTCTTCGTCTTTATCCATAGTTAGGTAAGGCCGAAGCCAAATCTGAGATTTTATATCTTCGTATAATCTTCTTTATCCATGAATATATCAAGGTCGAAACCATGTCAATAATAGTCAGGCAATATAGTAAGGCCGAAGCCTAAAATGACATAGTAAAATTTTCACATCCGATAAATTAAGTAGGTCTGTCCTGATTCAAATATCGTTCATAGTATTACAAATAAATTCAAATATACTAGTATAGTGATCCAAATTAGTCAGCATATCTTGTGTATTGCGCGGGACATTTTCTGGTCCAGACGTAGATAACAAGTTGGCTATCAATAAAAGGCGTTCCAAATTAAAAGCGGAGCATTCAAAAAATATATGATCTAACGACTGTGTACAGTTGTTGGTGCAATGTGGACAAACGGGCGATGAGATGATGCGCATACGATTCAAATGTGCATTAAATCTGCAATGACCAAATCTCAAGCGGCATAGTATTGTATAATATTTTCTGCTTCTGTAGTGATGTGATTTAGTAAACCAAGGGCTTTTTCCAATATCTTGATTTATCTGAGCATACCAAGAGCCTTTCCTTAACAAAGTTTGTCGCCAAAGATCACACCAATCAGATAGGATTTTCGATTTAATAATAATTAATAGATCTGTGTATGGTACGGCAACATTCTCATCAACAGGGCTGCCGCTGTCACTGTCAACGATTGAACGTGCCAGAAAGTCCACATGTTCATTTCCCTTTACTCCTATATGAGAAGGTGTCCACAATAATTTAATGTTGTAGTTTCTTCTGGAAAGATTGTGAAGGAGATGTCTAATTTCTAAAATGATGAAGTTTGTGTTAGCACTGAATTGGTAGTTATCTAGAGCCTTTAAGACACTCATGCTGTCAGTAATGATCAACCAGCATTTATTAGATTGTTTTTTAATGAATTCCAGAGCTGCAGTAATTGCCAGAGCTTCGGCAGAGAATATTGATATCTCCTTTTTCAGATTGACGCCTTGTCCAAACTTCAGATGAGGTACATAATAAGCCATGGAAACCTTTATGTCAGTCTTTGAACCATCTGTGTAGACTTGTTTAAACTTATCAGAGTGCTGGGCTATGAGGTTGTATACTTCCTGACGGTCTTTTAGCGTGTGATCAATAATAATATCGATTTTATTGGTGAGACAGTCAAACTCCTTTTCATAGCACATCCAATTACTGGAACTGTGTATTTTGTGCTGGATATTTAAATTTAACATGTATGAATATTCGAAAAGAATAAATGGGTTGTTAGAAGTTAATGGAGCATTTACAGGATATTTACTATGTAAGTAATTAAGTTTTTTAATAAGAGGGTGATTACTAATGGAAAAGAGCTTAAGCAAAAAACGGAATTTCAAATATTTAAATCTAAGGTGTAAAGGAGAGGTGTTGCACTCAACCTGTAAAGAATTTATTGGGGTAGTTTTCATGGCTCCGGTGATAAGCCTCAGGCTGTGGTTTTGGACAACATTTAATTTACTGACCAACTTGTTATTCGCAGAAAAACACAGAAAACCGTAGTCAAAATGACTGCGTACAAGAGATTTATAAAGAGTAAGCAGGACTTTTGGATCAGAACCCCAATATGTTTTTGCAAGAGACTTTAAAACATTAAGAGCCTTAAGAGCTCTATTAGCTACACAATCAACATATTTATTCCATGTTAAGTTGTGCATAAATAAAACACCTAAAAATTTCACTTCATTTGTAATAGGAAGAGTTGTATTATTATAGTTTATTTTAATTCTATGAGTCCCCACTTTATTAAAAACTATGACTTTAGATTTTTCACTGCTAATGTCCAAGGCAAGATAATTAAAATAATCATTTAATTTAACTAAAGCTTCATTTAACCTAAAATTTACGGTAGTTGTATTATGACTAGAACAATAGACTATCAAATCATCAGCAAATTGTAAATTATATACATGAGAGCCTAATATCAAGTTTAATCTATGTATATAAAGTGTGAAAATCAATGGACTTAAAATGCTACCTTGACATGTACCTTTATGAGAAAGCCTTGGACCAATAAGTCTATTATTATACTTGACAAATACCTTCCTACTGTGCAAAAAATTAAAAATCCATTGTATGAGTTTTACAGGCAAGCCAACTGCAGCCAATTCCATGGATAGAATGTGATGGTTAACATTATTAAAGGCTCCAACTACATCGAAGAAAACTCCAGCAAAAGCTTCCCTCGATTGTAGAGCATTATAAATATCAAGATGCAAGTGAGCAATGCTCTCCCTTGAAGACCTACCTCTTCTGAAGCCAAACTGATTAGAAGGTAAAATATGATTAAACTCTATAAAATGTTCCAGTCTTTGTTTCAACAGCTGTTCAAATATTTTTCCCATACAAGAAGTCAATGCTATAGGTCTATATGAATCAAAGTTAGACTTATCCATGTTGGGTTTTAAAATAGGTACTAAACAGTCAACTTTCCAATCCACAGGAATAAGATTATGCTCCCAAAGAAGATTCAATATGTCTAATAAAACTAATTTAGATAGAGTGGACAGGTGTTTTAGCATTTTGTATGAAATGCAATCAAGACCAGCTGTTGAGTCTCTTCTGGATGAAATAGCAGAATTTAATTCGACAATGGTAAAAGGTTTTGTAATAAAATTTTGATTAGAAAGAGTATGACAGTAAGAATCGAGATTAAGAGCTGGCTCAACAGTATCTGGAGTATATTTTTTAAGAAAATCAAAAATCCAAGAGTAATCAGAATTACTATGAGAAGTTGGATTATAGCTTTTGTTAAATTTTCGCATATGAGTCCAAATGACAGACATAGGTGTGGATCTGTTAAATTGTTCACATAGTTTTATCCAGCTGGTTCGTCTCTCATTTCTGATTACGTATTTTTTCGTGGCTTGTAATCTTTTAAAATCAATGTAATTAGCCTCAGTGGGATCAGATTTGAAAGTCAAGTAAGCATTTTTGCTATTTAATACTGCTTTTGTGCAATTTAAATTCCACCAAGGGAGAGGAAGTTTTCTTTTTTTGGGTAAATTAGAAGGAGGGCGTGAAGATGAAACTGAATTAACTATAGAGTGTGTAGAAATAGATGATTTCAACACTGCAGAGTGTAAAATATCTGTAAATTTGGTATAATTTTGAAGTAGATCTTGTGTATCAATAGAAAATTCTGTGAGCAATAGTTCGACATTTAAATTATATATGTTCCAATCAACATTTTTTAGGTTAGGCAAGTAGGGTAGCGAGCTACTGTTGGGAATAGAAAAGGCATTGTAATTATTATTATTATTAAGTAAAATTTTTGTGATTACAGGAAAGTGGTAGCTGCCTAAAGGATCGTCATGTACTGACCAGTCACACTCTAAAGCCAAGGAGGGTGATATTATAGTTAAGTCAAGGGCATTCTGTCTCCATATGTGTGAACCAACAGTGGTCATACTACCATCATTGAGTAAAACTAAATTATTGTTATCAATAGTTTCCAGAATGTCTTTGCCTCTAGAATTGGAACTAGAACAGCCCCAGGCTGAGTTTAGGCCATTAAAATCACCCGCTAAGAAGATTGGTTCTGGTAAACTTTTAATTAGTCTATCTAGCTTATATCTGCAAAAAGAAGGACTGCAATTAGTTGGACTGTAAAAGCTTACAATAGTAAGTTCTTTGTTGCTAGAGTATTTAATACGAACTACAACATTTTGGATAGAGTTGTCATAAAAAGTATCAATTTTAGAATAGGAAATAGATTTATGTAATAATATTGCTACACCATTGTGTGCATTTCCTGTATCAAGACGAACTATATTATAATAACGTAACTTAAATTTTTGACTAGGTTTTAACCAAGTTTCGCAAATTAGTGCAATGTGGATATTTTTGTCCATAAGAAAATAGTTAAAAATATGTTGATTGTGTAGAATGCTCTGAGCGTTCCATTGCACAATATTTAAAGTATCCATAAAATATTACAAGTTATTTATTATTGACCTTCTTTAATGTCTCCTGCAGGACATTTTTAATATTTTGAGAAGAAATGGATATTTCATTGTTTTTATTTAATGTGATTATTTTTACTAAGGCTTCGGTTATGGTTTTAAGTATTAATTCAGAATTTAAAAGAGATAGAAACTGATCTGTTTTGTTTAATGAGGGAAAGTGAGAGGTGTTTAAAGCATCAACAAAGCTTTTTTTCTGAAATTTTTCTTTGTTTATCTGAATTTTTTCTTTTTTCACAGGGCAAGCAGAGGATATGGCAATATGATTACCAGAACAGTGACAGCAATTGGCCGCAGTAGAAGGAGTCTGACACTCTTTAAAATAGTGGCCTCCACCACAAATGCTACATCTTTGAGAATTTTTACAAAATTTTGCGATATGACCATATCTTAAACATTTTAGACACTGCTTGACCGGTGGGATGTACTGCCGTACTTCGAACCGCCAGCTGTTGAGGTCCACACTTTCTGGCAGATTGGGACATGAAAAAGTTATTGAAATGGTTTTGGTGGGAATGAATTTCATTTGTCCATTTTCTGATATACGCCGCATAAATCTTCTAATTGAAACAATATTTTTTGTGCTAGTAAGGGCTGAATATATTTCTTTGTTAGATAATTCGATGGGCACATGAGAAATAACACCAGTGACCTCTGTGGCGGCAGCCGGAAGGGAAGCTCTTAGTTTGTAACTATCAAGATACTTTTTGTTACCTAAGACTGCGTTAGCAAAAGCAGGTCTATCAAAGATTACTCCAACTTTAGTTTTATTAATACGTTTTAATTGTTTCACACCTTTATTGTATTTTTTAATGCTATTAGCGAGTGTCATCATGTCTCTTGTTCCTATTGGCTTGTCAGCCTCCGTACTTTCCAGGAATACAATATATTCAAAATTACCCCCGTCCTCGGGGTAGTGCCGCACGTAGTCGGCTACCCGAAACGGGGCATACCTTTCGGCATCTGTTAACTCAACAGATTTTATGGACTCGGAGTCGGAACTCAACGAATCATTCTCAGCATCACCTTCCTCCTTTTTTTTCCTTTTCTTGGTTCTCCCCATCTCTTGATGAGGAGAATTAATTTGTAGCTATTAATTTATAGATATGTACCAATAAATTATCAATTAGATTAATAAAATATTTTTGAAAGAAAAAAGACCGCCTTTTCGCTTCGAAGTTCCCGCGCCTTTCTGAGAATTTTGAGTTTTGACATGGAAGTTGGTTGCTTGTTTTTTAGTTTTATCCTATCGGAACCGGCAAAGGCTAGAGGCCATGCTGCCTATCGTTATCAATATACGGTGTTGTATTAAAAATTAAGTATTTCGTTTTTTTTCTCGTATTCTCTATAGCTTATTTTTATTTATTTTTTCTGTTATATTTTATATTTGATAAACGTCTTTCGTATAATATATTTTTTCTGTCGTATTTTTTATTTGATAAACGTCTTTTGTTTCATATATTCGTTTCTGTTAAGAGCTCAATCTTCTTTGTTTCTTCCCAGTTTCCCGTTAATTAATTGTTATTTTGTGTTTTCTTCATTCTGAGTGATTTACTAGTGTTTGTTTTAAAAACTGTATATATTGTGATTGGTTGGCGAATATTGTGGAGAACTGTTCTGGAGTGGTTTTCTATTGTAGGACTGTTCTGATGGTTTTCTGTAGTGTTTTTATTTTTAAAACTTAATCTGTGTAATATATAATGTGATTCGTTGGCGAATATTATGGTGAACTGTTCTGGGTGAATAGAATGGGAAGTGATAGTTGATTGATGGGTGCTAGAGGGGCAGAGCCGCGCTTTTTGGCATTTTCCGCCGTTTCTCCAAAGCACAGACAAGATATTTTTGTTAACACAACAGATATGGCAGCATGGCCTCAGGTCTTAGCCGGTTCCAACAGAAAATGCCAATTGGAAAGAAAAATGTTATTACAGTCTAATTATTTTTCGAGAAATAACAAAATTATTTAACAAAGTGAGATGTACTATCTCTATCTATGTAATTGTGGTGCTTTAATGTGATTTTAATGTATTTTTTTATTTAGTTTCAACCGATTTTATTCGGTCAAAACTCAAAAAATTAGACATAACCGCTTATTAAATGCCGCTGGAGTTTGTTTCTTGACTTCATCTCCTACCAATTAAATTGGTATTAAATTTTTGCTATACTCTACTTGATTTACATTAGTCAACTTATCAAGAATGGAAACAATGTGGAGTTAAAGGAGAAATGCTGTTATGTTTACAATAGAAAAAACAGTTTGGACTTTGGTGGCTGTAGCAAACCAAGAAGATGGTGTTTATAAGTTGGTCATGGAACATAAACAATATTTTTTTACTCCTACTTCAACAGTAATTAGTGAAGAGTGTCATAGGAGATTGGCCATTTGAATATAAATGACCAGAATAAAATAAAAGATGGAGCAGTTACGGGAATATCATACACAGACAGCAATCTGAAGAAGAAAATGAGGAACCAGTACCATTTACTTTTAGTAAAGGGGGACCCAAATTAAGTGATTAAAAAAGCTGCCAGAGCGGTATAGATTTCCAAATCTATGTACAATGTTGAGTCCAAATGTTACTAATGATCCAGTCTGTGTCCATGAAGCTCTGGAGAGCCCAGAAAGAGACAAGTGGATTGAGGCAATAGAGGAAAAGCTGCATGCAAGCTTTTGAAGAAAATATTCACACAAATATTTAAACAGGAGGAATAACAGGAACGCATGCTCTATTTTAATTTTGAAAATCAAAATAACATTTTAAAAAATATGACTATGTTGCATTGGTCACTGGTCAGTCACAAGCGTCATTTAAAGTAAAAATATTGTAATAGTACTAACCTCTTTTATTATTCAATTATTTGAGAAAATTTATGAATAAAAATTTTGATGAATTACTCAAGAAGTTTAAGTTTAAAATTTTAAAGTATTTGAAATGAATTACTCAAGAAGTATAAATATTTAAAATATTAAAATATTTGAAATGTAATTATGTTAATTAATATATGCTTTACAAAAAAAAGAGATATCCCACAAAAAACAGTTTCACTGTAAAATGTCGCGCCAAATACACGTCTAACTATATACACGTATAGCAAAAATAAAAAAATAAACTAATCTTTACAAAAAATATGAAATAAAAAAACCAAGTACACAAAACCTCTCGGATTAAAAGAAACACACTCATTAAAAACTGTGAAAATTGAAAAACCAATTGGTGTAGTATATTTACAAAAAATAGAAAATTTTGCAATCTACAAAAAAATATAAATTAAAAAAAAGTAATCATTGTGATTTTCAATAATTGCAAATTTTTTGTGGCAAATTTTACAATTGAAAACAATTTTTTAAACGTACTTGGCGCGCGTCATTTTCGATGTATTGTAAATGGCTTCACAATATGTATCACTAAGATAAATTATTAATGTCAACTATCAATTCGAGAAGTTTGTGTTCCTCAAGCATTCATTAATGTTATAATTTTCAAAAACAATTTAATAAACATTATCTAAGGTAAAGTACCCAGTGGCTGCTCAGGAACCAGTACCTGCCCACTCTCTGCATTTGTATATCTATATTCAAAAATGCAGATATACAAATAAAAAGAGTGGAAAGGTGGTTCTGAGCAGTTACTGGGTACTTTACCTTACTAGTAATAAAATCATTTCCTTATTTCTTGATTCAATTAAAAGGCAAGAAAGCGTCATATTCATATGAGTATAAATGTAATAGGAATAAGAAATATATAAAGAAATGGGTACGAGCTTGAATTTTAATTCTAATAGATTTGATTGAAGACATCAAAATAATCATTAGTGAGGCCAACTACATGGCGTAGAAGAGTTGAGAATTGAGAGTTGGCGTAGAGAATTGTTGTTTTTATACTCCTTTTCCATACCAATTTCCTGGCTGTAGATCACAGAATAATATTACCCTAGCTCTAGATTAGCCATGAAAAAATTTGGGGTACACAATGACGCGCGCCAAGTACATTTAAAAATTGTTTTCAATTGTAAAATTTGCCCCAAAAAATTTGTAATTATTGAAAATCACAATGATTACTTTTTTAATTTATATTTTTTTGTAGATTGCAAATATTTCTTTTTTTTTTGTAAATATACTACACCAATTGTTTTTTCAATTTTCACAATTTTTAATGAGTGTTTCTTTTAATCCGAGAGGTTTTGTGTACTTGGTTTTTTTATTTCATATTTTTTGTAAAGATTAGTTTATTTTTTTTATTTTTGCTATACGTGTATATAGTTAGACGTGTACTTGGCGCGACATTTTACAGTGAAACTGTTTTTTGTGGGTAAAATAATCGCGTGTACAATCTTTGCGTTTTCCACGTCATTATTGTTACTTTTGGAGTCGGTGTCAGCTAAGTTAAATAGGTACCTACAGCAACAAATACGTCACCATTGTCGTATTTGTTGCTCTAGGTACCTACCTATCTACCTTGGCTGACACCGACTCCAAAAGTAACAATAATGACGTGGTAAACGCAAAGATTTTACACGCGATTATTTTATAACATTTTAGTTACTTTATTTTTTGAAGTCGGTTATAATTTTTATTTAAATTTTTTTATTTCTTAATTTTTAGTGATTCATTAAAGAAAGGCATACAGAGATAGACATTTTGGCATATTGAACCGTATGAAGTAAGCCCAAAAAAATCTGTAAATCGTCGAGGAGTTCCCTCGACTGTCTATAGTCTCCATCATCATAACGGTAATGGTACGTATCACCCATAAGGGTGCAAAGTTCTCATCAGTATAAATTAATTAAGTCCAATCACAAGGTAGCTACTTTAAACTATTTAGGAGTTCCCTTAACTGAGCTTCGTCTTCATCATCAGACCCCCAATCACAGTCACAACCCATCTAGGTGTAAAGTTCTCATCAATACAAATTAATCAAGCCCAAACACAAGGTTACTGAAGTAAATCGTCGAGGAGTTCCCTCGACTTTCTTCCAGCTCCAGCATCAGATCGACTCTAGACCTTCATTAAATTGTAGTGCTTCAAAATGCTTATTTAAAAAAATATTAAGCACACTAGTCATTCCTACAAATTTCGAAAGTTTCCCTCGATTTCTCTAGGATGCCATCATCAGATCCTGGTTTCCTTATCATGGGACCAAATGGCAAGTATACCCTTTCAAACAAAAAAAGAATATTGAAAATCGGTCCACAATTGACGGAGAAATCGGTGTACATACATTAAAAAAAAATACCGGCCGAGTTGAGTTGAGAACTTTTTGAGAGTTGAGTGAGAGTTGAGTTTTTGAGTTTTGAGAGTTGAGAACTTTTTGTTGAAGTCGGTTAAAAAGCAAGGCGCTGCGTGAAAACCCAAAGAATAATCATTATTCCAGGTTTATTCCCGGCTGGTGTTAGTGCTGAAACCTGGTGCTAAAAGTTAGCAATCGCCGTTTGAATTTTAGGCATTTTTTGACGTAGGTAGAGAGCAAGTAAAGTATTCGAAGCATTATAATATATGTTTCGATTACTTCACAGTTTACAGCCATCATTTCACCGAAAGAGTTCTTAGCGAACAAACTAAGCTGCGATAAAATCCGTAAAAAATTGTTTTATTACAGTGAGTGAATTTCGCCAAAATATTTGAAAGTAATTAATTATATATTAAAAATACAGCCTTGATCAGCTAAGCCGATTTTGTGAAACATGTCAAATAAAAAAACACATCAAAATCAATCGGTCAATCTTACAACATCTATCTTTTTGCGTTGAGTGCTAAATATAGAAATTAGTGCCTAAATATTCTATGTGTGATGCAAGTGTTGAAGGAGGCTTATGTTCAGCAGTGGACGGACAAAGGATGATGACGATGCAAGTCTCGATATGGTAGATAGTGCTCCCACAGTATAAGTAAATTCATTTACACTGTGGTGCTACTATATAGTAAGCGCTAGAGCAAAACCACGCTCCCGTGTGGCGAACGTGTAGTCCGGCTTACGATACCTGGTCCCGCACCGCTCACAAAAACAATTTCTCGCCATTACATGTTCCCCTACCCACCAACTGGTATTATCTCTCATCGCAATATTTCCTAATTAAATTATGAACATCCCTTTCGCTGGTTAGCGATCTTAATAAAAGCGTAATAGTTATCTTTGGAGAGGGTCGGATGGTTGTGCAATTACAATGATTGCGGGGGACGCGCCAGCGCACATCGCTCCGGGCAGCAACCCTCTCGGCCAGAAGGATCATCCCTCCCTATGCTCCGTGTCAAATTGCCTAAATTTATGCAACTGCTCTTAAACATCGTCCCCTACACCAAATAGCACATCAAATGTCATAATTTGAGAACGCGGCCCGCGTTTGCATAAATTGAATATGCATTCAGGATATATCTTTACATCTTCATGACAAAATAAATATTTTTTTTACTCTCGTTTTATTTTCATAGTTTATCTCTGTAGCTTCGTTTGCTTACGTAGTGTTGGTGTTATCGATAATCATATATTATCATATTATATTATCATTAACATTAATAATCATATATTATCATTATTTTATTATATTTTGACAACGACAAGTGATAACTCACCTTCTGACTTTTTCGCACCTTCTGACTTTTTCGTGAAGCCTCGCCTCATCTATCCTTTTAAAATAATGAAAATGTTAAGATATTATTTTGTGATTTCGACTTTGTAAACTGTTGTAAACAATACATTAAAACATTGAATAATCACAATTCGACACTATCAAGCTCAAATAATTAACCATTGAATTTGGTAAAATTATCTGGTGGGAACGTAATTTTTTTGTTTCTTTTATGTTAGTTGGATAGGCAAACTGGCAAATGTGCCACCTGATGGTAAGTGTTCGACGTCGCCCATGAACATAAACTAGTTTACCTTGAACGAGCCCAGGCAACTCATTTATGTGTTGCCTATCCTGAGACATAAGATGTTAAGTCTCGGTGTCAGTAATTACACTGCCTGTCTTGCCCTTCTCTCACAAACACAGCAAAGCTGTTTCACGGGAGAAACAAGCAAGATGGTGGAGAGGTGGACGTAATTGTGGGGAAACCTTCAAATCGTTCAATTTCTCATTGTTTTCATTACCTAGCCAACAGTTTTCTTTACACATATAATCCTTTTGTAATAATGAGGTCCTAATATAATCATAATTGCTGAGCAAGCTCATTAAACGTATCATCGCTACGCAAAGTCAGTAATCAGTATACGACAAAACTGCTTCTAGTATTTCTGTGGTCTGTGGCTGTCGCCATTGACCCACCGTTTATGAAAATAATTTCGATGCCATGGACATATATAGCTGTCAACCAAAATTAGAAAAATCTCAGGATATGTCCTAATGCTAAAAGCCCCACCGTCACTTCGAGACCAATAACAAAGCTAATCCGTTCCTTCCATCTGTGGAGGACAGATGGAAGGATATTATCTGCTGATGGACGGTAGCACGTCTGCTACATAATTTTTTTTTTTTTGGAATTATGCAGGACTCATGATCAGTAGATAAATGGAGCAAAATAAAATTTGAAAAGAAAGAAGGTGGGATGACGATATTAGAAAGACCATAAGACCATGAAGAAGATTGGAGGAGGCCTTGCCACTTGGCAAACGGACACACAAAAATGGAATAAAAGAATACTATATTTTAGAAAAAACATTTTACAAAAAATTAAAACTGACTTCAAAAATACTAAACTAAAAAGTAATAAAATAACTGTGTTTCTTTAATTTTTGTGCTTACAATAATTTACAGTCAACTTAATCTTCTACTAAAGTACAAACTTTGCGTTTGCCACGTCATTATTGTTTCTTTTGGAGTCGGTGTCAGCCAAGGTAGGTTAAGTAGGTAGGGTACAGCAACAAATACGACACCGACTGTTGCCATGTATTAAAGAACTCCGTTATAAAATATCACCAAAAATCTTCATCAGAACATCACCAAATTCAAATGGATATGATGAGGTCGCGTTTAGGTAGACAAAATGTTGGACAAAAAGTGGGAAGACACTCTCCGAGCTGTGGTCAGTCCGTGTTGTGGCAAAGGATAGGTCGTCTTGGCGTTCATTGAAGGAGGCCTATGTTTAGCAGTGGACGGATAAAGATGATGATGATGATGATTACGGTGAACTCGACATACTGTGGTGTGCTACCAAAGCATCCTATACAATTATTGTTGGGAATAACTCAAAAAGGGCTTGTCAGATCTTATTCAAATTAATATGGGACAAAATTGGAAACATCAGCTTTCAAACAAAAAAAAGAACCATCGAAATCCATTCACAAACGGCGGAGTAATCGTGTCACATACATACAAAAAAAACATACAGACGTATTGAGAACCTCCTATTTTTTTTAAGTCGGTTAAAATTTATATATCTAATAATAATCTGAAATAGCTAATATGTCATTAAATAAAATTGCTATTTTCTGGCGATATACAACAATATTTTTTATTCAAGTTGGCCGAACCTCTCACAGCCGGTTATAGAAAGCGTAAGAAAGTAATAAAACGAGTTGGACAAACACTAAAATAATATTATAGTAATTTTCAAGTACTTCCAACTTTTATTCCATCTAGAGATTTCAAGAAAGTTATTATACAGCAATAAAAAGGAAATTATTTTCTTTCAACCCAAATTTTGGCGCACCCTTCAATAATAGCATTTCAGAAACAATATATAACACATGAATTGCCTGTGGCTGCGTAAAAAGCAATGAAAGCATTTTCACATGAGCAGCTTTCATTTCACTAACTCCCCTTTGTTCCCTAAGGAATGCCAAATAGTATCTGCAGTTTGCCAGGCCCAAATAATGCCACGGGGATGAGGGAACGACCCTCGGTATTCCCCTTCAATCAAAATTGTTTTTTTAACTAAACAACCATCGATACATTTACTAAATTTAAATGGATCGACGCGCCACTTGCTACAAATTGTGACTTTTTGTAGACTTGTAGGAAATTACAAAAAACCTAACTTTCATGACTGGTGTATTTCTTAATAATATTTACTGTATCAATAAGACATGAAACTGAGAAAGAAGTTATTTTGGTTTTTAACCGACTTCAAAAAAAAGAAGAGGTTCTCAATTCGTCTGTATGTTTTTTTTTGTATGTATGTGACACGGTTACTCCGCCGTTTGTACATGGATTTCGATGGTTATTTTTTTGTTTGAAAGCTGGTGTTCCCAATTTGGTCCCATATTAATTTTATTTAGTTCTGACAAGCCGTTTTTTAGTTATTCCCAATATTGCCTATTTGGTTGGTTTCGTTTACCTCGATGATATTATGCTCATTTTATGCACACCATAGTATGTCGCGGTCATCGTAATCATCATCATCATCATCCTTTTACCCGTCCACTGCTGAACATAGGCCTCCTTCAATGAACGCCAAGACGACGAATTTTGGAATCACTAAAAATTAAGAAATAAAAACATTTTACAAAAAATTAAAACCGACTTCAAAATTATTATTTTTGAAGTCGGTTTTAATTTTTTTATGTATTATGTTTTATGTAAAATGTTTTTATGTAAAAATAGTGTTACTCCTTACCTATGACAAATAAAATTTATTTTTAGTTGTTTTCGTTATTGAAGAAAAGTGAAACCGCAGGGAACGGCTAATATTCTGTACATATACCATCAGAGACGATTTCATTATGTACGCTAAGCCTATTTCTGCACAATCTGAACGACTGATTTTATAACTAGTGAACACTGAACACATTTTACTTTACTGAGAGAGCTATCGTCGCTTTGTTTACAAACTCCCCCTCCTCGTGTCCTCTCCAACTCAGGTAAGCTTTACGTTCTCCTCAATGTTTGATTAAGTTGTTGGGGCCATTTTAGCATCCAAGCTTCTTGAGCCATAACTTTTTTAATAAAAATTAAAACCGACTTCAAAAAAATGTTCTAAAGTACGTTTATTATTTTTGAGAAGTTTTGTGCTAATTTTTATTATTATTTTTTTCTTAATTTTTTTAACTGATTTTATTTATCTGAAATATGGGTAGAACCGTTAAACGTGTTGCTCATATTAAACAGCGCCATTTTAATGAGACGAACAAAGAAAAGATTTTAATCAATACCTACCCAATCAATGAAAAAAAAACTATTTGGAATTATGTAAAAAAATTATAAATGTAATTGAAAGCAATCACGGCAGATTTGTTGCCATTTATTAAAGAATTCCGTTAAAATATACATATAGGTATAGAACATCACCAAATTAGAATGGATATTACGATAATCTTGAAATACTGTGATGCGCTTTCGAAGCATCCTATGCAGTTGTTTTTAACCGACTTCAAAAAAAAAATAGGTTCTCAAGTCGTCTGTATGTTTTTTTTTTTTTTTCTATGTATGTGACACGATATCTCCGCCGTTTGTGAATGGAGTTCGATGGTTATTTTTTTGTTTGAAAGCTGATGTTTCCAATTTGGTCCCATATTAATTTTATTAAGATCTGACAAGCCGTTTCATAGTTATTCCCAATAATTCCTATTTGGTTGGTTTTGTTTACCTTGATGATATGATCATTTTATTACGTGTCGATGTAACAATTGTATAGGATGCTTTGGTAGCACACCATAGTATGTCGCGGTCATCGTAATCATCATCATCACCATCACCATCATCATCATCATCCTTTATCCATATCCACTGCTGAACATGCCTCCTTCAATGAACGCCAAGACGACGAATTTCGGAATCACTAAAAATTAAGAAATAAAAACATTTTACAAAAAATTAAAACCGACTTACGAAATAAGTGGGTAACACTGAAAATGTTTAGAACTGGCCAGTTTGAAACATTGAAAATGAAAACTTTTATTGAATTTCAATTTTAGAACTCTTTGTTAACCTAATGTAGTATATTGCATTCATTTGTCATTTGTTTTTGTGAATTGGCGGCAAATCTAAAACTCTTGTTACACGTGAAAATGAACATAACGCTAGAAAATTTTCGGTCAATGATTTATTATGACTTTCGTTGTGGGCTTACTCAACAACAAAGCTATGATAGGCTGCGATTAGCATTTTTTAATGAAGCCCCATCTCGTGCCACTATTTACAATTGGTTTAACGAATTTAAGCGTGGACGTAGCAATCTCAGTGATGATCCGCGTGAGGGACGTCCTTTAACAGCGACTACTGAAGATAACATCAGTGCTGTGCGACGCATGATAGAGGAAGATAAGAGAGTGACCTATCAGCAGATACGGGCAAGCCTAGGCATTGGTATGAGTCAAGTTAAAAAAATATTACACGAACATTTAGGCGTCAGGAAGCTTTGTACCAGATGGATTCCCCATACTTTAACCGACGACCAGAAACGCCTCCGCATGGACTGGTGTCGCCAAATGTTAGATAAGTTCAACGGCGGTAACTCAAATGCTGTATTTGACATCATCACAGGTGATGAAAGCTGGATATATTGCTACGAACCCGAAACCAAAAGACAATCAGCTCAGTGGGTGTTTCCTTTCGAGGATCGGCCAACTAAGGTAAAGAAAGGAAGAAGTCAAGGAAAAAAGATGATTGCCTCATTCTTTGTCGTATTTGTTGCTGTACATTACCTACCTACCTGCCTAGGCTGACACCGACTCCAAAAGTAACTATAATGACGTGGTAAACGCAAAGTTTGTACATTAGTAGAAGATTAAGTTGATTATATGTTGTAAGCACAAACATTAAAGAAACTGTTATTTTATTACTTTTTAGTTTAGAATTTTTGAAGTCGGTTTTAATTTTATGTAAAATGTTTTTTTTGATCATTTTATATCGACAAATTATAAAATGACACATCATCGACTACTATGACAATCACACATTGGCATATTAAACCGTATAAATTAAGCCCAACAAAGGGTAACAGTTGTAAATCGTTAAGGAATTCCCTCGACTGTCTATGGTCTCCATCATCAGACCTGTAGTAGCCCATATGGTTGCAAAGTTCTCATCAATATAAATTAATTATGTCCAAACACACTGTAAACTTTTTTTCTCTTTCTTTCTTTAACGCCGGGAAATGCTCTGAGGCATCCCGCGGGGGAGTGGGTCTCCCCACCCGGGTATGTGGGACTCGCTGCGCCCGACAGCTGGTAAATGGACGCAGCTCTACCCACTAAAACCCGGCGAGTGCCACCAATGCCGCCTTTGATGAGGTGCCCCGGATCTAGAAAACAAACAGGGCACCTCGACGGCTAGTCAGTCCCGGAAGGGACCGACGCCACCTCCACAGAGGGGTTGTCCCGCACCACAGAACAACTCCTCCCAACGTCGGGACAGTACATTGGGGTGAGGTTCCCATCCTCACCCCTTGCCCCCTGCTCTTCTGTCCCTCTTATAAGAGGGGTACAAAGAGGCCCCTCGGCCCAATTAGCTTCGCCCAAGGTGCACCGCTCACCCTAGGTTACTGAGCCCCACCGCCACGACAAGGCCTGAACCATGGTGGGGAGATCTTTAGACCCCTAACACAATCACAACCAATCTAGGTGTAAAGTTCTCATCAATACATCGAATTAATCAAGCTCAAACACAAATTAACTGCTGTAAATCGTTGAGGAGTTCCTTTGACTATCTCTTAGCTCCATCATCAAATTGAAGCCAGACCTTCATTACATTGTAATACTTTAAAACAGTTACTGAAAAACTTAACAAACGCACTTTCGTCGCCCTTTTTTGACTGACCTGTTGTTCTAGTGGTTAGTGACCCTGGCTGCTAAACCAGAAGGTCGTGGGTTTGATCCCCACCCAGGACAAATGTTTGTGTGATGAACATGATCATTTGTTCTGTGTCTGGGTGTAATTTATCTATAATAATATTATGTATTTATTTAGAAATAT
Source organism: Helleia helle (assembly GCA_963853865.1). NCBI lineage: Eukaryota > Metazoa > Arthropoda > Insecta > Lepidoptera > Lycaenidae > Helleia > Helleia helle. The sequence continues at coordinate 7,816,159 of OY971418.1, read as the reverse complement.
ATAAGTACTTATAAAATTTATCAGTTGTATGGTTACTATAAGAACAGGCTCTGCCTAGTTTGGGATCTGACGGCCGTGCGTGAGTTTCCCTCGATTTCTCTTGGATGCCATCATCAGATCCTAGTTTCCTTATCATGGGACCATTTGGGAAATATACCCTTTCAAACAAAAAATGAATTTTCTAATCGGTCGGTAAAAGACGGAGGTTGTGGACGGAGTAATACCCGTACAAACATAAAAAAACGTACAAACATCCGAATTGAGAATTTCCTCCTTTTTTAGAAATCGGTTAAAAATCGTAATCCCGTTGTTTTTCATTCTCTTCCCGCTAACGGACATGTAACAAAACAATTAAAATAAAGGAAAATATGTTCCTGATACACCGGTCGGTTATTTTTACATCAGTCATCGAGGAAAATGTGGTATTATTCATCATTGGAAATCATTATACTGACTAAATAGTTACTGGCAAGTCACCAAAATGTTAATATTTTTTGTAATTGTATTACTTTGCTGTATAATATGTAAGTACAAATACAATATTATGAACATCAACATTTATATTTTGTGCTTTGATGCTTATTTTAATCTGGCAATCTTTTCTTATTTTTTTAAAAAAGACGGGAGAATTTTCGATTGCAAATAAGACTGCTTTTTCGTTATTAAGTCGAAATAAGGTGAAAAAATAAATATTTTAAATAAAAACAATTACAGTGTGTTTGGGTCATAAAAAGGTAAGTTTTCACCAAATTTCGTGAGCAAAGATAAAAATAAAAAACCGAAAACTTGTTATGTATTTGAATTTTTCATTTAAATTTTGAGGTTAGATATGTGAAAAAAGTGTAAATGCGAAAGTTGTATCTTCTTATTACCTACAACTTTGCTATTCAACTTTTTTCCATGAGATAAACATTTTAATAAACATTTTAATAAACCGTTTTTTAGCCTTAGACCCCCCCCCCCTTCCACGTTCCCGCCCTCAGATCACCCGTAAATTATTTTTCCTTTTATTTTTGTTATATTCTACTCCAAACAAAATACCAAATTGTAAATTCTTGCAACGTTTCGATCTTAGTAAATATCCCGTTTCAGAGTTTTTTACGGATTTTACCATTTATATTGTCATATACACAAGGTAATGAAATATATATACGTATGCTTGTGAAGGTGATGATTACATAAGCTGAACAAAAAGTAAATAAAAACTCACGTAAAGAAACCTAACACTGATTTGAAACGTCGCTATGCTAAGTCTGCAATCAGTGGGCATATGTACACTGGACAAAGTTCGTCTTTATATCGGATTTGATATGAATCCACCAAAGGATGATATGCGCGGCTTGTGGGTGTCGGTGCCAGTATTTTACTGCATGTTCTAACTCTTTTCTGGAGTAAAGCTGTTTGGATGATATGAGAAAAATAACCTCGTGGATTTCAATCACCGTTCAATCACTTTTCAAACTTTTTTTAGTCACCTAAAATTATGATCAAGGTGTCCAACGAAGGTCATTCGATTCGGAATGTCATCTAGAACGTTTAAGGAAAGGTCAAAAGGGGCCGTAAAAAATTGCAAAAGTTATAAACAATTTTAGTAAAAAAGAAAGTATTATTATTATTTTAGTTATTCATATTTAATATGCTATAACATTTTTTTTATTACCCCGTTTTTGCTTTATATACGGCTCACTATTAAAATTATAAATATTTATTTATTATTTATTTGTACACATAAATACATAGACAGATCCTACATTTATAATATTAACAGATTAATACAAATAGGCGGCCTTAACGCTAAAGAGCGATTTCTACCAGGCAACCGTTGGGAAGAGGAAAAAAGATACAGCAGGATTCAAGGGGTTACAGTGTACCTTAAGCAACAAGAACTAATATACCTAAGTATAAGAAAGTGCAATTATAAATATAAAAATATATACATACATACCGTTGATAAATATTTAATAAATATAACACATACAAAATATTTAATGACTATAAATCAATATAATATATACATAATATTATAAAACATACAAAAAAAAAAGAAATACATACAAAAATAAATACATAATCCAATGGAACATAGATATTCTAGACAAGTGAAAGGTGCAATAAGTTGGTTATCGATTAATGGCGAGCACTAACAAAGAATTACAGAATGAAAAATTCTTGATAATGAACAATAAGCATTTTTTTAAATAAATTAATGTTAGGAGCCTTTCTTGTCTCTAAAGATAGAGAATTCCATAATTTGATAGCTGTAATCGTAAAAATCAAAATCAATTATTTTTATTCAAAATAGTACCAATACAGTATATTTTTGAACGTCAATTGAATCTACCACCGGTTCCAAGGTAAGCCCACTGAGAAGAACTGGCGAAACAAACTCAGTGGGACTAATCTTTTCAAATAATATAATATATGATAGCGTCTTATTAAATAAAATTAAACATTAGCATAGAAATGATTTATAAAGGAATTTTGAATGTTTGATGAATGGTTTGTTTGAACTAATGATAGTAATTAAAATAATAATTGTAATTTATTCAAATCAATTTTGTAAATACTTAATCATAATTAATTAGCTAGATTAATTTATTCGATTGTAATATAAGTCGATTAAAAAGTATTTTGATCGACTATGATCGATATACTACGCTCCCCTAACTCCCTACCATACCCTACCCACTCCTGTAACTTGTTTTGATCGGCTTATAAAACTGTCGGGCTGTCTGCAGTTTGATTCACTCGTGTTCGAATTCTAGTGGAATAAATACCCCTTGAAAACTACTCCGTCGTATTTATTCATGGATAGTCACCACGCGCTAATATATATTATATAACAATTTTAACATCTTATCCTGAAATGTGTGGTATCTTCCATGAAATCTTTTACTTTACCACACAAACGCTCTTTAACAACTTTTTTGATTTTTTTTTATGGAGAGCTTTTGAACGTTTTCTGGGATCCTATTGTAAAAGCGTATACACTTGCCCCCCTTACACTTGTACCCCTCTTATAAGAAGAGGGGACATAAGAGCAGGGCGCAAGGGGTGAGGATGGGAACCTCACCCCATTGTACTGTCCCGACGTTGGGAGGGGTTGTTCTGTGGTGCGGGACAGCCTCTCTATTTCCCAAATGGTCCCATGATAAGGAAACTAGGATCTGATGATGGCATCCAAGAGAAATCGAGGAGAATCAGACGGCCGTGTGTGAGTTACACCCGGCCGTCAGATCCCAAACTAGGCAGAGCCTGTTCTTATAGTAACCATACAACTGATAAATATTTATATATTTCTAAATACATACATAATATTATCTAATATATAAAATTTCCATGTCACAATGTTAGTTACCGTACTCCTCCGAAACGGCTTTACCGATTTTTACCAAATTTTATATGCGTATTCAGTAGGTCTGAGAATCGACTACTATCTATTTTTCATACCCCTAAGTGATAAGGGTGGTCAACCCCTCAAATTTTAAAAGTTAACGCGGGCGAAGCTGCGGGCAACAGCTAGTTATAGATAAATTACACCCAGACAGATTTGTTCTGTGTCTGGGTGTAATCATGTTCATCGCACAAACATTTGTCCTGGTTGGGGATCGAACCCACGAGCTTCGCAGCACGAGCGGTGCACCTTGGGCGAAGCTAATTGGGCCGAGGGGGCTCTTTGTACCCCTCTTATAAGAGGAGACAGAAGAGCAGGGGGCAAGGGGTAAGGATGGGAACCTCGCCCCATTGTACTGTCCCGACGTTGGGAGGGGTTGTTCTGTGGTGCGGGACAACCCCTCTGTGGAGGTGGCGTCGGTCCCTTGCGGGACTGACTAGCCGTCGAGGTGCCCTGTTTGTTTACTAGATCCGGGGCACCTCACCAGAGGCGGCATTGGTGGCACTCGCCGGGTTTTAGTGGGTAGAGCTGCGTCCACTTACCAGCTGTCGGGCGCAGTGAGTCCCACATACCCGCGGGGGAGACCCACTCCCCCGCGGGATGCCTCAGAGAATTTCCCGGCGTTAAAGGAAAAAAAAAAGTTATTATATTAGGCGCATAGCCGAATAATTATGGCCCAACCTCTACATTATAATTGAGTTTCCTTTGCTTTTAGGTTCAGTAACAAAAACTCAAGGTACCCAAGGTTTTCCTGGCGATCAAATTCAGATTGAGGGATGCAGACATTCAAGTAAACACGATGCTCGCAAATACATTTGCGAATACCATGAAAACGAAAACTTAAACCTAGTATGCATCTTTAACCCTTATCATAGTCAAATAGAATGGACTTGCTGTAAGTTATACTTTAAATAGTTTAGTCGGAGCCTTATGGTGACTACCGACGCCCATAGACATCCGCACAACCAAAAGTTATGTTGATGCGTTGCCCTTAATTTCCCTATCCCCCCCAATGCGCCATCGGAAACACACAAACCGCATGAAACACGACATAATAGCTGTAACTTGACGCCGGTGTTATGTGAGCGAATGGTACCATCCCGCTCGTGCCGGCTCAATTCGGCTGCAAAGAGGCATGGCACTACCTCTTATAACTAATAGTTTTTAAGTTAACAACAAAGGAAACCTAAAATTCGACCTAAAACTTAAGTGCGGCTTTTAGGAACATATGATTAGACGAATGATACACAAATATTATAAATAGACGATGTAGTATACATAAAATAAACTAGCGACCCGCCCCGGCTTCGCACGGGTCCGATGCTGATACTAAAGAATAAATATAATAAAATAAATAATACTAGAGAATGTCTCTATATACAAAGTTCACAGCTTGTTTGTCATTGGACAATAAAAACATGTTTTCTTTAGAGGTTACTCTTGAAAGAGTGGCATATAATTAGCCAGGTGTAAAACACTCAATTCTAAGCCTGCAACGTTGAAAGTTTGACCCTGCGATTGACGGGTATCCCGCACGGTTCTACCGCAGCCCGTCAGTTAAATCAGTAATGTATTCTAAAATATTCATTTAAATTATATGCTGTAAAGGGCCATATTGATCTTTATAAATAGTATTGTACAATGTATTTAAGGTATTTAATTGGATACAGGATAAGGACTAATGCTGTATTACTTAAAATCGCTTTGTAAATAAGCCATTATTTCTCGTATAAAGTAAAGGATAAAAAATGGTTACTTTCGTTTATCCCTAATATATAGATATATACCACCCGGACTGTAGACCTTTTTAAGGTGTACAATACTGTAGTACATGATTTTGACCTATCTGGTAGGGTTCAGCCAGCAAAAAATGTGTATGTAGGTATTTTAACGACATCACGTTAGAAAACTCTAAAATTTTCAGTGTTCGTCTACTATATTATGCATGTATTATACCTATAAAGTACTATAAACCTTCCTCTTGAATATCTCTATCTATTAAAAAAACCGCATCAAAATCCGTTGCGTAGTTTTAAAGATCTAAGTATACCTATATAGGGACAGATAGCGGGAAGCGACTTTGTTTTATACTATGTAATGATAATAAATACATATATTATGTACATATATGTATTTATTATCATTATGGGACTCGTATGTATAACAACATTAATTGATGGATATACATAATATGTACATAGTTTTTAAATTTACATTACCTACATATTACAGGGGCTAAAAACAAAATGGAAACAACATTAAGGACGACTGACTTAACTGATTCATTATCAGTATATACACGATTGGGCAAGGAAAATGACGGAGAGGTGTGCACCTGCATTGTTTATGGTTATAAAGGACAAGTATTAAAAACACGCTCTGTTACGTTAAATCTTTTCATGAGGCAAGGTAATAGACATGGTAGGAAATTGTTTTTTTACATTATAAGTTAAATTACTTTTACTTTGCCAACATCAAGTGAATCAGAAAGAGCAATACAGGAATATACTCGTAATTCAGCACTTCTCCAGTGCTGAAACCATCGAACATAATATGACCGATAGAGTAGTAGCCATAAAATTCCGGAACTGGTCAGTGATTTATCACTGACATAATAGCGATTCAATCAACCAATAATTTGTATGTCCATCCATCCAACCAATCCAACCAAAACATCAATGGCCATCAGTCGGCCAATGAGGGCGCAGAACCAGTGCAGCGTTGCAGCACAAATTTGGCGGAATTAGTTTTCAAACAAAACACATAACATTACCGCTCTATTCCAATTATATTATGCTCGATGGCTGAAATATTTAATGTAGCTGAGAGTTTTAGCAAAAGTATTCATCGCATTGAGTAGTGGTACATAGGGTTACCCTAAAACTGTTTGGGATTGGGAAACTTGGCTGAAATGCATAATATGGCACGTACATGGATGGTGATTGCTTTACTCATCGTCGATTCAGTGGCAATATCAACATTTTGGACGAGCCGTTTGAAAGACACCGGTGGGAGGGAAGCGCTGTGCCGCGCTCCCGGCTACATGGGTACCACCATCTCCCTTGTTTCTCCCGTGAAACAACTTTGTTGTGTTTCGGAGAGATGGGCAAGACAGGCAGTGTAAGTTCATGGGCGACGTCGACCACTTACCATCAGGTGGCACGTTTGCCAGTTTGCCTATTCAACTATCGTAAAAAAAAGATGATCTATGTATAAGAACCTACCCAATAAACATTTAAGCTGAAAAAAGATCTTTTAACCAGTGCAATAACAGCTAGAAGCTTTATAAACGATGTACAAAATCGTCAAAATATACTTAAGGCTGTGGTAGAGGGTAAATTGTATTATTTAATACAGTACAGCTGCTTTAAGGCTTTATAAAGCCGAAATTATTACTTTTAGCTTGTAAAGAGCACCGAAAAACTCTAAAATACAGCGTATGGTGTAAAAAACCACTATCAGCAAGTTTATAAGACTAGAGCAGTATATCGGCTGAATAGTGCTCTAGAAATCTACTTTTGTATTGCCTAATGCTGTACAAGAGCATTGAATATTGCTACCTTCTGGATATTGATGTATAATTACTCTGTAGTACAGTCATCATATAAGGCTGGATAATAGCTGTTCAATGGTTATCTAGGAAACCCTTAGAAAGCAAATTTCTGTATAAGAGTGTAATAATATGATGTCTGCTGCATAAGAGTTTAGTCTTACTCTATTGTACAGCCCTCGGTGTAGATGACTTTTACGTTAATAGTGTTTAAATAGAGAACTATGCAGCTTATCGAATATTTATAATGTCTAAGTCAAACTGGAAATGACATTTTTGCATAGTTAATTATATATATTGTGGCCAGTCTTACATAAGTACTGTATAAAAAATAAAAAAAATGCGTTATACTTTTAGTTATTTATTTCGATAATGACACGATCAGTCACAAAATTTTGTTTGTACCTAATACTAATTATAAGTTTTTCTCATCATCTTTTTTTCTCCCTCTTTTTTATCCAGAATTTGTTTTTGGTTTGAAAATAACTTGTCAATATCTAGCTAGGTACCTGAATAATGAAGTACCTGAAATGAATAAACATTATAATTAAATAAAAAAATTCAAACAGGAGTGTGTCGGTACAAAATCTTAAATATTAAATGTGCTGTAAATACCTAATTAATAAATTAATTATGATTGCGTCATAACGATGGCTTTAAATCTAAAGTGCAAAAGTTAATGTAATCTCCAGTGTACATTGGATATACAGAATGGGCTTCTTTGCTTTCAATAGAGCCCTGAATTGCTGTAATATTTACGAAACGTACTCTTTTAAGCAGCTACTATAGCAATTAAACTCTAAGGTACATCCATCATTACTCTTTAGACTGTTGTATATACTTAAATTACGGCTTTGTTACGCCAAAAGCTTTATAGTGGAGTACTAGAAGGGCAACAGCTGTATAATTGAAGACGCCATTAAACCATAACCTAAAAATTATGGTAACATAATTTATAACATATTTATATGTATATTTTTGAAAACATCGGCGATATTTACACATAATTTTACTTGTACACAATACAAAAGTTAATTTCTTTACTATTTAAGGCACTGCGGACTAATAAAGCTAGTCTGAATTTATCTTACATGGTTCTTATTACACTTACACTTTCGTTATTATCTATTATTTCGAGAGCGCATGAGTTTTTGGCTTACTATTAGTATACATATTCACGAAGAAGTAGCAGCCGCAAGCAAAATAACGACCATAACTTAAGAATGGGTACTTACCATACAGCAAAATAATATTTGTTCACTTCACAAATTAAAATATGGCCACAGTGTGTCACTTATTGATCCGATGAATAAATTGTCTTTTAAAAATAAGTATATATGGAAGGAAATTCAACCACAAAGATAATTTTATTCTTATATTCAGACGTTTACAAGCCTGAGGCTGTATATAAGAATAAAATAGGTAAGATTTGAGAACAGTAGCTGTATAATAGTATCTAATTATGCTCTAAGTCAGCTATTACGCAGCTATTATACAGCTGTTAGACAGCTAGATCTACACTTAAAGCTGTATAATTTGGGGCCCAAATTGCAGATATAAGTGCTGTATATCCGGATATACAGCCATAATACAGCCAACTTGTACAGCCTAAGCCCTTCAAAATTTCCATTGTACAGCCTTTATACAGCTGTCAAATGCTATCTGGGTATTTTTTATGCGGACATCATCAATCAATCATCAATTATCAATTTCATCAATAAGAGACCATCGGATGAAATTGAAAAATATGAGGTCATTTTCATCATACAAACAAACAATCATCGTCGATCGCATTTTTTATAGCTTTGTGAATTTTAACAATGTTATTTATCTGTTAATATATATTTTTTTGCATTTTAAAGATCACTATCAAAGCGCAGATTTTACAGTTTGGATTACGATTGGCTGTATTTTAATTGTATTGGCTATAGTCGCGGTTATTGTATTACTAAGGCACATTCGACGCAGGAAAGAGTCGAGGATTGCAGTTTTAGATAACACGGTATGAAAATAATACATTTTGTACTACCACTAAATTTTACAAAGAAATCTATAAAAATATTGAACGTGCATGAAAGACATTGTAAGGAATGCTGCACGCCTAAAGCTTGGTACCTACCTAAAGTTATCGCTTATTAATTATTACTAGCTGTTGCCCGCAACTTTTCCCGCATTAACTTAGGTTTACAGCCGTACCCGGATTGATGATGATTATTTTTATAGCCTAAGTTACTCTCTATAACATCAGCTATCTGTCAGAAAAAGTCCCGTCAAAATCGGTCCCGCCGTTTCAGAGATTAGCCGGAACAAACAGACAGACAGACAGACAATAATTTTAAAAATTGCTTTTTTGATGTAAGTTTTAACGAATTATACCTAGGTAACATTGAAAATGTTTAGAAAATGAAAAACGGCTTAATGTAGAAAGTTGCCAATACTTTTATTGCTTTTTGAAGTAATCTCCGTTTCTTTCTACACATCGTCGCATTCGATGGAACCACTGAGAAAAGCAGTGGGCCCATTCTTCCTTAGGAGTCTCTTCTATGGCATTTTCGTACGCTTTCACCGCATCTTCAGGGCTCGTAAAGCGAATACCTCGAATTTTATCTTTAGTTCTTGGGAATAAATGAAAGTCGCAGGGCGCCAGGTTAGGACTGTAAGGCGGATGACTCATTATCTCGACACCTGCCATAGTCAAATATTCAACAGTCCGTTTTGCGGAGTGCGCTGAAGCATTGTCGTGGTGAAGGAGGATCCTGCTTCGAGGGCGCTGCTGTCGAATTTTTTCCAAGACAACAGACAAACAGCGATTGACATACCAGTCTGCAGTAACTGTCCTTCCATCTTCTAGCACAACTGTCGCGAAATGACCTTTCCGACCAAAGAATGAGGCAATCATCTTTTTTCCTTGACTTCTTCCTTTCTTTACTTTAGTTGGCCGATCCTCGAAAGGAAACACCCACTGAGCTGATTGTCTTTTGGTTTCGGGTTCGTAGCAATATATCCAGCTTTCATCACCTGTGATGATGTCAAATACAGCATTTGAGTTACCGTCGTTGAACTTATCTAACATTTGGCAACACCAGTCCATGCGGAGGCGTTTCTGGTCGTCGGTTAAAGTATGGGGAATCCATCTGGTACAAAGCTTCCTGACGCCTAAATGTTCTTGTAATATTTTTTGAACTTGACTCATACCAATGCCTAGGCTTGCCCGTATCTGCTGATAGGTCACTCTCTTATCTTCCTCTATCATGCGTCGCACAGCACTGATGTTATCTTCAGTAGTCGCTGTTAAAGTGAAAAGGAATCACTGAGATTGCTACGTCCACGCTTAAACTCGTTAAACCAATTGTAAATAGTGGCACGAGATGGGGCTTCATTAAAAAATGCTAATCGCAGCCTATCATAGCTTTGTTGTTGAGTAAGCCCACAACGAAAGTCATAATAAATCATTGACCGAAAATTTTCTCGCGTTATGTTCATTTTCACGTGTAACAAGAGTTTTAGATTTGCCGCCAATTCACAAAAACAAATGACAAATGAATGCAATATACTACATTAGGTTACCAAAGAGTTCTAAAATTGAAATTCAAAAAAAGCTTTCATTTTCAATGTTTCTAAATGGCCAGTTCTAAACATTTTCAGTGTTACCCACGTATACGTCGGCACAAACATTTATCTTTATAATTATTCATCTTAAACCATCGAGCATATAACCGGATAGAGTAGTAATGTGAGCACTAAAATTCTGAAACTGGTCAGTGATTTGTCACTGACGTAATAGCAATTCAACCAACCAGTGATTGTATGAACGTCCCATCAACTCCCATCGGCTAATCATCAACGAATGGCCATCAGTCGGCCAATCAAAGCGCAGAACCGGCGCAGCGTCGCAACACATTTTTTTTTGGAGGGTTCTATGCACAGATATTAAAAATAAGGAGATATGGCGTTTCATTGAAAACAAAGGAGGTTCACGTGTCGTCAGTTTGTCCCCACCACGTTTTGCAACACACATAGCTATTCATAAATCATAACCACTCATAACGTTCTAAAGGATAAAAAATAAACCTTATGTTATCATACACAACGCTCATTCAACATGCACCGTAGAAACGGATCGCTCGGTCTTTTTCTAAACAATCAAATTTAAACCTTATTTATCACTCAAAGTGCTCAATCTTAGTAACAGCGGAACAACTCTCTACCTCTCTTTCTAACCAAACAAATATAAACCTTATTTTATTAAAAATAGCGCTTATTCCTACTTTCACACTCACTTATTACATTTTTTCTGTGTACAATTACGAAGCACGAACAGTGATGTACTAGGTGTGTTGCAAAGTTGTCGATTCTTACATTTATTGTTACCCGTGACGGTATGAAGACTGTATATAATTTTGCCATTTATCTCCAGAACTACCAGTCCGATTTTGATGCGGTTTTCAGGGATGAGTTTGGATTTGATTGGTGCATGTTTTTAGATAGGTGTTACGTTGATAGCTCACCAGATGCCACTGCTGTAAACATTGTTGCCATTTTTCTCCAAAACTACTTGTCTAATTATGATGCGGTTTTCAATGATGGGCTTGGATTTGAATAGTACATGTTAATAGGTAGATTTTACAATGACGACTTACCATTGGGCTGTAGCAAAACATTTTTAAACATTTATTTGTGCAAAACCAAAACTATAAGTCCGTTTTGGATGCGGTTTTAGATGATAGGTTCGGGTTTAAATATGGTGCATGTTCTAAAATATGTGTTATGGTGACGACTCACCAGGGCCGCCCCCTGGTGAGTCAGTGCAGTAGATGGATTTTGTAGGGTTATTGATTAAGTTTATAGGGAGTTGAATAATATGTTATTGCAACATCTACATCTTCGAGAACCAAAAAGTTACATAGGGAAGTGCTATGAAAACTGATACTCTGTTGTTCATATTATGTCCGACACTTTGAGAGATCAGATCTACTGATAAAAGCTTTTTACGATTGTTACAGGAATTCTTTAAATCGGTGGTTTTTGATAATTTTATCCTTTTTGAATTATCGACGTGGGTTTTTTCAAAATTCTTATCTTAGCTTTTTATTGTATTTTTAAGTCTATTATGGTATCCTGAAATTTATTGTAGCAATAAAAATAAAATGTACAAACATGAATGTTTCATTTTTCTTACTTATGTGTGTATGTTTGTACACATTTTTTTTTAGTACTATATAGAATAAGCTCGTGGATTGATTTTCATGATTTTTTACGTTAATCGACTCGTCTTAATTGTGAAAATGTCACTAAAGATGACAGTAATAAAAATTAATAAGGCGACATTGAGACGTAAAAAGCCCATTTAAAAAGTCTGCTCCGTCTTTTCTTTACAGGCTCGAACATTTCCTCCTCGAAATGAATTGAGCATATTATGCTATTTTTTGTAAGGAACCAGTTAGATGTCTTTCCTGTAGCGTCAATCCATTTTTTAAGTTTCCATCTTTTGGAAAACTGGAAAGGTACAATTATAGCTAACATTTGCATATGCAAAGCTAAGCTGAAACTGACAAACCGATAAGCAGTAGGCTGTTAAAATATCAATCACGGACTCATTTTTAATAGGTAGGTACAGGCAGGAATACTTATGTTGACTTGTATAATGGCTTGTGTAAGAGAAAGGGGAATCAGTGATAACGTAACGGTTAATAAGATGAAGAACATAAGAAACGGGAAAAAATGTGATACCTACTGATGATAGCAAACATTTGAAGGTGTAGTAAAATATCCAAAATCGTGTAAAGTTGGGCAATAGCTCGAGGCATGCCATAATATTTTTTCAGCCATACCCAAATATATTCTATATATTAAAATAGTGTACTTCCCGATTTTTGATTACACACCCTTTAACTAGGTACACTGTAAAATGGTAGAAATTAGTAAAAAAAAACTAATCGTAATATGATTGAAAAATATTCAAATTTGGCAATAATTCACATATTATACAATAAAATAGCATAATATGTACAAAAACGCTTAATTCATAATATACGCTGAACTTATAAAAATATATGATATATAAATAAAATCATACGAGTACATACACACAAAATATTTAATAAACTGCAAAGAAATGAATCATTCGATAATCGACGTTTTATCGATAGCTTACATCACTGTCTCGTCGCCAAACGATTTAACGATTTTAAAGTAAAATATTGTAAAAATGTAATATTAACATATTATGATAACAGATTCCATAACTTGTTAAATGTTTGATTTCACTTCTGTTCTTACAAAACACCACTGAACACGACGGAATTGGTATATGTTTTCTCGTTTGCGGGCGACATCATACTGATTTGCGCTGCCGGTCATTTTTGAAATGTATGCCCGATTTGCTCAAGCAGTATATACGCGGACACGCCTCCATACCACTTCTCCTGTTCTTAATATTTCTATGGTTCTATGCTAATGTCCCAAAGGCTGATGTTTCGAAAATGCTTCGTCGGATTAGTGTGAGCCCATTTGGCTCATTATTGGTTTGTTAAAGTGGGGGGTTGCCCTCTTCTAACCGTGTAGTTTGCGACCACACGGCCTCCTGGCGTCGGGTTGGATCCCGTTGGAGCACAAACTTGGCGGAATTTGTTTTCATACAAAACACATAACAATACCGCTCTATTCCGGTTATATGCTCGACATTGCTTTATCATTCCGTCAGTGTAATATGTTGCCTTCACTATCACTATCTTGACTAATTTCTGTTGTAATAAAGACAACCATTATTTTGTGATGACCGAAGATAAATCGGAGACACCATAACTGTGTCGTCAGATCAACTCTTCTACTTCTCAGGGGAGACCATCGGTGGTGGAATAGGATTTCCTGCTAGTCCCTTATAAATATCATTGAAGTGACAAATTTGTACTTTGTAAGTTTTCGCCGGTAGGAGGGATGCGCTGTGCCGCACTCCCGGCTGCATGGGTTCCACCATCCTGCTTTTTCTCCCGTGAAATAGCTTTGCTGTGTTTCGGAGAGAAGGGTAGGACAGGCACAGAGACTAAACATCTTATGCCTCAGGATAGGCAACACACGAAGTTGTTTGGTTTTGTAGTACCAGATGAATTTAGTAATATGTTCTTGGGCGACGCTGACCACTAACCATCAAGTAGCTCGTTTGCCCGTTTGCATATCCAACTGACACAAATAAAAGAGTAACCCTTTTTTTTTTTTCTTTTACGCCGGGAAATGCTCTGTGGCATCCCACCTGGGGAGTGGGTCTCCCCAGGTGGGTATGTGGGACTCGCTGCGCCCGAAAGATGGTAAATGGACGCAGCTCTACCCACTAAAACCCGGCGAGTGCCACCAGTGCCGCCTTGGTGAGGTGCCCCGGATCTGTTAAGCTAACAGGGCACCTCGACGGCTAGTCAGTCAGTGAGGTTCCCATCCTCACCCCTTGCCCCCTGCTCTTTTGTCCCCTCTTCTTATAAGAAGGGTACAAAGAGCCCCCTCGGCTCAATTGGCTTCGCCCAAGGTGCTGGGCTCACCCTAGGCTACTGAGCCCCACCGCCACGTCAAGGCCTGAACCATGGTGGGGAAAAGAGTAACCCTACCTAACTCACAATGAAGGTAATACTTAAACGATAGAAGTACCTGACACATAGACGAAATATGATCCTTCTTATGTATACTTCAGAAACTTACACAAACAAATGATTCCAGGATTTGCCGTATGAGGTGCCATGTGACAATCTTGAAAGCCAGACATACGATTCACCTTGTTCTCCCGTTTATGTAAACGTCAGTGACAGTATCGCGATTATGGAAAATGGCAGCGTGGAATGGATGAACAACTCCTACTACAGTCCGGCCAAATTATCCTGAATACATGAACACAGCAACGGCTGCGCGAAACTAATTTAGGTTGAAATGAGTTGTATTCGTGTAACTAAGTAACCTCACCAAACTGCGTGACACAGCCTAGCAAACCTAAGGCTAAGAAACCAAAAGTTATGGTTATTTTAAATAAAGTTCCATTTTTGTGTTGTACATTACAGATTGTGCATCTTTTATTTATCTCCAACATAATAATCATCATCATTAGCCACTGCTGGACATAGGCCATTTTCGATGAACGCCAAGACGGTCGATCCCCCGCCACCCGCATCCAACACGTACCGGCCTGCGGCACCTGCACGGAGATAGTCGAATCTCTTTGGAGTAATGTATCTTTAACAGTAGTTAGAACTGACGCACGTCACATGTTTTGATACACGAATAATATTCTACCGCTCAGTATGTAGGTATAACGAGTTATCCAATACTCGAGCATACGCAGTATCAACGGGACAAAAACACGTTTCTTCACACATAAATAGATGGCGTACCATAATTATTATGTAAGTCTGTTTTCATATATTTTTACGATAAACGCCTTGAATTTTATAAAACCCACCACTAAACCGTGCTATATTATTATAATCATGCAAGAGTTTTTTTTGGTAATGTAAATATGTCAAGGAAGGGCTCTACACTTGTTGACTGTGATATTATATACTAATTAATATAACTTACATTAATTTATATTACATTTTAATCATATACTATGTATCTGCATATAAATGTGTGTCAATACATGTAGGGTTTCAATCGCGAGGCAAACAAGATATGAGCGTTGTAGAACATCTGCCCGTATGTCGGGATCAGCCCATGGTCGAAATATTAATTATGAATGCAGGTCGTTAAAACGCAGGCTCTCAATAATGCGATCGTCAAGGTCCCGAGTTTGTTTGTTTGTCAACGGCATCGCGGCACCTGCTGCAACCAGTTCGGACATTATCTCGTTTACGTGTAATTGGATTGTATAACGACTATTTTTAGGTTATTTGCGATAAAAAAATTGTTACTTACTCATCTTTAAAGCTTACGCTTACATGACCAAATAGGTAGGTAGGTAATAGGTAAACACTGACAAATGAAAATCACTGCCAACGACGCCGCGCTTGCGGACATCAGATTAAAAGCATTATATGACAAGCTGTTACCAGCAGCTTCGCTCGCGTTAAAATTAATTATGTCTACAGCCGTCTCCGGACTGATGATAATTAGTATATTTATTTAATTTATTTTGGCCTCGCCCCCATCCTGAAGCTTATTTCTTCCCTGAAACTTTGCGGTGTTTCCGCGTCACAGACGCGAACTCTATCTTGGTCTTAGGGTCTGACACAATCCCCCACCATGGTTAAAGCTTTGTCGTGGTGGTGGGGCTCAGTAGCCTAGGATGTGCCCAGTAGCACCTTGGGCGAAGCAAATTGAGCCGAAGGAGCTGCTCTTTGTACTTGCACTGGGACAAAAGAGCACGGGGACAAGAGATGAGGATGGAAACCTCACCCAATTGCACTGTCCCGACGATGGAAGGGGTTATTCTGTTGTGCGGGACAACTCTTCTGTGGAGGTGGTGTCGGTCCCTTGAGGAACTGACTAGCCGTCGAGGTGCCCAGCTGTCTGCTCAATAGATCAGGGGCACCTCACTAAAGGCGGCATTGGTGGCACTCGCTGGGTTTTAGTGGGTAGAGTTGCTGCGTCCACCTTACCACCTTTCGGGCGCAGCGAGTCCCACATACCCGCGTGGGGAGACCTACTCCCCGCGTGATGCCTCAGAGCATTTCCCGGCGTAAAAGAAAAAAAAGGGTCTGACACAATAAAGATTATAACAGAACCTGTTGATGTCGACCACTGCCCAAACGTTAGGCTCATCTACTCTCGAACAACGACGACGCGCGACCAGAAATAATCGTGGTCTCACAAACTATACAAACTCGGTAAAGTAGTGATAGAATAATGAATATATTATAGATACATGTATACCTCAATAATTCAAGTAATTCAAATTAAGTTTTAACTTACAATAATATGAGACGAAGTTTCAAGGATTTACGATGGGATGGTTGCCGCCTGATTAGATACCATTGGTTTCACATTTCTCCGTCATATTCACTGATACGTGAACATTTTAGGAATTTTGTGGAGTATTAAACCCTTCCTTTTTAAAAGTTTAAGATATTATTGTTTATTGTAAGGATGAAAAATGTAATTTATAATTTATTAATAATAAATAAATCTTTCTAAGTTTTACGCAGGACGGGATCCTTCGGGTTCTCCGACTAGGGCAGGAGTCGTTTGTTTTTAATTCTAACGCTTGCTCTGCGCCCGGTCCTCGAGTGATGGATGTGCCGTAAGCGCAAAACCCTCACCTTCCGTCTGACACAGGTATTCACCGGGCATGGCTGCTTTGGTAAGTACCTGTGCCGGACGGCCCACAGGGAGCCGGTGGCAGTATCGTGACTGTGGAATGGCGGTGGACTCGGCCCAGCATACCCTTGGCTGAGAGAGGTCTCCCCCCGCGGTCGACGAACAGGGGTGCTTAGGAGGCGCTACTCAATGCGCCTCCAGTAACGCCCCTAGCTGTGCTTGTGTCGGGTTCAGGATGGTAACCTGGGCCCAGTATGGCACGACGTCGCGGGGACTGCTTAGTGGCGGCCGGGCAGTCTCCTCGGTTATGAGGAATAGTCTGGCTTTTCGCCGAACCAGCCTGTCGCTGAGATGTTCCTGTTGTCTGCAGATCCGGGACCCTCAAAAAGCGGCTGAAGGCGTTGGTAGTAGTTTTAGTTTAGGTTGTGTATTCGACGCGCAATAAGTCAAAAAAGAATCGAGAATAATTAATACGATCCAGTCTCCCTGGTGGACGGGAAATATTAATTGGTGTCTAAGAGAAATAAAGAAAAATATAGTATGGCCTCGTTCGAAAAGACGAAAGGTCGGCCGACTTCCAAACACAAGCCTATATCCAGCGGCACTCGAATCTGATGATGAATGATCCACATTCCACGTTAGCTAGACCGTCTAAAGTACAGCCGGACCAGCCTTGTGACAGAATACCGTCTCTGTTATTGCACTGTGCCTTTATAGGTCCCGCACTATACATGATGGTACCATTTTAGACGTTTAATATCTTCTAATCAAACAGTTAAGATTATAATGAATATGCCAATTAACATGACACAGTAAAACACGATAACAATACTAATTATCAGGAGATAATAAAGTAATCATACACACTAGGGCCCGAGCTGTCAAACAAAGCTAACGTTACCTACAGTCTTTGAAGGATTATAGTTATAATTATAAAAAGGTAAGGTTCAATTTTAATTAATAAGAATAATAAATTGTTGGGAAAACTAACACCCGGCCATCTGATCCCAAACTAGGCAGAGCCTGTTCTTATGGTAACCAGACAACTGATAAATATTTATATATTTCTAAATACATACATATTATAGATAAACTACACCCAGACTCAGAACAAATGATCATGCTCATCACACAAACATTTGTCCTGGGTGGGGATCAAACCCACGACCTTCTGGTTTAGCAGCCAGGGTCACTAGACCACTAGACCAACAGGCCAGTCAATTGGTGTGATAATTGCTATAGCTGACACATTTAAATTTCTATGTAAATTTTCTAACACTTTTTGTATTTTTTTGTTTGAAAGCTGGTGTTTCCAATTTGGTCCCATATTAATTTTATTAAGATCTGACAAGCCGTTTTTTAGTTATTCCCAATAATGCCTATTTGGTTGGTTTTGTTTATCTTGATGATATGATAATTTTATTACGTGTCGATGTAACTAACAATTGTATAGGATGCTTTGGTAGCACACCATAGTATGTCGCGGTCATCGTAATCATCATCATCATCACCATCATCACCATCATCATCATCATTTATCCATCCACTGCTGAACATGCCTCCTTCAATGAACGCCAAGACGACGAATTTCGGAATCACTAAAAATTAAGAAATAAAAACATTTTACAAAAAATTAAAACCGACTTCAAAAATACTAAACTAAAAAGTAATAAAATAACAGTTTCTTTAATTTTTGTGCTTACAACATATAATCAACTTAATCTTCTACTAATGTACAAACTTTGCGTTTACCACGTCATTATAGTTACTTTTGGAGTCGGTGTCGTATTTGTTGCTGTACATTACCTACCTACCTTGGCTGACACCGACTCCAAAAGTAACTATAATGACGTGGTAAACGCAAAGTTTGTACATTAGTAGAAGATTAAGTTGATTATATGTTGTAAGCACAAAAATTAAAGAAACTGTTATTTTATTACTTTTTAGTTTAGTATTTTTGAAGTCGGTTTTAATTTTTTGTAAAATGTTTTTTAAATACATATCTTACTAGTTAATAGCGGTTCGTCCCGGCTTCGCAGAGGTAAACAATTTAGGTACATCTTGCTTGTTCCTCCCGTCAAATAGCTTTGGTGTGTTTCGGAGAGAAGGGCAAGACAGGCAGTGTAATTACTGGCACCGAGACTTAACATCTTATGTCTCAGGATAGACATGAATGAGTTGCCTTTTTTTTCTTTTACGCCGGGAAATGTTCTGAGTTATCTCGCTGGGGAGGTGGGGACTCCCCAGGCGGGTATGTCGGACTCGCTGCGCTCGAAAGATAGTAAGACGCAGCTCTACCCACTAAAACCCGGCGAGTGCCACCAATGGCGACGCTGCCCACGTACCATCATGTGGCTAGTCTGTCCGTTTTCTTATCTAATTATTATCATTAAAAATACGCTCCAATTTGGCGGTAAGTAGGTACCTACCTACCGTCAAATGGTAAGTCATTCACAGATGGACATGAATCGTTGATTATAAATCTAAGCAAAACATAATCCTGCCCAATTTTTTTACTCAACTAAGCGCAATTTGGAAAATCTATCTCATTTATTTATACCACAATTTTCGCTTATGGAATTTGCAGCATTTGCAGCCACCAAATAATATTACTCATCGAGAAAAACTCATGTTCGCTTTATCTATTTGCGGCATGTTTTTATACACGCTCCGTTGCAAGGGGTACTCATGGGGTACTCCTAAACAGCCATTTTTCTTTCACGTTTCCGATTTGATCTCGATACGTTTACCTTCCCCTCCTAACCGCCTTTTAAAGGCCTAAACAAATTCAACGCGAGATTATATTCTCAAACGCCGGTCGATACAAATAGTAAACAGTTTGATGTTTGATATAGATGGATTGTTTACAATGCAACCCACGGACACACGAGGCATTTTCTAATTTCTTGCAATTGATATCCTCTTTCGAGCGGTTCCATACTGATGAGGACTGACCAAGATGGTGATGATAATAATGATTTTAAGTTAACATGGTTATTTTCAAATTTCATTACTAAAATAATTTAAAACGGGATATAAATTACCATGTTTTTCATATTTATTTCGCGGAGCTCGATATTTCGACATTTGTTCACGAGACTTGTGAACTAGACATTCGTAGAATGTCGAATTCGTAGAATGTCACGTGGAAATATCGAGCTCCGCGAAATAAAAATGAAAACCATGGTAATTTATATCCCGTTTTAAATAATTTTAGTGATAACAATGATTCTATATCCTGTCATTCAATGCAATCAAGACTTCTTATTAATATATCCTATAGATACATATATATATAAGTATCTAAAGTAATTGAATCTATGGCTTCATCATTATCATCATCAGCCTCTATCCGTCCACTGCTGAACATAGGCCTCCTTCAATGAACGCCAAGATGGCCGATCCCTATGAAACTACATGACTTATGTACCTTAATACTTATGTACATATTTATAGAAAATTGTCCAGCCGTGGACAAACTCGGGACAAACTAAAGAATCACATCTGCTTAAATTTGGTCGAATCCACATTCCTGTCTTTCGTTTTCGTTTTAAGTTTGGTTTTAAAAGAATTTATGCCGTTGCAAAGCGATTTTCATCAGCCATTATTGGGCAATTGTGTGGGCTACACAAACGAGACAAAATTGTGGGACATACTGTTGCTTACCAGCCATGTCCTACATTACAATGTTTACGTGATAGCCGAGCTATTGTAGCCACATATTGCAGTAAACGTATTGCCCGCTTAGAACCACCATAACAACGTACAATTAAAACTATTCAAACTCTACACTTAGACACAGTACTGTAACTAAATGTAAGCAAAAGTAAGAACCAAAACAAGACGTGAAAATTGAAATTTAATGAAGCGTATAATTAATTATATTAGAATTTAGAAATATCCAAATCAGCCACAAATTAATCATTCGTAGGCACCTGTGGCCTGTGGTAGGCACCGATTATGCTTACCATCAAATGAACGTCTATTTTTATTATTATTTGGTGAAGTAATATCCAGATATTTACAAAAAGAAGCCATACAGCCATACATTAGTAAAACTGAGTGTTCTGTGTTGCTCAAGAACATATTATAATATGTAGGTATATACACTAAACTAAAAAGTAATAAAATAAGTGTGTTTCTTTAATGTTTGTGCTTACAACTTATAATCAACTTAATCTTCTACTAATGTACAAACTTTGAGTTTACCACGACGTAGGTAGGTAGGGTACAGCAACAAATACGACACACGAATTTGCAGCAATTTGTGAAAAGTGAATAAAAATGATATGCATGAGGCAATCTTGCATATCGCATAGAGATTAGATTTTTAGAAATGAGCTGCTAAAGGCGCTGACCAACAGGTAATGAATGAAAGACAACAGAATATATAGTCAGATATATAGAAGTCAGAATATATAGACAATAGAAATCGGTTTAGAGAAGAACTTAATAATAATAATGGCTTAGATGGTTCTATTCTATGTCAGCCATTTGCACTCATACTTATAGCCTTCCAAAGCACATCCAAGCAAAAAAATCCATGCTTAAAAAAATTTATGAAAATGTCTATGAAAGTCAAATTTCCGCCGTCGCGGGGACTGCCTAAGCAGCCGGGCAGTCCCCCCTTGAGAGGAGTAATGTGGCCTTCGCTGGGGCCAGCCTGTCGCTGAAGTGATCCTGTTGAATGCCTATCCGGGACCCTCTAATTAAAGCGGCTGAAGGCGCTCGCAGTGGTTTTAGTTTACGGGTAGAGCACTCCCAGGTGCGAGTCCCACATAGGGTCAGGATCTACCCGAGATCCTGGCTACATACGTAAAAAGAATTTTCCTGCGATAACAAAAAAAAAAACAAAAAAAGGTACCAATAAAGTATATTTTTAATAAATATCCTTTACCACACAAACGGAAATATTTTTTAATAGTTAGCTTTTGAACGTTTTTTGGGATCCTATTGTGAGCGTATACAGTTGCCTTGAAAAGAATTTTAAAATTTGCCTTTATATAAGAACTTTTGTGAGTCTTATCACTATCACTGGTACATCTAGCCTGTGTTTATATTTATGTTTTAGAAAATTTACTGTATGTCCGCTTTGGTAAATTTTCTAAGATGTATTGAGACGCGACAGTCAGGAGGAATTCTGACTGTCGCGCTTATTTTGTTCTCTCAAAGATGAATAGAATAGGGCAACTTGTAATTTGCACGGAAAGCCTGCTTCTGCAGCACAAAGCTCGTTTTTCATATCGGCAGCATTTCCCCGTAAAAGTATGCCATGCTCTACCTACATACTTATTAAAATAAATCTGAAAAGTGTGTTTGATTGATTCTTTGAACACGCTAAGTCTTTGAACTGCTAGTAAGCCCCGAAAACCTATTTTTGCATTTGCGTCAAGTTTATTTTTGGTCTGGTGAAGCCGTAGGGAACAACTAGTATATAATAAAAATGATGACCGACCATATTTGACAATTTTAGATGCATAAAATTATTTATTTAAGGCTTTGAGGCATCCCGCCTGGGGAGTGGGTCTCCTCAGGCGGGTATGTAGGACTCGCTGCGCCCGAAAGATGGTAAGTGGACGCAGCTCTACCCACTAAAATCCGGCGAGTGCCACCAGTGCCGCCTTGGTGAGATGCCCCGGATCTGTTAAGCTAACGGGGCACCTCGACGGCTCTCCTCGACGACCTCCACAGAAGGGTTGTACCTCACCACAGAACAACCCCTCCGAACGTCGGGGCAGTACAATGGGGTGAGGTTCCCATCCTCGCCTCTTGCCCCCTGATCTTTTGTCCCCTCTTCTTATAAGGCCTCTTCTTCGGCTCAATCAGCTTCGCCCAAGGTGCTGGGATCACCCTAGGCTACTAAGCGCCACCGCCACGTCAAGGCCTGAACCATGGTGGGGAAAGTTAACAGTACCTACATTGAAATTGATCAATCATGACTTTTTTTTTAAATAAATTATTTAAAAAAATATGTGACCTACAGAACTAACTCATGACCTACGTCACAAGACCTAGTTTTTGGGGTGGGAAGATTGATTTACCACTCCCACCTTGTGTAGTCATTATCTAGATATACAAGTGAGATCGGTTATATTCTGCTGTTTTAGACTTCATGGATGTGAGAGCGTGTGAGCACTGCACTGTTTTTGTAAGTATTTTTTATATTATTGTAATATAAGTTTGTTGTTAATTAATGATATTAAGATTATTTAAGATTCATATAGCATGAATTACATTGTTCAATCTCCAAAATATTTTTTAGTTTTATGTTTGTTGTGTGTTGTTTATGTTCTTAGTTCTTACAGTTGAACAACCTAAAGGTATGTGGTTAATATCGAGTATATAACCGGAGACAGTAGTAATTTGAGCCATAAAATTCCGAAACTGTTCAGTGATTTGTCACTGACATATTAGAAATTCAACCAACCAGTGACCTGTATGTACGTCCCATTCATCAACGGCCATCAGTCGGCCAATTAGGCCGCAGACCCGGCGCAACATCGCGGCACAAATTTGGCGGAATTTGTTTTCATACAAAACACATAACATTACCGCTCTATTCCGGTTATATGCTCGATGGTGGTTAATGTCGCCCTTAAACGAGTCCACCCAGGACTAATTCAAGAAATTCTACCATGCGTAAAGCACTACCTATAGCAATAGTTTGTAGTACCCATGTTGACACGTACCTATGTAGACTAGTACCTATGTAGACTCGTATCCATGTAGACTAGTACCGATGTAGACTAGTACCTATGTAGACTAGTACCTATGTAGACGCGGCACAAAGCGAACAACATTCTCCCGCTCGCATCCAACATGAGCCGACTGCCAAGCAAATCTTCGTGTCCTCATCTACTTGCAGTTGCCCAACTTATTATTTTCTCACTCGCAGTGTCCACTCTAGAAAGTCTTTGATCTCAAACGTCAATATAAGTTAGTTCTGATTTTCTGAGTCCTTCAAACTCCCTTATTCTACTATTGTCATTATTATTACAATTCCTTTTAAAGTAATATATTTACTACTCCCTTTTTATACAACGACGCCCTACACAGATGAGGTGATCTATTATAATTTCACCCCACAAAAAAGGGACATTACTCCCCTGTTATATGCCATAAATATCACCAATAAAAATATTTGTGTAGTGTAAAGTGCAGCTTTCTTATCTGTATTTTTAAAATCTTGTTGATGGTAATGGCGATGATCTTCTAATAACTATTTAACCGAATTTTATTAAATTCACACGGTCCAAATTGAGAGACAGGATTCTTTTGGTAGGTGTCACTGGTGTCCGGCTGAATCAGGACGACGCGCAGCGTCAGGCAAGTTGCAGGGCCACTAGTGAAGTTTGCATATTATTTCTGTTGTTGTCGTGATAATGACACCTAAAATTACCGGCGAGACAAAATAAAGTTTAGTCAAACGTGCTTGATATGCTATCTATGTATACCGATTTACATTATAATAGAGAATGAGAATAGTACAACCGCTACTTTACATAAAAAATGTAGATAGCATTGATTAATCGTTTACCTTCAGACAATAGTGTATGTATTTTTGATTCAAATGACATTTCGAGTTCATACCAAGTCTGCTGCTGGGAGTTAAGACTATGGCTACGGCTATCGGAAACATTATCAGCTGTAGTGTCGGAAAGATCACTTTATGGAATGAATATAAAAGTACGTTATGTATGTACTTAAAAGCCATGAATATGTTTATTTCTCCCACATCCACCGGTGGGATGGAAGCGCTGTGCCGCGCTCCCGGCTGCAGGGGTACTCTTGCTTGTTTCTCCCGTGAAACAGCTTTGCTGTGTTTCGGAGAGAAGGACAAGACAGGCAGTTTAATTACTGGCACCGAGACTTAACATCTTATGTCTCAGGACTGGCAACACATAAATGAGTATGCCTGGGCTCGTTCCAGGTAAACTGGTTAATGTTCATGGGCGACGTTGATCACTTACCATCAGGTGGCACGATTGCCAGTTTGCCTATCCAACTAACATAAAAAAAATCCGACATCTTTTTGTCTACTACTATCAAAAGGTCAAAAGCAAGATTTGAACTATATGTATATGTTTAAGGCTGAATAAGCAATCCCTCTATCCACGACCCAGTAACTACTGACTACAGCTGCCACTACCCAAAGAGAATCGTTCTTTTCAGATATCGAGAATATAACCGAATATAGTAGTGATGTGAGCAATAAGATTCCGAAACTGGTCACTGGATTGTCACTGAGGTAATAGCAATTCAACCAACCAGTGATCTATATGTGCGTCCAATCGACCAATCATCCATCAATGGCCATCCGTCGGCCAATCAGAGCACAGAACCGACGCAGCGTCGCAGCACAAATTTGGCGGAGTTTGTTTTCATACATAACACTTAACATTACCGCCCTATTCCGGTTTTATATATGCTTTAGCCTCTATGTTTTTAAATAAGAGTGATAAGGTATACACTTTTCCTTTACTATTTAATAAATTTTACTATCTATACAAGTACAAAAAATACCAATTATTTTGAGGCCTATTATGTTTTCAGTCATAAAACTTTTATTTCTTTACTTGTCCTTGACATCCTTAATAAAATCTAAAAAGAGAGTTTCATAATGACTCTTTACTTTGTGTTACTAAATATGTACCTACTTACCTATATAAATATATACAGGTACTACTTGCTAGCGGCCCTACCCCCTGACAGAAATTTTGACAACAGCGCCTATCATGTCTCAATGGTCCTATCTCTAAATTTGGACCAAACTGCAAGCAAGGTATTAGGACTTCATCGCGGGCAAACGTGCCCCAATTTTTTATAGAGCAAAGATAATTTTATCATACAGAATAGGTCCAGGTATATATAACATAGTAATTATCATAACAGTATTCATTTATTTCGAAAAGCCAGACAAACAATACTTTTATTTATTAACTAGCTGTTGCCCGCAGCTTCGCCCGCGATAACTTAGATTTACAGCCGTACGCGGATTGACGATGATTATTTTATAGCCTAGGTTATTCCTTAAATCATCAGCTATCTATCAGTGAAATTCCCTTCAAAATCAGCCCAGCCGTTTCAGAGATTAGCCGGAACAAACAGACAGACAGACAAAAATTGTAAAAAAGGCTATTTTGGTATATGTCCCGTGTATACATCCATATGCATTCAATAAAAAGCGTTTATTTTGATATTACAAACAGACACTCCAATTTTATTTATCTGTATAGATATAGTTCTACCTAATTACTGAAACATTCACAAAATAATCGATAGTCGCTAGGTGACGCGCTTCCAACGTAGGCACGATAAAATGATGTAAGCGAAGCATTTGGCTGACGACCGCGATAAACTTTATTACAATTGCAGACATAAAGCAATTATGGTGATCGTGAGGACAAGACAAGGCTTTGTAAAAGGAGTCTGCAAGAGAGACGGTGTCACATACCACGCTTTCAAAGGCATTCCGTACGCCCGGCCTCCTCTCGGTGACTTGAGGTTCAAGGTGAGACACAGTGTATATTTAATTAATTCTCGTGCCAAGTGTGACAATAATCTAGTTCCGATTAATCTTATAACTACATTACGTCTATATTGTCTATGAATTATGATTAAGAAGTAGGTTCCACGTCACATCTTCATCACAAACTCAGATGACACTAAGGTAGGTAATAGGTATATGGCCAGGAAGTAGGGTTCATCTTCCTCGTAGACTGTGGTATAGCGCCGGCAGCGACAGGGGTCGCGGGTTTGAATCCGAACAATAGCAGTTAATAATTTGTATGATGAAAACAATATTGTCTTTACTAGGTCATAAATGTGTACATAAATATGTATTTATATAAATTTCTAACATTCCTAGTTTCGCTTCGCTTCTAAAGTCCCTACCACTTTCTTAAGAATTTACCGCGGAACTAGATGAACGTGTTGTGATTGTTGGCTAATATTTATTTAAAAAGAAATTGGCAATTGTCTATTACATACATAGAATCCATGTCGGAAAAGATGAAATAGTAGATCAGTTTTTAATCTTTCGCGTTTAGATCTAACGGTAACAAACAAAATTAAAAGTCCTAACTAGCTCTTGAACGGTAGGTAACGACTAACGAGCTTTGTCCTATTCGACCTATTACTTTACTTAAATAAAACGCATTCTTTGTTTCGTTTATTATTTATTAGTCAGATAGCGTCCCTCGCCCTTCGATATAATTAAAAACCACAAAAGAATTATTCGGCGCCCTCTCGTTTTTTTTCACTCCAAGCTTCACTAAACGAGATTTTCCGCCCGCTGGCTTGGTGGCGCGGCGGGTACCTACACCTTACACTGCCCGTCTTGTGCGAAGAAGTTCTCTAACTTGAACTTTCTTTAGTTTCATTATGTTCTTCCCGACCAGGACGAACGAAAATCATCTGGCCGTTACAAATTGTTTGAAAATTTATTATAGGAAATTAAACTTTGAGAGCAGCTAGTTATAATTAAACGGGTGGCTGAAAACTGTTAACTGTTAAACTATTTCAGTTTTGGTAAATACACTTAAATTAGTATTTGAAAGTGTAGAGTAAATAAAACAGAGCGAGGTAACGCCGCATGCGTCATGTTTTTTCGTTCGTGCAGCCGGCTCCATCGAATTATAAGACGTTGTTACGTCAAAAAATGTAACCAATCAGCACATCATTATCGAATTTAATTCGCGTAAACATTAGAAAACAGATTAATAATTACTTTTTAAATTTTAGCCTCAAAACATCAAACAAGAAATAAGTCACTGTACCTATAATAATAATTATTATTATTTATTATTATATAATAATGCGTGATGATCTTTTAAGGCTAATTAGGTACTACACTGTTACGTGATCGATTTTAATTAAGTGAATATTTGTATAATAAATTATGAAGCGTGTAAGTACCTACAGAATTCGCTGACACGCAATAAATAAAGTTATTTACATTTTGTGACACGTTATGTTGAGGCGTACTATAGCTAGTAATAAAATATAACTTGAATGATTTTAACATTGTCGTGAAAACGACAACACTGTAATAAAAAGAGGTTAACGGTCCGGCTCCTGTTACTCCCTTTAGGACACGTTAGATTTTAGGTATTTTAAACATAACCTCCTTAGCATATAAACCTTAAGTCTGCCGTCATAACGAGAAAAAGCACAACTAACATTTTGCAAATCCGGAGAAAATATTTCTCAGTTTTTGGTGAATAAAAACAAAATCGAAGATGTTTGAATGAAAATAGTAGCATGTATCTGCATGATTTTTATAAGACGTATAGTTAATTATTACAAGTTTTTATTTTACTAGCATTTATTAAATAAGAATAATCTACATTGTCTTTTAAACGTAACAAAAAAATGAGTACATACCTACTTAAATAAATAAATTCTACGTATAAATAAAACAAAAACGCATAAATAACCAAATGTGACTTAACATTCTAACATTTAATAAATAAAAATAAACTATGAGAAAGAAATATAAGCCACTACTGTTCATTTGTGACCTTTTGACGTATTGTAAGTTAGATGTGCTCTTTTTACGTGCTAACATAGAAAAAATGGCTCAGTTGTGCCATTTGAGCTTACTGTACTTTTATTTATCGTGCTTGTAAAATTTCAAAAAAATATAGGCATAATACATATTTGGAATAATAAAACAATAAAAATACATATTTAGAATCAGGAAAAAAGATAGGCCTTTTTCCCTGATTCCAAATATGTATAAAACTCAATTTCGAAAAATTACTAGTTGTGCCTTTCATTACGACGGCAGAATTGCACTTCACATACCTACCAGATACCATTTTCTTGAAAGGCCCACCCAATGTAACGATTTGGTAGATGACGATACTGGTTATAGTCTTTAAGCTCGCATTTTAAGGTTCCATTAAAGTGACTTAACAAAATTTCAAATATGCACTAGAAATATTTTTGAATCTTGTTTTACATTTACAGGCACCTGAACCGCCAGAACCATGGACCGGCATACGAGACGCTTCCCAGCATGGACCAGTGTGTCCTCAATACAATGAGCGATTAGATCGAATCGAAACGGGGAGCGAAGATTGCCTTTACCTAAACGTATACTCTAAAAATATTATTCCCTCAAATCCCCTACCTGTTATGATATGGATTCACGGTGGATCTTTCTACACTGGATCAGGTGATTCTGACTTCTACGGCCCAGAGTTTTTTATGGCACATGACATGGTACTTGTAACATTCAACTATCGGTTAGAAATTTTTGGTTTCTTATGCCTGGATATCGACGAGGTACCTGGCAATGCAGGACTAAAAGATCAAGTAGCAGCTTTGAGGTGGATCAAAAGCAATATACGTTCTTTTGGAGGTGACCCCGACAACATAACTCTGTTTGGATGTAGCGCTGGTTCGGCGGCCACCTCATACCATTTGTTATCCAAAATGAGCAACGGCCTATTTAATAAAGCTATTTGTCAAAGTGGTACATGTCTGAACGAATGGGCCTGTAATCTATATGGCAAAGAACGAGCATTCCAACTAGCTAAATTACTTGGAAAGGATACAAAAGATCCAATTGAGGTATTAAATTTTTTGAGACAAGTACCAAAAGAATCATTAATAAACGTAAATCTTCCTGCACTAGAACATGAACTGATTGATGTGGTCGATGGTATTGCTTTTAGTCCAGTGATAGAAAAAGACAATCTAAATACAGAAAAATTTATAACTGAAATGCCATATAATTTAATAAAAGATGGACATGTATCAAAAGTTCCCGTAATTTTTGGCTACACTTCAGGTGAAGGTATTGAAATAGCAAGAAATTTACCACATATGGTTGAAAATCTCGCTAAAGTCGGCTTTATTGTTCCACGGGATTTAAAGTTCAAGCTCAGTGAAAAAGAATTGAAAAAAGTTGATGACAAGATACGAAAACAATATTTTGATAGTAGGCCCATTAACAAGGAAATGTTTCAAGAGATATCAGACTTAGAAACATTCAGACTTTTCGCATATAATATATTAAGATTTGCCCGATATCACTCACGTACATCGCCTGTTTACGTTTACAAATTTTGTGTTGAAACTGAAAGAAATTTCTATAAAAGGAAATACAAAATGGATGCTCTTAAGGGAGTGTGCCATGCGGACGATCTACATTATTTCTTCAATGTGACCAATCTTGAAATTCCCCTAACAGAAAACTCCAAGTTTATCATAAAACAAATTGTAGAACTGTGGTTTAACTTCGCGGCTGGCAGGTACGTATAATCAACAGTGCTAATTAGTTGTCATTGCATAACGAGGAATAAAGTATATTTACACTGCGAGGGCTCGAAGGGTGTTTGTAGTGTTAAGATAAATAAACTGGTCTTGCAATCGTTTAAATGAAACGAGTTTTAAAAATTGCATATTCATAGCTCGAACTCCTTCGAAGTACTTCACAAGACAACTTCGTATGAATTTATAGGAATAACAGAACCGTCGCGAGAACAATGCACACTAAAAGTCACATAAAAACAAACAAACGAAGAATAGATAGCCGTTGTATAAACAGATATGCGGATTAGACTTGTTATTTACGTTGGACTTTGGAGGCAAACCGTCACTCGAGTCGCCAAAACCCAAGTACTCACTACCACGTACATTTTACCATTGATACCTAGAAATGCGTTTGGTGCAGCGCGTCGTTTTTTCTTCCGGTAAACAGATATTATGCTATGTCAGTGTCGCCTTTTGCTCCATGGTAGGTAACGCAATGATTGGTCACATCGACACCAAATGCACTTCATATTTATGGCCGATGTTGGCTTATATAATATACCATTGACGGATGCATGTCGATGTGCCGATCTTACAAACATACAAAAAATATACATTTCATCATTAAAATTTTATTATGAAAATTAAATTTTATTCACCAACTTTTCAGTGGTCCAACGCCGTCCTCCAGCAATCGCCGAAGCCCAATAAAATGGAAACCGTATACAGAGAAGGATAGACACTGTTTCATCATTGATAGGAATTTTAAATTAGAAACAAATGTAGACGAAAATGATATAAAATTCTGGGAAGACATCTACAACGAAGCAGATAGAAAATAAAAATATAGATAGTATAAGCTGAAAATTAAATTTTCCATATAATTAAGCGTAAACCATAGATTTAGGATGTACAAGATACACAATGACGGCTCCGGAACGTGACCAAAAAATATATATTATACATTGTGTAACTAAATATCAAAAAACGGCTCTCAACAATATGCCATGAAAGAGTTCTGAGTTTCTTCGACCACATTATGCGTTCTCCAAAGCATGATCTGGAAAGGACGTTCATTTTGGAACAAATGGACGGAAAACGTGCTAGAGGAAGAACACCGATAAGATGGTCCGATGCTGTGAAGACCAAAGTGGGGGGCAATTTGCACCAGGCAGTCCACTTGACGTATGGCCGTGTACAGTGGAAGATCATATGTGGTCACGATCCTCAGCAGTGAGGGAACGATGAAAAAGAAAAAGAACATTGTGTAAGTGTAGTTAGTATCTTTTTGGGCTATTATGAGGGTTAGATATTACGTCTCTTAACGTGACATTCACTTACGGAACATGACACCATATTGAACGAATAATAGAAAAATTCACAAAATACTCCGCGACGTAAAATAGACTGGGACGCTATGGCCTCTTATTATGGTCCCGGAGATGAGGACTGATCACCCGTCTGGGCTCGCTGGTGTCCCCACCCTTAAATAATGGCATCTTATTTACCCGCAAAATCAGTGACTTTTCTGTGCTTCATTCACTGTCTCTTTTTCTCTCGGGTGGTTTGAATTTCTAGCTCCCACGCTTCGTGGATCTTTTTGCGTAGAAAAAACGAGCAGTCGGAGCCTCACGGCGTCGACGCCCAAACACAGCCGTACAACCAAGTCCACGCAGATGCGCTGCCCTCTGTAGGCGCAAGGTCTGGTGAGTAGGGTGGATGACGGAGAGCTTCCAATCCCAGTTCTTGCAACTTGGTGACCGTCTGCTATGCAGTATGAGGTCGCGCGTTGTCGTGCAGGAGCAGCGGAGACGAGCGATTGACCAATGCTGGTTCGAGATGTGCCAGCTCCTCCATCATTGTGTTCAGTTCTTCACAGTACACATCTGCAGTAATGCTCATCCCGTTTGGTAAGAAGCTGTGATGAATCACACCGGCGCTAGACCACCAAACAGTGACCATCACTTTTCCAGGGGCAAGTTTTCGTTTAGGGCATTGTTTAGGTGCTGAACCAGGATCCAACCAACTTGCTGAGCGCTTGCGGTTATCAAACAGAATCCATTATTCATCGCAGGCAACAATGCGGTTCAAAATTCCTTCATTTGTGTGTCTGTTGAGCAGTGCAAGGCACGTATCGACGCGTACTTCGCGCTGGCGATCATTGAGTTCGTGGGGCACTCATTTGTTAAGCTTTTTTACCTAGGCAATTTGACGCAAATGGACCAATATTGTTTTGACGGTAATGTCGAAATCTGCTGCTAATTCAGACGTAGATTGTGTATCATCAGCTTCCACAATCGTCTTTAATTCATCATTGTCGACCAAAGTCTTCGGACGACCGCGAGGTTCAATTTTCAGGTCGAAATTTCCAGAACGGAAGCAAGCAAACCAATAACAGGTGGTGC
Source organism: Helleia helle (assembly GCA_963853865.1). Taxonomy (NCBI): domain Eukaryota; kingdom Metazoa; phylum Arthropoda; class Insecta; order Lepidoptera; family Lycaenidae; genus Helleia; species Helleia helle. The sequence continues at coordinate 7,783,314 of OY971418.1, read as the reverse complement.
GTTGGTTTGTAGTGTTAGCTCCGTAAACGATGTTGATGTTATGTGCCGCTTGTGCCGCGTTCCTGTCACGACGGTACTCATATTCCATAATTACTCGAATTTTTAACGTATCCATGATTACGAAAAAGAGTGAAATGCGATGAAAATGTAACACTAATCAATAAACAAATGACTACTTTTGGAAAAAGAATTCCATGTTTTTAAAATAAAATTAATTTGAAATTAGAATTCTTAGCCAAACAAAAATTATTTTGTTTGAAATGGCCAGTACCTACTGCAGAACGGCAATTTCATAGATAAAGACCTATTATATGGATATGGAATTTTTTTATCGGTTCCCGGTTGACGTTGACTTTCGGGACAGTCTATATGTATATGATGTACTTACTGTGCGTTTCAAATGAGAATAGGACGAACTTAACGCCACATTGTGACGTCATAGCTGTCAATTCGGACCAGTTAGGTAGGGTGGGCAAAAAAGTTTTATTTAAATTAAATTTATTTACAGAGAATAAGTGACAAAAAATCAATCAGAATCTAGCTCTTCAATTCCGCTCATTTCTGCATTTCTGTCCGAGTGCGCGTCAGATACGTGTTAACGTGTTTTTATTTATCCCCGTAGCCAAAAGAACTCGCTTGGTCACTTTACTTGCATTTTTCAGTGTTTACAAAATGGTAGCGTACTTTTCACGAATCAAACTTATATTTTCATCAGGTCCTCACGATGAAGCACGTTAATATAACGGCAAGATAGCGACCGGCGTCCTTATTTCCTTTAATAATTTTGATATGGCTCCAGGGCCTTAGCGGCAACAATAAAATAAAAAAATGATATAGCATGGTTTTAAAAACGAGTTATGACTTTAATTTTTTAAATAATTTACGACTATTCTACGTTTTTATTTAATTTCGATTTAAAACTATTAATTATGCAAATAAGTTTTTGTATAGACATAGATACAACAACCTGCCAAGGCATGTTGTGTTTCTGAGTTGACTGGTTAAGACTGAGCTGTTTAGGTGGCTCTTGACTAAATTGTATTATTCGATAAATCACTTTTTGAATGACAATAATATGAATAAATATTATATAAATCTGTATCATTGTGTGAATTGCCTTATTACTGTGTTTTTGTCCCAACGTCTATTAAGTATTTTATAATAATTAGTTAATAATATATAATATAATTTGCATAATGATAATTTTGTTTGAGCTTAAATTCGTAAATATACATTGAAATTGTTATTATTATTATTAAGTGGTTAAATGATGTTATAACTTATTAATTTTGAATTTGAGTAAACATTTGAGTTATATTTATATACCGGGTGTATTGGGAATGCTTGCGAAAACGAAGAGGTATGATAGTGTTGGCTTAGCCTGACATGATACAAGTGAAAAAAACGCGTTTTTTTGTTGCCTTTTTTGTATAATCCGGTTTAGTAAACATAATGTTACAGGAATTTGATGATAATGTTTTAAAATAATGTTTTTTTGAAAAAAAAACAGCAATGTAATAAACTTAACTTAAATAAACGGCTAGCGGACTGAATCAGCTGATAGCGTTCGCCGCATACTCGAGATGCACGAACTCCCGCACCGCCCGCGTCTTCAGCGCGATTTATCGCTTTAGTCGTTCATCGTTTTAGTTTTTACTAATACATTGCGGGTTTTCAGAATACAAAAGTCCTAAAATTTTCTTTAAAAAACGTTTATGAGATAAATGGTTATATGCATTATATATATAGTATATATATAGTATATAAATAGTATATTATTAGGGTTTAATCTTCGCAAGCGTTCCAAATACACCCGGTATACACCTATATAGATAACTTTGTTCCATTATTTGTACGCTTTGCAGCAGCAGCAGCAGAATGTGTGAACTGTGAACTAAAATGTATCTTAACAGCAATTGTGTATATTCTTGCAAATAAAGATTAAAAGTGGATTCGAGAACGGTTTAGATTCACAATTCGTTTCACTAGAATGTTTTGTAGTTTGTACGGGACGGTAACGAAGTTTTTATTTTTACAAAAATATAAAATTCTTATATTAATTTTAAAATGACAAAACGAATGAAGTTTTACTGAATCCCCAACGCGCGCTGAGCATTTGCTCTGTGACGTCACAAGTCTCTGCAAGTTTTAAAGCGGACGAGAAAAGTATCACAACTTCGTCATTTATGGAGATAATTGAAAAAAAATCACCGGGCTTTATTGTGAGTTTAGTATTTACTATTTTTAAAACGTAAATTAAAAAAAAATGGAAACTTATTAAATTTTACAATAGTAACTGCTCCTACAAGTCAACCAAGCGAACTACACTATGTTTACAAATCAATTTGATATTCGCCCCGCTAGGGTAAATTCGGGTCTTCAGTGTCACTTGATTTTCAAATTATAAGTCCGTTCAGAAATTTAAAAATCCTAAATGTTTCAATTGGTTTTCGAATTTTTGTGTGTTAAAGTGGCTTGGAGAACGGTTTAGATTCACAATTCTTAGTTCATCTACAATAAGTTTTGTAAAGGATAACGTCTGTCGGGACACTCGGGACCTCTAGTCATGATATAAATGTTTATAGTTAAATTTATTGGTTATAATGTCCACAGCTCAATATGACTTCAGTAGTCTCTTATAATCGGAAATACACTTAAAAATTCACTGGAATTATGGCAGCATCAACATTCAGTATATCAGAAGTAGTTATAATAAAGAATATACATATATAAGAAGTAGTCACACAGAGAAGGTACAAGGCAAACTAAAATAAAAACAAATGTTATGACCAAATCTTATATTACACATTACACATTGTAGAAGTTTCTTAAAATAAATTTATTGGAAGTTACTACTGCAATAAAGCTTATTTTATCGCAAGATAAAAAATCTCTAGAATTATTTGCTGTAGTAGTTTTTGTCCTGCAATCGCGACACATCTTTTTATATGAAAATTTACCACACACATTTAAATTATAAATCATCCTACATGTAATAGATTCTGTAACATTAAAACCTATAGTGTACTTACTAAAAATGTAGTCTTAGTCAGTAGTTTATGAGACATTACTTTATTTGCACTTTAGTCACACAATTGATTGATTTTTGAACATGGTACAAAAAAAAAGTCTATACTAATATTGTACATTTCATACATAAAAAATCATTTCCATCAATAATATTCTTTTTTCATATTATGGTATGGTATTAAAATATTAGTCTTATAGCCAGTATAATAAAAACATGTCCAAAGGTGTTTTTATACACTTCTTCTATAGGATGTTAAAATTATCTTGACTACATCAATACATTGCTGTGTCCAAGCAGTCGAGGTGGCTACAGGATTTGCCATAATCAGTGGTGTATTTACCAGCAGGCAGTGAGTAGGTTGCGGCCTAGCATGGCAGATTTTTGAAGTGGAAATTTTGGGGATGAATTATTTTTTGGTACCTCTTAGATATGAAAAAGATTTCTGCATCACGGTTTTCTGATGTTTTAAAAGTAAAAAAAAGTTCAGTATACACTTTACAGGCTACACTTTGAAAATGTGTAAATCCGCCACTGGCTTTAATTATAGCACTAGGGTGGCATGGTTTAGTAGAAAACAAATTAGGACAGAAAAAAATCTACTATTGCAGCTGTATTCATATAACCAAGATAATTTGTTCTTACTGTAAACAAAGAATATTCCAACTTGTTATAATCGTAGTGCGGCAGCAGACGTAACGTGCGATCGCGATTGCGTGCGGGACGCTCAGTAGCGTCCGGAGCGCGAGTTGCGCGGCGGCTCGCGGCGGCGGTCGCGCGAGCGGGATCGACGGCGACGTTCACGCGACCGACTGCGCGACTTGCGCCCACCTTTACGACGCGCGTACAAGTACCTGCAATGTTACATTTACAATACATTATAGGTCTGAGACTGGATCAACATTCTCTTTTAACGCACACACAGCGCGTCTGTTTGGTTGGGTACCAACAATGTCAAATGTAAAAAATACATCAATGTCAGTTAGTCTCACAACTAGCTCTAGCCTCTCCTAAATTGTGTTAGTGGCTACACTCTACAGGGTCTTAACTTCATCAAATACAAATCAAATATAATAGTGTAAATTCATCACTACATAGTATAAAACAAAGTCGCTTCCCGTCTGTCCGTCCATATATATGCTTAGATCTTTAAAACTACACAACGGATTTTGATGCGGTTTTATTAAATAGATAGTGATTCAAGATGAAGGTTTACATGCATAATAATATAGTAGATAAACACTGATAATTTTAGAGGTTTCTAATGTGATGTCGTAATATTTTTTTTTGCGCTTACATTGCAAACGCTGCCTGAACCCTACCAGATGGATCAAGATAATGAACTACAGTTTTTACATCTATTTTTATATAGTCCATTTTTTATAGTACAGTATTTACTTAGTACATTCTTTTGTACACCTTAAAACTGTCTACAAAAAAATCCACGATATGTCTCTTAGGGATAGCCCACAATAACCATTTTTATCCTTTACTTTTTACGATTTTAAGCAATACAGCATTAATCCTTATGCAATTAAGTAATTTAAATACATCGTGCATTTAATAAAGTCCAATGTGGCCCAATACAGCATTTTTTTTTTATGTCATCAGGAGGCAAACGAGCAGTCGGAGCCTCACGGCGCCATACACGTTCACACAACCAAGGCCACGCAGATGCGCAGCCCTCCTTTTCCCTATCCCCCCAATGGCCACCGGAAACTCACAAACCGCACGAAACGCGACAGCATAGCTGTCAATTGACGCCGGTGTTATGTGAGCGAGAGATACCACCCCGGTCGTGCCGTCCCAGTTCGGCTGCAATGCAGCCACAGAAATCTAAATAATAAGACAATAGAAGTCGCAAAGACGCATGACCTTGTCGCCGCGCATGTGACTTATAGATCACAAGTGCGCTCGGAGCGTTTGTTTCAGTCATCAGTATTGTTTCGGACGCCGAGACAATACTGATAAAAAAAAATGATGTTTTGCAGCATATCCAGCTACGGAAATTCTTCCACAACTTGTAATTTTTCAAAGAAAGGGATAACATTTCATAAGTAAGTACTTTATTTTTAAAATATTGTTGTATTTTGATGAAATATACACAAATAAAATTATTCATCACCAGTACTAAAATTGTCGCAGTAATAGAAATGTTTTCCAATTTCAATAACCATTGATACTAATGCTTGTTCATGTCTACGATTACAACTAGTAAAAGCAACAATGGAATTATAGACATGCGCAATAAACAGTACCGCCGCGTGCATGCACTTCTAGGAATACAGCCGCATGTATTGAAGGCGAATGAGTGACGTGCCACTACTATTTTGTATAGATAATTATTATTTGTGGCTTACTTAGTTTTACCAAAATGGGAATGAAATGTGATTTTTCGTTAAATATATATTTACTTATCTTCTATACACAAATATTTTCTGTGTTCCTGGGTCATGGATGTGTATTAAATATGTGTATATATAATAAAAATCTTAAATATATGTATAGTATAAAATTGTTAAATATATTTCCGTTGTCTGGTACCCGTAACACAAGTTCTTCGAGAACTTACCACGGGACCAGATTGACGTGGTGTGAAAGCGTCCATAGATATTATATTATTTTTATTATAATACATGCGTAATATAGTAGATAAACACTGAAATTGGTGTGTGCATGTGTGCATGTGTGCATGCGTGCGTGTGTACACGCATGCGTGCGTAAGCGTTTGCAACCATATCGTCAATTCATTTTTAAACTCATGATTTTTCATATATATTTAATTTATTGTTTATTTTATTATACAAGCTAGAAGCGCGTATAACATTGTAATCATATTATTATTTATGTTTCTGTTTACTTTTAACAATGCTATTATTTCAGGTTTCAAAAAAGATGCACATATGCTTTTTTATGTTAGTTGGATAGGCAAATTGGGAAAGGTGCCACCTGGTGGTAAGTGGTCGACGTTGCTCATGAACATAAACTAGTTTACCTGGAACGAGCCCAGGCAACTCATTTATGTGTTGCCTATCCTGAGACATAAGATGTTAAGTCTCGGTGCCAGTAATTACACTGCCTGTCTTGCCCTTCTCTCCGAAACACAGCAAAGCTGTTTCACGGAAGAAACAAGCAAGATGGTGGTACCCATGCAGCCGGGAGCGCGGCACAGTGCTTCCCTCCCACCGGCTACTGGAAAAAGAAATTGATTTCCGCAAGCATAGTAATAAGTAATAATTATAAAATAAAATAAATAATAAAATAAAATCATTTATTCTCGGGCACTATATGGCCCATAGATATTATATACCTTACACACTAACATATATATATAATATTTGTGTTAGTATAAAACCTTAAACTTATGTTAGTAAACTTCCTATCGCTACGCCTTCGTGCGTTCCAGTGGTACTGTTCCGCGGAAGCAACGGAACACCACATCCTGAGGCCAGAAGTCGGTATTCGCACCACAAACGCATTGAAATTGACGTTGCGGCGCGACTCCAGCTCCTGCACCCTCGGACAGTACTTCAACCTCCGGCACACGATGTGCGATTCCGCGATGTTCTCCGCCTTTGTGGTGTAATGAAGGCGGGAGATATACACCGGCGTATCGGTTTGGCGGCACGCACGAGCAGATTGGGCTCCAGTGGGGCTTTGCCGTAGCGATTTTGGACGGTTCTAGGATGGCGCCTCTTCCTCTTCACCACCTCAAAACCATCTTCATCCCGACGTGGCGCCTGCGCAGGAGGCGCGTGCGGTGGAGCGTTTATAAGAGAGCCTTCAATATTTGAATTATTAGGCATTTTTACTTATATTATATTTAATAAAATATAATATAATTATAATTAATTTATTAAAATATAATATAAAATTTAAATTAATAAATGAAAAAAGAAATATACTTACCCTAAACGTTTTATTGTATTCCCTTTTCTCTTTAATAAAACGTCAAAAAGTGCGTCGCTTAATGAAACAGTTACCTCACCAACAATTAGTTATCGAACAAAATCAACGTCGCCCAACGGAAAGTTATCGATATGAATGTTGCACTGCACTGTTCATAAGTGTTCATGGATATAATTGGTCAGAGTGGCCACACCTCCTGATATTTTGGTTGTTCATAAAATATTGCTTAATACCATAGGTTTAAAGTTTAATCTTTATTGCATCAATGCTAGTGACATGTGTAGGCGTAATTGTGTATTTATTGTTTGTCTATGTGTTGGTAGTTGTGATCCGGCGACACGCGTTCCGGTAATAAAAGACAATAGATAGCATTTCTATTGTCTTATTATTAAGATTTCTGTGAATGCAGCATACCTCTACTGTCACTACCTCTAACTGTAATTGTACTGTAAGCATGTAATTTAAACAAATATTTTTGAAGATATTATAGATTTTAAATGCAGGGCATACCGGCTGCGGCCATATGTATTTTAACAATGACTATTAATAAAGCGCTGCGTCAAACTTTCAACGTTGCAGGCTTAGATTAGAGCGTTGAATGTTTTTCACGTGGCCAATTAGGTATTTCTCGCTCTTTCAAGAGTAACATCTAATAAAAATATGTTTTTATTGTCTAATGATGTGAACAATGTATTATAAATACATTCTGTGGTATGTTTAGTATCAGCATTGCACCCATGTGAAGCCTAGGTTAAGGTTTGCTAGTTTGCATATAAATCAGATCAATAATAATAATGCTAATGCATACTTGGATGTCATAGATATTACATCAATGATACTTACAATTAAGAAAATACAAAATACATATTTAAAATATAAGGATTTTTTGTTTGATACATGAAATAATATACTTTATGTTCAAATTTATCTATGCATATACATGAAAATATCTTTATTAATACTAATAATTATAGTCATTGATCCAATATAAATTAAATAGAATATAACACAGAATATAATATGTTCATCTAACAAATGTCACATTACCTTCTCAGTTCTCTAGAGATGGGTTTCAAGTGCATGAAATTACAGAAGCCACTGCGTGTGCACTCTCCCATTTCATACTGACGACAACAGGCTTCACGGAAATCAGTCACAGGTGAAAGTTCGGCGTAAACAGGACGTCCACCAAACCAACGATTGTTGAGGTCGTTCACAGCCTTCTCAGCATCCTCTTCACGACGGAACTTAAAATTTTATAGAAATATTTAAAAAGAAAAAAAAAACACCTTAATTATTGTTTATATTGACGACTTCTGTGGCTCAGTCGTAAGCGCATTGGCGCTCAAGCCAGAGGTTGCGGGTTCGAATCCCGCCATAGAACAAAAATATTTTCTGTGTTCCTGGGTCATGGATGTGTATTACATATGTGTATTATATAATAAAAATCCTAAATATAATATGTATAGTATAAAAGTATTAAATACATTCCCCTTGTCTGGTACCCGTCACACAAGTTCTTCGAGAACTTACCACGGGACCAGATTGATGTGGTGTGGAAGTGTCCATAGATATTATTATTATATTATTTTACTACAAGAGACATTTTCATGGTGGTATAAATTTTGTTTCAAGATAATATTTTAGGTGTGTTTTTCATATTTATGTCATCTATTATATAGAATGTTGTAATACTTCCTTAAAATAGATATTTCAAACTCACAAACACAAATGAGTTGCAAAAAATGTGAAACCAAACACATTGAATATAAAGTAATTTTAAAAAATCCTAAAAATAGCAACATTTTTCTTACCTTTATGTAAACATTTCCAACTAAGTGATCTCCTAAATTATCACATACATTCATTTCTTCAATTTCTCCATATTTATCCTCGCATTCTACAAAAACATCTTCAAAGAAGTTGTCATAATGCTCTTGCATCTCTTCATCAGACACATTGGCAACAACCACTGAAAAAAGCACATTATTTAATTATTTCTTAAAATATTTAAGAATCTTTTATCTATAGAGCTGTTCCCAGCATAACTTCCCTGCAAATCACCCCAGAGCTACAGCTACAAGAATATAGCCCAGTGTATAAAAGGGCACTCTAACAAATTTAAATAACCACCGATTATTTGAATAGCTCATTTTCATCAATCATTATTCTCATATCCTTCCTTAACAATTCATCTACTTGTTGTTAATGTAACTCTATTTATTATTAATATGTATATCTGTATATACAAATAGGAACTGAACTGTAGTTTGTCCAAATAATCATGATACCTGCAATCTGTAAAAATAACTCAACTGGGTGAAGCTACAGAGTACAGCAGCTGCTTGTATGATAAAGGTAAAATAATATTTTTTCTTTATCTTAGCCTTTAACATAAATTCTCAAAAACTAATATTATCACTGGACTATAGGAATGATACCAAGTAAAATATTTTCAATCAAAATATTATTGTAATATACACAAATCAGTTTTCATGAATAATCTACAATTTAATCATGTAAGGCAAAAATAATAGCTCTTTTGTTTAGATTTAGGTAGATTAGATATTAGGCATGAATGTGTATATATAATGTTGCCTTTATAGCTCAAGCACTTCGAAGTTTGCCAATAAGCATTGGGCCAACTATAGCAGGAACCTGCAGTTTTTTTATAACTATCGCTTATGCTATAATGGGCTTATTCTAATATAAAATTCATATAACAACTTACAATGACTACCATCGGCTGATTTCGCAGAATTTTGTGGATTTACATACAAATTTTGCAATAAAACTGTTTGAGAGAAAGTTGGCTTATTATGGATTCTTGAGCACCGATCACCATGTCGACAAGCTCCAATTTTAAAGTAAAAGGAGCAATTAACCCTATAATAAAATAAAATTAGGAACATATAAATAAAAACAAGCAAGACTAAGAAATACGAATATGAAGATTGTTACTTTCATAAATTGCATACCTAACCTATAAATTGAGCATAAATAATTACTTATTGTAAGTATGAATTTATGTTACAATAAAATAGGCATGAAATTCTAAATCTTTATACAAGTACATATACTTACTTATCTTTTTCAGTACCAAATATAGCAGCTAAATATTCCGCCATAATCACAAACGTCGCCGACTAAGTACCAAATTTATAGTTAGCTACTGCTAGGACAACAATTAAACCCAATATTTTGTTAAAAATACAAATCTAGAGATACAATAACGTATAGATCCTAAACTAATTTATATATTCATAATCTGAAAAACATGTCAATTATTATATCGCTTTGTTATCATTATTCACTGAAGCTGGAAAGTGGAAAAGCAACATCGTACGAAATTACGAAAGCGGCAGCAAAGATAGATTACAGATCATAAAACTTCTTCTTCTTTTATTTCAATCATTGGCACGCTCAACACATTTACCAAAATAATATATTTACCCAAAAATTGCGTGCGTACAAAGTACATGTCAGTGAAAGATATTTATTTTATTTATTTATTTTTAGGGAAACAGTACATTAACACAGAATCGAAAATTCACAAATAGTTATACATAAACCAGCAAAGTTTCCACATGCTGAGTATATTACATAATTAGAACAAGCAAAATAACATGCCAACATTATTTTTAAAATCTTATATCTTTAAATGAGCAATTCTTGTATATTTAGATATATATAATTGGAATCTCGGAATCGGCTCCAACGATTTTCATGAAATTTTGTATATAGGGGGTTTCGGGGGCGATAAATCGATCTAGCTAGGAATCATTTTTAGAAAATGTCATTTTTTTTTTTTTTTTTAAACCGAGCAAAGCTCGGTCATCCAGGTACTTAAATTAAATAGGCATAAATATTGCAGTAGCATTTACAATAATAATTAGAATTTAGATAATAACAATAATAAATGAAGTATTTGGACTTAATAATAATAAATTAATCAAAAGAAATAGTGCAGCATAAAAGTAATTTAAAAATCAGTAAATGCAGACACCGTTACTTACTTGAATTTATGAAAAAAAAATGAAAAAATGAAAAATATTTTATTTTGTAACAAGATTTGATTACATACTAGTTGCAAGGGCCCCTGTACTAGGTTGGTGACCTGTGTTACTGGGTGCCCCGCTCATCCGCCACGATATACTTATATTAAACAGAGCAAAGCAAAATTTACTAAAAACAATAGAAAAAGAAAACAAAAAAAAAAAGAAATATAATAGATAAAAATAAAGAAATCTTAATAAAATTTGTTGGTGAATTTAACAGTGCAGTATGTGTGTGTGTGTGTGTGTGTGTGTGTGTGTGTGTGTGTGTGTGTGTGCGTGTATGTGTGTGTGTGAATGTGTGTATTTGTGTAAATATCTATAAAAGTATGTTATTTGAATATTAATTCCTCGGTTTCTTCATAGTGTAGATCAATCAATAAATTAGTGATGCATTCCTTAAGCTGAAATCTTGTCATAGGGTATATGTTATGTCTACTGTTAAATTTATTATAAAGGTAAGATGCCTGGAATAAATATTGTTTTTGCTTAAATTTGGTTTTACATTTTGGAATGGAACAGATGTTGGCATTTCTTCGTTTTATTTTTGAGTCCGAATAAGTCAGTGTTCTCTGCAATTTGAGAATGCAATTTAAAATGTAAATCTGGCGAGTAGTTAATAGTTTATAAGAGTTATGTAAATCAAAGGTGGAATGGCGTGATCTTTTACTGAACATAACCTTTAATAGTGACCTCTGAGTTCTTTCAAGCAAAATTAATTGTGTCTTTGCAGCACCTCCCCATACGGGTATGCAGTAGCTTAGGACTGATTGCGCCAGTGCCTTATAAATTTTTATTAACAATTCTTGTTTAGCGACATGCCTCAGTCTTCTGAAAACCCATATGAGTTTTCGTATCCGATCACAGACGCCCTCTATATGCTTGGTCCACCTGAGATGTTGATCTAACATGACTCCCAGATACCTAACATTGGTCGATCGATCTATTTCAATACATGAACAGGTTGATTGCGGGTAGTTACAGATATGTACTTTTAATTTAAAATTAGACTTAGGCTGAGAGTTTGCATAAATTGAAAGAGGTATGTATTTCGTTTTATTAACGTTAAGGGTCAGTAAATTTATTTTCAAGTAATAAGCAACTTGATGAATGCCAGCCTCTGTTATTTCTTTTAAGTTTTCCCATGTTTTAGCTTTAAAGATGAGGGCTGTGTCATCAGCGTAGGTGTAAATTTTACAATTTTGGATTTTTAAATTACATAAATCATTAACGTAAATCAAAAATAGCGTAGGCCCGAGTACGCTACCCTGGGGAACTCCATAAGACACCCTTAGTGGACTACTGATGACATCACCAACTTTAGTTTCATTGTGACGATCAGTTAGATAATCAGTAAAATTTATAACGTCCAAAACTTCCTTTATTACCACCCTTAAACTTTTATCTCGGAAAAAGTCTAATTTTAGGAAATTTTCGTTGTACAGAGTGCAAGCACGAAAGATAAATGTTTTTTTTTATGTTAGTAGGATAGGCAAACTGGCAAACGTGCCACGTGATGGTAAGTGGTCGACGTCGCCCATGAACATAAATCAGTTTACCTGGAACGAGCCCATGCAACTTATCTATGTGTTGCCTATCCTGAGACATAAGATGTTAAGTCTCGGTGCCAGCAGCAGCCCGTCTTGTCCTTCTCTCCGAAACAGCAAAGCTGTTTCACGGGAGAAACAAGCAAGATGGTGGTACCCACGCAGCCGGGAGCGCGGCACAGCGCTTCCCTCCCACCAGTGTTAGATGTATATTTAGTTCTAGTAAAAGGCACCATAAAAAGGGATTTATTACGGGAAGACAGTCTAGACATCTAAAACTAATTTGATTTAGCAGGTTAGGGGAGTCAATTATACCATTAATAATTTTGTACAAAAATATATGATCTCTCAACAATCGACGATCTGACAGAGATAAGGTTGGTAAGGTTTCATAGCTCGTTTTTTTTTAATATATTTTAAGTGTTTAACAAGTTTGTTTTGAACACTGTCTAATTTATCTATATAATATGTTTTGTATTGTGGATTCCAAACTACAGATCCGTATTCGAGAATGGAGCGGACGAAAGAGTTGTATAAAAGCGTCATAGTTTCCGAATGTTTGAAGTCCATGCAGGTTCTTATGACAAAACCAAGCATGCGATAAGCAATTGTATGATCAATATGCGACTTAAATGTTAATTTACTGTCAAGATAGATCCCGAGATCCTTCACTTCAGTAAACCTTGTTATGTAGTCGTTGTTTATATGATAATTTAATTTAATAAGTTATTGTTACAATATTCTCATAGATTATTTAAGTCCTCTTGTAAAAGTTTACAATTCAATGGCGAAGATTTTTTTTTGATTAATTTCATATCATCAGAATAAAGAAGTATCGTTGAATGCTTTATAACTTCTCTTATGTCATAAATAAACAGATTAAACAGTAAAGGACCTAGATGGGAGCTTTGAGGTACCCCTGAGGTAACGGGAACGAAGCTTGAACAGTATCTCTTGATGGTAACAGCTTGGCTGCGATTTCGAAGGTATGAACAGAACCACCGAAGCAGATCACCGTGTATACCGAGTACTTCAAGCTTTTGTAAAAGCAATGAGTGTGAAATTTTATCGAATGCCTTCGAGTAATCGGCATACACCACATACACCTGGCCGCCCTTGTTCATTATACTGGAGACATTATGGACTAGCTCACAAATATTGGATTCTGTAGATCTTCTATTAACAATACCATGTTGCTTATCCATTGTTATTGGCCTAATTTGGTGATAAATTTTGTCATAAATTATTTTTTCAAATACTTTGGAATGATACATAATTTGTAAATAGGCCTATAATTTTAACATTATGTTTTTCTCCAGATTTTAATATTGGAACAACGTTCGACCGTTTCCATAATCATGGCAATTCGACATTTTTAAAGACATATTGAATATTAGGTATATCTAATCTAATCTAATATATAAAATTTCCATGTCACAATGTTAGTTACCGTACTCCTCCGAAACGGCTTTACCGATTTTTACCAAATTTTATATGCGTATTCAGTAGGTCTGAGAATCGGCTACTATCTATTTTTCATACCCCTAAGTGATAAGGGTGGTCAACCCCTCAAATTTTAAAAGTTAAGTATAATATAGTATATATAATAATCAATGCCACTTTTCGTTGTAATTCTATAACTGAAGAACGAGTTTACCAATCCCAACCAAATGTTTAGGCTTTGTTCGGACTATTTAGTAGATGGTTTATGACTTATGTGAAGTTTGCACAAAATCGGTCGAGCGGTTTTTCATTTATCACATTTTTTTAATTCAATAAATGGCGGATTTCATTTTGTTAATAAAGATTTTTCTGTCAAATTGAAACATTTTCAGTCGGGGTCATATTGAAACTTTTTTCAGTGTTGACAGTACAACATTAAGTTTTAAATGAAATTGATACGTAATTTTGATGTCTATTAATTTAAAATATGTATATGGAAAGCAACCATATGTTATGAAAAAAAATTGGGAACAAATATTATTTAAAATTATTACGCAGTATGCGGCATCTTTAAAATTTTACCCGTATGTACTTGCAGCTTTATACCTAAACATCGGAGAGCACCTAGCCTGCTATAACTATAAATATTGATAATGGAATAAGATATATTTTAAAATTAAATAACATGTATTGAGTATCACAGCGAGAGGATTAGTGGGGCATCGCGAAACATGCATCTTTTCTCCCCAGCTAAGAACTTCTCGTTGTTCGCCACTAACACGTGTATTTGTACTAGTGATTACATTCTCTTGGTTTATTCTGTCCTTTTTTTAAATATTGACAATGATTCTTTTCTATTGACGTGTATAGAATTTTCATATATAATTTTGTTATCAGTTTGTTATAATATAATTTTAGTTCATTAGATTCAATAAAATCCCTGTTTAAAGTCTTCATGGTCGTCATTCACTACTTATCCAGATTCAAACAAAAGCATGACTCCATAGTCTTCAATATGTATAAAATTGCTATGTAATGTACTGCTTACGGAAAATGGTGTATAAAAGTACGTCAATATTCTTCCGCTTCCGCTAAATAGGAACAGGTGACGTCATTTCCGTTTATTATCACGTGACCTATTTTAAATTTTGTTACATTTTATTTATTAAATATTAATTTAATCAAATAAACATAAGGAAAAATATTGTATTTTTTCAGAATTCTATCACAGAAACTACCAATTAACATCAAAATTATATTTTTATATGAATACTGTCAACATCCCTATTACGATTACATGAACTATGCCTCTGGTCTTAGCCGGTTCCAACATGAACAATTGATGTATATAAAAATATTAGAATATACTCTTTAGTCTTTGATTCAGACTTCATAAAATTTAAAGGCTACTTCTGTCACTTTAGTTTGTGATTGTGGCGGTATGTGTAGACTGTAATGTGTATTGCGTGTGGTGAATGTTTGTCACCCGACAGCGAGCGGGCTTATTATGTTAAATTTATTAAGTTGTGATAAATTTTATTTGTACTAATTAATGTGAGAAATCTAAGTTTGATGTAGTAGTTGCGCAACTACACGACCCAGTTTGTTTATTAGTTTAAAAGGTTAAAAAAGAAAACTGTCAAGTTCGTCAAGTTGTAAATCAAACAGCGAATGGATGTTAAATATCTGGGATTTGTTCTTAGTCTTTAACTGATTAATAACTATCACAAACCTACTCGAATGCAAGTGTAAAATATAATCATGACGTCATACAACTCCACGCTTGATGAATTCTGTGGTTCAAAATTTTGGGTAAGTTAGTTTCCGACCTTAATTTAAAAAGTAAATTTTCAAATAACGGGTATAGCCAAAACTTTGATGTTGCGATCCTAACTATCAATGTAATCTTACTCGATCGGTTTTTTTCATATAAATAATGACTAAATTATTTTACGTTGTTGTCAATATTTACTATTTAGTTTACTTTTCATAAGTATGACTCTCTTTTTAAGAATGATGAGTTTTGTCTTTAAATATAATTAAAAGTAATCTATAGAAGTCATTCTATGTTATTAGTATTGTATTTTGTAACCATCACCTCGGCTAGATTATGAAGGTACATAAATAAAATTAAAATATATGCATGTTGATATTTTCTTTGATTCATGTGTTTTATTGTTCATATTTTAGTAATTTTATGCTTTGTCAAATACTTGACAAATCTTAAATTTGTTTTTAATTATTATAGTCTGTTTATTACTTTAGATTCTTATTTTTGAACTTAATATTTGAAAATTTACTGTGTTTTGATATACAACTCTTTTAGTGCCTAGCTAAGATATTATGCTATGTATCCAAAAGAATTCATTTTATCTAAACAAAAGTTTTCTTAATTTAAAGAAAAGCTTAATTATTGTATCTCTGTGAAAAAAGTTCAATTAAGAATACAAATTTCTTTATAGAAAGAAGAAAATTGAGAACCAAATTATGGTCAATTCATAATACACTGAAAAGCAATAAATTATTATGTTATGACATTTAAGCATTATGTGTAATTAAGATAATGCAAAAGCCAATAAATAGATTACGACATTGATTTTTTCACATGATAAGACAATTTTATAAGTGGATATAAGTACTATCATTATTACCTCTTTGATGAAAAACAAGTATAATATTGTTATCAAGTCCTGTATTGTAGGCTTCAAATAAACATACATATTTATTTAGCTAGAAATACTTTTGAAGATAATGATTTGGAAGTGATTATAGTTATTAGTGGTTTTTTTTTCAGTTTTAAAGGTCCTATTAATACATATGTACTAGTAATAACATACAAATATATATATATATATCTATTTTTTCTCCCTATAGGATAGCAATTTGACATGGTATACAAATGATCCAGAATTTACACCATGCTTTGAGAAAACAGTGCTAATATGGGTACCTTGTGCATATCTGTGGGTCGCCGCATTACTTGATGCCTATTATATTGTACACAGTAAAGAAAGGAACATACCATGGAATATATTGAACATAAGTAAATTGATAGTAACTTGCCTGTTAATATTATTGAAGCTGGTGGATTTGGGAGTATCCGTTCATAGGTCGTCTAAAGAAGAGGATGTATTTAGTGCAGATTATTATAGCCCTCTAGTGAAGATTATAACTTTTGTAAGTTGTACAATTTTTTTGTTATTTGAATTCAAGTTAAGTACTTATGTGTATGAATTATGTTTAATTATAATTTTCATTGGATATATCTTATTAAAATTACTACCCCGTGGAAAATACCTAAATAATTGTAGTAAAATGCTTATTTGTCCCAAAGGCTTTCAAGACGAATGATGGAGTGGATATCTCAGTCGTGTATGAATCAATCAATCAATCATCATCAATTGTCTATCCACTGATAGACACATCCCCTTAAATAAATGCCAATTTATTCATGTTAAGGAATAATATAAAAATGGGGTGGGGTGAATAATGGGGGTGTAATTCATAACATTTTGATTGACTTGTTTATTTAGGTTTAAAAATGGGTGTAAATTATGACCACACCACATATTATTATACCAATTTAGTATCATAGGAACCTATGAAAGGCGTGCCATATAATGGAATGACATCTATGACCCACATTCAGACATTTTAATTCATCATAAATATATCTTTGCCATATAATACTCGAACCTGTGTCCACCGGTGTGTAGTGATGTGTAACATTTACAATATTTATTAATAGAATGCAAAGACATTCAATACTCATGCTTCTAAAATTATCTCAAATGTCATAACACCAAATAGAAAAAAAAGCATACTTTTAGGGTTCCGTAATCAATGATCTTATTAAGCAATGATATTATTAATGACATAATATCATTGTTATTAAGAAATATAAGCTGTCAATCCAGATTAGGATCTGGATAGACACACTCACACACATAAGTAATACACAGTGCACACACACACAAAAGTACACTCATTACACCACACACTCAATACCGCCTCCGCTGTAGGTGGTGAATACCATGTTTCCGACTGTCGGTCCCGTGACCGATAGGGAGGAAATTAGAAGCCACGCACTCACATCAATGCCCTGTCTCTTAGGTGACGGGATGTGGGCTCCATAAGGGCCTCCAAACACACTAAAATTTAATTTTTTTTTGAGCCTTGAGTTCTCACCAATAGACAGATCAAGTTACAGCGGACCTTGGTTTACAAGCTTAGATCATTTTTTGAAACGCTTTCATTATAGCAGTTATGCATTGTAACCGATCTGAACCGTATGTAAAACAGATTCAGATTAGTAACCGGATTATATTATAAAACTTAGCAGTTGCCCGAAGCTTCGCCCGCGTTAACTTAGATTTATAGCCGTACCCGGATTGATGATGATTATTTTTATAGCCTAAGTTACTCCCTATAACATAAGCTATCTACCAGTGAAAGTCCCGTCAAAATCGGCCCAGCCGTTTCAGAGATTAGCTGGAACAAACAGACAGACAGACAGATGGACAGACAGACAAAAATTGTAAGAAAAGCTATTTTGGTACATGTACCGTATATACATCCATAATATGCATTCAATAAAAAGCGGTAATTTTAATATTAAAGACAGACACTTCAATTTTATTTATCTGTATAGATTAGTATATTATTTGTTTTAGTTTTTTATTTTAGCTCATGTTATAATGAGTAACTTAGGCTATAAAAATATACATCATCCATCCGGGTACGGCTGTAAATCTAAGTTAACGCGGGCGAAGCTGCGGGCAAAAGCTATAAAATATGTAACTTGTAAGTTTGCACATAATTTTTATATGGAAACTAGCCTTTTGCCTTTTGCCTGCAGCTTCGCCCGCGTTACTCAACTCCTATAAATCACAGCGTGACGTTTTATAGCCTATAGCCTTCAAATCGGACCAGTAGTTCCTGAGATTAGCGCATTCAAACAAACAAACAAACTCTTCAGCTTTATAATATTAGTATAGATATTTAATTTTCAATACTACAGAGAACATACTATTTTTAAATCTCAAGTCCTATATTTCTTTTATTATTTTTTTTCCCAAAACTGAATGCTATCTAGCTTTAAACCCAATGTTGGCGCACACCCTCTCTCCTTAAAAATTATGCTTTCAGTGCATGGTTACCTGGAAGAAATAGCTCTAAACGATAAGGTTGCCTAATTGTACAACTCCTTTCTTTTTTGTATGTGTTAATGGTGTGCAAAAAAGTTATATTATTATTAAACAAATAAAACTATGGTTTCTTTGGTCCATCAATATTCATCTCTGAAATGGAGATTCAGGAATGACATAGAAAAATTGGATGATGGAAACAGATCTAGTGCGCAAATTACCATACAAATCGTTCTATGCCTTGTTGGAATATATATTGACAGATTTCGTATCGGATGTAGCATATAACAACCTAGACTTCTTAGTCGTTATAAATCCATTGACACTTCACCAGATTTTATGTGATTCAATAATATTGTTTCATTATAAATAAGATACCCAGTAGTGTGTTGTTTGGTTTGATCATAATATGGGAAGTAATCACATTAATGACGGTTTGAAAATAATATCTTGAGTTTCATAATGTTTTGAAATTTACAGGTAACAAACCATGATATTAGTAAAATGTTATCATTGTTTCTTACCTTTTTTTGTCCTTTTACGCCGGGAAATGCTCTCAGGATATCCCGCGGGGTAGTGGGTCTCCCCAGGCGGGTATGTGGGACTCGCTGCGCCCGAAAGATGGTAAGGTGGACGCAGCTCTACCCGCTAAAACCCGGCGGGTGCCACCAATGCCGCCTTTGGTGAGGTATTCCGGATCGATTGTGCAAATAGGGCACCTCGTTGGATAGTCAGTCCCTCAAGGGACCGATGCCATCTCCACAGAGGGGCTGTCCCGCACCACAGAACAACCTCTCCCAACGTCGGGACATAATAATGGGGTGAGGTTCCCACCTCGCCCTTTCCCCCTGCTCTTTTGTGCCTTCTTATGAGAGGGGTACAAAGAGCCCCCGCGGCTCAATTCGCTTCGCCCAAGGTGCTGGGATCACCCTAGGCTACTGAGCCTCATCGTCACGACTAGGCCTGAACCATGGTGGGGATTGTTTCTTACCTATTTTAGAGGTACTAATTTTTACAGACAAAATGATTTATATGATATCTCAATAACTTCTTGTGAGGTGTGATAGAAAAAATATTTATATTATTTTGTATGACAAGGTGCTGGGTTCATCTGACTACTGAGCCCCACCGCCACGACAAGGCTTGAACCTTGGTGGGGTTTAGTCATATAAACCTCTAATAACTAACCATAATATTCTGTTTTATCTAATCATAAATATTCTGCTTAATCTAATTTGTTGTATAAACATAAAAAGTTTTCCTGTGAAGTCTGGACATCGTTGTTAGAATGTCCAAAAAATCATAACTACGAAAATCCTAACAAATTTTCAAACACAAAAACAAAGTCTGGAGCGAAATTGTAGGTAAATTTGTCAGGATTCTCGAACAGACTGAGATCTTTATGAAGAGCCAACGCAGGCCGGAAGCAAACCCCAAATGTAATTGTATCTTTGGTGATCACTTACTATCTCGTAAACCTGTACCCGTTTGCCTTTTCTATATAAAATATTGTTAGTTAAATTATTCGATAATAGGTCGGAATGATCGTAATAAAGGCATAGTTTGTTGAGAAGAATGTCAAAAAAGATTTTTTTTGTTTCATTGTACACTACAGCGCTATTTTCAAATATTAGTTTTTTTAAAATTCAATATTAGTTTTTTTAACTTATTTTTAATAATTATATTCGATGTCTTCATTGAGGTCGTTTTGGTTATTTTCAAACAAACGAATGCCAACTCTACAGCCACGGCACTTCGAGGCACAAGGTCATCGTAGTCCGGTTTTTATACATGCAAGTATTTATAGTATAACGTGAACGAGTAGTTCAATCTTCTAATATTACAAATAAAAATATTTAAAATAAAACGAGGTCTTACGAATGACCGTACAACGGATTATTTTTTATGCGTAACTGATATACATGACTTTGTCATAGTCGTAAAGAGCTCTAGACAAAACCCGAAAATCTGTCAGGATCTAGTTCTCCGGGAAAATAACAGACATAGTCCGTCAATTATCAGCAGCGACACGACACGACGATCAGTAGTAGAAGCAAAGCTGTTGATGTGATCGGAAAGCGTCTAATGGTATCTATAACTCATTCAATTAGAAAGTTGGATTTGATTCACGTTTCCTAACAAATGCAACAGCTAAAATAATCGAAAAGCGCCTTTTATATGTAAGTTTTATTATGATTACAATAAAATAGATACACCTAAAGCATCTCGACCTGTATGTCTGCACGAGTATCATCATTTCTTCGGAGAAACAGCTTTGCTGTTTATGTTTTCTGTCGTAAAAAGGAAAAAATTGCCAGTGTAATTCTTGGCATGAGATCTACTTTCGTCTTAGCATAGATATAATGTCGTTTGCCCGAGCATAACGATAAGGGTTACGTTGGTTATATGCTTATTGATCATTCACCATAAGAGACCTGCCTGCCAGTCTGTCGAAATAACATGAAATGGATATGGATAACGCCCGAATACTCAAACGAATCTCAAATTTAAGACCTACTTAAACTCGTGTTGTCCCTCTTTTTTCCTTTGAATCTGACACGTCGTAGCATGAGTTTAAGTACGTCTTACATTTGAGATTCGTTTGAGTATTCGGGCGTAAATAGTTTAAACCAGCGCTTCCCATATGGTGGGTCGCGAGCCGATACCAGGCCACAAAAAAATACCGGGTTGCACGTTTACCTCCTCATTTTAAACAAATACCAGGAGAGCTTGGCTAACAAGAAAAAAAAGAATACAAAATAAGCTTCATAGGCCTACTTCTCACTAATGATTGTAATACATACATAAGTATACTTCTATTTGTAATACATGTGTTTATTTTACCTAATATTATGGGGGTTTAAAAACTTGAGTGGGTCACGAAGCTGATTATCCGGAATTTACCGGACCATAGCAAAACAAAGTTTAGGAAACTCTGGTTTACACACGTGTTGTCGGTTAAAATTGGTCTTGCTTACGGTGGTTGAGCTTTTTATAAATCTATGTTATGCGCATTAGACAACGAGATAAGAGCGTATAGTGGGAGATCCACCAAAACTTGTTCCATACGTGCTATACAAGTTTCTTGTATATCTATAGCTTATACTTTTCTTGATTCTAGAATAACCGGTGCCGAGAAGAATTTAACCGTTACTTTGGTATATTATAAAACAGGCGATACCTATACAACTTGCGTTGTGAAAAACATATTTTATAAAAGAATTTTATTCGAACAAATAAATAAATTTGAGAACCAAAAAGTCCACGTGGCAAGGGATGGGTCGTCTTGGCATTCATTAAAAGCCCTATGTTCAGCAGTGGATGGATAGAGACTGATGATCATGGTGATGAAGTGCACGTTGCCTGGTGTTTACCATGGGCTTGCCTCGTGATTAGATAAAAAATATTATTAGAAACAAAATATTTTATAATATATATTTTATATCTATACAAATAAATAAAATTGGAGTGTTTGTTTGTAAAATTAAAATAACCGCTTTTTATTAAATGCTATATGGATGTATACACGGTACTTATACCAAAATAGCATTTTTTACATTTTTTGTCTGTCTGTCTGTCTGTTCCGGCTAATCTTGGAAACGGCTGGACCGATTTTGACGGGACTTTCACTGCAAGATAGCTGATATTATAGGGAGTAACTTAGGCTATAAAAATAATCATCATCAATCCGTATATGGCTGTAAATCTAAGTTAACGCGGGTAAAGCTGCAGGCAACAGCTAGTATATAATAAATATATTTTAATAACCATCAATCATAGAGCAACAAGGGCCTCCGTCCGGCGGCGTTCCGTGTTGCTCTAAGCCACCAATACCATTGATATCCTTGGCGGGATGAAGACCTGCGCGCTGTGTACTACAAGCCGACCGTTAGTACGAATATATTTTTAGCAGGGTTTACTTGTAAGAGGTAGTGCCAGTGGAATAGCGTGCTTTGACGGGGCCCCGTATAAAAATTTGTTTGGGGCCCTTATGAAGGGTAAAGATTTCTCACAAAAGAAATGTAATGTTTGAATAAAATTTAAAAAAAATATCATAATTTATATCTATCTGTCACTTTTTCCAAAAATATTTAAACAATTCAAATTAAATTTACACTCTCCTTGCCTTTTTTCGACAAACTGATTTATCAAATCGTTTATAGCTGATGATGACTTTAGTTTTTCTAAAGTCTCTGCCAATATCTGCTGGACAATAGTGACAAGTTTTTATTAATTTTTGCTTACGCACGTGGGGGCCCCCGTTGCCTCGTGTAGTTGATACGGGAGATACCGCGGCGGTAGCTACGCCCCTGGGTAGTGCCATACTATATCGTGCCACCAGTTTGCCACCAATCAATCGTAAAAATTGTAAATAAAGGTCAGAACGAAGACAATAGGTACGTAATTTGATTCAGTTTATAATTTATATTATGTCAGCCGGAGGAGTCGGGAGCTTCTAAATCGTGATTTTTAAATACTTGTACAGATTAATAAACGGAAGTCTCTGGGATATTTATAAAAAGTAACATAGGCTTAAATATAAGGTTATATTTTATACCAATGACACATTGCGAAGTAATATGATAATTTCACTAACATAAAAAATTGACATTTTTCTAAATGTTAACGTGACGAGTCATTTTTATGGTAGTAATTACTAGAGTTATGAATATAAACATTGACTAAATTGTCCATGAACGGGCGTCGCTTCCTCCGGCCATCACTTCGCAATAGGTAACAAATTATAAAGCGGTTACATCCTTATAGTATAATATACAAAAAATATCTGATGTCATGACAGAGCGTGCGTGCTTATTATACCACTGAACTTGGACTATCATTTTAATAAAACTTGCCTTTTTAATACGAGTGGAGTATTTTGTTACGTAATCTGTTTATAAATATCACATGCCTTTTATAATTACCAAGAACTGTTAAGTGAAAGTTAAAGAACATACCTACCTATTCATCACAATATTTTCAGGCAAGCTAGACTAACAGTTTCATAGTTGAACGTTAGTAGGTACCTACTTTAAAAGAGAATTTTAGTTTCAAACATATTTTATATTGTCCGCTTGCAAACGCGTTCATTGCTCCAAGGTGGTGGCAAATCAAAAGATGAATTTATAAATGAAATGATAAATATTTTATGTTTTATTTTACCGATACGGGATACCTATGATACAAGCATCTCCTATCCTTACTCCACTTGTTCTGGTGATATTTAAATATTTTTGGATTATTTTGATTCTTTTCTACGTATTAATCTACGTAGATTAACGGGAAGATCCCTTTATCACCGAAGATGCTGGCGATCGATCTGAAATAATTCAGTCAGTATAGATAATATTATTATAAGTACTTTCAAATATTCAAATACGTATTTTGTAATATTTGTGTCTCATAAAATAGTAAAAGGTCTAGTTTGTTTCATAACACAAGTCATAATAACCCATTGAAGACATCCAATTTAGTTCTATGTGACATCATTAGTAACGAAACTCGGCTCCAGTCATCTGCTAATAAATATTAATTTAATGCATGTAATATGCTAATTCACGTTTATGTTTCCGCACGTGTTCGCAATATCCACCACAGTGGCCATCACTTGACCATCCTTTTCAAGATAAAGTTTGGGCGTTTTTGGGAGGTAGTCTGAAAATATAAACGAAGAACTAAGTATAAACGGGATAGAAAAGACTAACTTTTTAATGTCTGTGACAATAATCTATAAACGCCTAGTTCATAAAATTTGAAGAAAAAAAACGTATTGCTCTTTTTTGTAATACTATGTATAGCGATGTAGGTATATCTATGTGGGTCGTGAATGTATAATAATAATAGTTTTACGGATATGATACTTGTTACAAAAAGTACATAATTACAGAGGAGAGAGAATTTACGATTTTTTTTACTAAGGGACCACGACATTGAGAAAAACGTCGTCTGCGAAAAAGTGTGACCGGGGCACATACAGAATATGTCCTCTAGTTAACCTGACTTACTTCAATAGTGCTAGAACAATACGGGTTGACGAACTTCACGTGTCGCCAAAGACTAATCTTATCAGAAATGCAGGTTTGCTCACGATGTGTTTCCACCGCAGCCGTTCATGAACATCAAAATTTTTTATTGTCACACAAGTCAAAGGGAACTCCGGCCTTTCCGTGTAAAGATCGACTTCTTAACCTTTTAACCATTGATGCTCTTATACTATAATATAATATAATAATATCTATGGACGCTTTCACACCACGTCAATCTGGTCCCGTGGTAAGTACTCGAAGAACTTGTGTTACGGGTACCAGACAACGGAAATATATTTGATACTTTTATACTATACATATATTTAAGATTTTTATTTTATAAAATAAATTAAATATATTTTTTAAATATATAAATATTTAATACACATACATGACCCAGGAACTCAGAAAATATTTTTGTTCCCTCGGGATTCGAACCCGCAACCTCCGGACTTGAGCGCCAACGCGCTTACCACTGAGCCACAGAGGTCGTCATACTATAGGAATTCTTTTAAATGATAAAACTTATACCAAGAAAAAAACTTGTAACTGGGAAAAAAGTCTTGGTTTGTCTGTGTTGGTTCGTCGCCGACAGTAATCAGTAAATATAAAACGTTAACACTGTACATAATATACTGAATCATGATTTTACTGATTTGAGTCCTGACTTGAAATAATGCCGTCCACTATAAAAACCTCTTTGTCCTAATCATAAATTATAGGACTAATTTTTATATATAGTTGGCTAGTTAAAATCTTTCAATTTCAATAGTAGATACTATGTCCATATTGGTAATATGGAAAAATATGTAATAAATACATACTAAAATATCGAAAATTTTCCAAGGCCAGATAGCGTATCTATACATCAAATAAATAAAATTGAAGTGTCTGTTTGTAATTTCAAATTAATAGCTTTTCACTATATGCATATGATAGTATATACGGTATCTACCTACTGACATATATTTTTTTATTTGTCTGTCCACTGTCTGTCTGTTTGTTCTAGGCTTTAGCTAATCTCTGAAACAGCTGGGTTGACTTTCACTAGCAGATAGCTGATTTTATAAGGAGTAACTTACGCTATTAACATAATCATCATTAATCCGGATACGGCTGTCAATATTAGTTACGCGGGTGAAGCTGCGGGCAACAGCTAGTATTTGTATAAATCTGAAAATAGGTTAAGCAGAGCCTACGATAAAGCCATTTTTAACTCAACGAGCTGCGCTAATTGGATTAGAAGGAAGTCTAATAAAATACACGAAATTTATATATACGTACTACATTACCAGTTCCCGTGTTTTTGTTCTAAATTCAACCGTGGACACGGCTGATCATGATGGAAGGTATTGTGTTAATGATGAATTCTAATCTGGTCCATAATTACACGCGGTGAAGTACGTTATCACGATAGAGTGATAATGACGAATGATTGTCGGATTGTCCGTGGAAACCGGTTAGATAACACCTAATGGTACTGTGGCTGGGCAACAAGAGTATGTTACAATGTCGTACATATTTTGTCTTCATATATCCTGCTTAAATTAAGACCTTAAGGAAAAGAGCATACTCATATTTGATAGGGCGGCAACTCGCCTGATAATCCTCTGGTGTAGCGGGTGTCTGTGGATGTCGTTTTTCACATGCCATCAGGTGAACCGACTCCGTTTGCCCCCTCTTCTAAAAAAAAGATTTACGGCAAGTTCCGGACTTCTGATGATTAATTCGATATCATTCGTCTTTAGGCGTTATACAGTATACCGCGTCCGCGTCGCATTGTATATAGCGACTTAGGCTATAATTCACCTCTTTGCTAAAGATTCGCAGTTTAGTCGTGAATAAATACCGATAGACAGATTTAGGTACTCATTTATAATATTAGTTTAACTATAAGAGATACGCTGTTGTGGTCACTGGCACTGACAATGTAGGTACTGCGTCACTAGTTTGTAAAAGCCTAGTGCCTCTTGGGTTCTAATTGCAGACTGTTTTGATAATGTTACCGTTGCGAGAGTTGCGCTGTGCCGCGCTCCCGGCTGCATAGGTACCACCATCCTGCTTGTTTCTCCCGTCAAACAGCTTCCTGTGTTTCGGAGAGAAGGGCAAGACTGGCAGTGTAATAACTGGCACCGAGACTTAACATCTTATGTCTCAGGATAGGCAGCACGCGAATGAGTGGCCTGGGCTAGTTCCAGGTAAACTAGTTTATGTTCATGGGCGACGCTGACCACTTACCATCAGGTGGCACGTCTGCCAGTTTGCCTATCCAACTAACATATTTACACACATTTACACATATCGACTAGATTCGAGGTCGTAGATGCGTATTTATTCACATACTTTTCTCAATTTATTTTGCTCAAGTACGCGTAATTCAAGTTCCTACAAGCATACCACTGGACGAGGTTTACTTGGTGTTTATTATACAGTAAAATATTTTAACTATACACGCTACTAAGCTAGATCATACTCGTATCGGGCTTCAGGATGGAAACCTGGGCCCAGTATGGCACGACGTCGCGGAGACTGCTTCGTGGCGGCCGAGTAGTCCGCTCTTACGAGGAGTAGTCTGGCCTTCGCTGGGGCCAGCCTGTCGCTGAGGTGATCCTGTTGCTTGCAAATCCGGAACCCTCAAAAAGCGATTGAAGGCGCTCGCAGTGGTTTCAGATGAGGGTACGGCAATCTCAAGTGCGAGTACCACAAACGGTCAGGATCTACCCGAAGATCCTGGCTACATCCATTTAGGATTTCCCTACGAACCTATAAAAAAAAGATCATAAATCATAAAAATATCCACGGAGGATATTTGTAGTCCTTTTTCTTGTTTCTTTTCTATATCTATCCATCATCAGCAATGAAAATCGGTATCCATAAGTTATATTATTTTAAGCCCGGTAAATATTTTTGCGCTGCTCATTTTGTTTATGGCAGGATGTCCACCGGATTCAACTAGCACTATTCACCGGATTCAACTAGCACTATTCACCGGATTCAACTAGAATCAATTTCCTTGTCGACAAATTGTTTTTGAAAATAATTGGATTGTAATCTTCGAAGTACGTTATACAATCCTAAAGTTTTAATATGTGTTATGATTTGCAGATTTTGTCGGCGACATTACTGTATTACAATAGAAAGTTTGGTATGAGAGCGTCGGGTGTGCTGTTCTTCTTCTGGCTGCTGTTGATCCTAGCGGGCATACCCCAGCTCAGGACAGAGATCAGAGAGCACACGAGGTTGGCGGAGGACGAGAATGTTCAGTACAACTTCGTCAGTTATATGATCTACTACCCTCTCATAGTGCTAATGTTCATACTGAATTGTTTCGCCGACTTGCCTCCAAGGGATACTCCTTACAAATTTGAAAAGGTAATACTTAACGAGAATTTAATGGAAATTCCTCCCTCTTATTACCACTTTGTGGAACAGCGGCCACCTGCGGTATTTCCTCCCTGGTACTACTTAGGCATCTTAAAAAAGTGCTTACTTATATTTAAAAGACCGGTAGGAAACCTGCAACCGAAGGCCTTGCATATTGTTTAATTTTGTTTATTATATTTATTAATTGTGTAATTGACTATGTCTGTATATATGTGTTAGTATGTGTATCCATATGTATCATATTATGTATGATTACGTGATGTTGATATATTATGTTGTTTGTCTACTTGTAACGTCGTCTTGGTGTTGTACTGTAAGGATGTTATAATTGTGTGTAAATAAATAAATAAATATATAGGAAGCCATGACTTGTATGCCCATCGTTGTTAGCATTCATATTACGATCCATGGATATTCATATACCTGCCCGTAGTTTCTCATTCAGTTTGGGGCACTATAATAAGTAACTAATTTGATGAAAAGCTATAATGTTAATGTGCCGAATAAGTTAAAAATATTAATACAATATTAGACATAAAAATTAAGCCTTATTTTTTAGAACCAATGTCCAGAGAACGCGTCAGGTTTCCCAAGTCGCCTCACCTTCAGTTGGTTCGATCCTCTGGCGCTCACCGGATTTAGGAGGAGTTTGACGGAGTCCGACCTCTGGGCACTCAATCCGTCAGATACGTCCAAGGAAGTTGTGCCAAAATTTGATAAGTTTTGGGAAAAGACGCTCAGAAAACGCGAAAAGTAAGGTTACCTTTTAAAATTAATTCAATTTTATTTCTAAGTAAAGTAATAATAATTTTATATGTATTAGTACAATATATTTTTTCTTGTTACAAAAATAGAGTAGCAAATAGTTTATGCTAATATTTTTTCCAGCTCCAATAACCCTAAAGCCACGTACAGCAAAACTTCAGCGAGCGTGAACTTCAAGCCCGAGAATGAGCGGAAGCCGGCGTCTATTCTGCCCGCTCTGTGCCTCGCCTTCGGCGGACAGTTCCTGTTCGGAGCGCTGCTCAAGTTGATCAATGACTTGCTGATGTTCATCTCCCCGCAACTATTAAAGTACCGTACCGTTCCTAATTTTCCAAATACCCGACGCTCGCGTGGTAGATTGTAAGGACTGAATTAAGGGTTTTACAGCTTGGCGGAATTTGAGACCACAACTTGTACACGTAGTTTGTATTACCGAGCCACTGAACAAGTACGCTGAACTGTACAAAAATACTGGGACTTAATTGTGGTTTTGACTTTTGACTACCTCTACCGATCAGAAGGTTCGCTTTCCGTTTCACATACTGCTATAAAAATTGATATAAGATCAAACATCTTCTGTTTTCTGATAAGATAATCCAGCCGGTATTTTTAGTACAAACTACAAACATTATATAATTAATATATTATATGGTTTCTTTCACGTAGTGTAGTAATAGAAGATAAGATAATAAAGGAGGTCGATAATTATTTGCCGAGCTAATTTTTTAAGCTACCTACTACTTCCATCTTAGTATTACATTTTGATCTCAATTAAAATGTTATGTTAACTACACTACTGGTCAACAACGGTACACCGTAATCCGTATTGATATTGATAGAGAGAACCTACAATTTGACAAAGATTTTATCTTTGCCGAAGCTATATATACGCCAAGGACAGAAATATGAAGAATATAAATGTTTGTATGGCGGTCATGTAATATGTGCATTCAAATTATTAAATTAGATAATCACTGAATATGTATTTCCGTTATTACTGATTTGATGAATGAGGTGTCTATCGATTCGTTATGGTTCGGGCGAAACTAGAATTCATTTTAACTGAAGTCAAATAGAACAAGTACATAGTAGTGTTATTGTTAGGGTTCCGTCGATCAATGACAAAACGGAACCATT
Organism: Helleia helle; assembly: GCA_963853865.1. Classification (NCBI taxonomy): domain Eukaryota; kingdom Metazoa; phylum Arthropoda; class Insecta; order Lepidoptera; family Lycaenidae; genus Helleia; species Helleia helle. Next base: position 7,752,873 of record OY971418.1, on the reverse strand, counting down.
ATAGGATCACTCAGTTGTCTGTCGGTCTGTCACATCAAAATCTATGAGATTACTTCCCTTTGATATAGAATCATGAAATTTGGTAAGAAGCTACGTGTACTACATAAGTAAAGGCCAAAATGTAAAAACCGTTAATTTGTTATTATATTACATTAAAAGACGTTTTTCGGAACATTCAGCGCGAGTCAGACAGCGTTTGTCCGGGTTTTTATTGATTTCTGTTTCTCTTTTGTAGGGTGTTAATAGGATTCATCAAGAGCCACGAGCCCGAGTGGAAGGGCTACCTGTACGCGGTGGCGCTGCTCGTGTGTGCCATAGCGCAGACCATGCTGCTGTCGCACTACTTCACGCGCATGTATCTGGTGGGCATGAGGATACGGACCGCGCTCACCAGCGCCATCTACAGGAAGTCGCTGCGCATCTCCAACGCAGCCAGGAAGGAGTCCACCGTCGGGGAGATCGTTAATCTTATGTCTGTGGATGCGCAAAGGTATTGATATAATATACTGTACTTACATCAAGAAGTAAATTTTTAAATTTATTGTCTGTCTGTTCCGGCTAATCTCCGAAATGGCTGGACCGATGTTATAAGGAGTAACTTAGGCTATAAAAAAATTATCATCCATCCAGATACGGCTGTAAATCTAAGTTAACGCGGGCGAATCTGCGGGCAAAAGCTAGTATTTAATTCAGTCTTTATAAAAATTTTAAAATCCGCTTATGAGATACACATGCGCTTTGCCCGCGCTTATTGCTTTAAGAAAATGATAGGACGAACATACCAAGTTGTGTTTCAGAATAGGCGATGCATAGATCAGATCATTGCTTAATAACGCTAGTTTGGGGTGCCCTTATTATTTTCAATTCGGCCGGGTTTTTTTTATGTATTTTGTATATATTTTTGCGTTTACCGCGTCATTATTGTTACTTTTGGAGTCGGTGTCAGCTAAGTTAAATAGGTACAGCAACAAATACATCACCGTTGTCGTATTTGTTGCTGTAGGTACCTATTTAACTTAGCTGACACCGACTCCAAAAGTAACAATAATGACGCGCTAAACGCAAAAATTGTATAGTAGTAGAAGAATAAGATAATTATTAGTTGTAGACAAAAACATCAAAGAAACACAGTTATTTTATTACTTTTTAGTAACTTTATTTTTTGAAGTCGGTTATAATTTTCATTGGTAAAATTAAAGACGCCTACTAGTTTTATCTCAACTCTAAATTCTTGGAAAACAATTTTATCTGATCACAATATTTCAGATTCGTAGAACTGACGGCGTATTTGAACATGATATGGTCCGCACCCCTCCAGATAGCTCTGGCGCTGTACTTCTTGTGGGGTATCCTGGGCCCCTCCATGTTGGCCGGGCTCGCCGTCATGATAGTACTCATCCCGGTCAACGGACTGATAGCCAACAGAGTGAAGACGTTACAGATTAGGCAAATGAAGTACAAGGATGAGAGAGTAAAACTTATGAATGAAGTCTTGAATGGAATTAAGGTAAGTTTTAGACTAATAAAGTAAGTTTAAGTCTGATTATTTCGTGTCTGTTGGAAACATCGAGCATATAACTAGATAGAGTATAAATGTGAGCCAATAACATTCAGAAACTGGTCAGTGATTTTTCACTGACAATTATTATATAATAATTAAAATAGCAATTCAACAAACCAGTGATCTGTATGTGCGTCCCATTGGCCAATCATCCATCTCTCATCATCAATCAGGAATTCTGACTGTCACCTCTCAATACATCTTAGAAAATTTACTGTATGTCCGAAAAAACATAAATGAATTTTGTAAGAAAAGTGATATTCATAGTAGGAATACACGTAATAGACACAGGTTACATGCACCAATGATTAGACTTTCGAAAGTAAACAATTCTTTTAAAGGCAACTGTATACGCTTTTACAATAGGATCCCAGAAAACGTTGAAAAGCTCTCCATAAAAAAAATCTAAAAAGTTGTTAAAGAACGTTTGTGTGGTAAAGCATATTATAAAGTAAAAGATTTCATGGAAGATACCACACCCTGGGAATAAGGCGTTCCTCCCGGGCATTTCAAGATAAGATGTTAAAATTGTTATTAATATATATTTTTTGAAAAGATTAGTTCCACTGAGTTTGTTTCGCCGGTTCTTCTCAGTGGGCTTACCTTGGAACCGGTGGTAGATTCAATTGACGTTCAAAAAGATACTGTATTAGTACTATTTTGAATAAAAAAATTTTGATTTTGATTTTGATTTTGAATGGCCATCAGTCGGCCAATCAGCGCAGAACCGACGCGTTAGTGTCGCAGCACAAATTTGGCGGAATTTATTTTTATACAAAACGTGACATTACCGCTCTATTTACCGGTTATGTGCTCGATGGGTGAAAATCAACAGCTTGATAACGAAATAGACATTTACACACCTTTAACGAACGAACTTGATTTTAGCGCGTGGGCGGAGTTTTAACATTTTGTAATAAATAGGCTCATTAACGTCAAAGAGTTCAGACAATATGTTATTAGTGATTAGGATATAAATATTTATGACACATAACTTGTGTTTCAAGTAGCGACAGCTGAGAAGTCTGTGACGTGGGGTGTAAGGGTGTGCCTTAGTCCAGGCTTAAAAATCTAATAGGTATACTTACAGAATAATGTAGAAAAGTCTTATCACCAATAGCGGTATCAATATTAAATCTTCTATACAGATTAATAAAATCGGATTGTCTGTTTGTAATATCTAAATAACCGGTTTTTATTAAATGCATATGGATGTATACACGGTACCAAAATCATTTTTTCATCTTTTTTTGTCCGTTTGCCTGTTTGTTCCGGCTAATCTCTGACACGGCTGAGCCGATTTTGATAGGACTTTCACTGGCAGAAAGCTGATGTTATATCGAGTGACTTAGACTATGAAAATAATCATCTTCAATCCGGGTACGGCTGTAAATTTAAGTTAACGCGTGCGAAGCTGCGGGCAACAGCTAGGATTATATGCGGCCCTTTTCCCATACTGGCATTTAGGCGGCCTCAAATCGCTAGTTGAGCGTAGGTCAAAGTCATTAAAATTTCATGTGCTTATTGATGGCCGTCATGTGGAACTCGAACATGTACAATCTTCGTAACGATTACACAAATTACTGTACACAAATATATATTTTTTGTAAATCAAACAAACTGAACTAGTGTTTTATTATGTTGATAAAAGTATGATTGTGTGTGCAAATACGATGTTTTAAACAAACAGGAGCATTTATATAACGATTACAGTTGTCGCTACAGATATGAAACTTACAGTACGATCAAATATCAAATAGGAAATATTATATTCTTGTTCAAATCTTCTGTAAATCTCAGCTTAGGTAGTTTTTAGGGTTCCGTACCCAAAGGGTAAAAACGGGACCCTACGGGAGACTTCGCTGTCCGTCCGTCTGTCACCAGGCTGTATCTTAAGAACGGTGATAGCTAGACAGTTGAAATTTTCACAGATGATGTAATTTCTATTGCCGCTATAACAAAAAATACTAAAAATAAAATAAAACAAATATTCAAGGGGCTCCCATACAACAAACGTATTTTTTTACTGTTTCTTGCTCGATACTAATAACGGCGACAGTTGACGCTTAAACTATTTACAGAATAAATAAATTAATTTTGTTAAAGTGTCTAACGTAGTACGGAACCCTTATGTGCGAGTCCGACTCGTACTTGGCCGGTTTTTCAAGTATGTAACTTGAAAAAGTTCCTACCTATTGTAAATATAGTTCGCTAGTACATTTACGATAGTATGTGTAAATAATACAACTATTGTAACTAATTCATTATCGACGGCTAGCGTAAAATGTTTATAAATTAAAATTATTTTTTAAATAAACGCTATTTACCTTTAATTGAACTCACTTTTTAAAACCTTTTTGGTATAGAGACAGACAAAACAATGGCCGGCATTATGATTTAGATTCTATAAGCTTATTAGCTGAGTAAATTTAATTTAACATCTTAAAATATAAAATAAGCGTAGACAAGTATCAGAAAAAAATATTCTCTCCAGCACCGGGAAGAGGACAAAGGAATGTCACGTTTCTTTACTTTAACAAGAACATTCGGTTATAATTCACCAACACTTCACGCCTTAAAATTGCTGTTACACCAAGAACTCATCCCATTGTAGATCTTTACGACAAAATATGTGTTAATATATTTTTTTACAGGTACTTAAAATGTATGCCTGGGAGCCAAGTTTCGAGGACCAAATACTTAAAATAAGGAATAAGGAGATGAATGTATTGAAACAAACCGCATATCTTAATTCTGCTACTTCCTTTATATGGTCGTGTGCGCCGTTCCTGGTGAGTCCTGTACATGTTATTGCACCAACGCACACGCATTTATGCTAGTATTAAATTAAATTTAATAACAAATGAATACTATGAAACAAGAAAATGATTGGAATGCAATAGGTTGATTAAAATCAAGGCAATGTTTAGCTTCGTTTGGGAATTTGGTATTTCAGAGAAGTATATTTATCAATTCAGATCAGGAAATAAAATCGAAGTAGATGGAAACTTTTCTGCTATATTTTAGGTACCAATATATGGAGGTTGTTTACCACGCCAAAGACAATGTATCATAATTAAAATAGGTCTTCGAAATATGCCTCTAGATAGATAAATCTTTCTTCGAACAAGCCGCTAGATAGACATAGTGTGTGGCGTTTATTTTAGGTTTACTACATGACAGGCCATTTTTGTGGCCATTATGTTATGGCCATGGGAGACATTGGACAATGTTCGAAATGCAAATTTTCTAATGGCGCGTATGTGTTGAAGTTGGCGACGATTGTTACGTCAAATTTGATATTATTGTGTCATACCGCGTGCGCGATAACGAGTGATAACATCGTAACGTAGATATTATATTCGCCTTGATGCGCCGGAAAACACCTGAGAACACTTGAATCTGATAAAATACATTCACTCTCGCACATTGATTTATAAATTATTATTATTATTACACATAATTTAAATATGGCCTTTGCGTAGCTAGGTAATGTTTTTATTAACAATAATAACTTATCCAAATAATTATTAATATTTATATCGTGTATCATTTTTATATATTTTTTTATAATATGTAATCATAATTGTAATAACAATTACATATTTTAAACATTACACAGGCTCTTAGTTGTTAGGGCGGTTTTTATGACTATTGTGTATGAATTATTAAAAATTAATTTATATAAGTAATTTTAAGTCGTAATAAATGTAATTAAAAAATATTTAAATGCCAGTTCTATTTATTCGTTGAAGAACTTGGTAGCTATCAACAAAAAAAAAAACAAGTGATGAAACTGTTAACAATTTTGTAAAAGAATATTGATTGTCTCTGTGAAATTTTCATTCATTTAGAAAAAAGGTAAACTTTTGTCATGTAGTCTGTATACATATAAAGAAATATACGAAACTCCGGGTGTTGTAGCAAGCTAACATTGATGTAGGTGTTGATAGATATCGATGTGTCGCTTGCAATCAGTGGTGTAATCGTTTAAGATATGTCGTAAATAGTAATTATTACCCAATTAGCTTACAAACAATATTAGATTATTAAAGATAAAATAGAGCATAATATAAACTGAAACTAAAAATCTTCTAAGATCTAAATAGTATAGAGAACGTAATGTTGTCTTCTATTTATACGAAACTAACGTGTTTAGCTAAGTCACAAAGTTTATAATAGGATCCCATCAAAAGTTATTACTATCTATTAATTAGCATATAAAAATATAATGGAAGTGTAAATCAATTCATCTAAAACACACGCGTAAATAGTTTTATACTAGCGAGGTTCAATATTATGTAAGCGTTAGTTAATTCGAATTACATGCAGTAATATTTCAGGAACTTGATAAAAATTCTAGGCTTTTCAGATAAGTTCAGCGATATACCTGTTTTGATACGCGCGAATGTTTAACTTAGTTATTATTTTATACTAGATGACTCTCCGAGTATTAGTATTAGATATATTCACAATCTAGTAGTTTTAAAATTTTTTGCGTTAACAGTTTCTTAGTGTTAACTAAATTCTTTGAATTTTTAAATATTATCCTATAGAAAACTACCACCGGATAAATAGTATATACCACTAGTTCACTAGTACGAAATATGGATGCGTCAGGACACACGATATTATAAGTATAAATAAATAAATATGTAGTAACCGATTCTTATAAATTATTATATTATAAAATATAAAAAAAAAATGTATAAATTGGGATTATCATCTGCCTGTAACGTTTTCGTTTATCTATACTAATATTATAAAGCTGAAGAGTTTGTTTGTTTGTTTGAACGCGCTAATCTCAGGAACTGGTCCGATTTGAAAAATTATTTCAGTGTTAGACAGCCCATTTATCGAGGAAGGCTATAAGGCTATATAACATCACGCTGTGACATATAGGAGTTGAGTACCGCGGGCGAAGCTGCAGGCAACAGCTGGTATAATTATATTTAGTGAAAATAATACCTGGCACACTTGCATATAGATGTACTAAAGAGCCAATGAGATCAGTATATAAAGTACAAGGTCATTGCCTGAAGTCTTCGATTACACTTCCGATAAGTGATCAATTATGTTTATCACTTTAGTGAATATACATACCTGTATAAAATAAATCAATGTTGAATAAATTCCCTTCTGTAGGGCTCCGTAGCTAGTAATGTGGTATTTAACTTTCTTTGAAAATTGAAAACTTTTGTAAGAGTTTTTTTTTCCTTTATGGGGTATTTAAGTAATTGTATTTCTGTCCGTCTACAATACAAATGTGTACTCTTAGCCAAATTAATATAATTATGTGTATTAATTTACATTTAGTTATTGTTTTCTGTTTTCTAATGTTTGCGCGAATTTCACTCATTATAATGAAACAATTTTTACGGATTTTATCGCGGTTTATTAAGATTTTTACAAGCCCGACGTTTCGGATACTTTACATTTAGTTTCTTATTAACTTTTCACCAATAGAATGCCACGTCATTACTTATCACTCAGGGACTTTAAACAGTCCAGGCACGGCTGTAAATATAACTTGGCCGAATACAACAGCTAGTTCTATATATCCGCAAATATTGATGTGTTCATCAAATGACTCAGCATTTTCAGTATGGAAGCCAATATCAAGAACTCCACTTGGTAACATATTAATCATAGTATGAGGTGAAGCGGCTGCATCGCAGACGACCTTGGGTTTTTGTTATTACATCCATATCACAATCTTATATAAACTTAGTACCACAAGTGACTGATCTTTGAGTCTAATGTGAAACAGATGGTTCAATATTATCAGCGCCCGATCATCTGTATGTTTATCTATAACACATATGCGTTGCCATTATATGAAGGATCTGGTTTAATATCTAAAAACAAATAGTCGCGCAGTCTTTCCTCCGCCAGAAGTTGTGCAATCTCATGTAAAACCTTATCTATTATTTTAGTTAGTACGGTAACACCTATATTCGGAAACTTTTCGTAACTGCCACGATGAACAAGCGAGTTAGCTAACGTAATATTGATAACAATGCTGACGATTGATAATGCTGATCACCGATTCATTGTCTCTTTTTAGGCAAAATCGACTTCAATCGAGAATTCAAATAAATTTGTACCATCATTCGGTGCTATTATTATACATGTTCTGGTTCATCTCACTGTCACCTTGACTCTAGAAGGCTTATAGTTTTATTAGAAAGCCCATGAAGCTAATGCCTACTAGACTAGACAATTGTTACTTCTTTCAAAGCTAGCTTGGAGGTGTGAATAATCTTAAGACGTTCCCACACGGCTGAGTCGTTTGTACATAATAAAACGATAAAAATACTATCAAATGAATACATGATACATGCTAATAAATGAAGCCAACGAATGATCTATTTAATTTAATATTTTAATGACGAAATATCCGACCGATGAATATAATTTTGTAATATGAGTTTGTCAATCAAGGGGAACACCCCTCGATTGAGGATTTGAATCTTGCTTATTAACATTTTTAGCGTAGGAAGGTCGTTATAAGTATCTTTGTAAAGCCTGTCACACACGTAGCTATAATATATACATATTAATATATTTTATAACTAGGTATATTACCATATATTTTCTATAAAATCTATAATATTGTGTAAAGACTCTTAGTAGAAATGTCCGATTAAAACAATTGAATCTTCTCGATCACAATATATTTCAGAAGAGTAACGGCCTTTACAAAGTATACTAGTAGGTACAATGTCTCACAACTCACCAGACTGCCATTGGCGTTCTTTTATACCAAATTAAATTATTATTATAAGTATCGCCATAATATCATAAATAATTATTGTAAATATGTTATTAAATATGAATCACGTATATTTAGATTTATTTATGTTAAACTTTAATTATCTTCATGAATGGCACATCCTTTGGAAGTTTGGAAGTCTATTTAAATTACGATAATAATAGTATGTAATATGGAACGTACGCGCCAAAAACGAACATCCTTCAGAATATGACCTTGAAACATATCTAACCGGAGATGTGTATTTTTTATGATTGTTTTGATTAATTTGATGATCAAATTTTATATATATAGTTTTTCCTTTCGGATATAAAAAGTGACGCTAGATTTAATACAGTGAAAAATGATATGATGAATATGATAGAATAAGGTACATCATAAACATCAACGCGTTGACATCCTCCGCCAATGAAGGCAATCGAAACCCGATTTATTTGTAAAGTCCCTCCCTCCCTTTGTAAAGTGCTTTCGTATGAGAAGAATTTGCTTATAATTAGTTGGCAACACTATCTAAATAAATGCACAAAACCGGCAACATCTATCTTATCTCTTACCCCACTCTTATTCCACCAGTGAAATGAGTGATTGAGTTTGATTGTCTCATCACTACAAGACTTGAAAAGCCAGTTTTCAAGAGTCTAATAAGGTCATTTGCTGCACATTACGCTAATACATATATACGTTTAATTAAATAAAAGTATATATTTTATTTATAATAAAATATTTTTTACGCATTATTAAGATTATAATATGCCCAACGTTTCGGACACTTTACAGCAAACATAGTCATGAGAGGACTGAGATGTCAGACGTTCCTAAATTTGCAAAGTTATTCTAAGATAAGATGAGAAGTTATCTTAATATATTCATAATATAATCTGGGAAATAGGGTTGGTTTTTTATTTTATCATTGGATCACAATAACAACCAGCCTCTATTAAACTATAGGATGTATCCGAAACGTCGGGTATGGAAAATCAAAATGAACCGCGATAAAATCCGTAAAAAAGTTGTTTCATGAATGGAAAGTCGCGAAAACAACATCTTTCTTCTCAATTGTTCTCATATGACGACTCATCGACGGTTTGATGACTATTGAAGATTCTGCGTAGCAAAATGTGCGCACGTGTAAGTTCGGAAATTAGAGCAACGGCCGACGATAGCTTATTCCTATTAGCGGTGAATAAGAAATAACTTTTGTGTAACAAATTACCTTAGTAGTGGCAGTCAACGTCCGATCTCAGTGAATGGCTGATTGAATCGTACCATAATAGAAATCTGTCACAATACCCTTGACTGGCTGCTGAAGTGCATCGTCGGGAAACATTACAAGGCCTATACGCTTCTATATAATTTATGTTTAAATAGTTTTCGCTATCGTTATCGCACAATAGAAATCTAGCAGTGACATGTAATGACCTGATTCTAGACAATACTAATTATTTGTCGGCGAGATGACGTTTATACTCATGGTATCATTAGTATAGCAAGTACCGTTTTTAATCTTAGCTATGGCAGGGATGCGCTTTGTGCCCCTTTCCCGTGTTACCAGTTTCGGTCTTACCCTTTTCTTTTTTCTTTAACGCCGGGAAATGCTCTGAGGCATCCCGCGGGGGAGTGAGTCTCCCCACGCGGGTATGTGGGACTCGCTGCGACCGAAAGCTGGTAAGAGGACGCAGCTCTACCCACTAAAACCCGGCGAGTGTCACCAATGCCGCCTTTGGTGAGGTGCCCCGGATCTAATAAACAAACAGGGCACCTCGACGGCTAGTCAGTACCCTAAGGGACCGACGCCACCTCCACAGAGGGGTTGTCCCGCACCACAAAACAACCCCTCCCAACGTCGGGACAGTACAATGGGGTGAGGTTCCCATCCTCACCCCTTGCCCCCTGCTCTTTTGTCCCCTCTTCTTATGAGAGGGGTACAAAGAGCCCCCTCGGCTCAATTAGCTTCGCCCAAGGTGCTGGGCTCACCCTAGGCTACTAAGCCCCACCGCCACGCCAAGGCCTGAGCCATGGTGGGGTTCGGTCTTACCCTGCTTATTTATTTCGTGACGCAACTGTTGTTTCAGGAAAACGGCCCGGGTGGCTGTAATTTCATGCTAAAAACTACCGCCTTTTGTCATAGGATAGTCAATACATGTGCGAGTTGCCTAGCAAAAAGTTAGCTAGACTCGTTATATCTGGGCAATCTGTCCGTTGATCACATACCATCGGGTAGCTCAATTGTATCCAAGTAGTAGTTCATTAAAATTACTTAGTATGAAGGCTGTTTAGTCTCCTTTTATTAATATGATGAAGATATATAATCAATATTAATTATTAATAATTGGCTTGTATACTTAAAAATGATAGGATGTTATAGTGTTATTACACGTACACGTTTCTATGTTTCTAGAATATACAATATAAACACAAAAAAATAAATGATTCTCTGTTTTTTGTTTTAATATTATTCTAGCTTGTAATCCTATTCAAAATTTTATATAAAAATGATTTTTAATCTGTTTAAGGTGATATTTTTAACTTTCTTCACGTATGTGATTTCTGATCCGGAAAACAACATACTGACACCGGAAAAAATATTCGTGTCGATGTCCCTGTTCTATATAATGCACTTGCCGTTAGGTTTGCTCCCGCTCATCGTGGTCTCAGTGATCGAGGTAGACCGCCAGTATGTCACGCTAGGGCTGTGGTTCTTCCTTCACCACTAACACATTAATAGCGCTACGAGACCGCTGCCAAGTGGTTTGGGATAGGTTATACTTATATGGTCAAAACGACAACTTTGGTCTCAATCTATTCACAGAAATGACTCATAATAATATATTCTAGTTTCCTCGCAATAAAAATAATTATTATTTATTACATCTTTATTCCGAGACGTTTCTTGAGAATAATGTGTCTGCGAACCTTTAATATCGTTATATTATTTATGCGCGATACCAAAAAAACTGTTGAATCAAAGGCCAAAGTTGACCGTTCACAATCAAGGTAACTGCTATTATATTTGATCGTTGCGATACGAGTATCATCCTGTCATGAGACGAGTATCTCGTCAGTTATGCTCAAATCCATATTCAATGTAATAGCATTTAAAATGAGAATACGATAAGGCTAATGTAAGGTTTTTGCTGGTACGGTATAGGTGTCGCTGATGTCATTTGGGTGCTTTGTACTAGTAAACGATGAGGAAGCTCTGGATTCTGCAAAGGCTTTCGTAGCGTTGTCTCTTTTCAACATTCTACGTTTTCCATTATCCATGCTGCCTAACGTTATATCAAATGTAGTTCAAGTAAGTCACTTCAATATTTTCAACTCGACTTAACAAACATACGAACACTACATGCAAAACGCAAACTCATATCACAGTCTAACACTCTTTTTCTAATTAATTTAAGATGCATGATCGGTGGATGATTTTAAGATTGCTGCATATTGCGATTTAAGACAAGTTATACGCCTACTTTATGCATAAATGGCCAATTTAGAATATATTTGAAATACAATTTTGTATATTTATCTACTAAATAAAATTTTAAAATATTAACTAAAGAATACTAAATATAACGATAATTTATTTTACCTTCCCAAAGCTCCTGGTCTCCTGCCAAGGAGAGGTTAAAAGACAGGGAAATTAAATGACACTTTCACTGGTAACTCTGGCATAGAATAATTAATAATAGACACCTACGCCTAAATTTTTAACTTCGACTTGTAACTTGCGCCTGACCTGACTCATTTCACTGAATCCTCTTTTGATTAAAATAAATACATATTATTTATAAGAGTGCATAACAGTTATTTATATTTCTATGATTAAATTAATTTTGAAAAAAAAAACCACTAAGCTTATTTAACTAAATTGGTCATTTATAAAATAATACAAGTATCATGCACTATGACAATAAAATGATATTTAAAATAAAATCGTGTAGCATTCTTAATTTATGATACATTTCATTTATGCAAAATACACAAGCATATTTCACTTTGTAGACGGCAGTGGGTATAAAACGATTAAACAAATTTATGAATGCTGAGGAACTTAATTTGAACGATGTGGAACACGACCCTAAGGAAAGTAAGTATGGTTTATATTATTTATAATTCAGTTACTGGATAACTTTTGTAGAAAACTATTACACTTATCTACATGTATAGTTTTTCATCCTATATTGTTTTTAGAAAATCCCTTAATAATCGAGAACGGCAACTTCTCGTGGGACGGCGACTCGGAGCCGATCCTGAAGAACATCAACGTGAGCGTGGCCCCGGGCAGCCTGGTCGCGGTGGTGGGCGCCGTCGGCTCGGGCAAGAGCTCGCTGCTGTCGGCGCTGCTCGGAGAGATGAACAAGATCTCCGGACGGGTGAACACTACAGGTAATCTCTATTAAGATTATAAATGCGATCGATATTGATCACATACACGGCAAACGAGCAGTCGAAGCCTTTTGGCGACTATCGACGCCCATACACATCTGCACAACCAGAGATTATTCAGATGCGTTTCCCTCCTTTTCCCTATCCCCCCAATATTGGAATTCATATGACTCATATGGTCAAAAAACATATAACACTTTGTTCCAGGATCGACGGCGTACGTGCCGCAACAGGCGTGGATCCAGAACGCGACGCTCCAAGACAACATCCTGTTCGGCAAGCCGCTGGAGAAGAGTCGCTACACACGCGTCATCAGCGTGTGCGCGCTCGAGCCGGACTTCGACGTGCTGCCTGGCGGCGACCAGACAGAGATCGGGGAAAAAGGTACGGCTAAGGCCGTCATCCACTAATAATAGCTTGGTTTCGTGTCGAGTATTTAATAATATTATAATGAGTAATAATTAATTATGAAACATTTTTCCACTGGCAATGAGAAATATATAAATAATAATAATTAGTTTTAAGATATTGACTTGGCTCTCTCGCTTCTTAATCTAATTCGCAAGTGTCATTTTTGTGAATTCCTGTCCGCCTTCCTCGATAACTATCAACGAGGTGTCATTTGCATTTAGAATTTTTTTGATAAACTTGAATTCTCGCTCAAAAAATGCAAAGTCATAAAGAATGGAGTAAAAAAAGTTCGTTTTTTGCGAATATTTTACAAACTATTGCAGATATCCGAAATCGCTAAGAAGATTATTAAATGATAACGTCTTGCATTGTTAATAAACAAAGGTATGACAGATATGTTTGTTATTTTCACACTGTCCACTGTCCAGGTATCAACCTGTCCGGCGGCCAGAAGCAGCGCGTGTCGCTGGCGCGCGCCGTGTACTGCGACGCCGACAACTACTTCCTCGACGACCCGCTCAGCGCCGTCGACTCGCACGTCGGGAAACACATCTTCGATAAGGTACAATGTTATTATAATAGACCAGGGTCGATCATTTTCTAAACCATTTTCGGGTCTCAAACTATCTTTGTATTATGCGTTTCAAATAAGAATAGGAACGTCAATAACCTCTATCTGTCAAATATCACTTGAAAAGTACGTTTTACACAAAAACTTATTTGCGATTTTTATAGTTTTTAATCGAATTTAAATAAAAACGTTAAATAGTCGTAAATTATTTTTTTTAAATAGTCATTATTCGTTTTTAAACATTTTTTTATTTACATTGTTGCCGTAAAGGCCCTAGAGCCATGCAAAAATTATTAAAGAAAATGGAGACGACGGTCGACATCATGCCGTTGTTAGTGTGCTCCGTCGTGAGGACCTGCAGGAAATATAAGTTTCACTCATGAAATGTACGCTATCATGCAAAATGCAAGTAAAGTGACCAAGCCATTTGGCAAGCTCATTTGGCTACGGGGATGAATAAAAACACGTTAACACGTATCGTATACTTTTTTGCCCACCCTACCTTACTGGTTTGAATTGACAGCTGTGACGTAACAATATGACGCTAAGTCCGTCCTTTTCTCATTTGAAACGCATAGTACTTTGCATTATACTATCTTGTCTTTTCGTGACCAAACGCGGTATCTCCGTTTTACCATTGATCTACTTGGTACAGGTGATAGGTCCGAGCGGTCTGCTCCGCGGCAAGACGCGCGTGTGGGTGACCCACAACGTGTCGTACCTGGCGCAGACGGACCTGGTGCTGGTGCTGCGTGACGGGCAGGTGTCCGAGGCGGGCACCTACCAGCAGCTGCTGGAGAAGAAGGGCGCCTTCGCTGAGTTCCTTTTACACCATCTCAGTGACGCCGAGAGGACGTCGCCCGAGGGTGCGTATTTCGATCCGAGCGTTTCGTTCTTCTAAATGACAACGGAACCTGTATAGGATGACTCCATTGCCTATCTGTCCGCCTTTCAAATCAAAACCTATAGAATTAGGCAAACCCATGTTTTTTTATATAATGTGTTTAACGTAGCCTATTATTGGGCTAAAGATTTTTCCTGACTTGAGACAAAAAATGAGAATTTAAGGTCTAAGAATCTATGCAATCGTGAGAAAACGAAAAGTCTTACTGTTAGTGTCCCGACGGATTCTTAATATTAATAATATTATTATCGAATAGACAACGATGATCATGATACTGATCATCCATTTGAATCATCAATCTTCTTCTAAATGTTAACGACTTTGATAAGACAAATTAGCGCGAAGAGCGATATAATCTGGAACGAGATTCATGTTTCATATAACTTGTACACATTTCAATGTTATGAATATTATACTATCGTGGTAGAGGACAATGAGGATTTTTTATAATTCCAAGTATAATGCATTTCAGAATTGGACAAGATCAAACAAGAACTGGAGAGCAAGTTGGGCTCGGAGTTCCAGAACAAGTTGCAGCGCGCGCGCTCGCTGTCCGAGAGCGCATCCGAGTCGGACCAGACCGCCGCCGGTGAGTTGTAATCACCACAGACGAAGGCTATTTCTATGGTGAATGTATCTACTGTACTTTATGCAGTCTTAGAGTATACATAATATATAGAGCGCGCGTCACTAAGTATGAACTGTAAGCACAGGTATGAACATACACAAAACCATTGTCTTGGAAACGTTCAATCGGTGTCAAAACAACATCCGTCACATTAGGTCCGTAGGTATAGATAAATATCTATAACGCATCTGCTTACAATCGGCACAATGAAGCGGCGTGACACTCGCACTATATATTATATACTCTAAGATCGCAGTCATGAAAATATAAGTTGCTTACATTCTCTATAACTTTATTTTAGTACAAATAGACTTAACTTATGGTATTTTATGTCCACCGTGTGACTATGTTGACACGGTTGGAATGTTTCAGTTTACATTTATGTATACAATTAGTCATTCATTGCTTTATAGTATTAATAATAAAAGCCTTTTAATTTTATGCAACATTTACATTTGTATCATTTTTCATAATTTTTACATAATTGAATAGTTTTGTTCATAATTGTTCTAGAAAAATCGATTGATTTGATTGAGTACCTCCCATCTTGTTGTCTCAGGTGACAGACGTGAAAGTATCAAGAAACGTACACCTGAGGCCACGCCCAACGAGCTAAAGGAGAAGAACAAATTGATCGAGGCAGAAAAGGCGGAAACCGGCAGCGTGAGTACCTACAATGAGATTGAGAGAGTACTGGTAGGGTACCAGAGGAACGAGGTTCTGACAACAGATTCCGTGGAAAAGTATAGGGTCAGCAGAAAAGTGTCGGAAGTGTCTTATAATTGTGTCATAAATTATCGAGGATGGATAGAAATATAATATAATATATATAAATATACAGGTATACGTCTGATTTACATACATATTTATATACATATTTGTATTATTTGACGACCAGCTGGTCTGTGGTGTGAAATTTGTATTACGTAATATTAATCACGCCATTCATTCATAGTCGCTAGTAAGAGGTAGCGCAATGCTGCCTTGCAGCAAAATTGGGCCGGCACGACCGGGGTGGTACTTCTCGTTCACATAACGCCGGCGTCAAGTGACAGCTATGCTGTCGCGTTTCGTGCGGTTTGTGAGTTTCCGGTGGCCCATTGGGAGATAGGGAAAAGGATGGCAACGCATTTGCATAACTTTTGTTTATGCGAATGTCTATAGGTAGTCACCATAAGGCTCCGACTGCTCGGTTGCCTCCTAGTGACATATAAAAAAAAGTTTATAATGTTTTCACTTCTGCAGCGAGTTCTGAGGCGCACACTTTTTTAATATCCTTATTTGTGTTATCCTTCGTTTTGCCGCGCCCGTATGAAGTCATGTCGTTGTGCAGGTGAAATGGGACGTGTACAAGCACTACCTGGTGAGCGTGGGCGTGGTGGCGTCGTGCGTCACCGTGCTCATGAACCTCGTGCTGCAGGTGTTCCAGGTCGGCTCCAACTACTGGCTCGCGCAGTGGTCCAACGACACCAGCATGGTACGTTCACTCTTAAAATATACATATACTATTATATAGATGGTACCTGGAACGAGCCCAGGCAACTCATTCATGTGTTGCCTATCTTGAGACATAAGATGTTAAGTCTCGGTGCCAGTAATTAATCCTTTGTAAACTGAAGTCATCAATTTTGTCTAATAGGGGATTTCGCAAAGTGAAGAGCTGTTTATTTTCCACTGAAATAAAGTTCTATGAATTTGGCCTAATACTAGTAACTGTTGCAGATGGTGAACGGAACAGTCGACAAGAAGCTGAGAGATCTGTACTTGGGGGTGTACGGTGGACTTGGTATAGGACAAGGTAAGCTTCTCTTTATACTATTATTGATATAGCTCAATTTTATATACATATATTATACACTTTAAAACATTTATGATACAAGCCAATTTACTAATCAGTGTTCTAAAATTGCACAAAAAATAATAACAATAACGTTAACAGTCTCTCAGGAATAAACTTCCTTTCCAATGTTATTCTAATATTGACTTTGTAAAGTAAATATTTTTTATTTACTCATATTAATACAGTACATGTCTATTACAGTTAATATTTAAGTACACAACAAAATAAGTCTTCAACGGCGTTACTTAGTGAAATGCTTCGACATATTTCAAGTCTATTACATAAACTTTTAAATATAAAACTCTTTTAAATAATAATAATAATAAAATATTAAACTGATTTAATGTTTTATAGAAAGAGAATTGTTTGGTTAATTTTATTCAAGGTTGTGAGGACCTTTTTATTACGATAATTAGTTTTTAATTATAAAAAAATATTAGTCCACCTATAAGGTACACATTAGATGAATAGCAATTCACAAAAAAAATGGTTTTGTGTTATATATTTTAATATGTGTAATCTTCATTTTGTAAAGTTGTTGTAAAAGGTCTTTTGCTGATTATATTTTCTCAAACAGTTGTGATTCCTAATAATTTTATTTTATGTACATGTTTCATTAAATATATTCTTGTATATTAACCGTTATGAAAGTATTTTTGATAACATTACATAAGATCACTTATATATTCTTATTAAGGAATTTGTAATAATAATGAATACATTATTTACTTGACAGTGTGCGCTTTCAATATTTTAATAGTATATATCGAATTTACTGCATGTATTTTGTTTGTAAGAAGTTAAAAATATATATTTGCATGTAATAAAACATAAATATATTAAAACATTTTTTAATATTTTAATATATTCTGCATGATTTGTGTATATTACACCCGGTATATTTAGGTATTTTTATATTGAACAAGTCTTGAAAGTAGCTAAAAAAACGTAGCCCAGCGATGATTTGGAATCTGACGTTGTGTGGGGCGTCAGGCGAATGTATTTATTACAGGCTAGCCACCCCTCCCGTGCAACATCACCGTTAATTCTCGAACACCGCAAATATGCACGCATTTTACATAAAAAAAGTTAGTCACATAGAGTTAATGCGAGCACCCGAATCAGATACTAAATTATGTAGGATGGTCGTAACAAAATGTATCTGAGGATATAAGATGAGGCCCCTGTGCCACTGCGGGGTGCGGTTGTGCGGGCGGGCGGCTGGCCTGTCATGTGACGCGCGTGTGGCGTGCCGCAGTGGTGTCGGTGGCGGTGTCGTCGCTGGCGCTGTACCTGGGAACGCTGGGCGCGGCGCGCGCGCTGCACGCGGCGCAGCTGGCGGCGGTGCTGCGCGCGCCTGCCATCGGCTTCTTCGACTGCACGCCCGTGGGCCGCCTGCTCAACCGCTTCAGCAAGGACATCGACGTCGTCGACAACGTGCTGCCCATGACCCTGCGCGGCTGGACCTCTTGCTTCTTCGCGGTACGTCCGCGCCACCGCGAGCGACCGCTCAGGACGCGTCCCATACGCACGCGTCGCTCAGGGGCGTCTCGAGCGAGAGTACCCGCGCGTTTGTGTTTAAACCAAGTCGGTAAATGGCCGAACATCGGCTCGTATCGTAATAGATACATGACTTTACTCTCGATCGCCCAAAGTGGTGTCACTAAATGTACCCGCTCATTTCACTCGGACGCTCTTGGGCGACTAAATTTTAAATTTGTGGTTCTATTTAATTAAATTGTAATTCAATCATTTCAGTCAATTGATCAAACATTGCCTATTGTTGTAGCGAACGATCAAATAATATTAAAATATAAACTGTATTTGGGATCAGATTATGATGAGCTAATGTTTATCTTCCCCGTTTTCTTTACGTGTATTTTCCACTTCCGTCTGTTCGCTGTAGTGCCTGCAAATAATTTTCGGCTTGATTCAGATCTCATTCGCATGTGTATATATACATATAGTGGCACTGCTGTGTAGTCCCGCACGTCGTCGCCGCGGTAGGTCGTTTCGACCGTCGACGTCGTTCGTACCGCTTGATGTAAAAATGTATTCATTATTATAGGACAGTATGTTGGTTCTATGAGATATACAATCAGTTGTTGTTGCAGTTGTAGCGTCCCTATTCTCGGATCTCGTTCCGTACCTGGCGTGCGTGAAGGCGGCCAGGGTCATACACGCGAATCTCTTGAACAATGTGCTAAAAGCGCCGTTACAATTCTTCGACGTGACGCCGATAGGCCGGATTCTCGGTAGATTTTCCAAAGATGTGGACGTTGTGGACACATCGCTACCCACGCAAATTACCGACGTCTTGTATTGTGCCTTCGAGGTAAAAATATACGATTTGATATTTTATAGACATTTAGCAGTAGGATATTCGTTGGTTTGTTAGATCCGTGTGATGTTTATATGTCGCTATACAATATACATCCGACGCCATCAAACATCGCTTTACAAATTGCTTAACGTTATCTATTACACTAAGAGATATTTGAATACAGTTTAAAACCCATAACTTACTCTCATTGAAACTAACAAGATCTCTTCTCATGTGCCGCTTGCTTCCTTTCACTACTTTATCACTCATCTCGCTCATCTATTCAACATGTGTGGATTAACAAACGTGGGTAGAATAAACTGATCCCAAAATACGCGTAGTATGAATTAGGTATAATATGTAAGATAATAAGACAATTTATTATATAGAATTTATAAACTAATTAATGTTATACAGGTGTTGGGAACTCTGTTCGTGATAAGTTTCTCGACGCCGATATTCATGGCGGTGATCCTGCCGATCGGCGTGGTGTACTACCTCATCCAGCGGTTCTACGTGGCCACCTCGCGGCAGCTCAAGCGACTGGAGTCTATTTCTCGCTCTCCCATATACTCGCACTTCGGGGAGAGCATCACCGGAGCTACCACCATCAGAGCGTATGGGGTCATGGAGAGGTCAGTATTGTTTCTTAATGTCGACGCGAATTTCACTCATTTTATAATTTAAAACAAAAGATATGTATCGAAGTCATCCGTCGGAGATGTGTGAAGTGGGCGTTGCGTTTCTTAGTACACTTAAATATAAACTTAGTTGTCTAAAGAAACCCCGGACATTGTATGTTTCGAACAACGCTGAGTTACGGAACAAGTTATGTGGTGCATACTTAGAAATAAATAAATAAATATCATGTTTCAGCAAGATTTTTTTTATTAACTCATCTTTTTCTTTCTGGCTGAAATTTTATAATTAATTTTAAACTTCCTAGTTAGTTAGAGACTTAAAATTTGGACTATTGTTAAGAATTAGATGACAAATACAAGAACATAATATGAAAAAAAAAACAAAAGAAATTGCGCCACGAAACGCCGGACAGATCTGAATATCTATGTTAATATTTATGTGTAGGTAACTTTTATGAGTTCAACTCATAACATTATTTACTTACTATTATATACTATTGTATTATGACAGCGTCATCCCGTTTAACGTCACGTTATTCTAGTCAATTTTACTGTCATGTGCATCAATCAATAGATGTTTTACATCAAATGTTAATACTTTTAGTCTGTCATAAAAACATACTAAAATTATTTTAATCTGGATATTTGGTTCAAGAGACAAAACATTCGTAGATGATGTTGAAATAAAAGTGAAAAACACGTTAAAAATCACGCTTTAAATAATTTTAGTAACGAAAATAACCATGCTAACTAATAATATTATATGGTATATATTATACATGTGTAGGTTCGTGGAGGAGTCTGAGCGCGGCGTGGACCACAACCAGTCGTGCTACTACCCGAGCTGCATCGCCAACCGCTGGCTGGCGGTGCGGCTGGAGATGATCGGCAACTTCATCATCTTCCTGTCGGCCGTGCTCAGCGTGCTGGGCCGGGACACCATGAGCGCGGGGCTCGTCGGTCTCTCCGTCAGCTACGCGTTGCAGGTATACCAAAATAGCAATTACATTGTTTATTATTTTGTATAAAATAAGGAATTAGTAAGAAGTAGTGCCATGCACACGTGAAACAGGTTTGCTGTGTTTCGGAGAGAAGGGCAAGACAGGCAGTGTAATTACTGGCACCGAGACTTAACATCTATGTCTCAGGATAGGCAAAACATAAATGAGTTGCCTGAGCTCGTTCCAGGTAAACTGAGGCCTTAGACAAAGTAACATTAAAAAAACGATAACGAATTTCGAAAAGAATAAAATGTATGGGATTGACATAAGCCGTCGTCAATTATGTCACTCGTTATCGTTATCGCAAGTTGGTAGACAATGTTAAAATTCGTAACAAAATCATAAACTGTCAATTGGTTATTGAACACTTATGTTATTTTATTATTGATATTGATTCGTTATCCGTGGGCGTGGGCCATGGAGGGCAACATTTTCACATTTTTTATGAGTTATAGTGTGTATGAGGTCTATTCACATAGATATTAATTTTATTTTTTTGGTCCGATTTGACACTTCTTGTCGAACTTTGTTGACACTTGACAGTTGTTGTCGTTGCACTGTCACGATCTTTGATTGATCATTGGCTAGAAAATTATTATCGTTATCTCAAAGACGATAACGAATTTCGGCTACAAAGCGATGTCACTTTGTCTACAGGCCCTGGTTTATGTTCATGGGCGACGTCGACCACTTACCATCAGGTGGTACGTTTGCCAGTTTGCCTATCCAACTAACATTTAAAAAAAAATGCTGCAGCCTGCATTGCTGCCGAACTGGACTGGCACGACCGGGGTGGTTCCATATATTTGTGGTGCGAGGCAGGAAATGCCGTAAAAATCGAGATGTTGTGGATTTCCGGACATCAAGATGGTGTGGGTGGAATTGGGAATTCTTACGCGATGTCCGGTGGTGGAATTCTGCCGCAGGTATTAATCCGAACAATTCTTCGGAACACTCCCCGTGGTAGATGCGGTAGAAAATGCAGAGCGATCCGACATCTCTACGCAGCGCCAAGGGATCAAGCCGATTGGAGATCACATTGTCATCGACGATTCGAGCGTGCGTTGGACGCGGTCAAATGGGAGGAGCTGATATTGGGGCGCTCCAGCCCAGAGGTGAAAGCAGTATTCCATGTGAGGCCGGATCTGCGCCTTGTATAATTGAAGGCGGTGTGAAGGCATGAAATACTGCTTCGCCCTACTGAACACGCCGAGTTTATTAGAGGCTTTTTTTTTTGGTTTCGCTGGGGAATGCGTTTAGGCATACCACCGGGTCCGGGGGGGGGGGGGGTTATGTGGGACTCTCTGCGCCCGAGAAGATGGTAAGGTGGACGCAGACTCTACCCACTAAACCCCAGCGGTGTTCTCCTCGTCGTCTGGGTGGCCCGGCGAGGGAGCTGTGGACGTCCGCACCGGGTCACAACGATGTGCCATGCGGCACTCTTCTCAATATAATAGTTTATTAGATATAGTACAATTCAAGTTTATTAGAGGCTAGTTTAACCTTTCCTTCCAAATGACCACGAAACTGCACATCTCTCGATATGTCGACGCCAAGTATCCCAATGCTGGCTGCGGCAGTTAGGGGAGTGCCTTCAAATCGTAGAGGAACGACGAAGGGTGATTTTTAGCAGTAAACGCGCAAACTTGTGTCTTGTTGGGGTTAAATTGGACCAGGTTAAGTCGTAAAAAAGTAAAAAAAAAACTTTTACTACTACGGTAAACTACAAGGGACTTTGGATTTAAAACTACCAAAACTAGGTATTTAAATAAATAGACCGGCCATCTGGTGGTAATTAGACTATAAAAACCTAAAAAATATAGTTTTCGGTTCACAGACCAACGTACAGACAATGAAAACGAATAAAATAACCCCTTATTTATTTATTTTTAAGGTCAATCGGAATAGTAGGTGAGCAAATGGCTCGCCTAAGAATTATTAGAAAAGGGGTCGCGCACCTCGGAAGACTAGGATTTAGACTAGTCAAATCCGATATGGTCGACGAATCTTTAACAATTGAGTTTACTCTATTATGAGGGTCAGCCCTCGCGCCTGGCCCACCCTCAGGAGGGGGCGGGTCACGCGTGGTACCCGTACCATCTATCGGTAGCGTGGTTCTACCGCTGTTTACGCGGTCTCAGTTGGCGTTTAGTCGTATCAGATTCGAACCTAAGTTTTCGCGGTCGATCCACGTGGTCCATATATTCCCTACACATGCGGCGTCGCTCACGACTCCGAGGCCCAAGCGGTGTGCATATTATGTACCTAACACCGTGTGTTGTGTTTTTTGAGTGTTATGAAGATCGCGTCGCGCATTAGCACCTGCGATATTTCGTCGGCTGGATTGGTTATGACGAACCCTTTTATGATAAATAGAACGGTTCATTCTTGTAATTTTGAGGAACGGAACTCTAAAAAACAAAAATCGCATGTCTGCAGCATGCGGGGGTTCTTGAACTGGATGGAATTCGTAGCACCTACATTTTAGGTTATAAGCAGGAAGATATTATCTAGTCACGTTCGCAGTCTAAGGACAATAAGACATAGGGCGAGGCCAAACCAGCTCGTTTTACGCGAATCACAGCTCAAAAAAATATATTCATTTCGCCTCGCCCTTAGTATACTGTGTATACCAGAGGGAGACAAGCTATTTAATGTGTGAAATAAAATGGTATTTGAGATGTTATAATATAAATTTAATGCGCTAATTATCTAAAGAGACATTTGTTTACAGATCACGCAAACATTGAACTGGCTGGTGCGAATGACGTCCGAGGTGGAGACGAACATCGTCGCTGTCGAAAGGATCAAGGAATACGCTGACACCAAACAGGTATAACATTTTACCGTTGCTGAGCTACAAATTCTCGAGAAAAAAATTGTCATTTACATTAAAGATAATAAGAGAACAAAAGTATAATCAATATTTAATATATATTATATAAATAATATAATCAATACTTTTCTAATTTTTTTTTACATTAAATAAAAAATATTTTCAAGTCTTTATTGTACCGTCGTGACATTTATAGGACTATGTTTGGCGCTAGGGCCGCCCCGCCCCCAACCTCACGATTCGCACGCCCTTGTTTTACCTAATCTTTGCGAGGCGCGTGGAGTTAATATTGAACAATTAAATTATTAACTTTTTGTGTGAAAATAAAATCTAACGAAATAATATATAATAATCTAAAGTCATAGTACAAACATTGTTTTATATTATAGTGTTGCCATTTATTCCTGCGAGGTTCCTGTTGTTTTAAAAATCATACTATATATGTAATTGTATACTGGAGCTGTTTTAGTTAGTCTTAACATATGTATGTTAAGAGGTAGTGCCATGCTGCTATGCAGCCGACTTCGGCCGGCAAGGCCGGGGTGGTACCTGTCGCTTACATAACACCGGCGTCAACAGGCGTTGACAGCTATGCTGTCGCGTTTTGTGCGGTTTGTAAGTTTCCGGTGGCCCATTGGGGGGATAGGGAAAAGGAGGCCAACACATCTGCATAATCTCTGGTTGTGCAGATGTGTATCGGTGTCGGTAGTCTAATGCTTCGACTGCTCGTTTGCCCTCCTATGCTATAAATAGTAACGTGTGTGTGTGTAGGAGGCGGCGTGGACGGTGGGTGCAGGCCCGAGCGCTACGTGGCCGGAGACGGGCGCGCTGCAGCTGGAGCGACTGTCGCTGGGCTACCGCGCCGGCGAGCCCGCGCTGCGCGACCTCACGTGCGTCGTGGCGCCGCGGGAGAAGCTCGGCATCGTCGGCCGCACCGGCGCCGGCAAGTCCACACTCACGCTCGGACTCTTCCGGTCAGTCCCGATCTACAAATTGCTTGCTTGATTATTGGCTACTTACTTCGCTCTATTTATAGTGACCAAAGTAGACAAGTTTCAAAAAAGGAGCTAGTGTATCATTCTAAGTTCGGATTGAGTAGAGTCCTGAGTCATCCGTACCGAATATTTAATATTTTGTAATTCGAATTGCCAACAAAGAGAAGTTTCGAACGTCAATAACGTTCCAGGATAGTGGAAGCGATGGAGGGCAAGATCCTGATCGACGGCGTGGATATCTCCACCATCGGGCTACACCAGCTGCGCTCGCGTATTACCATCATCCCACAGGATCCGGTGCTGTTTTCGGGCACGCTACGCATGAACCTTGACCCCTTTGGCGTCTACAGCGACGACGACATCTGGCGCTCGCTCGAGCACGCACATCTTAAGACCTTCGTGCAGGGTGAGTGGCGACGAACGAATTTGAGATATATTTATAATAAAAAGGTTGATAGACATACAATAGAATAGTTGTAGAAATAAATTAAAATTATCAAGGAAAATTTAATGGTTTTTGGTTTAAATTGTTTTTTTTTTTAGGTTTGGTTAATGGTTTAAACCCTTTGAAAATATATATTTAATTGAAATTATATGATCACAATATTAAAATACTACAAATATGTAATGTCAATGACCACAAAGTTAAGTAACTCTGGCCTCGTTGAACTGCTGCTAGAGTCAGATATATTCTTCATGATCGAGCGCTGAAAACTGACATAAACATTGAAAAAAGTCATGTAACTCACAATAAATAATAATTGCACAATTATTATTTTTTTGATAATGTACTCATAGTTTCTTTGATGAATTAAATATAGGGGTGTATATTTAAAAAGCACGGTTTTATTCACTATTTGCAGGAAATCTCTGCAGGGCTGATTATATAACGAGACCTTACAAGCCATCTGTTCTATATCGATTTATACAATGTGTGAAACAAAACAAATATGAACATAACTTTACAGGTCTGTCCGCTGGCCTGCTGCACGAGGTGACGGAGGGCGGCGAGAACCTGTCGGTGGGCCAGCGGCAACTCGTGTGCCTGGCGCGCGCTCTGCTGCGGAAGACGCCGCTGCTCGTACTGGACGAGGCGACCGCCGCCGTCGACCTAGAGACTGACGACCTCATACAGGTGAACACATGCACACTCGCGTACAAGCATCACTCGCACACACGCATATATACGCTAACTCAAGAGCGCGAAACACACACGCACACATGCGTACTCGCATACGTGCACACGTGTGACACTCATAGCTTATTCATAATTATATTGTCTCTGTTGATAATTTATAGTCTACAGATAATAGGGGGGGAATAAATTAACAAATTTTTTATATACCTATAATAATTTATATAAATTTAGGATAGTTGTGGATAACCCGGTGCAGACTCCTATATTCGTCAAGTAAAATAATTGCACTTGGTGCGATTAGACTCGTCAATCGCTGCATGTATCCAGTCATCTGACCATTCTACCTTTTTCAAGAAATTTATGTTCGACAGAAAACGATCCGGTCTGAGTTCGCATCGTGCACGGTGCTAACGATCGCGCATCGTCTCAACACCATCATGGACTCGACGCGCGTCATGGTGCTGGACCGCGGCCAGCTGGTGGAGTTCGCACCGCCCGACCAACTGCTGCAGGACCGGAACTCCATCTTCTACGGTATGGCCAAGGACGCAGGCCTCGTCAACTGAGGGGCAGTACGCGGGAGCACTAGACTGGAGTGAAGTTTATTTAGAGTTATAAATAGAATATATACTACTAAGGGATTGCAATTTGTATACAAAATTTACCAAGTGGCGTTTGCAATGTGTATACAAAAATTACTAAGTGCAGTTTGCAATGTCACTTTAAATAACTTCAGTCCGGTCAACTTAAATACATACTATAATATCTACGCATATTATCGAGACATCTCGTCGGGAGTGTGAACACAGTAAACTAAACTAGCAATATATCAACTTTAGAATCATATGCTCTATAGATGTAGCAATGACGTATTTTTCGTACAGAAATATCTTAATTAGTTTCGATTTTAGGTAACTAAAGGTTCTACAAATAGATTGTGATTAACAGTCTTAATTCTTTGCTAACCAGAACAATAAGAAATCTACGACAAGTTTCATACAATACAATTTACGCATTATTTATTATTTCTCACCAACATAGATTAGACTTCATCTACAGTGTATATGATTTAAATCTAAAGTGATGTGTCAAACAATACAGGTAAATAGGAAATGCTTCGAATATTTCTGAAACAATTAAACGGATAAGATGATAAGTGATATACCTACTGATGTAACAGCCAGTGACGATATCTGAGGCAGCTACCCTCGCGACTCACGTGTTCATGTCATCGTAGAATACATTGATAATTAGAGATGCTTCTTGAAGGTACTTACATAAACTGTACATAGATTTGTAAATTTTCATCTAATTGTAAGTCATGTACCATTGTGAGTTTTTTCGATCGTACGCAATCGAAGGCGAATATCAATTTTCCACTAAATCGTCACTCGCATTCGAGTTCGTACGTGACGAAAAGATATGTTAATGTGATCCACGATTCAGACATGGCGATTGTTTTATAATACATAGTTACCACTGAGCCGCCCGCGCGCGTGTACATTCACTTTACCCCGTAACGTGTCCACTTAAATAAGGTACTTAAGTAATTTATAAATTAATATGTAGTATTTATACAACAACACGTACTTTGGATGTGTTCATTTGTATAGCATGATGTAACAGGTACGAGTGACAATATGTTTGAGAAAACTGAAGCAAACATGATACACAGTCACTTGTACACCACTAGAGTGCTTGCAAACTTACTAACGGTTCTCGAATTATTTATATGAAAGAAAAATCATATTATGTGATATTCATTGGATTTCTTAAAAAAGTGTAAAGCTTGTATAAGGCTATAATTTGATATCAAATACATACCAATTGCACTGCCACATAATACATATTGTACAGTATTATTATCTAAAGTGAATGCGGTCTCACGTCACAAATACATTTGAGATAATTCAGTGAAAGAGATAGACAATTCTACAATTGCATTATAGTATTTTTAGATTGTTATACTGTGCCATATCTTCACAAACGCCTGCTTATAAATTATAATCATAGTTTGAAGTATATACGAAATACTGGCCACTATTATAAAACGAGTTGAGATATATATTCCTTTAAATAATAAAACTGTATTATTGCCTATAATTAATTATTGTCTTAGTTATACAAATTGATTTTAAAATTTTGCTCGAATTTATATACATTAAGAAAGTTATTGCATACTAATATTTAAAATTCATATAAGTTTCACAATTCAACATTTTATCTGTCCAATCTTGCTCACGAATTATGTATTTGGTGTTTCAAACGTAGGAAACTATTTGTTGATTTTTTGTCATTATTTGATTTAATAAATTGTAGCCAGTAAAATATATTTTACTTAATGGAACAAATTACCGTGACATTGATTTTCTGTTCAAGTTAGACCTAAACATTGTACTTATATGTCTATGATAACAAACTACTTAATTATTATTAAATTATTTCACCTAGTGATTTCGGCGTAGAATTTTATTTTCATCTAATATAAGGTGTGATGGGATCATATTATAGTGCAGCCTTGAGTTATGTTGTTAAGGTTTTTTGTACTTGTAAAAACATAAGCCAGCGATGAGCGAGCTGTGTGTTAGATGTGCTTTATAAACAATATTTAAATTCATTTCCAGTTTCAGACACGGTTTAGTACTTAACAAGAATAAATAAAATGTGCCTTAAACAACATATACATTGTTTAATTAATCTTTCGACACCTACGGAATGTCTTGTGTTGGATAATATTATATGGTGTAATGTCTTTCAGTAATATGGACATTGATTTTACAGTCATACTTCATAGTTGTTTCTTTGTAAATTAGATTTACTTAAAGTATCCAGATGTACGTATTTTTAAATAAAGAGTATATTTTGTATAGTTATAATTATTTAATAGCACAACAACACGTTATTAGTTGGTTTCACTGTTCTCAATAAAGATAACTTTAAGAAAAAATCTACAAATTTTCTCACCAAATGAATTACAACAGATATTCTTTCATAAGAATCAATGCCATTGTCAATTTTGGAGGTATTATGAGACAAAAAAAACTAATCTTATGTATAACTACATATAATATTATGTTTTCCATGCTTAAACTTTTCTACACTGTTTCTGAAAGACATTAAAATCTTAATTTGTATCAATAACGGGAGGTATATACATAAAAAAATTAAATGTTATTTTAGAATTATTATTTTGAATACTCGAGATTGAATTCCAGTCATATCTTCTGAATGTATAAATAATATTTAAACTAATTCACCAAAACAATTAGGCGCATGACGACGACCGCCCGCCTTCGCCCCGCGCTTCCCCGCTAATTGTTTAGGTGGAGTAGTACATTTATAAATACTATGGTATGGTATGTTAAACATTGTAATTTTTGCACAGACAACGATTGATTTAAGAATTTATTGTACCATTACTAATAATGTATATTTTTGAATTTGCGAATAAAACATTTAAGAGTGTTATTGTTTATACTAGAAGCTTTGTTGACTAGATGATAACGTAAGTATAGTATTGTAAACTAAATACATGCTTAATATTTTACAAGTCGTATGTACAATAATCAGCAATCAAAGCATTTATATTTTGTATCTTTCATTTAAAATTATTGCTTTGTTTTTTTTTTCTTACGAAACTAGTGTTTACAAAAGACAAAGGGAATATTTTAATTTACAATAATAATAATACAACTTTAGCAAAATATATATGTAATGGTTATCTTGTAATGTTAAGATTTTTTATTTGTTTTAATAATTTCCTTTCCGCTTTCTTTAGTTTATAGGTATGATTATTGTTTATCAAAAAGCGTCACATAAGCTTGCATACCCATTTCATTAAAACAAAAAATGATATAATACGAATTTATTGATCAAGGTAAAGGTATCCTATAAAAACATTGTAATCCTAACACTAGATACTACTACATAGTTTTTGTAATCTTGCCGGAACTTTATTATTATGTTCATAGTCTGTAAACTTTGGGCTACATTCTATTGTACCTATATAGGTGCGTACATGTGTATTATAAAAATCATAATTCAGTGACAAGAATGAGATGTATATATTATGCCAATTGTTTCTTACTGATGATAATCACAATTAAGAAATAAATATTTAAAATTTAAATACCAATTGAAATGTTGTTTTTTATTTACACAATTAAATTATTTTTGTTTATTATTATTTTGTTAATTGACCTTAATCTAGACAAGGAAGTGCGCCCTCCTCGAGGCAGCCCTGGTGCAAGCCTGGTGCATGGACGCTGGCCCGGTCCCGACCGAGGTCGACGGGGAGACCGACTGCACGATAGCTGCAATGTCGCAGGTGTGCGACGCGGCCATGCCGAGAGTCGGCCGATGGTCCCCGCGACGCAAGGGGGTGTACTGGTGGTCGGAGGAGCTCGCTGAACTGCGCAGGAACTGCGTTGCGGCGAGTCGGCAGTACACGCGGAGCCGCAGGCGAAGACGTCGTGATGAGGCAGAGGAGGGGCGGCTCTATAACATCTACAGGGCCGCCGCCGGGGAACTGAGGACGGCCATAGGCCGAGCCAAGCAGGCTGCCCACGAGGAGATGCTGGAGTCTCTGGACCGAGACCCGTGGGGGAGGCCGTACAGGATGGTTCGCAACAAACTGCGCCCCTGTGCCCCTCCCCTGACGGAGAGTCTCCAGCCCGATCTCGTGGCCCGGATAGTTTTTTTCTATTACACACTATTCCCCGGTCGGGAAGAGCACGTGCCCCCGCCTATGACTCCACCGGGCGGAGAACTACCGCGTGATGAGGCCCCAGAGATTACCGAGGCGGAGCTCGACGCAGCGCTGTTCCGCATGAGGGCACGAAATACAGCACCCGGTCCAGATGGTGTTCCCGGGCGAGCCTTGGTTCTGGCCCTTGGCCCGCTCCGGACACAGGCGAAGCGCCTTTTTAGTTCGTGTCTGGCGCAGGGCCAGTTTCCCACGGCGTGGAAGATGGGGAAGCTGACCCTGATCCGGAAGGAGGGTCGACCGGTCGACTCGCCGTCGGCGTATCGACCGATCGTGCTGCTCGACGAGGCGGGCAAACTGCTGGAGCGGATCGCAGCTGCCCGTATCGTCGACCATTTGGAGAACGTGGGACCTAACCTCAGCGCCTTTCAGTTTGGGTTCCGGCGGGGCAGGTCCACCCTGGATGCTCTGACCAGGGTGAGGGCTCTAGCTGATGAGGCGGTTGGGGGGGACTGATTGAAAGTGAAGGATTTTTAAAAATCCCTTGGGCGTCTAGCTTATAAAAGCGAACTGAACGCTGGGCGTCAACCATTAACTTGTAGAAGGATTTTATTTAGGTCCTCGGGCGCTAGGAGGATAAGGAAACAAGATTGCAATTAAAGGATGGGGTCTACCTATTTTCATGCCTTTCCACTGCATACAAGGAGCAGATCTGACCTCGCATTCAATACTGGTCTCACCTCTGGGCTGGAGCACCCCAATATCAGCAGCTTCCATTTGACCGCGTTTAACGCCGAGCGGCTCGAATCGTCGGTTCTATCCGATCGGCTTGTTTCTTTGGCGCTACGTAGAGATGTCTGATCACTCTTCTAAGTTACTCCTACTCACAGCCTGGAATCGTATGTATGATATTTCATGGCAATTTGAAGTATAGTCAGCTTAGACAGACGCATACATCGGTTTCGTGTTTAGTAGCTCTGCAAAACATGAGTGTCAACTCGTTACGAAATAAAGCAGCCAAAGACAGCCTATGCTATGCCTATGGACTAATTAGTATTTTGCCTTTCCTATTGCGGACACATTTTTAAACAACGAATTAGGAACGCCGGGAAGTATCAGAGCGTTCGGTTATGTTTTTTTGGTTGCCCATGTTAATTAATGGACCTGACAGACGTTTTTACTTTACATGCCAAATAAATCTACAAAAAATTACGAGAAAAACTGTGTTTTTACTTTTTTCATATCTTAAAAAATGGCTGAGATATTTACAAAGTGCGTATTTTCAGCCGAAGATTTTTAAAAGCGCGGACTTGCGCTGACTGACGTCACACCCCCGGTGATTCGACAGTCGCGCGAACGAGAGCGCGCATTATAAATCAAAATTATAAAGTTCTCTGTGGTAAAATGAAAAAAAAATTCTGTATTGTGCCTTTGTGCATTAATTCAACAGTTACAAGTTACAACACCTGATACTCTTTTTTTATGTGCCTGGGGACCTAAAAATTAGGAAAAAAGACGACAGCCGTAAAAAGAGTTTATTCAATAGTCCCTAAAACTAAAGCGCACTGATGTGATTTCGATATATTTTGTAAATAATATGTTAATCCTTCTTCTTCTCTACTTATCCTTGCCATGGTCGTACCTATTTGTCTTCTTTTGATTGTTTTATTATTTATTTAGGAGTCTGGATTACGCAGTGAAACGCTCGAGCTAAACTTAGTCTTATAATATAGATCTAACAAAGTCCGCGGTCACTATGCGCGCATATCTCGACGTTTCTTCGCTACACTAGGCCGCGACTGCACCGCCATGGTTCAAGCCTCCCTAGGCTACTGAGCCCCACCGCCACGTCAAGGCCTGAACCATGGTGGGGTCCATAAACGCATAGTACCTCAAAGGTTTGTCAAAATCAGTTGAAAAACATGTTGTAAAAATAACTTAAAATTGCTAAACAGACAACTTCCTCGAGTGAATATATTACAGCTTGGCAAAAAAGAATATGACGTGGTGGCAAGTGGAACTAAATATATTATTTTACTAAATGGAAACCTATGATGTTGACAATACTTGGCCGACAAATACTAGATTTTGAGTAACGTTTAGTGTTTCACATTTAATTTTAACGATTTGATTAAATTCTCTTACTGATTTCCCATATTATGATGTATCCTAAGCGAGAGCGGCGCCCTAAGTTTTTCCAAACTCTTTTTTGCCAAGCTGTACGTCTACCTAGGTACTTCATATTACCATGCCATTCCATACGTGCCATTCAATACGGAGTATTCTCTATATAGTTTGTGTGCCATTCTTCGTGTTCAAGGTATTGTGATTGCCCTTTAAAAGATGTGACAAGAGATAAAAATCTAAGAAGTACCACAGAAGATATTTTAAAAACGAAACACAAAAAATCGGGTAATTTTAAAAAACAAAGTTTATCATAAAAGTACTAAGACCGTTAATAAATATTTTCTTTTGACATCTATGAAAAATCTAAAAACCAAGTTCGCTTGAAAATAAACCATTGACTTTGAAGGAATCTTGGATATCATTCTTTAAAATACAAGCACACTGTATGACTATAAGTAATAGGAAAACGATGACCATCGAAACAAAATGAAACAAGACGCGCGTAATTTAGTAGGATCAACGCACCGGACTACGACAACGGGGGTGTGACGTCATAGCATGAGCGCGCGTAATCTCGGAATTTAAAAAAAGAGCTGAAACCTCTCGTCGTTATAACTTCGGAAACACTGCATGTATTGAAGTGAAATAAAAACTAATGTAATGTACATGATGTACGCTCCGATTTTAGATGTATTTAATAATAATACTTTGACCCTTTTATGTTCTCCATTGCTATACTGTATTTTTTCATTCGGATCGTTTTTCAATAATGTTTAAGTTTAAACTTTAGTAAGAGGTAGTGCCATGTTGCCATGCAAAACAGCATTGTTTTGCAGCTGAATTGGGCTGGCACGACCGGGGTGGCACCTCTCGCTTACGTAACAGCGGCGGCTATTTTGTCGCGTTTCGTGCGGTTTGTGAGTTTCCGGTGGCCCATTGGGAGGATAGGATTAGGAGGTCAACGTATCTGCATAACTTTTGGTTGTGAGGATGTCTATGAACGTCGGTAGTCACCATATGGCTCCGACCCAATATAGTATATTATACTCTTTGGTTCCGACTTCTCAGTTGCCTCCTTATGACAAAAGAATGTTTGTTTTTAAAACTTAATCTGTATGTTATATTGTGATAGTATAGTGATTGGTTGGCGAATATTGTGGTGGACTGTTCTGGGTAGGGGCAGTGGGAAATGATAGTTGATTCATGATTGATGGGAACTAAAGGGGCGAAGACTCCTTGGGGTTTCTCGCCGTTTTTCCAAAGTACAGACTAAACATTGGCAAAAGGCAATGCACTAAGTGCAGTCTATAAAAAACACGAATTAAAGAAGAAGAAGAATCAAGATTGAAGAAAGATATATGTAGTCAGTGTGACCACTTTAGTAGATATCTACTTTTTTGGTAGATTTAAGGCAACGACAACGATGATTTAGAAGTCGAATAATTTAGTACTTAGTTATTTTAGTAGAAAATCGGTATTTTAGAACATTCTGAAAAATGGTCCAATATGCAAGTATCCAGGCCAAAAAAACTAGTAACGACACCATACCCAGATCCAGGGGATTTCCCGTAACGTATTACTGAATACGGTGCTACACCACCTACACTGCACCGGTCTCTTTTCCGCATAGGTACGTTAGGAAATCGCTACCAATCTCTGTCATTCGGATCAGGATCAGCAGGGGCATTCGTTCAAATTGTTTATTTTTAATTTGTTGCGTGCGGGGTTAAAATATCGATTTTTGACGTGAATCGTTATAATGTCATATAAATCGATGAACACCGGCCACACATGAAAAATCATCCCGTTCTGCTGTCAAACGAGCGTTGGCTTGGAAACCATTATTTATAACAAATGTTACACGACCACGTGTTTTGTGTTTATTTCTACAATTTAATCACATGTAATTGATTTCTTCAATTATTTTCAGTCTAATTTCATTTTGTTCACTTCAATTAACTGTTTTTCTCAAAACAGCGGCAAAAAAAGTAATTAACTTTTCATCAATGTTTCTTTATGGCGCTATCACGTAAACTTACGTCTGTACAGACAACCAATATTTTTTAATTACAACAAAAGTGAAGTTAAGTTGAAAAGTAAATACGAACAGCACTATCGTGCTGAATGAGAGGAAAATATATCATTCTCAGCGTGGGTGTGTAAATATCGTTACCTTCAGCGCTTTTTGTAAAGCCTGTAACAAAAAAATATTGCCTCGAATGGTTTCAATGTGTATAAATCAAAAAAATTATAATAAATATTTTTTATTTTATATACTAAACATAGAAAAAAATAACTATTAAGGGTAGAATCAGTAATGGTAGAAGAAAAAGTAGAATGTCACACAGGCCTTGGTAGATTCTGGTAGATTTTACTATTTTAGCAACATTTTTGGTAGATCGTGTGATGAAAAAGTGGTCACGCTTTATGTAGTACATAATTTAGTAATTACAATTAAATCTAAGTACTAACTAGTACGTATGTAGTCTGTGAATAAGGATTAAGGATGCAAACTGCTAATGAGTAAAGCAAATTGTATATTTTATTGGAATAAAGAGTTATAGACTAGTTATAAATTACACGAAAATTTATCTTGAGTTTAGTATTTACTGGACATACAATTATAAATTATAATTATTACTTGATCATTATGTTCATTTGATATTACTTTGTGATATTACGGAGGGTAGAAAAAGATAAAATCCTGGTTATTGAGTTATATATATATATATATATATATATATATAACTCAATAACCAGGATAAAATATATATATATTATATGTACAGAAATAACTAAGTATTATTTGTAGCATTTAAAAGAGTACAAGTAATACCTACTTGTACTTTTGCTCAACGAAATACCAAGAGTGTGACTGTGTTTGAAAATAATTCCGACCAAGTGTGGAGAATTATTGCCTAATATGGATTTAATTTTTAAAATAGAAAACGAATCAGAATATAAACGTGTAAGTAATTCATGGCCTGTATGTTTTAATGGTCTGTTCAATAATAAATCTGATAAAAAGTTAATAAAGATTGACCATAAATTTGTTACTGTTATATTTCTGTTTCTGTAAAAAGTTTACAACCATACTAAAAAAAATACATTTGCATTTTGCAGGCTGTGGAAGATGTTGTCCTAAATTGTTATAATACACATTCAAGCTCCTATGATACAGCAAAAGAAGAAATCAAAGTTTTAATATTGGAAACAAATTGTGAAGTGCTGAAATTAAATGAATTACTATCACATAAAGATTATGACAAAGATAGGGTTTTGTATCTTTTGGACATGATAGAAAGTAAAAAAAATGAATTATTATACTTAACATTAATTAATTACAATAGCAAATATGGGGAAGCTGTAAGTAATTTTAATTGGGCTCTCAAACATGTCAATGGAACAAGTGAGCTTAAAAATTTTAAATATCCCTTACTTCAGTTATCTTTCACAACTTATGAAAATGGAAAACCATCTCAAAAGTTATTTGATATCAGCAGAGTTATGCTTTCTCAATTAATAGACGTTTTAGAACCTCAAATATTTTAATTACCATATATGTTATAAGAATAAACCTTTATTAACCAGTATTAGTTAGTATCTTTTAGCCATAGTTGTAATAATAAATATTTAAGATAATTAATTATTAATCATTGATTTTAAGTCTGGCGGTGAAAAGGACATGTCCCGTCACATAGTTGCTGATTTACTTCTTAATTCAACTTATAATATTCATGTGTATTCTAGAGTACTGAATGAACCACACAAAACTTATCTCTGAAAACCCGCGGGAACACCAGTCTTTATTAACCAAAGCGTCTGAATAGTGTAGACAAAATCTAGTCTAGTTCTTGGATTGCAGATTATTTCATTTGCAACTTGAGGTCAGGCTGGTATCCGCAACTCGACACTTGTTTTCAGATTATTTCATGAATATAAACATTTTCTTAGGTCTAGGTTGGGTGAAATGGTCCCGTTAATGAGGACTGATCACCCGTCTGGCCTTGCTGGTGTCCCCACCCTTAAATAATAATAATAGGTCTCCAAAGATGCATAACAACTAGGAACTTATTTCAACGAAACTGAAAAATAAATTCACTGGGTCAAACTAGTCACAATAACTTTGTGACTATGGACTCATGAGTGTACCAGTAGACATAAGTTTAGTTTATTGACCATATACTGTGCGTTTCAAATGAGAATAGGACGGACTTAGCGCCATATTGTGACGTCATAGCTGTCAATTCAAACCAGTTAGGTATGGTGAGCAAAAAAGTTTTCTTTTAATTAAATTTATTTACAGAGATTAAGTGAAAAAATATCAATCAGAATCTAGCTCTTCATGATATTGTATGGTTTTAAAAACGAATTACGACTTCAGTTTTTTAAATAATTTACGACGATTTAACGTTTTTATTTAAATTCGATGTAAAACTATTAATTATACAAATAAGTTTTTGTGCAAACCGTAATTTTCAAGTGCTATTACACAGATAGAGGTCATTGACGTTCTTATTCTTATTTGAAACGCATAATACAATGAATAAGGCAACACAATGCATATTGTCAGAATAAAATATCGCCCTACCCTCAATCAAAATAATGGTTGTATCAATGAGAACGTAGATTCACAATATTTAGTGACAATCTTCATATTCACGATAGTTGCTCACGTAATAATATTTTTTTCCGTCTGGATATTTGTAAAGTGTTAAAATGCCGAGAGGAAAAAGAGAATACATAAGAAGAATCTTGAAAGATTCCAATGGTGAAGAAGAGATCATTTTTATTTTATGTTGTTATAGCAACACATAAAAAAAATGTAACGTTTTTTACTTTTTCTATTTATTTATATCCTTGCCCACCCCACAAGTCCACAATGAAATCACTATTCGACAAGTCCGTGATTTTAGAGCCCATAGACTGTGGTGGTACCACAGGACTGGTGCGCCCCATAGGCTACACGAACTTGGCGGAACAGCTTCCCGTGTACCACAAACGGTAGGCTGTTAACGTGTCAAGGTCTTGCTTTAAAATTTCCATAAAATTAATTAAAAGCAATACCCAATATAAATAAAACAAGAAATATAGCTTGACAAAAAAAAGTATGGAAAAAATGAGGGCGCCACTTTCACTTATGTCTCATCATAATATGGAAAATCAGCAAGATAATTTTATCAAATCATTAAAAATAAATGTGAAACACTAAGCTTTACTCGAAATCTTGTATTTGTCGGCCAAGTATTATCAACATCATAGGTTTCCATTTAGTAAAATATTTAGTTCCACCTGTCACCACGTCATACTCTTTTTTGCCAAGCTGTACAAATTTAAAAAAAAATTTAGAACCATTAACAGTTTTATAGTACCTAAACCTACCTAGTACCTAACTAGCTGTTGCCCGCAGCTTCGCCCGCGTTAACTTAGATTCACAGCCGTGTCCGGAGTGATGCTGATTATTTTTGTAGCCTAGGTTACTCCCTATAACATCAGCTATCTGTCAGTGAAAGTCCCGTCAAAATCGGTCCAGCCGTTTCAGAGATTAGCCGGAACAAACAGACAGACAGACAAAAATTGTAAAAAAAAAAAAGCTATTTTGGTATAATATGTCCCGTGTATGCATTCAATAAAAAACGGTTCTTTTAATGTTACAAACAGACACTCCAATTTTAGCAAAGCAACAGCTAGTCTTATATAGGCTGCATCTCAAAATCCTTTCTTAGGGGATGGCTACGTCATAGTAGCTTGATTATGCATGCAAAGTCTCAGCCCGATCGGTTTAAAATTGACTAAGTTTCATACAAACTTTCATCCCCTTGGGGGTAGAATTAATCAAAATCCTTTCTTAGCGGATGCCTACGTCATAACATCTCATCTACCTGCATGCCAAATTTCAGCCCGATCCGTCCAGTGGTTTGGGCTGTGTGTTGATAGATCACTATGTCAGTCAGTCAGTCACCTTTGAGTTCTATATATTTAGATAACAATAAGTAACTAATAAGTTTTTTTTTCCTTTAACGCCGGGCAACGCTCCGAGGCATCCCGCGGGTATGTGGGACTCGCTGCGTCCGAAAGCTGATAAGTAGACGCAGCTCTACCAACTAAAATCCGGCGAGTGCCCCCAATGTCACATTTGGTGAGGTGCCCCGGATCTAATAGGCAAACAGGGCACGTGGACGGCTAGTCAGTGGACCGACGCCACCTCCACAGAGGGGCCGTCCCGCACCACAGAACAACCCCTCCCAACGTCGGGACAGTACAATGGGTTCCCGTCCTCGCCCCTTGCTCTTTTGTCCCCTCTTGTTATAAGAGGGGTACAAAGAGCCCCTCGGCTCAATTAGCTTCGCCCAAGGTGCTGTGCTCACCCTAGGCTACAGAGCCCCACCGCCACGTCAATGCCTGATTCATGCTGGGGAACAATAATTAAGACATTTTTCGTAAGCAAATGCAAGGCCAAATTAGCACTTTAACCCTTTAATTGGCAATGTAAACAATTATATACAAATATAGTCATTCAAATTTAAACCTTATTGTTTTTTTTCAACTCAATTTTTATTTCAACAAAATAATAAACATTTCTTACAAATGACGTAAACTGTTCTTACAAATGTGTGTGTGACACACGTGGACACCAGGATTCAGGGATCAACTATTTTTAACCCAGTGAACGTTTACTGTTTTGACCCTATTAATTACACACACGTCAATAATATGTCACATAATATATACAACTCTGGCATTTTTGGTTATATTTCAAATATTGTTTAGTATTGGGTTAGGTTTAGTATTAATTTGTAAAAAAAAGTCATGGCAATGTAGATCAATTATATTTATAAGCCCTCTGACTTTATTAAAATTTGTTTTTATAATGTATTAGACTCAGGCTCAATAAAATAAGGACTTATAGGATAACACTGAGTACGAAGACTTTTATGGCAAAAACTTGTTAATTGTTATAGGGAATGGCGGGAAACATCGGGACGCGCGGTTGTGTTTTTTTGGTTTCCCGTTAATTAATTGTTATTTTGTGTTTTGTCCATTCAGAGTGGTTTTCTATAGTGTTCGTTTTAAAAACTTGATCTTTATATAATATTGTGATTGGTTGGCGAATCTTATGGAGTACAGTTCTGGAGTGGTTTTCTTAGTAGGGCTGTTCTGGCGGTTTTCTATAGTATTTGTTTTAAAAACTTAATCTCTGTAATGTATAATGTGATTGTTTGGCGAATATTGTGGTGGACTGCCTTGTTTGGATGGAATGGGGAATGATAGTTGATTGATGGGGGCTAGAGGGGCGAAGCCGCGCTCCTTGGGGTTTCCCGCCATTTCTCCGTATTTCAGACCGAATATTGTAATTTGTATGGCTAATAGCGTAGTAGCTAATGCCTTTAAATGAAAATAATAATAATAATAAATTAATTGTTATAGTGGGGAACTAAGATCAAGTATCAATAGATTTGACAAGCTAATAATAATACCGTATTGGAACGAGATAGCAACATACGAAAAATCCAAGAGTGACAGAGACATAGACACTTTCTTTTGTCTTTGTCAGAATATCACCCTTTGTTTGTTGGGCACAACAAGGATGTGCCCAACAAAAAATTATCACTAAATTTGAATGCCATACAAACATTCTCACTCGCGAACAGTTTGTCAAGTATGCCGCCATTTTGTACTACTTTTTAATTTGGTCGGCTTATGTTAACATATCTAAACGGTCATCGTTCTTTGTTCCCGACGACGATGATGATGAGCTTCCGCAAGAAACGCCGATTACAATAAACGCAAAAAAATTACTTGAAGACATTGTGTGTGACATAAGAAAGACCATGAAAGAAGAAATGGAAGAGTTTAGGAAATCTTTAGAATTTACCGTAGAAGAAGTACAGGATCTCAAAGAGATTATAAAACAACAAAATGAGAGGATTAAAGCACTAGAAAATAAAAATTTGGAACTATATAATCGTAATAAAAATCTTGAATTACATATAAATTCTCTAGAACAAAGGCATTAAGAAATAGATCAAAAACTTTATGCTAATTTCCTTAAAATTGCTGGGATTCCGAAACTACCCGAAGAAGACGTCAACAATATGGTAAAAAGTATCGCAAAAAAACTCAACGTAGATAACGTGGCAGATGTAGTGGATACACGTAGGATCGGTACAAAAAATGAGAAGCCGGGATACCTACTAGTAGAAATGAGTAATAAGTACGCAAGAGATAAGTGGCTCCTAGCCGCCAAATCTATTAATTTCAAAATAGCAGATTTATTGAATGTTTGTATCCCAGAAACAGCGAATGATCGTGTATACATACGTGAAGCCCTAACGTCCCATACGAAAATGATTTTATACCAGGCTAAAAGTAAGCTACATAATTTATTTAAGTTTATATGGTGTAAGGCGGGGAAGGTATATGTTAGGAAGGATGAGAAAAGTAAAGCTCACTGTATTCGTTCTCAAACAGACATCGATATCCTACTTGGATAAATATTTGAATTAGTTTAACCCATGTACCAAACTTCTTTAAAACGTAAAATTCACTCCCTACAACATAACAAGTGGTATAACTGAATTAAATGACTGCATTAATATTACCTCATTCTTTTCTCGTATACCTACCGACCGCTTACAATTATCATGCATACATGTTAACATAAGATCGATGTTGAAAAATTTCACAAAGTTACTCCAGGTGGTAGATAGCAGCGATCAGAATATCGACATGATTGTCCTTACTGAGGTCAACATAGGTGAAAATACTTCTAAATTATTTAACATTCCCGGTTACACTATGCATAAACAGTTACGCACAGAACAAAAGAGGCGGTATTATTTTATACATCCGCCATAATATTACATTTACGCGTAAAGAACAAAAATCCCACACTTTTGAAAATATAATTGGTACAATAAAAACCTCATCTAACGTAGTTGTAAGTGTATATGCATTGTATAGACCACCTTCCACTAATAAAACTAACTTTATTCACGAGATTAAAAAACTTGTCCCACTCGACCACTGTTCAAATTTAATCATTATGGGGGATACTAACATCGATCTTAAGTCAACAAATCCTCTTAGAAACAGATATCTCAGCCTATTATCGCAGTGCGGCTTAGTGTGCGAGATAACAGAATATACTCGTATTGAAAAATATAAAAATAAGATAACTAAGTCATGTATCGATCATATATTCGTGCGATCCCGCACATTTAATGCGGTCACTGCCGTGCTCGATACTGTACTAGCTGACCACCGCATGACGATCGTTGGTTTCTCGGGGTACCTACGTGCCATATACAGACTGCTCCTAAACAATATTTCACCCTCAGATGAAGTAAAAAAAGGTAGATGACGCACGGCCTTTGCTAATACTGAAGCCACAAAAGTAAGCTCCTTCATGTAAATACACGCGCTCACGCACACAGATACACCAAAACTAAGCTCATTTTTGTTAGTATCTTAAATACGTAGTATTCTCTATATAGTTTGTGGTATCTTACGAGTCGTCGTGCAGTAAGTTTGCCAAAAAAATACCGTTCTGTGTAATTAAATGGTGTAAAAACAATACAAAAGTGACCAAAGAGTCTAAAGAAATATCGTTTCACACATAAATAAACACAAGACTATATTCTTTTAAGATATTTTAACACTATTTTGAGGTTAATCAACATAAATTATATTATTTCCCCGAAATGACGTATCGGAAGAGTGTTGCCAGAAGTTAGTATTTCTAATAGCCCAATAGTGGGTAAGTCAATTGCAGGCAAAGCCATAGCAAAATAATTAAGTACAGAGGTGACATAATAATTATTTTATTATTTGATCGCTATATAACTGAATCGAAATGACCTCGTATAACCTATGTTGTATTTTTTTGGGACTCACGTACCCACAGCAGGACTATGTATTTAATTATTTATAAATTCAAGGATTTACCATTTAATAAATTAAAAAAAATGTAACAGTGTGGCTTGCAGAGAAATGTTTTTATAATTTAAATGTTTTTTTTTAATGGAAAACGACATATTATGTATTTAATTTAAATTGTGTATTGATAAAATGTGACTTTCTAATTACTATTATAATCAATTATTTTGAAACTGTTATTCTCTGACAATGATTTTAAGGACACGTTGTATTTATCAAGTTTATTTAATTGTAACTATTTTTTCCTGTTAATTTATATTAATTGTTAATTTATGTAAAGTTTTATTTTCACACACCATGTTATGGTAGAATGTATAGAACTTGTTTATTTTTTTTTAATATCACCTACAGTTTGACAAAAAAGAGTATGGAAAAATGAGGGCGCCACTGTCACTTAGGTCTCATCCATATCTTATCTATCTTATCATATGGAAAATCAGCAAGATAATTTAATCAAATCGTTAAAAATAAATGTGAAACACTAAGCTTTACTCAAAATCTAGTATTTGTCGGCCAAGTATTGTCAACATCATAGGTTTCCATTTAGTAAAATATTTAGTTCCACCTGTCACCACGTCATACTCTTTTTTGCCAAGCTGTATGTATTTACTACATTCATGGGAATAAATAAATAAATAAAACAATTGTGTCAATAAGATATCTATTGAGACAGTTTATAAAGTAATCCTACACGCCTCCTACATATTCGTAATATTATTGTATTTTATAAAAATATTCACTGTTGCATTCACTTATTACCTATTTTTATGAATATACAATTTTAAGGGATATTTAAAAAAATGGCAACCCTTCATTCACTCACACATACTTAAAAAAGTGGCTTCACTTTCTTGTTCCAAGTGCGCTATCTACCTTTTTTTACTTCATCTGAGATTTCACCATAGATAACAAAAAATTTTAAATGAATTAAAAAATGCCGATTGGGAGAGCATAATTAATGTCACATGTCCGAATAAAATTTATTTACGCATTAAAGAAATATATGATGCAGCTGTTCAGTCATCGACTACCTTTAGAAATAAATTGACTCGAAGAAAGAAAAATCTACCGTGGATTAATGATTATTCGACTTTGCCAAATGAGAGATGAACTTTATA
The DNA here is from genome assembly GCA_963853865.1 of Helleia helle. Lineage (NCBI taxonomy): Eukaryota > Metazoa > Arthropoda > Insecta > Lepidoptera > Lycaenidae > Helleia > Helleia helle. The sequence continues at coordinate 7,708,977 of OY971418.1, read as the reverse complement.
AAAACTGGCGTAAAGATTCTTTTAACAGTGAGTTGAGATTAAAGTATAACGTTATTCGCAATAAAGTAAAAAAAGTAATCGAATACCACAGAAACAGTTACTATAGAAAACAAATTTCATAAAATTATAATAGTTCAAGAAAGCTTTGGAAAATAGTCAATGAAGTATGTGGAAGAGAAAGTCGATCAATTGATGAAGTCGTAATGAACGCATTTAGTTTACAAAATTTAACAACCTTGGAGGTAGCCAATAAATTTGCACGTGTTTTTGACCAATCTGTACTAGACTTAATACCTAAATGTAATCAATCATTGTGTAATCTCAGTCAAAGCGAGGAATCTGTTAATGTTAGTATTAGATATAAGAAAGCTAAACCGTCAGATATCACTAAAATCATTAAAGAGTTTAAAAGCCATAAAGCCCCTGGTATTGATGGTATAAGAAGTCTCGACCTTCGACATATAAATGAGACATTTTCATTATGTATTTCTAATCTAATTAATGCTAGCATTGAAAAGGGAGTATATCCAAATTTGTTAAAACAGGGCTGTGTGAGGCCTGTGTATAAAAAAGGAAACAGAAATGATGTGTCTAATTATCGTCCAATCACATTACTGTCTTCAATTAATAAAATTGTTGAATTTTTTTTATGTCAACAAATATATCAGTTTTATAGTAATAACAATGTATTAAATAAATGTCAATTTGAATTTCAACCAAAAAAAAAATACCACAAGTCTTCTCTCACAGTTCACAGATGAAATAAATGGCTACTTAAATGATAAAAAGCATGTACTTGTCGTATTTATAGATTTTTCTCGCGCTTTTGACACGCTAAATCACAATATACTAATTTATAGGCTTGAGAACTCCGGAGTACGTGGTCCGTTGCTATCGTGGTGTAGAAATTATTTGGAGGAAAGGTCTTACTGTGTTAAGATAGGCGGTGTATGCAGTAGTGTTAATAAAGTCTCGCACGGAACAGCACAGGGATCGGTAATCGGACCTTTGCATTTTCTGTCATATGTCAATAACATGAGTAAAATGTTGCTCCACACAACCCCTTACCAATTCGCGGATGATACTTGCCTGGTTATTGCTGATAAACAAGTAAATAACGCGCTAGGGTTCTTACAGTCAGATTTTAATAAACTCATGATGTGGTGCCACGACATGAACCTAGTACTGAACGCGCATAAAACTAAGTTGATACATATAAGATCACCATATCTTAGAACACCAACGGGTCAATCGATAGGTATTGACTTAATAGCCCACTCGCATGAGTGTCTGCACCACAGGCATAAACATGACCCCACCATTTGTACGGCTATCGAACAGGTCGACACCCACACTTATCTGGGACTAAAATAGATAGTAGATTCAGTTGGCTACCACATATTGATTACGTAGCTACCAAATTACGATCGTTATTAGCAAATTTTCTTATAATCAAAAACCGTATACCTTTTAAAACTAAAATTCTCTTATATAATGCATTTGTTGAATCCATTGTGTCTTATGGGTTATCGTCGTATGGCCGAACATTTCCCACTTATTTAAATATAATACATAAATTACAAGTAAAAATTCTTAAAATGTTAAGTCCCTTTCAAAATAAAAAATCAATTCATAAATGATGACACACAATTATTTCAATATTGTAAATGTATCCCAATAAACAAAAAAGTAGATTACCATTTGTTAAAAGAACAATTTTTTAATCAATCAATTAGAAAAAATATTGAACACTCTGTATACACGCGTCATGTTAAAGATAAGAAACTGGTTACGGCGCGCGCCAGAAACTACTACGGCACACGTACAACGGAGTATCTCGTCCCACGACTGATTAATAATCTGCCTTCACAAATAAAAAATGAAATTAATGAAAAAAATATTAAAATAAAACTAAAACAATACTTTTTGGATTTAGGATAATATTATATATTAATATACTTTGTAAATTAGGTTAATTTAGGTAAAATCACCAAAATATTGTATAGCGTTGAATGTAAACAATATCACGCACAGACCTTCGTGGTCTCTGTGATATTTTTTTATTATTATTGTTATTCTTTCTGTATCAATAAATAAATAATAAAAAAAAAATGTAGGTATGGTGATACCAGTTTTGTTATAAGCAGATTACCCAAGAATGTGGTATTATTTAAAAAGGGTGACTGGAATTTTCGAAATAAACACAATAAAAACAAATATATTTATTGCTATCCTTAAAGGCTATGTACTATAGATCATACATATTAAGACGTATATAGTCTTCTTTTTTATTATTTATGTTTTAGCGGTTTCTTATTAGTCATTACATAATATTTTCGATAATCCGGAAAAATGCAGCTGTCTAAAATTACAATAAATGTTTGGTTAGGGCTAATGCTTATAGTTATTTATCAACCTTTACCAGTTTTTTATTATTTTTAATTCACTTGTTTCAAGAAAATAAGTAGACTTGTTATTATGAATGTGGTATCCCTGTAAAATATGCCTGTCCCTTTCGGGTATACGCGAATGCCAATTCCATATTATACTTGTTCCTAGGTGGGGTATGATAGTTGATTGATGGGGGCTAGAGGGGCGAAGCCGCGCTCCTTGGGGTTTCCCGCCATTTCTCCGTATTACAGACCGAATATTGTATTTTGTATGGCTAATAGCCTAGTAGCTAATGCCTTTAAATGAAAATAATAAAAAAATTATAGCGGCGCGGAATGGCGGGAAGCATCGGGACGCGCGGTTGTGTTTTTTTGGTTTCCCGTTAATTAATTGTTATTTTGTTATGTGAAATGAAAACATGCCATGTAAAGCGTGCGGCAAAGACGATCACGCCCGCTCTCACAGTTCTAAATGTTTGAAACGCAAAAAGAGAGTTCGCGAAACTGAACTTGAATCAGATCAAGAAATTTCGGTTTATTGTATAAAAAAGGGACTAGGCTCATTCGTATATAGACAGAGAATACTAGTATTCTCTGTCTACGCTGCACGCATTCAAACGTATAAAGAAGTACATGTATCACAAGTTTTCGGAAAAGTTGACAAAATCAGAAATTCACGAATCTACATTTAATTCTTTTTATAAAAATATACACAGCGATAATGAAATCGGAAATTGGTTCAAAGTGAATGAAATTTCAGAAAAGGAAATCAAACAAAAACTTTTGGAAGTATATTCCTTTGTTTGTAAAAATTCAACACGAACTGTACGAAAATGACAGTAAATCTTTCAACGTTTTTCCCATATATAAACACGGCTTGAAACACATCACCTACGATTCTAGATGCTTACACAAACTACTGCGCAGAGTGGACAAAGAGAACACACCGTCCGCTTGGGTTCAATTTTCCGAAAATGATCCAAAGCAATATTGGAGGCGGTGTTTCTCAATACCTAAAAAATCCTTCGGTTGGAGTATCAGTACGGACGGCGTTTGCGTTTCATTGTCTATGAATAGAGTTATTTCAAAAGAGGATAAATATAAAAGTAAGCGTGCAAAGAGAGAGGCAGTTTCGAACGAAAACGAAAATCAATTGCATAAAAAGTATAAAAATGTAATTGCAGTCGATCCGGGAGCCAAGACACCGATAGTTACGTGCAGTAGAAAGAGTGGTAGTGGTGATCAAACTTTTTATAATATAAAATGTTAAAAAAGCAAAGAGTCGTGTACGAAACTCGTGAACATCACAGGGATAGGAAGCGATTGAAATTTATAAAAGATGTCGATTTAAAAATTAGAAATGACAGGGAATCTTTGGAGAAAGAAATGGGTGGTTTTGGAATTAGTTGTAAAAAATCAAATGTACAAGAATATACTAAATTTCAACTAAAATGGTTCGACAAAAAACAAAAAGTGTACGAACAGAGGAGATTGCAAAGATTGCGATTCGACAAGTATATGCATGATCAAAAAACGAATCATAAAATTGTGGATGATTTTTCGGCAAAGAGCCAGACACTGGTGGTTTACGGAGCGGGCTTCGATTTCATGAACAGGGGCACTTTCAAAGGACACAGGAACTTTAGACACAACGATATGTTGAAAAAAATAAAACAACGTAAAAATTTATCCTTGTATATAATCAATGAAGCGTTTACAACAAAAAAATGTAGTAAATGTTACGAGAGTGAAATACAACAAAAATTACAAGTTTCCAAATCCCACACCGTTAGGTCATACGTGTACTGCAGTGTATGTCGTAAAGGTATTCACAGGGATAAAAATGGTGCGAAAAATATCTTGTTGAAATTTGAATATAAATTGAAAAAAAAAAAAAACAGTTGCCGGTTATTCCTTCGTTTACCGGTACTGACGTGAACGTTGCGGGTGGTGGAAGCTCGTTTTTTCGTGGAAGGTCAAATCATGGTGATGTAGTCGACCATGCTCCAAAAAACGTTTCACCCCCTTTTGTCATAAATCAGGTAAGATATACGAAGTAACTTACACTAACAGGTAGAGTAAATTAATAAAACATGAGTACGATGTTTAAGATTTTATTGATTACGAGACATTCACACATCGAATTCAATAAAAAAAAAATATAAACACTATAATTAAAGTACAATTTTAAAAAATTATCATATACATAATTACATAATATGTTATAAGTGAGCAAGAACCAAATGTATATCACTTCTGCGTTGATCAAGCAACATTCATATTCAACACGTCGAGATGCCTTAGGTGGGTTTGAAGATTAGTTCTATTTGAATGATTTTATGTTAGTTTAAATATACTTAAAGCTTTTACTGTAAAATCTGTAGTGTACGAATTATGTGATGTTCTAATTAGTAGTACGCTTGGCGTGTTGTATGACATCTACGAATCATACAGACGCCTTATGATGGCCAACAGATTTACTCGCTATAGATATGGAATGTCTCACTTGTTTACTGCTAATTAACGTCAGAGTAGAGTGCTCCCTCTATGCACATGTGTCACTTCAAATTTCATAAAAATGTATAAAATTACAAAAGAAGATTGTTTAGGAAATCATCATATTGGACTTATAAAATTTCAATTACTGTATAATAATATCAAACCCTATATAAATTTAATTGCATACGAATGAGGTTGAAGACATATATGCTAATAGCAGTAATACTCACTAACATGTTACAAATACTACACATCTAAATAGTATAATATAATCAAATGTATGGTTGTATATTCATAAAAATTGTATAGTTCAATCAAAAAACTTGGCCACTGAATACAAAGTTAATTATTAGTAAAATCACTTGTTACTTTGAGTATGGGGACCCATATGTTTCTAACAATTCTATCAGCCGCAAACGAAACCTACTCGTCTAACCATGATTTCAAATGTTACAAAGAGAGCTTCTTGGGAACTAAAATTTTTACACTTCATAAATTATAATTAATAATATGATAACTGATAATTAATCAAATAATAAAATATTTGTGTGTATTACATAGTTTATAACAATATACAAATATTCTTATTAACATAGATGAAAAAACAATTTTGAGATTTACGAGTGTTTTTTTCTTCATATATACATAATAGTTTATATATTTAATCCTAAATTCTTCAGAAATGAGTACATATACTGTTAATATCTGATTATGTGCTTTTGTGATATTAATGTCAAATCGTTTTGTTGTTCGTTATAAATATAATTTTTTTTCATTCATTTAGAAAAAACTATATCCTATCGGTATTGTAGTTTGCTTTTTAATATTAAAAAAGGAAATCCAAAAATTGGCATCTTACGATACAATTATAAATATTCGAGTGACACTAACAATACCAAAACATTGTTTACCAGACGTCATTCTGCTAGGCTGAATTCCATAAGATGCCGCCAATAGCAACAACCGCGTTGCTATTCAAAAAGTCCATATAATATTATTCAATTTAATATAATTTTATAAACCAATCAAAAGATTGTCACGATACGTAGTAGTAGATTACATCGTATTCGCAAACTATTTGAGGAGTAAGAGATACGCCAAACGCCACAACTAAATACCCCTGTAATAATGGCACCAACTTATCGCACCGTATACTGCCTACGTAACTTTGTTATCGTATATAATATCGTAAAAGATCGATCCTAGCGAATTTAAAACGTATAGAACCTTAATTTTACAGAAGCAAAGCACGCTAAACTTAAACTACAATCGTTCTATATATAAGGTCACATAACTCAAATCCACATACGGCTGCAGACGCACGACCGAACTTCGTTCGAGTCACGCTGGAGACGACGTTAATAAATTAAAGGCTCATACGGGGAAGTCTCGCGCAGCGCGTAGTGTTACTGGCGGTGGTGCGTCTTCTAATTGGCTACTTCCACGTCGGTTGTGGTTCCCTGTACACACAACGGTATTAACAATTATTCAAAACACATACATACATTTCAGTTACAAGTTTCTTCTTTAATTTTTTTTGTCACAAAAATGATACCCATGGTGCTAATTTTAAATATGATTTATTGAATAAGTTAATAACCAATTTTATTGCTTTACCATAGAAAATAAGACAAATAATACCCTAACTTACCGATTCCGTGTTTAGATCTGGAATCACAGGTACCTCCGGTATTAAATCTGCCATCTTATCAGACGCTAACAGAGGCTCCTAAAAATAATCAAAAATATTATTCAATATTTGACAAATACCACAGGTTTTTGTCTTAATTCAGTGTATTTACACCATACAGTGCATTTTATGTTAAGTAATTTTTTTATTCATACAATATATTATTACAATAACTGGCAGTATGATAAGTGTTAGCACAAAGCTTGTATGCATGCAAAGGGTTGTCTACAATATCACAATAAATATTGAGTAAAGTTTTTGGGAGGGAAGAGCAAAAAGGATCTGCGTATTAAATTAGGACAAAGGTGATAAAACATTGGTATTTTCTCGTTCCTTAATCGTGATTCCTGTTATTGACAGTTTAAACATGCTGGTATAAAAATAAATATGTAACAAATTACAAAGGTCTGTCGGAACCTGCAAATAGGACTAATCCTCTACAAGGGCAAAACTATCCGGCGGTATTCACCTGAGTAACATTTGTAGGTGCTTCGCCGTTTCGCTCTGGGGTGCCAGGCTGGGAGATCTCTGATTCGGAAGGACAAAGTTCGCTTGGTGGTAACGGGAAAGATTCGGACGCATCATTACTAGCGGCATCGCCACACGGGGGTAACGATTCCATCGTCTCAGATAGTGAGGGGGGCATCGAATCTTCGGGTGTCGCTACTTGTTTCGGTGACTCCATATGCTCATCGACTACAGAATCACCATTCATTACTATGGTTTCTTCTTTCAAATCGCCATTACATTCGATGGCTTTAATTAAATTCGCCTGTGTATCTTTGGATTTGTTTTTAAGGTTTTCTAGTTCAGTTTCGTCATTTTTTGTGTCGTTTGATTCTGTGTCTACAGCCAGTGGTACTTCATTTTTAATGCATTCGTTGTGCTTTATGTCCTCAGTGTCTTTTACATCTTCTGTTGTAGTGGCGCTTTCATCCGGTGGTAGTGGTAGGTTATCTTCTTTTACAATGTCAGCATTAATAGAAACGGATTCCTTTTCTGTCTCAATATTTTCATGATTCTGAATCTCTTTTGGTTCATTTTGAATAGTCGTAGACCTAATTTCAGTATCATTTACAATAGATGACTCGTCTATGACATCTTTTAATTCCTCCGATGGGTTTACTGTTTCGGTTGGGACATCATTAAGAGCATCAGGTGTGGTTGTAACTTTATCTTTGGGTTCAATATTTAGCTGTTGCACTTCATTGATCGTGTCTGTATTAGTGTCTAGGACAGCAGTTGAATCGGTTAAAATGTGAGCAGTATTAGCAAGTGAAGCATCAGTCAGTTCTGGTGCCATAGTGGTAGCGGCGAAGGAAGCCACTGATGAAGGAGGAGGAATTGCGGGAAGTGGTGGAGGCGTAGGCTCTATTAAAGGCATTTGTTCAACACAAACCTCGTTTTTCACAGGAATCTCGGTAGCTGGGACGATAGATTCAACCGTGATTTCATCAGGTTTGCTGGTTTCATTTTTTATTGATTCGGAAACATCACTGTGGGTTTCTTCCAAGGATAATCCATTGACTGGCAACTGCTCTGGTTCTATTTTCGGTTCAGGTTTCGCGATTTCAGTTTTTGGTTCAACGACTTCCTCTGAGGGAGTTTCCACTTTAGATGTCTCAGGTGTACTGCTACCATTAGTAATGGGCTCTGTAACTGGAGTTTCAGGCGTTTTATCTTCTTTTACATCCACTGCGGTTTTTTCTTCTTGAGCCACTTCATTATTTTCAATTTCAACAGGCATTTCTGCTACCTGTAACATAATGTTCAACAATTTAATATTGTATACTTGTATAAAGTTATAACATCAGTATCATTGTCCTATCCTAAGTACTAGTAATTATTTATTTATTTAATAAGAATTTACGTGGTTTTGTGAAATAGTGGTAGCTTTCCTAGCTATTATTAAATTGATAATATCTTATGTAATGACTGTACATCGAATGAAAACACATTGTCTAGTGTAGCCTTTTATAGTGGCACCTTCGTTACAGAAGATCGATTCCTATTTGTTGGGTGTGTTCAGTGGTCTTGATCCAGTGGATTATATTTCAATCAATCAGAGTTGACTCTTAATAATAATTGTTTCTTTCATTTATAATGCTGACTTAAATAAAATCAGCAATATAAATGAAAGAAACAATTATTATTATTATTTAACAGTTTTACGGATCACAAATCGTTCATCCATAGATTGAAGTAGTTTAAGTAAATGTTTCTTTCTTTCTTATCCAATAAGTCCATCCGACATAAAAGATGGTCATCATTTTACAGAAGTTACATATTTTGTAGGTTGTTTAAATTAAATAATGATTTTTGTACGCAATACATAATCATTATATTAAGTGAACTATTCGTATCTATTCGGTAGTATAACTACAAATGGATTTAATTTTAATTATTAATTCCTGTGATATATTACGAGGGGACATGGGGTGGTATTTTACTGTATGATTAATTTTGGTGTCAAAATTAATACAAACTGTTCAAAACGACATTTATTTTAATATTTAACCTCTGCATTGCGATTAGGACTTCAACCAAACAACAAGTTAACGTCGCACAAGAAAGCGGACACTAGTGCCGAAGGACGTTTGTTCAACGATGTAGAAATTATAGTATTACATTATCAGATGAGGTTTTGTATGATAAAAACATAAAATGGATGTGTGACCTGAAGAACCCAAACACAACAAGGGGTCATTAAAAATAACCATTTAACCGAGATGTACCATCAATACACAAAATACTTTTTAAAAACCGACTTAAAAATAAATAAAAAAATAATAAAATAATCACGTTTCTTTGACTTACTTTTAAGTTAAGACAGATACAGCAACAAATACGACACCGACTTCAAAAGTAACAATAAAGTAAAACGACAACAAAAATTAAAGAAACGTAATTATTTTAACCGTCAAGTGACAGCTATGCTGTCGCGTTTCGTGCTGTTTGAGTTTCCGCTGGCCCATTTGGGGATAGAGAAGAGGTCAACGCATCTGCAAAACTTTTGGTTGTGCGGATGTATATAGGCGTCAGTAGTCAACATAGCGCTACGATTGCTCGGTTGCCTCCCTATGACATAAAAAAAATAACCTTTTAAAGTCGGTTTTTTAAAGAAATTTTATTTCCTAATTTTTTGTGAATCCGAAATACGATAACTGTTTTTATTTGTCTGAAATATGGGTAGAACAGTTAAACGCGTTGTTCTTTTAAGGAACCATTTATTAAAGAACTAGCTGTTGCCCGCAGCTTCGCCCGCATTACCTTAGATTTACAGCCGTATACGGATGGATGATGATTATTTTTATAGCCTAAGTTACTCCTTAAAACATCAGCTATATGTTAAAAATGCTATTTTGGTATATGTACCGTGTATACATCCCTATGTATTGAGTAAAAAGCGGCTATTTTAATATAACAAACAGACACTCCAATTTTATTTATCGGTATAGATTTCGTTACATAGGTATAGTGTTCTATCACCAAATTAGAATGAATTACGATGATCTCGAAATACTAAGATGCGCTTCCAAAGCATCCCGTATTACAGTTGTTTTTGTTCATTTTACAGCGACAAGTAAAATGACACATCATCAACTACTATTTTTTATACTCGAACTGAACATTTTGGCATACTGACCCATATAAAGTTAGCTCAACAAAGGGTATAATAGCTGTCTGTAAGTCGTTGAGGAATTCCCTCAACTGTCTATGGCCTCCATCATCAGACCTGTAACGGCACTAATATCCCATATGGGTGCAAAGTACTCGTCAATATAAATGAATTAAGTTCAAACACAAGGTAAGTAAAACAAACTACTGTATAACGTTGAAAGAGTTCCATAACCGTTCTTTGTCTTCATCAGATCCTTAGTAACACTCGAAGCCCATCTAGGTGTACAGTTCTCAAAAATACAAATTAATCAAGCCCAAACATAAAGTAACTGCTGTAAATCGTTGAAGAGTTCCCTTGACTGTCTTTCAGCTCTCATCAGATCAACTCCCAGACTAATTTAAAATAATTAATGAAAAATTTTCGTAAGTTCGATTTCTCTGGGATGCCATCATCAGACCCTGGTTTCCTTATAATGGAACTATTTAGGAAGTTTATACCCTTTAAAAAAATATTTTCTTTTTTTTTCAAATCGGTTGGTCAATGAAGGAAATGTCTGAACAAACTTAAAAAGAACATACAAACTTCCGAATTGAGGACCTCCTCCTTTTTTAGAAGTCGGTTAAAAACCCTTATTCGGTTAAAAACTACGAATAAATAATAAGTCTAACTCAGAACAAATGACACATAATTTTTTTTAAATAAAAATTATAACCGACTTCAAAAAATAAAGTAACTAAAATGTTATAAAATAATCGCGTGTACAATCTTTGCGTTTACCACGTCATTATTGTTACTTTTGGAGTCGGTGTCAGCCAAGGTAGATAGGTAGGTACCTAGAGCAACAAATACGACTATGGTGACGTATTTGTTGCTGTAGGTACCTATTTAACTTAGCTGTTTAGCTTTGAAGTCGGTTATAATTTTTATTTAAAATTTTTTATTTCTTTATTTTTAGTGATTCATTAAAGAAAGGCATACAGAGATAGACATTTTGGCATATTGAACCGTATGAAGTAAGCCCAAAAAAATCTGTAAATCGTCGAGGAGTTCCCTCGACTGTCTATAGTCTCCATCATCATAACGGTAATGGCACGTATCACCCATAAGGGTGAACAACAACCATTCCTGGTGAGCACCTGTGTCAGACGGAAGGTGAGGGGGGTTGTGCTTATGGCGCATCCAACGCTCGAGGATTGAATGCAAAGCAACCGTTAGGCTTTTGTCATACGACTGCCGTGCCGGGTCCTCCCCCCACCTCCGTATTAATGCTCCTGTCCTAGTCGGCGAACCCTAGGATCTAGTAAAACGTAAGGTTCTCGCCAGGAGCCCTCCTAACCAAGACATATGAATGCGTCTCGGCAAGAACCTCCGCCACAAATTCCCACGGGGGGTCACCGGCTAGGTCAGTGGCTGTCACCCGCGATACTGTTCGGTACCAGCCGGGGCTTATCCCTCGCGGTAAGGTGACCCGTCCAAATGGATGCACCATACATCGCCATACTCCAGAGTATAGCTGTCTGCAGGCGGCGCTGGTTCCTTCGAGGTTCGGGAGGAGTCTGCCCAGCGCACTTGCCGCCTTCACGACCTTCAATCCCAATATTGACAAATGTGGGCCGAAGGTCCACCCTCTGTCTCTTGATCTGGGGGCTCATCCTGACCCTCCCTCCTCGGATCTGGAGGGTAGCTCCCGGAGGGTGTCCTTTACGGCCGGTCCCGCGGAAGAAAAGGACTTTGGTCTTCTCAACTCTGACCCGACGCCCTAACCTCTCTATGCGGCTGGCCGCACCGCCTCCTTATAGGCTCTTCCCCGGGATACTCTTGTCTTTCAAGCTTAATTGCAGCTAACTACTTATTTTACCGAATTGGATCGGCTGGGATACTAAAAGAAAACAAAGCAAGCAAAATGCACAATCATTTTTAAAATACCTCAATTATATCGATATACATTTAAATAATGATAAAAATATAAACATATTAGGTATATTATACATTTCATGAAGAATAAATAAAATACCTTCTACATTGGTTCAAATATTGACTGACTTCATTTTGCATAGTATTGACCATCTCGGTTTGCTTATTACATTAACGTATTTGAATATAATATCATTTTACTACTATTTAATTTACTAGTGAGAAGTAATCCCTGGAGGTTTTGATTTTGTATGGCTCCTGCAACACTTCACTACAAATGATGGCATGATGATTAACAGCTGCAATTCATAATGAAAAAACGAAAACGTATGCGTAAGTTTGACGTGTGTTCGCTTGTAAGAAAAATGTCCGACTGATGACGCGCTGGACACGACTTTTAAGCCCCGCCTACTTGGACACGACTTTTGTTGGGTCATTTTTATAACGCAGTTACATTTCCTGACTTATTATTTATTCGTAGGTTAAAAGCCGTATTTAACTACTTGTGTTAAGTAGTTAAATACGGCTACACACTACACACACTACTTTCGTTAGTAATACATATTTTGTATGCGATTCAAAAAGTGACGCATAACAAATTACAGGGTAATTCAGACATTTTCCATGAACTAGCTTTACTCTCACATACGACATGCCTGACTCATAATTAAGCAATTACTAATTCCTCACATCTTATTACTCTTTGGCTTATTACTCTTTTTTTTTCTTTTTTTTTATTAATTACTCTTTATTACTCGTGACAGCACTGACACTGACTCTAAAGAGGGCAAACGAGCAGTCGAAGCTTTAGACTACCGACGCCCATACACATCTGCACAACCAGAGATTATGCAGATGTGTTGCCCTCCTTTTCCCTATACCTAATGGGCTACCGGAATCTCACAAACTACACGAAACGCGACAGCATGCTTGACGCCGATGTTATGTGAGCGAGAGCGTGCCAGCCCAAGTCGGCTTCATAGCAACATGGCCCTACCTCTTACAAAATGTATATAACGATTAACGCTCTATATAAAATTATTTAAGGAAAAAATACAACTCGATTGCTTAAATTCACCAATTGGGTTTTAACTATTAAGTGTCGAATGCGGGTATAGTGATTGAGTCAATTAATAAATATACATTCCCAACTCGGATTTCCTGTACAATGGTTTGGGACCCGAAACAACTCTCCGACCGGAACTCATACTTAGTGTAAAATGCATACAAATAGGTTTACCGACACTTAACGGTATACAGCGCTTTACATTTCACCACCTCAACTGTGATGGGTCTTTTTTCAAAAACTTTATTAAAAAAATATTGTGCTTATTACAGCAGTTTCATAACTTACCGATCCTATGCGTTTAGCAATACGGGGGCGCTTACACGTCCCAAAAATGCATTTTATTGGTGATATTAACTTTAAAAATCGTTAAGTTACTTCTATCATTAATTAATATATTCCGAGGGGTTTGTTTTCGAAGATAAAAAGCCATATAAACACACCTACTTATGACTCCAAGCCAAATTTAAACTCAGCGATTACATTCAACAACCCGTAATATATAGAGCTTATCAAATGTATAACTTCAACTAGAAGAGACAGCCTAGTTTTGGTTCACTGTTTTATGTATCCACATATTAATTCTGTAGTTATTTAAGAACACTAACACCGTATTAATCCTTCTTCTAATCCTATAAAATGTCTGCCTCATGCGAGCATCTTACTAGAGACCTTTCGGAGACGTGAGAATAGAAATGTTAATTTTGGTTTAAAAACAATTCGTTTTTAATGTTATTGTAATACATACAAATGAGTTTATTCAAGCAAGCATGACATAGACGAGATTCTATTATCAAAAACATAATGTAGGATAATTACGGAGGTACAGATAGTATTAATCATTAGTTACTCAAGTAATATAGATGCTTATATTTAGAACTCTTATCTTTAATAAATGGTTTATACATACTATGTTAACTTTTATCAGCATTTCTATTCGTAGGAATGTAAATATACCTTTTTTTCCTATTTAACATTGAATTTATTCCTCAATTTAGTGAGAGCGCCTAAACTCCTATCAAAATTTATCTTAGAGAAGATGATGGAGTGTGGGAATTTAACTGAAAGTGTTCCAACAATAATTTCACTCCAATCCTAAAAATATATTTTTTTAAATGAATGGCTCATCAATAGATAAAAAGCGCAAGAGGTTTTGTGATTTCGGCCTCGACTCGACTCAACGTCCTGCTGATACGTCGTTATTCATATTTAGAATATTGTCAGTCTTATTCCATAATCGCCTACCACTGTGATCTCTGTAGTATATAGCAACAATAGTCATATTTATTGTATTTTCATCCACATAATTCGCAATCACGATTAATTGGTGTAAATATCGCCCCAGGCTCAAATAAAGGTCGAAACGATAAACGAAACCATTCTCCGAAACGAACGCAATAATATGCACAATACAACGAACATCCGACCATCACGCACAGGAAGCGAGCTACCTGAGCATTGTTTCACATACGTACACATACATTATGTACTTTTTGTCTGTTTGTTTCCTTATATAACTGCTCGGTCAAAGCGTGTCGGTCATTATCACGCCTATATCCAAAATATCAAAATATTTACTCAATTACGGCTATTTTTTATACAAGGTATCTTTCATATGGTGATTAAATATCTCATATAAATACCCGTTAATGGATTCATCCATTAATTGTGTGTACACACAAATCATGGTATACTGATTATTTCTATTTCCAAAAAAGTGGCCAAATCCTGGACTGTGTGATCTCACAAACATTCAATTAGCCATCTAATATGGATACAATTAAAACAATAAAAATTGTATAACAACTTGCGTTATAGATAAAAAAAAACTTATCCTCGTAGTGCAATTGAAAGTTTTCATTTATCCGTTACCAACCTATGATCAATTTCTAGTGACGTTATTCACGACAGGAATTGGCGTTTCCGCCATCATTCGCCACGGCCGACGATTTATATTCCAACTCTGTTGTCGGTCCATCTCATTGTCAATATGAGACAGAGCCGTTACTCGGCAAATTGGTTCGTTTTTACTTTCAGCCCCTGCGTGTTCTCAGCGTGACTCGTGAGACTAACGCCCATTTGTCGCGGGAACATTGTCTACCCGCGCCCACACATAAAAAATATTTATTGGTGTATTATTGTAGCAATTATGTATTATTTAATTATATACGATGACGCATCTTTTGACAACAAATTGCCTCTTTGTTTGTAATTGCCAACGGGCGCTATCGCGAGGCGGGCTCAATTAGAAACAATTAAAACGTAGTTAGGTTAAGCACTTAACAGGCGCCTTATCGTTGGAATTAAAAATATTTGTCCTTCAACAATGTTCGTACAATTTCACAGTTTCGATCCTTTAAGGCGCGGCTCCACCGCGGCGCACGCAGAGGCTACGCACGTGTGTTAAAATGTCAATTGCAAGAAATGTCAATTAATGCGTAGCGTATCCCTGGGTTGCAGTGGAAACAATCACATACATTTTCTTGCAAAGCGAAACTTGAAAACTTGCGTAGCCTCTCCATGAGTCGTGGTGGAGCCGCGCCCTTACTTCAACGTTTTTCCACAAAATGTCTTTCCAAATATGTCAATAGCTTAAAAGATCAATACATTCTCTGTAGAAGCCTCAATAAGTGACATCAGTCAAAATCACTATAGCCTTTGTTTTTGTGCCTCACAGCACAGAACAAAAGGTTTGCTAATTCCAAATGTTCGTGTTCGTAATGAGCGTTTATTTATCCGATAACGGTAAACCGATGAATCACTAACATCATACTACACATACAATAGAACTCCGCTTATGGAAACGATTTTCCGCTCTATAATATGCACGTGTGTGCGAATGTACCTACTTATTTTTATCGAACTATGTCGAATTTGAAATTTCAATAGACATTTTCTTCGAAATTATCGTCGTTTTTATTGCCTGTAAAAATTTGCAAGTTATTTTCGAACACTGTGAAAACGAAACTGGCATACATGATACCGAAACTTATTCGTGTAAATATATTACAGATAAAAATATCGTAAAATTTGCAAAAATATTTTTACTGAAAATTATAGTAAATATTTAACTTTTATTGAAAAAAAAAAATGTATGAGGAAAATGAAGCTTTATAGCTGAATAAATAATTATTATATAAAATTATTTCCTCGGGGGAAAAGAAGCTGACACACACCAGGGTCTGCTATGGATACATAATTACGTAACATAATATGGTTCATTTCAACATTAAATATGAAAATTGTACTGTCCGTCTGACGAACAATGTAATGGACGGTAATAAATAATCGCCATGATAGTAGCAACGACATGAAGACAGTGGACACGACACACGACAGGCGCGGACGTGCACTCTCATATAACTTTATAGTAACTGCAACTGCTGGAAGCGCGTTATCAGAGGTTGTCGCCCCGTCTTGGCACCGATTACACCAATCGCTCGGATAGGTCTCGAGTAACGGGTTACCCTCACTACCAGAACGATCGCATTCATTCAGCGACACCACAAAATCTTCTGCACGTAATTTAAACTTTTTGACAATCTGACAAAAAACCTGCATGACTCTGCCTTCCGTATATTTTATCTCATTCCAGAAGTATACAATTATGTTCACAGATTTCATTTAATAGCAAATATATGCTTAAAAGTCAACCTGATTGGTGCTGCTTACCTATCTACATAAGTTACCATGTTATGACCGTCCAATATGTCGTTATTTCTTCCACCAAGCTGAACCAAGAGATGGATCTTCTCAGTTTTGATCTCGATAAGACAACACATGGACGAATCATCTGGGCCGGGCACAATACGTGCTAGACCAGGGCTCTCGTGTTTGTTCATAAACGACATTGACCATAATATTCTATTTTAGCATATTTCTTCTACCGATAGCAAATAATGCAAGGCGATGAACTTAGACTTACTAGTACTTAACTTAGATTCATAAAATAATTAGAGTTAGCCCTAATTGAATAATTTAATGACTCATTGTTTTCGCTTTTACTAATTAGTTACTTCAAGGAAAAATCAAATACTAATTAAGATATGTAATTACGACTTGTTTAACAACTATATCCACATTGGTTTCCGATAATATATTATATTATAATACCTTCATGTAATATTTATGGTCCCTGTCTATTCAACCATAATATGCCGTTAATAATAATATTGCACCGATGGGTGTGTATGTGTGTGTGATCGCACGCGCGCTCCCAGCAAAAGAAATGTAACGACATGAGAATTGAGACTACGGAATTCGGCTTTTATAATATTGTCTTGGGTAATCATTGAACAGTCAGTCACCTTTGAATATGACTTAAAATGAATTAATTTTCAACGGTAACAAAAACTTTATGCCTACTCCTCTATATTTTTTGGCATGCCATCGTAGCGTGATTTACTTTAATATCTATTTTAAAATGTGTTATCCCACGCGACCGGCATAGCATATAATATTATGTATATCATAATGTTACTTTGTTCGGAAACAATAAAACCGTTCACACAACAATAGAGTGATAGCCTCAATAGGAAACGACATCGTTCCTTGTTATATCAAGGCGCTGTAGAGCATTGTATTATGAAAATACGACAGATAAGTCGTCGGGGACGAGCGGCCGGCGGTCGTTTGGTAAACATGCAATTTGAACTCGCGCCACTTCCAAGTACCGGTAGCCAGTTTTGATACACATACGTTAATACAAGCGCACCATTGTCTGGCTGTGGCAATATTCACTAACGCGATAAACAGGTTCCGTTTATACATTCCAACTTTGTTATTTGCAATCTTTTTTGTTCTCAGCAATCGGTTACAGTCTAATAATGAGAATTTAATTTTCGTGAATATTCATTTTTGTGCTCGTATGACAAAAATTATGTAGAGTATTTTAAAAGCAAACGAAAAATCGATTTTCATCAAACATGCAAATTGAGTCCCTACCTTGAGTGCGGTTTTACGAAAACTTGATATGCAAGTGAACTTTCGAATAATCAATATTACGTACACGAGAATAAGGTAAATAAAGAAGGTGTTCACAGAATTCACCAACAAGTAAAGTTTGGATTATGCAGTGCGAAACAAAAAGGGGGCTATAGCCATTGAACTATTATTACGCTATAGCTTCGATTGGTGTTGTATGAGATATGGATAAATAGGTTTGTAAATAAATTGTTGAACCTCCTACGTAGCAGGCGTTCGGTCCCACGCCCTGCGCGCACAGGCCTCTGCAAACCTGCCCCGGACTAATAATTTCGCTTGCGCAAACGAGTTTTAATGTAAAGAGGACCACATTAGGACTAGCTAACCACGCGCATGAATTTAAAAATTTAACAAGTTTTCTGTATTTTATGTCGAGCAGCTAACTGCTAAGTTACGATCGTATGTATCATAAGGCCTTATACGTCGGTGTATACAATAATGACGGTACTTACGCATTAATGACATTACAAAGGCCAACAATCACGACCCGTATTATCAAATTGATTGTACATTCAAAGGGTCCAATCGGGCCACAGGCCACAGCATATTGGTATTATTAAAAAGAATTTAGACAATAATTATAATATATTGTGGTTTTATGTTACTATGTCAGAACCACGTACACAATGAAATTAAGGAAAATATTATGTTTGAATGTTGTAAATGAATTAGTCATATCGTGGTGGGAGCCGCCTGGGTGTTAACGGCCGCTCTGGGCATGTGTTTATTAGGATTCGGCACAAACATACTACAGGAATGTTAAACAAGTATATGAGATCTGCACAGTATGAACTGCCATCTCTAACTTTGTTGGTGTAATTTAGTAAAGCCAAAATATGTAATAAGTATTCGGTACTCATCTACAGAGTAAAGAACAGCTATTTACACATTAAATTAAAATATATCCAATATGTACGATGCTTAGATATAACTATATTTACTATATAAGGGTTATAAGTAACAGTAACAGTCGTGTTGGATGCGAGTGGCGAAGGGTCGGTCGTCTTGGAGTTCTTTGAGGGAGGCCTATGTTCAGAAGTGGTCGGATAGAGGATGATTATGAAGGACAATAAAATATGTATATTAAAATATTATTTATAAACCACAAAAAGCGGCCTCTATAATGTAAGTATAAAAGTTATGATTTGTCATCATCATCATCAACCCTTAGATGTCCCACTGAGTTTTGCGCTCACGGGTCGAAAATCAGTCAAGGATGGTGTTGGGCCATAGTTCACCGATGCGCTGGCCCAATGCGAGTTGGTAAACTTCACACATCTTCAGACTTTAATCAGGCATACAGGTTTCCTCAAATGTCATCGGCAAGTGATGTTCTCGTGTTCGAAATTTTGAAAAACCTGTTTCAGGGCACTGGTCAGGATTGAACCCAGACCTCTCACACACTCACACAGAACACAACACCAGAGTCACAAGAGGCCGAGCCCATCCCACTAGTGACAAGACGATGACGCTCACAATCATTTGTAAAACAATTAATTTAAAAACTCTGTGGAGTTCGAACTTTTCAAGCATTCAAACTATTGGTACTCTGATAGTTTTAATTACTACTACTTCACTTTTGTTGTATGATTGTCAATAAATATTGTAACAAGTAAATTCTGTAGCGGAAAATTTGAAATTTACTTGTCGAAAAGTATTTTACATATTAAATCCTCTGCTTACCCTATAGGCTATAGCATAATGTTATATTGTATGTTAAAAAATCTGAAAAACATTAGAATCTGTCCGAAATCTGCCTAATAATGGATAAAGAATTAAGCTAAAAACTCATATTAAACCCGATACAATTACTGACTACCTGAGTATAGAGGCGAGGGTGGGAATAAACGCAGTAGCGATTGGGTTATTACAACAAAAAATGAGTAAAAAACGACTACGGCTATGGCCACGTGGAGGGGTGGACCATCAATGGAACCATTACACGTGATGCTACGTCGTCGGGGCTCGGGCGCGGATATACCGCCCATTTGAATTATAATGTGCATTGTTCTAGCGGCGCGCCGGCGGCCGGCCGGGTGCAATGCACTACGTCGCAATAGTTTCTTGTCATAGAAATCGTCGGTATCTGGCCGGTCAAGCCACAAGGTTGCAACGAGGCTATTTCTTATTACATGCAGATTAAAAATAAACCACGCCGACGACTTAACAACTTGATTATTAGAAATAAAAAGGCAGTAGATAAGCGCATATCACTTGCGTATAAAATTATGAATTAATTTCTGTAACACATTAACTAAAACTATATTTATCGATAAACCATTTCTCGCAACCTCTTATCAATACAATAATATATAAATATACGGTTGTACTATCTATTTATATAAGCTATAACTATTAATCGTAATATTTCGTTTTACAAACGTCTACAAAAATATTTTTTTCTATGGTATAAAATTGGGCTAATAAAGAATTAGATGAAGTAGAAACCTTTATAGTTTTGACTTTTGACAATATTATGAAAATTTGTTATTGTGTAGTTGGATTATATAAATAAAAAAATAAAAAACGGAATTCTCTGACCACGTTATTTGTTATTTCGCAATCGTAGAAACAGTGCAACATAGCAACTCTAGCTGAATGAAAGTATGTTTTCTTTCTTTAAATTATAGTAAATGCATACAATCAATTCATTTTGTAGAAAACCACGATGTGTTAAGTATCAGACTTGCCCTACATTTTTTAAATTCCCGTTCAGAACTTTATAAAAAACTTTATACTTTATGAAAGACGTCACGGAAAATGCAGCGGGCAGGAGAACCACTGTCTATTATTACATAACAGAATATATTTATTTACAAGCACAGAGCACATTTGCAAATACTTACACTTGTCATGTCGCGATACGAGAGCACAAACATGCTTCACAGAGTTCAATGACCACCGGAGTTATCCTCAAAGTAATTAATAATGATTAGGGTTAGAGCGTTAACAATAAAATAACTCGACTATATACGTTGGGCGAAAGTGGGTCAAGTCTCTAATGAAGGTTCGGACGGACCCCGGCGTCGAGGGCCGAGTGTACCCGCGGTGCATTGTATGGACGGCGCTCGTGGAATACCAATAAGATGCAGTACGCGGTAGAAAGTTATAACTTTATTGCGAACTCACTACGCTGTTATAAATAGAAATGGCCTTTCACTGCCTCTTTTTTATCATGTCTCCGGTCGAACGTTATCGCAGTGTGAGCAGGGATTGGTCGGACTGACCGTGTCAAAAGTTTAAGTCATGTGAGTGGCACATGTGACATGTTTTAAATAAGATATTTAATCGTCATTTCGTTTGCTTTTTTTTCTAATATGTAATGCATATTTTTTTTGGATATGTAACACGAGTAAAAAAATGTCTACTTAATCGCCATCATACAAATTCGTAACATGTCCGCCTATGGATCTAGTTTAAATGTATGTTTATACGTTAGTTTAGAAATTGAAAATAGTACTGAACGAAACGAATATATTTAAACGGCTTAGTCAGATATTGTGCGTAAGTGAAAATCTTTTTGGATTGATGAGCGATATAAAACGGAGCACGCTCGAGTAAGGTTTTTATTTGCCCATGTGTTATTTTGCAACTTACTCACGTAGGTGACTTACTATTGACTAGTTTTGTTGTTATTTTGTCTTACTGTTTGTCTCATATCTCTTGACAACGCTTGGTGCGTTGTTGCACAAGTGACAATGAATTGACTAAGTATGGTATTCCAAGTTTAAAGACGACTCTCTTGATTTGCACAAAAAATATCAAATAAAGTATTTTAAATTACGGTTTGCTCATCGAGAAGCTCATTCAGAACCCATGTTTACAATTTAAACTTAAATTTAGAAATGTATATTATGATAATACATTAAATTTATGAATAGCTAACAATTACTATTTGCTCAACTGTGTTAATAAAAAGAAAATCCTAGGTTCAATACAACCTTATTTTCCTATATTGAGCTAGTTACGATTTATACATTTCTAGTCATCAGAGATTACAATAGAATTTAGTAGAATAACTAGACCGGGTCACTGCCGCCGGATGCTAAGAAGATGGTAATCTATTGTTATATTAACGTGAATGTAACTGTCTGTCTAATACGCCTCAACTGCTGATCGTCTTTCGGTAAAATTTGACAAGAAAATAGTCAAAGGAGAACATAGACTGTTTAAAGTAATCATTGTTATTTCGAACACGGCTTTAACTAGTATATTACATTGACTGCCAATTGTGACATGTAATAATATGAAGAATTATATTATAATTGTATGGAACAAGCAATAGTATATATAATATGTAAATTATTTAGATTTACATTATAGTACGGTCAAATTATGTCGGCTACGTCAATACTACATGGGCTGCACAAAAAATTATTTAAGCCTAAAATTAGTTTTAACACAGGCGTCGCTGTGTTCACGTAGCATATATTTATACGAGAGGGCAACAAGCTCTGCAGTAGAGGAAGCCGGTCCACTTACCTCCTCGGGCACTTTCTCCGGCTCGCCGTTCGTTTTGTCCTCGTCTTTTTGTTTCTTCTCCTGCTTCGGTTTGTCTTTTCTACTGAAACTGATCGATCGCAGCGACCATTTCTTTTTGACCTGTTTGCGACATGCACTAGTTAAACCAAATGTAAACAAGCACACACAAGCACAAAACAATTGTTCTTGTACTAAGAAGCGTTTATTGAATTTATAATTGTAATCGGCAAAGCGTGACGCTTAACATAATTTAGCACTTAGCATTGTAATTACCAATACATAGTTTTCTTTTTTATTCGGACAAATTTGAACGTTAATGAAATAGTTATGTTTATTTATTTACCTTTTCCTTCTTGGGTTTTTTATTGTCATCGGGCGAGGGCGTCTCTCCGTTCTCAGTCTTGGGCTCGCTGTCTCCGTTGGACACCGGCGCCGCTTCCTTCTTATCCTCTTGTTCCTTATTGGCCTTTTCTGTTGTAGCGTCTTTTTCATTTTCAGGCGTGCCACTATCAATTTGTTTCTCTTTCTCCTATAATATTAATTTTTTATAGTTTCATTTTGATAATTTATTTACTTAATTTTTGGTTCTGATAAAACATTGGGGTTTGGATCAAATATTTAATAAAACAATGGCCTTTTATTAATGATTAGTACTTTTAGCTCCTGAAGTTTAAATATACATTTTTTTCCTAGCCTATACAGTCCCACTGCCTCTTTTCCACGCATCTCTGTCATGAGCTGCACTACACCATTCTTTTTAAAAACCGTCGAGGTCATCCCGCCATCTCAATAAACATTATTCAATGTTTTTTGAAAATAGTCAAACACTAAACATTGATACAATTTTTCAAGCACCAACCATTTTTTCAAAAATTTGGCAAAGAGGCGATAATCTATTGGTTTTCTATACAATTTTTTGTTGAAAAACTAAATGTTATGGTAAAATGTGAAATGAACGCTTGACGTAGTCGGTACCATTTGTTGGTAATAGTAACAGCATAGTGAAACCATTCAAACAATCGTTGGCTTTGTCCATTTTATGTTGAAAGATTAGCACCTAATAGAACCTGTGTAATAACATTCTTGACATTTTCTGTAATCGATTGTTTGAAAATAATCAATTTAAAGTTTATCCAATGGTAAAGCCTAACTTAAAAGCTAGTTATGACTAACTACGATAGTAGTTAGTCACTAAGCTATGTGTATATAAAAAGTTTCTAGTTCAGTGGTATTTTTTTATTAGCAGTTCATTATAGTGTGTCCATAGGAGTTAATTTTTTCTCGTCGTAAATGTGCTAAGCACGTGTGAGCCGTTTTGTGTGTAATTATATAGTTACGTGAAATTTTTATAGTATTTTAATTAAAATGAACATGTACATTATTACATGTTAATTTACTTTGTTACATTTGTTGAATGTTATTTTCATATTAAACAATTAAGATTGTTTCTTATTTTGTAGAAATATTGTAGCTGGAGTGAGGAAATTGGTAGTTCAAGAACCATCTGAATTCTTGTTATAGTAGAATGTAATAGGCTACTACCAACTACTGACCGATCACTTAGACACAGTTGTCATCGTCACCGGCTCCTATCATCTGCTGGCCACCGTTAATTAACTTTTATTATCGCGAATATTCCAAGCTCAGAGGCGCAATAAAAACGTGAACAATACAAACAAAAGCGTAAATTTACAAACATATTCAGAGACATGAATGAGACCATAACGAGTCAATATGACTCGAGTGATTCAGACCGCTAACGGTATTTTAACGTGACATCTATCATCGTTTGGCGCGATGATAATCTCGCCTCGTTCGTCGAGCCAATGTCCTCGACGTTCAGTATAAACTCACCGACGTCTCGGTCGGGTCGGTGTCGGTGATGTGCGCGTCGCCGTTCAGCTGGGGCTTGAGAGCGTCGGCGTCGGCAAGTTGCTCCACCCGCCCCTCGCCGCCCGCGCCGGCCGCCGCCACCTCGCCTGCGCCCTCCGCCTCCTTGCCGCTGATGTCCACCGAGCGCTTGCTCTGCTTGGCTCCCATAGTGGATAGCCTGTCGAATGTCACTTTAATTAATACACGGTAGCATATAGAATTGTCTGGTTACGAGTCGTATACGAATATCGAGTTTTAGTCATTGAGGTTTCGAATATTAGTTAATCATACAGTGATCCGTAATGAGTGAGTTCGTATAATTATAAACCGGAGGAACAAATTATGCTAGCTACGTTGCATTATGATTAATTGTATTACACACACAGTTGAGCCGATAATTTAAGTTGTGCTCACGACAGTTATAGTACATCGGTTATTTAAAAATCCGTAAATAGTAAATGTGTGGTCGTAACGTAAACACATTTATTTTGACATGTGTAATAGAACTCTCTTAATAATATAACCAACAAAATTATGTCGAAAATAAGTACGTTACTGTGAATATGAATTTGCACCTTGCATGCCTATTTAATATTTATCACGGGCAACTTACTTATCTCAAATTATGAACTTTTAAAAGCATGGAAGCTATTAAAACGGATAAAAATTTTATTTATTAAATATATTAAAACAAAAATATCAACATATTGTATTTATCTGAAGGTATTTGGCAAAGTTTAATGACTTACTTGAAAGGTATTTATTTATTTTAAATCTAGAATACTAATTTCTTAAATAATAATAAATTAAGTTAATTAACATTAAGCAGCAGGTGTACCGTGTCGCACCTTTATTAACATTATAAATTCAAATCACTAGTTTTTATGAATACTAGAGTTGAGTTACAACGACCTCAAATTATAGTATTTAGAAAACAGCATACAATGAAGATGGAAGACTTCATATTAGAAAAGTTTATTACAGTATAAATAAATCAACACATGGTATTTGTAACATGTGTGCTCTAGTTATGGATTTTTTATATTACCGACTATCAACCACATTCATTATTTATTATCTGAGGAGAAGAGAAAACCTTGTCCTCTGAGCCTTACATTATTATAAAGCTTTATACTAATATTATAAAGCTGAAGAGTTTGTTTGTTTGTTTGAACGCGCTAATCTCAGGAACTACTGGTCCGATTTGAACCATTCTTTCAGTGTTAGATAGCCCATTTATCGAGGAAGGCTATAGGCTATATGACATCACGCTGTGGCTAACAGTACTTAAGTTCAGTAAGTTGACGCGGGCGAAGCTGCGGGCAACAGCTAGTAACAAAATATACCTACGAGTGCGACAGATATCCTAAAGAATCACTAATTTAAAGTCACTCCTGATTTTCTTAGAAATTAAAGCCGGGGGGAAAAGTAGTTACAACTTTTTAAAATTTTAACTTAGTGAAAAACTTATTTCTGCCGTCTAGACTTATTGAAAAATTAATAAATAAAATACAAAAAATGAAGATAAACTTTTTGTAAGTTGAAGGGACTTTAGAGACGCAATTTCAGCTCTCACATATAAGTTTATTTTCTGTACTTTGGCGCTTATATACGACCACAAGTCATCGTAAATGGTAAACGGTTACTTTATGACAAACGCGGCGCATACTTTTTGCGTGTTGAACAAAAACTTTCCATCGAGTAACAGTTATTCTCAAACTCAAACTTAAGAACAATGCTGCATTAAAAAAAACTAGAAAAGCTAGTTTTTCTACTTCAAGTGCAGTCGTGCAAAAATAAATGATTTTCGTAGCAGAAATTAGCGTTAAACTCGAATACTAGAGGAACCTGTTTTTAACCAGTTATAAATCTTTACCCTGAAACGTCGCTAACGCTCACTTACAAAATTGAGCTTTTCGTATATATATACTTTTATAGTGAAAAATATGACATGTATAAAACCATATACTTTTCGGACTATCACCATACAACGGAACCCACCCAACAGTGACCATTTAGACTAATGTGAAATAATAAAAATGCGATGCAATACTACATTTATTTGTAAAAGTGTGACCTAAATAACAATATTAACCATTTATGACAAATACAGCCTAGACGCATAATCGTATGTTCGTCCAATACATTCGTCCACACAGATACAAATTGTAAACCAGTCGGCATGTCACACCGGTACATCGTGCTGTCTCAGCACATTAAAGACTCATCATCCTATAATAATCCTTTCCTTTCTTCCGGAATCCAAAACTAAAGCAGCCATGCAACTAGTTAAAACTACATAAGCAGCAGTATTTGTAACTAGGTGAGCCACATACATAATCTTCAAAATTTAAGAAACACGTTTCCTTCTAAAAGAGTCGACTGGTGTCTTTGGTAAACAAGTCTATTAAGTATAAATTGCTGATAAAACATTTATGGACAGATGCATAGATTTTAAAATATAGCTAGTTTCACTATGAAGATAATTAAAAAGAGCCTTGAAAATTAAGCAACATGCAAGATACTAACTGCAATTCCATACAGATAAATAAAATTAGACCGTTTATAATTTCAAATTAACAGCTTTTCACTAAATTCATATGAAAGTATAAAAACGGTACATCAATAAAGCATTTTTTTATTATTTTTGTCCGTCTATCTACTTATTACGGCTAATCTCTGAATTGGCTGAACCGATTTTAATGGGACTTTCACTGATAGATTACTAGCTAGATGACATCAACAATCCGGATACGGCTGTAAATCTAAGTTAGCTGCGGGCAACAGCTAGTTAAATATATTTTAATACAGGTTTGAGGCGTTATAAATGTCATAGGACAATAAATAAATAAAGCGGGCGCTAGAAATCGTGATGTGAAATCCTGTCACTAAACTGCTTTAATTTGTATTTAAGATCAATAATACTACGTTAATTTAGCTTACAAAGCCAAGCCTGGGCAATGCTCAAATAATGCGGGTGCTAAATGATGAGGATTATATTAAGTCATTTAATACAGGCAATATATTCTTTCGTTAGAAACAGTTTTTTATGTGTATATTCCAATAATACTATAGCTGTGGGTTTTTTTTATACATAATCTCTCCTTCTAGTAACTTACACACGAAGTTTCAAAAATTTCTATGTACATATTCTTGTTTTTTTTTTCAACCGTACCAAGACTCGAGTTCAATACCCTTTAAAACGAACTAGTTCAAAATAATTATAGATGTACAAATGTTAATATATTCTTCAATACATTTCTAATATTTCATTCGCAATAAATGTCGAGTCTGACAGCTCTGACTTAAAGCAACTATTCAAGGGCTGATATTGTCACAAATAGACAGCCCAAATAGTTGGTCTGATCCCAATATAGGACAGTCAATGGGTTACGGTGCTGGGAAGTGGGAACCACCTCGAAATAAACTTAACGATCGAAATAGTAACAAGGCACATCGTCTAGCTAACGACGCTACTGATAAAGGTTAGCTGCACAAAGCACCGACATTCATATTAACTTCCATTATTAATATTATTATTAACTAGCACCGCGTACCTATTTCCCATTTCCGTGGGAGTAAATTATAGTCTATAATATGTTATTCTGATGTTTATGCTATGTTATTGCAAAGTGCAAAGAAAGAGTAACAATTAACAAACATACATTTTACAAACTTTCGCGTTTATGCAATTATTTACATTATATTATTTACAGTTGCAATTAACAAAAGAAAATTATAAATAAAATAGCTATCAAACATTTTCCGGTAAAGACCTAATAATAGTCATAGGTTTTTCAAGAAAAAGTAGGTCTTTAAATACGAATTTTGAGGAAATTAGGTAATTGAATTTTTGACATAAGTTACTTTGAAAGATCCAAAAACTAATTGGGGAAGTTTTTTAAAATCTTTCCAGAGGTGGAGTGAAGAAAAATATAATGTGTTTTTTTTTTTCAAATGAGGGAACGGTTAAAGAAGGAGAAAAAAGGTTGAAATAAGAGTTGTAAACTGTGGAGTGTAAAGCTAATTGCTAGCTAATAATTGTATAAAGAAATGATCTAAGTATTTATGTTTTTCGCTAAAATTAAAACTATCTAGATACCGAGGACGGATAGAGAAGCTAAGAGATAAATAAAATAGTAATAATAAAATATCGAGTAAAGCTGTTTAAATTCGGTCCTGAAAATTTTGAAATTGAAATTCTGAAAAAAAAAAACAATAATTAATTTTTTTTCCAAGTATGTTATGTAATGTATGTACATTACATACATTAAGAAAATATATTAAAATTTTCATTTTTGCGACATGAATTTTTAAAGTTGTTACTATCATCCCCTCGCTTCTTACCCCTATCTCAGATAATTTTAGCGAAAAATTTAATATTTCAAAGTAACTTATCAAAAATTCAAGTATTTACCTCCAAATTCGTATTCAAAGATCTATTTTCTGGGACTACAATATCAAAACACGAATAAGACACGTTTAAAAAATACATTTGACCATGTTGCTACAATATTTCAACAAAATATTGTGAATTGTAATTAAGACGGGTAAATGACTTCGGAACAGTAGTCTCATAGTGACAATCGGACAGTTTTAATTTTTTTTATTTTATGTTACTTGGATAAGCAAACTGGCAAACGTGCCACCTGATGGTGAGTGGTCGACGTCGCCCATGAACATAAACTAGTTTACCTGGAACGAGCCCAGGCAACTCATCTATGTGTTGCTTATCCTTAGACATAAGATGTTAAGTCTCGGTGCCAGTAATTACACTGCCTGTCTTGCCCTTCTCTCCGAAACACAGCAAAGCTGTTTCACGGGAGAAACAAGCAAGATGGTGGTACCCATGCAGCCGGGAGCGCGGCACAGCACTTCCCTCCCAACAGTAACCAGCTTGTAATTAAATGCTTTTTCTTCCGTTTAGTGGCGACATATTTTAATAAGTAGTTCCGTAGAGAACATAATATTTCAAGACACCGACGAGCGACAAGGATACAATGAATGTATTTTAATTATTTCAAACATTCCATATTCGTCATCCATGAGACACCACGACCTGTACACTAGGAATATGAAATACGTAGTAAACTATTTATTAGTCACGTTGGTCGCCTTATCTCAATGGGCACAAACATCCAACGCAGACAGGAATGTCTATTATGGTAATTCGGTCATTACGAGTAAACAAATAGAATCACTATTTGACGATAATAATGATACACCGGACACGCGATAATAAGTTAAGTAAGTACACCGTCGTATCTTTACAAATACAACAAAAGCATTCTTGAAATACAATCACGGCTATACATACTTATCTACTGAGACACATGAGTCATAAACACATCATTATTAATAAAATGTATATACCTATAAATACGTATTACAATGTATAGTTAATATAATAACGCAGATAACGTCCATCAGTTTAAAATAACCGATTCAAGGATCGAGGTGAATAACCTTATTCGTCTCCCCACTCTTTTTACTTATTTTCGGCTCTGACAAACCGAACTTGTCGATACAACAATAAGGGCACTTAAGCGGGCCACAACTAGTTCGGGTTTATTTAAAAGGTTCAACGGTGACCTTGACTTTAATTTAAGGTCAACAGCTTACTTCCGTACTTCTTTTAAACGATTTAGGTATTATAGGTATGTAACAATTCTTTAGTTTTTTGTGATTAAAAATTATGTTGTGTAAAAATGTAAAACTCAATGAAGTTTACATTACGCCGCTTAAATATTGTTACTTGAGGATTTGTCAATCCTCATTTTTAGTAAACTTTTAATTCACAGAATCCTAGAAGGAACAGAACGCCCACAAGAATCGTATACAGCCCATACAAATATGTAGTTCATATTATTATACAGTACCTGGATGACCGAGCTTAGCTCGGTATTTTTTTTTTTTTTTAATAAAATGACATTTTCTAGGTAGACCTGCGTCCACTTACCAGCTTTCGGGCGCAGCGAGTCCCACATACCCGCCTGGGGAGACCCACTCCCCCACGGGATGCCTCAGAGCATTTCCCGGCGTAAAAGAAAAAAAAAGGTAAATAGATAGTTTCCGAAGGACAAACGACGTAGATACCTACGTCTATAATTTTACTGGCGACAACATGGACAGACGGAAACACTATCTACATTATTCGATGAATAATATCATGGGAGGTTCAAATAGGTATGTATACATACAAGCAAAATACAGTTTTAGCAACATTAAAATTATACAATGACTAAGTTCCTGTTAATCTAGTAGTATAGTCAACAAGTTGAAAAGTCGAAAAATAGAGATCAAGCTCTTAAAATATGAACGATAGCTCATTGGATTGGGAATGACACGGACGTCTAGAAAAATGTAACTCGAGGATTTATTAGCACATAAAAAACTGCAATTGTTAATAACAAATTAATAATTTAAAAAATCGTATAGTTATTTGGTAAAAACTCAAAAACTCCAATATTGAAAAAATATCTTTAAAGAGAAGGAATTTTCCAATGAAAAGTCTTAATTTCCCGAACTGTAGCTCTCGTATAATACCTATATAGGAAATTTTAATTTAACGCTGAAAATGAGCCTACGGCAGTTTTATGTTTAGGAGGCGTCAAAACCGAGTGTCACACTAAATACTTTTTTAAGGTATTAAATATTTGTTGTTTTAAAAGAATATGGTGTATTCGGAACCCTGCAAAGAATATATTCCTGATGGAAATTTATCTTAAAGTTAATTTTTCAACAAGTTGGACGATCGTTAATTGAAAAAAAAATCGAACTTCCATTTTAATTGTACATTAAAAAATTATTTAATCAACTGTCGTATTTATTTTTCCTTACCCTTCGGAGCCCTTCTGGCTTCTAGACCACATACTTAACAAGATCACTTCATAAAAGTTAGTTATTTTGTTTAAATATATTTTTTTGTTCTAATATATTTAGTGAAAAAATGGAAAATCCAAGAAATGTTTATGTATGTTATAAAATATTTTCGAGCATTCACAAAATACAATATTTAATTATGTTAGGACGCTATGTTTGTCCTACATAGTTGGTAAATTAGGAAAGCTAAAGGAACAAAGAAAGGAATTAATGGTGAAATATGAACAAAAAGTAAGTCCTGTAAGTCCTAAGTAATAGATTTTCACATTTTTAATCATAAAATTTGATCTCTGCCATCATCATCAGATTACAGACTAATGTCTATAATCTGTTTTTTGCTTACATAATATATACTAATATTATAAAGTAGGTTTTTTTATTGAAGAGGGGGCAAACGGAAAGTCAGCTCACAGTAAGTGAAACACGACATCCACAGACACCCGCTACATCAGAGGATTAGCAGGTGCGTTGCTGGCCTTTCAGATATGAGTATGATCATCCTTTTCTTGAAGATCCCTGAGTCGTATTGGTTCGAAAACACAGTAGGTGGCATCTGATTCCATATTTTCGACGTGAGAGACAGGAAATGTTAAACCATAAAAATAGTTGTTGTGGATTTCCAGTGTGGGTGAAATATAATATATAGAAAATATGGAATATAGTAAAAAAGTAATATTAAGAACACTGCCATGGGTACAGCTATTATCAATCATTCTGACCATCACAAGATCTATGATAATGTGATCTGAATTCTAGATGGAACACGGGGAATATATATTTTTATGTTTGTAACAAAGACAACGGATGAGTAAAGCAGATCTTCAGCTTCCTTCTGGATATTTGTATTCATCATTTGATCATTATCTCTTTAGACAGTTGGACAATCACCTACTTACAGGAATCGAGAAGAATACTGACTGCAGATGTTTAATGGATCACCACCAACACCATCTTTAAAATATATTATATACATTCTCTAAATGAAAAATAGAATTGAGTATATTAATAAGCTATATTGCAATGTCTAAAGCAGACGTGAAGAACGCAGCTGCCGTAATCAGAATTCATTAGCATACTTTCGTCGAAATCGACTCTACGTCCTAGACTACATAATTATAACTAAACAATAAAAATGATAAATCTTTCCTTGTATCACACATTTCATAATATTGTACTGTTTAAATCAATAGACATAAAGATATCCAGGGTGGTGGTCTATAAAGCACATTTCTATCTCATAGAAACCCCTTTCAATAAAGAACAAAACCAGTGAAAAGCACGAACCAAATACGTTTATATTTGAAGAATACCATATTTAAAAAAATTGCTAGCTGATTGAATAGGTTTATTTCACAAAAGAGACTAAATATTATCGACCAAAACCTTTGTTATACGAACTGCAACTGTTCGACTTGCACTTTGCAGTGATGATTCATCGTTCGATTAGTTAATCGCATTTAGGGAATTTACAAAAAATATACTAATAATTGCTAAATTATGGGCATAAAATAATATATGATTATATCAGAACGATTCTTTATTTAATATGTACAAAATCAGATTATATTTATTTAAGTCGTCTACCTGACTAATTAATAAATATTACCTCCTCATATAGCATTTTTTTATATATTAATAATATACAAATCAAGCTTCATTAACTTAAGAGTAGGTAAAAGAAATAAAAATGCATAATTTGAAAGCAACGAAATTCAATAGAAATTAGAATGAAGAATCTAGCCGGCATATTATTAAATAAATATAAATACGATATCGTAACAATAATCATGACAAAAACTTATATTTTTATAAAACTTACCTTAAGGCTGATTAATCCGAACAATTGAAACAGTAAGGTAACACTTAAGTTATCAAAATTATTCACTCCCAGAACTCACAGCTAAACACAATATGGCGACGAGACAAAATCTCCACCCTCTGAGAACGAATTCAAAAATGTAACTCTCTGTGATTGGTTGAAACTTTCGGGACGCTTCATTACAGCCAACATAATTTTATAACCAAGCTTGCAACTTGACAGGGCAAATTTGTTAGAACCCATAGGGCATAGACTATTTCTAGTAGTCTCCTTTCAAACGCTTCCAAATTTTTACTTGATATTACATACAATAATTTAATTCATATTATATATAATTACTTTTTATGAAAAGAAAACCATTTTTCTACTTTTTAATATTACCGGACCGAACTACTTTCACCTATAGAAAGCCACATCATCAACAAGTAACATCTATACAGATAAATAAAATTCGAGTGTCTGTTTGTAATATTAAAATAACTTTAACACTTTTTAATAAATGCATATGGATGTATACACGGTACCATAGCATATACCAAAATAGCCTTTTTTACCATTTTTGTCTGTCTGTCTGCTTGTTCCGGCTAATCTCTGAAACGGCTGGGCCGATTTTGACGGGACTTTCACTGACAGATAGCTAATGTTATAGGGAGTAACTTAGGCTATAAAATAATCATCATCAATCTGTATACGTCTGTAAATCTAAGTTAACGCATGCGAAGCCGCGGGCAACAGCCTATAAATTGTTTACCCGTAACAAGCTGGTACGGATCGCTAGTCTCTTATAAAAGGCAAAGGTGATTGACTGATGTATCAACGCACAGGCCAAACCCTTAAGGTTATAAATTTGAAATTTCGTACACGAATTCCTTATGTCATAGGCCTCCACTG
This sequence comes from Helleia helle, assembly GCA_963853865.1. NCBI lineage: Eukaryota > Metazoa > Arthropoda > Insecta > Lepidoptera > Lycaenidae > Helleia > Helleia helle. The sequence goes on along the minus strand of OY971418.1, from coordinate 7,674,867 downwards.
CGGAAGGTTTTTTTTTTTTTATAGAAGAGGGGCAAACGGATAGTCGGTTCACCTGATGGTAAGTGAAGAGCGACATCCACAGACACCCGCTACACCAGTGGATTAGCAGGTGCGTTGCCGGCCTTTCAGGTATGAGTATGCTCTTTTCTTGAAGGTCCCTAAGTCGTATCGGTTCGGAAACACCAAAGGAGGCAGCTGATTCCATATATTAGTCGTGCGAGGCAGGAAATGCCGTAAAAATCGAGTTGTTGTGGATTTCCGGACATCGAGATGGTGAGGGTGAAATTTGGAGTTTTTCCGCGATGTCCGGTGGTGGAATTCTGCTGCAGGTCTTAGTCCGAACAATTCCTCAGAGCACTCCCCGTGGTAGATGCGGTAGAAGATGCAGAGCGATCCGACATCTCTACGCAGCGCCAAAGAATCAAGCCGATTGAAGATAACATTGTCGTCGACGATTCGAGCCGCCCGGCGTTGAATTCGGTCAAATGGAAGGAGCTGATACTGGGGCGCTCCAGCCCAGAGGTAAGAGCAGTATTCCATGTGAGGCCGGATCTGCGCCTTGTATAATTGAAGGCGGTGTGAAGGCATGAAATACTGCTTCGCCCTATTGAGCACGCCGAGTTTCTTCGAGGCTAGTTAAGCCTTTCCTTCCAAATGACCACGAAACTGCACATCTCTCGATACATCGACGCCAAGTATGCCAATGCTGGCTAAGGCGGTTAGGGAAGTGCCTTCAAATTGTAGAGGAACGACGAAGGGTGATTTTTTAGCGGTAAAAGCGCAAACTTTTGTCTTGTTGGGGTTAAATTGGACTATGGTGTCAACTCAGGAGCACAAGTTCGTAGCACTAACGGAGGGATGCCGTCAGGCCCACTCGACTTATGGATATCCAGCGAAAAGAGTGCTTTGCGTACGGAGCTCTGTCGGAAAATTATTTCCGGCATTGAAGTATCACACCGAGGGATCGTCGGTGGTATTTTTCCCTGGTCATCCATTTCCAAGTCGAGTTGGAAGCAAAAAGAGTGCCTAGAAGATCGGCCTTCTCCTTCGTGGTGTGGGCCAACGAGTCATTCCTCATGTGCAGAGATGGTAGGGATGGCTTACAAAAATTCCCTTGAACAGCCTTGGCAAGAGACCAGAATGCACGAGTCCCCGAAGGAAGTCGAACCAATCTCTCGCCAATTCTGTTCACGTACTCCGCTTTTGCCTCAGCAATAGCTCTTTTGAAGGACCTGGAGGCAAAGTTATACTCCTTCTTCAATGCGCTGGTCTTTTCATCCTGGGACATCAATGCTTTGGCCCAGGCTCGGTAGGTTAACCGTTTATGGCGTGCAGCCATCTTACAGGTTTCACCAAACCAGGGCTTGGATTTGCCGCCTATAGGCACTGCAGAGCTTGGAATGAAAAGCTCCATGGCTTGCAGCACTACATCGGCAACAGAATCGGCAACGATGTCTGGATCATCCAGCGAGAAGCAAATTTGCCCCCATGGGTTCCTACCCATGACAAAGAAGGACCGCATCCCGTCCCAATCAGCTGACCTATAGTGCCAAACGCGGCGGCAGCCAGCAAAACGAGGCCATGATGGGCTTGCGACAGGTACAGAGCTCCGGATCAGACAGTGGTCCGATGAGCCAAGTGGAGCGTCCACGGAGACCACGTAATTGTCCGGGTGAAAGGTCAGCAGAAGGTCCAACAGGGAAGGCGTATGATCTTCCACATCAGGGATACGAGTTGGTGATACCACCAATTGTGTCAGATCATATGCTGAGGCAAACTCGTAAACAGATCTTCCCGCATGATCGGTTGTACGAGAGCCGAGCCACTCGGTTTGATGGGCGTTGAAATCACCAAGAATCACGATCTCTGCGGATGGGATCTGTTGAAGGACTTTTCGAAATTCAACCTAATAATAGGAATGTTGACATTTTTCATAAATGTTTATAGATCATTTATAAATAACTAATAGAGGCCTAAATATTATTAACTTTTGCTTAAATACGTCTAATGCCTATAAAATGTTGCATTTTATAATGCATTTTAAATTTTGCTCCAAAACGCTAACACTTGGCACGTGACGTCATATGTTGTTAAACATCGTAAAAGTGATAAAATGATTCTAGTAAGTAGTTGTCGTTAATAAAAAATGACTTCTAAGTTTTATAATTGTTGTACGGTGCCTATGTGTGTGTACACTGTCAAAACGCCTGAAAATTTGTTTTTACAATATGTACTGCGTACGGAAAATGGTGTATAAAAGTACGTCAATATTCTTCCGCTTCCACTAAATAGGAACAGGTGACGTCATTTCCGTTTATTATCACGTGACCTATTTTAATTTTTTTTACATTCTATTTACTAAATATTAATTTAATCAAATAAAAATAAGGGAATGTATTGTATTTTTTCAGAATCCTATCATAGAAACTGCCAATTAACATCAAAATTATATTTTTATATGAGTGGGTCTCCCCACGCGGGTATGTGGGACTCGCTGCGCCTGACAGCTGGTAAGTGGATGCAGCTCTACCCACTAAAACCCGGCGAGTGCCACCAATGCCGCCTTTGGTGAGGTGCCCCGGATCTAGTAAACAAACAGGGCACCTCGGTGGCTAGTCAGTCCCGCAAGGGACCGACGCCATCTCCACAGAGGGATTGTCCCGCACCACCGAACACCCCCTCCCAACGTCGGGACAGTATAATGGGGTGAGGTTCCCATCCTCACCCCTTGTCCCCGCTCTTTTGTCCCCTCTTCTTATAAGAGGGGTACAAATAGCCCCCTCGGCCCAATTCCCTTCGCCCAAGGTGCAGCGGCTTACCCTAGGTTACTGAGCCCCACCGCCACAACAAGGCCTGAACCATGGTGGGGATTCTGAAATGCCTGTGAGGAACGCCCTATTCCCAAGGTGTTAGGTGTATTCTTACATAAAATCTTTTTCTTTATAATATCCTTTACCACACAAACGCTCTTTAATAACTTTTTTATTTTTTTTAATTGGGAGGTTTTGAACATTTTCTGGGATTCTATTGTGAAAGCGTATAACGTTGCATTTATAAGAATTGCTTACTTTTGTGAGTCTAATCACTGGTACATCTAGCCTTTTTTTTATCGCAGGGAAATCCTTATGGATGCAGCCAGGATCTTGGGTAGATCCTAAACCAATGTGGGACTCGCACCTGGGAGTGCCCACCCTAACTAAAACCACTGCGCGCGCCTTCAGCCGCTTATTGAGGGTCCCGGATATGCAGGCAACAGACAGGATCACCTCAGCGACTGGCTGGCCTCGGCGAAGGCCAGACTACTACTCGTAAGAGGGGACTACCCGACCGCTACAAAGCAGACCCCACGACGTGCCATACTGGGCCCAGGTTCCCATCCTGAACCCGACACGAGCACAGGGGCGTTACTGGAGGCGCATTAAGTAGCACCTCCTTCGCACCCCCGTTCGTCGCCCGCGGGAAGAGGCCTCGTCGGCGGCCTCCTCTCTCACCCGCTCGTCAGCCTCCTTCTGGGACATTACTGCCTCGCAGAAGGAGACCATCGCTGTAAGGTACATCTAGCCTGTGTCTATTCCGTATATCCCTATCTAATATATGTATGTCACTTTTTTATAGAATTCACTTATGTTTTTTCGGACATATAGTCAATTTTCTAAGATGTATTGAGAAAAGACAGTCACAATTTCTATTTGCTTAAATTTGTATTTCAAAGATGTATAGGGGGGCAGCTTTGTAAATTGCACGGATCGGATCACTTCTGTGGCAAAAAAATATTATGGATATCGGCAGCATTTCCTCATAATAAAATAGTATATTATATAGCCATAAGCCATCAGTTAACTGTCTTATTTTCCTGACTGCATATGCTGCAGAACCAAGTCCATTCTCCAACTTAGCTGTATGGGGACCCCACTGTAACTTAGGATCTAGAGTTATTCCTAGAAAAACTGTGGAGTCCATCAGCTTCAAGTTCTCATTGTCTAAGAGTACATTGGTTGGCATTTGCTTAACGTTTGGCAACGAGAATTTTATTCATTTTTTTTTTTATATTTAAAAGCAAGTTATTAACGCTAAACCAATGTACCATCCTCAAGAACGTGTTTACCTTGTCATAATTAGTTTCTTGTCATTTTATTTTAAAAATAGATTCACAGATAAGTTGGTGAACTGACTGGCCAGTCGCTATAGCGACACCGTCGACCGTTACGGCAGAGGGTAAATGGTAAAAAATAATGATGGCATTCTAATACTAACATTAATGTTCGATATTTGATGGATGTCCTAGGTCAGTCTACTTGTTTTTTACTCTGTTAAAATAGGGGTCCTAAAGGATATCTAATTACAACTTAATATTAAATAATGAATTGGCAATTAAAAAAACTCAACTTTTTTGATCAATTTGTAGCACTTCATTGCAATATTTTAAGCATTCAATAAATTTTAAAATTTGAAATTAAGTGAATACAGTGTACAACATAATATTTAGACTTTTTCCAGTCAGATGGTACCTATATAAGCACGCAATGGATTCAGTATTGAGTTTGTCGGTTCAGTTCTTTTTAATTATTGGAACGAAGTTCCTTATGGGGTGTTGCAGAGGGGTATTCTTTCCGGCAAAAAATGTCCGTTACGATAAAAAAATCGGTTGCCTGTAAAGTCGGTTTACTGACGATGGTTGAACGTGACAACAACGTCATAAGAAAATGGAACTCCTCAGAGCGAGGTAACGCCACATGAGTCATGTTTTTTCGTGCGTGCAGCCGGCTCCATCGAATTATAAGACGTTGTCACGTCAAAAATAAAATCGTAAGATTTTTATTATATCATTCGATAATTACACCATGGTGGTCTAAACTCTAAAGTGGTAAATGCATGGAGGCCTTATATTATGTATAGGTGTGTATGGTTTTTTCTTCTTGTTTTTTTATTATTTTACACCGGGAAATGCTCTGATTTTTATCAATAAAAATCGTAATAAAAAATGTATATCCGAATAATTATTTTCTTTATGCCTCGAATAAAACTTGAAATTAATATTTTTATAATAGGGATGTTGACAGTATTCATATAAAAATATAATTTTGATGTTAATTGGTAGTTTCTATGATACAATTCTGAAAAAGTACAATATTTTCCCTTATTTTTATTTGATAAATTAATATTTAATAAATAAAATGTAACAAAATTTAAAATAGGTCACGTGATAATAAACGGAAATGACGTCACCTGTTCCTATTTAGCGGAAGCGGAAGAATATTGACGTACTTTTATACACCATTTTCCGTACGCAGTACATATTGTAAAAACTAATTTTCAGGCGTTTTGACAGTGTACACACACATAGGCACCATACAACAATTATAAAACTTCGAAGCCATTTTTTAATAACGACAACTAGAATCATTTTATCATTTTTACGATGTTTAACAACATATGACGTCACGTGACAAGTGCAAAATTTTATAGGCATTAGACGAATTTAAGCAAAAGTTAATAATATTTAGGCCTCTATTAGATATTTATAAATGATCTATAAACATTTATGAAAAATGTCAACATCCCAATAAGGAACTTCGTTCCTATCTAGTGTCCAACGACACCTCACAGTTTTTTGAAGTGAAACTTCTTTGCGCGCATGAGGGTAAAATATTTACGGATAAAACGTCACGAAAATGTGCAACGTTTTATCCAAGAAGCGGGCGAGAGTAAAAGAGACTGATTGAGAGAGAGTGAGAGCAGGGAGCAAGCGAGTGAGAAAGATAGAGAGGGATAGAGTGAGATAGAGCGAACGTCGCTAGTCTCGGAAATTTAAAGATTTAGATTAATATAAATGAGATTTAAAAATTAGTTTGCGAAATAAGTTTCACTTCTGACATGTGTACTTTGTACGCACGCACTGCTTTTCTGTTTTATGACTGTTCTCAAATATCTCTCTATTATTATATTATTTTTTGAGTAACTGAGAAGAAATCTTGTGTATTAAAATTCTGGATAATAAATCACTTGTCAGTATAGTCATTGCTACATCAAATCTCATTAATCCTGAATCCATATGCTAAAAAAAGAAATAAAGTGTCTATGGATGAATGCATCGATATGTCGCGTTTCTCGTGTTGCCCTTGACTCCATCCATAAAATCACTGTTTCGTAGTTTTCTGTGTAGTAAAAACCGAAAAAAGTTGTTAATGTGGTATTCACATTATAAACAGTGTATGTAAAGTGCTGAAAGTGATTAGTTTTGTGGTGTGGTGTAGATTTGCCGTAGCGTCACCTGACTGGACTCATTGTCATTTCCCGCCATTGTGGCTTTTACTTTACCTAAATTTCGATTTTCGGCTAACAATAACATATTTAGATGTAGAATAATTTTTGTAAGCTGAATTTGTGATTAAGTTATGTCAGTACACGGTAATGACGTTTGTTTACTAGAAATAGAAGATTACAACTTGTACGAAGAAGAAGCATCTGATTACGCTGTTCCTAGGTATGTGTAGCCGGCGTGGTTTTATATTTGGATAGTTGAATGTTGTTAAAGGTGCATAACTTTGTTCTTTATCAGTACGTAATGTTAATTTTATCATAACAATCACTTTTGGTATATGAAAATACGGACCATATGAAGGCACTCCCGCTCCGTGCCGGTCTCAAGTCAGCTGTTGTGCCGCCATGTTTGTACAATTGAAATAGGCGTAGTAGGCAGCACTCTTGCTATCTACATAAAAGTTCACATGTTTTATGTGATTACATTATTATATCAATATGAAAACGTGTAATTGTTGTTTTGATTTTTTTAAAGTGATTATAATTTGGAAAAACATTACTTTTTTTAACGATATTAAGAATTTAAGTATGTTTATAAAATGTATGTAATGATTAAATTTTATTAATTTTGCATGATGTTTTCGTTTTGTGTACATTATAAGAAGTTTTTTTAATTGTCTATATATTCCTATGATATTGTTTGTGTACATTACATATTATTGTATTTTATTTCAGGTGTGAGAAGCATTCCATTTCTGGAAGCAAAACAATGGAGGCTGAAAAGAGAATTCGTCGAGAAATTGCTAACAGCAATGAACGTCGACGTATGCAGAGTATTAATGCTGGTTTCCAGGCTTTGAGAACTCTACTGCCCCGTCACGAGGGAGAGAAGCTTAGCAAGGTATAAATAAACTTTATTAAATAACTTCCAAAATTACCATCAAGTCAATATTTGTTGTTTACTGACAAATTTATAAAATTTTACAAATTTCATTAATTCATATGAAATTAACATATGAATGTAATATAACAATGTATATAATCTCAATATTTTTTGTTTCAGGCTGCCATATTACAACAAACAGCTGAATATATATATTCTTTGGAACAAGAAAAGACAAGACTTTTATCACAGAACTGCCAGTTGAAGAGATTGCTTAATCAACATGAGGGGGGTGAGATACCTCTAAAGAAAAGAAAAAGTGAAATTATAAGTCACGTCCCTACCATCATACCTGATTCTACTGATGATGCAATAAGCAACACCAGATCACCTGAGCCAGTAGCTGTGATAACTGTATCAAGCTTAGCACAAAAGAAGGAAGCTGAAAGTAGTGAGTTCCGAGCCCAACTTGAGCGAGAAAGGCGGCTTAGACGTGTACTTGAAGAGCGAGTACATACCCTTGAGTCTCAAATATATCCAGAAGCAGCTCCAGAGATCGCACATTCTGTGGTACATTATGAACAAACAGAAATACCTGAATGTAAGGTTGAAAGTGAGGAAATAGAGGCTCCTCCTCCACCACCACCACCAGCTCCTGTTGAACCCGCTCCAGTAGTTGCTGCACCTTTATTAGAAGCTGCCATTAAAGCAGAACCTCGTGTGGAGGTAGAGGTTCTACCAGATCCAAACCATGATGCTCCGTCACGTCTATATTTGGCAAGCACAAGCCGTCAAAACTTAGAAACCATTGTAGAAGCTATTCGTCATTTAGAGGGTGATCATTTGTTTAGAGAGGAAGCAGGTGATGCCCCTCTTGCGCTGACTAAAAAACCTGAACGCACTCCCCCACAAAGGCCTGGTGTGATTGTGGTGAAGCATTCGTGATTGCATTAAACTAGTCCCAGACTTTCAGCTTGTTATAATTAGCACCTGTTGGAAGAAGATTCCTGACCCTCCTCGAATATAGTTTTAAAACTTTTAGTTGTTTAATTGTCTTTTCCAAAGTGACAAATTATAAGTCTGTGTTTTGTTATTTTTTACATATTGCAGTTAAGAGGATGTAGGTGTGTAACATAAGTTAAATGAGTTGTGGCATAAGTTGATTGGCGCTGTGCTTAGTTTAGTCTTCAAAATAATTATGTTTTAATATAAGGCTACTCAGGCTTCTTGTGATTTAATGGATTCAGGATTGAGGATTGACTGACTTGTGTAAGGAAAGAAGTGAGGAGAATGGGAAATGTAAATTCACCTTGCACTGAGTGCCAATTTAATTTTCATGTTTCTTTCAAACAAGTAGAAATTAAGTGAAACTATGATAAATAAGATTTAGTACTTTGATACTTCCTGATATAACAGAATCTAAAATTATGGACATGGAAAAAAATTATTTGTAATTAAACAATAATTACTAGATAATACAACCTTGGTTAATTTTTAATTTATTTGACACACATCTGTTGACCCATACCTCTGATAGATAGAATATAATTTGAAAATTTTGTGTAACTTTAGTATTTATACTCATTTAAATTTTAAAATGTTATGATTTAAACATTCGAATTTGTGTCCAGTGTAATTTATGTGTTATTATCCCAGTGCATTGTATAAATATTAGTAAAATTAACAGTGTTTTGTCTAGAAGAGCATTCCATGTTGTCTAATTGTTTCCTTTTATGTATAATAAGACTTATTTAAATCATCGTAATTAAAGTAAATAATACATTTTTAAATCATGAAGTCTTTAGCTACATGGCCATCATATATGATAATGTATTTGACACAAATAGTTCAATTCAAGTCTCAAATTAAGTAACATTAGAATGTTGATAATCTTCGTATAAGAAGGATAGTTAATAATGTCTCGGGTGGTTTTTCTGTAAGAAGTTCTAAACTGTCAACCCTCACATTAGTGTTGGAATTTTATATTGAAACTAGGCAAATCTTAACCAAATGGATGATTTAATCATCTTTGTGTATTAATTATAAAACAATGTGAGATCTTGTTTGATAAACTGACTTCATAGTCATAGTGTGAGTTTTCAGTGACTCAATATTTAGATAGTATATTCTACAGTCAGTTTATTGTTTGCTTACACTTGCTGACAATTTTTTTATTTGAAATTTAACCAGCAGTGCTTTTTGTTAATATTTTTGTAGTAAGTTTGAATGTATTTTAAGTTAGACTCAGCAACAGAGTGGTGTACAATGTATTATGTAAAAACAGCTGTGGTTAAAATGTTTAGCCACATGGATTTATTAAGACTGATCATTAATTCATTATTAAGTTACGCTAGTTCAAGACACCATGTTGTGTGTGTGTGTGGATTTTGATTATGTAGCTATTTATGTATAGGTAAGGTAATATAGGAGAATGTGGAAATCTTTTCAATTATCATCTTACAGTTTTAAAGAGATTCTTATATTGACACCTAGCAATAATAAAGTCAATCCCCAATATTAGTAATAAAAATGTCGAGAATCTCTCTAATACACTGTGAGATGAATAAAATGCCTGTGCATTTGATGTTATAATTAAATTTGCATTTTAAATGTTTTATTCAATTAATAAAACAAATTTGTAAGCAATTAATATGTTAATAAATTAGGGTATTTTAATTTTGTTCATTATAATTTGTAATTTTTTAACATTTTTTTATGCTCATATATAAATTATAATGTTCCCTAAAATTGTTTAGTTTTTTACAAGGTTAAAAAAAACAAATTTGCATTCTTAGGAACTTAACACTCTGTTCCTGAGTCAATAGTTTTAAGAAATTGTCTGCCTACCGCCTTTTACATTATGTCAGTATAGAATAATTATTAAAATTAATTAATTAACACTGTAACATAACGGACTTGGTTATACTATTAGAGTAGAGAAAAAATACCTAGGTATTAAGAGATTTTAAGTCAAAGAAGCAAGTTAAATTGTTTAAAATGTGTTATTATTTATGTCTTAAAGTATTAAAATGGTTATTTCTTATTAATTAGTTCGTAAACAATCATTATCACATTTTGTTTCTGTATCACTATGGCATAAAATTCAATGAAATATCTTTGCTTCTATAAAAGATTTTTATTTAAATAAAGCTTGCGATATACATTGTATATGTATGTATTTATAAAAAATTGCAACCATTTTTGCATCATCTTTATTATTTAATATATTAAGGAACAATTTTAAGGGTACATTGAAGCTGACTCATGTTTTATTGAATTTTTAGACCATAATTTCTTTCCACTCTTCATTTTCTACACTCTATCGTATACATATTTTTAAAATTCATTATTTTAGTACCTATGTATATTATTGTAAACTCTTTTGTAAAAATATTCTTGAATTATTCATATCAAGACATCCTCACGTGGTAATAATGATCAATTCAATTTTATTTTTCGTTTTATTATGCATTCTATATAATATAATATTTGTGTTGAGACACAAATATTTTCAGTTTTTGGGTCTCAGATTTTGGGGGTAGGGTGAATATTAATGTACATAAAATCATAATCTACTTGTTTAACACGAAACGCTTTTTATTATTAAATATTTAAAATTTTCACCCTATCTCCTCAAGATTGACTCATGTTCCTATACAATTATAGATAGTAATAAAGTAATTTTTAACAGTCCAGTGTATAAATAAATATCCAGATAAAGTGTAGAAAACAATGTGTGCATGTTTCCTTTTTGATATGAAGTTGAAAATATTTCCTCTGATTTTAATTGTACTGCATTTGACTTACATTTATGAATATTTATAAAAGATTGATATTTTTGTGTTTTATTTTCAAATCCAAACTAGCTGTTGCCCGCAGATTCGCTTGTGTTCACTTAGATTTACAGCCGTACCCGTATTGATGATGATTATTTTATAGCCTAATTTACTCCTAATAACATCAGCTATCTGTCAGTGAAAGCCCCATCAAAATCAGCCCAGCCGTTTAGGAGATTAGCCGGAACAAACAGACAGACAAAAATTGTAAAAAATATTTTAGTATATGTACTTACCATGTATACATACCTTTTTTTTTCTTTTACGCCGGGAAATGCTCTGAGGCATCCCGCCTTGGGAGTGGGTCTTCCCAGGTGGTGGGTATGTGGGACTCGCTGCGCCCGAAAGATGGTAAATGGACGCAGCTCTACACACTGAAACCCGGCGAGTGCCACCAAGTGCCGCCTTGGTGAGGTGCCCCGGATGTGTTAAGCTAACAGGGCACCTCGACGGCTAGTCAGTCCCGCGAGGGACCGACGCTACCTCCACAGAGGGGTTGTCCTGCACCACAGAACAACCCCTCCCAACGTCGGGACAGTACAATGGGGTAAGGTTCCCATCTTCACCCCTTGTCTCCTGCTCTTTTGTCTCCTCTTCTTATAAGAGGGATACAAATGAGCCCCCTCGGCTTAATTGGCTTCGCCCAAGGTGCTGGGCTCACCCTAGGCTACTGAGCCCCACCGCCACGTCAAGGCCTGAACCATGGTGGGGATGTATACATACTAAAAAAAAAGGCATACTAAATTGTAATAATAAAATAACCGCTTTAATTAAATACCTAGGATTTAATAAAAGCGGTTATCTTATTATTAAAAACAGACACTCCAATTTTTATTTATTTGTATAGATATGGCCTAATCCTGAATAAAAAAAAAAAAATATGTTATTGAGAGCATAAGATTTTTAAATTTATAGATTTTACCTACGCATTTTATAAAGCAGCTTACTAACTATATAAATTCATGTAATATGTTCAGTGAAGTTTATGTTATAAAATATATAAGCGAGATTAATCAATAAAAATAATATAAAATGTAACAGACACAACACTTCCCGCAAAAGCCAAGCCACCCGCCCAAATTCACGCCTACCAAACCAACAATCAACCAGCCCGTGGGGAGGTGTCTACATGCGCCAGCCACACCATAATTACTGGGGTCTTTTTGAAAATAATAAAAACCTAGTGAAAATTCTGCCCAATTATTATTATAAATGTTTTAAAAAATTGATTTTTTTTAAAGTATAGAAGGGCAAACGAGCAGTCGAAGCTTTAGACTACCGACGTCCATACACATCTGCACAACCAGAGACAACATGCCAAATGGGCCACCGGAAACTTACAAACCGCACGAAACGCGACAGCATAGCTGTCACTTGACGCCGGTTTTATGTGAGCGAGAGGTATCACCCCGGTCCTGCCAGCTAAATTCGGCAGCAAAGCAGCATGGTCCTATCTGATATCTCTTACTAGATACTAAAAAAGGTCAATCGCGGGGTCGAATTCTGAAAATGACAACTCGCGGTAGTGCGACACCTGTCAGCTGTCGCCGCCGTGCTCTCGGATAGGGGCAACAGTGCTCTCCCTCTCACGCTTCGCCTCCTCCTGCAATATCATGTCTTCGCCGAAGTGAGCGGACCACTAGCAGCGATGACCGTTAGTGAGAGCACATGGCAATGTGCTCTCACTAACGGTCATTGCTCGGATGACCTCATGGAGCGACAGGTCCGCGATCCATCCAACTTCAGCGATTAGGGGCGTCCTTGCCTCCGCCCAAGCTGGGCACTCTGCCAAGGTGTAGTCTTCATTGCTGTCGCAGTAATCACACCCTGGCGAGTCCTCCGCTCCTGCCAACTTCCACAGATACCTTCCGAACTAGCCGAGCCCCGTCAGGATCTGTGCAGGTGCCGTGCCACCGGTAGATCCACTGCTCCAGGATTGAACCGACGGCCGAAACGGTGCCGTGTCCTGCACTAGGCTCCTCCAACCTCTCCTTCCACTAACGGAGCACACGCCTTCGCAGACGGCTCCGCCAGGACTCCTATTTTTCGGAGGTCCGCTCCTCCTCCTCTACTCGTCGTCTGCACCAGGTCCCACGGCACTAAGTGCGCAGCCACGCATGAGGTCGTACGGTACGCACGGGCGGCCCTGAAGGCCATGACTCTCGTCCGCCTTGGACGTCGCAGCAGAGCCACGTGCTCCGTCTTCAGGGCGCTTGCACATATCGGCGTGCCGTACAGCCCCATGGACTGCAAGACGCTCGCATAGAGGCGGCGGCAACCAACAATCGCGGTCCACCCACGTTGTGGAGGAGACGAATCAACGATCGTGCAGTTCCGAGCAGCCTTGGGACGAAACCCCGGAAGTTCAATCGACTGTCGACGACGACCGGTGTGTATACGTGGGTAACACTGAAAATGTTTAGAACTGGCCAGTTAGAAACATTGAAAATGAAAACTTTTTTGAATTTCAATTTTAGAACTCTTTGGTAACCTCTTTGGTAATATAGTTTATTGCATTCATTTGTCATTTGTTTTTGTGAATTGGCGGCAAATCTAAAACTCTTGTTACACGTGAAAATGAACATAACGCGAGAAAATTTTCGGTCAATGATTTATTATGACTTTCGTTGTGGGCTTACTCAACAACAAGGCTATGATAGGCTGCGATTAGCATTTTTTAATGAATCCCCATCTCGTGCCACTATTTACAATTGGTTTAACGAGTTTAAGCGTGGACGTAGCAATCTCAGTGATGATCCGCGTGAGGGACGTCCTTTAACAGCGACTACTGAAGATAACATCAGTGCTGTGCGACGCATGATAGAGGAAGATAAGAGAGTGACCTATCAGCAGATACGGGCAAGCCTAGGCATTGCTATGAGTCAAGTTCAAAAAATATTACACGAACATTTAGGCATCAGGAAGCTTTGTACCAGATGGATTCCCCATACTTTAACCGACGACCAGAAACGCCTCCGCATGGACTGGTGTCGCCAAATGTTAGATAAGTTCAACGGCGGTAACTCAAATGCTGTATTTGACATCATCACAGGTGATGAAAGCTGGATATATTGCTACGAACCCGAAACCAAAAGACAATCAGCTCAGTGGGTGTTTCCTTTCGAGGATCCGCTAACTAAGGTAAAGAAAGGCAGAGTCAAGAAAAAAAGATGATTGCCTCATTCTTTGGTCGGAAAGGTCAGTTCGCGACAGTTTTGCTAGAAGATGGAAGGACAGTTACTGCAGACTGGTATGTCAATCGCTGTTTGTCTGTTGTCTTGGAAAAAAATTCGACAGCAGCGCCCTCGAAGCAGGATCCTCCTTCACCACGACAATGCTTCAGCGCACTCCGCAAAACGGACTGTTGAATATTTGACTATGGCAGGTGTCGAGATAATGAGTCATCCGCCTTACAGTCCTGACCTGGCGCCCTGCGACTTTCATTTATTCCCAAGAACTAAAGATAAAATTCTAGGTATTCGCTTTACGAGCCCTGAAGATGCGGTGAAAGCGTACGAAAATGCCATAGAAGAGACTCCTAAGGAAGAATGGGCCCACTGCTTTTCTCAGTGGTTCCATCGAATGCGACGATGTGTAGAATGAAACGGAGATTACTTCGAAAATCAATAAAAGTATTGGCAACTTTCTACATTAAGCCGTTTTTCATTTTCTAAACATTTTCAGTGTTACCTACGTAATATATCCGCTATATATATATATATATATATATATATATATATATATATATATATATATATATATATATATATATATATAAGTAATTAGTAAACCCAACAAATTAAGCTGTAAATCGTCGAGGATTTACCTCGACTGTCTATGGTCTCCATCATCAGACCTATATTGACACTTATAACCTATATGCGTGCAAAGTAGGTACTCGTCGATATAAATAAACTAGCTGTTGCCTGCAGCTTCGCCCGCGTTACTCAACTCCTATAAGTCACAGCGTGATGTTATATAGCCTATAACCTTCCTCGATAAATAAGCTGAGGCCTTAAACAAAGTAACATTAAAAAAACGATAACGAAGTTCGAAAAGAATAAAATGTATGGGATTGACATAAGCCGTCGTCAATTATGTCACTCGTTATCGTTATCGCAAGTTGGTAGACAATGTTAAAATTCGTAACAAAATCATAAGCTGTCAATTATTATTGGTTATACACTTATGTCAAACTTATGCTATTTTATTATTTATATTGATTCGTTATCCGTGGGCGTGGGCCATGGAGGGCAACATTTTCACAATTTTTATGAGTTAATATATATATATATATATATATATATATATATATATATATATATATATATATATATAAATATATATATATTTTAATATTTTTTATTAATCTTGAAGATTTTATATCAAATTTTGCCAAGATATAATTTATGTAAAGAAAGTTAATTATAAACTCACTCGCACTGGTGTTAAAGGATAACTAACAGAATTCATTTCCATGTTTGGATTTTTTTTCTGTTTGTCTGTTTAGTGGTGCACGCATCACGTAAAAAGTACAATACCAATGCAAATAACTTTTGTAACATTTAGTTTTTGTTTCATTGCAATCGCTGTAATCTATTAAGAGATATGAGTATTTGAAATTTTCAAGAAGTTTACCGCAACACTTAGATATAAATCACAGATATTTGAAATAAGATATAAATAGAAACAGATACATGCAACGCCCTCTGTTGACTACTAATATTAAGTACCAACGAATTTGTTGAGTTATTATTTGTTTAAAATTTAATTTTAACGTTGGAAAGGAATAGTAATTATTTTTCTGTAGTATTAAATTATTTTAATACTTAAGGAAAATATCGTTTTCTAATAATATTTAACGACTGTGTCACTTACCATAAAAAAGATTTTTTTTAACAGTGTATGAATGATTACCTACAGTTGAACCTCTAAATGTAATAGATGGCGCTATGCAAAATATGATGTTATTTTCTGAATCGCGGTGCCAAAGAATGTTACTTTTTAGAATTTAGTTAATTTATCCGTTCCTATAATAGCACTTTCCAAATGGCGTCCTTATTCCTTTGGGGCAAAACAAATAACAGAGGGTCCGTATTAACGGACGATCTCATCAGATTATTTTTGCCAGATATGTTATATACCATGCCAGATATATTATGTTAAGTGATAATGAGCCTATATTTCTTCAAATTTATTTTGTGTCTGATTACACTGAAAAGCACAATATTAGGAATTGCCATTTTCCCAAGCTTAAGGTGTGTATATATATATATATATATATATATATATATATATATATATATATATATATATATATATATAAATATATATTTTAATATTTTTTATTAATCTTGAAGATTTTATATCAAATTTTGCCAAGATATAATTTATGTAAAGAAAGTTAATTATAAACTCACTCGCACTGGTGTTAAAGGATAACTAACAGAATTCATTTCCATGTTTGGATTTTTTTTCTGTTTGTCTGTTTAGTGGTGCACGCATCACGTAAAAAGTACAATACCAATGCAAATAACTTTTGTAACATTTAGTTTTTGTTTCATTGCAATCGCTGTAATCTATTAAGAGATATGAGTATTTGAAATTTTCAAGAAGTTTACCGCAACACTTAGATATAAATCACAGATATTTGAAATAAGATATAAATAGAAACAGATACATGCAACGCCCTCTGTTGACTACTAATATTAAGTACCAACGAATTTGTTGAGTTATTATTTGTTTAAAATTTAATTTTAACGTTGGAAAGGAATAGTAATTATTTTTCTGTAGTATTAAATTATTTTAATACTTAAGGAAAATATCGTTTTCTAATAATATTTAACGACTGTGTCACTTACCATAAAAAAGATTTTTTTTAACAGTGTATGAATGATTACCTACAGTTGAACCTCTAAATGTAATAGATGGCGCTATGCAAAATATGATGTTATTTTCTGAATCGCGGTGCCAAAGAATGTTACTTTTTAGAATTTAGTTAATTTATCCGTTCCTATAATAGCACTTTCCAAATGGCGTCCTTATTCCTTTGGGGCAAAACAAATAACAGAGGGTCCGTATTAACGGACGATCTCATCAGATTATTTTTGCCAGATATGTTATATACCATGCCAGATATATTATGTTAAGTGATAATGAGCCTATATTTCTTCAAATTTATTTTGTGTCTGATTACACTGAAAAGCACAATATTAGGAATTGCCATTTTCCCAAGCTTAAGGTGTGCGTATATCAGAACTATAAAACTGAAAACATGCTGCGTCAAATAAATCATCCACTAATATACATCCTGCAATATCCATCAATAACATCACTGGATGGACTGTGCATTCTGGACGTAATGATACCTGATTTGCTCCTCATCGCTATGTTCACAGTTGGAAATTTCGTAAACAATAAAAATATGATAACGTATTGATAATAATCTATCACTAGGTCTATGTGGAATCGCTTTGCATCTTCTACCGCATTTATCAGGGGAGTGTTCTGAGGAATTTTTCTCACTTATACCTGCAGGAGAATTCCACCACCGGACATCGCGTCAAAATTCCAAATTTCACCCACACTGTCCCGATATCCGGAAATCCACAACAACTCGATTTGTGCGGCAATTCCTGCCTCGCATGACCACTATATGCAATCAGCTGCCACCTACGGTGTTCTCATATTTGAAAGGCCGGCAACGCACCTGCTATTAATCCTCTGATGTAGCGGGTGTCTATGGATGTAACTTTTCACTTACCATCAGGTGAACGGACAGTCCGTTTGCCCTCCTCTTCTATAAAAAAGATCACTACCTAACAACAGCCTACACATGAAAGGCCTCACCATGGTTCAGGCCTTGCCGTGGCGGTGGGGCCGGGTTTCAGTGGGTAGAGCTGCGTCCACTTACCAGCTTACAGGCGCAGCGAGTCCCACATACCCCGCTGGGGAGACCGTCCCCAGCGGGATGCCTCAGAGCATTTCCCGGCGTTAAAGAACAAAAAAAAGGCAATCCCAATATTTAATCAAAAGAACGAATTTCTTAGAACTCTCCTGCTGACCGCTGAGGTAATTACGGGCTAGACAATAAAGCAGCGAAAAAATAAATAAAAAATATATTTTTTTGTTACGTTTTACTAATTTTGGTATATAAACTTAACATTTTAATGGCGTAAAGTTGTCGTTATTGTGAGTGGGTGTGACACTACATAGATATCATTGTATGGAAAACAAACTAAACTGCTAAACCAAAGAGGTAGGAATATA
The DNA here is from genome assembly GCA_963853865.1 of Helleia helle. Classification (NCBI taxonomy): domain Eukaryota; kingdom Metazoa; phylum Arthropoda; class Insecta; order Lepidoptera; family Lycaenidae; genus Helleia; species Helleia helle. Next base: position 7,656,618 of record OY971418.1, on the reverse strand, counting down.
TAAACCAACCAAAGTTGAATGATTTCGACACTTTAGGTAGTTTATCGTTATATCGAGTCACGTTTTAATGACATCTAAACTACATCTAACGTCATAGTAGATGACAACTAAATTCCAAAATCCTTTCGTTTCAATTAAATCATTACTGGTGCGTGAGCAAAGTCGCGGGCACAGCTAGTATAATATAATAAAAAACCCAGACAAGGGGAAATCTGACTCTCGCGCTGAGGACTCGGAAAAACATGTTTTTAATGTAATATTTGTCATATTTTTAAAATCCAAATATTTTATTTTATTCAAATTCATGGCGTTCATTGAAGGAGGCCTATATACAGCAGTGTATGTATAAAGGCTGATGACAATGATGATTGAAATTATAAATTCACGGTTTTTAGATTTTTTACTAATGCTGTGAGACCGAGCTTCTTACCAAATTTTATGATTGTATCTGTGGGAGGTTATAACCCGGAGGTTTCGGTTTGACAGACTGACAGACAGGATCAAAGGAGTGATTTTCACCCGACTGCTACAGAAGAAAGGTATTGTTTTTCAGGTGTACCTATGTATGTAAATTTCTATGTTCCCTGGAACAGCCTGAACGGTTGGAAGGACTTTAACGTATTAGGTGTCGTTGGAATTGTCTTGATAGCGCAAGTCACTAGGTAAAGAAAAAAAAACAAAATTGCAGATTTCGGATGCCATGTGAGGTTAATTTCTTTTTTACCAAACCCATCGGGTGGGGTATTAAAATGAAGGGTTTTAACGGATAAGTTACATTTTTAATGCATTAAAATATATCTGTTGTTTATGTAAGTCTCGAATAAATATAGTATAAATATAGTACACGGTGCACTGTATCCATATCTACTCTTTAAATTGTAGAGCTTGTTTTTCCCTTTTTTGTTATTTTTGCAACCCTATTTGTCTGTTTTATTAATAATTATTTTTTTTACTTCATAATATCGATCGTCTATTATTTTAATGGATTCTGGATGGATGAATCCCTTTGTATCCGCGGGGCCCTGGGCTGCAGCCCAAAAAGCCCATAGGTAGATCCGGCCCTGCCTAAGCTTGATCATTTGGTAATCTGTTTATGTTTCTACTTCACAAGACATGTTTCATCGTCCCCTTTTTTCAGACACACAAGATAATGTATTGTTCAATGTACAATATATTATATTATACGTACAATGGACAATCTTTTTTTAGTCGCTTCGCAAACCGTTACATTGTGCAGACGTGTCGTTGTGGGAAGTTTGATTTACGATACAAATTGGATAATTCTATTCAAAAAGGAAAAAATAACAATATAATTTATATTGCCAGGTACGTTTTCCTTTACATATTATTATCTAATAATTACATAGAATAAAATATACCTATAGCAATATTATTTATTTGTAACCATAGTAAAATAAAAAAAATGATTACACTAATTTATGTTTCGTAGCGTAGGTACAGTAGCAGTAGCAATAAGGCCATGAATCAAATAAATGAATGGATAATCAAAGACATTTATAAAGGAGGTACAGTTAGTTGGTACATAAGGTGTCTGATTTTCCAATACCTAGTAGGTACCTACATAAAATAATACTTGGGTAAAATAGACTGGCAATAAATGTACCTACATGCATAATAATTTAAGCCTTTGAGAACCAGGCTCTATTTTTCTTTGAGACTCTTGTTTTGTTACGTTTTAGTGAAAGTATTTTTGAAAGTTGTTGTTTAAGTTTTAGAACAGTATCAAACTTCTTCGCCCACTTGAAAACAGGCCTGTTTTCCTCTATGATATAGATTATAGCGTATTCTGTATTGTATAGCCAATCGCAATTAGTCTCGCGATGTATGGATTAGTAAAGTAAACCAATTGGTGTGCAGTAAAAATTATGACTTAGTTTGTGAGCTAATATTGTATGCTAAAAACGATGAGCTTAATTTCGGACAAAGCACGCGGCCATTATTACACCATTTCGTCAATGTCTCTTGGTGTCAGCTTCAAGGCAGCCAGTCAGAATAATAGTTTTTGCATATTTATGTACCTATACCAAATTTCTTTGATAAAATTATAATATTTTGTTCATGCGCCCGCATAAAACAACTCGTGCGACAGTTTCAAATTTAGGTCAATTGATTTTTAAATATTACACAGAAAAACGTGTGTAGGTTTTTTACATTTTATCTGTCGGCTACGGGTATGATATACGAAACACATCTATATCTATCTATCTATATCTATACATATAATAAAACTGTAGACATCGAATTTCTGTACAATGTAAAAAAAATATAAAAACCGAGTCAGGGATGTAGGAAGTGAAATAGAATTAATTTAGATTTTTTTCAATTTTTTTGTTTCTCTGTTTGTCTGTCTGTTTGTAGTGGCTAATCTCCGAATCCACTGGACCGATTTAAATGAAATTTTGTAAAGTGGTAGCTTATACTCCTGGTCAACATATAGGATACTTTTAATCCCGGTAAATTAAATAGTTCCCATGGGATAGCTAAAAAACTCTAATTAATAAAACAGCTTTGTATACAAAAACTTATGAATTTAATTTATTAAAATTCGTTATGCAGGTACCTATATTATAGGTTAAGCAATGTATATTAGAATAAAATGTATTAATCCCATAAAGGTGAATCCGCGGGAAAATAAAACCTTACAAAAACAGAGTCTAGCAGGCGTCATTTCACGGATTTATGTACATGAAATTTATGGTCGTACTTTATATGCCCATCTAACATTTACAACACAAGATATTCTTCATCCCTAAAAATTAAAGAGTTCCCGTGGGATAGTTAAAAAACCTTTAATTACTTAAACAACTTATTAAACAACTTATGCAACTTATGTAAGTATTGATATTGCCGGTATCATATATATCTATATCCATATCTATTCTATATCTATTCTATTCTATGTCTATCTATATCTATCTATATCTAATCTAAACATATAATGAATCTGTAGAAAAGTCGTTTCTGTACATTGAAAATATTTTAAAAAGAATTAAATAGCTAGAGTGTTAAAGGATAACTAACAGAATCCATTTCCAGCATTTATGGAATTTTTGTCTGTTTGTCTGTTTAGTTGTGCACGCATCACGTAAAAAGTACAATACCAATGCAAATAACTTTTATACTTAAAAATTGTGCGTAACTTGGAGTAACATTTAGATTTTGTTTCATTACAATCGCTCTACTCTATCAAGATATATGAGTATTTGAAATTTTCAAGAAGTTTGTCGCGTATGGGGGATGGTAGGACCCGTGATGCGACCAGATAGAAGTAGGGGTTCGAAATAAGATGCTGTAGGGGCGCCTTATTTTAAAGCCGAAATTTTTCTTCAGCTGACCCACGTTCCGATAGCGTATTTGTACGGTAGGGAAGGACACTGGCCTGACTGGTGACTCCTGGCGAAGATGGCTGGACACGGGGAGATCTCCACCGGTATTCAATGCCGGTAATTCAGCCGGCCGGCTGTTGTGTTCTTCTTAAATTTAGATAGGTAGCCAAATTTAGTAAATTCCCAGCGGAATTTAAGCCGTATTTTATTTTCGAGGATTAGCCTCGAGAGTCAGCGGCGATGTCCCCAGACTCACGTTGACAAGCCCGGAAGACAAAAAACGCATATCCTGACCACATCCGATCCATCGTTCAAAAATCAACATCCCGTTCCACAGTTAAATGTCAAACTGACTTTATAATTAGTTAAGTTTTAATTCAGACATTTTAGTTTAAAGATTAGATTAAATTATTAGATTTAGGATTATTTATTATAACAGGTTAATTGATTTTATTTAAGAGAGATATCTATTACAAAACAATTATCGGATTTCATAGCGACATCTATTGAGTCAATTAGAAATATGACGTCAATAGGTCGACAAACAGTCAATCGTTAACGTCGGTCAAGGATAGATGGCACTTATGCCATTATTTATTGGTAGTGTTAAGTTTAAAACTTATTTATTATTATATTATTTAATTATCAGCTTAAATTTAGGTAACGTGCAAGCGCAACGTTACAAGTTTACACAGAAAACTTAGATATAAATAGAAACAGATACATGCAACGCCCTCTATTAACTACTAATAGTACCAACGAATTTGTTGAGTTATTATTTGTTAAAAATTTAATACGTTGGAAAGGAGTAGTAATTAATATCCTATAGTAATAAATTATTTTAATACTTTAGGAAAATATCGTTTATAAATAATATTTAATGACTGTGTCACTTACCATAAAAACGATTTTTTTTAACTGTGTCCGTACGATTACCTAGAGTTGAACCTCTAAATGTAATAGATGGCGCTGTGCATATGATGTTATCTTCAGCTTATGCTGCATATTCAGCTATATGAAAGAACATAATATAGCTGATTTAAAACACCGTCGCTACACTAAGTCTGCCATCTGTAAACATAGTCTTGACAAAGCTCGCCATTATATCAGATTTGATAAATCACAAGTCCTCGCAAAAGAACACAGATTCCAACCAAGGATGATCCGTGAGGCTATTGAAATTAAAAAAACATCCTAATTTTAATAGAGAAGACGGCTGGCTTTTACCACCTGCTTGGGATCCCATTATTAAAATGATCCAATCAAAATCCAAGCATGATATGACACAGATTAAAGATACAGTTAGCACTTTCTGCGTAGATAGGACTGACCAAAATATTGATGTATCATAGGGTAGTTTCGAATAACTTTGTAATGTTAGGACGTATGACACCTCAGTCCTCCCGTGACCATGGTTGCTGTAAAGTATCCGAAACGTCGGGCTTGTCAAAATCTTAATAAACCGCGATAAAATCCGTAAAAATTGATCCTATAATGAGCGAAATTCGCGTAAACATTAGAAAACAATATGAGCCTAGATTTCTTCAAATTTATTTTGTGTCTGATAACACTGAAAAGCACAATATTAGGCATCGCAATTTTCCCCAGCCTTATGGTGTGCGTATATCAGAACTATAAAACTGAAAACATGCTGCATCAAATGAATCAATACTTGGGGAATTCCCAAGCTGCGTTAGAGTCCATTCCACAAGGCAGCAATGATTACAAAATAATCATCAGTGCAGATAGACGTCCTGTTGGTGAACAGCGCAGGAGACGCAAAAGCACCAATTGCAGATGAAGTTGCAGTTGTTTTAGCCGATCAGGAGTGTGCGAGGCGTGACATCGTGACAGTTACGCTCTGGCGACGATCGCCTGTAAAGCATTTTTGAGACTAACCGAGCTTACGATCCCCTGCAATATCCACTAATATACATCCTGAAATATCAATAACGTCACTGGATGGACTGTGCGTTCTGGACGTAATGTTACCTGATTTGCTCCTTATCGCTATTTTCACAGTGGGAAATTTCGTAAACAATAAAAATATGATAACGTTCCTATTAATAATCTATCACTAGATCTATGGGGAATCGCTTTGCATCTTCTACCGCATCTACCACGGGGAGTGTTCTGAGGAATTTTTCGCACTAAAACCTGCAGGAGAATTCCACCACCGGACATCGCGTCAAAGTTCCGAATTTCACCCACACTATTTCGATATCCGGAAATCTACAACAACTTGATTTGTGCCTCGCATGACCACTATATGCAATCAGCTGCCACCTACGGTGTTTCGGAACCGATACGACTTAGGGACCCCCAAGAAAAGAGCATACTCATATTTGAAAAGCCAGCAACGCACCTGCTATTAATCCTCTGATGTAGCGGGTGTCTATGGATATCGCTTTTCACTTACCATCAGGTGAACCGACAGTCCGTTTGCCCTCTCTTCTATAAAAAAAGATCACTACCTAACAACAGCCTACACATGAAAGGCCCCACCATGGTTCAGGTCTTGACGGGGCGGTGGGGCTCAGTAGCCTAAGGTGTGCCCAGCACCATCGGTGGCATTGGTGGCACTCGCCGGGTTTTAGTAGGTAGCGTCCACTTACCAGCTCACAGGCGCAGCGAGTCCCACATACCCACCTTGGGAGACCCACTGCTTAAAGAAACTGTTAAAGAAAAAAAAGGCAATCCCAATTAATATTTAATCATAAGAAGGAATTTCTTGGAACTCTCCTGCTGACCGTTGAGGTAATGACGGGTTAGACCATAAAGCAACGAAAAAAAAAGTTTTTGTTGCGTTTCACTAATTTTGGTATTTTCACTTTACATTTTAATGGCGTAAAGCTGTCGTTATATTGTGAGTGGGTGTGACACTACATAGATAACATTGTATGGAAAATAAACTAAACTGCTAAACCAAAGAATAGGAATATATAAACCAATCAAAGTTGAATGATTTCGACACTTTAGGTAGTTTGTCGTTAAATCGAGTGACGTTACATGGAGTTTACACTATAACTACATGTAAACTCCATCTAACGTCATAGTAGATAAAAACTAAATTCCAAAATCCTTTCGTTTCAATTAAATCATTACTGGTGCGTGAGCGAAGTCGCGGGCACAGCTTAAATTATATCATAAATAGTCATAATAAATTTATGACTACATGTCATAAAGAAGTAAAAAAGTCGTAAGTTCTGTTTTAATGAAAAAAAATATATTTTTATTGAAGTAATGTAACTAATATTATCCTTAAGATTATCTTAATCAGGATATTGGAATAATTTAACAAATTATTGTATTGTCATCGGTCCTCGATAAATCTACAAAGTATGAACAAAATCTGGTCGTTAGAAGTAGGTCAAAATCATGTTCAAAGATTCCATTACATACATAGATACATAGATACAACCCAAGCTAATATAAAAGCGTGTTAAAAAGCGTGTTAAAAAAAGAATCTGTTCGAAATGGCCACCTTTGGCTTTAATCTGTTTGGCCACGAATCTACGGATTTACGCACTGTTTCCAAGGGAAATTTCGCCACGGCTTGCTCCAAAGATTCTTAAGAGAATCAATGTCGCCGTATCGTTTAGAGCAGGCCATGTCATCTAACTGACCATAATTTGAAGTCTTAAAGGGTTGAGGTCTGGGCTAGATGGGGGCCAGTCTTCAGCTCTTATAAAGTCCGGAACGTTGGTTTCAAGCCAGTCTTGGGTAGTTCGTGCCTTTTGACCAGGTGCAGAGTCCTACTGGAAAATCCACGGTATATTTTTAAAAAGTGTATTGATGAGAGGTTTCACAACATGAACCGAGACTGTATCTTGATACACTTTGGCTGAAGTTTTCACTCCTTTATCACAAAAATGTATTTTGTGACTCCTTGATGAGACACGCTCCACCAAACCATCACTGACGCAGGATGACGACCACGTTGTACCTTTCCGACCACTTGAGCAGCTTCTTTAGAACTGTGAGCGTACACTTTTTATTTATTATCATTTTGCTACATAATTGTAGTGTTCTTCAATCGTGAACATTTTATCATCGGTAAAGAGAATATTTATGTGCCTTTCACCTGCGTATCGCGACAGAAGGCGTTTTGATCGATCCACTCTCTATTGATTTAGGGCATGTCCTGTATATCGTCACCGTAACGTAAGCACCGAGCTTGTCTTGTTTTATACTACGCGACAGAGTCCTTGCGGGAATCTTCATTTCTCGCGATAAGATTTTTTGCTTCCTAATGGGGTTAAAATAATATTCCTAGTGGGTAAATACTGTATTTATGGCCAGACTAACTACATTGTTTGTCGTTTGACGTGTCTTTGATATAATGGGGGAAGTATGTAAATTGATGAATCATGTAGAAACACTAGTATTTATGTCTAAAACAAATGTAGCCAAGGCAACGGTCAAAATTATAGCCTATAATAAGTTTGTTAATTACATAAGTACTTCTACGTTCTCCTATTATGGGGCAGCCGTGAGCTCAAATAGTAATTTGATATTACATCTCACGTATACCGGAGAATCTCACTTATTGCTTCCCACTAACTCTCATTCAATCTCACTATGGGACTACAAATGCTCACAAAAGTTATGGTAACTTGTATGCATGTATGTTATATATCTATATGAGAACGATTCTTTGCATACGATTCTTTACATAAGATCGAGAAACTCTGATATCGCCTGACCTCCAAATCATTTTAAAACTCACTTATCTATTTAGTTTCAATAGCCTCGTTTGACCTCCCACAATTTAGGTTGACATGAATGCGACACTTCGTGAAAAGAAAAAAAAAACATTAAATTTACTCATGTAAGTAAGTAATCTCCGAATTTGAATTTTCAATAAAATTAAATGATGCAAGAGACTTAATGAAAATAATAGTTTGGTAGTTTTCCTTTTCTTTTTCTCTAGTAAAAACACGACAATATTCTGCATTTGTTTTTAGCATATTTAATTTGTTTTATTAAAATAATGAAATATGTGCACGACATAAACGTAACACGTGTAACCTACAAACATATAATATGTATATGTGTCGCAGTCGGATTGTATAAATCGCCGTTTTACATTACGGCTAGCCGTTTCCAAAAACAGGGCCGTTTTGTATCACGGCGGGTCAACGATTAGTCGGATTGAATTATAAATACAGCTAAGTTTTAGTCCGCCTGAAAGTGTGCGGCGTTATAATTATGTTATTCAATAGACCAAAGACAAGTGGTGGCGAAACAAGGCTGAACATATGTAGTGGCTTGCTGATAGTAATCAGCGCGGGGAATTTTACAATGAGGTCCGAAAACTAATTGGTATGGCCAATTTTATTAAGGTGCCCCTAAAATCATTAGATGGCTGCACCACCACACACCAGTTATACTGAATATTACTACAACAGTTAATCTGGTAGCACCGCCTCTAAGAATATACAACTCGAAAACTACAGACTGGATAATTTATAAAAATATAATCACGACAGAGACAGAACTAAAGACCAAAATTAATACAATAGAAGAACTTGAAAGACAACTGGAACAATTTAATATGATTATCCACATTGCTGCCAATACTGCAACTCCAAAAAGGACAGGTAAAGGACAACCTCTGAAACATAACACATATCCGAAGGATATAAGAGAGAAAATACAAGAGCGCTGTCGTTTGAAAAAATCTGGCATACTACAGGATATCCAAGTGATAAAACTGTATTCAATAGTTTCTCAAATGAACTTAAAGCCCTTATCAGCACCCTAGAAAATGATAATATTCGATACTATCTCTCAAATCTAGATCCAACGAGAGACACAAACTACACGCTGTGGAAGGCTACCAAGAATCGCCCAAAAATCCACATATCACCTATCAATGCTGAAAAAGGAGGATGGGCTAGATTAGATAAAGAAAAGTATACAAACTTTGCGGAACATCTGAAAACAGTTTTCCAACCACTCCCTGAAAACAATCCTGAACATACCATGGAATTCGAGGAATACATCAGCGCATCAAATGTGTCTTCCACTAAAAAGTACCAGCCCAAAATAAATTATGAAAGCATTAAGGAGCCTCAAGGATGGTAAAGCACCCGGTTATGACCTTATTGATGCCACATTATTTAAAACCTGCCCCATAAAGGGGTAATGAAATTAGTTATCATATTTAACACCAGCTTAAGAGTTAAGACTGGGAAATGGAAAATTACACGTGTAGTCATGGTACCGAAACCCGGTAAACCCCCACAAGAAGCAACTTCATGCAGACCTATCAGCCTGCTACTAGTTATTGGCAAACTGTTTGATAATGCTGAACAGGATGAAAGAACTATGTACAGTATTACCGAACCACCAATTTGGATTCCGGGAAAAACACGAGACAATTGAACAGGTACACCGTATAGTTGACACCATTAGCAGATGCCTTGAAAACAAATTATATTGCTCTGCAGTCTTTTTGGATATCAGCCAAGCGTTTGATAAGGTATATCATGACGGCCTCCTGTTCAAGCTAAAGAAGCATCTCCCGCATTTTCTATTCTGAATACTTAAATCCTACTTAGATAAAAGATGCTACCAAGCGAAGTACAGCGATGCTCTCTCAGAAGTACACGAAATAAAATCGGGTGTCCCTCAGGGCAGTATCTTGGGCCCTATACTATACCTGATTTTTACAGCAGTTATCCCAACAACTGACTACACCACTACTAGTGCAACATACGCTGATGATACTGCGCTACTGTCGGCTCATAGCAACCCAGAAAAGGTATCATCATAGTTGCAATACCACCTGACAGAAGTTGAGATGTGGCTGAAGCGGTGGAGAATAAAAGCTAATGAGAGCAAATCGGTACATGTAACATTTACACTTAGAAGAGAAACATGTCCAGCGGTAACGCTAAATTGCAAAGCTATCCCTCAATATAATTACGCAAAATACTTGGGCATGCACCTAGACAGGAAACTTACACGTCAAAAGCATATTTGGACACAGGGCAAACAACTAGATGGAAAACTGCGGTCACTGAACTGGTTATTGGGACGCCAATCACAACTAAATCCTAACAACAAGATGCTAGTATACAAAACTACCATAAAGCTAATCTGGACTTACAGAATACAACTGTAGGGAACGGCCAGCAACAGTAATATAGATATCCTGGAGAGATTCCAGACCAAAGCACTGAGAACAATGTTTGGCAATTGGCATCCCTCATTGTATAAGTAATAGGTACATATACCTCGACCTCGGCCTGTAACTGAAAACAATTTGGCAGGAAATAGCTCAAAACAGCCTGAAATACCAGCCCCACCATGGTTCAGGCCTTGTCGAGGCGGTGGGGCTCAGTAACCTAGGGTGCGCCGCTGCACCTTGGGCAAAGCGAATTGGGCCGAAGGGGCTCATTGTACCCCTCTTATAAGAAGAGGAAACAAAAGAGCAGGGGCCAAGGGGTGAGGATGGGAACCTCACCCCATTGTACTGTCCCGACGTTGGGAGGGGTTGTTCTGTGGTGCGGAACAACTCCTCTGTGGAGGTGGCGTCGGTCCCTTGTGGGACTGACTAGCCGTCGAGGTGCCCGGTTTTTTTACTAGATCCGGGGCACCTTACCAAAGGCGGCATTGGTGGCATTCACCGGGTTTTAGTGGGTAGAGCTGCGTCCACTTACCAGATGTCGGGCGCAGCGAGTCCCACATACCCGCGTGGGGAGACTCACTCCCCCGCGGGATGCCTCAGAGTATTTCCCGGCGTTAAAGAAAAAAAAAAAGTACTGAAGTACCAGGAGAAACTGATCGTCCATGTAAACAAACTGGCACACGCCTTGACCAGAGAAGGCGCTGTTCAGCATACCCGGCTAAAAAGAAGTGACATACCGAGCCTACATAAAAAGTTTACCACTTGACATCAAGAGGGTCGTGTGAAAAGCATTTTCATACAGGTATGGCTCTTTAGGAAAACATAAACTGAGAAATCAAATAAAGAAGTGGCTTATTGTTGAAAAACAGATTGCCATGAAGCAAGTCTTTTAAAGAGCAAAGAAGATGTGCTCAAGCGTTGGGCAGAACATTTTTTTTTAATAATATCTATGGACGCTTTTACACCACGTCAATCTGGTCTCGTGTTAAGTTCTCGAAGAACTTGTGCTACGGGTACCAGACAACTGAAATATATTTAATACTTTTATACTATACGCATATTTAAGATTTTTATTATATAATACACATATTTAATACACATCCATGACCCAGGTACACAAAAAACTTTTTGTTCCCTGGCGAGATTCGTACCTTTAGGCGCTTAAGCGCCAACGCGCTAACCATTGAGCCACAGAGGTCGTCATTTTAACACCCTGTTAAACGTGGATAGATCAGCTGATCTACATCACATTATTGCTTTGCCACAGCTCCAAATAGCAGCCGACCTAGATAAAGCCTTGACTCAAGAAGAAGTTCTGTGTGCGATAAAGCAACAACAGAACAAGCGTGCGGTCGGTGAAGTCGGTGAATTTCGGGTGAATTGTTAAAGTACGGCGGTGATGAATTGCATTCGCTGGTTTGGGAACTATTTGTTCTTATGTGGGAGGAGGCAAGTTCCAAAAGCTTTTAAGCTGTCTCGGATTAGGGCCCTCTATAAAAACAGGGGCGATCGGGCGAACTGCAATTCACTGCTTTTGGCACCAGGGAAAGTATTTGCCAGAGTACTTCTTAACCGCCTCAGGACAAAGAGATCTTGCCTGTAACGCAATTTGGGTTTCCCACAACTCCAGGAGAAAAGTAGAGAGCAGGACAGGAACCTATATCTCTGCTTTGTTGACCTGGAGAAGGCTTTCGATTGTGTTCCTCGTAAGACTCTCTGGATAGTACTTAAGAAATTAGGATGCACGGAGAAGTTTTTGAGACTCCTAGCTGTGACTCCTGCATGACGACATGGAGTGCTGCGTAATAGCTGACAGCGAACATTCAAGTTTCTTCTCCGTTACCTGTGGAGTGAAGTAAGGTGGCGTCTTCAATTTATCATGACTCGAGGCTTGCACGAAAGTATCCTACGGTTATATTGCAGAAATTATGTACGCAGATGATCATTGTTTTACGTCTGATTCCCCGGAAGATCTTCAGCGTCTTGTTATCAATCTTCAGCAATGCCTGAAGATCAGCGTCAAGAAGACGGGAGTGTGATGACCATTACCTAAGCTTGGAGAAAATGTACTGAAGCAGGTTGACAAGTTTCGCTATTTGGGGAACACAATAACATCGAAATGCAACGTTGATGTTGAAATTAACAGCAGAATCTGCGGCAGCTTTTGATAAACTTAACGCTAAGGTCTTCTGCTCGCATGACCTGAAGTTGGCCACTAAGGTATCTGTCTATATGGCTGTCGTGCTGCCTAATATATTATACTCCGCTGAAATATGGACACCGTACCGACCGCCGCATGAAAGGATGTGACGTTTCATTCATTCTCTGTGGGAGGTTTTAGCATCCAACCACGGAGAGTGGAGGTCACGCTTGAAAACCAAAGTCTTACTATTTGAAGCGCGCCGGCTATCTGAGCTAGATGCCGAAAGCCCGACCATCAGCGGCTATCAATTATAATTTCTATAACGGTGTTCTAATATGTCCACAGTGTGCACGGACATTTACATAAAGAAATTAAATAAACCAGTTGTCTGTGTGTGCGTCCCATCGGCCAATCATCCATCAATTGCTATCAGTCGGCCAATCAGAGCGCAGAACCGGCGCACTTTGTTTTCATACAAAATACATTACAGCTCTATTCCGGTTATTTGCTCGATGCTAAAATATGAATAAAATTGTGATTTACATAGGAGGAGGATTCTGGTATTCGAGGAATCCTACACAATATTGTCATCCATCCATATAATATCTTGTAATAATATACATCTTTAAAACACGCTTAATTTAATATATTTTTTTCAATTGTAACGCGACACTGCTGCACTGATCTATAGAAAAATGTAATTTCGAGCGGCATTGCGCTACACGTTTTATTAATGTTTAAACAACAGTCGCTAGGTTTAGCGCTGCAGCATAGACCGATCGATATAAATATGTCACCGTAAATTGTAAATACCGTTAAATATTAATCTATCTTTTACCATTACCATAGAAATATTAAGAACAGGAGATGTATATGTATGGTGGCGAGTCCGAGTAGACGTTACTTGAGCAAACCGGGCACGTATTTAAATAATGACCGACAGCGCAAATCATTGTGATTTTGCCCGCGAACGAGAACACATACACCAATTTCATCGTGTTCAGTGGTTGGTTGTTAGAACAGAAATGAAATCAAACATTTAACAAGTTAAGGAATCAGTTACCATTTCTAAATATTGAGTGTTATTATATTTTACTTAAAAATCTTTAAAAAAAAAACAAGTATAGTAAGTGGACTTCTGATGAGTGTCGGTTGCAATCGATCGGACGGCAGAAATTATTTTCTGATCAGAAATTCACAAATCTGCCAAAATTTGCTGTTAAGTGGGTTAACCCAGTATCGACGTTTTATTTTCTTTTTACCTACCAAGTAGCACAATAACGCTTATAAAAGTAACTTATCGTCATCCATTTTGTTTATTTTTCTTACTTTTGTAAAGCCAAGACTTCAAAGTAGTATGCTGCCGGCCATCCACAAACTGAACTCAGTCTCGCCGGAAGGAAGTTTTTGATAGGTGTGTGGTGACTGATGTGGTACGGGCGGTCGTCGGAAATTTTCTGACAGAAAAATTATTATAATATGCGGCCGGCCCAAGACCTTCTTAAAATTCATCGCCAGCTCTCGGGCATATACCTACTTATCTACGACGAAGCTCTGTCCGAGCGTTGTACGACTTGTACATGTTAACCTTGGAGGAACTCCTCCAATCCAATCTTACGTATCCGTCGAGTACATATCTCATTATTTTAGGGGGACTACAGTTTACATGAGCTAAAAGCATGTTTTATAATACCTTAAAGTATAAGATCCACTGCAATAAAAAGAAAAAAAAAACAGAAAAATAATATAAGTACACAATATTCTAAGTACAGGATTTATAATGCTAAACCGTTATACAATCGTAAAATTGTTTACGCGAATTTCACTCATTATAATGAAACAATTTTTACGGATTTTATCGCGGTTTATTAAGATTTTTACAAGCCCGACGTTTCGGATACTTTACAGCAACCATGGTCACGGAAGGACTGAGGTGTCATACGTCCTAATGTTACAAAGTTATTCGAAACTACCCTATTATACATCAATATTTTGGTTAGTCCTATCTACCTACGCAGAAAGTGCTAACTGTATCTTTAATCTGTGACATATTATGCTTGGATTTTGATTTGATAATATTAATAATGGGATCCCAAGCAGGTGGTAAGAGCCAGCCATCTTCTCTATTGAAATTAGGATGTTTTTTAATTTCAATAGCCTCACGGATCATCCTTGGTTGGAATCGGTGTTCTTTTGCCAGGACTTGTGGTTTATCAAATCTGATATAATGGCGAGCTTTGTCAAGACTATGTTCACAGATGGCAGACTTAGTGTAGCGACGGTGTTTTAAATCAGCTATATGTTCTTTGACGCGAGATTTAATAGATCTTTTAGTTTGTCCTATATAAGAGAGACCACAGTCGCAATCAAGCTTGTATACACCTGCATATTGTAAGGGTATATGACACTTGACAGATGGTAAGAATTGACCTATCTTCTTTGGCGGCTTGAAAAAGGTTTTGATGGAAGCTCGCTTTAGGATATAGCCAATCTTGTCAGTGACTCCTTTCATAAATGGTAGCACAGTACTCAGCAGGTACTCGCTCAACAGTGTCTGCTTTCACGCGGTCACGGTGATGAAGACGCGGCACACGAAGCTTGTTGTCTCGCAGTACTTGCTTAACGTGTTGAAGCTCGGTTGTTGGTGGAGTTGCTCATCACAGATCCCTTGTGCTCTCTGAAACAAAGATTTACCCACGGTAGCTAACTGTGTTGGATGGTGGTGAGATTCGCCGTTTAGGTTGCAAAGCCATCTTATGGGCTTCCCGAGAAATTATGTATGTGGATCACCAGTTTTTTGGCAGACAGGAGCATTAAGGTCGTTGTCGACGGTGCACGCTCGGACCTCAAGTCTGTTAATGCTGGTGTCCCCCAGGGCTGTGTACTATCTCCAACCCCTGTTTCTTCTGCATATCTATGATATGCTGAAAACCAGCGGCATTCATTGCTATGCGGATGACAGCACTGGAGATGCCTTATACACTGGCTGCCCTAATATTTCTCGGGAACAAGTCGATGAGTGTCGGAGCAAACTTGTGTCTGAAATCGAGTCTCTGCTGGCCAGAGTCTCGGAATGGGGGCGACTTAACCTAGTCCAATTTAACCCCAACAAGACACACGTTTGCGCGTTTACCGCAGAAAAATCACCCTTCGTCGTTCCTCTACAATTTGAAGGCACTTCCCTAACCGTCTCAGCCAGCATTGGGATTGGCGTCGATATATCGAGAGATATGCAGTTTCGTGGTCATTTGGAAGGAAAAGCTAAACTAGCCTCGAAGAAACTCGGCGTGCTCAATAGGGCGAAGCAGTATTTCATGCCTTCACACCGCCTTCAATTATACAAGGCGCAGATCCGGCCTCACATGGAATACTGCTCTCACCTCTGGGCTGGAGCGCCCCAATATCAGCTCCTTCCATTTGACCACATTCAACGCCAGGCGGCTCGAATCGTCGACAACAATGTTATCTCCAATCGTCTTGATTCTTTGGCACTGCGTAGAGATGTCGGATCGCTCTGCATCTTCTATCGCATCCACCACGGGGAGTGCTTTAAGGAATTGTTCGGACTTATACCTGCAGCAGAAAAAACTCCAAATTTCGCCCAATCCATCTCGATGTCTGGAAATCCACAACAACTTGATTTTTACGGCATTTCCTGCCTCGCACGACTGGTATATAGAATCAGCTGCCTCCTACAGTGTTTCCGAACCGATACGAAAAAATAATATTATTAAAACTACTACAGAAAAAATAATATTATTAAAAATAGTCAATTCGGGCATTTCGTGCCAGTTAAATTTGTGCGAATCATCCAATAACCCATCTTAGAAGATATCAGAGATTTAAGAGGCATAGTGGCTGGTCGCTGGCTTAACGTTTTGATTTATTATTTATTCATCAAACGGCGAAGATTACGAGTAGTATATTTCACTCTATTCCAAATCTATAAATAAATGAAATTGAAATGTCTGTTTGTAATTTCAAAATTATTAAATATAATAATATAATTATTAAATTCAAATTCAAAAACATTTTATTCAAAATAGTACCAATAAAGTATGTTTTTGAACGTCAATTGAATCTACCACCGGTTCCAAGGCAAGGCCACTGAGAAGAACCGGCGAACCAAACTCAGTGGAACTAATCTTTTCAGATATTAATATGTATTCTATAACAATTTTTACAATTTATGCTGAAATGCCTGGGAGGAACGCCCTATTCCCACACCTTAACGTAACTTATTTTTCATTCTCTTCGACAGCCTCTTCTGGTGATGAAAATCGTTGACCGCGTAATGTTCTTAATTTTTGGGAACAGAAAAAAGTCACAAGGTGCCAGATCGGGATTGCGTGCAGATTGCAGGATGGCTCATAAATTCTACGTTTTTCACCTTCAAAAATTCGTTTGTCTGTCTGGCCGTGTTTGGAACTAGCATCGTCGTGGTGCAAGATGATACGGCGTTTACGGTTATTCTTACGCAGTTATAACTTCCGACAAACAAATGGTCGTGTACTACTTAGTCAATATTCACGGAAGATTCTCTAAAGCAACAGTAGCCACGTGTCCAGTTTTATTAAAAAAAGGAGCAATCATCCGCTTAGATGCACTTTTCACGCGCGCCGCTTTGGTTGGTTTCGGGTCATCTTGAAAGACCCATACGCTCGTTTTTGGATCGTAGCAATAAATCCATATTTCGTTGCCTGTTACTATGTCCCACACCAAATTCGGTGTGGGACATAGTATTCTTCGTTGAATCTGGTAAGCATGGCATTGCATGGCAAGTGACGCGGTCCATTTTTTGAGCCTCGGTCAAATTGTGTAGGATCCACCGCCAGCATGGCTTTCTCACACCCAAATGTTTGTGTAGGATTTGACTCATGCCTGTTTCGATCTGTTTCGATCATCTACATACGGCGCAGCATCGATATTTTTGTTGTTCACAGCGGTGGACGGGCGACTATCGAGATTGGTCACTGAGATTAACACGACCGCGCTTGAAATCTACAAACCAGAGCTCTATAAATAGTCGTCTGGAATGGTTTCATTCCCAAAAAGCAAGCAGTTCAAAAGCAGTTTGAAGCCAAGCGAGGCTCTGCTGAACTGTCAAATTACACTTAAAATCGTAGAAAATCATACTACGAAAATTTTTCCGAGTTAAATCCATGTTAATGTAGACACGCAATTTTTTATATGGCGCCACAATGTAAAAACAATTGACAGTCACATAAAACAAACTGCGTTCTATCTCGTTCTCTAGCCAAATTTTCAAATGTTGTTATAACTTTTTTAATATTGTTTATGTAACTAGCCAGTCCCGGAAACTTTTAGTGCGCCCTATGTACTCGGTACTCAATAACATCAAACAGTCATTTTGTCTGTCTGTGTCTTCCGGCTAATCTCTGAAACGGCTGGACCTATTTTGACCGGACTTTCACTGGCAGATGTTTATAAGTAGTAACTTGAGCTACTTTTATTTTAGAAAAAAAATACGGTTACGTCAAAACAACGATATGGCTGTAAATCTAAGCTAACCCTGGCGATGCTGCGGGCAACGGCTAGTAAATTAATAAACTCTTTTTTTTTGGAAAGGACTTTTCGGTCTGATAGGCTTTACGCTCAGTCGGAACAGTAGGTGAGCAGATGGCTCACCTAAGAATATTTATTAATATATGCTCATCCTTAGCATAAATCTATCAAATGAAGCTTAAACAAATTCAACATAATAAAAAAAAATCATTATCTACTAGATATATAGATGTCAAGATCAGAATATAATTGACTTAAAAACAGATTTTAAAGAAATTGGTAAAACACGAAATGTACGATGAAACATCTTCATCGTATAGAAACTGACGTCACTCGAGTGAATTTACTACGCATTGCATGCATTACTACGATGTTAGACGATAGGAAGATCGTTTTGAATCATCCATATAATACATATAAGCTTTCCAATAGTTTTCATGCATATCTCTTAATTTACTTTTAAACTTTCTTATACACTTGAGAGTAATGAATCCGGGCCACATAAAGAAACCTATAAATCTCGAAAACTAAAAATGATAGCTTAATGAAATAAATTGTGTGACCAACGTGTTCATTAGGGATTTCTTCCACATATTTTACACTAGTTAAACAGCCGTTTTCTATAAACACCACTACTGTGGGACTCTTAGGCGAAATTTCGGCCCACACAAGTACTGACCTTAACGCCCCTTGCCCTAGTCGGCGCACCCGCAGGATCTCGTCCAGCATAAGGCTCTCATCGAGAGATCTCCTATCCGAGACATAGGAGTGCGTCTGGGCAAAAGTCTCCGCTACCACTACGGGGGGGTCACCGGTCGGGGCAGTGGCTACCGCCAAGATTTGATGTAAGACTTTGCTTTTAACCAAAATTGACAATTCTAGGTCAACCGGAAGTACCCAATAGGTTTTGGGTCGAAAACGTATATGGTAGTTGCCCTAGAATCACGAAATTTGGCAAGTTACTACCTAAATCTCTATAATCCACAGACATGGATCTCGGTAAATGCACGGAAATGTTGAAATAAATAATTAGAAGAATATAGATATACAGGCCTTAAAATGAAAAGCGCCATTTTAACTACAAAGGAATTGGCTGAAGAACTAGAAATTGAACCTGTATTTAGAGCTACATCAGAAATTCGATTTGTTTAGCGTCAAACTGGTGATTTAAATAGTTAAATGAGTAGATACCTACTCGTTTTTTTTTTTTGTAAAAACTAGATTCGGAAAAAGCCGACCTTGCCAATCTCTGTTCTCTGATCTCCAATTAAAATTAACTGTAGACTTTAAATCAGATATAGATGGTTGTATGTTGTGCGATGAACTCGTAACTCTGAAATCTTTTTTTTTGCTGATCAGAATGGGCAGCCGGGCACGAGTAAAAGTAAGTCTGTTGCTGAGGTGATCCTGTTGCCTGCGGATCTGGGACCAACCGACAGTTTAGTGGGGTTGGTTGGGGACTCGCACTTGGGAATGCATTCCCAAGTGCGAGTCCCCAACATAGGTCCATAGGCCTTAGACAAAGTAACATTAGAAAAACGATAGTTGAAGTTCGAAAAGAATAAAATGTATGGGATTGACATAAGCCGTCGTCAATTATGTCACTCGTTATCGTTATCGCAAGTTGGTAGACAATGTTAAAATTCGTAACAAAATCATAAACTGTCAATTGGTTATCGAACACTTATGTCAAACTTATGTTATTTTATTATTGATATTGATTCGTTATCCGTGGGCGTGGGCCATGGAGGGCAAAATTTTCACAATTTTTATGAGTTATAGTGTGTATGAGGTCTATTTACATAGAAATTAATTTTATTTTTTGGTCCGATTTGACACTTCTTGTCGAACTTTGTTGACACTTGACAGTTGTTGTCGTTGCACTGTCACGATCTTTGATTGATCATTAGCTAGAAAATTATTATCGTTATCTCAAAGACGATAACGAATTTCGGCTACAAAGCGATGTCACTTTGTCTACAGGCCCAGGAGCCTTACGAGATCGCAAATTACAAGAACTGTATCCAAATGTACGGTTAGCATTGAGAATATTATTTACTAGGTATAAATACCTGTAACGGTTAATAGTGGAGTTGAGAAAAAACTATCTGCGATCGACAATATCTTAATCTAGATTTACTTTGGCAATCGAAAATTATATATTTAATAAATAATTGCTGAAAACATCGACTTTGTTAACCTAATAAAAGAGTTCGCTGAAAGGCTAGAAAAGTTAAAAAAAAATAATTTCTTTTTTATTAAATGTTTATTTCTTTAAATGAATAGATTTTTCATATATAATATTAATATCCTTTGCCTTTTTTTCCGTATGGGCAACTATTATTCTTTAAATTGCAGTTAGGTTAGGTTATCAGAAATCTAGCCCAGGGTGCTGATGGGAGTAAAACCGGCACTGATCGTACTAACATCCTAAGCTACCAAGATCACTTAACACTTAACGTTTTAATAATTGCAATGAAGATACTTATATACATATATATATAGCTCGATATCGCTAAATGCATTCTTACCCAGAAAACTTACCTGTAGTCGGTTTACGGACTATAATTTTACGTGATAATGCGTCACAAGCAAAACACTTAGGCCGATCGTGCATCCATATCCCTTGTTGCACGCTCGGCACAGGCGGAACGTGATACTTTTTCGTGCGTGCAGCCGGCGCTCATCGATTTATAAGATGTTATCACGTAAAAAAGTTTTCAAAGCAGGCTCAGTCTCGCTTTCTTGCGGCTGACAGTCGGAATATCAAGATGGCGTTCTGTCTGTGTCGTATTATGTTTACGCTCTGCATCTTTTCGGACTAATACCTGCAGCAGAATTCCACCACCGGACATCGCGTAACACGCTCATATCTGGAGTTCGTAAATCCACAACAACTCGATTTTTACGACATTTCCTGCCTCGTACGACGGATATATGGAATCAGCTGCAACTTACGGTGTTTCCAAACCGTTACGACTTAGGGACCTTCAAGAAAAGAACATACTCCCATTTGAAAGGCCGGCAACGCACCTGCTAACCCTCTGGTGTAGTGGGTGTCAGTGGATGTGGCTATCACTTACCATCAGGTGAACCGACTGTCCGTTTGCCCCCCCCTCTTCTATAAAAAATAAATCGCGTTTACATTAATTTCGATATCGAAGTATTCTAAGTTACCTGCGGTAGGTATCCCAAATATGCTGCAATTCCCTCGACCTCTGTGGCTCAGTGGTAAGCGCGTTGGCGCTCAACCCGGAGGTTGCGGGTTTTAACCCCGCCAGGGAACAAACATATTTTCTGTGTTCCTGGGTCATGGATGTGTACCTATATAATATGTGTATTATATAATAAAAATCTTAAATATAATATGTATAGTATAAAAATATTAAATATATTTCCGTTGTCTGGTACCCGCGGGTACCCTTAACACAAGTTCTTCGAGAACTTACCACGGGACCAGATTGACGTGGTGTAAAAGCGTCCATACATAGGCTGCACTAAAAGTATCGGGAATGGAATATTTCCACTATTCCTGTCATATTAAAATCTTTTTAATTGAAAACTCCTTGGTTTTAAAAATCGAAAACCATTTATTTATTTAAAAAAAGATTCTCTGTCTTGTCACAAGGTCTTGTCAAACTTGTTTAGTCGTTGAGAAAATGGAATTGCCTCGAGAAAATTCTAGAACGATGATTTATTATGACTTTCGAAGTGGTTTAACACAAAAACAGTGTGTTGACCGGATGATTTCTGCATTTGGTGATGAAGCCCATCCAAAACCACAATTTATCGCTGGTTTGCTGAATTTCAACGTGGATGTGTCAAGCTCAGTGATGATCCCCGTCAAGGTCGTCCAAAAACTGCAGTCACCCAAGAAAACGTTGATGCTGTGCTTACGCACATCATCTTCATCAGCTTACGCTGATTGAGGAAGATCGACATGTGACATACCGCGAAATTCAGGCAACTTTAGACATTGGCATGAGTCAAATACAAATAGTCTTGCATGAACAATGCAAAACAAACAAAAAGTTGTTTTCCCGATGGATACCGCATTTGCTCTGTGAAGAGCAAAAAGCGGCTCGCGTTACTTGGTGCGTCAGATCTCGAAAGATTCCCCGCAGGATCCTCAAATGCTGTATACAATATCGTATCAGGTGACGAATCCTGGATATACGCGTACGAACCCGAAACAAAAAACCAGTCACGAGTTTGGGTGTTCGAAAATGAGTTAAAGCCAACAAAAATTGTTCGTTCACGGTTGCAAAAAAAATGGTGGCCACGTTTGTCTCCAAAACCGGCCATGTTACGACTATTCCTCTTGAGGGACAAAGAACGGTAAATGCAGAATGGTATGCTAGCATTTGTTTGCCACAGGTCGTTTCTGAATTCCGTAAAGAGAACCGCAACCGCCGCATCATCCTCCATCACGACAATGCGAGTTCTCACACCGCGCACAGAACAAAAGAGTTTTTAGAGCAAGAAAACATAGAATTATTAGACCATCCGCCGTACAGCCCCGACCTACGCCTTAATGATTTCTATACTTTCCCTAAAATAAAGAATAAATTGCGTGGTGAGAGATTTTCATCGCCTGAAGAAGCTGTGGACGCCTACAAAACGGCCATTTTGGAGACCCCAACTTCCGAATGGAATGGTTGCTTCAATGATTGATTCCATCGTATGGAAAAATGTGTCAAATTTCGCGGAGAATACTTCGAAAAGCAATAAATACATTTTTAAATAGTAATGTTGTGTCACTTCCTTGATTCCCGAAATTTTCAGTGCCGCCCTCGTAGATATTATACAACTCACAATTGATATTACCGTGTTATTCTACCACGATAAGTTTTATGTAATCGACTCATTAGATATTACTTTTGTTTCAGGACCAAAATAGGTTGAAAATACGGTAACCAAAAATGCAGGGTATATGTCTATGGCATACACTTTTATTAGGTTTACTTTCGTTATTACATACTGGATCAGGATCAGATCCGACTGAAGAAAATGACTCAAGTAGTTTGATCAGGTGAATATCACTTACACAATACTCACTTTTTTAACTCACAATTCATATTTATTTATATTCTTGTTTCGTAGTACCTCTTTGCCTGGGTACCACCGACACCAGCTTACTGACTTACGTGAATAGTAACTAGATGACTGGCCCTGTAAATTGTAATTATGGCATGACAAATTGTCCCGCTCAAAGTAACGTTATTGTTACCTACCTAATAATATAATAATAATAATAATAATATGTTGGGACAACTCACACACGGCCATCTGATCCCAAACTAGGCAGAGCCTGTTCTTATGGTAACCAGACAACTGATATATACTTATATGTATATTTTTAAATATATATTATAGATAAACTACACCCAAACACAGAAAAAATGATCATGCTCGTCACACAAACATTTGTCCTGGGTGGGAATCGAACCCACGACCTTCTGGTTTAGCAGTCAGGGTCACTAACAGTCTTCACTAGAACAACAGGCCAGTCAAAGTCAATAATAATAACGTATAACTATTAATGCGGATGGCCGACAATGAACCCACGAATCGATTACTCATCTGCCAACTTTTCCCCGACGAACTTTAAAAATATGTTTTTACCACTCTTCCGGTTCGCTTGTGCTAAATTAAATAAAATCCAAGTTCGACAAGTCTTTCCGGGTCTCTCCATTCAATTTAAATTGAAGGTTACCTTAATTGCGCCTTCGGCAAATGTAATTATGCCTTAACAAAAATCTTGGCTGAGCCCAATAGCAATAGGTAAGCCATTTTTTTATCGCAGGGAAATCCTAAAAGGATGTGGCCAGGATCTTCGGGTAGTTCCTGACCCTATGTGAGAGTCCTACCCAGGGAGGGTAGGGAGTGCCCTACCCTAAATTAAAACCACTGCGAGTGCCTTCAGCCGCTTTTTTGAGGGTACCGGATCTGCAGGCAACAGGAGCACCTCACCTTAGAAGCCAGTCTACTCCTCGTAAGGAGGGACTGTCTGGCCGCCACTTTTCACTAAGCAGTCTCAATAATAACTAGATTACTGTCAAAATTAAGTACATCAATGATAAGTAGATAGTATACTGTATGTAAGTAATGTATACCTACCCTTGTTTTTCAGGATCATCAACCCTAGTTTAGAGCAATCAAACGAAAATCTAATAGCAGAATCTGTGAATAAGTTTGGTTATAATTTGTTAATGCAAATGATGAAAGACAATACAAATGAAAATATCATAATATCACCTTCGGGTGTTGCTGGTAAGTCTTACATCTAGTCATAGAATGCTCGTACAGATTGTCATTTTGATCCAGACACTGATCTGCAAGATATACTTACCTATGTATTATATTTATGGACTAAATTAATCCTTTCTAAAATCATACGTTGAGATTCAAGAAAAGCCAGTGGCTTAAGTTATATTATATTACACAAGAAAAATAGGGAAACATTAACATACCAAAAAAGAGTCATAAAATAAAGAATAATAATAAATCTCAATTCCACTCACACAAATAAACTCACTAAATATGCAGACTTGTCATCGAACTTAAATCCCAGTGGAGAGTTCAAAGTAGTTCAAACAGTAAAAACTATCCCAATTATTTTTCCAGTACAGGAGTTATCCCAAAAACACTTCATACCCGACTCTAAACTCTTAATAATGATCCAGAAATTACAGAAATATAATAATAAAATTAGTACAATTCTTCATATGATAGGGCAGAAAATAACATGTTAATGGGTAAAAGATTGCTGCACAATCGGTAAACATACATTAAGACCCTGTCTGTTGAACTAGGAAGACCTGTATCTCAAGGGACAGAAATTGAATAAATAACTGGAAGTAAAATGAAATTTTAATCCAAGAATCGGCAAAATATCACAAGTGTCTGCCTTTATAACAAAGGACAATTTTATTTGTCCCCGTTTGTTGTTAGTTAAATAAATGTGTTTATACACATTTATTTAACTATTTTTTTATTTTTATTTTTATTCTATCTATTTATTATTATTATAGACTATTATATCTATATTCTATAATATTGTTTTAAAACACACAGGGTTGCTGGCCATGACACTGTTAGGCAGTGTGGGGAGGTCGAATAACGAGATTGCGGACGCTCTTGGATTTTCCCATGGTAAAATAACTATTACTATTTACCTACTTATTACAAAACGCTATTTCCGCGTTTAGGAAGAATTATAAACTAAATATCTTTATGCTTATAATTAAGTAATTAAAAGGAAAGAATTAAATATAGGCGGCAATATCAATTGATGCGGCGACAGTTGAATAAATCCGGTATTTTTTTATGTCTGTTGAAAATTGAAATAGTATGCCTGGCATTATTTATTCTGTGACCCGGAGAGGCAACACCTTCATACGTTATGCGTTAACCTATCCTGATTCCTGAGACGTAAGGAAAAAATGTATAATGTTAGTCTCGATACAGTGTACAATTACACTGCCTGTTAAGCAGGACAGACAGTGTAATTACTACAGCTTTGTTGTTTTCAGAAAGAATGTAAATGTTCCTCATTTACGTTCGTTTCGAAACAACAAAGTTGTTTGACGGAAGAATCAAGCAGGATGGTACCCATGCAGACGGGAGTGCGGCACACCACATCCCTTCCACCACAACTTCAACCGTCATATTATTTGATTTTTTTAACCATTTACGTATTTATTACATGGAATGACACAGAAGGAAATTACCTTGTACACATGACACAACAAGTAAGGTTTTCCCTGGTTTTCCCTGTTTGTATTTAAATACATATTTAAAATTGTAAATATTCTGTTAACAATCAATTGTTAACAGAATATTTACAATTTTACGCAAAGAGGCCGAATCGGCGCATGTGTACCGAAAACTATTTCACCTCAATTTTTTTAAGCAATCCTCTTCAAATTGCCCTTCTGATTATTCCTAGTCCAGCCATCAGTTCTGTTACAAATGCAAAATGCATTTTTTAAATGAAGTAATATGTAATATTATTAAAATTTATACCTAAGTACATATTTATTAAAGTCTCAGCAAAAAAAAAAAAATTCTATTCGAAATGGCCACCTTTGGCCACGAATCTATCGATTTACGCACTGTTTCCAAGGGTTTCGCCACTGCTTGCTCCAAAGATTTTTGACGTGACAACGTCTTATAATTCGATGGAGCCGGCTGCACGAACGAAATAACATGACGCAGGCGGCGTTACCTCGCTCTGAGGCGTTCCATTTTCTTATGACGTTGTCACGTTCAACTATCGTCAGTAAACCGACTTTACAGACATCCGATTTTTAAGAGGCTCAATGTCGCAGTGTCGTTTAGAGCAGGCCATGTCCTCTAAAACAGACCATAATTATTTGAAGTCTAAAGGGTTGAGGTCTGAGCTAGATGAGGGCCAGTCTTCAGCTTTTATAAAGTCCGGAACGTTGATTTCAAACCAGGCTTGCGTAGTTCGTGCCTTGTGACCAGGTGCAGAGTCCTGCCGGAAAGTCCACGGTATATTTTTAAAAATCAATTGTCTGTAAAGTCGGTTTACTGACGATAGCTGAACGTGACAACGTCATAATGAAAATGAAACGCCTCAGAGCGAGGTAGCGCCGCATGCGTCATGTTTTTTCGTTCTTGTAGCCGGCTCCATCGAATTATAAGACGTTGTCACATCAAAAAGTGTATTGCTGAGAAGTTTCACAACATGATCCAAGACTGTATCTTGATACAATTTGGCTGAAGTTTTCACTCCTTTTTCACAAAATTGTAGTTGTGACTCCTTGATAAGACACGCCCCACCAAACCATCACTGACGCAGGATCATCATCCTGGTCATCACCACGTTGTACCTTTCCGACCACTTGAGGCTTGAGCAGCTTCTTTAGAACTGTGAGCGTACACTTTATCATTTTGCTTATTGTAGTGTTCTTCAATCGTGAATTTCTTTTATCGGTAAAGAGGATATTTCTGTTCCTTTCATCTATCGCGTATCGCGACAGAAGGCGTTTTGATCGATCCATTCTCTTTAATTGTAAAGATTGATTTAGGGCATGTCCTGACTCCTGTATATCGTCGATAAGCACCGAGCTTGTCCTATTTTATAATACGCGACAGAGTCCTAGCGGGAATCTTCATTTCTCGCGATAAGATTTTTTGCTTCCTAATGGGGTTTCGACGAATTCTGGCTTTAACAGCATTAAGAGCCTTTGTAGTTCTAACAGCATGCCGCCCCAATCTTTTCTGGTCTTCGACAGATGAAGTGTTGTTGTATTTTTTGATAGTACGATATATGAACATATACCGGCTGTAATCGTTAAGTGTGCACAGGCGATTATTTCGTAACTATGACAGATATCAAAAAACTTTAAACTGATTTCGAAAGTACTTTACCTAATGAGTAAAATAACAATAATAACTTATTAAAAATAAAATGAGAGATATCCAAAAATTTTACATTAAACTCTCCCATACATTTAGTATGAGATAGTAGAAAGGTTTTACTTTTACCCTTATCATTTTATAATTAATAATTATGTATTATGTATGATATTATGATATTGATGAATTTCTAGTAGATACACGTGTATATTAATTATCTTACCACTTCAAATTAATAATAAACCTTGTTTCAATATCGTATTGATTTGAACTGGCTGAAAAGCAACATACTAAATAAAAACAAAAAGAAAGATACTCTTTGGTGTTCGTTCTAAATTCAAAATCTTTATCGCGGGTTCTCGTTCCCGCCAATTTATTGTGTTTTTTTTTCAATTTGCTTAATAAATGGCTTAATAGCCAATAATACTGCAACCCCTTGGCCTGCCAGATCCCCGGATCTCACGCCTTGTGATTTCTTCCTATGGGGATTTGTCAACAACCACGTGTACGCTGAGAGAGTTCACAGCCTAGAAGAGTTACAGAATCGTGTACGTCGTGCAATTGCTTTAATTACTCCGCAAATTTTAAGGAAAATTCATTTAGAAACTGTAAATAGCGCTCGTCATTGTATTTCACAAGGACGTAAATTACTAAGAAATAAAATAATGTATTTAATGTATTTTTTTGGATACTTCTCGTTTTATTGTTAATAAGTTATTATTGTCATTTTACTCATTAGGTAAAGTACTTTCGAAATCAGTTTAAAGTTTTTTGATATCTGTAATAGTTACGGAATAATCGCCAGTGCACACTTAACGATTACACCCGGTATATGGCTGATACCAAGCTTTTGAAGTGTCTGGAATATGACCGACGGCTCCATACCCTTTTTTTTTTGTTTAACGCCGGGAAATGCTCTGAGCTCGATTTCTCGCTATTTTTTTTATTTATTTTATGTTATTTGGATAGGCAAACTGGCAAACGTACCACCTGATGGTAAGTGGTCGACGTCGCCCATGAACATAAACTAGTTTACCTGAAACGAGCCTAGGCAACTCATCTATGTGTTGCCATCCTGAGACATAAGATGTAAAGTCTCGGTGCCAGTAATAACACTGCCTGTCTTGCCCTTCCCTCCGAAACACAGCAAAGCTGTTTCACGGGAGAAACAAGCAAGATGGTGGTACCCATGCAGCCGGGAGCGCGGCACAGCGCTTCCCTCCCACCGGTAGCCTTTGAATGTCTAAAAATCGCGTAAGTATATTTTTTGTAAAACACAATAAACTACACTTGTAGCAAAAATACCATGAATAATTTGATTAATACCAAAAATTAAACTTGCAGACATAAGAAGTAACAGAAAAAAGCATGAAGAATTTGGTAATTTATTGCGATCTTTGAATGGAAATGAAACGAGCAAAACAATGTACGCTGATGCTGTTCTCGTAGATACCCATTCCTCATTACGTAAAGCTTATCGCGTATATTTAAATAGAGTTTATGATGGTGAAGCAATAAGCATCGACTTCAAAGACAGGAATGCAGCGAAGATGTCCATCAATAAGTATGTTCTATCTTTTTGTAACAAATATATGTGAGCTTTAGGCAAGAAATATCAGTGGCGTAGCTTAGAGCTTAGATAACGTTGGAGCAAAAAACAAGACAGTAAAACTTAAAACGGCTCTTGTCTATAACCAAGATCAATACAATTTAAGCCCTTATTATAATTATATTGTGTCGCATTTATTGGTGTAGGTACCTATACCTATAACTTTGCTGACCCCGACTCCAAAAGCAACAATAATGACGTGGTGAACGCAAAGATTAGGTATACATTAGTAGAAGAACAAGTTCATTATAAGTATTAGGCACAAAAATTAAAGAAACGTGATTATTTTATTGCTTTTCAGTTTTTATTTTATTTTTTGAAGTCGTTTAAATTATTGTTTAAAAAAAATATTTTCTAATTTTTTGTGATCCCGAAATTCGATAACTGATTTTATATGTCTGAAATGCAACTATTCGTTGTTATATCAGTCAGGGCCGTTTTAATGTGACGAACGAAGAAAATAGTACGGGAGCTAGCAACGTTTGAAAAGTAAGAATTTTAGGTCAGCTGATTTTGTGATATGTCGTCCTTCTTGCACTTTCGGTTAGAGTCTGGGCTATCTGGCTGGCGGTAGCGGTTGCGTTCATTAGTGCGCATCCTACCTGTCCATGTAATAATCCTGGATTTTAAAAACATTTTAGAAGGCGTAATTTTTATTTTTTTGTTTTTAAATAAGTCTACCTGACATATTTTTTTTATTGCCAGACATTTTTGACAATGCTAACTATGTGCCATACGCGATTTTTATATATTTTTTTATAAAAATTTCAAAGTATTTTATAATGTCTGTAATTTTAATATTATGTTATTTAAAGATAAGAAAAACTTAAAATAAATTTGCCAGACATTAATTCGATTGTTAAGTCTTGAATTAAAATGAAAAATTCATGAAAAGTATTGCAGTATAATGCTAGTAGTACGAGAGAGACATTTGCAAAATAAGTCGAGAACGATACAGAGAACCATTACAAAAGTAAATTACTTGTCACTGTACATATAATTTAAAAAAAAAATCATTCTAGTCAGAGCAAGTTTCAAAAAAATTTAAGCATAAAAAGGAATATAAAATTAGATTAAAATTTAAAAAACAATATTTTTTATTTAAATTGTTCTGATTACTAAATGTAAATTATAAATAATTAATATTAAGTTTTTCAAGTTGTTTCAGCCTATAGTGACGTCACAAAAAAAGAGGCATCTTCATATTCATCATCATCATCGTCGCTGTCTTTGACAGTGTCATTCATATCATCTTCTTGGGAGCTTTTGTTATCTTCTAAAACTCTATCATCTGCAACAGAAAAAAAATAAACAGTGTAATTCTTCTTGTTCGTTATAAAACATTTTAGTTATTATTGATAAATATTCCATTTACATTCACACTTACTTTGAACAATAATATCTGCAACTGAGGATGGTAATTGAGCCGAATGGGCTCACACTAATCCGATGAAGCATTAGGGCCTTCGGGCCATTAGCATAGATCCCTCCGAAAAAAAAAAAAAAGGATGGTAATTGATCTCCCAAAAACCAGACAAAATCATATTTGTCACCGTTAATGGTCCAACCGAAAGCCATTGGAGATAAAGATGTTGGATGTTTTGAGTGAGCATTTCTCCAAATTTTCGTCACGTAACGAACCTTCAATAAATGCTGTTGCAATTCCGCTTTACAGGGTGGCAAACTGGATGAGTCAAAGTTTCGAAATTTTTTGTCGAAGTTCTCATCTGATTTTTTAGACTTAAACTTACTTGAAAATAAATAAAATCGAACATTATTAACATTGGAACAATTTTTAACTCATACATTTGACAAATAAATTTCTCCAGGGTTACAAACGTAGTTTCAAGTACTTCTTCGTCATCTTCGTCATCCGTAATTATATTATCAAAAGCTAACTGGTATTCTTTAGAATTTTCTAATATTTTAAAAGGCTCAACTTTGCCTTTTCTAAAAAAAGCTGGCGTGTAATCACATCCGGTTATTGCGTGGAAGCATGGTAAAGCTTTGCATAAAGAATTCGGTGTAATTGATTGATGTTTATGTAGCGCTGATGATTTCCAAAACCCATATTTATCCAAATTTTCAAAGATGCTTTCAGGTGATCCATATTTCCCAGAAGTATAATTAAAATATCAGAATCAGAACAGCGTATAACAACGTCTGCATCAAAATCGATTTGGCAAATATGAAAAATAGCTTCTTCGTGTTCTTCACACGATAATGATTCTTCAATAGGTTTAATTACTTTGTTATTTATCACTTTGTATGAATAACATTTATTGAAACTTACGTAAATGTTCTTATTACCAATGAAAGGCAACATGTCTTCACTACCCCAGTGATCAATGAAAAAGTTAACCAAAGCTTCTTTTAATTGCACATTTTTAAGTACAGCTGCGAAATGATGGGGCTTAACAATCGAATTAATGTCTGGCAAATTTATTTTAAGTTTTTCTTATCTTTAAATAACATAATATTAAAATTACAGACATTATAAAATACTTTGAAATTTTTATAAAAAAAATAAAAAAATCGCGTATGGCACATAGTTAGCATTGTCAAAAATGTCTGGCAATAAAAAAAGTATGTCAAGTAGATTTATTTAAAAACAAAAAATTAAAAATTACGCCTTCTAAAATGTTTTTAAAATCCAGGATTATTACATGGACAGGTAGGATGCGCACTAATGAACGCAACCGCTACCGCCAGCCAGATAGCCCAGACTCTAACCGAAAGTGCAAGAAGGATGACATATCACAAAATAAGCTGACCTAAAATTCTTTCTCGAAAACGTTGCTAGCTCCTATAAAGGGTTTAAGGGCCCCTTCTCCCAAAACTATAGGTATTTAACGCACCGAATCGCTTTGCACTTGCGTTGCGCCGGAGATGTCTTTATATGAACTCCGGTGATCTACCACGGCCGGCAAGCACGCCACAGTATACGAACATGCAGTATATTGACTATGATCGAATTATTCTTAGATGTGATAATTAATAATTATGCATAACAAAATCTTGTTGTTGTTATAGTTATCTAGTTTTGGATTTATAGAAATACTAGCTGGTGCCAGCGACTTCGTCTGCGCAGGATAAGATAGTTTTATTTCTTCACTAATTAATCGAAAGGAACTTCGATCCATCCGGGTGTCCCTTGACACCTCTCTTTAGTTTTTTTTTTATTAAAAGTATCCTATGTTACTTCTAATACCTCCAAGAATATGTGCACAAAGTTTCATGATGATCGGTTAAGTAGTTTTCGCGTGAAAGCGTAACAAACATCCATGCTTTCATATTTATAATATTAGTAAGGATTAGGAAGGATGAATTAGCTACATAGGTCTAAAAGGTAGTGCCATGCTGCTTACAGCCGAATTGGACCGGCACGACCGTAGGGGTACCTCTCGTTCAAATGATAATGGCGTCAAGTGACACCTATGCTGTCGCGTTTCTTGCGGTGTATGAGTTTCCGGTGTCCCATTGCAGGGGATGGGGTAAAGGAGGGTAATGCATCTGCATTATCTCTTGTGTGAATGTTTACGAAGACGACCTCTGTGGCTCAATGGTTAGCGCGTTAGCGTTCAAGCCGGAGGTTGCGGGTTCGAATCCCGCCAGGGAACAAAAAGTTTTCTGTGTTCCTGGTTCATGGATGTGTATTAAATATGTGTATTATAAAAAAAAAACCTTAAATATGTGTATAGTAAGTATAAAATATTAAATATATTTCCATTGTCTGGTACTCGTAACACAAGTTCTTCGAGAACTTACCACGGGACCAGATTGACGTGGTGCAAAAAGCGTCCTTAGATATTATTATTATTATGGGAGTCGGTAGTCATCTAAGGCTCCAAATGCTCGTTTGTCCCCCTAAGGCCTAAGCTATAAAAAAAATCAATCATTCTAAGAATGCTTGTAGAAGATTAAAAAATTGTAGACAAACATATTCTTTTATACTATATTAATTGTTTTAAAATTCAACAAAATTTAGTTGTCGTATGCTAGGTCCAGGTTCATTTTCATCGACCCATACATCATCGATTAATGTTAGACACGGGTCTCCTCTGAGAAGAGGGTCAAGGCCATAGTCCTAGACACTGCCCTGTGGGTAGGGGGCTAGGAAATGATTGCAAATCAGAAATATTTTGTGATGAAGGTTCCTCATTTTCTTTATTGTCGGACAATTTGAATTCTTCAAGTGTTAACAATTTCTGGAAGTCTTCTTCTTCACTTCATAGTATAAACTATAAAGCAAAGTCGCTTCCCGCGTCTGACTGTTTGTATACTTACATCTTTAAAACTACACAACGGATTTTGATGCGGTTTTTTTAAT
The DNA here is from genome assembly GCA_963853865.1 of Helleia helle. Classification (NCBI taxonomy): domain Eukaryota; kingdom Metazoa; phylum Arthropoda; class Insecta; order Lepidoptera; family Lycaenidae; genus Helleia; species Helleia helle. The sequence goes on along the minus strand of OY971418.1, from coordinate 7,623,138 downwards.
AGATAGAATGATTCAAGAGGAAGGTAATCGGTACATGCATAATATAGTAGATAAACACTCATAATTTTAGAAGTTTCTGATGTGATGTCATAAATAAGCACATTTTTTGCACTTACATTGCAAACGCTGGATGAACCCTAACAGATAGATCAAAATAATGTACTACATTATTTTACACCTTAGCCGGGCCCGGTTCCGAATTAATTATTATTGTATCAATGTATGGTAGAATTGTGTATCCTAAATATGCATACTGAAAAGTCCGCGATGGCATAATATGTCTACATTAGTTAAATATAACATACTACCTATATCCATTTTAATACTTTAAAAAATTGCCAATTATAAAGCGGTAATGTAAAAGCTATTCACAAAAATACGGTATTAATCACTACATATTATAAAATAAAGTCCTACGCCCGTCCATAGATAAATAATTATCATCAATGCGTATATGGTTGTATATCTAAGTTAACGCGGGCGAAGCTGCGGGCAACAGCTAGTTTGTGATAAAACTGTATTAAGATTCTCTTTCCTTATTTTACTTTTTTTATTCGCCATTTCAATTAAATAACTAGGTACTACACAAACTCAAGTATCTATTTATTTACACTAATTAAAGGTTTTGTATTGCAAACTAATTACAACTAAGAACAACAATTGTTAGTAAGTATTAAGTAGCTATATTATTTACACTGTGTCGTATTATTTATTTAGACATAATAATATAAAATGCGCGGTAACAACGTAGTCACGAGCAAAAGCGGCACAGGTCCTACTTCGATGACGCCCGGCTGGGTACTGGCGCGACGTGGTGCGCTGCGCGAGAGCAATATTTATCGTTTTTTATTTTTCAAAAATTTTTGAAGTGACATAATAAAGATCTATCCAATCATTTCCACGTCATCCCCGTTTAGCAATTTAAACGTAAAAGTTTCATTAAAATTGAGTTACCCGAAGTCTCATACTACTCAATTTGCTTTTAAAATCGACGTTACTTTAGAATTTTTTTTGATCATGTAAAATGTTAAATATTGTATTTTTATCCAAAAAAATACCTAGATCAAAGATGTATCTATACCCTATTTTTTTATTATTATTTTAAAATGACGACTTCTATGAAAACACCTCGATCTAGAAACAACAATTTGGGATAAGGGGCCCTTAAAACAATACACACGAATGAAAAGACCAATTTGGAATTATGTAAAAAAATTCTGTCATTTATTAAAGAATTTCGTAATTGTATACTATAATTTTTTACATGATTCCAAATTGGTTTTTTCATTAGTTGTGTATTGATTTAAACCCTTTTCTTCGTTCGTTCCATTCTAATTTAATGATGTCTATGGTCTATACCATATTTCATCATCATTAACTCAGGATGGATGGATTAGAATGATCTCGAAAAACTATGATGCGCTTCCAAAACATTCCTATACTTACACTTGTTTTTGTCCACTTTACATCGACAAGTAATAAAATCGAACTGAACAATTTGGGCATATTGAACCGTATGAAGTAATTCAATTCAATCAAATTAAAAGTGAAATTTTCGACTGTCTATGGTCTCCATCATCAGACCTGTAATGACACTAATTACCCATATTGGTGCAAAGTACTCGTCAATATGAATGCATTAAATTCAAACACAAGGTAACCTTTGTAAACCGTTGGGGAGTTCCCTTAACTGTCCTTCGTCTTCATCATCAGATGCCTAATGACACTTATAACCCATCTAGGTGTAAAGTTTTCAGCAATACAAATAAATCAAGCCCAAACACAAGGTAACTACTATAAATCGTTGAGGCGTTCCCGTAACTGTCTATGGTCTTCATAATCAGGCCTGTAATGACACTTATTAGTTATAACCCATATGAGAGCAAAGTACTCGTCAATATAAATGAAGTAAATTCAAACACAAGGTATCTTCTGTAAACCGTTGAGGAGTTCCCTTAACTCACCTTCGTCTTCATCATCAGACCCCTAATGACAGTCAAAACCTGTCTAGGTGAAAAGTTCTCATAAAAACAAATTAATCAAGCCTAAACATGAGGTAACTGCTGTAAATCGTTGAAGAGTTCCCTCGACTGTCTTTCGACTCCATCATCACATCGACTCTAGACCTTCATCAAATTATAGTGCTTTAAAATACTTAATGAAAAACTTGACAAAAGCACAAAAGCGCCCCTACGAATTCCGAAAGTTTTCCTCGATTTCTCTAGGATGCCATCATCAGATCCTGATGATGGCATATATAATGATAATTCTGTTGCCGCTATAACAACAAACGTGATCAATAACGGCTTATTAAAAACACTAGGTAGTCGTTTGACATATTCACTTTAAAAATAAATATGAAACGGGGGCTTCCATACAACAAAAGTGATTTTTATAGTGTCTTATGTTGTATCTTATGTACGGAACCCTTCGGGCGAGCGTGCGACTCGCCACCTTGCCGGTTTTTTAAACATTCTTACGGAACTCTTCATACAGTATCTATATGGTTATTACTTATTTGTAAATTATGTATTATTTTCTTTAAAAGGAATTCACTAATTGCACTTGGGTTTGTTAAATGACGACAAGACGTACTTCACTCGTGGATTTATCCTCATGGATTTATATTTACCTTGGTATTTCCTGAACCCTGTATGATAACGAAATGGAATTGTTTTTTTTTTCGGATGGATCTATACTAACGGCCCGAAGGCCCTAATGCTACATCGGATTAGTGTGAGCAGTGAGCCCATTCGGCTCACTTTTGGTTTATAAAAGTGGGGGGTTGTCCCCCGTCAACCGTGCAGTCTGCGACCACACGGCCTCCTGGCCTCGGTTGTGTATGGAATTGTAACATTGATATCTGTGCTTCGAAGTTTGAATGTCATTTAAATTAATAAAAGTTTATATACCGGGTGTATTTGGAACGCTTGCAAAAACGAAGAGGTATGATAGTGTTGGCATAGCCTGACATGATACAAGTGAAAAAAACGAGTTCCTTTTTTTTCTATAATCCGGTTTAGTATACATAATGTTACAGAAATTTGATGATAGTGCTTTAAAATAATCGTTCAAAAAAAAGGGCAATGTAATTGGTTTATGGTTCACGCCGGCCAGCGGACTGCATCAGCTGACAGAATTCGCTGTTCGATTTTTATACATACATTGCGGGTTTGCAAAATACATAAGTCCTAAAATTTTCTTAAAAACGCGTTTCAGAGATAAATGGTTATATGAATTATATAGTATATAAATAGTATATTGTTAGGATTAAATCTTTGCAAGCGTTCAAAATACACTCTCTTCTTTTTCTTTTACGCCGGGAAATGCTCTGAGGCATCACGCCTGGGGAGTGCGTCTCCCCAGGTGGGTATGTGGGACTCGCTGCGCCCGAAAGATGGTAAATGGACGCAGTTCTACCCACTAAAACTCGGCGAGTGCCACCAGTGCCGCCTTGGTGAGGTGCCCCGGATCTTTTAAGCTGACAGGGCACCTCGACGGCTAGTCAGTTCCGCAAGAGACCGACGCCACTTCCACAGAGGGGTTACCCCGCACCACAGAACAACCCCTCCCAACGTCGGGACAGTACAATGGGGTGAGGTTCCCATCCTCCTGATCTTTTGTCCCCTCTTCTTATAAGAGGAGTACAAAGAGCCCCCTCGGCTCAATTAGCTTCGCCCAAGGTGTTGGGCTCACCCTAGGCTACTGATCCCCACCGCCACGTCAAGGCCTGAACCATGGTGGGGTTCAAAATACATCCGGTATAGTAAAAATAGATATAAAGCTTTTAAAATATGAACGATAGTTCATTCGATTCGGAATGACGCGGACGTCTAGAAAAATGTATGTCGAGGATTTATAAGCACATAAAAAAAATGCAATTGTTATTAACAAACGTCTTTTTGAACTTGTTGACTAGATTATAAAGATAGTCGACAAACAGACAAATATATTAAACATATTTATATACCTATATGTACGTATGATATATACCTATGTAGTAGTACCTAGTTATTAGTTTAAAAAATGTAAGGTATAATTTCAAAATCATACCCTTAATTTTTATGTATAATCTAGTAAATACTAAATAGGCAATTTAACCGAACAAACGAATCCAGCTATGGTGTCATTAGCCATAAGAACATTGGTATTCATAGCGCCAGCTTTGCAAGCATAAATATAGAACTACTGCGTAGGTTTTAAATAACGATATAAGAAATTAAAAACAGGAATATTGTTACTGGTTAGTCGGACTCAGACCGTGGTTTAAAAATCTTGTTTCATAAATACCTTTTTCATATAAACATGTAGAACGATAGGTGATAGCAGACATTATTCAGTCCCCATCATGGTTCAGGCCTTGACGTGGCGGTGGGGCTTAGTAGCCTAGGGTACGCCTAACACCCTGGGCGAAGCTAATTGAGCCGAGGGGGCTCTTTGTACCCCTCTTATAAGAAGAGGGGACAAAAGAGCAGAGGGCAAGGGGTGGGGATGGGAACCTCACCCCATTGTACTGTCCCGACGTTGGAAGGGGTTGTTCTGTGGTGCGGGACAACCCCTCTGTGGAGGTGGCGTCGGTCCCTTGGGGGACTGATGGAAGATGGCATTGGTGGCACTCGCCGGGTTTTTGTGGGTAGAGCTGCGTCCACTTACCAGCTTTCGGGCGCAGCGAGTCCCACATACCCTCGTGGGGAGACCCACTCTCCCGCGGGATGTCTCAGAGCCTTTCCCGGTGTTTAGAAAAAAAAAAGAAAAAAAAGACATTATTCAGTAATGATGCAAGTATGCAAATGTAAACATTCCCAATTAAAAAAAAATATATTTTATTTTCAGATGGGTAAGTGACCATACAAATAAAAAAATTGAAGACTTTTTAAAGCAACCTCTACCTGCCGACACCAAAGTTGTTCTACTGAGTGCTCTGTACTTCAGTGGTCAGTGGCAAATACCATTTGTACCTGAATATACTAAACAGTAAGCCAATTTTAATGACTAAATCATCTCCATTTTTGCTCGTAGTATTTTCCGACTCTCTCTCTTTATTTAAGAGCCTTGTTCTTGTCGGTGGAGCAGTCTTCCATAATCCATAATTAGAGCGCTTAGAACGGTGGTTGCCCGACTTGCCTTCTGTTCTGCAGTACAATGACCAATTTCTTGATCGTTGATCTCTAATCCAGAGCCCTACCGGAATCCATTTCCTCGGCCTCTAGCCAGTAGGTACTGATACCGTTGCTGCCCGGTATTACATCGCCACGACAAAGCTTGAATCCTAATGGGGTGCTTGCTATACATGGGCTGAGCTCAATGAACGCCAAGACGGCCAATCCCTTGCTACTCGTATCCAACACGGACCGGCCACCGCACGAAAATCGTCTTCCCACCTGGTTAATGGCATATTAGATATGGACATTTTTTTAATTTCGAGATTATAGAAGCCTGTTCCACCTCGAAGCTCTTTTTGTCTGTTGGTGACCCAGAAAAGGCCTTAGACAAAGTAACATTAGAAAAACGATAACGAAGTTCGAAAATAATAAAATGTATGGGATTGACATAAGCCGTCGTCAATTATGTCACTCGTTATCGTTATCGCAAGTTGGTAGACAATGTTAAAATTCGTAACAAAATCATAAACTGTCAATTGGTTATCGAACACTTATGTCAAACTTATGTTATTTTATTATTGATATTGATTCGTTATCCGTGGCCGTGGGCCATGGAGGGCAACATTTTCACAATTTTTATGAGTTATAGTGTGTATGAGGTCTATTTACATAGAAATTAATTTTAATTTTTTGGTCCGATTTGACACTTCTTGTCGAACTTTGTTGACACTTGACAGTTGTTGTCGTTGCACTGTCACGATCTTTGATTGATCATTGGATAGAAAATTATTATCGTTATCTCAAAGACGATAACGAATTTCGGCTACAAAGCGATGTCACTTTGTCTACAGGACCTGACCATCGCACTAAAATTTTAAGTTTCTTAATATGCAATTTCGCATGTGTATAATTGTAACGCAATGTTTGTTACATATTTTATAAACATTTTCACGTCTTACCTCACCTTAAAGGTGAACGCACACTGATCCAAGACGAACGCATCGAACGAATCAAAATCATAGTCAAGGAGATCAGACACAGATTCTGGTGATTCGACGCGGGCAGGTAGGTATACAAGGTTTCAAAAGATTTCTACCACAGCCATAGAATTCTAAAATTCGTTTCTCAACGCGTTCGACTGGCGGTAATAGGTGTGCGGTCACCTTAAGGAAGGTTAATCTTATGGCAATTCAAAGAGAAAGTATAACATTTCATTTTATTTGCAGGATGCCATTTAAAACCCCTAATGATGAAAAAATGACAAATCTAATGTATAACCAAGGAGAATTCAAATACATTTACTCCATTGAAAATGGTAATGAACATGAAAATATGTATCTAATTATACTTTATTTTAGTTGGAGCGTCCATTCACATTCATCATTAATCATTATTATTTTATAATCGTCCACTGCTGCATATTGTTCTCGCTTATGAATGGCTGTTTTTACATGACTCACGAGTCATAAATAAACCCTAATAAAAGGCCAAATTAAGTCATTTGTTCACCTAAAATTTGAACACGAAATGGAAACGATTCCATACATTCTTGGTCCAGAATGTAATGAAATGAAAATGGTATCAATTAATGCTTTTAGGCTTATGGTCCAGGATACAGGGTACAGTTTTGCACTTGACTACTATCAAACTAATTTTCCGTGAGTAGCTTTATTTGGATGAGACGCCCAACAATTTTCTGTGTGAAAATTCTCGATTGTGGTAGCTAACAGAGGTAGCAAGGATCCCCCCACCATGGTTCAGGCCTTGACGTGGCGGAGGGCTCAGTAGCCTAGGGTGAGCCGCTACACCTTGGGCGAGGGGGTTATTGAGGGGTACCTAATTGAGGGGGTTCTTTGTACCCCTCTTATAAGAGGGGACAAAAGAGCAGGAGGCAATGGGTGATGACGGGAACCTCACCCCATTGTACTGTCCCGACGTTGGAAGGGGTTGTTTGGTGGTGCGCGACAACCCCTCTGTGGAGGTGGCGTCGGTCCCTTGGGTGACTGACTAGCCGTCTAGGTGCCCTGTCTGCTCATTAGATCCGGGACACCTCACTAAAGGCGGAATTGGTGGTACTCACCGAGTTTTAGTGGGTAGAGCTGCGTCCACTTACCAGCTTTCGGGCGCAGCGAGTCCCACATACCCGTGCTCGGAGACCCACTCCCCCGCAGCATGCCTCAGAGCATTTCCCGGCGTTAAAGAAAAAACAAAAAAGGTAGCAATGATCTATTAAAAATGTTGTATATGTTAATGTGCAGGCTAGTATCAATTCCCCACCACGGTTCAAGCCTTGTCGTGGCGGTGGGGCTCAGTAGCCTAAAGTGAAACCACCACCTTGGGCGAAGCAAATTGAGCCGAGGGACTCCTCTTTGTACCCCTCTTATAATAAGAGGGGACAAAAGAGCAGGGGGACAAGGAGCGAGGATGGGAACCTCACCCCATTGTACTGTCCCGACGTTGGGAAGGATTGTTCTGTGGTGCGGAACAACCCCTCTGTTGAGGTGGCGTCGTTCCCTTAAAAGACTGCCTGAAGCCGTCGAGGTGCCCTGTTTGCTCATTAGATCCGGGGCACCTCACATACATTGACGGCACTCTTTTCAGTTCTTCAGATTCCAGTAGATGTAATATAGATAAATATGTGTAATATATTTTTAATACATATTTCAGATTTACAAATGATTGCATTACCTTACAACGACAGTTTAACAACATTATACGCTTTGAAACCACGGCTACCCAAAGAGAAAACTTTGAAACAGTTACTAAGTGACTTAGATAGCGAAAAAATCGACAAAATTATAGACCAATTGACACTTCAACAGGCTATTGTAAGATTCCCAAAAATTGATATCAAAAGTACGACCAATCTGGAGGATGCATTACAGCTAATGGGAATCCAAACTATGTTCCAACCGAAACAAGCTAATTTTGCGCTTATGATCAACAGTGATGAAGATGTAAATGTAAACAAAACTAAAGATGAAGTGTTTGAATCCTTAATAATATTTAACGATAGTGATGGAGATGTAAATGTAAACAAAACTAAAGATGAAGCGCTTGAATCCTTAATAATATTTGACGATAGTGATGAAGACAAATTAATGAAGACAATTTTAAGTCTCCCTAATCCTGGCGTCCACGTAGACTCGATAATTCATGACGTGAAGATGAGTATTAATGGTAAGTAAGAAGTGTAAGACAATCTCCGTACAGTGACCGGTCCATGTTGGATGAGAGTAGCGAGGGATCGGTCGTCTTGGCGTTCTTTGAGGGAGGCCTATGTTTAGCAGTGGACGGATAGGGGCTGATGATGATGATGATGAAGAAGAAGAAATGTGAGCTACGATGTATTATTGGACTGACGGTTATCACTAGGATCGATCCTTTAAATCTAATATTTTTCCAAATAACAGAAGGGTGAGAGGAATGGTATAAACTTTCGCAAAAGTGGTGCCAACCAATTTTCTTCTTATTAGAGAGCAGGCTATTAACTTTTATACTTTAGGTAATTATCTAGACGTATAGTAAAAGAGTTTTGTCGCTCAGCATCTTTGCGACGCTTACATGCACTGCAGCAATCAGCATCCCACCGGGGAGGTTATGTCCGTTTGAGAGCATCGGAGCCTTTTAAAGGAACTTTATATTTTCTGCGCAAGAGTACATTTTTAAAATGACTATACACAAGGTGGACATTAGGTATTTTAGTGGACACGAGAGTCATGTCTTGTAAACTGTGACCAATTTACTTTGGCAACATTAAATTTTAACCTAGGGGAATAGGGATAACAGTAGAAGAAAATGAACAATTGGAAAGTGATCACTACCAAAATAATGGGGGAGAATGGACCATAAGGTAAAGGGAAGAGAGATGCAGAGCAAAATCACAAGGTTTTGGTAACCTTACCATATCTGGCGGGAGGGAACCTCTAGGTTAGCTACAAATTTCTTCATAGACCTATCTACTGGGAAATATCGAACGATGCCCATACGAGATATACCACATGATGGAATTAGTGCGATAAATCCAGAAGTTACAAGGGCGGGTTGGTCCAGGAGGGAATGTAGGTACATGTTCTGCTGATCTAAATTCAATAGGAATTCGGTTTCTACCGATTTCCTTGTTAACATTCCATAACAATGTTTCTAATATTGATTTTGAATAAAAATTGTTCAAAATGTATAGGACGAAGAACCGTTCCGCTATTGGATTCAGATTCGGGTTTGGTGACGTGAATAATAAATATTACATCATAAAACATTAATCAGAAGGTTCCTTTAATATTTTTCTATTTTGGCTTTTGTTACACCCGCCAGGGTCCGGCAGGTCGGTATCCATTTTAAAATAAAATAATAAAAGTATTGGTTGTCTGTACAGTTGGTTTACAGACGATAGTTTAACGTGACCACGTCATACCAAAACGCAAGCGTACAATGAGCGTAACGGGACAATGGGTGTTACGGGACATTTTCGTGCATGCAGCCAGCGTTCATCGACTTATTAGACGTTGTCAGGTCAAAAACTACTTACAACGTACACTTAACAGTAAACAACACAATCAAATATATAAATAATTCAACTCAAGCCGAAAATATATGAAAAACGCTAAAAACTTATCAATAAACAGAGATGTGTTCTACAGTTTTAAAATGGTAGTGGTAGTGTCATTTCGAATAGTAGAACGTTATAGTACGTGCTTGATTAAATTTGATACTTCGGCGACCCCTGTGGCTCAATGATTAGCGCGTTGGCGCTCAAGCCGGGAGGCAGGTGGTTCGAATCCCGCTAGGGAATAAAAAAGTTTTCTGTGTTCCTGGGTCATGGATATGTATTAAATATGTGTATTATATAATAAAAATCCTAAATAAATGTATAGTATAAAAGTATTAAATTCACACACGTTCTTCGCGAACTTACCACGGGACCAGATTGACGTGGAGTAAAAGCCTCCATATATATTATATTATTATACTTAACGCGCCAGCTCAAACCTGTGTTAAACTCACAGATATTTGAAATAATATTTCTATGGTTAAACTACCTTCAATTATACGAGCAGGTTACAGCTCGCGTACTGTAGGTACAAGTATACGATATAACTCCAAACTTATTTTGAAGTCGAGATGAGAACTAACAATTCTATATTTAATGTCTATGCGACTCAAAATTTTAGGAGCTTTTCTACTGGCTTCTAGCTGCTCTCACTGATACTATTAATGATATGGATTATAGCTGGATAGAAGAAGACTTTATAAACAATTTTATATTTTTAGATGTATACTGTTTTCTTAAGTCCAAATAATAAGTGTTGCAGTAATTATTTCAAATTGTGACTTAAAAAAAACATAAATTTCATTGTATAATATATTGTGTATTATATTGATTTAATTAAGGTTACATTTCACTTTAGCAAATTATATTTGGAGATAGCCAAACATGGTTTGAAGTTTTTTTATGATACTGATATGAAATATTAATAAATTGATTGTGATTTCAGAATATGGAACTGAAGCAGTTGCAGCAACAAGTGCGATCATAGCTAAGTCTGTTGAACAATTCTACGCAAACTCTCCTTTCTACATGTTCATAAGAAATGAAAAAACTAAACTCATTACATTCAGTGCAGTTATTAATGATCCAACATCTTAAAATAGATTTATATAAATACATTTAGTACCTACACATTGTCGTTTGAAATTTTTTATCTCTTGAAAATCAATATTTTTGTAACTGTACAAATATAACGTGGCTTATAGCTTTTGTCCGCAGCTTCGCCCGCGTTAACTTGCTTAACTTCACTAGTGTTAGTCACAGCGTGGTGTTGTATAGCCTTTCTCGATAAATGGGCTATCTAACACTAAAATAATCTTTCAAAACGGACCAGTAGTTCCATTAGCGCGTTCAAACAAACAAACTCTTCAGCTTTATATTATTAGTATAGATGATCAAACTTATATTTCTTAAACATAAATTATAACAAATGGTAGATTTTAAATGAACATGGTTATTTTCACATTTAAATCTTTTTAAGACGATTAAAGAGTCTCGTGAACAAGACATTAGTAGACAACTTTGAAATATTGAGCTCGACTAAACAAAAGTACAAAAACAGGGTAAAAAAATGTTCTAAATAGTTTTAAATAAAAAATGTGTAGATATCTGTGTGAGATGTAAATTCACTTTTCTAGTATTAAAAAGCAAAATATATGTTTTTATTATTTATCAGGACACCTTACCACCTTAGGTCACAATCCTAATAATTTTAAAAATCTTGATATAGCTTTGTATTATACACCATACCATATAATAAAACTTATCAGTTAAACCTTAGAGTATACATAATAATATATAGAGTGTGAGTGTCACGCTCTTCATTGTGACCATGTGTAATGCATTAAAAAATATCGATATTTAAAGTTAGGACATTCATCATCATCATAATCGCCCTCAATCCATCCACTGCTGAACATAGGCACTCTAAGACAGAAATGTTATTGCTTCTTTTATTTTGCTTCTGGGAATAATTCTTACAAATTGGCACTTTACATTTCACCATTTTATAAAAACAATTATACACATGCTCACGGACATAAGGTGACGCGTGTTGTTTTGACACTGATGGAATGTTTCCAAGACAATCGTCTATGTTCATACCTGTGCTTACAGTTCATACGTTTCTTACTACTAGGGCCCGAAGGCCCTAATGCTACATCGGATTAGTGTGAGCCCATTTGGCTCACTTTTGGTTTGTAAAAGTGGGGGGTGGCCCCCCGCCAACCGTGCAGTGTGCGACCACACGGCCTCCTGGCGTCGGGTTGGGACATGTTCATACTTAGTGACGCTCTATATACAGTAGAACCACTATAAGTCGAATATCAAGGGAGACGCCAAAAAATTCTAGTTATAGAGTTTTCGCCTTAGGCGGTTTTGATTCGACATAAAGAGGTTGAGATTTATTCTTACTGAGTTAGTGAGGTAAAATAAAATATTTCAAGTTGCAAAGATAAATATTTTAACACATATAGAACATATTTTCTTTTATTAAAAATAAGCATTATTTCAAAACATGCTTTGTTAAAGCATGTTTTGTTTGAATGGCATTATAAAAAAGTCAGTATTTTTTTTGCTTTAGATAATTCGGTTGTTCTCTATCTAGGCATAATTGCCTAAGGTACAAATTGCTTTATCGGTAAATTATTTGTCTTCGAACTACAGAGAAAGTAACTCTCAAATAAGATAATTGTAAATATTGTAAAATAAAACATTACTATGTTCGAGATACACTGAGGTAAAATTTAATTTTTCGAGTTATGGAGGGAAAATATGTACCAAAATGGACTCACTGATTATTTCGACTAATAGAGGGTTCAGATTTCGAGTAATGGAGGTTTTCAACTTATCGAGGTTCGACTTAACGAGGTTCTACTGTAATATGTATACTCTAAGAGTTAAACATTCATTTGTGACGAGGACTTTACTTTCTCTCAAGTCATTTATCTATTACTTCTGAGCTTGTCTATTCTGTCCTTAAGGGTTTGTTTCCACTGTTCTTCAGAAATACTTTGAGCCCATTCAGGTATTGATGCTTGTGGAAGTGCAATATTTTCCATTATTGACATTACCTGCAAAAAAATATGACATGAAGTTGCTCATTAAAGTGCATATCAAAAGTCTGTAATGTATATAAAATATAAATATCTGCCCTTCTGCCTGCATGTTGATAGGATTAAACTCAAGGATGAATAATACTACATGCAGAACCCTTAAGACCGTATATGACAATTATTAATACAAGGTACAAGGGAGATATATGTATGTCATCATCATCATCAGTTCCAATTATTATTATTATTATTATTAAAGCTACACACCAAAAATCAGACCAATAGAATCAATAGTTTTAACAGGATATTTTTGAAGTTTTTTTCTTAGTTAAAACATGATGTATCTTCCCAAGCAGCTGACTTAAGTCTTTACTATTTACGTATACTTATAGGTTGAGTCATACACCTATCAAATGACAAAATTCATCCAGCAGCATATGTGGATCCAGCAACTGCATATGTAAAGCTGAAGCCAGTCTTTGATAATTATTATTAATTAATGGGTGCTAATTAAACAGGCTTCTTTTTAATATCAATATTCGCCTCCAAAAATGTATGTTGCCTTCTAAATTACTAAGTCAGTAAATCCCTCTAAATACAACTCAGCATGATGGTTATTTTTTAGCATCTAAATTTGTAACATGCATTTTAACAGTAAACTCCTAAAATGTCATCAAAAATATATTTATTTAGCTTCTAATGTTTTAACTCAGTATGTTTAAAATGTAACTCTAAAATGAATTAGTTTATTAGAGGCCGGCATTTTCCCGTTGCTTAGTTATTAAATTCTAAGTTTAATCATATGTCCAATAAATGATTTTGTGGCTAGACTTATAATTTCCCTTAATTAATTATATTAATAGAGAGGTTATGTGAAAGAAATACATATTTGATCTTGTGATGACATTCCCATTATACTTTTTAATACTGCTTGAGCAAAGGTAACCTTATTTTGCCGTTCAAGTGACATTGTCACACAATTTTCATTACAGTACCCGGATGACCGAGCTTTGCTCGCTTTTTTTTTTTTTTTTAATAAAATGACATTTTCTAAAAGTGATTCCTAGCTAGATCGATTTATCGCCCCTGAAACCCCCTATATACTAAATTTCATGAAAATCGATGGAGCCGATTCCGAGATTCCATTGAATCAAAGAATTGCTCATTTAAAGATTAAGATACAGAATACGATCTTTGTTACGTTGTATATATATATAAGAATAGCTCATTTAAAGATATCTGATAACTTTTTCTACAATATTGAGTTATGAAAAAAATATATCAGGATTGAAAAATAAAGAAATGGCATTTTTATTTTAGCTACTTTATCATTTTGAATTTTTGTTTTTTTTTTTTTTTTTAATAGAAGAGGGGGCAAACGGATAGTCGGTTCACCTGATGGTAAGTGAAGAGCGACATCCACAGACACCCGCTACACCAGTGGATTAGCAGGTGCGTTGCCGGCCTTTCAGGTATGAGTATGCTCTTTTCTTTTCTTTTCTTGTTAGTTCAAATGTAATGAATATATGAGTTAAAAAACTTAAATTACCTCTTGAGCCCGTTCATTATCCATTTCTATCGAATCATTGAGTCTCGGTGTATTCCATACCTGTCTAGTTATTATAGATTCCATTGGTTCAATGGGCGGAACATTATTAGTTGGTGCCTGTTCTATGTCATCTACCTAAAATCAATGTGTATAATAATGATATGTTTAGTATAAATATAAAAGTATTAAATATATTCCATTGTCTGGTATACGGATACAAGTTCTTCAAGAACTTGACTGGGATTGACTGGGTGTAAAAGTGTCCATTGATATAATAATTATTATTCATTGTTATCCATAGCATCCATTAATAATATATGATGCAGTAGAAGTGGACTTAAGTCCACTTCCCTGATAACTACTGCATCATATAATAATTATTATTAAATAATAAAAATTTATACTCAGAGTATAACATAACGCAACACTCAAGACCTTACAAAATTTATTAGATAAAATGTAGATGTTCAAAAGCATGATTTAATAAATGTTTTAAAGTAGTTATTTACAATAATTTATGTTCACAAAATTAGTAATTTCATTTGTGTCATATATTGGTTAAGTATAAGCTTACATCGTTTTCATCCTCGCTTGACAATACATCAGCAAGCGCCGATTCCGCTTGAGCTAAAGGCTCATAACCAAAATGTTCACTTTGTTCTTCATCACTATCTTCATGATTACCATTTGACATCAATTCATGGCGGGATGGTGGAATAATATTATGCGGAGAATCATCGGGAGGATCTGGACCATCACATACCATTCTTAATATTTAAAATCGATAAAAATTGATAGCTAAAACATGGAAATAAAATATACTTAATGCTTGATGCATTTGATTGCAAATTGCAATTTGGGCTTTGGCAATTGTCATTTCACAATTCACATTTTTTTTTTTTTTTTTTTTGGCAATTCTCGTACGTAGTACATTTGCCATTATCAAACGGGAGAAATTTTTCCATGTATATAAAGGGACGAGAGATGTTAAATTTAGGAATCATTCAGGGCAGGATATAGGATATGTATGACAAGATAATAACAATATTATTATGAAATATTAATTTATATAGCTATACATATATTTAAATATATTACTAGATTTTCATCAAATAAATACTAAACCTAAATTTCTATATTATTAGTAATTATATAATCTGAAATTATTTTATATATGTAATATTTTTTTATAAATAACAGACAAGTAATTGAGGTTGGAAAAGGGATTTGATGATCTAGTAAGGATTTCAGGAAATCGGAACGGTCATATAAAGGACAAGAAAAGAAAAAATGATTTACATCGCCAGTTTCACAACCACACAAACAAGAAGAGTCGTTAATAATTTTAAACTTGGAAAGATGAGCAGGTGTACAAGTATGGCCAAGTCTCAATCTTGAGATGATACTAGAGCACCTCCTATTAAAATTCATTGAGAAAAACCATGGTTTTGATAAAATATCAGGCTGAAGAGAGTAATAATAATTACCTTTTTGTTTACTGCTTTTTTCCCATGACGTTTTCCAACATGTATCAAGATCGAGTTTAGGTATTGATAACAAGTCTGAGCAGTAAATCTTATACGGAACAAGGTCACCACATGAAATAGCTTCATTAGCGAGAGCGTCTGCTATAACATTTCCTTGGATTCCAGAATGTCCAGGAATCCAAGAAAATTTAATATTGTAATGTTTTGCTATGCATATTGTTAGTAATTGTCTTGTGTCAAATATTATGGGGTTGTGTTGCTTAATTTTAAACGGGTTTTTTTCTAAGGCTTGTAAAGAACTAAGTGAGTCAGTAAAAATGATTGAATTTTTGAGTTTAGCTAGTATTATATAATCTATGGCTTTGAAAATACCCAAGCACTCTCCAGAAAAAACAGAAGATTCTGGAGGGAGTTTTACCTTCTGTACGATGTTATATTGACGGTGGAAGATACCTACGCCTACTAAACCGTTAACATTATGTTTCGAAGCATCAGTAAATATGAGATGGGTATTTTTAAATTTTTTCTCAACAATTGCATTAAATTTTTCATTAGCTATTAAAAAATCTGACTTAGCTATACCAATATTTAATATTTGTGGTGATAGAATAAGAGATTCGAAGGAACAAGAAAACAAAGGTAACATGTTAGATTGATGTAAAGGTGCAGAGAGAGATTTAAACTTATAATAGCTATTAATTAAATGTGGATTCGATTTATGTATCCAATACGGTGAATTAGATACTAAGTAAGCTAAAAGATGAAGTTTTTCAATAAGAGGGTGATTGGAAAGCTGTAGACGTCGAAAGAGAAATTTATCAGACAAATACTGACGACGTAGTTGTAACGGAGGATCACAGCACTCAATTTGTAAAGCGTTAATTGGGCTAGACTTCATTGCTCCACAAATGATTCTCAAACATTTGTTTTGAATTTTGTTCAACATTTTAAATCCAGAAAGAAGGCCCGGTTCCAATAGGAAGGTTCCATATTCGAGGACACTACGTATGAGAGCATTATACACGAGTTTCAAATAAAAGGGATGGGCACCCCACCAAACTCCTGCTAAACATCTTATGATGTTTATTATTTTTTCACACTTATTTGCGATGAAATTGCAATGAGGGATGCCTGTAAGTTTCCTGTCTAAAATGACACCTAAAAATTTAAAATCATTTTTTTGTGGTATAATGGTCTCATCGTAGTAAACATGAACTGGAGTGATAGTTCGCATACGGGAGAATAAAACTACTGAGCTTTTAGATGGGGACAAATATAGTCCATGATCATCAAGCCATTTTTTTAAATATTGAAGTGATGACGTTAACTCTGTGCATGCTAATTTAATGTTTTTACTTTTTACATATAATAATAAATCATCCGCATATTGCAAAACTTCAATCTTTCTATCAATAGCTAAGTCTAGATCATATGTGTATAAATTATACAATAAGGGGCTCAAAACGGACCCTTGTGGAAGGCCTTTGGATAACACTCTAGAATGTTTTTGTTCACCATCAGTAAACAAAATCGATCTATCATTAAGCATATTTATAACAAAAGAAATAATTTTTCTGGGAATCTGAAGGCATAAAAGTTTTTGTTTAAGAATTGGTATCACGACATTGTCATAAGCATTAGATAAATCCAAAAATGCTGCAATGACAAAATTATTATCAGAAAAGGCTAGCCTGATATCGGTTGTAAGTAAACTAATATTATCTATACTACTTCTGTTTCGTCTAAAGCCAAATTGAGTTGTTGATAGCAAACTGTTGCTTTCAACGAACCATTCTAGACGATTCTTAATTAATTGTTCGCAGATTTTTAGGAGGACAGATGAAAGGGCAATAGGACGGTAAGACAAAGCAGAAGAAGGATCTCTATTAGGTTTTAATATTGGAATTACAATTTGTGATTTCCAATTTGCAGGAATGTGACCAGAGTGAAAAATAGAATTGATTAAATTTAAATAATATGTCATGCTTATGTCGTTTAAATGAGTAATGAAAGAATAATATATTCCATCTGGACCAGGTGCAGAATCTGATGCATATTCTAAAACGTTCTTTAATTCTGTCATTGAAAAGGGAGAGTTTAATTCAGATGATTCATTGTATAAGGCACCGTTATCATTTAAGTTATCTTTACGAAAATTAACAGTGGGAGGAGCAATTCTATCAAGAAAATCGTCTACTAGAAAAGATGGAAAAGTTGGGGATGGGGTGGTATTATAAGCTGATCTAAATCTTCCAATGTTTTCCCAAACACTGGATGAGGGAGTATTGGGAGATAAAGATGAGCAGAACTTTCGCCAGCTGTCTCTTTTTTTTCTTTTAAAAAGTAATTTTGTTGCGTTTGTAATCTCCTTTAGTGATAAGAGGTTTTCTAATGTCATATTATTATTAAATATTTTTTCAGCATTTTTTCTTTTATTTAAAAATTCTTTGCATTCGACATCCCATCCCACCATGGAGGACTTGGAATATAAGGGTTCCGATGTTTTATATTAAAAACTTCATTGGCACTTTCAATTAATGTATCTAAAAAAATTTGGGCACCGCAAGAATCACTAATATTTTCTGATATTTTCTGACTAAGTTTTAAATCAACTTTACTACTAAATTGAGTCCAAGTGTCAGAATTGACTTTTGATATATTGTATCTCGGGAATAGTTTATTGCAAGTTTTAATTAATTTGCCAGGAGGAAATGAGGTAATAATGGGATAATGATCACTGCCAAATGTGGATGTTAAAACAGAACTTGACAGCTGAGATACAAATTGGGGTGAGCAAATAGTTAGATCTACTACACTATTTCCTTCAGATAAGTTTGTACGTCTAGTAGAATTACCATTGTTGATGATACACAAGTTGTTTTTATCTAGAATGTCCAAAAGTTTATTACCATAACAGGTTGTCATGGAGCAGCCCCAAGACTGGTGATGACAATTAAAGTCACCAGTTATAATTAATGGTTTAGGGAGGGATAAGAATATATCCCCAACTTCATTTAATATATTAATAGAAATATGTGAAATATATACAGAAACAAAACAAATTTTATTTACAATTACGGCTAAAATAGAAATTTCAGAACTATGTACAGGAGTGGATATTATATTAAAAGGGTAGCCTTTCTTAATGAGAAATGCTACACCACCATATCCATCTAATCTGTCTTCTCTAACAGTATTATATTTTTTAATATTCAATGTAAAACCTGGTCTAAGCCAAGTTTCACATAATGAAAATAAAAAAGGGTTATATTTATTTAATAAGTAAATTAGATCACTTTTTTTATTAATTATGCTTCTAGCGTTCCATTGTAATATTTTGTTGGCCATTATTTATTTTGATTATATTTACAATTAACTCCATTAAGGGGGCAACGATGGACGGTATATTATTATTGGTCTGGGCAAAGGTTTGTAATAAAGATATAATATCTGATATTTTTGTTGGTTCTTGTGTGGAGGGAGTATCATTTGAAATTGGGCTATAATTTTTATCTAATTGATTAAAGGAAAATTCTTTTATGATATTATCATGTGCAGTTTTGTCGTAACCTTTTCCAACTTGTATAGGGCGGGAAGGTTTAGATATAACTGTTTTCTTGTAAGATTTTTGTGGAGTATAAGAAGATGGAGTATTAATATTTTGGAAAGATAATTTTCTTTGAGGACTGGACAAGGTTTCAGCGAATGATTTATTAAGTATAGGGAACATTTTACTTGCTTCTTGATAAGAAACACAATTTTGGGACATATATAGTTTTATTTCTTTTTGTCTGTTAAGTTCCGGACAAGATTTACTGTTTGCCATATGGCGACCAGAACATTGACAACAGTAATAGTCATCTTCAACATTACATGAGTCACTAACATGATCCTGACCACACTTGAGGCATCTTGGTTTGGAACGACATTGCATCTTTGTATGACCATAACGACAGCAGTGATAACATTGGATGGTGGGAAAAACATATAAGTCTACGGGCAGAGAGTTGTAGCAGATAAATATTCTTTTTGGGAGTACCTGACCATCAAAATACATTACTACCGACTGTGTGGGTTTCCATATTGGAGACCCATCAACAATAGTTTTATAATTAAGTCGTCTAATTTTAACTATTTTGCCACAGCCAACAGGGGTTGAGATATTAGAAATAATTTCCTCAGGAGACCAATCTGTTGGAACTCCTCTAACAATGCCTATTCTTAAAATATTAAATGAAGGGACATATGCTTTATAATTATTGTCGGTGATTATACTATTGTTAATAAAAGAGTTAGCATCAACATAATTTGTGAAGGAAACAGACATACGGTTTCGACCAATTCTCTTAACACTACCATTAACTATATTATAAATTTTATTTTTTAAAAGAAAATTTCCGAAGGTTATCGGGTGCAATATTTTTCCGTCATTATCAGAGGATTGGATCTTCTGAACATGAATAATGTAAGGAGGTGCATCTAGTTCATTGTAAATATTTCGACCAATTGGAGTATTTGGTTTACTGACTGAATCATTAATATTATGAGGCACTGGATTATCTGATTGTAATAAAGGCTGTGCAAGTGGAATATTAGTTAAATTTTTACCCTCATCTGATTTATCGGACTCTACACAACGACATCCAATGTCCTTTTGGTTTCCCGTATTTTTTCTTTTCTTTTTGTTACAATTTTTGCATATTTTATGCAGGCGACCACGTTTTAAACTAACTTTTTTGGAAGATTGGTCAGTGTCCATACTAGAATCATTATATTCTACTGTAACAAAACTGCAAGCTTCGGGCACTTTACATGTTCCCCCGGGATCCGGAGGTTCATTCATGTTGCAATAGAATGTAAAAAGAAACTTACCAACCAAGAATTTTCTAACTAACTATAATATATACAAATAAAATTTATAAAATAAATATTATAATAAACTGATCTGAATGACTAAAATAATAAAAAATTAATGAGAAACAAAAAACCACAACTGCGCGCCTTGAAATTTCCCGCCGACAATTCACATTTGTATTTTGTCATTATTATTATTTTCATTTAAAGGCATTAGCTACTACGCTATTAGCCATACAAAATACAATATTCGGTCTGTAATACGGAGAAATGGCGGGAAACCCCAAGGAGCGCGGCTTCGCCCCTCTAGCCCCCATCAATCAACTATCATTCTCTATTCCATCCACCCAAGGCAGTCCACCACAATATTCGCCAACCAATCACAATATATAAAGATCAAGTTTTTAAAACAAATACTCTAATATAAATAAGATCTTTGGCGGCTCCGTTGGTGGGTTAGTGTGGCGATGGCCTGGATGGCGACGGGAAGGGCACGGTAGACGCGCGGCAGTGTGGCGACTACAGCCTGCTGTATGCTGGCACCGCCGCTCAGCTGCGCGGCGAATGTGTAGAGAATGTCCGATGCCTCAGTTAGAAGCTGAGACAGCGGGTCCGTAGAGGGCGCTGATTGGGGGCGGCGCCTAGCGCCACCACCGGGGACGGCGGTAATAACCGGTGGTACCTGCGACTCACCACTAGGTGGCTGGAGTGCGGGTGCGACCGGGTGGGCAGGTTGCTCCGTCTCGCTCTGGTTCGACGGGGGCGGGGCTGAGGACTTCTTCTTCTTCTTCTTTTGGCGTTTCCTCTTGGGGACCACAGAGGTGGGGGCAGCGGCGACGGGCGCGGCGGCTGTGGAGGTGGATGGCCGCGGAACAAAATCGTTAGCGGCGGCCATCAGGGTTTGGCTGGATGCGGGCGGCGGCGGTATGTGTGCCGCGGCAATGGATGGTGCCGCAGGTCTAGCGGCTGTGAGGGCCACCGGACCGGCGCGCTTGTTGCGGGCCTCCCGCTTGAACACCGTGCACGAGGTGTTATTAGCGGTGTGAGGCCCGCCACAGTTCACGCAGGTCGGCGGCTCCGTACGGGGGCGCGGGCAGTCCCGCGCGCTGTGCTCGCCTGCGCAGCGAACGCAGGCCTGTCTGCGGTGGCAGTTCACGCTCGAGTGGCGGAACTGCTGGCATCTGTGGCACTGCGCGGGGCCCTCCTTGCCCCTGCGTCAAACTGCAGACAGCCCGACAGTTTTATAAGCCGATCAAAACAAGTTACAGGAGTGGGTAGGGTATGGTAGGGAGGTAGGGGAGCGTAGTATATCGATCATAGTCGATCAAAATACTTTTTAATCGACTTATATTACAATCGAATAAATTAATCTAGCTAATTAATTATGATTAAGTATTTACAAAATTGATTTGAATAAATTACAATTATTATTTTAATTACTATCATTAGTTCAAACAAACCATTCATCAAACATTCAAAATTCCTTTATAAATCATTTCTATGCTAATGTTTAATTTTATTTAATAAGACGCTATCATTTATCTATGTAAGAAACAAAGATTGAATACACATAATGTAGAATTTACGAATATTTTGTGTAAAGAAATAATTTTCGTTTTACACTAGGGCTGCATCAAGTTATCGATATTTCGTGTCCTCTGTCTATAACGCGGTAAACGAATATCTATTACTGATGTCAAAATACTTATATGAGGTAGAAATAGGAATCACCTGGGAATGTGAATCTATTTAAGATACTTGACTGATCCATAGGTACTTATCAGTTTTTGACTGTTATTATAATTAGTATATAATTTATGTATCTTTCAGATTTTCTACTAACCTGGATACTAGAAATGCATGGCTTAGATTAATTGATCGTCCAAACTGGAATATCACGAAAACTTATTCATGTGTATGCAGTAAGCATTTTCGAGAAACATATTTACAGAAGCGAGGACCGAAACGAATTTTGATGAAATCTACTTTTCAAGCAATTAAATGCAAGCAAGCAAAAAAAAACAAAGAGCTTGTGTTTTTTTATTGGATTTTGAATAGGATGAGGATTTATAAAATTCTTATTAGGTTTATTTTGTATTATGAATCTAATAGAACTTAGATTAGTTCAAATTTAAACGAGTTATAAAGAAAACTTGATAGTAGGTAAGAGTTTTATATGAACAATTTAAAATTTAATTTATTACATTATCAATTTAAAACTAATGTCAAAAGAAAGAATTCAATTTGCCAATAATAACACAACAAGATTTGTGACGATAGCTTAAAACTATTATACGTTTAAAGTTATTGATGAATACGTAAAAAAGTGAGTTACCTATTCTATTCAAAGTTCACAGGTTTTTGATCTGTAATATTTTATTACGCAAAGATATGTATGTAATTGCCTGTATGTTGTGGGCTTTTGATAAGCTGGCACCCATTAAGACACTGTTTACTAAAGAGCGCCAATACCCATGGATCACTCATAACATTAAGTTGATGAAGAGACGGCGGGATGCTGCACACAGGCGAGCGCGTAAATCCAAGAGTGATGTGCATGTGGCGTTCTATAAGGAACTCAAACATGAGGTAAGAAGTGCAATTGCTAGAGAAAAGACAGCTTACTTTGAAAAATATGTAACGTCTAACGTAAATAATCCGCGATTGTTGTGGAAGCACATAAAGGATAATGTAAACATTAAACAAAGAAGGAGTTTAAAACTACCACAACACTTACATGACGCTTATAAAATAAACAGATACTTTCTGGATGTACCAGGTAGTAACCTTGTGCCGGCAGCAACTATTAATTATTTTAAGACCCATTACTTTGAATCGAATACTTTTTGTCTGGGTGCCATAAGCTCCACATAAGTTTTAAAAATACTTAGGTCACTGCAGTCTATTGCAATAGGCATCGACGGTATAAGCCTGGACATGTTGCTTTTGGCCTCGCAGTTTTCTGAATGCCTAAGTACAATCACCGATATTGTTAATAGGTCAGTAGTTAGTGGCACCTTTCAAGAGCAATGGCGCACGGCAATCGTTAAACCTATACCTAAAAAAGATATAGTGACTGAAACAAAAGATTTGCGGCCTATAAGCATATTGCCTTGTATGTCGAAAATACTGGAAAAGGTAGTCTGCGAGCAACTAACTGCATATATTGAAACATCCAATATACTTCCGGTCATGCAGTCGGGCTTTCGCAAGCGTTATAGTACGACAACAGCTTTGGTAGATGTAGTGGACAACATCTTGTGCGCTCGGGATAAGGGAGAAATTACTGCACTTGTCCTTCTTGACTACTCGCGCGCTTTTGATACATTAAATATACCCTTGTTATTGTCTAAAATGAAGTACTATGGATTTAGTGATAATTCCGTATCTTGGTTTGATAATTACTTAAACAATCGTCATTAAATTGTGGAGCTGGTGGATGATGACGGTACTCTGACTCGTTCTAATGCCTACCACGTAAAGAGAGGGGTCCCACAGGGTTCAGTGGTGGGGCCTTTAATATTCTCCCTGTACACTGCTGATGTTATAAAACAGATACAGCACTGTCGTTATCACATGTACGCCGATGATATCCAGGTATACACGTCCTTTAGTCTAAATAACATGACCGAGGTTATTTGTAAACTTAACGAGGACGAGGCACGTATATCTGAATGGTCAGAGGCTAACGCTTTAGTACTGAATCCCGGTAAGACAAAGTACATGCTCATGGGAACTAAAGCGCAAATTAACAAGACAGTACACGCCATGTCTCCAATACACATCAAGGGTGACCTGATAGAGAGAGTTGCTGAGACACGCAATTTAGGGTTGTTAATGGATGAAGGTACGCGATTTGAGAAACACATAATAAAAACAGTAAGCAACTGCTTCTATCGTTTAAAAATACTTTATAAGATAAGAAGGTTTATTAGCACCGACCTTCGTATTAATCTTTGCGAATCTCTCGTACGTTCTAAATTAAACTATGTGGATACCGTGATAGGGCCGTGCTTACTAGCACGATCAAAAAATCTAGTGCAGCGAGTACAAAATGCATGCGCCCGTTACTGTTTGTGTGTGCTCCTCACGCACATGTTACACCCTACCTAAATAACGCACGCCTGCTCAAGATGGAACGTCGTAGGCATCTCCACCTCGCCACCCTTTTGTTTGGTATTATTAAATATGAATGTCCACCGTACCTTTTCAGTAAATTGCAATGGGCTAAGTATTTGGGGTATTAGTAATGGGGTATTTTTTGGAGTTTATGTATAAATGAGTAGTCAGACATTTACTTACTTCATCAGTTATATTCCTCGCATTTCAGCACCTACATAATCACCTGCATTCTCAGACAAATATCGCGCACCTATTTATAAATGTCGACTTTTGATCTACTTCTTTTACTTTGGCTTCCTGGACTTTTGGTGGTTTATCCGACTGTCCTTTTACAAAACCCTTTTCCAACATTATGTTAATTAAATAAGAATATTACAATGTATAAATAAACATGGTCCTCCCGTGACCATGGTTGCTGTAAAGTATCCGAAACGTCGGGCTTGTAAAAATCTTAATAAACCGCGATAAAATCCGTAAAAAATTGTTTCATTATAATGAGTGAAATTCGCGCAAACATTAGAAAACAATATTATTTAAAGTAATTGCTAACACACTGTTCAAAAATTATCGACTAAATTTGAATGCCATACAAACATTCCACTCGCGAACAGTTTGTCAAATATGTCCGCCATTTTGTACTACTTTTTAATTTGCTCGGTTTATAAAATATGGTAATACCAGTTTTATTATAGGCAGATTACCCAAGAATGTGGTATTATATAAAAAGGGTGACTGGAATCTTCGAAATAAACACAATATAAAACAAATATGTTTATTGCTATCCTAAAAGGCTAAGTACATACTATAGATCACACATATTTAGAGGACGTTTATAGCCTTTTTTTTTTATTATTTATATTTTTAGCGGTTTGTTCTTAATCATTACATATTTTCTATAATCCGGAAAAATGCAGCTATCTAAAATTTCAATAAATGTTTGGGTAGGACTAATGTTTATAGTTATCTATCAACCTTTTTCAGTTTTTTATTATTATTTTAAATACTACTTAGAATCAACTATCACTCCCGATAGTTGATTGATGGGGGCTAGAGAGGCGAAGCCGCGCTCCTTGGGGTTTCCCGCCGTGTCTCCGTATTACAAACTCAATATTGTATTTTGTATGGCTAATAGCCTAGTAGGGGACTTTGCTTTTTGGTAAGTGTCAGTTACAAGCGGTTTTTAAGTTAGTGTTTTTTCTTTTTATTTTACGGCTATTTCAACTTCAATTGAATTATTTAAATTTCTGTTTGTGCTGTTTACTGTTTAGTGTTCGTTGTAAGTAGTTTTTATAGTAAATTTTTAAAATGGATACCGACCCGCCGGACCCTGGTGGGGGTAACAAAACTCATTATAGAAAGAGACCCATGAATGATCCTTCCGATTCCGATCATACTAAAAGGTTAGTGGTTAACCCATCTTTGGCAACTCCCTCAATTCAACTGACCTACACTAGCCCTGACTTCCAAAACGACAAGAGGTTATACTCCACAGATGATGTTGCACCATTTGTTGTTCATGTCACCAAACCCGAGTCTGAAACCAATAGCGGAACGGTTCTTCGTCCTATACAGTTTGGCCACTTTTTATTTAAAAACAATATCAAAAACATAGTTATGGATGGCATAAAGCGAATTGGCAGAAACCGTATTTCTATTGAGTTTAGAACAGCAGAACATGCAAATTCTTTCCTGGATCATCCCGCCCTTGGAACGGCTGGATTTATTGCACTGATACCATCTTATAGTTTATCTCGTATGGGCATTGTTCGAGATGTCCCAGTAGATTGGTCGATGGAAGAATTTGTATCTAACCTCGAGGTTCCCCCTGGATATGGTAAGGTAGTTAAAGCTAGGAGACTGAGCCGGAAAGCGGTTAATGATGGTTCCCCTACCTGGATTCCCACTCAATCTGTTGTACTCACTTTTACTGGTCAAAAGCTCCCATCTCGTATTTTCTGTTTCTTCTCTTCCCTTCCAGTTGAGACTTATTTATTACCAACAATCCAATGTAATAAGTGTTGCAGATTTGGACATGTTAAAGCACAGTGTAGGTCGAAACCCAGATGTTATAAATGCTCCCAAATGCATGAAGGGGAAACATGTACGGTAACTTCTCCCACATGTCTTTACTGTTCCGGTTTACATTCAGCAAATGATACTTCTTGCCCGGAATACTCTAGGCAGAAGTCCATTAAACTAATTATGTCTCAAGAAAGCATTTCCTACCTCGAAGCCTCTGCCAGATTTCCCCATGTAAGGCGATCATTTGCTGACTCTACAAGAATCTCTTACTCATTTCCTTCTTCTTCGACTAATAAACAGAACACTCCTCCAACCACAGTTTCCTATAAAAAAACAGTTTTTACTCCTCGTCGCACCCCTCCCCCTATCACTCCTGGCTATGACCATCATGCTCACAGGGAGATTGTAGAGACACCTGTTTCTGAATCTCCTAATGGGTGTGCCTTCCCAAGTGATTCCATCTCTCCTAATGATAATGTTCTCGAACTTCTCACTTCTCTTCTTATTAACATGCTTTCCCGGTTCAGCGACTCCGGGCTACCGAACAATATTCTGAAAAACTTGACTCAGCTGGTAAACCTCATCCCCAACAATGGAGCACATCATCCTACAGTGGAACTGTCGTAGCGTGAAAAACAAAATACATGACATACTATATTTAATTAAAAAACATGCTCCATTAATTCTTGTTGTTCAGGAGACATGGTTAAGACCTGGTTCTCGCTTTAGAGTCCCGGGCTATGTATGCCTCCGGGACGACAGGAGTGATGGTAAAGCTGGAGCAGCCATATTGGTCTCCAGTAATTGTAAATATTCTTCTGTTTCCCTTCCCTCACACAGTGATTCTATCAATATTGTAGCTGTCCGTATTTTATGCATTACATTTTTCTCTGTGTATATTCCTGAACCTAATGTTAATGTCTTATCTGAATTCTCATCTATCCTTTCCTCGATTTCTTCCCCTATTGTTGTGTTAGGTGATTTTAACACTCACCACACATCTTGGGGTTCACATTATTGTGATTATTTGTCCTCATATTTTTTAGATATTTTAGATGACTATAACCTTGTGATTCTGAATGATGGGTCCCCCACACGCCGGGTCTCCCCTCTACAGAACCCAAAAAGTGCTGTGGACTTATCATTTTGCTCCGCATCTCTCTCTTCGCTCTCCTCATGGTCTATTCTCCCCCATTCTTTTGGTAGCGATCATTACCCAATTGTTATTTCTCTATCATTTTCTACCCGACCTACTTTTATCCCTACTCCCCCTAGATTAAAATTTAATGTGATCAAAGCAGATTGGCCACAGTTTGAAATAACCACAGATAGTGAAATAAGCCATATCCCTTCTGTTCAGCCAAATAATGTACATCTCGTATATAGCCTTTTTAAAAATGCCCTCTTGCAAAGTGCACAAAAGATAATTCCTCTAAAAAGCTCTAGCACTTATAGAAGGACGTCCCCTCCCTGGTGGGATGCTGATTGCTCAAATGCATGTAAGCGTCGCAAAGATGCTGAGCGACAATACTCCCTATCCATGAGTCTAAATAATTACCTGAACTATAAAAGAGTGGCAGCTGAAGTAAATAGACTGCTCTCTAAAAAGAAGAAGAGTGGTTGGTACCACTTTTGCGAAAGTTTATCCCCTTCATCTCACCCTTCTGTTGTTTGGAAAAATATCAGGAGATATAGAGGATCTATTTCTATAAGTGATAACCGGCAGTCCAATGACGCATCTACCTGGATCAATGCCTTCTCCCAAAAGCTGGCACCACTGTCAGTCCCCTCGTGGGAAGAGTGTTCAATGTACATATCTTCTAACCCTTCCCAATTAAATCAATTTGATGCTTCCTTTTCTATGGAGGAATTTCAACTGGTCCTAAAATCCTTGAATGACTCCTCTCCTGGTGAGGATGGTGTACCTTACTCTTTTATAGTTAACAGTGGCCCAGTTACTCAAAAGCTATGCCTAGATATTTTAAATGCAATATACCAGTCAGAGGTCCCTCCAGATGAATGGCGAAGACAAATAATTTTGCCTATCTTGAAGCCGGGAAAGCTTAGTTCAGACCCTTCTGGTTATAGACCAATTGCTCTATCATTCACTATTGCCAAAATTCTCGAACACCTTATTAAAAACCGTTTGGAATGGATTTTGGAAAATGGAGGTGTTCTTTCCAAAAGCCAATTCGGTTTTCGAAAAGGCTTTAGCACAATGGACAGCCTTGGGATTTTTATGACTGACATACGTATTGCATTTTCTAAAAAAGAAACAGTTGTAGGAGTATTTCTTGATGTGTCATCCGCATATGATAATGTTCTTCTTCCAGTACTCAGGCAGAAAATGCTAAATCTGAGTATCCCTGTGAGGATGACTAATTTTATCTGCAATTACCTTTCTTCCCGCTCTATTATTATATCCACAAAATATTCTTCTTTCCCTCCAAGAATGGTGTGGAAAGGTCTTCCGCAAGGATCTGTTCTGAGCCCTATTCTTTATAGTTTATATACATATGACTTAGAACTGTGTGTTAATTGTTTTTGTGATGTCCTTCAATATGCGGATGATTTGTCACTATATATTTCCTCTCAAGATATAAATGAATGCACAACCCGACTTAACTCTGCCATTTCCTATTTAAATAATTGGCTAGATATCCATGGGCTGTCCATCTCTACTGAAAAAAGTGCTGTAGTGGTTTTTTCTCGCTCCAGGCTTGCTTCTGATGTTATTATTACTAGTAACCATCAAGTTTTCCCGGTTAAAGATAGTGTGAAGTTTTTGGGTGTTTATCTAGACTCCAGGTTGACAGGTATTCATCATATTAGCCACATAAATAAAAAATGTGAAAAAAACATAAATATTCTGCGGTCCGTTTCTGGAGTATGGTGGGGCTCTCATCCATACACCCAGAAGCTACTTTATAACTCACTTGTCCGTAGTCATTTAGACTATGGATCTTTCCTCCTAGAACCCTGTAACAAATTACCTTTAAAGTCATTAGATAAAATCCAGTCCAAATCTTTAAGAATCATCATAGGCGCTATGAAATCATCCCCAGTTAATGCTCTCCAAATTGAATGTGTTGATCCTCCTCTTCAATTCCGAAGACAATACCTATCTGATAGATTCCTTTTTAAAGTATTTCAATCTCGCTATCACCCACTTATTAGTAAACTTCATTCTCTTACCCAACTCCTCTCTTCCTCTAACTATTGGTTGCACAAAGATCCCCCTTGTCTCGTAATCAGCTACCAAAAACTAACTAGTCTCCCTTGCCCTATCTTCCAATGCCGTCTTAATCCCCTTTTTGAGACTCCTTTTGAATCTCTCATATTCTCTCCACACATTATCCTTAACTTTTCCATTGATAAAGGCTCACCTATAGCTGACACTCATTTTAATCAAATAATAAATGAACACTTTAGGGACTGCCTGCTTATTTTTACGGATGCATCAAAATTTTCTGTTAATAGCTGTGTTGGAGTGTCTGTCTGGATTCCTAAAGTAAATGTGATTTTAAACTTTAAACTACCCCCTATATCTTCAGTTTTTACAGGGGAATCAATAGCTATTTTAGAGGCACTTTCTTTTATAGAATCACATAGTTTAGATAAATCCATTATACTTTCAGACTCCAGAAGTGCTCTTGAGGCTATTTTGTCTAACCCATTTCGGTCCAAGAACAAATTCTCTTTCATCCTGAAAATAAGGCAGCTACTTTTTAAATGCTACTCACAGAACATTCGGGTTATACTTGCATGGATCCCTGGGCACAGTGGTATTTCAGGTAATGAAAGTGCGGATGCGTATGCTAAAGAAGCTACAACATCTGGTAGTCTCAGCCAATTCAAAATTTACTGCCAAGATCTTATCCCATTTGCAAAGTCTGACATGATAACTAATTGGAATAACCATTGGTCTCAGTCAAGCAGAACTTGTGGCAGACATTATGCAGATATCCAAGACTCTATCCCTTTAAGACCTTGGTTTTTCAAATATCGCCAAGCTTACAAACCTGTATGCTCTACAATTTGTCGCCTTAGACTTGGACATTCATGTACACCTGTCTTTCTTGCAAAAATTAGAATCAGGGACAACTCTCTTTGTGAGTGTGGGATTGACGAAGGCACCCCAGATCATATCTTTTTCTGTTGCCCAAGGATCCATTCCTCACTCTATGACTTTCTTCCTCCCTATATACCACGTCCTTGTAATTTCAAATCAATTTTATCATATGTACATACTCCTTTTATTGATATTCTATGTTCGTATATATTAACTAATAACATTAAATTGTAATGTGATGTCTTTCTAACAAATTAACAATTTTGTGTATGTGTTTGTTTTAGGTAATTCAACAGTGAAAGCCTATCATCATAAACAAATAAATATTTAACCCTTGTACTCTCATACACCAATATTCTTAGCAGAGCATTTACCCTCTAGTAAACATAAAACCAAAGACTCACTCTGACATTGCAGAGTCAGATAAGTCAACAATGCCGCAATACTGAACATGGGCTTTAGTCACCGAACATTTTATCACGCACTCTGATACTGGCAAATCCATTTGGGAGCCAAGACTAAAGAAGAAGAAGAATAGCCTAGTAGCTAATAGGGATGTGATAAACGGCTTTTTATTTTCAACACGCTTAAGCGTTTGGCTTTTATTTTTCAGCGCGCTTAAAAAAGCCGGCCGAGCTTTTTATTGAAACGCATTATGCAGGCAACAGACATGATCACCTCAGCGACAGGCTGGCCCCAGCGAAGGCCAGATACTCCTTGTAGGGGGGGAATGCCCGGCTGCTACTAAGCAGTCCCCACGACGTCGTACCATACAGACCCAGGTTCCCATCCTGAGCCCGACACGAGTACAGGGGCGTTACTGGAGGCGCATTAAATAGCGCCTCCTACGCCCGCGGGAGAAGGCTTCGTCCGCGGCCTCCTCTCTCACCCGCTCGTCGACCTCCTTCTGGGACATTACTGCCTCACAGAAGGAGACCATCACCGTCCAGGACTCGTCGTCACCAAGCATCGCGGTGATGACGCTCGGCAGAGACAAGTCCCCTCCGATGACTGATGTCAGGATTGGGATTGATTTTTTAAATTTCTCTTAATAAATAATTCATTCAACATGATGATGATGATGAATATAATATATACTTTTAAAATTATTACGTTGGGACATCCCACACAGGACCATCTGATCCCAAACTAGGCAGATCCTGTTCTTATGGCAACCAGACAAATGATGTATACTTATATTATATTTCTAAATACATACATGATATAGATAAAACTACACCCAGACACAGAAAAAATGATCATGCTCATCACACAAACATTCATCCTGGGTGGGAATCGAACCCACGACCTTCCGGTTTAGTAGACAGGGTCACGAACCACTAGATCAATAGGCCAGTCCAAGACAAAAGGCAAGTGCTTTTAATAACCTTCACCATTAGAGTCACATGCATTGTTAGAATTATTAGTATTCTCCTCACCATTTCCTCCACTAGTCCAACCACCACCGCCATTATTCTCGTAACCCTGCCGTTGAGAAGAAGTTGGCCGTGATAAGTCACGCGAAAGTAAATCATTGAAAACACCCAAATGTTTCAGTTTCAAATGTTGATATTTGTTTTTGACATGTATTACACACAGCAACTATCGGTCTGGTTTTTTTGAAAGTAGTCTCAGATTAAAACGGCGCTCGACATTTTCACTACACTAATAATTATTAATTATTCACAACACTTACACCCTATAACTAAGGTAATAATATATAATAACAACACAAAAATCATAATATGCAGACTAGGCTGTATGGACTATTATTATTTAATCTAAGTATTTTCGCTTTCCCTATTGGGTTTATAAATAATAAATATTATTTATAACAACAAAAAAAAAACACAACACGAATGTACTTATTTATAACTATAATATACTTAATTCCTAATAAAAATATCAGTTTACTATTTACAATTATTATTTACATTCACCATTATCAAATAAAACATTTAAGTCACTCAATTCACACTAATTCAAATAACGGCTACGCGCACGCAAAGTAAAAATTAACATCTAAGCTCATCGACATTGACAAGCGTACTGAGTTTAAAAAATTAAAATCAGTTAAAAATTAAAATCAAAAATCATAAATCATAATAAAAGTTCCTAAGCTGTAAAAAGTTTGTAACCAACCAAAAACGGAGCGTTGTCAGTCTGATAGAAATGTTATGTAAACAGGCATAATGTATTTTAGCCGTTTAATACGTAACCAATCGAATCTAATATTGATTCTTAAAGATATAGGGATAAGGTTTTAATCCAATAAAATTAAAAAATCTTTATATTGCGTCATATCACCCACAGCGTATAGAAGTAAGGTTCCTTATTCACATTATATTTTGAGTTTTAAACGTATCGGAATAAGGTTACTTTCCTTTAATCATGATAATATAGTATTGAATTTTTTAAAATTTAAACCTTGACGATTAATCGAAATCAGCTTGATTTTATTAACGCGCTTGAATGATTTTTTCAAAAAGCGGAATTTTTACAGCTCTAATTGATTAAGCGCCCATCTTTAGTAGCTAATGCCTTTAAATAAAAATAAAAATAAAAATTGATAGCTGTCATACTAGTGTCAAATGAACACTATAATTTCTTCGAGGCAGAATCTAAAAAAATGTTTTCAATGGTTTAATATCTCTATTCCTCTCGTAATTTTATTAATACTAAATATGGCTTGGAGAAGTCATGGGATTAATAATGCTGACCTCGTTCGAAACTTAAGAGGTAATCTAGTGTTCGTAGAAAATAACTTAATTAATTGATAGCTTAGTTTTATTTGGGTGCAGATTCGCCACAGGCTGAAAGCCAACTTTCTTGTTAATGATTGCAATTACCCAATCAATTTTTAGTAATGAAAGAAAACTTTTTCTTTAAAACGGGATATTTACCATGTTTTTTCATTTTTATTTCGCGAGTCTCGTGAACAAGACATTCGTAGATAATGTCGAAATATCGAGATCCGCGAAATAAAAATGAAAAAACATGGTAAATATCCCGTTTTAAATAATTTTCGTAATGAAAATAACTATGTTAACTTAAAATCACATATAAAACTTGTTCTTTTTAGCAAATGGCATAATAAAATCTGATGCAGTCGCTAATGCAATGAACGCTGTCGATAGGAAAAACTATTGCCCCTACGCCCCATATCATGATTCTCCTCAATCCATTGGATTCTCGGCTACCATAAGTGCACCCCACATGGTGAGTTCCTAGACATATTTCTATGTACTCATTTGACAATTTCTTAAGTAATACAGGAATAGTTAACATAGTCTGTTGAAGGATTTTTGCTTGCTATTATAAAAGCACACAGATAAAGTTGTGCCAACCTGTTTACAAGTGTAGGTCATCATATCGAATATCCAACACATGTTATAGTAATTGTTAGTTACTGTGCACTGAATATGACTAGATGTAATAAAATTCCTATTCTATTCTAATTAGTGGAAACCTACTTTCCTGATTTCATTATTAAATAAAACCTTTGTTTTAGAACTTTATTTTCATATGTTGTTGATAGGAGATTTGGTACATACCATTTCTTGTACATGATACTAGCAAGCACTGTACTTGTTATCATCTTAATAAATAGTAATATTGTTGCAGCATGCTCATGCATTGGAAAAGTTAAAAAATCAACTGATACCTGGTGAAAAGGCTTTAGATGTTGGGTCAGGGTCGGGATATTTAACAGCTTGCATGGCCATTATGCTTGGTGAAACAGGGCATGTGATTGGTATTGATCATATACCAAAATTGGTGTCGCTTGCAAACAAAAATATTCAGAATGATCTTCCAGAACTTTTGTCTTCCGGAAGAATCAAACTTATTGGTAAGTGTATAAAAAGTTTTAATATTTACAAAACATAAATACACACAGGTCACAAACATATACCTAAATAGTTTTATAATATTAATTTCAATATGTTTTATAACAATAATATTTTTTTAATTTCAATTAATTATTATAATAATATAATAACAATAATTTATGGCCTTACTTATAACCTTTCTTAATATTCTATTAATTGAATAGCAACTCATTAGCAAACACCTCACTTATAACACTATTTAGCATTTAGGGGGGGGGGGGGGGGCTTTCCTAGAACTGAATTTAGTATGGAGCTCGAAACCGTGTCCAGCGCTTCCGCAGCGAGTGAAAACACATATTTATTTAATTAAAGGGAGGGATTTATAATTAAAAAAAAAAATTTATGACGATCGACAACGACGACATTTTCTACAAGGTTTATTATGGTATAATTTTTATAGTACAGAACCTGATATTACTCAAATAAAATGGGTTTTTCATCTCAATTTTGACTTATCTTTGCAATTTTTTTAATGCAGCAAAATATAAGTAATCGTGTATCGAACAACCAAAATGTTCTTTGTGCTTAAATCGGCTTAGTTTCTAAATAAAACAATTCAAAATGCGTTTATGGGGAAGGCCTTCAGCCTTAAGAAGTTGTTAACAAATGCTTAAATAGCCGTCAAAATAAAATACTGCCGTGACAATATGTTTAAGCCTTGTTATGTCCTCGCTACGAGGCAAAATGGCGGATATTAAATAAATCATCTGTTCTATAGTTTGATAAATTTTATATTATTTGTGCTTAACACATTGATGAATTAGAAGTTTTTGAATCATTTAAAAAATTTCGTATTTTTCAATTTTCTATTTAAAAATTGTTATCTGTCAAATTCAGGGCATGTTATAGATAATACAATGTAATCTCACTAATCCGGCACTATAACCAGAGATTGGCGGATTATTGGAATGTTCAGATTACTGGATTGTATAGAAAAATATCATAAAAAACGAAAATGTGTTAAGGTTTCTTTTCTAGAGATTTTTAAAACTGGTAATTATGAATAATATAGAAAAAAATTAACTATTGACAATTTTGTTAGTTAAATTTCTCTATCTAGTTTATTGTTTTGGGTCCCCACCACGGTTCAGGCCTTGACGTGGCGGTGGGGCTCAGTAGCCTAGGGTGAGCCGCTGCACCTCGGGCGAAGCTAATTGAGCCGAGGGGGCTCTTTGTACCCCTCTTTTAAGAAGAGGGGACAAAAGAGCAGGGGGCGAGGACGGGAACCTCACCCCATTGTACTGTCCCGACGTTAGGAGGGGTTGTTCTGTGGTGCGGGACATCTGTGGAGGTGGCGTCGGTCCCTTGGGGGACTGACTAGCCGTCGAGGTGCCCTGTTTGTTCATTAGATCTGGGGCACCTCACCAAAGGCGGCATTGGTGGCACTCGCCGGATTTTAGTGGGTAGAGCTGCGTCCACTTACCAGCTTTTCGGGCGTAGCGAGTCCCACATACCCGCGTGGGGAGACCTACTCCTCCGCGGGATGCCTCAGAGCATTTCCCGGCGTTAAAGGAAAAAAAAAGTTTATTATTTTGGGTATAATCTGTGCCAACTATCTATTATGTTTTTTTTTTTTCTCTGTTCGTTTCTTAACTAAGCAACAGCTAATCAATGTTTATAAGTAAACAAAAGTTAGTCAAGATTTATAGCTTAAGAGTTGATTAAGTAAGAGGTTGCTAAATATTACCTAACGAATTTTTTATAAGTAAGACCGTTAATGTCTTGACATAACATATTTTTACATTTTCAAGTTTAGTGGTTATTTTATACCAATGAAATAACAAAATTTATATTTGAAATCTGGTTGATCTGTCCATCTAATAACTGAATAATGTTATCAAATAATTTTAGTTGGTGATGGTCGGTTAGGATATCCCTCGGAAGCACCATACAATGCAATCCATGTTGGAGCTGCAGCACCAACTTTACCACAGGCGGTAAGATTGTAAAAATATTTATAAAAATGTTTACTAGGTACTTCTATTAAATTTATATATTTTTAACATGTCATATAATATATTGTGATCCTGAAGCTATACTTAAAAAATTGTGTGCATGGAATCTATACGCGCGATTGAAGTGAAACTTAATAACAAAGGAATTCAAAGAAGAATAGCTGTGAGTCTGACACAAGTTAACTAGTCAAAGAATAATGTTTCAACGTGTTCGGCGATGCATTCAGTATGATCATGCCGTTTCATCCGGCAAAATAAAACTCACATTCGCTATTTATTTAAATGAATTTTTATAAGTCCATTTATTATATTATGTCTGGTTATCATTACAATATTTATTTATTCATTCCCCAATTCAAGTAAACAGGCATGGCGCCATGACGGTCCAAAGTAACAGAAAATGTGACCATTTTTAACCGACTTCAAAAAAAAAAGGAGGTTCTCAATTCGTCTGTATGTTTTTTTGTATGTATGTGACACGATATCTCCGCCGTTTGTGAATGGATTTCGATGGTTATTTTTTTGTTTGAAAGCTGGTGTTTCCAATTTGGTCCCATATTAATTGTATTAAGATCTGACAAGCCGTTTTTTAGTTATTCCCAATAATGCCTATTTGGTTGGTTTTGTTTATCTTGATGATATGATAATTTTATTACGTGTCGATGTAACAATTGTTTAGGATGCTTTGGTAACACACCATAGTATGTCGCGGTCATCGTAATCATCATCATCATCACCATCACCATCATCATCATCCTTTATCCATCCACTGCTGAACATGCCTCCTTCAATGAACGCCAAGATGACGAATTTCGGAATCACTAAAAATTAAGAAATAAAAACATTTTACAAAAAATTAAAACCGACTTCAAAACTACTAAACTAAAAAGTAATAAAATAACAGTTTCTTTAATTTTTGTGCTTACAACATATAATCAACTTAATCTTCTACTAAAATACAATCTTTGCGTTTACCACGTCATTATAGTTACTTTTGGAGTCGGTGTCGTATTTGTTGCTGTACATTACCTACATACCTACCTACCTTGGCTGACACCGACTCCAAAAGTAACTATAATGACGTGGTAAACGCAAAGATTGTATTTTAGTAGAAGATTAAGTTGATTATATGTTGTAAGCACAAAAATTAAAGAAACTGTTATTTTATTACTTTTTAGTTTAGTAGTTTTGAAGTCGGTTTTAATTTTTTGTAAAATGTTTTTATTTTCAAGATGGCGTTGGAAAGTATGACGATTTTTTTTAACATTGCTTTAAGATTTCTCCCATAAGTCAATCAGTGGCGTAGCTAGGTAACCAAAGACCCAGGGCAAAAAATAAACTAGAGCCCCAACTAAACTATTTAAAATTTGTTTGTACCGTATTCGTCGTGTTCCTAATTTGACGTAGGTACGTACCAACTAAAGATTTGTCGTAATCCAGATTCGTCGTAATACCGTCTTCTCCATAACAAAATCAAAAACCGAATACAAACTTATTTTAATGAATAAATTAAAATTATTTTATGAATATAGAAGATCCGAGAAGAGATCTACCTAAATAGTCCTCTGACAGCA
The DNA here is from genome assembly GCA_963853865.1 of Helleia helle. Lineage (NCBI taxonomy): Eukaryota > Metazoa > Arthropoda > Insecta > Lepidoptera > Lycaenidae > Helleia > Helleia helle. The sequence goes on along the minus strand of OY971418.1, from coordinate 7,584,909 downwards.
GAGGCACGTTAATAGGGTTTCGTTGAGCACCCTTTGGGTACGGAATCCTAATTTAGTAGATTATTAAACCAATAACACAACTTTATTGACCTATACGTTTTACGACGAATCTGGGTTACGACAAATCAGAAGTACCTACGTTGAGTTCGGAACACGACGAATACGGAACAAATGTTTAAAATGTTGTAGTTATATTTAAATACTTTAACATGTGATATAACAACTGTCATTATGTATAATAGGATGTGCCCCAGATTAAGTATGTTCTTGAGCCTCTCTTTCTGGTATATGAATGCATAAAAAATTGTCTATAAGTTGTTATTACAATTTTAGTTGGTTGATCAATTGAAACCTGGTGGACGGCTAATTGTTCCGGTTGGGCCTGAAGGTGGAGAACAACATCTAACTCAGGTATGAAATAATAGATAGAATGTAAGAGCACGAGTAACAACAACAAGCACTATGTTATTCAAAGAGATGGACAGGAGAAACCCATGTAATAAACCAATGTTTATTACATTATTTTACTTTTACACTTAGTTACTTTACTCTATTCACGGAGACAAGTTAATAGGGAAAACATAGACTCGTTTGTGATTGGTCAACGATAAAGGTTAATTCAGTGTACAGATTAGTGGTGGTTAATATAACGCATAGCGCCATAACGTAGCGCGCTATTCATACTCAACGTATAGCGTACGCTATATAAATTCCTATTCGGCGCTATAATGTAGCGCCTCGCTACATTAGGTATGTGTAGCGACTGTAGCGTCCATAGATATTATTATTAATAATATGTTAATAATATGTCCATAGATATTATCATTAATAATTTAATAAAAGCTATATTTTATTTTAAGGTTTAAAGAACTTCTACTAGTCTAATTTTTCACTGACTTATTAAATTACGTCGTGGGAAGAAGCCTACTTTAATGAATAGTAGCGCAGTGTGTGCGAGCATTTAGAAGGGTTTACGCCCACTGTCTTTTTTTGTCTTTGTCATTTGTATGGTAGTAGTTATTACGCAACAGAGAGAGCGCTATATTAACTTGTCTTCATGGATAGAGTATAGCGACCCGCCCCGGCTTCGCTCGGGTGCAATGCTGATACTGAACTTACTGCAGAATTTCTTTATACAGCCTGATTTTTTGAAGAACGGACATAATCATGGACGTGATAGAACTTGGTTTTACCAATCAAAGAAAATTATATTCACCAAAAAAACCACATAAATAACAAAATATAGACAAATGTAAATAATGCATTGTTGGCCTCAGAATATGGTCACCCTATTGTATTATCACGTGCATTTTACGCGCTAAATTTAGACAGACTGTGTGATGGTAGTGGTGTAGGTATAAAATAATCGAATGAACTTTGTATAAGTGGTAAATAAATAATGTATGTAATGTAAAGTAAATATGATCTCATTTTTCCTTCATACTTTGATCCTGGCTTAGGACAGGCAAAACTACCTAGGTACCTACTAAAGTAATGATACAAGTTAATTTAATTAAATTGATTTATCTTTATCGTTAATCCTTTGTATTACGAATTTGAGACACATTTGATTTTTCATTGTGTCTGGGTGCGCGCGTGCTTAACGGAAGCCAAGGGTTTAATGTATTCACATGACGTTAGATAAAAGAAATTGTAGTACCTATGTACTTCTATCGCATAAAAAAAATGGAATCATACTATTTACAACAATTGAAAATAAGATATTTACACAACCTACATAACTACTAAATTAATCTAAGTAAATTAGTACCTCCCCTAGTAAAGTGGATCACTTTTCACAGTCTCAAACGCTGTTGTTATCCGTGGTTTTAATTCTTCCCTATCTGCGTACTCTGTCACATAGACTAGGCGTTTGATCTCGCCCCACAGATAAAAGTCTAAGGGTGTTCAATCAGGCGAACGAGCCGGCCAAGACACGGGGCCTCCACGACCTATCCACCTCTCGCCAAACTGACAATTGAGATACTCACGAACACGAACCTGGTAATGCGCGGGAGCACCGTCCTGCTGGTAGTAGAGGTTACGGTGATCGATGAGAGGCACGTCATCCAACATATCATTCACCACATTTGACACAAGGTACGCGACGATTCGGAAACCTTTCGCGGTACAAGTCTATCGCACCACGTACACTGTCACCAGATAAAGCATAAGCTCTTACCATCTCCCAATATTCTCCATTTGAAAATTCATTCGACATGATTTAATACGTAATTAGTAATTACGTATTATACGCGACACGCGGTTGACACAAACAAAACATACGCTTCGGACAATGACGCGTATCGCACTGCCCTTTCTTTGTGAAAAGCCGACAGTCGACACCGGTCACCGGCCATCGCGCGCCGTATTTCTTAGGCTCCGTGCGCACGAGCGATTTTTGACCGACCGTTAAAAAAGAGTTTGAATGGGAGAAATGGATAACCATGTATCGGTTCACACGAAAGCGTTTTTAAAGTGAGGCGCATTTTTGTCAAGTGCTGTTGGATTTTCGACCTTAAGTGTTTGGCGTTAATTCGAATTGAGCATACCAAACTCCAAAGTCGGGTTTTACCGCGACACTTTTAAAACGCTCGTGCGAACGGGGCCTTAGGTGTGGCTCGCGGTAGAACGTTCGGCCACTTTATTTTGTGGTTCGGCGTATTTGATGCATCGTATCTTACCTATTTCATAATACTGTGTTTACTTTAATTCGAGTGTGAAGGATAATTTTGAAAAAAAACTAAGACCCCACTTGTGATATATTTTTGGAATGAGGATCTTTAGCTCTATACGCTACTTGAATATGTCCGTTCTTCAAAAAATCAGCCTGTATAGGTATAACGCTCAGATTAAGTAAAAAAAGGTAGATAGCGCACTTGGAACAAGAAAGTGAAGCCACTTTTTTAAGTATGTGTGAGTGAATGAAGGGTTACCATTTTTTTTAAATATCCCTTAAAATTGCATATGATTAAAAATAGGTAAAAAGTGAATGCGACAGTGAATATTTTTATAAAATACAATAGTATTACGAATATGTAGGAGGCGTGTAGGATCACTTTATAAACTGTCTTAATAGATATCTTATTGACACAATTGTTTTATTTATTTATTTATTCCCATGAATGTAGTAAATACATAGGTGATATTAAAAAAAAAAAACAAGTTCTATACATTCTACCTTAGCATGGTGTGTGAAAATAAAACTTTTCATAAATAACAGGAAAAAATAGTTACAATTAAATAAACTTGATAAATACAACATGTCATTAAAATCATTGTCAGAGAATAACAGTTTCAAAATAAATGATTATAATGGTAATTAGAAAGTCACATTTTATTGATACACAATTTAAATTAAATACATAATAGGTATGTCGTTTTCTAAAAAAAAAAACATTTCTCTGCAAGCCACGCTGTTAATTTTTTTTAAATTTATTAAATGGTAAATCTTTAAATTTATAAATAATTAAATAGATAGTCCCGTTGTGGGTGCGTGAGTCCCAAAAAATACAACATAGGTTATACGAGGTCATTTCGATTCAGTCATATAGCGATCAAATAATAAAATAATAATTATGTCACCTCTGTACTTAATTATTTTGCTATGGCTTTGCCTGCAATTGACTTGCCCACTATTGGGCTATAAGAAATACTAACTTCTGACAACACTCTTCCGATACGTCATTTCGGGGCAATAATATTATTTATGTTGATTAACCTCAAAATGGTGTTCAAATATCTTAAAAGATCAGACTCTTTGGTCACTTTTGTATTGTTTTTACACCATAAAATTACACAAAACTATTTTTTTGGCAAATTTACTGCACGACGACACATAAGATACCACAACTCACACATACAAAAATGAGCTTAGTTTTGATGCATGTGTGTGCGTGAGCGCGTGTAGTTACATGAAAGGAGCTGAGTTTTGTGGCTTCAGTATTAGCAAAGGCCGTGCGTCATCTACCTTTTTATACTTCATCTGAGGTATAACGATACAGCTTTTTTATCGTTAGACAATAAAAAACATGTTTTCTTTAGAGGTTACTGTTGAAAAACCGGCATATCCACGCTCAAATTTAAGTCTGCAATGTTAAAAGTTGGACCCTGCGATTTATTAATGAGTGTTGATGAAATTGGATACATTTATTACATATCAATTATTATTTTTTCTCGAAAACCAGGGCTATGAGTGGTAGGAGTCTCTGTGTTCCAAAGTAATTTAGACTAATTACAAAAAAATATTAGGTCCGTATAGTGCCTAAACAAATCCATTTTTTTATATAAATGAGTTATGAAGTGTCCATCGATTCCTTATTATGGCTCGAGTGTAAAGAAGTATTAAATTTTATTTCAGTATAGGGTATTTTTAAGCTTTTATCTTGTTACAGGTCGATAAAGCTCTGGACGGTACGACGAGCGTAAAGAAACTAATGAGTGTTATTTACGTGCCTCTAACCGATAAAAGCCACCAGCATCGTGAGTGACGTCATCTTATTGCAATAATCTGTACCTAATCTAGTTGCCTTGCTCTTAGCAATATCACAGCGTAAGAAACTACAGTGGGACAACGCGTTTGAAGTCGCGAGAAATGCCGCTTTTGTGCAGACATTCGTCATTTCTGCAGAGCTGTCACTTGTTACATATACATACATAATATATATGTATACATATATTTTATATGATCTGTTCTACACTTGTTTATTCGTAGTATGTGTATGTAGGAGACCTATGTTCAGCAGTGAACGGATAGGGGCTGATGATGATGATTTTACATTGGCTATTTTAGCCTGAATGTAAAATCATGGAGATGTCGGAATAAGTAAAATCATCACCACCATCATCATCAGCATTCACCTGTCCACCGCTGAACAAAGGCCTCCTTCAATGAACGCCCAGCCGATCCCTTGCCACTCTTAAGACGCATCTAATACGGTCCGGCCATTGCACATATAAGAATTTACCATTTTAAAATTACTTAAACCCACTACTATAATATAATATTGTGATAAAATCTAAGATATTACTTTGTACAGACAGACAGACGGACACAATAATTTAAAAAAATGTTTTTTATGTAAGTACCTAATATATTTTCGCATGTAGTGAAAAGGTTAGATATTGTTTTGTATTAATATTATGATATAATTGAGTTCCAATAATCTCTTATACAGTCTCTCACAGCACATGTATTTATTTATTATGCTTCATACAAGCATAATAAATAAATACAACTTAAATGAAACACCCAAACAATCAAAATATAAAGAGACAGCCTCGGCTGACGTCTCCCGAACGAGTGTATGGCAGTTCGGGAGACGTCCGGCCCTCTCTCACCCCCCAAACCCCGCACGATTGCTCTGGCCAGACGCGTCCGTTGACCGACTGTATAGACTGTGGCAATATGCTAGCTATATTTTCTAAAGGGATCTCTGTGATTGGTCTTTATATTGTTATAGTATATGAACAGTGCCGGATTATCCATAATGCAGTGAAAGCAACGCAAACAAAAAAAGGGCCTAGGTGCCCCGCATAGACTGGGGGCCAAGGGCAGGAGTGTTTTTCTTCCTTTGTAAGTTTTAAAAAAGGGCAAGGCCCCGAAACGTGCATAGCCTTTGGGCCCCAGGCTGATTAATCCGGCTCTGTATATGAAAGTGGTATGATATTTATTTGTAAATATTTATAAAGCTCACTCTATGTTAAATATTGTGATTATATTTTAATATAACACTATCGCATTGGAGCACAAATACCTAAGCAATATTACTCATTTTAAGTATATTTACATTGATGCTTTTAGGAGGCTGGCATTAGTTGGCAAAATAAACTCCAAGAGTGGTAAAGATTTTAATGAATTTACATAAAATTATTACAATAACAAAAATATTTCTGTAATTGTCTGGAATAAAAACTGATTTCCTCCATATGTTGTTTTAATTTCGGAACTTGCTTGCAAACTTCTTTTTACCCGTCTGTTTATATTTGTCACTTTCACTGGGTTTGGCTTTTACATGTAATATTGAGTACATTATCTCAGCTTCATTCTTATTTTCAATAATTTCAGTTAATTGTTCCTATAAAAATTAAAATAATATCAATACAATCTTGAAATCTTAAATTTTGCTTTTTGCTTGTAAAATTTGTCTAAAAAATCTACATGAAAAAAGTCTGCTGCTCTGCTTTACAATTTCCTTTGAATATAGACAAAATTTTTAGGAGAATATACTTTATCAAAGGATATATTATAAAATGAACTTTTTGGTACATTAGTTACAAGAGTTTGTCGCCTTTCAATTTCGATACGTTAGTTCAGTGGCAGATTTACACATTTCCAAGGCTGTAAAGTTTTGCTGGCTTTTTTTTCTTTTTAATAAGAGGTAGCAAAAATACAATGTCATCTCCCAACTTGTCGCCCTAGGCTCCTGCCTACTCAGCCTGCTGGTAAATCCGCCCCTGGTAGCTTTACAACTACAACATTGTATACAATAAATATACAAGCCGATATAACTAACCAGAGACAGCGTAATCAAGTGGTCCAACGATATCCCCCTGTTCATGATCCTGGCGATATTCTTGGACGTGACGCCGGGCAGTTTTTGTACGAAGTCGTGTACCAGCACGTTGTACCGCTCGTAATTGATGTCGTCCGACGTGTAGTCGCCGCCCAGAGCTATCGCTTCTTCGGCTTTTGGGTTTTTTCTGCCTTGCTACAAAATAGATATAAAGGGGGTTATTTTTTTACCCCAAACATAAAGAGGGGTGTTTAACTGTTGTCTGTGACACGGTAGTTCTTAAATGGGTAAATCGATTATTTAGGTTTAGTAAATTTAAATTTAGAATGCAATAAAAAGTAATAGCAATAATAATATCTAAACAATGCTGTTATTTAGTCTACTGTTATCAAAAACAACCATACTTTTAGTTCGTAGAATAGCTCCGCGGTGGCATAGGGGCTAGGGGTCCACACTAATTTCAATCTTGGAAAGTGTATAGTGAGGAGTTGTAGTTTTTGTTGTATATCTGACCCGGACATATCGCTTGACACCACGAAATTACCCTGCAATTGTCAAAACATTTCACAAAGTAAAAAATGTAAATCATTGCTAGAATGCCGATTTTATCAAAGAAAACGAATCTTCTACTGAAATATATGTTTTATTATTCTTATTTATTTATAATTCGACTTATTTCATTCATTCGAATAGTGAATTTGGAATTCATTAATGATTATGACATTATTACCCCACCTGTTGACGTACATTTAAAAGGTAGGACACAGTGTAACACTTAATAAGAGGAAGAGTGCGAATTACTTCCCAGGGCGCGCCGGCCCATTCAGCACAATCACAGCCGAGTGCGACGGCTCAGTTTCATTCAACACCCACAAAATAAAGGGCTCACAGCGCCTCAACTATCAAATCAAATGTATTTTTTTTTAATGTCACAAGGAGGCAACCGAGCAGTCGGAGCCCTATGTTGACTACCGACGTAGACGACGACCAAAAGTTATGCAGATGCGTTGCCCTCCTTATCCCTATCCCCCCAATGGGCCACCGGAAACTCACAAACCGCACGAATCGCGACAGCACAGCTGTCACTTGACGCCGGTTTTATGTGAGCGAGAGGTACCACGCCGGTCGTGCCGGCCCAATTCAGCTGTAGCATGGCACTACCTCTTACTTATGTATATTATAATAGAAGCGAATATCAAATAGAGTGAACCCCACCTGCAAATTGAAGGGTTTGTTCTGGTCGAACTCTATGAGGAGGATGGGGCGGGCGTAGGCGCGGCACATGTGCGTGCACTGCGTGTACAGCCGGCCCGAGTTGAGCGAGCCGATGAGGTCCGAGATAGACTTGCGCTCCACGCATATGTCCGGCGTCAGGATGTAGTCTCCGATCTGGGAACATTTACTGTGACGTTGACTTATTAGAGGGTTGCTCTGGACCCCACCATGGTTCAGGCCTTGACGTGGCGGTGGGGCTTAGTGGCCTAGGGTGAGTCCAGCACCTTGGGTGAAGCTAATTGAGCCGAGGGGGCTCTATGTACCCCTCTTATAAGAGGAGACATAAGAGCAGTGGCAAGGGGTGAGGACGGGAACCTCACCCCATAGTACTGTCCTGGCGGTGGGAGGGGTTGTTCTGTGGAGCGGGGCAGCCCCTCTGTGGAGGTGTCGTTAGTCCCCTAAGGGACTGACTAGCCGTCGAGGTACCTTGTTTGCTCAACAGATCCGAGGCATTTCACCAAAGGCGGCATTGGTGTCACTCGCCGTGTAGTGGGTAGAGCTGCGTCCACTTAGGTACCATCTTTCGGGCGCAGCGAGTCCCACATACCCGCCTGGGGAGACCCACTCGACCCAGAGATGCGCGTCTGTTTTGGCTCCGCTTAATTATTCCGTGCAACAATGTGTTTAGAAAGTAGGTAGTTACGTAGCGTTCGTTAACTTGGTAGAACGGATGAACTTGTGTCGTAGGCCTCTACATCGGTACCGCCACGGTTATTTTTTTATTAAACCACGCTTCGAAGAGAAGGGCAGGGCAGGGATTGTAATTACTGGCGTAGTATCTTTAAGTTTCAAGATACACAAGTTTATGTTCGTGGGCGACTTTGACCACCTACCATATAGCGTGTACTAGTTCGTCTATGCGACTAACGTAAAAAAATCACGACTTAATTAAGGTTACACAAATCGCTCTTCTTTCCATACAAACGCAGAACAGTAATTACTACAATGTTTGACGTTGATCATCCAAAACTAAGGATACTATAAATTGATCTCGTCATTATGTACCCAAAATGTATGTCTATATGTATACTGTGTCTGTATGTACCCAAAATCGTAAAAAAATATACATTAAAAAAATACAAGTTTCTAAACTTTCGTTGAAGTAACACTGATTTTAGTCCAACTTTGGGCGAAAATAAGTAGTATACGGAGCACGAAAGCTCAAAAATAAAGCCCGTACAGACATAGTTTAGTTATTCAAAAGTTGAAATAAATTTATTTTAATAAGATACACTTAATCGTTTTTCTATAATAACTGTTTTGCTTAAAGGATATTTTAGAAATGAATAATTGTGCATTTCATTCTGGCACACATGTTCGCTCAATATGTCAGGTGAGATAGCATTCATTTAGTTAAGAGTTCGCGCCGTCGACTTGTTCAACCTTAAATCTGCAGTCCGAATATGCGATGAATTAGTACACAGTAGTAGACAGTAACAGCTAATGTAATTCACTTACCGTAATTACAACTGGCTCTATAGCGATTCCTTTCTTGTGTAGGAGCGCTGGCAAGTCAGAGCGGAATTCTCTCATGTCTACGATGACGACAGGCTTCTCCTTCGTTTGGTCTTGACCGCCTTAGAAATATTTTTTATAAACACAAAGGATGGTCAAAAACTACAGATATTTTAAATACATTTTTTTTACTGCTTAGCTAGTACCTATTCATTCGACATTTGAGTCAAAGGTTTAGGTTAGGTATTGATCTTATAGATTCTTAACATTTCCGAAGATATTATTCAATATGATTCAACAATATACTACATAGTTGTTAATTATGAAATGAGTGGGGTAAATGCGTTGTATCTTGTCCTTTCGTCGGTGTATATGTGCTACAGTTACGTTTTTGTAGTGTTATTCTAAAACGTTATGAATATTATTAATTTAATAGTAAAAATAAGTCTGGAATCAGTTATTCATTTGGTACATATTGACATAATTTTCAACTATTTGGCTTAAATATCTAAAAATATTCACAATTTATTCAAGAAGTAGTATCTGCTCGAGCACGCAATGTAGGTAATAATGTGAGGTCATATGCAACTGGAGAGACCTGTTAAAGTTATATGTCCTTTTTCTATACAAAATACATATATATAGGACTAAAAATAAAAAATTGTAAAACTCCATCCTGAGAAAACACACCTGCTTTTCTTGTATCTGCGCTGGCATCCTCTTCTTCAACATTAAGGTTAAAATATTCGTCAGTTTTACCATCTTGGTATGATGGCACAACCATCACCTAAAACAGAATTTATCTGACTTAAAATATTTATTATATTTTAATGTGTTTCATTTTGCAATATTTTTGTCATAGCTCTATACTCACACTCTTTGTTTGAATGAGCAGTTCAAACGCTTGTTTTTCCCTTTTCAGGGAGGTGAGGTAGGCTTGTTCCTCCACAGTTTTGTCGTGTATCAGGAAGTACACTTTCGAGACCGGCTCGTGTGGTTTCTTTCTGCACTCGTATAGCTCGATCTGTCTCACGGCCGCTACGTCGCTGTGGTACATGATCATATACTCTGGCCGTAATGTTTCCAATGTTTGCTCAAGGGAGAAATGATTGCCGTTTTGTTTAAATGTTTGAATACAAATTATTGGCTTTTCAGTTTCTAATTGTGTGAGATCTAAGTTTTCTACCTGAAAATATATGTTATTTTCTAATTCGCATAATATTTGGTAATTTATTTATTATTTATAAACTTTTTTTTCTTTTTTTTTTAACGCCGGGAAATGCTCTGAGGCATCCCGCGGGCAGTGGGTCTCCCCAGACGGGTATGTGGAACTTGCTGCGTTCGAAAGCTAACAGGTAAGCTCTACCCACTAAAACCCGGCGAGTGGCACAACGCCGCCTTGAGAGGTGCCCCGGATCTGTTGAGCAAAACAGGGCACCTCGACGGCTAGTCAGTCCCTCAAGGGTTCGACGCCACCTCCACAGAGTGGTCGTCCCGCACCACAGAACAACCCCTCCCAACGTCGGGACAGTACAATGGGGTGAGGTTCCCGTCCTCGCCAATTGCTCTTTTGTCCCCTCTTCTTATAAGAGGGGTACAAAGAGCCCCCTCGGCTCAATTCGCATCTCCCAAGGTGCTGGGCTCACCCTAGGCTACTGACCCCCACCGCCACGACAAGGCCTGAACCATGGTGGGGATTATTTACATTTTATACAATCATGTTATTGACGTGACAACGTCTTATAATTCGATGGAGCCGGCTGCAAGAACGAAAAAACATTACGCATGCGGCGTTACCTCGCTCTGAGGCGTTCCATTTTCATATGACGTTGTCACGTTCACACCGTACAGACAACCGATTTTTTTAAAAGATTTCTATAATATTAGATAGAGATCATCTAATTTAAAACTGAACGCTCTACTACAAGTGAATACGATTACGTGATTATGCACTAGTGCACTAGTTGGTCAACAAATCTGAATCTTCGTTTCGTATCAGCAGGCTACTGAATGACCAATTACAATTTACGAAAACCATTTGTGTGTATCGCGCCTGTACACCGACTTCGCATGTGAGCGTAAATGGATTGAAGGGCGTTCATTTCTTAAAATTATAAACGATGCATTTGTGTGAAACATGAGTCCAATTATGTAGTGTATGTGTATACATTTTACAAAACCTATGTTCTTAACCTATAAAAACCGTAGTAACAGACATCTGAAAATGAATATTTACTAACTGCTACTGAGAAAAAGAAGTTAAAACTACCTGCGACATTGGCTCAAAAACACATTCATCACCCTTTTTTACGTCACTGTCATTCGCCATTTGTGTTAAAGTTAAAACGTAGTTCGTCTTATTTAAATCATCGATATTTATATCTTCTTCCTCCAATTCGTTGATATTGTGTTCTGATGCTACGTTCACTTTTGGTTTCTCTTCTTTTTTTATCGTAACATTCTTTAGGTTTGAGAATTTACTAGCCACCGAGTTGATGGTCAAATCTCTTCTGAAAGCGGTGTAGAAGAGATATTTGTTCGCGCCCATGGTCAGGAAATTGTTGAGTGTGCAGCAGGTCCTATTGTCTTGACACAGCACAAGTACTTTGATGTTGTGTACGGAACCTTCGTGTTTCTTCTTCACGTCTTCTGGTATTTCTTCCAGTAGCAGATCCACCAGGTGCTTCCATTTCGGTGACGGTTCAGGATCGAATTCTTTGTAATGACCACAATCACATTAGCTATTTTAATTTCATAAGGTTATAGTTATATACATACACATATATATATATTTTTTTATCCTCCAACGCAAAAAAACGGGTTGATAAGTTTTAATGCTAAGTGTGTTTGTCTGTGTGGTGATTCTTCAACAAATTTTATAAAAATCGATTCAGCCATTTCAACGTCATATACTTTTTAAATAATTACGTTGGGGGTTCTTTTTAATATTCTAGTAACAAAATGATATACATATATGCTAATAACCTAAATCATATACAAGCATTCTCATAGTTCCTCCAGAAGTGACCTATAGGTATCAACTAATAAATTAGGATGTTTCTTACCGTTTTTAGAATTAAACACTCTTGCTTTGCTTATACGAAATAGTTGTTCGGCCGAGTCTAGTAGAATCCATCCTGAATTCAGTTTAGCATACTCTGGTGTTCTATACTTGCTCACTAGCGCGTAAAATGAAACTGCGTCGTCGTGTATTAAGTTGCTAAAATTGGCAAAATCTGATAACTATGTTAGCAAGTCAACTTATAACTTTAGCCGTAGAGCTGGCTAGGCTTTAGAGACACTTAAAGATGATTGAGAAAATACTGAAGTGAGCTTCGATCAACAATACCAACTAGAATACCGTGTCACGTACAAAATCGAAGCTAAAAACTGTGCACGTGCATATATATTTGTACAGCTACATTTGATTATTAAAAACGGATAAAAATGTTTTCAAAAAGTATTAAGTTCAACCTTATTACAACCATGAAACCTAGCAATAAAGTCACAAATATTTTATTCTATGATCTCTAAGGGGTTTATGGTTGTTTGGTTTAAAATACATCACTTTGAGGATATATTCAGTGGACAAACCCTAGACATATTCTCTATATAGTATTCAACAATGACATCCACAAGGGGTTAAGTCGATAAGGATTACGTTCTTATCCTTTGAAAATTAAACAGTTTTATGTTGCACAGAATATACATGTTAAAGTTGTAATTTAGTAATTTTACTACTTACATTATCATTGATCTTAAAACTTTCAAATCCTGTATATACTCTTTTGTTCTTGTACTCAGTTGATGCCAGACATAATCCAGTTGGGATTGTAAGATTTTATGAAACTTTTTTGTTATACAATTTTCTGTTGTTATTTCCTAAAAAGATTTAACTGACTGTAATGTTTTTTTTTATGTTAGTTGGATAGGCAAACTGGCAAACGTGCCACCTCATGGTAAGTGGTCGACGTCGCCCATGAACATAAACCAGGTTACCTGGAACGAGCCCAGGCAACTCATATATGTGTAGCCTATCCTGAGACATAAGATGTTAAGTCTCGGTGCCCAGTAATTACACTGTCTGTCTTGCCCTTCTTTCCGAAACACAGCAAATCTGTTTCACGGGAGAAACAAGCAAGATGGTGGTACCCATGCAGCCGGGAGCGCGGCACAGCGCTTCCCTCCCACCTGTAGCAAGATGGTGGTACCCAATATTGTTTCACAAATATTATCACAGTTTATATTTTATAAGTATTTTAGAGACGACCTCTGTGGCTCAATGGTTAGCGCGTTGGCGCTCAAGCCGGAGGTAGCGAGTACGAATCCCGCCAGGAAACAAAAAGTTTTCTGTATTCCTGGGTCATGGATATGTATTAAATATGTGTATCATATAATAAAAATCTTTAATATCTGTATATTATTATATAAGTACATATTAAATATACATATTTCCATTGTCTGGTACCCATAACACAAGTTTTTCGAGAACTTACCACGGGACCAGATTGACGTGATGAAAAGCGACCATAGATATTATTATTATTAATAAAACTTTTGCACTCCCGCCTTATAATAATGACACCTCTGTCACGGAACCTCACCTCTCTTACCTTGGAACCGGTGGTAGATTCAATTGACGTTCAAAAAGATACTTTATTGGTATTATTTTAAAAATTGCATCTCAGAAAAAGAAAAACATAGTCTCAGATTAATTTGTATATCTTTACAATCTGCTTCCGGCTAGTTTCACCCACGTTTCAAGGACCCGGATAAAAAGTCTATAAAGCCTATCCATGACTATGGTACTACCTATCTCCATGGCAAATATTATCTCAATAGGTTCTGCCGTAATACCATGAAAGTGTAACAAACAAACTCACTTTCACATTTAGTACCCACTTACCATTAGGCTATTGGTTGTCTCACTGCTGCTTTGCAGCCAAATTGGGCCGGCTTGACCGGGGTGGTACCTCTCGTTCACATAACACCGGCGTCAAGTGACTGTTGCGTTTCGTGTGTTTTGTGAGTTTCCAATGACCCATTGGGGGGATAGGGAAAAGTAGACCAACATATAACTCTTGGTTGTGCGGATGTCTATGGGCATTGATAGTCACCATAAGGCTCCAACTGCTTGGTTGCCTCCTTGGGGCATAAAAAAAAACATCCACTGTTTTACATAGACTTCTTTCCATGAGGATCAAGATAATTGTTTCTCGCCATTCATTTCAAACTTACACAAAAACATACATCTTATCTAATCAAGGTTGACCCCCATCTTCTATAATATTGCTCACCTGCATGTCTAATGTCCTGTTCATACTCTTCAGTTGCTTCACAGTGTAATTCATTATATCAAGCAGACAGCTTTGTATTTCAGTCATGTTTGTAGTGACCGGAATATGGAGTTCAATAACTTCCGCCTGCCTATTCTTCATGCTTTTTATAATAGTACCATGAAACCTTAAAGGATAATCATTTTAATTTTATAACCATTTTTCTTTTATGGTGAATTATCCTACTAACGTTATAAATATGTTTGTTACTCTTTTACGTAAAAAATACAGAATGGACTTTAAATAAACTTAACAATAATATTGCTTGTTCAATGACATGAGAATAACACATAGGCTATACTTTATCCATGTACTCCCACGAGAATAAGTATGCTGGTAAAACTGGAGGGTGCTGCTAGTTACACAAGTCTTTTTTAAAACAACAAAACTGATGATGATGGCGACATAGATATTTTTGATTGCCTGTAGATAATTACAAGTGTAAGTCAATTTAGGACTGCATTAAGTTTCCTGCCTTCCATAGCATCCTGTCTTAACATAACAGCTAAAATAGAATGAAGACTACTGAGGCTAGAAGAAATTACAGAAGAAGCATTTACAGGAAATAAAACTAATACTTAACTAGAAATTAAATCTTACTTACCTTGGCCAAAGATATAATTCAGTAAGGAATAATGCACGCATAACTTTTTCCACTTGATGGTATCCAAAAGTGAATGATATAGGAGAGTTAGAAAATGCTTTAATGAACCCAGTCTACTAAAAAATAAACAATATTTAGATATTGTTGCCTTTTTTAGTACAGTTTGTTATTTATCACTACAAAAACTACTAAAAGTGACATAGAAGATAGTCGACTACCTGCCTTATTTTTTTGTCTAAATAATCGTAATACAAATGCTTCTTGACAGGATTCCAGAACAGTATGCGCCCTTAGAACTACAATGCCAGTAATTTTTGAAATTGGAACTCTGTTTTTCAAAAAATCTACTACTAATACTCTGGTGGAAGAAAAATACACACCTCCTTCTAAATATTTTTTTTCTCTGTAATGAAAACATTTTTATTAATTCCATTGTTATTGTTAATTATAGTTTATATAGATTGATATAGATATACAGCTTGGCAAAAAATAGTATGACGTGGTGACAGGTGGAACTAAATAATTTGCTAAATGGAAACCTATAATGTTGATATTACTTGGGCGACAAATACTAGATTTTGAGTAAAGCTTAGTGTTTCACATTTATTTTTAACGATTTGATTTAATTATCTTACTGATTTTCCATATTATGATGAGACCTAAGTGAAAGTGGCGCCCTCATTTTTTCCATACTCTTTTTTGCCAAGCTGTTCCTTTTTGGACTAAATTACTTACCTCTCAGGCCCAGTTGTAGGAAGAGAAGATAAATTGAATTTCTCATTAAAATATTTTTCTTCATGTTCATTACTATTAAGAACTAGTATTAAGTTAGCTGGATCATTAAACACCCATAGAATATTTGAAACAATCATATTGTAGTTTAGTCCCCTGAAACAGATCACTTCAGTTATGCTAAATATTAAATAACTTTTATTTTGGACAATCAGACTTAATTTAACTGTCAAATATAAACCTCTTGGATGTGACTAAATAATTACAAAACTACTAAATCTTTTTGTTCTAGTTAATTTATAACTGGTAGTAGATAAATATCATCATCAGCTCCTATCCGTCCACTAGATGAATATGTATGGTCTTTATTGCAAAACTTTCTTGTCACAATCCTTTGTACCCATTATTTACAATGGGTTCATCATACAACATCAAACAATGGGTATCATCATCATTATCAGCACACTTCCATCCAATGCTGAAGTGCTCTCTGCGGATGTTGATGTTATGGAAATATGCTGTCCTTAAGTCTCATTAAGCCTTAAGGTACAGTATGTAAATAATGAAATCAGGTTTTACATTACTTTGCCATTATTAAAAGTGCATCTTTTTCATAAACATCAATAAATATTTGTTTTTCAAATGATAGGAGAGGGTATTTTGTGTCGATGGTAACCGCTTCATTTTCTTTCTCGTTATCCATTTTTCTTTGAATGTAGTTTAAACTTGAACTCATTAAAAATATATCGGGAATCTGCTGAGTATATAATAAGTATTTACAGTTTACTACATAATTAATTAAGCTTGGACACAAAAAGTTTATATGGTTGGACAATTTACAAATTACAAAATATATAAATATGTGAAATCAGAAATGTCTTCTTCTTCTTTGGTCTTGGCTCATAATGGATTTGCCAGTGTCAGAGTGCGTGATAAAATGTTCGGTGACTAAAGCCCATGTTCAGTTTTGTGACATTGTTGACTTAGCTGACTCTGCTACTTAGATTTTGTGGAAGTACAAGTGTTAAAAATATAATAATAAAAAATTATACAAAAAATCGCCTCACCTCCTTAGCAACAACATTTTCGTTACAATGTATACTGCTGTGACTTGGAACCCAAGCCAGCACAACTTGATTATTTTTAATAGAAACATTATGGAGCAATTGTTTAATTTTTAGGATCAACAAAAACTTTGCTTTTGATCGAAATTGAGTTGATGAGATTACCTTAAGAGCACTTCTTGAGTCAGATATAATAATAGAATTGTAAAAACTATGAAACTCAACAAATCTAAGAGCTACAAGAATTGCTAAAACTTCACCTGTAAAAACAGATGTTATCGGTGGTAATTTATAATTTAATATGACATTAACTTTTGGTATCCAGATGACCACACCAACACAATCCAACAAAGACAATTTGGAGGCATCTGTGTAAATAGTGAGCTAGTCCTTAAACTGTCTGTTCATGGTCGAGTTGAGAGTTGGCTGAAATGGATTCTTTAGTAATGAGTAAATCAAGAATGATCTTGGCGGAAAAGACAACAGAGGAGTAAGGAGTTTCATGAAGGGGATTAAGCGTGGATTAAGCCTAAACTAGGGCTACTCCTAGTATATATTCCTACCTCTTTGCCTATTCTACTATATACATAGACTTATAATATACTGCTAAGATCAAGTATCAATAGATTTGACAAGCTAATAATAATACCGTATTAGAACGAGATAACACTAAATCGACTAAATTTGAATGCCATACAAACATTCTCACTCGTGAACAGCTGTTTGTCAAATATGCCGCCATTTAGTACTACTCTTTATTTGGTCGGTTTATGTAGGTATTGTGATACCAGTTTTGTTATAGGCAGATCACCTAAGAATGTGGTATTATATAAAAAGGGTGACTGGAATTTTCGAAATAAACACAATAAAAACAAATATGCTTATTGCTATCCTAAAAGGCTACATATACACATTAAGACGTATATAGCCTTCTTTTTTAATATTTATGTTTTTAGCGGTTCGTTATTAGTCATTACATAATATTTTCGATAATCCGGAAAAATGCAGCTGTCTAAAATTACAATAAATGTTTGGGTAGGGCTAATGTTTTTTTAATTATTTTAAATACACTTGTTTCAAGAAAATAAGAAGACTTGTTGTTATGAATGTGGTATCCCTGTAAAATACGTCTGTCCCTTTCGGGTATACGCGAATGTCAATTCCATATGATACTCGTTCCTAGTCAAAGGCCTGTCCCACAATCCAGTCATCAGTGTCATTTCTAATAAATTTTCTCATTTCTCTGTGGCCATTTGATCATTTCCGTTTCCCTCCAGTCTCCACTCACCTTACACCAATGACCAATCGGCAATCTCCATTCTCTATTGTGAGTTGTCAGTTGTCTCTTCATGTGCGTCTTCCAAGTTAAAGCTACCATCGGCCATTTTGTGTAAGCGTTAGGCGAGAAGGTATAGTGGAACAACGCCGTAAAACAAGAAAATCGTTTTAATTGTTGAACATTTCCTTCGTTTCATCCGGTATCTGGGTAAGTTTATAACGGATTTGTGCGTCTTTTAAAAATTACGTGAGGAGCTTTGTCACCTCATTTTAATCAATCAATACTTTTGTTAACCTACTTATGATTTCAGAATGCAAATGCAAAACATGAATCAATACGGAGGAAACAGAGGTTTTGGAGGTCCGCCTCAACCCCAAAGACAAGGTGGACGAAGGGGAAATAATAGAGGTGGCGGAGGATTTCGCAATTCTCGCTTCGAACCCAGAAATCAGCTCCAGGGAGGTCAGAGACCTAGTAATGAGGTTAGTAAATGAGTAATGACAATGCTAAAAATAATTTTATTCACTCTTTCATAAACCCGAAATGAAATCTTTCATACAAATAACGAAATGATTTTCAAGATACATCCGCCCAACATCCGCCATCTTGCTAATAATTTGTAGGTACAGTTAGGCGTAAATGACGCTTATTATGTTTCTTGGTAAATTTTATTAGGCCTGCTTTAACGACATAAAATGAGGTTTTAATAACTCGTGAGTTTATAAAGAAAATGCGTGAATTATGTTCATCCTATATATTTTGATAAATGGCCCAATATTATATACTAGCTTTTGCCTGCTGCTTTGTCCGCTTGGAATTCAAAAAAGTTGTTTTCCTTGCTAGAATGAGTTAAAAAAAACAAACAGTATTTATCCTTGTTTCTCCCGTGAAACAGCTTTGCTGTGTTTCGGAGAGAATGGCAAGACAGGCAGTAATTACTGGCACCGAGACTTAATATCTTATGTCTCAGGATAGGCAACACATAAATGAGTTGCCTGGGCTCGCTCCAGGTTTACTAGTTTATGTTCATGGACGACGACCACTTACCATCAGGTGGTACGTTTGCCAGTTTGCCTATCCAACTAACATAAAAAAAAAAACTTACTAATATTATAAAATGCAAACGTGTGTTAATGTTACACATGTATAATGTACTATATTTAGAGTCTCGTGAACAAGACATTTGTAGATAGTGTCTAAATATCGAGCTCTGCGAAATAAAAATGGAAAACATGGTAAATATTCCGTTTTAATTAATTTTAGTAATTTAAAGACTTGTTTTGGTCAGTGTTGTTAGACAGTGGCATAATGATACTGGTACATCTATCACTAAAAGCTGGTATTGTGTAGGCATTCATCATTACTGCAGAGTTGTCACATTAAGCTCCATTAATTTATATTTTTAGAAGCTATGCTCTAGGCTTCTAAAAATTAGGGACTATTGTAAAAAAAAGAAAATTGAATATCTCGAAAACTGTACATGACAAAAGTTGATCATAATGATCAGCCCTGCCCGGTGGGCACATAAAAATTTGTGGTTATCATAATAAGTGTTTTGAAACTTCCTGCGCGTACAATTCTGCAACGATAGCCCGGAGGACAAAACTTCCAATGACCCATTTTGGTCCTGATACTGAGTCCTACAAGATAGGCATATAAAATAAGGGGGTAATACTGAATGAAAAAATACAAGAAGAAAAAAAAATTCTAAGTGTTTCTATGAAGAACTTAAGAGAGATTAATATCTTACTAAAGGTGACACCTGGAAAAAAATTATTATTAGTAAAAAATGTTTGTAGTTTAGCTTCTTTATGTTAAGCGTTAAAAATTGGGGGTTACCATGACATCAAAATTTTTCGAAAAATGTCCCCGCTCATAGCGGGCTACACCTCAACCCTATTGTCAGTTTTTTTTTCTAAATAAATGTAGTTTAGCAATACATATTTTCTTTTTGTAGCCAATCAACCAAGTGAAACCAAATGAGAAGGCTCCTCCACAACAACCAGTTCAAAACCAACAGAAAGAAAAGGAGAGCCCAGTGCAACAACAACAACCAAAACCTCAACAGCAACCACCAAAGCAACAGCAAACACCACAACAACAACCACAACAGCAGCAACAGAAAGCAACACCACCTCAGCAACAGAAACCTCCACAACAACAACCACAACAGCAGCAACAGAAAACAACACCACCTCAGCAACAGAAACCACCACAACAGAACCAACACCAACAAAAACCAGTGAATTCTAGTCAACCTAATGCCCATGATCAGGTTGATAAATCTTTTGCCAATGATAGGCAAAACCAAAACATTCAAGGACAATTTCAGAAGGTATGTTCAAGTGCAATACTACAAATACAATTGTATTAGTGTTAATATTGCAAGAGCAATATAAAAAAAAAAAAAAAAAACTTATTTTTATACCTATTTATAACTTTCTGATAATTTACACGGCAGTATAATTTTAAAAGAAAATTATGATTTATAGATGATTTATTGGCTTGTAACTTTTAGAATATGAATGGAAACTTTGGTGGACCAAATAAACAAGGGGGTACTTGGAGTCAAGGTGGTCCTGGAAATAAGCAAGGTGGTAACTTTGGACCTAAGAATAATATACCTAACCAAAATAAACCTGGAGGACAAGGGCCAGTTCGCAATCAGCAACGTAATAATAATAGTCGTGGACCCCATATGGATGGTATGAAGCAACCACAGAGAGAGGTTGGTAATTTTTAATTCATTTTTTTTCTATCTATGACAGTTGAGTATCTCTTATTATAATTATGTATTGTGTACTACTTGGGACTAATAATAATATTCTTTCAGGAACATATGCTAGCTAATAAGTTAAAAGAATTGACTGGACCTTTGCTAGATTTGCCTGCAATTGAACAACCTGAAGTAAAATTCAACGGGCGTAGTCGTTTATACATTGGTAATCTAACTAATGATGTTACAGAAGAAGAGATACAAGCACTGTTTTCTCAATTTGGAGAAACTTCAGAACTTTTCTTAAACAAAGAGAAAAACTTTGGATTTATTAAGATGGTAAATGTTTTTTTAACTTCACTTTTACAAGTATAATAACTGTGGAAATGTTTTTAGTAACATTTGTTGTTTTTTCTCACTTAGGACTACAGAGTTAATGCAGAGAAAGCTAAACGTGAGTTGGATGGGAAAATGAGAAATGGACGTAACATAAGAGTTAGGTTTGCACCTCACAACAGTGCAATCCATGTAAAGAATTTGCCACCATTTGTCTCTAATGAGTTGTTATACCGTTCATTTGAAATTTTCGGTAAAATTGAGAGGGCTTTTGTTCGCGTTGATGAAAGAGGAAAACCCTTAGGAGAAGGAATCGTCGAATTTGCAAGAAAACCCAGTGCTTTAGCTGCTATACGTAACTGTACAGAGAAATGCTTTTTCTTGACCACGTAAGTTGAACTGAATTTAATATCAATATTTTATTAATACATTAACATTAATTCAAACTACTGATTGTAAATGTACTCTTAGGTCTCTTCGCCCTGTAATCGTAGAAAATTTAGAAGAACCTGATGAATTTGATGGATATCCTGAAAAGAACTTGCCCAAAAAGCATCCAGAATTTATGAGAGCGCGAGAGGTATGATTTAATAAAAACTGCATTTTTTTCTGATGATTATTATTATTAATGAAATGTGTTGTTTTCAACAAAAAAATATTGTGTTTGTCTTATAGGTTGGCCCACGTTTTGCTGAACCAGGTAGCTTCGAACATGAATATGGCACAAGATGGAAGCAACTTCATGAACTACATCGTCAAAAAGAAGATGCTCTCAAAAAGGAACTGGCCTCAGAAGAGGAGAAGCTAGAGGCACAAATGCAGTTTGCCAAGTATGTGTCCTGTCTTTAAACTAATTACATAGTTAATGACCTTAACATAATAAATGATGCATGTCAGGTTCAGAAGTCAGGAGTAAATCTGTTTTCCAAATTGTGTAGAAATTTGAATTATTTTAGTTGCAAGACTCCTATTTACGGGTTAACATGATGATAAGTTATCAATGTCACCCATAAACATACGAGACTATCCAGAATTAACTTTTTAAAGTTTCTGTAATAAGGATTTAAGAATGATTTCAATGTTATCCTAGCCTAATTTTTGGAAC
Organism: Helleia helle; assembly: GCA_963853865.1. Taxonomy (NCBI): domain Eukaryota; kingdom Metazoa; phylum Arthropoda; class Insecta; order Lepidoptera; family Lycaenidae; genus Helleia; species Helleia helle. The sequence continues at coordinate 7,562,492 of OY971418.1, read as the reverse complement.
ACAGCACCACAATAAATTACTTTGTGGAAGCAATAAATCAGGGTGGTCGCACTTACCCATGCTGTATGCGCGCTGTTGTTGAAGTTAACTTGAGGGTTATTCCCGTAAATTAAGAAGAAAAATTAGAAATGGAATTATATAAATTTAGGATATGCAGTTTAATAGTTCTCCTAGGTGCATTACCATGTAATCATGACAATGTTAAGGGTGTTTTATCTAGTTTTATTGATCAATATATTTGAGAAAAAGAAGGGAGAAGAAAAGAGGTGGTAACAGTGGTTTTGGTGTACATAGGTACGAGCACGAGACGGAGTTGCTTCGTGAGCAACTGCGGCAGCGCGAAGAGGACCGCGAGCGACAGAAACGCAGCTGGGAGATGGCGGAGCGCGCGGCCGAAGAGCGGCGCGAGGCCGAGCGCCTGCAGCTGCTGCGGCAGGAAGAGGAGCTGTCGCAGCGCATGCGTCTGCAGGATGACGAGCTGCGCCGCCGCCAGCAGGAGAACACACTCTTTGTGCAGGTACACCCGCCACATCTTAGTAATTTTCACTATATACACTATGAGTTTAGAAAAAACGAAAGTCGTGTGAACAAGTCGATTGTAGATAATGCCGAAATAGAGCTCCATGTAAAAAGCTTGGTAACTATCAGTTATAAATAGTTTTAATATTCATTTGTTTCATTGCATATGAATATGGTATTTTCAAACAATTAAATTATTATTTAGTAGGCAGGTAAATGTCTGTCATCAAGCATATCACCGGAATAGAGTGGTAATTAATATATTTTGTATGATAACAAATTCTCCTAAATATGTGCTCCGATGCAAAATCTTGAAAATTTGTGGGATACTCTGTGCTTTATCCTTTGACTGGTGACATGGTTTTTGTGTAACATAACTGGTGACTGCTTGTATATGATCTAGCATGCAGCGTTTCACATTTGGTGGGTAGCAACCTGGTACCAGGCCACAAATAAAAAAAGGGTTAAGTTTTTTATGTAAAAGTATTAAGTAAGCTGTCTTCTAAGCAGTGGGAAGTGTTACTAAGTGTTAGTAAGTGTTGACTTACTAGTGAAAAATTTATAATATTAATTATGTGTGATAGATGTATGGAGTATTTGCAACTTTTATTTTTTTTCAACGTTTTTTTATTTATCAGGGTTAGATTTTTTTTTGAATCTTGTTTGTGTGTTAAATTTGATATCATCAAATATTTTCTCGCTTGCAGGCACAGCGTCTCAATTCAATGTTGGATCGCCAAGAACAAGGAATGTTTGATCAGCAGCCTATGGTAAGTACCCTGCTTTGACTTAAGAACTTTATTTCATGTAAAATATGATTTTGCATTGTTACAAGTTATTCAAAAAACCCTTAAGTTTTTATGTTTACACAATATGCTCAAAATATATTTAAACAATACTGTATATGAAGGAAAGAACTAAAACTTCTTAAGATATGAAGTGAAATAATAGTTATTATGGTATTATTGAGGTTTATAAATTAATACCAGTTATCTTCATTTTGTCTCCATAATCACGCGATGAATGGTCAAAGTTAGGATTTTTGAATTCGCTGTAGTTCCTATGAGATTAATCAAAATGTAAAACATGAAAGATCACAACGACAATAATACTATCTACTAACTGTTGTTTGAAATTTCTCCAAGAATGAATATAATGTTGATGAATAAACCACTACTTCTACACTGGAATTATTTGAAAAAAAAAAATGACACAAGATAAAAAAATTTTTTGTTTCTTAATTGTTAACATATTATACTGTTTATTTATCGTATTGGTGATAAGTTTTAGCAACATTATTAAATGAAGAATTGAATAACATGGTGGGAAGGGGAGGTACACGCTCGGTGTGAAAAGAAATATGTATGTGTACTGTATGTTTGTTGCACAAGTGTGAGAGCATGATGATCAAATCATGAAGGTTTCGTTTTGGTTGCGATTAGTAATCAGTGGCAGAAACCCACCCGCTCTTGACAATGTGACTAGATCTACATTTTACTAGCGTTAATAATACCAATTACTTTCATTCTCTTTATTTTGTCTCGTAAGACACGACACGATTCTTAAATCCTAACTTTTACCTAAGCTCAAGAGTTTATGGACCAAAATGTTGATTGTGATACTGGGGATATTCATATCACCTATTTTCTTATAAATAAATACACAATATGTAAGCTGCTATAACTGATGAATTTTATGTACACGTTTCAAATAAAATATATGACAATTCTTAACCCTTCAGTATATATTTTACAAATTACAATATTACCAGGGTTTGTTGGTAGTTTAAGTTTGTGGACTGGAAAAAGTTTTGAGTATTTGTTACATTTAATGATCTCAGCACTTCAAATTTAATATTAAGTCTGCATTGCATTAATAATAAGGTCTTAAAAATACTTTAATCGTGAAGTCTGAAGAAATACTTGCGTGATATATTCGTAGTTAAGGTCTTAACATGTACTTTTTATTAGTGTTTTATTTTTATCCAAAATATATATAGGAAAAAAACTAAATTATTGTTATGTAGTATATAAATTTATATAAAGTACGTGGCGTGAGAACAATCATACTAAACACTATACTCCACTCTAACTCGATGTAGAATGTTTAATGACATCATAAGCAGTTTTTACGCCGGAAAATGCTCTGAGGCATCCCACCTGGAGAGTGGGTCTCCCCAGGTGGGTATGTGGGACTCGCTGCGCCCGAAAGATGGTAAATGGACACAGCTCTACCCACTAAAACCCGGCGAGTGCCACCAATGCCGCCTTGGTGAGGTGCCCCGGATCTTTTAAGCTAACAGGGCACTTCGACGGCTAGTCAGTCCCGCAAGGTACCGACGCCGCCTCCACAGAGGGGTTGCCCCGCACCACAGAACAACCCCTCCCAACGTCGGGACAGTACAATGGGGTGAGGTTCTCATCCTCACCCCTTGCCCCCTGCTCTTTTGTCCCCTCTTCTTATAAGAGGGGTACAAAGAGCCCCCTCGGCTCAATTGGCTTCGCCCAAGGTGCTGGGCTCACCCTAGGCTACTGAGCCCCACCGCCACGTCAAGGCCTAAACCATGGTGGGGATCATAAGCAGTCTGACAGCAGGGGTAAAAAAACATTTGAATTAAATGTTCAGTTAAAAAAATGTACAGTATAAACAGGCTGGCCGTACTCCGCAGTCTAGTTATAGATGTTTTATTTCGCGACAGCCGTTTCCAATGTGTCACGATTGTGGCGCAGCGGTGGACTCGTCCCAGCACGCTCGAGGTGTGCCTGAGATGGGCGGCGCTGTGTCATGATCTGACATCAGTCAGTAACGCCCTTGTGTTCGTGTCGGGCTCAGGATGGGAACCGGGCTTGTATAGCACGATGTCGTGGGGACTCCTTAGTTGCGGTCGGGCAGTCCCTCCTCACGAGTAGTCTGGCCTTGGCAGAGGCCATCCTGTCGCTGAGATGATCAGGGTCAGGATCTACCCGAAGATCCTGGCTGCATCCAAAAGGATTTCCCTGCGATAAAAAAAGGTATTCTGTGCGTGTAGTATAATACGAATAAAAATAGTCATAGAAAATATTTTTTTTTGAATTTTTACAATAAAAGTTTATATACGTTAATTAAATATAATGTTCAATTTAATCAAAACTGAACACTGCAATCGTAAACAAACTCACTACAGTCTTGATTGACCTTCAGCGGGCCTTGTTTCGTGTACATTTGAGTTGTATCTTAATAAAGTACATAAAATATTCTTTCAACCTTTTGATTTAAACGAAAGGCAGTCCTAGCTTGGTTGAAATAGGAAAGATATACGCGATATAAAGAGAATACTTCGGAGGTAAACATCTGAGTAGGTAAGGAGTGTTGGGTGTTGGATGCGAGTGGCAAGGGATCGGTCGTATTGGCGTTCATTGAAGGAGGCCTATGCTCAGTAGTGTATACATGTTGATGATAATGATAACCAAGCAAACTACAGTGAAATACCAATACTTGTTACTTTTGGACTTTGTGTCAGCCAAGTTGATAGGTACAGCAATATACGACACCGACTTCTAAAGTAACAATTACATGTTAAACGCTTAAAAAAAGATTTTATACTATGTAAGATTAGTAGAAGAACATTTATCTTAGTTGGATAGGCAAACTGGCAAATGTGCAACCTGATGGTAAGTGTTCTACGTCGCCCATGAACATATACCAGTTGACCTAGAACGAGCCCAGGCAACTTCATTTATGTGTTGCCTGTCTGATTTTAAGGTGTAGGCACAAAAATAAAAATTACTTTCAAGTTTTTGTAGTCGGTTTAATTTTTATTACCTACTTATATTAACTAAGTGGCAAATTGTGGTGAATGAATACCAAATTTTTCGTATTTGTTGGTAAGAGGCGACTCCGCTTGGCTTCGTATGTACCAGACCAGCTTTTGAAAATAGCCTTTCGCTGTAATCGCTACTGCCAGGTGCTGAAAGATAAATTCTAGCAAACCTTTACAACTGATTCAAATTAACTGACCACCAAATGTATGGATCGTAATTGCGATGGATTCGAGATGTCTTTAAGAAAAAGTCAATCTCCCTCCTTGGCAATTGGATTTTGTTTTTCTTCATCGCGAAGATCACTACTACTATTATCCTTTGCCACTCCATTGAAACTGTCCCAAAAAAAGTCATGTGCCTCACGTGTGAAGTTGGATCTAGTAGTTAGTAACGCGATCAAGGGTCGAATATACGGTATCCGACCAAACCACTCCGTTTGAACACTAATATTTAATATCAAACGGTCTTTTTTGTATAAAGAAATGTATTTATTAAGTTCGTCTATACTCTATACAATAGAAAAAATTGAAGTCTGTTCGCAATTTCAAATTAACAGATTTTCACAAAATGCATATTAGTATGTTCCGGCTAGATAGCTAATGTTATGAGTAACTTAAGCTATTAAAATAATCATCACCAATCTGGATTCGGATGAAGCTGCGGACAACAGCTAGTATTTCAATGAACTGTAGTAAGAACAATCGAATTAAATTATTGTATTGCCTTAAATTGTGCAAAGTTTCACATTAATTCGGTAAAAATCATCAGGCACATGTGTCTGAACTCTGAAGCTAAAAAATGTGTGTTAATAGAATGCACTTTTTATTCGGAATACCGTAGGATTATTCTGGTATTTTTGTAATTAATGATGTAATACAAAGAACGAAAAATGTTCTTGATTTTTTAAAAAGAAATGAAGAATGCATTAGGAATGTCAACTTTTATTTTTACTTGATTTTACAATTCATATTATGAATAGTCTGTTTGGATTTTTTTGGGTAAAACTATTAAGTGTGAAATTATGAAAAATTCGGAAGTGAGTGATAACCCCTAAAACTGTGGAACTTCGATAACGCGAAGCAGGACTGTGGCGCTGTTTGGTCCGCCAGTTTGTTTGCAAACATTCTCATCGACTTTTGCTGGAGTATAGAAAGAATTATCTCGTACAAACATAAATAATTCTTGCTTTGATCAACAAATTCTTGATTATAGTTATATTTTTTCTTTTATTAACACAGTTAAACAGTTGTTAAAACAGTTGTCGAAGACGATCGAAAGTTTCTGATTTGGAGCCGAGTTGTATCGATACAGCTGTTACCATGACGCTTTCGTGACTTGGATAACACCCGACTGTCGTAGGACGCCTTATCGATCGTGCTATTTCTGGTTTTAATCTTTGCTCAATTAAGGGGGATGTCTGAGCCAGCAGTATCAAAATGTTAAAAACAATATGCTAATCTAAACTACTTTACTCTTGACTAATTAATGTTTTTTTTAAAAGGCAATTAAACTGAGCTTTCCATTAAACTTTGTTTATAAAATGTTATATTCTTAAATAAGAATAGTTAGATCCTCGTGGATTCACAGCAGTTAAATGAGAAAATTGTAACTTAGTGTGGTGATATCAAATAGGTATATTTCTCTTAACATAGAAGCTATGTTTTCAAAAATACACAAAAGTCTACCGTAAAAACAAGATTTTTTGTTTGAAATTGATTTATAAACGGCATAATATTTTATTTCCGTTAAGTCGTTGAATAACAACGAGAAAATAGTAATTTTTAGTTTTAATTTTTAATGAAAAGTATTAAAAATTAAAACTAAAAAATCACTTGACAATAATGACAATATCTCATATCTTTAAATGAGCAATTCTTGTGTGTGTATATATATATATAATTGGAATCTCGGAATCGGCTCCAACGATTTGCATGAAATTTAGTATATAGGGGGTTTCGGGGGCGATAAATCGATCTAGCTAGGAATCATTTTGAGCGAATTTCACTTCACGAACATAATCTTGACAAAGCTCGCCATTATATCAGATTTGATAAACCACAAGTCCTCACAAAAGAACACAGATTCCAACCAAGGATGATCCGTGAGGCTATTGAAATTAAAAAAACATCCTAATTTCAATAGAGAAGATGGCTGGCTTCTACCACCTGCTTGGGATCCCATTATTAAAATTATCAAATCAAAATCCAAGCATAATATGTCACAGATTAAAGATACAGTTAGCACTTTCTGCGTAGATAGGACTGACCAGAATATTGATGTATCATAGGGTAGTTTCGAATAACTTTGTAATGATAGGACGTATGACACCTCAGTCCTCCCGTGACCATGGTTGCTGTAAAGTATCCGAAACGTCGGGCTTGTAAAAATCTTAATAAACCGCGATAAAATCCGTAAAAATTTGTTTTATTATAACTAGGAATCATTTTTAGAAAATGTCATTTTATTAAAAAAATAAAAAATAAAAATACCGAGCAAAGCTCGGTCATCCGGGTACTAATAATAATATAAGGTACACGACGGCGCCATGAGTTTATCTCTAGAGACATATATACTGAGAAGACAAACCGAATCTATTTTCCCGCGTCTGTCTTGTAGCGACAGACAGCGACACGAGGCTTCTGACATCTGTTTTTGATGACAATAAGTTAGAGGTTCGCTATATGCAAAAGTTGGGAGTTGTGTGTTGTGCGGCGGCACAATATATCTGGGAAATTTAAGTGAAAAAGCTTTGTGGGAGCTACATTATAGCTTGTTATACATAGACCATCACAATTCAAATTTTGAGGAACTAAAATTTATCAACATAATATGATAATGTTACATTTTAAACCATTATCACAAATCTCATAACTTTTTCCGGTAACCAGCATACTAACTTACCAACCGTTCATCTTATCAAACTTTTCAGTATATAAAAATAGTAGTTTAATTGTGTATGAAGTGGATTTGCACCTGCGATCTTTTTAGAATATTTTTAAACATAAGAGAGCATATAGAAAAGAAATATTGGACCGTTTTATGATTGCTCACTCTAGGATGGAGGCTACAGGGACCAGTTCGAGATGCAACGTGGAGGTTATGACGACATGCCGCAGAACCGCGGTTGGGATTCGTCGCGCCAAATGGATGATTTTCCTAACAAACGCCGACGCTACTAAAAAGCCCTACCGATTATGGCGGCGGCGTATACGCGCTACTAGCGATTAGACGTGTTGAGTTAGTTTTCCCTAGTTTATATAGTCTTTGGATGGGATCAGATGTCGGAAACTAAATATAGGATGATTCATGAGTATTGGATATTTAGTATAACTCCGTATCTGAAATTACCAGAGACTATCTACAAGAATTGAATTTTATAACCTTTTCTAAAAAACTTTATTTGACTTGACACGAACACTGTTGGAATATTAAACGCGGCATCAAAAATAGCGGAACAAGTATTGTTTTCTAATGTGTTAACAAGTATTTATCTAAATGTATCAGTTATAAATTAGTTGACACAGTTAAATTACAATATTATTCAAGTTCATTAACTTGTTCGGTTAATTTTGACCGCAGATTGCAATTAGCTTAAACTATAAATTTAAATGAATCAATTACGTTATTATTTTAGGTATCAAAGATGTTCTATATGTCGCATTTATGTTAATTAAATTGCGTTTAAATAAAACGTCATGGTCTGCTTCACGCAGTAGTGAACAATTATTAACACAACTAAAACATTGAGATTATTGATCCTAATAATAGCAGAAGAATATAATATTTTGTTTTCAAGTGCGATGCCTATATATGTGAACCCCGACATCTAACCGGCGGAGGACTAAAATAAAAGAAAGTACATTAAGAATTATTATTATAAATTAGCTTAATTGAAGTTAATAAGATTTAGCATATATTTGAATTATATTTAAGACATTAGGTTAATAATTTAACATAGTAAGTCAGACACTAAGAAAATTTAAACATTACCTACCATATTCTAAAGGAAAGTGCACTTTTCGCATTTTTTATAACATGACAACCATTAATACATTATGATTACATTCAAAGTGTTTGATATTTAGTTGATACAATTTAAATCTTATAGTTAGTCTTAAACGTAAAACTAATATTTTATATTTCCCTTTGCGGCAATCGGTATGCTGTACATATAAGATTGAACAATCAAATATACAAAAAAAAAAAAAACTTAAGATGGTTCGTTTCTAATCAGCCTTTAAATTATTTGACAGATTAGGTAAGTGCGGTAGTCACTAATGTATATTATTGCAACCGTGACGAGGTCATGAAGTAATTTGTGTGCAAGTAGATATATAGAGAATGATGTTTTAGGTATATGTATGTGTGTGGAATCACAATGTAATGTCTTCAAAATATTATAGATAAATAAACACATTAAATAGTTTATTATTTGTATATTTTACATCAAACCTTTTACATAAAAATATATATTTTAACCCTAGAAGCCAAATTATATATTTTATTTTTTGTCTATATATTTTGGACGTAAACCAATATAAATTACAATCTGTTATTTAACGCTTAATTATTTATTCTTAGAGCAAACATTAAAATTTAAAACTAATCAGACTATACCTACACATAAATCAACTCTTTGTGCTCGCCACACAGATTTTTTACATTTAAATGAATATACTAGTAAGGTAAAAAATTTGACATTCCCTATTTTTATAGGAGTAGAAGGCGCAGTATTTACTTTTTTTGGGCTCCTCTTCTTCTTTTCGATTTTCATTGAATTAATTAACGAGAATCTGACTTATTTTTCTTGTAAAGTTTTTATTTTCAATGTCGGCGCTTCAAGTCTTCTCCATCCAAAGGCTCCTCGTTTAAACTGACATATCGTCTTTGTTTAATCTTTTAGACCGTGACATAATATTTATTCTAGAAACAACGCCGAAAATACACATCAAATATACTAAAAACAAAAGTAAAATCACACAAACCTAGTTAAAATTTACAAAGCCTAAATATATGCCTAGCAGGCGTACTATATTTCCGGAAGCAAATCAATAATGGCGGGACTTAACCCAGGGCCACCGTGCGGATAGCTCCCGTCGGCCCCCCGAGTTCACGAAAGAGCACGACGCGCGCTAGATTCTGCCGTTAGTGAAGAAACTATATTCGGTTGCATGTACGCCTCGCAGTCGTAGATTAAGGCTTCTAGGGTTAAATTCCATTGCAAAAATCTTTAATTTGATAAATAAGCAGGCCAAGCTAGTTGGGACAAAAAACTAATTATTTTTTCCGTGTTTTCTTTAATTTGATTTCAAATTGTGTTAAATACCGTGGTATTTTATTAATATAAAGAGTTGAAAAAGTTAAAAGGTCTTCCCAGGTGTGTTGCATTTTTCAACATAATATTATGTAAAGTATCCAGGCTTATGCAAGTTGTTGCTGTTTTACTGATTACTTATTATAACCCGTTCATGAACATGAGTTAAAATTTGAAATCTTTTTTTTAGTTTGGCAAAAAGGTAGCCGACTACTGAATAGTGACTTAAAATAAGCAGCATTTTTCATTTTTATTAAATCAATTTCTCAATGAGCGGTCAAATTCATGGAAACTCACGTCAAATTGACAACATTTCAAAATTATAAAGCCGTCAAAATAAAAAATAAACCATTTCTTAATTTTTTAATCTTGATTAGTAATATATATTTTTTAATTTTTTTCGTTAATCAATATAAAAGAAAAAAATATAAAATGAAAAAACGCGTGATGACGTGACTAAAACGGCAGAATGAGGTGATTGATTACCTTTGCTCAAACATAATATAGTCCAGTCGGGGCAGTTATTTAAATAAAAAAAAATCGGGGAGCGATATTTTTTTAAACGTCGGGGTTGGAAGTATAAATCTCTATTTTCTAACTAATCCCGGTAAAAGATTCGCCGCCATCTTCTCACAAGTTTGGTCATTATCATTTTTACGCTAGGATCCGTCCGCCGTATTGTTTATTGGTGTAAGAATATTAACTAAAACAGGCTTCAGTGACTTCACTCTGCTCTATATTTTGTAATCGACACCTTGATTTATTTGATATTTAGCAATAAAATGAAGATGAAGGATCCTACGTATTGTTGTTTACAATACTAGATTTGATAGATGACAAAAGCTTTTTGTCGGGTTATAAAAAAGCAAAACCTTATCACCATTCAGCCGTATGAATGACGACATTTGGCAGTTACATCTATTTAGAATAGGAAGAATTTCAAAAGTTAAAATAAATATCAAAATGAATAAATTTTTAGAAAATAAAAATTAAGGGTATCCTATTTGTCCATCTAGTTTCAGTTAAGAGTACAATGTAGGGGTGTTAAAAAAATGAAATGTTGTCAATTGAACCAGGTTGGTAGCTGAAAGTAACTGCTGATAATGCTTCTTTCACACAAACTTTATCTGCCTTATTCTATGGCGTATTTTATACGGTCACATTCAACGTTTCGCGTTAAAAATTCTGCCTTTTGTCATCGTATTATGTAGTGTTATGTAAGAGGTAGTGCCATGCTGCAGCCGAATTGGGCCAGTACGACCGGGGTGGTACCTCTCGCTCGCAACACCGGCGTCAAATGACAGCTATACTGTCGCGTTTCGTGCGGCTTGTGAGTTTCCGGTGGCCTATTGGGGGAGGGGGGATAGGAAAAAGGAGGGCGCATCTGCATAATCTCTAGTTGTGCAGTTGTGTATGGGCGTCGATAGTCGCCAAAAGGCTACGTCTGCTTGTTTGTCCTTCCTGTGCTATAAAAAAAGGTATGTTGTCTGTTGACGGATCCTGTTCTTTTCAAGTTTTTTTCGTCGGTAACACTTACCGCAATATGCTTTCTTTGCATCACTACGACGAGGTAAATAAAATAGTGGAATTATCGCTCTGTAAGCGGTGGTGCACTGTTTACAGGATTGCAGAGCTAGATTAGCCGGGTGGGGGGAGGGAGGATTAGCTGATATAATAATATGGCCTTTGCCCTATGTATAATCCGGTCCCTGGTTACAGGTTCGCTGTTACAAATTACGATATGTATTAACTGCAACACATTATGATAAATGAGGATCAGTAAAGTTATAGCAAAATCAATATAACTAGTATCTAAGCGATTCTTTATGACATAAGAATGATATTAATTCTTTTTGAATTATCCAAATCGGACCATTACTTTCGAAGATATAAACATACCGCCGTCACAGCCTACCGGCAGGCTAATTACGTATCTTGAAATTACAAGCAACAGGCAAAAATTGCACAATATCTGCTGTCAAAATCATATTTTGTATTACCTATTAGCAACGCGACAGCAACAAGCTCAAATAATCGACCGCAACGCCATCTGCAAAGCGACAGCGACCGAGGAACTAAAAATGCATTTTTTGGTATGTTTGGCTGACTGTTTGGTATTACGTAAACTATTTAGCAGCCCGCGACAGCAGATTAAAATGTCAAACAGCGATTTTTTAACAACAACTAAAGTGGTGTCTGCAAGCCTGTTGCTATTCGTCTGCTTACTTTATAAACTGTTTAAAATACTTGGTTAGTGATCGAAAAATACTGTTAGAGACAATAGGCGTGATATTATCTTGTGTGACTCTTATTGAACTTACCCTATTCGATTTTAAGTGGCAGTGTTATTGAAAAAGAAACTATAATTTTAAAACAATGGCTCGTGCACTTCTTTTGATGGTTGCATTAGAGGCTGAGGAGATAAGACAGGAGACCAGGAGCACAGCCTCACTGAGACGTCGACTACGTGAGGAAGCCAAAGCTCAACTTGTCCGACTGGGAATTTCAATCTCTTAACAGACTTTCAAAGGATTTTAACTTATGAAATTAAATTGATCTACTATATAAAAGTCAAGAGTTTTGCGACTTACCAGTAGGATTCCTGCCGGCCTACCCTTGACTGCAATTCCAATCTCACAACAATATGAATTCAATCCAGTTCCAGTTCTAATCTGGAGTATATTGGTACTCTTGAACAAATCGAGTTTACGATTGAATTGAAATTGGAATCGACGGCCGATGTGATGTGTATAATAAAATATAATAACAAAATAAAATTCAACACAATATGATGTTTTATGTTTTTTTTTTATTAAAATACCTATGTCTCCAATAATGATTTATTATCTTTTATTTTTAATTATATCTTTCCTTAAATTAAACCTAAACTTATTTTGTAAAGCATTAAACGCTAAATAAATTATACATTCTGGCATAATGTGTATTGCTGTTATAAAAATCTTAAGTGCAATTTTGAATAGACATCAAATAACAAATTTCAAAATAGCTCAAAACAAAGTAAACAAAAAAAAATTAGAAATCATCTTCTTTCTTTATTTACCAGTAATGCTGGTGCCAAGGCTTTCCAAAATAACACCTCAAGTTCTGACAGACCACATACAAATTATTATTGTTATGTATTTTAGTGATTGGTCTTATTGAAAATGAGGTATTTTACTCATAAACATAGGCTTAATTTGTTTACAAAATACTGTGATTTATTTAAATTTTGCTACCTTGGGTTAAAAGATAATAAAAGACTGATTGTTACTAAGTATTTTAGTACTTATTTTTATAATACCATGATTGTAGGTATGATTACCATATCAATCAATGACCAAAAATTTAATATACACAGGGAAATAAAAACTGTGTTACATTTAAATATTAGAAGCTAAATATTGTGATTTATTTAAATATTGCTACCTTAGGTTAAAAGAGAATAAAAGGGTTATTGTTAAGTATTTTAGTTACTTACTTATTTTTATAAATACTGTGATTGTAATATAGATTATATCAATCAATGACCAAAAATATATAGTTAAAAAAAACAAATAATAGTTTAACAAGAGTTTAATGAAAACATTAAAAACACTACGCAGACTATTATAGCTCACGCACACTAACTCTGGAATTTCCTGCCTACTTGTTTCCTGGGTGCTGTCTGTGCTACTGAAGTAGGTGGTATGGTATCCTCACTGTCTTTTTGACTCAAGCTTGCTTCATTACAAATGTTGGGTAAAACGCAACAAGCATTTATAATTCTAATAACTGTGATCGGATGATAGTGAAGGACCCTGTGGCCTAGGAGACATCGCCACCTATACTTCAGAACACCCATAGTATGCTTTACTGTATAGTGTGCCACACAATTAAATTTGGTGTAGTGTTCTTCAGGTGAGCCAGCCGGAGCATCCAAATATGTTTCATCACAATAGTTCTTTGGGCATAGCCCGAGTCTCCTAAAACAATAAATAATTATTGCATTATAATATTCATGTATGAAACAAATGCTCACTTTATTATGATTTTAACTTAGACTTAACAAGTGAATAAACAACTTCCCCAAAATTTAAAAAGGAAAGAAAACATTCTAAGATTCCTTTATAATTTTTATGTTATTTGCCAATTTAAAGGTATTATGACTTCTTATACTGTGGTATTACTAAAAGAATATATCTATTAACATATATAATTAATTTGTTTAAATTGTATAATATATTATATCAATATAATACCTATATACAATTTAAAGGTATTTACTAATAAAACAAAAGGCATTATTAAAACTAAATTATACAATTACAGAATCCAAGAGTCAACTTACAATTAAAACATTTCTTAAGTGAAATCCTTTTCTATTATACAACCTCTCATTTTGGGCTGGACGTATGAGAGCCATATGAGTACCAACAATAGCACTTACTATGGATGTCATATGGAAGTTTTCAAAAAATCTGAAATGAATGCAAATATTATTATGTAGCTCAATAAGTCAAATAGATTATTATAATTAGCACTTATTTGATTTATATTAATAGATAGGTATCACATAATATGAAGAACAATGTAGAACCAATCAATAATAAAATAATTGGAGATATATTTTTTAAGTATCCTACATATGCATTGAACTATTATTACTGTAGTAATTACAACTCACTGTACATAGGCCGTAAATAAAGAGAAAAGATGAACTATAGAAGAGGTTAGATTAATTATAGATATTTCTATTGACATACCTTATACCCCGCAGATACTAGATAGTAGATACAAATCCAAATCGCTATGAATAACTTCAGAGCTCCTTGCTGAGGCGATAATATCTCTTAAACTCCATCACTCATGGTGAATGCATTATTGGTTACATTAAATTTCACTGTAATTGTGCGCTGTCAAGAGTAGGCCGGCAGATCACAGAATAATATTAGTTATTACTTATTACATATGTACCCTATTTATTTAGTATTTACATTATAATTTAAAAGTATTTGAAGTGTGTTAAGTGTTTGACGTTTTGTAGTTCCATCGATTGCTGCCTGGCTGCTGGTGGCGCTAGTAAAAGTGCATTAGCGGCTAGTGAGCAGATAGCAGACAATAAACTTAGATAATACTTTTATTTTTGCAACCTCTCGACCGGTCGCTGTCGCTCTGCTGTTGCGTTGCTATCGCGTGGCTGTCGCGCTGCGGTTGCTTTGAAATACGTAATTAGGGTGCGGGCCGGCCGGTTAGTGCACTCCGCTAGTAATTTAATAATAACTCCGTCAATTTTTTTCGTAGAACAAAAATTTTTGCACTGTATGTTTAGGATTTCTTACCTCTATAAATCTGCATTCTCAGCTAAAAACGTTACGGATCCTCACTAAATGCTGATGTTTCCTCAACTCGAGACTTGGCATTAACCTCCTTTGAAATGTATGATCACATAGTTGCATGAGGGTATGTAACTGGGATGATATGAACAGCTGTATTAAGTATCCAGTCAATAAGATTAATTATGGAGTCTCTACGTGACACTTGTGAGTAGAACTTACTTGACGATACTATTTCAAATCTCTACTTGATTATCACAAGCATACTCTAACGGGCACCTTTTATGTAAGTATTATATTATAGTATTATGACGTAAAACATGATTGAATACCAATTACAACAATGCAATACCTTTTGAAGGCATTGCCTTTGCATAGTCATTGACATAATCCCAAATGGAATTGTCTGCGCTCAAGTGTCCGAACCAAAAGAGATCCAAAACGCAAAAAGAGTTAAGACTAAACGCGTGCCTTTCTTTGTTTGGACGACGAACGACCGATGAGCGACACACGACGTCATCGTAAAAAGTAGAAAAATAAATAAAAAGAAGTATTTTATACTAGCAGCGCCTCGCGGTTTCGCCCGCGTACTTCCTATTCCCGTCAGAGTACGTGGATAAATTGTAGTCTGTAATTATAATTTATAAGTTATAATAATATTATTGTAGTTTCATTCAAATCCATTTAGTAGTTTTTGCGTGAAAGACTAACAAACATCCAAAAAAGCTTTCGTGTTTATTATATTATAAGTAGGATACTTAAATTCAATGGATATATTTTTTATTCACTTCACATTATTAACCACACGATAATCTTAAAATTAATAAAAACGAAAAAAGGAGAGCAATCAACAATATAAATATTAACAGATATTATAACGCAAAAAAACCACACATTTAGTAACAATACACGTTACTAAAACAGTCCGTTCGGTCAAGGGGACCAACCCCTTCGTGATACGGGTTATATTTATAGTCTCGATAGCTCTATAGTCTATATTCTAGATAGAATGTCAAGGGAAATGCTAAAAAAATCGAGATAGATTGACTTGTTCAGGTGCAGTGTTTATGCAAAGAATTAACCACGAAGTTCTTATTCTTATTGTCTGGACTAATTATTAGCCTCAAGTGCACACAAAACTGTGCAAGATATATGGAGGGTTTAACTGATTAAATTTCGACACAAAAAGGTACAATTTCTAAGAACATTCTCATCTCATACTCCCACGTTAACGTCTAATTCAATAGCAGCTTCATAAATCATAAGGTGTTACTAGTCAAAGCTGTACTGATTAAGATGCAAACAAAATTGGACACTATACATATCACAGCGCTATATGGTTTAAAATTACAATGTTATATTACTTTTATGATTATAAGTGGACTGGGGATATTTTTTGAGTGATTTTTCATGGAGACCCGATATCCATTTGATATTATGAAAATGAACATTTTAATTTTTTCTACAGAAAAAGGTATACATGATTTTGAGTAATTATGATTTTGATTCAATATCCTAAAATATAAAAAATTACTATCTCACACTATACAATTCTTTTTCATCATAATTGAATTGCAATCCTTAAGCTGCGTTTAAACTATCTTTATATGTATATTATATAGAATTCTTGATTGTATATAATTTTGCTTGATATTATTTCTATTCGAAGATAAAAAATGTTTATTTATATATTATATAATTGTGCACTTTGAGAGTTTCACTTAAAAAAAGTGTAGGATGCCCAAAAAACGATGTAAAGGCATTTTTAGGCAATGTGCACGTATTGTGATAATGTAAAAAAATATGTTTTCAATTATAAATTTATATGTTTTCTTGAAAGGCGGTTTGGCAACTTTAACTTATATAAAGTGCCTATTGTTGGGTAGTCGTTCTTTTGTCTAATCATAATAGGTTTTTATTATCGTGTGCAATTTTATTTATGAAAGAAATATTGTGTAGTTGTGTATACTGAATTAATATTACGTACATCATAGGAGATGCCATATAAATCTATTTATATTGATTTCCAACTAATATTAAAGTTAGTGTAATTTTTGCTATAAACAACTATTGGCCACAAAAAGTCCGGCTTAGACTTGTATTTATTTCTTTACTAATATTTCACGCTTATTGCTGTGTCCGTAAAACGTTAGTTCATAGGTATGGTTCTTATATTTTTATTTTGTAAAAAAAATACAATAAATTCTATCTCCTATGCTCGTAGTCGAAAATCATATATTTTTCTAACTTATGGCTTAATTAAGGTAGAATGAATTCGTGAATATTATTTTAAGAATTCATACCTCTTTCTGATAGTTATTATTCATACACTACTTCAAAATAAAATGAAGGATACTTTTCTCACGGATCTTGATATTAAAATTTTGCTAAAATCTATATTTCTTTGTTCAATACATTTTATATATTTTATAAGTGCATCTTATATTATTGTATACAATCTACAACATACCATCTCACATAATATGTTAATCTAACGTTAGGGGTCGTCGCTTCGCGGTAAGTCAGTCCTCGCCGTAAGTCAGTCCTCGCCAAGCTGATAATATAATAATTTGGCGAACCATTCAAGATGAATATATACTGAGAAAAAAAAACATACAGACGAATTGAGAACCTCCTCTTTTTTTTTGAAGCCGGTTAATTAGCCACAGTAAAAGTCAAGTTGGTTTTGAAAACTTAACATATTAAAATATGTATTATATATTACGAATAAATAATAAGTCAGGAAATGTAACTGCGTTATAAAAATGACCCAACAAAAGTCGTGTCCAAGTAGGCGGGGCTTAAAAGTCGTGTCCAGCGCGTCATCAGTCGGACATTTTTCTTACAAGCGAACACACGTCAAACTTACGCATACGTTTTCGTTTTTTCATTATGAATTGCAGCTGCTAATCATCATGCCATCATTTGTAATGAAGTGTTGCAGGAGCCATACAAAATCAAAACCTCCAGGGATTACTTCTCACTAGTAAATAGTAGTAAAATTATATTATATTCAAGTACGTTAATGTAATAAGCAAACCGAGATGGTCAATACTATGCAAAATGAAGTCAGTCAATATTTGAACCAATGTAGAAGGTATTTAATTTATTCTTCATGAAATGTATTTATACATATATTATAATATAACTAATATGTTTATATTTTTATCATTATTTAAATGTATATCGATATAATTGAGGTATTCATTTTGCTTGCTTTGTTTTCTTTTAGTATCCCAGCCGATCCAATTCGGCAAAATAAGTAGTTATAGCTGCAATTAAGCTTGAAAGACAAGAGTATCCCGGGGAAGAGCCTATAAGGAGGCGGTGCGGCTGGCCAAAGTCAGGCTCGACCTCGTGATCAGCCGCATAGAGAGGTTAGGGCTTCGGGTCAGAGTTGAGAAGACCAAAGTCCTTTTTACCGCGGGACCGGCCGTAAAGAACACCCTCCGGGAGCTACCCTCCAGATCCGAGGGGGGAGGGTCAGGATGAGCCCCCAGATCAAGGGACGGAGACGGAGGGTGGACCTTCGGCCCACATTTATCAATATTGGGATTGAAGGTTGTGAAGGTGGCAAGTGCGCTGGGCAGACTCCTCCCGAACCTCGAAGGAACCAGCGCCGCCTGCAGGCAGCTATACTCCGGAGTATGGCGATGTATGGTGCATCCATTTGGGGTCAACTACCGCGAGGGATAAGGCCCAGCTGATACCGTACAGTATCGTGGGTGACAGCCACTGACCTAGCCGGTGACCCCCCGTGGGAATTTGTGGCGGAGGTTCTTGCCGAGACGCATTCATATGTCTCGGTTAGGAGGGCTCCCGGTGAGAACCTTACGTTTTACGAGAGCCTACGGGTTCGCCGACAGGAGCGTTAATACGGAGGTGGGGGGAGGACCCGGCACGGCAGTCGTATGACAAAAGCCTAACGGTTGCTTTGCATTCAGTCCTCGAGCGTTGGATTCGGCATAAGCACAAACCCCCTCACCATCCGTCTGACACAGGTGCTCACCAGGCATGGGTTGCTTTGGTGAGTACCTGTGCCGGACGGCCCGTCCGTAACAGCATGTTACGATTGTGGCGCGTCGGTGGACTCAGCCGAAAGAAATCATTGTAAAATATTAAATAATATTGTTTTATTACTGACTTGGTTCACTTATTGCATGACATCGTCCACGCAGCTATCACTCGACTATCATAGGTGACATTGCAGCATGCGCGCCGACCAATACCTGCATTTATTCAGAAATTAAACAAATCACCAATGACGTCTATTTGTAACCTCGAAAGTGATTGGTATTTTAAATCATACGTCGTTTTGGTTTAAAGTAGGCCCACTTTTTATGTGTCATTTGTTCTGAGTTAGACTTCCTGACTTATTATTTATTCGTAGATTATATATTTATAACCTAATACGCCGATTTTTGGTTAAAATGTACATCAATATAATATATTATATTATATTGTATAATATTCTTAGTATGTTTTTTGAGCTATTATATTTTTGCAACTATAACTTAAAACGCAGCATATATTATATGCCAGGATCTAGGGTACCGACATCATTTCTAACAAATTAGCATAGTAAGTTCATTTGCATGTTCTTATATTATAACACAGCTAACTTAGATGTTAAGACAATGGAAACGTAATTTTGATTACGGATAACTTGTTTCCTATATATATATATAAAACCTCTTTAACTTGCATCACTCTACTCACGTCGTTAACACGTTAACTAAAGACGGTATATGTAATATACGAGATTAGCGCAAGTGTTATTTCATGTATATTATAACAATATAATTAATTTATTTTAAAGTTCTTTCTTTTCAGGTTCTATTTCTATAAGTCAACAGATAAATGAAAATACACATTATCAAGTTAAACATTACATTCAATCATAACTTGTGTATGACCAACACAAGTGCTTATATTCTTGTAATCTAGAGAAGATGGCTCATTCCCCCGAAATATTATTATTATATCAAGAACTTCAAAATGAAGTATTAATTCCATATAAGTATATGCTCTGCAGCTTCAATCTTATTTTCCCCAACATGGAGGATTCATTTTCCTAGAGATCCAATTTTTTATTAACAACACTACAATCTGTTACTTTTTAATAGCTTTTGTGGCGATTATTCTTAGAAATGTGTACCGTTACTATTATATTGACGCATAAGATTTTGTCAGAGCCTTCTATTGCCTCCCCAAAAGCCTTAAACGTTTACTGTAGAGATTTATCGCCTACTTCATACATTTTCAGCCCAACTTATATACAAAGGCTCACTTTTGAAACAATATGTAAGAATAATAAGATCAATTATGACGAAGCTAGTTCCACAACGTAGGTGACTATAATCACTATGAAGCGGAGGTGACACTCTTCAGTGTATTTTTTTCAGCGTATCACATTGCGGCATTAACACCCGAATGTCCTTCAGCACACTGGAAGTGGAGATGTGAGAGTATTGGTTACACATTAACATGAGTAACCCAGCAGGGATATGGCAACATCTTATTAGAATAATTATAAAGAATATCGACGTAGAATGAGTATTGTCAAGCCAATGTTAAAATATATTTAAAAGATATCATTTTAGCTCGTGCAAAGAATTTGCCGCGCGAGGTCTATGTAGACGTACCTCGGCCGAGGAAAGCGCGTGTACCAGTGCGGGCGAAATTTATAACTTAAATAGCTAACTAATTGTGGACCAAATTGTGAATCTAAACCATTCTCTGATCAACTGGAACACAAAAAAATTCATCAAGACCGGTCCAACCGCTTAGGAGGAGTTCAGTGACATAAAATAAACACATTTATTTCTACAGTTACAATAATTGCTTTATTCGTTTTATTAAAAAAATAGTCAGTAAAAACAGAAAAAAATATAATTTATGTGGATTTTTTATCAGTCAATCATTGCTTATGTCGGATTTTTCCAACTCGGGCGTTGGACATCAATACACTTCTAAGAATAATATCAGTAATTTTACTAACTTAGACCACAAAATAAATACTAATTATTTTTTGCTTAAACATTGTTTTTATGTCTTCTAATTAACCTTTGACTGGTGACATGGTTTTTGTGTAACGTAACTGGTGACGAGCGGTCTAAGAAGCCGCTGCTGTATACGGTCTATAGCATAGAAACTATATATGGTAATGTACAACAGTCTTTAAAAACAGTTGATTACCATATTAAACGATCAAATAAAACTACCCATTATCACACACAAAAAAAATTGATCAAGATTTTATGACAAAAATGACTATTTTTTCATATAGTTATGATACTGGTTATCAACAAAAAAAATATTTACTAATCACAGATTTCATTAAAAAAAGAACTGGCAATGGTCAAACTTTGGTTATTTTATAGGCAGCCAGGGCGTAATAATTGTCACACTGGCACACTGCAAGTACACATGTTTTTACGTGAATTACATTGCTAATGAGATTTGTGATTTAATTTTGGAGGACATCTGGCATAGATTTTCGGTTTTTTGGCCTATCATCGGAGTTTTGTGGTTCAGGTGGCAAATCAGAACCCAAAATACGCGCTAAGTTGACGCGGACGTGATATGCGTGGAATGTGAGTATTATAAACTTTGTGCTGCATGTGCTAATGAATTGTCCTTGATCAATAGTGTTGGCACCATCAACTTGATATAAAACACGTATGTTCATCGTAATTCTGTCCAATACTCGATAAAATATCACCTTCACGATCGACGGCTGCAGGTATATATTGAGCGTTTTTTATCTATCTCATCAACGTCTTATTTTCTTGAGTTGTATAAAAGGCAATTAGTTCAGTTTTGCCTGTATTTTCATCAATACACTTACAACAATGCACTAAAGCATGTGAGTCGTGATCACTTCGTTCCAGGAGGAAGTATTCAGGAACATTTTTGGCTTCCGATCCTCTTGTATCCTCCTGTGCCAGATATGCAAAATTTGGTTTGACACTACATTACCAACTACCGACTCCCTACTTTTCTTTTTTGGAGGTGCAAAATTACTAATTGTTAGTAATAACTGAGAAAATACGAAAAAACCATACAGCGAAATTACATTAAAATGTTACGTAACTGGTGGCGTAGGGCCTGAGAGACCGTTGCAGAACTTTATGTCGATGTAACTTACCGATTTGGGACAATACGACGAAACAGTCCCTGTCTACGGCGTGGATGCAATAAAACTCAAAGCTACACGGACGTTGAAACAAAGAAATCGTCGGGACGGGGGTGAAATGATGTTTAACTGGCGCCGCTCGGCCTATGAGACCGCTTGTCACCAGTTAAAGGTTAAGTAACTGACGTGTAATCAATTACGGTCTTACTTATAAAAATCTCGCTAAGCAATAGGTAGCCATCTCTTAGTTAATCAACTCTTAAGCTATAAATCAATGATTAACTTTTGTTTACTTATAAACATTAATTAGCCGTTGCTTGGTTAAGAAACGAACAGAGAACGATACGTAGATGGTTGGCACAGATTATTTCCAAAATAATCGACTAGATAGAGAAATTGAACGAACAAAATTGTCAATAGTTCGATTTTTTTCTTATAAAATCTGTGACAGTGTAGTGAATTTGTCAGATTATTTTAAAATTTTCTATTTAAAAATAATAAAATTTGTAAATAGTTTAAATACTTAATGAAAATTTAAATATTTTAGTAAAATTATAATATATAATATCATCTATGACAGTGTCGTGAATTTGACAGATTATTTTAATTAGAAAATTATAAAATAATAAAATTTGTAAATAGTTTAAATATTTAATGAAAATGTAATATAATAAAAATTTGCAAATCACGAAGATTTTCCAATCCATCAATGTTTTAAGCACAAATTAAAAAATTTGGAAATATGGATAGGCGAAAAAAATCGTGGCATGCGATTGTGTTTTTTGGTTTCCCGTTAGTAAATTTTTATTTTGTATTTTGTGCATTCGTTTTTTCGAAGCGGTTTTCTATAGTGTCTGTTTTAAAAACCTGTTTAATAATATATCTTAATTGGTTGGGGAATATTGTGGTGGACAGTTCTGGGTGGGTGGAGACTAGAGTGGGAAGTGATAGTTGATTGATGGGGACTAGAGGTGCGAAGCCGCACACCTTGGAGTTTCTCATTTTTACACACATTACAGACTAAATAATACAACAGACTAGGCAGCATAGCCTTTGGTCTTAACTGATTCCAACACCAACAAAAAAAGTCAGTAAGAAATAAACGTCAAACTATAGACCAGTTGTCAATAGAACAGCTGATTTATGTAAAATCAACCATTTTGCTTCTTAGCAAGGCTTAAACCATGTCACGGCAGTGTTTAATTTTGACGGCTATTTAAGCATTACTCAAAGAATTTTTAACGCTAAATAGTGTTTATAAGTGAGGTTTTTGCTAATAAGTTGTTAATCAATTGATTAAATATTAAGAAAGGTTTATAAGTAAGGCCGTTAATCATTACTCACTATTTACCCAGTATAAACATTTTTATTTAAACAATTTAAACGAATTCTGGTCATAAAAAAATCAAAGTCTGGTGAGTAGGGCGGATGACCGAGAGCTTCCAACCCCAGTTCTTGCAACTTGGAGACCGTCTGCTGTGCAGTATGAGGTCGCGCGTTGTCGTGCAGGAGCAGCGGAGATGAGCGATTGACCAATGCTGGTTGGAGATGTGCCAGCTTCTCCATCATTGTGTTCAGTTCTTCACAGTACACATCTGCAGTAATGCTCACCCCGTTTGGTAAGAAGCTGTGATGAATCACACCGGCGCTAGACCACCAAACAGCGACCATCACTTTTCTAGAGTTAAGTTTTCGTAGGGCATTGTTTAGGTGCTGAACCAGGATCCAACCCCAACTTGTTATCAAGTGCGGTTATCAAACAATCCATTTTTCATCGCAGGTAACAATGCGGTTCAAAATTCCTTCATTTGTGTGTCTGTTGAGCAGTGCAAGACACGTCTCGACGCGTACTTCGCGCTGGCGATCATTGAGTTCGTGGGGCACCCATTTGTCAAGCTTTTTTACCTTGCCAATTTGACGCAAATGGACCAATATTGTTTTGACGCTAACGTCGAAAGCTGCTGCTAATTCAGCCATAGATTGTGTATTATCAGCTTCCACAATCGCCTTTAATTCGTTATTGGCGACCAAAGTCTTCGGACGACCGCGAGGTTCATTTTTCAGGTCAAAATTTCCAGCACGGAAGCGAGCAAACCAATAACAGGTGGTTCGATGGTTTATAGTGTTAGCTCCGTAAACGTCGTTGATGTTGCGTGCCGCTTGTGCCACGTTGCTGCCACGACAGTACTCGTATTCCATAATTACTCGAATTTTTAACGAAATGATGACGAAAAAGATTGAAATGCGATGAAAATGTAACACTTATCAATAAACAAATGACTACTTTTGGAAAAAGAATTCCATGTTTTTAGAATAAAATTAATTTGAAATTAGAATTCTTACGCCCGAATACTCAAACGAATCTCAAATTTAAGACGTACTTAAACTCGTGTTGTCTCTCTTTTTTCTTTGAATCTGACACGTCGTAGCATGAGTTTAAGTACGTCTTACATTTGAGATTCGTTTGAGTATTCGGGCGTTAGCCAAACAAAAAATATTTTCATTTGAAATGGTCAGTACTGCAGAACGGCAATTTCATAGGTAAAGGACTGATTATAATACAGTGCTATCAAACACAAAAAGCAGTTAACCGAGCAGTGGTTTATGGCCGTAAATATCCGCTCGTGGCGAAATGGAAACGAAAAAAATTGTCGGTTTAATCCGACCTTGGAGTTTAAAGGATTACTTTTATATTATTACATTATTTTTAAATATAAATAAAACACAAAAGTAATGCTTATATTGTTTATTTCATGATATGGTGCGATGTGTATTTTGTCATCTATTTGTGACATTGAGAGGGTAAGTGTTTGTTTGCCACGATGACAATGGAGTTCAAATGGTTAATATCAATAGTCAAGGCACGGGAATTATTTTTGTCATTGTAAATTCTTGTTATTGCACGTTTATAGAATATTATACCATAAATGAAAAAATAGCCACTGATAATTCTCATGAATACATAAGAAAATAGAAAGCCAAATTTGTGCTGCGATGCTGCGTCGGTTCTGAGCTCTGATTAGCCCACTGATGGCCATTGAAAGATGGTTGCCCAGTGGGACGTACATATAGATAACGGGTTGGTTGAATTGCTATTACGTCAGTGATAAATAACTGACCAGTTTCGGAATTTTAAATTTAATTTTACTCAATACGGGTTATATGTTAAACTCATTACAGTAATTCTGGGTAACATTGGACCACCATTCAATCAATTTCAGATAGTCTAGATTTCTAATTTAACTACTCTAATAGAGCGTAGACAAATAAGAGATCAAATGTTTCTGTTTAAATTTGTTAATAATTTAGTAGACTCTAAATATCTTATGAGTAATATCAATTTTAGATGCCCTAGGACTACTAGTGTAAGAAGAAAATTTTTGTTTTTGGTACCCCCATGTAAATCCAATTATGCAAAAAATGAATTTATTTGTCGTGCATGCCAAATATATAATGAAAATTGTGATAAATTGGACATAATGCACGATAAATTTAATTATTTTAGACGTGAAATCATGGAAATATATAAAAAAGTGTAACCTCTCATTATTGTTTTAAATTTTAGTAAATATTGATATTGTGTTTATAATAGTTTTTTATGTATTACTTGTTAGTGGAAACTTAACTGATTTCTGTACTTTTTTATTATTTTTAAACTATGAGTAATATTATAATTTTTTTTTTCCCAAATACAAATAAATAAATAAATAAATTGTCAATAAAATGTATGAAAGTGCTACAAAGTAATTGCGTTTTATGTGATCTTTTGATGTTGTGGATAGCTGTAAGAAAAAAATATACACAATTGATGAATAAATCCGAAGATATAGACAAAAATAGGAGTGGTCCAAAGTTATATTGATTTTGGGGTAACATTAGATCATTATTTTTTCTCACCTTAAAAAACTATTTTATTGCATTTTTGTACATTTTAGGCATGATTGGACCATGTTAAATGCTCCTACGATCCACAAGTTATCATTTAGAACTCTGCTTAGTAAAGCATTCATGGCAGTAGCCACATATTAAAAAATCCATACTAAAAACCTAGATTAAGCAAAATGGGCCCTTAGTATTTTGAAAATGGCTAAAGATGTGAGGTGATTTTTATAATTTATAATGAAATAAACATATTACTTAATGTAATTTAAAAATACTTTATTCTTTGGACATCAAAACAGTATAAGTTTTATCGCTTACACATGTATAAAGTAACAGTCAGATTGAGATCAATCATAAAGACACATACTTATTCAACAGTAAGAATCAAGAATCTTAAACAGTCTTATCAACTTCTTATAAACTTAAACAAAAATCAAATTTATTAGCATTAAATTGACTTACAGTGAAATTATAAGACATTTTACTTTAAAAATCAACAATTACTCTCCCCATACTAGGCACAAAAAGTCACGGTCTAATGTTTCCCCAAAATACTTGATATTTTGGCTTCAAGATAAATTTTAGTAATTACGGAACATTTAAGCATGAGTCAGTAAAAAAAGAACATTTAAATAAAAAGACTATGATTATATAACACAAACATGCAGTAGCTTATCAATTTCTAGCTCAAAAAACTCAAATTAATAATTGAACACAGCCCAACGGCGTCTGCAAGGTGGGAAAACAAACAGGTGTTTGGTTTGACACCTGACATTGATTTCCTGTTAAATTTCGTTCCTTATTGCCTATGAATTCTATACTTCACATTCGGATACATACATTTTAAAAAACTCGATTTGATACCAGATTTAGAAAAAAAAAGAAGTGGTTGTTCAAGGTGTGGTCCAATGTTATACCGCAGGTCCAAAGTTACCCAGAATGACTGTAGTGGTTTTATTTATTTTAGAATTGATAATGCAAAGATTACATTTCCTAATTTACTACTCTAAAATTCGCGTTGGAAACTGAAATTCAAGTACGTGGTTATTTCATAAATATTAAAGAGGAAAAAAATAGAGATACATACGTTTGTCAAATAGTGCCATAAACACATACTGGGATGCATACATTTTTCTCAATGTTCGAAAAGATGCTTGATGTTATAGTGAGAAAGAGGTGGTGGCATATTTGTTTTTAAATATCGATATTCGGGTAAATAGCTTGAGAAGTGATTAGAAGCTGTTATGCTATAAAAACCCGAGCGTACAGTTGGGGCGGAAAGTTTTTGTTAATGTCGTGCATAATCATAACAAAAATATGTTTAGGTTAGCTGTGGTCATAGCAGACGGCGATTACTTGAGCCCTTGGACCTCGCAGATCTACCGCATCATTGGTTTATGTGGAGTATAACTTCACTTGTAGGAAATTTCTCAAGTCTTAAAGGTTTTGTTCATAATACTAACTACAGAGTATCTTATGGAGTGTCAAGTTAAGTCCACTAGATGTTAGTACTTAATTATATATTTTACTCTGCTTATCTCTATGGTCACTACAAAGCAATAAATACTGGACAGGTGGAAGGGAATGAAGATAGTGAAGTCTTTGGAAACAATCTTATAAATCCCGTATTATTAGCTTGTTATCAACGCATGTCTACTATTTAGTTTTTCAATTTTATGTTTTACCAGCCAACAAGGAAAAAAATCATCTAATCGATACTCGGTGTCGATTCTAGTATTTTGGAAAATGGAAAACTCGCCCTTTTAATGGTATTTTGTATACTTCGATTAAGTTAACGTTAATCTTTTGAACGCCAGAATATAAACGTACCGCCTTACCCCTAATGTCAAGCTAGTCACTTTTTCTGTAAAATTCTTCATAAAATATTAGGGATGCCGAAAACTTTATCGATATACAACAGTTTTTATGTTCGTCTAATTATCTAATAAATCGTACTCGAGACACTGAAATTTTATTTACCCGGCAACTACATCTCAATATAGTAATCTTTACATAGCATTTAACAGGGACTTAAAGACAAATTACAATATAATGCACTATTCAACATGTTTTGTCTTGGTATTGTAACAATGGCGTGTCATAAAATTGACTGGCTAGCCTGCCAAATTTAAAAAACTTACAAAAATAATAGTTTAATTGGGCGTGTTCGGCCGAAGTAAGTCACTCACTATACTTACAAAATTTTCGACCGGGACAAAATAGTGCTAACGCAGTAAGCATGGCTTAATATAAGACGCCATTTTGCTTATTGTTGATGTAAACAAAACCATGACAGGAACAGACCTGTCATTGTTCAGATACACAAGCACAATTAAAATTATCCATTTGCAACTATTTACATGAATTAAATTATATTGCTAAATTTAGTACTGTCAATTATATTCAGTCTATGAGGTTATGTACGGGATATAATATAAACCGGTGTTTTGTGTTATGTTATAGTATAGGATACGGATATAAAATGACCTTCACCGAGATGCTTATTTGATGAAACGTATTTTATATTTAATTTAATATGTCAATAAATATATTGCATATGGGTTGCCTAACAAATTTTAGTCCAGGGTATTTTTAATTAATAACTACAAAAAATAAAAAAAATAAACATTTCACCGGTATTATTAGATAAATCCCATACCAATCGAAAGTATGAAGCCCATAGAATATACTAACGTTAGGTTGCCTATTCTTTTCCGGTCCGGTATAGATTTATCTGTTTATACTTGGCTACCCGATAGTTGTGACCGGAAAAGAATAGGCAATTCGTTTGTCACATATATGTCACAATGGCGTTCAAAAGTTTTAACAATAACACTTGATTTAGTCTGTTCGCCATTTTGAGGTTTTTGTTTTATCGAAGCAGCAACGATTTTGATGTGGTTTGTAATGTTACTTTTATCATGAAGATGTTATTTAAAAGTAGCTTTATAAACACCAGGACCTTTTCAATAATCTATAGGTGTGGTATCGAAGTACAAATTAAATCTTTGTCTAATGTGCAGAGACAAGACGTGTTTTTGCAAAATTTTCTTCTGATAATTTACTGTCTGTCTGACAAAAAAAAATATGACGTAGGTACTACTCATTGACTTGCACTAAAAAAAATCGGCGAAAGGAAAGAAATGAATCCGAACATCATTTATTATCATATATTGCTGATATTGTTAGTTTTCATAACGGAAAATCGACATTTCTATCCCGATTATGAAGGGAGATACAATTATGAATGTGTTATCATATTGTACCTAATTATGGTAAATTCAGCTTCAAGCCATGAACGTTCCTGTCCTTCGTTGGGTTATTACTGTCATTATGTATAATAACAGTTTGGATAAGCGAACGCTTATTTGGATTTTATAATTTTCTTTATATATTTTTTCGGACCTTCAAGAGTCTCTTCTTCATATTATTTGAATACAATCATTATAAACTGTATTGGTAGCGGTCCAAGCCAAGTTTGTCGTTTTATAGCATTTAGAAAATATTTTTTTGAAGAAAAGCTGGCGAAGAAGATCACATCATATTCATTGAATAAGAAGAAATCATACAGTTTTTATTCTCAGCATGGAAGATTGATTTTAATGTTAATTAATTGGTAAGTTTGCCAAGCTTTAGCTTGGTTAACTTGATTTTTTACATACGTTCGTCAAAACTTATTTACATGAGACTGTTCAGATGCAGATGAAACAGATTATTGACCAATATTTACTACGAACAACAGTGCAATTCAAAATTGAACTTTAAAATATCTATCAATGATTCACCGTACAAATATTTTAAGTGCACCGCATTCTCCTAACGAAACAGATTCTCACAAATGAAATTACTATTCTCACATAATGGAAATTCTGGAATTAATTTAACAATGACGTTAAATATTTATAAAACATATTATGTCTCATATTAAAATCCGTTTATTGACTTCACGGTTGAATGATAATATAGAAACTACACTTTGATTTCTATAATTATGGAATTATATTTTCTTATAATTATATTTTAAACAGTAACTAGAAACTATAAAATATTTAAGTATCTGGGTACCTAATGATTAAAGAACTGAAAATTAAAAACTAAAATGAAAACCTGACTTATTAAACATTGAAGAATTTTTGCTTAACGGTTAGATGATTATTGATACTCCAGTTTCTTTATAAATGAAAATAACAATTAATCTGCATATTTTATTCTTGTTATCATTAAAATATTTAATGTATACAGTGAGAAAAATAATATCTATTAAGTACAAAATTTCTTCTGTTTGTGTTAAATGCACCTATACTATACTAGTAAATTTTTAACCGATTTCTTGTTATTTAATGCCTATGAGACTTTTTTTTCAGTTATTATTTTTAAACGTGACAATATTATTTATACTTGCGTATGTTTACAGGTACCGGTATATAGCTAGATGAACAATGGCTGGTTATTATTAAGGTGAGCATAACTTGTTAATATCAGTATGGAAATCTCACGTGAGACTTGAGTTTTCTACCAAATCCAATTACTGTATCTCATCCGGTGTCCGTTACTACACGCAGTACGCTGTTTGTCGCAAACGCCAAACAGCGAACAGCGAATGCTAAACACTAAACACCACAAACAAGCGTCCTCAAGTTTGATGGACGTGCCAGTATAATTCGGATCGATAAAATGACTGAAGACCACAATGTGGCGGCTACGTTTCGAGACCGGGTTTCAGGTTGACTTTTATACAGAAGAATCGGCAAAGTCGGTTCACCTTCACTTGTCTTTATTTTAAATTCAAACAAAAGAACAATTAAATAAAAAGAAGTTTGAGTAGATACGTGTTTTGACGTTTGGCTGGTCGAGGTAGGAGGTCGAGGAGGTCGACTGGACGACGAGCTCCTCTACTCAGATACTTTAACGTTGCTCAAAAAATAATATTTGAATAATTTTGTTGTTCGCAGGTACCTACTAAGTCATCAATCGTTCGTGATGACCTCGGATACATGTTCAATTTCAACGATTAATGGTACGTTTACTTTTATCACCCAAAGATTTTAGGGCTAGTTACGTTTAGGTAACATCGACAATTTAAAACTCGAAGGATTTTCTTTGAAGTTTTAATTCTCCGTGTATAAATCTGTGTCTGTGTCTTTAGTACAATAATTCTAAATGATGATTTTTAATACAATTTTGTCTTCTTTTCCCGACAGAAGCATAATGACGCATAAATATATATATCTGAATATAGAGGTAATGAGAAGAGAACTTCGGTAAACAAAATATAATTCATACCAATTAATTCTCTTTCAGAATTAATTACCAAGTTCTGTTCTTGATTTTCTCGAAAACTTGCTTTGCTTATTTTTTTTTTTATACGAAACAAAATTTATAAGGTTATAATTCTTTGATTGCAGAAGCTGAATAGTCCAGTCGCTTGACATCTGAAAGAACTTGAAGGCTATATTTTACATATTTTTTTCTTTAAATTGCATTTGTAAATATTTTAGTAAGTAAACTTAAGCTTTTAGCAATTTATATATTTTCAAATATTTCTCAAAGTTGTTGTAATGTTGTAATGGACTTATTCTGACACTGATCACTTAAAATAAAAACGTTTTGAAAACACGTTTTTTTAAATAAAATAATATGAGCTTAGCTAATACTAAAAATGATACAATTCTTGAGGAATGCTAATTGATTATTATTTTGACACCATATCTGAGAGGATTGCAATAATTTAATTTGATTGTATCAATTATTGTAAAAACAATGCCTCAAGTTCAGTTGATTATGTCAATCAAATTCACGCAATCTTGGACGGAGAAGGATGAGGAGACATTAAAGGTTAGTAATTAGGAAAAGGTTAATTGAATGATTTACGAACATGTAAGAGTCTATCTAAAAATAACTACTATCATTATTAAGTTCACAATTTGATATAAGTGTATATTTAACGCCATAAATTAATAAACGGGAATCGTCAATTAAATATCTGCAGTGCGTAGTACCTCGTATACGCTCTTTTGTCCTTGCCTTTAACACGCTAGGCCATTTTATTTATTAGTATATTAAAATTTAATGCTATATATTACATAAAGAAATTATTACATTTTATTCTCAAAAGTTTAGCAATTTGAAATGATGATATGCAAACATTTTGTCTTCTTTTCCCGACTGATGGATAATGATGCTAAAACATTTTAACTGATATAACCTAGGACTCTGTCTGTATTATGTTTGAAAAATTCCAATATTAAGATTTATTTTCTTTATTTTCAGGAAAGGCGTGGTTAAAAAATATTAATAGGGCACTCACCGTAATTGATACCGTAAGTTGGGGTGACTTTGCACCTAATTTATTAGTGTAACTCGTCGTTTCGTAGGACGTATGACAGCCATTAGGCGATCCGTAAATTTTGTTTGAAAAAACCAAAAACCCTTACACATTTTTTTTTATTTGAAGCCTGATAGGCGCATATACATCCCAACTAACGGTATTTGAAATTTGATTTTGTCGTATTATTATTGTTATTAAGAAAGTGTAATAAAAGTTTTGTTATAAATTATATTTCATTCACCACCGTCCACCACACTCCATAAATCTACCCTTTTAATATGATATCAAGAACAACAAAAACGAGGAGTATCAAATGAGTGAAGAATGTGCTTCTAATTATATTTTTCTTTTGTATTAACAATCGCCATTGTGATTGTTGGCGGTACATTAGACCAACGCTCATAGACCATTATATCAAAACAAGACTTTGCTTAGGAAAATCGACAACGCAATATAAAAATTTGAAATTACCCTACCACTAGAGATCTGCAAGAGGCAAGTTTCATATTAGTCCAAGCGGCGACAGCCGTAAAAGGGTGGTCAATCAGTATTCTGATAATATAATAATTATATGTCAAAAATATATTTTATAACTTTTTGGATATTAGATAAAATCCTTTTTTTACCTCCATCACTATAAGGAGAATAAAAGTTCGAAACGTAATTTATTTTATTAACATCGGAATACAACAGAACTAGTAACAAAAAATGTTAAGTTTTAGATTCTAATAAATATAAATTTCATTTTAAAATAATCACTCTCGCCTTTTGAATAATTACCATGATGAATGAATTATTATTATTCATCATATTCTGGGATAGTTTCGTCTTTATCATGCTGCAAAAGTTCGATGGTCAGTGACATTGCATCGCCTTCGACCAGCTTTAGGTAGTTCGTAGGTACTTAGGCATTTTCGTCTTCATTCCATTGCCATCCAATTATCAGTGTTATTAGCAACTAAACCAATATTTTTGTTTGCCTCTTAAAATTTACATAAAAAATAAATCTGGTATCAGGTTCTTCGTGTTAACTGTTAACACACGGCATCTGTCTTTTTTTCGTGCATAATAAGGAGCAGAGAACTTTCTTGAACTTGGTCTGGCAGAATTTTGGTCAAGTATGAACGTGCCAGATCAATTTTATTCGACGGAGTATTCAATATCTCTATACCTACATAATAAAATAAAACTGTAAAGAGGTCCAATTTCTGTACAATGAAAAAAATGCTAAAACCGAGTCAGGGGGATGTAAGAAATGAAATAGAACTAGTAATTTGGATTTTATTTCAATTTTTTGTTTCTCTGTCTATATGTTTGTAATGGCTAATCTTCGATACCACTGGACCGATTTAAATATAATTTTGTATGGTGGTAGGAAATAACCCTGGTCAACATATATGATACTTTTGATCCCGGTAAATTAAAGACTTCCCGTGGGATAGTTAAAAAACTGTAATTAGGTAGGTAATTAAACACTCCAATTTTATTTATGTGTATACGAGGGGCGATCAAAAAGTAATGATAATGAGTATAATAAAACAACGATTCTAATTTAAATTTAATTTATTTTTCTACGTAGTCTCCTAACAAGTCGATACATTTAGTCCCAACGTTTCTCTAAACCTAAAATACCCTTTAAAAAAAATCTTTATCAGAGCTCTCCCAAAATGCCTCTACAGCAGCCATCACCTCGCTATCATCGTCAAATTTCTTGCCCCTGAGGTGTTCCTAGAGCCGAGGAAACAAATGAAAGTCGCTGGGGGCTAAATCTGGAGAATAGGGCGGGTGTTCGACCAGTTCGAAGCCCACTTCTCGAATGGCAGCCATCGCAATTTCGGCTTTGTGTGCAGGAGCGTTGTCCTGATGAAACAGGACTTTCGCTCGGAGTTTGCCGCGTCTTTTTTACTTTATGGCTTCTCGCAGTCGTCTTATTTGATCAGCGTAGTAGGAGCTCGTTATAGTAGCTCCCTTTTCCAGGTAATCAACCATTATGATTCCCTCAGCATCCCAGAAAACGGACGCCATAACCTTGCCCGCCGAGCTTGAAACTCTGAACTTCTTCGGTGTCGGTGAGGATGGCCTTTTCCAAGTCATCGATTGTTGTTTGGTCTCGGGATCAAAATGATGAATCCATGTTTCGTCCATGGTCACAAATCGAGACAAAAAATTTTCTTTGTCAGCCTGGAACTTTGCAAGATTGGCTCTTGAAATGTCAACTCGCTTTTGCTTTTGTTCGTCCGTTAACATTCGCGGTACCCAACGAGCGGAGACCTTTTTCATATTCATTTTGCTGGTCAAAATGCTTTGAATACTGCCATATGAGATCCCTGTGACCTCAGCTAAATGTCTGACGGTTACTCTTCGGTCTGCTAATACGATTTCTTCGACTTTTTTCACGTTTTCCTCAGTGAGGGACGAGGTTGGGCGTCCCTCGCGATGTTCATCTTCTGTGGACGTTCTACCCAGCTTAAACTCTTTGCACCACCGTGCCACCGTAGAATATGGAGGAGCAGAGTCCCCTAATGTCTCCACCAAATCAGCGTGTATCTCTTTGGTAGATATTTTTTTCAAACAGAGGTACTTGATGACGCATCTCACTTCGTGTTTCTCCATTTTCGTGTTGTCGCTCCGACTTCTGGTATTCAAATGAATGTAGCTCAACAACAACATCGAGTCTTCTGCGAGCCCCGCAAGGGGTTCGAGGCGGCCGTGTCGAGACCTATTTGGTCTCCTGACGGCGGGATCTAACCGCGCCTCATAAATATGAGGCGGTCATTGGGTTGCCATATAATGGCTATTCTAGTCCCTTGTACTATCGTATTAACTAACTAAAGCTATAACTAATAGACCAATAGACTAATAGACTGGTATCATTATGATAACATGTACGATATACATCTACATCCTAACATTACGATTTATATATACTGTACTCTTAATATATTATATAATATTTGATGTATATCTGTTGGCAAACAATTAAATAAATAAATAAATAAATAAATATCCCCGTGGAATGGGGCGCAAGTCTTAAAAAGGCGGACCACTTTCCTTGTTCAGGGCCACGGAGGGTAGTTGGAGTAGAGGGGAGACAGGTGTGCTGGGTTGGGAGAAGCAAAGCTGGGGTATGGGAGTAACATTCACATACACACAGTTAAACAATTAAGCATTTGGCTGTGAACAGAAAAAGAGACATATAATAATGCAAAGCAAAGCAAGTAAGCAAGCGAAACGAAACAAAACAAACAAGACGCAATGCTAAAATTATATATAGGTGGCGCTGAGGCCGTAGATGTCGCTGGCGTAGATTTAGATTGTTAGATTGATATATAGTTGGCGCTGAGTATTATAGAGGGCGCTGGGGAGGTACAGGGCGCTGCTTGTGTAGATGGCGCTGCTCGTCGCTCGGGAACTCGAAACTCGAAACACGAACAGGCTGTCTATACGCAAGGCAAGGACTGCGCTTGGCTGGCTGCGGCGGCAAGCATGGCTAGACAGGACATACCATAGCAAGTCAGCAATTCTGCGTTCGGGCCAGTAAGCTGATACAAAGAGAAGAGAGAGCAAAATAAAGCAAACAGCAAAATAAAGCAAACAAAACAAAAATAAGGCAGAAAAGCGGGGTAAGGGAGTTTTTGGGATAATATATTTAATAGATTTAATATACTAAATATATTAGGCCTATGGGGATAGGATGGAGACGACTAGGGTAGTTCTGAGCAAATATACAATCGACCATACGACTACGCAGCAGGTACCAGAGGACTCCTACCTACTACGTACCGCTTGTAGAGGGCGCTGATGGCGCGATAAGGTCCCGGGGATATGGTCTCCTGTCCGGTGGGCGGGTGTGCCATGGGGCAATGTCCGTCAGGGAGTCGAACCCCGACGCATCCGCACGCTCAAACAGGCTAGTGGCCAGTCGGCTAATAAAAGTATCCAGGCTCTCGGCCTCAAGATCTCTGGCTATGACATCATTTCTGACGTACCTCGGGGCACCGACGATGGTACGCAGGGCGGTAGACTGCCTGGCCCGCAGGGTCTTCTTATGTCTCTCTGCGAGCAGTTGAAACCACGCCGGCGCCGCGTAGGTGAGGCGCGAACGTAGATAGCTTTTGTATATCCCCAGCTTCACGCGCAGGGGGATACATCGGGACGCGAGGACCGGTCGCAGGCGCTGCTGGGCGGCGATGGTGCTGCCCACTGCCTGTCTGAGCTGCGGATGCATATTGAGATTAGAGTCAATTTTGATGCCTAGGTACTTGGCTGTTGTGCCCCATGGCATGGGGACCCCGCGCAGAGTGAGAGGCATGTGAGACGCATGCGGCGCCGCGCAAGCGGAAAAATGATCGCCTGCGATTTGGACGCGTTGACCGCCATCCTCCAGCGGTCGAGCCAGTCCGGTAATATATCCAGGGCCCTCTGCAGTTTGACGGCCGCGTGACGGTGCGAAAGCGACGACGAGATGTACGCCGTGTCGTCGGCATAGAGCGCGATGTGGATGCCAGGTGATGTGGGGATGTCGGCAGTGTATTGGTTGAATACCGCCGGTGATAATACACTGCCTTGAGGGACTCCCGCTGCTATGGGGTGGGTGCCGGAGATGTCGTTCTCCACCCGGACGCTGAATGTCCTGCCGCTGAGAAAAGACGCTATAACGAGGACGAGGGGACGTGGGACCTGTGAAACCATGAGTTTGTAAATTAAACCTTCATGCCAGACCCTGTTGAAGGCTTTCTCCATATCCAAGAAGATGGCCGCGGCGCGCTCCTTCTTGTTAAGGGCGCCGGTGATCATGTGCACAACACGAATGAGTTGGTGTGTCGTGCTGTGCATTGTTCGGAAGCCGAATTGCTCAGAGCGAACCGGCAAGTGAGGGGTGAGGTGTTTCAGGAGTAGCCTCTCGAACACCTTGGATAAGGTGGGCAACAAAGTGATGGGCCGGTAATTGGCGGCCCGTCTGGTGTCTTTGTTGCCTTTGGGTATCATCACCACCAACCCTTGCTTCCACCTTGAGGGGAAATGGCCGGTGCGGAGGACTCCATTGTAAAGGCGTGTTATTGCCGCGATGGTTCGATGTGGAAGGTGTCGGAGAGCGCCGTTTGTGATGTTGTCCGCCCCTGGCGCCTTCTTGAATGTAGCTCCTGCAAATGACGTCCTATTTATACAATTTTTTAGCTGGGAAGTCGTGAGGGACTGAGGAAGTGAAAAACATTTTTTTTGGATTTTTATCTTCTTTAAAAATACCTGTTTATCATTACTTTTTGATCGCCCCTAGTAGATAAGGTGTTGCGATCTATAAATTTTTAATTGAAGGAATAATAAATACCACGCTGGCATCAGCTATAACATTTAAGATTTTGTATGAATTGTCCAAAATCTAATTATGCGCAGACGAAGTCGCGAGCACCAGCTATTCTAAATAAGCAGTTAGCATATTGTCTTTATTTCAAAGAAAACGTACTGCCTATAGTCTATACCTATCAATTTTATATTATACTACCTATATCCAATTGGATACTTTAAAATAAAGCGGTAACGTAACAGCTATGGCTATTTACATAGATACGTTGTTAATCTTTATCATTATATAATAAAGTTCTTCATCGCGTCTGTCTATCTGTACGCAATCAACTCGTAAACTACTAACTAAATGGATTTTCATGCTGTTTTTAACATAAGATAGAGTAATTATAGTAGGTCTATACAATTTATCAAGACTATTTATTAAATTGATAAATAGTTGGATAATTATTGTGAAAAATTAAGCTCCTTGGGAGCTTACAGCCTTATTCCCTTTAGAGATATAACAAAAAAAGTTGAAAAATAATGAATGATGAAGTATCATTCATTATTTTTCTACTATAACTACTACGTAAATATAAGTTAATGTGGGTGAAGCTGCGGGCAACAGCTAGTACATAATAAAATTTTAACGTTTAAGTAATACTTTCATATACCTTGTATAAGGTAGGAGGAAGTCAAATTTGTTGTTGTATCAAATTAGTTGCGGGTGGTCAGACAGACAGTTGCGTAAGAACAAGAATGCCAGACTTGAATTTCATTATATTTTATCTGGTCAAAACGATATCGTAAATACAAAAAAAAAACTTGTGTAGATCAATGTTAATAAGAGAAAAAAAGAAATCGTCTACCAAATTGTGTAAAGCATGTGTTCATTCTGGGTGACCACACTTTTACGGCGGTTGCCGTAAAAACATGATAGAGAAAAATAGAAAGATTTTAAATAACCATTCATTCATTTTAATAGGTACAAATATTTTTTAAAGCCTTTATATTTGAAAGGATTTTTTTAAAACAGAATTAAATGCTTCCACAATTAGTCACCATATTTGGGACTATCCTTTGTGTGCAAAAAATAGTTTCCTCGACTCTCGCTTGTAGCAGGGTAACCCATGTTAGTCGCGTTTTCATTACATTCTCCTTTCTTGAATTCTTCCCAGCTGCCACAAGGATAAGCTAGAAAACCTGTACCAGGTTTATGGGTTATTGATTCTTCAAAAAATTCATGTGCACGACCATGGCTGCAGGCTTCTGTAAGCAACAAAGTAAATTAAACTAAAGAGCTTTTTCTTTTCTTTTACTTGGAAGTTACTTTAAGAATTATAAATGACACCATTATTATTTTATTTAGCTTTGTCTATTGCCTCAAATCATGTATAGATTTGCACTCAAGTTCCAAAACAAAACAGAGGCCCAAAATTACGAAATGTAGGTACTTTACCTGTGATCGACGAAACCACTGTACAGCCAGGCTGCGCTGGCTTCCCGCCGTTGGGATAAAAGTCTGCATGCCCGTAGCTTTTTCTATAGCCGTAAACTCCGCCACACGTGTGAATGATATCTACAAATTGGGCGTCGGTCTCATCTAGCCGGTAGTTCGGAGGCATTTCTGGTACTTCAAAAAGTGGACGAGCTGGATCTAGCCCTGAGTATACAATTGTAACTTTATATGAAAATGACTCTTTTTACCGACCGACCCGAAAGATAGTAAAGTGGATTTTTTGACAATTGCCTTCGCCCAAGGTGCTAGGTTCACCTTAGGTTGTTGAGCCCCACCGCCACGACAAGGCTTGAACCCCTATAATTCTCTCTGATGACATTTTATTGTAAAATGACCAGAAAAAACATACAAAGCCCGAAAGAAAATTGTTAAAAAATTTACAATTACATATTTTTGTTTTCCATATCGCGATAAGAAAAAGTTATAGGAATAAAGTTGCAGACAATTTAATTTGCTATAAATAATGTCTTATATTTTTTTCTGTAGGATTGCTAGTTTATAAGATACAGCTCAATAACTCTTTGAACCCCTCTTGCTTAACATATCCGGGGCACCTCACCAAAGGCGGCACAAAAATTGGTGGCACTCGCCGGGTTTTAGTGGGTAGAGCTGCGCCCACTTACCAGCTTTCGGGCGCAGCGATTCCCACATACCCGCCTGGGGAGACCCACTCCCCGTCAGAGGGCCGGATCGTGAATTTGTAGGGCCCTGGGCTAATACTATTCAGTTTTATTATTCAGCCCACAAAATTAGGCAATT
This sequence comes from Helleia helle, assembly GCA_963853865.1. NCBI lineage: Eukaryota > Metazoa > Arthropoda > Insecta > Lepidoptera > Lycaenidae > Helleia > Helleia helle. The sequence goes on along the minus strand of OY971418.1, from coordinate 7,522,635 downwards.
TATTGCCATTTTTTTTTATTCAAAATAGTACTAATACAGTATCTTTTTGAACGTCAATTGAATCTACCACCGGTTCCAAGGTAAGCCCACTGAGAAGAACCGGCGAAACAAACTCAGTGGAACTAATCTTTTCAAATAATATATATTAATAACAATTTTAACATCTTATCTTGAAATGCCCGGGAGGAACGCCTTATTCCCAGGGTGTGGTATCTTCCATGAAATCTTTTACTTTATAATATGCTTTACCACACAAACGTTCTTTAACAACTTTTTTGAATTTTTTTATGGAGAGCTTTTGAACGTTTTCTGGGATCCTATTGTAAAAGCGTATACAGTTGCCTTTAAAAGAATTGCTTACTTTCGAAAGTCTAATCATTGGTGCATGTAACCTGTGTCTATTACGTGTATTCCTACTATGAATATCACTTTTCTTACAAAATTCATTTATGTTTTTACGGACATACAGTAAATTTTCTAAGATGTATTGAGAGGTGACAGTCAGAATTCCTATTTCTTTAAATTTTTCTCTCAAAGATGAATAGGGAGGCAACTTGTAAATTGCACGAATAGCCCGCTTCTGCAGCACAAAAATGTTGTTTATGTCGGCTGCATTTCCCCATAAAAGTATGCCATAAGACATAATGCTATGAAAGTAGCTAAAATATACTATTCGCGCTGTATCTACATCAGTAAACTGTCTTATTTTTCTCACTGCATATGCTGCTGAACTGAGTCTATTCGCCAATTTAGCTATGTGGGGACCCCACTGCAGCTTAAGATCTAGAGTTATTCCTAGGAAAACTGTGGAGTCCACCAATTCCAAGTTTTCACTGTCTAAGAGTACATTTGTTTGCAGTTGCTTAACATTTGGCAAGGAAAATTTTATGCATTTAGTTTTTTTACTATTTAAATGCAAGTTATTAACGCTAAACCAATGTACCATTCTCGAAAGTGTGTTGTTTACCTCGTCATAATTAGTTTCTTGTCGTTTGATTTTAAAAATAAGTGAAGTATCATCAGCAAACAACACTAACTCTTGACTATCTTTAACTAGGTAAGGTAAATCGTTTACATAAATTAGAAAAAGAAATGGACCTAGAATGGACCCCTGTGGGACCCCCATCTCAATTTTAGTCCCGGATGATCATTTATCTCGACCTTTTGAGTCCTGTTTTTAAGATAGGAATTCAAAAGATCCAGTGCCGTACCGTCTATCCCATAGTGGCGTAATTTCCTGATCAAGGTCTCATGCTGTACACAATCAAACGCCTTGGATAAGTCGCAGAAAACTCCCAAAGCATCACGTGACTCCTCCCAGGCCTCATAAATGTGGTCAATTAAGTTAACGCCAGCGTCTGTTGTGGAGAGATCCTTTCTAAATCCGAATTGTTTTTTGTGCAGTAACATATTGGTTTCAAAGTAATATAGTAACTGATTTAACATAATTTTTTCAAAAATTTTACTAAATGAGGGGAGTATTGATATTGGTCGAAAATTTGTAACATCTGATGTACTGCCAGATTTAAAAAGAGGCAAGACTCGACTATGTTTCATTAAGTCAGGAAAAACGCCACTATCAATACATTTATTAAAAATTGTTGCTAGATGGGGTGCAATTACATCAACTATGAGCTTAGTGACTTTTACAGATATTCCCCATAAATCTGGGGTATTTTTATTGTTTAATAAGTTAAATGCATTTAAAATATCTTTGGGTCCTATCTCTTTAAACTGAAAGTTAGCTTCACATTGTTTGACATTGGTTTTAAGCAATGATTCGGCAATTGCAGGACATGAGATTAAATTTTTTGTAGTCGAAATCGGGATGTCAGAAAAGTATTTTTCAAATACTGTCGCAACTTCCTCGTCAGACTTAATTATTCTATTTTCAATATTTAAATTAAATTCAGAGCTACGACTACCCACTCTCCCAGTTTCATCCTTTATTATGTTCCAAGTAGTTTTTATTTTATTTTTTGCGTTTTTAATTTTTTCCTTAATATAAAGCGATTTGGCCGCGATACAAACTTGTTTGAATGTTTTTGAATATATTTTGACATACTGCTTAAATGATTGATTTTGATTGTATGTGCGTTCTTGGTATTGAGTGCCTTGTTTACTCAATAGATCCGTTGCACCTCACCAAAGGTGGCATTGGTGGCACTCGCCGGGTTTTAGTGGGTAGAGCTGCGTCCACCTTACCATGTTTCGACCGCAGCGAGTCCCACATACCCGCCTGGGGATTCCCCATTCCCCAGCGGGATGCCTCAGAGCATTTCCAGGCGTTAAAGAAAAAAATGTAAGTATCGAATAAAATATAATACGCGCTGCACTGTATACTCTTCACACTAAATTATAGAGCTTGTTTTTCACTTTTTAGTTATTTTTTGCAATCAGGTTTTTTTTAATAATTATTTTTTTCTTCATAATATCGAACGTATATTATTTTCATTTGGGGGCCCCCTGTATGCTCGGGGCCCTGGGCTGCAGCCCAAAAAGCCCATAGGGTGATCCGGCCCTGCCCCGTCAGAATGCCTCAGAGTATTTCCCGGCGTAAAAGAAAAGAAAAGGAGTTTTAATAGATCTTTCAGTTTGATCTATATAAGAGAGACCACAGTCACAATCAAGCTTGTATACTCCTGCATCTTGTAAAGGAATATGACATTTGACAAGTCAGCTAAGGTCAATAAAAAAATAACTGAATATTGGCTTTATTCACCGATGACCGAACAGTATAATATCTACTCTGACACTGGTAATTCCATTTGGGAGCTAAGGCCAAAGAAGAAGGTTCCAGCGCATTAGCAATTTGCGGGGATTTTATAGGGGTAAATGCGGACTACGAATTAATTTGGATTTAATATTTGGACTTGGCCCAAAGAGCTTGAGTAATGGTAAAAAGCCGGGTAAAACTACGTTCACTTTATCTAGCAATTAATCTACATTTCTACATTACATGTTATGTAGACGACAGCAACGGAGTTGCCCTATACACTGGCTGTTCTAATATTTCTCGGAAATAAGTAGTTTAGTGTCGCAACAAACTTGTGTCTGAAATCGAGCCTCTGTGAGCCAAAGTCTCGGAATGGGGGCGACTTTACATAGTCCAGTTTAACCCCAACAAGTTACAAGACACAAGTTTGTGCTTACCGTGTGTGTTTACCGCTCAAGCCCTTCGTCGTTCCTGTACAATTTGAAGGCACTTCCCTAACCGCCCTAGCCAGTGCAAAGCAGAGCAATCAGCAATGTGCAATTTCGTGTTTTTATTTTATTTTTTTATTATGTTAGTTGGATAGGCAAACTGGCAAACGTACCACCTGATGTTAAGTGGTCGACGTCGCCCATGAACATAAACTAGTATACCTGGAACGAGCCCAGGCAACTCATTTATGTGTTGCATGTCCTGAGACATAAGATGTTAAGTCTCGGTGCCAGTAGTTACACTGCCTGTCTTGCCCTTCTCTCCGAAACACAGCAAAGCTGTTTCACGGGAGAAATAAGCAAGATGGTGGTACCCATGCAGCCGGGAGCGCGGCACAGCGCTTCCCTCCCACCAGTAAATTTCGTGATCATTTGGAAAGAGGCAAAACTCGGTGTGCTCAGTAGGGCGAAGCAGTATTTCACGACTTTCCAGTTTCCATAGCCTTCAATTATAAAAGGCGCAGGTCCGGCCCCACATGGAATACTGCTCTCACCTCTGGGCTGGAGCCCCCCAATATAAGCTCCTTCCATTTGACCGCGTTCAACGGCGGCTCGAATAGTCGATGACACGGTTCTTTCCGATCAGCTTCATTCCTTGGCGATGCGTAGAGATGTAGGATCATTCTGCATCTGCTACCGCATCTACCACGGTGAGTGTTCTGAGGAATTGTTCGGACTAATACCTGTAGCAGAATTCCACCTCCAGACATCGCGTAAAAATTACAAATTTCACCCACTTCACCTCGATGTGCGGAAATCCACAACTCGATTTCTACGGCATTTTCTGCCTCGTACGACAACTATATGGATTGAGCTGCCATCTACGGTATTTCTGAACCGAAAGGCCGGCAACGTACCTGCTAATGATGGAGCGTATGTCTATGGATGACGCTTATCACTTACCTTACTCTTCTATAAAATATATCTTAGGAGATGAAGTATGTTCTAGCAGGTCTCATAACACGTGTAGGACGTAACATATTGTGTAGGACTTACGAGCACCAAAACGCTCGGACCACCTGCTAGTCTCATGCATCAACCAACTCATAAGTCAGAGCCTTTTTTTTTTCTTTAACGCCGGGAAATGCTCTGAGGCACCCCGCGGAGGAATTGGGTCTCCCCACGCGGGTATGTGGGACAGCTGGTAAATGGACGCAGCTCTACCCACTAAAACCCGGCGAGTGTCACCAATGGCGCCTTTGGTGAGGTGCCCCGGATCTAGAAAACAAACAGGGCACCTCGACGGCTAGTCAGTCCCGCAAGGGACCGACGCCACCTCTGTGGAGTTGGCGTCGGTCGGGACAAGTCGGTCGGGACTAACGTCGGGACAGTACAATGGGGTGAGGTTCCCATCCTCACCCGTTGACCCCTGTTCTTCTGTCCCCTCTTCTTATAAGAGGGGTACAAAGAGCCCCCTCGGCCCAATTAGCTTCGCCCAAGGTGCACCGCTCACCCTAGGTTACTGAGCCCCACCGCCACGACAAGGCCTGAACCATGGTTGGGATAAGTCATAGAGCCTACGTAACATTACCTAAGTACCTACTATATTTTATGTTCGAACTAACACTGGCACTGTCCCGAGTCCCTTGAGCACAGGTACCTTGGTATTCTATGGATGGTATTTCTCAAGTAGGTCTATTTCTAACCATATTTGAAATTACCTGTAATTCTATATATTTTTTCATTTGAGAACATCCCAGCGAATCCCATGATCTGTGCTCCCAAACTATGTCCTATAAGATGTACGCTACTGCCGTTGATATCGTAACTTTTGACTAGGGCTTCAATTAAGTTGGCTATCTCCCTCCCCACATATCGGGTGCTATATGCTGGCCACGGATAGAAAACGTTTTTCGATAGTTCGTTCCAGTCCACAGTGATTACATTTAAGTCGTGATATTCGAGGAATGTATTTTTCATGGTCTGAAGCCACGGCACTTGGCCACTTGAAAGCCATCCGTGTGTAATCATTGTGACGCCCAAAGACTTATTAAAATAAGCGCTTTCCAAAATTTTGTCGTCCTCAGGTATTAATAAAACTTCTGGTGTATATTGATTATTTCTGAAAACGAATTTACAAATAAAAATGCATTTAATAATGGGCCATAATTGAGTCTTTATCACGTATGATACGAATTCAAAGCGAGTGCCTTGCTTGAATTTATTATTAAAATATAGTATGCACCTGGTATATAAATAAAAATAGGTCTCGCCAAAGAACATGTCGCGGCTATCACAGGGCTCCGACGAAAAATTCATCACATGGCGGGTGCCATTTTCGTCGTAAAAATATAACCACTCATCGCCATAACTGCGCTCGCTCTCATCCGACATCATGTACTGACGTAACCCTTTAAAATAAATTTAATCACTGATATATCCACAAAAAATCTGTCCTCTCGTGTTTATTATTTACCCAGAAAATTTATTAAAATAATAGCGGAAAGTCGGCAGTCTGAAAACATTTTACCAATTATATTTAAATTTTGAACATTTATTACGTACTTTATGAAGCGTGGGCGCGGAGTGCGAAGAAACGCTTTTTATTTGTTTATTATAGAGCACTATCAACTAATAACTTCCGCTGTGCGGCGATGAACGCGGTAAAGTGTATTGTTCCAGAAATACCTAGTTTTTGCATACACGCGTACTTAGGAAATGAGCATAGATGTCCTAGATAACGAGCCATTACAATGATGAATATTCAGAGGCGTAGGGGCTAGGACTGATCGCAAGGTTCCATATATTATACATACACCACATATTACCATAGAAGATGCTGGTGCGGAATTAATATCATATATAATAAATGTGAATTGTTTTCCATGTTAGTTACAGTTTGCCAAAAAAGAGTATGGAAAAAATGAGGGCGCCACTTTCACTTAGGTCTCATCATATTATGGAAAATCAGCAAGATAATTTAATCAAATCGTTAAAAATAAATGTGAAACACTAAGCTTTACTCTAAATTTAGTATTTGTCGGCCAAGTATTGTCAACCAACCAACCTATGATAGGTTTCCATTTAGTAAAATATTTAGTTCCACCTGTCACCACGCCATACTCTTTTTTGCCAAGCTGTATATCAACCGGTGATTATATCCAATATCGATAAGCAATTCCTATCGATGGTTGTCCATTTGAGGCAGTTAGGTAATATTTTTATACTGTAGGTATAGGCTCCTCCCCACCATGGTTCAGGCCTTATGGTGGCGGTGGAGCTCAGTAGCCTAAGGCGCACCCAGCACCTTGGGCGAAGTGAATTGAGCCGAGGGAACTGCTCTTTGTACCTCTCTTATAAGAAGAAGGGACAATAGAGCAGGGGACAAGGGGCGAGGATGGGAACCTCACCCCATTGTAATGTCCCGAAGTTGGGAGGGGTCCACCTTACCACCTTTCAGGCGCAGCGAGTCCCACATACCCGAATGGGGAGACACACTCCCCGGCGGGATGCCTCACAGCATTTCCCGGCGTAAAAAAAGGTATAGGCTCCTCGGCCGTACCGATATTCTAGTGGGGTACACCGTGTGTAAGTGTGTGCTGTTCTGCATGACCGGTAAACACCTAGAATGGTTAAATATTGCCTTGCACCTTACCATACCAACATCGGTAAAGGAAACAACGTGGCGAAACCTTTGTCTAATGAGATTTGGTAAGTCGTTGAGCATCTTGTTGGTCGCCTTTATGGGCAATGGTATGGGTAATGGTGGAAAAAATTTCACAATTAGAGCTCATAGTAGTGACATCTGATAAGTTATCACTTGCCTCCATCACTACATATTTTGTTTGACTTATTTCACAGTGTCGAGAGAGTTTCGTAAATTATATGTGACAAACGCTGCTGTTGCTTATATGGCTGAGGTACTCCACTATATTTGGCATTGGCCGTCCCGCTCTCCGGTACCAAAATCATAAGCCAGTTACGACTGAGAGAGTGAGAAATCGATCTCTCGATCTATGACGGCTAGGTACCTATTCAATCCACAAGGTGAGCACGGATGCGTAAAGGGGATTTTGAAATAATACACATAGTTAAATCATAGCAACGTTATTGTATTTTATATTTTGAATTGAATCCTTTGTGTGCTTACACAGTAAACACTGATCTCAACACTTACAACTAAAAATATTCTAAAACCAAATTATATTTTGATTTATAAAAAAGGTGGCTTGTGCATTCTTTTGTTTGTCAAGGCAAACGAACGTAGGTTCGGACTTCGGTTGTCGTTGGAGATACGCTAAGGTGCTAGAGTTACGATCCTCGTATAACGAATCACTTGAATGTGCTGAGACTGTGCAGTTATGTATAATTTTAATATTGGGTGCCCCTGTTTCACCACGTTACCGTTTTCCAATGTGCACATAATTTTATTCCTTTATTTTTTTTACAAACTCATATATACGTTTAAATTACATTAATCTAATATATTGCTATCTTTTTCATTTTAGTCTATAGAAAATATCAACTGACCTGAAGTGCACAATGTTTCAGTTATTTTATTAAACAAGGAGTGCTTTCTAAGCAGCAATTTGTTCAAATATAATATAATATTGGTGAAAAGATTACAACTAATTCATTTTCGTGATATTGTATCGCAAATATTATTTTCCATCTATGACTAAGTTTGATTCATATGAATATTCTTACATCAGTTGGTCTGACGATAGGCAGGCTTTTATAATGAAAATCGACTAGATATCACATGGCTTGAGCTAAATTTATTTTATCTTTCAATTCAATTCTAAAGAAACCATAGTCGAGTCTACACTAGGGGGCGGTGTTACAGGATAATCAGAATTTACATTTATTTTGTCACAGAATTAACCGAAAAAAAGTTCATATACCGGTACAAAATAATACGCAATGCATTATTCATCAGAAATATATTGTATAAATGAAATAAAATGCCAACCCAGTGCCCTTTTAGTCAAAGAATTTAAGAGAGCGTATGACTTCTATCATAAATGTATACGTTTAATATATTTTTTTATTCTAATATTATCATTTACCTCATAGACACTTTCATGAGGTAAATGAAACGTGAAATAAAAACTGACCTCCATATATAAGTGATACGCTCTATTTCAGGATACAGGTACAATATAATTTAACTCAAGCGACTACTTTACCAGCAACAAAAATAATTTAGTCTCAATTTAGTAATATAGTTGGTCAGTCGAAAATATTGAGCATGTAATATTTAGTTCATACAATTACGTTTACAGATCGATGAAATAATTTATTGCACAAAACTGTTTCACTAACAATCTAAAAACTTTATTCTAGGTGGGTATTACCTAGGATTATAAAACAAATAAAAACGAGTCTACTGAGTGAATATACGGCTGCTTAATCTACTTCACCGGCAGTGACCTGTCACCTGAGTGATGGTGTCAGACGTTAGATACTTGTACCTCGTAGGTACACGAACACGATACACCCAACCACGCGCCGCTTGTACGATCTATTTCTTATCATGTCTACCTATCTATATATTACGAGTAAATTACTTCAATTTCTTTAAAGCGTACATTTTATACTTATTCTCGAGAGGTTCTTACACGATATTGAAACTTCAATGGATCACCCGAAACAAAACAACCGTTCATAAGAAAGCCGTAACAATGTCCGTTCACAAATCTATATTACACCGTAAATAATTAGAATAAAACGAGCAGTATTAATATAAACATATATAAAATAAGTTATAACAAATTAACAGTCTTCGTATCGACTGGCGAATGTTACTTAGGTGGGATGGTACGAGGAACTGGTACATTTTATTTGATTTTTTTATTACCAAAAATATTAAAGAAAAACAAGTGGTTAGTGCTTTTCAGTTTTAACTAGTTATTGCTTGTAATAATTGAGTAATATGATATTTGGGTAGAGCACCGACCACTGCCAAGTGATAAGGATTAGGTACCTAACGTTTGGTTTGAAGTTGCCATTTCCATTATTTGTACATTCAAATATTAAGTCATCATAAAAAATTTAAAGTTTCCTTTAACTTAGTAGACTGATATATCTGGCTCTCGCTATATTTTAAGTAAATATTTAGAATAATAAACGTAGTCTCAACAAGCAAGAACCGCACGTCGCCAGTATTGCTTCATTATTACGGTTTAATAATACATAACAGAAAAACAAATATAATTTAAAAACAAGATGGCAATAAAAACGAGTATTAATAAAAACCAAAACCTTTGTATATAGTGGCCCACACCATGTCGAGGGTGGTGCAGGAGCCGCTGTTTAGAATGTCTACGATATTTTAAGATCCCCGCTTTATCTATATTATGTGCATCACAAATACTAGCAACATTTCGTAAGTAATATTTTCGATCATAATATGATATCTAAATAAATAAGTGTATAATATATTATCTAATATATTTTTACATATTTACATTTTAAAACAAACAAAGTAGGTACGTAATGAATAAAAAATAAATTTGTACTAAAAAAACCTTCATGTACAACATCAAACGTTTATCGGCTCAAGATCTCGTTCAACACAATAAAACCTATGCCTAGCTAAGATTATTTTGTCGTGTTGTATATATTAAAGACAGCACGCGCTCCGGCCCGACTCCATGCCTAGTTTACGAAACTCGTGTATCATTGACATTAATTTTTCATAAGTGGGGTAGGTATATAAGATTCGTGAGGGATATAAAGAAAGCGCGCGCAGAGCGCCGGCCGCGTGCCGTCCAACTAGATATTTAATTGTACGTTATTATAATTAACTACATTATATAAGTGGTATGAGCGGCGTTGTGGATGCTTCCCCGCCCATACCTAAAGCGTTTAGGTGGCGCCGCGCCGCACCGTCCGCCCGCCTCGCCCGCGTGTCGCGCCGCACGAGCGGCGAGCGCGGGAGCTACGCGCCACGTGGTCGCTCGGCGGTCAAACATCGAACATTTTTAATTGACATTAAATATACAGGAGGGCTGACGATGCGGCCACAGTACGCCACTGCATCCACATTTATACGTATATATACTATATATACACTAATTTACTAAATTCAGTCGATCGAATCTACGACTGAATTTCGTCTAAATTCTTATAAATTTTTAGTAGTAGGTCCAGCGACATTAGCCAAACTGGTGACAAAGGTGGGACAGTAGAGATTACATCGGCATACAAATATATAGAGACGCGACACCGCGTAAACGATTGTAACTACAGACATAAAATATTATAATATTATGATTAACTAAAATAAATAATAATAATATAAACACAACCCGATCAACAATAGACATCGTCAATAAAAAATAAAGCGGCATATACAATTAACATTAAGTATAAAATAATTAAATTATTAAACATTCCAAATCATCGGGTAGCCCCTCGTCGACCTCTACAACTTTAACAGTCGCGGGAACCGTAGATGGTTCGTCGACATAAAATGATAACGATATCAAAACCAAAAGCCCATCGCATCAGATTCAATTCACTCGTTTCGACCGAGGGGACTACTCGGCGAAATTTAACGTTCGATCGATATCGGTGGGGAAATACGGCGACATGTCAGCGAGGTCAGCAGACGGTCTCGGCGGGCGCGGGGTCAGGCGAGCGGCGGCGCAGCGCCTGGCGTTTGCGGAACTGCAGGAACTCCTCCTTCATCGCGCGAACGCGCGCCTCCACGTCGTCCCGAGAAGGGCGCGCGCGTGGCCGCTCCGGCGTTGACGGCGTGGGCGTGCGCGTGGCGCGGTCCCACTCGTAGTGCACGTCCACCGAACCCGCGTCCACCGCCTCGCCAGAGCCAGGGCGCGCGGGGGGCAGCGGCGCGGGGGGAGGCGCGCGGTACGGAGGCGGCCGCCACTCCGCCACGCTGCCCGCGCGGCTGCTGCGGTTCTGTTGCGACGACGCGTTTTTGCTGCCGAAACCGCTCGATGACGACCGGCTCTCCGGGGACGCCTCGTGCGGGGGCGGCAGCGACGGCTCGGTGACGGCGCGCGTGCGCCCGTGCCGCGCCACCGGCCTCGAGCGGGGCCGCGCCAGGGTTCCCGCACACAGGCGGGCGGGCAGGGAGTCGTGCCCGCCCCGCGCCTGGCGCAGCAGATACGACGGGGGCGTCGGGAAGGAGCCGTCAGCGGAGCTGGGAAAGGGGACAGAGCTGAGGTCGGATATATGGAGTGGGGACCAGGGAGTCCAGGCGGGGGCCCACACGGGCCATGGCGGCCAGGGGGGCCAGTTGAGTGCGAGCGCGGGCGAGGAGGCGCGGAAGAGCGGCGGCGCGGCTGCTGGGGACAAGGGTGCCCGCGAGCGCGGCAGGAAGCCGCCGTCGTCTGAAGAGGAGGGTGCGGGGGAGGGCGCGAGAGAGGGCGCGGGCGAGGCGCTGGGCGCGGGTGACACTCGCGCATGCCAGTAAACCTCGTCGCCGCAGCGGGACGCCGGCCATATCCAGTTGGCAGTGAAACGTAAGCACTGCACTATACTCGATATTCCGCTTTCTCTAAATCTGCGTTAAAAAAAATTACGGTAAATTTTACACGTATTTAACAAAGAAAAAAATGTAGGTAATATGAACTGACCTGATTTCCTAAAGCGTGAGGCAATAAGAAAAAATGTTTAATTATTCATTGAACTATTTGAAAAGAAAATAAAGACAGGAATATGAGCGACAGTCCTGTCCCAAGTCAATAAAATAGGTTTAAGTAAAATTATAATATACATTATATACATCATTGAAATAATTCTTTCTCTAAGCGGGTCGCTCGTCTTCCTACATTTAGTCCACTTAACAAGTGTCATTTTTGTGATTTTTTTTGTCCGTCTGCCTCAAATTATGAACGAGGCAAAGATTTAAATGCTTGGAACGAGGTGTCACTAGAGTTACGACGCGTGACATCTGGAAAGTTTTTGATAAAGTTGAGTTCTCGCTCAAATAAATTGCAAAAGTTATAAACAGTTGAGTAAAAAAGAAAAGGGGTTTCGTTTTTCGCAAATATCTCAAAAGACAAAAACTATTCCAGATATCCAAAATCGCCAAAAAGAGTCCCGACGTTGGGAGGGGTTGTTCTGTGGTGCAGGGGAACCCCTCTGTGGAGGGAGCGCCGGTCCCTTGAGGGACTGACTAGCCGTCGAGGTGTCCTGTTTGCTCAAGAGATCCGGGGCACCTCACCAAAGGCGGCATTGGTGTACTCGCCGGGCTTTAGTGGGTAGAGCTGCGTCCATCTTACCACCTTTCAGGCGCAACGAGTACCTACCACTTAACCGCCTGGGGAGATCAAGGGAGGAGGGAGATGTGCGACGGAAGATGGTAAGGTGGACGCAGACTAGAGACTAAACCCCAGCGGTGTTCTCCTCGTCGTCTGGGTGACCCAGCGCGAGAGCTGTGGACGTCGGAGGTATGACAAAGTGAGAGGAAATAGGGTTTTCTACATTTTTCCGTGCACTTGAACGTGAGACCATCGCTTGCTCACCGGTGAAGAAAACATTGTGAGGAAACCTGGATGCCTGATGGCTGATGCGATTGAAAGTCTTTGAAAATATGTGTGAAGATGGCCGAACAACCCTCCTCGCCTGATTTCGAGGAGGAGACCCGTGCCCAACAGTGGGAAATAATATAATAAGGGTTGATATTATTGTTATTATATAAAGTAGAACGATAAAATAATATTTAACAAATATTCCGATTGTTTTGTTTTTCATCAAAAAATTTTGAAGTTCCGGAAAGTAAGTCTTTTTTTTAGATATTCGTGAAAAACAATTTTTTTTTTTTTTTACTGAATTGCTTATAACATTGGATTTTTTTGAGCCACAATACAACTTGATCAAAAACTTTCTAGATACAAATACGCGTCGACACCTCGTTCAGTTCCAATTTTAGAGGAAGGCGGACTGGAATTCACAAAAATGAAACTTGCGAACTAGACTAATTTAGTCAAAGGTGAACTTACTTTTTAAAAGGCACTTGAGTGCTGTCTGCGGCGCGAAGATCTGTGAGTCGCGCGGCTACCATGTTGTATGCTGCAAACGAATAATTTCTGAACATTAACGCAGTGTAGTCGCCGTCCCCGCCGAGTCGCGGCCGCTGCCCGCTCCCGCCACCAGCACGCGCCTTCACTCCCCCCCCCCCCCCTCCACCACCACATTAAATACGACCACCATATTGTCAACTTTAAAGCCAAGCACGTTAGTAAGTACGAAGGTACATACGGTGAGATTATTGAAATAACAGAACGAAATGTTTTTTAGTCAAGGATAGGCTAATAAAGCATGCCGCTAATAAAATTTTAAATAACTATAATAATAATAATTTTCGGCTACGTCATCACTTTCCATCAGGTGAGACAGTGGCCAAACGCAAGCCTATCAATCATTAAAAAAAATACAAAAAAGACGTGAAAAACAAGTTGTCTTCGAAACTAAAGGTTATTAATATCATAGATAACTATGATATTATTAGTTACTTCCTTGAATTTCGAAGTTGCGAAGTAAATATTATAAAAGTGAATATGAAAGTGATTGGTTTTTGTGACAAAATTGTCAACTTTCCAAAACAGTGAACGATGTAAAAGAGACGAAATTAAAGAAAAGATTTACAATAGCTTTAGTTAACTGCGGATAGCACACAAAATGAGCTTTATTGGGCAGGGCTAAGTTATTTAAACAATGAAAAGTGAAAAAGGTTTTACGACCATTGAACTATATTACTAGCGTTTACGACAACATTGTAAAAAGTTAAAGATGTTATATCTATGTCTATAATAATTAATATAGCATTCGTGTATATTGCTTGCTCCTGCCAAAGGATAGCAAAGTATGAAGCTAAGACAGCTGATAGACTAGCTATCAGTGACAATTTTAGTTAGAAGCATGAACCTAATTCATATTAATTCTGATGTTTAGGTAATTACACTACACAGGCCTATCACATTGAAATGATCACACTCAAGGTATGCGTTTTATAAAATTTAAATCAACATCAATATTTACTAATTAAACGTCACACACAAATATTATTTACAGTGAATTCATATTGTGTTAGTAAGCAGCGTTTTATGTTAGTATATTATAACAAATGTTCTAAATAGTTTTACTTAATTGAAATCTACCGCTGAAGACAATTTGATAATTGTATTAACGTTTGTTTGTTGTGAATATTTAAAATTTCAATAATCATAAAAAGCATGCATGATGCAATAAATCGCTAAACGTCAACAATTTGAAAGAAAAATCTTCGAACTTTCAATGAGTACACAAAAATGAACATGCGGAAAACATTTTAAACTTAAAAAATATATATCAATTTCGTGAATTCGTGTGATGAGGTGCGGATTTGATCTGATAAAATAATAATAGATGACTGCTTTTTCACCGACAATATGGCAACTGTCTAACACGCGCCTAAGTCACTATCACTCCAAGGGATCTAAGGGGCTAGCTGTGTGGGGCGAGCGAGCGGCCGCTCGCGCGCCTTACCTTTCTCCTGCTTGCGCCGTTTACGTTTATTGCATATCTTGACCGCGCACACGGACAGAATGATGGCCACTATGAAGAACAAGATGCCGCCGACCACGCCCGCCGTGATAGCCTTGTGCTTCACCCGCGCCGGCACCGGGAACTTCACCTCCTCCGAGCTCTCGTAGCTCGTCGCCGAGTTGGCCAACACTCTGAAGTAGTACGTGCGTCCACCCACCAAATTCTTAACTGTGAAGTGATCAATCGTACATTAATGTTAGTTTTAATGTCCACAACCACAAAGTTTGATAGATATCAAATAAGAATAACCATTACAGGCTTTTCCGATATTGAAATCGTCTACTTACTAACCGTTAAGCGTGTGGTCGTTAATATCTTATTGACTACATACCGAATCAATTAATTATCAACAGGTTGTAATTGATACAAGTTTTCCGAAGCATACCTGACATTTTCACATAGTATAAGTACGTGTAAGTTTGTTTTGTTATTCTGTTATATTTTAATAATGTGTGTGCAACTGTGCATATTACAGAATATTTATTCATATGCTATATAATTGCAGAAGATAGCAGATGATTCTATTTCAATTCCTGTCTGTATCTATGAAACATGATATTCATCGTTTTCCAAATAATTACGTTATAATCTAAAAGAGTTTAATTATTCAGAACGAAATTGCCCTTGACATTATTTGATTTCAACGAATATTTTAGGAGATACTAAAGTTTTAATCAAGTATCACGCGCAAATTTATGGCGAGTAAGCCGGCCGCCATTCGTTCTGCGAGGTACCTACCATGCTGCGTAGTCGATTCCATACGGAAAGGTATTGCGTACCTACTGCTTTTAAATATATTTTGTTTTGGCTATATAAAAAATAAATTTATATATCTCTATATCATAAAGGTTAAGATTTGATTTTTTGTTTGTTGTTTGTTACGAAATAACTCAAAAACTGCTCCACCGATTTTAAAAATTCTCATCATTAAAACGCTACGTTAACACTGAGTGACATAGGCTATAGAAATAATCATCATCAATCAGGATATAGTTGCAAATCTAAGTTAACGCAGGCAAAGCTGTGGGCAACAGCTATATTACATAAAACGAGTTGTTCGGAACCGTCAGCGCGCGATTCAGACTCGCACTGGTTTGGGTTTTTAACACTTTCTCAAAATCATTAGAGACGGATTAAAGGGATAAAAAAACTAACACAACCAGCCACAGGGACTGCCGATAGAAGTGAAAACAAAAAAATTAAATTCAAATACATACAATACAGACTGTATAAAATTATGACAACCTATACAATTTAAACGGCGCACAAAATGGCCGCATGACATTGACATTTCAGTGTTTTTGACGATTGGTTATGTAAACAAATATTGCATAATCTTATCTTATATATAAATAAATCAAACGTCATATAAACGTCAAATAGCGTCTCATACCACCGTGGTAACGGTGTCACGAATCCGGAGATTTTATCTCATCTAAAAATATGCGAACCGCGCCTAAAGAAGTTTTCATTTTAATAAAGGTAAAATGTACCTAAATAACTGGTTTCCTCGGGTCGTATCTGTCCTCGATTGAGAGTCTTCCACTGCGCGTCGGTGCGGTACTTGATGGTGTAGTACTGCACCAGATTGGCGCGCTCCAGCGGCGACTGCCACGTGATGAGGAACCCGTTGTGCACCTCCGTCACCGTCAGGTTTTTGGGCGGGCCTGACTTCGGCCCTGCAATATACCAAATGTGTGAAACATGTATAGCGCCTTAGCAGTAAAATCGATTCCGGTGACATAACGGCATGACGCTGACGCTTTATATTTCACACCTGCCGTGCGTCCTGCGGCCAACACTTTTTCATTTTCTTTTACTTTTTTTTCATTAAGGTTAAGGCATTAATGTTATTCATGAAAATACTACACTACTTATTATATTCATTACTTATTACATTTCATGTTCGTCCAAATTACCAAACATAAAAGCTTTAACAATGTTCGAAATGAATTTGTGAAATAAACAGCTACTTAATAATTGCTGTCCTATATAAAACCATATACTTAACCTATTGTATTTTCCTGCGAAACATTTGTGAAGATTGAAAATATAAAGAACAGTTATCCTTTTTTAAAAAGCGTGCAACCCTTTACATTTCATTCGAAAGTTATTATACTATAACAATAATAATATTGGTCTAAAAAATTAATTTACTTGTGTTAATAAGGATTAATCAAAATACTTTAACTACGTACATAATACATAAAGTAATAAAAATGTAAGTATGTTAGTTTGTACCCGAGCCTTCCGGTGCATTCTGAAATATCTTTTCGTCAATCGGCCCAGCGGTTGTCGGAGCCCCCTTCGGTTTAGCACCTACATCTACAAAAGCAACAAGTTGTTAGTTTCAGTACGAGTACTATCAATTCATATAAAAACTACGACCCGTAAGAATGCATACCGAGAGTTCGTATGGTGATCGCTTTGCTCATCATTCCCTCCCCGATGGTGTTCTTGCTGTTTACTTGAAACTCGTACGTGGTACCTGGCTGTAGCCTATTTATTGTTACCTAAACAAAAACATGTGTCTTTAATATAACATAATATATCTATACATCTACATATATCTATAATACATCTATACAGATAAATAAAATTTAAGTGTCTGTTTGTAATTTCAAATTAACATCTTTTTAGTAAATGCATATGAAAGTATAAACGGCACCTACATCAAAAAAGCAATTTTTATCTATACAGATAAATAAAATTGAAGTGTCTGTTTGTAATTTCAAATTAACATCTTTTTAGTAAATGCATATGAAAGTATAAACGGCACCTACATCAAAAAAGCAATTTTTATCTATACAGATAAATAAAATTGAAGTGTCTGTTTGTAATTTCAAATTAACATCTTTTTAGTAAATGCATATGAAAGTATAAACGGCACCTACATCAAAAAAACAATTTTTATCTATACAGATAAATAAAATTGAAGTGTCTGTTTGTAATTTCAAATTAACATCTTTTTAGTAAATGCATATGAAAGTATAAACGGCACCTACATCAAAAAAGCAATTGTTATCTATACAGATAAATAAAATTAAAGTGTCTGTTTGTAATTTCAAATTAACATCTTTTTAGTAAATGCATATGAAAGTATAAACGGTACCTACATCAAAAAAGCAATTTTTATCTATACAGATAAATAAAATTGAAGTGTCTGTTTGTAATTTCAAATTAACATCTTTTTAGTAAATGCATATGAAAGTATCAACGGCACCTACATAAAAAAAAAACATTTTTTATCTATACAGATAAATAAAATTAAAGTGTCTGTTTGTAATTTAAAATTAACATGTTTTTAGTAAATGCATATGAAAGTATAAACGGCATCTACATCAAAAAAACCATTTTTAAAATCTTTGTCTGTCTGTCTGTTTGTTCCAGCTAATCTCTGAAACGGCTGGACCGATTTTGACGGGACTTTCACTGACAGATACCTAATATTATAGGGAGTAACTTAGGCTATAAAATATCATCATCAATTCGGATAAGGCTGTAAATCTACAGCTAACGCGGGTGAAGCTGCGGCCAACAGCTAGTGTATAATATATTTGTATTGTATGTGTTACTCAAACTTGTGAAGTTGTCAAAAAAATACAACCATTCATAACATAACTTCAATAGCTTTATATAAATTCCAAATTATAGTCATTTATGTTTTATTCATATAGGTACAATACACGTTTGTCTAACCATTCGAGAATTCTCACTTTAATTACAAAATGTTAGCTGTAAGAACAACACGTTCAAAAGTCGTTATATTAATAATTTTAATTGTAGGTAAACTCAAGTATCAAGTTTTTCATCATGGCCAAACTTTTCTGCGGAAATACGACCGTAATTATAAGTTCTCGGGTAATTTGTTTCATTAAATATAATTTACAAAGGAATTTGCTTGACTAATTTCTAATCGTCCGGAAAAGACGTTTGCTGTAGCGTCCATTGATTCGGATGTTCGGCCTACTCCATTCACTTCATACTTCATATCATTCATCATCAAGTATATATAGACAGATCATTTATTGATTCGGATGTTCGGACTACTCCATTCACTTCATACTTCATATCATTCATCATCAAGTATATATAGACAGATCATTTATTGATTCGGATGTTCGGACTACTCCATTCACTTCATACTTCATATCATTCATCATCAAGTATATATAGACAGATCATTTATTGATTCGGATGTTCGGACTACTCCATTCACTTCATACTTCATATCATTCATCATCAAGTATATATAGACAGATCATTTATTGATTCGGATGTTCGGACTACTCCATTCACGTCATACTTCATATCATTCATCATCAAGTATATATAGACAGATCATTTATTGATTCGGATGTTCGGACTACTCCATTCACGTCATACTTCATATCATTCATCATCAAGTATATATAGACAGATCATTTATTGATTCGGATGTTCGGACTACTCCATTCACTTCATACTTCATATCATTCATCATCAAGTATATATAGACAGATCATTTATTGATTCGGATGTTCGGACTACTCCATTCACTTCATACTTCATATCATTCATCATCAAGTATATATAGACAGATCATTTATTGATTCGGATGTTCGGACTACTCCATTCACGTCATACTTCATATCATTCATCATCAAGTATATATAGACAGATCATTTATTGATTCGGATGTTCGGACTACTCCATTCACTTCATACTTCATATCATTCATCATCAAGTATATATAGACAGATCATTTATTGATTCGGATGTTCGGACTACTCCATTCACTTCATACTTCATATCATTCATCATCAAGTATATATAGACAGATCATTTATTGATTCGGATGTTCGGACTACTCCATTCACTTCATACTTCATATCATTCATCATCAAGTATATATAGACAGATCATTTATTGATTCGGATGTTCGGACTACTCCATTCACTTCATACTTCATATCATTCATCATCAAGTATATATAGACAGATCATTTATTGATTCGGATGTTCGGACTACTCCATTCACTTCATACTTCATATCATTCATCATCAAGTATATATAGACAGATCATTTATTGATTCGGATGTTCGGACTACTCCATTCACTTCATACTTCATATCATTCATCATCAAGTATATATAGACAGATCATTTATTGATTCGGATGTTCGGACTACTCCATTCACTTCATACTTCATATCATTCATCATCAAGTATATATAGACAGATCATTTATTGATTCGGATGTTCGGACTACTCTCCATTCACTTCATACTTCATATCATTCATCATCAAGTATATATAGACAGATCATTTATTGATTCGGATGTTCGGACTACTCCATTCACTTCATACTTCATATCATTCATCATCAAGTATATATAGACAGATCATTTATTGATTCGGATGTTCGGACTACTCCATTCACTTCATACTTCATATCATTCATCATCAAGTATATATAGACAGATCATTTATTGATTCGGATGTTCGGACTACTCCATTCACTTCATACTTCATATCATTCATCATCAAGTATATATAGACAGATCATTTATTGATTCGGATGTTCGGACTACTCCATTCACTTCATACTTCATATCATTCATCATCAAGTATATATAGACAGATCATTTATTGATTCGGATGTTCGGACTACTCCATTCACTTCATACTTCATATCATTCATCATCAAGTATATATAGACAGATCATTTATTGATTCGGATGTTCGGACTACTCCATTCACTTCATACTTCATATCATTCATCATCAAGTATATATAGACAGATCATTTATTGATTCGGATGTTCGGACTACTCCATTCACTTCATACTTCATATCATTCATCATCAAGTATATATAGACAGATCATTTATTGATTCGGATGTTCGGACTACTCCATTCACTTCATACTTCATATCATTCATCATCAAGTATATATAGACAGATCATTTATTGATTCGGATGTTCGGACTACTCCATTCACTTCATACTTCATATCATTCATCATCAAGTATATATAGACAGATCATTTATTGATTCGGATGTTCGGACTACTCCATTCACTTCATACTTCATATCATTCATCATCAAGTATATATAGACAGATCATTTATTGATTCGGATGTTCGGACTACTCCATTCACTTCATACTTCATATCATTCATCATCAAGTATATATAGACAGATCATTTATTGATTCGGATGTTCGGACTACTCCATTCACTTCATACTTCATATCATTCATCATCAAGTATATATAGACAGATCATTTATTGATTCGGATGTTCGGACTACTCCATTCACTTCATACTTCATATCATTCATCATCAAGTATATATAGACAGATCATTTATTGATTCGGATGTTCGGACTACTCCATTCACTTCATACTTCATATCATTCATCATCAAGTATATATAGACAGATCATTTATTGATTCGGATGTTCGGACTACTCCATTCACTTCATACTTCATATCATTCATCATCAAGTATATATAGACAGATCATTTATTGATTCGGATGTTCGGACTACTCCATTCACTTCATACTTCATATCATTCATCATCAAGTATATATAGACAGATCATTTATTGATTCGGATGTTCGGACTACTCCATTCACTTCATACTTCATATCATTCATCATCAAGTATATATAGACAGATCATTTATTGATTCGGATGTTCGGACTACTCCATTCACTTCATACTTCATATCATTCATCATCAAGTATATATAGACAGATCATTTATTGATTCGGATGTTCGGACTACTCCATTCACTTCATACTTCATATCATTCATCATCAAGTATATATAGACAGATCATTTATTGATTCGGATGTTCGGACTACTCCATTCACTTCATACTTCATATCATTCATCATCAAGTATATATAGACAGATCATTTATTTATTCATTTTGCGGTGGGAGTGATCCGCTTCGTGCTGCGCGCCTGGGACATTGGTAGAACATCCTGCTGGTGGGGGCAGGACTAGCATAATTACTGGCACTGACACCTAGCATAAGATAGACATGATAAGTAGATAACGGCAGGGTGGTCGAGTGGTCAGGCTACAGATAGTTTGATAATGAATATAGATGTCTGCACCGGGTCTTGGACGTGTAGGTATATATGTATTTATATAAATTTCTTAAATCTATTTCCGTTTCTAGTAGGTACCCAACAAGTTCTTATAAACTTACTACGGGGCTAGGTTAACGTGGTGTGCTTGTTAAATTTTAGTGGGTAGCTGGAGGTGGTGGAGCTGCGTCCACCTTACCACCTTTCGGGCGCAGAGAGTTCCACATACACTCCCCGGCGGGAGCATTTCCCGGCGTAAAAGAAAAAAAAGTAGGTAGTCTCCGTAATCCCTATGTAAGGTAATACGTACCGAAGTGGCTCCAGAGGGCGTGACGGGCACCTTGGTCCACTCGGAGAAGCCGGCCTCGCGGTACCAGATGGTGTAGTCCTGCTTGTAGTCCGGCCCGCCCGCGTAGCCCGGCTGCCAACGCAGCGTCACCTGGAACTCGGTGGCGGCGCCCGACACGTTGTAGGGCGCGTGAGGCTGCGTGCCCTCGATCACCAGCTGCGTGTCCGCTACTATCGTCGCCACCTGCCCGTACCACGCCAATTGTAGTTAAATATATATAAAAACTGATGGACATACATATGACACACTTACATATACAAAATGAAAAAACGGGTTCCTTATATTATGTACTATCAACCCTTTGCCTGTCTATCAAATTAAAACTTATAGCTATTGGTCCCGTTGAGGCAAAACATCAAAATTAGCAAGAAATTCACAGCGTGAACGAATTAAAGATTCTGAAAACCTTCAATTTGTATAAAAAAATACTTTTTTACGGAACACTCAGCGCGCCACTCAGACTCGCCCTTTGGTTATTTTGCTTTCCACTAATGGTTGTAAATGGGAGACACTGTCACGTCTGCAAGACCAACTGTTTCGTATCGTCTTACTAGTGTATACTGACCTCGTTGGAGGCGACGCACTGGTAGATGCCGAAGTCCTGCCTGCGCAGCGTGTCGATGGTGATGTTGCCGGCGAGCGCGCGCACGCGGGCCTTCTGTAGCGGCAGCCCGTCGCGCCGCCGCCACACCACGCTGGGCCGCTGCGTGCCCTCCGCCTCTTGCGCCTCGCAATGCATCTCTACCGACTCACCC
The DNA here is from genome assembly GCA_963853865.1 of Helleia helle. Classification (NCBI taxonomy): domain Eukaryota; kingdom Metazoa; phylum Arthropoda; class Insecta; order Lepidoptera; family Lycaenidae; genus Helleia; species Helleia helle. The sequence goes on along the minus strand of OY971418.1, from coordinate 7,499,745 downwards.
ACCTACAACACAACAAGCTATAGCCTTTTTCTATATACGTACGTATTACCTATGTATGGTAGGTAGGTTTTCCAATGATGACGCGAATTTCACTCATTTTATGAAGCAACTTTTACGAATTTATTTACGTATACGGAGTCCGTGTGAGTATGGTCACAGGACCATGTTTGCTGTAAGGTATTCGAAACGTCGGGAGTGTAAAATCTTAATAAATCGCGATAAAATTGACCTCTTGTTTTTAATATTATTAATAATCAGCGGTAGGAGGGATTCATTAGTGCCGCGCGTCCGTCTGTCTGTTATCCTGAGTATTTATCCCGTGAAACAGCTTTGCATTGTTTTGAAAAGGGAGGCAGGAATGAGGATAGGCAACATAAATATTATCTCGCATCTCTAGTGTGGAATGAACGATCAACGTTAGCCACTTACCATCAGGCCGCGAGTAAAAAAATACACTTGAGTAGAGTTTGTTGAGTAAGTCAAAAAGGGGCCATCCATTAATTGCGTCACACGAATTTCATGATATTTGGACCCCTCCCCCGTCCTTGTCACAGATGGTCACATTTATAACCCCCCCCCCCCTAGTGTGACGTCACATATTTTGCAATTTTTACATAAATAAATTGATAAATCAAAGCAGCTGTTCCAAAATTAGTTTTATTTTGGTTTAAATTGTTTTTTAACTTCGTTTTTTTAATTAGTTCACAGTACCTCTACTCCTATGTGACGTCACAAAATCTGGGTGACCTCCCACCCCCTTGTCACATCATGTCACACTTCGCCAGGACGCCTCCCCCCTCCCCCTTAACGTGTGATGTAATTTATGGACGGCCCCAAATATTATAAGTATTACCTTTCTTTGGTACAAAGGCTCTGGCTCGACGGTGAATACTGGCGGCTTCCGAACTAAAACCTCCATTGGACCTGAAATTTATAGTTTATTAGAAAAACAATAGACGTAACTTACATATTATGTCTGACCCGTTGGTCTAGTGGTTAGTGACCCTGACTGCTAAACCAGGGGTTTGATCCCCACCCAGGACAAATGTTTGTGTGATGAGCATGATCATTTGTTCTGTGTCTAGGTGTACATTATCTATGTATTTAGAAATATACTCGTATAAGTATATAGTCAGTTGTCTGGTTGCCATAATACAGGCTCTGTCTATTTGGGATCAGAGGGCCGTGTGTGAGTTGTCCCAACATATTATTATTATTATTATTAAAAAACGAACATAAAAGTAATCGAATCGGATTCTTCATATTATGTTATAATTAAATTCAATGTTGACATTAAATAGCTGTTTAAAGAAGTGCGAAGGTATTTTGTAATGAACTGCGATATATGAGTTTATTAAACTTGAGGAATTTTATATTATACGCATATTATACGTGTGTTCGAACAATCATATGAATACTTATTTAACTGTTGTTTTTTTTAATATTTCTTAAGAATCTTTAGCCGTAAAGAATTCTCAATATGCCTTAAGCAAACATTGTTACCTGAAGACCCCTGCGTGCCTTGTGCGTTGTAGGGCGTGCAGGTGTAGCGTCCCTGGTGGTTCTGATTCACTCGAGTAAACAGCAGCGAGCCATTGTTCATGATCACTATGTCCTTTGTCTGGTACGGCTCTAGCAATCTTTTGTCTTTCGTCCACGTCACGTATTGAAGGGGAGGATTCGCTTTTATGTAGCATTGCACTACGCCGGCGAGACGGAACGGCAGGTACTGTACGGTGGGAGTAAACGTTACCTTCGCTGGATCTGAAATATAAACATTTACATTGGATTGCTTTGAGTTTTATATTTGTTCGTATGCTTCTCAGTGAACCCTTTCATTCAGTCTGCACAAAAAATAATTGTTCCTCCATCTTGGGCCGTCCGCCAATTGTCATCCAAACTAAACACGCATAAAAATTACCTCAATCGGTTGAGGATAACAGTTTCAATATAAACTCGAACATCCATACAAACATTGTAATTAAATAAAAGCTTGTGTTTCAATTTGCATCTCTTCTTTACATAATACTATAAAATATACAAATTAGCAGTTTATATCTTCATATTTTTTTTATCTTTGAGTCACCTTTCCTTTGAGTCCGCAATTTTTTTTTGTGTTTAATTTTTTGTCATATTTTGTAATTTTGCGCAAAATAAAGCACTCATTTATTCAAATTGTTGTCAGTAAACTCACATTCAACATTCAAGTAAGCCGAGGCGCTCTGCGGGTCGCCGATGCCGTTGGACACCTCGCACAGGTACTGGCCGGAGTCGTCCGCGGCCACCGGGTTGATGAGAAGCGCGCCATCGCGGCGGATGGTGACGCGTGTCTCCAGCGCCGCCACCTCCGCCACGGGAGCGCCCTCGCGGAACCACTTCACCGTCACGTTCCCGGGCAGAGCCTTCGCCTCGCACGAAAACTGCACCTTCTCACCTTCCAACTTGGTTTGGTTCGTTGGTGGCATCTAGATAGTCATTACTAATGAAATATATGTTTTGGGGCTTCTATAGTTGTACTAAATGTGTTAAAGTTTATTTTATTTAGAAAAGAAGCGGTAGTAAGAGTGGTAAGTAACACCTCATGGTAAGTGGTCAGCGTCGTCCAAGAGCAGCAGAAAGTTCACTTAGAACTAGCATTTCATTCATGTGTTGCCTTTCCTGAGGCGTAAGATGGTAAGCCTCAGTGTCCGTTTACCTACACTTCTTGTTCTGTCCTTCTTTAAGATACACAGAAAAGCTGTTGAACAGAATGCCGAATGATGGCAGATGAAAGCGTGGCAAAAGTGGATCTCACTGGTCATGAAGACCTTGGCTAAATATCTTCACCAGGATAGTGCAAGTTTCATTTTGAACTTTCCTCGTCGAGGTTTCTTTCTAATAAAGATACAAGTTACATGACGATAACAGCAGTGTCATGGACAATTTCGTACAAAAGTTTAATTGAGTATAACGCGTCACCACATAATAAATAAAGTAACAGAAAAATTCAGTTTCAATCGAACTATGAAAACAATTGATTACTTCAGTACACCAATGCCTTTGTTTGAATTCGACATGGTCAATCAAAATGGAATAGAAATAAATTGAGTGCAAATGTAAAAAGGCTTCCACGAACACTAGCGGAACTGCCACCTGCGTCACTTTATATGTATATAAAGTAACATGGCCAAATACCTCGGTGTTTCCCAAATTAATAAAAAACAAAAATCCGACTGCAAAAAATAACCACCAAATTTTAATACGTACATTAAAATACATCTGCTTTATGTAAGTACCGAATAAAATATATACTCTTCACTAAATTATAGAGCTTATTTTTTTCCTTTTTAATTGGTGGTTTTTTTTTTTTTTTTTTTTTTTTATTTCATACTTTTTCTGTTAATTTATTATTTATATAATTTGAATATCTAAATGAATACCTCAATACATAAATGTATTGCTGAATTAAAACTAAAATAAAAACGGCCATAGAAATAACAATTGAAAAATTTATAGCTTGCAGTTTCAATTTGAAAGATATATTAACGTTTATCTTACCTTTGAAATTTAAACTCCAAGTTATATATTATACTTTAGTAATTGCTATTTAAAACCCTTTACCCTTATTTTGATAGTCCACTCGATGGATTTAGTCGAAAAAAAAAATTAAGCTCACAATATGGCGTCCAAAATCTGCAATTTTGTTTATTATTTTTTTATGTACCTACCATGTGCTCGTGCTATTAAGATAAATCTAACGACACCTCAAACGTTGAAATCCTTCTAGCCGTTCAGGCTGTATCAGGGAACATAGAAATCTATATACATACTGTATACCTACTTACATACATACAACTGAGAAACATTACCCTCCTTCTATAGCAGTCGAGTAAAAATAAAAAGACCAATAGGACTTTTGAAATGTAAACAAAAAATATAAACTGTATATTAGGCTACAAATTTAATCTAGTGCAAAAAGTAAGAAAACAATATCATTTGTCAGCAAAAATTTTATCAACAGGATGTTGAAAAATTTAATTAAATTATGTCGAATTTAAATATTTTTAGTGATAGAAATGACAACACGGCGGTGCACGATATTTATTGTGCTATTTTGCTATTGTCAAAATATTTATTGCACTGTAAAATAAACGAACCCCTACGAACTCTCATTCATGGGACTACTTTCATATTTGAACGAAGTATAACATACCAATAAAGTTCCATAAAGCCTGTGCAGGCCTAACTATTTAACGTTTAAGAGTATCAAAGCATATGAAATTCCAAGTCACCGTAATAACCGCCCCGCCCGCTATGATGACGCGCGCGGTGTGCGACACTTGCCCCTCCCCGTTGCGAGCGATGCACGTGTAGTCCCCGATGTCCTCGTGTCGGATGTTACTGATGCGGAGCTCGGTGCCGTCGTTGAAAATGCCCACGGTGCCAGAGGGCTCCACGGGGTTCGCATCCTTGTACCATAAGATCTCCGGTGTGGGAGTGCCCTCCGCTTGGCAATTGAGAATTATGGCGTCACCTTTCAAAAAAAATCATTAAATTATTTTCTAAATTTGTTATAAATTAAAAACAGGAGCAATGAATTTAATTGAATGATTGAGAAAAGAATTGTACTTGAATTGACATTCAAGTACAATTCATTATTCAATACAAACAGTTTATAAATCAGAAAAGAGATGTTCCAAATATTAAAATAGTAAGAAATTTCCACTTGAAAACTTATCATGGATACACTCGAAATGCGGTACGTCAATACGTAAAATTAGTAAAGAAATTGGTAGTTAGTATACCAACCTAAATTAACGTATATAATGTCTTCCGGTGTGATGGAGAAGCGTGGCGGCGCGTGCACGTCGAGGTGGAACCAGGTGCCATTCTTGTGCTGGTTCGGGGATCGGTTGAGGAACACCACCTTACATTCGTACCAACCCTGGTAAACAAATCAGCGATTTTAGTTAGCCTATATACGCTGGCAGTTGTCACCATGCAGGTTAGCGAATTTCATATCCCCAAACACTTTATAGTAAGGAAAACAATTTTTTTTCATTCATTCATTCATTATCTATGAGCAAACGATTAGAGAAACCCTTTTTTATTCACAAGACAGGTAGGTACGATGATTCATTTCGGGTTACTACACAAAATAGACTGGTTTTTTTATGTTAGTTGGATAGGCAAACTGGCAAACGTGCCACCTGATGGTAAGTGGTTGACGTCGCCCATGAACATAAACTAATTTACCTGGAACGAGCCCAGGCAACTCATTTATGTGTTGCCTATCCTGAGACATAAGATGTTAAGTCTCGGTGCCAGTAATTTCACTGCCTGTCTTGCCCTTGTCTCCGAAACACAGCAAAGCTGTTTCACGGAAGAAACAAGCAACCCATGCAGCCGGGAGCGCGGCACAGCGCTTCCCTCCCACCGGTGCACCGGTGGTGCTCACTATATACAATGCAAAAGCATAAAATAGTTAATTGCTTAAAGTACCTGATCAGATTCTCTAATGTTGGTGAGGTTAAGACTGGCGGCGCCGTAGGGGGAGTCCGGGGCGACTCGGGACACCCGGCCTTCGTACCCCTCCCCGCTGTGCGTCGGGTAGCTTTCGTACCAGATGTAGATTGGGATGTCCTGGCCCTATATGTGATTTGGAGCATTAGTATGTCACCTAAACTGGCGCGGTGGCAACTTCCTACCGTTAACAGTTAGTTACGCAGCTACAAATCGATACGATTTACATAATCGATGTACATTACATAATCCGCACTAACTATCGCAGGTTCAGAAACAACGCATACACCTAATTATCTTGTAATATTCAAGTGTATTGTTTGTACAAGATAATAAAGCACGTAAAAAGTCTAAACATGCAATGATCCAAATCAATCGAACATCTAACAGAGGCGACGTCAATGCGAAAGAGAAGAAACATGCAAAAAAAGATAAAAATGAGGAAACAATAGACTACGGCATGCAGTACTGTAATAAGACAATGTTGAGACTTGACAACTGTTACATGAATCTAGGATTGCAGACACAGCGTGGGCGAGCCCCACAGCCACAGGAAGAGAGAAACAGACAGAACCGCTGGTGGCCAGTGCGCGTGACCCGTGAGCCGTGTAAGCTTCGACGTGCTCCCCGTAATAACGTCATGACACAGATCGGTGCACCCCATAAGGTTAAAGAATAAACTGTATTGTATAAATGTGGTTGTATAAAAGTGTATGTGTTCGTTCGGTATATCTAACGGGGGTCTGCTGCTCTCTCCGACTCGCTTTGAAGGCCTTTATCACTGTGGTTATCCGGTCGGTGGAGACGGGCGAGTCAGTACAAGGCAATACGCTGAAGAGGCAGTTACACAAAAGGCGTGCGCGGCTGTCGCGGGGTGGGGCGCGGCGGGCGGAGGCGGTCCACCCCGCGACGGCCGCGGGCCACTAGCACGGGACAATAAAAGGTGTCGCAGAGACACAAGCACGATATACTTTACAGTCTGCGTGGCGCGTCGAGGACGAGCCGACCTGACTGAACAGAAACACACACACGGTATATGAGCATTTGTATTGTAAGAGTGGAGTGTTGGCCGTCGTACCGTTTCGCCTACCTTCTTCTCCCATTGCAAGACGTACGGCACGGGAACGTCTTCGGGGAAGTCGACCTGGCAGTTGAACACGACGCTCTCGCCGAGGATCGCCGTGATGTGGACTGCATCTTGGTGATCTTGGTGGCAAGTTACTGCAAGCAACGACGATTCATTATGGTGGGTTTTGTCGTTGGTAATAACGATTTACTGTGTTTTTTTTTATGTTAGTTGGATAGGCAAACTGGCAAACGTATCACCTGATGGTAAGTGGGCGACGTCGCCCATGAACATAAATTAGTATACCTGGAACGAACCCAGGCAACTCATTTATGTGTTGTTAAGTCTTGATGCCAGTAATTACACTGCCTGTCTTGCCCTTCTCTTCCGAAACACAGCAAAGCTGTTTGACGGGAGAAACAAGCAAGATGGTGGTACCCATGCAGCCGCCGGGAGCGCGGCACAGCGCTTCCCTCCTACCTGTAAATATTGATACACAGTAATGTATTTATATCGATTATTATGTTGGATACGCTGTAACGGTAACTCGATATGATGCAGTTGTTGTGCCCCTTATGCAGTATTAATGTCAAGGTCTTATTAACATTCTGTCCGTCCGTAATCTTATGTAGCACCTGTGGCACAACCTGTCCCTAACTACACACCAGAATCAAAGACATAATAAAGTAACAAGCAGTTATTTTATCAAAATTAATTTAGTCGTAGAAGAAGTTAAAACGATTGTAATTTAATGCAAACGTCCACAATTTAGATACATCTAGTAGCAAAATGTAGCCTAACATAGGAAGGGCCGTCTTAGGCCATGCTGGGGCCCCTGGGCACACAAATATTATGAAATAAGAATATTCAACATCTACCGGGATTTCGTGGTATCCCTAGAGATTTCGTGAAATCTCGGATTTCCTCATTTCCCTACGACACTAGCATGCGATCACTGTGCGCACGTGCTACCTGCTGCGTAATAACTAACAAATACTATCATACACACCAGGCTAAGTCGAGTAACGCCTTTGTCCCGCTCCCACTAGTGTCCGTCTGAGTACGAGATTGAGCGAGGGAAACGCATGGCTCGAATTTTACTAGGTCCTAGATCCACTTTTCTGACATTTCACTAGATTCAGTTGAGTGAAACGACATATCACTAGATTTGTTTAGTAAGAAGACGTCAGAAATAAGAATATTCAACATCTGCCGGGATTTCGTGCTATCCCTAGAGATTTCATGAAATCTCGAATTTCCTCATTTTCCTGCGACATATATAAATATTATATTTACTACATAGTTAATATGCCTCTCATGTTACTGATACAGTTTGACAACTCTATTGTTTATTTACACGCTACACATTTAACCATTTATATTCATTTCAGGCGGAGTGGACTCCTGGAATGAGGACAATCTTTATCCGTAAACCTAATTATTATCGAGTATTTGTTCACTTAAAAGTGACGTGGCCGTGGGTGAACTTAAACAGGTGGACGGTGGGCAGTTCCGTCCTGAATAATAAACACACCTCACGCACGCGGCACGCCCCGCCTCGCTGGCTCGTGCTAAATGTACTAAACCCTATTGCTATTAAAAATTGACTGATAAGAATAATGGTTATAACATTATTCCAGGCGTTTTATTTTTTTGTAAATAGTAATATAATAATTGATTAGTTAAAATTTGGTAACGAGGTTGTTAACATTTTTGACGTGACAACGTCTTAAATTAGGTTGCGGCTGGGAGTCACTTATGAAAAAGTGTAACGCTCGGTAACGTTACGATGAGTCACCGAAACGATGTCACGTAAAATCTTCGCCCGTAAAACCGACTTTACAGGCAACCATTTTTTTGGTTAGCGTTTGCCAACAAAGCAATTCCAATTTCTTTGCTTATATGTTGCATGGCCAGCCCATGGCAACTTATCCATGCTTCACCTGTCTCGAGACAGATGTAAATCAAATCAAATCAAATCAATTTTTTTTTATTCAAAATAGTACTAATACAGTATCTTTTTGAACGTCAATTGAATCTACCACCGGTTCCAAGGTAAGCCCACTGAGAAGAACCGGCGAAACAAACTCAGTGGAACTAATCTTTTCAAATAATATATATTAATAACAATTTTAACATCTTATCTTGAAATGCCCGGGAGGAACGCCTTATTCCCAGGGTGTGGTATCTTCCATGAAATCTTTTACTTTATAATATGCTTTACCACACAAACGTTCTTTAACAACTTTTTTGAATTTTTTTATGGAGAGCTTTTGAACGTTTTCTGGGATCCTATTGTAAAAGCGTATACAGTTGCCTTTAAAAGAATTGCTTACTTTCGAAAGTCTAATCATTGGTGCATGTAACCTGTGTCTATTACGTGTATTCCTACTATGAATATCACTTTTCTTACAAAAATCATTTATGTTTTTACGGACATACAGTAAATTTTCTAAGATGTATTGAGAGGTGACAGTCAGAATTCCTATTTCTTTAAATTTTTCTCTCAAAGATGAATAGGGAGGCAACTTGTAAATTGCACGAATAGCCCGCTTCTGCAGCACAAAAATGTTGTTTATGTCGGCTGCATTTCCCCATAAAAGTATGCCATAAGACATAATGCTATGAAAGTAGCTAAAATATACTATTCGCGCTGTATCTACATCAGTAAACTGTCTTATTTTTCTCACTGCATATGCTGCTGAACTGAGTCTATTCGCCAATTTAGCTATGTGGGGACCCCACTGCAGCTTAAGATCTAGAGTTATTCCTAGGAAAACTGTGGAGTCCACCAATTCCAAGTTTTCACTGTCTAAGAGTACATTTGTTTGCAGTTGCTTAACATTTGGCAAGGAAAATTTTATGCATTTAGTTTTTTTACTATTTAAATGCAAGTTATTAACGCTAAACCAATGTACCATTCTCGAAAGTGTGTTGTTTACCTCGTCATAATTAGTTTCTTGTCGTTTGATTTTAAAAATAAGTGAAGTATCATCAGCAAACAACACTACCTCTTGACTATCTTTTACTAGGTAAGGTAAATCGTTTACATAAATTAGAAAAAGAAATGGACCTAGAATGGACCCCTGTGGGACCCCCATCTCAATTTTAGTCCCGGATGATCTTTTACCATTTATCTCGACCTTTTGAGTCCTGTTTTTAAGATAGGAATTCAAAAGATCCAGTGCCGTACCGTCTATCCCATAGTGGCGTAATTTCCTGATCAAGGTCTCATGCTGTACACAATCAAACGCCTTGGATAAGTCGCAGAAAACTCCCAAAGCATCACGTGACTCCTCCCAGGCCTCATAAATGTGGTCAATTAAGTTAACGCCAGCGTCTGTTGTGGAGAGACCCTTTCTAAATCCGAATTGTTTTTTGTGCAGTAACATATTGGTTTCAAAGTAATATAGTAACTGATTTAACATAATTTTTTCAAAAATTTTACTAAATGAGGGGAGTATTGATATTGGTCGAAAATTTGTAACATCTGATGTACTGCCAGATTTAAAAAGAGGCAAGACTCGACTATGTTTCATTAAGTCAGGAAAAATGCCACTATCAATACATTTATTAAAAATTGTTGCTAGATGGGGTGCAATTACATCAACTATGAGCTTAGTGACTTTTACAGATATTCCCCATAAATCTGGGGTATTTTTATTGTTTAATAAGTTAAATGCATTTAAAATATCTTTGGGTCCTATCTCTTTAAACTTAAAGTTAGCTTCACATTGTTTCACATTGGTTTTAAGCAATGATTCGGCAATTGCAGGACATGAGATTAAATTTTTTGTAGTCGAAATCGGGATGTCAGAAAAGTATTTTTCAAATACTGTCGCAACTTCCTCGTCAGACTTAATTATTCTATTTTCAATATTTAAATTAAATTCAGAGCTACGACTACCCACTCTCCCAGTTTCATCCTTTATTATGTTCCAAGTAGTTTTTATTTTATTTTTTGCGTTTTTAATTTTTTCCTTAATATAAAGCGATTTGGCCGCGATACAAACTTGTTTGAATGTTTTTGAATATATTTTGACATACTGCTTAAATGATTGATTTTGATTGTATGTGCGTTCTTGGTAAAGGTCATATAATTTGCGTCTACTATTGTGGATTCCTGCTGTTGCCCAATCATTAAAGCCCTTTTTATTTGTGGAACTGACTGTTTTAGAAGTAAAAATGGCTTTAAAATGTGTATTAATTAATTTAAACAATTCACCAAAAGCGAAATCTGGACTTTTGTTATCTTTCAAATATGTAATATTTGCCATTATACTATTCCTAAATTTCTCAATACGTCTTACATTCACAGGAACAAACACATTATTTTTGTTACAATTTTTACTATTAGAACTTATAAGGAATTCAGCTAATTGACCACAGTGATCAGAATTCAACTTGTTGATAATTTCTTTGTGGACAGGAGTTAAATTACTAAAAATATTATCAATACATGTAGCTGTAGAACTACAAATTCTTGTTGGTTCTGAAAATAGATTAGTCAGATTATATGATTTTAACAATGATGTGAATCTAACTGTGGTGGAATTATTTTCTAGTAAATTAATATTAAAGTCACCACAAATTAGTATGGGCTTGTTAGACCCACATATTTTAGTTAATAATTCTTCCATGATTTTCTCAAAAGAATCATATAATCCATTTGGAGGTCTGTATACACTTACAATAATAAGGCGCTCCATCTCTATACAGGCTATTTCAGTAGTACGCTCAGCAGAGAGGCCCACAATATTCGTACGTTCCTTAAATTTTATTTCATTTTTAATAATTATTAGTGAGCCACCTCTTATGGCTTTTTCTCTACTGAACGAACTTGCCACCTGGTGCTCACTGAAGCTGAACATAATTTCATTTTTTTTTAACCAATGTTCGGTAATACACAGTATGTCTATATTGTAGTTTTTTAAGAACAATTCAATTTCCAAGTCTTTGCCTAACATTCCTTGTAAGTTTTGATGCACCAGGTTAAATGAGTACAATTTTTTATTTAATTTCTTTACATTGATTTGTTCAATATTTTTATTTAATATATTATTATTATTATTACTAATTAATGGGCTAGAGATTTCCTCTATTGTCTTATAAGGCCCAATGCCAGTAATTAGCACTGCCTGTCTTCCCTTATTTATAATTCTGCACAGCAAATCCGCTTAAATAAATGAGCAGTATATGGTACCTATGTATGTAATATTGTATATAAAACGATATTGAATTTATCGCTCATAGTAATTGAGAAACTCGGCGCATTATTACTTTAGAATTTCGATGATAAAAAAAGCTTATTCTGGTACGGATTTTTTTTGACCAATTTCCCTGCCACATACAGACGAGAAATTGGAAAGAAATCTACAGAAAACACAGACGTCCATAAAAGATTAGTTTTAATGTTATTGTTTACTATGTTAAATAATATAATTGTTATTGAAATATATCATCATCATCATCATCATCATCAGCCTCTATCCGTCCACTGCTGAACATAGGCCTCCCTCAATGAACGCCAAGATGGCCGATCCCTTGCCACTCGCATCCAACACGGACCGGCCACCGCACGGAGATCGTCTTCCCACCTGGTCAATGGCCGACCAACACTTCGTCTACCTAAACGTGGCCTCCACTCTAGAACCTTATTGCCCCATCGGCCATCCGTTCTTCTGAGTGTGTGACCAGCCCACTGCCACTTCAACGAGCTGATTCTTTGCGTGATATCGGTTACCTTAGTTCTCTGACGGATGTCTTCCTTCCGAATCCTATCTGACAAAGAAACACCCAGCATAGCACGCTCCATAGCACGTTGAGCTACGGCAAACTTGCGGACCAGTCCTATATTTAGAGGCCACGCTTCAGCCCCGTAGGTCATCACGGGGAGAACGCATTGGTCGAAGACTTTCGTCTTCAAACTCTGCGGTATAGACGACGTGAGAATATGGCTAAGCTTCCTGAATGCTGCCCATCCCAATTGAATCCTCCTATCGGTTTCTCTCTCGAAGTTATGTCGACCTAGCTGCAAAGTGTGCCCAAGATAGACATACTCTTGCACGACTTCGAGAGTTATGCCATCAACGTTAACCGGCCTATTGAGAACGTGTTCGTTGAACATGACTTTCGTCTTGTCCAAGTTCATCCTAAGACCCACACGTCGGGAAGATTCATTTAGACTGTGCAGCATCTCCTGCAAGCCCTCCAACGACTCGGCCAGAATAACGATATCGTCGGCGAAACGAAGGTGTGAGAGATACTCGCCGTTAATGTTTATGCCACATTTTGTCCAGTTTAAAGTCTTAAAGACGTCCTCCAAAGCATTAGTGAATAGTTTCGGGGAAATGACATCCCCCTGTCTCACTCCTCGATACAATTGGATTGGTCTTGTTTGACCTCCCGGAACCAGAACGGACATAAAGGCGGCGTCGTATAATCCTCTCAACACTTCGACGTATCGCCAATCGACCTGACATCGCTGCAGAGCTTCCAGAACAGCCCAGGTTTCAACCGAGTCAAAAGCTTTCTCATAGTCCACAAAGGCAAGGCACAGTGGCTGGTTGTACTCATGGGTCTTCTGTACAACTTGCCTTATAGTGTGAATGTGGTCTATGGTGCTAAATCCTCTTCGAAACCCAGCCTGCTCCGGTGGCTGGATTGAAATATATATTATGTGTAAATAACAAAAAATAATCCATTTCAGTTTCGAGAAAACTGTCGATAAAAGGTCGAGAGTAGAGCACTCTCAATGCTTCGCTTATGAGGCGTGCAAAAAGGTGTTTTTACGTGTTAATAAATTATAAAGGTCACGTTCGGGAAGACGGAAGGTAGATCGACCTTCAACCAGATTGGACGATGATCTCCGTTCCGTGGCTGGTCCTGGACAAATGCGGGCAGGCGCTCATCGGAAGAGGTCGATGAAGTGGACGGAAAAAGATTGATGATTGATGATTAATATTATAAACTGGCCTAGTGGTTAGTGACCCTGTCTGCTAAACAGGAAGGTCGTGAGTTCGATCCCCACCTAGGACAAATGTTTGTGTGATGAGCATGATCATTTGTTGTGTCTGGGTGTAATTTATTTATAACTAGCTGTCCCGACAGACGTAGTCATTTTTTTTTCTTTAACGCCGGGAAATGCTCTGAGGCATCCCACCTGGGGAGTGGGTCTCCCCAGGTGGGTAAGTGGGACTCGCTGCGCCCGAAAGATGGTAAATGAACGCAGCTCTTCCCATTAAAACCCGGCGAGTGCCACCAATGCCGCCTTGGTGAGGTGCCCCGGATCTGTTAAGCTAACAGGGCACCTCGACGGCTAGTCAGTCCCGCAAGGGACCGACGCCACCTCCACAGAGGAGTTGTCCCGCACCACAGAACCATCCCTCCCAACGTCGGGACAGTACAATGGGGTGAAGTTCCCATCCTCACCCCTTGCCCCCTGCTCTTTTGTCCCCTCTTCTTATAAGAGGGGCACAAATAGCCCCCTCGGCTCAATTAGCTTCGCCCAAGGTGCTGGGCTCTCCCTAGGCTACTGAGCCCCACCGCCACGTCAAGGCCTGAACTATGGTGGGGACAGACGTAGTCCTGTCTTTATTATGTTGAATTCGAATTGGTATAATTAATAAAAAAAGAATTAGCGATATCGGTCCAGCCGTTCACGCGTGATGGCGTGACCAAGGGAAATAGGGATTCAATTTTATATATATAGATACGTATGTATTTAGTAATGGATGTATCAGTTGTCTGGTTGCCATAAGATCAGGCTCTTTGCCATAAGAGGTTGTTAGAGCGGGACGCGTGCAGGAGGAGTGCGAGGGGCTCGCAGGCGGAGAACGCAAGAAGAAGAAGAGCGATATCCTCAGCGATGTCGTCTCCGCTTGGCAGACGCGCTGGACTGCGAGCGGAGATGGGACAGAGCTGTATAGCTTTTTCCCTGAAATTGCTTCGCGGTTGGCGCGTCGCTGGGTGGAACCGGACTACGTTCTCTCGCAGATTCTCACCGGCCACGGGTGCTTTAGGGGTCGCCTGCACAGGATGACGTTGTGTGACTCACCATCCTGTTACTGCGGCCACGATAGTGAGACCCGTGACCACATTCTGTGGGCGTGTGACCTGTATAAGGAAGAGCGTAACGCGATGTTGGACGGAATCGAGCGGACGAAGGTGGGCCCGGTCTACCACGAGGACCTGACTGCCACGGAGAACAACATCAGCCATCTTCGGATGTTCGCGCACAGTTGGCACAAAGGAAGGACTTCTTCTTCTTCTTAGCGTGTCGATGGCTACCTAAATTTTATCCGCCCAGAACTCAGCTACGAGTATTCCATTCTCAGTAGCGTCCATTAAGTCCTGCAATGTGCAGGTGGTAGGGCACGCAGGACACGACATGAGATGGTCCATTGTTTGTGGGACGGCACCACACATGCACTCCATATTGGCGGGATCTGTGAATCCCCACCGAACACAGTTATCCTTGCTCCGGCCGACCTGAGTTCTAAGTCTATTCAAGCACTTCCAGGTCGGCCACGGCAGCTCGTGTCCAGGTGGGGGACTCTCGGACGGTGAGACAAAAGGCGTAGGGAGCGGAATGCTATCTCGCCACAGTCGAATTCTAGTTTGGGATCGGTTTCCTGAAAGAGGGTGGACACAACTGGCGAAACTGTTGCGGCTTTTTAGCCTTTGCGGCACCGGGGTGTGATGGTGCATAGGATGTCGCGTATCCTTCTCCATATTGGCCCTTTCACTGGAGCATGCTACCGCTCTACGAACCTCTGGTGGAGCTATTCCTGTCAGGGGGTACAACTTTGGGACCGGAGTTGGCTTTAAACAGCCAGTGATTATGCGGCATGTTTCATTTAAAGCTGTATCCACCAACTTTGCGTGAGCTGAGCGACTCCATACTGGGCTTGCATATTCGCCTGCAGAGAAACAGAGCGCCAACCCAGAGGTTCGCATAACGCCTGGCGAAGCACCCCACCTCGTAGAGATCAGTTTACGTAATAAAAAAAAAGGAAGGACTGAGATGACATCGTAGCTGCAACTTCGACACACCCGGATTGCCGTGGCGTCACCGTCGTGATGTGAAGTCGTTAGCCCCAGAAAGGGGAGAGTGACGCTAGGAACGTATTAAAACACTCTCGCAAGAGGGTGCTTTTGATTTGTAGGGAGTGAAGAATTGTACGGGGGAAGAGAGCGTATAAGCAGGTGTACCCTGTACATCTCCCGCGTTTCGCTCCGTATACCGAGAGGTGGGTAGGAGCATGGGAAGGTTGGTGGGTTAAGATCAGGCTCTCCCTAGTTTGGAATCAGATGGCCGTGTGTGACCTAACATATTATATTATAATATACACGTAATACAGATTATCCGGTGGGAGAGATGCGCTGTACCGCGCTATCGTCTTCCATCCACCATCCCGCTGATTCCTTCCGTGAAAGAGCTTAGCTGTGTTTCGAAGGGAAGGATAGGACAGGCAGTATAATTATCATTGGCACAGAGACTCAACATTCATCGGAGGGGACTTGTCTCTGCCGATCACCGTCATCACCGCGATGCTCGGTGACGACGAGTCCTGGACGGCGATGGTTTCCTTCTGCGAGGCAGTAATGTCCCAGAAAGAGGCCGACGAGCGGGTGAGAGAGGAGGCCGCCGACGAGGCCCGCCCCGTGGGCGACGAATGGGGGTGCGCAGGAGGCGCTACTTAATGCGCCTCCAGTAACACCCCTGTGCTCGTGTCGGGTTCAGGTTGGGAACCTGGGCCCAATATGACACGACGTCGCGGGTACTGCCTAAGCAGCCGGGCAGTCCCCCTTTAAAAGGAGTAGTCTGGCCTTCGCCGGGGCCAGCCTGTCGCTGAGGTGATCCTGGTGAATGCCTATCTGGGACCCTCAAAATGCGGCTGAAGGCGCTCGCAGTGGTTTTAGTGTACGGGTAGGGCACTCCCAGGTGCGAGTCCCACATAGGGTCAGGATCCACCCGAGATCCTGGCTACATGCGTGAAAAGCATTTCCCTGCTATAACAAAAAAAAAAAAAAAGAGATTCAACATCTTGTCTTGATGCGATGCTGATGTTACCATCAGGGACACCTGATGGTAACATCAGCATCGCCTATCACGTATCCAATATTTAAAAATAACTTACCCGGCAAGTTGAGTACTAGTATGAAGAGCAGGCCGGCGGCAATATGCGGCGGTTGCTCGGCGCGCCAGCCCATGCCTGCACTCCCATCTCACGGCCGCGCGCGGCGACTCATGTTCGTTGCATCACCTGCTGGACACCCACGCCATCAATAAACACACTGTTTTTTATGTCATAACTTATGAGTTAACGTGTGCGAAGTGCAACAGCATTGTTGATTGTTGCAATAATGCATATTATAATCAACTTGTATTCTTCCAATATCCCAGTATAATGTAGTGAGCGACCGGAGTAACTTTCCGATCAATCCTATAGAAAGTTATTCAGGTTGGGAAATTGGGTAGGAATAATGAAAGAGAGAAATATAATAAATGGAAATACCCGCATAACCTGCAAATATGTCAACATCTCAACAAGACCTACGTTATTTTATCCAATATATATAATGTAACTTCCACACCTGATCCTCGTGATGCCTAGAGATTTTTGATTTATTTTCGGTTGGGTTTTGGTGTTAGCCCCGCTATCACCAAAACCCGAGGCGAACTGAGAAATGGGCCTCATTTATTGTTGTAAATTTAAAAAAATAGAACATAATTAACATAATGAATGTTTCTATATAGTAAATACTATTATCTCTTGACGTTAAGCCCATACGTTGAGTCGACAGCTGTTTGTTATCCCTTATTTTTAGTGCCTAGATTGCAAAATAACATGTATATCGAATTTAGGTTTTATTGAAATCTATTATAATAAATATATTAGATAGAAGTGCATGACTGACGTAGCATGTATGGTAAGGAGGTCGAATTATCGTGTCGTGTTCCGAATTTCATGAGAAATAGTCGTCAAAATATAGTTCAGAAAATGTAGCTAGAAACATGGCACTTGATATATTTATGATTTTATAGTGTACAATCATGAGCAGCATAGATATGTTCTTTGTTACAATTTGTGAATTCAAAAACTCATGTCAAGAATTTTCTCTTAATTGCCATCCATCTGTTCATCAATCGATGCACCCGTTGCCTCAGAGTGTGTTAATATTCAAAGTATAGACGTACGCACCTTTGGAACCAAATAGTAATAGCTATGGGATGAAGCTTAACATGCGGTGGCACTAACATTTGACGCTCTACGCCCGACCCTCACGAACTTAACGGGAGATCCATCACTTCTTTTTTTCCTTTTACGCCGGGAAATGCTCTGAGGCATCCCGCGGGGGAGTGGGTCTTCCCAGGCGGGTATGTAGGACCCGCTGCGCCCGAAAAGTGGTAAGATAGACGCAGCCGGCGAGTGCCACCAATGCCGCCTTTAATGATCATACAGGGCTCCTCAACGGCTAGTCAGTCATTCAAGGGACCAACGCCACCTCCACAGAGGGGTTGTTCTGCACCACAAAACAACCCCTCCCAACGTCGGGTGTAAGGTGTAAATGGTGTAAGGTTCTCATCCTCGTCCCTTGTCCCCCTGCTCTTTTGTCCAGTAAGTACAAAGAGCAGATCCCTCGGCTCAATTTGCTTCGCCCAAGGTGCTGGGTTTACCATAGGCTACTGAGCCCCACCGCCACGATAAGGCTTGAGCCGTGGTGGGGAAGAGAGATCCATCACTGCTCAATAATTATAAGGCAATCGTTATGACTTTATTAGTGCAAGGGCACCCAAAAAGAAACAGCCTCCGCTTCACTGGCAACACCAGGATATTATAAGACCTAAGTATCTCTAGCGAAGTTTCTATAACATCCGTGTTGGACTTAAAATATAAATAAACTTAGGATTGTGTGGTTTTATGAATCTACGGTAAAAGTGAAACTTTTTTTCACATTATAGACATTTAACTAAAAATTAATGGAATAATATTCCATTAAGGGTATAAAAATCGCTTTATCAATTTTAATTTTATACTTGGAAAATTTGGCAGCCGACCGTCACGCGACATGCAACACACACACGAAAAAGTTTGAGACGATGTAATAAAAGTTTTACTTTAACTTCGCTAGTTTTCATATGATGTCGTTATAGCGTTACAAGTAATTAGGTTTTTATCAAGACAAATATTAATGAATCTAGAAAGACGTGATATTATATGCGATCAATATATAAATACTTGTCTGGCTGTACAAGAGTGGATAACTTTTTTGGCAAAAGACCGAGCGAAACTAGCAAATACACCAGATAAAAGAAACTGAGACTATCTCGTTTTAAATCTTGTAAATGATACATCTTATTTGGCGTATTTCGGAATTAGTTCAGTGACCCCTTACATTAGCAAGGATCGTTAAGACCTTTTCATTTGCCAAGACTTTACGCGATTGCTAATGGTAAATCGCGATTGTATCGGCCCAAGCACTAGGTGCATAGCTCATGTTTTCAGTATAAATGGTCGTCCTTGGGCTATTTTCTTTTGCTGTAATAATTGCAGTCGATCACGATATTCTAGCGGAATGCCCCCTCCCCACCTGGCTCACCCTTTGCTCTCTACGCTCGTGTATTTACCGTAATCGGCTTATCGATTTTGTTATTACAGGCTTTTTATTTTATGCCCCTCTTAAGTTTCGTAGTCGAATGTGAGCGGGATTCACAAATTACGTGGAAATACATTTTCAGGAAATGGCTTAGTTTTAAATGTAGTGTTGAGACAAATGTATATGTACTGAATAATTATCATATTTTAGAGATTGAAAGTAATTTATAGCTCTATATTATTCATTACTAGCTGTTGCTCGCAGCTTCGCCCGCGTTATTTTATGGATTGACGATGATTATTTTTATAGCCCTTAGGCTAGTAACTTATTACTCCTTAAAATATTACCCGGAACAAAGACAGGCGGACGGACAAAAATTGTAAAAAATGTTATTTTGGTATATGTACCGTGTATACATCCACATGCATTTAATAAAATGTGGTTATTTTAATATTACAACAGACACTTAAATTTTATTTATCTGTATAGATTATTTCGTGTTAGGATTTAAAAGTCGGGAATTTTTATTATTTGGCGTATTATGATACCCAAATTTAACTAATTCCAAAAACTCTTAACACTTGGTCCACTGCTTTTCATGTAAAGAGAAATATAATAGATGCAGTTAATTGAATTTTTTTAAAGGATTTTTTCACATTATTAAGCTTGCTTTGTAGGCTAAATAAAATTTTGTAAGTAGCATAGTCATGTATCTTGTATTATATAAATTAATTATAAAAAATAATGTGTGTTATTATTATTAATGCTTGGATATATTAATTATTATTATTAATGCTTGGATATATTAATTATTTTTTTCTCAAGATTAATAATATTTTATAATAAATAACTTTAGTTTTATTTTGGCAAATTTTATTTCTTACAATACTCAATACTAAAGATATTAAAAACTTTCATATTAAAAGAGAAAATAATTTGGTTGCAGAGTGTTATTGTGACAAAGTGAATATAATTGAGTGGCTTATCAATATTATAACACCATCGTTAATTTAAATGATCAGTGTACATGCTTGGTGAACGTAAGCCTCACTAAATTAATATGTAAATCTCGATAACCTATCACGTGCTAAATAGGTTTAACAATTTAATGCTGTTAATATATTTCAGCAGCGCTAGTAATAAGTACTGCTGCTATAAAACGATGGTATACATTTCAAATATAAAGCAAATAACCAGAAGAGTGCAACGAGTATACCGTACTTGTATATGCGTGCTCTACTATGTTAAATTTTCCCTTTGACTGAGCCAATTGATAGTGCCGAAAACCGAAATCCCATTACCGAATCAAGTTACGGACTCCGTGAACATGGTATCATCGAGGGCTTGCGCAGGAACGCGTGTGGTCAGCGGTCAGGGGCTGGTATCGATTTTCCTACCTTATCGTCACCGTGAACGAGTGCGGTGCGGGCACGGCTAGTTTGGGTGTGCTGGGTGCGTGGAGACGTTCGATGCGGCCGGGCTCCGTCATCTGTGGAGGGCGGTCATGGGCTCGCGGGAGCGCGTGCGGGCGGTCGCGCGGCAGGCCGGGTACTGCCCGCCCGAGCCATATCGATCGCGGCGCGCGCAGGCCTCCGCCCTCGCACATGAATGGTCCCCGGTGCTCACGTGCTCAGCGCCATGCCGCGGCCGATACGATACGACACATGACCATTTCGCTGATTAACTCTTGTACTTGCCATATCACAGTTCAGTCGATTATGGCAACTGATCATTTTTAAATCGATAATAATTAATAGGTTTTCCTCCCTATACTTTTCACAGATAATATCTAGTTTTATTTCTGTAAAATAATCTACAGCTGTCTGAAATATGTATAAATTTCGTAGGTTGCCTCGTCACTGTGTTATAATTTCCGTTATATATATCACTACATACATTATAAGCACCAAATTTTGTTGCTACGAAGCTCCTACATGAGTTTCGTAGCAACAAAATTGACAATCTGGTCACAATATATTAAGTCTTATTTAAAATATTTTGGAATACCAAAAACTGAGGTTTCATACCTTTACGAGCGAAGCTTTTAGGCAAGAGTATAAAGTAAAGCTAACTGCATAACTTAAGAACTATAAGTAAAAAGTTATTTCGCTCTGATTATTGGAAATCTGGAATCCTCTAACAAATCCCATCTTCTCGGTCGCCGTGCTGACCAATAAAAGCATCCGATAAAGATACTTTCATTTAGCGGATACGAAAACTTAAAGTTGGCTGAGACGTGATCGGGAGGAAACACGGAATAGCCGCACTACTGTATAAATATGTTAAAACTTTGACAAGCAAATGTTGCAATTGCGAAGTTATGTTTCTCGAATGTGTTTTCCCACTAAATTATAATTAAAACATCAATGGCCAACTAACATTTAACTCCTCGATCCGGCAAGTTTAGATTGTAGTAATTGTAACAGACATAAGCCATATGAACAAGTTTATTCCAGACCCTTGTTAGGCTGACTCGTCCAAGTACCTCGACAAAGACAAAGAAGGCCCGGAGCCAGTATTAACTGGACTGTATACACGGGTTCCATTATATCCGGATTACACACAAAGCTGATTGGCGGAATAAATATGCAGGATGATATCCCTCCACCAAGCGTGTTGTCATTCACTAACTTACGTTGTCAAAAATTTGAACTGTCGAATTAAAAATCACTGTTCCGAGAAATTGAAATTTTTTTCCAAGTTTCCTTAGTCTTCGAAGACGTAAAATATTTAAAAAAAGGAATTAAACGTGAACGAATTGACGACGCGACATAACAGAGCTTTTATTATAATGAAGTGTTAGTTTAATGCATTATAGCATTGGACAAGCAACAAGAAACGGCGGAATGTTATAAGAACATGCGGACATCACGACATTTGATTTTCAGCATTATCTTCGCACGGCGCGTAATTCCGCATTTATTTAACAGGCATAATACTTACTATAGCATGCCAAAGTTTTGCATATTTTACTAAGGGATATTATTGATGTAGGATTATTCCATAATATTTGCAGAGGAATCAGCGGCAGAGGGTGCAGGGGGTGAGTGCGCCCGGACGGGGAGTGGAGGTCTCCCATTATTGTCCTACTTTGAGCGTTAAGCGTTTGTGTAGCAAAAAGTTGGTCGGGTGTTAGGTCTATCAAAAGAGCGCCTTAGGAGCTAGACAGTAGAGCGTTGTGAAGTTTGTTGCTACCGGCATTTACCTACAGCGTAAATCAAATCTGTAGACTGTATGGCGCGATTGAGCTTGATGTATTTAGTTTAGTCATATAGTGAAACAAGCAGGCTGAGGGCAGCAGCAGATAATATGTATTCTTGTATTTTAAAACTTTTACTGTGATCGATTACAAACGAAATGTTGTATGTACCTTACTTGAATATTTCTTACCTTATCATACATTTTATGAGCAATTCAATTGAATGTCTTCAGACAAACTATGATTCAAATATCATTTATATACCAATTTATATTGTTGCACTGAATTACCAATTATAACAAAGCAGAAATATATTATATAATGTAAGGGAAACCCAGTTATTGCTAATTTATTAGTAAATTCGAAACGTTAGAAAATAATAACTAAATTCGATGTAACAAATAACAAAAGCTCAAATAGATCATAATCATCTAATATTTTTTACTAATCAACCAGACAATGTAGTTCACTGCCATGTGTGGATGATTATTATTTTACTTGTTTTTTCCCTTGATTTTACGCTTTAATTTTTTTACATCATACTTTCAATTGAAAAGGCCACATCAAAAGTATTTCCATTTAAAAAATAACCTTTTTTAAACCCTTTATTTATTCTCTGAATAAAAATAAATATTGGAATCAGAATCCTTTGAGAATGAACTATTTAAAATGGCAAAAATCAAATATGTTTCATAAACGAAGTTCTAGTTAGAAAGTTACTTGAATAGGTCTTATTACTCTTTTACCGCGTGCAAGTCTGGAGTGGAGAATTCAGAAGAGCTATCGATAAAGTTGTGGCTGTCGCGGCCGAAGCGGATTACTTGAGCCTTCCGCACTTCGGCCTTCGATATTGCATCGATAACTTGATTATTATAGCTTACTTAAGCTCTTTTACATAAAGCTATATTATCATTGGTGGGGTATTTCATAGAGCCAACTGACCCGCATACTAAACGCTGTTTGGTTAGCTTCGGAATAATCCCAAGGAGCGGTGGACGCAAAATGTAAAGACATTTTGCTCAGTCAGTCAGTCTGCAAAGAGGTTTATTATAATCTACCTTCTCTGAAAGTAGCTAAGTACGAGTTGAAACACCCACAGTGAAGGGTTTCATAAGCTAGACTTTTCTATAATGACCAAATTGGTCACGTCAAAAAGGCTAAATTATGTAGGTATTTTATGACAATATTTGCCCCGTTTTTATCACGATCTTTTTCTGATTCTGAGCAAGTCGTATGGATCAAATCGATAAAAAAAAAACATTATAACATCACAGCAAACAAAGGTTGCTTAATGGTCTCCAAGGCGATTTGCCAGTCATCATCGCATTCAATTGGAATTAGCTTGCACTTTGCAGGCTTATCGTAAGTAGTCAAAGTAAAAAAGCATGTCTATCCTGACATACAATTCGCATTGAAAGCGGTTCTCTTATTGAATCCTGATTCAACCCCCATTGATAAAGCGGACCGCATTCCTTAGGACTTAAAATACATGCACGAACTTCCGGCTTTACATCGGCATTTGCGACATATACAATATAGTTCTAGATGAAAAAATATCTTCGTTTGTTACCATATTTTATGTATAGAGATAAATTAATAACATTTCCGTCACTTATTAACATTTTACATCAACAATTGTCCTATAATTGTTATTTTTTTAGGAGGGCAAATGAGCAGTTGAAGCCTTACGACTATCAACGCCCATACACATCCGCATAACCAGAGATTTTGCAGATGCGTTGCCCTCCTTCTCCTATCCCCCAATGGGCCACAGGAAACTCACATACCGCACGAAACGCGACAGCGTAGCTGTCACTTGATGCCGGTGTTATGTGAGTGAAAGGTACCGCCCCGGTCGTGCCCGCCCAATTCGGCTGCAAAACAGCATGGCACTACCTCTTAACAAATGCTCATGGAATTATATATATATACGTAAACTAGTGGAGTACTCCTGATGTGAAATAGTCAGTATCGTCAACGAGTCCGTGGTATATCCTTTCGTGCATGATAACTAGTCAATATGCTCTGCCTACTTAAATAATCATACTAGGTCTCTCTTTAATTTAGCTACATGCCCCGGAGAGCGCCAGATTTCTTTGGCCAAAGAAATCTTGCTTTTTTCTTAGTCATTTGTCGCCCTCTAGGAGGAAAGCATTTCTTAACTTAAGCTGGTGTCTGAGAATAATACACCAAAGTGTTTGCTGCAAATAAGGTTGATGTTCCTCTGCCAACGTTTTTGTTGCCCAAAGATAAGCGCTCCTGGCAACAATGCCGCAAACCTGATACAGAAACCTTACTATGGACTAATTTCATTAATTCAATTAAATGAAAATCATAACCTTTGCTCTTTCGATACACTGCAACACATCGACTGTGGTAAGGTTAATGTAATGTTTTATTACTTAGACTTTTTGTTAAATAATTTTCATTTTCAATACAAGTACGTTGATGGTGTCCTCACATGCGCTTGCTGCTCACGTACCTTCCGAGCCAAGATAGACTATGCCTAGCCACGTGAGAGCCCATCAACGTAATGACACTTGACTCTTTTATATTTATTTATCAAAGGTTTTGTCGCCGTAGCCGAAATCGGTTTAGAAATTTCATTTTACTGTTTTGCCTACAAATATAATAAATATGCTAATTAACTTACTAAATAAAGAAATACGAGATCCAAAATCACGGACATATTTATAAGTAGTATTTTATTTTAAGTGAATTGTTTTGTTTGTTAGAAAAATTTACATTATAAGGAAGGAAATGGGGGGAGGGTCGATCTTTGTTTACAACTTTATATTGCGACTTCCGATTTGGTTGAAACTTTGCAGAAATGATTTTGATATCAAATGATTAAGGTCTGTGCATTTATATTTTCGAAATTTGAAATAGGAGGTCAAATTGGATGTGGGGTGAGCCTGTATGGAAATTTGCATAAGATTAACTAGCTTTTGCCCCCAATTATCTAACTGCTACGGAGATTAATCGTTTTAAGGTGAATGCTTTCTATATCAATCAACAAAATTAAAATAAACTCGATCGAAGCCGTAGGCAAAAAATAGTCATCATATAGGGATCAATAGTCATCACTTGCCCTTCGCAGTTTTAGAAAATCATATGACTAGATTCTGCCTGCAGTTTCACTCGCAATAACTTGCATCAACTTTCGTATTGGACACAATAATATAATGATTATAATATTCAATTTTATTTAAGGTATATCATGTATCCAAACACATGCCCTCACTTTTACCACCATCTTGATTTTGTTCTCCTGTCAAACAGCTTTGCTGTGTTTTAAAGAAGAGGGAAGGCAGTATAATTAACGGCACAGAGACTTAACATCTTATGTCTCGGGATAGGCAACATATGAATGAGTTGCCTGGGAGAGTCTCACGTAGTCAGGTAGTTTATGTTCATGGGCGACAAGACCACGAACCCTCATGTGGCTCGTTTGACCGTTTGCGTATACAAATAATATAAAAAAGATAGATAAATGACTACGTCAGCAGCAGCAAACTTTGCACTACGCAGTTACCAGTGTGCACATAACATACCCACCGTTCACACGAGCGTCGGGCACGGAGCAGATCAATTTGATCCGCCAAGCGCGGGCCGCGTGTCGACGTTGGTTTTTGTTTGCATTCCCCAGGTGTCCTATACATAGATGCCACTAGATTTTCGAATACTAAAATAGCTCCATCGATTACATTGATTTATTGGTTTTGTTTAAAATTAAGTGCCAAACATAAACATACTATCCATATTATGAATAGTTTAAAAATATTTAAATATTTGAGAGTTGTTGGTTGTAGATATGGAGTGGTATTTGTGCATGTATGAGAGGTTTATATTTATACTTTGGTACTCTTAAATATATCGAATAAATAAATGTATAGTAACAGGCTTTAAGAATGTTTTAAAAATTATTGTATTTACATGCAGATCCAGAACATTATATATAATACAGGTACCTACATCATATCATTTAACTGCACTAAGGATTCGAACCGATATCTCTGCGTATAGTACCAGTTTTGTGTTAATATATAAAGTACTTGCTAACAAACTAAGTGGGTGAACTAAGTAGTTTTTCAATATATTACACTACTTACATAAATGTTTCCTTTTTTAAATGTCTAAGCGCGTATAACGTGTTGTTGATGATGAAAGACAATAATTAATTTTTGTTTTCCCCTCCAGTACAAAGTTCGTATTAGGAAGTGGCACGACAATAAAGCAATGGGGATTAAAGTCGAACCTCTCGAGTTATTAAAGCTTTCCAACTCCGATGGTGAGCCATTGTGCTTATTAAAGCTTTGGAGTATTAATTTAATGTGATTCCTGTCCCATGCAAATGGAATACTCAAATATCTATTTTGCTGGGAATTTTATAACTAAGCAAATGAAATAAAGGAAATTATTGTGCGGTAGTCGTCGGCTAATGTGAAAAATATAATGTGATGTCCCGATTTATTTTGGGTGCAATTTTAATATTAAAGCCTTAAAAGCCAACAGTACTAGATATCATAATTATTATCAACCCTTTTGATACCTAGGAAACCTAGGTGTCCCCACCATGGTTCAGGTCTTGTCGTGGCGGTGGGGCTCAGTAACCAAGGGTGAGCGGTGCACTTTGGGTGAAGGTAATTGGGCCGAGGGGGCTCTTTGTACCCCTCTTATAAGAAGAGGGGACAGAAGAGCAGGGGGCAAGGGGTGAGGATGGGAACCTCACCCCATTGTACTGTCCCGACGTTGGGAGGGGTTGTTCTGTGGTGCGGGACAACCCCTCAGTGGAGGTGGCGTCGGTCCCTTGCGGGACTGACTAGCCGTCGAGGGTTTTAGTGGGTAGAGCTGCGTCTATTTACCAGCTGTCGGGTGCAGCGAGTCCCACATACCCGCGTGGGGAGACCCACTCCCCCGCGGGATGCCTCAGAGCATTTTCCGGCGACCTAGGTGTAGCCTAGGCTACACATAGGCCTCTATTGATGAACGCTAAGACGGCTAATCTAGTAATTTTATTAATTTTGAAATTTGATATTTCATAAAATTTACTTAACTTGGAACACATTTTTACATTGATTTACTTGCTTGCTAAAAACATATAGATAATCCCGGTACAGGCGAGATTCCACGACTTCTAGAAAGTACTAAGTCATCTGAACACCACACCAGTTGACCTGCCTATAGAATAAATAGGTCATTTCCTTTGTACTATAAATAGAAACTGATTAGCTCTCAAAGTTTTATAATACGGACAGGGTAAATAGATGGTATCGCATTGTTGAAGTGTGAGCAAAAAGAAAGTTTGTAGAGCAGAAAGAGCGGACCGCTAGTAGGGAAGGGCCCTCTACGAGGTTATCGATGAAGATCGCGGGATGCACCTTGGCGGCAACTGGCTCAGTGTGAATTGGAGTCTGTAATAGGAAATATACTTTGGGAATTCAATTTTTTTTATGTATTTTTATCGATACTCACTGGAGTATCGATTAAATTGAATAAAGTACTTATAGACTTGGACACTGGTCTGGTAAGTCTATAAGTACTTTATTCATCATATAAATTGTCTACGTTCGGGAATTGGACTATTCACTCTCGAGTTTCTTTTCACTTTACCTATTCCTGTCGTTGTCAACATAAAAAGAGTCATATTAAAGTGTTATTCCATGTAAGAAATTCTATATACATGTGAAAAAGCAAGTAGAGCCTAGCGTTCGTTATTTGAACCCCCGACAACTAGGAATCTTGCAACTTCAGCCAGTAACATTGCCATATAAATTATTAGCATTCCGAAAGCTATTCATCCTTGTAGATCATAATAAAACAACAATATAATCAGAGACATTAATTATTAGTTAAGCCACAAATGCATTCATTATTCAAATTTATTCACAACTGACACGAATAATGTGTGTCCGCAGCGATCCACTGACAGAACTTGGCGTGGAGGGAGGTCTACGAGCAGCGCCAATCAGTCACACACGACAGCCGCAGCTGCAACCCCTTGGGAATTAACAAGCTATAATGTAATGCGCTAAGAAAATGATGCGAATATGTGAAATCATAACCCGAAATATCTATCAAAGTTTAAAAGTACATACATATTTTATCGCGGTTTATTTAGATGCTTGACCTGTCTTTCGGATTCTTTAAACAGACCTTGGGCTTTACAGGACTGAATAAAATCCGTAAATTAAAATTATGACAACCTATACAATTTAAACGGCGCACAAAATGGCCGCATGGCATTGACATTTCAGTGTGTTTGACGATTGGTTATGTAAACAAATATTGCATAATCTTATTTAAATAAATCAAACGACAAATAGCGTCTCATAACGGTGGTAACGGTGTCGCGAATCCAGAGATTTTATCTCATCTAAAAATATGCGTACCGCGCCTTAAGAAGTTTTCACTTCAAAAAGACATTTGCGTAAAGATGAGAAAAAATATATTTGTCAAATTGTTAAAAATAAATTCCAATGATAAAACACGATGTAACCGTAACCTTTATTAAAAACGAGGGAGCAAATGTAAACAAAATCATAACGCCTGACCCACAATGCCTGTCAAACAAAATCAAAAAGATATACATCAAATGGCCCCTAAAAGAAATCCTAATTAAATTCACAGTGTAACTCTAACCTTTCTGTTTCAATTTGATCTTTTGAATACAATTTTGACATATTGATCTGACTACCGGCTTCATCCTTATAAATCCTAAACACAGTACAAAAGACTCTATATATATATATATATATATATATAGTCTTTTGTACTGTGTTTAGGATTTATATATATTATAAAATAACTTTTTAAAGACTGTAATGGACAGTATCCACTGAGTTTACTTTACCGACCAATAACTCAGGTAACGGCTAACCAGCCAGGCACTAATTCGGTTAGTGTTACGAAATACGAAGGAACAGTTTGAGTCTAGATAGGAAACCGGTCAAGTGCATTATAGGCACTGCGAACAGAGCGGGGTACGTTATATAACAATAATAATAATGTCTATGGACGCTTTTACACCGGCTCAGCCGTTTCAGAGATTAGTCGGAACAAACAGACAGACAGACGGACAGACAGACAAAAATGGTAAAAAAGGCTATTTTGGTATATGTACCGCGTATAAGTACATCCATATGCATTTAATAAAAAGCTGTTATTTTAATATTACAAACAGACACTTCAATTTTATTTATCTGTATCGATAATACACATCCATGACCCATTTTCTAATTTTCAAAATTGTCTCGATGTTTTGTATCACATGATTTTTTGGAGAACATAAAATAAAATAATTTAGTCACGAAATAATTTTCAACCACAAAGTTTCATAATTATTAATTACCAAAGAATTATCTAGTTTCAGTTTTCAGTTTCAGAAATTGCCCAGATTCATCTTTAACATTATAATGATACCTTTTCTGGGAAACATTGAATATGTGTATTCTTCCCTTCCGCCCTCAGAGTAGTGCGGGGATGATCGATTGACAAACATACAAACTTATATTGTTAACATGTGAACAAACTTCCTTATTGTTGTGCTTGTTTGTACTTACGTTTCCACGAAAACTTTATTAAAAATTTAAGGGTGCGTAGCATTGGCCGAGTTAACGCCACATGAACATTGTACTGTAGATAATTGCAGGAAATGCGTTCAATATCTGCTAACTACATAATTTGTTAACAAAGGCATAGACTGACTAGAAAAATAAAAACTCCGGCATATTGCGGGAAATTTCGGAACTAATTTCTGTATGGACTATACTTTGTGGTACCCGGTACCGTATAAGATACAGTGGCGACACCAACGCAGGGTTTATATATTTCTGGTCAGGCTATACTTAGTACTTACTATAGGTACATAAGTACACCTCCTACAAAGACCCCTCTTTATAAAGTTTTGTATCTATAAGTTTTGTAAGGAGTATGCTCTTTATTGTCTACGTCAGTGATTCCCAAAGTGGTCTATATCGACCCCCTGCAAGGGGTCTACGTCAGCGAAAAAAAAATTAGGGGTCCATGAAATGAAAATGGGTGTCCACGATAGTGGATCTCAACACATACACTGATAGTACCTATTTACTTACATCATACTATCTTATTATATCAAAACATATACATTATTTATAAAAGTACCTATGAAGTAAAAAATTTATTATATATGTTTATAAAATTGTGTAAGTTGTAGGATGTTGGTATTCGCTTTGTGGTCGCAATACATATTGAACTTGTAAAAACCTGAGAGTTGCAGTCTTAGAGCTTCGCTACCTTGCACTAACTTGTTCAATTCGTCACTCTATAAATACGAATGTGGGACAAATACGTTTATTCGTTTCCTGAATCTTGAAAAGGAAAGTGCTAAGAAAATATTTCAAAAAATATAAACAGATAGTATATCACACAAATTATAGTGAGTCAGTGTTATTTTGTTTTCGAGTGCTGGAGAAAAGTAAGTACATTATTTTTTATTAAATTTTAGTTTTGTACTCGTAGTTAGCAAAGATAGATAAATTACGCCAATCATGACTTTAGTTATTAGTAGTTTAATATTCAATTATGCAAAATTACACGAGTACTCCTCAATAGTTTCTTTTTGAAAGTTTTAGCAATCGGTATTATAATTACAGTGCAATCTCCGTAATTCGAGCTAATTGTTGCAAGAAGATGTTCGAATTATGGAATGTTTTCGGAAAAATCAAAAAATATTTTTAATATACAGCTGCTGGATTTTCTGTCTTATTTTAATAATTTAATTTTGCCCACAGATGACTGATGCCATGTCCGAATCTAAAAAGAAATGTAGACAGTACAATGTTGATTATTTGAAATTTGGCTTCATTCCATCATTGCCGGACGAACAATTGCCAATGTGCCTGTAATACCACCGTGGATAATTAATCCATATGATGACATAGAAGAAACGAATGTCATAATACAAGAGGAACTGACTGAACTAAGTAGAAACGAAGAACTTAAGGTTCAGTTTAAAAACGGATATCAGCAATTCTGGCTGCAAAACAACATACCCGTTACTTATCCCGTATTATGGAATATAGCGAGGAAATTTTTAATTTCCTTTCCATCGTCATACCTAGTGGAAAGGGGGTTCAGCGCTGTTACCAATCTCCTAACGAAAAAAAGAAACAAACTGGACATCATTAGCCGAGGAGATTTAAGATTAACCCTTACAAAATTGACGCCAAATGTTGATAATTTATTATTAAAGCATCAGGTTCATCCTTCTCACTAAAAATATTGACTTATTCCTTATGTTATTTTATTTATAGTTTATTTTATGTTTATTTAATGTTACGTATATTTTACATAACAGATACAAAATTTTATTTTGAGTAGTTTTAATTTAAATTCAATTAATAAATGTATAAATTAACATGTGTTTTTACTTTAAGTTTTTAACACTAAACTTCACTAAAGTTAGAAATTTACAGGAAATCAATATCAGGTAAGTAGGGGGTCTACCCAACACGGAAAAACATGGCAAGGGTTCTACGACACAAAAAAGTTTGGGAAACTCTGAACGAATACGTTGTAAGAATGACGTCTCGGACTACTAAGGTTAATATGGTAGATATACCTTACGAAATAAACTGAAATTATTTCAATTCTAAATGAAAGCAGTATGTAGGTAATATTAAGTAAAATATTATAAAGATCTAGTTTTCCTAAATCGTTATACTAAATTTATTTCGTAATTTTTACATTTCATTTCCCAAATGGTAATATTTTAACAAAGTTCTATTGATATGTTAATTTTCTCAGTTCTATACATTTTCATTTAAGTCTTAAGCGCAGAGTTCTGTTGCCCCAGGAAACGTAGGATTTGCATCCGAAGAAATGAGAGGAGGATTTAAATATGAAAAATAAATATTTTTTCATCTATCTACCTTCCTCCAGGCGAGCACAATGGAAGCAATCAAAATGATATCTGCAAATATTGTTCGTTTTCTCTGACGACTAAATTGAGGTAAAATCATAAAACAAATCAAATTGAGTTAAGAAAAGTTGTTCTGTGTTCGTTAGGGAGGGATATCGTGTGTCGCGTCTTCATCGCTGAAGCGGTTTTACAAAAGGTTTGTATCTTATATATTATATCATACTAGCTGGTGCCCGCAGCTTCGCCCGCGTGGAGTTCGAAAAAGTAGCTTTAAGCTTATTATTTCCTTTTTAGATGAGATTAAAAAAAACACATTTTACAAAAAATTAAAACCGACTTCAAAAATACTAAACTAAAAAGTAATAAAATAACTGTGTTTCTTTAATTGTTGTGCTTACAACTTATAATCAACTTAATCTTCTACTAATGTACAAGCTTTGCGTTTACCACGTTATTATAGTTACTTTTGAAGTCGGCGTCAGCCAAGGTAGGTAGGGTACAGCAACAAATACTATCATTAAGGCAAATGTTATTCCCGTAGGAACTTTGATTTTTTCGGGCTAAAATGTAGCCTGTGTTATACTGGTATATAATCAACAATACTGCCAGGTTTCAATAGTTTCAAAAAATCCTTTCAGTCGTTTTGTAGAGATTGAAGAACCAACATCCAAACTTTCACATCTATAACATTAGTATGATCCTTCACAGTTCACTGGAAAAACAGAGTAAAAATGTGTTGTCACCTAATAAGTGTGTTTTCCCGTATGGCGTGTTTCTCTAAGAAAGTCTTTTAATCTCTTTCTTAGAAAGTCGATCAGAACAAGCGACTGCAGAAGATGAGGTATACAAAAGGAGAAAATTGAGGGTTACTAAAAGACAAGAAAAACCAACACCGAAGTCGCGCAGATTCTTTTTTTTATAATAGTACTGTAATGAATTACTTTTTACGGATTTTTTACGGCAAAGTAATTTTCATTACAAAAGTGGAATACGGGTAAATATTAGGAAACAAAATCCACATTGCATCCTATTCCTGGAATAGGATGCAATGTGGATTTTGTTTCCTAATACGTGATGTTGTGAAGTATTATAATAATGATTGTTTGTAGGAATTATAATATAATAGTATTCCTACAAACAATCATTATTATAATATTTCACAACATCACGTTAGAACATCATGTTCGCCGGCTGCTCGAGTGGTCAGGCTACTGTACGCAGGGGTCGCGGGTTCGAATCCCGCCAAGTGCAGATAATTTGTATGAGGAATATACCAGGAATATACATGTCTGCACCGGGTCGTGTATATATGTATTTATATAAATTTCTTAAATCTATTTCCGTTCCTAATATCCGTCACACAAGTTCTTACGAACTTATCATGGGGTTGGGTTAACGTAGTATGATTGTTAAATAATATTTATTTTTATTTTTATCTGAATGTCTGTCTAAATGGCTGATAGGAGTAAATAAGAGTGAACTAATTTTTCATATAATGGCAGCCTGCAAAAAGACAAATTCTGATCAGGATGCATAAATAGTATACCTAACACATCGAGATTAACAGCAAACTAGGTAACTGTAGCTTCCGGCGAGATTGCGAGAGGCTTCTGTTCAGCATTTCCTGTATTAATTTATGAAGGTATTGAACAGCCACATGTTGAGGCAAACCACAGATCGATTTAACTTGCCACTACGTTCTAGACACTAGACTCTAGTATTAGTTACCCTTTTTTTTCTTTTACGTTGGGAATTGCTCTGAGGCATCCCACCGGACAGTGACTCTCGGTATGTGGGAAAAAAGTCCCTAAAGGCACTAAAACCCAGCGAGTGCCACCAATGCCACTCACACACACACACAAAAGAAATTCAGTGGAACTAATCTTTTCAATTAATATGTATTCTATAACAACTTTAACATCTTATCCTGAAATGCCTGGGTGGGACGCCTTATTCTCAGTGTGTGTTTTAATGGATAGATTTTGAACGTTTTCTGGGATCCTATTGTAAAAGCGTATATAAGTTGCCTTTAAAAGAATTGCTTACTTTTGATAACGTATATCCCTACTATGAATATCACTTTTGATAACGTATATCCCTACTATGAATATCACTTTTGATAACGTATATCCCTACTATGAATATCACTTTTGATAACGTATATCCCTACTATGAATATCACTTTTGATAACGTATATCCCTACTATGAATATCACTTTTGATAACGTATATCCCTACTATGAATATCACTTTTGATAACGTATATCCCTACTATGAATATCACTTTTGATAACGTATATCCCTACTATGAATATCACTTTTGATAACGTATATCCCTACTATGAATATCACTTTTCTTACAAAATTAGTTTATGTTTTTCCGGACATACAGTAAATTTTCTAAGATGTATTGAGAGGCGACAGTCAGAATTCCTATTTCTTTAAATTTTTCACTCAGAGATGAATAGGGGGCAACTTGTAAATTGCACGAAAAGCTCGCTTCTGCAGCACAAAAATGTTGTTTATATCGGCAGCATTTCCCCATAAAAGTATGCCATAAGACATGATGCTATGAAAGTAGCTAAAATATACCATTCGCGCCTTATCTTCATCAGTAATCGTCGTCCTTCATCCTCGATGTCCCCCTGCTCTTTTGTTTCCCCTTCTTATAAGAGGGGTACAAAGAGCCCCCTCGGCTCAATTTGCTTCGCCCAAGGTGCTGGGCTCACCTTAGGCTAATGAGCCCCACCGCCACGACAGGGCGTGAACCATGGTGGGGTAGTAGTTACCTCCCTGTTCTACCCCTACCTATAAAGAAGTTATGCCGTATGTGGTTTTGCGTGATGATTGATGACGATGTTTGCACTACTTGCAGCAAAATCACCGAGTATGCCGTGCCGGCAAATGGCATGGCTGTCATGTCACGCGTCATTACTAGCTGTTGTCCGCAGCTTCGCCCGCATTAGCTTAGATTTACAGCCATATCGTTATCATAAAAAAAAAGAAACAAAAAAGCAAATTATCTAAAAAAATACCGATCGAATTGTGAACCTCCTCCTCTTTGTTTGTTGAAATGGGGTTAACATAAACATTTAGGGGTATGAAAAATAGAATCCGTCGAGCCATTTCGGAGGACTTTGGTAAGGAACACCGCGACGCGAGAATTTTGTAATATATTAGATGAATTGAACGCGAAAAGACGCCCCAAGGCGTCCCAAGACCATCTCTTTTTATTTTTACCAACAATTTGTAGTCAGTAGTGTATTTAAACTACCCCCAGGTTATCACCACTCTAGAATATAAACCAACTTGAGGATATCACCAAATGTTATAAAATTGTCGTTATTCAAACCATTATCCCTTCCGGAGTAACCCGGGCGGGTTGGACCTAGTTCAGCGGTTATAATATTTGGGAAGTAAAAAAGGTAGACTAGATCCAGGGTAAAATTTCAGTGTGATCCGGTCCTCAAAAAGGACGTCTTATCAGAATTTATTTAAGGCGAGTCACCGGGACTGGCGGGGTAGCGAGCGACGGGGCGTCTTGTGAAAACGCTAGATAGCATTCAAGTTTTGAGATAAATTTGAATAAAAAAAAGGACTTGAGATAAAAAATAGCACGTTCTCTGTAGTATTGAAAATTTAATATTTCCATATAAAATGATGTGCAAACTTACATACTTTATTGGTAAATTATTCGTTTTAGTTTTTATTTTAGAGTATTTTCAGGATTTTTTATGATCAAGGAAAGTACATTTTATCGTGTAACTAATTAGCACATAGGTCCAACCCAAGGCCAGGAGGCCGTATGGTCGCAGACTGCACGGTTGGCGGGGGGCAACCCCCCACTTTTAGAAACCAAAAGTAAGCCAAATGGGCTCACACTAATCCGATTTAGCATTAGGGCCTTCGGGCCGTTAAGATAGATCCATCCGAAAATTAATAAATTACCACACACTTTAGGCAATATCTTTAAGTATCTTTGATATATTGTTTTCTAATGTTTACGCGAATTTCACTTATTATAAAACAATTTTTACGGATTTTATCGCGGTTTATATATTACTTATTTATCTTTTGAATAACTAAACTATGTCTGTACAAGCTTTATTTTTGAGCTTTCGTGCTGGGTATACTATTTATTTACGTCCAAAGTTGGGCTAAAATCAGTGTTGAAATACGAAAGTTTAGAAGCTTGTATTTTTTAAATGTATATTTTTTTTACGATTTTGGGTACATACACACATAGATAACGACGAGAATAATTTATATTATACTTATTTTTTTATGGTCAACGGCAAACATTTTAGTAATTACTGTTCTGCGTTTGTATGGAAAGATGAGCGACTTGTGTAACCTTATCTCAAAAATTGGATTTGCCAAACCCTTTTTTCCGTTTCGCCTGCGGTGACTCACATAAAATATACAAAATAATAAATTAGGGAAGACTTAATTATTTTGACCTTAAGTTTAATTAAATTTAAACTATACAATTAAATAACAGTTAGTATTTATTAGTCGTACTAACGAATTAGCGATTCACACGAGGTAAATAGTATTTCAAACAAACTATACACATTCTTAAATCCTATGTTAAATGTATTATTTCCTTTATGATGAAGGAAATTCTGTGTTTCTTTGACAGATAGGATTCGAAGCGAAGACATCCGCCAGAGAACCAAAGTTACCGACATCATGCGAAGATTAAGCCATCCAGGAGAACGGATGGCCGATTGGCCAATAAGGTTCTATAGTGGAGGCCATGTTTAGGTAGACGAAGTGTTAGTCGACCATTAACCAGGCGGGAAGATGATCTCCGTACGGTGGCCGGTCCGTGTTGGATGCGAGTGGTCAGGGATCGGACGTCTTGGCGTTATTTGAGGGAGGCCTATGTTCAGCAGTGAACTGATAGGGGCTGATGATGATGATGATAGAAATTGGTTTTTTTAACTCTTTTAAAGTTGTTAAATGTTGAGTCTTTTATTCAAATGACGTTAAATCTTAGAAATATTATTTAATATAATATATCCACGGATGAGTAATGTATTTTTAAATTATTAAAATATACATTACTTGCGATTGGTGTTAGTTTTTGGGATACTTTAACATTTTCTTAATCTTCCTAACTTCTGACTAACTAACCTAACTTTAATACAAAATATAGTTACTGCATTAAATAGATAGATAGATAGATAGATAGATAGTATTATAATTTAAATGCGGGCTCAATATCAGCTAACATTTTGTAGAGTTGTCGGGAAAAATTAATAAAACAATAGCTATAAACAGGACAGCTAAACGAATCCAGCCAACAGGCCCTCGCGTCATCATTTGCAAATTGAAAACGAGGAACACGCAACTTCATCAACCAAGTCGTTTTAATTATCCAGATTGTAATATTCGATGCCGAAAGTTTTTACTAGCGAAATATTATGATTAATACCTACCGTGTGGAATTGGTTTTGCGTTACCATTTTAAATGGTTGTTTGTTCGATGCTCGCATACAAAATAAATATTACATGAAATTTTAATTTCATTAATATTTTTAAAGCCAAAGAAAAATGCAAATCCATAAATATACGAAATTTGATTTATAGTTTAAATAAATAATCTGATATCGTTGAGGTTAAATCTATTTCTACTGGAGGTACTATTATAAAATATAACACAACAGAAAATGTAACAAAAATAATGTATAATGTACTTTCATGCAGACTGTTTATTCGTAAGCTTCCGAGGTTCCAATATTACCTACAAATAATTAGTCCTTACAGGTCAGTAGGTACAGTTATTAGATAGAATTTTATTTTAACATTTGTGTAGTTTCAGCAGTTGTCTACTCGACCGATGAAATGGTGACTCAATTAATGAAATGAGTTGTTAGTGGCCTTAATGTCGATGAAAAGTTAATACACTTATTTAACACGGGCCCTGCATTCGTTAATTATTATTATTGCTCGATAATGTCATAACAGCGAGAAGAAATTCATAATTTATGTTTTCCCGAGACTTCAGACAACAATTATTGGAAAAGCGAATATTGGACCTCATTTTTTATTATAAAATTAATAGGTCGTTGATTATAAAATTTTCCCGAACCATGATACATCCGACAAGTTTTGTTTTTTAGACATCATCATCATCATAAGCCTCTATCCATAAACGCCAAAACTGTCGATCCCTTGCCCTTTTAATTTAAAAAAGCTCATTATAGCCTAGCAACTAATTCTCTTTATAATTAAACAATTTTTTACGGATTTTATCGCGGTTTATTAAGATTTTTACAAGGCCGACGTTTCGGATACTTTACAGCAACCATGGTCACGGGAGGACTGAGGTGTCATACGTCCTAATGTTACAGAGTTATTCGAAACTACCCTATGATACATCAATATTTTGGTCAGTCCTATCTACGCAGAAAGTGCTAACTGTATCTTTAATCTGTGACATATTATGCTTGGATTTTGATTTGATAATTTTAATAATGGGATCCCAAGCAGGTGGTAGAAGCCAGCCATCTTCTCTATTGAAATTAGGATGTTTTTTTAATTTCAATAGCCTCACGGATCATCCTTGGTTGGAATCTGTGTTCTTTTGTGAGTACTCGTGGTTTATCAAATCTGATATAATGGCGAGCTTTGTCAAGATTATGTTCGTGAAGTGAAATTCGCGTAAACATTAGAAAACAATAAATGATTCCTAGCTAGATCGATTTATCGCCCCCGAAACCCCCTATATACTAAATTTCATGCAAATCGTTGGAGCCGATTCCGAGATTCCAATTATATATATATATATATATATATATATATATATATATATATATATACACAAGAATTGCTCATTTAAAGATATGAGATATTGTCATTATTGTCAAGTGATGAAAAGTATTAAAAATTAAAACTAAAAATTACTATTTTCTCGTTGTTATTCAACGACTTAACGGATTATGCTTGGATTTTGATTTGATAATATTAATAATCGGATCCCAAGCAGGTGGTAAGAGCCAGCCATCTTCTCTATTGAAATTAAGATGTTTTTTAATTTCAATAGCCTCACGGATCATCCTTGGTTGGAATCGGTGTTCTTTTGCGAGGACTTGTGGTTTATCAAATCTGATATAATGGCGAGCTTTGTCAAGACTATGTTCACAGATGGCAGACTTAGTGTAGCAACGGTGTTTTAAATCTTTTAAAGCTTGTAAAAATCTTAATAAACCGCGATAAAATCCGTAATAATAATGAGTGAAATTCCCGTAAACAGTAGAAAACAATAACTAATTCTCTCTTTAGTAAATAGTATTAATTATTTTTATAGTTTTTTATATTAGCCAAATTTACGAAGCAAAAAATCCCACATATTGCATTATTTGTCAGTGCCACTCAGTGCACTTATACATGATGATTTAGGTAATTTAATAATAGTCACGTTAAGAGGCTATAATTTAGTTGGCGACGACTCTCGGAAGAATTGCGCCAAAGACAATAATGTGATTAGCAATCCAGTCAAGGATCCAGTCGCAATCGCCTTTTGACAGTCGATAACGAGGCAAAAATACACAATCAACTCGGTCGAGCCAAATTGTATATTAGACATTAAAAACGTAAAAAGTTTTTATAATATTCGCAAACGAATTCTTCCAGAACAATAGAATAGTTTCAATACTCGACGGTCGATTTTATTTATCAATTTTAACGACAAACCATCCGCAGAGGGAAGAAAAATAAAAGAAACAAAATACATTTTTACGATATCCCGTTCAAGTTACAAACCGCAACTTCATCCTGAGCAAACTATAATAATATCGTTGCGGCTTCATATCCGCTGTCACAAAAAAGTAAAAACACTCGGATAAAGTGGAAGTCCACTCTGGATAATGTATTAATGTGCCCTTACGGACTACGGTCTTTTATTTTAGAGAATATTGCCATGTCAAATCATTAGAATGTCTGAAGATTAATACAAAATCTCGACAACAGATGGCAGTGTATACTCTTCCTAAATCGCGCTAGTGATATCCTGGTTTCAAATATGATATGCGTTGGGAGTTACGTAAAAGTGCTTAGCGCCGGCTCAGTCTTAATGGATTTACGAATCTATTAAGTTGAGGTTCCTAACCTAACCAACTTCTCGGGCCTCTTTCGCAGGGTGGCGGGTCGACTTTCGAGTCAGGAAAAATTGAAACCCTGTACCAAAACTGTCAATTAATCTGCGTAATATGGACATAGACGCATTAGCCATTATAAATTATAATAACACGTCATGTCACATATGTATTGTAAAACTGCAACGTCACACGTTTGTTTGATGTATGAACGATTTGGAACTAGTGTTCTAGTTGGATGGAAAAATCTTTTTGCATTGTATGTTTGTATCGACGTGCTCATAGTGACAATTAGGTAAATCCTTACTGTCAAAGCTCTAACAAATAAACGATCCAGTTACTGGCAGATAGCCAGTGGACGGAATTTTTTCGAGTCACAGCCCACAAGGCTTATAGATACTTCTGTGAAACGATAAAAAAGTGCATTGTGTTGTGAGATAACACACAAATAAGTCTGCCGCTAGGGCGTTCATTGATCTCCGTCCGTCCATTGGTAACAGTGGACGAAAGCACGATCATGATCATTATTGGTAAACATCGTCTTCGTAAAGCTTCTCTCATAACTAACCGTAAACACATCCTTCATAACACCAGGCGTCCAGCGAATGGAAACATTATGTATTACTTTAATCCCAATGTCAAACAACAGTTATTGATTTTAGCACATTCAGTTGTTTCAGATGGGGGTTCGCGGCGGGCGGGGGAGCGGCGCGCGGGCGGGAGGGGGCGGCAGTAAAACGGCAACCATACCTCCACACGTGAATATTTGATGACTGAATCTTGGTGTGGCAGCGTGGCAGTGTTGCAGTGTGGCGGTGTGGCGGTGTGGCTACGGCACCACTGACACACATGGGCCGCTACACGTCCGAACTAGGCTTATCTGCACGGAGTACGGACATATTTGAATTATGCGAGGTCAGCGGGGATTTGTTACACGTTCTGCATTTATCCAGCTCATTTGTATTATCGCGCTAAATTATTATTACTACGGCGTAAATATTCGCGTCGACATTGAAAGTTAATCGTCGAAACGTGAACACAGTGATGCATTCGACTTTTCTCTCGCTAAATGTTCTTTTATGTCTCGTGACGATTATTTAGCACTCGTTCTATTGTTAATAAAATGCATTTTTCATAAAACGTTTGCAGCGTAATAAAATGCTTGATATTAAAATACTTTGTTTTACTTTACTTGCTCGTAGGCAACTTAAGAAGCTTATTTGTTTATGCTACAAGATAATAGTCTGTTTTAATCAATAAGGTTTTGGAATTTCGAGTAAACAATGCACGCGAGATAGATGGTTGGTCGCTTACTAACATGCAGCATGACTGATATACGCTGATGTAGCTGAAAGCATATGAGAACGAACTTTTTGTAGTAGTGTAATAACTTCTAAAAGTTTTTTGTGGTGAAAACATTGATTCATAAAATTTGCTGATATGTCAACTGTAGAACTTAATAAATGTATAAAGCATCAGCTCAACTTGAGTTTGCCAAGTCGTTGGCGAAGGCCGACTGTCAGCTTTGATAAGAGAAATGACGCGTCTTTGCAATGCACCTGTGAGACTTTTGATATTGCGGATGCCATGTGCCACTTTGCTTATTATTAAATATTATATTAATATTAAAAATAGAAAATTCTGAGTATTGCACTGTATTTGAAATTATAGCAGATTTATCTCATTTCATTAAAAAATACATACAATTAGGTACCTACACAGCCTTGGCCTAAACAAAATTATTTCACACTCAACTATGAAACATATTTTTAACGGTGTAAATGCGGTCATTTTTCACATAGATGTTTTAATCACTCTAATTTCTCAAATTTTCATTTTTGCTAAAGCTTATTTCGTTGTAATATAAAATACAAAAAGCTCGGATTCCTGAAAATGTAATATGCCTATTTAATTATTGCCAAAATACGATTCCTATATTTAATGAAGGTACAAAATTTTAATATTTTGCATTTCGCCACCATCACTTCAATCATATTGTGATGCCTCCGGGATTTGTGGATGTATTTGAATGAACATTACGTCATACGTGTTAATATTCCCAAACACATAATTACAATGTAAATTAATATTTGGCAGACATTAGACAAACATTACTTACACATCTTTTGTTTAGTCTAAACATTACTTATCTTATATTTTACAACCTGTAATTTTTTTTTAAACGACTACTAGTCATAGTAATAAAGATACAAAAAAAATATATTTTAAACAGAATATATTTTACTATGTTTTTCAATGAAAATAACGATGTTAACTTAACCATCCTCCTTTAGAGTCCTTTTTTTTTACGCCGGGAAATGCTCTGAGGCATCCCCCCTGGGGAGTGGGTCTCCCCAGGTGGGTATGTGGGACTCGCTGCGCCCGAAAGATGGTAAATGGACGCAGCTCTACCCACTAATACCCGGCGAGTTCCACCAGTGCCGCCTTGGTGAGGTGCCTCGGATCTGTTAAGCTGACAGGGCACCTCGACGGCTAGTCAGTCCCGCAAGGGACCGACGCCACCTCCCCGTTGCCGTGGGGTTGCCCCGCACCACAGAACAACCCCTTCCAACGTCGGGACAGTACAATGGGGTGAGGTTCCCATCCTCACCCCTTGCCCCCTGATCTTTTGTCCCCTCTTCTTATAAGAGGGGTACAAAGATCCCCCTCGGCTCAATTGGCTTCGCCCAAGGTGCTGGGCTCACCCTAGGCTACTGAGCCCGCCACGTCAAGGCCTGAACCATGGTGGGGCTCCTTAGGAGTCCTCCCGTGACCATGGTTGATGTAAAGTTTCCGAAACGTTGGGCTTGTAAAAAAAACTTAATAAACCACGATAAAATCCGTGAAATTGTTTCATTATAATGAGTGAAAATCGCGTAAACATTAGAAAACAATACCTTAGATACAATTTTCTTATTACGACACCAACATTTTATCTATATAAATAAATAAAACCCAAGTGTCTGATTGTAATTTCAAATTAACTGCTTCTCATTGAATGCATATAAAAGTCTTTATGTAGGTACGGTACTAACATGAAAAAATAAATTTGTTAAATTTTTGTCTGTCTGTCTGACTGTTTATTCCGGCTAATTTCTGAAACGGTAGGCCGATTATGGCGGGACTTTCACTGACAGATAGCTGATGTTATAAGGAGTAACTTAGGCTATAAAAATAATCATCATCAATCCGGGTACGGCTGTAAATGTTAACGCGGGCGAAGCTATACCTAGTATATTATGTAATCTTAGTGTCGCTTTGTTTCATTAAAATAACAAAAAGTACTTCGGGTCTAATGCGTAATCGTTTACCTGTTAATTGTTATGATGTATAGATATGACTTATTTAAGGAAATCCTCGTCTCGTTCTGTTCGGCGTTTTTACTCCAGTTTTAAATCCTACAAGCCGGCTAGAATAGCGATAAAAACTTGTAGCGTGTTCCCTTACGTACAGAATACAGATAAAATAGAAAATGATTCTCTGTCGGCACTATTATGATATTTCCTTTGTTGGAATAGTGCAGAGGCGGGAAATTCAGTTTATTGGGTTTTACACAACACTATAAAACATCGTAATGAACAAAGTTATTGTTTGTACTTGGATACGCAACGCGTCTGTACGTGTTATTAAATTGTGACTATACTAAAGTGTAATGGAAAGAGATAGTGCCATGCTGCTATGCAGCCGCAGTGGGCCGGCACGACCGGGCTACCTCTTGCCCACATAATATTGGCGTAAAGTGACAGCTATACTGACGTGTTTCGTGCGGTTTGTGAGTTTCCGGTGACCTATTGGGGGATAAGGGAAAGGGAAAAGGCTGTGAGTTATGCTATCCTATGCTATAATAAACAATTCACTGCACTAAAAATAAAGACAATATTGTATTGTGATTGTAGTCTCTTAATATAACTGATAATAATAATATGTTTACTGACAGTAATGCCAAATTGTAATAAGGCTGGAATAGCTGTTCATGTGGGTTGGTGAATTTTACACACCCTCAATGACTTTTAACCTTATGAGGTGTGTAAATTTAGACATGATGTTTTCTTTCGCGGGAAAAAACGACGGGAACATCATAGATTTAAAATTGGTCTTGTAGCGGAGAACAATTTTTAATCTAAGGGGAACAGGCTGTTTGTATAAATTTAGAAAAACTTAGTTTTTAGGGGTCGGTTTGACTCTCACTTTAAGCCTTACTGACTAGACTATTGTCACTTACAGAAAATATACAAAAATATTTATACTGCCTCAATATTGTGTTGTATTGAAGAACAAAATTGAAAGGGTTGTTATTCAGAGACAAGGGTTTAGAGTTTAGACTTTAGACCAAAGTTTTCCAATGTTTTCTGTACCACAGCGACAGACCTGATATTATACGTTTTAGTTTTTGTTTACGACACTATTTTTTTTGAAATAGTTCGATGACGTATGTGTTACTGTAGGTATCGGCGCCGGCAATTTGTTGCCAGTTGCCACCCATTTGAAATTATCCAAATCGTATAAATTAGCCGTCTTAGCGTGCATACGTGTTTATTGTCCAGCGAACGGAAGATGATGATGTGACGGAGGAGAAGCTGATGATGATTATAT
The DNA here is from genome assembly GCA_963853865.1 of Helleia helle. Lineage (NCBI taxonomy): Eukaryota > Metazoa > Arthropoda > Insecta > Lepidoptera > Lycaenidae > Helleia > Helleia helle. The sequence goes on along the minus strand of OY971418.1, from coordinate 7,454,779 downwards.
TATATTCTACTTTTTGAAGTGAAACTTCTTTGCGTGCATGAGGGTAATTTTTTTACGGATGAAACGTCACGAAAATGTGCAACGTTTTTGTCCAAAAAGAGGGAGAGAGTGATTGAGACCGATCGAAAGAGAGTGAGAAAGGGCGAACGTAGCATGAAGCCACAATGAAGCAAATAGCCATGGAGTGAGAGTAGGGAGCAAGCGAGTGAGAATGATTGAGAGATAGTGAGATAGAGCGAACGTCGCATCGCAAATCTCGGAAATTTAAAGCTTTAGATTAGTATAAATATAATCGAGATTTAAAAATTGGCCTAGTGCTAGTCGGACTCGCGCACGAAGGGTTCCGTACCATTGCATAATATACAAAATTAGACACTTTAACAAAAAATAAGGTTTATGTTTATGGGATTAAATGTTTTTTTATATATTTGAATTGATTGAATGAAAGGTAAATTGCGGTTTACGATTTATGACGTATAAAAAAAACTACTTACTAGACTTGTTCAAACCAATTTTCGGTGGAAGTTTGCATGGTAATGTACATCATATATTTTTTTAGTTTTATCATTCTCTTATTTTAGAAGTTACAGGGGGGGGACACATTTTTCCACTTTAAAAGTGTCTCTCGCGCAAACTATTCAGTTTAGAATAAAATGGTATAAGAAAACTCAATATCATTTTTGAAGACCTATCCATAGATACCCCACACGGATGGACTTCATGAAAAAAAATTGAGTTTTAGTTCTAAGTATGGGGACCCTCAAAATTTATTGTTCTTTTTCTCTTTTTTTGTCAAAATCTTAATGCAGTTCACAGAATACATACAACTTACCAAGTTTCAACAGTATAGCTCTTATAGTTTAGGAAGAAATTGGCTGTGACATACGGACGGACAGACAGACAGACAGACAGACATGACGAATCTATAAGGGTTCCGTTTTTTGCCATTTGGCTACGGAACCCTAAAAATTAGTTTGTCAAATAAGTTTAACTTCTGGCATGCTACTTTGTACGTACGCACTTTTTATTGTAATACAGAAATTGTTTTGACAAAATAGCAGCCCCCTTTTCTGATATCCCAGGGAAATCCTTTGTGGATGTAGCCATGTGTGGGAATTGCACCTGGGAGTGCGCTACTCTAAAGTAAAACCAATGCAAGCGCCTTCAGCCGCTTTTTTCAGACTCAGACAGACTCGTAAGGGGGGACTACCCGGCCGCTACTAAGCAGTCCCCGCGACATCGTGCCATACTGGGCTCAGGTTCCCATCCTGAACGCGACATGGCCACAGGGGCCTTACTGGAGGCGCATTAAGTAGCGCCTCCTACGCACTCCTGATTGTCGCCCTCGGCTAAGCCTCGTCGGCAGCCTCCTTTCTCCCGCTCGTTGGCCTCCTTCTGGGGCATTACTGCCTGGCAGAAGGGGACCATCGCCGTCCAGCGGTAAAATAGCAGGCCCTAAGTTATTATATTTATCTTATATTTTAGTGTTTTTTACCCTCGTTTAACATATATATAACGACTTTAGTATATTTACTAAATATATTTAATTTAAAATAATTTCAAAATTACTAATATATTGACTTTATAATAAATAAGATGCTGATGATATAATGTATGATGAGATACGTTCATGCTTAACGCGTATTTGTAAAATCTTTTATACCTAATTTGTTCTAAAAGAGAAATAAAAATGTTTGTAGACCATTACAAAGTATTCCTGAAAACAATTCAGTAGAATTGTTGTACAGTTGCAGGGAATCCTCGGTCTACGAGTCCAATTTACACCTAGTTTTTTACACTGACGTTCGGAGTTCGACTGCAAATAGAGTGTCCGTCTACGACTCAGTACTTAGAATAGAGTGTCCATCTACGACTCAGTACTTATAATAGAGTGTCCGTCTACGACTCAGTACTTATAATAGAGTGTCCGTCTACGACTCAGTACTTATAATAGAGTGTCCGTCTACGACTCAGTACTTATAATAGAGTGTCCGTCTACGACTCAGTACTTATAATAGAGTGTCCGTCTACGACTCAGTACTTATAATAGAGTGTCCGTCTACGACTCAGTACTTATAATAGAGTGTCCGTCTACGACTCAGTACTTATAATAGAGTGTCCGTCTACGACTCAGTACTTATAATAGAGTGTCCGTCTACGACTCAGTACTTATAATAGAGTGTCCGTCTACGACTCAGTACTTATAATAGAGTGTCCGTCTACGACTCAGTACTTATAATAGAGTGTCCGTCTACGACTCAGTACTTATAATAGAGTGTCCGTCTACGACTCAGTACTTATAATAGAGTGTCCGTCTACGACTCAGTACTTATAATAGAGTGTCCGTCTACGACTCAGTACTTATAATTTTCCACGACGAAGCATTTCCCTTTAAACGGGAAATTTAATTACCGGAGTCTAGTCTAGTTTTTGTAATTTAGCGTCTAATACTATCAGAACGTTTCGTTTTTATTTAGAGAGTTGACCCGTTTGCAAACTTTTACACAATGTAGAATATCTTTTTAGGGCTACGAAACCAACGAGATAAATAGGGATACACATGTATAAAAAAGCCTAAGCTATAATTGCGAGGCACTTTTAAGCTTGTGTGTTACTTTTGTGATAATATTTTTTTATGTATTTTGTCATAAAAACTGTTTTTATATGTCTTCCACAAAGTCCATTTGAATGCTCAGTTTTAAAATCAGCGGACAAAAAGGCTTGTAGCCAATGGCTAGTAGTCGACGGTTAAAATTACGCTAAAATGTATTTCTTTATTGCAATATGTATGTACAAACCGAAATATATTATGCAGTCTCAAAAGTACATAAATGCGTTCACGGGGAATAATACCCCTTGAACGTATTTATGTACTTATTGTTTTCTAATGTTTGCGCGAATTTCACTCATTATAATGAAACAATTTTTACGGATTTTTTCGCGGTTTATTAGATTTTTACAAGCCCGACGTTTCGGATACTTTACAGCAACCATGGTCACGGGAGGACTGAGGTGACAGATGTCCTAACGTTACAAAGTTATTATACTTTCCAGGGATATTACAAATAAAAACATTTTACAAAAAATTAAAACCGACTTCAAAAATACTAAACTAAAAAGTAATAAAATAACAGTTTCTTTAATTTTTGTGCTTACAACATATAATCAACTTAATCTTCTACTAATGTACAAACTTTGCGTTTACCACGTCATTATAGTTACTTTTGGAGTCGGTGTCAGCCAAGGTTGGTAGGTAATGTACAGCAACAAATACGTCACCGACTCCAAAAGTAACTATAATGACGTGGTAAACGCAAAGTTTGTACATTAGTAGAAGATTAAGTTGATTATATGTTGTAAGCACAAAAATTAAAGAAACTGTTATTTTATTACTTTTTAGTTTAGTATTTTTGAAGTCGGTTTTAATTTTTTGTAAAATGTTTTTATTTCTTAATTTTTAGTGATTCCGAAATTCGTCGTCTTGGCGTTCATTGAAGGAGGCATGTTCAGCAGTGGATGGATAAATGATGATGATGATGATGATGATGGTGATGATGGTGATGATGATGATGATTACGATGACCGCGACATACTATGGTGTGCTACCAAAGCATCCTATACAATTGTTAGACTTTACATCGACACGTAATAAAATTATCATATCATCAAGATAAACAAAACCAACCAAATAGGCATTATTGGGAATAACTAAAAAACGGCTTGTCAGATCTTAATAAAACTAATATGGGACCAAATTGGAAACACCAGCTTTCAAACAAAAAATAACCATCGAAATCCATTCACAAACGGCGGAGATATCGTGTCACATACATACAAAAAAAAAAAAAAAAAAAAAAAAAACATACAGACGAATTGAGAACCTCCTTTTTTTTTTGAAGTCGGTTAAAAAATATTAAAACTATATTATTCGATTCGAAATGTCACAACATATCGGATGAATAAAACTAAACAAGTTTTTGACGTGATAACGTCTTATAAATTAATGAACATCGGCAGCGCACACGAAAAAGTGTCTCGTTCCGTTGTCAAACGATATACCGGCCCAAGCGTTGACTTGGAAAACTTTATTAATTGTAACAAATGTTAATACGCGACAACGTGTTTTGTGTTTTTGTGTTTATTTCTACAATTGAATAAGATGTAATTGATTTCCTCCATAATTTTCAGTCTAATTTCATTTTGTTCACTGCAATTAACTGGTTTTCTCAAAACAACGGAAAAAAAGGTAATTAATTTTTCATAAATGTTTCTTTATGACGTTATTACGTAAAACTATCGTCTGTAAACCGATTTTACATTCCAATATTTAATATACTAACTTCACTATTAGAAATAGATACAGGTGAAATATTTTTTTCGGTGTTCATTTTGTTGATGTTTCTAATTACTATTTGTAACTGTATTGTGTTAGAGACATTTTAAATATATTATTAATAGGTATTTTAGTGGCCACTTCACTTGTTTTTGTATAATTTTAATAGTTTAATTTTATGTTTTTACATAATCGTTTGTGTTCCATTAAAATAAATAAATAAATTGGTAAGTAATATAAAACATAAACCAGCTATTGTGCAAAAAACAGGCGTTAGATTTACTGATAAGTTCTCTTATTGAAATGCCTAAAAAATAACAAAGATCTTTATTTCAGACAGGTTAAGCAAGTCCTAGTCGTAAAAAAGTTTTGCAAAAGCACCAATTCCAATCATCGAATGATATCTCTAATAAAAACGATTTTTTCTTTGAATGAGAACCTATTATAGTGTAATGTTGTTTCATATTGATTTAATCTTCATTACACAACAGTACTTACCTTGACCTCCTTCGCTTTCCACGTAATTTATGTAAATCTAAACTCACATTATAGTCCCACACATAAGCCTTAATACGATTTTTTAAATTATCTGATTTGAGATAGAAAGTATGGGAATGGTTGTCTGTTTGTTCCGGCTAATCTCTGAAACGGCTGGGCCGATTTTGATGGGACTTTCACTGGCACATAGCTGATGTTATAGGGAGTAACTTAGGCTATAAAAATGATCATCATCAATCCGGATACGGCTGTAAACGCAGGCGAAGCTGCGGGCAACAGCTATTTAGAATAAGATAAAAAATCTAACCAAGAGCCGCAGTCCGCCAAAGCACTGGCCGAAGAAATTTTAATTTCATCGACATGACTACTTTCTAAAAATATTTTCCTACGAATTAGCAACAATAAGTCATATATCTAACTAATATGCGCATTTGATTCAAATGCGCATTAAAATAGAATTTCACCCAATCCAATAAGTAAGGCCTATATAAGGTTCCGGATTTATTGAGCACAATATTAAGTTTAGAACAAATGAATGAATAACAATAGTTGTATGGAGCTTGGGAGAGCAATTGCACTTATACTCGTCATGCGGTACATTCGTAGCGACTGCAGCCTTTTGTTCTGCCCGCTCTATCCGCGCTACAAAATACCAATTGTATCTTGCTTTATTTGTGTAACTTTTAAATACCGGTTTGTGAATCTATCTTACGACTAATATTTTACTAAAGTTTAAGTATAAGTAATATACAAGGTTGATAAAAGCGAGAGGCATTAAATTAATCCACATATACTACACATGCTTACGGTTAATCTGAAACTATTAAAAACAGTTTATGAGAGAAATAAAAAAAACTTTTTCAAAGAACTTAAATACGAGAATAGCCAAAGTAAAACGTAAACATCCTTTGTAAAATGTCCACTGACCTTCAAATCTAAAAGCAGTGCGACGCACAGCACGTTGCGTCTCACCGGGTCGAATAAAGCGGAGTGGCTTTCAAACTTTAAAAATATCCTGTGACTAAACTATTGATTCTATTGGTCCAATTTTTGGTGTGTAGCCTGAAAATGGTACATAGTATATGTGGTTTAATTTAATGCCTCTCGCTTTTATCAGCCTTGTATATTAGGAGCTGTTCTATAGATATATTGACTCATCACGATATATCTGGAACTATAAGACCTAGAGACTTGAAATTTACTTTAATATTACTTTTGCCATGTAGGTAGAGGTCAGCTAAGAACGAATTTTAAGAAATTCCTCACGCTCCCCCGTTAACAGAACGAAGTCTGTGCGGGCAGCTAGTATAGTGTAAAATAAAAATTGACGTTATATTGTTTATTCAGACCGCATTCAAACGAAACAAAGAGAAGCGAGCAGCAATTGTGTTATAACACGAATAGTTTCGAGTAACTTGTGATGAACCCTTAATAAGGGTTAATTTTACGTATAATATATCTAATTGGGCATATATTGAGATCTCCAAGATAAAATAGTACCTACACCACCACACCTATACCATTGTCACTAAGGTTTTCGTTGTTAAATACCTCACCTTAATCATAATTTAATAATTCCAAATTTTCTATTAAGTCTTATGGTGTATGTTTGTGTTAACATATTTGACACTAATATGAGTTGTGCAATGCGTACGAGTATGAGAGTGTTGTAATATCCGCTACCGAACTGCCTTTACAATTTTATCTATAAGACCACGTGTACCCAACACGAGAAACAACCAAGGAAGGTTAATAAGAAGGATTTTTTCAAAGCTTCCTAAAACAACCAAAAAAATGTGTGCTCTAATGTAAACGACGACCTCTGTGGCTCAATTGTTAGCGCTTTGCCGCTCAAGGCGGAGCGGGTAGCGGGTTCGAATCTCGCCAGGAAACAAAAAGCTTTCTGTGTTCCTGGGTCATGGATGTGTATTAAATATGTGTATTATATAATAAAAATCTTAAATATATTATGTATAGTATAAAAGTATTACGTATATTTTCGTTGTCTGGTACTCGTAAGACGAGTTCTTCGAGAATTTACCACGGGACCAGATTGACGTGGTGTAAAAGCGTCCATAGATATTATAGATATCTGAAAGAAGAGAATAAGAGAAAATTTTAGACATAATGTATATCAATAATTTTCTCTTGCTATATTTTAACACATTTTCTACTTATTACACCAACTCACATATTATTTGAAAACAGATTTCCATCCAGTTAAATAGATACGTACCTATTTATAAGATTCAAATATTTACGAAGGTTTAATGTTAGTCTTCGCGGTTAACATGTATGTCAGTTTGAACACAGACGTAGGGCGACGGTAACACCTACGCAATCGACCGCTACTCCTCACACGTCTAGCGAGTGTGTGTGTGTCTGTGGGTGTATAAGTGTGTGTGTGTGTGTCGCGAGGCATTGAATAATTTAAACAGATCTCTACCCTTTTGTAAGCCAAAGTGACTAAACGAGAGAGAAAAATTAATGCCACAATAATAGAGTTGACACTATTTTATCGTCACTTCAACGATGTAGATGGAGTTTATAAACTCTGTTTTTTTATAACATCGTGCTTTTGAAAACGCATCGATTTAAAGCAATTTAGTATTATACTACATTTATTACGAAACTACACGTTTTATGTCATAAGGAGGCAACCGAGCAGTTGGAGCCTTATGGTGACTACCGTCGCCTATAGACATCCGCACAACTAAAAATAATGCAAATGCGTAGCCCTTCATTTCCCTACCCTCCCCAATGGACCACCGGAAACTCACAAACCGCACGAAACACGACAGCATAGCTGTCACTTAACGCCGGTGTGTGTGAGCGAGAGGTACCACTCCGATCGTGCCGGCCCAATTCGGCTGTAAGGCAGCATAGCACTACCTCTTACTAAACAGCACGTATTATTATAATGTTAAAGAGAAGTATAATTAAGCAAAAATAGTCTAAACAGTACACCATAATATTATACTGCAATAAAAAGTTGAAACAAATTCTTTTGAATCAATAGAATAGAATAGAGTATTACGAAATAATAGTTACCATTTTAATTACGTCTAAAGATTCTGTAGTCATGATTTACCTGTAAACAAAAATGTATAGAATTAAGTAACATTTTGACTTTACATATTAGTCTAACTCTTAAGGTTACACAAGTCGCTCATCTTTCCATACAAACGCAGAACAGTAATTACTACAATGTTTGACGTTGACCATCAAAAACTAAGTATAATATAAATTGATCTCGTCGTTATCTATGTTTTCTACCCAAAATCGTAAAAAAGTTCAACCTTAAGTCAGAAATCGTCTAAGCTTATTATATTTAGAGACACTTTAATATGAACCACTTTAAAATGACATCCAGCACAAAAGTTTTTTTTTATTAAGCCATTTATTCCATAACCTTAATCATATTTCATTTACAATGTTTTTAGTTGTTGTTAGTAGTTGTCTTAATCTTAGTTGTTAGTAATTGTGTTAGTTTGTAGTTGGTTTTTAGATATGAACCCCAGTTTGGTTAAGGCCTTCTCCAACTCTTTCCATGCCTTTCTGTCCTTAGCTCGCATCATCCAACGTTTTCTTGCAACCTTCCTGATGTCGTCAGCCCACCATTTTATTGGTCTTCCTGCCTTTCTTTTCCCTAGTAATGGTCTTTTCCAACGCGTAGTTTCAATGGTCCACCGTCTGTCTGTATATCGGGAGACATGACCAGCCCAGTTCCACTTTAGTCTCAGTGCGTGTGTAAGTGCATCGGTTACTTTGCACAACTTTGTGCCACACAGCATCGGTGGTTCAGTGGCACAAAAGTATTACACAAACTAAACACTTGGATTTTGTGCACATTTAATAAATATAAAATATAGAGAAAATAAAAAAAAGTTTTTTTATATAATATTTGGAGACTCATTTGATGTTAACAAATATATTTGAATCTTTTCAACCAAGTTAAAACAATTAGTCATGTCAATAAGTGCTCATAGAAATTTAATAACGTGAACGAACTTTTCGCGTGATAAAAACAAGGTTGACTCTATGTCACGCTGTTTCAGCGACAACTAGGCCAGCCATACAAAGGGTTGTAACACTATCGCAAATAAAGGAGCCCAACACACGTAATGCCTGCGGCTGGATTTAGACGTGAAGATGTCTCTGGAGCTCACGATATATGAGGGCAAAGCTTTGTTCAACATATTTGTTTTCTTTCAAACATAAATATTACTTGTAGCTGTTGATAATACAAAAAATATACAGATAACGTTGGATTTGTGCTCAAATTGCGGTCGAAGGTAGATTTAGTACATGATGTGTCATGGTGGAAAGTTCGACTACGAAACTAATAGGTTATCGTTATTTAAATAATATAAACTAATGTATATAAAAATAGTATAGTATTAAGTATGTGATGATGATGATGATAAGTTGAAAACCTTAAAAGAAACGAACGAACATTGTTTATAAACGAATTTATATAAAATAATTGAATAGTCGACGCTGCAAGGTAAGTTCATAAACTAATTACTTTATAACGTTATGTGAGAAGCAGAAAAGGCGCCATCACACATCGACCGGTTCGGCCACTGACCCGCTAGAAAAGAACGCGTTCAGACGACGTGGCTTGTGGCAAAACTTTTCAGATATTTTTATTCTGTAACGAAATACGTTGAAAACTTGAATGATATATTCTCTATTAAAATTTTGTTTTAACTCAGTTTTGTATTCGAGACAATTCAAGTTGGTAAGGCTATATAAAATTATTACGGTAACTTCGTACATATTACAAAATACTTACTGTATTATACTAGCGAGCTATATACCTCGTGGTCGAAGTACTAGATTGGTATCACGTGAGGGATAACCTAGAATCGATAGGCCGTACGATCGATAACAATTAATTATCCACGTCTGGCTGGCTGGCTGGTGAGGTGGTTAGATGACTGGACAGAGAACACTACATGAAGAGGACACGGCTTCAAATCCCAGTAAAAAAATATTCTTTATAATAAATATGCCATGGATTATATTCATACTATTGTGTTAACATTTAATTTCCTTTCCAATACAAGAGTCAAAAATAATACTTTGAGCTATCAAATTCTATTGAGTAACATCTGCATCTATATAATATATTAATTATTATAGATATTGATGGTACGATATTCTGCTGCTATGGTTTGCTCGTACCCCGCCGTGACTTTGTAGCGCCATTTTAACGAGCAAACCTTTGGAGCAAACCTTATAGTACCATCCATCAATTTCTATACTTATTATATTTATATACAAATCGGTGTTACTCAATCGAATTGGATACCTAAGTACATTCATCTTTTTAAATATTCGCTTTTTGCGTTGACGGTTTTTAAATTATTGATTTAATTTTTAACCGACTTCAAAAAGGAGGAGGTTCTCAATTCGTCGGAATATTTTTTTTATTATTATTTTATAATTCTTAAACTTATTTTTCCACCCTAGCCTGCGTATCAAATATGTTTCAAATGTTAGGTCACACGCAATAGTGTTTATATATACTCTTTGGTCACACGTATGTTTGCAAGTAAAGTGAATATAGCATATGTAGCGTCTAAGGTTCCTAACTAACAAAAGAAGTGATAACTTTGAAACTGCTGAACGTGTTGAACCGATCTTGATGAAACACATATAATTTTTTGCTAGAAAACTTGCTTTCAAATGAAAAAACCGCATCCAATTTTTTCCCGTTTCAGAGCTACGGTGCCATACGCAGACACACATCCACACACAGCGATCAAACTTATAACACCCCTCATTTGGCGTCGGGGGTTAAAAATACTCATTCATCGCATTATATAATATTAATATATATAATATGTACCCATAACAAAGCATATTATTTACACATAATCTAGATGTGATTAATATATTTTCGTAATCAGATCCATTTGGCACAGCGATACGCCATCATTAATTTGAACGATAGTTTGTTAACGCATCGTAACTGCCGTGCCAATACCACCCGCGCTCGTTCTGCCGTATTTATTTGGTATTTAATTAACATTTACATTTGTCACTAAATATTATCATGTTCTGTCATTGCGTTTTCACAGATAAAAGATATAATGGCGAGATTAAAAAACATCATTTTAATATAAATCATACTGGATCAGTATAATTTTTTTTTTTAGCTAGGGATATGTTTTGATTATGATTTTGCGAAAATTAGAAATTTTTAGTAGTATCTAATGATGTTATTAGTTAGAGTGTTTGTTACATTCAGAGTACACGCAGTCCTCGCATTTTTTTTTCAGTATAATTACCTATACATATCTCCTCCATGGTTCAGGCCTTGTCATGTCAGTGGGGCTCAGTAGCCTAGGGTGAGCTCAGCACCTTGGGCGAAGCGAATTGAGCTCTTTGTACCCCTCTTATAAGAAGAGGGAACAAAATAGCAGGGAGGATTCTCCTCACCCCATTGTACTGTCCCGACGTTGGGAGGGGTTGTTCTGTGATGCGTGATAACCCCTCTGTGGAGGTGGCGTCGGTCCCCTGAGGGACTGACTAGCCATCAAGGTGCCCCGTTAGCTTAACAGATCCGGGGCACCTCACCAAAGGCGGCATTGGTGACACTCGCTATGTTGTAGTGGGTAGAGCTGCGTCCACTTACCATCTTTCGGGCGCAGTGAGTCCCACATACCCGCCTGGGGAGACCCACTCCCCCGTGGGATGCCTCAGAGCATTTCCCGGCGTTAAAGAAAAAAAAAGTATAATTATATCTGTATCTCAATACCTCTACAAATAGTCTCTATGTATATAAGAGGTATTGAGATGCTTACCAGTTACCACTGAGGCAGTGTAGTTACTGGCACCGAGACTTAATATCTTATGTCTCAGGATAGGCAACATAATATTATGAATGAGTTGCCTTTTTTTATATCGCAGAGAAATCCTTATGGATGCAGCCAGTACTTGTACCTTCAGCCGCTTTTTGAGGGTCCCGGGCTAGTCTCAGGTTGACTTGTTTATGTTCATGGGCGACGCTGACCACTTACCATCATGTGGCTCGTCTGCCCGTTTGCCCATGTAACTAACATAAAAAGAGGTGCCCTGTTGCTGATAGATACAAAACGTTTCATTATAAGCGGCTGTAGGCTCCCACGGGGTTTGTATTTCGTTGCGGCCGAAGCCGAGTACAACAAAAACGTCAAGTCTAATGCGTAAATGCATTAAAAAAAAGGATGTTGTGCCAGACTTTCATGACCCAAAAATCTACCGCCTATTACTTTATTGTAAGTAGACAGAAATTATAATCTTAGTAGTGGTAAAATATTACCACTAATAATAAAGGCGAAAGTTTGTAAGTTGCGATGTTTGTTTGAATGTATTATAACCAAAAAATTGTTTCATTATAATGAGTGAAATTCGCGTAAACATTATCAAACAATATGTTTAGATGTATGTTGATGTTTAAGACAAAACGGCTGAACTGATTTGGCTGAAAGTTAAAATAGTGATGTCTTATATCTTGCATGAGGACTTAGGCTATAAAAATAATCATCATCAATCCGGATACGGTTTTAAATATAAGTTAATGCGGGCGAAGCTGCGGGCAACAGTAGCTGGTGGGACTAGCTGCTAGTCCCATCAAATTGATCAGAACTAACGCTAAGCCTGCCTTAATGTAATTCCAGAACCTTATTAGCCTACCAAAATCAAGGCAAGCTTTGTGTAACAAGTTCTAGATTAAAAATGGAAAATATACAAACATAACAGGAGACGTTACAAATGTGCTGATTGTGAAAAATGAGAAGCTTCGTGGAGCGTAAAATAAGACATCTGTCCTTCAAAACAAAGGGTTCACAAGACGCCACAAAATAGACTATCCATTCCTGACGATTGTTTCCGTATTTTTAATTACTTACGCGTTTAATTACAGTTTATAGTTACATAAGAAAGAGATTTGTGATGAATTACATACAATAGTCGGTTCGACGGTCGGAAATGTACCGATTGAGCTTAAAGGCCAACATGCCAAAAAATCTAGCCCTTACAAAAAAAGGTCGGAAATGTTTAAATACATAAATCTATTATTATATGTTTGTGGTCAACGCACATAATTGGCGATTTCAGATTTGAGTGGTTCGAGTTCAATGCTACCACTGAAAAGGATTTAATTTTTTAGGTAGGTAGGTACATGGCTTAGTCAACGTTCTTTGTGCTGATGTGAGAGGAAACACTATGAGGATGGCATGTCTTTAAAAGTTCAACGAAATACCATGATAGGTTTTTAGAAAAATACCCATTCATTGAAACAGTGGGACGTATATTTAAAAAAAAAAGTTATATTAATTAAACTTTAATTGTGCGAAAAATTTTGATTAACGAGTATTTTAATAAGAATTTTCCTCTCGTGACCATGGTTGCTGTAAAGTATCCGAAAAATCGGGCTTCTTAATAAACCGAGATAAATCCGTGAAAGCTGTTTCGTTTTTAATGAGTAATTCGCGTAAACGTTAGAAAACATGTATGTTGTTTATTAGTTGTAAATCTGATTATGATTTACACAATTTGTGGGACGTGTATATGAGAGAACAAACACAACGAAGGCCACATTTTTAATATAAAACTGCTATCAAAACAATGATACAAGTTGTTACGGAGACTTATGAAAGTGTCTGACAGACACATGACAGCTTCTCCTCGATATTGACGTTCCTTGGGGTGCCGGGTGCCGGGTGCCACACGCTATCTGGCGCACCTCTGAGTACATTATTACGAACATGGCCGCCGTTTGGGTTCTGTAGACATTTTCTTGGACGTCATATCCGGCCACGCGTGTGGGGCGTATATGACGTGTATTTCATTCAGAAAGAAAAGTGACTACCAAGCAAAAATTGTGATATTTTGATCAATGTTCCTTTATTTGCACCATTTCACCATTCGGTCCATGATGTAATTTGAAATAGTTTGGTCTTAACTGGCTGAAATGCCTCAAAAACAAAGATAACATAGATGGGGTTGTGTTATATATACAAAAATAGAGCTATTACAGAATTCTACGTGGCGGTTTTCAATTTATGTCATAAGAATTACGCACCTATATATTATGTATGTATTTGAAACGCTTGCGAAAACGAAGAGGTATGATAGTGTTGGCATAGCCTGAGAAAAAAGAAAACGCGTTTTTGTCACTTGTATTAACAAGTGACAAAAACGCGTTTTCTTTTTTTTTTTTTGGTTGCCTTTTTTATGTATAATCCGGTTTATTAAACATTATGTTACAGGAATTTGATGATAATGCTTTAAAATAATGGTTTTTTGAAAAAAAAGCAATGTAATAAAGTTAACTTAAATAAACGGCTAGCGGACTGAATCAGCTGATAGCGTTCGCCGCATGCACGAGGTGAACGAACTCCCGCACCGCGCGCGTCTTCAGTGCGCCCGCTAGTTGCGCGTCTCGTGGTTAGCATGAGTGCATAGTGTGTATACATACATTGCGGGTTTGCAAAACACACAAGTCCTAAAATTTTCTTTAAAAAAGGTTTCTGAGATAAATGGTTATGTGCATTATAATATAGTATATAAATAGTTTTATTATTAGGGTTTAATCTTCGCAAGCGTTCCAAATACACCCGGTATATTATGTACTATATGGACTATGCCCTCAAATTCAGAACATTCAATTACATTAATTATTAACCGATGTGGGATTCGAATCCGCAAACTTTCCGAAGTAATCCTTCGCTTAACCTTTGATAGATAATAACTCCATATCACTAATGATTAATTAACGAAATAACTTGTAAATTGATTTGATAGAGCAGTAACATAATTATAACACTGTCAGTGAAACAAAAGAGTAAGTGGTAAAGTTAGTTTGATAAGTTTACAACTATTGTAATGTAAGGTGTCAGGCTCGAGCTGATCACTTTCAGTTTATATGGCCAATTCAGACCGATTATATTGTTTATCGCTTATCGCTATTGTTTAATAACATTAGGGCATTCACCTATTTTTATATTAGATATATGTAAAGCCTGAAAAGTATTTTTTACCTCGGATACAGAAGCTTCTCTGGTATCATCGCTGTCGGTCAGAATAAATCAGCGGGATGGTGCTGATGGGCGCGCGGCATAAAACGCATCATTTTGGTATAGCATGAAGTATTAAGTTATAGCTTGACCAGAAATATATAAACCTTACATTGGTGTCGCCACTGTATCTTTATACGGTAACACATAGTATAGACCATACATGTTCCGAAATTTTTCGCAATATGACGAGGGTTTTTATTTTTCTGGTCAGGCTACCGGCTAGAGTACCGGTGGGAGGGAAGCGCTGTGCCGCGCTCCCGGCTGCATGGGTACCACCATCTTGCTTGTTTCTCCCGTGAAACAGCTTTGCTGTGTTTCGGAGAGAAGGGCAAGACAGGCAGTGTAATTACTGGCACCGAGACTTAACATCTTATGTCTCAGGATAGGCAACACATAAATGAGTTGCCTGGGCTCGTTCCACGTAAACTGGTTTATGTTCATGGGCGACGTAGACCACTTACCATCACGTGGCACGTTAGCCAGTTTGCCTATCCAAGTAATATATAAAAAAAAAGGCTAGATAAATAATGTGAACAACTAACAGACAGATATTATGTTTAATAACAAGCATAAACTAATAAACTAAATAGATTTTTTCGTTCTTCGTAGTTTCTATCTCACAAATAACGTCTTTTAATACTAGAGCAATATATTTATTTTTCGCAGTATGGATTTACACGCCAAATTTAAAACGGAAAAAGAGTGTACGATATTGATACTACATGAAAAAGGTGAGGGTGGGGGGGTGTCGCAAAATATTTATTCATACTAATGGATTCGCGCCCGGGAAAAGGTTGGAAAACAGTGCACTAGAGGCATATGGCATGGGATCGGCCCATTCGGGTTGATGAGAAACATTATCATTATTACTTTTTAGTGCGTTGTGAGAGGTAGTGCTATTCTGCATTGCAGCCGAACTGGGCCGGCACGACCGGGTGGTATATCTCGCTCACATAACACCGGCGTCAAGTGATAGCTATGCTGTCGCGTTTCGTGCGGTTTGTGAGTGTCCGGTGGTCCATTAGGGGCATACGGAAAAGGAGGGCAACGCATCTGCATAGCCGCTGATTGTGCGGATGTGTAAGGGCATTGGTACCATAAGACCCCGACTGCTCGTTTGCCCCACCCCCATGACATAAAAAAACATGTAATGAAAATATTTGAAAGCGCAATCAAGATGATATTGTGTCCCCACCATGGTACAGGCCTTGTCGTGGCGGTGGGCTCAGTAACCTAGGTTCAGCCGCTGCACCTTGGGCGAAGCGAATTGGGCCGAGGGGGCTCTCTCTACCCCTCTTATAAGAAGAGGGGACAAAAGAGCGGGGGGCAAGGGGTGAGGATGGGAACCTCACCCCATTGTATTGTCCTGACGTTGGTAGGGGTTGTTCTGTGGTGCGGGACAACCCCTCTGTGGAGGTGGCGTCGGTCCCTTGCGGGACTGTCTAGCCGTCGAGGTGTCCTGTTTGTTTACTAGATCCGGGGCACCTCACCAAAGGCGGCATTGGTGGCACTCACCGGGTTTTATTGGGTAGAGCTGCGTCCACTTACCAGCTGTCGAGCGCAGCGAGTCCCACATACCCGCGTGGGGAGACCCACTCCCCCGCGGTATGCCTCAGAGCATTTCCCGGCGTTAAAGAAAAAAAAAAGGATGATATTGTGTTCTTTTGTTCTCTAATGTTTACGCGAATTTCACTCATTATAATAAAACAATTTTTTTACGGATTTTATCGCGGTTTATTAAGATTTTTACAAGCCCGACGTTTCGGATACTTTACAGCAACCATGGTCACGGGAGGACTGAGGTGTCATACGTCCTATCATTACAAAGTTATTCGAAACTACCCTATGATACATCAATATTTTGGTCAGTCCTATCTACGCAGAAAGTGCTAACTGTATCTTTAATCTGTGACATATTATGCTTGGATTTTGATTTGATAATTTTAATAATGGGATCCCAAGCAGGTGGTAGAAGCCAGCCATCTTCTCTATTGAAATTAGGATGTTTTTTAATTTTTAATAGCCTCACGGATCATCCTTGGTTGGAATCTGTGTTCTTTTGCGAGGACTTGTGGTTTATCAAATCTGATATAATGGCGAGCTTTGTCAAGACTATGTTCACAGATGGCAGACTTAGTGTAGCGACGGTGTTTTAAATCAGCTATATGTTCTTTCACGCGAGATCAGAGAGCACCTTTACAAGGATGGTTTTCACTAAGAGACCATTGATAGGGGTGAGACTGTGTCTTTGTACCCACTAGGTATTTCTTTAAATTAGTTATTTTGTTAAATAGGAGTACAAATAAGGTGTGTATAAAGCGTTATTATTTTTGTTGTTTGCAATAGAATAATGTGTTTGCGAAATTGTAAATACCTTTAATAGTCTAATATCCTTATTAAAAATGTGCAATAATTGTAACATAAATAAAATTGGCTAATATTCCTGGGATCGCGGGTAGTCGCAACAGCTGTGAGCGCGGCAATGCGGGCCCATAATATTTCTGTCACCATCTGTTTTATCTGCCATGTCCACTTCATACGCCAACTACTAATATTAGATTTGGTCATTTTTATTTTACCGATTTTCCCATTTATGCTTAAAAATATTAACAACTGACATTTAACATTTCAAAATTATAAATACCCCCAAATAAAATACTGTTTAGTTGTTTTTTCTAGCTAGCATCGAAAGTCATTAAAAATAATTATTTTTTGTAGGGTGTGGGAGAGAAAAATAATAACGTCGAGAAACATAGAAAACATTTTTCTCCTATACAATATACATACATTATTTTAATTTATTTCGGTTTCAAATGACTTGTACAAGAATACAATTCAAAATGGAGATTTTGAATTGTACCGTAGTATATAAGATGATCTTCACACGTAATTTCTATCCGTTTATTCCGCACGATTAGAGATGGCACACTCACACTTCATAGCACTCGTGCAGAAAATATTAAAACCAGCTAAGTGCGTCCGAGTCCTTTTCTGAGAGGGTTCCGTATATAATATAATATTATAATATGAAACAAAACATTTCTGTAATTTAGGATTTTAAAAGGCGTCACGCCTTGAATGACTTCATGTTCATTCATGCCGTTTTCCTTTAGAGTTTTATGAGAAAACAAAAACAACGTGTAAATTTATTTATTGTTTAATTTTTAAAACATAAAAAATAAAGCCCTTTAAAGTTAAACGTACAACAGACAAATAGAGTAAGGCTTAATTATCCAGTTCTTAGAGAACGGTATCGTGTATACGTAGTAGTTAGTACCGAGATTAAACTGGTGTAGACCAGAATCTAGATACGATACTCGGCAACTAATTTTTTTATGCCTAAAGAGGCAAACGAGCAGTCGGAGACTTATGGTGACCATTGATACCTACACACATCCGCACAACCAGAGGTTGTGCCATCTGCATAACCTCTGGTATTATTCCATGTTGGCTGGTAATTAATTGGTATTATTATACAACTAGTTGTTGCCCGCAGCTTCGCCCGCGTTAACTTACATTTACAGCCGTACGCGGATGAATGATGATTATTTTTATAGCCTAAGTTACTTTCTTATAACATCAGCTATCTGCCAGCGAAAGTCCTATTAAAATCGCTCCAGCTGTTTCTGAGATTAGCCGAAACAAACAGACGGACAGACAGACAAAAATGGTAAAAAGGCTATTTAGGTATATGTCCTGTGTATATCCACGTAGCCCATCCACATTATGCATTCAATAAAAAGCTGTTATTTTAATATTACAAACAGACCCTCCAATATTATTTATCTGTATAGATGTATAGATCTGCGCCTAACGTTGAAATGAACGAATATTTTTTTTAACGAACTTGTGTTAGATTTGTTTTACGTTTCCATGTTTATCTTTATTCATTTATTTGTTTGGTTCCAACATCAATCTGTGATATTACAAGATTCAAAACTAAACTGTTAACTGGACATAGGCCTCTTTCTGATGAACGCCAAGACGGCCGAATCATTACTCACATTACTCATATTACTCACATTCAAATCGGTTAGTGGACAAATATGAAATATCGTAGTCCAATCTAGTAGTTGGAGGTGGAATGTGTCTGTCTTTTTTTTAATGTTAGTTGGATAGGCAAACTGGCAAACGTACCACCTGATGGTAAGTGGTCGACGTCGCCCATTAACATAAACTAGTATACCTGGAACGAGCCCAGGCAACTCATTTATGTGTTGCCTATCCTGAGACATAAGATGTTAAGTCTCGCTGCCAGTAATTACAGTGCCTGTCTTGCCCTTCTCTCCGAAACACAGCGAAGCTGTTTCACGGGAAAAATAAGCAAGATGGTGGTACCCATGCAGCCGGGAGCTTCCTGAACTTACACTTATACTAAACCTACAATAATATTATAAATGCAGAAAGTTTGTAAAGAAAACATCGCGGAATAAGGATGGTTATTACATAATAATACAAAACTCTACGGATTTTAACGGTACTGCACATTGCAGATTTCTTATATTCACGAGCATTTCACATTGAAATAAAACTACTTTTTTACGGACTTTATCGCCGATTTTTACATTTTCCATTATTGTACAATATCCGAAACGATTGCTTAATTGAGATTACAAAAAAATATATATCTGTAAGCTCGTATACGTCTTGTTATAAGTACTTACATAATATAATAAAAAAGAAATAAGTATATGTAATAACAATAATATGTGGTATCATTATATTGGTGAAAGACTTTTGAAAATTGGATAAGTAGTTTCAAAGATTATCTCAAACAAACAAACTTACAATAAAAAAACAATATTACCTCTTAAATGTATTAGTATAAATTTAATTATGTCTTAAATACAATTTCACATCAAAGGAAATGTAATTTTTTCGAACGCAACTAACACTCGATCCCTCTCGCGTACATAACGGTATCGCGGCGTGTAGGTTGTGTCAGAGAGCCCAAGACTACACATATATTAGTGCATTATCTATGGCCCAGACCTCTGGGTTAGTTTTTACTAGAGCTCACTACTTAGTAGCCCTTGCCGTCAGCTCCATGTACGTTCAAGACCGACTGGTTTGCGGAGCGGATAAGATTAACTTTTTATAACTTCCTCCGCCAGATGTATCTATTGCCTTTTTACTCGCGAGACGAGATGAAACTTTTTTAATGTGGAGTAACTTAACGCGATGACCGGTCGCCATTTTTAATCCTACAGGTCTATTTTTATGATGAACTAGCTGTCCCTCCCAGCTTCGCACGGGTAAACAATTAGCCTATGTTTTTCGCTGAATGTGGCTTTCTAATGGCAATAGAATTTTTGAATTCGGTCCAGTAGTTTTTTTTAACCTTTCCTCTTAAAAATATTAGTGAAGATATACTTAGGTTTCCATAATATGGGTCCATGACCTAGGTTTACCAATGTTCTTATTAACTCAGATAAAAGTGTCCAGACCAGTCACATATATCACTCATAGTACCTATTAAACAAAGTCTGTCTGTCTATTCGAATTTACTTAAAAACTACTCAATAGTAGTTTTCTTCTGGACATTTATTGAAATGATCAAACGGTTTTCACCAATAGCTACAATTATTCTTGAATAATTTGTCGAGATTTTCTCTAAATTGTTTGGAATATATAAGTGTCGAAAAAAAGTCAGCTGCTTGAAAGCTTTCATTGAAAACGCTGCCTTATTCCTTTGAGATATAACGAAATAATTCATGGCGAGATATTTCTCTTTTCTAGATCCTCTATAGATATCTATCTTTTTTATTTTATAGAAAAGGGGGCAAATCGTTTCACCTGATGGTAAGTGAAAAGCGATATCCACAGACATCCGCTACACCAAAGGATTAGCAGGTGCGTTACCGGACTTTCAAATATAAATATGCTCTTTCCTTGAAGGTCTAGTCGTATCCGTTCGGAAACACTGTAGGTTTTAAGGTCAGGTTTAAAACAAATAGTCACGTACATTCATTGAACTATATTAGTAGCGTCCCCACCATGGTTCAGGCCTTTACGTGGCGGTGGGGTTCAGTAGCGTAGGGTGAGCCCAGCACCTTGGACGAAGCGAATCGAGGGGGCTGTTTGTACCCCTCTTAGGAAGTGGGGACAAAAGAGCGGGGGCAAGGGGCGAGGACGGGAACCTCACCCCATTGTACTGTCCCGATGTTAGGAGGGATTGTTCTGTGGTGCGTGACAACCCCTCTGTAGAGGTGGCGTCGGTCCTTTGGGAGACTGACTAGACGTCGAGGTGCCCTGTTTGCTCATAAGATCCGGGCACCTCACCAAAGGCGGCATTGGTAGCACTCACCGGGTTTTAGTGGGTAGACCTGCGTACACTTACCAGCTTTCGGGCGCAGCGAGTCCCATAAACCCGCCTGGGGAGACATTTCCCGGCGTTAAAGAAATTAAAGAAAATGTACGCTACGTAGTACATGATAACTCAATGCGTACATTGCGACAATTGGAGAGCTTAAATAGACGTATACAGTATCAAAAACATGTAGGCACAATATGCTCTACTACCAGTGCGAAGTCGGGGTGCATCGCTAGTGACTTGATAAAACACAAACGACACGATGTATAGTCTAAACTCGCGTATACGTTATAGTGACATTCAACCGCCAGCCACGCCGCGCGGGGATATCAAATGACGCACACAACGTCGCGATAAAGCACTCAGCTAAGAAACCAATCTCGTTTACGGTTTAATCAGAACTCCTTACTAATATCCTCCTTGCAATACGATGGCAATTTCACGTTCGCTACCGATGACGTATAAGTTAATATGTCAAAGCCACTGTTTAATTAACAAAGCGCATTACCGTATTTCGAATGAGGATATTAAATTTATTTTGTGGGTACTATTTAATTCTAAACTAGGCAATATATTAGGAATGTTTTGAGACGCAATCCACGTATGTTATTAAGAAATGTTAACTCTATCCTTGTATGCCACCGAGTAATGTTAGCAAAATGTTAGCAAAATATTCATACGATACAGAAGAAGTTACATTTTCATTTATCTATGATCTTCGGTTGAAATGGGCTTTTTTAACTTTTCATTTAGCTAAAACTTGCTATACCTCGCTAGTCAGTACAATAAAAATAAAAATAAACATAACCTAGCGATTAAACTGAAATTCAGCACGAATAAGCGATAGCTATACTTCGAATATCAGCGTAACGAAGTACGACACACTTAGGAGTATATTAAAAGCGAAGGAGGTAATAACTTCATACTTAACGTTTTCTCTGCAATTGTTTGATATTACAACTGGGTCGCGCCTCAGCCTCAGCCATTACATGCATAACAATTTTAATACAGCTCCAGAACATTATTATATGAAAAGTGTGAAAACTGAAAACAATAAAAAATCGCAAATAGCTTTAAATGACTTCCAAATTCTACTCGCGATGCATACGAAAAGTTTTTCCATCACGTTTTTTAAACGAGAATTTAAAACATTTTCTCTGATTCATAATTTGTTATCGTGATTTTTTTCGCAAATACAAACTTGTGAAACGAATTGTTTTCCATAATGGACGAGCGTTTTGGTAAATAAATAATGTTTTAATTGTATATTTCGTTGTGCCGTCTCGTAATTGACAAGGTTAATTAGGATGTACAGGATTCGAGGGTAGACGGAGTGAAATGCAAAAATGTTACAAAATATATTTACACCGAAATAAAAATAAACATAGTATGTAAGATGAGTTATGATTTTTTTAAATATTTTCAATGAATGAAACAAAGCTTGTATCACTGATATCTAAAAATATTAATTTCTGATAAGTCATTCAATACGGCTTAGCTTCCTTTCCAGCAGAATGGTTGATTGGCTAGAGAATAACTGGCCGGCAAGAATTATGTTATTGAAACAAATGGTAGCGATAGTGGCGATAGTACATTAACGATAATGACATGAGAGTGAGAATGTTGAGACAAAAGGAGGATCTTAATCTCCTTAATAACTGCTACAGTTCTACTCGGAAAGTACACAGCAAAACTAATTCGTGGAAGATATAAGTCTGAATATATAATACAAACCGAACAAGATATAAAATAAAAACATTTTACAAAAAATTAAAACCGACTTCAAAAATACTAAACTAAAAAGTAATAAAATGACTGTGTTTCTTTAATTTTTGTGCTCACAACGTCGGTGTCAGCCAAGGTAGGTAGGTAAGGTACAGCAACAAATATTCCAAAAGTAACTATAATGACGTGGTAAATGCAAAGTTTGTACATTAGTAGAAGATTAAGTTGATTATAAGTTGTAAGCACATAAAATATAAAAACACAGTTATTTTATTACTTTTTAGTTTATTATTTTTGAAGTCGGTTTAAATTTTTTGCAAAGTGTATTTTTTTCTAAATTTTTAGTGATTCCGAAATTCGTCGTCTTGGCGTTCATTGAACTAGGCCTATGTTCAGCAGTGGACGGATAAAGGACGACGACGACGATGATGATGATGATGATTACGATGACCGCGACATACTACGGTGTGCTACCAAAGCATCCTATACAATTGTTACATCGACAAGTAATAAAATGAGCATATCGTCGAGGTAAAAGAAACCAACCAAATATGCATTATTGGGAATAACTAAAAAACGGCTTGTCAGATCTTAATAAAATTAATATGGGACCAAATTGGAAGCACCAGCTTTCAAACAAAAAAGTAACCATCGAAATCCATTCACAAACGGCGGAGTAATCGTGTCACATACATACAAAAAAAAACATACAGACGAATTGAGAACCTCCTCTTTTTTTGAAGTCGGTTAAAAGTGTAGATGCGTTTTGTGTCTTGTTTACAGTTGCATCCACTTAAAAATGCTAATTTTAATGCTTATATAAATTACTATCATAAAATTTACATGTAAATAGATATTATTATGCTTTTATATCGTTTTAGAGATACAACAGCTGAATACAGGGAATCAGTTTCGAATCAAAAACTCTGTCAAATGTGACCTACAAAATATGGGTTGTAAGTCAGGTTTGAATGAGCTCTTTGACGCAGCTGGCTTTATGGTGAAGAATATAATGAGGAAATCTGCATATATGTGATAAGTTTTTGGCATTATGTGCACTTCGTTGACGGGTATTAAAACAGCTGAATTTAATCTAAAGCTTTCCCGCCTCATTGCGAGTAAAGCTAAGCTGTAACCTATGTCGCATAAGGATCTTTCATCAACATCATAATTATCAATCTCTGTCCATCCACTGTTGGACGTAGGCCTCTTTTAATGAACGCCAAGACGCCGACCTTCCTCTCGTATCCAACCAGGACCGACCAATGATTTTTGCTGCATTTAAATATACTAGAGGACCAGCGATCGTAATTCAATGTCAATTTAAAAAAAAACATTCAAAATCAAATCACAGTAGGTACCTACCTAAAAACTAATACTTCAAAACGTCATAACTCATACCTCATCTATTGTTTGACATTGTCGTTATTATTCGACTTTGAATGTATTTGTAACATTTTATTTAATTAATTTAATGTATTTATAATGCATATTACACAAGAAAAAAAAGATTATTTAGCTTTCTCCTCTCCCTCTCCACTTAATCTTTAACTGTACCAAATTTTAAATTTCTCCGTTTTCGCAATTTTCCTAAAAAGGGGTACAAAGATTTTTGATATTTTTCATTACAGAGCTCACAAGGTTTTACTGGTTATTTCGTTCACTGCTTACATCATACAAAGTTATAGATAGAGTGTGAATTAATGAGACTATCTTATATCTATTATACATAACTGTGTTACTTTAATTATATTATAAGATTAAAATAATTACGACCATATAATTTTTCAAGATTACTTACCTTATTAATTTTACCTGATTACTTTTTATAAAAAAAGATTTGCTAAAAATGCATGGTCCTTGATTGAAATTTGTACTCATCAATCCTGATCACGTAATCATGTATGATAACGTAAATCAAAAGAAAATGGTCACAAAGAAGAGCATTACGTGCGAGATGTTGTTTTATATCAACTGACTTTGAGTCTGTTTGAGAGACCAATGAACTGCAGACGGCGCGGCCAGCTGGCCTGACCCTGAGAAACACCAGCATTCCTAATGGTAACCAGAACGTGACGCCTGCACTTCATCTCTATTAATTTGAATATAATTATTGCACTAAGATTTTCTAAAGACAAGTAAATAAATAAATAAAATAAAAAAAGCCTATATTTCTTACAGAATCTAGGTTTACAAAGTTCGGGTATTAGTAACATGTTATTTTTTTTTTTTTTTCATTCGTCAGAACTTCATTTATGCCATACAGGCCAGACACCTGGAAAGACAGGTAATCACTGAAAACCCCCAGATAAGTGCGAATCTGACTCGCGCGATGAGGGTTCCGAAAAATTATGCCATAAGGAGGTAACCGAGCATTCGGAGCCAAATGGTGACTACCGACGCCCATAGGCATCCCCCCCCCCACCGGAAACTTACAAACCGCACGAAACGCGACAGCGTAGCTGTTACTTGACGCCGGTATTATATGAGCGAGAGGTCCACCCCGGTCATGCCGGCCCAATTCGGTTGCAAAGCAGCATGGCACTTACTGAAATAGTGCAAACACTTTTTCTTTTACCGATTTTCTTTTTTATTTTCTATTATTTATAAATTACATTAATACACACAAAAAATAACAATTTAATTCAAATAAAACTTAAGATACTGTTTGGCGTTTGCATTGTATAAGTAGCGATAGTTTAATGTAAGTATTTAATAATATATATTTAACATCGAAGCTATCATATCTCAACAGTGATATGATAAATTACTATTCATACAATCCATAGAAAAGGTCAAGATTACAATTTCATTATCTTTGGTATAACAAAACTTAAAGCGATGCTATATGGTAATAAACTTACATAAAAAAAAACAACGGTACATCGATCTTTACGAAAGTTTTACGGATTCGAACTGCGACCTCTATTTATCGTTCCACTCTAACAACTAACAAGTAACAACTACACCAGCCGGTTAGTACATCATCAAGTAATGTCTTCAGTCAACTAAGGGGACCGCCATTAATTACGTGAGGTTTTTCAGGGGGGGAGGGGATCGAGCAGAATCTAACCCAAACTCACGTGGGGGAGAGAGGGGGTCTCAACAAATATCACGTTTGTTTCGCAAGAAACAGTATATAATTACAAGAAAATAGGGTCAAATTACCGGTGGGAGGGAAGCGCTGTGCCGCGCACCCGGCTGCATGGGTACCACCATCTTGCTTGTTTCTCCCGTGAAACAGTTTTGCTGTGTTTCGGAGAGAAGGGCAAGACAGGCAGAGTAATTACTGGCACCGAGACTTAACATCTTATGTCTTAGGATAGGTAACACATAAATGAGTTGCCTGGGCTCGTTCCAGGTAAACTAGTTTATGTTCATGGGCGACGTCGACCACTTACCATCAGGTGGCACGTTTGCCAGTTTGCCTATCCAACTAACATAAAAAAAAAAAAAAAAATCTCTTCACGGATAGTGCACCGATTTAGAATAAGTGTTCTTCAATAATTTTGATAGTATTATATTTGTTCAACTAGGTATATCACTATGATTTTAGATTACAGTCAGCGAACTTAAAACTCGTATGTCTTTATTAACTTCATTAGATAAAGATAATGAAATAAATTGTCTTTTGTAAAATTGGTCCACAACATTTATATCAAAATACACCTTTTGAAATATCTCACGTGAGATTTGAAAGGGGGGGGGGGGGGGTCGAAAAATCGTCAAATTCACCTCACGTAATTTATAGATGTCCCCTAATATATTATATAGCTTTGCGTACACCAAGAAGTTCGCCTGCTCTTAATTCTCTCCAATAATGTTTTGGGTCATCATGCATAATGCAATTGCACAGCTACCGAGGAATGCAGATTTAAGAATTCAGACCACTATCGAATATTAGGTTTCCGTTAAACATGATTCCAGGTTTCGCAGGCACCTGTTATCGTCCCGTTTCTTGGCTTATTTGAGTCAGTTCTAGCTATGAGCCGCATTGCAGGGGAATGTCGTTTATATTTTTCAACTTTCAAATGTTTCACTTGAGATTTTTAAGGATAAGACTTGTTGTTTGAAAATGTATTTTGCGATTTATTAACATATACATTCTTGACGATTTTTACATTTCCTACAGACAGGCAAGGCGATGATGATGATGATGATATGTTTTTTTTTGTCATAAGGAGGCAACTGAGCAGCTGGACATATACCTACATATAGCTCAGTGGAACTATATTTTATAACAAATTATACATGTTGTTATCCTAAAATGCCTGGGAGGAACGGCCTAATTCCAAGGTGTGGTATCTTCCATGAAATCTTTTACTTTATAATATCCTTTACCACACAAACGCATTAAAACTTTGAACATTTTCTGTTTT
The DNA here is from genome assembly GCA_963853865.1 of Helleia helle. Taxonomy (NCBI): domain Eukaryota; kingdom Metazoa; phylum Arthropoda; class Insecta; order Lepidoptera; family Lycaenidae; genus Helleia; species Helleia helle. The sequence continues at coordinate 7,427,458 of OY971418.1, read as the reverse complement.
GTAAAATGTATATTTTGTATTATGTACAGACTAGTAAGAACTTATAACATCACAGCGCGCGAAGTATAAAAACATCCCCACCAAGGTTCACGCCCAGCACCTTGAGCGAAGCAAATTGAACTGAAGGGGCTGCTCTTTGTACCCCTCTTATAAGAAGAGGGGACAAAAGAGCAGAGGTGGGACAAGGGGTGAGGATGGGAACCTCACCCAATTGCATTATCCCGACATTGGGAGGGGTTGTTCTATGGTGCAGGGTAACCCCTCTTTGGAGGTGGCGTCGGTCGCCTGAGGGTCTGACTAGCCGTCGAGCTGCCCTGTTTGCTCAACAGATCCGGGGCAACTCACCAAAGGCGGCATTGGTGGCACTGGTCGGGTTTTAGTGGGTAGAGCTGCGTCCACCTTACCAACTTTCGGGCGCAGCGAGTCCCACATACCCGCCTGGGGAGACCCACTCCCCCGCGCCTCAGAGCATTTCCCGCCGTAAAAGAAAAAAAATGATATAAACATACATACATGATATACAGTACCGCACGTGCTTTACTTAGTCGCGGCTCTCGACTAATGCGATAATGCGTTTCCCTACGCCATTTGAATTTTTATATCCAGGTATATTTGATAAAGTAACATAACATTCAATATCGAGTATAACTGTTTCTCGAGACCTGTTTATATAAGTCAATAACCTAATCTAGAAGTCGTTTTGATCGGCTTATTTATATTGATAGAACCATGTAATTTTGTTTATGTATATATGAAGACGATCTCCGTACAGGGGCGGTTCGTGTTGGATGCGAGTGGCGAGGGATCGGTCGTCTTGGCGTTCTTTAAGGAAGGCCTATGTTCAGCAGTGGACGGATAGAGGCTCATGATGATGATGATGATGATGGAATTATATAATTTTTGGTAAATGCCCTCATTTGGACACAAAAAAAATATTATTACATTACAAATAAGTTTATAAATATGGGATATAGTATAAATAAAATATTTGTATTTAGATTTTGTGTGCCCCCTTGTGGGAATGTTGTCATTTATATAAAAATATAATAATTTATTTTATAATTTGAAATAACAAAAAATATTTAATATTTCTCTGTTTGTTTAATTTAGAATTAGAAATATAATGCAGAAAGAAAATGTGCTAACCGCAGCGATTTATTTTTGTAATGACCATGTTTCTGATCCTATCACGCAGGGAAACTCCGAGCATAGCCCTCTCCATTGCTCTTTGCGTGACCTTGAGCCTTCTGATAAGGCCCATAGTGAGCGACCACGTTTCTGAGCCATAGGTCATCACTGGCAACACACACTGATTGAAGACTTTTGTCTTCAGATACTGCGGTATTTGGGACGAGAAGATTTTGTGTAGCTTTCCGAACGCTGCCCAGCCAAGTCGGACTCGACGACTGACCTCTTTCTCGAAATTGGACTTATCTAAATGTATAGTTTGTCCAAGGTATACATAATCGTCGATAATTTCGAGTATTGAGCTTCCGACAACAACTGGAGTGGGTACGACGTGGACATTCGACATGACTTTCGTCTTGTCCATGTTCATTTTAAGACCCACTCGTTCGGAGGCTCGACAGAGGCCTTCGAGCATTGCACTTAAGTCCTCCATGGTTTCAGCCATGACTACTATATCGTCGGCAAATCGAAGGTGAGTGATGTACTCGCCATTTATATTAATGCCAAATCCTGCCCAGTCCAAAACCTTGAAGACGTCTTCCAATGCAGCGGTGAACAGTTTTGGGGAAATAACGTCTCCTTGTCTTACACCTCGCTGCAATTGGATGGGTTTTGAACTCTGGGCTTGTAGGCGGACCGACATTGTGGCGTTTTCATACAAACACTTCGACACTTCGATATACCGATAGTCAACTTGGCACCTCTGGAGAGACTGTAGTACAGTCCAAGTCTCAATCGTATCGAAGGCTTTTTTGTAGTCCACAAACGCTAAGCATAGGGGCAGGTCTTTGGTCTTTCTCTTTGGTCTTCTGTATAACCTGTCGCAGCGTATGAATGTGGTCAACGGTGCTGAAGCCTTTTCGGAATCCGGCTTGTTCGGGAGGCTGGGAGTCATCTAGCCTGCGCGCGAGTCGATTTGTAATGACCCTCGAAAACAGCTTGTAAACGTGGCTCAGGAGTGAGATGGGTCTATAATTCTTCAGCAGGGTGGTATCGCCCTTTTTGAAGAACAGCACCACCACACCCCTGTTCCAAGCCTTTGGCGTTCTGCCCTCGAGAATGACGGAATTGAACAAATTCTGAAGGGCCTTAAGGATCGGCCTTCCACCCGCCTTCAGGAGTTCGGCAGTGATTCCGTCATCGCCCGCGGCTTGTTGTTTTTAAGTTGTTTGAGGGCAATTCTGATCTCGTACAGGCTAACGTCCGGGATATCTTCCGTGTAGTGTCGGGTCAATCTAGCTCTGGGGTCGTTTGCCAGATTTCTTATGGGTTCCCGTGTTGACGTGTATAACGTATTAGCTGAAAAAAAAAAATGACCATGTACAGAAGTATAATGTTAGATTGTACAACATCATCATCCTCATCATCATCATCATCGTCAGCCTCTATCCGTCCACTGCTGAACATGGGTCAAGATTGTACAACAGTGTAGGTACTAATTAAAATCTTAAATTATCATTAAAGTGAACGAGCATTTATTTAAAAAATGTTGCTTTTTCAAAACAATAAATCTATAATTTTCATGTCCTATAGAAATAAAACTCACAAACCTGTCTTCAATATCGTCAAGTTGAACATAGATTACGTAATCAAATGACCATAACAAATTATGAGCAAACCTACAGCCTCCTGATGCAACAACCCATTCATTTTGATCGAAATATAACGTGTAATGGTGTTTCAATAATAGTTGGGCGTTTCGGGCTCGGGCGTACATCGTACGAGTAATGTTGTAATCGCAATACAAAAAATAACCTTTCTAACCTCGTCCTCTTTTGATGAATGTGACATACAAATGATATATTACTTATACCAATTATAGATGCACAGTGTAATTCGTATACTCTGAATTACCCCACCATGGTTCAGGGCTTGACGTAGCGGTGGGGCTCAGTAGCCTAAGGTGTGCCCAGCACCTTGGGCGAAGTTAATTAAGCTGAGGAGGCTCTTTGTTCCCCTCTTATAAGAAGAGGGGACAAAATAACAGTATAATAACAGTACTTAGTGAACAGAGTTGCGCTCTGCCTAACATCAGCTAAGCTTCGTCTTTACTTTGTATTCGATAAATGAAAAAAAAATCACTCCACGTTAGATAAATGCCTTGAATGGTGATAAATAAAGACTAAGTGTGAACCGACTTTCCGTTTGCCCAAGTTACCTCAACATTCAGAGAAATATATACATTATACATTGTACAAAACTACAATATGTGTTTCTTTATAAAAGATATTAAAGCTTTCTTTCAAATTTTTTTATAGAATAGGAGGGCAAACTAGCAGTCGAAGCTGTTTGGCGACTATCCACGCCCATACACGCCCGCACAACCAAAGATTATACAGATGCGTTGCCCTCCTTTTCCCGATCCCCCCCATTGGGTCAAACTCACAAACCCCACGAAACGCGACAGCATTGCCGTCACTTGACGTCGGTGTTGACTCTTCTATTAAAAAAAATATCCTTTTTTCATTGCCGATAGAAGTGAAAACAAAACAATTAAATTCAAAGATAAAAAGATTATGACAACCAATACAATTTAAACGGCGCACAAAATGGCCGCATAACATTGACATTTCATTGTGTTTGACGATTGGTTATGTAAACAAAAATAAGTATAAGCTGAAATAACTAAATCAAACGTCATATAAACGTTAAATAGCGTCTCATACCGGTGGTAACGGTGTCGCGAATCTAGAGATTTTATCTCATCTAAAAATATACCTACGTATCGCGCCTAAAGAAGTTTTCACTTCAAAAACCAACCATTAGTTTTTTCGAGTACCTTTTAATGCCTTTTATTAAGCAAAAAATAGATTGCATGTGAAATATCGTTTCGACCGACATAATTTATTGTGGCCAACAAAACCGAAAGAATTCTTAGGCTTCATAAATAAGGATTAACATTTGAATTTATAATCAATGCCTAGAGATTATGGAACGATAAAAATACGATTATACGATTAAAACAGCTTACAGTGGAAGGTAAACTTCAGTTCATAATTCTGTAACTGAAAAACAAACTGAAATAAGAGTTAAAACCATGAGTTTTTATACGATGGGAAATCAGAATTAGCTAACGTCTTTGAATAAATAACGATAAGTATATGTTTATTGAGAAATGTCTCTTATAAGCACGGAAGGTTACAAGCGTGTAATCCTGTAAATGTAATACTCGATTATTCTAAGAATACTCGTAATTATCAACCGTTGATGATGTGTTGTAAATATTGTACAAAGCTTACTAAAATGACGTGTGCTCTTTATGAAATGCTCTGGAATACATGAAATAGCCGTAGTAATCACAAGAATTTGGTATCTACGATAGATTGAAAGTACAGCAAATGTATATTTAAACATTTATTATATAAATGTTTAAATATACGTTAGGGGGAAGATGACATAGAACTAAATATTATTCTGGCATATTTCTCTCTTCTTCGTAAACAAAGAAAAAGGTGACGAATTCTCGGCTCTCAGACTCATTCACATACTCTGAATCTCAAATAATACAGAATAACCAATTTAATGTAAAAAATTACTCAAATTCAAATTATTAGCGCGCCTGAACGCATGACCGAGGTGGTACCTCTCGCTGACATAACACCGGCGTCGAGTGACAGCTATGCTGTCGCGTTTCGCGCGGTTTGTAAGTTTCCGGTGGCCCATTAGGGGGATAGATAAAACGAGGGCAACGCATCTGCATAACTTTTGGTTGTGCGGATATCTAATGGGCGTCGGTAGTCACCATAAGGCTCGGACAACTCGATTGCCTCCTTGCGAAAAAAAATCGTCTTCCATATCATGACGACAAACTGCATGACGTTGTTTTCTCTTTATCACACTTTCCGCCATAGATTAATACATATTTATTGTGATTTATATATGGGATTATCAAAACAAAGATAAAAAAGCTGTCACGTGACTTTTTAATAATAATAATATCTATGGACGCTTTCACACCACGTCAATCTAGTCCCGTGGTAAGTTCTGGAAAAACTTGTGTTACGGGTACCAGACAACGGAAATATATTTAATACTTTTATACTATACATATATTTAAGATATTTATTATATAATACACATATTTAATACACATCCATGACCCAGGAACACAGAAAATATTTTTTCTTCCCTGGCGGGATTTGAACCCGCAACCTCCGGCTTGAGCGCCAACGCGCTTACCACTGAGCTACGGAGGTCGTCAAACTTTTTTCTTTTTATGTTTGTTTTGATAAGTAATTTTGAACGTCACAAAATAACCGTAAAGTAATTTCAATGCACGCTGCACTCAACTTGTTAGTTTATTAGAAATGTTTTTATTAAAAATTGTTTCGACTGCGCCCACGTACTGCAGAAACACTCATGAAAACATGTTGGCGCATTTTAAAAGCAATCAGCATCTGTTGAAACGAACTTTTCCCGAGGTAATATTAAGATATAAGTAACTCTTGCCCACGATTGTGATTTTTTCAACGGATCTTATGGAATGCGCTTTTATGCAATAATTTTTTTTTCGAAGGAAAAAAAAGATTTAGAAAATCTATTTCTTTTACAGTCATATAAAAGATACATACACGTAATCTACTGCTAACTTTCTTAATGTAAAACTTTTCAATACAAAAAATTGTCCCGAATTAAAACTATTTCCATAAAAAAAACCAATAATGCAGATAAACAGACGCATATAGTTCCGCACTGCATCGCACTACATTGCTATATTAAGGGTAAACAACAAACATATTGATCAATTCGCTGCATGTTGAACCACAGTGTAATTGGAACGTTCTTCGACTTGTTGGAAGAGCTTCTCAAGAGTATTCTTGCATTGTGTTCCCTCCCTAATACGGTCACGGTTCGAATACATGCCACAAGAGAGAGAACTTAATTGAAACTTGGGTGCGGCAACCATTCTAAATGTACGACCACATCACTGTATTGAACGTAACGAACATTTTAATAATGGAATTGCAGAATTATTTATTTTATCTAAAAAAGGGAAATCTTAGTCTTGCCTTTTACGAGTCTGATCATTTTCATTATCATCGTTGCAATGAAGGTCAAGACGACTGATCATCCGCTGTTGGTATCCGTTTAAGATCGTCGTCATCCCGTCATTTTTTAGTTCCACCGACCGACACTAATTATCACGCGGCTTTTCATCACGCATCAAGTGTCCCCACCATGGTTCAGGCCTTGACGTGGCGGTGGGGCTCAGTAGCCTAGGGTGAGCCCAGCTTATAAGAAGAGGGGACAAAAGAGCAGGGGCAAGGGGCGGGGATGGGAACCTCACCCTATTGTACTGTCCCGACGTTAGGAGGGGCTGTTCTATGGTGCGAGACAACCCCGCTGTGGCGCCCCCGGGTGGCGTCGGTCCCTTCGGGCACAGCCAGTCCCACATACCCGCGTGGGGAGACCCACTACCCAGGCGGGATGCCTCAGAGCATTTCCCGGCGTTAAAGAAAATACAAAAAAAAAAGGCATTCAAGTGTTCTAACGTTCTTTTCCTACATCACACAATGTTGTCAGTTATACATATAACTCAATAAAACCCGGAACTGTTACTTCTGAATGAGTCCAATAACTCATATCGCTACTCATCTTTCCACTCTTACATTTCCATAAGTAATTCATAGTTATCTTCCCAATAATTTTATGTAATACTTCCGGAGTAATACGTATGCATTCGGCGAGCGCTTATATATTCTCATCGCCAGTAACGAAGATATCTTGCTGATTTATTTTACTGTTACAGTCATAATAATGCATAATAATTTTATAGAGCTTGCACATTCAGGCGGGACTTATACCTAGACTACCCAAGGTTTTAGTATCCTTCTGTGATCATTGTCCAGCAATATAGCCAGATTTATATTATTACAGAAATACCTAGTTATCCAATCTAGTTTGCAATAAACATGTTAAATAAAAAATGAGAATTAACGTGCACGTAGAAGAACTACCTATGTCTCTAAAATCCTTTTCTCTCATTTCAAGAAGATAATACGTCATTTAGAGGATTCAATTAATTGAAAAATGAGATTACCCTGCAAGATAATAAGTGTTCTACTAGATTTATGGTAAGATCATGGTTATTCTTTCGGCCTCGACGACGTCGCGGAGACTGCTTAGTGGCGGCTGGGCAGTCCCACCTTACGAGGAGTAGTCTGGCCTTTCGCCGGAACCCGTCCTGTCGTTGAGGTGCTCCTGTTACTCCAAGACCCTCAAAAACCAGCTGAAAGCGCTCGCAGTGGTTTTAGTTTGGACTTTGGGTATACACAGCCCAAGTGTGAGTCCCACATAGGGTCAGGAACCTACCCCGGCCCTGGCTACACGCATAAAAAAATTCCCTAAGTCAAAAAAAAAAGATCATGGTTGTCCTACGATGCATTACGATACATAGTAATCAGCTATCAGTCCTATTATATTATAAAGTTGAAAAAAATATCTCGAAAATGGGTCACAAGCATAGAAATATTAAGAACAGGTCACAAGTAAATAATCCTCTAAATAAAAAAATATATTGAAAAATGTAAAATGCACAATATATTACGAAGTGACACAATAGTAAACTCGAAGCCCTATATGCAAATTTGAAGAGATGTAAAACGATAAAAACACCGTCATTGTTACAGATGGACGAGCAAACAAAGAGACTGACATGAATGAACTTTTGAGAGCTCATTTTGTTCTTTTATCCAGCACGTAGCGCGTTATTTTATCATTCACACAAAGTGCCTCAATTATTCTCTGCAATATTTCTGACCGTTTTATCTCGGACAATAACTATTCGACATCTAAAACACTTTAGTTCTTCGCCTCCCCTATATAAAGGAGGAAGCGGTACATCCCAGCATTCGATCGTGCATTAAATGGTGAATCGGAAACATCGCAGAATGTAGAGACTTACAGAGATAACGCCTGCATACATGCTGAGACAAACCATTAAGAGATTTACATAATTGACAAAAGATTCAGAGCGATAACAGAACATTTAGGTATGCTCTTTTCACAACTTTTAGTGAATTTATAAGATGTCTTATTAAATTATTTTTATAATATTTACCGAAAAAAAAAACTAAACATTTAAACAAAATAAACCTTTTTATTTCCTTAATATGCTAGTTAGCTATTACCTGCGATCTTTTCGATGAGTGACTAAATCAATAAGGATTTCGCATTTCTGCCTCTCATTGACCTTAATCTTCCCTGTTAATCCCCCTTAGTAATTGTATTTGAGATATACTTTCAAACATTAAAATTATCTAAGAAAATATTATCTTGTGTTGAAATCTCAATCTCGATTAAATATATTATATTATCAGTACTATCATCATCATCACCATCAGCTTTTATCCACTTTGCCACTCGCATCCAACACGGACCGGCAATTGCACGGAGATCGTCTTCTCACCTCGTCTACCAAAACGCGGCCTTCACTCTTGAACCTTATTGGCTCATCGGCCATCCGTTCTTCTGAGTGTGTGACCAGCCCACTTCAACGAGCTTATTCTTCGCGTGATATCGGTAACTTTAGTTCTCCAGCGGGTTGTCTGTAGCTATTGGTACCATACGGAACTTTAATAATTTGCCAATAATCCTATTTCTTTTACTCACTTCAAATTGACGTGGTGTGAAAGCGTCCATAGATATTATTATAAAAAAAAATCGTATCTCTAATCCAAAGGTAAAAGTAAAAACCTTGTAATTTAGCACTGCTGATAGATAAAATAGAGTAGAAAATTGGGCGAACGCAGTCGAACAAGGTACCATCAGGGTTCCGTAATACTACATTTATTTAATAATGTTTGTTGTTTTACTAAAACAACTGCGTTTGAACTAAAATCTCAATATTCCTCTTTTTCTATCGCCGAAACAAAACCTTGCTAATGGATTCATCATTCATTTTCATATTTCATAATTTTTTTGTTACTTGCATTTCTACATACATTTAGTACATTTTTATTCCAATTTGTTAAGTAAAAAAGAATTTACATAATATCTAGAAATCCTCAATTAGAAAAGAAGCTCAGAGTTGACATGTATTTGAAGATAGGACGGCTGTATGAAGATGAAATTCAGATATTGAATCATCTGAATTTTATATTATATCAATTGCAGAAAAATTTGATACTTTTATGGTATAGGTATGTTCGCTAGAATATTTTATTTACTGCCCTAATAATTAATCTCAGTAAAATGCTAGTAAAATATCTATATGTTTAGGTATAATATACCGTGAAGTGCTTTTTCTGTTATTTAGTTTATTAAAAACGCTTTTATCGTGTTTGGGACATGTTAATAGAGTCCCTATACTGTAGTTGTTATTTAAAAAGGATGGTTATTTCCCCTCTTTTTGTTTAAAAAATAAAAAAAGATGTTGCAAAAAATATAAATTTGTGTCAACATATGAATTGAGATTTGAGCCGACTTCCTTCCTCCCTCGTTTTCACGTTCCAAATATATTGTCACCTGATTTCATATATTTTCATTATATTATGTATGTATTTTACATTTTACAGGTATTTTTTTCATGTGGTAACATCTAAAGGAGAACAAAGTAATAATATTATAACATGAAGCGGTATGTTTACTTTCCACCAAGTTTCCGGGGAATATTCTAAAAATAAGTTGAAGGGGTTTTAAAATAATTGTGTTTGGGTAATTTATGTTTATTATTTCAAGTATCGTGTGCGTTCGCGTCTAAAACAAAATTAGAATATTATGAGAACCATGGCTTTAGCTGAAGTAAATAAAAAGCACAATTTAAATAATCATAATTGTCGAAAATATATATTACACTAGAAAATAAAGTTATTTTTGTTATCAGACTTTTTTTTCTCGCCGGGAGATGCTCTTAGGCATCCCGCTGGAGAGGGGGATTCCCCTGGTGGGTATGTGGGACTCGCTGCGTCCGAAAGGTGGTAAGGTGGAAGCAGCTCAACCCACTAAAACCCGGCGACCCACTCCCCAGGTCGGATGCCTCAGAGCATTTCCCAGCGTAAAAGAAAAAAAACATGTAATAACTGCGTAATATTTTTTGTACAATATCTAAATATACATACATACCATCAAGGCGCATGTAATATCATTCTGTGCATACCATAACGTATAACTCTATTATGAATATTTTATAATTCATCATCACTACATAGTATAAAACAAGTCGCTTCCCGCGTCTGTCTGTATGTATGCTTAGATCTTTAAAACCACGCAACGGATTTTGATGCAATTTTTTTAATAGATAGAGTGATTCAAGGGGAAGGTTTATATGTATATATATATAAACCTTTTATGTGTATAAACACTGATAATTTTAGAGGTTTCTAATGTGACGTCGTAAATAAACATTTTTTTGCGCTTACATTGCAAACGCTGGCTGAACCCTATCGGATAGATCAATATAATGTACTACATTATTGTACAACTTAAAAAGATCTACAAAAAAGTCAGCAATGGCATATGTCTATCTCTTAAGGATAACATACTATATCCATTTTAATATTTAAAAAATTGGCAATTATAAAGCGGTAATTGGAAAGGTATTTACACAAATGCAGTATTAATCCCTATCATTTTAAATGCATTAGTTAGCTTGAGAATTTCATGAACATAGTTTTTTTTCCTTTACACCAAGGAAATTAAATGAATACCTTAGAAGATATACCAGATAACTACGCCATCAGACTGTAAAATCGTTACTACATTATAATAATAATAATATCAACTCTTATATTATTATGTCCCACTGCTGGGCACGGGTCTCCTCCTCGAAATAAGGTGAGGGGGTTTTGGGCCATAGTTCACCGATGCGCAGGCCCAATGCGGGTTGGTAAACTTCACTCACCTTCAAAGACTTTTAATCTCATCGGGCATAAACCTGCATGCCACGATGTTTCCTTCACCGGTGAGCAAGCGATGGTCTCATGTTCGGGTAAATTTAGAAAACCCCATTTCTAGGAATCACAGGGGTGGGGGGGGGGCAGGATCGAACCTGGACCTCTCGGCTCTCGCTCAAGAGGCCCACACCCACCAGGCCATCGTCGCTCGTTATTACATTAACATTAATCAAAGAAGACATTACATTAGCGTGTTACGTGTATGTTAATTACTTCAACCTTAATGTGCAACTTCACAGTTATTGTAATTACTTAGCAAACATAGATTAGCCGTTGGCAATAGGAGTAAGTTTGGTCCAGGGCAGACATCTGTGGTTTGTCTGGAACAAACAGTGGGAGGCAACAGTAAACAGACCAAAGGAAGCGACGAGCGTTTGCTCAATAAATCAATGTTATATCTTTTAAAATGAAACACCGCCTTTATATTAATTCTATGAAATATTTTATTGGGTGATGTATACGAGTGTATTCATCAAAGTAGATCTATATTCCTTGTTAATATATTGAAAACACGTTTTTTTTCTTTGGATGCGTTAATATCCGTACCGGTGGGAGGGAAGCGCTGTGCCGCGCTCCTGGCTGCATCGGTACCACCATCTTACTTGTTTTTCCCGTGAAACAGCTTTGCTGTGTTTTGGAGAGAAGGGCAAGACAGGCAGTGTAATTACTGGCACCGAGACTTAACATCTTATGTCTCAGGATCGGCAACACATTCCCACCATGGTTCAGGCCTTGTCGTGGCGGTGGGGCTCAGTAGCCTAATGTGTGCCCAGCACTTTGGGCGAAGCTAATTGAGCCGAGGGGGCTCTTTGTACCCTCTTATAAGAGGAGACAAAAGAGCAGGGGGCAAGAGGCGAGAATGGGAACCTCAGCCATTGTACTGTCCCGACGTTGGGAAGGGTTGTTCTGTGATGCGGGACAACCCCTTTGTGGAGGTGACATCGGTCCCCTAAGTAGCTGTCTAGCCGTCGAGGTGCCCTGTTTGCTCATTAGATGCTCACCAAAGGCGGCATTGGTGGCACTCGCCGGGTTCTAGTGGGTAGAGCTGCGTCCACTCACCAGCTTTTGGGCGCAGCGAGTCCCACATACCCACTCCCCAGGCGGGATGCCTCAGAGCATTTTGTCTATCCAACTAACATCTTTATTTTATATTTCTTGTGTGCGTGTGTATGTCACTGAACTCCTCCTAGACGGCTGGACCGATTTTGATGAAATTTTTGTGTGAGTTCAAGGGGATTCGAGGATGGTTTAGATTCACAAAAAAAAATGTACAGATCAACGTCTGTCCACATGTCGGTGCCACTAGTAATATATATATATATATATATATATAAGTATATCCGAAATTATAGGCTTCTATGAAATTCTGAACGTGTTTTCTTGTTTTGAGAAGATAGGATTACTTTATATAAAATACAAAATTATCTGTAGTAGACACATTGGTCTGTGGCAAAATAGACCTATAGAATAATAGAATATTAGTCTTGTTAACTACTGTTTATAACTTTGCAGAAAACTCACAAAGTTGTACAAGAATGAAAGGGTACCTCAATTTGCTGGTTGGCCAATAACCATCTCAAAAGAGACAAAAATGTCCGTGGTGACATTTAAGAACGGCCTTATCTCCCAAATTCCATCGTGGATGCCAGCAGACGTCAACCTAACTTTTAACTAACAATTCGTTAAAAAAATATCCGTCGCAAAAATTTTGTCATAACGTAGTAGACGTCATCAAATCTTGTAACTTATATATTTTCTTGTACTTTATAAACACTATGTATGTTACATATTCAGGCACTTTTTAAAATCTAAGCTCTGCACGCAATATGAACATCGGCATAAAAACTTTTCAGCTTGAAAATGACAATAAAATCACGACGAAATTTGATTATATTTAAATTTCTGTGTGGCTTTGTTTACTGTACCTATCTATGTGTAAAGTTTAATCACATTAGTTAAATCGATTGGCAGAAAATTGAATGTTTTTATAAATATTGAAACAGCCGACAGAGGGATTATGGGAAATATGAAAATGTACATTTTTATAAAAGTGTTTTAAATTTGATGACATATATTTTTTCTACGTGCGCTAAGCCACTGGATATAAATACAGTAGAAAATGAAAATCTCGTCTTCTCTTATCCTGTGATTACTGTGAATTGTTATTATCTAAATAAAATCGTACACATTAAGGATACACGTAATTTAAGATTAAGAATAAGCATTACAAAAATATAATTTTCGATATTTTTACGTTCTTTCGTTTCTCTTTTTTTGCGCCGGGAAATGCTCATTAGGCAACCCGCGGGGGAGGGGGACTCCCCGGGTGGGTATGTGGGACTCGCTGCGCCAGAAAGATGGTAAGGTGGACGTAGCTCTACCCACTAAAACCCGGCGATCGGTTGAGTAACAGAGCACCTTAACCGCTATTTTTACGTTCTTTCGTTTCTCTGATTAAACCACGTATTGTTTATTTATTGCAAAAATAGCTATATTAATCTGTAAAAGCTGTCCGGAACCTTATTCAACGTGCACGTGAAGCGTAAACCCGCGTAATTTAGCCTTTGTTAGAAATAAATCGGCTCTTTCGTCACACCTATCAAATGCTTTTCAATGTTTATTAAAAGCGTCTCGATGTTTATTAGAAGTTAACGTCGGTATAGGCTCGTTTTTATTCGAGACTGATCGATCGATCATCTACTAAAAAACTAACGTACGGTGCTGGTAGATGGTGACAGATCAGAAAAATCTGTCTACCGTCTTTCTTCTTCGTTTCGGACGACTAGTTTCGGCACACGGACGCACTTGTTCACCACGACACACTATACTGACACTGTCTTTATTGGACTTTGAGCATCTATATCGCGACGGACCTTCAGTAGTGTTAGTTAGTTAGTTTGTGTGAAGGTCCGTCGCGATATAGATGCTCAAAGTCCAAAAAAGACAGTGTCAGTATAGTGTGTCGTGGTGAACAAGTGCGTCCGTGTGCCGAAACGAAGAAGAAAGACGGTAGACAGATTTTTCTGATCTGTCACCATCTACCAGCACCGTACGTCAGTCTCCCCGTGATCATGGCGATTGAAACATTGCCGAAATATCGGGAACTCAATAAATCTTTAAACGCGGTAAGCACCCGTAATAATATTAATATAAATATGAATAGTGATCGCGTTAGTTTAAAACAATATATAGTAAAAAACTACTAACTACTTACTACTTGGTAGTATTTTTTTTCTTGGTTGCTCATTGATGATTTTGATTTGATTTTGATTTTGTTAAAAGCATCGACAGAAAACCGGCAGGATTTTTGTTTGCTATCCCGCTTTGGAATAAGGGTATCAACCCTCCTCGCCTGCTTTCGAGAAACATACATTTTATTTTCTTAGATATGATTTTATTTTTTCATATTATAATCTCACTTTTTATTGAGTAAGGGTTGTGAAGTTGTACACCGATGCCAGGTTTCGTTATATTGGTTAAAAGAGTCTAATAATATCCTCAAGGACCTCATAGAACACATATTAAGAATCATTTTTTTATTTATCACAATTATTAGGTATATACCTACGCATTTTAAATCCAAATCGAGAAAAGTGTCCTTGAAATCCAAGCTTTGTTAGCCAGAAGCGGTTATGGAGGATTGATATAACATTCACACATCAGGTTATCGCGGTGTCAAGTGGTCAAGTGGTCGGGCCGGCTCCGCAGGTTTGTGGAGTGTGTACCGGCCACGGGTGATCCCGCTCACCGTCACTTATGTAACGAAAACATGCACTTGAACTTAGCAAACTAATAATTTTATGATTATACTTTAATAAATATATTAAATTGGTTGCAATTTTTTTTTTACTAAACTAAACTTGTATACGTACACTATCTTCGTTGAGATTCCCTTATTTAATGACACGGTTATTACTTATTAAGTATGTCTTCCCAATAAAAATTTCTCACAAAAAATAAACATTTGTATTTCCAAAAAATAGTTACTAAGTAATCAATTTTTATTACAAGCTCAGGCAGTAAATATATTTTTTCTAGATATTAAAGTACAAATCAAGGTCCTCGACAAATTACCGCAAAAAATGATCGTTAAAATCCTTGAAGATTACACGCATGAGTATTTAACAAATTATAATTAATTATTTCACTTCCATATCCATTATACACTTAATTAAAGTTATTACAGACATGAAAGAACGTAACATCTAATAAATAAAATTCTCGTGTCACGGTGTTTGTAATTAAACTCCTCCGAAATGGCTCGACCTATTCTCATGAAATTTTGTGCGCATATCAGGTAGGTCTGAGAATCGTTCAACATTTATTTTTCATCCCCCTAAATGTTAAGGGTCGTCCACCCCTTAATCTTTTCTTTTATCTTTTAGAAAAAAGTTAACGCGTGTGAAGCTGCAGGCAACAGTATTTCATAAAATACTTTTCTTCTTTTAAGCTAGTATACATAAATATTAATATTGCGTCGCAAATATTTCAAAATCATCAACACATGACTACCCTACGTCTTATTATATTATAAACAAACAAGGAACAATTCAAATTTTCCTCAAACACCTTTAAATTCGTTTTGATCTCCGCCTATTAAGGTATCACTCGAATGGAGAACGAAATTTAAAGAATTTATTCAAACAATTTAAAGATCGAAAGAATGCCAGTCTTAAAGCCCAACAATTTATCCTGATTATTACAATTTACGCATACTTTGAATATGACAAAGAAAAAGTCTTTTGTGTTCCGAATTTAAGAAAGTAATCGTTCTAAATGACGTTTGCGCCTTGAGTTGTGGTACAGAGTAAATACAGATTCACTTGCTTTCACCGATTCCCCCCGTTCATTAGAGATGCGGCACCGGCTCTTCAGCAAACACTCGACGCCTACAAATGGTGCGTCTTGTTCCAACGCATAATACCGCTCCGGACTACCGTTCTCAACGCAAATGAGTTTGTGAGCAGCGTTCAGATGTTTTTGATAAAAATTAGAGGGAAGTAGTGCGCGTTTATCTTTTACGCCTCACTTGCGTTGCGTTTAGGTTTACTAATCATGTTATGGTAATAGAGGTAGAGTCTCGAGATCAATAAATCAATATGGCCTTTAATATCAAATGTCGACTTTGACATTTTAGTCACAAACATATATTTAAAATTATTTAAAAAAAAACCAAACAAGCTCAAATCGAAGTCGCGCGATGAGGGTTGTCGGAACCGGGTTTTATGTAGGCAACAAATTTTTGGTTTTCAGATTTTTGATGTGTAAACTTCTTTTAGCACGGTACGCATATTTTTAGATGAGATAAAATCTCTGAACTCGCGAGTTCAGAGATTTTACACACGCCGAACACACGAACACCGCACACGAAACGCTAGAGACACAGTTTGACGTTTATATGACGTGTACTCGCGACACCGCACGCGAAACGCTGGAGACACAGTTTGACGTTTGATTAATTTAAATATTTGTTTTGCAAATTGTGTTGCTACTAAATTATGTCATGCGGCCATTTTGTGCGCCGTTTAAATTACAGCCTGTATTATAGGTATTTGAATTTATTCGTTTTGTTTTCGCTTCTGTCGGCAGCCCCTGTGACTGGTTGGGTTTTTTTCCCTAATTGAAGGGGAGGAATTTCTAAAAATCCGTTCTTAGCTGACCTCTACATGGCAAAAGTTCCCACCAAATTTGAAGTCCCTAGGTCTTATAGTTCCAGAGATATCATGATGAGTCAATCTATAGTCCGCACAACCAGAGATTATGCAGATGCGCTGCCCTCCTTTTCCCTATCCCCAATCCCATGGGCAACCGGAAACTCACAAACCGCACGAAACGCGACAGAATAACTATCATTTTACAGCGAGAGGTACCATCCCGGTCGTGCAGGCAGTATTCAGCTGCATAGCAGCATGCCACTACCTCTTATATTATTTAATTCAAACTCGAATTGTGCATTTTTATACAAAAAAATGACTAATAAACTTCTTAATTGTAAATACATGCTTAAAAAACGATATTCACGTGAATATTGTTATGACTTAAGTGATCATGAAATTTAGAACAAGATTCGACACAATTGGTTGTATAAGGTTTAAAGAATTTATTCTCAAAAAGACAGAGTCACTTACATGGAACATTTGATAATAATATCATGTATAAATATAATTTTAATGGTCGTCACACAGTTATAGGTACTCACTACTCAGGTGCTCACTTAACATAATATTGTATTGATTTGGTAATTTACTTTTTTATTTATTTATTTAGTCGAGATACATTGTTTTTACATATTCTAATAGTTTTTTTTTGTATATGTTAAATGAGCACACATTTTTTATGTCAGATGGTAGCTTATTATAAAGTTGTGCTCCTTCAAAAGTTATGCTTTTTTTGCCGTAATTGGTTCGTACTCTAGCTAGTACAAGCAAACTTGGTCGGCGAGTACTGCGTTTCGTAATTTGTATTTTTTTAATAAAAGTTAAGTTTATATTAATAGTTTTTTCAATGATTTTCCTTATAATTATATAAACAAAGTATTAGTTACATTCTGCTTCTAAGTCTAAGCAAGTTGTAGCGGGGCGTCGTCTTACGCCTACTACAGTTATGCAACGTTAGCCGCCGGCATCGAGAGTATAACCAGAATAGAGCGATAATGATATGTGTTTTGTATGAAAAACAATACCGTCAAATTTGTGCTACGGCGCTGTGCCGGTTCTGCGCTTTGATTGACCGACTGATGACCATTAACAGATGATTGGCCGACACGTCGTAAATACAGATCGCTGGTTGGTTGAATTGCTATTACGCTAGTGATAAATCACTGACTAGTAATTTTATGGTTCACATTACTACTCTATCCGGTTATAATATGCTCGATGGCCTCCGGAGAATGTATGTACGCTTTGTATAGTAAAAATATATATAGTTATAAATATAGTTTTCGTTACATAGAGAAATGTACTAAAACTATACGGATTGATATAAAGAATTTTGATAGTAATATGGCGTGGTTCTAGAAGATACACCTATCTATCTATCTCTATGTTCTTAATATTTCTATGTATGTACCTGTAGGTATATTTCTCATGTATTATTTGAAAAAAAAATCTAAAATGTGTTTCGTTTTGGAAGGGTGAACATGATTTCATTCATCTCTTAACACTTCAGTTTCTAGTTTAACAAGTTTTTTACCGGAGGGAACACCATTTTACAATTGAGTGTAATATTTCGAGCCTTCGCTTCGTTCTCTAACTATTTACTCAAAGCCCGTGAATGGCTCACGGCTACTACTACTCTAGCTAGCTAACCATCGTATCGGAGAGACCGTTCTAATATTTTTCTTGTTAATTCTTTAAACGTTTCCTATAATTAAGCAAAAACCTGGAGTCCTACTTTTATTTCGCCGCTCTACCGTGTTCCGGAAAGAGTGGTAGGGTAATTACCCTAACCAAACCCCAGTTTTGCGTCTCAGTATAGGTATCGCATGGATGACCTGCCTGGGCACGGCAAAATAATGTTCCAGGTGAGTGCTTATATGTTCGAGAGTGACTTTGAGGACTTATTATCGGGCGTCCAATACAGCTTGTCTCGATTAGTCTAAAGAAAAAACCGCAACCATAACTTTATTCTTTTTGCCCGAATTTTGAAGACTAAAAAGTCTATAAAAGCTTCTATTTTCCCGACCTTTTTTTTGTTTAACGCCGGAAAATGCTCTGATACATCCCACGGGGGAGTGGGTATGTAGGACTCGTTGCGCCCGAAAGCTGGTAAGTGGACGCAGCTTTACCCACTAAAACCCGGCGAGTGCCACCAATGCCGCCTTTGGTGAGGTGTCTAATGAGGAAACAGGGCACCTCGACGGCTAGTCAGTCCCTCAGGCGACCGATGCCACCTCCACAGAGGGGTCGTCCTGCACCATAGAACAACCCCTCCCAACCTCCTCCGGGTGAGGTTCCCGTCCTCGCCCCTTGCCCCTGCCCCTGCCCCCTCGGCTCAATTAGATTCGTCCAAGGTGCTGGGCTCACCCTAGGCTACTGAGCCCCACCGCCACGTCAAGGCTTGGATCATGGTGGGGATATTTTCCCGACCTATCGTAGACACGGATAGTATAAATTTTTTGTAAAATGTATTACTAAATATTAATAAACTAAACAAATTAATATAAATATACATAATACTAAACATCTACAAAAATCTATTATAGACTGACAAATAAACTTAGATACGTTCATAATATTAGCGAAGATTGTGCTATAAAAAATTCATAAAAGGTCGTCTGAATAAAAATTGATAGCTTACAATATTGCGTTTATAGACTTTTATGGCGTAGAGAAGTAGGAACGGTATGTACATGGAATATTTCAGTATAATGAAGTTTGCTTTAGTCTAGGATTCGCTTTTAGCTTTTAATTTCTGTAATGACATTGGTCAAAGAATATCAAAAGCTTTCTTTACATTATGAATTGACAGAGTTTTCCGTCGCTGAATGTTGGATGTTAACAAAGACTCCAATTTCTTAAATTACCTTATGGCTATCTGTTTTGATCGAAGGAATGAATATCTGTTTTGACTGAAGTAATGAATAGTGAAAAGCGATATAAATTATGATTCCAATACCGACTTATTTTTTATGTTTATGTGCATAAAATATATTTGTCACATTCTTCTTAAAATGGGTTGTTTTTTTTTCGTTTTCTTGTTGTTAGCGTTCCTTGTTATTTATTTGAACTCTACTATTAACAACAAACACACTTTGCACTCAAAAATATAACTCGTTTTAACTTCTTCTGTTTCGAAGAAATTTTTACCTTTATGCTTAAGTTTGAAGTTATATCAATATAGATCAGTTCCGACAACAATAGAGTATAGACATCATGCAAGGACTTGGAGTAGCGCAGTGGTTCCCTAACTTATTTGGATCACGCCCCTCTTTCGGCCCCCATCCTCCTGTCTAGATAATCAGATCAGAATTAAAAAGTATTCAATGACAAAATAAGTATTTTCATCTGTGTCCATGGCTTCCTTTTAAGTGTTTCTGGCAGGGCATCTACTAACATGGAATGGATTCGTCGCAAGGAAAGAACTAAAAACAGATTTTATTTATATATGCATGCATATGCGTGCACTCACACATTTGCTGTAAAGACTGCGTGTTTCGCGGGATAATTGCTAATTAATATAATATAATTTAATATCTTACATTTTATTTATTGGTCGTATCAAGTAATCTCGAATGTATTCTTCGTCGCAGGTTTTTTATACTTAATTATACAAGTGGCCCGCGCTTCCCTTGGGGGGCGCGCTCCACAGTTTGAAAACCCCTGGAGTAGAGTATAAGCACTTCAAAGTGGGAGTGTCTCTAGTCGCATTAAGGTTCCTAAAATCTTTATGATCGATGGATTACATTCTTAGTTAAGCTGCGTTTAGGAATACGAAGTAGTCTATCTGCTACTAAATATGATGTTTGCGTGCCACCGTCTTGGCGTCCTTAAAAGAGACCTATATTCAGCAGTAGATGGACATAGAATGACGATCAGTATGATAGAATAAATGATGGAAGTTGAGTATTTTTAGCAGACGAGTCAAATGATGGTAAGTGGTCAGCGTCACCCATGAGCGATGGCGGTACCCAAGCAGACGGGAGCACGGCTCAACGCAACCCTCCCATCGGTACGCAACAATAGGCGAGAATAAGTATCGGCTGGGTGTTCCTACCTGTTGATAAAGGTTTCATAAAAAATGTGTTTCTGCGAAGGGAACAGCCTTTTAAAGGGTCATTATTGGAACCCGCCATTAATAACGTCGGAATATAAAGCAAATAATTAGCTATTACTTTTAACACATTATTCCTTTATCAAGTCTTTTCGGGATGGGTGAATGACTAATCTTTATTCGTGATATAAAAGCATTTTAATCGTAAAGTACGTGCATCAGTCCTCACTCCTCACCATAACATAATGATTAATATGGTAATACAAATGGCTGATATAAACAAAAGTATTAGTTTTCTTCATACATCATAGGTCCATGGAATTGATAACCATAAGATATAAATCTTTTTTCTGTTTTCTTCTCTTTTTATTTATATAAATAAAGAAAAGACGAAATATGTACAGCTAAATCGGTAACCAATTTGTGATGATGATTGATCCATCATTGACAACCAATGATTGATCATGATTAGTTAAATAATCTATAAAAATAGTAAGCAATAAGCCCTATTTAGACGCACACTGCAATCAAAGCTTTATTTTAAAAAGCTTTATGTATAAAAATAAATTAAAACTATTTATTTATTATATTTGTTATTTAATTTCGAAAAATATTTTTCATCAATATAATGTAATAGAAAAAAAACTTACAAGGAGTCTTCAATAGAATGACGTTAATTATCATTTCGTTCAGTGATTTTTAACCTCTTTCTAGGAATTTGTTGCATTCTAGCAAACAGAAAAAAATGGATCTACCGTAAGAAAACGGCACATCTAAGAGTTTATCGAAATGGTATATAAAGGTTTAATTAGAACTTAACATCAGTCCGCTATAAAAAGTTAATCAGTGATAAAACGTCAAAAACTTATCGTTCCGCTTCATATTATGTTGCAAGACCATTGCAGACCTGTTCCCGACGGATCATATTATTTTATTCCGGGCATACGAGCACTCAGTACAATATGGTGGGTTGGGATTCTGTATTTTCCAGACAATTGTGATAAATAAATTAGTCGTTAATTTTTATTTGATGCAAATATAAATAATTAAAAAACAAGCATTTATAAAAACTGAATTAGTTTTTTCTGTGTGGAAATTACTCACAAACATATCAGTTGGTTTTTCTCATTTTTTAATATATCATGGAGGTTGAATTTGGCCAATACTAGGCGAAATAGGAATCCAGAATCATCACAAAACAAATGAACTTTTGTGAACATCGTGTTTGTTTCTCAGCAATGAAAGCGCCATTTTTACGCCATTTTCTGTTTTGATTTTTTAGTGCAAAGCTTTTAATTTTTACGCTAAATACTATAATATCGAAGCTGGTGCGTTGACAATATGCCCAATATATCTGGTGTGACTGCTATTACTATAATTGACTGATTGATAGCGGAAAGCCATGACGTATAATAAAATTAATAGGTAGTACACAATGAGCGGAGTATTTGCCACTAAAACCACACGTAATTGACCATTAAACGGGTCACTAGTACTGTGGTGTGGCATTAAGCACGCGTGCACTAATAAGTGATTACAGTAGCTTAACAGCAACTTACTCAAAAAGCAATTTACTTTATAAAATAAAACATACTTTGAAATGTCTTCTTTAAAAAGTAGCTTAGTAAAGTAACTTACTTTAAAAATAGCTTATTGTCTCTATCGACGAAGTGTAAATGAAAGAGATGCGGCTTGACGCATTGGCTGACCTCATTTGTTGACCTATAATTACGTTTTACACTAGCGGACTAACATACTTAGACAAGCGACTGAAAATTACATCGTCTTGTAGGTTAGCCAAGATGCCATTCTACAATCGTAAACGCTAGTAGAAAACTAATAAAATGGAAATAATTTCATTTCCATACCTACATTTAGTAGTGCTTACGATAGTTTTCTAGTAGTGCTTACGATTGTAGAATGGCATGTTGGCTACCCACTAGTTGTAACTTCGAGTGATATATTGTAGCTTTATATTTGTGCTTAAACGATAGCGATAAATAAGATGATGTGAATTTAACTGTCCTGTTACTAAATATTCTTTAACGCTACTAGACTCTATATTTTCAAGAATTATGAATATAATATGCTATTCCGTGCATAAATAAAACCAAAAAATCCTGAATTACAGGATAGGGGATAAGATTTACAGCTTTCACAAAGATATACCTACTTACATATTACTTAAATAAGAATAAATAATCATTTAAACTTAAAAAAACGGTCAAATCGAAAAAACGATAGAAATTGGTTATGAAAGTCATAAAGTCAATGCTACTAACCAAGAAAACTTGTTTTAGGCTTAATTAAAAATAATATTTCAACCGATTTTTAAGGTATTGCATAGCTTTTATTTTTTAATGGTCAAAGCCCTAAAATATAATATATTATACTAAGCCAGATGTACGAGGGCGGCACTGAAAATTTCGGGAATCAAGGAAGTGACACAACATTACTATTTAAAAATGTATTTATTGCTTTTCGAAGTATTCTCCGCGAAATTTGACACATTTTTCCATACGATGGAACCAATCATTGAAGCAACCATTCCATTCGGAAGTTGGGGTCTCCAAAATTGCCGTTTTGTAGTCGTCCACAGCTCCTTCAGGCGATGAAAATCTCTGACCACGCAATTTATTCTTTATTTTAGGGAAAGTATAGAAATCATTAGGGCTTAGGTCGGGGGTGTACGGCAGATAGTCTAATAATTCTATGTTTTCTTGCTCTAAAAACTCTTTTGTTCTGTGCGCGGTCTGAGAACTCGCATTGTCGTGATGGAGGATGGTGCGGCGGTTGCAGTTCCCTCCTTTACGGAGTTCAGAAACGACCTGTGGCAAACAAATGCTAGCATACCGTTCTTTGTCCCTGTCGCAATATGGCCGGTTTTGGAGACAAACGTGGCCACCATTTTTTTTGCAACACTCCGTGAACGAACAATTTTTGTTGGCTTTAACTCATTTTCGAACACCCAAACTCGTGACTGGTTTTTTGTTTCGGGTTCGTACGCGTATATCCAGGATTCGTCACCTGTACGATATTGTATACAGCATTTGAGGATCCTGCGTGGAATCTTTCGAGAGTTCTGACGGACCAAGTAACGCGAGCCACTTTTTGCTCTTCACAGAGCAAATGCGGTATCCTTCGGGAAAACAACTTTTTTACACCTTTCATGCAAGATTATTTGTATTTGACTCATGCCAATGTCTAAAGTTGCCTGAATTTCGCGGTATGTCACATGTCGATCTTCCTCAATCAGCTTACGCACAGCATCAACGTTTTCTTGGGTGACTGCAGTTTTTGGACGACCTTGGCGGGGATCATCACTGAGCTTGACACGTCCACGTTGAAATTCAGCAAACCAGCGATAAATTGTGGTTTTGGATGGGAATGGTAAATGGGAACCAAATGCAGAAATCATCCGGTCAACACACTGTTTTTGTGTTAAACCACTTCGAAAGTCATAATACATCATCGCTCTAGAATTTTCTCGAGTCAATTCCATTTTCTCAACGACTAAACAAGTTTGACAAGACCTTGTGGCAAGACCGAGAATCTTTTTTTAAATAAATAAATGGTATTCGATTTTTAAAACCAAGGAGTTTTCAATTTAAAAGATTTTAATATGACAGGAACAGTGGAAATATTGCATTCCCAATACTTTTAGTTCAGCCTATGTAATGGGTATCAAGAATGGAAAGCGTGCCAAATAAACTGTCACATGTTATCGACGATATTAATTCTAAATATACGAATCACATTCCTTCGTTGATGTGATTAGACTCTAAACGGCGTTATAAAGCATAGCCCCGCCCCGTTCGGAAAAAGTAGGAGACAGGAATAAATTGCATAAGATACGAAAACTCCAAACGTCCATTGTGACAAGGAAATTGCCAGCCGCGGTGACTTCGTACATATTTTTTTGTGAATGCAAAAATCTTGACATAGTTCTCAACATAGCAAAAACAGACGTTGCGAAAATTGTATTTTCGAGTATTTCAGTAGAAATTGCTAGTTCTTTTGTCATTTAGAAATTTGGTAACAGTAAGTATTTTAATATTTCTGGCGATCTTTGGCAACGCTTACTAACTACAATAACATGAAACAAGACTTGTATAAAACAATGCTAAAATGTAAATTTGTAATGAGATATTTGAAATTACTAGCAAAATCTAACATATTATATCTTTGAACTTCACCCCTTCTATATAACTAATAACGAATGGCACATACATAAATACATATAGTCACTTCCTTTCGGGTTTGCCGTAGTTGGGTAAGAATAATATTCATTCAAAGAAACTGATAATACACAGGCCGGAAACATAAAAAAGTGTTACCATTAACATGAAGAACAGGTTTGTATGTAACAATTACCTAATGCTTGAACAGGTTATGAGAATAAATGCACTTGTCAAGAAAAACTAATATGAATCTTTTATGTTTGTAGGCTTTGGCGAATTGTAATAATTTCGAGCGTTCCGAGAATAAACCCCGTTGCGTCTATTAAGAAGAATGAACGCCAGAGAATACCACTGACGCAGGTAAAGCAAAAGTTACGCCATCACAGCGTATAAATCGAAGTAACAATGCGTATTCCGTATTTTCGTTCGCAGGGGGACGTCGCCGTGAGAAATCGAGAGCGGTGAACAGAACTCGCCGTGAAATCAGTTCTCATCCGAAAGAAAGTGATCAATCTTGTCTAATCTACCCGTACATAAATTTGCTAAAACAAATTTATAAATGTTCAAAAATGTATCAATCTTTTTTGCTATTTGACCTCTTTTTACAGACTCTTGTGTTCGAGTCATCAGCTTATCTTTTATTGTTTTAATGCCTACTGTATGTCGTTTTTCCACTAATATAAACAAAAATAATTCCCACTGCTAATGTAGTAAGTTCATTAACAATTTCATGATTAATTATTATCTTATTTTTATATAAAATAGTTAATTTTAAGGTATTTCTATACAACCATCACTAGGAGCGAGTTAATTTTAATGTATTTCAATACAATCATCACTAAGAGGTACCTACTTTACTATATTTGTAAGAGGTAGTGCCATGCTGCTTTACAGCTGAATTATGCCGGCATGACCGGGGTGGTACCTGTCGCTCACACAACACCGGCGTCAAGTAACAGCTATGCTGTCGCGTTTCGTGCGGTTTGTGAGTTTCCGGTGGCCCATTGGAGGCATAGGGAAAAGGAGGGCGACGCATCTGCATAACCTTTGGTTGTGCGGATGTCCATGGGCGTCGGTAGTCACCATAAGGCTCCGACTGCTCGGTTGCCTCCCTTTGATATAAAAAAAATCATCACTAGCTTGGTTACGTTTACTACACAGTATACAGAGGCTAAAAGACAAAAGTTGGGCCAACCTCAATATTAACTATTTAGTAACCATAGTTTTTTTCACTAAACGTACTTTCTTTATTGTAATAACGCTGTCCTAACGATGATAATTTGTATTTGCGTTATGATTACGAAACTCTTTGTGGATTACTGCTTACTCAACACCGCCGGTAACAAAAAGAGAATAGTTCTTTATAATTAATTTGAATGACTACATAACATTCTCTATCATGTCAATAATCTTATATGTTTAATAAAGGAAGTCATGCAACTGTATCATTATCATTGTCACAGGCCCAGGAAGGGTTGTTCTTTGGTGCGGGACAACCCCTCTATGGAGGTGGCCTCGTTCCCCTGAGGGACTGACTAGCCGTCGAGGTGTCCTGTTTGCTCAATAGATCCGGGGTACCTCAGCAAAGGCGTCATTGGTGGCACTCGCTGGGTTTTTGTGGGTAGAGCTGCATCCACTTACCAGGTTTCGGGCGCAGCGAGTCCCACATACACGCCTGGGGAGACTCACTCCTCCGCAGGATGCCTCAGAGTAATTCCCGGCGTTAAAGAAAAAAGGCCCATTTCCGCCGTTGTGGCCCGGTGCGGACGTCCATAGCTCCCTCGCCGGGTCACCCAGACGACGAGGAGAATACCGCTGGGGTTACCGCTTTAATGAGTAGAGTCTGCGCCTACTTTACCATCGTTTCGGGTGCAGAGTGTCCCACATAGCCCCCGGGCTGCTCCGGACCCGGTGGTATGCATAAGAGCATTCCCCAGCGGGAACAAAAAAAAAGAAAGAAAGGCTTCCCAGAGCTAGATATGGTCCAAGACGACCGCCATCCACATCCAACTGGGACCGACTACGGCACGCAGATCATTAACCCTCAGGATTTTTCTAGAAACTAAATAAATTAAGTCGATCTTATGATTTCAAAAAAAAATGTCTCGGTGATAATACGGATTTTGCGTTTCTTACTAAAATATTATTAGCAATAGCAATATGATGTGAGTGGCAGATAGAAGTGGTTCAGGTGCACTGACATTACAAGTAGGTTATCTATAGCTAGAGGTTATCTACGTAACGCTGTGTTTTGTATGGAAACAAATTCCTACTTTTTCTACAAATTCAATACTTATACTGAAATGCCCGAACAAGACATTGAAGACAAGAACCTACAGCGTAATTACTAATTAGCGGTGCTGCTGTACTACATACGGTTGTACGAGGTAATTATATATAACAATAATGTCTGAACAACGGTTGTTAGAGAACATTAGGAATTATAATAATTATGATTTGATCATATCTGATGGTTACGATACGATACAGACCTAAAGTTGTCTGCTTTTATCTAGCTTTTTTTTTTTTTTTTTTACAAAAACAATGTAAGGATCGAAATCAAAAACAATCCTTGTAATGTACGTTATCGACCAAATGATGTAATATTTGAAAACTTCTTTAAATATCAACGTTTACTATAATAATCCATAAACATAGCAACACTAGTGAGTTTTATTCTTTAAAGAACCAAAAACTAATAGCCTTTTGACCTATTGCACTTCTCGCTTGATTTCATTTCCTCGGGTTTTTTCTAGGAAATATTTAGTCGATCTTATGATTTCAAAGAAGTGTCTCAGTGACAAATGATAATACAGGTTTCGCGTATCCTCCCCACCATGGTTCAGGTCTTGACGTGGCTGTGGGGCTCAGTATCCTAGGGTGAGCCCAGCACTTTGGACAAAGCTAATTGAGCCGAGGGGGTTCTTTGTACCCCATTTATAAGACGAGGGGACAAAGAGCAGGGGGTGAGAGGCGCGGACGGGAACCTCACCCCATTGTTCTGTCCCGACGTTGGGAGGGGTTGTTCTGTGGTTCGGGACAACCTTTCTATGGAGGTGGCGTCGATCTCTTGGAGGACTGACTAGCCGTCGAGGTTGTTTGCTCATTAGATCCGGGGCACCTCACCAAAGGCGGCATTGGTGGCATTTGCCGGGTTTTAGTGGGTAGCGCTGCGTCCACTTACCAGCTTTCAGGCGCAGCGAGTCCCACATACCCGCGTGGGGAGACCCACTCCCCCGCGGGATGCATTTCCCGGCGTTAAAGAAAAAAAAAGGTTTCACGTATCCTACTAAAATATTTATTATATGATGTGAGTAGTAGATAGAGAAGGTGCACTGACATTACAAGGAGGTGATCTATATGTTCCTTATATTCCATTAATTTTTAGCCTTTGTCCGATGTTTTTGAGTAGGAAACTTGAATTGATTGAAAAACTTGAATGATGTTAAAGATTGTACTTCCCATGTAAAGTACAATCTTTAACATCATCAGCCTGCTGACATTCGGAAAGTAAATTATATTTTAATGGCCGTGAAAACGTAAAGTTACAGCTTACTAACATTACAGAGAGCATTGACATAGAGACTAGAGCATATATCTTACATAACCGACTGGCTTCTGTATATAATTTATTTATTTATTATCTATATTTATTTACAATAAAACCGTCTATCCAAGTTTATTTATCATGTATTGTTCCTATTCCACCAGCAAAGGGAGGCGAGACTACAAGGGCTGTAGAACGGGCGTTAGCCTCGCACGAAGTTCGACGGCTAAGGCTTTACATAAGACTAACTCGAGACATAAACGGATCGCCTTGACAGAGAATCGCCGCTTCTGTGCGACCACCCCGTAAGAGGTGAAGAGGTAAAGAGGGAATCCCTTTCACATCAATGGTGTTATTTTCTTATATTATGTTACCTATAGCAGCTGAAAAAAGCAAACATGTGGAGGAGCCTAGCTGTCAACGTCGCCTTTGAAAGTAAAATTTACATTGGATCCTTTAAAGTATCAGGTATAGATTGAAACGCCAATGCTTTGCCTTTCCTAAGAGTTGGTGGTTGAGAGTTGTACCAACTCTATATTTATTGTCACTCTTTCCCCTTGGTGACCAATAAGACACAAAGCACATCCCTGTTTTTGAATGACGTGTAATAGTAATTTTATTAATGAATCTCTTTGAACAGCTATTCTACTACAATCTACTGTGCGTCAAATCATATAAAGCTAGGATCTACACTAGCGAATTGTCTTTATATGTAGATTGTTTTTGAGGTGGCCTCATAATATAATCTCATGATACTTACAATGTTATCTTTTTCATGACATTTTTATTCTTAAATCTCAGCATTGCATGTTTTGCTTATAATTTATCTCTCAACATAATTATCTCTCGGGAATACCAAAAAATACAATTGTTTTATATATTAAGTAGCTATCTAAACATAATAATAATTATTATATTTTGGTTTATATATCAATTGAAATAATATTTGCTTCAATCCCGGCATTCGAGGTACTAAAAATCGATCCAAGCAAATCGCAGCAAGAAACTTACACCGAATTATTCTCTACGTTAGTAAAGCGTTAGTTAGAATACGTAAATAAATATCGCTATTATAATATATAAGACCACAGTCTTTAACTACATAATTCGTATTAAGTGTAAGCTTAGCTTACATTAATATTGACTACCTATTTAATCGTTCGTTTTTGGGTCCGTTAACTTATTTCCACTAGCAAGATGATACAACGATATTTTATTCCAGTTTAAAGCTTCTGTTTATTCTGTTGGATCTATTTTACTGTATACTCAGCTCTTGTTTACCTTAGAGCATTATATACTTTTTAAAATGAGGGCGTGGGAAAAGGCTGCGTTGAATTCACTTATAATATTTTCCCTTACGCACTTGAGATTATTTGCAGAATTACTTAACATGTAATGTAACGCCTGGCTTATTTTGTACGTAGAACAAATTGAATCTATTTTAATTAAAATGTTATTTATATAATTTAAAAGATAATTTATTTTATTTCACTGATAATAATGTTCAACATTTATGCAATTATACTTGACCATCTAAATTTATGCTATTATTCATTAAGACTAATAGAAATTTAACACATAACAAATATACATACTATACAGCATTAATATAATACAATAAAAATAATAATTTTATGATGAAAATATTTCTGTTCCAATTAAGGCGGAGCCACACATTGGATGTGCTAACATAAGAAAATGGGACGGAAACTTGAGTCTTACCTTATGTCAATTCCAATTCGTATATGGGTCCCGAGGTCCGCAGTAGTTAAAATTGCCGCATTCCACAACAGCCGGGCGCGAGGCAGACGCAGCCTCCCTATCTCAACCGGTTGTTCACCGTGTTTGAGTTTAATGAGGCGTTACTTAAAAGTCATCACTTAAACATATAGTAATACACTTGGATCAGATTGTAGGTGCCATAATGGTGGTTGCGCGGTGTGTTTTTACAGCGATCGTTTGGTCCACAGTTGGGGTGAGTTAACGGACGACAGGTAGAGAGGACGGCGACGCGCACTCAACTGGCGCGGCGGCGGCTGGCGGGCGATGCGAGCGCCCTCCCGCGCACTCGCGCGCAAGCGTCACACTGCACACATCGCACTATCACTCGGAAAAGCCAACCCAGCTTCATCGCAGACTTACAGACCTTAAGATTATAAACGATATAATATACATAGACTGAGTTTCAATCCCGATAAGCAATAAGCATAAACGGCCCATTGTATTATAGCTACCGTTATGTTATGTTACGACGCGAAGTGCGAACCATTATAATAGCGTTCTGTTATTATTTTATAACCGGAAAACCATCCATCATGTTTTTTTTATAAGGCTTTGATGCTGTTTTCAAATATTTATAATTGGCAATTCTGCACGAGTGATAATAGCTTAGCTCTATCTTATGTAACTAACTTGTGCCTAAGAAAAAAATGTCCACGGACTTGGGCAACACACGCGATTTGCTGCTTACAACGTGACATGAGAATTATCTGGCTCGCGGTGTTGAAACACCGCACTATACACGTACTACCACTGTATACTATCTTATGTGAGAAGTAGTGAGATAAAAAAGATCTTACAAGTGATATCGATAGTAGATTCTGTTTCTTGGTCTATCGCAACTTAAGATGGACTTCTATAAAGGTTCTTCTATACCTTGGGGAAAGCATCGTTGTTCTCTATGTTGAACACAAATATTAATATTGTATTGTATCATTATGAATTGTTGGTATACTTATATAAAGTGTTTGGTAAATTTTATAGACATATATAAATTCATGTTCCTAAGCCTAGCAGACAGATTTGTTGCTAGGGAGTTGTGTGCGCCATTTCTTCTTACCACCCAAACATCAGGAAGTCGAGACGGACGGGCGCTTGGCGGTCGTCGTTTTCCATGTCATTTCGATTTTTAATAAGTACTGATTTTCAGTCTAGTTTGTATATAGCCTTTTGAATTGTGAAAATGTATTTTATTTGCATCCCTATTAATTATTATAAAATTAATATTTTTTTTCTTTAACGCCGGGAAATGCTCTGAGGCATCCCGCAGGGTGGGTCTCCCCACTGGTAAGTGGACGCAGCTCTACCCAGTGGCGGATTTTCAGATTTGCCGCCTGTAGGCTATTCAATTTTTGCCGCCTCTGAATTTTGATACCTTAGTCAACACCAGGTGGATTTACTACTACTACGGTTCTACGGACTACCCACCACGGTTCAAGCCTTGTCGTGGCGGTGGGGCTCAGTAGCCTAAGGTGAACCCAGCACCTTGGGCGAAGCGAAGTGAACCGAGAGGGCTGCTCTTTGTACCTCTCTTATAAGAAAAGGACAAGGGGCGAGGATGGGAAACTCACACCATTGTCCCGACGTTGGGAGGGGTTGTTCTGTGTTGCGGGACAACCCCGTTGTGGAGGTGGCATCGGTCCCTTAAGGGACTGACCAGCCGTCGCGGTGCCCTATTTGCTCACCAGATCCGGGGCACCTCAACAAAGGCGGCATTGGTGGCACTTGCCGGATTTTAGTGGGTAGAGCTGCGTCCACCTTACCATCGTTCGGGCGCAGCGAGTCCCACATACCCGCCTGAGGAGTCCCACTCCCCGGCGGGATGCCTCAGAGTATTTCCTGACGTGAAAGACCAAGGCCTGAACCATGGTGGGGATGAAGTAATTTACCTGGAACTAGCCCAGGCAACTAATTTAGGCAAGTGTTGTCTATCCTAAAAACCGGCTAACAGGGATGGATGATTTATTCTGAATAGTTTTAGCACCCATTAAACCGACTAGGTACCTACCGGTACTGCATACCTTGAGGAATTTCTGTGTTATAAAGGAAAGTCTATCCGATTTCAATCCTTAAAAACCACTCAAGTCTAGCCGTCTATTTAAAAGCACTTGGTTAAACATATAGAATGAAGATTACTCGACTTACACGTTTACGCGCGAGAGTTACGCGGATACAAAAGCGCACAAACTATATAGAAAATTCAAAAGCGGGCAACAGCTAGTTATACATATAGTTATAAATACTCTGTGGCTCACTGGATTGGGCCATCCATTGGGCCTGGTTGCACATGCACATGGGCGTTCAAGTAGGGGGTTTGAATCCTGCCAGGGAACAAAAAGTTTTCTGTGTTCCTGGGTAATGGATGTGTATTATATAATAAAAATCTTAAATGTACGCATAGTATAAAATTATTAAATATATTTCCGTTGTCTCGTAAAATTTTCATTATTATTACTCACAATCGGTGTATTGATAAGTTTTTATGATTTAAAAAAAAAAAAATATTAGCTTTGTCCACTAAAACGTAATATTGAATTCCTTATAACTTATTACAGGCAGCAATTTAAAATTAAAAACTTCTTGATAAAGTAAAATAAGAAGCAGAGTGAGACAACCCTCTGTTGTTGAGACAGGCAAAAGATAGGTACGATTTTTATATTTCAAAGTAGGTTAATTTTTCAACTTATTTATATTTACCCGATAAAATATAATTCCGCTTTTTTTTTTCGCCCGCGTTATTAACCGACTTAAAAAAAGAGGAGGTTATCAATTCGTCTGTATGTTTTTTTTTGTATGTATGTGACACGATTACTCCGCCGTTTGTGAATGGATTTTGATGTTTATTTTTTTGTTTGAAAGCTGGTGATTCCAATTTGGGCCCATAGTAATTTTATTAAGATCTGACAAGCCGTTTTTAGTTATTCCCAATAACGCCTATTTGAATTGTTTCTTTTACCTCGACGATCTGCTCATTTTATTACTTGTCGATGTAACAATTGTATAGGATGCTTTGGTAGCACACCATAGTAGGTCGCGGTCATTGTAATCATCATCATCATCATCACCATCATCGTCCTTTATCCGTCCACTGCTAAATATAGGCCTCCTTCAATGAACGCCAAGACGACGAATTTCGGAATCACTAAAAATTAAGAAATAAAATCATTTTACAAAAAATTTACACCGACTTAAAAAATACTAAACTAAAAAGTAATAAAATAATTATGTTTCTTGAATTTTTGTGCTTACAACTTATAATCAACTTAATTTTCTACTAATGTACAAACTTTGCGTTTACCACGTCATTATAGTTACTTTTGGAGTCGGTGTCGTATTTGTTGCTGTACCCTACCTACCTACCTTTTTCTTTTTTTTTTTTCTTTAACGCCGGGAAATGCTCTAAGGCATCCCGCGGGGGAGTGGGTCTCCCCACGCGGGTATGTGGGACTCGCTGCGCCCGACAGCTGGTAAGTAGACGCAGCTCTACCCACTAAAACCCGGCGAGTGCCACCAATGCCACCTTTGGTGAGGTGCCCCGGATCTAGTAAACAAACAGAACACCTCGACGGCTAGTCAGTCCCGCTAGGCACCGACGCCACCTCCACAGAGGGGTTGTCCCGCACCACAGAACAACCCCTCCCAACGTCGGGACAGTGCAATGGGGTGAGGATCCCATCCTCGCCCCTTGCCCCGCTGCTCTTTTGTCCCCTCTTCTTATAAAACAGTATAAAACAGGGTACAAAGGGCCCCCTCGGCTTAATTAGCTTCGCCCAAGGTGTTGGGCTCACCCTAGGCTACTAAGCCCCACCGCCACGTCAAGGCCTGAACCATGGTGGGGACCCTACCTACCTACCTAACTTGGCTAACACCGACTCCAAAAGTAACAATAATGACGTGGTAAACGCAAAGTTTGAACATTAGTAGAAAATTAAGTTGATTATAAGTTGTAAGATATATAGGATTATTTAATTCAAACCAGTAGTTCTTGAAATTAGCGCGTTCAAACAAACAAACAAACTCTTCAGCTTTATAATATTAGTATAGACTAGCTGTTGCACGCAGCTTCGCCCGCGTTAACTAACTCAACTAAACTACCGTTATTCACAGCGTGATGTTATATTATAGCCTATAGCCTTCCTCGATAAATAAGCTGTCTAACACTGAAAGAATTTTTCAAATCGGACCACTAGTTCCTGAGATTAGCGCGTTCAAACAAACAAACAAACTCTTCAGCTTTATAATATTAGTATAGATAAATCGTCCTATGTTGTGCTAAGTTTAGAAACTTTTGGGGTCGTGAGTTCCAATCTTACTACTACTATATTATCTATATTTATTATTCTCGAATTTTGTAAAAAAATTATGATAGTAAGTACATTATCATGTAAGATTAATATTTTAATTTCATATAGATCAATAGGTAATGTGTCCAAGGTGTGCACAGTGCAAGCATTTATATTAAAGCATTCGATTTTTTTATTTTTTTGACAGCATGCAAGTCCTAGATGCAAGTAAATACTAAATGCAGAGCACAGTCCACAGATAAAGGTGAGAGAATTCGTTGCCAAGCATGTCGCGAAAAGTTCGTCGAAGCAAAATTTTAATCTGGTAAACAACATTAACATACGTATAATGATATTATTCGTAACAATAAATATACGAAGTTTTACGAATATGGGAGTTCTGTAAGATTGGGTATAACAAAATTATACTTATAGATAAATACTATTACAATTAAAAATAAACAAAATATTACATTTGAATTTGGAATCTGTTATTTTTATATTATGACTGTTCAGTGTCCATTGGGTTTTCTCATTTTCGCGCCAAAAAGGCAACTCATCCATGTGTTACCTATCCTGAGACATAGTCTCGGTGCCAGTAATAATACTGCCTGTCTTACCCTTCTCTCCGAAACGCAGCAAAGCTGTTTCACGAGAGAAACAAGCAGGATGGTGGTACCCATCCCGTCAGCTGTTGCAGCTGTTTTGATATCGTGTATCTAACAATGTTAATATTCTTTGATGTAACTGTAACATATCACTTAGGAAATTACAAAAATATTTTCAGTATTTATTTAATTGAGTAAAACCATCCAAAGCCAGCCGTATTCCAAAATATTCACAGTCATTATTAGTAGAATAAATTAAGGGAAACGAGTCTAGTAAATAGTACAATAAATTAAAAGGCAAAAAATGTGTATTCTCCCCATTTATTAATATTCTTCCCACGCAGGAGGCTGCGGCTCGGGTCAGGCACTTGGGATATACAGCGAAGCTCGAAATACTAATTAGCAACTAATTTTCGATTGGAAAGGTTCGTTAGTGGAGTTTAAAATACATGAACTATGAAACTCACTCCAGTTTAATTTTGATGACGCTTCTCTCCCATGCATAATCCTAAAAAAAATCCTCTAAGGCCTAAAGAATGTGAAACATAATTTAGATATTATTGTGAATACTGTTATATAAAACTATTACCTAGGTAACACTGAAAATGTTTAGAAAATGAAAAACGGCTTAATATAGAAAGTTGCCAATACTTTTATTGTTTTTCGAAGTAATCTCCGTTTCTTTCTACACATCGTAGCATTCGATGGAACCACTGAGAAAAGCAGTGGGCCCATTCTTCCTTAGGAGTCTCTTCTATGGTATTTTCGTACGCTTTCACCGCATCTTCAGGGCTCGTAAAGCGAATACCTCGAATTTTATCTTTAGTTCTTGGGAATAAATGAAAGTCGCAGGGCGCCAGGTCAGGACTCTAAGGCGGATGACTCATTATCTCGACACCTGCCATAGTCAAATATTCAACAGTCCGTTTTGCGGAGTGCGCTGAAGCATTGTCGTGGTGAAGGAGGATCCTGCTTCGGGGGCGCTGCTGTCGAATTTTTTC
Organism: Helleia helle; assembly: GCA_963853865.1. Taxonomy (NCBI): domain Eukaryota; kingdom Metazoa; phylum Arthropoda; class Insecta; order Lepidoptera; family Lycaenidae; genus Helleia; species Helleia helle. Next base: position 7,391,267 of record OY971418.1, on the reverse strand, counting down.
CAAGACAACAGACAAACAGCGATTGACATACCAGTCTGCAGTAACTGTCCTTCTAATCTTCTAGCACAACTGTCGCGAAATGACCTTTCCGACCAAAGAATGAGGCAATCAACTTTTTTCCTTGACTTCTTCCTTTCTTTACCTTAGTTGGCCGATCCTCGAAAGGAAACACCCACTGAGCTGATTGTCTTTTGGTTTCGGGTTCGTAGCAATATATCCAGCTTTCATCACCTGTGATGATGTCAAATACAGCATTTGAGTTACCGCCGTTGAACTTATCAACATTTGGCGATACCAGTCCATGCGGAGGCGTTTCTGGTCGTCGGTTGAAGTATGGGGAATCCATCTGGTACAAAGCTTCCTGATGCCTAAATGTTCGTGTAATATTTTTTGAACTTGACTCATACCAATGTCTAGTCTTGCCCGTATCTGCTGATAGGTCACTCTCTTATCATCCTCTATCATGCGTCGCACAGCACTGATGTTATCTTCAGTAGTCGCTGTTAAAGGACGTCCCTCACGCGGATCATCACTGAGATTGCTACGTCCACGCTTAAACTCGTTAAACCAATTGTAAATAGTGGCACGAGATGGGGCTTCATAAAAAAATGCTAATCGCAGCCTATCATAGCTTTGTTGTTGAGTAAGCCCACAACGAAAGTCATAATAAATCATTGACCGAAAATTTTCTCGCGTTATGTTCATTTTCACGTGTAACAAGAGTTTTAGATTTGCCGCCAATTCACAAAAACAAATGACAAATGAATGCATTATGCTACATTAGGTTACCAAAGAGTTCTAAAATTGAAATTCAAAAAAAGTTTTCATTTTCAATGTTTCTAACTGGCCAGTTCTAAACATTTTCAGTGTTACCCATGTAAAAGTACAGTTTAGAAATGTAGGCGTACAATCGTATTTTTTTTTCTAAATTGTTTCTAATATCTCACCAAGAACCGATATCTACAACTACAGAGTAATTTTATAGGTGTACAACCAACTAGCTTCTAAAAAATACTAGGTAAACTTATTATTTAAAGGTCGACAACGCCCACGCAATCTTCGTTCACGCAGGACTGGCTGAAACCTATATAGTTTGTGCTGAAAACTGCTCTTTTATACAAAACAAAATTTTCCTAGTTTAAGCAAGCCTGTCGTTGGTTTTCACTCCGTTTACAATTTCATTCCAATTTTTCATATTAAATTGGGGGGGCACGGCAGTGCTCATGCCAAGTTGAGCAAGAGCGGCACAGCCGTACCACCCTTTTCTCACAGCTGTTCAGGCCATTCTCAACCTCAATAACTTCATTGTGGATTAAAACTAAAAGCCTGAATTTTCAACAATCAAGCAGGCATTGTATTTAAACACAGTATATATTTTTAAATTCCATTCAATTTGAACCAGTAGGTAGTTTAAGAACTATAACTAAGTAGATACATAGTGAAAGTTTCCTAATTTTGTCACTGAATGACTTACTCACTCACTCACTGACCGATCATCAAAACTCTTAGGCACTTCTAGCAGACATAGAAGCTTTAATTTAGAATGCAATTAGTGTTTAGTGTATAAATCAAGGAAAAACTTAAACATTTTGCAATTCCAGTTCAGCTTTTCAGATACAACAACTGTCCACCAATGCTGGTTGGAGATGTGCCAGCTTCTCCATCATTGTGTTCAGTTCTACACATCTACAGTAATGCTCACCCTGTTTGGTAAGAAGCTGTGATGAATCACACCGGCGGAGAATTTTCGAAAATCGTAGTAAATAGTGCGTTTAATATTTTTATAATTGAGTATTTTAAAGCACTACAATTTCATGAAGGTCTAGAGTTGATCTGATGATGGAGCTGAAAGACAGTCGAGGGAACTCCTCAACGATTTACAGCAGTAACCTTGTGTTTGGGCTTCATTAATTTGTATTGATGAGAACTTTACACCTAGATGAATTGTGACTATCATTAGGGGTCTGATGATGAAGACGAAGTACAGTTAAGGGAACTCCTCAGCAGTTTACAGTAGCTACCTTGTGTTTAGACACAATTCATTTATGTTGACCAGAAATTTGCACCCATATGGGTTATAAGTATCATTACAAGTCTGATGATGAAGACCATAGACAGTTGAGGGAACTCCTCTACGGTTTACAGTACCTACCTACCTTGTGTTTGGACTTAATTCATTTATATTGACGAGTACTTTGCACCCATATGGGTTATAAGTGTCATTACAGGTCTGAGGATGGAGACAGTAGAAATGCGTTTAACAGTTATATCCATATTTTAGACAAATAAAATCGGTTCCGTGAAACTAGCCAACTTTGCCCATTTTTTAAATAAAAATGAAAAAAAATCATGAATTTTGTACAGGAAGGTAGGTATATTTTGTTATTTGCAACAACTTTGTAAACTTGCACAACAAGAACGTGTAAAATTTGTAATAAGTTAGAATTTAAAAAGAATTTTGTTAAATTTTGATGACGGGCAAAATAATCTGGACTTCTAGCCAACATTGTCCATGTTGATTTTTTATCAAAATATAACTCGTATAAGTACGTCATCAACACCTCGATCAGAATTTGTGGCAATCTTGGCTTAGATTTCAAAATGATGTATGTAGTTTATACGTATTTGTAAATAAATTACTGGGTAATGTTACCCACAGATTTTTGCTTTTTCCCATATGTTACGCAAGTAACAATTTAAAATGTTAAGGGCTGTCACATCTTAGTAAATTATGAAATATAAATAAGAATATAGAGACTTTTTTATTTTATTAACGATTGTACGTCTGGGGATGCCAAACTGTAGTTTGGCGTCTCTCGATGATGTTTATTTTGAAGAAACTGATTCAAACGCTAGCATTTCCACCAGTCTTCGGTACAGTTTAATATGCGCGAGATCCTATTTTGCAACTACATTTTTTTTAATTCTAGATTTGTGTTTGTTTGTCTGAAAATTGAAATAAAAAAGGTAAACATAATTTTGATTTATAAGCATAAATGGCTTAAAAATCAAAAATGAACTTTAAGACACGATTATCGTGATTAACGAAATATCAACATATACAAGTTTGTAGATAACTCTCAGTGCGCAATTTTAACCTCGCATCTGCACCATTTACGTTATGTTCTTGAAAGTATTTATCACATATACCACGTAAATAGGTATTCGTAGTTTTTACATTCATAGAGAGGTTTATTCTCAACTGAGGCCATTATTTTACAGTTTTACATTATTGTGTACTAAGGATTTAACAAAGTTATGTAGTCACTTAAATTTAATGTTGGATAGACATGAATTGAGGATGATTTTAAAAATATCATAAATTTAGTTTTTAAGTATGTAATGAAGAGTTGAAGACTTTTATTTATAAATTTAACATTGTCAAATGTACAAAGTGTAGTTAAAATTACATTTTGAGTTTATTAGGATTATTTACATTAAACATTGTATATAGGCAAAATCTTAAACAAAGTACCTATCTAAAGATGACAACTGCAAGTACTAAGCACTTTTCACTGACGGGCAATGTTGCCAACATTGCCCGTCAGTATGTGTCAGCTAACTTTAATAGGTACAGCACCAAAACCGTCGTCAGTCAGTCATTTGTACAACCTACCTGTCTTTGCTGACACCGACTCCAATAGTAACAACAATGACATGGTAAACGCAAAGATTGTAATTAGTAAAATAACAAGTTGATTAGGTATAAATTGTAGGCACAAAAATTAAGGAAACGCAATTATTTTATTACTTTTTAGTTTATTTTTTACTTTTTGAAGTCGATTTCAATTTTTGTTTATGGAAAAAGAATTCCATGTTTTTAAAATAAAATTAATTTGAAATTATAATTCTTAGCGAAAAAAAAATTATTTTGATTTGAAATTACCTATACTGCAGAACGGCAATTTCATAGGTAAAGACCTATTATAATTATTATGTTCAAAGTACATTACTTGTAAAATGGTCAACGGAATGAAAAAGCAAGAATGGGACATGTCTTATGAAGTTGTACCAGAATCCCGCAAAGTATTAAGTAGGTAGACTAAATTGCCCGAAATTGCTATGAAAGAAAGAACACAATGGTCAATGACCATAAACGCGGCCGGCGAACTACGAAGGTAGCTAACCCGCGCCGCGGCTTTCACGCTTTCCGTTCATTACAGAAAGACGGTAACTTTCTTACATCTTTCCTGTCTTCATACTTCTGCAACATCTCATCCTTGCAGAAGGAGAGGACCGTCTGCCACGTCCGAGAGCAGTGAGAACTGATGGTTATCGCTCGGATGACCGCACCGCCCAAGCTGGGCACTCCAACAGGATGTGGTCTGTAGTGCTCCTGACTGCTGCGATTACTTCGCCCCTGCCACCTTCCACAGATACCTCCTGAAGCATCCGTGTCGTGAAGGATCTGCACAACGTGGAAGGATATTTATTGGTCAGCCTACTGCTCAAGGATTTGACCAACGGCCAACACGGGACTGTCCTGGCGGTTTTCTATAGTGTTCAGTTTAAAAACTTAATCTGTATAATATAATATACTGTAAGTATATAGATTAGTTTAAAACAGACACTATAGAAAAATGTAATTGGTTGGCGAATATTGTGGTGGACTGTTTTGGGTGGGTGGACTGATAAGTGTTGATAATCCTTCGGATTTCCCGCCGTTTCTCCATATTACAAACTAAATATTATGGTTTACGACAGCCATGGCTGCATGGCTTCTGGTCTTAGCCGGCTCCAACAGAAACGAAAAAATCTGTCTGTAAATTTAGTGTTGCCAACTTAGCACTTTCGATGCTAGATTGGCACTATTTTAGCTAAGGCTTGCACTGTAATTTAATATTCAATACGTAGTATTCTCTATATAGTTTGTGTTCAGCACCTAGCACTAAAACTAGGACTAAACAGCAATCATTCTGATTTTGTTCTGGTCACTGCAGTGCTGCATGTAGTGCATGTACATTAAGCTGTCTGTTATTTACAGCTGACAATTGGATGATGCCTAAAAAGAGAAGATAAAGAAATTAAAAATAGTAAATACTAAATAACTATTTACTTAAAATCAGTGAAGAATTAGTGAAAATACATAATATACGATAACAATTTGTGCCCGAAAATTAGACTTGGCTTAAAGGTCTTGTAACCAGACCATAAAATATTATTTAAAAAAAATGTGCAAGCTGTCACAATAAGCGAAATCAAAATATTGTTTTAATTGAATTCTGAAAATGATACTCTTTTCTGTGCAATTCAACTAGTAGACTGATTCCCAGATAACTATTATCAGATACAGTTATTATCATATTTATACTATTTATATTTCTTAAAACAAGAAAATAGATACTTTAAAATGTCTAAAGAAAAAGTTGCATTTCATCCTATTATAAGTTCGATTCAAAGAATAGCCCTTTACGAAACAAAGACTGTAAGTAAATTTAAAAGTAAATTAAAATACACAGTATTTACATAAAAAATTATGTGTAGGTATGATTTTTTCAAAAAATTTTTTCAGAGATTTTATTTAATCGGATCTAACAATACTGAAACCAGATTCCGCGTCCTTAAAATTGATAGAACTGATTCGAAAGAATTAATTCTAGTCGATGATAAAGTTGAGTACAATAAACAGGAAATACATCAACTATTGAACATGATTGGCTTCGGCAACAGGAGTGGCAGGTCATCTGGTTTTAATAAACTAGTATCAGCATTTGGAATCGTAGGTTTGTCATTGTTGATCTCTTTATAATAGTTCTTGAATAAATATTCACCTGCACAGGAGTACATTTCAAAGCTTTGTATGTTTATTTTATTGTTACAATAGTAGTTATTTGAAGATTCTGTACATTGTTAAAAGTTTATGTAATTCATAATTTACATATTTTTACAGGTTTCATAAAATTTCTCGAAGGATATTATATTATTCTTGTAACCAAAAGAACAAAAATAGCTATGATAGGTTCACATTCCATTTACAAAATTGAAGATACTGCAATGATTTATATTCCAAAGGAAAATAATAAACCAATGCATCCAGATGAGCAGAGATATGTTAAGATGTTTATGGCAATTGATTTGTCAACAAACTTTTATTATAGCTATAGCTATGATGTGACACACACTTTACAAATGAATATGGCTCCCCCGCGGAAGCTTGCACCAGCCTTATTCCCAAAGCCAGTTACAGCAGCTGTACAGAAAACTACAGTAAATTCCAGTGAGTCTGAGGAATGCATATGTCAGCCACAGGAGGATGATGAAGATATATTTGAAACATGGAAAAAGCAATTGCAGCAAAGACCTACCAAACCTGAGTAAATTTGATTATTATAAAAAGTAATATAAGATGTCTATTCTAATTGAAATGTTTATTACTGAATCTTGTTTACACACACGTTTCACACCGTTGTTTACAGTTTCTAGGTAACTTTACTAAAGACTGGTACTGAAAAAAAGCAAATATTTTTCCCCTAATTATTTGCTACTTTTTAAATATTTAAGTAAACAGCTTTTTAGTTCACATTTTTAAAGAGTTCTAGCATGCAAAACAATCAATAAATAACTTTTAAATGTATTTTATAAAAAATAATGTTCGAAAAATTTATTTTGCTCTTTCACGTTGCAGTAGTCAATCTCCAAAATTGGAATTTGGTGTAAGAACTGTGCCAGAGTGGAGGTTTGTTTGGAACAGTCATTTATTATCTGTGGTGCATTCTCAGCTGCATCCCGACTGGATATTGTATATAATACATGGATTCATAGAGCAGAGTAACTTAAATATATTTGGACGGCCAATTTATTTAACATTAATTGCTAGAAGAAGTAATAGGTATGCTGGCACAAGGTTTCTCAAAAGAGGGGCCAATGTTCAAGGGGATGTTGCCAATGAAGTTGAGACTGAGCAGATTCTACATGATGCTATGTTGTCATCATTTGCAAATGGCAGGTAACAGATTTTACTACCGTCGTATAATATTTGATATATTATAGTATGAACCTGGGCCAGAAGATAAATAGAGCTCATGAGAAGAGGTCACAGAAGTAAAGAAGAGTTTGAGAAGATTGTTAGTCAACTTAAAACTAGGTGGGAGAAGTTTTTTCAATTTGATGTTTATACATTAAGACCTATTTCCAGCTAAAGGTGGACATGTTGATTATATAAATACGAAAAAAAGCCTAAAAATGTAGTAATGACTGATTACAACAAAATATGTCTTTATTGTGATACATGTTTTTTTTACCCAGATCTTTTATTTACTTAATTAAATATAAAGCTGTACAGAGCTATCTGCTGCTTGCATGGTTTGCTTGTACTATGTTTCTAATATAAGTTTTGCTTGTCCATATCTTTAATAAAGTTATATTCTGTGTTTGCTTGTACTATGTTTCTAATATAAGTTTTGCTTGTCCATATCTTTAATAAAGTTATATTCTGTGTTTGCTTGTACTATGTTTCTAATATAAGTTTTGCTTGTCCGTATCTTTAATAAAGTTATATTCTGTGTTCTTTTAGGTTCAGTTCATTTGTACAAATGCGAGGATCAATACCCAGTTTCTGGTCACAGGACATATCTAAAATGGTTCCAAAGCCAGCAATTATGATAGATCGGAGCGATCCATTTGCAGAAATACCAGCCAAGCACTTCAATAATCTGATGAGGAGATATGGTTCACCGATAATGATATTGAATCTTGTAAAAAAGAGGGAAAAGAAAAAACATGAATCTTTATTGACTGATGTAATAAGTAATGCTGTGAAGTATTTAAATCAATTTCTACTTCCTGAAAACGCAATTCAATATTTTCATTTGGATATGGCTAGGATGAATAAAGGGGCGGATGCTAAAGTACTTGACAGGTTGGTTGTTATACATCAGACTTTAATACAGAATATGTCACATAAAAGCATTCACTAAGCACTATACTATTACATATGTATACTTAGTATATCCATTTGTATATAAGATATTATGAAATTCTCAGTCCTTGAAACTCAATCTTGAGACTTTTGGCTTCTGCGTTATCTCGTTACGTTTAACGCTACTGTACTACTACCCCAGACAACGTGGTTATTGTTTATGCATAAAATCATTATCTAGAGTTGTGTTTAGTCAGTTATTAAACTGACTTTAATACATTTATTGAAGTGAAAACTTTAGATATATTATTGAATTTAATTGTTTTGTTTTCACTTTTATTGGCAGTCCCTGTGACTGGTTGGAATAGTTTTTAATGTTCGTGTTATAACGCGGGGTTTTCTTCTGCTCCAAAATTGTGAATAAAATATTTTCATAATAAAAATTAATAGCCTCAATAATTATGCTATCAAATACAAAAATTGTCCCTGTCTCTGTTCCGAAATTAGTGCATCTTAAAAAACAAAAATAGTCTTCAACTACATTATGTAAGTATAGATGCTAAGTACACAATTCTAAACTTCATAACATCCTATTATTTCTATTTATACTTTGTCACTTCAGATTATCAGCGATTGCTCAGACGGTAGTCCGTCGGACGGGTATATTCCTGAGCTGTAAGAGTTATGGGGAGCGAATGGGCGTGGAGGGACACCAGGGCGGCTGGCTGCAGACCGGCGTGGTGCGGGTCAACTGTGTGGACTGTCTCGACAGGACCAACACCGCACAGTTCGCCATCGGCAAGTGTGTGCTGGCTCATCAGGTATGTACCACGTTTCGTTATTATAAGCAATATAACCCTAGCTTTTTTATATAGAAGAGGTGGAAAATACCACCAGGTGTGGTACCAACACAAGTTGGTTTGTGTTTGTTGGAAAGGCAAAGGAAGAAGACGTGCCATGATGTTAAGTGGTCCTTGTTGCCCATGACATCGCCGTTTCTATTCTAAACTAATTTACTTGGAAAGTCTCTCGCTAATTATGCGTCGATGAGTTTCCGACTTTTAAAGCTGTCCACTCCTGGAAATATGCCTCTCAATGAACTCGTTTTTTAGGGTTTCGTACCCAAAGGGTAAAAACGGGACCCTATTACTGAGACTTGGCTGTCCGTCCGTCTGTCACCAGGCTGTATCTCTATAACGGTGATAGCTAGACAGTTGAAATTTTCACAGATGATATATTTCTATTGCCGCTATAACAACTAGTAACTAAACAAAATAAAACAAATATTCAAGGGGCTCCCTAATACAACAAACATGATTTTTTTACCGCTTCTAGCTCGATACTAATAACTTGCAAGATTAGGTTACAGAGAGATAATGGTACGGAACCCTTCGTGTCCTACTCGCACTTGGTCGGTTTTTATTTTTTTATAGTAGGCCAACCACTCTTTCCCACTACTACCACGTCTGTGTGGCCAGGATAGACAGCGGCTACCACAAAATGACACTTTGATACGATCTCAGGGAGCCCGAGGGATGATTGAGGAGTAGGAAATATTTAAAGCGGGAAAAAAAATTGCGATGACATACCTATGTATGTGGTCTATACCAAGATGTCTTTTATTGTTTTGTCAACTAATAGAAGTCCAGCTCCAATTGGGCCAATTTCGGATCTCAATTAAAATGAGATTATCGTAACAAGATTAACCTCGCACATGAAAGTAAACGCCCTCATCTGGGACAACAATCTTATCCTATAAGGGCCAGGTGACTTGTCTGATTTAGCTACACTGAGACGACGGATCTCGATTTTTTTATGTCAACTGAGCAGTCGGAGCCTTATAGTGCAGATGCGTTGCCCTCCTTTTCACTATCCCCTCCCCAATGGGCAACCGGAAACTCACAAACCGTAAGAAACGCAACAACATAGCTGTAACTTTGCCACGCAAGCAACCAGAACGATGCCAGTAAACTGACCTCCCTCCCACCCCCATTATAGCAAAACGATTTGTTGGATTGTATACACAAGATGGTAGAGATAATAGAAACCCATGTAGAGTTTCCCACTGGTATATTCTAGAATCATTTAGATTTTTTTCATTATTCTAGTTATACGCATTAGGACTGATTGCCGAGCCAGTTGTGGAGTTCGATACGGACTGCGCGAGGCTTCTAGAAGGTCTGTACGAGGATCACGGGGACACGCTCGCGTTGCAGTATGGGGGCTCACAACTGGTGCACAGGTTCGTATGTTGGTTTGTTTGAAAGTGCTAATCTTCGTATCTAGGTACTGGATGTATGAAATAACTTTTGCATTGGACAGCAGCAGTATTTAATTTTGGGCGACCATGTCATTTAATGTTTATCTTAACGGTATTCATTTATTCAGTTTTTATGGCATTTCCTGCCTAGCACGACGAATCTATGGAATCAGCTGCCACTTATGGTGTTTCCGAACCGGTACGACTTAGGGACCTTCAAGAAAAGAGCATACTCATATTTGAAAGCCCGGCAACGCACCTGCTATTACTCGAGACACGTAACTTGGCAAGGTTTTGGCGTGGTGGGGGAAGTCGCGCATCGATTTTACTTGACAATAACGATGCGCGACTTCCCCCACCACGCCAAAACCTTGCCAAGTTACGTGCCTTATACTATAACCCTCTGGTGTAGCGGGTGTCAGTGGATGTCGCTTTCACTTACCATCAGGTGAACCGACTGTCCGTTTGCACCCTTTTATATATAAAAAAAAAGGTTGAAACCATTTAATGATAATTAAATAAATTTGATACTTTAGAAAAATTATAAATATTTAATCATAATTTTCAGAATAAAAACATACCGCAAAACCGCGCCCTGGTCGTCGCATGGTAACGATATAATGCAGACGTTGAGTCGGTACTACTCCAACACGTTCTCGGACGCCGAGAAACAGAACACGATGAATCTGTTCCTCGGCCTGTTCGTGCCGGACCCCTCCCGCCCCGCCATCTGGGAGTACCCCACGGACTACTACCTACACCATCCTGAAACTATTGTCTACATTCCCAACAGAAGGTATTTGATTTAATTAGTGGCCTAAGAATCTTCCCATCCTAAAATTAGGTCGCACATAACCTAATCGATGACACTCTTGAGCATATCTCCCTGAAACAGCAGGACTCGGATATTAAGGTGTTTATTGTGCTGTTTTATTGTGTAAGACAGATCTTAGGATATCCGCTCAAGGGCAGATTCTAAAAAGATCTCAGCTCCGCAAGAAAAACAATTAGAATTTTTCGTATATTTTAAATTTACCTTTCATGTTAGGTAACCAACAAAATTATAGATGTCGTGCAATTATTAAATCATATGAGTCCATATAGGTTTACGAATGCGTGGCTTTTTTAAAATAAATGATATTAATAAATCACGCCTATGTGGATCCGGCAGTACAGTACCGCGCGTCCGTCTGCATGGGTGTCACCATCCTGCTTTATTCCTCTGTGAAACAAATATGCTGCGTTTTGAAAAAAAGACAAGGCAGTGTATAGTGCACTGGGTGTCAAAATTTACCATCTTGCGTTTTAGGTCAAGACACGAATCAGTGGCCTGGTGATCGTATATCATGTTCATGGACGACGCTGATCAGTTACAGAAAACTGACAGTTTATCTAATTAGTAAAAAAAACTACGTTTTTAGATCACTCACAAAGTGGTGGGATGACGACATAATCCGCCACCTTCCGCGGCCCACCAACGAGATGCGGAAGCTGTGCTGCGAGATCATCGGACTGCAGGGCGGCGCGCGAGATATGGTCGACCCCTACCACGAGTACAACCGCCCCTTCGAGTACACCGTCTTCCTGGAGAGCTTCGAGATCAAGGTAGGGGATATTGAAGGTCTGTAGAGAAATGCCGCATGTGTAAACGGTTTGTCTGGATATGTGCTCGGTGGTTTTGTATGATGAATAAAATTACGTTTCGCGCTTGTTTTTTTACCCGACTTCAAAAAAAGGAGGAGGTTCTCAATTGGGATGTTTGTATGTTTTTCCAAAAGGCTGTTACTTATAAAATACTTTGATAATGTAGGATGTACACGTACAATTCTACGTGTAAATCCTAACGTACAATTCTTTTGCTTAACCACTATAACCTTTTTCATAGTAGAGGGGCAAATTAGTAGTCACACAGTTATTGACACCCATAGACACCCCCCCGATGTTTCACTGAGTAATAATGTAAATAACATGTGAAAAGAAGACCCAAAGAGGACAGACAGTCTATCTACCAATATTCAAATTTATCTAGCTTTCATGTCACAATGTTTCGCGCATAACCTACTTCGTATAAAAAAACTCAGTCATAGGGACTGCCGATAGAAGTGAAAACACAGCGACACAGCACTCAGAAGTGAAGAGCAGATGACTGTATTTCTCGTTCGGGCACACTCGGCGGTCCCGATTTCACCCGATCGAGCCTTTCACTTCCGAGCATGACGGATCAGCTTCACTCACAGCATACAAAAATGTGTGTGCGGTGTGCCGAAAGAAGTTTTCACGTCAAAAACATAAAAATCTGTTCCTTAACATGGCGACGTCATCCGTAGCTAACTTCAGTCCTACCAAGTTGAATTATCGTAACGTATAATTGTATATCATCGGCGTATCATCATCATTATTAACTTTCCGCCCACTGCTATATTATGCCCGGACGATCCATCCCGCGATGCCAACTAGGATCGGCCATAGCACGGAGATCTTCGTCCCATCTATTATAGCAACAACAATACGCCAACAGATGTGTCACACGCGACGCGACCTGGCGCCGTCGTCGTACGATAACACCAGCCCGTTCGTGGTGCGCGGACGCTCGGCGGGGCAGCTCAAGGGCCCCTCGTCCAAGAACCCCGTTATCAGTGGCCGCTCTAGCACCACTTCGAACAACTCCAGCGAGTGAGGATTTTCTGTTTAAGATCTCTTTTGATATATACAAAATTATCTATTTAAAAACTTTTTTTATAATAATATATTAGCGTAAAAGCTAAGCGGGGACAGACAGTCGGTTTGCCTGGCAACCATAGGATACACTGTACACATAAAAGGCTTGCAGGTGCGTTGTCCGCATTTAAAGATTAATTATACAGGCGTATTTTTTATAGCATAAATAAAATTATTTACTGTCATCCATAAGAACTTAGTTCATTCAAATTTTATTCATAGCTCACTTTTTTACTTTCAAAATACTTGGGTTGCCATATTCCATATTAAACCTGGTGAAAGTAATGCATTGTTAGTCCGTGGTTACTCCATGTTTATTAATAACATTCACAATATTACGATCTTAATACTTTGTTACTCTGGGATTAATTAGTCCAAGTGTAACGTTGGATTATGCTTGAAATAAGCGATTTTTAATAATAAGACTAATCGTCTTTAGAGTGACAGCTGTCAAACTAATGTTAGTCTGTCAAATAAACAGTTTTAATTCTTAATATGATAAATATGTTTCATAGGGGTGCATCCGATACCGATATATCGACTCGAAGTATCGGCGATATTTGTATGGCCGAATCAACGATACTTTTTGGTTTTTATTTGATCCGATTTTTAAAGAAGAATTTCATCGATGGTTATTTTAATTACTACAACTAATCTCAACTTGTCTATAGTTTTAAACGGTTTTATTCAGTTTGTCCTGTTATTTGTTTTTTTTTTATATTAGTTAAAATAATAACCTGACTAATTATTTTTATTTATTTTACCTACATTTTATTACATATTAAGTTTTATTTATTTTACCTTCATGTTTTTTAATTGAATAAGCGTATCGGTATCGGTATCGCCGATATTTTTATACGAGCCTCGGTATCGTATCGGCAAAAAGGTGTATCGAGGCATCCCTAATTTTTTATGACTATAAAACCTTTTATCAATTTGATTTGATCTTCTTTTTCATAAAGCGATGAGGCAACAGTATTATAGCAGATCAACAACTGATCCTATAGTTTTCCATCCAGGCGATACGTACCTTTGCGATGTGTTTTTACTGCTGAGGGATCCCGTGGAATAATTTCATGTAGTACTTTTCTCTTCACAAATACTATCTCGACGACCTTTGTGGCTCAACGGTTAGCGCGTTGGCGCTCAAGCCGGAGGTTGCTGGTTCGAATCCCGCCAGGGAACACAAACGTTTTCTGTGTTTCCGGGTCATGGATGTGTATTAAATATGTGTATTGTATAATAAAAATCTTAAATATATGTATGGTATAACAGTATTAAATATATTTCCGTTGTCTGGTACCCGTAACACAAGTTCTTCGAGAACTTACCACGGGACCAGATTGACGTGGTGTAAAAACGTCCATAGATATTATATTATATTATCTCAATTTATGTCATTTTCAATGTATTATCCTTTAGTTCTAGCAGTGACTCCTCGTCCGATGACGACCTCACGAGTTCGACTCCCAGCTCCCGGCCGCCGCCGCAGTCGCCTGTCACTATGGTCACCAAGTTACTGGAGTCCGCGGATGTAGAGGAGACGCCGCTGTTCCCCGCCATCAAACGACACAATCAAGTAGAAGTCAATGAACCGAGTAAACGGGATATGTTAATGTAAGTGAGGATACTTTTTTTCTTCCTGCCTTTTTACACAATGTGGAGACGACAATATAATAATACATGAAAATAGCGGCTGTACTACTCCATACTAGTATTTTGAATCTATCCAAACAATGCTAACATGGAAAGTAAAAACAAGTTTTTTTCAAACAAAGTAAATAACACAAATATGGAAACAAAATAGAATAGCATTTACTTTAAAAGGTCACTAACCTGTAATAAGAAAGGCAACGTCGCACTTCGCAGTGTCATGTTACCTACGAGTTACGACACGATATTTTGGCGGCAATCACCGCCGTACACAATCACAATCACTTTTTTATATACTTTTGTTTCAAAATTTCGTTCAATTAATTTTTTAAATTTTCATTATGGTCGTCATTAAATGAATGAAAGTCTTCGTAAGTAACAATTACTTACCTATTTCTAACTCTAGATAAGAGGTCGCCATTGGCGGCCATATTTATTCGTTTTTGGAAAGATCTGAAAATTACTTATTTTTTTTAATCTTCAACATTTGTGGAATAACACATCATATTTTACATAACCCCACAAAAACTCTCTGGGTATGTCCATATAGCGAAAGCGGCGTTTCCGTGACACTTCACATAAATTAAAATTATATCCTTGTATTCCGAAGCCGTTTAGATATAAAGAGGCATTGTAATAAAAAAACGATTAGTATTTTAAAAGTTATTAAACTAACTTAGCATAATTCACTTAACAATTAAACCTATTCTAAATTACGTGCCCTGTCACTATAAAATAGCGTCTTATTTCGCCTAAATCACTATTCACCTTCTATTTACCTTAAAATATTATTAAATAATAAATATTACACGACGTAATAAGAAGCGCAGGAGGCACGCGGCTCGAGCGCATCAAAGGCACCGAACTCGTGCGCTTCAAAGGCACGCGGCTCGAGCGCATCAAAGGCACCGAACTCGTGCGCTTCAAAGGCACCGAACTCGAGCGCATCAAAGGCACCGAACTCGTGCGCATCAAAGGCACCGAACTCGTGCGCATCAAAGGCACCGAACTCGAGCGCATCAAAGGCACCGAACTCGTGCGCATCAAAGGCACCGAACTCGTGCGCATCAAAGGCACCGAACTCGTGTGCTTCCGTAATATACAAAGAAACGTGCGACGTCACAGGAGAGTGGCGACCCACTGACAAGTGACACACACCTACAAATTACAATTTACATTACTTAAATATTAACCCCTTGCTTCCCACCCAGCAACTGCAACGAAAAAACGAAATAAAAACAATCGGACCTAGATTTGTCCCTTTCGCACTTACGTAATCTCCAATTGACCATGAGTGCATAATAATATTATTAAATCACTTTCGCAAATGTTATGATTTTTTTGTTGCGGGTTGCCAACGCATTTGTAATACCGATGCGGGGGTCTTTCACCTGTCCGTGATAGCTTAGTAACAGATACATCGTGTAGGAAATGATAATAATAAAAAATAATGTCCTGTGCCTAAACTACTGGACTGTTAACGTTGTTTGTCATGCGCAGTTTCATTTTTGTTGTCGTATCGTCGTCTGCACTCTGTATACTTTTTTTCTTTTACGCCGGGAAATGCTGTGAGGCCTCCCCCGGAGGAGTGGGTCTCCCCAGGCGTGTATGTGGGACTCGCTGCGCCCGAAAGGTGATAAGGTGAACGCAGCTCTACACACTAAAACCCGGCGAGTGCCACCAATGCCGCCTTTGGTGAGGTGCCTCGAATCGGTTGAGCTAACAGGGCACCTCTACGGCTAGTGGTAGCTCAAGGGACCGACGCCACCTCCACAGAGGGGTTGTCCCGCACCACAGAACAACCCCTTCCAACGTCGGGACAGTACAATGGGGTGAGGTTCCCATCCTCGCCCCTTGTCCCCCTGCTCTTTTGTCCTCCCAGGCCGGTTATTTTAAATTTTGGAAACTGCATAATATGGTTATATTAAGGTTGTCTTCATTGAATGTGTATAGGGTTTTTTATGGTATTTTAGGTATTAAGTAAAGGAAATGAAACAACGAGAACAGTTGACAAATTTATACTAAAGCCTGCGAGATTTATACCGCACGGAATTGACAATTTAACATAGATCTAAACAATTGCTAATGCAAAGTCTCAGGCACCAATACGCTTAAACATGCCCCCGGGCGTTGAAAGCATCTCTTTCAACAATATCATCTGCTTCAAGAAGAGGGCACATCTTGCTGAAGGATCTTCTGACGACCCCGGTGGAGGTCTTGACGTCGGCAACGCGACTGATGCCATCAGAACCTGGATACAGAGCAATTATTCGGCCCAATTTCCACTTTAAAGGTGGAAGGTTATCTTCCTTTAGAATAACCAAGGAATTAATTTTCAGCGGGTCTTTACGAGCGAACCATTTCACCCTCTGTTGAAGCTCTGAAACGTATTCTTTATGCCATCTTGCCCAAAAATGTTGGCGGAGTTGTTCAATTCGCTGAAACCGAGTTAAATGTGTGGAAGAATGGCTTGTTATGTCCTTTGATGGCAGTGATGTGAGAGGCCGTCCAATTAAAAAATGACCAGGAGTGAGTGGCGTCAAATCTTCTGGGCTTGTAGACAAAGGCGTCAGTGGTCTTGAGTTTAAAATGGCCTCAATTTGTGTTAACGTGGTGTACAATTCCTCAAACGTTAGATTACAACTTCCCAACACTCTCTTTAAGTGAAATTTGGTTGATTTCACACCAGCCTCCCACAATCCACCGAAATGAGGTGAATATGCCGGTATGAAGTGAAAATTTATACCATCATTGGCTGCGGTTTCCAACAAGTTTTTATTATTATCAATTAAAAACTGAGCAAGTTCATTATATGTACCAACAAATGAGGTGCCATTGTCTGAAAACAAATTGGTAGGCTTACCTCGGCGTGAAATAAACCTGCGTAAAGCTGACTGGAAGTTACCGCTAGTCAAATCACTCACCAGCTCAAGGTGAATTGCTTTAGTGGAAAAACAAATAAATATAACTATATATACCTTTATGAGTCTACAGCCGCGACCCTGGCGACTAGCAGACATAATGGGCCCGGCATAATCAACGCCTACATTTTGAAAAGGATAACCTGGGGTAACGCGTTCTTTTGGCAAGCTTCCCATCAAGGGGGTAGCTATTTGCCCTCTCAATCGATTGCATCGCACGCATTGGCGGTAACATGCCCTTGCTAAAGAACGACCACCTATTGGCCAGTAGGTCTCTCGGATGGAGGCTAACAACAGTTGCGGTCCCGCATGCATGAGTCTAATATGCTCAAAACGAAATATTAATTTAGTGAAATGATGTGTGGACTGTAATAGCATAGGATGTTTCTGAGCATAAGGGAAATTAGAGTGAGCTAATCGCCCTCCGACACGCATGATATTATTTTCATCTAGAAAAACATTGAATTTTATTAACTTGCTTTTTTTTGGTAATTCTTTTTTATTAAGTAGTAATTGATACTCTGGAAAGGATTGACTCTGAGATAACTTAACTAATGATTTTAGTGACATATCTAATTCTTCGCTTGTAATTAAACTGTTAACCCTTACCTTATTTTTGCATGCATGAATAAACTTTAAAACATAAGCAAATGATCGTTTCAACCGTAATAAATTAGAAAAACGTTCAAAGTCAATTATGAATCTGTTTGAATCTACCGGTTTTAAGATTGAATGAAATGTGGCTTCCTGACGAGTTTCAGGTAGATCGTTGGTAACTCCAGGATTGGTTGGCCAGTCTGATTTATCGTTCTGTAAAAAATCAGGACCTGACCACCAAAGTTCTAATGATTCCAACAAATTAATGTCAACACCACGAGATATTAAATCTGCTGGGTTATGATGAGTGGGAACATGCCTCCATGTATGAGCATTAGTTCTTTCTAGTATGTCAGCCACACGATTACGTACAAATGGTTGCAATCTGATCGGTAACATCTTTAACCACCCTAACACAATAGTGGAATCAGTCCAAAATGTGACAGAATTGAACTGGCAATGAAGTGAGCTAATGATTTTATTGTACAGCCGTGACCCGGTTAATGCTGCGCAAAGTTCAAGCCTAGGAATCGTGGTAGGCTTAATGAGAGCGACACGGCTTTTTGCCATCAATAATCGAGTTAAAATATCTCCCTTATCATTTAAACTTCGCACATATGCACACGCGCCGTATGCTCGCTCGGAAGCGTCCGTAAAAATATGGAGCTCAATAATTTTATATGAATCACAAATGACATGACGTGGAATTTTAATATTATTTAAGGTAGGTAATTTTTTAACTATATCCGCCCAAATCTTAATGATGTCTGAGGTTAATTCATCATCCCAAGAAAGTTTGCGCAACCACAAAGTTTGTAGTAAAATTTTCATTGTGATAACACACGGTCCTAGCAGACCTAAGGGGTCAAAAATTTGAGAAATCACAGAAAGAATAGCTCGTTTAGTATAACGCTGGGGAGCTGATGAACTTGTAGGAAAACAAAGACAATCTGAATCAATTTCCCAACCTAAACCTAATGTTTTATTAGGTCCGGTACTGCCTCTATTTAAATCAATAGGTGATTGAGTAGTTTCACCAACTATGTAATGACTGTTTGATTTCCATTTTCGTAATGGCATACAAGCAGAGGCAAGCTCTTTCGTAACCTGCTCACGTATATATAGTAACTCATCGATGCTGTCCCCTCCGGTAAGTAAATCATCGACATAAAAATCGTGTTTAATTATGTTACTTATTTTCTCATCCTTGCATTCAAGGCCGATTTGATGAAGACATCGAGTGGCAAGAAACGGTGCACTAGCTGTGCCGTATGTGACGGTGTTTAATTTATATATTTTTAAAGTATCGGTTGATACATTACGCCAAATAATCTGTTGTAGGTACCGACAATCAGGATGAACAGACACCTGTCTATACATTTTTTCTACGTCGGCGGTAAGAACATACTTATGTTGTCTAAAACGTAAGAGAATTGACAGTAGATCGTCTTGAACTATAGGGCCCACCATCTGAATATTATTCAGTGAGACTCCGGTAGTCGTAGGACTACTAGCGTTAAATACGGCCCTCAGTTTTGTAGTCGTACTACTTTCCTTCAAAATACCGTGATGCGGAATATAATAAGCGTTATCAGGAGAATCAGACATCTGTATTTCTGTCATATGACCTAATTGTTCATATTCAGTCATAAATTCCTGATACATTTGCTTAAGTAAAGGTTGTTTATCTAACTTACGCTCTAATGATAAAAAACAGCCTTTGGCTCTTTGGAATGAGTCACCCAATAAATGGTGAGGTTCCTTTAAAGGAATTTTAACACAAAACCGTCCATTTTCAAACCTAATAGTATTTTTCTTAAAATGATCCTCACATGATTTCTCTTCTTGAGAATAATGAGATGACTGAAGGCCAACTTCTTCAAGCTGCCAAAACCGCATAAGCTGGGTTTGTGTGTCATCATCATCAGTGTGGGTACGGGAGTTAAACCGCGTGAAATTACATCTAATATCAGTAGGGGGTACCGACTTGAACGTTGAATTAATTGGTCCGGATACTAACCAACCTAACTTTGTTTCATAAAGTACTGGTTGACCCTTACCTAAACTTACTCTTTGCGATCCTAAAACATCCCAAAAGATGTCAGCACCTAATATTAAATCAATGTTTGAAGGACTGTAAAAACAAGGATCTGCTAAGGAAATATTAGACGGTAAACTTAAGTTAGAAATATTTATTTCATGAGACGGGACTTTATCTGTAATGGTTGGCAAGATTAAACATTGAATATTTGTTGAAAACTGTTCATTCAGAGATTGAGTTTTTACGTTACACACTTTATTTATCTCAGTTAACGAATTATTAATACCAAGAACCGATTTACTAATATTCTGATAAGGCAAATTTAATTTTTCGTACATTTGTTGTGACATAATACACGACGTACTTCCGCTGTCTAGTATGGCACGAGCTATGTGTTTTCGTTGTTGAGAATCATACAACGTAATGAGTGCGGTGGATAAGAGGACTTCGTTATCACTTTGTGTGCTACCACTACTAGCCGGTGCAACGCTCGCTGACAGTGACACCTCCCCGTTCAGACAGCCTGGCACTGGCGGTGCCGGCGCACGCGTCGATGACCCATGATGACAATTTCCAGTCGATGTAGTTTCAGTTATCGTGTTCCTAGACTTGAACTCGGCGATGTGAATTAAAGTGTTGTGTTTGCGTTTACAAATCTTGCAACCCGGTTTCTTACATGAATTTGCGAAATGACCGCTTCGGAAACAGTTAAAACATATCTTAAACTTAGGTAATAATCCTAGTCTTTCTTCGTTACTTATTGCAAGAAACTGTGAACAATTACTTAAATAATGTTGGCCGTCACATTTCGGACACAACCTTTTTGATATTATATTATGACTTGTATTGTCTACACTTTGGACTGAGACCAGTGTTTTTGATTTTGAACTATGTTTGCTAGTCTGAGAAAAACTATGGCTAGTGATACGTGACATTTCTAGGGTTTCAATTAGGTCGGCGTGACGGCGGAGAAATGACATAAAAAACTCAAAAGTTAAAGACTGATCCTTACTTAGGCGTCCCTTACACTCTTCCCACTCACGATAAGTTTTTGAGTCTAATTTATGTGTGACAATATAGATGAGAAGAGTGTCCCAGTGTTTAGTAGGCTCGTCAAGTGTTTCTAATGCTCTTAAGTTCTTATTAATGTGATCGATTAGTCGTTTTAATGTTATGGAAGACTCCCGTGTAATCGGATCAATGTTATGTAATTGTGTATTAATGACACGTGATTGTGTATTAATACACTTTTATTATCAAACCGATCACATAATAGGTTCCATGCGACTTCATAATTAATAGCAGAAAACCCAACTGACTGTATTACGACTGCCGCTGGCCCTTCTAATGATGCACGTAAATAATGAAACTTGTTAATGTTATCTATGTCACTATTGTTATGAATGAGACTCATGAAGGTATCGTGAAATTCTAGCCAATTATCTTATGATCCACTGAACTTTGGTAACTGTATAGTGGGCAGCTTTACCGGTACATTGCTGGAATGTGAACCTTTATCACTAACATTGTCTAAATTAATTAATTTTTCATAATCGCGTATCACGTCTTGAGCCCGTGCCAGCGTACGATAATAATAAGACTCAAAGTTGTCGCGATCATTCAACAAGGAACTGGGATCGTCAGATTCACATTCCAACGCCAATTGTACCTCATCGTACTTGTCATATAACCGGTTTACCTTGCTCAATCGCAACTGCAACTCACTTACATCAGCTGATCGCATTATTGAAACATTTAATCCATCTAAATAGTTGGAAAACGCAGTCAATTGTCCCTTATAACTGGCTCGTTTTTTAAGTAGTTTAGATTCCTCTCTTTCTGTCATTGTGAGGGGCCGATGTAGTTAATCAACCTGAAATTTAACAATTAACAATCTGTAATACTTCTTATCAGTAACGAACAAAAACAATAATCGTGAATAATACCTAGTTATAAGTACAGAATCTAGCAAACAAGTTAAATTGATTTTTTTATTTTATTTTATATATAAATTAATATCAACTGTAAATTAGTTAGTATATAGGTGTAGGTAGTAAGTTTATAATGTAATAATTGACTTTAATTTATAGATATTATTTAGTTTGTAAATATATTTGAATTATATTCTAGTTTGTGAGAAAAAATTAATATGTACCTACCTAACTATGAATTACATCTACCTTGTAAATATTTAATTATATCTAAACACCTTAATAATGTCCTTAAAAGGCTCAAATGTTATTATTCAACATCAATTATAAGTATTTAGTTATAAATAGCTAGGCGACAAAGCTTAATTATTAAATAATGACTTCTCACAATAATCTATTTATTTGACTAAGTTATACACTTAGAAAAGGCCAAATAATATCCAAATCATTACTATAATTTAATCTAAATAACTAATTTAATGCTACTAACCTTTTTTTATTAACAATTAATTTATTAAGTACTAACCTTGATTTCCGTTATATAATCACTTAATACCTAACAATACCTGAAGAGTGATGGGTCAAAAAAACATTTAATCCGAAAAACTATATTAAATGAGGCGATTTTGAGAAAAAAAATAGCTTCGCCCTTGAAGATCTTTGAACGTCCTCTTTGTCCTTGACGCCAGCAATTAATTTCTTCTTATTTATTAGTTATTCCGTGATATTTCCGTCTCCTCTTCTAAATCCTTGATTAATCCTTGATTATATTCAAATCCGGCTCGAAGGACCATGTATAGGGTTTTTTATGGTATTTTAGGTATTAAGTAAAGGAAATGAAACAACGAGAACAGTTGACAAATTTATACTAAAGCCTGCGAGATTTATACCGCACGGAATTGACAATTTAACATAGATCTAAACAATTGCTAATGCAAAGTCTCAGGCACCAATACGCTTAAACAGAATGTTAATAGTGATTGAACCAACTAAACTACACCGATTCTGAAACGCCCAGCTATAATCGATAACCATGACTGGATCCTATATCACAATTCACACATAATCTTTAATATTATTAGTAATTACAGTAATATAAATAATATTTTTTCTAGATACAAACGCTACGTCAACTTCGAACGACGTTCTAATCCGCAGTACAAGCCTGACATACATATTGTAATGACGGTCAGCAGCGCATTCACCATCGACAGCTCAGTCGACGTTATACCCCCCACAGTCACGAAAGCCTCAAAGGAAATATACCACAACTATGTACAGCGCAAAACTGGTAAAATTGTGGTACCTACGGCATCTATAGCTCTGTATAACAAATATGTTAATATGTAATAAATATAATATATTATATGACAAGTAATTTATTAAATAAAGATTGATCGTACATTATTGTATATACATATCACGGTATACTGTTTTTATTTTTCCCTCCATGAATAATAGAACCATCTCAGATCAAGTAAAAAAAGGTAGAGAGCGCACCCAGAACACGAAAGTGAACTGTGAAGCCATTTTTTTAACTATGTGTGAGTGACAACCTTTTCCAGCTTTTTTATTATTTTAAATACCCTTGTTTCAAGAAAATAAGTGGGCTTGTTATCATGAATGTGGTATCCCTGCAAAAATATGCCTGTCCCTTTCGGGTACACACGAATGTCAATTTTAGTTGATACTTGCTCCTAGCATTCGCAGCACAATTGAAGAGTAAAGTAAATAAAAAAGGCCGCGTTCCGATATATACTGGACCACTGTAAGGTATGACGTCATTGCAGTATACTAAGAAGCCGTTCCTATATAGTGAGATAAACTGGTTTCCGTCTATAACGGAACGCTGTACAGTATAGTGTGAACTGTCATCTACGTTTCTTGGGGTTGCAATATCAATATAATATATTATACTCTATATATTTTGTGGGGTTGTTTTTACGTGAAAATATTATATAAAATTGTATTATTGTATAGTTATGTTAGTAAATTATGTATACTTGTTAATATTAAATAAAATATTGTTTTGCAAGCAATTTAATGTATAATAACTTAATAACAGAATGATTGAAATTAGGAAAGGTCAAAGTGATGAACTTATTTAAAAAAATAATTAGGTATTTATTATCTAACTGGAAAAGTAGCTAATGGAATACACAATAATTGCAACTGCAATTGCTGGTGCAGTCCAAAGTTAATTGGAATTTTCTTTTGAAATAGAGTGGGACAAAAAATTATCCCTAGAACAGAAATTATGTAGAGACAACTGTTTTCTGAATGACTGATAGCGAGTTTTAAAAATCACTTCCTGTAAGGAATGCATTGTTATTCGATAAAGTTATTCATACCTATTATAACTATCGAAATCGGAATATTTGCCACATTTTTAATTACATATCGAAAGCTAACAAAGCTTTTGATAAGTAAGTAGGTATATCAAAACTATTTACGTTCATTTTAATACCTGCTTCTTCGTTATCGTCGTGATCAAGGCGTTTGCAACCGAACCTAAATATCGAGAATTGAAAAGAGGTTCAAAATTACCTAAAATAAAATTATTACGTGGTAAAAATTCCGGTTTTAAGCAAATTCTAGTGTTGGTGACCATGATAATATATTAAAATCTTAATTCTTATATCAGATAATTTCATAAAAATTAATATTTTTATTTATCAAGTTACTTTGATCTTTGTTAATGTTTTTTATTTCCAATTATAAAAAAAGTCTCTTTCATAAGGTCAGAAATCATTCATCACATGAATGCAAGCCGTTTGTTATCGGATTCCTACTGAAGAAATAGTTTCTAGGTGTCTGACATATAAATTTTCAATAGAATATTAATTTTCACATAACATAACAGTCACAACCGATAAGAAGTAAAAACAAAATTAATTATAATTATTGCGTGTCTTGGAAAAGGTTCCTATTTGTGTCAATAGATGTCACTGTAAAGTAATTAAATCGTGATATCGGTTGTACTTCAACATAATTTAAGTGTCGGATTATAATCCCTTGTAAAGATTTGGTAAATTGCAACTTGCAACATCAGTCAGCAGTGATGTTTCAATTACTGTGATGGTACATACGTAGCGACAATAGCTTTCTCGCTTTATAAGAATGAATAACAATTAACAAATAATGTCAAATAGTAGCGGCGAACAAAGTCAAAAGATGTTAAAATAAAAATTACAATTAAAGATACAAATTTTAATAATAAAAAAATGAACATCTGTTCGATGTTCAACTATATTTTTGACGTGACTGCGCCTAATAAATCGATGAAGCCGGCTGCATGCATGAAAATGATCCGTAATACTCATTGTCCCGTTACGCTCATTTTACGCTTGCGTTTTGTTATGACGTTGTTATTTGATTTATATATCGTCGGTGAACCACTTTATAGACAACCAATTTTTTTTCTCGTCAATCACTGAAAGTCGGCAAATAAACAAAATAGCACAAAAAAAATCGGTTGTCTGTAAAGTCGGTTTACTGACGCTAGTTGAACGTGACAACGTCAAAAGAAAATTGAACGCCTCAGAGCGAGGTAACGCCGCATTCGTCATCTTTTTTCGTTATATCGAATTATACGACGTTGTCACGTCAAAAACAAAATGTTGTTTTGTCTCCGTCAGGCACCAACTTCAGTTAGCCAATTAGCCAATCACTGAGCGCATCGTGCATGCACCGTACCTCGAAACCACCAATACTCACAGTAGAAAAATGGCGACGATGTATGACGTCATATATTGCGACGTCATACTGCAACTGTATACTGTCAGTATAAACGGAACGAATTTTTCCCTCTAAGAGCAGTGTACAGTGCTCGCAGTGCAAAAATGGCGTCGGTTCATGACGTCATATATTGCCTAGAGCACTGCGACAGTATACTCACAGTCTATAACGGAACGAATTTCTCCCAGTAAGAGCACTGTACAGTGCTCTCAGTGTAAATCGGAACACGGCCATTTTGACAGTTGCAACTTGCAGTGACATCTGACAACCAAGTGACAACTGACATTTGTGTTGTCAAGTAATACTCGATAGAGCTCTTGGCAGTTTGCAGTCATCAGTAAATTTATAAATTCCTAATTATTCTGCGGTGCATTTTAACTATTTGATTGTTCAGTGAAAATAAGAACATTCAGTGATAAATGGTGAACTGAAAATTTATAGTATATGATAGACCTTAGATTAGTAATTACCTTTGCAAAGTGTTAGATAGAGCTAGTGGCTGCATTTACATTAATTTGCAGCCATGGCTATGTCGAAAGGGTTTAAGGTTCTCGAAAAGTCGTCACCGCCCAATCCGTACAGTATAATATTACAACATAGAAATAAAGATACATCATTACTATTCGAATCTCAAGCTGTTGTTTCTTTATCGGCCCAAGAAACGGATACTTTACGTAAACAGTACCACAAAATCACTGATGCGTACGGTTGTCTAGGTGTTTTACAACTTAATTCTGGAGACAGTTGCTTGCTGTATCTTGTTCTCGTAATTGGGTGTTCATCTATTGGCAAGGTAGGAGATGTTGAAGTATTTAAAATAACTCAAACACAACTGTTGCCATTATTCTATCACACACAAGGAGAAGATAAAGTTTCTGAAGTCAGGAAGATACTTAACTCAGGTACTTTTTACTTTTCATGGAATTCGGGAAAAACAAACGACAATCTTTTTGATCTGACTTTATGTGCTCAAAGAAAAAGCAAAGGTGCAAGTCCTGATAATAGATTCTTTTGGAATAGAACCTTATTTATACATCTTATAAGATTTGGCATTGATTGTGAGGACTGGCTTACAAGAGCCATTTGTGGGTCAGTGGAAATTCGAACTATCTATGTTGGGCACCGACAAGCGAGAGCTATCCTTATCTCGAGACTCAGTTGTGAGAGGGCTGGAACAAGGTTTAATGTAAGAGGTTGTAATGATGACGGAAATGTGGCTAACTTTGTGGAGACTGAGCAAGCTATATATATTGATGATTCTGTTGCTTCATATATCCAAACTCGAGGCTCTGTACCTCTCTATTGGGAACAACCAGGCATACAAGTTGGATCTCATAAAGTAAAAATGTCAAGAGGCTTTGATGCTTCTACCAGTGCTTGTGAAAGACACTTTTCACAATTAAAGCGTAATTATGGCTCCATTGTTGTTGTGAATCTTCTCGGTTCAAGTCTTATTGGTGGCAGTGAAGGCGAAGCTAATTTAAGTAATGCCTTTCAAAGACATCTTAATGAATCAGCACATGCTGATGTCATACAGATAATTTTTGATTATCATCAAGAAGTTAGAAGTTCGTCCATTGACGGGGCATTGGCTAAATTCAAAAAGATTGTTGAAAAGTATTATGACAACATTAGTATTTTCAGTGCCAAAGGAATGGATATTTATAACATCCAAAAAGGTGTAATACGCACCAATTGTTTGGATTGCTTAGACAGAACAAATTGCATACAAACCTTCATTGGCTTAGAAATGCTAGCAATTCAATTATTACTGCTGCAATGCATAGACAAGAAACAGAATGTTAATAGATTTGAAGAAGTTTTTAAGCAAATGTGGGTAAATAATGGCAATGAAATTTCAAAAATTTATGCAGGAACTGGAGCTATACAAGGGGGTTCTAAACTAATAGACGGGGCACGCTCCGCAGCGCGGACAATCCAAAACAACTTGTTAGATAATTCTAAACAAGAAGCAATTGATATATTACTATTAGGTTCAGCTTTAAATTCTGAACTTTCCGATCGAACAAGAATATTGCTTCCATCAAATATATTACACACATCAACTCCAGTACTAAGAGAAATGTGTAAAAGAGCAAATGAATTTACACAGCCCACCAGTATTCGTATTACCATAGGTACATATAATGTGAACGGAGGTAAGCACTTTAGAAGCCTTGCCTATAAAGATGTATCTTTAGCAGATTGGTTATTAGACTGTCCAAATTCCGCATTAGTGAACACTGTGAATTTAAAAGATCACCCATCTGATATATTTGCCATTGGTTTCCAAGAAATTGTAGATTTAAATGCTAGTAATATTATGGCTGCTAGCTCTGATAATGCCAAAGCTTGGAGTGAAGAACTAGAAAAAGTCTTAGGAAGAGATGCTCCATATACTCTATTGTCAAGCCACCAGTTGGTGGGAGTATGCCTCTTTTTGTTTGTAAGAAAAGATTTGATTCCTCACATTAGAGATGTTGCATTGGATTCGGTCAAGACTGGTCTTGGAGGGGCTACTGGTAATAAGGGAGCTGTGGTTATACGTATGGTTATTTACGGATCATCTCTTTGTTTTGTTTGTGCCCATTTTGCGGCTGGACAATCCCAAGTATCTGAGCGTAATGCTGACTATACAGAGATTACAAGAAAAATTGCATTCCCAATGGGTCGATCTCTATATTCTCATGATTATGTATTTTGGTGTGGAGATTTTAACTATAGAATTGACTTAGACAAGGAAGAAACACGTTTGTTGGCATCACAGAACAATATACAAAGGCTTTTAGAACAAGATCAACTACTACGACAGAAGTCGCAAGATTTAGTCTTTAAAAATTGTTTTGAGGGAGAGATAACATTTTTGCCAACTTATAAATATGACTTATTTAGTGATGATTATGATACTAGTGAAAAGTGTCGAGCTCCAGCTTGGACTGACCGTATTTTGTGGAGAAGTAGAAAACACACAATCGATCCTGAGACAACTTCAGAACTAGCAGCAGGAAAACTACTGCATTATGGACGTGCTGAACTTAAACAAAGTGATCATCGTCCTGTTATCGCTATACTAGAAGTAGAAGTTTTACAAGTGAGCTATACTAAATGTATGGAAGTTTTTTATGAAGTAGTAAAAGACCTGGGCCCACCAGATGCCAGTATTTTGGTTCAACCCTTACATGAGTTGGATGAAGATTCTGTTATTGATGACAATGTAATGTCCGGAGTTTTGCAAGAGTTAGCAAATATTGGCGAGGTAACTCTCGTACGTTTTATAGACGAACACACTTTGAGTATTACTTTCAGAGACGGTCAACATGCATTGGCTGCAGCCCAAAAGGGTACAATATCTGTATGTTCAATTCCACTATCCATTACATTAAAATCTCCGAATTGGGTTGACATTGTTAGATCAGAAATCAACCTGTGCACCAACAATACAGTGCCGCTATTTGGCGACGTTCCAGCCGATCGTCCCCTTCGCTCTGCCCCACCGACGCCCAGACGGCAGCAACCAAGCAGACCCCCGGCTCCGTCTCCGACACCGTTAATACCCGCAAGAGTAGCCCCAACTCCTGCCAGACCTCCGCCACCACGGCCTTCGCCCCTCCCTCAGGAGACAGGTTCTAACGCTACATCTCCCACTGTAAAATCACCACCTGGCGATAGCTTACCTCCTCCGAATTGTGCCCCACCTCCACTTCCTACTAGTGATACTCCTCCCCCTACCGGTCCTCCACCCCCAGTTCCTGCACGACAAGGTGCACCTCCACCATTACCAGCTCGCCCTAGATCAAACATGTAAAGCGACACTAAAAAAAGATTGCCTAATGTTGGGTGTGTTTCTATAAATCTCAAATTTAATTTTAAAACAGTATTCAACTCTTCGGCTATGTTAGAACTTGCATTTAATTGAAAAATTTATATGCTGCGGCTGTGATTGTTAAATAAAAGATTACCAGAATTTTATTGTCAGTAGACAAAGACATAATACTTAGAGGTCCCAAGGCTAAGCATAAATGTAAATTATGTAATGATTTAGAATTGTTAGGTTCTTTGTTTCTCTAATG
The DNA here is from genome assembly GCA_963853865.1 of Helleia helle. Classification (NCBI taxonomy): domain Eukaryota; kingdom Metazoa; phylum Arthropoda; class Insecta; order Lepidoptera; family Lycaenidae; genus Helleia; species Helleia helle. The sequence goes on along the minus strand of OY971418.1, from coordinate 7,361,480 downwards.
ATCTCACATTAGTAATTCTTTTTATACCTTACATCCTATTTTCTCATGATTTAAATCTTTAATAAGTGTTTTAAAATATAAGTAGGTTTATTTGTTATTATCTATATAAATACATCGAACAATAGGCTGAGATTAAAAATATTTTGCTTTGATAAGTATATTATATGATTAGAAAAATATGTAGGAAACTGTAGATTTGTATCATAGCTAATGTGAAAATTGGATATATTTAATTAATGTATGTGTTGCTGTTAGTGATTGTTGTTAGAAGTTATAATATTTGGCCAGTTAGACTTCAGGCAAATGTTTGGAGCACTTAATATTGATTATTGCAAAGCATTTAAAAAAGTTCCCTTAATGTTTAATGTAGATTATTTAATTAAGTATATAATAATTGTTAAAAGATGAAATTGGCATAACATAGTATTAATATTATCTTGTTATAGTCGCAGTTGGTTAAGTATAAATAATATTTTAAGCTCATGTTTTTTTGCCACTTAATGATAATGTTATTTATATTACAATGATTTACTTTATTCTGAAGAATAAGTATATTTATAGTAGTTATTTACAATTGATTTTATGTGTTTTATTATTATTATTACAAATTGAATATGTAATTCACTTATCACAAATTAATTTTAACTAAAAAAAAAACAACATTAATATGAATAATGAAATTGAATAATTTTTTGCAACATAAGCTACTTTTAGCAATTTTTGCTTGATGGGCATAGGGATCAACTAATATGTCTAATTAAGTATTACTCCCAAATCATTTATCTATTTATTAAGTACCTATACAATTAATGTAGAAGATGCTGTTCCAATCAAATATGTAATGGTTTTGTGTATTGTGTGAAACATCATTGATGTAAACAAAAAATCTCCAAAGATCAAATTAGTATTAACAAAGATATAGTCACATGCGCTAGCTATACTAACTAATGTGATAAAAGTCAAGCTGCATTGAATTTTACACATAATATTAAATAAGTGCATTCAGAGGTTTGGGCCGCAAAGACTGATTCACTCATTTGGCTTGTGGCAAATTTTCTTTAAACAGTTTCCTGTTTTCTGCATAAAGGATATGACACTTGAAAATGCTTGTTTCTCCCGTGAAACAGCTTTGCTGTGTTTCGGAGAGAAGGGCAAGACAGGCAGTGTAATAACTGGCACCGAGACTTAACATCTTATGTCTCAGGATAGGCAACACATAAATGAGTTGCCTGGGCTCGTTCAAGGTAAACTAGTTTATGTTCATGGGCGACGTCGACCGCTTACCATCAGGTGGCACGTTTGCCAGTTTGCCTATCCAACTAACATAAAAAAAATCTTGCCTCAATGTGAGCACTGTATTGGCGAATTGCTAATACATTGCTTTGCCAATGCATTGAAAATGGCCCAGCTCATATAGGACCACTTTCTGTCACACCATCTGTCCTGGCCTTCTATCCAGAAAACAGCAAAGTTAGGTGGCGAGAGATATAATCTACATTAGGAATGACGTGCGAAACAAAGAGCATTTACTTATTTGAGTTGGGTTTCATATGTGTAAAACATTACAATAATACATGTACAAAATGTATTAGAGTAAATGTATAAATGTGTTATCATAATTAAGTACATGTTCGTATTACAGCTACTGTTTGTGAAAATTTTTGAAAACAACCAGAGGATAATATTATCCATTCATTTCCCTATTTTAGATAGGTATTCTTTGCATGTCTAATGAGTAATGACTATGGAGTATGGAATCACTTGCAAACTTGTCTGTAGAGTTTAGGACATATTGTGTGTATTTGTTTATATCTATATATTTTTATTTATACATGTAAGTATTTTACGAGAACAATAAGTTATTGTACAATAATTTGTATCCTAATTCCTAAATCATTAATGTACCTGATTTTGATTTGCATTTTTATTTTTTTATTATTTAAAAACAATTATAAAGTAATTTTGGCCTTAAGAAAATCTACTTAATAGTTGAAAATATCAATATTAATAATATATGTAAATCATAGAGCTGTAATGTGTTATTGTAATCAGCTTTTGTCTGTAATCTGAATATACTGTTTTTTTCTTATTACCTAGTTTTTTTATGCCATCTATAGAAAAACTTCGCTAGGCTGATACTTATAGTTATTGTTTGTAAGTATATTTATTTAATTACGGCGTGAAGTGAGGTGTCAGACCAAATAAGAAAGTACCTACTTTTTTATTTCGCCAGAGAGTGAGGTTGTGACTAATTTTGTATATTTTAAGGCAATTTGAGAAACTAGAAAATCTGAATTATAATCTATATCTCATCAAGAGAGCACTATAACTACGCATGTAGCCAGGATGTCGGGTAGATCCTGACCCTATGTGGGACTCGCACCTGGGAGTGCCCTACCTGTAAACTAAAACCACTGCGAGCGCCTTCAGCCGCTTTTTGAGGGTCCCGGATCTGCATTTAACGGGATATTACCTAAGCGACAGGCTGGCCCCGGCGAAGGTCAAACTACTCGTAAGGCTGCTATATTAATTATTTATATAAAAATAATAATAATATCTATGGACGCTTTCACACCACGTCAATCTGGTCCCGTGGTAAGTTCTCGAGGAACTTGTGTTACGGGCACCAGGCAACGGAAATATATTTAATACTTTTACACTATACATATATTTAAGATTTTTATTATATAATACACATCCATGACCCAGGAACACAGAAAATATTTTTGTTCCCTGGCGGGATTCGAACCCGCAACCTCCGGGCTTGAGCGCCAACGCGCTTACCACTGAGCCACAGAGGTCGTCAACGTGCTTTGGTTGGGAGCATCGTTAATGCGCCCTAGAAGTTCTCGAATCTTTGCTTGTTCTGGTAATTCCTGTCTTTTCAAGGTCTACGCGCCGTGTTAGGGTACTAGGCCTAATTACGGCACCGCTGATAAGCTATTAAATAATTTTAAGTACCTACTGATTCTACTAATGAAATACCTAGTGATGTAATGTTAGCTTTTGAGATTCTGTACATAAATACTAATTCATCATCATACTTATTCATGTGTTATTGAGTACTTATTGTTTATAACTTGTTTTAGTACCAGAAACCATATTATCGTAATGCTAATCTTTTCATATCATAACAATGATTGTATAGGTACCTACTTATCTGTCGATCGATTGTGTTTGCAAATTAAAGCAAAAAATCTGTTTTAAATGGTCTAGTAATAAAAATATTTAAAAAAATCGTCAGTTAATTGACTACATATTAAAACCATAAACTTATAATATACTGTATGACAGTATATTATATGTCTATGATTAAAGCCGATCCTGCAGATGACAGATTGAACACACTGATATAGTAACGTCAGCGAATATGTAATTTTCATTACATATAGAGTGCATTTTGATTTTTGATGCATATTTGTATATTCATAGTCTCCCCACCAAGGTTCAAGCATTGTCGTCGCGTTGGGGCTCAGTAGCTGGGTGAACCCAGCACCTTGGGCGAAGCAAATTGAACCGCGGGAGCTGCTCTTTGTATCCCTCTTAGGTGCCCCAGATCTAATGAGCAATCAGGGAACCTCGACGGCTAGTCTGCCCCTCAGGGAACCGACGCCACCTCCACAGAGGGATTGGCCCGCGCCACAGAACAACCTTTCCCAACGTCGGGACAGTACAATGGGGTGAGGTTCCCATCCTCGCCCCTTGCCTCTGCTCTTTTGTCCCCTCTTCTTATAAGAGGGGTACAAAGAGCCCCCTCGGCTCAATTAGCTTCGCCCAAGGTGCTGGGCTCACCCTAGGCTACTGAGCCCCACCGCCACGTCAAGGCCGGAACCATGGTGGGGTCGAAAACCTATACCTATGATAATTTTCATTGACCTAGAATCACGAAATTTGGCAAAAAGTATATAGTTAACGCCAAATAAGCGAGGCATTGTATAGGCGCTTTACAATTTAGAGCACACCCAGGGATGGGTCGTCCCCGGCGCTCTCCGCTTGCCCGCACCGCTATACCGCACTAAAACCACTGCTAGTTGCCTTCAGCCGCTTGAAGGGGAGTGTCCCGGATCTGACTAGCACAGGACACCCCCGCAACTACCCCGGCAACTAAATAAAAAACAAATTTACAAATTTATATTTCGTAAATTTGTTTTTTTATAAAGATGCTCGACTAATATTTTCTTTACATTCTTCGTTTTTAACAGAATATTCAACATATTATCACTTTTTGAAATAATTCCTGCAACGTGGTATCGTTAAATATTTTAATAATAATGAATTTTACTTTTGTCTATGGCTTATTAATGTTGTTCATTCCTTTGCTCTTTGTGTCACTTCACTAAACTACACTATGCCTCTATTTGTCTGTGGCAGGAAGTACGCCTTATTTGTTTACCATTTTGGACACTTCTAAAAAAATGGACTATATAGCCGCCTGCAGACTTCGCTGGGCCCTCCTATATTAGGAAGAGTTGTCCCACCACTGACGCCACCCTTATGACCTTCAGCCCCAGTTGTAGGAAATGGGGGCTGAAGGTCCACCTCCTGTCGAGGGTGAGGTGAGATACTTCATGGTGGGGCTCACCCTGACATCCGTCTCTCTGATGAAGGGTTGTGGCACCTTTTCCTCCCGGCCCCGCGGAAGACCAGAGCTTCGGTTTTGTCCAGACAGATCCGAAGCCCTAGTCGCTCTATGCGGCTGACTACGAAGGATACTCCCACCTCCGCCAGCCATGCTCCCTGTATGTCCGTGCCCGAGATACAATGAGTGTGTCATCTGCATAACAGATAACATCCATCCCGAGGAGACCGCTCCGCAGGACCGTTTGTAGGAGACGTCCCATAGGGTCGGGCCTAAAACCGAAGCCGCACTCCACTCGCTGCCTCACTAGGGACCCCCTCTGGTCCTCGTACACAACTTCTCCATCAAAGAGATAATATATCAATAGCCTTCTGAGACAAAGGGGCATGCCAATTTAGAGTACTAACTAAATAGGCACCAACTTCAAATAAGGTAAATTTTAAACAAAGTTTTAAACAAAAAAAAGGCCTTTTGTCATTGCACCTATAGTTTATTTCGGGGATATTAATAACAGTGTTCTAGTGGATTTACTAGCCATAATGCATAATGCTTTTAATTTTTCTTGGGTACAGCATTAGAATAGATAGTGTGTACCACACCCGCAAGGCCAAAGATGCAGAGAAGCATTGTGAAACGGTAGAGAATAGCATCAAATGGACCACCTTTCAGGAATACTGGCACGTCATTGTCTTTCTGAAATGAAGAACAAACCATAAATAAGAATAATTACAAACAAATATGCTCATTGACATACAAAAGAAGGAAAAACTATTAATAAAACCTTATTTCCAAAATAAAAAAAGGAATAATTATACTTTGCTATTACAAATACTTGCAATGGTAATAATTCTTACTTCTGTTAACCTAGATTTTATTTTATTCCTTAATATTTTTAAACAATAGGGATGTTGACATTTTTCAGAAATGTTTTTAAATCATTTATAAATATCTAACGGAGGCCTAAATATTATCAACTTTTGCTTAAATACATCTAATGCCTATAAAATCTTGCATTGTATAATGCAAATTTAAATTTCGTTCCAAAACGCTAACACTTGTCACGTGACGTCATATGTTGTTAAACATCATAAAAGTGATAAAATGATTCTAGTTGTCGTTAATAAAAAATGGCTTCTAAGTTTTATAAGTGTTGTACAGTGCCTATGTGTGTGTACACTGAAACGTTACTTACGTTCAAAACGCCTGAAAAATAGTTTTTACAATATGTACTCCGTACAGAAAATGGTGTATAAAAATACGTCAACATGCTTCCGCTAAATAGGAACTAACGTCTGACCTGGAAGAAACACATCTTGACCAAGAGAAAACAACTCGGCCTACAGCTAAGAAAAATCTACTGGCTAATTGGTCGCAAATTGGTCTGTAAAAAAAATCGCAGTTATCACTGGAAAACAATCTACTACTTTATAAAGCTACCTTCAAACCAATTTAGACCTATGGTATACAGTTGTGGGGAATTGCCTCACACTCTAACATCGAAATCATCCAACGCTTTCAAAACAAAATGCTACGCATAATTACTGATGCCCCATGGTTTATCACAAATCAACAACTGCACAATGATTTAAAAATTCCTACAGTAAGAGAGGAAATAATTCTCAACACCAAAACCTACAAGTCAAGAATATTGAACCACCCGAACATCTTAGCCAAACCAGTTATGGATGAGATACCCACTCGGCGACTCAAATTAAGGATCCCACAAGATGTGCTATGAAATTAGCATACATAATTTGAATTAGGATGTGACACAGGCTGCATACCTAAATAATGACCCTACAGTTGTCCAACATTCTGTTCAATGTCCTGCTGTGAAGTGACAGATTGTAGAAGAAGAAAAAAAAAAAAAAAAAAGGAACTGGGGACGTCATTTCCGTTTATTATCACGTGACCTATTTTAAATTTTGTTACAGTTTATTTATAAAATATTAATTTAATCATATAAAAATAAGGGAAAATATTGTATTATTTCAGAATTCTATCATATAAACTACCAATTAACATCAAAATTATATTTTTAAATGAATACTGTCAACATCCCTATTAGTAGAATTTATGTCAATCAATCAAAGAGTTCTTTTATCATAATTTTAGTAAAATCATTGTCTATGAATAGTGCTTAGTCTTTTAAAGCAGATACAACATTTAAATACATCAAAGAAAGAAACCTGTTGTTTGTTGCATGTTTAAAGTGTTCTATCAATTGGTTGAAGTTACAATAGTTAGTTAATTTGAAATAGTAAAAGGGATGTCCCATTCAAAAATAATTACTGTACAAATTCCCAAGTTTAATAGGTTTACCGATGAAATAAATGAATAAATAATTAAAAATGTGTTGCAGACAGATTATATTCACCTGACCACTTGATCAAAGGATATTTTGTAAGCATTGGTAAACTGCTGTATATTAATATTTTTTGAAAATACATAATTTGTATATTAATTATTTGATTGAACATGTATTTTCATTCATAGAGGTAGAATAAGATAAAAGTGTAGTTTTCCAGAAAAAAATTAGAAACATTGTTTGTGCTAGTTTATAAAATAGGAAACAAAAATATACCTGGAATAGTTCTTGTTTTTTTCTGATGGCCTCGCTTACTGGTGGGTAAGGAATATTAGTTCCAGGCATCAGCCGTCTTGGACCAGTAGTGGGGCAAGCCTCACTTACGGTGGACATGTGATTAGTATTGTACTGGATTGTTGGTGGTTCCACTCGTTGCAGTGCGACAGGTGCCTAAAGATAACAATTTTTTACTATGAAATACGTAATGTGCTGATTGTGATACTAAATTCTTTCATTTATACTTACAATTGGGAAAAGTGGGTTCTGCAAGTGGGTTGCAGCCACCAATCTGCCACTAATTCTTCCTAATTGGTGATACATTTTGGATACTTGCTTTGATTTCCGATATCGAGAGACCTGTTACGAAACACTTTTTGGAATATGGCTGTCGTAAGTCGTTCTGAAATAGGATCTGTCATCTGTCAAGTAGAGTCTGAACCCTGAAATCTGAAGTTTGAAATGACAAATTATGATAATTATTATCTATAGTCTGGAATAACCATAGACTTAGAATATGGGAATAACGAACGACGACCGTTGTGTATTATATTTGGCGTGTAATATATTTATTAAAAAGCATATTATTATTTGCAAGTACTGAAATAATTCTATAAGAAAAAGCAATACCTGTTGGTATTCTACGGTGCAATGACCGCCCGCGCCTGGTACCGCGTCAGCATTTCCCTGGCCATGTGCAAAATAATTAATATTATTATAATAAATCATTTAACAAATTAGTTCTCGTTTTTTACATTAAAATATGTTATTTTAGTAACTAGTACGAAATTGTAATTAAAAATGTAATATGAAAAAAAGAAGTATTAATTGTAAAAATACGTCAATGAACAAGAAAATAAAAAAATAGAAAGTATAAAAAAATAGCGTTTGTGGTGGTGACTAAAATAATTGCCTTAATGTGATTAGAAAAAATATGTATTTATGAGTAAAATAAAAAAAACTAAAAAATTTAAACTTTAAATATCATTTTTCTAAGATATAATTCTAATAAAAATATTTATTGAATAAAAAAAAAAAGGAATTTCTTATTTTAGTTTTTAGTGTAGTTAACACACCAGTCATCACATAGTAGCCATTTTTTTTATTAACCTATTTGGTTCTTTTTTGTGTAAGTTTGACGTTTAGCACATTTAACAGAGGTTAGTGAGAATTTAAATTATTAAATTAATATATTTGACTTGTGAATTTAACATATTATCATCTCATCAGTAATAAATTATTAAATTTAATAATATTAGTAAATACTCGAATCACCTACTTCGTACAAGTAGTTGCAATAAGTATTGGATTCCAATTTTGAACCCGCGTGGCTTGTCAAAAGCGATTGCATTTTGTTTTTTCTTTCATTTCAAAATTACACGTCTTCTTTAAACATTGTACAACGCTAACTAAAATCTTTAATTACAGGACACCATGCAGATTTTTGTCAAAACCCTAACGGGGAAAACCATTACCCTTGAGGTAGAAGCCTCTGACACTATTGAAAATGTTAAGGCCAAGATTCAAGACAAAGAAGGTATCCCACCAGATCAGCAAAGGTTAATTTTCGCTGGAAAGCAGCTGGAGGATGGCCGCACTCTTTCAGACTACAACATCCAGAAAGAGTCTACTTTACATCTTGTTTTGAGACTTCGTGGAGGTATTTATTCATTGACATTTAATTTTAATGCATTTAAAGTACTTATTTTAAGAATAGATATACAGTGGAACAAATCTTATAGAATTTACCGGTGGGAGGGAAGCGCTGTGCCGCGCTCCCGGCTGCATGGGTACCACCATCTTGCTTATTTCTCCCGTCAAACAGCTTCGCTGTGTTTCGGAGAGAAGGGCAAGACAGGCAGTGTAATTACTGGCACAGAGACTTGACATCTTATGTCTCAGGATAGGCAACACATAAATGAGTTGCCTGGGCTCGTTCCAGGTATACTAGTTTATGTACATGGGTGACGTCGACCACTTACCACCAGGTGGTACGTTTGCCAGTTTGCCTATCTGACAAACATAAAAAAAAAAAAACAAATTTAGACAAGTACAAAAAATTTCTAATCCATATATAATCTTAATAACAAGCCCTTTTAATCTGAACTTGGATAAATTTCATGTATAGTCGGATTAGTCGGACCAGAAATATATCAACACTGCATTGGTGTCTCCAATGTATCTTTTATACAATATCATATAATGTGTCAATTGATTAACCATACAGAAATTAGTTCTTGAAATTATTTGCTATATAGTAAGTGTTTTTTGGAATTTCTATAGAGGGGAGGTAAGTGAGGGGGGAGGTGGAAGAGATGAGTAGAAGGGGTGAGGCTTTTCCCATGGTACCACTCCTCCCCAGCGGAGACTCTTAGTTAAGGGAGATATTCCATTTTTCTTAATAAATGTGTCGCATAATATACGAGTTGAGAGGGGTAGTGGGCAGAGAGGGAAGGTGACAAGAATTAGTTTGATCTTTGTCCTAGGTAGATGTAGTCTTGTAATATATTTGAGAAGTTGGTTGTCAATTTTGATTGTTACTGGTTTGGAGTTAGTGAGCAGTTTTGTCTTGTCTTTCACTCATAGGCCTACATTCTTGTTTTTTTCATTGAGTTATTTTTTATTTTACAATTTTACTTTTATATATAGGGTTTTCTCAAATAATACTGTCATCTGACAATCAATCTTAGGTGGTTAAGTTTTTGGTCTAGCATGTTGAGGCCGTATTCTTTCCAATCTAGTTTGCGGAAGATGCTTTCCTGAGCAGCCGAAAATAATTTTGGTGAAAGAGAGTCTTCCTGTCTTATTCCCCTCTCTACTTTAAACTTTTTTCCCAAAGTTGGATTCTTGCTTATGCATTCAGATACATGTTCTTAATGATATTGGTGTATTTCTATATAGAACAGCTTAGAACACAGGGGTATCCCCTGCTGTTTTAAGCTGGTTCTAAGGGTAGACAAAACTTAATAGTGGTGTGCATATAAGGTCGGCTGATCTTTGCTTGCTTTACTAGTGTTGGCAGTCTCTTGATCTTTCCTATCCTTTCTGATGTTCACACTCATTTCCTTGCTTAATTTCGTAGTAGTTTTTAACTTTGTCTTAATCCATATAAGTCTACTTTAAAAATACTAGTTACGGCAATTTATTGCAATTTAATCAACAAATCCATGTTTACTCTGTTATGTACTCGACTGTAATCTTTTGTAAATCTGTTTATTGCTGTATATCTTCTAAACATTGATTAGGTATGATACATTGTCATTCATAATTTTAATTTCGCTTTTGCTAATATATACTTATGTCCAAACTACTTACATATACTGATCAAATAAAAAAAAAATTTCAGGTACTATTGAGCCATCTTTACGTATCTTGGCCATGAAGTACAACTGCGAGAAAATGATCTGTCGCAAGTGCTACGCTCGCCTCCACCCTCGTGCTACCAACTGTCGCAAGACCAAGTGTGGACATACCAACAACCTCCGCCCCAAGAAGAAGTTGAAGGATTAAATTAATTTTCTCCTAAAAGTACTACATAAAATGTTTAAATTGCAATAAAAAAATTGTAAAAATGTAATATTTCTTTTTATTGCAAAGTATTCATAGATAGTGGTTCAGTATAAGCTTTTTTTTTTCTTCTTTTACGTCGGGAAATGCTCTGAGGCATTCCTCTGGGAAGTGGGTCTCCTCACGCGGGTATGTGGGACTCGCTGCGCCCGAAAGCTGGTATAAGTGGACGCAGCTCTACCCACTTAAACCCGGCGAGTGCCACTAATGCCTCCTTTGATGAGGTGCCCCAGATCTGTTGAGCAAACAGCAACACTTCGACAGCTACAGATAACAGACGCCACCTCCAAAGAGGGGTTGTCCCGCACCACAGAACAACCCCTACCAACGTCGGGACAGTACAATGGGGTGAGGTTCCCGTCCTCGCCCCTCGCCCCCTGCTCTTTTGTCTCCTCTATAAAAGGGGTACAAAGAGCACCGTCGGCTCAATTTGCTTCGCCCAAGGTGCTGGACTCACCCTAGGCTACTGAGCCCCACCGCCACGACAAGGCCTGAACCATGGTGGGAGTTCAATATTAGCTGATAAACTAGTTAGTAAAATGTTCTGTATTAGGCGCTACAGTGTGACGCGGACCAATAATGCGCGCATATAAAGCGTGTTCTTTGCGATGCGGAGCTTTCCGCTCTGAATACTTCGAATTGACAATAATCCTGTATATCAATAAAATAAACAAATAAGCAACTTGGTAATTATTACAGTTACAGAGTCTAAAATCTGTTTGAAATGTTAGTATGATCCCAACACTATGATATATTAGGTCTACCCACGGAGCAATTAATTGCTCTATGGGTCTACCTATGAAATTGCCGTTTTGTATGAAAAAATTTAAACGATTTTTTTTATGTAATTTTTATTTGTATTAATTGAAGTAATCACCCATGCAATCAATGCATCTTTGCCAACGCAGTGGCAGTTTATTGATGCCCTTAAAGAAATCAGCTGCACAGGAGGCAACAAATTCTTCAAAGGCATTTTGTACTGCCCCGAGAGGCAGTATTGAATTTTTTTCCCGCCAAGAAGTTATCCAAATTCTGGACAAAGTAGTAGTCTGTATGCACAAGGTCTGGTGAGTAGGGCGGATGACGGAGAGCTTCTAACCCCAGTTCTAGCAACTTGGAGACCGTCAGCTGTGCAGTATGAGGTATATGCAGGAGCACGACAACGCGCAGCGGAGACGAGCGATTGACCAATGCTGGTTAGAGATGTGCCAGCTTCTCCATCATTGTGTTCAGTTCTTCACAGTACACATCTGCAGTAATGCTCACTTGGTAAGAAGCTGTTATGAATCACACCGGCTCATCAATCATAAATTCCTATTATTAAGTCGCAACATGATAGAAGTTATTTTACTTTATGGTGCATACTATTGTACCTCAGGATAAATACGGTACAGTAGTCGTTATGTACGGAAACTGCGAACAAACACTCGAAACTGCATACTCACACAAACATCTGCATCGACGAGACCCCATAAGCGAACCACAGAGTACCTTATTATATGAAGCGAACCACGCACTTCGCAGTGCTGTCAGCAGTAATTGCCGCGTGGCGGCCACGTAGATGCGCATGTTTATGTGAGTTTGCCGTTTCGAACGTTTGTTCGTAGTGTGAGTAGTGTCCATACTGGTTGATACGTATACTGTGATTGTCCCCATTATGGTTCAAGCCTTGTCGTGGCGGTGGGCTCACTAGCCTAAGGTGAACTCAGCACCTTCGGCGAAGCAGATTGAGCCGATGGAGCTGCTCTTTGTACCCCTCTTTTATGAAGAGGGGACAAAAGAGTAGGGGGACAAGGGGCGAGCATGGGAACCTCGTCGTCCCGATGTTGTGAGGGGTAGTTCTGTGGTGCGGGACAACTCCTCTGTGGAGGTGGCGTCGGTCCCTTGAGGGCCTGACTAGCCGTCGATTTGCTTTGTTTGCTCAACAGATCCGGGGCAACTCACCAAGGGGCGCGGTGGCACTCGCCGGGTTTTAGTAGATAGAGCTGCGTCCACCTACCCGCCTGGGGAGTCCCGCTCCCCCGCGGGATGAGCATCATCCCCCCCTCAGTGCATTTCCTGGCGTAAAAGAAAAAAAAAACTGTGGTTGTACTCCACATAATATGTATCCGCTATAACTGTCATTTTTTCACTTGTATTTTTTATTCTTTGATTAAAATTGCTAAAAGCAATGAAAATATTAATACACTTCTGAGTTACACTTATTGACTTGTAGAGTTTTTTAAAGTCCTTATCAAGGAGTATAATATATTATATTGGTAGTCCTTATAAAAAGTTACTAAATTTTTCACAGAACACGGCTAACTTACACAGTATCTTGAAAGTTTCACATAAGAACTTGTTGTTGTTATAGGGGTTAATTTTTACCTTGTTGACTCGGGAAACTGAATTCGACCACTTTAGGGATCCCTGCTTTAGAGAATAATGTATAGCCGACATACAACTTTTAATGAATACCAAGTAGGTAAATGTGCAAAGAGGCTCTTAGGTCTAAAACCAGATTCTTCACATAAGGATTTTGGATGTGTTGGTAACTTGTTTAACTTTAACCTCTACGTAGGTATATCCTCTTGAAGTACCTAATTTGTTAAATAGGTACATTAGTGTACATCTTAAAAAATGAAACAAATATGCAAAAATAATATAAAGTATTTATTTTTCCAATTCAGTACACTACATCTAAACTTTCAGTATTACAATAAACGTAACAAAAATATATCTTATTTATGTTCTACATAATTTATTTAAAGTTGTGCACGACTTGGAAGACTGAATCCCCATGAGCTATATGAGGTAGGTTTATTGATTATTATATATTTTAATTTTTAGGTCTTAAGTCTAGCAGCGGATGGAAATCAAAGACTTCTATAATAACTGAGGTAGACTAGGCAATAGCCATACGCACCAAATCTTGAATCGTTCAAACAGAGCTAATTCACACCATTGAATTCATTGTTAACGGGCGCGCTCTACCGAACGGTCCTACACGGAACTAGTTTAAACCAAAAAATAATAATATTTATAGTGTATTATAGGCTATAATCTTCTCCCCACCATGGTTCAGGCCTTGTCGTGGCGGTGGGGCTCAGTAGCCTAGGGTGAGTCGGCACCCTGAGCGAAGCTAATTGAGCCGAGGGGGCTCTTTATTACCCCTCTTATAAGAAGAGGGGACAAAAGAGCAGGGGGCAAGGGGAGAGGATGGGAACCTTACCCCATTGTACTGTCCTGACGTTGGGAGGGGTTGTTCTGTGGTGCGGGACAACCTCTTTGTGGAGGTGGCGTCGGTCCCTTGCAGGACTGAATAGCCGTCGAGGTGCCCTGTTAGCTTAACCGATCCGGGGCACCTCACCAAGGGCGGCACTGTTGACACTCGCCGGGTTTTAGTGGGTAGAGCTGCGTCCACTTACCATCTTTCGGGCGCAGCGAGTCCCACATACCCGCCTGGGACTCCCCACTCCCCAGGCGGGATGCCTCAGAGCATTTCCCGGCGTTAAAGGAAGAAAAAAAAGGCTATAATCTTCTCACAGATGACAGAGCGTGCTTTATAATGTCCATTGACAAGTACAATATAAGGAGTACCGTAAGTATACATAAATAATGCGCATTTTGTTGGTTTTCAATAGTTTTGTGGAATGTGTTTGCGTTCGGATACAGTACCGAATTACATATAGCTGTCTTTGTCATTCTTAATGTCAGTTATTATTGCCGTCTCGCGCTCGTTTACCTACGTAACTACATTTAAGTCGTGTGTATAATGTAATTATCAGTGTGTGATTTCAAGATAGCTTTTGAAATGACATTTGATAAAGTATGCCACGTCTACCTCAGTTATATTAGAAGTCTTTGACGGATATAGGCTAATGATGATTATGAAATATTATTAATCATCCAAAATCATGCTACCAGGATTGTAGAAAATATTCATATAATAACTAAAACTGTATTCTATGTTTAAATATTACTCTTTAACTTAACTAGTCTTGCCAACTAGATAAATAAGCCAAAGAGTATGATTAAAATATAAATCTTCTATTAAGTAATTTGTCATAAATAATGTTTAAAGCTATTTATTGGACGGATTTATGTAAATGCAATAGATTTAATTAACAAGGTTTTAAGTACTTTGACTAAACCATGCCAAAGTGGACCACTTTAATTTTGGGTGGCCTTGGAGGTGCATTCTCTGAAAACAAACAAGTGTTTATTGTAATAATTATACAGTCAATGTATGGAGAATGTGCAGAATACATGCATGCATACAACAGTGCAAAAACATCAATAACATGCACACATTAAGGCTTCCATATTGAATACTATGAGCAATTTAAATTGACCATATTGAACTTAGTTTTAAAGAGCATGCGCCTAATGGTTTATTTTTTCACTTATAGCCGATTTTAGTCAGTCTAATTTAAATTGCTAGCAGTTTAATAATGGTTTATGAATTGCACCCATTACAACTGTGAAAACACTAACTTATATTTACGTGTTGTTAACAGAAAACTTCTAATGGTGGCTCATAACTTGGCATATCGTGTTCGCGCATCGTGTTTTTGGTCAAACATGGCCAATGACCAAACTGACCATGTCCAATGTTTGGACGGTCTCTTTGATTGTATTTGCACGAATCTGACTAATACACCAAATAGTGAATATGCTGATAGGTCGACTTTTTCAGGTTTTTGATTATACATCAAAGGAATGAAATAGGACAAATATTTGCGTCGAGCGTTCATACTTGGTTCGCTCAGTTGCGTGCGCAGCTATCCTGTTCAGACGTGTTAGTGATATTTATACGACGTAAACGTAATATAATGGATGGACAAACGATGCCATATTACGATTTTTGGAATTATTCCCAATGTAGCTACAACATGAGTCGGTAAACAGCATTCAGGTAAATGTAATAAGCTGCAGTCATTAGCACGACCATGTCTGTCGCGTTCATTTTGTTTGTGAATATGCAAATATTGTGGCATATTTGAGTTATTTGTCTGTACAGTCTATGTGTGGGTGACATGTTTGTAATATTTTCTCGTACACCAAATATTTGGTCAAAGAGACCGATATCGATACGAGAACACGATGCGCCATGAGAAGTGCCACCATAAGTTAAACAATTTCATGCATTAATTATAATATACACATAACACATATATGCTGGTTTTATAATATAGTTTTCTTTATAGTACAATCATGCTTGTTTTTTATATTTATAAATCAAGACACCTGGCATCTTTTATCACTAAATTAAGGTTATGCCAGGCTAAATTCAGGGTATATGAGTCCTATAACCCAAGGTGTATATATACCATCGAGCATATAACCAGATAGATTACTAATGTGAGCCATAAAATATCGAAACTGGTCAGTGATTTGTCACTGACATAATAGCAATTCAACCAACCAGTGATCCGTGTGTACGTCCCATCGGCCAATCATCCATAAAAGGCTATCAGTCGGCCATACAGCGCAGAACGGCGTAGCGTCGCAGCACCAATTTGGCGGACTTTGTTTTCATACAAAACGCATAACATTACCGCTCTGTTCCGGTTATATACTCTAAGATAATATATACACAGTATAATTGCTGGATGGTTAGTAATGGCGATAGACGTACAGTAGAGGTAAATAGTAATAAAAAAATTATTTATTTTGACAACTATAGCTATCCTGTATCCTTAGGGATGAAAGTAACTTTTCATAATAAGAAGTAGGTACTTAGTTTTGAGATTTAATGTTAATACTGTAATTTTTCACACTTGTATACTTAATAAATAATTAAACAGTTATTTCCTTTTGTATTTAAAAGTAGATACATTTTTCATTTGCAATACACGAAGGTGTCGGCGAACATTTTAGATTGGTTAATTCTACGCTTTTATTAGATTCAGACGTATATATGTTAGTATGTAACGGATTCTTTGAACATGATTTTGACCCACTTTTAACGACCAGATTTCGTTCAAACTTTGTAGATTTATCGAGGACCGATGACAATACAATAATTTGATAAAATTATTCCAATATCCTGACCAGGATAATCAGGATAGCACATGCTAGGAAGGCGTAAGGCGCGCAAGTTACCTACATCACTTGTGTTGTTTTTAGTCTCTCACTAATTTCTAAAGTGATTGCCAATAGTTGAGTACTTTAAGTTAATAAAATAATTAATTTAAAAAATCGACACTAAAAGTAATAAATAAATTATAGTTTAAAAAAACTACTACTACTACGCTTTTTTACAATAAGTAATATCATTTATTTATTTTGTTAACCCATATAATTCATCTATTAAAAATTATTTTAAAATTTCTAGTTCGGTTTGCTATTAAAGCGAGTTTTTTAGTTTTTTTAAACTATATATTTTTAAAATCTGATAGGTACTTATAAGACTTTATTATAATTATGTTTCATGACTCAAAAGAAATACCTAAGAAGTTTCACATATAAAATGCAAGATGTCATGTTCAATTCAACTTATTCGTTGGGCCGCCGAATGTGATTTGAACCGAATTCGAACGTCGGCCGAACATTCGGTGAAATTATAAAGTTCGATCGAGTTCAATTTTAGCTCTTCTAAAGTGGATAGATAAGAAGCGATTAATTTTATTGTTGATTGATAAATTTAAGAAATAATTAATGTTAAAAAAAATCTGTGTTCCTGGGTCATGGATGTGTATTAAATATGTGTATTATATAATAAAAAACTTTAATATATGTATAGTATAAAAGTATTAAATATATTTCCGTTGTCTAGTACCCGTAACACAAGTTCTTCGAGAACTTACCACGGGACCAGATTGAAGTAGTATAAAAGCGTCCATTGATATTATATTATTTTTATTACTATATTACAAAACAACTTCGTGTATCACAAAACATGCCAGTGCATATCTTAGTCACAATCCATGCGGTGTGCCCATGCGAGCACGTGCGTTGCGTCACACTTCAACGTAGTCGAGGGCGGTACCGGGCGGGGCGGGCGCAGGCGCGAACGCGGCGAGGTACTTGTGCGGCGCGCATAGCGGCAAGCTGTCCGCTAGCTCTTGGGCTACGTCCGGCCCAGACGAGGGGGACTCCTAGTGAAATGTTACCATTGTCATATTCTTCGTGAATGTATTATTATTTCTATTATATTAATGGTGAATGTATTTAGTTCTTGGTAAATAAATTATTACTTCCATTATAGGATTTGTGTTAAATACTTGCGTAAAAATATTTAAATACCCATTCATCTATAAGTCATGAAAAATTGTAGGTTTGGTTTCCCACTGATTTGCTTTTTAAATACAGTAAAGCAGTTGCTGGCATAGGTAAAATATAATGGTAAAAGTATGTAAGATACTGATTTTATGTGAAACTTTGTAATGGCGTCTTGAATTACTTACCGGCACAACAGCGACGGTGACTGTCTCAGAAAACTTCACTTTGTTCCTCTCCCGTTCCCTCACAGGCCAGCTGGTGCTGTCTTGTCGATATCTGCCATTGAAGTTAGCGTTGCTCGGCTGAACACGTTCTCGAGTCGGCAATTCTTCTTTCAGTTCCGTTTGAAACACATGCTTGTATTGATTTGGGCCGATTCTGTCCTCCCGCTGTATCACTTCCAACTTGCTAACGTCCTCTAAGGTTGGGTTCCTTGGTCTTTGCCGCACACTCAACACGTTGTCCAAGCTGTTCCACCTCAAGTTCTGGTTTTGGAGCGGTTTGAAATGGTTTTGGGCGTACATAGATGCGAGATACGAGTCGTCTCTTACGTTTGTCGCCCATGTTGTATTGTCTCTAGCGTCTTTTGGCCATATTGTATTGTCCCTTGCCTCTTTCGTCCCTACTGCGTTTATCCTCTGCTCTTTCGCCCATGCTGCGTTGTCTCTTGCGTCTTTTGTCCATGCTGCATTGTCTCTTGCATCTTTCGTCCATATTGCGTTATCTCTTATGTCATTCGTCCACATTGTATTGTCCCTTGTCTCTTTCATCCCTATTGTCTTTTCTCTTGAATCTTTCGCCCATATAGTGTTATCTCTCTCTAAATACTGGTGCAAGTTGGGACGGATGCTTTGCGTGGAGTGCGGCTCGTGAGGGATGATCGGGACGGTGAGGATGGACGCTTGCGGGGGCACGGGGACTCTGGGCAGTGGGGGCGGGTTGGTCTTGACCTTGGAAGATGAACTAGACTCGTCCTCCGATCCCGTATACAAGTGGGAGCTACACTGAGAGCAGGAGTCCGAGCATTCTGAATCTGTAATGCACAATTGAATTACATGACGTCATTAAGTACAAGAAACAAATTAACAGACTGCATATCTAAGAATTGAGGACTTGACTAGTCCTGAATATAAAGAATATTCCGGCTGAACTCGTTTAAGTTAACGGGCGTCTCGTATGACTTCAGGTGTCTCGTTTTCTGCTGTCATTTCTGTCTATAAAACTAAAAACCTAACCAATCATAGGGACTGCCGATACAAGTGAAAACGACACGGCACTCAGCAGTAAAGAGCAGCTAACTGTATCTTTCTTGCTCGTGCACACTCGGCGGTCTCGAGTTGACCCGATCGAGTCTTTCACCTACGAGCGTGACGGATCAGTTTTCACTTCAAAATCTACTCAATGTAATAGTAGTTTGACACTAAATTTCTTTAAGAATTGGAGACCTTGACTGGTCCAGGCAATAAATAAGGTCAATGAAAAATACGGACTAGTCCGGGACAAGTTGTTTATGTGATGGGCAATATTAACTGTAGGTGGCTCGTTTGCTAGTGTCATTTATGTCTATCAAACTAAAAACTTGAAGATCTCGTTGATTTTGCTAGTGTCATTTATGTCTATCAAACTAAAAACTTGAAGATCTCGTTGATTTCAACATGTCGATAGTGAACGTATCGTACGTACCGCTGGCGTACATGCGCGCGTACTCAGTGGCCTCTCGCGCCAGCTCGCCGAGCCCGCGCCGCGCCGCCGCCCAGCGCGCGTCCGCGAACAGATCCCACGCTGACAGCTCCACGCCCAGGCTCAGCGCCTTCTCGATACGGCCTCGTCTGACACACGGAAAAGGTTTTATGAACAACGGAAGCATAATAAGCAAAACTATAACAAGGAGGTTTGTGACAAAGATATCCCATTACCTTTTTTGATACAAATAGTTTAACCAATATAAGTTGAATCCAACCAGTGGGTTGGATCCGTGACCTTTTTCCTGTCTTGTCTTTCTATCGGTATGCTTTTGCATAAGAACACTGTATTACTTATGTTAATTTCATTTTAATTGTGTACCTCAGTAGGTGGTGGTAGAAGGTCCGAGTGCGGTCGTGAACGGCCCGCGCGTGTGCGTGTGCGGCGCGCGGCAGCGGCGCGGCGGGCGCCAGGTACGCCCCCAGCGCCGCCTGCGCCGCAACCTCGCCCGCGCTGCCGCCCGCTCGCATCGCCGCGCGGACCACCTGACAACCAACGATAGCGAAACTTTGTAAGATTGGTTCTCTCCTTGTTTGTTACTTGTTTGCGTAAACGGGCCAATGGTTTTCGTGAAATTATGATTAATATGCATAATGCATATATTTTTCTGGGATTATTGGCTATAATAATAATATTTATATATTGGCTCAAAACATATTCTTATATTATAGGATTATTAAAAGGCGGATATTATAGGTGTAGGATAATTTATAAACTATAATTTACTATTATTCCATAAATTATATCTTGACCAACTATGTTCAGAAATGTGAATGAGGTCCTTAGCAGGGATGCTATCACGGAGCTTAAATAGAAAGGAGAACGATCGACATAAGCGTTAAAGAGTATAGATTAAAAATATATAAATAAAAAAATCTTATTTAATTATTTACTTTTATTTATTGTTTCATTTTTCTTTAAATTAAACATTTTTCATTTTTATTATATAAATTAGACTCAAGTTCGTTTCATAAATAATCACCCGCTAAATTTAAATCGGGGATCTCTGTGACTGCAACAATACAACTTTATTTTCTCTATATTCCGTAGACATTTTTATACATGATAATCGTTCTCCTTCTATATCTAAGCTCCGTGGATGCTATGGTCTAATTTAAATTTTAATGGGCTTTTCCTCTTTTCATAGACAAGATAAGCAACCAAAGATAACCGGTTAAGATATAACAAAAGGGACATTGTCACCTCGTCTATGCTGCGCACGCACTCTTCGCTGTCTTCCCAGTCGAGCGCCCGCAGCAGCGCCACCGCATTAGCCAGTCTTCCCGACCTGATCCAAGCCTGACAAAACATATATAAATTATTTCTTAGGTGAGCCACCATTTTACCTGCTATCATATATGCATACATATTATGCATAACTTAGCATAATGCTATGACCTAAGATATATGCTCTATGGCCCCTTTAATCAAAGCAATCATTTTTGTAATATCACTCAATCATATTCTGATACAAATAGTGGGAAAGACGGCCCTCTATATACAGGGCCGGCTTTCCCACTGGGCACTCATTCGAAAAAACTTTTAACACGCGAAAAGAAATCTTGGTGTCCTTTCTAAAGCGGGAGAGTGTGATATTAAAGGCATGAAGTGCATAAAGCTAATAATTATATAAATGTTTTTTTCTTATTCACATTCATTGCATACGAACGCATCGTATATATTTTTCTGTTATAATAAAAAAAAATACTTGTATTTCTTTTATCACTTCCTAATCCCTTGGGATTAGGAAGTGATAAAAGAGATTTTATAACAAAATGAACTCTGTAAAAGTATAAGCAATCAGGTGCTAATTTAGACTCCTAGACGGCCTTAAATGGTGTCAAATGGAATGGTTCTGGAAAAGGGAAAAGAAACACAATTAGTGCCATAGAGAACCGATGATATGATTGGTCACCTGATACGACATGACCCGTTTTTCAAAAGTATCACAGAAGGAAGGATTGTGGGAAAGAGAGGATGAGTTAGGCCGTGGAAAACTTAAATGGAACAGATAGAGAAGGTACAGGTCGTACCGTATCAGGAGGTGAAGGTGCTGGCGGAGAGAAGGAAGGCTTGACGACTGCTCCACCGAGAAGGCTCTTAAATAGAGAGACGGCCTTAAATTAGTTTTAATCTGGTAAATATGAGTGCTGTTGTGTAGTCACCGTTATTAGCCGAGGATGCATAATCCGTAGTAAAGTGAGCGGCCCGCCGGAAAATGTTGCCAGGATAAGGGGTCCGCTCCTAGTTTTGTGGGTTGCCAGGATCTGAATTCGTCTCGAATCACTGAAAATATGAATGATAGTATACTTTGATGGCGACCTATATGTCTGTTATGCTCTGTGCATATCAGACATACAGGTCGCCATCAAATCTTCTCGAAATTAGTCGAGGAGGGTGTTTGGCCACAGTTTGACTATGCGCTGGCCAACGCGGCTTTGTCTTTAGAATTACCAAAATACAATATCCTACTAAGTGATCTATATTTACTAAATTAATGATAAAAAGCGTGTGAGTGTACTTATGTACGCACGCAAAAGTAACACTTTTTCACGAGTTTATACAATTGCCTATTATTCACCACGATATATAATTTAAAAATTAAAATCACATACACACATGTATATTTATGAATAAATATTTTTTTATCTCCACTGAATAAAACACTCGTTGTAGATTTATAAATATTTGAGAAACTAAAAAGACATAGTTGTAAGTTTTAACGGAAATTGGAGAGACAGTTATCAGCTAACTTCATCATGTCGCTTTTGGACTGTCGGGGTGCGCGCGCATCGTAAAATGTTACGCTCATAATATTCACCAAACGCGAATTCCTTAACTTCAAAACATTTACCGCAGATGCGTGGTGAGGTCGATGAACTTGGTGTGTTGGTGCAGCGACGTCAGCGCCCGGTCGAAGCATTGAAGCCGCCCGCTCTCTTCCGCGGCTACGATCATATCGCCCGCCCATCGGACGTCCGTTGCTATCTGGAAGTTATAATTTCATTGTAGTTATATAAGCTTTAATATACTAGCCAAACGCAGGCGATCACGCATCTATTTAATTCTCTATTATAAAAGAAAGATGTAAATGTAAGTTGGCATGCCTTGGGAGTAAAATCGACTCGAATGCTGAGACAGCAAATGACATGATGTTGTCATGACGTTATGCCTCCACTATACTGGCGCTTGTCTCTTTTGTGCTCGCGCGCTCAATACTATAGTTCTTTATTTAAATCATTCGTTATATAGACTTTTATTATTTATGAATTCTAATATTGACATAGAAGTTTTAATTTTCCGGACATCCTATCACGTCAAATATTTTTTTACTCACGAAGGCAGCTCTCGTTGAATGAGTTATACCAACAGAGTGGTGGACCACGTGGATTGACCCATCAATGCAAGCAGCGAGCAGCTTGGTATCACAGGCTGACCGGTGAGCTACACGCACCGGCGCTAGCATACAGATCCTATTTGCACTCTCCGTCAATCCGCTCAACTTCACTCGGGCACTACCTTGAGGCACTTCATAACGCAGCCAGATTAATGTCACTCCATTCTAAAAAAATATTAGGTATATTTTGTATTTTGTTAAAACGTTGGTAATAACTTCACTTATAAGAACAGAGAAAAACTTGATTAATTGACAAAGTCTATAAAAAATATGTGTAATACCTGCATTTAATAAACCATTTTAGAGCATAACTTTTTTTGGACCAATACTGAAATTCAATAGGTTAATTGAATATAACATTAATTTACACTATAGTTTCAGAAACATGCTTAAGAGAAAGAAAAAAAAAATGTTTTGTCAATATAATCCTGTTTTGTGCTTGTTATAAGTTGTGTTTTCAAACATATATCTATTACCTACTGAAATTGGTGAATTAAGATAAATATGGGTGGTATGAACCTGTCATGTTAATAAAGTGGTATACTACTAAATATGGGCCATTTTTTTTTTTATGTCATAAAAGGGCAATGAGCAGTCGAAGCCGTTTGGCGACTACCGACAACTAAACACATCCGCACAACCAAAGATTATGCAGATGCGTTGCCCTCCTTTTCCCTAACCCCCCCAATGGGCCACCGGAAACTCGCAAACCGCACGAAACGCGACAGCATAGCTGTCACTTGACGCCGGTGTTATGTTAACGAGAGGTACCACCCCGGTCGTGCCGGCCCAATTCGGCTGCTAAGCAGCATGGCACTACCTCTTAACAACAAGGCCTGCTGGCTGACATTATTTTATATTCGAAAATATATTGCACTAGCGGACTGCATAATATTGTCAGAGCTGTGAATTTAAACCATTCTTGAATTCACTTGAACTCACATAAAAAAATCGTCAAAATCTATCCAGCCCTCGGGAAGAGTTCAGTCATCAGTGACACACATGCACAGAAGAATTGTATAATATTTTTTTTTTATGTCATAGGGAGTAGACAACCAAGTAGTCGGAGCCTTATGGTGACTAACAAGGACCATAGATATCCACACAACCAAAAGCTACGCAGATGTGTTGCCCTCCATTTCCCTCTCTCCCCAATGAGCCACTGGAAACTCACAAACCGCACGAAACGCGACAGCATAACTGTCACTTGACACCGGTGTTATGTGAGCGAGATACGACAGGGTGCAAAGCAGCATGGCACTACATCTTACATATTGTTCCATTTAAAATTCTCAATGAAGGTTGATTGAAATATATGAATCATATACAAGACAATTTTCTATCTTAAATAATAACTTACTTTATGGCATGCTATTTGTTCCACAATGTGAACTACATTTTCATATTTTTGCGAGAGTTCAGCTGATATAACTTCATTTTCAAGCTGATGGTAAGCAATTAAGGTGAATTGCTGCCTAAAACAAACAAACACATTTTACCAAATATTAGTCAACACTGAAATTGAAGCTATTACTAACTTATATTTTCTATTTATAACCCAGAAACAAGAAAAATTGTAGTTATAAGTTTTAACATATTATGTACTTTACCCTGTAACTTGGTATAAATGTAGGTTTGCATGATCCTCAATAATAGGGCTCCAGGGGGCTGGCTCTGAAGTAGTGGAGCCCCATACGAGCACATTCAGACCATTACTGTGGTCAAATGAGGATATGTGTCTCTCAACTCTCCGAGCACTGCTCCCTAATTCTATAAGCTGTAAGCAAAAATTATTTTAATAAATTATTAACTATTAGTATTATCAAGTGACAATTGGCAGGATACATAGCACCCCCACCAAAGTTCAAGCCTAGCGTGGTGGTGAGGCTCAGTAGCCTAGGGTGAGCCCAGCACCTAATAGGCGAAGAAAATTGAGCCGAGGGGGCTCTTTGTACCCCTCTTATAAGAAGAGGGGACAAAAGAGCAGGAGGCAAGGGGCGAGGACGGAACCTCACCCATTGTACTATCCCGACGTTGGGAGGGGTTGTTCTGTGGTTTGGGACAACCCCCCTGTGAAGGTGGCGTCGGTCCCTTGGGGGACTGACTAGACGTTGATGTGCCCTGTTAGTTTATTAGATCCGGGGCACCTCACTAAAGGCGGCTTTGGTGGCACTCGCCGGGTTTTAGTGGGTGGAGCTGCGTCCACTTACCAGCTTTCGGGAGCAGCGAGTCCCACATACCCACTTTACAATTCGAGAAATCTTATGTATACTTACATGGGGGCAGGGGGGGTCAAAAATTACCAAAATGTCATTACGTAATTAATGAATGGCCCCTAAGCATAAAGTCGATTGTAACGTTGCGCTTGCACGTTACCTAAATTTAAGCTAATAATTAAATAATGTAAAAAGTAGTGATAAATAAGTTTTAAACTTAATAATATCAATAAATAGGCGCCATCTATCCTTGACTGTCGTTAGCGATTGACTGTTTATCGACCTATTGACGTCGTGTTTCTAATTTGCTCAATAGATGTCGCTATGAAATCCGATAATTGTTTTGTAATAGATATCTGATAAAATCAATTCACGTGTTATAATTAATAATCCTAAATCTAATAATTTAATCTAATCTTTAAACTAAAATAACAAAATGTCTAAATTAAAACTTAACTAATTATAAAGTCAGTTGACATTTAACTGAGAACGGATGTTGATTTTTGAACGATGGATCGGATGTAGTCTGTGGTGTTTGACTGCCGTGCTTGTCAACGTGAGTCTGGGGGACATCGCCGCCGACTCTCGAGGCTAATCCTCGAAAATTAAACACGGCTTAAATTCCGCTGGGAATTTACAAAATTTGGCTACCTATCTAAATCTAAGAAGGCGACCTATCTATATTATCTGATCAAATCAACATTTTAATTATCAATAATAAATAAAACAAGCTATTAAATGATTACACGTTATAATATTATAGTCTATAATATAGCTACTCAATGTATAAAAATATAGTTTATCGTCCATAGCACGCTATCATAAAATAGTTTATTTGAACAATACTACTGATAAAATCGGTGCCATATTATAATCGATCTGTGAATCGATGCTTTTGAATTGTTTTCGCGCGGCTTATGTGTTTCACATCACTAAATTACACTCGTGACATCATCGTACCTACGCAAAATGTTACACGCTCGGTCCCCATACAAATTACGGAACTCTTTACTTCTATCTTGATATAGTTCTGTGGTCATCACCGCGATGCCCGGCGATGACGACTCCTGGACGTCGACGGTATCCTTCTTCGAGGCAGTAATGTCCCAGGAGGTGGCCAACGAGCGCCTGAGAGAGGAGGACGTTGACGAAGCCTGCCCCCGCGGGCGACTACGTGGGTGCGTAGAAGGCACTACTTAATGCGCCTCCAGTAACAGCCATGTGCTCGTGTCGGGTCAGGATGGGCACTAGTAACGGCCGGGTAGTCCTCTCTTACGGGGAGTAGTCTGGCCTTTATCGCTGAGGTGCTTCCGTTGTCTGCAGATACGGGACCCTCAAAAAGCAGATGAAGGCGTTGGCAGTGGTTTTAGTTTGGGTATACACAGCCCAAGTGTGTCCCACATAGGGCCAGGAACCATCCAGGTAGGTAGGCCACCAAAAAGGGTGGCCAAAAGGTGGCCGACGCCAGCCTGCCACAAGTGCAGCGCTGTGGAGGACTCGGTCCAGCACGCCCTAGAAGCATGCGAGAGATAGGCGGCACAACGTCACATACTCGTAGCAGTGCTAGGAGTGGACCTCTTGCTCTGAGTGTTGTGTGCTGCATGCTAGCCTGGCAAGCGGCGGTGACCTTCTGCGAGATGACAGTCTCGCATAGGGGACGCGGAGCGGTACAGAGAGTACGACGCCATGAAGAGGTGCTATGCCACAAGAGACTCGGGTTAAGATTGGGTACCTGCCTCGGTGGAAAGGATCCTGCGTCAGTGGGGGTGCTCCTGGCTGTTGGAGTTCTCCCATACTAGGAGAAAGCCCGGTTAGCCCTTTTGAGAGAACCAACCAGTCGCAGGAGGTGTCCTGTGTTAGTCAAGTCCGGGACACTCCCCTTGAGAAGAGTTGTAAAAGTTTACAAGGTGATTTCTGCATTTTTTTTGTGAAATTTATTAATAAATATATTCAGCTATATAAATCTGGTTTAGGTTACGTAAACATTATCATTATCGTGGTTTTGATATTAAATAATAAATTCTATATTTGGAATGGATGGAATATTTTACGGAAAACTTAAATCTATAAATATAATATATTTTATTCAAAATCAAAATTTTTTATTCAAAATAGTACCAACAGAGTATCTTTTTGAATGTCAATTGAGTCTACCACCGGTTCCAAGGCAAGCCCACTGAGAAGAACCGGCGAAACAAACTCAGTGGAACTAATCTTTTCAAATATTTTATAACAAATTTTACGTTATTATTCTGAAATGCCCTGGAGGAACACCCTATTCCCAAGGTGTCTTCTATAAAATCTTTTACTCTATAGTATCCTTTACCACCACAAACGCTCTTTAATAACTTTTTTAAATTTTTTTATTAGAAGGTTTTGCACATTTGCACAATAGGGATCCTATTGTAAAAGCGTATACAGTTGCCTTTAAAAGAATTGCTTACTTTTGTGAGTCTAATCACTGGTACATCCAGCCTGTGCCCATTCCATATATCCCTATTATGTGTCACTTCTTTTACAGAAATTACTTATGTTTTTCCGGACATACAGTAAATTTTCTAAGATGTATTGAGACGCGACAGTCAGAATTCCTATTTGTTTAAATTTGTCCCTTAAAGATATATAGGGCAGCTTGTAAATCGCACGGATTACCTGCTTCTGCAGCACAAAAATATTGTTAATATCGGCAGCATTTCCCCATAATAGTATGCCATTATTATTACATCACATCATTTTTTTAATAGTGTTATTTGAAATGTTGTTAGTATGTAAATGTGCTCAATATAGCTTTTCAAAACAACAAGCTTTACTAAAAAATCTACTACCAACTTACTTGTATACAAGGCTCTCTCTCGGAGAATAAGCAGGGCCTATTACTATCTATAATTTTTCCAAAAGTAAACAAAGTTGCAGTCTTCTCTGTTGATATAAATAATATGGCTGTTTTACTTAGAGCAACTGAAAGAAATGTTTTACCATTATATATATACCATTATATATAAATACACATTAAACTTAATAATTTGAAGACTAAATTGAAAAAACCTGATATGTACCTCCTGTCATTGTTTGACCTACTAACTTTCCCACGCAGTATTTATCAAATAATATATGGGAGACATCTAAACAGTTAGGTTTCACTGTAACATGAGCTAGTACTCCGGAAGAAAATACTAAAGTCACATAACTGTCGCTTAACCATTTACAAGCAATTATATTTTTATCGCGAAGTTTGGTTTCCAATTGACGAAGCTGTCGCGGTCTCGGGGGTGTACTATAACCGCCTCGACGCTCCGAAAAATTCTTCTTACTTGCATCATAAACGGTTTCCTCATTTTTCTTCTTCGTTTCATATCTGTAATTTTGATTGAATGATCTGAGATTGAACATAAAATATCATACTTGAAAACTTTTATGCTAAAAGTTTAGGAACTTACTTGTAACTTTTAAAATCACTACTTTTTATATATATCGCTTCTTCATTTGTTAGAAATTTAACTTCATGACTAAACATATTTATTTATTGCTCTTATTACATATTTTTCAGTTGCTTATCTTCAAAATAAACATTTAAAAAATCAATTATTACTGGTATGTGCAATACAAACAAAATAAATCAACAATAATTAGAAATTGACATCTAATGTCATTTGCATTTGTCAAATATATTTTTAATTTTTTGTTTGTAATAATGCAAAAATCTAAATCTTTTCAGTCCATTACAATGTTTTTTTGAAGTTAGCAAAGCAAAAATTTTACATTTATGCATCAGTGGTATAATTAAATAACACAAAAATCTTATTAAAATTTAAGAAAAGTTATAAAAACTTTGCTTCCTACATCTAAAATTTTATTATATGAAATGAATATTCACCAGCATCTTATTTAACTTTCCAATAGTGCTCGCATAGAATCTACTAGAACTCTTTTTTAAATGACCTTTTCTAAATCTGCTAATATCATATATTAAAATTCTACCACCATCTGTTGCAATTATTTTTATTACTTATATTTTTTAGACATAAAAGTATAAATGAAGAAAATATACACATTTGGTGTTTACTAAAGTACCGATATCATTTATTTTTTTACACGCTAAAAATTAGCTTCATTCGTATTCAGTGAAGATCAGCACCTACCTATGTAACTAAAAGACATGACAAGCATTAATTTGAATTTTGATAGCTTATATCCCAAAATATTAATTTTCTTATGGTATTAAATTGAGCTCTGCAGATATTCATTATAATTATATTTTAAATTTGCAAACAGTAAGCAACAATGTGTAAGCAGTAAGAAACAAATAATGTTTTTTAGAAGGACGAAACCATCACTTTATACATTTTATTGATGATAACCTAGCATTAACTACCTATTGTTATTATTTATTATAGAGGTTTTATTATGAAATTATTGTGTCATAATTCATAAATTTATACTAAGTACAACTAATAATTTTGCTACTACGCAGAAATCAGCAGTTTTAGTATGACCTATTATAAATTTGTATATTTTTTATTTAAGTCAGAGAGTTGTTTAATAACGACTTGATCACCACGCATAATATGATACATATTGTATTTTATTATGGTAGAATATTTGAATTGTTAAATGATGTAAATTAATAATAACAACTAGACTTAATGAAATGATAATTATTCATTTCTACGATAGTATACCAAAACCTTAAAGAAAAAGTTTGCATTAACGTATTAAAAAAACGAGTTGGGTATTTATCACATTTTACAACATGAGAAATTTCTGCAGGCTGTGTGAATCCTTTTCCACATAGTATATATTAATAAATATGTACGCTCGCATCCCTACCATGGTTCAAACCTCGTCGTGGCGGTGAGGCTCAGTAGCCTAGGGTGAGCCCAGCACCTTGGGCGAAGCAAATTGAGCCGAGGGGGCTCAAGGGGCGAGGAACCTTACCCCATTGTACTGTCGTGTGGAGGTGGCGTCGGTCCCTTGAGGGACTGACTAGCTTTCGAGGTGTTCTGTTTGCTCTACAGATCTGGAGCAACTCACCAATTGCGGCTTTGGTGGCACTCGCCGGGTTTTAGTAGTTAGAGCTGCGTCCAGGTGACGACCTTTCGGTCGCTGCGAGTTCCGCATACCCGCCTGGGGAGACTTGCTCCCCCGCGGGATGCCTCAGAGCATTTCCCAGCGTAAAAGAAAAAAAAATATGCACGCTCGCATGCAATCGTTTACCGGTGGGTATCACCATCTTGCTTATTTCTTCCTTGAACAAGTTTTGCTGTTTTTCGGAAAGAAGGGTAGGGCACGAAGTGCAATTACTGGCACAGAGTTTCTATCATTCCATTTGCCTATTTTCAGACATCTTGTCAGTCTGAAAATTGACAAACATCGTGAATGAGTTGACTGGGTTGGGTACCAGCTCATTTATGTTTATGGGCCACGCTGACCACTTACCACCAGGTGGCACGTCTGCTAGTTTCCTTATCCAACTGACATAAAAAATCTCACTGCACAATATTATACTGACTACATATAATAAACAAAATAATAAATTTAGTCTGGTCAATTTAAACTTCGAAGATACATACATTCACTCAAATCACCAATAGTAGAGGATTCGTTTGGTGTCATGACAATTTACTTGCACCGGAATGAAAAAAGAGAATAAGATCAGTAATAATCAGTGTACGTAAGTGAAATAAAATTACATTATATTTATGTGTAAAAGTATTTAAATTATGTAGTGATTAAGCTCACCATGTTATAATTATATAAATATTGTAAGTATCTATAAGTTTTCTTATGTAAGTGAATAACTTAATTTGTTCTTATGAGAAATAAATTCATCTCAAACCTCAAACCTCAAGAAGACGAAGCAGAAATATTTGGAATCAGACAAATATATTTCTTTGCTTTTTTATAATTTACATTGCTTTTATCATTTTCAAGCCTTGCATCTATTATAATCCAATAGTTTCAAATTAAACAGAAACAGAATCACAACCGACCTGTGGAATAGGCCTACAGGAGAAATCACGTTAAAACGCGATAAATACACTACTTGGAAACGTGTGCATATTATGATGATTACGACTTTTCCAACTTTTTAATCCTAGCACTACGTTATTTTAAATATTTTATTTCTGAGAAAATAAGTAACGTCTGAGGGGCCTGTGATATTGGACGAATATGACGTTTTATATACCTGCTACCTTGAGCCGACGACGGCCAATTTACAGGTACCAGGACTACCAGGTGCTAGAGGTAAGTAAAAATAGTACTTACCTACATTACTGATATAGCAGAAAGTCCAAATTATGTATGACTTGGGAAATAAAAAAAATTCAAAATTAATACTGCCAGATACATTGTGGCGGCGGTAATATTTACCAGATGCTCATAGTATATTATATACTAACACTAAGTTATTTTATTTCTGAGAAAATAAGTAACGTCGGGGGCGGGGGGGGGGGGGGGCTGGGATCTTGCTCTATATCTCAGAAATTGTGGCTTTTAGGAAAAAAGCATTAATAACATATTGTATTACATTATTACATTTTCAAAATTTTTTGTCTTTGCTAATTTTATGAAAAACTTGCCGTTTTGCTGAAAATCGCGAAAAACCCATTTTTTTACCTTCGACCTTGAGTAATTTTTTTTAAAGTGATCGATGACGACTTTTTAAATTTTATTTATAATTACATTTTGAACAATTTTACCCACTTTCAGCTTTTTGTGAATTGTATGTATGTATGTTCACTCCTATTTTAGATGCTAAATTGACCAGATATATTACGTTTATCAAACAAAGAAATTTGGCTCATAAATTTTATTCTTTGTAAAAAGTTATTATGTCTACTTAAGATCAAGTTCCTATTTTCAGCACATGTTATAATGTTTTAAGTTTTACATTATCTGTGTTTTATATTTCATTAAAACCGAAGATATTTTGACTACTTCGAAAGTACCAATCGGATCGAAAAAAAACAATCTATTTTTGATTATCAAATTTACTAATTTGCCATTGTCAAGGAGGCTTATAGTGGCTTTTGTTTAAATATTCGGGCATCTGAAACCGTGGCAACAGATTGTTCTAGAGAATGTTTAGGTGGGTATTAGTGTTGCAACAGAACTCTGCATCTGCTTCCGCATCCGCGGAAGTTCTGCATGCTTTTTCACTTTCGTTTCCGTTTCTGGTTCCGCAAACTTTATAACAGAACTCTAAACAGAAGTCTACAGAGAGGTGAAGTGCGGCTGCTTTCTACTTCCAAATTATCATCATTACAAATATTGGAGTTGATGCAAAGTGTTAATGAAGACTCGATAGAGGACTCTTCTACAATTACTGTCGTTGGTGACAATTTCCTTTTTTAAGATAGTCCCACCTTCGGGAGTACAAGAAAGAGAAAAGACTATCTTTCCACGCGGATCGCCTTTTGTGGTGGAAAGGAAATGCGCACAAAGACCCCTATTTTTTGCCAATACTTATCAGCTTCCCCCAGCAGTGTAGCCGGTGAGCAATTATTTAGCGGATTTTTATTATACGTAGAATACCAAAACAGACTGAAAGGTGTAAAAGCGGCCAAATTACTTTTAATTAAATAAAGCTTGCCTTTACTTAATTTTCAGTATTAACGTAAGTAAAAATTCTGAAAAAATTAAATAATGGTTTTTTTCATAGCACTTCCGCTTCCGTTTCCGTTTCCGCTTCCGCTTCTGCTAAGATTTACTTTTGACATCTGTTTCCGTTTCTGCATCCGTTATAACACTTCCGTTGCATCACTAGTGGGTATAACGGAAGCATGATGACGGGACGTGACGGAACTACGCAGTACCTACGCTCTGGCCTCTGCATCCGATCCGAATTCGCAAAAATTCGAATTTAGAAAATTCTTTAAAAATACCACTCTGCTCATACAAATAATATTATTTCTTCATCGGTTTGTAATATTCCTCTCGGAAACTAAGATTCACTAATGACGGAAAGAAATCGGATCACATAACAGATCTAGTCCCTAAAATTAGTTTAACTATGTAATGTTTTATGTCCTCGTATTTTGGACTTGGATCGGACGCAGTGCGTAACCGCCGTGAACGTAGGGTGGGCGGGCGTGAGCCTCATGCGGTCTCTATAGAGTTTAATCGTCTGCGGTGAAAATGAGATCGTCTCGGAGCATGACAAGCATCGGTATTGTTGACGCGAACGTGAGAATGTGTGGAGAATACCTTCCTGAACGCTGCTAAATCTAATTGAATCCTCCATCAGCTTTCCACTTTAAGTTATATCCAACAAACTGTTTATAAAACCTATAGTTGTTTTTTGTCAAATGTTAATTAATAATAATGATTTTCTACTTTCTTTTGGTACTACCAAAAAAGTTGTTTGTGTATCTTTTGTAATATTAAGTCAAAAGACGAAGTCGCGACCAACAACACTAGTTTAGAATACTAATTCTACTTTAGTATAAATAATATAATACTTGGTATTGTTAAAATAAAAATGTGTAGTAAAATTACTTAGTAAACAACGGAATGAGTAAATAAAAATTAAATTCTAAAATTATTACTTACTTATATAAATAATATAATTGCTTGCAGGCTACATTTATTCTGAGGCTACGATCTCCGAAGACTACCAAGGACGTGTATATATAACATCCTCCACTTTGTCAAGTTTTGATGATTCTATGATGTTGAAGTTTGTACATACGCTAGAAATTAGATTATTATTAATCACATAATCTTCGTGCTCTATGGTCACGTTGTTACCTTCTTTCTAACCACAGACGCAAAAAGACGAGTGTTAAAAGTTTGGCCGAAGTTGTTATTATTTTTGTCCCCAAGTTTCGTGAGTACATTCTTACAACTGAACCTAGTTAGTTACCATAACTCCCATGAGTCTGGAGAAGTTATCTTAATTCCATATCACATAGTGAGGTCGTAAGGGTAGTCATCACACTATAGCGACGTTCAATTTATGTTTTTGACCTCATCGTGTTTGGAGGGCAATGAAATCATGAAACCATTAAAAAAATCTGGATTTGTACAATTTCTTTATCTAAATTTAAAATATTTAAAATATTTTGCAAAAATAAATTATAAAACATATTTTTTCATAACAGGATCCTAAAATAAATTATACAGTATTCACATTATTTTAATAAATATTTTATGCAACGAAAATGCTACTCATGTGAAGGTTACTTAAAAAATCCTTATGAACTCTGTCTTTTTACCCAATGTACATTTTACTTTATTGAAAATGCGATCAAAATGGTGGCGAGGATAGTATCACGTAATATAATAAAACTTTAGCGATATGTAAGCCTTACGATAAGCATTATTTGATGTAAGCCTCTGAAGAAAGTTCACTTTTATAAGAAAATGTCGAGAAAGCCTCTGAAATAACAAATATTTTAGACAAATTACCATGTATGTATATTATTTTATGACACAATTTTTTTTATACATTAGGTATATTGAAATAGACATTTTTTAAGTCAAAAATATTAATATGCAAAATACACGACAAAGATTTTTTCTCATTTTTGTAATAATTGACACAACTTTGCCTACCACCAGTTTTTGGCTTCTCGTTGATTTCTGGGACAACCTGTATATGTATTTTGACTGGCCTGTTGGTCTAGCGGTTAGTGACCCTGACTGCTAAACCAAAGGTCGTGGGTTCGATCCCCACCCAGGACAAATGTTTGAGTGATGAGCATGATCATTTGTTCTGTGTCTGGGTGTAGTTTATCTATAATATGTATGTATTTAGAAATATATAAGTATATATCAGTTGTCTGGTTACCATAAGAACAGGCTCTGCCTAGTTTGGGATCGGATGGCCGTGTGTGAGTTGTCCCAACATATTATTTATTTATTTATTTTTAGCGTATTTCACTCGGTGTTTTAAGACTGTATAAATCATAATTTCATAAACATATATTGAACATATTATGCCTGTCTCTGTGTACCAGCGTTGCCAGTTTTTTTTTGCCAAGTCGGGACATTGGAACTTTTTGAGTGAAAACAGCGGGTTTCTTTCGTCGAAAGCGGGACATAGTAAAAAAAAAACCGTATATAATCAGAAGTTTTCAAATATTTATCTTTTTATTTCAATTAAAATTACGTTTACGTGACAATAGATAGCAAAAATAGTCATAAAATGTGTTTCAATAAAAATATAATATTTTCAATAAGATTTACCCTATCGTTAAATAGTTGAGTCTTATTCGTCTTCAGAATAAAAAAAACGAGGTCGGGCTATCACCGAAAAGCGGGATTGAGCCTGTCCCGCGCGGGACATTTAATTTTGATAAATCGGGACCTCCCGCCAAAATCGGGATGTCTGGCAACGCTGCTGTGTACCCTCAATTACCATCATTTTTTCCGCCTAAACCATCTTAGGTGTGTCACAAAAAGGATGGTAACCCAGTACTAAATCTTTTACTTGGGTTAGCGTGAATGGACGAGATACCGGGCGTAAACTCGTTTGTGGTGATGAGTAATTTTGACCATTTCCTATAAGGTGGTCTGCCAGTTGTCGATTTTAATTACATATAGATATTACATGTTTATCGTGACTGTAATTACGAATGTCGAAATGAGCTTTGGATTTCAATAGGTAATTACACAGCTCTAAATGAAACGCATATTGTATGTACCCGCGCTGGCCGCTACCGTAAACGGATTGGTTTATGAACACGTAGCTTCAAACGAGCGTAATTTTGCGAGTCGCAGAATATCGGTCGTAGAAATTCTGCTGCATTCGGTTTCATACAAAAAGGTAGTTGGTGCCACACGACGACACAAAATGTGCGTTTAAAATTGAACGAATTTCGGTCGGGGTGAGGGAAAGGCAAGGTAGGGGAGGGGTGAAGAGTGGGGAAGCAATAGTTTGTTACAAGTTACGCAGGTATAGTAACTGAATAATACGTTCGTCTGGCAGTTCAACAGAAATTCAGTTGAACGTAACATAAGTGACCGAAAATACGCGACTCACAACTCACAAAATTACGCTCGTTTGGCTACACCCTAATGGGCATTATCCCGATTTCGGCGCATACAAGTTATTGCTCGTCAGTTTAGGTTTGGTTTATTTATTAATCGTGTTTCGCTATTCCCAGCAGTTCGATGAAAATGAAGCTGCAGAATTCAAATGGCCTATTTTGCTTTTGGTGAAGATATTGATTGAGTTAGAAACAAAATAAATATAAAAATATTTATATACGAAATAAGTAGACGGTAAAAGGTACACAAAATTATGTTACTTAAATCCTTACAATTATTAAGAAAAAAAAAACAATAACAAAACAAAAGGGAGTTAATGATAATGATGGAGTAAAATATTATATTATATTTGATACATTATGTAGAATTATTTTGATTTTTTTGCGAAATATAATATACCTATAAGTAAATATATGCTTAAAATTGAATAAATGACTTTATCTTTGCTAATTTATTCGTATAAATTCTATAATATTATATTAATCTTTTTTGGGCCAAGACTCGCAGTGTGACCAAGTAGTCTTATTAGTAAACTCTACCGGTGGGAGGGAAGCGCTGTGCCGTGCTCGCGGCTGCATGGGTACCACCATCTTGCTTGTTTCTCCCGTTAAACAGCTTTGCTATGTTTCGGAGAGAAGGGCAAGACAAGTAGTGTAATTACTGGCACCGAGACTTAACATCTTATGTCTCAGAATAGGCAACACATAGATAAGTTGCCTGGGCTCGTTCCAGGTAAACTAGTTTATGTTCATGGGCGACGTCGACCACTTACTATCAGGTGGCACGTTTGCCAAATTGCTTATCCAACTAAAATTTTTTTTTAAAGAGGTGGCGTCGGTCCCCTGAGGGACTGACTAGCCGTCGAGATGCCCTGTTTGCTCTCCACGCACCACAGAACAACCCCTTCAACGTCGGGACATTATAATGTGGTGAGGTTCCCGTCCTCGCCCCTTCTTATCAGAGGGGTACAAAGAGCTCCCTGGGCTCAATTCACTTCGCCCAAAGTGCTGGGCTCACCCTAGGCTACTGAGCCCCACCGCCACGTCAAGGCCTGAACCATGGTGGAGTTTTATTAACCATTTAAATTTACCATGACATATGAATTATAAATTTCCTTTATTCTTTTATTATTAAAAAAAAAACCTTAATTCTATGGAAACAATGAATTATTATGTAATATTGTATTTTATTTTATATAAAGTTACTTTGTTTAAAACTACTTGAAAATGCTATTATTTGTACATTATAAAGTATTAATAATATTATAATCTCTGCAAAATATCCACGTAGGTTTGTTTTGTGTTCAGTAAATTAATAAATTGAAGGATAAAAATACAATTAAAGTCATCTGGCGTTAGCGACAGTTAAATTTAAAGTCTGAGGCCGTAACAGTTTCTTCAGCTGCGTTTATGGTACATTTGCGCCGCCAAGAATTTTAATTACTTAGTACAGGAACTCCTGAAGGGTTTCTTAATTCTTTGTAATTGTCCATTACAATGATTACGCTTTGTTCATAATCAAAATATTTTTTTATTTAGATACTTTTTATATCATACTAGCTGCTGTTGCCCGCAGCTTCGCCCGCGTTAGCTTAGATTTACAGCCATATCGTTATCCTAAAAAAAACAATAAAAAATATTTAAAAAAAGTAGCGGTGGAACATCCTAAGCATTTGGGGGTATGAAAATAGATGTTGACCGATTCTCAGACCCGATATGCGCTTCTCGGGAGAGCAGGATTTGGACTAGTCAAATCCGATACGGTTGAATTTAACCTATCATCATGAGGGCCAGCCCTCATCCCTTCCTGATATTTACTGTGTTCCTGGGTAATGGATATGTATTATATAATAAAAAAATCTATAATATATGTATAGTATAAAAGTATTAAATATATTATCTCCGTTGTCTGGTACCCGTAACACAAGTTCTTCGAGAACTTACCACGGGACCAGATTGACGTGGTGTGAAAGCGTCCATAGATATTATTATTATTATTATAAACTAAAATAATAATAAAAAAATTGTGAAAGGAGACTGTACTGTAAATTAATTATAATAATTGCAATTTTGATCAAAATTGAAGATCAAAATTAAATTTAAGGATATTTTTGGGCTCCATTGGCCGTAATGTAAATGGGTAATAATAAAAATATGGATCTTATAAGAACATGTTTGATTAATTTTTCATTGTTATATTTTAATTATGATATTTAATTGAATTTTAAAGATAAATAAGAATACATGACAAAAGGAAACAAAATTTAAGTACATTGAAGGGATAATTCCATAGTAAAAGGTTTCTAATAGGAAGGTGTTCGTAAAGTGTAATTAGACTGTTTTTTAATACATGTTGGTTGATTTTGGCTTGAAGGTTTATTTTAGCATATTTTGTCAAATTATAAGTAAATCAATGTAAATATATGTAGTTTCATAAGGGAATTAGTAAGAATATTACTTAGTTTTTACGTTGTTATGAAAATTGAAAATGTAAGCTTTTATTTATGTATTATTTTTTGTTTTCTAATGTTTACGCGAATTTCACTCATTATAATGAAACAATTTTTACGGATTTTATCGCGGTTTATTTAGATTTTTACAAGCCTGACGTTTAGCATACTTTACAACAACCATGGTCACGGGAGGACTAGGTGTCCTCAGTCCTTCCGTGACCATATATTTTGCGCTATTTTAAAATCATATTTTTAACCGTGGTATTATTCAACAGCTGATAATAAATAATGTAGCCGGAACTCAGGCGGGTTCCGTGGCACCTGGGAGTGCCCTAGGTACCCGTAAACTAAAACCACTGCGAGCGCCTGCAGCCACTTTTTGAGGGTCCCGGATCAGTTCGTCACTGCCCTGCAGCTGGTTGTTGGTTGGATTAGCGGAAGTACACTGTACATTTACGTGCTGTACATTGTATATGCCATATAAAGGCTCATTATGAGCTTATTTGAAATTCTTTGGCGGGGAAATGGCGTAGCCGATGTTTTTTTCTTTTCTATCTTTGTAACCTTAAGTAGTTGATAATTATTATACTTTAAAGTGTGGAGCAGTGTCATAATTTACCTGAATAAATTTTCTTCTTCTTCTTCTAAAGCCTGCAATACATGTTGGCCGAGTGTTGACGAGTGAAGGCCAATACCAACGTATAGAAAGTATATTTGCATTGTCTTGCCATCTCTCGGTGTCGCTCGTCTAGTTGGCCGAGTAAAGGCAAGCGCCAACGTGTATAGGACTCATATTTCATCGCGACGAGTCACGATCCTCAGCAATGAGGTAATGATGAAGAAGAAGATATTTCATCATCATCATCAAAGAGCAAAGCTTACAATGCTCCTCTCCCTCCCACCCAACAAAGGCCCAAGGCGTTTGTGGGGAGGCGCCACGCCGTCGCCACTGGAAGGCCTCGGGGTTCAAGGCGTGCGAAGGGTCTAAACACCTAAAGGGTTCTAACACTCTAAAGACCTAATGGGGTAGGATTGCTACTCTCCTACTTTAAGCAGAGCAGATATGTGTAAGGTGTCTTCTACGTGAAAAAAAATTATCTTTGGCTCTTGGGTTGGGTTGACTGTATTTTTTTTATTCATTTATCTAGAAATATTATTTTAAACATATCCATATTATTATAAGACACCAGCAAACAGTTACCTACTATATAGCTGAAATTTATTTATTGTTCCATGTTGAGTTATTTCCTTTAAAAAGCTTGACATTCGATTGAAAAACAATATTTCCGAGTTCTTTTGAACCAATATAGGAAAATCAATTACCACTTACCTTTTTTCTGAACGCTCCATGCCCAGCGGAAGCTTTTAAAAATATTCTAAAATTAAAAGGTCATCAAAATCATTTTATATAATAAAATATGATTAGCCTAGTGGAGTTGTAACCGTATAACGGATTTCACTCGTAGCTGATTTCAGTTTGTCTAAATTGTAAAGTTATAATATTTTTTTTAACAATCACACCACTCTAACCGGCAAACAAGCAATCGAAGCCTTTTGGCGACAGTCGACGCTCATTATACACATCCACAGAAACAGAGATAATGATGATGCGATGCCCTGCTTTTCCCTATCCCCCAATGGGCCACCGGTAACTCACAAACTGCACGAAACGCGACAGCATAGCTGTCACGTTACGGCGATATTATGTGAGCGAGAGGTACCACCCCGGTCGTGCTGGCCCGATTTGGTTACAAAACACTTACAAACTGGTGTACTAGGAACGGAAATAAAATATAAACACATAAAATATAATACACGTTCATGAACCGGTGCAAACATAATATTATGTATTAATCATACAAATTAAATTTGCACTTAGCGGGATTCGAACCCCCGACCTGCTCATGCTCGAGTGTAAAAATTTGAACCATAACTCAGAAATGTATCACTAGGCACAATTTGAATAACAAATTAGTATGTCTTCTCGTTGTAAAATGAAAAATAACTCTACATTTTACATATATGTTAATTCACCGCCATGCATGACTAAATGATCATTTTTTTTTTTTTTTCGGAAGGGCTAGACTTTTCGGCCTGATGGCCTTTAAGCTCAATCGGTACAGTAAGTGAGCAGATGGCTCACTTAAGAAATATTCGAAAGGGGGCGCCCCCCTCTGCGCCCCGCAGGGGGCGCGGTTCATCGCGCGCGCTGCTCGGGAGAGCACCATTTGGACTAGTCAAATCCGATACGGTCGACGAATCTTTTACGATTGTATTTAACCTATCATCATGAGGGCCGGCCCTCATCCCTCCCTCTGGAGAGAGAGGCGGGTCATGCGCGGTGCCCAAGCAATCTAGCGGTAGCGTAGTGCTAGCGCTGTTTGCCCGGTCTGGGTTTGT
This sequence comes from Helleia helle, assembly GCA_963853865.1. Lineage (NCBI taxonomy): Eukaryota > Metazoa > Arthropoda > Insecta > Lepidoptera > Lycaenidae > Helleia > Helleia helle. Next base: position 7,320,341 of record OY971418.1, on the reverse strand, counting down.
GTCTACTCGTATCGGATTCGAACCTAAGCTTCCGCGATAGATCCGGATCGATGTGGTTTCCATGTGTAGGGTTCGACGTCGCTTACGACCCCGAGGCCCAAGCGGTGTGCAGGTGTACCTAGCACCGTGTGAGTGTCTGTATATGCTGTGACGTTCGCGTCGCGCTTTTGCGTTGCGCATTAGCTGAGAGATTTCGTCAGTTGGATCTGTTAAAACATGCTTAGGTAACCTATGTCTAATTGGAACTGAGCTATCTGGGGAATAGTTTGCCGCGCTCACGATGAGCGAGTTTGGATGAAGGAGTGCCTTTTCAAAGTGACGTTCTGACGTAATTTTGAAATGGCCCCTAATGGACTCTAATCTGAAGTCCCTGTGCAGGTCGATGTTTCTTACGTACCACGGGCAACCGGTTGCCATGCGTAAAATTTTATTTTGGACTATTTGTAGTGCATTAAGTCGACTTTGTGGCACATGCGCGAATGCGACACAAGAGTATGACATAATGGGTCGGATAAGCTTATGCCTGAGGGGCATTTTGCTGTTTTTGTTAATTAAGAAATATAAACGGCTCAAGACGAATTTGGCCTTTTTGGTGACTGACTCTATGTGTGGTCTAAATGACATCGACCTGTCAAGGGTGACCCCCAGGTATTTTACCTGATCTACTCTGGGTATTTCTATATTGTTTAACCTTATCGGTTTCATGGTACGATAAGGTCGTCTGTTCGTGACCCTCCTACGTGAGAATTTTATGGAGGCACTTTTTTCTGGGTTTATATCAATCCTCCATTTTGCGAACCATTCACCCAGCTCGGTTACGGCACGCTGGTGGATGGTGGAAGCCCTTGCGGCTGAGGGGTGGGTGATATAAAGAGTGGTATCGTCTGCAAAGAGAGCCCGTTTAACCGCCGGGTGTTCGGGGATGTCGGAGGTATACAAGTTGTACAAAGTCGGAGACAGCACGGAGCCCTGTGGGACTCCGGCCCTCAGAGGTCTCCGAGAGGACAGAGTGCCCTCTACTCTATATCTAAAATGCCGGCCCGAAAGGTAGTCGCGGATGATGATGACTAATCTGTCCGGTATTCCTAACTAGAATAGTTTGAATATGAGGCCTTCGTGCCAGATTTTATCAAAGGCTTTTGCTACATCGAAGAATACAGCGCATGTATCGTGTTTCTCTCTCTATCTTAATGATGATGATCAATATGTATCTCTGATACATATTGATCATTTAGTCTCACAGGCCCATGACGGCCGATGGGACTTCCCGGAGGATCTTAAAGACCTAATACGCGCAAAAAATGCAGCAAAGCGTACATACTCTCGCTACCGGACGGACGAGTATTGACGAGCTCTCCGTGACCTCAAACGACAGGTCAAAGCCCGGGTCATAGAAAATAGAGCAGAAAGGTGGGATCGCCTCCTGAGTGAAATTTCACCTTCGCACGTGGCCTACTGGCCACTCGCCCGTTCAGTGAAAAAAAAGACGGAGGCACCTATGCCTCCGTTAAAAAGATTAAATCGCGCGCCTGCACTAGAGGACGCCGACAAAGCGGAATGTTTAGCCGATACATTCGAGAGGCAGTGCACTCCGAGCCAAATAGTCGCAACTCCCCCCGTAGGCCCCCACGTAGAGGAGGTAACTAGGGAGGTGGCGAGAAGGGCTTCTGCGCCGCTGGAGGGAGATCCAATCCTTCCGACGGACGCAGAAGAGGTCCAAGACATTATAAAAAGCCTTCACGCCAAGAAGGCCCCCGGGCCGGACGGGATTTCCAACTAGATATTAAAAATACTACCGCCCGCCCTAGTTATCCTCCTGGTTAACATTATAAACGCCCTCCTCAAGGGTTGTAGGTTCCCCGATATATGGAAAGAAGCTACGGTCATAGGAATACCGAAGCCCGGAAAACCGCGCTCGGAACCGTCTAGCTATCGTCCCATAAGCCTGATAAGCTCGTTAGGAAAAATCTACGAAAGAATTCTGCTTAGGCGGTTGAAAACCGTCATTAGCGAAAATAATCTTTTCATAGATGAGCAATTCGCCTTCCGCGAAAACCACTGCTGCTCGAGGCAAGTCCACCGTATGACGGAGGATATACTCAGAGGTTTCCATAAGAAAAACAAACACGATACATGCGCTGTATTCTTCGATGTAGCAAAAGCCTTTGATAAAATCTGGCACGAAGGCCTCATATTCAAACTATTCTAGTTAGGAATACCGGACAGATTAGTCATCATCATCCGCGACTACCTTTCGGGCCGGCATTTTAGATATAGAGTAGAGGGCACTCTGTCCTCTCGGAGACCTCTGAGGGCCGGAGTCCCACAGGGCTCCGTGCTGTCTCCGACTTTGTACAACTTGTATACCTCCGACATCCCCGAACACCCGGCGGTTAAACGGGCTCTCTTTGCAGACGATACCACTCTTTATATCACCCACCCCTCAGCCGCAAGGGCTTCCACCATCCACCAGCGTGCCGTAACCGAGCTGGGTGAATGGTTCGCAAAATGGAGGATTGATATAAACCCAGAAAAAAGTGCCTCCATAAAATTCTCACGTAGGAGGGTCACGAACAGACGACCTTATCGTACCATGAAACCGATAAGGTTAAACAATATAGAAATACCCAGAGTAGATCAGGTAAAATACCTGGGGGTCACCCTTGACAGGTCGATGTCATTTAGACCACACATAGAGTCAGTCACCAAAAAGGCCAAATTCGTCTTGAGCCGTTTATATTTCTTAATTAACAAAAACAGCAAAATGCCCCTCAGGCATAAGCTTATCCGACCCATTATGTCATACTCTTGTGTCGCATTCGCGCATGTGCCACAAAGTCGACTTAATGCACTACAAATAGTCCAAAATAAAATTTTACGCATGGCAACCGGTTGCCCGTGGTACGTAAGAAACATCGACCTGCACAGGGACTTCAGATTAGAGTCCATTAGGGGCCATTTCAAAATTACGTCAGAACGTCACTTTGAAAAGGCACTCCTTCATCCAAACTCGCTCATCGTGAGCGCGGCAAACTATTCCCCAGATAGCTCAGTTCCAATTAGACATAGGTTACCTAAGCATGTTTTAACAGATCCAACTGACGAAATCTCTCAGCTAATGCGCAACGCAAAAGCGCGACGCGAACGTCACAGCATATACAGACACTCACACGGTGCTAGGTACACCTGCACACCGCTTGGGCCTCGGGGTCGTAAGCGACGTCGAACCCTACACATGGAAACCACATCGATCCGGATCTATCGCGGAAGCTTAGGTTCGAATCCGATACGAGTAGACACAAACCCAGACCGGGCAAACAGCGCTAGCACTACGCTACCGCTAGATTGCTTGGGCACCGCGCATGACCCGCCTCTCTCTCCAGAGGGAGGGATGAGGGCCGGCCCTCATGATGATAGGTTAAATACAATCGTAAAAGATTCGTCGACCGTATCGGATTTGACTAGTCCAAATGGTGCTCTCCCGAGCAGCGCGCGCGATGAACCGCGCCCCCTGCGGGGCGCAGAGGGGGGCGCCCCCCTTTCGAATATTTCTTAAGTGAGCCATCTGCTCACTTACTGTACCGATTGAGCTTAAAGGCCATCAGGCCGAAAAGTCTAGCCCTTCCGAAAAAAAAAAAAAAAAATGATCATTTAGTCATGCATGGCGGTGAATTAACATATATGTAAAATGTAGAGTTATTTTTCATTTTACAACGAGAAGACATACTAATTTGTTATTCAAATTGTGCCTAGTGATACATTTCTGAGTTATGGTTCAAATTTTTACACTCGAGCATGAGCAGGTCGGGGGTTCGAATCCCGCTAAGTGCAAATTTAATTTGTATGATTAATACATAATATTATGTTTGCACCGGTTCATGAACGTGTATTATATTTTATGTGTTTATATTTTATTTCCGTTCCTAGTACACCAGTTTGTAAGTGTTTTGTAACCAAATCGGGCCAGCACGACCGGGGTGGTACCTCTCGCTCACATAATATCGCCGTAACGTGACAGCTATGCTGTCGCGTTTCGTGCAGTTTGTGAGTTACCGGTGGCCCATTGGGGGATAGGGAAAAGCAGGGCATCGCATCATCATTATCTCTGTTTCTGTGGATGTGTATAATGAGCGTCGACTGTCGCCAAAAGGCTTCGATTGCTTGTTTGCCGGTTAGAGTGGTGTGATTGTTAAAAAAAATATTATAACTTTACAATTTAGACAAACTGAAATCAGCTACGAGTGAAATCCGTTATACGGTTACAACTCCACTAGGCTAATCATATTTTATTATATAAAATGATTTTGATGACCTTTTAATTTTAGAATATTTTTAAAAGCTTCCGCTGGGCATGGAGCGTTCAGAAAAAAGGTAAGTGGTAATTGATTTTCCTATATTGGTTCAAAAGAACTCGGAAATATTGTTTTTCAATCGAATGTCAAGCTTTTTAAAGGAAATAACTCAACATGGAACAATAAATAAATTTCAGCTATATAGTAGGTAACTGTTTGCTGGTGTCTTATAATAATATGGATATGTTTAAAATAATATTTCTAGATAAATGAATAAAAAAAATACAGTCAACCCAACCCAAGAGCCAAAGATAATTTTTTTTCACGTAGAAGACACCTTACACATATCTGCTCTGCTTAAAGTAGGAGAGTAGCAATCCTACCCCATTAGGTCTTTAGAGTGTTAGAACCCTTTAGGTGTTTAGACCCTTCGCACGCCTTGAACCCCGAGGCCTTCCAGTGGCGACGGCGTGGCGCCTCCCCACAAACGCCTTGGGCCTTTGTTGGGTGGGAGGGAGAGGAGCATTGTAAGCTTTGCTCTTTGATGATGATGATGAAATATCTTCTTCTTCATCATTACCTCATTGCTGAGGATCGTGACTCGTCGCGATGAAATATAAATACATTTTAAATAATAATATAGGTATTAAATGTGTATTAAATGTGTATAAAATTTGCATACATATTTTGAAAATATGTAATTTGTTTCGCCAAGCTTGTTTTATATTTAGTATTTTTATATTGTAGTGAATATAAAATAAACAAAACTGAGAGATGCTGTGTAATTAGCAATTATACACGGCAATTATATTCCATGATAATATTTTAAGAAAATGTTTAGATTATTTCGACACATTTTAAAGAAAATTTACTATTAATTTGAAATTAATATTAACACATATATTTTACTGTACAATCTTAGGTTCTCTTAATGAAGTCAGTCAAAATGTTTAATCCTGCGAAATCAAATACTTTAACAAATTTTAGCGTCTTATTTATAATGACAATTCTTGTCTCAACACCAAGTGAACCAATGAAATTGTATTTTGGGTAGCTTAACTAAAACATTTTAGAATTTTAATAACTGTACTACTCAGTACCGACTCGACTGGGACACTGAAATTTATAACAACTGTAGCATGTTGCGTGCGGTTTTTATTTTTAAGTAGGAGTATTTGGGTGTGTGTCTGCATATTCGTGTGTGTATGTGTGTGTGTGTGTGTGAGCGAGAGAGAGAGAGAGAATGTGTGAATGCGCGCGCGCGTTTGCGTCTGTGTGTGTGTGTGTGTGTAATTCACATGTGAGTTGCTTTACTACGCACTACCTCTTGGGTTTTATAGCGCTCCGAAGTGGACCGGGTTCTTGAATACTCGTGAGGATACGATAAAACCGAACCATTAGGCTTAGTTTGACGTGTTCGATAGTTTAGGTGGTGTATCTATATCAGACGGCAGGGACAAGAACAGTGTCCGCATGTCGTGCCCGGGACAATCTCCCACTTTTGTTTGACGTTTGCGCCTTTTTGCCTTGCGCTGGTCACGTACGCTACCACGCACCCTTAATGCGTATAATAAATGGTCCTACTGGCTAGAGGACCTCAGGAGACGTACAGGAAAGTATTCATATGAACTAATATCATAGTATATTTCAAGGCCGTAAAAAATATTTATTAGTTCAGTAATAATAGCTTTGTTCAGTAATAATGTCATGTTATGTCATGTCAAAAGTACCTAATTTAAAGTCTTCTATCTATTTATGTAAAAAATATTATACGCATCTTTTACGGATTAATTTTCATAAAAAAATGTAATCTGCTTATTGTAAAGAATGGCCGATGTTGTATTGAAAAATTTAATTTTGGCATGACATGAATTGTATTACGTTTTCAATTATCTGGGTATTGTGTTTCTGTAAGTGAAACTAAAATTGTCTCTGTCTAGTGTTTGCTTTGGAATCGATAAAACGTGCAAAAAGTGTTGTTTCGACACCCACGTAAGGATCTTGTCATATACAAGCTTTTCCTTTTGTACCATTTATTGACTCGCCATCATCACCACTATAGTAATTGCGATATCCGTCTGTTGTTATGTCAGTCACCAATTGTACATTGTTTATGAACCTGGGCACCTTCATTATGGTGGCCGATGGGGTCCACGGTTTCGTTACTGGGTAGGGGTTTTAATGATAATATTATCCACAATGATATGTCCCACTGTTGGGCACGTTTATGAACCTGGGCACCTTCATTATGGTGGCCGATGGGGTCCACGGTTTCGTTACTGGGTAGGGGTTTTAATGATAATATTATCCACAATGATATGTCCCACTGTTGGGCACGGGTCCCCTCCAAATCAGACGAGGAGGATTTTGGGCCATAGTTCATCGATGCGTTGGTCCAATGCGGGTTGGTGAACTTCATAGTTCACACACCTTCAAGGATTTTTAATCTCATCAGGTTTCCTCACGATGTTTCCTTCACCGGTGAGCAAGCGATGGTCTTATGTTCAGGTGCACGTAGAAATTTAGAAAACCCATTTCAAGGCATCACAGGGGGTCAGGATCGAACCCAGACCTCTCACTCAAGAGGCCGAGCCCATACCCGCTATAGTGTAGACCACCGTCGCTCACAGGTAGGGGTTGTGAAAAGGGGCCGTCCATAAATTACGTCACACGTTAAGGGGTAGGGGGGCGTCCGACGAAGTGTGACATTACGTGACAAGGGGGTGGGAGGGCTCCCAGATTTTGTGACGTCACATAAGACTAGGTACTATGAACTAATTAAAAAAACGAAATTAAAAACAATTTATACCAAAATAAAACTAATTTCGGAACAGCTGTTTTGATTTATCAATTTATTTATGTAAAAATTGCAAAATATGTGACGTCACACTAGGGGGGGGGGTCTTATAAATGTGACCATCTGTGACAAGGACGGGGGAGGGGTCCAAATATCATGAAATTCGTGTGACGTAATTTATGGATGGCCCCAAAGCGTTGTCCTCGCGGAAACAAAAAAAGTTCAACTATAAACTCATCTGTGTCGATTTTGCTTTAAGGCATTGCCAATAGCCGAATTAAATAAAAAAATATAACCGTCTGATGATTGTTTCATAGTGTTCATGATCTTAAGGCAATCAGCATGTATCCGGATAGAGTAGTAATATGAGCCATACAATTCCGAAACTGGTCAGTGATTTGTCACTGAAGTAATTGCAATTGAACTAACCAGTGATCTGTATCTACCCCCCACAGCCAATCAACCATCAATGGCCATCAGTCGGCTAATTAGAGCGCAGAGCCGGCTCAGCGTCGCAGCACAAATTTGGCGGAATTTGTTTTTATACAAAACACAACATTACCGCTCTATTACGACTATAATATGCTCGATGCCTTACGGGAAGGATTTGCTCATAGTTGACAATGAGCAAGCAGAAGAACTATGGTAAAATATACAGTATCAGCAGTATCGATGTCATTCTTGTTGATTATTGTTTTTTTTTTTTTGCGTTTGATTTCAGACTACTTCGTCATTATAAAAACCTTACAAAAAAGATATTAAAAAACTTTAAAACGTTTTACACGTTAATAAAATCCTTTAAATAAATCCTTTTTACGCACCTGCTTCAAAAGGAGGGATTGCTTTAATGGATTGTGGCATTTGAGATACTTCTGTATGTCTTAAATGTATTTTTTTTATTATTTATTTTTAATATTTTAAATTAAGAGTTGGTGAATCGAAAACATGAAACTATTGGGTTCATTAGGTTTAATGTTGTTTTATTGCTTCTAAAATTATTACCATATTTTTTTCAAATTGTCTACACCGGAGGGTTTGAGTTGTCAACTTTCAAACTATGAATATGCCTTTTTAGTTTTTACTTAGCGCTGTTTCCAACTGGTGTTTAGTGTTTGTTCGGCATTGTAACGTTGCATATTTTAATTATGTCTGCATCTTTTTTTGATATATTTACAAATTTTCTTTTTTTTTAACGCCGGGAAATGCTCTGAGTCATCCCGCGGGGAGTGGGTCTCCCCAGGCGGGTATGTGGGACTCGCTGCGCCCGAAAGGTGGTAAAGTCCACGCAGCTCTACTCACTAAAACCCGGCGAGTGCCACCAATGCCGCCTTTGATGAGGTGCCGCAGATCTGTTGAGCTAATAGGGCACCTCGTCGGCTAGTCAGTCCCTTAAGGGCCCGACGCCACCTTCACTTTCGTCCCCTTTTCTTATAAGAGGGGTACAAAGAGCCCTTGACTCAATTTGCTTCACCCAAGGTGCTGGGTTCACTTCAGGCTACTGAGCCCCACCGCCACTCTATGGCTTGAACCATGGTGGGGACATATTTACAGATGACTTAGGTATCGATAGATTATGTTTTTTTTATCACGTGTTCCCGTTGAACCCCCAAAATGTAACAACTGCATATTTTTACTTTGTAGATAAATCATACGTCTGGCCATTTAAAACATAATATGTAATAATATCCTAATATAACGACGATGATTATGGTAGTTATAGTTTTCTAAAGAGTTTTCTATGCGTACTTATTAATTCAGTCACGCGTTCCATAACGCCACAACTTACGGAATAAGTTACGGGAGAATAAATGTAGAGTTTTTTAAAGTACAACACACGAACTGAAGTATATTAAAAATGTTGTGTAATTAGTAGTGACTAAGGGGTAAAGGGGTACACGCCCTCCTTCCCCAACTGAGTACTACCGATCTTACCCAGGTCAGTCCCGCAAGGGGCCGACGCAACCGACGAGGGGTTGTCCCGCACTACAGAACAACCCCTCCTAACGTGGGGACAGTACAATGGGGTGAGGTTCCCATCCTCGCCCCTTGCCCCCTGATCTTTTGTCCCCTCTTCTTATAAGAGGGCTACAAAGGTGCTGGTCTCACCCTGGCCTGCTGAGCCCCACCGCCACGTCAAGGCCTGAACCATGGTGAGGATTGTTTACATGCTGACAATCAGCCTTTAAGATAATAATTCCTATCGCATTTTTGGAGACTAATTTTCATAAAAGCTCATCATACAAATGAAAACAAAAGTACAATTTTGATATTGTGTTACATATTACCTGTAATTTAGATATCGTTTTAGTTTGCTTTTTAGCAACATAATTTGTTGTTTCTCGACAAATAAAAGAATGATTTGAAGTCAACTTTTTTTTTATGTTAGTTGTATAGGCAAACTGGCAAACGTGCCACCTGATGGTAAGTGTTCAACGGCGCCCATGAACATAAACCAGTTTACCTGGAACGAGCCCAGGCAACTTATTTATGTGTTGCCTATCCTGAGACATAAGATGTTAAGTCTCGGTGCCAGTAATTACACTGCCTGTCTTGCCCTTCTCTCCGAAACACAGCAAAGCTGTTTCACGGGAGAAATAAGCAAGATGGTGGTACCCACGCAGCCGGGAGCGCGGCACAGCGCTTCCCTCCCACCGGGAGTCAACGTCATGCCATTCATTGAAAGGGGTTCATGTCCAGAAATTTACGGGAAAAAGTTGATTATTATGAAGAAGTCAACGTCACCCAAAGTATAAAGAAGCATAATCGGGACTTATTGTTATTTTTTTGGTAAGAAATATAAGGCTTTTTTTTCTTTATAATCGGGACTATATTGCCTTTTCTAGCAAATCTTCCCACTTCAACCTAGCCTTGTGCAAAGTTCGTAAGAACTTGTGCTACGGGCACTAGGAACTGAAATAAATTTAAGAAATCTATATATTAATACGTGAAGCAAGAAGCAAACACTTTTGTACCCCTTCAAACGGAAGAAATTGAAATTTAGTACAGTTAAAGATTACTTGAAGAGGGAGTGGAGAAAGCTATTTATTTTATAAAGAAGTTTTGAATCTTAAGTTTTTAGGTAATTTCAATTTATTGTAATTGAAGTGGAATGATTTTTTTTCTACACTCATATTATGTGTAAGTACTTGGCGGGATTCGAATCCGCGACCGCTGTGTACAGTGTCGAGTAGTCTGATCACTTGACACGTTGGTCGTTTATGATACATGCGATTTCCTCTTTTCCCGTAATTACACTTCCAATCCTGGCCATTCTAGAACAGCAAAGCAGTTTCACGGTAGGTAAAATATAGATTGACAAAAAGACGGACAGACACACGGAAGTATATTCCATCCACAGAAATGCAATCAATTTATCATTAAGGTTAACTTTTCAAGCTAATGAGGGTGTTGTTGATAAAGCTAACAGCTCATTAGGCTGTCGAGCTAAACTTACTAGTCGCGTGCACTCTCATCTGTATGCAGATTCTGTCGCACTTAACATTAATTATCCCGATTTCCGTTAAGCGTTTCACTCAACTCCAATCATAACTTAAATTAACGTATTCATACAAGCTGAAGTTGAACGATGTTTTATTAAGTTTCATGATGTCAAGTGCCACAATATCTGCCCTAATATAATGAAACAGGTATTGTTTGTAAGTCTGGATGTTTTCTTTCAGTTTGACCTATGCTAATGGCCTATTGGCCTTAATGCTTTGACCGTGAAGTCTTCGACCACACGGCCGGCGATGGGTTTCAAATGTGGATGTAAGAGGTACCATAATTTTCCGCTTATGCAGCACAAAAATATTGTTAATATCGGCAGCACTTCTCCATAATAGTATGCCATAAGTCATAACGCTGTGAAAGTAACTAAAGTAAACTATTCGCGCCGTATCTTCATCAGTTAACTGTCTTATTTTTCTAACTGCATATGCTGCAGAACCGAGTCTATTCGCCAATTTAGCTATATGGGGACCCCACTGTAGCTTAGCATCTAGAGTTATTCCTAGAAAAACTGTGGAGTTCACCAGTTCCAAGTTCTCACTGTCTAAGAGTACAATGGTTTGCGTTTGCTTAACATTTGGCAAAGAAAATTTAATATACATTTAGTTTTTTTACTATTTAAAACCAAGTTATTAACGCTAAACCAATGTATCATCCTCGATAGAGTGTTGTTTACCTCGTCATAATTAGTTTCTTGTCGTTTTATTTTAAAAATAAGTGAAGTGTCATCGGCAAACAATACTATCTCTTGGATTATCTTTAACTAAATACGGCAAATCTTAATATAAATAAGAAAAAGAAATGGACCTAGAATGGACCCCTGTGGAACCCCCATCTCTATTTTAGTTCCGGAGGATCTTTTGCTGTTTATTTTTACCCTTTGAGTCATATTGTTAAGGTAGGAATTCATAAGATCCAGAGCAGTACCGCCAATTCCACAGTGGCTTAATTTCCTGACCAATGTCTCATGCTGTACACAATCGAACGCCTTGGACAAGTCACAGAAACTCCTCACACTCCCAATGCATCACGTGACTCCTCCCAGGCCCCGTAAATATGCCCAATTAAATCAACATCGGCGTCTGTTGTGGAACCCATTTTAAATCCGAATTGTTTCAATATGCAGTATCTTATTATTATTTTCAAAGTGAGAAAGTAACTGACTTAATATATTTTTTTCTAAAATTTTACTGAATGTAGGGAGTATCGATATTGGACGAAAGTTGGTTATGTCGGATGTACTGCCAGATTTAAAAAGAGGCAAGACTCTATTATGTTTCATTAGGTCAGGAAAAACGCCAACTTCGATACATTTATTAAAAATTATTACTAAATGGGGTGCAATTACATCAACTATGAACTTGGTAACTTTTACAGATATGACCCACAGATCAGTAGTATTTTTATCGTTTATTAATTTAAAAGTATTTATGACATCTTTTGGACTTACTTTTTTAATGTTAAAGTCAACTTCACATTTTTTTGTATTGGTTTTAAGCAAAGATTCGGCAATGGTTTGATTCGGAACATGAGATCAATTTTTTTGTTGTCGAAACTGGAATGTCAGCAAAGTATTTTACACATACACCTAAGTTTACGCACACAAGTTGTTGATGCTTCCTTAAAGTCGGTAGTATCTTTTGGTGAATGCTACGGTGATTATTCTTCTGCTAATTCCTTGAATTTGAGGACGTGGTTTCACCGGTAATCTGTAAAAATACGAATGATATCAATAAAACCATAACAGCTCGTTGCAGGTGAACTCGTGTTAATTGGCGATGTTCAGCACTTTTCACTAGTCGCTTCCTAACATAAAGTTCCGCTAGGTATATTAACTTTTTAACTTTCCCCACCATGGTTCAGGCCTTGTCGTGGCAGTGGGGCTCAGTAACCTAACCTAATTGGGCCGAGGGGGCTCTTTGTACCCTTCTTTCAATGACGAAATGACGTCAGCTTTAACATAATCGGTTCATAGACTTTATTGATATATGTTATTAATGCTTAATGTTGTATGTTTCTTTACTAAAGTTTTTTTAAACAATTATTTAACATTAACTGTTGCCTGCAGCCTGCATCGTCGCCCGCGTTACTCAACTCCTATAAGTCAAAGCGTGATTTTATATAGCCTATAGACTTCCTCGATAAATAAGCTGTCTAACACTGAAAGAATTTCAAATTGGACCATTAGTTCCTGAGAACCGAAGTTCCCTAGATTAGCGCGTTCAAACAAACAAACAAACTCTTCAGCTTTATAATATTAGTATAGATAATATTATGATAGCCACATTGTCGCAATTACAAACGGTCCTCAGCTGAATATAGCAACGCATTTACTTAACACTTATTTTTATATTTTTTATAGAAACGTATTATAAACTAATTATATATAACTACATTGTACTTTTTCACTTTCAATTATTTTCACTACTGTTTAATAAATCCTCGGAGGAAACACTGATCCAATTTACACTAAACTGTTTGTCGTGCCTCTAATTTGCTTGCTTCCTAAAACGGATTGCCTTTCGCAGAAACTGGTAGCTCAGAACGATATCACTTCTACATGGATGAACTAATCCTCAGTTTAGTGCGACGTTCTCTAAATTAGCCCACAATATTAATCCGCACCCACACACAACACTCAACAATAGGTACCTCGAATACGTAGAATCAGTCCTATTAGAATATAGTTATATAACTGCAGGGCAAGGTACGCAATTATACACGTAGATTCAGTCCCTTAAAAACCTTGGCCTATATCTCTACAATCCCTGAATCTGATTTCAGTCTAGTTAGGGCAATTGCGATATCTAAGTGGATATAATCTTTACAATGATAACCGAACTGTCCTTTTTTTTTTTTTTTTTGTTCTGCAGCGGAAAAATAAGGCCAGACTCCTCCTTCTAAAGGGGGACTGCTCGGCTGTTCGTTTGCACGATACTTTTAGCAGTCCCCGACGACTCTCACCATACCATACTCACCGAAGCACCCATGCCCGGTGAGCACCTGTGTTAGACGGAAGGTGAGGGGTTTGCGTTTACGACGCATCCACCGCTCAAGGACCGGGCACAGGGCAACCGTTACGCCTTCTCCTTGACCCGTTATTAAAGAACTTAGAAAATAGGGGCTATGACTGCCAGGCTTTTGCAGACGATGTTGTGATGGTGTTTGTCGGGAGCACGGCGCTGGAGGTAGAAAGCCGTGCCAACGCGGCCCTCTCGCTGGTTCGGTCGTGGGGCGTCGGAAATAAGTTAACCAAGATTAAATTATAATTTAATTAGCAATAATCCCGCAAAACACGCAGTCTTTACTGCAAATGTGTGAGTGCACGCATATGCATGCATATAGCACCGCCCTCCTTTCCCACACTGCATGTACACTCGCATGCGTATACCCCACATGCACCACAACCACAGTTAAAGACCACCACCACACAATCTACGCACGTTTCGCCCCGACACCGAGGCATCCTCAGGATGTAGACTCTACGATTAGCAATCGTTAAGGATTAATTAACTTAACGATGTGGGAAAGGAGGGGGGTGCTATATGCATGCATATGCGTGCACTCACACATTTGCAGTAAAGACTGCGTGTTTTGCGGGATTATTGCTAATTAAATTATAATTTAATCTTATATAATGGATTTCCGCAAAGTAACGCCTGATTCTATTAACTATAATAAGTTAACCTTTGCTCCGCATAAAACTAAAGCGATGTTGCTAACGAGGAAACTTAAATTCGACGTCCCTCGGCTGACCATGGGAGGGGTGGAGATTGGTATGGAGAAAGAGATTAAGATATTGGGGCTCACTATAGACCACAAATTGACATTTAATAGCCACTCCTCGAACATCTGTAGGAAGGCTATTAATATATACAAACAACTGTCAAGAGCCGCCAAAGTAAGTTGGGGACTCCATCCGGAGGTCGTACGTGTCATATACACGGGCACGGTGGAACCCATTGTCTCTTATGCCGCCAGTGCATGGGCCCCGGCAACTAATAAACTCGGAGTGCAAAAACAGCTCAATGCAGTCCAAAGGGGTTTCGCCCAAAAGTTGTGTGGAGCCTACCGCACCGTCTCGCTGAACGCAGCGCTGGCGCTGACTGGGCTACTGCCTCTCGACATTCGCATACGCGAAGCCGCATCATTGTATGAGGCGAAGAGAGGAGTACCCCAGCCAGTGCTAGGAGGCGGTGAGGTGGAAAGAAAAACGGCCTACAGCTTGGCCCCGCATCCTGCTGGACATATGGACATGAACTTCATAAGTCTGGTGGACCAACAAGAAGTGAACACGAATGATATTACGGCAGGATGAAATGAGTTTCGCCATCATAAGCGACTCACGCTCTGCCCTCGAGACAGTTGTCAGTTCCCACTCCATGCACCCCTTAGCTGTGGAAAGCAGGAACAATATTTATGAGAGCAGACTCCAGAATAAGGAAGTATCCCTGTTCTGGATCAAAGCACATGCTGGACTTACAGGGAATGAACGCGCTGACCATCTAGCGAAAGAGGCCGCTCTCAAACTAAAGAGGAAACCCGACTACGATCAGTGCCCGGTTTCATACGTCAAGAGGTGCATCCGAATGGAGTCCCTTGACGAGTGGAACCGGCGCTATCAGTCGGGTGAGACAGCGGCCGTGACACGAATGTTCTTCCCCGATGTGATTAAAGCCCATAATATTGTTCGAAAAATCAAACCAGCCGGTATAATCACCCAGGTTCTGACGGGGCACGGTGGTTTTTCAGGTTAACTGCACCGTTTTAAGTGTAAGGATACCCCATCGTGCATCTGCGAACCTGGAGTGGAAGAAACTGTAGCACACATACTCTTTGAACTTGAACTTGAACTTCCGCCACGAGTTCCCACGGGGGGTCGCCGGCTAAGGCAGTAGCTGCCGCCCATGATATCGTACGATATCCCCGGATCACTCTTACCGCGATCACCCGCTGCGCTGAGCGCAGCTGGGCCCTACTCCGCGCGGTAAGGCGATCCGTCCAAATCGGAGCACCGTACGTCGCCATACTCCGGCAGACACACACACATATAGCTGCCTGCAGGCGACGCTGGGTCCTCCGAGGTTCGGGAGGAGTCTGCCCAGCGCAATCGCCGCCTTCACGACCTTCGGACCCAATTGTTCGAAATGTGGGCCGAAGGTCCATCCACCGTCGAGGATGAGCCCCAGATATTTGATGTGAGGGCTCATCCTGACCCTCACCCCTCCGATCTGGAGGGCAGCTCCCGGTGGGGGTCCGTTTCGCCCGGTCCCGCGGAAGAGGAGGGCTTCGGTCTTGTCGACTCTGACCCGAAGCCCTAACCTCTCAATGCGACTGATCACGAGGTCGAGCCCGACCTCGGCCAGCCGCGCCGCCTCCTTATAGTCTCGTCCCCGGGCGTAGACGAAGGTGTCATCAGCGTAACAGATGACACCCATCCCGGGGAGGAGACGACCTCGCAGGACCCAGTCGTACCCGATGTCCCACAGGATCGGACCAAGTACCGAACCCTGCGGGACACCGCAGCCGACTCGCCACCACTCTACGGACCCACACCGGTTCTCGCAGGCTACCCTCCTGTCGGAGAGGTACGCCTCCAACAGCCTCCTGAGATAGGGAGGCACACCAAAGTAGTTCAGTGCCTCCCGTATCACACTGTGCGAGAGGCTGTTGAAGGCGTTCGCGATATCCAGGGACACCGCGACCACCACCTCCCCTCTGCGTTCCGCCTCACCCGTCACCGCCCTCAGGCGTTTGAGGGCGTCGATGGTCGACCGGCGTGTCCGGAACCCAAATTGGGACTCTGTGAGTCCCGGTCCCGGGCCCTCCTGCAAGAACCGAACTGTCCTCACAAAGCTAATCGCGATGGTGCCAGGCTTTTTCCGACAACAGATGGTTACGATTTGTCACAGTCATTATCTCCTTGAACCCGACGATGGTCGATGCGTCTTAAGAATGTCTCTTTTATCTTGATATAAAAAAAAATTAGATCTTACTTTGAAATTTAGGAAATGTGGTTGATCACTCGTCATCACACGTCGATCACACATCGCTCAAGCGGAGCGACGGTGGTCTAGTGGGTATGGACTCGGTCTCTTGAGTGAGAGGTCCGGATTTGATCCTGACCCATATGATACCTTGAAATGGGTTTTTCCTAATTTTTATGTGCACCTGAACATAAGATCATCGCTTTCTCACCGGTGAAGGAAACACCGTAAGGAAATCTGCATTCCTGATGAGATTAATTAAAGTCTTTGAAGGTGTGTGAAGTTCCCCGACCCGCATTGGGCCAGTGCATCGGTGAATATGACTCAAGACCCTCCTCGCCTGATTTCGAGGAGGAGACCCATGCCTAGCAGTGGGACATAATATAAGGGTTGATATTATTTTATTAGTATTATATTATATATGTTAGACACTAGACTACACAGACACAGAGAATATATTGGTAAATATGTGAATTATAGGTCTCTAAATATCTTGAATTGTTTGAGTGAAATTGTTTATGTACGCTGACTGGGGAATAACATCAATAACCTTGTATATTGTAAATAAAGTTAGGCTTTATAATAATTAATTATTGTTTTATATGTAATACTTTAATGTTAAGACTAATACTAGGAATAATGCAATAGTCACATACTGGTCAAGATACAGGCAGTGCCTAGTTTGGGGCCCTCTGTAAACTGTAGTTTTTAAATTGTGTAAGCACTAACATGATTGTTAAGTTTAGCTGTAGTAAATTGTAGAATAGTATGTTTTTGTGCCAAATAAAGTTATTATTATTATAATAGAGGGGCACTCGCATCTAACACGGACCGGTTGCACGAAGATTGTCTTCCCAACTTCGTCTACCTAAACGCGGCCTCCACTCTTGAACCCATCGAGCATATAACCGGAACGGGGCGGAAATGTTATGTATTTTGTATGAAATCAAATTCTGCCAAAGTGCTGCGACGCTGCGCCGCCAGTTCTGAGCTCTGATTGGGCGCTTCTTGATTGGCCCACCCGATACCGGCACCGGCCCGGCACCGACAGTACTCGACGCGACGACCCGACACGACACCGACAGATATATTATTCATTCATTTTTTTCTTTCGTTAGGATAAAATGCACTTCTATTACTTTATAGCCGTGTCCGGAACGGTAATTTTTTTTATAGCCTGTTTCTCAGGAATACTGTAGCATTCTAACGGTGAACGAATTTTTGAGTCTTTTCGTTTAAAAAAAAACTAAATTACAATTTTTACTCTTTAGAAGTCTACAAGTCCTTTGCCTATTATTATTATTAAGTAAGTAAGTGTTGCCAGCGGCTTTACCGTTCGTATATAGCTGTATTTATATTATTTATAATTATTAGCTGTCGGGATACAAATTATAAATTCTATAATTTGAGTCACATAATGATAGCATCATATTATACTGGTGATAGATTTTTCAAATCGGATGTTGCATCGCAGTTTATTATAAGTACCTGGATGACCGAGCTTTGCTCGGTATTTTTTTTTTTTTATAAATAAAATGACTTTTTCTAAAAATGATTCCTAGCTAGATCGATTTATCGCCCCCGAAACCCCCTATATACTAAATTTCATGAAAATCGTTGGAGCCGATTCCGATATTCCAATTATATATACATAATATACAAGAATTGCTCATTTAAAGATATAAGATTTTTACCCGACGTTTCAGATATAAAGCTAAATTTCATCATAGTTGTGATACTATTAGAAAAAGATATTTATATTTATTTTTAATTAAATGTCTCAAAAACTAAAAATAAGTAGATAACTGCTCATTTCCTTCCCAATCGAAGTCGAGAAAACTTAACTACTATCAAAAATAGGTACATTTTGTCTTCATTGTTCGTTTGCCAGTGACAAAGGAGAGTCACGCACGGGCGGGGAACCCCCCACATCTTTGGTTCACCTCATTTATTTCACCAGCGTTGGAAATAATTCAAGTATCAAGAGTCTTCGTTGTGATCACGTTTTATTAAAATGGAATATCGGAATATATTCCAATTATATATACATAATATACAAGAATTGCTCATTTAAAGATATAAGATTTTTACCCGACGTTTCAGATATAAAGCTAAATTTCATCATAGTTGTGATACTATTAGAAAAAGATATTTATATTTATTTTTAATTAAATGTCTCAAAAACTAAAAATAAGTAGATAACTGCTCATTTCCTTCCCAATCGAAGTCGAGAAAACTTAACTACTATCAAAAATAGGTACATTTTGTCTTCATTGTTCGTTTGCCAGTGACAAAGGAGAGTCACGCACGGGCGGGGAACCCCCCACATCTTTGGTTCACCTCATTTATTTCACCAGCGTTGGAAATAATTCAAGTATCAAGAGTCTTCGTTGTGATCACGTTTTATTAAACTTCATATTTCATGCATCTAGTTCCGAGTACTTCACCAAACATATTAAGTAACTTTTTATACTTTGATAGGCAAATGGGAAGCGCGCCACTAGAATTAGATGGTAAGTATGGTAAGTGTCCACCTTTGCCCATGAACATTAACAATTTCACCTGGGATTACTACTAATACATAGGATGCTATATCTCTTGTCCTGCTCTTCTCTCCGAAACATGAAGCTGTTTTGATAAGAGAAACAAGTAGGATGGTGAATCCATGCAGGCAGGAGCGCGACACAACGCATGCCTCCCACTGGTAACATACATATAACAAGACAAAAAATATGAACAATGTATACCAAGATATCATCATCAGCTTTATCCGTCCAGTGCTGAACATAGGCGGTAGGCCACCTTCAATGAACACCAAGACGGTCGATCCCTTGCCACTTTTTTTTTATTATATATTATATATTGCATCCAATACTATATAATATACTTATATGTTTCATTCGTTGGAAATTATGGATCTGGTCCCAAATAATAGAAATAAAAAGAAATGTATACGTAATACATACATTAAGCCCGGTCCCTACGTTGTATATTTAATATACGAATCTCTGTCATAGCAGGATTTGTATGATGTATCCGCGACCAAAGTGCACACAGATATTTGAAATAAGATTGTGCATATTATATCGTTTGCCACTTAAGGCGGGCCTTTCCCGATAAACGGCATTTTGAATTCTGTTTTATTTAGAAACTAAGCCGCTTTAAGTTTTCAAAAATATATATGTTATTTAACACTCCTTCATCATAATATATCGGTCGGTTGATACACGATTACTTATATTTTGCTGCATTAAAAAAATCACAAAGATAGGTCAAAATTGAGATGAAAAACTCATTTTAATTGAGTAATATCCAGGTTCTGTACAATAAAACTTTCACCATAATAAACCTTGTAGAAAATGTCGTCGTTGTCGGTCGTCATGAATTATTCATGACGACCGACAACTAATTTTTTATAAATCCCTTCCTTCAATTAAATAAATATGTGGTTTCTCACGCTGCCAAAGCGCTCGACGCGGTTTCGAGCTCCATACTAGATTCTGTTCTCGGACAGCCCCGCCTTAACCAAGCAATCTTTAAATATAGTTCATTATCTTTTCGAGCTTTTGTTTGCTTTTTGAGCTTTGCCATCGAAACCGCTGGTGATTATTAATACAGTAAATTATATTAAATATATATATATATATATATTTAATATAATTTACTGAAGAATTAAATATTCTTCTTTCAATGAAAATGCAGTTTCTTAACATTTTAATAATGACTAAATTTAAAATTAGCGCTGACTTTATAATTATTATCCTTAAAGACGATGCGCAGTTGCATATTTAATGTATTCAAATATATATAAAATTAAAATAAATATATAATATAATTTTATAACCAAAGTCTGGATACAATTTATGAAAGAATTGTTAATTTTTACTTTACTAAACATAATAATTACTGTATTTTTTTAAACATTTTTCTTTATTATTTTTTATTTTTAATATTTTTTTTTACTGTTTTTTCTACTTAATTTGAGTTTGAACTTCACTTGTGACGTAATGGAATCTTTGTATCTAATTTTTACCCACTTCAAAACGTCAGATTGAATTGAAGCTAGGCACAGTCATCCAGGATCGACGACAATTTTACATAATATATATTATATTCTTTAAACAGGGTTGGGCAGTACATATTTGAATTGCTTGTAATTAAAATATGTAATTGAAATACAAATACGTATTTGGTATTTGTATTTTGATTAATTTATGTGATAAGTTTTTTAAACGGTCACTTGCAGTAAATGGAGCCATATTGGCTTCATGCTACTCTAGTTATAAAATGCGTTGGTTGCCAGCAAGCATCACCACAGATGAGAGGCAAATAATTCAAAATATTGCCATTCATGCCTTAAAAGCTCTGCCGGAGAGTTAATTCCTGCATTGAGGCATTATACCGAGGAATCTTCGGTGGTATTTTTCCCCGGTCATACAAAGTCGAGTTGGAAGCAAAAAGAGAGCCTAGAAGTTCGGCTTTCTCCTTAGCGGTGTGGGCCAACGAGTCGTCCCGCATGTACCACGACCCAACTTATTGAGTCTTGAGTGCTACACAACGCATCCCTCTGTCTGTTTGTTATATTAAAATAACCGCTTATTACTAAATGCATATGAATAATCATATATGCATATTAACTCGATTTTTACGGCATTTCCTCACACTACGAATATATTATGGAATCAGCTGCCACCTACGGTGTTTCCGAGCCGATACGACTTAGAGACCTTCAAGAAAAGAGCATACTGCTATGTAAAACGCCGTCAATGCACCTGCTAATCCTCTGGTGTAGCAGGTGCTTTCTTATTATGTACTCAAAATTATTATATTATCTCTTTATATATATATATATATATATATATATATATATATATAGTAAGATTCGTAAGATATTTTATTATGGCATATTGAGGCAAACAAGCAGTCGTTGCAATCCTTTTCCCTAATTCCCCCCTTAGGGAATTGGGGGGGGGGGGGGCGCAATGGGCCACTGGAAACTCACAAACCGCACGAAACATCACGACGCCGGTGTTATGTGAGCGAGAGGTACCAGCCACCCCGGTCGTGTCAGCCCAATTTGGCTGCAACGCAGCTATGGCCTCTCTTCATATTTATATTAGGGGAGACTGATGTCTCCTGAGAATGAGTCTCCCCGTGATCATGGCGATTGAAACACTGACGAAATATCGGAAACTCAATAAATCTTTAAACGCGGTAAGCACCCGTAATAATATTAATATAAATATGAATAGTGATCGCGTTAGTTTAAAACAATATATGGCCTCTCTTGTCATATATTGAGAAGGACCCGTGCAACAGGACTCAAGGGCTCCTTAATTGAACCAAAAAAATGATTCATATTTTTTTATTAATTATTACATAATTTAGAAGAATTTGCAGTTTATACAGGTCTGCAGGTTCTTTGTTCTGATGTAATATTTCCTTCAAGGCTATTAAAATATAAATGATTCCATAAAGTTACATCAATTTAATTATGCGGTGTTTTAAAATATATTATTATGGTTTTAAAGACCACTCATGTTAATTTACATTTTCTGCTACTAATTATCGTAATCATCAAATCAGTATTTCTTCCAACTTTGGAAATGAATTGTCTCAAGTCACTAATTAGTTTTTATAGAGTAAGGGACAAGCGAACAGCTAGTCCTAAGGTAAAAGTTATCAGCGATGCCCAAATATACACCTCCATACGTGAAATTTGAAAAATATGTTTTACGATGATTGAAATCTTAATTGACCATTTTTAGAATTATGGTCTGTTTCTCCATATGCAACAGACAGATTTTTTTTTCAATGGGAATGGTAGCTCCCAGTCGGATTATCCAAACAAATATTGAGCAAGTTTAACTTAGGTTGTTTATTTCAGAGCAACGTTTTGTAATTTTAGGGTGGATGAAATTGGGATTTGGGAAATATATATAAATGAAGAATAATTGAGAGCGACGCCGCCGGCACATGCAAGTTATAATAATAATAAATTTATTTCCATTTAACCTTAGATAGTAATATAACAGAGTGGTCGAGTCCTTCTAGTAGGTTTAATAAATCTGTGTTAGAAGGCCTCGTTCTTCCAATAAACAATAAATGGATACAAGATAAAACGATTACAATAACATAAGCTATATTATAGCTTTGTATTATATTATGTTTGTGTGTGTGTGTGTGTGTGTGTGTGTGTGTTGGTTATACTTTTAAGTGAGATAATACAAAACAAGTATCGTATTTTATCTAGCTCATCTAAGCTAAGCCACAAAGCTAAGATGACGCCTGAGATTTGATCTTCCCGTATCAGTATTTAGCGAGTATAATTAATTAAGAAGGTTAATACATTAAAGCTACAATCCCTGCATGAAATTCTAGCTTTCCTTTGGAAACTTTCGGGTAAATTAATTACAGTTGAAATTAAATTGATAAATACAGCATTATTATGAAACAATCATTATGGGTTTTACTGAGGAGGAGTGAGGAGAGAGTATATGTATTGAAAACATGTTCTTCACCAAAAAATAGTGAATATCCAGGAACAGCATATAATATGCACGAATGTAAAGAAATGCCCGCATACATTTTAAAAGGTTTACACACCTACATTAGTAGTTATTCAGGCAGTTGATTTACATATATATTTTTATCATTTACTTAGTACTTTTTGATATTCAAACCAGCGAAGAGCTATGTTCAGTATTTAACGTCGCAAAATGATCGATTTATTCGGAACTATGCCCTACTGTGCTACTCGCAGGCAACATAATTTGCGTTGTCTATTCTTAGACGTAAGATTTTAGATTTCGGTAGCTGTTTCTGGGAATTACAATATAGACTCTCCTGTACTTTTCTCGGCATACAGCTGAGCTCACCGAAGAAATAGGAAGGTAAAAGGAAAGAAAAAGGAGAAGCGACTTATTGATAGGTAATCGACTCCCATTGGGAATGAAGTCATGTGCACCGATTACATTAAATTGTACGATTTATTTTAACAATTATAAATAATCGTATTCAATCGAAAAGATAAAATGTCATTTACTTTTTTAATTAAAAAGTAAAAAATTATATATAATATGCATGAAATACCAACTTCCTTCGGAGCCTGTAACACAAGTTCTTACGCTTAAAATTAGATTAGATTAACCTGTTGTGATTATACATAAATATTTAATCAAACGTTTAATGTATTATAATATTTATTTTAGTTGGTACAGCTGCGTCAATCTTACCATCTTTCGAGTCTTTGCGAGTCCCACATAGGTACCCGCCTGGGAAGTCCCCCCTCCCCTCTTAAGAGCAAAAAAAAGCAACACATACATTTAATCGGATCCAGGATACTCCCCTTCAAGCGGCTGAAGCCAACTCACAGTGGTTTAAGTGCGGTGGACCGGCGCTGGGGTAGGGGGAGCGCCGAGAGTCCCACATATCCCCGGGGACGACTCATACCCGGGTAAATACGCAAAGTATTTCCACTGCGAAAAACAGACAATTTTCGCAGGGAAATCTTGGTTATGATCTTGGGTAGATCCTGACTCTACGTGGGACTCGCACCTGGGAATGCCCTACCCGTAAACTAAAACCACTGCGAACGCCTTCAGCCGCATTTTGAAGGTTCCGGGTCTATAGGCAACAGGATCAGCGACTCAGCGACAGGCTGGCCCCGGCGAAGGCCAGACTACACTTAATGGGGGGACTGCCCGGCTGCTTAGGCACTCCCCGCGACGTCGTGTCATACTGGGCCCAGGTTCCCATCCTGAACCCGACACGAGCACAGGCGCGTTACTGGAGGCGCATTAAGTAGCGCCTCCTACGCACCCCCGTTCGTCGCCCACACATTTACTTATCTTGAAACGTAAGAGGTTGAGCCTCGACTCTCGGTGCCAGTAATTACATATCATATCCTACCTTTCATTCTGAAACACAGCAAATTAAGAAATAGTTTATGACTCAATCATTATATACTCAATTATATATATATGGTTATAACTCAATTATTTCAGTCGTGACACTTCCTTGGGGTAAGGGATGTTAAGCATCAGCGCCGCTGCCTTACTCTATTAGGTGCACACCAACGCTGCTTGGCGAAAAGACATAGCTGATAATGGTGCCAATTCACTACTTCACAAAGTAGCATGAACTTCAAATTGAATACAAAAAGTAAACACCGTTGTAGTTGTCACTTGTAGATGGTCTATTTGAAACTTCGCTATGAAGACAAAATAAAATCTCATATTTTATTTGTGTTGTATTAATTTTATTTTATTTGTATTATATTGTTATGTTATCTCGAATTGGCGTATAGTGAAGAATCAGCAAGGACATCACAGTAGGTGGTGTGTATATTATTTAATACGCACATAAAACTATAAGGGTGAATAGAGCTGATGTTACCTTTTTTCATATTAGCTACTCCCCGCGTTTACGCCTGTCATAATATTAATAATATTAATAAAAGGCTTTCTTTCAAAAACCTTCCTCAATAATAATATTGGGCCACAGTCTACACACAGTGACTTACTTACGCTGTGATTGGGCTGTGAAAAACTATATTTTAAATTTGACAGAAAGTCTCGCAAATTAGCGCATTTAAGCAAATGACTTTGATTATCGAGATATGTTTGTGTACATGACGAAAGTAAACGATGCTATCAAGAAAAATAATCCGTCTTTTCCGCATTTCTTTAGATTCAATTTAGTGAATTGACGTATACATACCGTATTTCGTCACTTCACTAGATTTTAGCAAGATGAGGTAATCGATTAAGGCATTCTTCTTTGTGGAAATTTTCTTTTGTATATTCCGTCATATTATAAATCAGTCTGTGAGCGACTGTAAATCTATGTTGATATGAGTCAAGTCGCGGCAATATACTATATTTGTAACGTGAAAATTCTCCAGCATAAATATACCACTCATGGATATAGATAAATATTGTACAGTTGCTATACATGTTTATAACTTTTAATAAATAACTAAATAAGACTATAAAAAGAAAAGGGGTAATAGCTTATCTTCAACATTGGACGAAAATTGACTGATAAGTAATAAACCTTGGGTTCTGTGATCTCTTTAATATTGGGTATTTGTAGAATTGTCTTCGTCGTTTGAGTAAACACAACATATATGGGGTTAACATGCTAAAAATGATATAATGTTAAAAGAGATGCGAGATCAACATAACTTCCTTTTAATTTTCTCATAAAAGAGGTTACGGTATTTCTATATTTTTGGAATAAACACATTATTATTTTTTAATAGAAGACGGGGCAAACGAACAGTCGTTTCACCTGATGGTAAGTGAAAAGCGACATCCACAGACACCCGCTACACCAGAGGATTAGCAGGTGCTTTGCCACTTGCCGGCCTTTCAGATATGAGTATTCTCTTTTCTTGAATGAATTAGTATGTATGATGAAATTAAAAATAATTAATGATGTGATAATTATGAACCTGTAACCGCCCACTGCCTGCGTATCAAAAATGATTTAGGTACATCCAAAAATGAAAATTGTGTATTAGTTTGTTTATTTGCGTCTATTATACTCATCAACAAAAAACTAGTTGATCAAATTTGCATAAAAACTTGTACGTACATGGATCTGCACTTAGACATAGGATGATTTTATCTAATAGAGTCCTGTAAAATATAAAATACTAATATTTATATTACAAAACACTATTTTGCGCCTCAACAATGAC
Organism: Helleia helle; assembly: GCA_963853865.1. Classification (NCBI taxonomy): domain Eukaryota; kingdom Metazoa; phylum Arthropoda; class Insecta; order Lepidoptera; family Lycaenidae; genus Helleia; species Helleia helle. The sequence goes on along the minus strand of OY971418.1, from coordinate 7,294,052 downwards.
ATAATATGCGGCTGTAAATCAAAATCTACACGTGCCAAACCGCGGGAAACAAATAGTCATAAAATAAATTACATTTGCACATCATTAGTGGCTATTACGTTTCATTTTGTTTTGCATTAAATTGTTTTAACTGACTTTTAAAAAAGCAGGAGGTTGTCAATTTTTTTTAATGTTAGTTGGAAAGGCAAACTGGCAAACGTACCACCTGATGTTAAGTGGTCGACGTCGCCCATGAACATAGCATGCTAAAAATATACTACTCTAAATATTAACAAATGGGTCTCACGAAGGTCAATCTTGTACATTCGTTTTTAGGGTTCCGTATCCAAAGGGTGCCAAACGAGACCCTATTACTAAGACTCTACTGTCCGTTCGTCTGTCTGTAACCAGGTTGTATCTCATGAACCGTGATATCTATACAGTTGAAATTCATACACATGAAGTATTTCTATTGCCGCTATAACAGCAACTAAACACAGAATACAATAAACATTTAAGTGGAGCTATATATATAGGGAGCCATATAACAAACGTGATTTTTTTGTAGTTTTTTGCTCGATATTTGTTAAAGGTAACAGGTAGACGATTGAAATATTCTCAGAATATATAGTTATAATATTAACTTTAAAAGTATATAATTAAATTATAATAGAATAAATATTTATTTCGGCTCGTGATTCGCTGATTCGCAGTTGACATTACTTTCTTTGTCGCTAATATTTAAACAGAACAAAATTAATATTCTGTAAGTTAGTTTCAGGGAGGGAAGCGCTGTGCCGCGCTCCCGGCTGCATGGGTACTACCATCTTGCTTATTTCTCCCGTGAAACAGCTTTGCTGTGTTTCGGAGAGAAGGGCAAGACAGGCAGTGTAATTACTGGCACCGAGACTTAACATCTTATGTCTCAGAATAGGCAACACATAGATGAGTTGCCTGGGCTCGTTCCAGGTAAACTAGTTTATGTTCATGGGCGACGTCGACCACTTAACATCAGGTGGTACGTTTGCCAGTTTGCCTTTCCAACTAACATTAAAAAAAATTGACAACCTCCTGCTTTTTTAAAAGTCAGTTAAAACAATTTAATGCAAAACAAAATGAAACGTAATAGCCACTAATGATGTGCAAATGTAATTTATTTTATGACTATTTGTTTCCCGCGGTTTGGCACGTGTAGATTTTGATTTACAGCCGCATATTATGTCATTGTTGAGGCGCAAAATAGTATTTTGTAATATAAATATTAGTATTTTATATTTTACAGGACTCTATTAGATAAAATCATCCTATGTCTATGTGCAGATCCATGTACGTACAAGTTTTTATGCAAATTTGATCAACTAGTTTTTTGTTGATGAGTATAATAGACGCAAATAAACAAACTAATACACAATTTTCATATTCTCGTTATTATATTTCCTTCATCGAGTCAAACACAAACTGGAAAACCTACAAACTTTATTACATCGCATTTACTCTAAATCTTAAATTGTGAGGTTTATTTTGTATAGAGTAAAAGAAAATCCAATCTGTCAGAGAATCACCCAGCATAGCACGCTTCATAGCCCGTTGAGCTACGAAAAACTTACAGACTAGTCGTTAGAGTGGTAAGACTCCGTGCTGTGGCTGGTCCGTGTTAGATGTGAGCGGCAAGACATCGGCTGTCTTGGTGTTCATTGAGGGAGGCCTAAGTTCAGCAGTGGACGAATAGAGGCTGATAATGATAATGATGATGATGATGATGATGCAAAGAAAAGGCTAAATGGTTGGTAATATATGGGTAGCAAAAACTGACGGATTATCCGAGTTGAACACTAATTCTGACAAGCGGTTACTAACCATCTAATAAACTATGTAGAGCCCAACTCACAGAAAACCGCTTGTTATTAGGCTGGCGTAACCCCACTTCACGCCGGTAGGCGGTAGCCGTCTAACGTTTAGTCGTACATGCACCCTCGAAGTTCGCAGTTCTGTGAGTGTTTCGATGCGTGGATCGGGAACATTTTACAAAATGAATAAAAATATAGTTTGTTTGTGCTTTGATGAACTTGTGATTAAAGTATAAAAAAATCAAGTTAAGCCAAAAGTTTGTTAAATGAAAATTTAAGTGAGTATTTTATTATTACGTAAATATATTATGATTATAATTAAAAAAAAAAATTAAATGGCAGGTTTTTGGCTATTTTTTTGACTTTTTAAAGTAGCTCGGATATTTCATCACAATCAACATGAAATAGCGTTGATACATTGTTCATTACATATTTTTTCCCTATATTACCATCTTGATATACAAAAATATGAATTATAATAACAATATTGATTACAATAAAGTAATTATTACTTATCTACTTACTAGATTTCCATAATATAAGACAAAGCTTTGTGGTACTCTTTTTAATATCAGATGCTGTTCTTTTTTAATTTTACGCCGGGAAATGCTCTGACGCTTCCCGCGGGGAGTGGGCCTCCCCAGGCGGGTATGTGGGACTCGCTGCGCCCGAAAGGTCGTAAGTGGACGAAGCTCTACCCACTAAAACTCGGCGAGTGCCACCAATGCCGCCTTTGGTGAGGTGTCCCGGATCTGTTGAGCAAACAGGGCACCTCGACGGCTAGTCAATCCCTGAAAGGACCGAAATCACCTCCACATTGGTGGTGCCGCACCACAGAATAACCCCTCCCAACGTCGGGACAGTACAATGGGGTGAGGTTCCCGTCCTCACTCCTTGCCCTTGCTCTTTTGTCCCCTCTTAATTAGCTTTGCCCAAGGTGCTGGGCACACCTTAGGCTACTGAGACCCACCGCCACGTCAAGGCCTGAACCATGGTGGGTTGTGGTGCAATGCCTTATATGTTTGTCCTAGATGAAATCATTTCAGTTATTGAGTGACTTTGACCTCTTACAATCCGCTGATTGGGGTCTCGCCTGCCAACTTAGTCTCTATTAAATTAAAAACTGACTTTTGGAAAGTAAAGGTTTTAATTTGTGTTTAAATTACATCATATTTAAAAGTATAAGTTCCTATGATATAAACAAGAGGACATTTATATTTTTATGTGGTCTGTTTAAAGGAACGAGCAGGCAACAATTTTTTCTCAAGTTTGATGAGTTTTTCATATGTAAAGTTAAATTATTTTTGAATTAAGCTTGATTGCTCGACTTCATTATCGCCGATAATCGTTGATCGTGTGATCGTTCTCAATCTGCAAGATCATCGTGCAAGCATCCATAATATAGACAGTTATCGTTAGGAAATAATTTGTTGATCGTCCACCGTACAAGATGGACGTGGACGTGGAGTGTGTTACACACATTAGCAAAGTATTTATTGTTTTTTGGCAAATACAAAAAAAAATATAATTCCAAAACCAATGATTAAAAATGGTTTTTTATGTGATAGGTGGGTACTATAATGCCCTTATCGTTGGACCACTATTTACGCCATACCCTGTATAGTGCTATCGATAGCCTTCTACCTACACAATCTGTAATACCCAGAGTAATTAAGGAACGCCCGTCCACCAGCGACGTGCCGGTCCTCCTAGCTGGAAAATTACCAATAAACGTCCAGTATTCGTTAAAAGATTTATCACCATAGTATCTAGTAGCAAAGATAACCTACCAGTAAACAGTATATACAGAGTGCAATTGAAATCATGAGCATCCTTTTAAATTTAGACACTGCCCATGTAACTACTAATGTTACGAATACTAAAAATAAAATTAAGGAATGTTATTGAAAACCCTTATAATTAAATCCTGTCATAAAAATTCGGTTGTATCAAGTTCGGTTGGGCGCAGTTTGGTTTACGAAAATGCCGCCCGCGCCGTATAGAATACGTAGACCTCGCGTCAGTTATGTACGTGACGGATACCTATCTATTAGAAATAAATAGCTGGTAAATAAATAAATAAATCCCTTGCTTGCATATTTTTTTTTATAAATCAGCTTATTATTAGCCGTAATGCAAATAGTGTCATTAGTAGTGTCTAAATTTGAAAGGATGCCCATGATTTCAATTGCACCCTGTATAAGTAAGAGGTAGTGGCATGCTACCAGCCACCCGAATTGGGCCGGCACGACAGGGGTGGTACGTGGGTAACACTGAAAATGTTTAGAACTGGCCAGTTAGAAACATTGAAAATGAAAACTTTTTTGAATTTCAACTTTAGAACTCTTTGGTAACCTAATGTAGTACATTGCATTCATTTGTCATTTGTTTTTGTGAATTGGCGGCAAATCTAAAACTCTTGTTACACGTGAAAATGAACATAACGCGAGAAAATTTTCGGTCAATGATTTATTATGACTTTCGTTGTGGGCTTACTCAACAACAAAGCTATGATAGGCTGCGATTAGCATTTTTTTATGAAGCCCCATCTCGTGCCACTATTTACAATTAGTTTAACGAGTTTAAGCGTGGACGTAGCAATCTCAGTGATGATCCGCGTGAGGGACGTCCTTTAACAGCGACTACTGAAGATAACATCAGTGCTGTGCGACGCATGATAGAGGAAGATAAGAGAGTGACCTATCAGCAGATACGGGCAAGCCTAGGCATTGGTATGAGTCAAGTTCAAAAAATATTACACGAACATTTAGGCGTCAGGAAGCTTTGTACCAGATGGATTCCCCATACTTTAACCGACGACCAGAATCGCCTCCGCATCCTGGTGTCGCCAAATGTTAGATAAGTTCAACGGCGGTAACTCAAATGCTGTATTTGACATCATCACAAAAGACAATCAGCTCAGTGGGTGTTTCCTTTCGAGGATCGGCCAACTAAGGTAAAGAAAGGAAGAAGTCAAGGAAAAAAGATGATTGCCTCATTCTTTGGTCGGAAAGGTCATTTCGCGACAGTTGTGCTAGAAGATGGAAGGACAGTTACTGCAGACTGGTATGTCAATCGCTGTTAGTCTGTTGTCTTGGAAAAAATTCGACAGCAGCGCCCACGAAGCAGGATCCTCCTTCACCACGACAATGCTTCAGCGCACTCCGCAAAACGGACTGTTGAATATTTGACTATGGCAGGTGTCGAGATAATGAGTCATCCGCCTTACAGTCCTGACCTGGCGCCCTGCGACTTTCATTTATTCCCAAGAACTAAAGATAAAATTCGAGGTATTCGCTTTACGAGCCCTGAAGATGCGGTGAAAGCGTACGTAAATGCCATAGAAGAGACTCCTAAGGAAGAATGGGCCCACTGCTTTTCTCAGTGGTTCCATCGAATGCGACGATGTGTGGAAAGAAACGGAGATTACTTCGAAAAACAATAAAAGTATTGGCAACTTTCTACATTAAGCCATTTTTCATTTTCTAAACATTTTCAGTGTTACGTAGGTACCTCTCGCTCACATAACACCGGCGTCAAGTGATAGCTATGCTTTCGCGCTTCGTGCGGTTTGTGAGTTTCCGGTGGCCCATTTGAGATGGGGGAAAAGGCGGCCAACACATCTGCATAACTTTTTGTTGTGTGGGCGTCGGTAGTTACCATAAGGCTCCGACTGCTCGGTTGCCTCCTTATGACATAAAAAAAAACATAATTCTTGGCTCTGTATCAGAAGTCTTCACTCATCCTTAAATCCATACATCCGTATAAAAGTATTAAATATATTTCCGTTGCTCTGGTAACCGTAACAGAAGTTCTTCGAGAACTTACCACGGGACCAAATTGACGTGGTGTAATAGCGTCCATAGATATATTATTGTCTTGCTATCCTGAAGGATAATACTGTCCATGCGTTGGCCATCATGAAACTTGCTTATCTCGGTACCAGTTCAGGAGTTCATTGCGGAAAAGCAACGCGACACGCAACTTTTGTATATAAAGATATTTGAAAAATGAAAAATTTAGAAATATGCAGAAGTCTTCCCGGTACCTACCTGATACTTTATAAGCCTCTTTTTATACGTATCATGGCGTAAAACGTATTGATTAATGTTACACTAAAATATAAGTAGCTTTTAATTTTGTTTAAAAAAATTGTATAAATAAAAAAATAAAAAAAAAATGTAAATTGACTTCAGTAAGATGTTGGAATATGTTTTATAATCCTATAGTACCCTTTTTATACATTTTTTTAAATGCTAACATTTAAAAAAATGTATAAAAAGGGTATAAAAAGGGTGTTGGATAGGAGACATAAGATGTTAAGTCTCGGTGCCAGTAATTCCACTGCCTGTCTTGCCCTTCTCTACGAAATACAGCAAAGCTGTTTTACATGTCATTTATTTTGAAATCATTTTTTCAAAATAAACGATATTTTTTGTTAGTGTCAAATGTTGTAAATTATGTAATCATACGGAACCCTTGGTGCGCAAGTCCGACTAGCACTTGGCCGGTTTTTTTATATTTGAGTTGATTGATGAAAGGTAAATTGCAGTTTACGATTTATGACGTATTAAAAAAAACTACTCACTAGATCTCGTTCAAACCAATTTTCGGTGGAAGTTTGCATGGTAATGTACATCATAATATGTTTTTTTTAGTTTTATCATTCTCTTATTTTAGAAGTTACAGGGGGAACACACATTTTACCACTTTGGAAGTGTCTCTCGCGCAAACTATTCAGTTTAGAAAAAAAATATATTAGAAACCTCAATATCAATTTTAAAGACCTATCCATATATACATAAAGGCGATACACACACCCCACATTTGATGAAAAAAATATATTTTTAGTTTCAGTTCTAAGTATGGGGACCCCCAAAATTTATTGTTTTTTTCTACTTATGTGTAAAAATCTTAATGCGGTTTACAGAATACATCTACTTACCAAGTTTCAACAGTATAGATCTTAGTTAGTAGTTAGTTTCGGAAAAAAGTGGCTGTGACATACGGACGGACAGACAGACAGACAGACATGACGAATCTATAAGGGTTCCGTTTTTTGCCATTTGGCTATGGAACCCTAAAAACGGATTTATAATGGGTTTGCCAGCTTATAGAACTATAAAACTCTTTCGTTTAGAAAAATAGAAAGCTTTCGTCGACATCCGACGTTGTCAGGAAGTTGTGGTTGTTTAATGTCAATAAAAAAAAAACAAAATTCGCCGTTACGGACGCCTGGCAGATGTGAAACGTGTATTTTAAGATTAGAATTCATAAATATGAAAACCTATAGTGAAAATGAAATAAACTAAAGAAACATAGTATTACGCGCTCATAAGGAGTCGAAAGTGTCATGCCGTTTGGCATTAGACTTGATTTTACAGCCAAGGTGTTTCATATAAAAATCGATTCTAAGGGCTGTTTGTCTGCCATCGACCGTAGCCCTACCGTCATAATTATATTTAATCGATGCTCGGCTACAATGGCACAAGGAAGACATTTCATTTCGCATCTTTTTACCAAAATAGCTAGTATGCTGCTTCTTTTGTCAACTTAAATTTTCCATAAGATTAATCTGGGTCATATTAATTTTATCATTTGCATTATTATAAAGTGCATATTGCAAGTTGCATATTGTTTACGTTCCGTCGTAACGCCTGAGCCACTTACCAGATTTTGTTAAATGGCATTGGACATGGCCAAATTAAAGTGGCAATCGATTCGTTAATTTTTCAACGTCTATAAATCAACAATAACAGGATAACAGACAATTTTAGGCAGTTTAGAACAACAGTTGTTACAAAAATAAATAAAATACAACAGGATAATTCATTTTTGTAAAACAGCCGTTATTGCCATCACTAGGTCCGGGTGATATATTATGTATTTTAAACGACTCTAAAAAGAAGGGTTTAAGGTTTCGTAGCCGTGTCATAAATTGAAATTATTTACTTATCTATACATATATGTAAAGATAGATAGACCAATTGGGATAAATATGGGATGAAAAGATGATCTGAAGGAAAGTAGTCTTTGCGCACAAGTAACAAGTTCACCTGGAAAGTAGCTCCTTAACAGGATTTGGTTGAGTCGAAATACCGAATTTTTGTGAAGCGGCATTCTGGTATCAATTTTATATTGGTCTTTATAATAATGACATAAAATAGTACAGGGATCGAGACTAGACTCGTAAAGCTCTATCTGATGTTTTAAACTGGTCAAGCGTTTAATAATTATATTATTGTTTTGTATAAAATATATTAATTAGAGAAATACATACTTTTACTTATATTAATAATAATCTTTTAATTGAATTTAAAAAAAAGATAATATTTTTTAAAAACATTAAAAAAAAATGAATCATATTTAATTTTACATTAGTTTTTGTAACTAGTGTAAATGTCTTTTTTATGTAAATGTTTAACCTCGTGTAAGCTACTGATCCGCAATAATAAATTGCTTGCCAAAAATGATAAAAAAAGTCGAGACAAGCGAATTCATAGTTTTATTACTTATTGTAATCAGTCGCGCTAATTACTGTACTTAAAAATATTTAAAAGATGCTGCCTACAGGGACTCCAAATTTTTATGGTCCAACGCTCACCTAGCCTAAGTGACGTTTTAATATTTTTCCTGTATTCTAGTGTTGTAGCACATTCTTTCAATTACTTTTACGAGGACTCGTTTTGGTGGAACTTCACACGTGTAGACCTTTAATAATATTATATTGAGTTCCGTGCTGCGAAGCGTGACGAATGTTATAAGATTATAAACATTAGCGTTTTCAAATTGATAACAATCAACAATAGATTACGAAAATTATTTTTTAAGTTTTCTACAAGGCTTATAAATTGTATGTAAGAAATAAACATATGATAATATTAGGTAAATTATTTTATCTGACGGCCTTTTTAGATTACCGCAAATCATCTAGTATATCAATAATGTATTTTCGTTACCACAAGTTATAAGCTTCACAATCATATTGACCCATCGAATATACTTCTTTTTTGTCGGTTAATAAAACAATACAGTAAGTATTAAAACCAAACTTCTTTTATTGGATTAATAATTTTATGTCGAGTCGGTCACGAAAACGTTGCTCCACGAAATATTCAAAAGTCAATACCAATTAATTTGAACAGTAATTGGTTGGCAAGTAAGCACTTGACAATGCATTTTACATAGGCTGCACTAAAAGTATCGGGAATGGAATATTTCCACTGTTCCTGTCATATTAAAATCTTTTTAATTGAAAACTCCTTGGTTTTAAAAATCGAATACCATTTATTTATTTAAAAAAATATTCTCGGTCTTGTCACAAGGTCTTGTCAAACTTGTTTAGTCGTTGAGAAAATGGAATTGACTCGAGAAAATTCTAGAGCGATGATTTATTATGACTTTCGAAGTGGTTTAACACAAAAACTGTGTGTTGACCGGATGATTTCTGCATTCAGTGATGAAGCCCCATCCAAAACCACAATTTACGCTGGTTTGCTGAATTTCAACGTGGACGTGTCCAGCTCCATTGATGCTGTGCGTAGGCTGATTGTGTGACATACCGCGAAATTCAGGCAACTTTAGACATTGGCATGAGTCAAATACAAATAATCTTGCATAAACAATTAGGTGTAAAGAAGTTGTTTTCCCGATGGATACCGCATTTTCTCTGTGAAGAGCAAAAAGCGGCTCGCGTTACTTGGTGCGTCAGAACTCTCGAAAGATTCCACGCAGGATCCTCAAATGCTGTATACAATATCGTATCAGGTGACGAATCCTGCATTTACGCGTACGAACCCGAAACAAAAAACCAGTCACGAGTGTGGGGCATTTACGCGTACGAACCCGAAACAAAAAACCAGTCACGAGTGTGGGTGTTCGAAAATGAGTTAAAGTCAACAAAAATTGTTCGTTCACGGAGTGTTGCAAAAAAAAAATGGTGGCCACGTTTGTCTCCAAAACCGGCCATGTTGCGACTATTCCTCTTGAGGGACAAAGAACGGTTAATGAAGAATGGTATGATAGCATTTGTTTGCCACAGGTCGTTTCTAAACTCCGTAAAGAGATCCGCAACCGCCGCATCATTCTCCATCGCGACAATGCGAGTTCTCACACCACGCACAGAACAAAAGAGTTTTTAGAGCAAGAAAACATAGAATTATTAGACCATCCGCCGTACAGCCCCGACCTAAGCCCTAATGATTTCTATACTTTCCCTAAAATAAAAAATAAATTGCGTGGTCAGAGATTTTCATCGCCTGAAGAAGCTGTGGACGCCTACAAAACGGCCATTTTGGAGACCCCAACTTCCGAATGGAATGGTTGCTTCAATGATTGGTTCATCGTATGGAAAAATGTGTCAAATTTCGCGGAGAATACTTCGAAAAGCAATAAATACATTATTAAATAGTAATGTTGTGTCACTTACTTGATTCCCGAAATTTTCAGTGCCGCCCTCGTATCTACATTGCTTTTAATTTTTTTTTCAGAATATATCAGTTTCTAGTTCGATAGTCCAATTGTAGTACAATGTCTAGAATTATAATAGTCCAGGAGCCCGTGAGTGCCAGACCTTCGGATTTTTATAAAAGCTGAAAATTTTTCTGTGTGTCCCTAGTACAGGTAAGAATGATCCCCACCCATGAAGCTGAGGCAGCGGTGGCTTTGGCAGGTAACAGGAAACAAAGGTGTATATAATTCCATCTCAAATTTATCATAAAATAAAACTGAATATTTTTATATTTGATTCATAATAATATCAAAACTCGCGTTGCTCATTGCCAGACAGTTAGTATGGTTGCAACCCTCTGCCGGACACCCTTAAACTATTATAATTTATAATTATACTTACGTTATATTATAAAACCTAAATTTTATATATAATTTTCTGGGGGCCTATTAATCTATGTTTACATAATAGCCGGACAGATTCGACGGTTCTATCATCTTGCCAGACGCATTCAAAGTGAGCAGTAGTTCGGAGAGCAAGGAGCGTATACAATAACTAGTGCGAGTGAGACAGAGCGCTTGGTCTATTGCGGCCCTTCACTTCCTGCACATCCACTGTTATTAAGTTCAAATTGTGCAGTTTATTTTTTTTTAATCAAGAAATTTCATTAAATAATTTTTTACAGTTTGAATAACAAATATTTAAAACAATACTCAGTAAAATTGTTCTAATACAACTTCAATCATATCGAAACTCTAATAATTTTATTTATATTATTTTTCATTTTTACGAAGTTTATTATTTTCAATTCTATCAAAATTGTAAAGCCAACGAAATAAAGTAAGTCAAATTTTATTGTTTATTATATCAAAGGGCAATTTTTTTTTAAATAAAAAAGTTACAGAGAAATACATTTATTTTGATTAAATCTTTAAACATTTTCATCATTTTCATCGTCGTCGTCAATACATCCATATTCCTCGTCACTATTATTCCATTCTATGAATTGATCGTCTTCAATATCGCCTTCTTCATTATTTTCTGCAATAGTAAAAAAACCAAGTTAATTTAATTACAAATAGTCCAAAATTAATGTACAATAATTTAACATAATTATCACATACCTCGAACTGTTTTTAGAGATTCGCTGACATAATTCGGTAATTGATCTCCTTCAAACCATTTAAAATAGTAGTGGTGATTTTCCAGTATCCAACCATTATTTACTGGTTTATATGCTGTTGGCTTTTGTAAGTGAGCGTTGTTCCATATGCTATATATGTAATTGTAACTATTTTTTCCTGTTAATTTATATTAATTGTTGATTTATGTAAAGTTTTATTTTCACACACCATGTTATGGTAGGATGTATAGAACTTGTTTTTTTTTATATTTTTAATATCACCTATGTATTTACTATATTCATGGGAATAAATAATAAATAAAACAATTGTGTCAATAAGATATCTATTGAGACAGTTTGTAAATTGACACGCCTCCTACATATTCGTAATATTATTGTATTTTATAAAAATATTCACTGTCGCATTCACTTATTACCTATTTTTATTAATATGCAATTTTAATGGATATTTAAAAAAATGGTAACCCTTCATTCACTCACACATACTTAAAAACGTGGCTTCACTTTCTTGTTCCAAGTGCGCTATCTACCTTTTTTACTTGATCTGAGATTATGAGCATAGCCGGTCACCAGATAGTTACAATAAACAACAGCTGATGCGCAATGAAGGGCCGCAATAGACCAAGCGCTCTGTCTCACTCGCACTAGTTATTGTATACGCTCCTTGCTCTCCGAACTACTGCTCACTTTGAATGCGCCTGGCAAGATGATAGAACCGTCGAATCTGTCCGGCTATTATGTAAACATAGATTAATAGGCCCCCAAAAAATTATATATAAAATTTAGGTTTTATAATATAACGTAAGTATAATTATAAATTATAATAGTTTAAGGGTGTCCGGTAGAGGGTTGCAACCATACTAACTGTCTGGCAATGAGCAACGTGAGTTTTGATATTATTATGAATCAAATATATAAAAAAACAGTTTTATTTTATGATAAATTTGAGATGGAATTATATACACCTTTGTTACCTGTTGTTACCTGCCAAAGCCACCGGTGCCTCCGCTTCATGGGTGGGGATACTCTTACCTGTACTAGGGACACACATAGAAAAATTTTCAGCTTTTATAAAAATCCAAAGGTCTGGCACTCACGGGCTCTTGCTCTATAATTAAGGACGGTTATAAATGCCATTAAATTATTATGGTTTGAAAGTCAAAGCCGAATGTTAGGGCGCGGCTGCACCGCGGTGTACGGAAAGGCTACACACGTTTATCAAGTTTAGCTTTGCAAGGGAATGTATGTCATTGTTTCCACTGCAACCCACAGACATGTTACGCATTAATTGTCATTTTCTTGCAATTGACTATTTAACACACGTGCGTAGACTCTGCGTGCGTCGCGGTGGAGCTGCGCCTTTAGGCTGCAGTCGACCTAAGTCGGATGAAACCATAGTCATTTGACAACATCACCCTCGTATATTTTTAACTGAATATTATTTATTTACATGGCGAAAATAAAAACCGTAATATTTTGTATTCGTATAATAATACATTCTAATGATATAATTATATAAAGTATAATAATAATAGTTTAATAATAATAATAGTTTATTCCAATCAAAACATATTGTAAAATTCTAGTCTTTGAAACTACCATTTAAGTATTTCTATACCTGTGTTTGGCAACTTATTTTCCCTTATTCTAAATTTGATAATTGGAATAATGTAAGACAAATTACATTAGGTAATAGGTAAATACATAAGAGGACATAATACATAATATGATTTTACATAATATTCTGGTTACATTTTTGGTTTTTTTAAACTTTAGGCCAAAAAATTAACAAGACATAAATGCTTATGTACGAGTGTTTGTGCGTGTGTGTGTGTGTGTGTTTGTGTGTGCGCGCGCGCGCGTGTGTGTGGTCTGATAAATTAGTTTTGTGTTACATAGTACTATATTGTAAAAGCAATTCAGTTTCCTCGTAGCTCAAATTATTGAGGAACTTTAAACTAAGTTTTTTGCTAGCATTTAATTGTTTATCGTAAAAATATATGAATTTATTTACTTTATTATATGTATAGATAAGCTGAATAATTATTAGGGTTTTTTATTTTCATAAATTTTAAGCGAGGATAATTTATGTTTTCCATTAGCACAAAATATGCCTAATTCTGTTTGTTCGCAAGTCGCAGTCAACCTGGACTGGCGCGGGCGCGACTCTAAATCTAGTCTAATTTGGTTATCAAAAATAGTATTCTTTTGTCATGTCAAAATAAATATTTTTGTTCGCCCTAAAAATGAAAAAAAAAAACAAATAAAATAAATAGCTTATAATGATATAGACCTTTTATCATATACAGGCACAGCCATTAGAGTATACATATAGAGTGCAGCACTCTGAGTGCTACTGTCACGTCGCTTCATTGTGCCGATCGTAAGCAGATGCGTTATATAGATATTTATCTATAGTAAAGCGCTGTGAGAGTGACGTACGTTCCATGCGTAATACAATAAAAAAATATCTATATTTTAAATTAGGACAATAATCATCATCATCATCATCATCATCATCATCACCATCAGTCTCTATCCATCCACTATTGAACACAGGCACCCCTCAATTAACGCCAAAACAGAAATATTATTGCTTTCTTTTATTTTGCTTCCAGGAATCATTCTTACAAATTAGCACTTCATATTTCACCATTTTAACATAAAAACAAATATATGAAAAGCGCGTGTTGTTTTGACCCTGATTGAACGTTTCCAAGTCAATGGTTTTGTCTATGTTCATACCTGTGCTTACAGTTCATACTTAGTGATGCGCGCTCTATATTATATTATGTATACTCTAAGGGCACAGCCAAAATGTTTGTTGTACTCCACGACCATCTTTGCTCACAATATTAGTAAATACTTAGTTATATTATATACTTTTACTTTCGCCGAGTTTATTTTATTTTATCGACATCACTATGGACTGCTCAGATAAAATTGGGCGACTAACGAACGTATTTAGGTTATCTAAATGCTATGCTAATCAATGATATCTTATTACATATTTAAATGGTTGATGAGAATAGATCGAAATCAAGCTTTATATTATAATATTATGACACTAGATAAAAAGGCTATTATTTATTACCTACTCCGTTTTCCAATTTGTTCATGTTGTACGTCATCCCGGAAAAAATCTGGATGTTATGAATATACATAACAATTGTAAATTTATTAATGGAGGAAGTACGAAATTCTGTTAAGCTATTATAACAGATATAGATACAGGAAAATTCAGTAAGGAAATTTAAATGAATATCATATTATTTCGATATTCATAATATGGTCTGTGACAAAAATATGATTTTTATTAACAATTTCTTCCTGTCACTCATTCACGGTCTATGGTACATTAATTATATTATTATATTGACTTACGTTTTGGTATAAATCGTTATATATTCAAGCTGCGAATAAATCAATAATTGTTGTTATGTTTGCAAGAAACGACTAACATCATTATTTTATTTTCAATGCTCAATAGTGAAAAGTACTTTCGTATTTTTGGTTTACCATAGACTATATCAGGCAACTCATTCATGCGTTATCTATCCTGGGACAAAAAATGGTAAGTCTCGGTACCAGTAATTACACTACCTGTTCTACTTTTTTTCCGTAGCACAGCAAGCTGTTTCACGAAAGAAATACGCAGAATGTTAGTAGGTACCCTGTGTCATACTTTGTGTCATACGTCTTCGGATGAATCCAATATATATTCCTATAAAGAGCTGTTGAAAACTAAACGTTACATTGTGTTTTGGACAATTTTTACTATTAGCTCCAGCAGTGCTAATAAACATCGATGACAAAGCCCCAGTACTAGAATGCCTGAGGAACCCATTCAGGACACATAAAATCCAAATCCATTCCCCTCTGCCTGTGCTCGTGACGTGGTTTCAAGATCTACGCCTCTACAGCTGGGGGTAAATTATTTTCAACTTACCCGATAGTAACTCGCTCCAAGTGTATTGTTCGGACTTTCAGGACGCCTAAAATTGTAACTTGGTCGAATTTGTCAATATAGCCTCAACAGGCCTTGAAAGCTGATATAAAAATGCTATCGAATCTTAATGTTTACAACATTTAAAGGGTGTTTTGAATAAAAATACTTTGCTTATCATCGATGTGTTCTATTTATGCTGCTTATATGCATAAGTGCTTAGTGAACTTTAAAAAACCCGTTTTCATATAATATTATACTAGGTCTTTACCTATGAAATTGCCGTTTTGTATGAAAAAAATTAAACGAATTTGTTTCATGTATTTTTTATTTGTATTAATCGAAGTAATCACACATGCAATCAATGCATCTTTGCCAACGCAGTGGCAGTTTATTCATGCTCTTCTTAAAGAAATCAGCTGGACGGGAGGCAACAAATTCTTTAAAGCCATTTTGTACTGCCTCTCGGGTATTGAATTTTTTTCAATACCCGAGTAACTACCTCTCTACCTCTCGGGTAACTTGATAATTTCATGTAACGTATACTTAAAAAACAATCCTACTAATATTATAAATGCAAAAGTTTGTATGTATGGTGTCACAAAAAATAGTAAGTGAATTTTAAAGAAACTTTACAATAACATAGCTTATATATTAGAATAGTATATAGGCTATTATTAATAATTTAAGATATTAATATGTGAATTGTCCAAAATCCTAATCCTGCGTAGACGAAGTCACGGGCACCAGCTAGTTTTAGTTTTAGTTTCGGACGGCAGGAACACGTATTTTGTAGTATCTTGATCCGCAGATCCTCTTCATCGGCTGTGATGCGAAATGCGACGGACCACCGAGCCTTTTTTTCTCTTCGCTTGGAGATATACTAATGACCTGTTGCACTTAATGCTTCATCAGTTAGTAGGAAGATCGATTGATTACCTAAGAATTTTTAAGAGAGTGAGGTTGCGCCCCATCAACTGTGGAGTCTATAACCACACGACCTCCTGGGGTTGGGTTGGTTTCTGTGGCCGATATGTGCCGCATCACCTTCAGATGGAGGGAAAGTTCACCTTATTTTACTTTTTTATTTTACCACATCATTATTCTTACTTTTGAAGTTGGTGTCGTATTTGTTGATATAGGTACCTCGCTACCTTTTTTTTCTTTTTCGCTAGGAAATGCTCTTAGGCATCCTGCGGGGGAGAGGGGACATCCCAGGCGGGTATGTGGGACTCATAGCGCCTGAAAGATGGTAAGGTGGATACAGCTCTACCCACTAAAACCCTGCGCTGTTTTAATGAGACGAACAAAGAAAAGGTTGAAAACAAATGAATAAATTAACAAACACACTAGTTGCCCCTAGGATTTTCGAAAGTTCCCATCGATTTCTCTGGGATGCCATCATCAGATCCTGGTTTCCTTATCATGGGACCATTTGGGAAGTATAAAAAAAGAATTTTGTCGGAGTTATGCCCAAACAAACAAAAAAAAACATACAAACATCCGAATTGAGAACCTCCTCCTTTTTTATCAGTCAGTTAAAAATAAGTCAACCGGAAACTAATAGCTGGCACGAGAACGTCGTCAGCCATGTTTGCCGACCCAAAATATACTGACACGTTCGCCAAGCTTGAGGACGCTTGTTTATGTTGGGTGTGTGTGTTTGGTGTTTGCCGTTTGGCGTTCGCTGTTTGGCATTTGCGACAAAAACCAAGTGTGTGGAGCCGGCTTTACATTTTATCGTTTTGACCGTTGACAGATCGTTAAATTTAATTTGAAATTATGTGTTCGTTTTTTGAATTTTTCTAGGGATGTGCTTACCCTGTCGAGTGGTATTTAATTTGGATTTTATTATCGAAAGAATATAATAAAATGTATTCATTAATTTTACATTTTATCATTTTGAGTTTTGACCGTTGACAGATCGTTAAATTTAATTTGAGATTATGTGTTAATTTTTGCACACCTCATAAGCGAAGCATAGAGAGTACTCTACACTTTCTACTTCACAGTAGAAAGTAGAATAGATGCTTTCTACTGTCAAAAAAACAGTTTCCTCAAAACTGAGATTGTTTTTTTTGTGATTTATATCGCACTTATAGGTTAATATGAGTGCATAAGTATATTAAGTCAAATGATGTATCTGGCAATCAAATATATAATAAAATTCAATAACAATTATTTTAGTCAATTATAAAAATTATAAAAAAAAGTCAGGCGTTATTTTGCGGAAATCCATTATATAAGATATTAAATTATATTATATTAATTAGCAATTAATATAATTTAATTTAATACTCTCTACGATTAGTAATCGTAGAGTCTACATCCTGCGGATGCCTCGGTGTCGGGGCGAAACGTGCGTAGATTGTTTGGTGGTGGTCTTTTATTGTGGTTGTGGAGCATGTGGGGTGGTGGTGCATGCGAGTATACGCATATGCAGTGTGGGAAAGGAGGGCGGTGCTATATGCATGCATATTATGCGTGCACTCACACATTTGCTGTAAAGACTGCGTGTTTCGCGGGATATTTGCTAATTAATATAATATAATTTAATATCTTAGACAATTATTTTGTTTAACATAAGTAAAAAAGTAAAGTAAATAATAAAATAAAAAATATTCTTCAGTGGACGTCCGTGTTTCTGTGTCTGTATAATATGACAGGGAAATTGGTTAAAAAAATGCATTTATATCAGATTGTTCATTCGTTGCTCAGCAATAAATCAATTTACATATCGATAATCAATTTGAGTGTGGAAAATAATATTATAAGATGTGAACTTTTGGATTTGCCAAACTTTTTGAATTTCTCTAGGGATGTGCTCACCGTGTTGAGTGCTATGTAATTTTAATTTTGTTATCGAATGCTATCTTTCATAGGTTGTAGGAGAAATTGTTTTTATATCAAGTTGCAACAGTTATGTTGTATGTAGTTTATACATTCGTATATGAAATACGACACTTGCTATGTTTAGTCCACGTGTAATATAAATTATATCTAAGATTTTATTAAAGAACACTTTAAAATGGTTTCCGGAGTAAAGTAATATTTTAATTCAATAAAAAACCTCTATACTGTACCGATAAACTAATTCAATAATTAATTAACTTGTGTGAAGATTCTTTTTCATCGTAAAGCTTGTTTTTACAACGACTACCTTCGATTTTAATTACATCTTAGCAGTATTTTTTGGAACGTAGTTCCTTATCGCACGTTGCGAAAGGGTAAAGTTGTAACGACACTTTTTGCTATTGTAAGCCGTGCGGCGTGCGCGTGTTTCTCTGTCTGTCTCTCTCTCACAATAACATACACACATATATATGTGTGTGTGTGTGTGATTATGTATATGTACAAATTTTTTTATTACTATTCCTTCACTAATTAATCGAAAGGAACTTCGTTCTATCCGGGTGTCCATTGACACCTCTCTTTAGTTTTCTTTAATTAAAAGATCGAAGATCTTAAACAAACAAAATCTTTATTGTTATTTCATTCGCCTTATTATTTATTTTTTGCTTTAAGGCTAAAAACAAATTACTTACTTCGTACAAGCTCTTTGCACTTTGATATAAGAAGTCTCTAATTCTATTTATCTCTGATCTTATCAAAATCTTAGTAAAAAAACCCAAGTCCAGCGAAGTTTATAGACGGAAGAAAATTGCGAACTTATAAAGGTTCCGATTAATTTATTTTGTTATCGTTCTTAATAATACAGTAAATTTGAAGGTCTGTTTAGTTACCTATTTATTGTATTACGGATTTTTTAAGCAAATTAAGAGTAAAAAAAAATAATTATTAACATGTCATTTTTATAATATAAATTGTCATCCTTCCTAATATTATAAACTAGCTGGTGCCCGCGACTTCGTCTGCGCAGGATAATTTTATTTTTATTTTTATAAAAAGTAACCTATGTTACTTCTAATACCTCCAAGAATATGTGTACAAAGTTTCATGATGATCGGTTAAGTAGTTTTCGCGTGAAGGCGTAACAAACATCCACGATTTCACATTTATAATATTAATTAGTAAGGTTGTGAAATCGTGGATGTTTGTTACACTTTCACGCAAAAACTACTCGACGATCATCATGAAACTTTGTACACATATTCTGGGAGGTGATAGAAGTAACATAGGATACTTTTTATGAAAGAAAAAAACTAAAATCTTATCCTACGCAGACGAAGTCGCGGGCACCAGCTAGTATTATATAAAAGCTTGTGGCGAGATTAAAGTAAGTACTCATATTTCCTTAGTTTAAAAACTTTAAAAATTAAAATCAATCAGATCATGTTGTTTAATTCACTTGTTCATCTACAGGGGCAAATCTCGTGGATGTTGTTACTTCACATTTTTTTATTTATGATATAAGCTTAGCCATAATTAGTCTAATTTTCAGCTGAAAGAAAATGACTGAAATTTATTATTTTCTTACGTGTTTGGGGGGTTACTGCTGCTCAAGCCACCAATGGAATCACAGCTGCATGTCACAACTCTTTCAATAATTGTACAAATTATCGCACGAGAGGAACTTAGTCATAAAAATCTGTTGCTGGCAACCGGACTGTTAGCACAAAATAGTTGCGCAATGAACAAGCGTGACACTACACGTAGAGCCTTCGAATAAAAGTAGGGGTTTACTTGTGTGGTAATTTTTTATGTATTGTATGAGAATAGCTTATCCGTAATACAATAACTTTACTGGTGAGAGGGTTGTGCTGTGCCGCACAACCCTCTGCTTGGGTTGCGCGGCATTCCGAAACCATCATGCTGGTTTCTCAGTGAATCAGCTTTAATGTATTTCGGAGGGAAGGGTCGGATAGGCGGTGTAATTACTGTCACAGAGACTTAGCATCTTATGTCTCAGGATAGGCGATACACATAGGTTATATGAGTTGCCTGCGTGTTCCAGGTAAACTCGTTTATGTTCATGGGCGACGCTGACTACTTACCATCAGGTGGCATGACTGCCCGTTTGCCTCTCCAACTGCCATAAAAAAGTCATAAAATAAAATAAATAATTTGGATTTTTTGATTTAGCTTTACTTTCTAAATGATACATAATATTCTATATCATTATACTAAAAACTTTTTTTTTTCCGGAGGGATCTTTGCTAATGGCCCGAAGGCCCTAATGCTTCATCGGATTAGTGTGAGCCCATTCGGCTCACTTTTGATTTATAAAGTGGGGGGTTGCCCCTGCCTACCGTGTAGTCTGCGACCACACGGCCTCCTGGCGTCGGTTGTGACTAAAAACTAGTATTATTACAAAAAATGTTCAACTTGTAGTTTAATGTATAAGAAAAATAGTATAGCTGAGATACTATAATAACCTTATATAAATATTTATTGAATGTAAATTTTACCATCAAAAATAGCGCATCCTTTAGTTTTCCACAAATATTTTATTAGTTGAATTTGTTAGCTTACGACGATTACGAAGACGACTTTTAATAGCTTTTGTGGTTCGTTTGTCCCGACTATGATTCAAAGACAATGGATACTTGCCAGTCAGCCAAGGATAGGAATTGCTTATTACTGCTACGGCGGCTTCTTCAGTGGATACTACTAGTTACTTTGCCTACCCAGTGACCGGTGGGAGGGAAGCGCTGTGCCGCGCTCCCGGCTGCATGGGTACCACCATCTTGCTTGTTTCTCCCGTGAAACAGCTTTGCTGTGTTTCGGAGAGAAGGGCAAGACAGGCAGTGTAATTACTGGCACCGAGACTTAACATCTTATGTCTCAGGATAGGCAACACATTAATAAGTTGCCTGGGCTCGTTCCAGGTATACTTACTAGTTTATGTTCATGGGCGACGTTGACCACTTACCATCAGGTGGTACGTTTGCCAGTTTGCCTATCCAACTAACATTAAAAAAAAACCAGTATATTATATACAGAGGATCAGAATCCCTTTGCATCTAATGGACATTGTGTGCGCATTTCTGAGACACACTCGTTATTACTAATTATATTATACTAGCTGGTGCCCGCGACTTCGTCTGCGCAGGATAAGATTTTAGTTTTTTTATAAAAAGTATCACACGCTTTCACATTTATAATACTAGTAAGGATAATAATTAGGCAGTAGATATACCTAACATAACCTCAAAGACAATCCTTTTAATACCTAATATCATCATGATATTTGGCGTGCCACGATGTCTTTCACACAGGAAGTGACGTTAGCAGAAGCAGGTAATCTATAAATAGAAGTTATAATAGCTCATTTTTGGGGAGTGCCGGTCATGCTCTAACTATAAAGTCTCAGCTTTCATGAAATAGTCTTCACTATGATTTGAGCTAATGCCTCATGTATGTAGTATGATATATAATATATTACTGTATGATATTTAACATATATTATTTGCATAGATGTCTTTGTTTTTGTTTTCGCCGGGAAATGCTCTGAGGCATCCCGCCGGGAAATTAGCCTCCCCAGGCGGGTATGTGGGCCTCGCTGCGCCCGAAAGGTGGTAAGGTGGACGCAGCTCTACCCACTAAAACCCGGCGACTAAAACTGGGCTACTGAGCCCCACCGCCACGACAAGGCTTGAACCATTGGTGGGGTGCATTGATGTCTATACCGGGTCATGGCTGTGTATTAATAAATCCTAAACATATTTTTGTTCCTAGTAACTTTAGCATAAGAGCTTACGAACTTACTTCAGTTTTAACAATCTCTTCCAAGCTAATATTTATTTATTAATATTTCATAAGTAAATAATCACTTAGGAAAAGTGGCTTTCTTATATGATATCTGTAAAAAGTTCTCCCTTAAAGTGGTCAGAAATAAATTTATAAGAGAACAGTTTTGTAATGGCCGAAAAGCCAACAATAACCTAAAAGGATTCAGAAGAAACTTTTACGGCATTTTAGGGCGAAAGATTATATATCGTGTTAGCCCTTGTAAAATAAAAACAATTATGTAAGGGATAATAGCTGAGGGTTTCCATAATTTTGTTCGGCACGTGCCTGGATTATTACTTGGATTGTTCGTATAGATTATACGGAAAAACATTACGTATAAGATGGAGATGGTTATTTACGTCTTCGTTTGAACATTCTGGATATATGTAATCAGGGACGTCAAATGCCTTCGGAAGTAGGGTTGAAGAATTCGATAAAACCTGGAAGTCGAAATAAATCTTAACGTCTATTCGGAATTGACATCTTTATCTTTACGTACTATAAATTAAAGTCGCTGTTTGTTTGTTTGTGCATCGATATTTAATAGATATACGGTTTCCACTGTCGGCTTTATTATGAACTAGTAGCGTCCGCGGTTTCGCCCGCGTACTTTCCGTTCCCGTGAGAATATAGGAAAAAATATAACCTATGTGTTATTCTGATAGATAATCTATGTTATTGTAAAGTTCCATTAAATCCATTAAGCAGTTTTTGCGTGAAAGAGTAGCAAACATCTATAGGACTGGGCAGGTTCCTAAGTATGATACATCAATATTTTTATTATAGAAAGTAGAGAAAAATTTGAAAGAAAGAAAAATGATGCTTTTTCCGTGAATTTTTAGCCACAGGCCTCTTTCAAACAACGCATAAAATCACAATAGTAGGTATGTAAAAAAATATCATTTCCAATCCACTTTCTGGAAATGATCAATATAATACCATGTAATATTGTAACGATAATAAACATATAAAATATGTATTAAGTGATAATTTCGTTTGATAATAAAAATCTTTCAAATAATAAAATAAGCTTCATAATAATGTTAAAATTCATTTTATAAGAATATGATATTTTTAATTTTATACTACACATATATTAATAATAGGTATCAAAATGAGTTTCAACCTTACAATTTTATTTATTATAATAAGTACGTGGCAGTAATTAAGATCAGGTGATTTCTGTTCACACTTCGTTTTCACATTTCAATATATTATACCTACATACAAATACTAAATTATCTGCAATAAGTAGCATAATTGAGGTGTATCATTTTTCTTACAAAACAACAAAATGTAGAGTCGATTTATGAAAATTTATAATTTACATTAAATGATTGTAATTAAATTGTTTTTCATAGCGTTTTGTGGATAATTAAACCGTCATCAACAGATAAAATCGGATTTTATTACTCAATCCTCATATTATTATGTATTTACTGTATAATTTTATAATCACAATATTAAAAAAATATGTATAAACAAAATCAGTACAACTACAGGAATAATTAAGTTTGTCTCAACACATATTCCAGCCCAAACCGCAAAACTTAGGCAAAAAAGATAAATGAATAATCCTATAATGCTGTAAAAAGTAGTGCCAGGCTGCTTTGTAACCGAATTGGGCCGGCATGACCGGGGTGGTACCTTTCACTCACATAACATCAGAGTCAAGTGGCATCGTGCGGTTTGTGAGTTTCCCATTGTGGGGGGGGGGGGGGGATAGGGAATAGAAGGGCAACGCATGGTCACAACATTTGGTTGTGCGAATGTCTATGGGCGTCGGTAGTCACCATAAGGCTCCGACTGCTCAGTTGCCTCCTCATGACATAAAAAAGCCTAAAAGTTACATAAAAATCGGAAGATGGTTGAGACTGTTGAGAGCGGCGAAGTAGTTGGGTGCATCACGAAATGTCAGCATCACGCCACTTGCCATCATGGCATTTTACTGCCAAAGCCCTCCAAGAGATATTTCTAACAAAAATATAGAGATACACATCTCTCCTAGATAGAGAGACATCTCTCTCCCTCGCTTGTACGCTGGGCTCAGAACGAGACACTTTTTCATACATGCAGCCGGCGTTCATCGATTGACCATGTCAAAATTTTTTAGAGACGTAGGTGACATTCCTTTCCTACTCCTTCGCACTTAAGGGGGAAGAAACGAATATGATTATTAACCTAATACGGTAACCACCAAGAATGTACTTCCTAATAACTTTGTACAAAGGTTTTAAAACTAGCTCAAAGTTTTAAATAATATTAAAATGTGAAGCGAAAGCTTATCAGCTTTGGAATGGTTGGATAAAACAAAATACTTTAAAGAAACGAGGGTTTTATGTTACTCCTAGGATTAGATGACTGAGTAAAATTAAAAGAGAGTTACAGCTGAAAGAGCTATAGCCATACCTTATTGACGAACTAGTGGGTTTATTCCTGAATTTACTTATTTTATATAACATAGCAAGCGCAATTCCAGTGCTTCATAAATTGGAACAGGACATACTTTGTTTGTCTCAAACATTTCATCATTATCGACCTTTCCACATTCACTGCTGGTCGTAGCCTCTTTTTAATGAATGTATAATCAAGCTTATAACTTTTTAACCGACTTCAAAAAAAGAGGAGGCTATAAATTCGTCTGAATGTTTTTTTTTTCTTCTACTAATGTACAAACTTTGCGTTTACCACGTCATTATAGTTTCTTTTGGAGTCGGAGTCAGCCAAAGTAGGTAGGGTACAGCAACAAATACGACATCGACTCCAAAAGTAACTATAATGACGTGGTAAACGCAAAGTTTGTACATTAGTAGAAGATTAAGTTGATTATAAGTTGTAAGCACAAAAATTAAAGAAACACAGTTATTTTATTACTTTTTAGTTTAGTATTTTTGAAGTCGGTTTTAATTTTTTGTAAAATATATTTATCTTTGTAAAGCAAATCCTTTTGTGATCATTTTAATTTGAGATTATTTGGTTCTGACATTATCGTCTTAAAACATGCTTATTTAAAAATTATATTATATTAAAATAATCTTCATAATTTGAAGACATTAAATTTGGGATAGCATGAAATGTTGAGTAGGTAGTGTTAGAAAAAAATATGTGATATAAAAAATATTAAAATAAATAGATTATGAATATTGTAGGCAATTAAACAATATATAAGTAATAGATAAGTATTATAAATATTTTTTATTTACACAGTTATATTTTACTTTTATCATCATATAGATAAGTAAGCTATTTAGGTATGAATATAAATATGTATATTATTATTATTCAATATTCATAAACATATTGTTGGCGACGGTATGATGATGTTAAAGATGTAGTTAACACTTTGGTTCCTACTTTTAAAAAAAATATGAAATAATTCATAATAAATATCGCAACAGGGCCTCTGTGATAACCGGCGTATATTTTTTTATTTAGTTGAATTAAAGATCAGTGTCGCTGATGAACATAACCTTTGATTTTTTTACGCCGTGAAATGCTCTGAGGCAGCCCACAGGGGTGTAGAAGAAGAAGAAGTATTATAGGTGTCGTAAGTATTTCAATCCATGTATCTCTATACAATATCTATATGTTAAAAATGTGAAAGAATGGGCCTTTTTCGACAAAAAACATTTCATTATTTTGACTACGACCAAATTATAGTTAATATTATGTACATGAAAGGATGTTGCTACGTCAGCAACCTTTATACAAGTCTTGACATTTTAAGTGAGTAGCTTTCACGTATCTTTAGAATTCCTGTGACGATGTAATCTTCATTTCTGACAGCGTATTAGGCATTTGAATAATAGTAAACTGTAAACCGCGACAACCGTGCGGTTTAAGAACTCTAAATTCAAATTTGACATGTAATAGTGCTGTTTCTGCGTATTTGAACAAGAGTAAAATAAATATCTTTCAATAAAATACCCGCCCTAATAAAACCCGCGCGGTTCCCACGCGATTCTGTAATCGCGTTGTTGTCGTATCTGAACAAGCCCTAAGTAAGTCCCTTTCCGCTCCACTGGGTCCGGGGGGCCCCGGAGGTTATGTGGGATTCTCTGCGCCCGAGAAGGTGGTAAGGTGGACGCAGACTCTACCCACTAAACCAAGTGATTGCGAATTTTAAATAAATTTTAAAAGAGAGAGGTCGAGTTTCTTGACAATATGCATGCATGTATTTTTTTTTCAATGTCTATATTGAAATATAGACATTGAAAAAAAATATTTAAATGTATATTGTTTCGGCTGCTTTAACCGCGTTTATGATTTCATGAGGTCCCGATATTCGGCAATGTTTCAATCGCCATGATGACATGGAGACTGACAATAAACCATAAACGCGGTAAGCGCCGAAACAATATACATTTAAATATGAATAGTGATCGCGTTAGTTTTAGTCCAGGAGGAATCGGCGCATGAGTACCGAAAACTATTCCACCTCAATTTTTTTATGCGATCCTCTTCAAATTGCCCTCCTAATGATATAAATGCATGTTGCCATGGCGCAACCCGGTGCCATATTGTTTAAACCGAAATTGTTTAAACAATTGCAAGGAATTGTTATTTTTCAACCGGACATTTTTTTTATTGAAATACCAATAAAAAAGGTCCTATGACTTTTAACGATAAAGTTAATATTTTTAAAGATATGAATTTTTAAAGGTTCGAAAAATCTCAAATTTGGGTACTTTCAACCCATGAAAAATATATTTAAAAAAAAACATAATTATTTTTGAGATATAAGCAATAAACCAAACCCATTTTTCAGTTTTAAATTGTTTATAACTTTTCTTATTTTGCGATTCCGAATCGAATGACACCTCAACCATATTTTTAGGAGACGGAGAACACGTTTTGACCTAAAATGCACTGGTTGACTATCATTAGCTAAAATGTTTCAGATTTGTTAGACAACTTTATAAAATAAACACTACTTTATAGAATAAAATAAACATACCGGTGGGAGGGAAGCGCTGTGCCGCGCTCCCGGCTGCATGGGTACCACCATCTTGCTTGTTTCTCCCGTTAAACAGCTTTGCTGTGTTTCGGAGAGAAGGGCAAGACAGGCAGTGTAATTACTGGCACCGAGACTTAACATCTTATGTCTCAGAATAGGCAACACATAAATAAGTTGCCTAGGCTCGTTCCAGGTATACTGGTTTATGTTCATGGGCGACGTCGACCACTTACCATCAGGTGGTACGTTTGCCAGTTTGCCTATCCAACTAACATAAAAAAATAATAATAATAAAAAAATAAAAAAACATGAGAATATACTAGCAGCACTCCGCGATTTCACCCGCATACTTCCCATTCCCGTGAGAGTACATTGATAAATTATAGCCTATATGTTATTCTGATGTATAAGATATGTTATTGTAAAGTTTCATCAAAATCCATTCAGTAGTTTTTGCGTGAAAGAGTAACACAATTAATACAATATAATATAGTATCTGAATAAACAAATTGACGACCTCTGTGGCTAAATGGTAAGCGCGTTGGCGCTTGAGCCGGAGGTGGCGGGTTTGAATCCCGCCAGGGAACAAAAATATTTTCTGTGTCAGGAACACAGAATGTCATGGTCATGGATGTGTATTAAATATGTGTATAAAAAACTTAAATATATGTATAGTATAAAAGTATTAAATATATTTCTGTTGTCAAGTACCCGTAACACAAGTTCTTCGTGAACTTACCGCGGGACCAGATTGACGTGGTGTAAAAGCGTCTGTAGATATTATATTATAGGTATATTAAATTAATTTTTTTGATGTCCTTTTTTAGGAAACTCTCATCTCTTAATTCTTCCTAGCTGCGAGTAATGTCCATTACACGACGTCTTATCAAATCCCGTAACACGCCAAGATCAAGGCTCTAATTATTCCACAGCCTTCTCGGGAAAACAGTATACAGTTTCAAAGAGCCTCGCGATGTGCTCTTACATAGTTCAATTAAAATTGTTTATTTAGAATACCGAATATAAAGAATCAAGATGAATTTGTCGTCTTAGCGTTCATTTAAGGAGCCTATGT
Organism: Helleia helle; assembly: GCA_963853865.1. Lineage (NCBI taxonomy): Eukaryota > Metazoa > Arthropoda > Insecta > Lepidoptera > Lycaenidae > Helleia > Helleia helle. Next base: position 7,265,962 of record OY971418.1, on the reverse strand, counting down.
TCAACAAGGGTGTGCCCAGCACCTTGGGCGAAGCGAATTGAGCCGAGAGAGGTGCTCTTGGTACCCCTCTTATAGAGGGGAGAGAGAGAGGGGTCCAAAAAACACGGAGACAAGGGGCCAGGATGGGAACCTCACCCCATTGCACTGTCCCGATGTTGGGGGGGTTGTTATATGGTGCGGGACAACCCCTCTGTGGAGGTGGCGACGGTCCCTTGGGGGACTGATTAGCCGTTGAGGTGCCTTGATTGCTCATTAGATCCGGGGCACCTCACCAAAGGCGGCATTGGTGGCACTCGCCGGGTTTTAGTGGGTAGAGCTGCGTACACTTACCAGCTTTCGGGCGCAGCGAGTCGCACATACCCGCCTGGGGAGACCCACTCCTCCGCGGGAGGCCTCGAGAGCATTCCCCGGAGTAAAAGAAGTGGCCTATGGTCAGCAGTGGATGGATAAAGGCTGATGATGATGATACATAGTAGATATACGGATTGAAGTATATTATAGACATTAATAATATGTTATTGATTGATATAATAATAATTGTATTAGATATTATCTTATCTTATCTTATCTTATATCTTTAAATGAGCAATTCTTGTATATATATAATTGGAATCTCGGAATCGACTCCAACGATTTTCATGAAATTTAGGTTTCGGGGGCGATAAATCGATCTAGCTAGGAATCATTTTTAGAAAATGTCATTTTATTTAAAAAAAAAACCGAGCAAAGCTCGGTCATCCAGGTACTGTATTATTTAATTCTCAAAACATAGATAGATATTAAAACTTTTTACCAACATACTGTAGCCAATTTTACTTTTTTAATTGTACTGTAAACAAAACTAATTTTTGAATAGAAATTCGATAAAAACAATTTTAACTTGAGCACTCTTAATAAAAAAAGACCTCTTATCTATGGAAGAGATCCCCGTGAATTTTTTTGTTATGCGTTGCTTAAAACCGATCATTTCTGTGTGTCTTAATAGTTAACCTTTACACAGGTTTTGTCCGTTTTAGGACAGAGTGCATTTATATACCATATTTACAACATTGGTAAAAGTTTACATGAATGTACTCTAAGTTAACGGAGGAACTTTCAGTGAGACCATTTACGAAATATCCGATTTTTAAAGTTTGTGCAAGTGTGGTAAAAAAGTATTTGGATTTTGAATACAAATTTAAAGACGAAGTAAAAAACGTGTGTTTTTTTGAAATATAATTAATAAAATAAAAAAATTAACTTAATAAACTATAATAAACTTAATATAAATAATAAACACTTAAGGATAAATTGATTTAGTAGAAGAAACGATTTTGTACTTCATGTATTGATAACAAGTAGTTTAAAGTAAGGAGTGGACGACAGTATTGTCAAGCGTTTATTTTGTTTTGTATTTAATAAATTTATATGTTGGTAACCTTATTCGAAGCTTTTTAATTGATTTAAACCAATAAAATTATTTGATGTTCTAAAATGGCATTCATGTATTCAATTTACATTTGGTTATAGAACGAATAACTTATTTTTGTCGGTTCCACGACTTACGTTACTTTAGACAGCTTTGTACTGGTTACTATAGGCATCGCATATTTTTAGGGGCTGGTAAAATAGGTTGTGTGTGTGTGTGTGTGTGTGTGCGTGTGTGCGCGTGTGGGTGTGTGTGTGTTATGTATAAATACTGCTTTTGGTTAATTTTATGTTTTATTATTCATGACACTGACACCACTTACCGTCTTGTGAGTCATACAAGGTTTCATCATCATCACCAGCCCCTATTCATCCACTGCTGAACATAGGCCTCAAAGAACGCCAAGACGAGTGATCCCTTGCCACACGCACGGACCGGCTACTGTACGGGGATCGTCTTCCCACCTGGCTAATGACCGACCAATACTTCGTCCACCCGAAAGCGGCCGCCACTCTTGAACCTGAAACCCAAAGGTTTACTTGAATTCAAATATTTTTATCTCAAATAGTACCAGCAAAGTAAATCATTGGACGTAAATTCAAGATTCAAGACTCCATTGCGAGTCCACGGAAAAGAACCCGTAAAAGAACCCCAGTGGTACTAATCTTTTTAATAGTCTATTACCAATTTTACATTTATTATCCTCTATTGTCCGGGGAAATATCTGACATATGGTAAACCATGTACTAAAATTTTACCGCAAGCATCTGCTCTGATAGTTCAGTAAATATTGCCCGCTCTATATCTATCGACAGCCAGAATCCAATGGATTGTGTTTCTATAAAAATGAATTTCCTTGTGCCAGCACGATCTCTGCTACCTCTCTACCTCTTGCTCACATAATACTGGCGTAAAGTGACAGCTATGCTGTAGCGTTTCGTGAGATTTGTGCGTTTCCGGTGGCCCATTGGAGGGATAGGGAAAAGGAGGGCAACGCATCTCTGGTTATGCGGATGTTTATGGTGCATCTATAGTAGCTAAAAGGCTTCGACTACTCCTTTGCTCTCCTATGCGATACAAAGAACGACGTTAATTGAAAATCGTATATAAAAGGCTATTTTTATGAAGTATTGTACCAGTTACAAGTTTTGTGAACATTTCTAGTCCAATAATAAAGTGGTTTAACCAATGTGTATAAATTTAAGTGACCTGTTGGTATTTTATCTTCTCTTTGATTTTTCACCCTAAAAATATTTTTTGCATTTACCTAAGGAAAAATCCTTGTTTCGAGGAATAAAAGATTTGTGCATTCATGTTCACACGTAAAAGAGGAGTTTTTTTTCTTTTATGGCAAGCTAAGTATAAATGCATAAAATGATTTAATTTTGTATTTGCTTGAATAAAAAAAAAGTTTTATAGCTTCGTAACTTATTGCATAAAATATCGTTTTCGCAAAAAATCATTTAAAAGTGTACCATACAAGGTTGATAAAAGCGAGAGGCATTAAATTAAACCACATATACTTTATTACAATAGCTTGATTTTTAAGATTAAAATAATATAATTTAGTATTTTAAATAGCAAGTTAGGAAAAAAATTACAAATACTTAGAGGTAGTAGAGTAGTATACTTAGTTTTTTCAATTATATTTATAAAGCAAAAATGTTTTTGTAATCTCACTACATATTTGTACAGCTGACCGCAGGAAACGCAAAACTCATTACTAAAGAACTTGACCTACATACATATTAAAAACAATAATATTGTATAAATTTTTTTGAGAATATTCGAGCTGTAACTGGTTATGCACATCTATCTATATCTATACATATAAAAAAACTGTAGAGGTCTAATTCCTGTACAATAAAAAAATATGCTAAAAACCGAGTCAGGGGGATGTAAGAAATGAAATAGAACTAATTTGGATTTTTTTCGATTTTTTTGTTTCTCTGTTTGTCTGTCTGTTTGTAATGGCTAATCTGCGAAACGACTGGACCGATTTAAATGAAATTTTGTATGGTGGTAGCTTGACCCCTGGTCAACATATAGGATACTTTTGATCCCGGTAAATTAAAGACTTCCCGTGGGATAGTTAAAAAACTGTAATTAGGTAATTAAACAGCTTTGTATACAACAACTTAATAACTTAATTTGCTGATCCCTCATGTTGTCGTTGTTTTCAAACGATGTATTATCATAAAAGTGCCGAATTCCCGCGGGAAAGTAAAACATTACAAAAACAGTGTCAAGCATACTATTCAACTAGATGGCACTAATTCTATGGAATGTTTCCTATGACAGTATATTATTATAAGTCAAAATAATATTATATCGATTTCAATTCTTACCTGTTAAATAAATTCGTACTAAATAAAGTAGATGGCGTTGACAGTATTTCTAATCGCGATGGGGAAAAAAATGTTGTTGTGTGAGGGTTGTCGTTTCGTTCGTGGTCCAGTCTTAATTTATTTTGTATATATATATATTGGAAAGAAAGGTTCAAAGGTAGCCTTTAGCCTTTATTTCTGCTTAGAGATTTATTTTTAAATTGTAATAGTGGTCAAGTGTTGGTTGAAGATTAATTTGTACACAATGCCTAGATAAATGTCGAAACTTCGAAACTCTCTCAATACAATAAAAGAAGCTAACATATTAAGGACTAGCTTTTACCCGCGGTTTCGCTCGCGTTTATGTAGATTAATAAATAGATCAAGTTTTTTCGCTGTAGCGAAATGGTGGCGGATAGAACATTTTTAAGACATTTATATTAACGCCCTTCATTAGATTGGTTCAGCATCCAAAACATGACGGAATTAAGTCTGCTTCTCAGATTCTTTGATTCTAGCAGCCTTAGCTTTATTGTAATTAATCCTGTGAGGTACTATATTATATCTTTTAGGTAAATTACTACCTGCCTGTGAATGAGAACCTTACTTAATAATACATTTATGAAAAAGAAATATAATAATATACCTATCCCAAAGATTAATAAATGCACTCCACGACTAAATAAGTAAAAACAAAACAAAAATAAACAAAAAATAGTTTATTTTAATAATAGGTCAGAAAAAGATGATTAAATTACCCCTAATAAAAAAATGAATCCAACACCTGATCACCATCAGCAGCCTCATTATCAGTCTCTATGCCAGTCAGTCTGTGGGAACTCTATATGAATATGTGAATGCCAACAACTACAGCTAAATTGTAATTTAATTATATTCCAACCTTATACGTTTGAGAGAAACCTAAGCTTTACGACTAAGTATAAACGTGCAAACATAAAACAAAATACTTAAAAAGCTTGAGGTTAAATAAAAAAATGTATCTGTGAATCTTTTAACGGAATATAAAGTTCCATATAAACTTATATCCCCTTTTAATTTTGAAAATTTCTTTCTTAGTGGATATCTATGTCATAAGAGGCGAAATTTTTAGTTTCTGGCCTTAAAAGTTAACTCTAATTCATACGAAATTTCGTACAAAATTTATTATGTCCTATGTATGAAAAGTGTCATTCAAACTTTTATGTCCTATTTCACCTTTAGAGTTGAATTTTGATAAATCCTTCCTTGGTGGATACCTACGTCATAAAAGAATTTTCGTGTGCGAAATTCTAATTTGTCAAGCCCTAAGGGTTTATAGCTTGTGCGTCTATTTAAAACTTCTCCTCCTATTTTACGCTATTAGGGGTCAAATTTATGAAATCGCTGAAATCTATGAGTAATTAATATTTTTGTCTGCAGATTTCAAAATATCTTTAGTTCTATTTAAAAATCGGCTCAGCTCGAACTGGCTGTTACTAAGTTAATTTGAAATAAGCACAATCTTGCACCACACGTGGGTAAGGGTTTGGCCTGTGTTTTTATATCAAATTTTCTTCCCCTATTTTATCCTCTTAGGGGTAGAATTTTAGAAAACGCTGAAATATGTAATTCATAATTTTTACCGTACTCAATTCACACGTTTCATGCAAATTTCATGCAACTGTTATGATCAAGGAAAACAAAGTCGCATACAAACTTTGATCCCCTATTTCACATCCTTCCTTAGTGGACGCCTACGTCATAACAGGAATACGTGTGCGAAATTTCAATTTTTTAGCCTTAATGGTTTGGCCTGTACATTAATTATTTAGTCAATAAATTTTGGCTTTTATTTAAAACTTTCATTTTACCCTCTTAGGGATTGAATTATAGAAAACGCTGAATTAAAAAACTCTTACTACTTAACTTAGTGGATGCCTATGACATAAGGGGAATAAATGTACGAAATTTCAAGTTTATAAAATTAAGAGTTTGGCCTGTGCGTTGATACATCAGTCAACATTCACCTTTGCTTTTTATATATAGACATTTTGTGTGAATTGACCAAAATCCAATTCTGCGCAGACGAATTCGCGGGCACCAGCTATTTTAAATATGCCTACAGAAAAGTCCTCGACAGCATATTTGATGTCATTTATCAAAGATAACATACTGACTATATGTACCTATCCATTTTAATACCAACATATCCAATATCAAATATATCCAATTGAATACTTAAAAAATGGACAATTATAAAGCGGTAACGTAAAAGCTAATTACATAAATACCGTATTAATTCTTATCATCATTACATAATAGAAAACGAATTCCTCGCGTCCGTCTGTCTGTACGCGACTAACTCAAAAACGACTAACTAACTAAATTGATTTTCATGCTGTTTTCAACATGAGGAGTAATTCCTAAGGCAGGTTATAGTATATAATTTACCATTACTGTATAAATTGATAAATAGTTGGATAATTATTGTAAAAGTCGGAAAAATTTAAGCCACTTGGGAGCTTACATTAAAAACGCAGCCTTATTCCCTTTAGAGATATAACAAAAAAAAAGTAGAAAAATGATCATCATCGGTACGGATACGTCCGTAAATATTTATAACGCGGGCGAAGCTGCGGGCACCAGCTAGTATACAATATAGGTAAATTCTTACATCGATGTAGCATTATAGCGCTTGTGTACAATTTCCGGAAGCAGTTTTCTATCTGTAGTAGAGATACACTTCTTACGGCATGTTTATTGTCTAATCTCACATGTTCCAATGAGAAAATGGCAAAGAGAACTCTCACCAATTGATTTATCTCCCAGTAGGCGATAAACGTTCTCCACCATGGTTCAGGCCTTGACGTGGCGGTGGGGGTCAGTAGCTTAAGGTGACACAGCACCTTGGGTGAAGCAAATTGAACCGAGGGAGCTGCTCTTTGTACCCCTCTTATAAGAAGAGGGAACAAAAGAGCAGGGGGAATAAGGGGCGAGGATGGGAACCTACCCCCATTGCACTGTACCGACGTTGGGAGGGGTTGTTCTGTGGTGCGGGACGACCCCTATGTGGAGGCGGTGTCGGTTCATTGAGGGATTGACTAGTCGTCGAGGTGCCTTGTTTGCTCAATAGATCCGGGGCGATTCCCAAAAGCGGCATTGGTGGCACTCGCCAGGTTATAGTGAGTAGGGCTGCGTCCAACTTACCATTTGGGCGCAGCGAGTCCCACATACCCGCTAGAGGGTCCCTTCCTCCGCAGCGGGAAGCCTCAGAGTATGTCCCGGCGTAAAATAAAAAAAAATCCGACGCCAAAAGATGTTACGCAAAAAAAAAAGAAAAATACCAAAGTACAATTAATATGATGTGTGTGAACCCTCCTCTCGTACTAATTTGGGCTACAACTTAATACTAATGCCTACTATTTATTGTGTGGTAATATTCAGATTCAACTTATAACATCAAATACGTTTGGGCGCAGTTCCAGTGATACTTTTGAAATAAACCGGTAACTTTTAAATTTTTTATAAACTTTGAGTTTGTATTTTAAATTAAACAAGCTGTTTTAATGTCAAGTTGTTTCTACAAATGTACTGTATACATATGAAATAATAAATTTATTTATTATAACAATGGGTCTACCCATTGTAAATTCATAAAAAATATCTTACGGGTAATAAATTAAACAATGATTCGATAAAGATATATCAATTGAATAGCACTTTAAAAATACTGCTTGTAAAAATTGCAAGGGTGTTCATTGTAAACATTTTCTCGAATTCTAAGAAAAGAACATTATTATTATTAATAATTGATTTTTATGTCATTAGAAGGCAACCGAGCAGTGGGAGCCTTAGGGTGACTACCGACGCCCATAGTCATACGTTCAACTAAAAATTATGCATCGGCATACATGCATCATGCAACGCATCTGCGTTGCCCTCCATTTCCCTATCTCCCCAATGGGCCACCAGAAACTTACAAATCGCACGAAACGCGACAGAAAAGCTGTCACTTGACGCCCGTGTTATATGAGCAAGAGCTACCACCCCGGTCGTGCCGGCCCAATTCGGCTGCAAAGTAACATGACAATACCTCTTGACAAAATTGTATGATTTTATTGATATTCAAGCCCATGACTATAATATACTATGTAGTGATTGAAATAGCTAGTAAATAAAATACAACTGCCAGCCACGTGACTACTGCAGTCGACCGCCCAATCATAATACATTTATATATTACTAATGTACATAATATATAAAAATCATATGCACACTATATGTTATCAAATACTAAATAAGCAGATATTTCGGTATGACTAATAAATACATTTCTATTTTCCTTTTGAGTATAGAATAATGTTTCTTTCTCCCGTATTACTAAAGACAATATTGATATATTCAAATGTAATTGTTCCTAAAAGGCTAACAGCCAAATATTTACCCCACTAACATCTAACACTTTTAGTTGAGATGCTTAAATATCTATGCTTACTATAGGCTTTCTTTTCAGACAAGGGGCAATGATCCTGAAGAACTCGAGATGGAAATCGAAGCTGAAGAAATATTAATATTTAACAAGACTAACCAATCAGTAGCCGAATCCTCGTTCTCCGAACCCGACAGCCTCGACGTGATAGTACCGCTGAGCGTCACCTACATTCTCATATTCGTGTTCGGAATCCTCGGGAACATCAGTATTTGTTTCGTCATCAGCCGTATCCGGTCTATGCACACGGCGACCAACTTCTATCTCTTTAGTTTAGCCATATCGGATTTTTTACTTCTCATATGCGGCCTGCCGTTGGAACTACACAGATTGTGGAATCCATTTTCCTATCCGTTGAGCGAAGCATTTTGCATAACGCTCGGTCTCATATCGGAGACATCGGCCAACGCGACCGTGTTGACGATAACAGCGTTCACAGTGGAAAGGTACATAGCAATATGTCACCCATTTATGTCGCATACTATGTCGAAGTTATCACGGGCTGTTAGATTTATAATAGCGATATGGATTTGTGCGTTGTGCGCCGCTGTTCCGCAAGCGGTGCAATTTGGATTAGTGAGTTATAATGACCAAGGGCAGATAATTACTGCATGTACTGTGAAGGGACACGGAGTGCACCAAGTGTTTGTTATATCTAGTTTTATATTCTTTGTGGCACCTATGTCACTGATCACAGTGCTGTATGTGTTAATCAGTATCAAGCTACGGACTTCCAATGTGCTACACCCAGTGAAGAAACTGTCGACGGAGAGTGATAAGCCGAACGGGAACATACGGTACAGAAACGGCGTCTCTCAGAGAAGAGTCATTAGGATGTTAGGTGAGATTTTGATATTATTTTAGATATTATAGTATATACTACAGTTTATTGCTATCTTTAATCAAAATATTTTTTTTAATTCAAAATAGTACTAATAAAGTAAAGTGTCTTTTTTAAGGTCAATTGAGTCCGGTTACAAGACGACAGCGGTTTAATTTATAAGTGCGTTCAGAAATTTGAACAGTTTCAAATCGTTGTGGAATTTTATGTGTGAGAACAGTTTAAATTCACAATTTTTCGTTCCAGTACAATATTTTTTATAGGACGTCTGTCGGCATCCCTAGTGTTAATATAAAATTCATAAAAGTCCCAGTTTTTTTTCCCCAAATTTAGTGTCTGTGATATGAAACCGCGTCGTTGAATGCACCCGTACAGCGCTTGTACATTATGTTTCGTACGGGAATCTCTATGGCTTCTGAATACTTAGCCAACTTTCATGCAATCTAGGATGCGAATTTGCTACTAACTAAATATACCGTAGTGAATGGGCGACTAAATCTACTGTAAAGGAGTGTTACAACTTATAAACCTTCTTAAGACTGGCGATTGGCATTGAAACTATGAAGTTTAAAGTGATACTAATATTTTACGTATGAATCTTATTTTAGTTACTTTAAATTAATTTAAAAAAACAATTGGCAGTAAAATATGAAGGAAATCAGCATGTCACTAGTTTTGTAAATTTTTTAGTCTTTTATAACAGTAATAATATTATAGTACTTACAGTAATGTAGTCTATTTAACGTCGGCATTAGAATTGGAAAATTATTAACTCAAAAGTAAAGAAATATTAAAATCTTGTCATGTCTAAATCAGGTTGATTACGTTTATGAACGACTTAAAAAAGAAAACAGTATTTTTATTTATGATTTTAAGTTAAGATGGTTACTTTCATTCAGTCTCGTGAACAAGACATTCGTAGATAATGTCGAAATATCGAAAGCGAAATAAAAATGAAAAACATGGGAAATATCCACTTTCAGTTTTAAATAATGTTAATATTTTCTGTGTTACAGAAGTCGAATTCGATTCCCATTTTAGATTTTTATTTTAACTGTTTTCTGTAATGTTAATGAGTTGACATCGGGGCAGTTAAAATTGAAGAAGAAAAAGAAGGTTAACTCGTGGCCATGATGCCAAGTCGTGTTAACAATATTTTGTCTGTGCTTTGGAAAGACAAAATAAAAAAGAAAGAAAGAAAAGAAAAGACTCGTCAAAGACGTGTCAAATATAGCAAATACGTTGTATAAATGAATTATTACAATGGCTTCTCTAGCGTACATTAAAAAACAGAGCGCGTAGCATTCCCCAAACTATGACCGCCTTATTACAAAAAACTGATCTAGTATTAAACCAAGACTAAAAAGTGCAGGTTTGTTACGGTATTAACGTTAGTCCATGGACTAAAATTCATTCTTATTACAAATCGAGGACCAACCGAGGTCTAGCTAGTACCAAAGATCGTCCCTGGTTTAATTGTATCCACAGATTATTGAGCAACATATCATTCATTTTGTTCGTTCAATATTTGATTAGTTCGGTACACCGTTCCTTTTTATGCAAAGGTCGCTTATTTATAATTAAATATAATGTGGAAAATACATAAATATTTTGATAATAAAAATTATTGTGTTATATAAAATATCTGAAATCTTTACTATTTTGTACTTTGAGTTAGTGTGATGTAAATTCTTGCGTTAAACTAGTTTTTGTAATAACATTTATATTAGTCCATGGTTTAAAGCTGGTATTAAACTCGGTACTATATTTAGTCTTCGTTTTGGAATAAGGCGGTGTGGGTCTTTTCAAAAGTCAATAAAACATGCAAAACTGTTTTAATGTCTTCCCGTTCGTTTCTTTTAAATTTAGCTTAGTGTTAATTGTAGATCGTTCTTTAAAAAAAAAAAGTATTTATCATCCTCATTATGGGCACTATTCCCCTCGTTGAATCTACGAATGAATAATTGAATAACATATCACTAATACGAATGTTCAGATGGCCTATTCCGCGAGATCGTCACCTCTTCAGTTGGATTTTGGCCATGTACCAAATACACCTTAATAATAATAATAATGCATAAAAAGTAGGTAAAATCATTATAACCGACTCCAAGAAAGGAGGTTTCTCAATTCGACCGTATATAATATAGGTAGGCGTATTGGCGACTATCGATGGCCCTAAATATCTGCATAACCAGAGATTATGCAGATGCGTTGCCCTCATTATCTCCCCCCAATGGACCACCGGAAACTCACAAACCGCACGAAACGCGACAGAATAGCTGTCACTTTACGCCAGTATTATGTGAGCGAGACGTACTACCCCGGTCGTGCCGGCCCAATTCGGCTGAAAAACAGCCTGATAGTCTCCTACAATAATTTAAACTAAATTGAACCAAAGCAACCTTCTAAATACTTCTATAACAATATACTCTAATCACGATTATTTGGAACATTTTAATGTAAGGTTTATAATGAGCGATTATTATGAGCTCATATATTGTAGCTTAATATTTGTTATATATTCGGAAACTAGTTCGTAAGAGGAATTATTAATAGCATCATTATGTAATTACAAAATCTATAAAAAATATATTTATACTATTAGACATCTGCTTTGTACAATTGCTTAGAACTAAAATGAATTTTGATTTAAATAATATTTTGTTGTAAATAAGAAGAACTGCAACTTGTATGGATAAAATTAATTTTACTTACGTAATTACGTTCACCTAAGTTTACGCATGTACAAGGTAATGCACCTGGACATCGATGGTCTCTGGTATTCCTGTGGCCTGCAGATTCAAGACCGTCAACAAGCGGCTGAAGGCTCTCGTAGGTGGTTTAGTTGGGTAGTGCACTCCCAAACGCGAGTCCCACATAGGTCCAGGAACCTGGGTAACGTAGATGCATGCGTGGAATGCATGCGTGCGTCATCAAAAAAAAAGTACATCATGTAAAGGCAACCTTATAGAAGAAAAACTATTTTTTTCACCAACATAATAAATAGGTACTAATTATGTATACATCTATCCTGCTTTTTTCCCGTGAAACAGCTTTGCTGTGTTTTGGAGAGAATGGCAGGACAGACAGTGTATTTACTGGCAAAGAGACTTTACATCTTAATTATGTTAGTCTCTGCAATGATGTCGAAGCGTCAGTGGTAGGTGCTAGTTTCACACAAATTTACTTTGAGAATATACAATATACATACAGACCTTCTTAATTATATTAGTAACATTAATGAACTTACTATTATAGCAAGAAGGATTAATGGTTGGTGGGGCGTGAAGATCCTAGAATGGCGACCGTGAGTCGCCATTGACTTGGTAGACTTGGAGACTTGGTAGAGATCTGTACCTAGCAGTGGACGACGAATGTACTAGTTACATGACAAAGAGATATCGAATTGAAATACTTAACTTAATTGAAAACCAATAAAGGGACACAATAAATACTAGAATTATTGAACTTCATAGAAAACCAATATACAACACAAACCAATCAATAACAACACACATGTTATTTAAAGGGCTCTGACATTTGTGAATCATTAACGAATTCTTAATTCGAATTGTAAGACAATATATTTCTTGAAATACAGACTTGATAACATATCAAATTTCTCGATTCTAAAATATTCTACAATTAACTTATAATGAAAGTCGAGAGAGTTTCACCCACTTAAGATACGATACTGCGTATTGAAAATTACTTGATGCTCTATTGTTTTAATCAAAGGGATAATAAATAATACCAATTTTCAACCAGCCTTATTTATCTTCCACAAGCAAGAGTTTCGTAAATCGTTCCTTAATCATCATTGAAAACCTAACTAGACGAAACGTTTATACTAAGATTTGTAGTTTTGGAGACGTGGACAAGATAAACAAACAACAAATACACATGTTTAACCGTTGCGCTCAAGCGGATGAATCGATTTTAATGCGTTTTTTTATTTAAATGCAGATTTTAGTGGTGGTTTTTTTTAATGTCATCAGTAAACGAGCAGACAGAGCCCCACGGCGCCGACGCCCATACACATCCGCACATCCAAGGCCACGCAGATGCGCCTCCCTCCTTTTCCCTTTCCCCCCAATGGGCCACCGGAAACTCACAAACCGCACACGTTTATATATAACACAGCATAGCTGTCACTTGACGCCGGTGTTATGTGAGCGAGAGGTACCATCCCTTTCGTGCCGGCCAGGTTCGGTTGCAATGCAGCATGGCAATAGCCACTACCTCTTACTAAATACTAGAAGGTTCTTGAAATGTTTTATCAAATTCGATTCAGCTAATTCAAGATAATTTCTATGGATTTTTTAAGTATATCCTTTCAATTATAATCATACATTCAGCAATTTGACTATCAATTAAGGTAAAACACCATCGCAGTGCCATATTCAATTCTGTACTTTTTGATTGTCCCGAGGGAATAATTTGTTTCCGGAAAAACCCCTACGTCATCAAATTGACGCAAAGCAAAAAATCAGGTCTGTTGTTCGATAGCAGCGGGAAATAGTAAAACTTTCAAGTTTATATTGAGTTAGGCTTTGTATTAACTAGCTGTTGACAGCTACTTCAGCCGAGTTTACTTAGATGCAGTTCACATCATTTATGTATATTATTGGAATACTAAAGGTATAAAAGTGTCGGAACATTCAGCATTTTTTTTCGGAAGGGAAAGTACATCGGTACAGTAAATGAGGTAAGTGTACATCGGTACAGTAAATGAGCAGATGGCTCACTTAAGAAATATTCGAACGGGACGCCCCGCAGGGGGTGCGGTCCATCATGCGCGCTGCTCGGGAGAGCAGGAAATGGACTGGTCAAATCCGATACGGTCGACGAATCTTTTACGGTTGAATTTAACCTATTAAGCTTCCGCGATCGATCCGGATCGATCTGGTTTCCATGTGTAAGGGTCGACGTCGCTTACGACCTTGAGGCCCAACATAGACATAATATAGAAGGACTGGGAATACCTACGAAAAAAGGCGTAACCTTCAGCTCAAATCGGCACTTAACATGGCTACCATTGCTAGGGTTTTGACAGCAAAACCACAAACTATATAGAGAATAGTACTATGAAAAGGGCACTCAAGATGGCGGATCAGGCACTCACAGTTGTAAGTTTAAAGAAAGGGGCATCTCCTCTTATTTCCTAACTTCATGAGGCCCAAGCGGTGTGCAGGTGTCCTGCACACCTAGCACCGTGTGTTGTACTTCTGTAATTCAGCATATTAGGTTATCCCATCTTGTATTTGGCAAACGGAGCTGCTAACACCATGTTTTTTGTTTTAGCTGGATAGACACTATTTACCTGATGGTAAGTGGTCAGCATCGCCTAAAAACGTCTTGCTGTCCTGCTCTTCATTCAGATACACAGCAAAACTGTTTAACGGTGAAGATAAGCACGTGATTTTCGTACAGACACCTCATAAAGTTCCTCCTATATCGGTAAAATGGTATATAAAAAACACTTTTTTCAAATGGACTAAGCTAATGGCCTATGGCCCTAATGCTACTAAAATATCACCTTAATTGTTATAAGTTAATTATCAGACTGTCGCTGAGGTGGTAACGGGACCTGCAGATACGGGACCTTAAAAAGCGTCTGAAGGCGCTCGCAGTGGTTTTAGTTTAGGGTAGAGCACTCTCAGGTGCAAGTCCCAGGTACCAGAAGATCCTGGCTACATCCTTAAAAGATTTCCCTGCGATGTCAAAGAAAAAGGTTCTATCAGACTACTGAACTGATTTTGATGAAATTTGCAACCTATTTGTAGATTGGTTTAACTTGAGAGACGGGAGTATTTACCAGGACGGTGTCTACCTGGGCTTATGGCCCTACTATGGTAGGTAATACCTACCTACGAATATATATAATTAATCTACCGCGAAGCAATAATTTGAATGGCAGCAAAACTGGACTTAAGATATAGAAAATGTATAAATGCCATGATAAAACCTATAAATCTATGTTTACAATTGCTATCAATAAGAGGAAATTTACTGTTAGCGGGGGCGGGATTTGGCATCTTTACGAAGCCACAATTTATTGATCTTCCCTATGAGCTATCAATAAATTATGAATTTCGGCTGTGGCGTTATTTTTCATTATTCGTAAATAGTATTATATATACAATAGGAAACGATCGACACAGAAGAGATCACTTTTTACTGACATATCCATGGCGACTGCTTCACATCGTGTAAAATCCATATTCGGTTTTATGAAATATCGATAAATTTCTCCAAAAAACCTATTTAAAAATATATCGGAATTTTAAGCATTTTGTTATAGGTTCATTTGTTACGATTATGACTGACTGACAGACAATGAAGATCTCATGAATATATATTGATTTTCTGTCTCTGTCTCAATCTTTCTCACTCGCTTACTCTCTACTCTCATTCCATGGCTATGTGCTTCATGCTACGTTCGCTCTTTCTCACTCTCTCTCAATCGATCTCAATCACTCTCTCCCTCTTCTTGGACAAATCGATGCACATTTTCATGACGTTTCATCCGTAAAAAAATTACCCTCATGCGCGCAAAGAAGTTTCACTTCAAAAACCTTACAGATGAATTGCGAACCTCCTCTTTTTTGAAGTTGGTTAATAAATAGTGACTGTTGTGTATATTAGATTACCTACGAGTATGTAGTTGAAATATAATGTAACATAAAATATTTATGAAAAACTGGATTTATAACGTGGTTGCTATACGGAAGTTGAGTAACTTTCCATCTTATTTTACCTATAATAACTAGGGGACACTGTTGCTATAAGTTAATGAAGTCCTGAGTTTCAAAGACCGCAATTCTTTGAAGTTTAATACAGCTACGTTTATTTTAAAATTAGTTTCATCGTTTGCTTTACATTATCACGGCTCTAGCTTTTCCTCCAGCGTTGGCGAGTAAAAACCTAATTTTAAATTAAAGTTTTAGAGTAGAAATTAAAGAAAGTAAATTCAATATAACGATTGTAGAAAATCCCTTTTGCGGTCTATCAACGAGGTGGTTTTAAAGGCTCTGCCCGTCTTCCACTACTGTAAAAAAAACTAACAAATAAACACATTCACATTTAGATTGTTAGTTAAGGCTACGATAAAATCCACATATGAGATGCTAAGTAAATGAAGCCCTAGTTCGGAATCGTTTTAGTTTGATGACAGTATTATTCCAAACGAAACATATACATAAAATCTGAGAGTACAAGTTTTACGTCAGTTTAGGAGATAGGAATTGGAAGGGACTGTTAACTACCCTTCTTCATAAAACCGGCCTGAAATACGTTTATAGTAGGGTATCTCTTTACTTCATTAAACTAAATGGATGCTTGGTGAATATGATAATACAAATTAATGATGGTGTTGAGGAAATCTGCAAAACACGTTAACGGAGCGGTTGTCTTGTTGGGAAAAATTTTTACTCAATACTTTTTTTTTCTTTTACGTGAAATGCTCTGAAGCATTTTTGTGATTATATCAATTAAAGCATGTGCTCTTTTACAGGATATAACAAGCAGAGTTATGTATATACCTAGTGTCATGATTTCCGTTATATAAAAATAAATATTTTAATAGTTATTACTTAGTAACATGTAATGTAATGTAGATACTACATTCTGGCGATAAATGAATTTGAACATGTTATACCAATTTATAATTATTAATGAAAAAAATATAATATGTAGGTTATACGAGTCTCATTGATGTTAGTATGTATGATGTGTGTACAATTTGCACTGTCGAAGAGTAGCCTCGACCACGTGCAGGGTAGTGTAGTAATGTGCAATGTCATTGAAAAGTAGTATCTATCTACCGTCATAACTTTAAATAAAAACTTCGAAGAATAATAAGATTCAATAATCACTATTTTTCATATACATGTGATTTTAAGTTAACATGTTAAGTAATTATAAAATAAATAAATAAATAAATAACGAGCTCCGCGAATTAAAAGTGAAAAACATGGTAATATCCCATTTTAAATAATTTCACTATTTTGTTATTTCAACAAAGCATGGAAACTAAAAAATAAAAGTAGGTGAGCGTGCATACCTGGGTTTACCCCTCTTCTGAGGTTTCAAGATAATTAAAATCCTTTTCACAAAGTACTCACTTTATTTTACATGTCTCCGGTACAAACCATTACTCTCATATATTATATTTAACATATTACATAATCCTTGTCTTTATATCATTTCCTTATACTTGCATAATATTAAATATTACATCGTACTGCCTGAGGCAATATTATCCACACCGACAATCGGTCACTAAAGAGCCCTTCATCATTCCCTACCACAGATTTTATAATATTTCGCCCCGCCAGGCGCCACAAACGAACTTACAACTACCTACACTAACAAAACTATTAAAATATTTATTTTTATATAACGGAAATCATGACACTAGGTAACACTGAAAATGTTTAGAAAATGAAAAACGGCATAATGTAGAAAGTTGCCAATACTTTTATTGTTTTTCGAAGTAATCTCCGTTTCTTTCTACACATCGTCGCATTCGATGGAACCACTGAGAAAAGCAGTGGGCCCATTCTTCCTTAGGAGTCTCTTCTATGGCATTTTCGTACGCTTTCACCGCATCTTCAGGGCTCGTAAAGCGAATACCTCGAATTTTATCTTTAGTTCTTGGGAATAAATGAAAGTCGCAGGGCGCCAGGTCAGGACTGTAATGCGGATGACTCATTATCTCGACACCTGCCATAGTCAAATATTCAACAGTTCGTTTTGCGGAGTGCGCTGAAGCATTGTCGTGGTGAAGGAGGATCCTGCTTCGAGGGCGCTGCTGTCGATTTTTTTCCAAGACAATAGACAAACAGCGATTGACATACCAGTCTGCAGTAACTGTCCTTCCATCTTCTAGCACAACTGTCGCGAACTGACCTTTCCGACCAAAGAATGAGGCAATCATCTTTTTTCCTTGACTCTTCCTTTCTTTACCTTAGTTGGCTGATCCTCGAAAGGAAACATCCACTGAGCTGATTGTCTTTTGGTTTCGGGTTCGTAGCAATATATCCAGCTTTTATCACCTGTGATGATGTCAAATACAGCATTTGAGTTACCGCCGTTGAATTTATCTAACATTTGGCGACACCAGTCCATGCGGAGGCGTTTCTGGTCGTCGGTTAAAGTATGGGGAATCCATCTGGTACAAAGCTTCCTGACGCCTAAATGTTCCTGTAATATTTTTTGAACTTGACTCATACCAATGCCTAGGCTTGCCCGTATCTGCTGATAGGTCACTCTCTTATCTTCCTCTATCATGCGTCGCACAGCACTGATGTTATCTTCAGTAGTCGCTGTTAAAGGACGTCCCTCACGCGGATCATCACTGAGATTGCTACGTCCACGCTTAAACTCGTTAAACCAATTGTAAATAGTGGCACGAGATGGGGCTTCATTATAATAGAACGAAACGAAACATCACAACGAAAGTCATAATAAATCATTGACCGAAAATTTTCTCGCGTTATGTTCATTTTCACGTGTAACAAGAGTTTTAGATTTGCCGCCAATTCACAAAAACAAATGACAAATGAATGCAATATACTACATTAGGTTACCAAAGAGTTCTAAAATTGAAATTCAAAAAAAGTTTTCATTTTCAAGTTTTCTAACTGGCCAGTTCTAAACATTTTCAGTGTTACCCACGTAACGATATTAGTATAGATTTTCCGTGTTCAAGGGATCGGCTGTCTTGGCGTTCAATGAGGGAGGCCTTATTCAGCAGTGGACGGATAGAGGGTTTATGATGGTGATAATGATGATGGATTTATCGGTTATTCGTTGCTTTCGAACATGTGTCAGGTTGATATGAAAATATGTGAAATATTAGCATACATTTACGATATTATTTCTGACATTGCCCAGTGAACGCCCAATCCACACCACTTGCAACAATTTATTTGATGAAATGAATTTTGTGTATTGGTGTATGACTAAATTTATTTTGGAGAGATTTATTTAAAGCTATTTCAACGAAGAATTAACATGGAGCGGATTTTTCCTCACTCCCCCGCGGGATGCCTAAGAGCATTTCCCGGAGCAAAAAGGTGGTAAAAGGTATATGCTGGGTCTCAAGCAAATTTTCCCGAAGTAGATTCAAAGATCGCTCGTGCATAAATAGGTACTAATATGATTTAAATCACACTTCCCTCGTTCATCTAGAATATTCTATAGCGAAATTGGAGCCTAGCCTTTATTGTTTAGTCCTTTTGTGATGAATTCGGACCATCGTATACCAATTCTGTGTAAATGGTTTGTGCGGTGTAGTGGTTACGTGACCGAATATTTTTACGGCCAGTTGCAGTTTCCGTGCGTGAATGTTGAATACGAATATATGTATTAGGGTAGATAGGTCTACGGTATTATGTAAAGGTTCCGCTCCTGTATATACTTGGTGTAATATTTGGTGAAAATGTTACAACTGTTTATAATAATTAATTTGATAATTTATTTTGTTATATATAACGAAATCTAATTGCATTTCATAAGTGTTTAAAGTAACTTATATTTTAACAGACCAAAATAAATTGTAATTACTTTTACATATTGTATACAGCGAAATAGAAGTTGCAAGTTGATTTGTTTGTAAAAAAAGTTAGCACGAAAAAATTTCACTCTGTTGACAGGACATTTTTCATATAAAATAAAAGTGAGTCCAACAAAAGGTAACTGCTTTAAATAGCTGAGGAATTCCCTCGGCCGTCTATGGTCTCCATCATCAGACCTGTAATGACACTAATAATGTCCTATATGGGTTCAAAGTTCTCATTAATATAAGTAAAGTACAAACACAAGGTTATAGCTACTGTAAACCACTGAGGAGTCCCCTTAAGTGTTCTTGGTCTTCATCATCATACCCCTAACGACAGTACACAACTCACAACTCATCTAGATTCTTATCAATACAAATTAATCAAGCCCAAACTCATGGTAACTTCTGTAAATCGTTAAGCAGTCCCCTCGACTATATTTCGGCTCCATCATTAGATCGACTCCAGACTTTTATTAAATTATAGTGCTTTAAAATACTTAGTAAATAAATTAACATACGCACTAGTCGCTCCTAAGTACAATTTTCGAAAGTTCCACTTGATTTCTCTGGAATGCCATCATCAGATCATGGTTTCATTATCACGAGACCACTCTTGAAACATTTCCTTTCCAACAAAAAAGTATCATCAGAATCGGTTACCTTCTCCTATTTGGAAGTCGGTTAACAAATTCCGACTAATTTGTGCTGTGACGCTGCGCCGGTACTGCGCTCTGATTAGCCGACTGATGGCCATTGATGGATGATTGGCCGATGGGACGTACCTATTTACAGATTACTGATTGGTTGAATTATATAGTCAGTTACAAATCACTGACCAGTTTCGGATTTTTATAGCTCACATTACTCTTCTATCCGGTTATATGCCTGAGGGTGGTTGTTAATCAGCTAGCTTATGTAAATATTAAATAATACAGTTCACCCAGGACAAACCTTTGTTATGTCAACCTGGACTCCCCACCATGGTTTAAGCCTTGTCATGGCGATGGGGCTACTAGCCCAAGGTGAAACCTTGGGCGATGCCAATTGAACCATTGCAGCTGCTCTTTGTACCCCTCTTACGGACCCTCTTATAAGAAGAGGGGATAAAAGAGTAGGGGGGACAAGGGGCGGGGATGGGAACATCACCCCATTGTATTGTCCCGACGTTGGGAGGGTTTGTTCTGTGGTGCGGGACAACTTATCTGTGGAGGTGGCGTCGGTCCCTCGAGCGACTGAGTAGCCGTCGAGGTGCCCCGCGGGATGCGTAAGAGCATTTCCCGGCGTAAAATAAAGAAAGTGTTATTTTTTTGCATAATTCATTTAGCCATAGCAACTACTACATGTAGTTAGTAGTTATTTTGTCGTTTATTACAAATGTAAAATTATACGATTTGTTTGTAGACCCGGCCACGCGTTGCTGTGGCAAGACATACATGTACATTACATACGTTAAAATATATTGTGAACTATTTAATACAATGAAATTATTTACGAATAAAGGTGAAAACGTTTGTGCTGATATAAAAATTGCCGGGATTGAAATTTGAACACTCAACATAAATATTGAATTTTATATGAACCCTAAACTCTTTGTTATATTATAAAGAAACTATAAAATTAAAAAAAATCGGTTGTCTGTAAAGTCGGTTTACTGACGATAGTTGAACGTGACAACGTCATAAGAAAATGGAACGCCTCAGAGCGAGGTAACGCCGCATGCGTCATGTTTTTTCGTTCTTGCTCCATCGAATTATAAGACGTTGTCACGTCAAAAACTATGCAATTAAAAAAAAAATTCAAGTTGGATCAGATCGCGGACAAAGAACGTGACACGAATTTAGGTAAGGGTAGAAAATCCTCCTATTATCCTTTAAAAAAACAAAGCGAGACGGCAACGCTGCTAACGATGTAGCGGGTGTCGCTTATCACTTACCACCAGGTGAAACGACTGTCAGTTAGCTTCCTCTTCTAAGAAAAAAAAGATATACATTCATCATACAAAATACTCTTTTACTTCCTATTCTAGACTACGCTGACGTCTGCTATTTAGATGCAACACAAGAGCTACTAAACCAACTCGAACGTATATAGAATTTGTGCATCCGATTTATATTTGGTTTGCGCAAATTTGATCATATTTCCAGATATTGCTCTCAGTTGAAGTGGCATCCAATTTAACTTCGCTAGAATACGAACATCCTATCTTACATCTATAAATTGTATTTTAAAAGCCCTTTGATTACCAAAGTCCTTGACCGATGACCATCCCTTATTATAAATGTGCCTTTTATGCTAATAGGTGGAATAATCTTCCTATATCTATTCGAGACAGTCCGTACCGTACCGTAACTACTTTCAAATATCATATAAGTTTGTAGTACAATTAAAGTATGATTAACCACGGGGCTAGGTTAACATGATGTGACCATGTGTCTGTGAACGTATAACGTTACGTGTTTGTTGATTTTTTTAACCGACTTCAAAAAAAAGAGGAGGTTCTCAATTCGTCTGTATGTTTTTTTTTGTATGTATGTGACACGATTACTCCGCCGTTTGTGCATGGATTTCGATGGTTATTTTTTTGTTTGAAAGCTGGTGTTTCCAATTTGGTCCCATATTAATTTTATTAAGATCTGACAAGCCGTTTTTTAGTTATTCCCAATAATGCCTATTTGGTTGGTTTTGTTTACCTTGATGATATGATCATTTTATTACGTGTCGATGTAACAATTGTATAGGATGCTTTGGTAGCACACCATAGTATGTCGCGGTCATAGTAATCATCGTCATCATCACCATCACCATCATCATCATCATCATCATCATCCTTTATCCATCCACTGCTGAACATGCCTCCTTTAATGAACGCCAAGACGACGAATTTCGGAATCACTAAAAATTAAGAAATAAAAACATTTTACAAAAAATTAAAACTCTTAAACCATATTTTACAAATAATAATAACAGTTTAATTTTTGTGCTTACAACATATGGAGTCGGTGTCAGCCAAGGTAGGTAGGTAGATAATGTACAGCAACAAATACGACACCGACTCCAAAAGTAACTATAATGACGTGTTAAACGCAGTTTGTACATTAGTAGAATAGTACCTGGATGACCGAGCTTTGCTCGGTATTTTTTTTATTTTTATAAAATGACATTTTATAAAAATGATTCCTCGCTAGATAGATTTATCGCCCCCGAAACCCCCTATATACAAAATTTCATGAAAATCGATGGAGCCGATTCCGAGATTCCAATTATATATATATATATATATACAAGAATTGCTAATTTAAAGATATAAGATTAAGATGATTATAGTAAGCACAAAAATTAAAGAAACTGTTATTTTATTACTTTTTAGTTTAGTATTTTTGAAGTCGGTTTAAATTTTTTGTAAAATGTTTTTATTTTTCTACTGTAGTTCAATTTTCTTATTTAGTATCTATGATTGAGGGATGAATGTGTTCACCAGTGGACGGAAAGAGGCTGATGATAATATATAAGAAGGTATACCTATATATTACTTATACGCAACATATATGAAAAATATGTACCTATGTAAAGTTATTCATTACCAAGTTTATATTATTTATTTTTACTTTGTTCATTATTATTACAGGTGAGGTATAAAATGATTATTCAACTAATTTATAGTCAGTTCCTTAAAGGAAATGAACTCGTCATTGTATAATTTTTCATGCATTTAAATGTCGTACTACAAAAATTTTGTAAATTTTAACTAACAGTTTTATTTGTTTTATATAAATTCAAATTTGATATAAAAGGATATATTTGGAACGAAGTTCCTTATGGGGCGTTGCGGAGGGGTACCTTAGGCAATTTTTCCACCAGAGATGTGCGAGGGAAATGTGTCGTACGAGGATACATACATGTACTGAGGACTGACACAGTATGTCGCAAACCTCACAACACATTCCTCGTACAGATCTCTCGCTTGTTACGTACAAAAACCTCGCTCCGCTAAGCCGTTTCCACCAGAGCGGTGCTGAGCGAGGCAGGGTAAATGACGCGATTCTATTGGTTCTTGAAAACAAATCCCTCGCAACGCATCCTCGTACATCTCTGGTGGAAAAGCAGCCTTAGCCGGCTAAAAAACGTCTGTAACGTTAAATAAAGGCGTAAGATTTTTGACGTCATCCTACTCTATTAAATTAATTAAATTAATCTACCATTGAAATACAAGTTTTTGACTGAAACATCATTGCGTCGGTAGCTGTATGTTACACTATTGGGGCGCTGCTTAGCAAACAGCCCAAGTTCGAATCCCACCGATCTCAGGTGCCTTTATTGTTGTTTTTATATTTTTTATCGATAAAAAATCATAAAAGAATGTAAACCAGAATAATTACCTTCTTTATACATTGAATTAAAAAATACAGTATCAAGAAAACTTTATTTTTAATATTAATATTGTAAAAAATGAATGGTTCATGCACTGTTAAACAAAACACAAAGACAAAAAAGGAATGAGGGAAATATGACCGAGCAACGAATGTGAAGGGTTTCTTTCAACCGTGTACCGCAGGGACCGAGCTCAGTTCCTGATATTTTTGTGAACAATAGCCGTTATTGTCGATACTTTTGCTTTATGATCAGTCTTTCCTTAGTGTAGAATTTATCCAAAGAGATCAGACATACACGAACTTCCGCGGTTTCACCGGCCCTAAAATTAAGAAAGAAAATAGTTTAAAACCTTCCTCAATAATTGGGTATCAAAAGCGACATTATTTTTTCAATCAACAAACTTTTCAGACCCCTGTGGCTCAATGGTTAGCGCGTTGTCGCTCAAGCCGGAGGTCGCGGGTTCGAATCCCTCCTGGGAACAAAAATATTTTCTGTGTTCCTGGGTCGTGGATGTGTATTAAATATGTGTATTATATATAATAAAAATCTTATATATATGTATTAGTATAAAAGTATTAAATATATTTCCATTGTCTGGAACCCGTAACACAAGTTCTTCGAGATCTTACCACGGGACCAGATTGACGAGGTGTAATAGCGTCCATAGATATTATTATAATATTATTATTTTATTATCTGTGTAGTGTATGTAGTTATACAAACATTGTGTTATGACGTTTGTCTCGAACGCATACGTCACCAGGCGGGCAGAGTAGAGTCAGTCAGTGTTAGACCGTCGGCCCGAGTGGACGTGGTGGTGCGTTGGCGAGCCAAATAAGCATTTATACATATATACAAAGAGTACAGCTACTTCAATCTGTATTATTATTAGTATAGATAACATTTTTAAAACTAAGTACAATGCTAATCAGAATAGCTAAGACATTCTTTTTTAATGGTATAGTGAAGAATGCTAAAATAATCCATATAAGAATAAGCCCTTATTACTAAACTATTTTTAAACGCAAATTTAGCCTTTTAATTAATATAAACTGTTTTATAAGTATATAAAACGCCTTATTATAATCGAGGTTAAATAAAAAATGTTAAACCCGTAAATTATACTCGTAAATGATATCGTTACAAAATAACGCTACTGGTCTAATTATGAGAATGAAAATGTCTCGCAGCTGGCGCGGATTCGAATCCTGCTAAGAGCAAATAATTTTCATGATGAATTCATTTAAAACTGGATATTTACCGTATCACTTTTATTTCGTGGAGCTCAATTTCGATGTTGAGGTTCAATATATCTACGAACTAGCTGTATCCCGCAGCTTCGCCCGCGTTAGCTTAGATTTACAGCCGTATCCGGATTGATGATGATTATTTTTTAATCAACATAAGAAAAGAGGAGGTCGTCGGAATATTTAAAAATTATAGCCTAATTTACTCATTATATCATCAGATTTCTGCCAGTGAAAGTCCCATCAAAATCGGCTCAGCAGTTTCGGAGATTAGCCGGAACAAACACACAGAAAAAAATTGTAAAAAAATATTATTATGTTAATTATTATTTTAATTATATAAATAATTATTATTATTTTTATCGGAACCACGGACTAAATCGGAAACATCAGCTTTCAAATAAAAACGGAAGCGAGCAAACCATTACTAATAACAGGTGGTCGTTGGTTTATAGTGTTAGCTCCGTAAACGTCGTTGATGTTGCGTGCCGCTTGTGCTGCGTTGCTGCCACGACGGTACTCATATTCCATAATTACTCGAATTTTTAACGTATCCATGATAACGAAAAAGATTGAAATGCGAAAAAAATGTAACACTAATCAATAAACAAATGACTACTTATGGAAAAAGAATTCCATGTTTTTAAAATAAAATTAATTTGAAATTAGAATTCTTAGCCAAACAGAAATATTTTGATTTGAAATGGCCAGTACTGCAGAACGGCAATTTCATAGGTAATGAATGACCTAAATATAGAATCATCGCAATCCATTCACAATTGGCAGAGTAATCGCGCCATAAACATACAGAAAACATGCAGACGTATAGAGAACCTCCTCCTTTTTGAAGTCGTTTAAAATAAACTCATAAGAATTTTATGAAATAATTAATATAATTTTCAGTGGCGGTGGCCTTGTCGTTTTTCCTGTGCTGGGCGCCGTTCCACGTGCAGCGGTTAATCGCAATCTATGGAAAGAATTTAGAGCATCCGACGGATACATTTTATAAGGTAATGTTTAAAAAATTCATTTTATTTATGCGAAATTCTTTCATAATTTATGAATAATATAGGAGTTGAATATCGTTTCATAGAACTGAAAGTATTTTCATTTGGAGTGGTTTAATTATTACTTATAGATCTTTCTCATCCTCGATCTTCCAAAAGAAAAATAATAGAGATCTGTCAGACAGAGAGCCCTGACGAATCTATAAGGGTTCCGTTTTTTGCCATTTGGCTACGGAACCCTAAAACATGAAACTCTAATATGTTTACATCCTCGTCTTCTTCTATTTGAGCTTTGCACGTGAATTACACAACAGTTATTCAGTTTCTAAAAATCTAATGCATTGCATTGCAATGATCTTAAAAATTATAAAAGCATTACCTATATAAGTTGTTTTTAAAAATATTGCACCACAATAACCACTACGATAATAATTCGTCTGTAAATTCAAATGACCTTCTGTATCACGTTGAATGTATATACATGCGTTACAGAGGAAGTAGACATTACAAACATCCGCTAATGAATTAGCAAAAAGCCAGAGATCAAGTGATACATACCAAGAAGTCATGATTGAGATGGCTATGGCAAATTTTCAAATGTCATCGATGATAAAAACATGCACAAAATGTATAGACCGTTATTGAGCAACATCTCTTTTCAATAAAATAGAGGAATGGTACACATAAACATTTTTTCTCGAGGGAAATTTGGGGTATGTGGAAAATAAACAATTATTGAAATTTTCTGGCTACGTATTGTTTTGTGCGTGTTCATATGAATTTCATGTGAGGTAAAATGCGGGAATTTTCGTATTAGTTTATTCATGAATACATAAGAAACAGACATTTTTTTCGTGAATTACACGTAATATCGTCAATCATTGCCCATGACTCATATGCTGTCATAATCTATCTATACACGCTAAAAAACATTGGTTTTCTGTAAATGGTTTACGGACGATGTAACTGATTGAATGTACTGATGGTTCTTGATGGAAATTCATTTTCATAATAATTCTAATTTTTTTTTCACTTTTATAATAGGAAAAAGGAAAATTGAAAAAAGATTTTAGGATGATTATGATTACGGACGATAGTTTAACGTGACAAAGTCATAACAAAATAAAATTGAATCATATATCATATCAAGCATACAATGAGCGTAGGTAACGGGACAATGAGTCATCCTTTTTCGTGCATGCAGCCGACGTTCATCGATTTATTAGACGTTGTCCCGTCAAAATCTTGAATTCTTTCTGATTGTAAAATAAATACGCAAAGCTAAGTTAGCTTAAATTTACAACTCTAAAAACCGGTAAAGTTTGAGTTGGACGCGAGCTTTATTTTTTTACATCTTGACTTAGCTTTTTTGGTCGGGACACAAAAACCGTGTTACCTTTAGTAAAGCTATATTTTATTTTCTATAAAGCTTTTGGTTGAAATTGGGGTGCATCTCATGCTTGATTTATGTGCAATATCACTACGGATCTGGCTACGGTTTGCCACACGGATTAATGAGAGAGAGACCATCCGTCATACTGACACTTTAGCAACAGAATCAAGGAAATTGTTGGTGTCGAAGTTTTTAGCTAAAAATTTTTTAATACTATTTAGCTGTTGCCCGCAGCTTCGCCTAAGTTACTCCTTATAATATCAGCTATCTGTCATTAAAAGTCCCGTCAAAATTGGCCCAGCCGTTTCAGAGATAAACAGACAGACAGACAAACAAAAAATGTAAATAATGCTATTTTGGTATATGTACCGTATATAGACCCATATGCATTTAGTAAAAAGCGGTTATTTTAATATTACAAACATACACTCCAATTTTATTTATCTGTATAGATGGAAAAATAAAAAAAAATCCTGGCACTAAATTTCCGAACCATTTTTTTTATTTATAAGGTTAATGGTGTATGAGTATAAAATCACAAAATGCTGATAGATCTAGGTGGAGCTCCAAGCGCCATCTTTAAAAAAAAGTTTTGGCGGATATCTCTGAAACTAAGCACTTTAGGGTAAAAGTTATTGAGATCATGTATAAAATAAAATTTCACATCTTATATTTATTGAAAACTTTTTTGTAAACCTTGCCGCTTTCGATTTCTTGCCGATAACTCCTAAAATTTGGATAAATCAATAAAATGCGTCTAAATAACTTTTGACCTAAAGTGCATAGTTTCCGAATCTTATCCTAAATAAAAGTTGGATCGCAAATTTAGTGCGAGGTTGTTGTGGCTATATTTATACTGTACTAATTATAATCAAACTAAGTTTTTTATGATGTTATTAAAAAAGACGAAACTTCATAATGATTTGTCTATACTCATGGCCTTTTGGTTTTTATTATTTTCATCGGGTTGGCGTTTTTAATGATATCATTAAAATATTCGGTTTTTTTATTTTTCTCATCATGAAGTGAAATTACGATCCGAAGTCCTCAAAACGTAAATCGTGTTTTTGTTCCGATAAGCCTACATTTCACATTCAATCGATTACACATCACACAATAAGCTTCGAAAAAACCAATAAGGTTGAATATGAATTCTTTTTTTGTAATATAGAACAGAGCAACATGCTCCTCCGTCATTTTGACTTTGAGAGATCTGTTTAATTAGAAACTGTATCAGTTAGAGTTTGTATTCAGTTTTTAATAGATATAATTTATATACTAGTTTGTCGTTTGTCAATTTGTTTTATTTACTTTTAGTCAGGCCATAATCAAACATAATATCCAATAACTACAAAAAAATCTCACATTTGAATTTGGAACATACATGTCATTCACATAATATGACATGATTCCACAATTTGGCGCCAATCGTGGTTGAAGTGGTAATATGTAAATGGAGTTGTGTGATAACGAGAGCCGTATTGCGATATCATTACACGAAGTAGGTATTGAGCCAAATACAATTTTAAAACACATTTCGCTTAATATGAGTAGAATTTTACATACATGTAGATAATTACTTATTAAACACGATTATATGCATCATCATGAACATCATCATCATCAGCCTCTATCCGTCCACTGCTGAACACAGGCGTTATAAGCATACGTTTACTAAAACAATATTTACATATCTGTATTAATAATAATATCAACCCTTATATTATGTCCCAGTTTTGGGCACGGGTTTCCTCCTCGAAATCAGGCGCGGAGAGTTCACCCATGCATTGGCCCAATTCGGGTTGGTGAACTTCATACACCTTCAAGGACTTTTAATCTCATCAGGCATGCAGGTTTCCTCACGTCGAGGAAACCTGCATGCCTGATGAGATTTCCTTCATTGGCGAGCAAGCGATGATCTCATGTTCAGGTGCACGAAGAATTTTTGACGTGACAACGTCTTATAATTCGATGGAGCCGGCTGCATGAACGAAAAAACATGACGCATGCGGGCGTTACCTTTTTCTTATGACGTTGTCACGTTCAACTATCGTCAGTAAACCGACTTTACAGACAACCGATTTTTAGAAAATCCGGTCAGTTACTGGTCAGAATCGAACCCAGACCTCCTCACTCAAGAGGCCGAGCCCATACCCACTAGACCAGTGGTGGCGAACCTTTATGCATCAACGTGCCATATGCCTAGAAAATGTTTAACCAAGCGATAACCACGTGCCATCAAATAATTTTGACTTCTTGATCATAAAAATTAGATTATTATAATATAGTTACTTTTCCCACCATGACACATTTTGCTAGCGCCCAATGTGTACTTCACACTGGCATGGCATGCCGAAAATATTAGATTGCGTGCCACTGGTTCGCCATCTCTGCATTAGACCATCGTCGCTCTATATTATAATTCGATATTATAATCATCTATTCGTATAATCATCTAATAGTAACAAATCTAATACTGAATTGTGTCTATAACACTCATATATATTTATAGAACATAATTGACAATTACTAAAGACTATCGTTCTTCTAATATCAATTAGAAATTGTCCTTCATGGATACCCTTGAGATTGAAATAAAGAGCCATGCTAAGTAATGTTACTTAGCATGATAATGAGCAAATAATATTATTTATCATGTGATAAAGACAAATCTATTAAAAACAAAGGACCAAGCTTAAGAAATATTATTTACTTTATGAAATGTTATTTAATCCTTATCAGTATTATTTTTAAAGATAGTAAATTAAAATAACAAGTATAAAAATGTGTCCACAAGAACGGACTGCTATGAAAGTAATCTCTTCCAACAGACGTTTTGTTCTTACTTTTCCTTTGAAAGAAAAACGCTCTCTAGAAAGTAGTAATTGCTTAAAATAATACGAAACGATTTAGAATGAGACTTCTAGAAGACATAAATTTGATATTGTTTTTTTATCATTAGTTTTAACATTAGTGGAGGAAGGCTTATAAGTGGCATTAATATTTTTAAAACAAGTACTTAGGTACTATTATTTTTAAGTATGTTTTTAGCACAATGATTTTCCTTGAGAAAATCATTAAAAGGCTTAAGATAACTTTAAGCTTTGAATACGTGTTTCAAAAGTAAACCTTCTTATAGATGTTTTATTTTACGGAAGCGTGTGATCCATCCTTGTGTTTGTGAATGTACACGCACATTGTCTTTGTGTGAGTCAGCTCGGGAGCGCTCAGTTCAGTACGCTGATAGGCTCCCTGTAGTTACGCATACAAGAACGCACGTCTATACGCATTACAACTACAAATATGGTCCACTCGCTTTCGTGAAATAAAACAAATGTACCATCTTGTCTATTTGAATTTGACTAATGTTTTTTTGTTGCAGGTGTACATAGCGCTGACATATTTGTCGGGTGTGCTGTATTTCCTGTCGACAGCCATCAACCCCATTTTATACAACATTATGTCCAACAAGTTTCGTAACGCGTTTCGGGTGAGTCTATTTTGTATTTTTTAGGGTGGTTGGAGAGCCGTTTGATTGATTTTTGTTTTGTTGTTGTCCCGAACTACAGAACAACTAGGAGAGTTGTTACCTGGTGCGCGCCTTTAGCTTCACCCAAGGTGCTGGATTCACCTTAGGCTACTAGGCACCACCGCCACGACAAGGCTTGAACCATGGTGGGGATGTTTGATTGATCTTTTATATTATAATAATAATCGGTAGGAGGGGTGTGCTGTGCCGCGCTCCCGTCTGCATAGGCACCACCATCCTACTTGTTTCTCCCGTCAAACATCTTGCGATCAAGTGGCACGTGTGCCAGTTTGCCTATCCAACTAACATAAAAAAGTTTGTTCGTTTGTTTGTCACTCGATCACCACGAACTGATTTATATAAAATGCATATAGACAAAGACATAGGATATATTTATCAGGAAAAGGCTTGTGTAGCATTATATATTTTTTTATCTTTAATACACTGACACGATATAGGATTGTAAATTAATTTTTAAAAAATGAGACCATAAGCTACGATTGGTATTGCGATGTAATTCTAAAATAAATTGGGGGAAAGAAAATTAGTACAAAGGAGTACGTATAAGTAAGTATATGTAACGTGTAATTGACAATTATTATATTTATAAGTAAGTAATACGCGGCTAATACACATTAAACTTCAAACCAAGAAAGTTCATAAAGTAAGTTAGTTCTAGTTGGTCCCTGATGTTTTGATACTTATAACACAGCTTATAAGCTGTGGAATATTGATCTATTGAACAAAGTAGGATGAAGGCTGTTAAGAACAAGGAAATCAAGAGCTTTTTGTGATTTAGTTAAGGAAAATGTTGCATTAAAATACGGCCTTTATGTGTCATACGGGTATAATAATACGAACAAACATTTCCCTTGGATGAAAATTTATTTGGGCGGTGAAAGTAAAATAAGAGGACTGTTTCCTTATATTTACTTAATCAACGAATCACAATGTTATTCTTATAGTAGGAGAGCTACGATGCTAAATGGTATGGTGAACTATGGGGTGCGCTTTACTACTTCTTATTTTTAAATTTACATAATTTTGTGTTCTGTGTAAACGACATGACTGGTTCATACGTTTTGGTTAGTGTCAGTGCGTTACATTCAGGCAATTAAAAAAAGTGCGTGCGTACAAAGTACCTACACATGTCAGAAGTGAAACTTATTTGGCAAACTAATTTTTATATCTCCTTTATATAATAATATAAAGGAGATTATACTAATAGGAAATTTATACTAATCTAAAGCTTTAAATTTCCGAGACTTGCGATGCGATGTTTGCTCTATCTCAGTCTCTCTCTCGCGATCTTTCTCATTCGCTTGCTCCCTACTCTCACTCCATGGCTATGTTCTTCATGCTATGTTCGCCCTTTCTCACTCTCTCTCAATCGGTCTTAATCTCTCTTGGGCAAAAACGGTGCACATTTTCGTGACATTTCATCCGTAAAAATTTTACCCTCATGCGCGCAACGAAGTTTCTTAATTATATATATTAGTTAAAATACTGGTGAAAGAAGCATGGCATAAGTATGATTTGACCGTTTATTTCTTCCTCAGAGCATAGATTTGCTGTGTTATGTAGTTACCCAAGAATAACAAGTGGCACCGAGACCTACCGGCTTGTGTCTCAGGGTGCGACAAAGAATGCCTGGACCTGCTAAGTTACGTATAAACCTCCAGATTACTTACTCCTTTCTCTTCATAGGTTTTTATAGCATAGTAAGGCAAACGAGCTGTCGAAGCCTTTTAGCGACTATCGACGCCAATACACATCCACACACCAGAGATTATGCAGATGCGTTTCCCTCCTTTTTCCTATCCCCTCTAATGGGCCACATTATAGGTGACGTTTACAGTTTAATAATTATAATTAAAATACATACAGCATAAAAGTTAGATAGATAACGTTTATATTGTTATTATCATGATCAACATCGCCTCGGGTTTTTTATTTTTTTTTAAATAATTAACATAACTTATCATAGTAATTGTCCGAAAAACATTGTTCCAATTTAAAATAAGGTCTGATGGGTTAATAGGTTAGCCGTTAGTAGTAAAATGTTTGCATTCTATTGTCCATATATTAAATAGAATATACAAGGTGTGCTCAAAACGTAAAGTGACTTTTTACTTTTTTTTTGTTTTTTTTTTTCTACGTAGATTCTTTCAAGTTTTAATTTTAATTGTGTTGGTACGACACTCAACACAAGAACGTGTTGCTAGTTTTTCAACCACTTATCATTTTTTGTTTGTATGTAAGAGGTATAAACTATAAAGGCTAGAACTGTTTAGTGTGGTAGGCGGTTTTTCGCTTCTATTTATCAATCAAATTATCGGCCAAAACAAAGGTTATTACCGATTTCTCGAAACTAAACTATTTTGTAAAACTTACCGTTTACGATTCATGGCCCATTTAATGAGCTGGTTTTTCTACCTAATCGATAACGTTTAAAATATGGGATCAAACAATAAAATGCATCTAAAATTGGATGGATACATTTTATTGATATATCGGCCAAAAAAAATTCAAGATGGCGCTTGATGCTCCTCCTGGATCTGTCAGCATTTTGTGATTTAATGCTCAGTAAGTGACCCTTATCCTTTTAAAAATATTAGTTAAAAAAACACGCTTTAATAGCAATTCGAGCAAAAATTTGGAAAATTCTTTTTAATACAAGAATTAATTGGATTTACAAAAAAAAAATACTTGTTTTAAAAAAGCGTGGTGGTCTGTACTAAGTTTTTATACTAACTTCACTTTTAGAAATAGATTGAAATATTTTTAACAATGAATATCGAACACCTCACGATCTGTATTTTTAAAATAAACTATGTACATGCTGCCCTTAATCCATCGTAATAGGACCTATATTCAAATGACGCCTGATTTGAATAATGATCGAAATTTACTACGCAATTATAAGACTCAATTGATGGCAATTCAAACGTAAGCAAAGCAATAATAATAATAGTGTTACTAGATTACTAATAATAAAGTTATAAATGCATAAATAGAATGCACGAGAATTAGATCTTTCGTCGAGTCATACGGCGAGCTAAGCATGCCACGGAGCACCCTTTGAAGACGTCGGCTCAAACCGGTGGTATGACTCGACGAATAGCTATTTTGTGCTTCGTCGTCTCATACCATGCCACTTTTAAAAAATTACGTATATTATAGTTAATAATTTTAAAGAAAAGTTTCTTAAGCTCTGGGTCTGTTCCCAAGATGTATTTTGTTGTTCAATAAATATTATAAGTATACCCTACTGATATTGTCGTTGTGATTTGACCTATAAAAGAATTTATACTTTATATAATAGCTACGCTATAATTCCTGTCCTCAAAGCTCTTTGAAAAATTACGGACTAATGGAGAGTTTTAAAGTAGAGTAGGATTTCTCAAAGAGTACGCCACGAGAATAAGGCCGCGGCTATGTTTCACAATTGTATATTATATTTCTCAGCTGGATATAGTCATTTACTAAGGAACCAAGACGACAATTTCTGATTTTCTGATTCAGATCCTCTTTAAAAGATTCTGAAACAGTTAGCATGCCAACAATAAAACACCCAATGGCCTAATAACCATAATATAATCCAAACGGATGATATTATAATGTTGTACTGAATTTCATAATAACACTCTCAACTCAACAGACAGCCACATTCTTACTGCTCCATGGTATCTGTAATCTGTATGAATTTATGTAAACTAATAACTCTATGACTTTTCTAAAAAATAACATTGCGTTTAACAACTCACGCCCGTTTTACTACCAGAACGCCACGCGCCGTAAAAAAGTAGGTTATTCGATTCCTCGCCATTTTTCTTCGATATAAATAAATGCAAGTTTTGTTTAGAAAAAAATAGTGATTCAAGTTTTGACAGCACACCACCAGATATTTTAAGCGCTCCTCACCATGGTTCAGGCCTTGACGTGGCGGTGGGGCTCAGTAGCCTAGGGTGAGCCCAGCACGTGGGTGGGCGAAGCTAATTGAGCCGAGGGGGCTCTTTGTACCCCTCTTATAAGAAGAGGGGACAAAAGAGCAGGGGCCAAGGGGCGAGGATGGGAACCTCACCCCATTGTACTGTCCCGACATTGGGAGAGGTTGTTCTGTGGTGCGGGACAACCACTTTGTGGAGGTGGCGTCGGTCCCTTGCGGGACTGACTAGCCGTCGAGGTGCCCTATTAGCTTAACAGATCTGGGGCACCTCACCAAAGGCGGCACTGGGTTTTAGTGGGTACCTTTCGGGCGCAGCGAGTCCCACATACCCGCCTAGCGAGTCCCACTCCCCCAGGCGGGATGCCTCAGAGCATTTCCCGGTGTAAAAAAAAAGATATTTTAAGCGCTTAATAAAATACATTTCCAACAAACTACTACCCGAAAAGTCAAGAAAGCATTATGAAAAAGCGTATCAAGATTTTATAAATTGGAAAATATCAAAGGTAGTAAATAATTGTTCTATACAGAATGTTAATTAATACTACAATAAATAATTCTTTCATTTTACTAAGACTGGCTGTTTTAATGTCAGCAGTAAGATAACTGTTTCAGAATCTGTTATAGACGATTCATATTATGGGCGTAGTTAAAGTCTTGTATGCTACTGTTGATAATTAGGTGCTAAAACACTCATGTGATACTATTATCACATTCGTATTTTAATACCCCTTATAATACAACAGTTGCATAAATAACTAATAATTTATGCAAATAATTTAACAATTTTTTGCGAATTGTGTAGCACGCTTGTATGCCTGAGTGTCTGTCTGTCTGTTTATTTTTAGTAAATTATATATTAGTATGCTTTATAAGAAGGACATAATATCAGGCGTTTCAGAATCGACGATGGATTCGGGTGAACTTATTTTATATTCATCGGCAACACTAATCAATTCTGACTTTTATGTCAGTTTCCTATAAAACTATCACAAAATATTAATCACAATCACTTGTAAAGTATTTGGGTGAGTGTTAAGTATGAATAAGAAAGTCAGTTTAGTAGGTTAGTTTTTCGGCGGCCGGGAGGCGAGTGGTCTGGCTACTACACCTAACGCAGCGTTCGCGGGTTCGCATCCCGCCCCGTGCTAATAATTTTTATGATGAATATAGATGTCTGCACCGAGTTATGGACGTGATAATATATGTATGTATTGATACAAATTTCTAAAATATAGTACCGTTCCTAGTACCTACCTGTAAGTTGTAACAATAGTTCTTACGAACTTAGCACGGGGCTAGGTTAACGTGGTGTGAATGTTACTTAATAATTATTTATATTTACTTAATTCTTAAGTTCTAAGCTTAGACTTAATTAACGCCACCTAAATGTATTATGATAGAATGGCATTCTCTGACCGTCTCTTAAATATTAATGCAGATAGATATATTAGCATCTACTAGATTTTTGGCTTCAAATAATTTCAATGAAGTCCCTATTATAAAATATTTTTCTATGTGCTATGTAATACTTACATCGACGACCTCTGTGGCTCAGTGGTAAGCGCGTTGGCGCTCAAGCCCGGAGGTTGCGGGTTCGAATCCCGCCAGGGAACAAAAAATATTTTCTGTGTTCCTGGGTCATGGATGTGTATTAAATATATGTATTATATAATAAAAATCTTAAATATATGTATAGTATAAAAGTATTAAATATATTTCCGTTGCCTGGTACCCGTAACACAAGTTCCTCGAGAACTTACCACGGGACCAGATTGACGTGGTGTGAAAGCGTCCATAGATTATTATTATTATTATTTTACTAAGCTGTTGGCTCCCTATCGCATAACTCTATTCTCTTAGACTATTATACTCAAACTAAGTAGTCTTTCTATTGCACAGAGTATTAAACATTATATTTATATTTAATATCTCCTTTTTATTATGCAGTTCAAAAACACCAGCAGCATACTAAAGGAGATAGTAATATTGTTAATATCGTCACTAAAAGACCTTAAACTACAGGA
The DNA here is from genome assembly GCA_963853865.1 of Helleia helle. Taxonomy (NCBI): domain Eukaryota; kingdom Metazoa; phylum Arthropoda; class Insecta; order Lepidoptera; family Lycaenidae; genus Helleia; species Helleia helle. The sequence goes on along the minus strand of OY971418.1, from coordinate 7,228,828 downwards.
TCAGGATAGGTCACACGTGAATGAGTTGAAGACAGTTGATCTTTTTCTTTTGCGCTGGGAAATGCTCATAGGCATCCCGCGGGGGAGGGAGGACTCCCCAGACGGGTATGTGGGACTCGCTGCGCCCAAAAGACGGTAAGATGGACGCAGCTCTACCCACTAAAACACGGCGAGTGGCATTGGCAATACTACCTGTTTTGAGGTGTCCCAGATCTGTTGAGCAACCGGGCACCTCGACGGATAGTCAGTTCTCTAAGGGAGCAGCGCCACCTCCATAGAGGGGTTGCCCCGCACCATAGAACAACCCCTCCTAACGTCAATACAGTGCAATGTGGTGAGGTTCCGTCTTTGTCCCTTGTCCCCTCCTGCTCTTTTGTTCCCTCTTCTTATATGATGGGTATAAAAGCAGCTCCCTCAGTTCAATTGGCTTCGCCCAAGGTGCTGGGTTCACTTTAGGCTACTGAGCCCCACTGCCACGTCAAGGCTTGAACCATGGTGGGGTGAATGAGTATCCTGGGATAATTTCACGTTAAATATGTGCATGGTCGACGCGCGACCACTAGCCGTCATTTGGCTATTGAGCAACAGGCATTGGCCTGTTTGCCCAACTAACATTAAGAATGAGGTTGAATTGTGCATTATTAGCATTCAATCAGACCCGTAATAAAAGAAAGATTCAAGAAAAGAGCATACTCCCATTTGAAAGGCCGGCAACGCACCTGCTAACCCTCTGGTGTAGCGGGTATCAGTAGATGTCGCTATCACTTACCATTAGGTAAACCGACTGTCTCTTTGTCCCTATAAAAAAAGTAGTAAATATTGTCAACTGTATTATCCGTTATTCGTAGACGAGGCGAAGACGACATCACATAATTTAGTCGATAGCTCTATTAATTATATATTTTTTAAGATTTTTGATACAAAATTCTCGCCTATATAATCACTTTTCTAATGTTTTATCATGTAATTCTATTTCCCTTCCAACTCACATAGTTAAAAAAAATGTGTCATATTTATAAAATGTCTATAAATAGCTTTCCGATTTTAATACACGCTGAATGTGCAGCTTGTTATAATGCGACGGTTGCCTTCACAAATAAAGCCAGTCGCTTCTGAGTTTTTTTTGCATACTAATCGCACATTAATATAAATATTACTATCATTTTTAAACGAGGGTTTTTGAATAAATTAAATAATGTTATTTTAAAAAGCAAAATTAAAAATTTTGAAAAAAACCCACGACGGTTAAAACATAATTGAAAAATGATAAAATAATTAAAAATCCCCGACATTTAAACAACAGAGTATCAGTTTTTATAGCCCTTCCCTACGCACCTATTTGGTTCTCGAAGACGTAGATGTGGCAATAACATATTATTCAAGTCCCTATGAACTTAATATAAAACCCAATATAATCCGTTGGGGGCTGCCATTGAATGGACTAGATTTGTAGTTTTATAGTAATGTCAATAATTTGGAGATATTTTATTGCTATTCATATATTTTTTCAAATTTAAAACAGTGATGAAACCGCATCAAAATTTGACTAGTAGTTTTGGAGAGAAATGGGAACATTTTTTTACGTTTTTACGTTTGTTATCTCTAGTTGCATAAATTCTTTAAATCGAGGATTTTTTAATTATTTTATTCTTTTTCAATTACCTGCATTTTAACCATCTCGTGGGTTTTTTATGTGTAATTTTTCTTTTTTATATTTATGTTGAAGTTTAAAATAGTGATGGCAGCCCCCGACGGATTATATTGGGTTTTATATTAAGTTCATAGGGACTTGAATAATATGTTATTGCCACATCTACGTCTTCGAGAACCAAATAGGTGCGTAGGGAAGGGCTATGAAAACTGATACTCTGTTGTTTAAATGTCGGGGATTTTTAATTATTTTATCATTTTTCAATTATGTTTTAACCGTCGTGGGTTTTTTTTCAAAATTTTTAATTTTGCTTTTTATTTCAAACTTTTTATAGAGTATGCTCTATAAAACTAATTATTATTAAATATGTAGAAGCTAAATTTAAATATATTAATGACTGCAGCGCCTTCAAGTGATTTACCACCGTATCATCTGTTTAAGAACCTTTACTGATCAACCACAAACCCTATAATGAATACCGCATGAAAATCGGACTAGATATTACTGCAGCGTCACCTAGTGAGTTAATACCGTAACACCTATTTAAAAATCTTCACTAATCAACCCATTATTAAAAGCCGCATCCAAATCGGACCAGTAGTTTTGGTTTTGTAAAAACAATGTTTACTGCAGCGCCCCCTAGTGAGGTGTCACCGTTACGGTGATACATTTTTAAGAACATGCAACACAATTTAAACCGAACCTATAACCGGAAACCACATCCAAAACGGACTTAGTACCTAGTAGTAGCACAAACAAAATATTATGTTTTCTGCAGCGCCCCCTGTAGGGCTAGCATACGCGCACGACAAAATTGTATCTACCCCTTTTCTCGTATTACTTATATGAAATAATACGAGAAAAAGCGTAGACAAAATTATGTCGTGCGGGCATGCTAGCCCTACTGGTGAATTTTCATCGTCATAAAAAATATATGAATATCCACCAATCAAACCAGAACCCACCACTGAATGAAAACCGCATCGAAAACAAATATTTACTGCAGCGCCCCCTGGTAAGTCGTAATTGTAACACCTATCTGATAACATGCACCAATTAAATCCAAACCCATAATAAAAAACCGCATCAAAATCAGACTAGTAGTTTTGAAGAAAAATTGCAGCATTAGTTTGTACAAATAACTGTTTACTGCAGCGCCTCCTGGTGAGTCGTCACCGTAACACATTTAAGAACGCGTACCACAATTAAACCCGAACCTATCACCCAAAAACCGCATCTAAAGCGGACTAGTAGTTTTGGTTTTCCACAAACAAACATTTACTTCAGCGCCCCCTGGTGAATTTTCATCGTAATACATAATACAAGAATATGCACCGATCAAACCAGAACCCATCGCTGAATTAAAACCGCATCAAAACAAATGTTTACTGCAGCGCCCCCTGGTGGGTTGTAATTGTAACACCTATCTAAGAACATGCACCAATCAAACCCAAACCCATCATTGAAATTCGTATCAAAATTAAAATAGTAGTTTTGGAAAAAAATGGCAACATTGGATTGTACAAAAAACGTTTACTGCAGTGCCCTCTAGTTATCAACTTAATATCTATCTAATGATATGCACCAATCTAATCCGAACCCATCTCTGAAAACCGCATCAAAATCGGACAAGTAGCCTTGGAGATAAGCGGCAAAATAGGTTTACACACACAAACTGCCTATCACCCCAAACGCATATACAGTCTCCGTTCCGTCGCGGGTAAAAAAAATGGCTTAAAAATTGAAGGCTGTAAAGTATTTAAATAACAAAATTTTCATTTTTTTAGGGTTTCGTACCCAAAGGGTTAAACGGGAACTCGGAACTCTATTACAAAGACTCTGCTGTTCGTCTGTCTGTCTGTCCGTCTGTCACCAGGCTGTACCTGATGAACCGTGATAGTTAAACAGTTGAAATTTTCACAGATGATGTATTTCTGTTGCTGTTATAATAACAAATTATATATATTAACACTCAATAATAGTTTAATCATTACGTTAGATGGCGCTTTTTAAAGAGGTTAAACAAAACTAACTATTATAATAAAACATTTTTTACGGATTTTAACGCGACGTTTCGGTTACTTTACAGCAACCATGGTCACGGGAGGACTTTCACGGGAGGAAATTCGCGTAAACATTAGAAAACTAACTATTTTTTTCTGTTGTTGCTATATTATCAAATACAATCATTAATAGTTTAAATATTACGTCACTAGATGGCGCTTTTTGAAGAACATTAATTTAACAAAACCAAATATGTATTTTTTTGTCAAAGTGTCTGATGTTGTATATAATATAATAAGAACGGAAACCTTCGTGCGTGATTCCGATACGTACTTTGCCGGTACGTACTTAAAACAACCGTTTTAAGTGACAGCTATATTATATTTATTTATTATTAGGAGATAGTTTTAAAGGATCTTAAATAATTTTAACTAAATTATGTGAACCATGACGTGATTCTAGAAAAGGTTGGAACCTATCTCTTTCGAGCTTTATATTTTATTGGCGTCAAGGTTTCTTCTTATCAACTATAATCAAATTTATTTGGAAATCTTGATCTTGACCAGACTAATATTTTTACGGGCAAGCTATTTGTTTGTCTCTGATGTAGCTGAGTTAAGAATCAAGATTACTTTGCGTCGTAACATCTGAAGGCCGAGAAATAATATTAGCTACTTTTTGTCCCGAGAACTGCACAGTTGTCCAGAACTTGTTTATTCTTACCCCATGTTTGCCTCCGCAACATTTTTTATGATTTTTATATTAAAATGAAATATCAGTAAGTTTCATTTGTTAGACTATCGAACTTTGTAAGGCTATATTATAGCAACTTCGATAAAGCCTTATGCTACAAGTCGTCGCTTCTTAGCTTAGCGTCAAGATAATGTAACTATGGAAGTTGTGAAAGGAAGTTCTCTGCATATTATTAATAAAATTGTATAATATTATTATGATCGATTTTTTTTAGAATTATTATATAATATGGGTTGAATGTCAAATCGGACGGTCGTCTTGGCGTTCATCGAAGGAGGTCTATGTGCAGCAGTGGACGGGTAAAGGGTTGATGATCTCAAATTATGCGTGAAGTCTCAATTATACGTAATATGCTGAATTTTCGTGTAAATTATATTAAAAGGAAGCGATAAAAAGCAAAAAACACACACTATCAAAATAGAGGAAAAGTTTAATGAAATTCTTAAACCTATTTAATAATTACGTTCTTTTTGACAATTGATTTCCTTTAAAACCGCCATGTTATTGAGAATATTGGTTCATCAAAGTTAACAAAATTTAATTTAAAATTTTCTATATCCTGTTTGTTATTTTAGCTTTGACGAAGTGACATCTCTTCACCGGGTCTAATTATCGCTCGAGCGCCAGAAAATTTATCAACTTCTCCTATAATTACATAACGGAAGTTATTATTAAGGCATTTCATTCATCCATCGAATAATCTTCAGTCGGTCGGAAGTCGGTAAAACAGCTTTTTCTTCTTCTTGCGGTGCCTCTCCAACTAGTGAAGGTCGGCAGTCAGCTCTGCATATTTTTCCTTGTCTCTCGCGAGGCGAAACCCATCCACCCTCTTATGTTATTCAACCACGACTTCCTTCCAACCACTAAGTACACATAAATTTTTATAGAAATAATTTTTTACATGTTATTCTGATCAATTTCGTGTTGATGTAAAGATACTAAGTATTTTAGGTTAATCAAAAATAAAGCATATAACCGGAATAGAGCGGTAATAATTTATTTATTTTATGGATACACCAACAAGGAACAATGATAGTAATAATAATATTGTATTTTGTATGAAAACAAATTCTGGCAAATTTGTGTTGCAACACCACGCCAGTTAAATGCTTTGATTGGCCGGCTGGTTGCCATGATTGACCGAGGAGTACATACAGATCACTGGTTGGTTGAATTGCAATTACGTCAGTGACAAATCACTGATAGGTTTCGGAATTTTATGACTCACATTACTACTCTATCCGGTTTATATCCTCGATGGGTTAGCCTATCTATGGAATCTTTAGACTTTATTATTATCTGAAAGGTGGCTGTATGAAATATGTTGAATGTTATTTTTTATTATTTTCTTTGTCTTATGTGTTTTATAAGAGGATGATGGAAATAGGAAAAAAAATGTATATAGGTGAATACCTATATACATTTATGAATACTTATAAAAAAATTAATGTATATAGGTATTCATAAAAAATAATGTGTTTTTGAAATACTAATATTACACTTTTCTTTTGACCTGGTAAATTAAACCCCAAAACCACGGGAGCCAGCTAACTATAAACTCGTTTTTAAATCCAACGCATCAAATAAATTTATGGGGATCAGTTTAAACAAACGATTCTGTACTGAAATAAAGTTAAAACGAGATAATAAATTTTTCACAGTACACAACACACTGAATGAAACTGTTTGCTTGTGTTCATAGTGTATGTTTATTTAAACTAATATTCATGTATTTGTTGAATGAATGAATATTATTTTATGAATGAATGAATTTTCTAATGAAACGAAATCCGTAAAAGTTGTTCCATTATGGTGGAGAAACTCGCGTAAACATTCGAAAATTAATGAATAAACGTTTTAATGATTGATCGGATATATTTATAGATAAATTCATTTTTTTTATGACATAAGGAGACTATCGATGCCCATAGACATCCGCACAAACAAAAGTTATGCTTATGCGTTGCCCTCCTTTTCGAAACCCCGTCTCAATGAGCCACCCGAAACACACAAACCGCATGAAACGCGACAGCATAGCTGTCATGTCACTTAACGCCGGTGTTATGTGAGCGAGAGGACCCCTGTCGTGCCAGCCCAATTCAGCTGCAAAGCAGCATGGCTCTTACTAAATCCAATAACTATTGGTAATATATAATTTATGCTGATTTAGAGAATAGATGTTTAATTCATTAGCTGAATTAATTTAGTGCACAATTGTTACTACTAACTATCGCTAGCTACTAACATTTCAACGCAGCGATTTTATTTACTCTAAGATTAATTAACTTTAGTAGGTGGGAAGACGATCTTCATGCAGTGACCGATCCGTGTTGGATGCGAGTGGCAAGGGATCGGTCGTCTTGGCGTTCCTTGAGGACTATGTGCAACAGTGGACGGATAGAGGCTGACGGATATGACCAACCCATGTTATCTACTAGTAGTATGAAGATTCAACCATGTAAAATCGCTTAAATAAGCAGTAAATATTCCTATGAGTTTTGTTTTCCTTTTGCATATGTGTTTATTATATAACTACATTTATTAAATAAATTAGTTTCTATTTTTAAACTACTTATATTAAAAAACGGCTTTAAAACCATGGATCTTTAATTGATTATATATTTTATCCCAAGATTCTTCAGTTATAGTCCCATGTAAATTTAATTAAGATCTCATAATGGTATTACTTAAAGTCGGGAATATTTGATCTGACAAAATTAATTTTATTGTACTGTTCCCAAAAATAAACCAAAAAAGGTTATTTGATGAGTAAGTTATACGGACTGTCATAAAAATTCTCCCCTCCCCTAAACATTATTTTTGGCCAGTAAATAATAAATCATTCCAGTCCAGAGAAATTCGAATGTACACAAACACACAAAACAAATAACTCTGGACGAGCAGAGACCATTGTAGACAGGCAAGGGAAGTTGCCAATAGGCAACCCACGCGTTTCTCGTCAAATAATGCTCCTACGATCAGAACTGCGCCTGTTAACAGGCACCATTACAGGACATGGTCACTGTAACAAACATCTTTTCACCATAGGTGTTACTGACAGTCCGCTATGCAGAGCCTGCGTAGCGGAGGAAGAAACAGCAGCCCTACTACTGGAGTGCACAGGAGTAGCACTACGGGCTGCCCATCTCGGATACCCGAGAACGCTCCCGGAGATTTGCGCTGATGTCAAGAGACTGCTAGTATTCTTGCGGGAGCTTAACTGGCAGTAGGGAGTGCTTCAGGCTCACAGCACGCAAAATAGGCGCACAAACGTCGAGTTGCGGATACCAGCCTGACCTGAGTCAAGTCAAGTCCAGAGAGTCATGAGTCGTGTTCCAGAATTTCTTTTTTCATTCCTTATGAGTCAATCTTAATAGTGACTAAATAAAATTGAGGCAAAACCAAACTCATTTTATTCGTGTCTTCCATGAGGTATTTTCTAATAATAGTGAACGTGTAAGTGCAAGTACTTTGTAAGTAGGAGTGAACCCTAAAGCAGTATATCTAGAAAGTTCCTATTTCTTTATTCAACGAAACCACAAATCCTACAATCTGGTGCGGACAGTTGTTGGATTACTTTTAAAGTTTATATTATAAGCGAAGATAGAGTATTCAGGTAGCTTAAGCTTTAATCTTTATTTATTTTAAGAAAAAAATATAATAATTTAAGAAAATAATATGTCATCAATGATCGTTTAAGCCTTGTCGTGACGGTGGCGATCAGTAACTTAAGGTGAACCCGAAAATTGAGCCGAGGGAGCTGCTCTTTATATCCCTCTTATAAGAAGAGGAGACAATACAGCAGGACGAGAATGAGAACCTCGCCCATTGCACTGTCCCGACGTTAGGAGGGGTTGTTCTGTGGTGCGGGACAACCTCTCTGTGGAGGTGGCGTTGGTCCCTTGGACTGACTAGCCGTCGAGGTGCCCTGTTTGCTCATTAGATCCGGGGCACCTCACCAAAGGCGGTATTGGTGGCACTTGCCGAGTTTAAGTGGGTAGAGTTGCGTCCACCTTACCATCTTTCGGTTGCAGCGAGACCCACATAATATCCGCCTTGAAGGTCCCTAAGTCGTATCGGTTCGGAAACACCGCAAGTGGCAGCTGATTCCATATATTGGTCATCCGTTCCGACACTCATCGACTTGTTCCCGAGAAATATTAGAGCGGCCAGTGAATAAGGCATCTTCAGTGCTGTCATCCGCATAACAATAATGCCGCTGCTTTGCAGCATATCATTGATGTGCAGGAGAAACAAAGTTGGAGATAGTACACAGCCTTGCGGAACACCAGCATTAACAGACTGGAGATCTGAGTATGCACCGTCGACAACGACCTTGATGTTCCTGTCTGCCAAAAACTGGAGATACACTTACATAATTTCTGAATGAATCAATGAATTCTGCCACCTTTAGGCCAGTGAACAATGGCTTGCTTAGTTTGTAGAATGATACCAGTGCACGACTGTGGTACTAACGGTTTATTTTTATTCTATAAAACACGAAACTCTTTATGCTTGACGGTGACTCACGCTTGGCCAGTTTTTATATAAGTTTCAACATAACATTGAAACACAATTAATGTTTTCCTAATGCGCCATCTCTGTCATATGCGTCATCAATCTTCACACTTCGCAGCTTTGGTTCAAGAAAACTACGAAAGATGTGGAATATTACTATAATGGACTGAAAAGATATGGATTAAGTATACCTGATATTAAACTCTGTTTCTGACCGCCATTCCATCCTAAGAAAACTTTATAAATAGCCTCGTATAGCCTTTTACGCCCTTAAGGTTCTACAAACAGCCTGTGTTTATAGAACCTTAAGGACATAAAAGGCTAAGCATTTGAATAATAAGTAGGACCAATATAAATATGATGAACTACTTATTTTCCATCAATTAAGTAGATAATTTTAATAAAATTGTTTGTACAGTGTACCCATACTAAAACTGTCTAAATTTCCTGATAAGATAAGATTGCCGCCAAATCAAAATAAATACTTTTTTAATTAGTAATTTCAAACAACAATGTGAAGTCCGGGTCGATTATTAAAAATAGACAAAAGTATAACAGCTGATAGTTTTATCGGTTTGAAATGCCTATTCTGCGCCCGTATGTGTCAGGTATACATTTTATGTGTTCTACAATCAAAACATACATAGTTACAGTAAATACCTGGATCTTTATATATAAAAATCAATGCCACTTTTCGTTGTAATTTTATAACTCAGGAACGGGCTCACTAATCCCAACCAAATGTTTAGGCTTTTTTCGGACTATTTAGTAGATGGTTTATGTGAAGTTTGCACAAAATCGGTCGAGCGGTTCTTCATTTATCACATTTTTTCGAATTCAATAAATGGCGGATCATTTTGTTAATGGAGATTTTGCTGTCAAATTGAAACTTAGTTGGGGTCATATTGAAACTTTTTTCAGTCATATTGAAAGTTTTAAAATATTTTATATATAAATTAATTTGATGTTCCAATTTTTTTTTATTTCACTTTATACGTAGTGAAGCACGTACCGGGCCGCTAGTATACTATAAAATATATAGCAAATTTGTAATCAGCTAATATTTATGTTTTGGGACTGGAACATTTCTTGAAAAAAACATGTAAGGTTTTAATAATCGTTAAATATCGTTTATTATATTATATTGTATCGTATTTCTTTGTTTTAAGCTAAGAAAATGAAACACTTATACAAATACGTACTTATGCAATACGTATTTGTATAAGTGACGATGATTTTGATAGAATAGGTCCGCCTGGATAGTCTGCATTCTTGCCATTTTTAAACTGAAAACTTCTTTAGGCGCGTTGAGCACTTTTTGGGTGAACAACAATAACGACTTCATCGACGCGTCACCGTCACCGAACGCTTGTAGCAGCGGTAGACAATCGATAGCACTATTCGTTTTTTGTAGCGATTCCGTAGCGGAGCGTAGCACACCTAGCTGTTGTCAAGACTCGCGCAAAATTCCGCAGGCAGAATATTATCTCTAATTCCATAAGCACTCATATTTCTTACTGAGAATTATTTTTGTCTTAAATTTAGCTAGTCGGTCCCTTGCGGGACTGACTAGCCGTTGAGGTGCCCTGTTTGTTTACTAGATCCGGGGCACCTCACCAAAGGCAGCATTGGTGGCACTCGCCGGGTTTTAGTGGGTAGAGCTGCGTCCACTTACCAGCTGTCGGGCGCAGCGAGTCCCACATACCCGCGTGGGGAGACCTACTCCCCGCGGGATGCCTCAGAGCATTTCCTGGCGTCAAAGGAAAAAAAATATAAAAAAAGGGGTGTGTGTGTGGGTGCGAGTCCCACATACCCCCAGGCACCCATGTGGGACTCGCTGCGCCCGACAGCTGGTAAGTGGACGCAGATCCCGGCGAGTTCGACAGCCCGAAAAACTGAGTGGAAGAAACTCGAAAATATGTTACAAATATCATCAGGGTTGTCGGCTTTTTAATAAAGATGCTATTTATGTAATACCCGCGGTTTCACCATACATTGAAGGGACAAATTTCTTTAAAAATTTGGGCTATCAAGTGTAAAAAGCTTTCAGTTCGACTGGTATTCTGGAGATTAGTGCGTACAAACAAACAAATTCTTAAAATGTATAATGTGTGTGAGTATAAATAGACAGATTAAACGATAATCTCGAGTGATAAATAATCACAATAAATAAAATGAGCCAATTTGGACCACTTCCAAAATTATAACGAAGGCCACAATCAAAGCCTTCCTTTGTATTTTCAACAGATATGGCCATTCCGTATACAATTTCACAGATTTGTGTTTCATTAATGATGATTTCCAACAACAACAAAGCATTGAATAAATTGGAACCCGAGTCTGACTTCCTACAGATGGAACAAACGGGAATATACGGATATAATATACGGATATAATGGCTTGAGGTTTGTTGAATTGAAACAGGTTAAACAATAACAATATGTTCAAGACCGAAAAATGTTACACACAGACAATATAAGAGGGAGCCATGTTGTAGGAGGTAGTGCCAGGCTGCTTTATAGCTAAATTGGGCCGGCACGATCGGGGTGGTACCTCTCGCTCAGATAACACCGGCGTTAAGTTTCAGCTATGCTGTCGCGTTTCTTGCGGTTTGTGAGTTTCCGGTGGCCCATTGGGGGGTATAGGGAGGGCAATGCATATGCATAACTTTTGGTTGTGCGGATGTCTATGGGCGTCGGTAGTCACCATAAGGGTCCGACTGCTCGGTTGCCTCCTTGTGACATAAAAAAATGCCGCAGACAACAAATTATATTAACAACTCAAACTCAAAGGTCGTTATAGTGATGTTGATGTTGAAAATTATATTTAATATATGATTTTAAATTTTATATTTATTCATTAAACTGGTTCATGATCGGAAGTATCAAATTAATATATTTTTTTACCGGTAGGCCCACCACTCGTTCCTACCGCTGCTACTCCTGTATAGCCAGGATCGACAGCGGTAACCACTAAACGATATCCTCTCAGGGAGCCGGAGGGACACGTTAAAACTGCCTTGGAACCCGCAACAAATTTAATCAGAAGAATTCAGGAGGAGTAGGGTAATTTCCAGTTTCCCTCCCCGATTAAAGCGGGAGCCAGTACAAGATTCCAATGACTAACAAAAGTCAGGAAAAGACGGCGGCCAGGGGAAGCCCAGCTCACGGAGAAATTATTCAAATGTCATATCAAATTAATATATTATTGCATATAATATTTTCATTTTCATTATTTACGTAAAAATAATTTAAAGGTAGAAAAAAACTAGTGAAAGAAAAATGTACATTCACTGACGTGGATTCCAATATTGGTTATCGATTCATCATCATCATCATCATCATCATCATCAGCCTCTATCCGTCCACTGCTGAACATAGGCCTCCCTCAATGAACGCCAAGATGGCCGATCCCTTGCCACTCGCATCCAACACGGACCGGCCACCGCACGGAGATCGTCTTCCCACCTGGTCAATGGCCGACCAACACTTCGTCTACCTAAACGTGGCCTCCACTCTAGAACCTTATTGCCCCATCGGCCATCCGTTCTTCTGAGTGTGTGACCAGCCCACTGCCACTTCAACGAGCTGATTCTTTGCGTGATATCGGTTACCTTAGTTCTCTGACGGATGTCTTCCTTCCGAATCCTATCTGTCAAAGAAACACCCAGCATAGCACGCTCCATAGCACGTTGAGCTACGGCAAACTTGCGGACCAGTCCTATATTTAGAGGCCACGCTTCAGCCCCGTAGGTCATCACGGGGAGAACGCATTGGTCGAAGACTTTCGTCTTCAAACTCTGCGGTATAGACGACGTGAGAATATGGCTAAGCTTCCTGAATGCTGCCCATCCCAATTGAATCCTCCTATCGGTTTCTCTCTCGAAGTTATGTCGACCTAGCTGCAAAGTGTGCCCAAGATAGACATACTCTTGCACGACTTCGAGAGTTATGCCATCTACGTTAACCGGCCTAGGGAGAACGTGTTCGTTGAACATGACTTTCGTCTTGTCCAAGTTCATCCTAAGACCCACACGTCGGGAAGATTCATTTAGACTGTGCAGCATCTCCTGCAAGCCCTCCAACGACTCGGCCAGAATAACGATATTGTCGGCGAAACGAAGGTGTGAGAGATACTCGCCGTTAATGTTTATGCCACATTTTGTCCAGTTTAAAGTCTTAAAGACGTCCTCCAAAGCATTAGTGAATAGTTTCGGGGAAATGACATCCCCCTGTCTCACTCCTCGATGCAATTGGATTGGTCTTGTTTGACCTCCCGGAACCAGAACGGACATAAAGGCGGCGTCGTATAATCCTCTCAACACTTCGACGTATCGCCAATCGACCTGACATCGCTGCAGAGCTTCCAAAACAGCCCAGGTTTCAACCGAGTCAAAAGCTTTCTCATAGTCCACAAAGGCAAGGCACAGTGGCTCATGGGTCTTCTGTACAACTTGCCTTATAGTGTGAATGTGGTCTATGGTGCTAAATCCTCTTCGAAACCCAGCCTGCTCCGGTGGCTGGAATCCATCGAGCTTTTTAGTGAGGCGGTTCGTCATGACTCTCGAGAACAGCTTGTATATATGACTTAGAAGTGATATCGGTCTAAAATTTTTAAGAAGGGAGTTATCACCCTTCTTAAAAAACAAAACGATTTCACTTCCATGCCACTCCTTGGGGGAAATGCCCCGTTGAAGGACGAAATTAAAAATCTTTTGTAACTCTCTTAAAACAGGTTCGCCACCTGCCTTAAGGAGTTCAGTCGTAATTCCGTCCCTCCCCGGAGCCCTCCCCCCTTTAAGCTGCTTAAGAGCCAGACTAACCTCATCTAGGCTGATGTTCGGAAGCTCGCCGGAGAGGTGTCGTGTTAGGCTAGCACGCGGATCGTTGTTTCGGGGATCAGGTTGAGGAGCATGGGACGCGTACAGTTTGCCATAGAAATCTTCGATCTCCGACAAGATCCCAGGCTTAGAAGAAACGGTCGCGCCAGTAGCGGTCCTAATCTTCGACAGGTGGCTTCTCCCGAGCTTTTCCACAAAAACCTTCGACCCTCTATTCTGCTCAATTGCTTCGGTAATCCGTTGCGTATTTGAGCAGCGAAGGTCTCGGCGTATTAGTTTGCGGATCTGCTTCGAGAGAAGCTTTACATCTGTAGAAGTGGCGTCTGTGTGTGCTCTGCGTTCCCTCATAAGACCGAGCGTCTCATCCGAGAGTTTGGATTTCCTGCCAGTACGCTTTCTCCTACAAAACCTTTCACCCACGACCCGCATGCAGTCCACCACGGCACCCAGTGCCTCGTCAACCTACCACAGTTTGCAGGAAGTCAGGTCGGAGTGTGTAGACTTTATTAGACGGTCTCGCTCTCACTGAAAGCTTGCATTCATAGTCATCCTCTTACTAGTCGGTGATCACTTCCGGTTTTGAACCTGTTGATCACAGAGACATCCCTGAATGCATGCCTTCGGTCCGTCATAATAAAGTCTATCTCGTTTCTCGTCACAGTATCGGGGCTTTGCCAGGTCCACTTCCTGTGGGGCTTCTTTTTAAAATATGAATTCATTAAAAAGAGCCCCTCTTTCTCGAGAAAGTTGACCAGCATTTGCCCCCTGTGGTTACGACTGCCTAACTGCCCTAAACACGATTCGATACCTGTTCGTACTCCTACTTTGGCATTGAAGTCCCCCATAACAACATTGAAGTGAGCCTTGGAGGTGTTGTGTAAGGCCCTGGAGACATCCTCGTAAGTTGCCTCTACTTCGTCGTCGGAGTGTGTCGAGGTTGGCGCATATACTTGTATCACCTTGAGGCTGTACCTCTTGGTGAGTTTGAGTACAAGATACGCAACCCTACTCGACACACTCGAGAATTCGACGATGTTGTTGACAAGGGACTTGTGGACGAGAAAACCCACGCCGCCTTGGGATGGAGTGTCGCCTTCCCTGAAGTAGAACAGATGACCCGAAGGCAGAGTTATGGTGTCCTCTCCTTGTCTTCGGACTTCACATAACCCCAAAACGTGCCATCGGATACTTCCCAGTTCCACCTCCAGTTCAACCAGGTGTTCACCGAGTCTCCACGTTCGTCCGTTATACGTAGCCAGGTCAAGTTGGTGGTAGCGATCCGTAGCCCGGGGATTCTTAGCACCCCCTGTCCCACCGTAACCTAGGCTGCTACCGTAACCAGGAATAGTGGGACGGCCGGGAACTAGGGGCCTTCTCTTGTGCCTGTAATTCATGAGGGGATTCATGCTCATAATTGCCACGCTGAGCAGGCGGATTGGCAATCGCAGATGATGATGAATTCGCATCGGCGGCACTGCTGCCTGCCGCCAATTCGATTGATGGTGCCGCCATCACTCGGTGCGATCGATGCTTAGTGATCAAGTCTATCTCACTGTCACGATGAGACAGACTGACACCAAGCAATCGATTCGCAGTATTAGCATCCTTGATGTTGGGGAGCTAAATGCCCTTTGACGACTTCTACGTCACCCTGGGCTGGTATTGGGGTAGGGGTATTCTTAAGCCGCCCCCACACAAGCAGGTTATCGATTAACAATTACAAATAAACAAACACTTTTAGCATTTAAATATATAGGCTAATGAGCGTATTTGTATGTATTCTTTATTTTTGACAATCCACAAATAATGAACATAAACATCGGTGGAAACAGTCCGTACTGGCGTAATAACAGACGAGATACAAATGCCTTTTAAGACGATATACCGAGGATTTACGGCGACCTTAGGTGATACAGCTTCCCGCCCAAACTGCGACGTACTATGGCCGCTATAATAAAGGAAAATAAGTTCTCCACAACATTGAATCCGATAAGGATTATTTATATTATATATTCTTGAGTTATCTTGAACATGTATTACTTTTATTATACTCTTATGTCGTGTATTTCGTCACTAGTATATATGGAATGTTACAATGATTTGATTTTTATGAACTAATTTATGTTAATTAAAAAACATCGCATCATTCGAGTCATTTGATCTGTTTGTCTTCTTTTGGTAGCTACACCATTTTTTTTTTTTTTTTTTTCGCTGGGGAATGCGTTTAGGCATACCACCGGGTCCGGGGGGGACCCGGGGTGGGACTCTCTGCACCCGAGAAGATGGTACGGCCGAAGGTGGACGCAGACTCTACCCACTAAACCCCAGCGGTGTTCTCCTCGTCGTCTGGGTGACCCGGCGCGAGAGCTGTGGACGTCCGCACCGGGCCACAACGGTGTGCTATCTGGCACTCTCCTCTGGAGGCAGGGGGGGCGACATCCCCTCCTCCAACTCCTGTTAAGGCACCCGGAACACAAAGGGTGCCTTATAGCCCGGTGCGCGGCGTATCCCCCGATAGGCCGCGCACAGGTCCCTCACGGCGATGTGACTGCTTGTCGCCGCCGTGCTCTTCTGCGGGAAGAGGCGCCAGTGCGCTCTCTCTCCGCGCGACAGGTCCGCGCCCACTTCAGTAATAAGTGGCGCCCTTTCCTCTGCCCAAGCTGGGCACTCCGCCAGGGTGTGGTCTGCAGTGTCTTCACTGCTGCCACAGTGATGACACCCTGGCGAGTCCTCCGCCCCTGCCACCTTCCACAGATACCTTCCGAAGTAGCCGTGCCCCGTCAGGATCTGCGCAAGGTGAAATGATTATACCGTGCCGTCGGTCAACCCACTGCTCCAGGATTGGACCGACGGCCGACACCGTGCGATGACCTTCACACGGCTCATCCAGTCGCTCCTTCCACTTGCGGAGCACTCGCCTTCTTACGCGCCTCCGCCAGCTCTCCTCGTCTCCCTCGGCCTCGTCACCATTCGAGACCTCCTCCTCGGCTTCCCCTCTTCTCCTCCGCCAGGAGTGCGCCAGGGCACCTGCCACCAGGTCCCATGGTGCAGAGCCCGCCAGTACGCACGCAGCCTCGTATGAGGTAGTGCGGTACGCACGGACGGCCCTGATTGCCATAGCTCTCTGCGGACGTCGCAAGAGAGCCACGTTTTCTCCCGTTAAAGCGCCCGCCCATATCGGCGCGCCGTACAGCCCCATGGACTGCAAGACGCCCGCATATAGGCGCCGGCAACCAGCGCTTGGCCCACCCACGTTGGGGAGAAGACGACTTAGCGCCCGCGCTGTTCCGAGCAACTTCGGCACTAGGCGCCGGAAATGCTTTGGTAGCTACACCATCCAGGGTGGGTACTTTCGCGTTAAGCCCGAGTGCAAGTGTTCTAATACATTTATATTTTCTTCATTCCGTATTTGATTTAATATCTCAACACCTTTTCCAGCTCGCGTATAGCGTAGAATGTTCGAATAAATCGTTTTTAGAATGAGCGTACAGTACGAACTTTTTGTTAGTTAGCTCCTAAACTCAAAGTATTTGGAGCCACATAATCAAAAACAGCGTAGGCTGTTGTTTCTTATTAAGACTGCTATTGCTAATACTTTTTTACAATACATCGCACCTAGTTTAGAAAATACTTGCAAGAAAAACAACACGTTCAAATGACGAATTTAATACACAACTTCAAGACCTGAGTATGAGTGACTTTTATAATCATTATAAACTGTTGGATTTACTACATTGAACATTGCTCATCGAATGACAATACGACGGAGTCTAAATCATATACCGAACGGGTCATGAAACTAAACCGTCAACCCACGTATGTATTCATATGTATTAGTATTTCCAAATCAGAATTATAATTCGTTACAATATCACTATCATTTGAATATTAAATAATAATTGAGCAACATAATATAAGAGTAGACACACTTAACACCCCACCATGGTTCAAGTCTTGTCGTGGCGGTAGGACTCAATAGCCTAAGGTGAACCCCAGCACCTTGGTCGAAGCAAATCCGAAGATGCTGCTCTTTGTACCCTTCTTATTAGAATCGGGGACAAAAGAGCAGGGAGACAAGGGGCGAGGATGGGAACCTCACCTCATTGTACTGTCCCGACGTTCTGAGGGGTTGTTCTGTGGTGCGGGACAACACCTTTGTGGAGGTGGCGTCAGTCCCTTGAGGGACTGACTAGCCCTCGAGGTTGCTTGCTTGCTCATTAGATCCAGGACACCTCACCAAAAGCGGCATCGCCGGGTTTTAGTGGGTAGAGCTGCGTCCACCTTACCACCTTTTGGGCGCAGCGACTCCTACATACCCGCCTGCTGAGACCCACTCCTCTGCGGGATGCCTCAGAGCATTTCCTGGCGTAAAAAAAGACACTTACAAGCTTTCTAAAAAGCCTACTTGAAAAGCCCCAACGACTGTTCGCCTATTAGTCAAACATTATGCCCTTCCACATTGATATCGCTTACTTGGAGGACATCTGGGAACACTGCGGTCTCATAATTCCCGACAGCGCATAGTTAGAGGTGCTGGTCCAAAAAGGTGCACGAAGCATGCCAGGCAGAATAACCTAATCAGGATATTTTGACATGTCAGTGTTGCAACCGCCGCCACCGCTGCGCTTTGGATCGGTCTCCGCAGACACCATCAGAGGTCTCCCTAGTCCCTGTAAATAATTCCAATTTGGTAACATCGAGCATATTATAACCAAATTATATAACCATATTATAAGCAAATTTCGCAAATTTTGTGCTGCGACGCTGCCCCGGTTCTGCGCTCTAATTGGTCGACTGATGGCCGTTGATGGAGGATTTGCCATTCGAAGATCACTGCTCGTTTGAATTGCTATTACGTCATTGATATATCACTGACCAGTTTCGGAAATTTATGGCTTACATTACTACTCTATCCGGTTATATACTCGATGCATGATAATGATCTTCACATGTTTATACCATTATGGCATTATCGGCCCGTATACTTTTGACGTGACAAAGTCATAATTCGATGGAGCCGGCTGCACGAACGAAAAAACATGACGCATGCGGCGTTACCTCGCTCTGAGGCGTTCCAGTATCTTATGACGTTGTCACGTTCAACTATCGTCAGTAAACCGACTTTACAGACAACCGATATTTTAAAATTATTATAAATCTAGACGAAGCCATGTCGTTCGCCATGTCAATATACTTTTTACTGCCTTAAATGATGTTATTTTTACTAAACCAACGTCTAATTTGTTACAGGGCTCTTACAACTTGTAATATAAACGACTGTTATGCCGTAATGACTATTTTTACGCACGATAACTTTCATTATTAAAGTTCCTATTATGAAAAGAAAACAAACAAAGCAATAATTAATTTATTATTAAAATGGAATTACAGAATCGTTAAAGAGTTATTCATTAATAATGAATAAATTAATTATTAATTAATATTATTAACACACAATAAATACTATTTATATACTTAGCAAACCTAGGTATATTATTTGCTTTGTTTTAAACAATATCGCCATGCAGCCGAATTGGGCTGGCACGACCGGGGTGGTACCTCTCTCTCACATAACACCGGCGTCAAGTGACACCTATGCTGTCGCGTTTCGCGCGGTTTGTGTTTCCGGTGGCCCATTGAGGAGATAGGGAAAAGGAGGGCAGCGCATCAGCATAATCATTGGTTATGCGGATGCGTACTAGCGTCGATAGTAACCAAAAGGCTTCGACTGCTCGTTTGCCCTCCTATGATATAAAAAAATATCCAATATATTTGGTAACCGCATCAGCGCACCAGACGTAAAGAACATTTTATGAAGAGAAAAATAAAAACGTTCAAATTCTTATTGCATTTGTCAAACTAAATAAGGAATAATGCGATTCCAATAATTGTTCCCGCGAGAAATGCGCGAACGTAATTCTCCTGTTACCTGTCAGTGTCTGCTGTCATATTCTTGTTTACATATAATTTCGATCATCTGTATGAAATACTAGCTGGTGCCCGCGACTTCGTTTACGCAGGATAAGATTTTAGTTTTTTTTTCATAAAAAGTATCCTAAGTTACTTCTGATACCTGCAAGAATATGTGTACAAAGTTTCATGTTGATCGGTTAAGTAGCGTCAAAAGCGTAGCACACAAACTTACTTTCACATTTATTTTGAGATAAAATGAAAAATTTATTATTTAACATTTTATGTTATATCGCCATTTTTGTATTGTTTTCTAATGTTTACGCGAATTTCACTCATTATATTGAAACAATTTTTACGCTCTTACCACCTGCTTGGGATCCCATTATTAAAATTATCAAATCAAAATCCAAGCATAATATTATGTCACGGATTAAAGATACAGTTAGCACTTTCTGCGTAGATAGGACTGACCAAAATATTGATGTATCATAGGGTAGTTTGGAATAACTTTGTAATGATAGGACGTATGACACCTCAGTCCTCCCGTGACCATGGTTGCTGTAAAGTATCCGAAACGTCGGGCTTGTAAAAATCTTAATAAACCGCGATAAAATCCGTAAAAATTGTTTCATTATAAAGCTATTTTTCTTTTTTCTTTTCTTTTTTTATGTTAGTTGGAACTGGCAAACGTGCCACCTGATGGTAAGTGGTCGAAGTCGCCCATGAACAGAAACTAGTCTACCTGGAATGAGCCCAGGCAACTCATTTATGTGTTGCCTATCCTGAGACATAAGATGTTAAGTCTCGGTGCCAGTAATTACACTGCCTGTCTTGCCCTTCTCTCCGAAACACAGCAAAGCTGCTTGACAGAGAAACAAGCAAGATGGTGGTACCCAAGCAGACAGGAGCGCGGCACAGCGCTTCCCTCCCACCGGTATAACATACATACCTATACATATTGTCAATTTGTAAATTATCTGTACGTTTTTAGTAGAATATTGTAATTCCATTTTCATATTCACATAATATTATGTAGCTTAGGTACGGGTTCACCCGCATGGACTTAAACCGTTATCATTGTGAGGCTATAATTACGATTATGTATATACTAGCAGAGATAAGCAAACTGTTAAGCTAAGCTTTACACAGCTATGAGTTCAGTACAGTACAGCTGTCAATGAAACACAATTATTAGAATTTATACCCGACGATTATATTAAATATGACTGATCTGGAATCTTCAAATTTTCGGCTTTCAGCCGGTAGAAGTATTTTATTTCTATATTAGTGTAATACTGTGTCTAAAAAATAATTTAGATATTAGCTAATATTGGTATTTTACTGAAACATAAGATAATAAATAAGATTTTAGAGTAAGGGGTCTTATTTTCCTCAGATCATTTAAAATACCCCATAACATTTTAGGTTCAGTTAAGAGTTCTTTGTAATAAATTTAATTATACTTCAAACGTAATTAATTACCTTTATTAACTCAAATTATAATTAGAAACATGTGAGTTATTAATTCTTCAATTAACAAAATTTATTGTAGAAATTAATTAAAATTAATTTATTAAAGATATTAGAAAACATCATCAGCTAAGTATCTTCGATATAGTAATGAATTATTTAGTACAGTAAAAATAGAATTTGAACCTCTCACTAACCTTCCGATCCTTTTTTTATAAGGTTTAGGGTCATTTACTGAGCATAAAATCACAAAATGGTGACAGATCCAGGCGGAGCATCAAGCGCTATATAAAAAAAAGGTTTTGGTCGACATCTTCAAAACTATGCACTTTGGGGCAAAAGTTATTGAGACCATTTATAGTAGAGTATAGATAATAAAATTTCAGATCTTTCATTTTCAAAAGAACGGTAGTTTTTATTGTAATAACTGATATTTTTACGTTTTTAGAAAGTAAAGTAGAAGATCCCCACCACAGTTCAGGCCTTGACGTGGCGGTGGGGCTCAGTAGCCTAGGGTAAGCCCAGCACCTTGAGCCGAAGGGGCTCTTTGTACCCCTATTGTAAGAAGAGGGGACAAAAGTGCAGGGGACAAGGGCCGAGGACGGAAACCTCACCCCATCGTACTGTCCCGACGTTGGGAGGAGTTGTTCTGTGGACCTGGCGTCGGTTCCTTGGGGGACTGACTAGCCTTCGAGATGCCCTGTTTGCTCATTAGATCCGGGGCACCTCACCAAAGGTGGCATTGGTGGCACTAGCTGGGTTTTAGTGGGTATATAGAGCACCCGCGTGGGGAGACCCATTCCCCCACGGCATGCCTTAGAGCATGTCCCGGCGTTAAAGAAAAAAAAGAAAGGGTAAAGTAAAAGGTAACATTAATAAATAGATACTTGAAAATTTGCATAACACAGAAACATATTCTATAGTTGTGTAAAGCTAAGCGTTTATAGAATAAAATTATAGTTTAAAAAAACTAAAAACACGCTTTAATAGCAAACCCAACAAAAAAATTGAAAATAATTTTTAATAGATGAATTAAATGGGTTAACAAAATTACTTATTGTAAAAAAACGTGGTGCTTGTAACTAAGTTTTTATATTAACTTCACTTTTTAGAAATAGATAACGATGAAATATTTTTAATAATGAATATTGAGCACCTCACGCTTTTTTACAATAAGTAATTTTGTTAACCCATTTAATTCATCTATTAAAAATTATTTTTAATTTTTTTGTTCGGTTTGCTATTAAAGCGTGTTTTTTAGTTTTTTTAAACTATAATTTATTTTTTACTTTTTAGTGTCGATTTTTTTAATTAAATATTTTATTAATTTAAAGTACTCAACTATTAACAATCACTTTAGAGTGAGAGACTAAAAACAACACAAGTGATGTAGGTAACTTGCGCGCCTTACGCCTTCCTAGCATGTGCTATCCTGATTATCCTTATCAGGATATTGCAATAATTTTATCAAATTATTGTATTGTCATCGGTCCTCGATAAATCTACAAAGTTTGAACAAAATCTGATCGTTAGAAGTAGGTCAAAATCATGTTCAAAGATTCCATTACATACATAGATACATAGATACCACCCAAGCTAATAAAAGCGTGGTAAAAAGCGTGGTAAAAAGGGTACTGCTATGTATATGACCAAGTCAAAATCTCTTGCTTACTGAGTAAAGAAATCACTATAAGGAAACTCGCATGCCCGATGAACTATCCATATTCCCGAGCAACGCCTTCACTAAAGAACTCTGTTAGACTAACCAGCTAATCTATACTAACATTATAAAACTGAAGAGTTTGTTTGTTTGAACGCGCTAATCTCAGGAGCTACTGGGCCGATTTGAAAAATTATTTCAGTGTTAGATAGCCCATTTATCGAAGAGGCTATAGGCTATATTATAACATCACGCTTTGACTAACAGTAGTTAAGTAAGTTAACGCGGGCGAAGCTGCGGGCTGTTGCCCTTCGCCCGCCCGCCTTATAATATATACCTACTAATATACTAATATCGTCAAGCATATAACCGGATTTATTAATATTATGTGAGCCATAAAAATCCAAAACTGGTCAGTGATTTGTCACTGACGTTTTAGCAATTCAACCAACCAGTAATTTGTGTGTACGTCCCATCGGCCAATCAACCATCAATGGCCATCAGTCGACCAATTAGATCGGAGCAGCGCCACAGCATTAATTTAGCGGAATTTGTTTTCTTACTAAACACGATTACCGCTCTATTCCGGTTATGACTAGTATGCACATTAAATACCTAATATTTAATACTCAATTTCGATACAGATGACATTATCAACGTGGTGTCACCACAAGGAGCCATACTTGGAGCGCACCTACAGCGCTCTCCTGGCTTCCCGGCGTCAACGGGATCTGGCTAGGGACGTCCACCTGAGGAACCGACACCGCAAGCTGCCGCATCTAACCACCGACATCACCCAGTCTGAGCTGCAAGCGAAGGTAAGGTTAGACTGAACTTTGTTCATACGCACGAAATAAACATGCAACAACATGCGATACGACGCAATGAACGCAATTATCAAACATTTTATATGTACCCTATGTTTATTTTAACAACCTTAATTTCGAACATCTCTTTGAGGAGTAAGAGGTAGTGCCATTCCAGGGAAGAGAAGGGCAACGCACCTTTGGTTGTGCGGATGTGTGTGGGCGTCGATAGTCGCCAAACGGCTTCGACTGCTCGTTTGTCCTCCTCTGCTAATAAAAAAACGAAAATCTACTTCTTGTCAATTATTTAAACAAGAAACTCTAATTGTGGAAATATACTAAAAACTAAAAAGGAAATCCAAGTGCTATTCATACTGATTTAAACATAAATTGCTATGAATAAGGTATTTATTAGTATGAATGTATCGAAATAACTTTTTGTATATTATGTAAAATGTTTTAATTTTTTAATATAGAATGACCTGGTCTTGTATCTACTGTAACATACCTACTTTGTGTCGAGTTTAATATACTTAAAGCAATTCAATTAAAATTTCAACATTAAAACAAGTAGTCGCTATTGTTAATTAGTGATGATTTTTGCAGGGATTGGCCGTCTCTCCACCATGGTTCAAGCCTTGTCGTGGCGGTGGGCGCAGTAGCCTAAGATGAACCCAGCACCTAGGTCGCAGCCAATTGAACCATGGGAGCTGCTCTTTGCATCCCTTATGAGAAGAGGGGACGGAAGAGCAGGGAGGGACAACGGGCCCCGAAGTTAAACAAACCCTCCCGGGTTGTTTTTTTATGTCAAAAGGAGGCAAATGAGCAGTCGGCTACCGGAAACGCACACACAATGCGAAACACGACCGCATAGCCGTCACTTTACCCCGGTATCATGTGAGCGAAAGGTACCACTCCGGGTGTCCGCCCGATTCAGTTGCAATGCAGTATGGCGCTACCTTTTACCAAACTGTGTGGGACAACCCCTTTGTGGAGATGGCGTCGGTCCCTTGAGGGACTGACTAGCCGTTGAGGTGCTCAACAGATCCGGGACACCTACCCAAAAACGTTATTGGTGAAACTCGCAGGGGTATTCGGAATAGATATGTCCCGCGAGTCCCACACACCATCGGACCCCAGGACCGTTGACGGGGCGTAAAAGCGTTTCCCCTGTTAAAAAAATAGAAAAGGGATTGGCCAACTGGCAGCCACTGCTCTGGCTGTTGGCTCCCCTTGCATCTAGTGGTGGAAGTTCTTCAGAGATGCACTCCTACGTCTCGGATAGGACGGCTCTCAGCGAGAACCTTACGTTGGATGGAATCCTTCGGGTTCGCCGACTAGGGCAGGAGGCGTTAATGCGGAGGTGGGGGAGCAGCCGTATGGCAAAAGGGTTGCTCTGCTCTGGTTCTCGAGTGGTAGATGCGCTGTAAGCGCAAACCCCTCACCTTCCGTCTGACACAGGTGCTCACCTGTGCCGGAAGACCTACAAGGAGTCCCCGCATAGGTCCAGGAGCCTTACCCGAGGTAAACCTGGATCATGCAAAAGCCTGCGTTATCAAAAAAGGGAACGGACGTTGCGTTCATTGAAGGAGCCCTTTTTTGAGCAGCGAACAGATAAAAGCTGATGATGATGATTGTGAATTTGAATATATTTGGGAATGATTATCACGGTCAAATAAAATGCTTGTTATAAAGTTTGTTTTGACTTAATAATTAATGACTTTATATTCCAGTTCATTATAATACAGTTAATTATAATTAATTAAAACAAAATACGTTTATTCAAAATTCCAGTTGCTAGCCCGATTACGTTTTATATATTATATACTCGTTATATTTCAAACTAGAAATTTAAATGACCATTTAAAATGCGAGACATAATACATTTTTGGTTGATTTCCTTATATGTATAAATAATTGCAAAGAGGATTTTAACGTTAAAATCTTCATAATTAGAGCGAGGCCCCATTAGTGCGTTGCGTTGCGGTGCGTCACAACGCGCTAATGGGGTCTCGCCCTTATTGTTATTATTGCCTAGCGATTAATTTCTTTAAAAGTGCTATTTTCTAATCAAGCACCATAAATAAAATTTCTTAATGTTGACCTTGAATTTACATAATATAATGAATTCAGTAATCCTCAGCTACTAAAATTCGAGAGATACATGTATACGCACAAAGTAACAATGTAACCTTAAAAATACTCCGTAGAAACCTTAACCCGGTGGGAGGGAAGCGCTGTGCCGCGCTCCCGGCTGCATGGGTACCACCATCTTGCTTGTTCCTCCCGTGAAACAGCTTTGCTGTGTTTCGGAGAGAAGGGCAAGATAGGCAGTGTAATTACTGGCACCGAGACTTAACATCTTATGTCTCAGGATAGGCAACACGTAAATGAGTTGCCCGGGCTCGATCCAGGTAAACTAGTTTATGTTCATGGGCGACGTCGACCACTTACCACCAGGTGGCACGTTAGCCAGTTTGCCTATCCAAGTAACATAAAAAAAAACCCAACTGCACAAATTAAAGAGAAAATTAAGAGCAATCCTTATCTTAACTAAGCATCTTTAGTCGTTGCCATACAAACAAACAACAGAATAATTCACGTAATGTGAATCAGATTTAGACAGCAAGGTGAAAGTACGCAGACCTAAACCTATCACTGGGAAAAATGAAATTAACCAGATAGATAAGAATAATTTATTTTTCCAATAATTCTCTCACTTTCTGAGCGAAAATGGATAATCATTATTATAGAATATGCTATATAGTATATATTATATATATAATAATATCAACCCTTATCCCCACTGCTGGGCAGTGTTCTCCCCCTCGAAATCGGGGAGGGGATAAATTCACCGATGCACTGGCCCAATGCGTGTTGGTAAACTTTACACACCTTCAAAGACTTTTAATGTCATCAGGCGCAGGTTTCCTCACAATGTTATCCTTCACCTTCACGAGTCAGGATCGAACCGGAGTTCTAACTCAAGAGGCCGAGCCAATACCCACAAGACCATGGTCGTACCATACATATACTTTTTAAATGGTACTAAAGGTACTGGATGGGTTAGTAATTAGATTTAGAAATGTCGGCCGCGCTTGGAAAGGAGGGAACTCCCCCCGACGTACATTAGATGACGATCAGTTGCAAAAGAGCTTATGGCTTGTAGTGGACGGAGACGCGTTAATGATTAATTAAAGTTTGAGGCCCGTATAAACAGAAAAAGAGACAATGTTAAGCTATTAAATTTTTATAATAATTACAAATAGCATAAAAATTTAAGAAAGAGGGATACCTTTATGCAAAAAAACCAGATTTGTCTATACTTTGACCAGGAACATCTTAAGACGTCGACACGAGTTATTTTTTTCGAGCGTTTATGAGACTTTTGAGACATCTTTTAGACTACCAAAATAAAGGTTTATACAAGTTTATATCTTAATATCTCTCATTCGTAGGAAACCCCTTATATTTCTGGACTAAACACTTAAAGAAAAATAAATGAAACCTTTTTGTTACAGCAATGCAATCCATGTGGCCTATCCCACAAACGGGAGCTTCCTGCCAAGGAATGGCTGTGGAAGCATCGCATGACCGAGTGTTCCGACAGTCTCACCTCTCCCCGGAGCATCTCCAATTCGAGTCTCCACGAAGTCGACGAAGAGCTCAGCGGCGAAGAGCTGGCTACGTTTTTGTACCAAGTTAATTGCAATATCAGTGGCTTGACTTGAGATTATGTTTAAGTGCAAACGAGTTTTGAGCTGAATCCGAACACTATAAGTGTAGATTGACATTGGACACTATAAGTGTAGATTGAAATTGGACACTATAAGTGTAGATTGAAATTGGACACTATAAGTGTAGATTGAAATTGGACACTATAAGTGTAGATTGAAATTGGACACTATAAGTGTAGATTGAAATTGGACACTATAAGTGTAGTAGATGATTTTCGAAGACTCTAAGAAGTGATTTTCTCATACCATCGTATCATGAGAGGAGAAAGAGAGGAGACCTTATAGTATACATATTATATAGAGTGCGAGTGTCACGCTGCTTCATTGTGTCGATCGTTAGCAGATGCGTTATAGATATTTATCTATTTATTCTGTAGTAAAGCGCTGTGAGAGTGACCTTCCATGCGTAATGCATTAAAAAATCTATATTTGAAATTAGGACATTCATCATCATCAGCATCTATCCATCTACTGCTGAACGTAAGCACCCCTAAATGAACGCCAGAAATGTTATTGCTTTTTTTATTTTACTTCCGGGAATCATTCTTACAAATTGGCACTTCACATTTCGACATAAGAACAAATATAACATCGCTCGCGGACCTAATATGACGCGGATTGTTTTGATACTGATTGAACGTTTTTAAGACAATGATCTATGTTCATACCTGTGCTTAATGTTCATACTTAGTAACGCGCGCTCTATAATGTATAGGTAGGTATCTACTCTAAGACTGAGACTGTTTGACCTGACACGTCAAGTTACTGGACGTAAGTACTAGTGCGTAATATATCTCGGTGTTTACTGTATTTGGAGTCCGTTGAGGTCGGCGTTAAGGCTAGCTATGAAATTACCTGTTAACGTGCAGCTATTTTTATACCAAATTTTGTCTGTACTTTTACCAACATGCTCTAGAAATGTATGAAAGTTTTCCGAAAAGTTGATAAAATGACATCGAGAATAATATGTGTTAATATGAATTTAATATTGATATAATTGTAGTAGAATTAAGCTTTAGATCTAAAAAGACTCTTAGTCTTATTTTAATTGTTAAAATCATTCCAGATTTTATTATACGTTTAAAAGACTTTATTATATAAGTGCTAATTTGTATATAGCGAATGTTGACAGAATCTGTAAATTATTTGTGTTAATAAATGTTAGTTTTATTAATGTTATAAAGCAATGAGCTAAAATGATAATATATGTGAAACATACACTTATTTTATGAAAATAGTTTTAATTCAAGCGATATGTTGTCATAAAATCATAAAATTAATGTTGAATACATTTTTATTTGTCATTTTTATACTACAAAATATATTTTGAAGTTCAATTACTTTTATGTTACTACTCTGTAGCAGTGCCAACTGCGAAGTCGAAAAGAGACGATTAAAATACAGGCTAGTCGCAGAGCATAGCCATGTCCATCTTTACAATTATAAAACGTTTCACGTCAGTTTCGATCATTTTGGCTATGGCAATAAACGATTTAAATTACGTTATATATTTTGTTTTATTTAATTTATTATAATGAATTGTTGCTTTGCTATCACCATCAACAGTCAGCACCGACAAGTGAACGGTAACCCATTACCGGTGGGAGGGATAACCTTGTGTCGTCCCCCCGTCTGCATGAGTACCACTAGTCTGCTTATTTCTATAAAGCTTTGCTTAAAAATCTGCTTTCATGTCTTCAGGAGAGAAGGGCTCGATAAGCAGTATCTGAGCTACTCCGGGTGAACTCGTTCATGTTCATGGGCGACGTTGACCACTCAACACCAGGTCTCTGCCAGTTGCCTATCCTACAACATTAAAATCCCTAATCACCTTGATGTCAAGGATCACTTATGCTATGCTATATATTCCAAGGCGCAGGTCTAACCTCACATGGAATACTGCTCTCACCTCTGGACAGGAGCACCCATTCAGCTCCTTACATTGGACCGCGTTCAACACTGGGCGACTCGAATCGTCTATGACAAGGTTCTCTCTGATTGGCTTGATTATTTGGCACTGCGTAGAGATGCCGCATCACTTAGCATCTTCTACCGCATCTAACAAGGGGAGTGTTTTCAGGAATTGTTCAGCCTCGACCTGCGGCAGAATTCCACCACCGGATACCGCGCAAAAATTCCAAATCTCACCCACACCACCTCGATGTCCAGAAATTCACAGCAATCGGTTTTTACGGCATTTCCTACTTCGCACTACAACTAACGGTATTTCCGACCCGATGTGACTCAGGGACCTTCAAAAAAAAAGCATACTCATATTTGAAAGGTTACAACGCACAAGTGATGCAGCGGGTGTCTATGGATGTCGCTTATCACTTACCATCAGGTGAAACGACTGCTTTGATATATAACTTCTATATAAAAAAATATCTACAATCAACTGTACGTAAGTAAAAGGCCTTTGTAGTGTGGAAATTTATATTTAAGGCAAAAATACCTTAAAATAATTCATCACCCACCCCGTATCAATCATCTTCCTATCCGGAGTACAGATGGGTCCATTTGTCACAGGCCTATGGACACCAGCAATTACGTTGTTTTTTTAATAACGTTAATTATGGGCTTCGTGCTGCCAATTCGCCTGGAACATTAGTTGAAAAAAATATTTTATACAAAGTACAAACAAAATTTATAATTAATTGCAGAAAATAAGAAGAGATGTGCTTATTTACGTAAATCTTACCTTTTATTATATTCTTTGACACACACACACTTTTTTTTAAACAAAAGCTCATTTCTGTAGGAGTACAGAGATAAATTATAGTGTATATGTTATTCTGTTGTATAAGCTATGTTATTGTAAAGTATCAATAAAATCCATTTAGTAGCTTTTTCGTGAAAGAGTAAAAAAACATCCACTACCTACTGATATTAATTTGTAAGAGGTAGTGCCATGCTGCTTTACAGCCGAATTGGGCCGGCACGACCGGGGGCTACCTCTCGCTCACATAATACCGGCGTCAAGTGACAGCTATGCTGTCGTGTTTCGTGGGGTTTGTTATTTTCCGGTGGCATAACTTTTGGTTGTGCAGATGTCTATGGGCGTCGGTAGTCACCATAAGGCTCCGACTGCTCAGTTGCCTTCTTATGACATAAAATATCCATACACTCATACATTCTTACAAACTTTCGCGTTTATAATATTAGTAGGATATACTTACTTACATAATAATGAAATGATTTTAGGTCCGGGTAAGTCTCGCCTTTGATACGTTTGTCTAAGATTATTCTAAATTAAGATTCGGTAAAAAAATAGATGGACTCAGTCTTACTCTGTAAAGGTCACAAAATAAATCTACTTTTCTTACTTTACGTAATGAGCTTAAGCAGTTTTTATCTCGTTATAATAAATCAGGTAGCCTAAGCCATGCTTTGCTTTTGCAAATTTAATTTTCTATTCAGAAAAATTGTCTTTTTAATTATAACTATAATTATTTTTCATAGCTTCCATTATATTAAAAATAGGTAAAAAAGTGTAAACTACAGACTTTTAACCCATAGTAACCTTTTTTTTCTTTAACGCCGGGAAATGCTCTGAGGAATCCCGCGGTGGAGTGGGTTTCCCCAGGCGGGTATGTGGGACTCGCTGCGCCCGAAAGCTGGTCAGTGGACGCAGCGCTACCCACTAAAACCCGGCGTGTGCCACCAATGCCGCCTTTGGTGAGGTGCCCCGGATCTAATGAGCAAACAGGTCACCTCAACGGCTAGTCAGCCCCTCAGTTTGAAATTTGAATTGACAGCTGTGACGTAAAATGGCGCTAAGTCGATCCTATTCTCATTTGAATCGCGTTGTAAACATATTTAGCTATGCTCTCTTCAACTTTAATATTTGTCGTGCTTTTGTTTATAAGGACCTCTACGTCCACACCGTATGGATATACACACACGAACAATGAACAAGTTGACAATATAATAAAACTTGGTGAGCGACTAATGACATTGTGTAGAATTAATTTGAAGGCTTGATTAAGGAGACATCTGCGGAAAATGTTTTGATTACTTATTATATGTGAGCACGGCCGTATTAAATTTCTTTAATAAATTATTGTAATTTAGCACTTACTTACAAATTATATTCGACTAGTCCATGGCGTGGACCGCTTGGTCATATATCGAATCAATATCGAAAAGGCACAAGAATTTTATAATGAATGGCAATTCTTAAAAATGTCAATGAAATCCGTTGGTCTGTTTCGGCGCCTATTCAGGAAAATATTACAGACATACACGAACAAAAATTATAATAAATGGTAACTTATAAAATTATCATAGTGTAAATATTAATTAACTTGTGTTGAGTTTCAAATTATTACCTAAATAGAGGGTAGTTAAATAAACCTTGCATTATACTTGTCACCTGTCAACTTCCCTCCTTTTATACATGTGACACTCCGCCTCTCTTCCGCAAGCCGGCAACGAGTATAGCCGCGTTTTTCGCCAACTGTTAAACTGTAAAGAAGCTATAGGCCTATCGAAGCTATTTGAACGCGATCGTGTTAGTGTGTTGTTCCCGCATATCTACAGACTGTTAGAAGGTGATACGAGGGGGTGCGAGAGCTGCTGGCATCCCTGGGAGAAGAACAAGAACAAGAACAGGTTAGTCGCACATGTCCTATGCCTTCCTCCTGTTCATCGACCTTACGTCTGTCCTATATAATATTACAAGCTAATGCTAGTTAATTTTCATATATTTATAACAAACGCACAAATACAGTCCACTCTCTTTTATTTTCTGTATAAATTCTATATGGTTAAACGAACCGGATTATATCCTTTATATATTTTCTGGCCTCACAAGCTATCGAGGAAATATATCTCTCCCGCACCCCGCAGATAGAAAAGGAGATTAGGCTCCTCCAACATGTAAATTTTTGAGATTAATTTTGAAATCACACAAACAAGAAGAAAATCCTGGAAGAAATCGCTCTAAAGCGATAAGTTCGCCAATTGTTCGTATATATTATCTTGATTGATGTGTAAATTATGTATGTGTGCAATAAATTTTATTATTATTATTATTATAAGCATTTAAATACATTTTTTTATTCATAGAAATATTTCAAATATCTGTCAATTTATTGATAGACTTTTTTCACAATAGTTTTTTCTGCTTTCTTTTTGTAATGAGGGTAGGGTAAAGGGTATTAGTGCGGCAAAAAATATTGGTGGGTTCCACCGTGAAGCTAGATGTATGGCGATGGGGGATTTTTCAGTTCATTTAGTTCTTTTTTCTTTAAGCGCTTTAATTATGGTATTATGAGTCTAGAGTTTAAAACTAATAGAACGAGGGATTATAACAGCTAAGACCTTTTAAGGAAGGGATTGGTGTTATTTTCTTGAACTCCACAACAAATTGAATGAGGGATCACCTCGGCTTTCAATTAAAGGCTCACTACTCCAAGATGGTATAGATCTAGTACAATAATAAATTATGTTCCTAACTCTTACTCTTGTTGATTCAATAGTTTCTTTTTTGAATATCCATACAGCCATACAGATAAATAAAATTGGAGTGTCTGTTTGTAATATTAAAGTTTGTAATATTAAATGCATTCATATGAATAAAAATATAAAAACGCTAGAGGTCATCCTCTAGCGTTTTTTTAAATATTTGTCTGTCTGTCTCTTTGTTTCGGCTAATCTCTGAAACGGCTGGGCCGATTTTGATGCGACTTTCACTGGCAGATAGCTGATGATATAAGGAGTAACTTAGGCTATAAAAATACTCATCATTAATCCGCGTCCGGTTGTAAATCTAATATAACGCGGGCGAAGCTGCGGGCAACAGCTAGTTGTCAATATGATTGCCATTTATCTGTTCAACGTTTTAATATCGTACGTTACGAGTACGTTTTCATCATCCTCATCATTTCGTATCCATTGTTAGCCGGTGGGAGGTTGCGCTGTGTCACGCTCTCGTTTTACTTGGATACCGCCATCCTGCTTGTTTCTCCAGTGGAGCTGCTATGCTGTATTTTGGCGAGAAGAGCAGGTGTAATTGCTATCACCTAATATCTTATGTCTCAGGATAGGCAACACAACCACTGTGAATGCGAGCCATAAATTTCCGAAAATGGTCAGTGATTTATCACTGACGCAATAGAATTTCAACCAACCAGTGATCTGAATGTCCGTGCCATTGTACAATCATCAATTAATGGCCATCAGTCGGCCAATCAGAGCGCAGAAT
Organism: Helleia helle; assembly: GCA_963853865.1. Classification (NCBI taxonomy): domain Eukaryota; kingdom Metazoa; phylum Arthropoda; class Insecta; order Lepidoptera; family Lycaenidae; genus Helleia; species Helleia helle. Next base: position 7,195,268 of record OY971418.1, on the reverse strand, counting down.
TGGCGCACGTCGCAGCACAAATTTGGCGGAATTTGTTTTCATACAAAACACACAACGTTACCGCTCTATTCCGGTTATAACTCAATAACTTTAAGCTATGGCAAGCTTGTAGACCATATTATATAGGATAGTTCGGAAATTTTGCTTTTTAATATTTTATATTATACTAGTGGCCCCGACAGACGTTGTCCTGTACAAAATATTTTTTTTGTGAATCTAAACCATTCTCGAATCCACTTGAACACACACAAAAAAAATCATCAAGGAGGAGTTAAGTGACATACACACGCACAGAAGAATTATATATATAAAGATTTACTTAGTTGTTAGACTCTCTATTAGTTTCTCTATAAACGGGTCTCATTCTAATATAAAAGTTATACCTTATCATGGCTTATAGAAAAGTTTTAAAAGAACTTCAGCCAATTTACGAAGACGATACTGTCTGTACTACAATGTCGCCTTTTACTTTTACGGATATTTTATGTGCTTAATAGGAGAACGGGATTAAAGCAATCCAAAGTTTGTACGATGATTGAGTTTGGTTAACTGCTAGGAAAATATAATAATATAATATATTCGAGTATCACAAATAACGGAATTAAGAATATTATTAAGTTATATACTGTACTATATTTACGAGCTTTATTAGATAAGGTTGTCAGTGTTTATTGTAAAAAAATCGGCTGTCTGTAAAGTCGGTTTACTGATGATAGTTGAACGTGATAAGAAAATGGAACGCCTCAGAGCGAGGTAACGCCGCATGCGTTATGTTTTTTCGTGCGTGCAGCCGGCTCCATCGAATTATAAGACGTTGTCAACAAAAAAAAAAACCTGAATGACAAACATACAATGCTTAAATTAAGTCCATCGATTAAGTAATGAGACATTCTTGTGCCAGGTTGACTTATTCTCCCCACAAAAGTTCAAGTCTTGTCGTGGTTGGGGTCTCAGTAGCTTAAAGTGAACTCAGCACCTTGGGCGAAGCAAATTGAACCGAGGGGGCTCTTTTTACCTCTCTTATAAGAAGAGGGGACAAAAGAACAGGGGGGACAAGGGCCAAGGGGAGGGGTTGTACTGTGGTGCGGGATGACCCTTGTGTGGAGGTGGTGTCAGTCCCTTGAGAGACTGACTAGCCGTCGAGGTGCCCTGGTACTCAACAGATCCGGGGCACTCGACGGGTTTTAGTGGGTAAAGCTGCGTCCACCTTACGATATTTCGGGCGCGGGGAGTCCTTCATATCCGCCTGGGGAGTCCTCCATCCCCCGCGGGATGCCTAAGAGCATTTTCCGGAGCAAAAGAAAAAAGGGTAAGTTCGGGTCTCCAGTGTTACTTGATAGTGAAATATTTATAATTTCGTTTAGAAATTACAAAATCCTAAAAAGTTTCCATTAGTTGTCTTATTTTTGCATGTTCAAGTGGATTCGAAAACGGTTAAGATCCACCATTATTCGTTCCACTTATAAAGTTAATATACCTAGATGGTTCCACTACAAATTTTTTTGTACCGAACAACGTCAGTCGTAACCTCAAGTACATAATCTTAAATATATAAAATTTTTCGTGTCACGATGTATATTCGCGATAAACTCCGAAACTACTGAACCAATTTTTATCAAATTTTGTAAGCATTTGTAATTTGGTCCAACTTGGGAGATAGGGTAGTTTTTATCGCAATATTTATTATTGTAAATTATTTGTTTATATTTTGTTACTAATATATGCAGATGTCAAATTCTCATGATGATGTCAAATCCAAAACTCATTTAGACAGAAATATTTATATACCTACCTAGCCACTGCAACGCGTGGCCGGGTCTGCCAGTGTTTATATAAGATTAAACAAATGAAACCTAAAACATGTTTAACTGGGCTTATTACCACAAGATAAAAATGTATTAAAATTAAATATGTGTAGCACTCAAATTAATCATTAAAGAAATAATTAAGTATTAAGTGTAAAAACAAAAGTTTTAAATTATAATCCTTGCATTTACATTTCATATTTGAATTAATGGTGAAATCATTATCTTAACACAAACAAAAACAAATCTTAACTTATTATTCTCATTCAAATTAACCGTTCAAAATTTTACGTCTTATGTTTAAACAACCGTGGTCGCACTAAATAATGGGGAATCTTCTTCCGAATCTTGATAAGACCTCTTATCTGGAATACCTATCTAGAATAGAATACAATAGAAAAGCTTTATTCGATGTTCAGTACACGTCACGTGGATTTCTTTTTAAAACTTCAAAATCATACGTGGATTTCTTTTTAAAACTTCAAAATCATTTTTTGCATGCTTACGGAATTTCCTGCATGCAGCTGTCGAACACGGTATATCAGCACCGATACGACCTATATATACCTTCAAGAATAGAGCATATGCATAGAATAGCTGGCAGCACATCCGCTCTGGTGTGGCGGGTGACTAGATATAACTGATTACTTAGCAGGTGAAAAACTGTCCTCCTCTCCAATAAAAAAATATAGCATGGTGTGAAAAAAGACGTTGGTTAATTAATTGTGTCATGATAAATGTATTGACAGATTAACCAAACGGGAATTATCGTATTGTTAAGATAAATTACCGATATATCATACCTATTTGTAATCCCCGTGATATATAAGGAAACTTATGGTGATTAAGTAAGATTTACATCGAACAAGGAAGTTGCAAAGAAACGTATCGGGATTGGATATCTTGATGTTATCTCACCCAATATTTCTGGCGTGACGTGCAAGGACATATCACAGAGTAGTCAATAGTTTTATGATAATTAACTGCATAGAAATTTTTTAATGTACAGCTTGGCAAAAAAGAGTATGACGTGGTGACAGGTGGAACTAAATATTTTACTAAATGTTAACAATACTTGGCCGACAAATACTAGATTTTGAGTAAAGCTTAGTGTTTCACATTTATTTTTAACGATTTGATTAAATTATCTTACTGATTTTCCATATTATGATGAGACCTAAGTGAAAGTGGCGCCCTCATTTTATCCATACTCTTTTTTGCCAAGCTGTAAGTACGTGTATTATTTTAAAATTCTGCAGTGAACCGAAGTGTATCTAAGCGTTTTTTTATATAATAAGGAGGCAACCGAGCAGTCGGAGCCTTATGGTGACTACCGACGCCCATACACATCCGCACAACCAAAAGTTATGCAGATGCGTTGTCCTCCTTTTCCCTATCCCCCAATGGGCCACCGGAAACTCGAAAACCGCACGAAATGCGACAGCATCTGTTACTTGAAGCCGGTGTTATGTGATCGAGATTCGAGAGGCCACCCCGGTCGTGCCGGCCCCATTCGCCTGCAAAGCAGCATGACACTACCTCTTAATATATTTTTTTAAATCTAATCAAATACAAAATAAAATCTCCAAAATCGGTCCAATACCAGGTGTGTTTATTTTATAAACGGTAATGTTTTTAAAAAATAATCGATTTATTAATTGTTGATTGTGATTACTATAAAATTACTTTAGCAGCTTTAAATAAAGACAGTATAATTACTGGCACAAACAGCTAACATCTAACGTACGTTTTTAATAAGTATTACATAGATATTGTAAGTTGAACCAGGTGAAAGGTTAATATCAAGAAGGGAATATACCAGTTTGCCATCTAAAGTAAATTTACTAAGACGTTATTTACGAAGTACGAATCAAAACGTTACTCTATGGGACGGACGGACGTTTTCCAGGTTTTTACGCCTCTCAAGGTTGATTTTGATAATCTTCTGCTATTCTTACAAGGTGAGACGCAATTTTTACACGATCGAATTCGGCTTTAAAATTTTATTTTTGGTATAATAGACAAGTAGTGTCTTGCGAGTAAATAAAATCCCTTTTAAGACTTAGTTATATACACACATGAGCACCGTCTTTGTTACTTGAGTGATCTTATCGGAAATTAGATAGAACTAACATACAACATGTACATATTATTAATAATACATACTATATTTTGTAAAGCGTAGTCTAATAAATTTGTAAAGGGTAGTCTGATAAAATAGTTATCACACTATCCTTTAAAATAAAACAAAATTATTTTTCTTGCGTAAATATTTTTTACTGCACGAGGATTGTCATAATTTTTAAAATCAAACTCAAAAATCAAAATTCCTAAATTCCTGCTCAGATGCAAAATAAGTTGCTCTTCAGTCGCAAAGTTTGGAGAAAAATTCCACAAAGCCCTTCTTTGGAGTATGTCCCCAGTCCCACGCGTGCTGAATGCGCGGGTCTGTCGTAAATCGACAGGTCGTGCTCCTGTAGCCAGCTGGTCATTAACTCGCGCTGTGTGCGGACGCTCGTTGTTATGCATGAGCGTGAAAACACGGCCCATTTGCAGTCGATGAGGATAGATTAATTAATTATTATTGATGCTAGCACTTGATTACAATATTTTCAGCAGTCATGGTGTTTATGATCCAAAGGCGGTCTGTTTGTCAACTAACATGAATTCCCTCCCAAACCATAATTGTTCCTCCTATGGATGAACTTCCTGACGGTGTTGCAGACGGTTCTCACCACCAGAAGACGTACTCTTCGTGAATCAGGATGAGAACCTAATCGGGACTTATCGGTAAACAGCACTACAGAGCACTACTACAGAGCAAATGTTCTCGTACCCACTGTAACCTTCATCCACGATTTCTTCTGCGTAGTGCTGGAGTACGAAGCGACTTGCGAGCGTGCACGTTATCCTCGTACAGTTTTCTCCTCACAGTTTGGGTACTGACAAGCAAGTATTGCTCTGATTGACTGACTAAATTGCAAGGCCGTGGCATTTGTTGTCTTCTTGCGGCCACATGCAAAAATTAGTCCTGTCTTTGGGTGGTTATACGCTTCCCGCTTGAGTGCCTTTTAGTTACTTCACCCGTGGCAAAATGATGTGACCACAACCTTGATATAACGTTTTGTCTTGTTCCAATCTCTCTAATACTGACGTCCGTTTCCGTTGAGCCGCCCCAGCTTGGAGCACGCCTAAAATTTCGTCTAAAAAAATGGCGCCACTTCATGATATATGATGCAAACAGTTGTGTAAATTCGAAATTCATAATCAATATGTTTGATTAAAACTTTACTTTGATAAAAAAATACCAAAAACTGAGTCAGGTAAAATGTATTCTCCGAATTTCGCTACAATTATGTCGCGTCAAATCTTAAGATTTTGTTTTTTTTTCAAATTCAAAATTGGAATCACACAACAAGGCCTACACAATAAGCATTCAAAGCAAATATGAATATTAAGCTTAAGAACTTTACTCAAAATATCCTTAGACGGCGTCGATGTGTGTGTATACTATATAATATATTACTATACTATACATATATTACTATACATCATTATACTATACATATTTACTCAAAAACACTACTACTTTTTGCTCACAAAATAGACTTTGTGTTTTGATAAATACCTTGTGTGGAAAAAATATAAGAAATCATTTAAAGAAAGTATTTTTCACAAAGTCGCCACAATGTCTGCGTATCTTGTGAAATTTCGTCAAATACAAAGGTACACACATGAGTCATGACGACGGACCGGATTATGTGGCATTGTCACAGAATATTATATTACGCTAAATGTGGATGATCTAGGTAGTGCCGACACGGGCACAAACCATGTTCGGTGAAATGTTACAAAATATGTAGACGCATGGTATCTAACTAGACTGCGTGGCATGGCATCGCTACAGGAGTGTCAAGAGTTCAACAGAAATTATTATTTCTTGAGAAATCTCGTTCCAGGAGTCATTTTTAATGTTTTATTGTAATATTGCTTATTACTCGGATGCAATACTTTTCTAATTATTCTATAAGATTTAATGAACTGAACAACTTTTTCTTAACTCCATTCCATCCCTTCACTCAAATAATTAATCGTGATAAAACTAATGTAAGCGAATACAATTATATTATATGTGTGAGGCAGCGAGGTGCGAACGTGGTACGTACCGACTGACGTCACTATGTGACATGTACAATGTCTGTATCTGTGACATCTGATATACTTCGACGCGTATCAGAAATGCAGGTGTGGATGTCTCCTGGTCACGCGGACAATAGCGAAAATGCTTTGAAAAACCCGACTCGATGGATCGGCTCATGACACGTGACATAGACGCGGGACGCTACACAGACCAGCGTCCACACAAGGCAAGACTAGTAGACCGTAACTCATACGTACATTGTCCTATCGTTTATCCTGTGTTCGGCAGTTTCTTTCAGTGTTCGGAATGGATTGAATCGTACTGCAGCTTGTAATATTTAGTCGCGTAACAAAATACGTCCACATTAATCGGTACTGACACGTGTGTCTGATACGGTAACGAGATAATATTAGGTATAGTATCACAAGTGTGGACCCACCCTATGATGTATTATATATTTTACGACAGACTATTTTTTGTTACGTCCTTATTATAATAAAACCAATTTCGTGAATATTATCATTTATAACATTATTATTTATAATATTATCATTTATAACATTATTATTTATAACATTATCATTTATAACATTATTATATAAAACATTATCATTTATATCATCTATTATCTACTAGTTGGTCTTTTTGTGACTCAAGCTTATTTTAGCACAAGGACTTCTTCAATGCTCGCAACGGGACAAGACTTCTGGATTACCGATGTATGTATTATTATTAATTGGTCAAGCAAACTGGTACACGAGCCATCTGGTAGTAAGTGTGCAGTGTGTGTATAACATAAACGAGTTTAAATGAAACTAGCCCAGGCAAGTCATTAAAATATTGCTCAGACACATAAGACTCCTGAGACATAAGATGTTAAGTCTCGGTGCCAGTCATTACACTGCCTATCCTGCCCTTCTCTCCGAAATACAGCAAAGCAGTTTTACGGGAGAAATAAACAGGATGGTGGTACCCATGTAGACAGCACGGCGCATCCCCTTCACCGGTAAATGTCAGTTATCAGTTACAACCTAAACAACAGTATGTCTGCCCCGTCATCTATAAAAACAGTTTGGTTCATCCTGGACCAGTCATATTGTGATAGGCATAGATTTTCACAATAATAATAATAAAAATAATATCAACCCTTATATGATATGTCCCACTGCTGAGCACGGGTCTCCTCCTCTAAATCCGTAAAGGAGGGTTTTGGGCCATAGTTCACCGATGCACTGACCCAATACGGGTTGGTGAACTTCACACACCTTCAAAGACTTTTAATCTCATCAGGCATGCAGGTTTCTTCACGATGTTTCCTTCACCCGTGAGTAAACGAAGGTCTCAGGTTCAGGTGCACGTAGAAATTTAGAAAAACCCTTTTCTAGGCATCTATCAAGGTGGTCAGGATCAGAGCCCGGACCTCTCGGCTCTCACTCAAGAGCTCAAACATAGGAGGCCATCGTCGCTTGTAGTAGTTTCAAAATATTTGCGTTTCCTTTCGAAGTATGAACACGTAATTTTTTAAAGTATAAAATTAATATAAACAAACAGGAGGGTGCTGCGGCGAAAGTGACTAACGAACGACTATATAGAGTCGTGCTGCATGGTTCTCATATAAGCTACAACTTACGGTAAGACTGCATGAGTTATCGTCAATTTCATTCATCATTATCATCATCAGCCTCTATCCTTCCACTGCTGAACATAGGCCTCATTCAATGAACGCCAAGAAGGCCGATCCTTCGCCACTCGCAACCAACACGGACCGGCCCACAATGCATTCGTTATGAAGTATTATTATAATAAAAGTAATTCAACTAATAATATAAATTCTACACAAATATAATATTCAAACTTCAAAGTGATTATTTCTATTCAAATTAGAAGACTTTGACTATTGAACAACGTCCTTCTAATTAATTTATTGGTACATCTGAAGACAAAATCTTTTACCGTCTAGGTAAATATTATCAGAGATAATCAAACCGACTCTGTAAACTTAACTGGTCTACTTTTCTTTAACACAGCTACAATTTGTTGGATTCTTATCATCATTATTATCATTATCAATAATTATTATCATTATCAGCATTATTATTATCATCATCATTATTATCATTATCAAGGTTCACATAGGGCTTTATAAACATCAAGACGGCCGATACCTCCCCACCATGGTTCAGGCCTTGACGTGGCAGTAGGGCGTAGCCTAGGGTGAGCCCAACACCTTGGGCGAAGCTAATTGAGCCGGGGGGGCTCTTTGTACCCCTCTTATAAGAAGAGGAGATAATAGAGGGGCGAGGATGGGAACCTCACCCCATTGTACTGTCCCGATGTTGGGAGGGGTTGTTCTGTGGTGCGGGACAACCCCTCTGTAGAAGTGGCGTCGATCCTCTGAGGGACTGACTAGCCGTCGAGGTGCCCTGTTTGCTCATTAGAACCGGGGCAATTCACCGAAGGCAGCGTTGGTGGCACTCGCTGGGTTTTAGTGGGTAGAGCTGCGTCCACTTACCATCTTTCGCAGCAAGTCCCACATACCTGCCTGGGGAGACCTACTTCAAAGGGGGGATGCCTCAGAACATTTCTCAGCGTTAAAGAAAAAAAAGATGGCCGATACCTGGAGATTAAGATAATTATTTGAAGTTGATCTATCAACTCTTTTACGGCTAACAGCGTCTTAACTTCTATTCTGGATATTCAACAACTAAAAATTCTACTTACATCATGTGGGTTTTTACAGCTCTTAAGTGTAAAAATAAAAGTAAACACAATTTATACTTACAAAATGCATAAAACCATTAAATCTGTAAAACATAGTTTTGTTATAATGAATGAAATTCGCATATTTTTGTATTATGATCATGAACGACGATTGACGACCTCTGTGCTTCAATGGTTAGCGCGTTGTTGCTCAAGCCAGAGGTAGCGGGTTCGAATCACGCCAGGCAACAAAAAGTATAATATGTACCGGTAACACAAACTTGTGAACTTACAATGAAGCCAAATTAACGTGGTGGGAAGGCGTCCATAGATATTTTTTTTTGCTTTTTTTTCTCCCCGTTTAAGGGGGTGCGACAATTACTTTTTTATGTTAGTTGGATAGGTAAACTGGCAAACGTGCCACCTGATGGTAAGTGGTCAACGTCGCTCATGAACATAAACCAGTTTACCTGGAACGAGCCCAGGCAACTCATTTATGTGTTGCCTAGCCTGAGACATAAGATGTTAAGTCTCGGTGCCAGTAATTACACTGCCTGTCTTGCCCTTCTCTCCGAAACACAGCAAAGCTGTTTCACGGGAGAAATAAGCAAGATGGTGGTACCCATGCAGCCGGGAGCGCGGCACAGCGCATCCCTCCCACCGGTGGTACTAACGACATTCGGACCATGGCCATGTGTGCCCGCTTAAGGTGACGATTAATTTTGGAAAAATTGAAGTGTGAGATATGTATGACATGTATTGAGGATAATTTCTGGATAAGTGTGATGGTGGATTTGGGCATTTGGAGTATATTGAGGTTGGTCTGGAGGGTGTTAGGGATGACGCCTATTGTGAATATGACTATGGGTATGATTTTAACAGTATCTTCTTGCCATTGCCTTTTTTATCATTATTTATTACTTTATTCCACTCTTCAATATAATAATAAATCCTTTCCATACAGTGAAAGACATAAATATTATCATATGTCAATGAACTGCCAAGGCCGCCGTTAAAAATATATAAAAGAATAATAAATTCTTTGTAATTCATGAAACCCTTCATTTTCCAGTCTCATGAAGAAGATATACCTGGAGATAGGAAATTGTATTGTTTGGAGCGGAGTTTGATTTATAAAATATTATATCCCGCATGAAATCGTTGTAACTGGTAAAGCCAGTGATTGTAGGATTTCTTTAGAATTTTATAGACATATATGATACAAGTAGCGCCCCGTGGTTTCACCCGAGTACTTCACACCCTTGGAAGTACAGGGATAAATTATAGCTTATTCTGATGTCTAAGCGATTATGTTATAAAGTTTCATTTAAATCCATTCAGTAATTTTTGCGTGAAAGCGTTAGCGTATCTAAAACCTAATATTTTATTAAGGAGGCATCTTAGTGTAATTAGAATAACCTTGGGATATAAACTGACACCGTTTATCTAGCCTGGTGTGTGGAGAGGTCTGGCTACTGAACATTGTATATAATTTGACTCTTATTTCCGCTCGTAGTTACTCATTACGGAATTACCATCAGTGAAGGATAGGCAGTCGGGGCTAGTGCCCATGGCGGCAAATATTCTAGGGCGGCAAAATTTAGAAACTGATTTTTTTCCTGTTTTATCAAGATTGTTCAATATAATTAATTAGGTAATTCTTTGAATAAATATTTTTTTATTAAATAGATAATTTAAGAAATTCATTTTCACATAATATAAAGGACCTTTACACTGAGTTTCCAAACGTGGGTTTATGATATTAACTGCAACAAACTGTAGCGCCAGAACGATCGTTTTCATGTTTGAAAAGAATTAAAAACGTCTTACGTTCTACAATGAGTGCAATGCTCAATAGCTTAGATATTCTATTTTTTTTTCGGAATGCTAACGGCCCAAAGGCCCTAATGCTACATTGGATTAGTGTGAGCTGATTTGGCACACTTTTGGTTTATAAAAGTGGAGGGTTGCGCCCCGCCAACCGTAAAGTCTGCGACCACACGGCCTCCTGGCGTCGGGTTGGTAGATATTCTATGCATCAAATCAGACGTACTGACAACATTTAGATTGCGAACAATTTTTTTTTTATGTTTTCGCAATATACAATAGGCAATATATAATATGTACAGATATTATAATAATGTATAATAAATTAGTTATTTTATTTTTGAAAAATAAGGTAATAAATAGAGGTGGCATTTTTTTCGGTGCCCAGGGGCGGCATTATGTTTAAGTCCGGCCCTGCTTACCATAGCGCTAGATTAACGTGGTGTGATTTTTGGTTAGCAATTTTCTATTGATTCTCTCATGACCATGAATGGTGCAATATAATAGGAACGTCAGGAAAGAAAAAAATTATAAAATCTCAGAAAACAATTTATCCAACTTTAATTTGTGTTATTATTTTGTTATAATTTAACAATTGTTTGAAGGAATAAAAAATAGGTACCTAATGTAATTTATGAAATTGCGAATAATTGGTATGTAAATGTATTTGTTGAATCATAATTGGCATATTCGTTGTAATAATATTAATAATATCAGCCCTTATATTATATCCCACTTACTGGGTACGGTCTCCTTCTCGAAATCAGGCGAGGAGGGTGTTGGGCCTGATCACCGATGCGTTGACCCAATGTGGGTTGGTGAACTTCACACATCTTCAAAGAATTTTAATCTCATCAGGCATGCAGGAAACCCTCACGATGTTTTATCACCAGTGAGGAAGTGATGTTCTGATGTTCGCATTTAGAAAATTAGAAAAAATCTATTTCTAAGCACCACAGGGGTCAGGATCGAACCCGGACCTCTCACTCAAGAGACCGAAATCATACCCACTAGCCCATCGTCGCTCACCAATATTCATTGAAAATATAAAATGTTTCGTATAAATAAAACACGAATAAAAACGAATGGGAAATTTTAATTTTACGTAATGTGCCAATATGCATGTAAATTGCTACAACTAAGCCAGTCCCATAAACTTCAGAAATCCTACCTTTTACTGAACTGTGAACGATTCGAGAAATGTAAATTTATTCATATACAGGTTTAAATCAGATTTTCTCGAAGTATAAACTCACATGTAGTACGTGCTTCGTGCATTTTGAATTATTTTATATTATTAATGTGCATATTTGATAGCATGCTATTTTCTCATTTAAGTCTAATAGTAAGTAAGTTTAAGTACACTCTCCACTGTTATAACACACGTTATAACAGTGGAGAGTGGTGAAACAGGTTTTCATACTACTACACGACATTAAAAAGGTTAAAAAACCCAAGTAAGCGCCAGTCTGACTAGCGCTAAGATTTCCGACAAATGTGTTTTTTTTAATGTAATATAGCAACATAGTAACGGTTGTGAGACCTACGCCCAAATACTCAAACGAAACTCAAATTTAAGACGTACTTAATCTCGTGTTGTCCCTCTTTTTTTCTTTGAATCTGACACGTCGTAGCATGAGTTTAAGTACGTCTTACATTTGAGATTCGTTTGAGTATTTGGGGGCTAGCTTATCAAATGGTGCCTGTGTCTACAGTCTCTGCGAGGAATGATAATCTCGCCAGCAGCATCATGGCGAGCGAAATACCAGCTACGAAGCCCTTGCCCGAGAAGGCATCGAAACGGGTGGTGATGAAGGTTTTATGACGGTGCAAAGGAAAAAGCGCCGTCATAAGGCTAGCAAGAACCGCTGTGGCACGGCTCCCAAGGAGCCCAAAGGTATACGTGCTGCAGTACCAAACACTCCGGTGTATATTATCTCCCGCATTCACTACACCACTGAGGTGAAAGACATCGTGGAGTCCGTGCGTCAAGAGATCAAGTACACAGCGAGAGTGCAGCTACTGGAGTCGCGCCGCAACGTCAACTTCTAGGCATTTGTAGTACGAGTGCCGATATGATTTCTGCACCTTATGATGCAGGAGGACTTATGGCCACAGGCCGTGGTGTTCCGTCGCTTCTGCGGACAAGTTCCACCAGAACGCGCTATGACAGTGATACCAACATAGTTTGAAGTTTCATTTTTTAACAACTTTGTTTATAATTAATTATGTATAATTAGATTAAGTTATTTATCTATGGGCCTATGCAGCCTGAAAGTAAAGGTTATTTATTATCTATTATTTATTTATTATTATAAGGATTCCATTCCATTTTGAGGAATATAACACTAACAACACTGTTATAGAATATATAAAACACAAAGATTGAGTAAATTAAAATGTACTTTATATTTTAACTAGCTCTTGCCCGCAGCTGCGCCTGCGTCAAGTTAGATTTACAGCCGTACCCGAATTGATGATGATTATTTTATAGCCTAAGTTACTCCTTATAACATCAGCTATCTGCCAGTGAAAGTGCCATCAAAATTGGCCCCGCCGTTTCAGAGATTAGCCGGAACAAACAGACAGACAAAAATGGTATGCGGTTATAATATATATATATATATATATATATATATATTAAAAAGCGGTTATTTATATATTACACACAGACACTCCAATTTTATTTGTGTATAGATAATATTGAAGTAATTTAAATTCACAACTTGAGAATCTCTCGCCTTGCAATCGTTAGTGTAGGCACGTAGAAGTTCTACAATAAATATCTATCAGTACCTTTCTGTAGAGTGAACATCGATCGACCTAAGATTACCAAGTCTCGGAGATAAAATTTAGGTTAGGGTTTTACAATACCTCCGACCACGTACATTATATTCAAGTGTTTGTGTTAATGATGTTTGACTCGTAAATAACGTGAGTTTGTTTTGTATATAAGACTAGCTGTTGCCCGCAGCTTCGCCCACGTTAGCTTAGATCATCCGGATTGATGATAATTATTTTTATAGCATAGGTTACTCCTTATAACATCAGCTAAATGTACTGACATTTAGCTGATGTTATAAGGAGAAAGTCCCATCAAAATCGGCCCAGCCATTTCAGAGGTTAGCTGGAACAAACAGACAGACAGACGGACAGACAAAAATTGTAGAAAATGTAATTTTGGTTAATCTACCGTGTATACATTCCCTAAGAATTTAGTAAAAAGCGGTTATTAACCGACTTCAAAAAAAAAGGAGGTTCTCAATTCGTCTGTATGTTTTTTTTTTTTTTTTTTTTGTATGTATGTGACACGATATCTCCGCCGTTTGTGAATGGATTTCGATGGTTATTTTTTTGTTTGAAAGCTGGTGTTTCCAATTTGGTCCCATATTAATTTTATTAAGATCTGACAAGCCGTTTTTTAGTTATTCCCAATAATGCCTATTTGGTTGGTTTTGTTTACCTTGATGATATGATTTTTTTATTACGTGTCGATGTAACAATTGTATAGGATGCTTTGGTAGCACACCATAGTATGTCGCGGTCATCGTAATCATCATCATCATCACCATCACCATCATCATCATCATCATCATCATCCTTTATCCATCCACTGCTGAACATGCCTCCTTCAATGAACGCCAAGACGACGAATTTCGGAATCACTAAAAATTAAGAAATAAAATCATTTTACAAAAAATTAAAACCGACTTCAAAAATACTAAACTAAAAAGTAATAAAATAACAGTTTCTTTAATGTTTGTGCTTACAACATATAATCAACTTAATCTTCTACTAATGTACAAACTTTGCGTTTACCACGTCATTATAGTTACTTTTGGAGTCGGTGTCGTATTTGTTGCTGTACATTACCTACCTACCTACCTTGGCTGACACCGACTCCAAAAGTAACTATAATGACGTGGTAAACGCAAAGTTTGTACATTAGTAGAAGATTAAGTTGATTATATGTTGTAAGCACAAACATTAAAGAAACTGTTATTTTATTACTTTTTAGTTTAGTATTTTTGAAGTCGGTTTTAATTTTTTGTAAAATGTTTTTATTTTAATATTACAAATAGACATTCCAATTTAATTTATTTTTATAGAATTTGTAATTACCATGGTTAAATTCACTTCTAAAACTATTAAAAACGGGATATTTATCATATTTTTTATTATATAGTTCAGTCTTGTTAACAAGACATTGGCACATGATGTTGAATTATCAAGAGCCGCAAAACGTTGCCCTCTTCTATTAAAAATGTTAGGTCACGTGTCAATGACTAAGTACTCTACTGAAACAAAATTACCCTATTTTGCCGATGAAGTAAGTATGAACATAATACTTACAACACATAGTTTGTGCTAATCAGAATTTATTGCAGCCCAAAGCAAATACCCCCCTTTCTTTAACAAGGCCTTCATTTTTATTAGTTAAACCGTTATTTATCAGCCCTTTGTTGATGACGCAGGTTAATGCTTTCGCATGATACAGGTTTACTTTGGGTAAGGCTCTTCCACACCCTGCTTCAGGCCTTGTCATCGCGGGATGCCTCAGAGCATTTCCGAGCGTTAAAGAAAAAAAGGGGTGCTCCTGGACCTATGTAGGAGCTCGTACTTGGGAATGCACCAACCACAATTATGTTCTTTTCTTGAAGGTCAACATACAGTTGACTGTAGGTAGCTTATTAATAAATTGCTCTGTTGGCTTTCGGGGTTACATCCGGATAAACTCCTTTTTTTTATTTATTAATACGTTAATAGGCAACGTTGAGGTTTGCTAGTTTGCCTAATGTAAGAAACAGTCATAATATTAGATCATCATACAAAATGTTGATGGGTATTTGATGATGCAACCAACCCGCCATTGCCTTTTCTAAATTGCAATCTATCTATCTATCTATGGATTTAATACTTTTAAAAGCCTATATTTTTCTAAATGAAAGCAAGATAATATAATTTTATGTTAGCTTACAAAATATATATCTACCGTAGTTCTCTAATAATATTGACTTTTACCAATATTAAATAGATTACATTTTTGGAATTAATATCAAAATTTCTTTTATTCTTTATAATATATAAATAATTTTGAATTTAAATATTGAGATATATATTACAAATCTGGAGGGCTTTTTTTAAATAAGTAGACCATATGGGTTAGCCGAGATGCCATTCTATAACGTATTCAACACCCTACCCTTTGACACAATCTTGGAGGCGCTGAGATTCCATGGAGTGTCGGCGTATCTGCGCAGACTGGTAGGGGATTACCTGTCTGGTAGGTGCGTCGTGTATCCCACGGCTGGCGGCTGGGTGAGGAGGAGAGTGGAGTGCGGTGTTCCACAGGGCTCTGTCCTGGGCCCACTCCTGTGGGACATCGGGTACGACTGGGTCCTCCGCGGTGCGAATTTGACGGGTGTCGGCGTTACGTGTTACGCTGACGACACCGTCGTCACCGCGCGTGGACGTACGTTTTCGGAGGCCCGCATACGTGCGGTTGCCGGAGTCGCCCAAGTCGTCGCTAGGATCCGACGTCTCGGACTCGAAGTGGCCCTGGAGAAGAGTGAGGCAATATGCTTTCACGGGCCACGGCGAGCCCCTCCACCCGGATCTAGCTTAATGGTGGGAGGCTCTATCTCTGCCGAGGCGAATATGAGGTACTTGGGCCTCATCCTCGACAGCAGATGGAACTTCAAAGAGCATTTCCGGCGCCTAGTGCCGAAGTTGCTCGGAGCAGCGCGGGCGCTAAGTCGTCTTCTCCCCAACGTGGGTGGGCCAAACGCTGGTTGCCGGCGCCTATATGCGGGCGTCTTGCAGTCCATGGGGCTGTACGGCGCGCCGATATGGGCGGGCGCTTTAACGGGAGAAAACGTGGCTCTCTTGCGACGTCCGCAGAGAGCTATGGCAATCAGGGCCGTCCGTGCGTACCGCACTACCTCATACGAGGCTGCGTGCGTACTGGCGGGCTCTGCACCATGGGACCTGGTGGCAGGTGCCCTGGCGCACTCCTGGCGGAGGAGAAGAGGGGAAGCCGAGGAGGAGGTCTCGAATGGTGATGAGGCCGAGGGAGACGAGGAGAGCTGGCGGAGGCGCGTGAGAAGGCGAGTGCTCTGCAAGTGGAAGGAGCGACTGGATGAGCCGTGTGCAGGTCATCGCACGGTGTCGGCCGTCGGGTCCCCCCGGACCCGGTGGTATGCCTAAACGCATTCCCCAGCGAAAACAAAAAAAAAAAAAAAAAGATGCCATTCTATAATCGTAAAAGCTAGCAGAAAACTAATAAATGTATGGAAATGACATTTTGCAGCAATAAATCACGTGGTCTTAAATGTCATTTCCATACATTTATTAGTTTGCTACTAGTGTTTACCATTGTAGAATGACATATTGGCTAACCTACCATAGGTATATGACAATAGCTGACTGGTGAAACTGCGGGGAGTAGTTAGTTTAATAAATAAATAATAATAAATAAATGAAGTTTGTGAGTTTCCACTGTTATTTTAGTAATACGAAGGCATATTCGCTGGATGATCGACGTGTATAATAAACGATATACCTTTGATATTTTAACACGTCGTTACTTCACATAATATTCTGTAAAAGGGTCAGAAGCCCCAATCAAGTTTCATCCAATTTAGCCGAGGCATTTCTCTGTAATACTTTAATTTGTAGATATAATAACCCTTTCCTGTATCTTTTGTACTCATTCCTAATCAGGAATGTTCAGTGACAGTATAACGGACTACTGGTAAGCATTTTTTAGAATCTTGTTCTGTAAATGTTTGATAGAATATGTACACATTCTTATACTTAACTAGTTGTTGCCTGCAGCTTTGGCCTTCGCCCGCGTTAACTTAATGAACTGCCTAGCGCTAGTTTTTTTCATTCTCTGTCACGTCCCTATGTGAAAATTGTAATAAACCCAAGCACCCGCACAAAAATATTTAAATACGAATAGTGATCACGTTAGTTTAAAGATAGATATTGTAATATGAATAGTGATCACGTTAGTTTAATGATATACTATATTGTAATAAATATTTTTTAAGACTTAATATTTTTGACTTTGAATTTTTGTCTTAGAATTAGTCGTAACCAAAAATGTTTGAAATTAAAGTTTATTCGTATCCCTTAACATTGTATAGATTGTAACTTGTTATTACAAGAGCAAAAAGAAATATAACAAGGAATTGCGTATTACGAAGTCCTTGGGCGGATTTTTTATTATAACTCGCAGTAACGACACCTTTTACTGCCGTTTTATTGTAATCTATCTTCGTGGCTGGTCCAGACACCTTTTAGTTGATTGATTATCCACGGAGCGTTTTTGAAGTGAAAACTTCTTTTTCAGTGAACAAAAATTATGGAACTCGCGATATCGTCACCTCGTCACCGAACGCTTCCAATGTGACATTTGTAATAATAATAATAATAATAACAATTAAATTGAAAAAATATCATAATACGTGGGTAACACTGAAAATGTTTAAAACTGGCCAGTTAGAAACATTGAAAATGAAAACTTTTTTTGAATTTCAATTTTAGAACTCCTTGGTAACCTAATGTAGTATATTGCATTCATTTGTCATTTGTTTTTGTGAATTGGCGGCAAATCTAACTCTTGTTACACGTGAAAATGAACATAACGCGAGAAATGAATTTTCGGTCAATGATTTATTATGACTTTCGTTGTGGGCTTACAACAACAAAGCTATGATAGGCTGCGATTAGCATTTTTTTATGAAGCCCCATCTCGTGCCACTATTTACAATTGGTTTAACGAGTTTAAGCGTGGACGTAGCAATCTCAGTGATGATCCGCGTGAGGGATGTCCTTTAACAGCGACTACTGAAGATAACATCAGTGCTGTGCGACGCATGAGAGAGGAAGATAAGAGAGTGACCTATCAGCAGATACGGGCAAGCCTAGGCATTGGTATGAGTCAAGTTCAAAAAATATTACACGAACATTTAGGCGTCAGGAAGCTTTGTGCCAGATGGATTCCCCATACTTTAACCGACGACCAGAAACGCCTCCGCATGGACTGGTGTCGCCAAATGTTAGATAAGTTCAACGGCGGTAACTCAAATGCTGTATTTGACATCATCACAGTTGATGAAAGCTGGATATATTGCTACGAACCCGAAACCAAAATACAATCAGCTCAGTGGGTGTTTCCTTTCGAGGATCGGCCAACTAAGGTAAAGAAAGGAAGAAGTCAAGGAAAAAAGATGATTGCCTCATTCTTTGGTCGGAAAGGTCATTTCGCGACAGTTGTGCTAGAACATGAAAGGATAGTTACTGCAGACTGGTATGTCAATCGCTGTTTATCTGTTGTCTTGGAAAAAAATCGACAGCAGCGCCCACGAAGCAGGATCCTCCTTCACCACGACAATGCTTTAGCGCACTCCGCAAAACGGACTGTTGAATATTTGACTATGGCAAGTGTCGAGATAATGAGTCATCCGCCTTACAGTCCTGACCTGGCGCCCTGCGACTTTCATTTATTCCCAAGAACTAAAGATAAAATTCGAGGTATTCGCTTTACGAGCCCTGAAGATGCGGTGAAAGCGTACGAAAATGCCATAGAAGAGACTCCTAAGGAAGAATGGGCCCACTGCTTTTCTCAGTGGTTCCATCGAATGCGACGATGTGTAGAAAGAAACGGAGATTACTTCGAAAAACAATAAAAGTATTGGCAACTTTCTACATTAAGCCGTTTTTCATTTTCTAAACATTTTCAGTTTTACCTAGGTAATAGCCACATTAATTGAGCTATGAAATTCAAAAATGGTTTCTTTTTATTTCAGCAGGTGGCTCAAGAGATCCCCACCATGGTTCAGGTCTTGACGTGGCGGTGGGGCTCAGTAGCCTAGGGTGTGCCCAGCACCATGAGATATAATATTGTGCCGAGGAGGCTCTTTGTACCCCTCTTATAAGAAGAGAGGACAAAAGAGTAGGGGGCAAGGGGCGAGGATGTGAACCTCACCCCATTGTATTGTCCCGACGTTGGGAGGGGTTGTTCTGTAGTGCGGGACAACCCCTCTGTGGAGGTGGCGTCGGTTACTTGCAGGACTGACTGGCCGTCGAGGTGCCCTGTTAGCTTAACAGATCCGGGACACCTCACAAGGCGGCATTGGTGGCACTCGCCGGGTTTTAGTGGGTAGAGCTGCGTCCACGTTATCGGGTGCAGAGAGTCCCACATACCCGCCTGGGGGACCCAATCCCCAGGCGGGATGCCTCAGAGCATTTCCCGGCGTTAAAAAAAAAGTGGCCCAAGAGATAAGCGCATTAAAACAAACTCTATAGCTATACGTATTTCATTAGTTTTTTTTTTGAAATGATCTAAGCTAGTAGACTGAGGTCTGTTCTAACTTCATCTGTGTAATAGGTGAGGCAACGAGGCTCAAACCTTTCTAAGCTTAAGTGTGTTTGGAGGCCCTTATGGGGCCCCCGTCCCGTCATCTAAGAGACGGGGCATCGATGTGAACGCGGGGCTTCTAATTTCCTTCCTGTCGATCACGGGACCGACGGTCGGAAACGAGGTCGTCGCCACCTAATGCGGAGGCGGTGTTGAGTGCGTGTAATGAGTGTACTGTTGTGTGTGTACTGTGTATTAAGGCGGGATGCCTTAGGTTGGAGGGGAAAACGATTATTTGCAACCGTGATAGGATCTGGAGGATCTAGGAGGACGTTTCTCGGTCTCCTACGCAGACGATGTGAGTCTGGATCGGGTACATAACTACGGGCTGTACGACCAGCGGATTTGCGTGATTATTTGCTCTTTCAAAGAACCTTTCTAATTTGTCTTTAAGATGTTGAGCTACAGAAGGCAGCTCAAGTTCTCTATGAAGGTTCACGTTACGATAGTACCATGGACATCTTGTTGCTGTTCTTAGAAAACGGTTCGGTATTATTTGTAACGTGTCTATGTGTGAAGGTGCTATGTGCGCAAAGACTTCACACGCGTAAGCGAATATAGGCATTATGCAAACTTTGTAAAGTGTCCGCTTATGCCTAAGCGGCAGTTTACTCCGTTTGCAGATCATTGGGTAGAGGCGATGTACAGTGCCTTCTTTTTAACTCTTTTTATATGAGCATGAAATGTCATCCTCTATCGAGGGTAACGCCGAGCTATTTTATCTGATTGACTCGGGGCACCTCGTTTCCGTAGAGGAAGATTTGACCTAAATTCCTACAAGGCCTGTGTGAGGTACTGTTACCTCTCTGAAAGCGAATCACGGCGCTTTTTTTCGGGGTTGGCAGAAATCTGCCATTTCCTAAACCAGACGCCTAGTGCGTAAACGGCTTTCTGTAGTCGGATCGTTATTAATCTTTGCTTGTGATGAGTCGTATAGAGGACGGTATCGTCGGCAAATAGACCTATATGGATGTTAGGCATTCTGGGGATGTCGCTAGTGTACAGGGTAAAGAGCAGGGGTGCCAGGACTGAGCCCTGGTACCCCCGCTCTTATCTGCCGTAATGAGGACATTGTGCCCTCCGATCGATATCTAAAGGTACGATTTGTTAGATATTCTCGTATGATGAGCACAAGTTTGTCCGGCACACGTAGTTGGTAGAGCTTGTAAATCAAGCCGTTATGCCAGACTTTATCAAACGCTTTAGCTATGTCGAAAAACACAGCCCCTGTCACTCTAGCCCTACTGTTGGGTCTATTCAGGCCTGTGAGGATGTGCTCCGTTAGGCGGTGCACCTGGATTTCATTATTACCTATACATTGCACTTATGGTTTCGTATATTTCGTATATTCGATACTTGTGGTATATATTTTATTTTTATTGATTTTTTTTTTGATAATAGAAATCTAATATTTGTTTCTTATAGGGTTGTCACTTATAATACAACTATGAAAAAATCAGACAAAACAAGTTTTGTACGTGTACACACGTACACGTACACACAAATGTAAAATACTTTGTTCTTTGTATAAATAAGTTATCACTGGGAGGATGAACATAAAGAAAAAGTACCACATAGGTACATAAATGATTCATAATTAAGTAAGGATATAATATAAACAATATTATGATGATTAAATACTTACACTAATGCTTTGTTTGTCCTTATTAACATTCGATGAATGATTATAATTGCATTTCTTGTACGTCTTAACGCCAGGCCAATTAATGTCTCAGTCCGATTTATCGTATGATAAAGATATGGGATATAGTTAATCCCCATCAAATATTTTCCCCAGGTATATTCCCCAGGGGAAACTACAATATTTGGTATAAGTGCGTTTCCTGATAAAGGCACAGATCATGTGCGCGTTGTAGATATAACTTATACATGTGACCGTACCTTCAAGATGCTTAGATCCCTTTCAATTTACCATGAAATATTATTTAATCTTTACCTAATGGTTTGCTGTTTCATTGTTAAATATGTTTTTTTTTTCTTTGTTGTGAACGGTGTAAATTGAATCTTTTTATGAGACTCTGCTGTAACTGTTAAACCGTAATTGTTAGATATCAAATGTTTTTACACAAGGTATATTATTAACCAAAATAAAATACCGTTAAATTTTAAGGGGATTCCTACAAAAGTGTACTATTACATAGTACAATATTTAGTTCAAAATATCTATAAAGTTTATGATGTATGGGATACATACCTAATTACATACGTTTATGCGGAACCTTTCCTGAAAATTCAACTCTCACTTGTCTGTTCTCTTAATAAGTGTAACGTAAGGTCACAATTAAAATAATTAATGAATATTATGAATGAATACAAAATAGAGAATTCTGCTTCAATTATTTCGCATGACTCTAAATAACACTCGAAACGTCTTCAATCTTTTGGGAATAGCAATTTGCTGATTATAATGTAAGACAGCTTGCTAATAATATTCTCATTGGTAATATTTTCTATAATAATATGTTATTTTATTCTATTGAAGTTTCTCTAATAATTTTGTTTTCTAAATCTTTATATATTTTCGTTTTAATAATACATAAAAGTGTTCTTTGGAATTAATTTACCTTCATTATTATTGTCATTAATAATCAGTCTATGATTTTTTTCTGCACAGAGATACACTGCACCTGATGCTGATGTGTGATGCTGCTGCTGTGTTTCCTGCAGATCCGGGACCCTGAAATGGCGGCTGAAAGCGCTTGCAGTGGTTTTAGTTTTGGTATACACAGCCCAAGTGTAAGTCCAACATAGGATCAGGAACCTACCCCGGTCCCGGCTACATGCATTTCAAAAAAAAAAAATGCCGGCGTGATGACCACTCACCATTAGTCACTCGTTGTGAAATTTTCTTTTATCATAATGATTTCAATATATTATAATTATAATTAGAATAACTTGATGATACTCTCTCATTCTTTTAATTACTAAAAACATTTTAAGAACGTCCATTTTGCAATTCGCTGCATAGTCGAAGTGAGATTATAAATTCTGAAAATTACAGAACTGCACAGCTGTGCACCAATGAAAAAAGGAAATCTATTTTTATTCGCCTGCTCGAATATTGCTTTGCGAAGGAAAACATTGTAGTCGTGGCGTGACACTATTTAAAAGTCTTCGACGGAAAATTCCTCTAACTCTCGATAGAGTGGAAGATTGATTTTTAAAACAAAAAGGACCTTTAGAAACCAACACTGTAACAAAAGAGCTAATGAACTTGAAACAGTTATTTAACCGATTTTAATAAAATATTATGTTTAAGAAACACAACTAGAAATTATGCTTTTAGACTTAAAAAAGTCCAAATCACGGAGCAATTACAAAGATTGCTCCATGGTCCAAATAGTATTCTCCGTTTGAGAACTACGGCGAAAAAGACTGATACACTTTGCGGTCAAACTTATAACATTCATATTTTTGTGTCGGGGGCTTAAAACGAACGAAGTTATGTTATTTCATATGATTTAGATCTTTTAAAGGTTGCTCATTTGACTCAAATTTAATTAAGGGTCACTTTTCTTCGAAACAATTTTATTTTTCAGAAAAAAAGGACAAAAGCATTATAATTGGGCCTAAATAGATGATTTGGGCCTAGCACAGTTAAAAATAAGGCGGTATAAAGTCGTTTACGTTAAAAGTCAACGTTATCATTATAAGTCGAGTGGGCCCGATGACATCCCTCCGTTAGTACTACGAACTTGTGCATAAGCAACACGGCAAGGCACGCGTCCTTATCTGTCTTTTCCGCCACTTTTAATCATAAGGCATCGTCGCACGCTTGTGGAAGACTTTAGTGGACCTGATCCCTAAGAAGGGGGACCGTTCAGACCCATCCAACTATATATAGCATATAAAAATAGCTTTAACTCCCTTGTTCTTAAAGATTATGGAGTCCATAATTAACTGCCAGCTCTGGTGGTATTTAGACGAGCACCAGCTGATTAGCGATCTTCCAATATTCTAACACTACGATGGGCGAAAGCAGTTGAGAGCAAGGGTGAAGCGCTGGCGAATAGTTTGGACAATATAGCCACAGTGTAAATATAGCGAAGGCCTTTGATGTGGGTGTGGCATAAAGCACTTCTAACAATTGCTTTTAGCAGACAAGAATATCAAGGTAGTTGTGACGGTGCATGCTCGGACCTTAAGTCTGTTAATGCTAGTGTTCCGCAAGGTTCTACTACCTCCTACCTTGTTTCTTCTGCATATCAATGTATATTCTGCGAACTTGCAGCATTCATTTTTATGTAGACCACAGCACCGGAGACGCCCACTGGCCGTTTTAATATTTCTTGGAAATAAGTCGACGAGTGTCGGAACAAACTTCTGTCTGAAATCGAGCTTAACTACCTTCTCAAGAATTGTATCTTGTGCTCAAGTCTGTTAGCCAAAGACTCGAAATGGGGGGTGACTGAACCTAATCCAATTTAACCCAAAGAAGACACAAGTTTACTTGTTTACCACTAAAAATCATCCTTCGCTTTTCCTATACATGTTGAAGGCACTGCCCTAACCGTTAGCGTAGACATATTATCCAGCAGTGGTAAGTTGTGGTCATTTGGAAGGAGAGGCAAAACTAGCCTCTAATGAACTCGGTATGCTTAGTAGGGCCTATTTTATGCCTTCCGATTGCTTCGATTATATAAGGCGCAGATCTGGCCCCACATGGAATACTGCTCTCACCTCTGGATTAGATCACCCCAATATCATCTCCTTCCGTTTGACCAGATTCAACGTCGACGTCAATATTGTCGATAACAAGGTTCTCTACGATCAGCTTGATTCTTTGGCACTGCGTAGAGATGTCGGATCACTCAGCATCTTCTACCGCATCTACCAAAGAGAGTGTTCTGAGGATTTGTTCGCACTAATACCTGCAGCAGAACTTCAACACAGGACATGGCGTAAAAAACACCCCCACACCACCTCTATGTCCGAAAATTCACAACTCGATTTTTACGGCACTTCCTGCATCGCGCGACCATTATGTGGAACCAGTTGCCACCTACGGTATTTCCGAACCGTCAAACATAAAAAAGAGCTAATCACACTTGAAAGGCCGGCAACGCACCTGCATTAGCAGGGACGTCCCTTACCACCAGGTGAAATGACTGTCCGTTTACTTTTCTATAAACAAAATAGTTTTGCTTTATTTATTATTTGCCAGTGTATTCACACTTTTTGTCGACATGGGAATCTACTGGGAATCTATTGTTTTCTAATGTTTACGCGAATTTCACTCATTATAATAAAACAATTTTTTACAGATTTTATCGCGGTTTATTAAGATTTTTACAAGCCCGACGTTTCGGATACTTTACAGCAACCATGTGTCCCGTCCTCCCGTGACCATGGTTGCTGTAAAGTATCCGAAACGTCGGGCTTGTAAAAATCTTAATAAACCGCGATAAAATCCGTAAAAAATTGTTTTATTATAATACTGGGAATCTAATTATGCTACAATTAATATAATTTATGTTAAGTGATCTAATAACATTCTTCTCGTGTTTATTTCTTTGCTTTGCTGTTTGATAAAAAAAAATCGAAATGCACAAGACATATTATTTGAATTAAATAACTGTGTAAGTATAATATCTACATAAGCTCGAAGTAATTAAGGACTGTAACGGAGCAGGGTATTAGAGCCGGGTGCCAGCTCCACCGATGTCAGTATTTTGGAACAAAAGACCTCACCGTACCCACTTGCACAATATTCATATATTACCTTAAACAATACATTATAAACCCTGAACTTAATTATTATTATATCGTAATTATATAATTTTGTTTTAAATTGTAATTTTAGGTCAGAAAATATATTATTCAGAACATTATGACTTGATTCTAAAATAAACAAATAATGTCAAATTATAACTTATTATAATTGGACATAGAAGCTATTAAAAGTTAGATTGAAATAAAATAAATAACTTTGGAAGTTCATATTGTATCATAATATATAAATGTTATATTGTATTAGTTACTATCTGTATTTCTGTAACATTGCTTTTTTTTTTCATGATAGTAGTTTTAATTGGTATTCACTGTTAGTGAATTATATCTTATGGGCCATTTTCGTGTTAACCCTGGACATTGGGGGTTGCTAACAGAAAAGCTCACCTTGTATAGACCCTTCAGGGTCCTTGGCGTCTCTGACAGCAGTCGAGCTGAAGGCTAAGCAGTTCCTGGTGGGAGTAGCACGTGGCCTAGCTGAAAGCAGCCGAGAGTACAGCCAGGATCATCCCTTATCTTAAGAGCTCCCTTACCTTAGGAGTTTCCTTATCGTAGGAGTTATTTTATGAAGAACTATCCTTACCGGATAAGTTGGACCTCTGGGAGGAGGAGAAGGACCTCATGCTAGCTTAGATAAGTGCCCCTTTAATCACCTCCCGTTGGCTACCAGGCCAGGAATATTAGCCATACCTACGAAGCCGTATTTAAATATTAACTAAATAGTAACTTTTTCCAAATTCTTATAACTAATTTTTAATAGTCGGTCTTCTCTTGTTTTTATTTAAATTTAATATTAATAAACCTTTATGTAACTCATTCTTATTATTTTAACCTCTCTCGTATAAGCGGTACAATATCTACTCGAATATGGATAAGGCACTATTTTTAGTCAAGAAATAAGCATTAACACTTTTAACTATCTATAAATATATTGAAAATACGCTAGAAGATTATTTCTGCCAGTGTCATTCTACTTTAAACAAATAAGGTTCTCCGATCCGTCAATATTCATATCTGAAATGGAGATTCACGAATGATGCAGAAGAATTGGATGACGGAAACAGATGTAGTGCGTAACTTACCATAACAATTGTCCCGCGGAACGTATTTTAACGAACTCGATTCTGATGCAGTGCGTAACCCTTACCTGATTTTCACGATGTTTTTGAAATAGTAATTTAAAAAATAGGCTGTATGTCTTCCTATTTCTTCTGTTTTAAAATTTCGGCACTATTAACTAAAACTTTCCACATTAATGTCAGTTAAAGGTCTGTCGTTACATATCGTAGCGCGCTGCTACGTAACTCTCTACGAGTCTAACCCACAAATACTCAAACGAATCCCAAATTTAAGACGTACTTAAACTCGTGTTGTCCCTCTTTTTGACGTGACAACGTCTTATAATTCGATGGAGCCGGCTGCACGGAAGAAAAAACATGACGTATGCGATGACGTATGCGGCGTTACCTCGATCGGAGGCGTTCCATTTTCTTATAACGTTGTCACGTTTTTTTCTTTGAATCTGACACGTCGTAGCATGAGTTTAAATACGTCTTAAATTTGAGGTTCGTTTGAGTATTTGGGGGTAATTCTGTAGTTTAAAACATGCTGATCTCTGAGGTTTTACTAGGGTTTAATAATTGTGCAGCTTAAAGCTTTTGTAAAATCTTCTATTATTCAAGTATTTACTACTTAAGAATAGGGAACCTGAATCTTTAAATATTATATTTTAAGTGAATATTTTTTCAACAAAAAAATAATTAATATGAAAATATTTACCGGTGGTGAGGATGCGTTGGGCCGCGCTCCCGGCTGCATGGGTACCACTATCTTGCTTGTTTCTCCCGTGAAACTGCTTCGTTGTGTTTCAGAGAGAAGAGCAGGACAGGCAGTGTAATTAGTGGCACCGAGACTTATAATCTTAAATGTCTCGGCGTAGGCAACACATAAATGGGTTGCCTGGGCTCGTTCCAGGTATACTAGTTTATGTTCATGGGCGACGTCGACCGCAAATGCTCATTACCACATTTGCCGTACAATGTGGGCATTATCCGACTATATTATATAAACTAACACACCGTAATAGTAATAAATGTTACGTGCTATAGAAAAATGGTTTATTCTATATAACAATATTTAGGGCAAAACGATGTATTTATCTATATTTAGTATAGTACTATAATTATTATATTCCTTTTCATCTCTTAATATTTAATACGGCGCGCAGAATAAAGTCCTAATAACTCTTAAACGTTCGCCATTTTGCTGTCTGGAGGAGCGCCAACTTACTTAGTTTTGTGTAAGTTTTTGTCTTCCAAACTAAGGATCCTATTTAATTCAATTGTAATTAAATTTTAACGGTTGGCGGGAAGCGCTTTTTGCTCCTGTTCGATGACTTGCAATGAGAGCCAAATGTTCTTTACATCGGATGAATTGTAATCTTTATGTATTGTAGTGAATGTTATTATTATTATCTTACTTACTTACTTATTGTCATATAATATATCTCATACAATTCTTTTTTTTATCGCAGGGAAATCCTTATGGATGCAGCCAGGATCTTTGGGTAGATCCTGACCCAATGTGGGACTCGCACCTGGGAGTGCCCACCCTAACTAAAACCACTGCGAGCGCCTTCAGCCGCTTTTTGAAGATCCCGGATATGCAGGCAACAGACAGGATCACCTCAGCGACAGGCTGGCCCCGGCAAAGGCCAGACTACTACTCATAAGAGGGGACTGCCCGACCGCTACTAAGCAGTCCCCACGACGTCGTGCCCTACTGGACCCAGGTTCCCATCCTGAACCCGAAACGAGCACAGGGGCGTTACTGGAGGCGCATTAAGTAGCGCCTCCTACGCACCCCTGTTCCGGACCGATCGCGAAAGCTTAGGTTCGAATCCGATACGAGTAGACACAAACCCAAATCGCGCTCACAGCGGTAGCACTACGCTACCGATAGATTGCTTGGGCACCGCGCGTGGCCCGCCTCCCTCTACAGAGGGCCCTTCCTCATCATGAGGGAGGGCCCAGCACACCTCGAGGGTGTGCTGGGCCGAGTTCACCGCCGCGCCGCAATCGTGACAGACTGTCAACGGCTCCCTATGGGCCGTCCGGCACAGATACTCACCAAAGTAACCATGCCCGGTGAGCACCTGTGTCAGACACGGAGGGGTTTGCGTTTACGAAACATCCACCGCTCGAGGACCGGACGCAGAGCAACCGTTAGGCTTTTTCCATAAGGTTGCCGCACCAAGTCCTCCCCCCACCTCCGAATTAACGTCTCTTGCCCAAGTCGGCGAATCCACAGGATCCCGTCCAGCGTAAGGCTCTTACCGAGAGACCTCGTATCCGAGATGTAGGAGTGCGTCTCGGCCAGAACCTCCGCCACGAGTTCCCACGGGGGGTCGCCAGCTAGGGCAGCGGATGCCGCCCACGATACTAATAATATCTACCCTAATCACTCTTACCGCGTGATACAATACCACCTGTAAGTTGAATGTTAAAATGTTTTAATATGATGTGGTTGTGCTTATTAAATAAATAAATAAATAAATATAATTCTTCCGTACGTGTGTACGGGACTGAACACCTCGTAAATAGCTGGAACGATTTAACGAAGGATCTCTCTTATAATATATCCATATTATGTATCGAGTATATAATATATCGAGGGAGAGGAGATTATGATATTACATTTCTGAGAACTGCGGGATAATCTTCTTTTAAAGAAAAAAAATCAAATCGAAATCAGATCAACCATTTAAGAGCTACGTTTTTTTTTACGCCGGGAAATGCTCTGAGGCGTCCTGCGGGGGAGTGGGTCTCCCCACGCGGGTTTGTGGGACTTTCTACGCCCGACATCTGGTAAGTGGACGCAGCTCTACCTACTAAAACCCGGCGAGTGCCACCAATGCCGCCTTTGGTGAGGTGCCCCGGATCTAGTAAACAAACAGGGTACCTCGACGGATAGTCAGTCCCGTAAGAGACCGACGCCACCTCCACAGAGGGGTTGTCACGCACCACAGAACAACCCCTCCCAACGTCGGGACAGTACAATGGGGTGAGGTTCCCATGCTCACCCCTTGCCCCATGCTCTTTTGTCCCCTCTTCTTATAAGAGGGGTACAAAGAGCCCCTTCGGCCCAATTCGCTTCGCCCAAGGTGCAGTGGCTCACCCTAGGTTACTGAGCCCTACCGCCACGACAAGCCCTGAACCATGGTGGGGAAGAGCTACCATAGATAAACATAACACTCTTTTTACATCGAGTGTTGAAAAACAATTTTACTTAATGCATGTATTTTCGTATAAGAAAAAAGAATAGTTCAAAGAAGATGAAGAAAGAATTATTGCCAACTGCCTTCGTAAAATGGAAAGAAGGATACTTGTATGAAAACTTGCAGATAAGGTCAGAAACGTGTAATGGTGTGGCAAATGCTGAGTGGCTACCTCTATTGTTCACAATAATAATTAATGTATGTGTGATTATGTTTTGATCTTTGGTGTGAACAATAAAATATTTTTCTTTCTTTCTTTCTTTCTTCAAACAAAGATAATAGATGTAATAAAAAAATGAGGTTACTGAAATGGAAATGAACAGGACACATATTATGCAGAATGTGTAGCAATAGATGGACAAAACTTTTAACAGAATGGTTACCAACAGCCACGAAAAGAAATAAAGGGAGACCCAATAAAAGATGGAGAGTCATTTTTAACCAGAGCTGAGGATCATACTGGATGGGAATGGCCCGAGATAGAGGTGTATGGAAAGGTTTAGGAAAGGCCTACGCCGTGGAGGCGATTACTACAAGCAAAGTCTAGTTTAACTTAATAATAAAAACATAAACGCATGTTTTTATTTTTTAACATTAAATTATTTTTCCTAGCTGGTCCCACGGCTGGGCAAAGTCCTCCCTTTCTCTTTTCCACGCGTACTCTACTAAAATATATTATACTGCTAAAATTAATTTATGCTTAGTTTAGTAGAAAATAAAGGCTATTTTTATTTATTTTATTTTCGTATAAATTTTGACGATGATCGTGACATATAACTTACTATAAATGTGGTATTCACGGAATATCGCTTACAATAATTAGCATTTTCAAAGTAATATTGAAAGTTTTATTGAGTAATATTATTTCTGTTTTCAGATATGTTCTTGTAATTATACATGGTTAAGATATTAAAGGATTGTAAAACACAATATTATATTATGTCAGGGTTCAGCTCTCAATAACTACTTACGTAAGAGCCTACTAACACTAATTCTATTCTATGTGTAGTACCGTAGAGATAAATATTTTAAATTATAAAAGTGCAGTGATTTTATGAGGGCTCAGATTATTCACATTCATCTATACTATATTATTATAAAGCTGAAGATTATGTTTGTTTGAACGTGCTAATCTCAGGAACTACTGGTCACATTTAAAAAAATCTTACAGTGTTTGTTTGATAGCCCATTTATCGAGACTACACTATATACAAGTTCTTGACCTGACGCAGACATCTATTCATTATACAAATTATCTCCACTTGACGGGATTAGAACCCACGACCGCTCCGTAAAATGTCCAGTAGCCTTACCACTCGACGCCGCCATCAAAAATACGTTGTCATCAACGGACATTCCATTGAAAAACAAGTAAAACTTGAAGATTACCTAAATTGATTTTATTGCTTTGATAACATGGCGTTACCGTAGACTCGCCGGAGCACTTTTAAAAAAATGGAGTCGAAATTAAAATTTCATGCACATGGTGCACTCCGGAAATGAGATACCGGCACTTTATACTTTCATAAAGTCCCTGTGGGTTGAATATTTTTTAATATAATCACTGCATGCTATTGTGATCACAAATTGTGTCCTTTGACCTTCTAGCATCATCATGCCTAACCCATGTCGACCTTGTGGTAGTGGTTTATAGAAATATAGCTGTTGCCCGCAGCTTAGCCCGCGATATATTACATTAACAACGTTGGTATTCAGAGAGATGGTGATAGTTTTTATTGTCTACGTCACTCAGTGATAACGTAGCATTATTCAATCGGTTGAGCAGTTTTGATGATTATTTCATACATACTTTTTCCTTTATTTGGGAAACGCTCTAAGGTATTCCGCGGGGGAGTGGGACTTGCTGCGCCCGAAATGTGGTAAGGTGAGCATCCGCCGGGTTTTTGTGGGTAGAGCTGCTCTACCCACAAAAACCCGGTGAGTGCCACCAATGCCGCCTTTGGTGAGGTCCCCGGATCTGTTGAGCAAATATATTCAGTCCCTCAAGGGGTCTACGCCACCTCCACAGAGGGGTATTTCCGCACCACAGAACTATCCCTCCCAACGTCGGGACAGTACAATGTGGTGAGGTTCCCATCCTCGCTCCTTGCCCCCTGCACTCTTGTCCCCTCTTCTTATAAGAGCGGCGGCTCATCCTAGGCTACTGAGCCCCACCGCCACGGCATAGCCTGAACCATGGTGGGGTCACGAACCTCACCTGTGCTTTTCTATTATTTGCAAATAATAAATAAAATTAAAATAGCAACATAAATTTTAACTATATCTATATTGTACCTCACTAAGAACTAAAAGCGATCTGAAACTACACATATGAATTAAAATGTACACTAATGAAACTTTCCTACCCAACTGTACCTGTTTCGCCTACACTATAAATAACACGCGTTTGTCATCTGAATAACAATAAATTATGTACGGGATTTAAGATAATGGAATAGTCTGTGATAATGCTGCTTTTGTAATTCGTGAAATGCGCACAACATACTTTTGACGTGACAACGTCTTATAATTCGATGGAGCCGGCTGAGCCGGATGACGTATGGGATGACGTATGCGGCGTTACCTCGTTGTGAGGCGTTCCATTTTCTTATGACGTTGTCACGTTCAACTATCGTCAGTAAACTGATTTTTTTTATAGCATAGGAGGGCAAACGAGCAGTCAAAGCCTTTTGGCGACTATTGACGTCCATACACCAACCAAACTAGAGATTATACAGATGCGTTGCCATCCTATCCCCACCCAATAAGCCACCGGAAACTCACTGTTATTTTACGCCGGTATTATGTGAGTGAGAGGTACCACCCCAGTCGTGCCGGCCCAATTCGGCTGAAAAGCAGCATAGCAAACTTTGACAAAGACTTGACATGTGACACTTATGAGAGTCATTTTAATGGCACAGGCAAATTATTTTACTAGCATAGTAGGGTACAGTAGGATAGGCAACCGAGACCCTTGATGGTAAGTGGTCAACGTCGCCCATGAACATAACGAGTTGAGCCGGGGCCAACCAAGGCTACTCATTAATGCGTTGGCTATCCTAAGATGTTACATGGTAGGTCTCAGTGCCATTAATTACACCAGCTGTCTGCTCGGTACGCACGGCACGAAACACGGCAAAGTTATTTGATAAAGGAAATAAGGAGGTGGGGACACTGCAGACAGAACGTGGCTTAAATGTATCCCTTCCACTAACAAACTTAGAGAATCTGGAGTTCTTCTATAATGCTCTAGAAACTTACATGGATTGCCTTCCTAACATGAGACACGTGATCAGATCTTAGCGGAGGTAACACTGCTATTCTATTGAATTAAAGAATAAAACTTTTTCGTATATAAATTAAACGAAAAAGTAAGCTGTAAGAAGCCGAATTAATGTGGCTAATAAATTAAAGATCAATTAATTATGTGTTTCATTATCGGTTAACGGAATTATGGATTTCATTATCGGTTTTATTTACCATTCTGTCTGTTCTTGCAGGATAAAACGGTGTATCAGCAATAGCTTGGTTACTGTGCCAAAGACTTTACCCCGACTGAATATGTCGACCGTTGTTCCGATTTTAATGATTTCTACCCATTCTTAATCATTTTATTGATAGCGAAACTTTTTGTTCTCATTGTTGAATTAATTTGCCTTTGACGTTAATAACATTAACGTAGATAACGATTGAGATAACGCCTGACAGAACTGCAAAGCAAAGTTTCTGCAAATTGTTTTGAGGTCGTTACTATTAAAAAAATATTTACTCGACTATAACAAAAAAGAGTTGTTTTAGTCTTTGTATATGATAGTATTATGTTAGTATGTAGGTTTGTATTTACGTATGTCCCATATCAGCGCCAAACCCCCCGATTTTGATATATGATGTGTCATTCGGTTTGTTTTTATGGTGCGGACAGACTACAAATCATTATAATAATTTCTACCCCGTATTTGTTTACTGCTGCATCTTTTTATAAACGCCTGGGGATCGGTCGGATCTTCTCCTACTTGCATCTATCTTATACGGGTCCATTATATTTTATTATAATATATCCAACTGCACGGAGATCGTCGCGTGTACTCAGATGTAACAGTCCCTTGGTCTGTTATCCTCAGTCATACGCACGGTAAGATTTTACTCTTCTTATATACAGCAAAAACGTATAATTTAAACTCATAAACATGAGATAATCATGACCACGTGGATTCAGGTGCCAAAACATCTGTTGGATCTAGTCTTTTTACTAGAAGTATTCAATGACCAGATGCGACTCGCAAATGTATTGTTGAGCGTCATTCAGCGGAGGGAAACTATGTAGTATGTTGTGTGTCGTAAATTTGCAGCGACTGGCATGTAATGATTGTGTTCCACGTGCAGCAGCGGCATGTGACGTCACGCTATGAAATATTGATGAAAATGCCATTCTAGTGATGTACGTAGTTTTGCGCCGAAAGAAAACAGACCGAGTGTGTTTTAATATTGATTATCTAATATAAATAATAAAGACTTTCTCACTAGTCTACCAAAACGACCCCACCATGGTTCAGGCCTTGACGTGGCGGTGGGGCTCAGTAGCCTTATGTGTGCCCAGCACCTTGGGCGAAGCTAATTGAGCCTAGGGCGCTTTTTGTACCCTTATTATAAGAAGGGAGGACAAAAGAGCAGGGGGCAAGGGGTGAGGACGGGAACCTCACCCCATTGTACTGTCCCAACGTTGGCGGAGGTTGTTCTGTGGTGCGTGACTACCCCTTTGTGGAGGCAGCGTCGATCTCCTGTGGGACTAGCCTTCGAGTTGCCCTGTTTGCTCAACAGATCCGGGGCACCTCACCAAAGGCGGCATTGGTGGCACTCGCCGGGTTTTAGCATGTAGAGCGAGTCCCACTACCCCGCGCGATGATGATGTAAAAGAAAAAATAAAATATAAGTAAATAATTTATAACTTTTTCAAAGCTGTAGACTATGCATAATATTTAAAGAAATATTTCTTCGATTGTATTTTTCTCTATGAAAAAGCTGGTAAAGAGACAAATTTTCAGAGTGTTTTTGATTTCCTGTAAAATAGAGAAAACGTAGATGCGTTTATCTGACTCTTACACCGCGAAATTCACTGAGGTCATTTTTAACACCCATATAATATTATTTATCTAATAATATTATTTATCTACTACCATTTTTTCAATATTTTAATTTCAATTCAATATCACTAAAAACATAACCATTATTTGTGATCGATCGACATCACATTATTTTAAAACAACAATTGTAAGTACTCATAAAAATCATATAAAACACAGGGTTTATTCAATATCACATAAAATACACAGTTCATGTGGCATAAAACATAAAATTATTGTTCGTTAGACATTTAAACATACACTTCACACTACGTCACTGAAAAAAAAGTTTATTCGCATGACAATTGGACAACTCAATTGAACTCAACTCAACAACTATTGAACTTGTGGGAAGATATTGTTGAATGCCCCAAAGGGAGATCTCCGACCGAGCGAGATGGTATGCTCGGCCAGGCCGAAGCCCACTTACTATCAATTCAGTTGTTGTATGTATAGCGACGAGCTGTGGAACTTCGATAGCGTGATTCAGGAATATGGCGCTGATTGGTCCGCCACATCACTCCTCCTAAAGACTGGAGATCGAATCTTGAGTCTTCTTGCTTGAGTCGCCAGTGCCAGAGAGTCCCAGTGAGTCGGAACTGTGCTGCTGCTGCACGGGCTCCAGTGAGTCGGAGTGCTGCCGTGCGGGGCCGATGCTACGTGCTGACCAGGAGAGATATGCTCTGCTTGCTGACCAGTCGTGTAGTGATATTGCCCGTTGAAGCCGATAAGGGCTCGACCAGGGCCGCGGTGCGTTGGGCTGGTTGGTCGAGGTACCCGATGAGGCTGAAACTGGCTGGCATGCGGAGGGTGGGGTAGTGATGATAATGAAATATCCTTAGAAGGAGGCATTGTCCTTGTCGAGGGTCACCAATGTGGGATGATATTGTTGAATGCCCCAAAGGGAGATCTCCGAACGAGCGAGATGGTATGCTCGGTCAGGCCGAAGGCCGAAGCCCACTTGCTATCGATTCAGCGGTTGTATGTATAGCGACGAGCTGTGGAATTACCATAGCGTGATTCAGGAATATGGCGCTGATTGGTCTGCCACAAACTCGCCTTAAAAAAAAATTGCTTAGCCAAAATCTCATACCTCATGATAAACGATGCAATTTCTTGGGTGTCATTATAAATTATTTGACTGAACAATATTTTCTGAGTTTCCAATACTTTCTTTTCCATTCGATTTGCTTGGCTTCGGTATATATATAGCATTTACTCCGAGTAAATCCTGTAAACATAACGTTTATATTAATGTTTTATTGCTATCCTTTTACTCGGATGAACATGAATATGGGTAAAGCTGGAGGGGAATAGGGAAGCGTACATCCCGAACACATCTCAGTTTATCTATCACAAATATTTTTCTTGTAAAATGGTTGGGGTGAGAATTTTAAATGCGGTCTTTAATTTTGGTGTAAAAAGGTTTTAGTGTTGAAATTTTAAATGTTTTTTTAAGACAAAACCATTATCATTGACCTATTTTCGCTTCCATTGAATGCCTCGCTATCTCCCTGTTTGTTTTTGTGTACACTATAGGGTTTTCTGTCCCTTTCTGTTGTCATTGGACTTTAATAGACAGTATTTTTTATACTATGTAGTATTTATGCAATAGCCAGTTAATATTGAGGTACACATGAGGTAATGGTCTCACGGAAGTCTAAAAACCAAATCCTGCAAATATTTTCTATGATTATATCACTTTATCTCGTAAACTCGTTGGAGAAAATGTTACCTATATTCATCAAGCATACAACCGGATAGAATAATGTGCGCCATAAAATTACGAAACTGGTCAATGATTTTTCACTGGCGTAATAGAAATTCAACCAACCAGTGTTGTATGTACGTTCCATCGGCCAATAAAACATAAATGGCCATCAGTCGGCCAATCAAAGCGCAGGACCTACACAACGTCGCAGCACAAATTTGCCGGAATTTATTATTATACAAACACATAACATTATGATTATAATAAGTTTGATGCCTACATTAAATCAAACTTAGTACTTATGATGGCATTTTAATATAAAACACATACATAAAATATATTCTTAAAATTTATTTGACTAACGTTAAGACAGACTGCTCCAAGGGTTTTATCACCCAGTATGTCTTTAACATCATGTGATTCAACAAAATTATTTTATAGAAGTTTATATGGTACCAGTTATCCTATTCCTATATTCCAAATATTTTGATCTGCGTGGTCACCCTATTGGTCAGATATTAAAACGACGTTACACTCACTTTAAAAGCCTGCCGGAATCGAGTCGACATGAGGCTGTAAAGTACGGGGTTTACTGCGGTTGACATGTAGCTGTTTATGCAACTCATGTAGATACACACGCGCCATGCCTGAAAATATGAGTCTATTGATAAAATAGAAATACAGAAGTAATCTTCTAAGTGCAGTTTGGACCTAAAATATTCTGTACCGTTTTTAACCGACTTCCAAAAAGGAGGAGGTTATCAATTTGACACTACTTTTTATCTTTGTTACCTCGAAACTAAAGACTGGGTGAACCGATTTTGATGATTCTTTTTTATTTGAAAGCTGGTGCTTCTCGTGTGGTCCCATGATAACCAGGATCTGATTATGGCATTCCAGAGAAATCAAGTGGAACTTTCGAAAATCGTAGGGGTGACTAATGCCTTTGTTATGTTTTTCTTTAAGTATTTTAAAGCACTACAATTTTATGAAGGTATGGAGTCGATGTGATGATGGAGTCGAAAGACAGCCGAGGGAACTCTTCAACGATTTAGAACAGTTACCTTGTGTATGGGCTTGATTAATTTGTATTTATGAGAACTTCACACCTAGATGGGTTGTGACTGTCATTAGGGGTCTGATAATGAAGATGTAGGTTGTGTATTGATTTGAACCTTTCTTCGTTCCTCTCGTTAATACGGCCCAGAAAATACATGCAACGCGTTTAATAAGTTTCATTTCAAACATATAAATTCAGTTTTCAAATTTCGGAATCACAAAAATTTGCAAAAAAAAAAAAAATTAAAAAATTAAACTGACTTAAAAAATGAAAAGTAATAAAATAATCGTATGTCATTAATTTTTGTGGCGTCGGTGTCAGCTAAGTTATATATAGGTTCAGCAACAAATACTACTTCATTCCAAAAATACTTTTGTATTTACATTATTTCAAGCGCAAAATCTTCCGTACCTTCCATTAATTTTGTTTAATCTTATACTATGTGATATTATTATAACATTAAGCATGTGATAAATATACGGATAGACAGACAGACAGAGGAGTTTTGGTGGAGTTTGGGTGCACTACCCTAAGCATTTAGAAGTTTTTTTTCTTTATCGCCGGGAAATTCTCTGAGGCATCCCACGGGGGAGCGGGTCTCCTCACGCGGGTATGTGGGACTCGCTGCACCCGAAGCTGGTAAGTGGACGCAGCTCTACCCACTAAAACCCGGCGAGTGCCACCAATACCGGTTTGGTGAGGGGCCCCGGATCTAATAAACAAACAGGGCACCTCGACGGCTAGTCAGTCCCCCAAGGGACCGACGCCACCTCCACAGAGGGGTTGTCCCGCACCACAGAATAACCCCTCCCAACTTCGGGACAGTACAATGGGGTGAGGTTCCCATCCTCACCCCTAGCCCCCTCTTCTTATAAGAGGGGTACAAAGAGCTCCCTCGGCTCAATTAGCTTCGCCCAAGGTGCTGGGCTCACTCCAGACTACTAAGCCCCACCGCCACGCCAAGGCCTGAACCATGGTGGGGAAGCATTTAGAAGTTGCTCTTTTATCATAATTATAAAAAAAATAGAG
This sequence comes from Helleia helle, assembly GCA_963853865.1. Classification (NCBI taxonomy): domain Eukaryota; kingdom Metazoa; phylum Arthropoda; class Insecta; order Lepidoptera; family Lycaenidae; genus Helleia; species Helleia helle. The sequence continues at coordinate 7,156,421 of OY971418.1, read as the reverse complement.
CATCAGAAACAATAAATCTTTATAGACCGCAATAAATCCTACAAAAGCAGTTTTATTGTTGTTTAAACTGAGTATATTATACTCTAATAGTTCTTCCCACAAAAATAAGCAGTAAAATTGATACATGGAATACTTACAATATACGACGTCAAACGATCATTAAATACGCTCCTTGTTTTTGTAAATCTAATAATGTTACAATGATATATTAGTTTTATAAAACTATTCATACATATAGCATAAAGCTCTTGAATTTTATGTTATATGTTGACGTCATCGCCAAGAGCGAGGTACCTACATATATTTCATCATCATCAGCTTCTACTGCCCAGTGCCCACTGCTGGAACCTACCGAAGTATTTTTTTTAAATATATTTCATTATTCCATATTATTTATTTCCTATCGTTAACTATTATTTAATGCGTATTACCTATATAAAATAATTGCAATGTTCTACATTTGTCGGGCGTCCCACAAACGGCTCATTTTTTGTTTTAATAGTTTCAGCTTCAATATAACAATCTATTGTTAGTGTTTAGCCGCGAAAAAATAATGTTCGCAAATATTTAAAATTTCACACTTTCTTGAATGTACAGTGGACCCGCGGTAATCCGACAAACATTTTGCAGGGCAGTGTTGGACTATCGAATTTGTCGGATTATAGAGTACTCCCTAAGACCGGACCCCTATAGTCCGGAATTTTTTACAAAAAAGTACCTTGTAATCCGACAAATTGCAGATCCAATGATAAGATTCTATAAGTTATGGTCATGGTTTTTTAAATGTCAAATTGTAGGTCGTCCTACGCCGTATTCACTATTGCTGAACGACTAAAAGATTCATTCAAGGCGATCTAAAATATCACATTTTTCTTTAATTGTCAGCGTTTTGTGCTTTCGCTTCTGGGATTGTGACGAATTTAATTGACAGACATTGCTAGGACGACGTATACGTAATAAACAGTAAAAAAATAACGCACGCTAGGCCGCAGCTCTATCACTTGTAGTTAAATTCAAACTAAGCAATCAGAATCAAAACAATACCTAAGCGCCGAGCACTATAGTGGTGAAGCGTACAAGTTGTAACCTTCTCAATCGCGCATTATCTACACTAGCGAAGATTGTCAAAAAATATTCAATAATAATTGATGTGTCAGATTACAGGGGGTGGCGGATTAGCCAGGGGCCGGATTACCGCGGGTCCACTGTATTATTATATATATTTTATTATAGTATATAATCATACATGTAAATAAATGTGATAGTAGCTAGAGCGAAACTTGGTCCCAGCGCTTATTATAATCGTAATAACACAAATATTATGATACTTTATTTAAACGATATTTAGGTCGTAGTGGAAACGTAGCATGTGGGGAAATTTATATAACTTCTCCACTTTTTTTTCATAGCATAGGGGGGCAAACGAGCCGTCAAAGCCGTTTGGCGACTATCGACGCCCACCCACATCCGCACAACCAAAGATTATGCAGATGCCTTTTCCCTGTCCCCCCCAATAGGCCACCGGATACTCACAAACTGCACGAAACGCGACAGCATAGCTGCAACTTGACGCCGGTGTTATGTGAGGTACCATCCCAGTCGTGCCGGCCCAATTCGGATGCAAAGAAGCATGGCACTACCTCTTACAAATTTTCACTGGTTGCATTAAAAAAAGCACAGACGTCATCAAGACTGATCGTCACTTTATAACTCTTGACTGAGTTCAGTAGTTTATAGTACATATTGTACTGGGTATTTTAAGAAATTTTCTCAGTTTTATTTCGCTCCTACCTATCACCCAACCTGTCGCAGTGTGCACAGTCTAAATGAATCTTCCCAACGTGTGGGCCTTTGGATGAACTTGGACAAGACGAAATTCATGTTCAACGAACACTCCCTAAGCCGGTTAACGTTGATGGCATAACTCTCGAAGTCGTGCAAGAACGTATGTCTATCTTGGGCACACTTAACAGCTAGGTAGACATAACTTCGGGAGCGAAGCTGATAGGAGGATTCAATTGGGATGGGCAGCATTCAGGAAGTTTAGCCATATTCTCACGTCGTCTATACCGCAGAGTTTGAAGACGAAAGTCTTCGACCAATGCGTTCTCCCCGTGATGACCAGAACGGAGCTGAAACGTGGCCTCTAAATCTACGACTGGACCGTAAGTTTGCCATTGACCGGGTGGGAAGACAATCTCCGTATGGTGGCCGGTCCGTGTTGGATGCGAGTGGCAAGGGATCGGCCATCTTGGTGTTCATTGAGGGAGGCCTATGTTCAGCAGTAGACGGATAGAGGCTGATGATGATGATGATGATGACCAAACCTGTTTACAAGCCTTTTCCCATATTGAAGGTAGCACACATCTTCATAGACATAGCCATGCCAATTCAGCTGGCTTTATATAGCCTCTGCGTGTTCAAGGGCTATTTGACTCGTCTGTGACGGGTTGGATTTGGAGTGTTACCGCTCCCAAATATAATTCACCAAAAAACGATACTCACGTCTTTATATTCATCGTAACTGAAGTCTTTCAATAGCAACATGACACGAAGAGCAAAGAACGGCGCCCAGCATACGAAGAACGAAGCGGCGACCGCGGCTGGAAAAGTTATTTTTGTTTGTTTATGTTTCAGATACACCAGAGGCCTTAGACAAAGTAACATTAAAAAACGATAACGAAGTTCGAAAAGAATAAAACGTATGGGATTGACATAAGCCGTCGTCAATTATGTCACTCGTTATCGTTATCGCAAGTTGGTAGACAATGTTAAAATTCGTAACAAAATCATAAGCTGTCAATTGGTTATCGAACACTTATGTCAAACTTATGTTATTTTATTATTGATATTGATTCGTTATCCGTGGGCGTGGGCCATGGAGGGTAACATTTTCACATTTTTTATGAGTTATAGTGTGTATGAGGTCTATTCACTTAGATTGATTGAGGCCCTGGGCCTGTAGACAAAGTGACATCGCTTTGTAGCCGAAATTCGTTATCGTCTTTGAGATAACGATAATAATTTTCTACAATGATCAATCAAAGATCGTGACAGTGCAACGACAACAACTGTCAAGTGTCAACAAAGTTCGACAAGAAGTCTCAAATCGGACCAAAAAATTAAAATTAATATCTGTGTAAATAGACTAATAAACTCATACACACTATAACTCTTAAAAATTGTGAAAATTTATGATTTTGTTACGAATTTTAACATTGTCTACCAACTTGCGATAACGATAACGAGTGACATAATTGACGACGGCTATGTCAATCCCATACATTTTATTCTTTTCGAACTTCGTTATCGTTTTTTTAATGTTACTTTGTCTAAGGCCTCTGGGGTGATCGATGTTTATTAAAAAAAAAAACGATTAATATAAAGCAATCGTTAGTAAAAGGTACGTTCGGGGTGAAAAACATGTTTCTTATATTATAATAATAATATCTAATATCTATGGACGCTTTCATACCACGTCAATCTGGTCTCGTGGTAAGTTCTTCAAGAACTTGTGTTACGGGTACCAGACAACGGAAATATATTTCACTAGCTGTTGCCCGCAGCTTCGCCCGCGTTTACTTAGATTTACAGCAGTTCGGATTGATGATGATTATTTTTATGGCAAAGTTACGCCTTATAACGTCAGCTATCTGCCAGTAAAAGCCTCGGCAAAATCGGCTTAGCCGTTTCAGAGATTAACCGGAACAAACAGACGGACAAAAATGGTTTTTCTTAATGTAAGTATTGTTTTAAATCTTATTTTTCAAATAAAGTAGTAGTAGCCATGCTGCTTTGCAAGCGAATTGGGCTGGCACAACCGTGGTGGTACCTCACGCTCACATAACACCGGCGTCAAGTGACAGCTATGCTGTCGCGTTTCGTGCGGTTTATAAGTTTCTGGTGGCCCATTGGGAGGTATAGGGAAAAGGATGGCAACGCATCTGCATAACTTTTGGCTGTGCCGATGTCTAAATGGGCGTCGGTAGTCACCTCCGGCTCTGACTGCTCGGTTGCCTCCATGTGACATAAAAAATGGTTCCAATTTACAAACTATAATAATTTAAAGAATACTATTTACTTCCACTGTAAGGCCCGATAGTACGTTTTTATAAAATATATTTATTTAATTTAGTAGTACATTTTTATTAAATTTAAATAACTTTTACGGATTTTATCGCGGTTTATTAAGATTTTTAAATGCCTGACGTTTCGGATACTTTCCAGCGACCATGTTCATGGGAGGATTGAGGTGTCAGACGTCCTATAGTATTTATTTTGTGTCCTAACGATACAAAATTATTCTTAACTACCCTATGATACATCAATATTTTAAATCAAATTAGTACCTACTACCAGCAAAAAAACTACGAAAAAGTTATATTTTTTATTCATATATTTTATTATTGTTCCTAGCATTGTTTATAAATAGTACTTTGTCATTTATTGCAATTTTAAATTATTAAATAATTAAATAAAAACATATTGGATATAAATTACAAAGAACCTAAAACTAAAAACCTTAAAAAATATAATATAATAACTTAAGTATATAAATAAAAAGGAGTCCCTTTATCAAATTTCACTCAAATCGGTTTAGTGGTTTAACAAATACACAGTCCCGGCGTTTTAGCTGCACAACTCCCGTTCCCGTGGGATTTTCAGGATAACAACTATTTTAAGTCCTACGTTAAGTTCCAAAGTATCTTCATACCAAATCTCACCCAAATCTGTTCCGTGGTTTAGAAGATAGACAGTCCCAGGTTTTACCCACATAGGCCCCGTTCCCGTGGGATTTTTAGGATAAAAACTATTTTAAGTCCTACTTTAAGTTCCAAAGTATCTTCATATCAGATTTCACACAAATCTGTGCCGTGGTTTAAAAGATAGACAGTCTGGAGGTTTTACCCGCATAGTTCCCATTCCCGTGGGATTTTCAGGATAAAATTTATTTTAAGTCCTACGTTAAGTTTCGAAGTACCTTCATATTAAATTTCACCCAAATCTGTTCCGTGGTTTAGAAGATAGTCTGTCTCGGGGTATTACCCGCATAGGTCCCGTTCCCGTGGGATTTTCAGGATAAAAGCTATTTAATGTCCTATGTTAATTTTCAAAGTATCTTCATATCAAATTTCACCCAAATCTGTTCCATGGTTCAGAAGATAGATAGTCCCGGGGTTTTACCCGCATAAATCCCGTTCCCGTAGGATTTCCGGGATAAAAACTATCCTATGTCCTTTCTCGGGTTTCAAGCTATCTTTGTGCCAAATTTCATCCAAATTTGTTCAGCGGTTTAGGCGTGAAGAAGAGACAGACAGACAGACAGACAGAGTTACTTTCGCATTTATAATATTATATTTCAAAATATTTCATACTTTTATACTATACATATATTTAAGATTACCTATTATATAATTCTCATATTAATACACATCCGTGACCCAAGAACACAAAAAAATATTTTTGTTCGCTGGCGGGTTTCGAATCCGCAACCTCCGGCTTGAGCGCCAACGCGCTTACCACTGAGCAGAGGTCGTCATAGACCATTCAAATACACATAACATTCTTATTTAGATTATTATTTTTATACAAATGCATAATTTGATGAAAATTTTAACTGAGTCCATTCAATATTTGCCGACACAAATGTACAAACGCTGATTTTCATAATATTGAAAATATTTTTTTCTTAAATTTTATAAAGTTTTAAAATTCTTTAAAAACAATCAGAAAATTCAACCATAAACCCAATACGTTTGATAGATATAACAGACATAGCGTGTAATCTATTTTTTTTTCGGAAGGGCTAGAGTTTTCGGCCTGATGGCCTTTAAGCTCAATCGGTACAGTAAGTGAGCAGATGGCTCACTTAAGAAATATTCGAAAGGGGGACGCCCCCTCCGCGTCCCGCAGGGGGCGCGGTTCATCGCGCGCGCTGCTCGGGAGAGCAGGATTTGGACTAGTCAAATCCGATACGGTCGACGAATCTTTTACGGTTGAATTTAACCTATCATCATGAGGGTTTGCGCGGTCTGGGTTTGTGTCTACTCGTATCGGATTCGAACCTAAGCTTCCGCGATCGATCCGGATCGATGTGGTAATGTAATCTATATGTAGTATAATATAATATGAATGAAATGAAAATGAAATGCCAAAAAGCGTTTTTTTTTAATAACTCTTATGCCATCTAACAAATTCGACTCATAAATAACTTAAATAAAATAGACTTTCGCTAAAAAAATATAGAAATATTTGAATCTGTACTCATTATATTATATGCTTAAATTTATAATATATATATTATATTATTTATAATATAATATAATATACATTTATTAATTACTTATATCAGTATATAAAAGTATTTTTCCCCGGTTTTCAATTTTCAACTCAAAGAAAAAGTTAGTTAGTTCCCACCTCTTCAGCTTGATTTGCCAGTACGAGGAATTTTAATCTTAGAGGACATAAAATATTTTCGTCCGAATGTACTTTCTAAAATTTTTTAAACTTGAGAAATCGGCACACTCTGAAAATGTTCGGACGAGGTTCGAAGGAGGTACATGAACCGCGAAATAGGAAACTTGGCCACGACACAAATTATCATGGCTAGGCTTCTGGGAAAAATTTTCATTGCTTTTACATGTGAAAATTAGTTATTTTACAAATTAGTCGCCATGTTTTTTTGTGTTGTAGTAAAACTAGTATTGCCAAACTGATATGCTGCGTTCATTATATTAATAAAATAATAATTATTTAATGTAGTAGTGTAGAATTAAAAGACATTACACATATAATATTAATTTACTAAATTTACGCGAATTCATCTCATTGTAATAGTTTTTTAGCAATTTTATCGGTTAGGTTGCTGTAAAGTCTTATTATCTAAAACAACTGTGATAGTTTTCGTAAATGTAGTTTTCATGAGTGAATAAATTCGTTACCTTGGCAGCGATGATAAAATAACTCACCCAGCATTTTTATTGCTCTTTTTTTATTCTGTATATTGTTCAAGTGATTGGTTCTTAACACAGATCTTGAGATTCTCAATTTGAACACAATTAGCACAAACAGTACAAATATTATAGTCACAGGCAATGCGAAGAATATTGTCACTACAACGCCAAGAAAATACCTTTGAGCATCACACGACAGAGTGGTGAACCAGTATATATAATTCTTTCGTTGCATTTTAAATAGGAAATATAAATTTATAAATGAAAAAGTACAAGAAAGTGCCCATATTATGAGTATAATTTTGGAAATACGTGAAGTCAGAACTGATTTGTGACACGAAAACGGTCTGGATATAGCTAAATACCTCTCGATGGTTAGAGCTAGGATTGTGAGGACGCTGCTATTACTTAAGCCTTCGAATAGTAAAAAATGGAGGAGGAGACCATAGCTCCCCACAAGGGTAATATTGGGCACCCACATTGTATAAATTTCGACGGGTATGAAAATTGATACCACGAGGTCACTGACAGCTAGATTTAAAAGGTACTGATTGGTAGGGGATTTCATACTTTTGTTTTTTATAATAACCACACATGTGCACACATTTCCAACAACACTTAACACCATGAAAATTACGAGGAATATCGATGCAACAAGTTTAACAGTCGCATCATCTTCTACCGTGCTTTGGTTTTTTGCATAAAATGGCTGGTCATGTGTATTATTTTCACTTGTGTTACCGTTAAAAGACACCATTATACGAGTTTTTGAGGCGCGTAAGCACAGCTCACAAGTATGTTACATGGTCGGCTCGTAAGAAGTAATGTTGGATTGGTCACTAATACGAGCCTTATACAGGCTGTTCATTTTTGGCCATTTTTGTTGCACACGTACTACTACGTAATACGTACGTATATTTAACAAGATTTAGTTCACAGATTCAATATTGTTAATTTACTGCCGTAAAACGCGTTCGCGATTGGAGACTAGCAGAAATCGTCTGCTTCAGAAAAGGCAACATATTCGATCCGATATTGGTATAACATTTAATAATAGTTTGATCATATGGAATATTATTGACGCAGCATGAATAATTTGGGCAGTAACGCCAAAAATAACTCAATGGAAATATTTTTGTGAGCTAAGCAAATCGAGGTATTTACTAATTATCAAGGAACCTATTGATTTAGTTATAAAATATTCTAGATTTTGCCTGCGGCTTTGCTTAATGGCTATATGGGTGGATAGGTATTGTTTGTATAGTCTATGGCATTCCTAAAAATTATACTATATCATTGTATAGTACATTCTATAGTTTTGTTAAAATTTAATCTAGGCGAAAAGATATCACGTAAACATTAAAATATTAATACACTAATAACATCTGAACAGTTCTCACTATAAAATTGTATGTTTAAAATTATTTTGTAAAAAAACTTTGGCCGAGATAAGCGAAACAAAACCTAGAATGATGTACCTACAACATATGCTTTTTATTTTACAATCCTTCTTATATTTTCGGTCTCCTACTCCTTTCTTATGTAATACCAAGAAAGCCTACTTTTTATGTCCTCGAGATTAAAGTATTATCTTTTTAATGACTCATAAAAATTATAGGCAATTTATTTTATGTGAGAACCTAAAAGAAGATTATGAAAGAAAAATATAATGTTATAAGGAAGCGAACAATGACAGTGACTGTTTCTGCGATGACAACGAGATTGCAAATACGCTGTTTGTGTTTCTTTATCATATTTAAAGAATTTTCGGATATCAGATCGGATTTGATTGGTTCAATCAATCAATCCTGGAAGAGAGTAGTGAATCTGGCCACGTGGATGTGCTGACTGATAACCGTAATTGAGGTCCTATATCAACATCAAGGTACGTTTTCAGGTAAATTAGACGTGGGAGGCACGTCTTATTTACCTGTAAATGTATCTCTACACATTATAAAAAAACACCAAAATCTACTAATAATAAAATAGTAAAAATAATAATAAAATAACAGTTTTAACGTATTCACGTGGTAGTCCAACAAATAATTATGGTTACTGTCGATCCTGGCTACACGAAAGTAAGTGGTGTTTGTGCGGAAACTATTAATGTACGCGTCTTAGAAGTAGTTATACTCCTTAAAGAAAAATACATAGTACATTTTACAGGTTATTACACTGTAACCTTTTTGCTTATTGTGTAGTTAATACTATATGTTCTTCTGGCGTATATACTGTAATTATATTGTGAAAATTGTTCTATAGCTAACTTCATGGTGTCGGTTTTTTTCGGTGTGGGTGCGAATCGTAAAAATTTACTCTCACCATTTTTCCCTGACGCGCCAAAAGAAGTATAACTTCAAATATATATATAAAAAGTGAACACCATAAATGTTAATATGTTGAGTGTGTTCAAACAAACCGTCTATATTGTTTGTATGAGTTCCATGGCTCTTAATTGAAATTGCAATGTAGTAAATTATCTCAAATTACGTTTACGACGAGTCATATCATAAGGAAGTTAGAAGCAGCATCATCAACAACTATCTCAGAGTGGACTCGTGTCTCCACCACGATTCAAGCCTTGTCGTGACGGTGGGGCTCAGAAGCCTAGGGTAAGCCCAGCACCTCGGGCGAAGCCAAGTGAACCGAGGGGGCTCTTTGTACCCCTCTTATAAGAAGAGGAGACAAAAGAGCAGGGGACAAGGGGACAAGGGGAGAGGATGGGAACCTCATCCCATTGTACTGTCCTGACGTTGGGAGGGGTTGTTCTGTGGTGCGCAACCCCTCTGTGGAGGTGGCTGAATACCGTACTGAATAAAACTGAATAGCCGTCGAGGTGCCCTGTTTGCTCAACAGATCCGGGGAACCTCACCAAAGGCGGCATTGGTGACACTCGCCGTGTTTTAGTGGGCCTACGTCCACTTACCACCTTTCGGGCGCAGCGAGTCCCACATACCCGTCTGGAGTCCCACATACTCGTGTATGTACATGGGTGACGTCGACCACTTACTATCGGGTCGCTCGTTTGCCCGGTGCCTATATTGACGATAATGTTAAGTGCTTCATCATCATCATCCGTACCTATCCCTTGCCACTCGCAGCGGTTTTCAAACCATTAGCAAATATTTTTATATGAATTAAAAATAGAATATTTATGTAAAAATTACGCGGCATACCTATAATAATATAAGCTACATTATTGATAACATTTTTACACTTGATACCTAATTATAGTGAGAGGTCCATATCAGTGCTCTGTGTAATAAATCTTTATATATATATTTATTGTGTGCGTGTGTATGTCACTGATCTCCTCCTAGACGGCTGGACCGATTTTGATGAAATTTTTTGTGTGAGTTCAAGGGGATTCGAGGATGGTTTAGATTCACAAAAAAAATATTTTGTACAGGACAACGTCTGTCGGTGCCACTAGTTATAATATAATATTGTAATAGCTAAGATGGCATTAAGTAATAAGTATAATATTAATTAAAATATAAGTAATTAGATGCCTACAGGTGATGTATTCACTATGACGTACGAGTAACAAGTAACTAAGTAACAAAAAATGTTAGTATAAATAGTGTTTTAGTGAGTCTCACTACTGATACAAGCCTCTGAATTATTAACATTTATGACAGTTCCGGTGGCCTATGTTCAGCAGATGACGGATAGAGGTTGATGATGATAAAGTTCTATGCAAACACCGGTTCAGGTCGGGTGCAATACCAGGAAATAGACTGAAACCTTCGACCGGGGGAGAGATGGATCGGTGCCCGTCGGATAGGGAAGATCTTTTGTTCCAAAGTTGTGCCTGTGGTGATATATGACACACGCACACAAATAACAGACTAACCACTTTAATGTGTAAAATATTAAAATTTTGGGGTGGGCAGGGCACTCAATACCATGGCTTTTCAAATTAGCTAATAATTTTCAATCCCTCGCGATTGATTGAAAACAAACATTTAATAAAATATTTTACCATTTTCTCTCCCCCCCCTCCTCTTCCCCTCTCTTCCATCTTATACATAAGGATACTGTGTTCAGCGGATGAATGTCGGTGATAAAGATGACTACATATAGTAGGCATGTCCGTCGGTTTGTCTTATTATTCTATCAAAATTCATCAGGGGACGAATACGGACAATGATAATGATCATCATGGTCTTTATAAGTACGCTGTACGATCAGTCACTGTCAATAGAACTAACCTTGCGGGAGACAGGGGGAGTTCCTTATTGTCGACCGAAAACAGATCTAATTGTCTCGTTTATTTATCACGGAGAGGTCTTTCATTGTTCAAGACGACAATTTATTTACAGGGTTCCGTTCATCGAAGTGACAAAGTTGAACCCTTATAGAAGCACTCTGGTGTTTTTCTGTTTGTCTGTCAAACCAACAACTATAGGATACTTTCCCTTGATATAGAATCATGAACTTTAGATCTGTCACAGCAATATTATATTAGAAATGTCCTTTTTCACGCTCTTGTCCGTTTTTTTTCCTAAACCGAGATAAATTTATTTATAAAGAATATGAGAAAGGATGTTTTGATCTTCCCAACATGGTTTAAGCCAATTGAACCGAGGGGCTACTCTTTGTACCCCTCTTATAAGAAGAGGGGACAAAATAATAGGCGGGACAATGGGCGAGGATGGAGAACCTCACTCTATTTCACTATCCCGACGTTGGGAGGGGTTGTTCTGTGGTGCGGGACAAAGCCTTTGTGCAGGTGGCGTCGGTCCCTTGGAGGACTTACTAGCCGTCGAGGTGCTCTATTGTTCAACAGTTCCAGGGCACCTCAACAAATAAACTTCTTATTTTGAAAGACAATTTAAAATGTCGCTGAACATAGTTCATGGCACGCCGTTAAGGCAAACTTATGGACCGGTCTCAGAGGTCGCGTGGGCTATTAAATTTCATGTTCAAACTATATTATATTTTAGGTATGTATTCGCATAGTACATTTTGGATCATGAAAATATAAAAGATATTGTATATACTTTTACGTTGATTTTGGAATGAACTAAACTAACCAATTTAGTACATAGTGTGCAGTAATTTGGTACAGCTTAAAAATATTTGTGAAAAAGGATCTCATTAAAATGAATACCTTATTTATATCGCAGGGAAATCCTTATTCCGGCCAGGGCAGTGGCTGCCACCCACGATACCTTACGGTACCCCCGGAACACTCTTGCTGAGACCACCTGCTGCTCCCAACACAGCTACTCCTTATTCCTCGCGGTATGGCGACCCACCCAGATGGGTGTACCATACGTCGCCATACTCCGGCAGACTCCGGAGTATAGCTGCCTGCAGGTGGCGCTGGGTCCTCCGAGGTTCGGGAGGAGTCTACCCGTCGCACTTGCTGCCTTCATGACCCTCGGTCCCAACATTGAAAAATGTGGGCCGAAGGTCCACCCTCCGTCAAGGTAGAGCCCCATATATTTGATATGGGGGCTCATCCTGACCCTCACCCCTCCGATCTTGGGAGCAGCCCCCGGTGGCAGTCCTTTTCTACCGGTCCCGCGGAAGTGTAAATTTATACCTAGATTAACCTTTTGGTTTAATACATACTAAAAATTATTCTCTAAGTACTGAATCAGGAAAATTCCATAAAGAGAGAGACATGAGATTTTGACACATTTTGAGAACATAACTGGGTTTTATGCTCGTAGAAAATAAAATAACTTCCTGAGATCACAAATAAACACCGGAGGTCATAAACATTATTAGTAGGTTTAATCACGCAATAAAATAGAATACAATACAAGAAAGTTCTGATACGAATACGCGCACCAATGAAATACATATTAGTTATTGCATCGTAAATTGTTTAATGATTGTATGTTCCGATCCGATAACTTATTATGGATTATATCGAATCTTTCGCAGAAATTTTACCAATATTTATCTGGTATGTCTGTTTTGATCTCTATTCTCTATTTCTAAGATTCTCCATCCGTCTGTCCGTCTGTTTTTTTTTAATGTAAGACCGTATATTATTTTAAAGCTTTTACCCGCGACTTCATCCGCATGTAGGAAGTATTTCTTTAAATGTTATTTTTCAAATAATATGGTTCTAATTTACAAACAATTATAATTTATATCACACACAGGATACAGTATTCATTTGAAAGGCGTGCAATACAAAGGTGCGACCCTCATAAGGATTCGCATCTTGTAATAGATAGCGTGATCTACATTTTGTGTTAACGCCATCTATTGACGCATCTAAAAAACTTCTTGTTACACTTATACATCTTACATCTAACCTTGGGTCTCAAACTATCTCTATCTAATTGGTTTAGTGGTTTAACAAATATATAGTCCCGGCGTTTTAGCTGCATAACTCCCGTCCCCGTGGTATTTGCAAGATAACAACTATTTTATGTCGTACGTTGGGTTTCGAAGCATCTTCATATAAAATTTCACCCAAATCCGTTCCTTGGTTTAGAAGATAGACAGTCCTGGGGTTATACCTGCATATTTCCCGTTCCCGTGGGATTTTTAGGATAACAAATATTTTATATCCTACGTTAACTTTTAAAATATCTTCAAATCAAATTTCACACAAATCTGTTCCGTGGTTTAGAAGATAGACAGTCTGGAGGTTTTACCCACATAGTTCCTGTTCCCGTGAGATTTTCAGGATAAGAACTATTTTAAGTCCTACTTTAAGTTTCAAAGTATCTTTATATCAAATTTCACCGAAATCTGTGCCGTTGTTTCGAAGATAGACAGTCCCTGGGTTTTATACCCGCATAGTTCCCGTGGGACTATCAGGATAAGAACTATTTTAAGTCCTACTTTAAGTTTCAAAGTATCTTCATATCAGATTTCACCCGAATCTGTTCCGTGGTTTAAAATATACACAGTCTGGAGGTTTTACCCGCATAGTTCCCGTTCCTGTGAGATTTTCAGGATAAGAACTATTTTAAGTCCTACGTTCATTTTCAAAGCATCTTCATATCAAATTTCACCCAAATCTGTTCCTTGGTTTAGAAGATAGACAGTCCTGGGGTTATACCTGCATATTTCCCGTTCCCATGGGATTTTCAGGATAACAACAATTTTATATCCTACGTTAAGTTTTAAAGTATCTTCATATCAAATTTCACCCAAATCTGTTCCGTGGTTCAGAAGAAAGACAGTCTGGAGGTTTTACCCGCATAGTTCCCGTTCCCGTGAGATTTTCAGGCTATGGACTATTTTAAGTCCTACTTTAAGTTTCAAAGTATCTTTATATCAAATTTCAACCAAATGTGTGCCGTGATTTAGAAGATAGACAGTCCGTAGATTTTACCCGCATAGTTCCCATGGGATTTTCAGGATAAGAACTATTTTAAGTCCTACGTTCAGTTCCAAAGTATATTTATATCAAATTTCACCCAAATCTGTTCCTTGGTTTAGAAGATAGTCAGTACCGGGGTATTACCCGCATACGTCCCGTTTCAGGTTTTCAGGGTGAAAACTATTTTATGTCCTATTTTAAGTTTCAAAGTATCTTCATATCAAATTTCACCCAAATCTGTTCGGTGGTTCAGAAGAAAGACAGGGCCGGGGTTTTACCCGCATAAATCCCGTTCCCGTGGGATATCCGGGATAAAAACTATCCTAAGTCCTTTCTCGGGTTTCAAACTATCTTTGTGCCAAATTTCATCCAAATCTGTTTAGTGATTTAGGCGTGAAGAAGAGACAGACAGACAGACAGACAGACAGAGTTACTTTCGCATTTATAATATTAGTTAGGATTAGGATTAGGATTCTTCTGTGTGTATCTGAATTCCTCTTAAAGGACTAACGATTTTAATGAAGTAAGTATTTGTGTGTGTTTAAGTGAATTCGAGAATAGTTTTTCAAGATAATTAAAATCCTTTTCACAAAGTACTCACTTTCTTTTACATGTCTCCGGTACAAACCATTACTCTCATATATTATATTTAACATAATACATAATCCTTGTTTTTATATAATTTCCTTATACTTGCATAATATTAAATATTACATCGTACTGCCTGAGGCAGTACTATCCACACCGATAATCGGTCACTAAAGAGCCCTTCATCATTCCCTACCACAGATTTTATAATATTTCGCCCCGACAGGCGCCACAAACAAACTTACAACTACCTACACTAACAAAACTATTAAAATATTTACTTTCATATAACGGAAATCATGACATTCGGCCATCCTGTCACGTGCAGCCTCCTGGCGCACATTAGTATTGACTATTGGTAGGTCAGCTTTTAAGGCTCACTAATTAATAATTGTGCGAGAGTTTACATTTAACTTATGTTATCATATATGTATATAATTTAAAATATATAAGAATCATGACATTCGGAATAGCAAACTTATATAAAAAATGAACAATTATATTTATAACTTAAGTATACAAATAATTTTAAATTTAAAGAACTGTGACGTTCCGAATACAATAAAATAATATAATTAAAATTTAACATGTAAACTTTTCTAGTAAGTGAAAATAGTTCCATACAATATTTTTAGCTCATTATTATAACACATAGAATAGATATCTATTTGATACATAGGAAATTTTGTGATAGTACAGTATCTAATTATTTAACATGCTTCAATATAACCTGAAATTTAGGCTTACAAATATTTTGCAATGTTGAAATATATACGATGTCAAATTCAGTACATTAAAGGTTATCGAATAGTAATTACATTATTCATTAAATTATAATATTCAGTACAGTACATTCATTAATTCATAGCAATATTATTACATCATTACATTTTAATACACTCGATCCAATGATATTTATTATATTTTTCTTAACATATGTCACGATTACAGTTTCTATATAAGTAATTATAGTTTCTATTTAGGTAATTTATTACCTAAATGCCATATGAGCCATACAAATAACAAAATACACTATTATTCCATTAACGATGTATTACATTTTTGGAAACATGTCAACAACACAGCTGATTAAATTAAAAGCTACTGTGCTTTCCAAAGTGTATATTGACGGAAATAGACTTGCGACTATAATAGAGTTTATACATAGACCGAACACAGCCCTTTGCTTAGAATGATAATTCTTTATCTGTTGAGCTTTGCTTTTGACATGTGATATGATGTGTGCAGAAAATTATAAGTATAAACCTACGAATAAATAATAAGTCGTATAAACAAACATAATTATTTATATCAATCCGGCATTTGATTTATATCTATGGGCCTTTGCAGCCGGTCATTGTCGTAAACCCTTTCTATCCTAAAGGGACCTATAATTGTAGACCAGTTGCTAGATTCTTTTCGTCCAACCTTTTGTTGTCGCGAAGGGTGATCGTCTGCACCTCCTCTCCGATTTCACCAGACATACAAAATCTAGAATAAGAATTAAATGAAATATGTATCATAAATATTTCTCAAAACATATCCTCTTAAAATTCTTTAACTATTTATCACAGATTTAGATTGCTATGCTTGATATCAAAAAGTACAGCTGACGCCTTCATACTATAACTCATTTATCTACGGCACACTTGGCTCGGTAGGTACACAATATGACCTCTATCACACACTTGGCTCGGCAACCTTTTATTTTTTTAAATCATTGAATCACACAAGCTAAATCATTATTCCTGTGATTAGTCTTATCCATTTCCACATGGCATTGTCACAGTTCTATCGTCAGCAAATAAATTAAAAGGTTATTCTATAATTTGAGGCAAATCATATTTATACATCTAAGGAGATACTCATAGATACATCTAAGAGGATCCGATACTCTTGGTACACCGTGAGGCAGCTATTAAAACTATATGGCGTCACTAGTTGTTACTAGTGACGCCACTAGACACCCCGTCCTTGGGTGTGGATTCTATGGATACAAAAAAATACGGAAAAAGAAACCGTTCGGCAATCCTGCATAACAAATTAACACTTAGGTAATGAAAATCAAGCTATGTAAAATTTAAATAGAATTTAACTAACACCAAAGGATTAACGATCCAATGGAAAATTTTAAGAAAATATTATATTATAGTAGGGGAGGCCATGATGCTAAATGGGGATTTCCTCGAGCGTCATAGAGACCTATTGGGTAGCAAAGCTTGCATGATAAGAAGAAAAAATGTTATATAACATATACCTATTCATCGAAGCGGCTACAGATTTTTTAATATGTAAAAAAATACTGTTGCATGGACATAATCGAGCGCGTCAGATATTGATAGCATCAATGTCCTACATATTTTTAATAATGTACGTATGTTAATCTGAACGTTTGCATTATGCGGTAGGTCGTACGTAACGGTTGAATATGAAAAAAAAAAAAAAAAATTAATCGAGCGTGTCAGATTTTTTAAGGGGGTGTTAAGTGAACCTAATAAAAGCTCTCATTCAATAATCTGTCGATTTTGATGTGACGCAAACTCGCGGCCATTATTATAATATGCATAAAAAATTCGCCATTTTGAAATACTCAAGCGCGTCAGATTAAGATATATATAGTTCATCTTTATGTCCTAGACGTGCTGTATCATAATCTGACAATTATCTAAAGGGGTTCGCCTAATCTGACAAAAAAAAACAGTTTTTTTTTTTTAATCATTGAACTTGATTAATTGAAAAGCTAAGGAAATAGCATGCAAATAAAAAAGTGTATGTTCTTTTAAGTAATAGAAATAATAGAAATTCCTAAATTATTTTCTTATAAATACAAGTAGTATTTATAAGAAAATAATTTAGTAACAAAATGCTCAAAAAAAATCATTTTTTTATAATAAATTGATAATTTAATCATGATCTTTTGTCTTTCAGATGTATTGTGATACAATTTAACTGCACACACCTTGATAATGAATTTTCCCAATCTAATCAGGTATTTGGAGCCATTTATGGCTCCAATAAACGTGCTTCAAAATGGGCGCGCGGTCTTAGTTCCTATAGTAAAATTATTCTAAGGTCAAAAAACGTTTTGGTCGTAGAATAATTTCCAACGGGAAACACGTTGTAAGTAATATGCCACGAACGAGTCTCTATGATCAGCTGTGATGGCATCATATGGCAACAAAAACCAGAGTGGGGACGGAGTGATAGAGAAAGAGTGAGAGAGGAATAGAAACGCAGAGGGAAATATAAGCATTACGCAGCTGCATGCATTAAACTTTATCGACGAATTTTTGTTATTTCGACTGGCGGACATCGTCAGATTATATATTTTTCGCTATCCTTGAAATATTTCCTTCAAAAAAAAAAAAAAAATTAGCAACGCTCGAGAATGTCAAGATGACGTTTTTTTTACAACTTTGTAGCCCTTCCCTTTCTTTACGTCACTCTCAACTTGTCAGATTAGTGGCATGTACACTTTTTAGCATGTAACAAACTCACCCTACCTTAATCTGATGCGCTCGAGAATTTCTGACGATCAGTTTTTTTTTACTAATCTGATCCTTTATCCTTGACGGGCGGCCTTATATATGGGGCTCATATATGGTGAAGGTACTCAACTGGGTGCAAGGTAGCCCTCCATATATTAATCTGCCAAGCTCGAGTAAATCCCCAAATCCCCTCTTCAGCTCCCCTACTATTATGCCTCTAATAATAAAATGATGCAATTATTATATTAATATTTGTTTTCATATTTTTATATAGGGGTTATTATATAAATTACTATCACTGTCTACTTCATTATGTTTCAATTTAGAAAAGTATGTTTTCATTTTTAAATACTTTGTGCCATAAAAATAAACACGCACATGCAATTTGAAGTTTGTAACAACATAATTAACCAAAAAGCCTGGTAAAATAAGTAATATTTTATAACCTATTTTTATGCAATTATTCATAAATATTCTAATATAACGAACATATTCTCTTCCGGAATGTGGCTCTCTGGTATCCCCAAAGTTTAAAAAATTAATAATGGGTAGATCTTACTTGAAATTATTAAATTATTGAACAAGTAGATAAAGCAACCTTTTTAGGAGTAACGATTGATAAAAAAAACTTTAATGAAAAGAACATATTATTGAAAATCATAAGTAAAGCTTGCCTCTATTCTAAACACAGATTCTCTCCTCATCGCATATTATGGAATAGTAGACACGTATGAGATATGGTGTTATGTTTTGGGGAAATTCAACTGACAAAGAATTGGCATTTAAACCACAAAAGAACTGCCAATAGATTGGAAGAATTTAAATGCAAATACTATTATACATACATAAATAGTACGGGTAAATTTAAATTTACTTAACTATAATTTCAAAATTCTTACTTTTTTATATTATTACTTACTTATTACTTTTATATAATTTGTACGCCGTAACTGGTAAAACATGACTGCTTTGATTTGATATCCCCAAATATTCTTTATCTTTAAAGAACATACATTCCAACCAAGGATGATCAGTGATGCTTTTGAAATGAAAAAAAAAAAAGGAATCTTAATCTTAATTTCCATCCATATTTCATTATAATAGAAGAAGATGGCTCGCTTTTACCACCTGATTGGGATTAACTAATTAAAACCATTAAATCAAAATCCAAAAAATATCACAAAAATAGCCTTGTAATGTTAGGATGTCTGATAGACTTGTGCTTATTCGGACACTTAAAAGTGCGCACCGAAATAGTACAATGCGAATAATGTACTAGTACACCTTATTAGTACTATTAGGACTATTAGTACTCGAACTGTACCTAACCAAAAGACACCTTAAGACATTATTAGCACACTGCGCAGGTACTAATAGTAATATAAAGCGAGGGCTAAATATCAGATACGTCGACGAAGCAAGCTTGTATGAGATTTTTTATCAATATAAATTAAACTGTCTCTAAGTTCAATTTCACGTTATGTAAAAATTAGATTGATTTGGTTTAGTTGATTTCTTGGCAGAAGCGTTTAAGTTTTAAATCACCAGAGTGAATCTATTATTCTATTCTGTATTATTATTTATTAACACATTGCATAAAAAGCAGCACAAGCGCTGAATAAACAGTATTATTGTATGTAGAAGGCGTTAAAGCACTGCTACGCTTTATTTCAAAATGACCAACTCCAATCGCCACTGTCTCGCTTACTCTTATAATAAACTGTATCGCGCTTGTTCATTCTCGGACAGTAAGTCACGTGAGTGAAGTTAGTCTAACAGTGTTTTTTTTTTTTTTTTTTTTTTTCGGAAGGGCTAGACTTTTCGGCCTGATGGCCTTTAAGCTCAATCGGTACAGTAAGTGAGCAGCTGGCTCACTTAAGAAATATTCTAAAGGGGGACGCCCCCCTCCGCGCCCCGCAGGGGGCGCGGTTCATCGCGCGCGCTGCTCGGGAGAGCATCATTTGGACTAGTCAAATCCGATACGGTCGACGAATCTTTTACGGTTGAATTTAACCTATCATCATGAGGGCCGGCCCTCATCCCTCCCTCTGGAGAGAGAGGCGGGTCATGCGCGGTGCCCAAGCAATCTAGCGGTAGCGTAGTGCTAGCGCTGTTTGCGCGGTCTGGGTTTGTGTCTACTCGTATCGGATTCGAACCTAAGCTTCCGCGATCGATCCGGATCGATGTGGTTTCCATGTGTAGGGTTCGACGTCGCTTACGACCCCGAGGCCCAAGCGGTGTGCAGGTGTACCTAGCATTGTGTGTGTGTCTGTGTATGCTGTGACGTTCGCGTCGCGCTTTTGCGTCGCGCATTAGTAGCTGAGAGATTTCGTCAGCTGGATCTGTTAAAACATGCTTAGGTAACCTATGTCTAATTGGAACTGAGCTATCTGGGGAATAGACCTAACAGTGTACTAATAGTCCGACTGTCCTAAAAAGAATTTGCGTTCGGTAACCTTTCGGACAGTGCCGAGTTCCATCACCTAATGATCATTCATCGTACATGTACTACACAAGACTAATGTCTGACACCTCACGTACGAATATAATTGAATATTATTATCTGTAGTCAGACCTCAGGCCTCCCGTGACATAGTCAGAGCAGATAAATACATGGTTGCAGTAAAGTATCCAAAACAAAACGTTAGGCGTGTAAAAATCTTAACAACCAGCAATAAAAATATTTTACCTTAAACCTTTATATATCCAGTTAGTGGTGTGCAAATAAACTTTTTTATGATAACGTGCTATGGACTATAAACTATATTTTTCTAGCGCGCTATTTTATAGACTATATTATAACGTGTAGTCGCAAGACTAGAATTACGTAACTCACGTGAGCTGGCCGGGATAGCGCACGACACATCTAGCGCTAGCGCGCGCTCGACGCTGACTGACGTATAACTATAAGCTATAAATTATAACGTCTAGCGTCTACGATCTAGCACGTTGGCGTAGTTCGAATGTTATAAAGTTATAAGTACGGCCTGCGCTAGCCGCCTCGCTAAGTCGCTACATACTTAATGTAGCGAGGCGCTACGTTATAGCGCCGAATAGGAATTTATATAGCGTACGCTATACGTTGAGTATGAATAGCGCGCTACGTCATGGCGCTATGCGTTATATTAACCACCACTAAATCCAGTTATTAGATTTAGAATCACGAAATAGCTAGAGAAACAGTCTTGAAGTGATAACTTCTTTAACCCCGTTGAACACTTTGGCAGGGGAAAATCTTATGTAACATTTTAAAATGTCTTTTTTTTTTGTTTGTTCACAAATGTGTTCATTTAAGACTTTGAAATCATATTATAGTAACAAATGCTAATTTAGTACTGCAGAATAACATCATGTTTTTCTACCCTACTCTAAATATAATAATCCTTTTTTAAATGTATATTATCCCTCTTACAGTCATTTAGTTTAACAATTTGGCAATCCTGCCAATCCTGCTAAATGACTGCCAATTTACTCTTAGTGATTATGAATTTTATTAGTTATTACTTAGTAACATGTAATGTAATGTAGATACTACATTCTGGCGATAAATGAATTTGAACATGTTATACCAATTTATAATTATTAATGAACAAAATATAATATGTAGGTTATACGAGTCTCATTGATGTAGTATGTATGATGTGTGTACAATTTGCACTGTCGAATAGTAGCCTCGACCACGCGCAGAGCAGTGAAATAAGAGTAATTTGCACCATCGAAGTGTAGCCTCGACCACGTGCAGAGTAGTGTAGTAAGAGTAATTTGCAGTTTTCACTATCGAGGGGTAGCCTCGACCACGTGCAGGGTAGTGTAGTAATGTGCAATGTCATTGAAAAGTAGTATCTATGTACAGTCATAATTTTAAATAAAAACTTCGAAGAATAATAAGATTCAATAATTACTATTTTTCGTATACATGTGATTTTAAGTTAACATGTTAAGTAATTATAAAATAGATAAATAAATAAATATCGAGCTCCGCGAATTAAACGTGAAAAACATGGTAATATCCCGTTTTAAATAATTTCACTATTTTGTAATTTCAACAAAGCATGGAAACTAAAAAATAAAAGTAGGTGAGCGTGCATACCTGGGTTTACCCCTCTTCTGAGGTTTCAAGATAATTAAAATCCTTTTCACAAAGTACTCACTTTATTTTACATGTCTCCGGTACAAACCATTACTCTCATATATTATACTAGTTATTGCCCGCAGCTTCGCTCGCGTTTACTAAGATTTACAGCCGTTTGGATTGATGATGATTATTTTTATGGCCAAAGTTACGCCTTGCAACATCAGCTATCTGCCAGTGAGAGCCTCGTCAAAATTGGCTTAGCTGTTTCACAGATTAACCGGAACAAACAGACAGATAAAAATTGATTTTTGTTTTATGTAAGACCGTATATTATTTCAAAGCTTTTACCAGCGACTTCGTCCGCATGTAAGAACTAATAAGTATTTCTTTAAATCTTATTTTTCAAATAATATGGTTGCAATTTACAAACAATTATAATTTATATTACATACAGGATACAGTATTCATTTGAAAGGCGTGCAATACAAAGGTGCGACCCTCATAAGGATTCGCATCTTGTAATAGATAGCGTGATCTACATTTCGTGTTAACGCCATCTATTGACGCATCTAAAAACTTCTTGTTACACTTATACATCCTACATCTTACCTTGGGTCTCAAACTATCTCCATATCAAATTTCACTCTAATTGGTTCAGTGGTTTAACAAATATACAGTCCCGGCGTTATAGCTACGTAACTCCCGTCCCCGTGGTATTTGCAAGATAACAACTATTTTATGTCGTACGTTGGGTTTCAAAGCATCTTCATATCAAATTTCACCCAAATCCGTTCCGTGGTTTAGAAAATAGTCCTGGGGTTATACCTGCATATTTCCCGTTCCCGTGGGATTTTCGGAATAACAACTACTTTATCTCCTACGTTAAGTTTTAAAGTATCTTCATATCAAATTTTACACAAATCTGTTCCGTGGTTTAGAAGATAGACATTCCTGGGGTTTTACCCGCATAGTTTCCGTTCCCGAAGGATTTTCAGGATAAGAACAATTTTAAGTCCTACGTTAAGTTTCAAAGTATCTTCATATCAAATTTCACCTAAATCTGTTCCGTGGTTTAGAAGATAGTCAGTACGGGGGTATTACCCGCATAGTTCCCGTTCCCGAGGGATTTTCAGGATGAAAACTATTTTATGTCCTATTTTAAGTTTCAAAGTATCTTCATATCAAATTTCACCCAAATCTGTTCCGTGGTTCAGAAGAAAGACAGGGCCGGGGTTTTACCCGCATAAATCCCGTTCCCGTGGGATATCCGGGATAAAAACTATCCTATGTCCTTTCTCGGGTTTCAAACTATCTTTGTGCCAAATTTCATTCAAATCTGTTCAGTGGTTTAGGCGTGAAGAAGAGACAGACAGACAGACAGACAGACAGACAGACAGACAGAGTTACTTTCGCATTTATAATATTAGTAAGGATAAGGATTTAACATAATACATAATCCTTGTTTTTATATAATTTCCTTATACTTGCATAATATTAAATATTACATCGTACTGCCTGAGGCAGTACTATCCACACCGACAATCGGTCACTAAAGAGCCCTTCATCATTCCCTACCACAGATTTTATAATATTTCGCCCCGCCAGGCGCCACAAACGAACTTACAACTACCTACACTAACAAAACTATTAAAATATTTACTTTCATATAACGGAAATCATGACAAGTTTGGTTTCAATTTCTGAACTATAGATTTATTATTATTAGATTCAAGATTGTAACATTCCACTACAAAATGTTTTTTACAAGACAAAGTGTGTCAAAAGACACGTATATGACTATTCTGGTAAATCACTTTTTTATGCGATTTCAGCTTAAACTTTACTGATTTTCTACGAAAGGATCATCGAACTTCGAAAGTAAGGTATCTAAAAATATATGAGGGTGATGTTGATTTCTGCGCTCAGGCGTTGCGGTAGTATGTTGGACCTGCGATGTCATATTTTATCATGATCGGCGAATAGACGTTATTATAGATGATGGTAATTCGAGGGAAAATGTAAAACATATTCGATTTTGTAGTTGATATTCATGTAGCTGATATTAATGTATGGGTTTTA
This sequence comes from Helleia helle, assembly GCA_963853865.1. Classification (NCBI taxonomy): domain Eukaryota; kingdom Metazoa; phylum Arthropoda; class Insecta; order Lepidoptera; family Lycaenidae; genus Helleia; species Helleia helle. The sequence continues at coordinate 7,131,938 of OY971418.1, read as the reverse complement.
TTAATAATAATTACTTAAGAGTAGGTACTTTAAGTATTGGTCGGTGTTTCAATGTTTTTCCGCGATGCTGGAATTGGTAGGAATCACGAGTCCTTAGTACCAATAATAAGTATACAAACTTGTTGATGCAGACATTTTTATTCAGAGAGTTAAATCATTATGGCGTCAACCCACGCTTCTGCCTTGTGCACCCTCCAGCGACCTCAGGCATCCGCCCCGATATTTTATTTGAAGCGGTACCACGAGAGGCCGCTGTATGGCCTAGTGCCATCTAGCGGCACTAGTGGTAACAGTTGGCCATTAACCAGGTGGGAAGACGATCAGGGTGAGCCCCACTATGAAGTATCTTGGACTTACCCTCGACGAGAGGTGTACCTTCAGCCCCCAATTCCAACAACTAAGGCCAAATGTCATAAGGATCGACTCCTCCCTAATATAGAAGGGTCCAGCGAAGCCTGTATGCGACTATACTCCCGAGTCTGAAATGATGTTGAATGTTAGTGACATATGATTGGATACGCTGTCTATACGAGGGCGGCACTGAAAATTTCGGGAATCAAGGAAATGACACAACATTACTATTTAAAAAATGTATTTATTGCTTTTCGAAGTATTCTTCGCGAAATTTGACACATTTTTCCATACGATGGAACCAATCATTGAAGCAACCATTCCATTCGGAAGTTGAGGTCTCCAAAGTGGCCGTTTTGTAAGCGTCCACAGCTTCTTCAGGTGATGAAAATCTCTGACCATGCAATTTATTCTTTATTATAGGGAAAGTATAGAAATCATTAGGGCTTAGATCGGGGCTGTACGGCGGATGGTCTAATAATTCTATGTTTTCTTGCTCTAAAAACTCTATTGTTCTGTGCGCGTTGTGAGAACTCGCATTGTCATGATGGAGGATAATGCGGCGGTTGCAGTTCTCTTTACGGAGTTCAGAAACGACCTGTGGAAAACAAATGCTAGCATACCATTCTGCATTAACCGTTCTTTGTCCCTCAAGAGAAATAGTCGCAACATGGCCGGTTTTGGTGACAAACGTAGCCACCATTTGCTCTTCACAGAGCAAATGCGGTATCCATCGGGAAAACAACTTTTTAACACTTAATTGTTCATGCAAGATTATTTGTATTTAACTCATGCCAATGTCTAAAGTTGCCTGAATTTCGCGGTATGTCACATGTCGATCTTCCTCAATCAGCTTACGCACAGCATCAACGTTTTCTTGGGTGACTGCAGTTTTTGGACGACCTTGACGGGGATCATCACTGAGCTTGACACGTCTACGTTGAAATTCAGCAAACCAGCGATAAATTGTGGATTTAGATGGGGCTTCATCATCAAATGCAGAAATCATCCGGTCAACACACTGTTTTTGTGTTAAACCACTTCGAAAGTCATAATAAATCATCGCTCTAAAATTTTCTCGAGTCAATTCCATTTTCTCAACGACTAAACAAGTTTGACAAGACCTTGTGACAAGACCGAGAATCTTTTTTCAAATAAGTAAATGGTATTCGATTTTTAAAACCAAGGAGTTTTCAATTATAAAGATTTTAATATGACAGGAACAGTGGAAATATTCCATTCTCGATACTTTTAGTGCAGCCTATGTATCTCGTAGCACAGCGTAACAGTGAATTCAAAATACCTTGGGATTACATCTAGTAGTAGTGAGTAATCGAGCAACAACAGTTCGGATGCGGGTGGCAAGTGATCGGTAGTCTTGGCGTTCATTGAGGGAGGCCTATGTTCAGCAGTGGATACACGCTGATGATGATGAGGATGTGAATATTATGATTTTTGATGACAAAATGAATTGTGTGTCTTGGCAGGCGAATTGACTCGAACGTCGTGACGGCGAACCGCATATTGCGGTCATGTCATGTTGTTTTTTCTTTATTAGGAATTCTATACACATAGCAAAATAACTGATAAAAAACCTTTTCTTACATACCTACATAACAACCACCTTAGGATTAATATTACACAGGTATAGGCAATTTACCAAAAAAAAATGAACGTGTTCCTACAAAAATTATATTAGGCTAAAAGATTCCTTTGGGACATATAAGATGTATCTAGTCTATTTATAACAGCCCACATCAGAATAAAGGCTTATAACTAGTGCGTGTACGAAGGATATTATGTTAAAACATTCCTGCGGGAGCACCCTAACTTTCTAGGATAAATTTATATCGAGGAATTTCTTGATGTCTATTCGCACGGATTTCCAAAAGTTTCAGTTGTTTTATGCCCGGTTTCTATATTTAACGGATCGTCATTGTATAAAAGTTACTATCCGTTTTTCTATAACCGACGACGAGTCGTTAATACCGTTCCACAATTTACTTTCTATACCTGACGTCGACGGACGTCAGTTAGTTATTTAAATACCGAGCCCTCTTCAAAAATGCTTCATTTTTATTAACAAATATATACTTACATATGAATAATGCTTTATTTTTTTTTATTAATCTTTACCAATTTTGAATGGTGGAATATAGTCGAATCATGAGCGGAGCCAGGCCAACGAGCTACCACATTCATAAAAATCAGATTGGTATTGCATACCTCTTGCACATTAAGGAACAAATTGGGAGGGGTTGTTCTGTGGTGCAGGACAACCCCTCTGTGGAGGGGAGGGAGGAACTGACTAGCCGTCGAGTCGCCCTGTTTGCTCAATAGATCCAGGGCACCTCACCAAAGGCGGCATTGGCAGCACTCGCCGGATTTTTGTGGGTAGAGTTGCATCCACCACCTTTCGGGCGCAGCGAGTCCCACATACGCGTGGGGAGACCCATTCGCCCGCGGGATGCCTCAGAGCATATCCCGGCGTTAAAGGGAAAAAAAGGGTTAGGTTAGGTAAATTTTGAGGGTGTAGGTTACGGGTGTAGATCAGGTAGGTTCGTTACAAATCCCCACCATGGTTCAGGCATAGACGTGGTGGTGGCGCTCAGTAGCCTAGGGTGAGCCCAGCCCCTTGGGCGAAGTTAATTGAGCCGAGGGGGATTTTTGTACTCCTCTTATAGGAAGAGGGGACAGAAGAGCAGGGGGCAAGGGGCGAGGACGGGAACCTCACCCCATTGTACTGTCCCGACGTTGGGAGGGGTTTTCTATGGTGCGGGACAACCCCTCTGTGGAGGTGACGTCGGTACTTTGGGGGACTGACTAGCCGTAGAGGTGCCCTGTTTGCTCATTAGATCCGGGACACCTGTCCAAAGGCTGCAGTGGTGGCACTCGCCGGGTTTTAGTGGGTAGAGCTGCGTTTACTTACCGGCTTTCTGTCGCAGCGAGTCCCACATACCCACGTGGGAAGACCCACTCCCCCGCGGGTACTATATATTCTATCACGCCTTTTATCTTCTTCTGAATCACTGGAACTCGATACAATATCGAACACTTCTCTATCACTATCTGAACTCGATACAATATCGAACACTTCTCTATCACTATCTGAAGTCGTTATTTCAAAATTCCAGCGAAAACGGTGAAATATACAACTTGCTCCTTACCGATACCGACCAAAATCGGGGGATAACCAAGAGACATTACCAATAGTAGTCTTTGACGTTTCAAAAATTTATAGGAACGCCTAAACTGTCATCTCCATACAATACGCTTACCGTCCGTTACCGGTAAACCTCCAATCCGTTAGTAAGAAGCTGTCAGTAAGTTGCCTGACAAGACGTTATTTATAGGAACGGTTTTAGCTTACGCCTCGTATATTAAACTACTATTCGTAACTAAAACGGATCGTTTCTTATATATAGGAACCGGGCATTAGTGGTTCCTCACAAAGATTTCATCATTGAGTCAGATATTATCTCAATTTGTATTTAAAATTTTCACCGTTATGCTTAAATAGATAAAGTTTTAAATATTTTTTAATTACAAACATTAACATGTGGACGTATCTCATAGATAATATAACCCCGCGAGTACCACCAATGCCCCCTTAGGTGAGGTGCCTCGGATCTGTTCAGCAACAGTGCACCTCGACGGCTAGTCAGTTCCCCAAGGGACCGACGCTACCTCTACAGAGGAGTTGTCCCGCACCACAGAACGATCCCTCCCTACGTCGGGACATTGCAATGGGGTGAGGTTCTCATTATAGCCCCTTGTCGTCTCCCCTATTCTTTATTCCTCTCCAATTAAATTCCAAATAAAATCCCCTCTTCTTATAAGAGGGGTACAAAGAGCAGCCCCCTCAATTGGTTTCGCACAAGGTGCTGGGTTCACCTTAGGCTACCGAGCCCCATCCCCACGACAAGGCTTTAACCATGGTCGGGAGGCAGCGGGCTACACCTAGTTACTTATAAATACTAATTTAAAATTCTCTTGTTTCCCTATATAATACAATTTTTGTGAATGTAAAATAGCGCGGGCCAAGCAGCAGGCTACACCTAGTTAATTATAATTAATTACTCTTCCTTCCTCACCCACCACAAAAGTTTTCAAGCTGATTCATCTGAATGAGTTTAAACAGGATCGATCTTACGGAAATATAAAAAGTTTACAGATTTTTTTCCAAATGAAATAACTTCAAAAAACTTTAGTAAGACTAAAAGTAAAACCCTCATTTTTTTAAGTTATCACTGGGCCCTTGGACGGTACGCTACAGAGCTACTATTTTCATGTGGGGAGTAAGGGAGGAAAAGGCTTACCATGTTCCTTCAACGTAAACATTGTAGTAATGAGCTTTGTCGTGACTTGGACCAAAATACAGCGTCAATATTTTAAGACACCTTCAAGTAAGATACTATCAAGATTAGTTCGTGGACGGCGAGTTTTTGCAAGCCGGATCTTATATGACATAATATTTACCAATTTCCTAGTGGCTGTTGAAGAACACGATAAGAAAAACCCAAACCTCATCCCAATCAACCTCAAAAAATCTAACCTCACGAAGAATAACAATTGTTGGACATCAGATGGTCGAATTTTTCTGTAAAAGGATGTCAATCCTGAGGCCTTAGAAAAAGTAACATTAAAGAAACGATAACGAAGTTCGAAAAGAATAAAATGTATGGGATTGACATAAGCCGTCGTCAATTATGTCACTCGTTATCGTTATCGCAAGTTGGTAGACAATGTTAAAATTCGTAACAAAATCATAAACTGTCAATTGGTTATCGAACACTTAAGTCAAACTTATGTTATTTTATTATTGATATTGATTCGTTATCCGTGGGCGTGGGCCATGGAGGGCAACATTTTCAAAATTTTTATGAGTTATAGTGTGTATGAGGTCTATTTACATAGATATTAATTTTAATTTTTTGGTCCGATTTGACACTTCTTGTCGAACTTTGTTGACATTTGACAGTTGTTGTCGTTGCACTGTCACGATCTTTGATTGACATTGGCTAGAAAATTATTATCGTTATCTCAAAGACGATAACGAATTTCGGCTACAAAGCGATGTCACTTTGTCTACAGGCCCTGGTGTAGAACAAACATCAGCTGAAACATAGATAAAAAATTGGTCTCCGCTGCGCTACGACTAGATACCGCACCGTACTTGTAATGTGCGGCAACAAATACCACGCCGAATTCGGCGTACCCGAGCCAGTCTCATTGCAATCGTTGTGTAAGGTGGAGGTACAGAGTGTTTTATTCAATGTTGGTAATTATTATCCGAAGTAAAATGCCAGTTTGCGTAGTGAAACTGTGTAAAAATAATACTGTAGTATTATTAGTACATAAAATAACATGAAACTTTCGGGTTCATGTCACGCCATTCAGTGTTGCCGCGTATACAAAAATCAAGTCCCCGTGGTTGCGATTTTTATATATTGATTTATTATTATTATATTTTATATAGAATACTTACTTCATTTATCTGTACTTGTGTAAGCGACGCAATATAGTTTGTAATCTTGGCATATGTAATAATCTTTATGTTGGTACAACCCTTTAATATTAGTGTTACCAGTGTAAGGTATTATTTACCGGTGGTAGGGAAGCGCTGTGCCGCGCTCCCGGCTGCATGGGTACCACCATCTTGCTTGTTTCTCCCGTGAAACAGCTTTGATGTGTTTCGGAGAGAAGGGCAAGAGAGGCAGTGTAATTACTGGCACCGAGACTTAACATCTTATGTCTCAGGATAGGCAACACATAAATGAGTTGCCTGGGCTCGTTCCAGGTAAACTAGTTTATGTTCATGGGCGACATCGGCCACTTACCATCTGGGGCCTATTAAATAAACGCGACAATGACAGGTGACAGGCGACAGGTGACAATTTGACAATATTTAGTTTAATAAAAATTATCACTGACAAATAAGTCACGGTGGAAAATCTACAAATATGTGGACTTGTCGTGACAATTTGACATATTTCTGTTTTATAAATAATATGCGACAAGTGACAATTTGTCCGGAAAAACTTGCTAAATTGTCATGGCAGGTAGACATATTTGTCAATTTGTCAGAGATTTTCGACAGGCTTTTCATCCAATGTCAACGCTATTCGACAGTTAAATTAGTAGTTAGTACGATTAATTTAGAAAAATGGTGTTAACGTCGTCGACGGATAACAGCTGTAGTAGTGAAGATGATTATTTGGTGCAAACTGTTCGACAACGACGCATTTTTAAACGTAATTGAAACCTTTCAATGTAATTGAAACCAAAACCTCTCTGTTTTCATAGATAAGGCCTAAAATTGTTAATTTGGCGTCCATTTGAAATAGCAAGCAAGTTGTCTCATGTGCATGCTTCGATTTTTTTGTTGTGACAAATATGTCGGAATTAGTGACAAACTTGTCAATTGTCATGACAAATAAGTCGAGAATATTTTCTTAGAGACTCGACAGGTAAAACCTGACAATTGTCGCTTTTATTAAACAGTTTTTTAGCCTGAAAATTTTGTAAGTATTTGCCTGTCGCATTTGGACTTAATTGTCATCTTTATTAAACGCCACTTGTCGCGACAATTCGACTTATTTGTCAAAAAGTGACAAATTTGTCGTATTGTCGCGTTTATTAAATAGGCCCCTGGTGGTACGTTTGCCAGTTTGCCTATCCAACTAACATAAAAAAAAACTGAAAAACTGTTAAGTGAGTCGTCCATTGACCGCCGCTGCGAACGGATGATATCAAAAAGCTTATTATGACCTAAATGAATATTTGATGGACTGTAGCATAATTGGATAAATATATTGACAATTTTCAATGACTGTATACTATTATAATTATTACTATTTGACATTATAATATATTTTTATGAATTATTGAATTTGTAAGCCTAACAGGCAGACCATAGAGAAACATGTAAGATAACTGTACCATCACTTTACCTATGTGTCACAAATAAATATCTATTATTATTATCTACAAAAATACGGTATTAATCACTAAATATTATAAAATAAAGTCCTACGCTGTCCGTAGTAGTGCTAATCCGTATACGGCTGTAAATCTAAGTTAACGCGGGCGAAGCTGCGGGCAACAGCTAGTTTCCTATATTATTGAGCCTCATATTCAAAATATTAATTCGGTACATATTGAGTATATTAATAAGTTTCTTATTTTTTAATTCGATACCGAAACGGTGAGCACATTAGAATGCCATAATGTACTCTCGCCCCTAACCATCAGATATTACGATATGGTTTTATGAATATTTCTCCATTACTTATCTCACTAGTTCATGAAGACACCCTGTATATTGAATAATGGAATAGTGACAAGTTTTTATTAATTTTTGCTTACGCACGTTGGGGGGGTGTTGCGGGGATACGGCAGATACGGCGGTAGCTACGCCCCTGGATGAATTGTCTGCACCGGGTCATGGACGTATTATGTATTTATATAAATTTTCATTAATTTATTCCCGTTCTTAGTACCCGTAACACATTCTTACGAATTTACCATGGGACTAGGTTAACGTGGTGTGATTAGTGGATAATATTTACTTCTTTATTTTAGTTACATCATCTACTTTTACGAAAATGAATGAAGCCAAGATCCATTCTGGCATTGAAGCTACAGTCATACCTAAAAAAATATCCATAAATGCAAATAATTTGAGTACATATTAAATAAAAAATTAATTCGTAACTAAACAGTTTGGAAGCCGCTGTACTCGTCTTATCTTTCCAACTCAAGGACAACAAATGCTATTATTATCTTCTGCAGTCATAACATACTGCATCCAGGTGTTATCGCCCTTGCAACTTTAACAAGACCTAGCTAATTATAGACATCTGTCCGTAGATGTAAGATTACCGTTACTCTAGAATTAATCCTCGTATAATAGAATTTGAGCCACATACATATATTTACTCAAGAAACCAAAAGTAAGCCGAAATCCTTAATACACGTGATGATATTAATAATACTCACTACTCACTTTTAATTGTAATCACTTGTATTGACTGCACGAAACGCAACAGCATAGCTGTCACTTGACGCCGGTATTATGTGAGTGAGAGGTACCACCCCGGTCGAGCCGCCCCAGTTCGGCTGTAAAGCAGAAAGGTACCTCTTACAATTCTCCCGGTGCTCTTACAACTCAGCTGTTCCTTCTATACTACCACCTTACACCGCGTCCGTATACTCAGTTCGTCTCCATCCCTCATCCAAGACAGACGGATGTCCTAATTATTCTTATTCATAGTTTTATTTTTTGGATTTTTATAAGTTTCTTTTTTAAAAATACTTTATTAAATATGCGTTTAATGAAGATTATACGGATATTTAATAAAAACAAGGATGAACATGATCACGCTACAGCCATACTACCTATCATGCTACACTGCCTATCTCATGACTCTTGTCCCAGGCATAATTTCCCATAATCCCTACCTATATGAAATGGGTAGTCGACGTGTTTACCGATTTCAAAGTTTTGAGTGGGCGAGAGTTTGTAGTTGATGACAATCACCATAACGTGAGCAGCGTGCTTGTGCGCCTTATCCAAGAATCAAACGATTTCGTACAGCTTAGGATTTCCGGATAAGACTAACAGAGTATACTTACATAGTGGTTTAATGTTGTGGAAAACTTTAGACAAAGTTAAAATACTTTTAAAATCAGCTTTTGTTTTTGTGAAGTTTTCTCATTATGGGTTCCGAGGACAAACTCCTATCCAAACTATCTGCATACAAGGCTCACAGCTAACTGTGCGACTGAAGTGTAATATCAGAAAATAAACTATGTTATATAATAATAACCATAATAACATTATGTCTATGGACATTTTTACCATATATATTATGATAGATAATATGTACCAGACAACGGAAATATATTTAAAACTTTATTACTATACATATATTTAAGATTTTTATTATATAATACTCAGAGTCCGAACTGGCCCGGCACGACCGGGGTGGTACCTCTTGCTCACTTAACGCCGGCGTCAAGTGACAGCTACGCTGCCCCGTTTCATGCGGTTTGTGAGCTTCCGGAAAAGGAGGGCGGCGCATCTGCGTGTCGGTGTCGGTATCAGCCAAGGTAGGTAGGTAGGTAGGGTACCCCACCATGGTTCAGGCCTTGTCGTGGCGGTGGGGCTGAGTAACCTAGGGTGAGCCGTTGCACCTTGGGCGAAGCTAATTGGGCCGAGGGGGCTTTTTGTACCCCTCTTATAAGAAGAGGGGACAGAAGAGCAGGGGGCAAGGGGTGAGGATGGGAACCTCACCCCATTGTACTATCCCGACGTTGGGAGGGGTTGTTCTGTGGTACGGAACAACACGGAAACAATTCAAACGGATTTGAATTATCAATATTCATAATTCATATCAAACCTTATTTAATGATTAGCTGTTGTTCGCAGCTTCGCCCGCATTAACTTACATTTACAGCCGTACCCGGATTGATGATGATTATTTTATAACCTACGTTACTCCTTATAACATCAGCTTTCTGCTAGTGAATAACCAAAGACAGACAGACAGACAAAAATTGAAAAAAATCTTAATTTGGTATACGTACCGTGTACACATCCATATCAAATTATCTGTATAGATTAAAAGCCTAGTTGATCCTATTACAACTGGTCCATATTATAATATCAGACATTTATCGGTAAAGACATTACTTAAACTTATTGTTAGGAGATCGTGCTCATCCATTCAATGAGAGTCTTACTGTCGTAAGATTTCCATGTATTTCGTAGTGTTATTGTAAATATTATCTACTGAACTTGGATAATTGCTGACCCATATAATGCAATCAATAAAATATTAGGTCAGCAAATTATTTACCGAGGGATTGAATCAATTTCGTCCCGTCTCAATATTGTTGTGATGAAGTTTATCGCGATTTCATTTGTGGATTCTATAAATACCTGCTAAATTAAATGCTTTTGATATTGGCGATGTCAATCCTCTAAATTTGTTAGTCTGTTTATTTGTTACTTAAGCGGAAATAACGGATTGGATTTGCATGTAATTTGACTAAAAACCTATGGTTTGTGGGATTCACTACATTGGATTTCCTGACTAATTACTAATATCTATGTTTCCATACATACATTATATAATTGTTATTCCATAAACAAAATTCTATTTTATTATTTTAAGCAATCAAATACAACAAGATGAATACATTGTTTTTATGTAATACTAGCTGTTGCCCGCAGCTTCGCCCGCGTTAACTTTTAAAATTTGAGTGGTTGACCACCCTTATCACTTAGGGGTATGAAAAATAGATAGTAGCCGATTCTCAGACCTACTGAATACGCATATAAAATTTGGTAAAAATCGGTAAAGCCGTTTCGGAGGAGTACGGTAACTAACATTGTGACATGGAAATTTTATATATAAGATAATATTTTAAGTCATAGAGTGATATTTAGAATTTAATCTATACTAATATTATAAAGCTGAAGAGTTTGTTTGTTTGTTTGAACGCGCTAATCTGAGGAACTACTGGTCCGATTTGAAAAATTATTTCAGTGTTAGACAGCTGTGACTTATAGGAGTTGAGTAACGCGGGCGAAGCTGCTGGCAACAGCTAGTAATTGTATAAAGACATTCCATTCAGTTCATATAAAATGTATAGGGTAGGAACTATTAAAGTAGGAACATTTAAATAGTAATTGGAGAACTTTGTTTAAAATTTTAAAGAACATGTATAGACTCACCTACGAAGAATGTCAAGAGGCTTAGCCGGCAACGTTCGCCCATAAGATGTGAATCTCTTTTTAAAAAGAGATATATGTATGATATTTTTTTCTCTGTTACAAAAGTTATCTAATCACGTATTGAAAATTAATAAAATAAGGTTTATATCACGAACTATTAGGTCACCAACTTATATTTTCATTCGTTTTGGAATTACTGAAATAAATTGAAATTATTGACGCCAAAATTTCCAATACGTCCTCTTAGAATATCCAACGTAAATAAAATTGTTAATTTCCAATACTTTGAAAAAAAGCAGTTACACACACAAGGTGTCTATGGTGTAAGTCATCACTAATAAAAATAATTCTTTTAGCCTCGTAAAAGCTGATGTTTCTGGAAAATTCCGTGATTAATGACCGCCGAGGGTGTCATAAAGAGAAATAAGTATAAAAATACGGTGATAAAATTATGCTGTAATCTGAGAATGGAAGATTTTGTATCAGGTATTATATTTGAGCTACCTATTCACTAAAATTGTATTATAATCTGTATAAAGCTCTAATAACTTCAAAATGCAGTGTAAACCAAAAGTATTATAGAGAATGGGACATTCATATAATATGTTTATACTATAGGTACAAATATAGTACAAATATAATATAGGTACAAATAATAATAACAATAGTGGTAAGTTCTCGAAGAACTTGTATTACGGGTACCAGAGAACGGGAATATTTAATACTTTTATAATAGTATAAAATAATGAAATATTTTCCCGTTGTCTGGTACCCCGCCACCTTTGGCTTGAGCGCCAACACGCTAACCGTTGAGCTACAGAGGTCATCATATACTTATCAGACTATAGATGCAGATCTTAAATGTATATCGAAGCACGGTTGGTTTGTTATCCGTTCCAAAACCACACGAGTAGTTCTTTGCTCGTGTGCCCAAACCAAACTAACCGTAGTTCGAGCGCTCGCCTACGCTGCGTCCGTATTGTCAGGTGTAAACTCTGGTCTCTGATCCAATTCCGATGTCGAGGCAGTATTCAATTTAAAACTCAAGCCGAGGAATCTAAAATATAAAGTACCTATTGTCAGTTAATATAAAGTAGAAATAGAAAAACTTTATTCAATAGATTACAGTAATAGTAATGAAACCAGAAATAGTAATAATACGCAATAGTGTTATGTGAATGAAACGTGAAAAATCTGATACAAAACAAAAAAACAAACCAAACTTAAAAAAACAACGGTGTTGGCATCTGCAAAGCAGTGCAATGTAAGGAACATTGAAAGATGTAACTCGGCATATGTTCAAATTCAAAATATTCAAAATATTTATTGCAACTAAGTGTACATACAGAATAGTTTCATAATTATTATAAATGTACTTATAACTTAGCACCTTTTACAAGCATTATATCCAGGAAGGCAAGTTTACAGTCTTGTTTATTAGTATAATATAACCAAAGACTAAAGGGTTTTTAGTATAATTAATCACTTGAAATAGACAGAGTCGAGGTGAATCTGATTAGTGCTCTCTCGCATATGACGGAATTGTAAAAAAAAAAATGCGTCATCAAAACAGCTTTTTTTTCTTTTTACTTAAAACTATTAAACTGGGACTATCCCTTTGCCCACAAAAATGTTATTTGTAATCCTTTTTTTCGTTTGTTTGTCTTGTTTGTGTCTTGCTAAAAAGAACATTCTTGGTTATTCAACATGGTGTTGCTAAGAAGCTTAACTACCTTCTCAAAAATGGTATCTCGATACACTTGTACCGATGTTATGATACCTTTTTCACAAAAATATAACTCACTCACTCCTTCATAACACCACATAACATCCATAACTGAAGTCACGCTGTACCCTGTTGACTAATTGGGAAGCTTTCTTAGAGCTTTGATCATAAATATTTTGGTCATTTTGTTATACATACCTACTTTGTAATTGTTGTAATGCAATCACAGCGATTCAGTTCTCTATAACACCCCACTCCATTTTAATATCACAAAATATTTTACAATGTATCAGCGCGAAAATGGGAAAACACAATAAACGGTCATGTAAAATGACAGATTCCTAATTCAAATGTAAATTTTCTTTAATTTTAATTGTAACAATATTTTTGGCCAGACTATGTATATTTATTCAACCATATTGTGTTGTGTTTCGTATTCCATCTGCAGTAGTTGTATACCTACGTAGTTTATAATATATAACTGTAAAAAGTTTTTGTTTCTTATATACTAAATAATCTGAACCTCTATAATTCTATGAAAACAGAAAAATATAATGTAAAAATAGTACATAATATACGTTTTCCTTTAAGAATATAATACAGTAAATTGGTGGAAAAGTTGTTAAATTGAAATTTTTTATAGCACACAAGAAGTTTGGAACCTTTCCTTTTTTATATTTAATTACTTATTTATATAACACTAGCTGATGCCCGCGACTTCGTCTTCGCAGGATAAGATTTTAGTTTTGTTGTTCATAAAAACTATCACATGTTACTTCAAATACCTCCAAAAATATGTTCACAAAGTTTCATGATGATCGGTTAAGCAGTTTTCGCATGAAAGTATAACAAACAAACTTACTTTCACATTTATAATATTAGTAGGATGTACAATTGACAATGCTACATGTTCTTAAAAGTTCAATGTTTTATTTTACTGGTGTTCGTGCCTTATCTTAAAAAATACGTAATTAAATGTTGAAATTATTCGCTGAAGAATGCTTTGCCCACTGCAAACTTCGGAAATAATATATACCTAATTAAAACAATGATAGCGCGGTTATAGTGATGTTAAAAATTATACTTCCTGAAAACTGTCATCTGCTGCTAAATATCATAAGACCCGTTATGTCTTATTTACGTGAAAGAAAGAAAACACACCCTTGCACTGTATGTTACAACACTGTTTTTTTGTATAGCAATAATAATATTTTATGCTATGGGGCTCATCGAAACCATTCGAACAAATCTTTACCTTTCACCTATTGAAATAAGCCCATTCAGCAAACTCTTATAGTGGCTGCTTTAGAAGAGCACAAATTGAAAACGTAGATCATATATATTATGTATATCATAATAGTTGCCTAGAATAAACATTGTCCTACCTCGTAAAACAGCTCCATTTCATAAGTTAGGCCAAAATATACACTGTGCAAAATTTCATTTAAATCGGGACAAGCAAGACTCATTTAAGCGTAAAACTCCACGGAAATCGTCAGTAAAAGGCGAAACATTTATCGCTTCGGCAGTGCCTATATTAAAATTGGAACGATATAGAAAAGATTAACATGACCCCTGTGCAAGAATGACGCCTAAAATCGTGTAGCGTTCCACAATCGGTGCCTACAAGCTCTTAGGAGTTCATCGCTAACTAATAACATTATACAATATTTATTCAATACAAATATACAATTTAGAAATGAGGTATAATATAATTAAAGTAACTAAAAACTATCTTACTAATCAGTCTTTTTTATCTTTTACGCCGGGAAATGCTCTGAGGCAACCCGCGGGGGAGAGAGAGACTTGTTGCGCCCGAAAGGTAAAACCCGGCGAGTGCCACCTTGCCGCCTTTGGTAAGGTGCCCCGGATCTATTGAGCAAATAGGGCACCTCAACGGCTAATTTTTTTGCTCATTTTTCTTCTCTTATAAGAGGGATACAAACAGCAGCTCCCTAGGCTCAATTTGCTTCGCCCAAGGTGCTGGGTTCACCTTAGGCTACTGAGCCCCGCCGCCACAACAAGGCTTGAACCATGGTGGGGTTGCTAATCAGTCTACTAATATACATATAAAACCCATAACGTAAAACTACTTCGAAATAATATAATTAAGTTACCCTTAACCTTTTTATAATGCGAATGGCCTCTTAATATTTTCCCGGTCCCCGGCCTACTTGACCCTTAGCTGTTAATGGGCTATTCCTGAAATCTATAGTACTATAAACCTCACTGCTACTACCAGCAGTCGAGGAAACGGGAAATTGGATTTACATCCTGCAGGTCAATTTTGTAGTTCGCCTTTGTTATTTCATAGGTACCGTAGTTTATTATTTTATGTATTTGAAATATTGAACATTGAAATAAACCTTTCTTATTAATTTGTTATAATTATTTTTAAAGTCAACCCCTACAAAATACACCTTTATTTGTTTTAGTGTTCAGGCGTAATTCCTACGATTTATACAAACTCAAAATATTGCCTGGACTTTGATGTATTTTTTTTATGTTAGTTGGATAGGCAAACTGGCAAACGTGCCACCTGATGGTAAGTGGTCGACGTCGCCCATGAACATAAACTAATTTACCTGGAACGAGCCCAGGCAACTCATCTATGTATTGCCTATCCTGAGACATAAGATATTAAGTCTCGGTGCCAGTAATTACTGCCTGTCTTGCCCTTATCCCCGAAACACAGCAAAGCTGTTTCACGGGAGAAACAAGCAAGATGGTGGTACCCATGCAGCCGGGAGCGCGGCACAGCGCTTCCCTCCCACCGGTATGTATTAAAATAAAGTGATTTTTTTTTCTATTTCTGTACTTTAAAATTCCTTTAAATAAATACTTAATTTTAATCAAAAAATTAAGCAACAAATATCTTGGTGTAAAATTTAAATGTGTAAAGTTTTTTTTGTTATATATTCGAATCCTTGTTAAAGTTTAATAATTCTTACCTTTCCATTAGATCTTTAGCAAAATTAGGTGACATCACAAATCCGTGCAATCTTGCATTGACAGGGGATCGTAACAAACGGAAGACTATGGACGTAAACCCTTTAACAAGGGTTTCTTAGAAACAAATGGGTGTAAGTAAATATTTAAGTATTAATTATTATCACAATGATGATATATCACTACAAAGTTACAACATACGATATTCATGCGAGAAATAAAAAGTTTTTTTATTTTATTTTATCATTCAGATTATTGCGAGTCAATTCTAATGTACTTACAAACTTCATGGATATTGCAGCAATAAAATGTATCACATAAAATAATACCTAATGTTTGTATTGTGAGGGAAATTCGTTGGTTTTAACATCGAATCGAATTCCCAAAAGTTTGTTATTGATCAAATTAATTGATTTTTTGTTCAACGTCTGCCTTTTACGGGCGTGATTTACCCTCATCGAGCATATAATCGAATAGAGTGATAATGTGAGCCATAAATTCTTACACTAGACAGTTATTTGTCACTGACGTAATAGCAATTCAACCAACCAGTGGTCAGCATCGGCCAATCATTATCCATCAGTTGGCCAATCAGAGCGCAAAACCGGTTCTGCTCTCTGATCGCAGCGTCGCAGCACAAATTTAGTGAAATTTGTTTTCATACAAAACATATAATATTACCGCTCTATTCCGGTTATATGCTTGATGTTTTCCCTAAATCGCAGGTTTCAAAGACTATCTTATACATAACTAGCGGCCCGGTACGTGCCTCGCTACGTATAAAGTGAAATAAAAAAAATTGGAACATCAAATTAATTTATTTAAGCAAAAAAATATATAATTAATTGCTAGCTATTTTAAAACTTATTGTTGCACTGTCAACACTGAAAAAAGTTTCAATATGACCCCAACTGAAAAAGTTTCAATTTGACAGCAAAATCTCCATGAACAAAATGATCCGCAATTTATTGAATTAAAAAAATGTGATAAATGAAGAACCGCTCGACCGATTTTGTGCAAACTTCAGATAAACCATCTACTAAATAGTCCGAACAAAGCCTAAACATTTGGTTGAGATTGGTGAGCCCGTTCTTGAGTTATAAAATTACAACGAAAAGTGGCATTGATTTTTATATACATACTAGTGGAACCGACAGACGTTGTCCTGTACAAAATTTTTTTTGTGAATCTAAACCATCCTCGAATCACCTTGAACTCACACAAAAAATTTCATCAAAATCGGTCCAGCCGTCTAGGAGGAGTTCAGTGACATACACACGCACACAAGAAATATATATAAAGATATACTCACAAGAATAACCGAAAAAAGCGTAATAATCACTAAGCAACTTTAAAAATGGTGAAAGTATCATGGGCAATACGAAGTGGATATTCATACAATTTACTGGCTGTACTCCAAAGCTTCATCTGCCCTTAAATCTAAAAATAGCCTAGAGACGTCATCAATAATTAGGCGATTGGTTGTACTGGAGATTATCACGTTTTAAACAAATAAGTAAACGACAATTATCTATACTAATATTATAAAGCTGAAGAGTTTGTTTGTTTGTTTGAACGCGCTAATCTCAGGAACTACTGGTCCTATTTGAAAAATTCTTTCAGTGTACGACAGCCCATTTATCGAGGAAGGCTATAGTTTTTTTTCTTTTGATGATGATGATGATGGTGATGATGGAGGGAGAGTGACATGTTACCACCGGTACAAACCCTAGCCCTATACCCTAACCCGCGGTCGAAGCTAGTTTTAGTATATATTATGTCGACAGACATTATACTGTCAGTGCACAGCTGCAACACATATCAGTGGAATATCCTGCTTGTTTCTCCCGTCAAACAGTTTTGCTGTGTTATGGAAAGAAGGGTAGGACAGGCGGTATAATTACTGACATAGAGACTTAACATCTTATGTCTTAGGCGATTATCACACTGCCACGCATGACGCTGCATGTTGCGTGTCGACGCATCTACGCGCGTACTTGCGGGAGTGCAGATCTGCATCATCGTGCGGGTTTTTACTGACTCACGCGCGTAGTTGCATTTTTTGGATTACGCCGGCTCTGACTCATTTCATTCTAAGCTGTTCGCTAGTGCAGTCACGCCACGTCAATCCCTTCCTAAATCACGCACGGCACTGCGGGACTCTGTGTGACATATCTTGCGTCTCGTCCCGCACGCACGCGCGGGTATGCATGTTTCTCTGCTTGTAGGGGCGTGATCTGCATGAACGCGCGTGGATGCATTTTCTGTGTATTGGACTGTGCGTGTTTTCTATACAAACGGAGATACTTACAGGCAACGTTGGAACTCGCATTCACGCGCTACGCTGCGTGGTGCGGGGCAGTGTGCGAATCGCCTAAAGATCGGCAACAGATGGATGAGTTGCCTGGGGTAGTTCCAGGTTACATTGTTTATTTATTTTGTTTATTAAGAAAACCAACAGCCTTATTTACTAAACATATTATATTAGAATAAGCTAATAACAGGTTTCCCTTAATTATATGAGCATGTAACGTTAACACTCCCTTTGATATATTATGCAAGCAGCGCCAGGAACATAATAATAAAATTATTGTAAATACTTATAATATTTTTCTATTAATTATATAATAAATAATATCTATATGATAATTATATGACAATACATATTATTATATAATATTATAAATACACATCTATACTAATACTAATCTATACTAATATTATAAAGCTGAAGAGTTTGTTTGTTTGTTTGTTTGACCGGCGGCACGGCATCATCACCTTCCACCTCGCGCAGATCCTGACGAGCCACGGCTGCTTCGAAAGGTATCTGTTGAAGGTGTCAGGAGCGGAGGACTCGCCAGGGTGTCATCACTGCAACAGCAGTGAAGACACTGCTGACCACACCCTGGCGGAGTGCCCAGCTTGGGCGGAGGCAAGGGCGCCCCTCATCGCTGAGGTTGGCGCGGACCTGTCGCTCCCTGCGGTCATCCGCGCGATGACCGTCAGTGAGAGCGCATGGCAGGCGGTCCTCTCCTTCTGCGAGGACGTGATGTCGCAGAAGGAGGAGGCGGAGCGGGAGAGGGAGCGCACTGGCGCCTCCTCCCGCAGGAGAGCACGGCGGCGACAGGCGGTCGCACTGCCGTGAGGGACCTGTGCGTGGCTGATCGGGGGATCTGCCGCGCGCGCGTAAGGTCCGGGCTATAAGGCACCCTTATGTGTTCAGGGTGCCTTAAGCGGAGAAGGGGGGGACGCTACACCCCTCCCCAGAGAAGAGTGCCGGATGGCACAACGTTGTGCCATCCGGCACTACGTTGCGGATGTTCACAGCTCTCGCGCCGGGTCACCTAGACGATGAGGAGAACACCGCTGGGGTTTAGTAGGTAGAGTCTGCGTCCACCTTACCATCTTATCGGGCGCAGACAGTCCCACATAACCGCCGGGCCCCCCCGGACCCGGTAGTATGCCTAAACGCATTCCCCAGAGAGACCAAAAAAAAAAAAAAGGAACTACTGGTCCGATTTGAAATATTCTTTCAGTGTTAGATAGCCTATTTATCGAGGAAGGCTATAGGCTATATAACATCACGCTGCGATTAATAACAGTTAAACTAAGTAAGTTAACGCGGACGATGCTGCGTGCAACAGCTAGTATATTGTAAACATAGATAGAGATGCACACATACAATATAAACATAGATATGTTTATGTTCATGGGTGACATTAACAATTGGTCAGTCACTTACCAACATGTGGCTCGCCTGCCCGTTTGTCTACCTCCAACTATCATAAAAAAGAATGAAAAATACGTTACACGTCAACTTGAGAGTTGAGACTAGTAGTCTGATTGCTTAGATTTTGTTTAGATGTCAAAATGATAATTACTGAGTCTAATCAAGGATCATCCAACCCACCTCCTACCGGCGTCCATAGAGCGTCATTAGCGTCACCAATTTATTCTGCAGCATTTGCGAGCCCACTACCTCTTTGATATGGTAATTGTGTTATCTCATCAACTTTAGCACTTACTGTTTTTGGTTTTAACCTTAGTCGCCGAATATCCATTATTACATCAATATCACCTTTTCCGTCCACTGGATATAGGACACTTTTAATGAACGCCAAGACGATTCTCGGCCACTAAAAGACACTAGCGTTCAACTAAGACCGTACGTGGATCGTAGCACCATCTTCTTGGACACTGGAGATCGTCCAACCTTAGATAATTTAAAATAATCATTGAAACGCAATAACATTATATTTGTTTTTCGTTAAAAGGATGTATGAGTTTTAAATTATCATCCTAAATCGAAGGCTTAAACAAAACTTGTGTGGCGGACCAATCAGCGCCACATTCCTGAATCACGCTATCGAAGTTCCACAGCTCGTTGCTATACATACAATAGCTGAATTGATAGCAAGTGGGCTTCGGCCTGACCTAGCATGCCATCTCGCTCGGTCGGAGATCTCCCTTTGTGGCTTCCACCCACATTCCCACACTTGCATTATGCTTGTCCCCTGTTAACGTCCCCCCTTTCATACATATGTGAAACTCGTCGCTTTCGCAAGCCGGCAACCAGTATAGCTGCTTTTTCGCTGACTGTTAAACTGTAAAGAAGCTATAGGCCTATCGATGCTGCTAAAAAGCGATCGTGTGTGTTTGTGTGTGTTGTTCTATAGAGTGTTAGAAGGTTATACGAGGGATTACGAGAGCTGCTGGCATCCCTGGGAGATTTCTTTTCCTTTACGCCGGTAAATGCTCTGAGGCATCCCGCGGAAGAGAAGGCGCCCGAAAGGTGATAAGGTGGACGCAACTCTACCCACTAAAACCCGGCGAGTGTCACCAATGCTCCGAATCTGTTGACCAAATAGTGCACCTTGACGGCTAGTCAGTCCCCAAGGGACTGACGCCACCTTGACAGAGGGGTTGTGCCGCACCACAGAACAACCCCTCCCAACGTCGGGACAATACAATGGGGTAAGATTTTTCGCTTTTTGCAATTTGCTTCGCCTAAGGTTCTAGGTTCACCTTAGGCTACTGAGTTCTACCGCCAAGACAAGGCTTGAACCATGGTGGGGTCTATCCTATATACCTGGTATGAGCTAATGCAAATAAATTTCATATAATTGTAACAACCGCAAAAACACAGTCCCCTCTCTTTTATTTTCTGTATTAATTCTATATTGTTAAAACGAACCGGATTATCTCCTTTATATTTCTGGCCTCACGAGTTATCAGAGAAAAAATATTTCTCCTATACCGCTGGGGTGGAGGCGCTGTGCCGCGCTCCCGGCTGCATGGGTACCACCATCTTGCTTGTTTCTCCCGTGAAACAGCTTTGCTGTGTTTCGGAGAGAAGGGCAAGACAGGCAGTGTAATTACTGGCACCGAGACTTAACATCTTATGTCTCAGGACAGGCAACACATAATTGAGTTGCCTGGGCTCGTTCCAGGTATACTAGTTAATGTTCATGGGCGACGTTGACCACTTACCATCAGGTGGTACGTTAGCCTCCCGCACTCCGCAGATAGAATAGATGGATATCCTCCAGATATAATAGAATAAAATGGATCGTATGTTTTTACAAAGTATTTATTTACTTTTGCGTAATTCTGCCATTTGAACTTAGTTGAAAGTTAGATTAGAAATCCGATCTGTTTATCAATATTGCACAACTGACGCAAGTCTTATTAACGTCATAACTCATAATGCTTGTTTTCGCAAATAACACATAATATACATAAAAGGAATAAACAATAAAACTCTTCTCTCTGTATGTAGCAGAGTAATAAAACAATATCTTTTGCAAAATTTTATGTAAATTCTTTCTTAACAAATAAATTATAAAACATTAATAATACATATTATATTAACATATGATTAAACACATATTATATTATATGTAAATATTATTAAAAATTAATTACACATGTTGCATGTCATTCTTTTGTGAGTGCTTTGCTTATATTCTTTAGTTCAATAGTCCAGTTCGTGGCCTCGAAGTGTGTGAAATTGAGGTTCGAGTCTGGTGCCCAAGTTTAAAAAATAATATTTTAGATATTTTGTCATATCATAATGACACATTTTGTCATTATTTAAGTCTTAAAATGGCAATAGTTTTGAAATAAGTCTTGAATATCCGTCGTTTAAAAATATTTTCTTTGTGTTTGTATGTTTCCGCTTATTTGAGTTGTATTTTGACTTTTTAGTAGGTCCTGAAAATGTTAGATTTTAGTAAGAAATAAAAAAGGCCAATAATTATTTAGTTTACCAATGAGGCTGATCGTGAGCCTTTACAAATGCATAGGAGTAAGTTCATAATTATAATATTATCGTAACTCAATTTTATAAGAGGGCGACTATTATAACAGACTTCAAAAAAGAGAAGGTTGTCAATTATTCATATGTATGTCTTTGTTTACTAATAATGTTCCTTTCTTATTGGTTTTTTAAAGTTTGTCTGTCTGTTCATTTAAGCATGTCGCCCAAAAAATTTAACCAATTTGATATTATAACTTATTTTACTATTCCAAAGTTTATCATTTGTTCTATTACCCGCAACATGTTTTATCATATTGGGTATCAGTTTCAGGATGCGTAAATACGATACTAAAGAGGGGTTCACACGGATCGATTTTCGCCGTGCGACTAATTGCTTCTGCTAATCGCCTCATGAAGCTGCATCGCTAGCTCTAATGACAAAACTAAAATGTAGAGCTGAATAGGTGTACTATTTAAGAAACAATAGAAAAGAAGAAAATGTAAATTTTGGGTACGTGGATAAATTTTTCGATATAGGGTGCACTAAACGCTCTTCCATGCAGCGGGCGATCGCCTGCAACTGAACGTTTACAGTTTACACGGTCGATTATAGTCACCACTCACCAGCCTCATGCGGCAATTTTTAAACATACCCAATTCTGGACAACTTGTATTAATCCCTAAATCGACAATGTCGCTAGTACTCAGTTCACAGATAATCTGGTGGGTCTGTACATTATGTGACTTCCTTATTTTAATACTTTTAATAACTTTCAAGAACCACTTAAACTTTAGTACTAAAAGTGTCAATACTTACTCTAAAGGCGTTTCGGAATTTATGAGACATCAGACTGTATAGGATCGGATTGACGGCTGTGGACATGTAGATGTTGATGGAGCTCAAATACACGACAGCACGCCATAACTGGAAAAGAAAACTTAAGTTGTTACCATAGCTTCGTCAGCGCCCACAGCTCCCGCACCGGGTCAGCCAGACGACGAGGAGAACACCGCTTGGGTTCACCTTATCATCTACTCGGCGCAGAGAGTCCTACAAGATCCCCCCCCCCCCGACGCGGTAGTATGCCTACATTCCCCAGCGAAACAAAAAAAAAGTCTTTGATTGCGCGGACTCACATTTATGGTCGCCTCAAAAATCTTATATCTTTAAATGAGCAATTCTTGTATATATATAATTGGAATCTCGGAATCGGCTCCAACGATTTTCATGAAATTTAGTATATAGGGGGTTTCGGGGGCGATAAATCGATCTAGCTAGGAATCATTTTTAGAAAATGACAGTTTGTAAAAAAAAAAAAACCGAGCAAAGCTCGGTCATCCAGGTACTTGGAATAAAGTTAGCATTAAATCTATAATCGAATTAAAAAAAATACTTTACTTTATGTCATTGTAATTCATATACATCCGTTTATTTGTTTACGCGTGATCTAGTAAAAAGCAAACTAACTAACAAAATCAAATTTTTCGTTTATTATTATTTTAATTTAATTAAAATTAATTGTATACGGTTACCTGAATCAAAATTTATTTATTATATATTAAAATATGAAAGTTTTGTAGTGCTACAAGCTCTCTGACCTGCTACGAAGCTTATGTAGCAAGTATTTTCAATTTTCCATGCGCTGTGAGATTTTCAGAAAAGAGTAACCTACGTATGTTAATATATTCAGTGAGTCAGTTGTTATCAGTCAGGCGTCACCTGAAAATTAGCGCATCAGCCAGCACATGTCGTGATTGTGAGCTGACTGCCTTTTTGATATTTTTATTTTGCATCGGCAATTATTATTTGTGTCATATAAAGTTTATTCTTTCTTTCTTGCTAAAAAAACTAGTCCTATGTGTGATTTCATGATCGATTATGCATTTTAGAACACGTCACCACTTTTCTTATTGAATTTTGGTCCAATGGATGGAGTGTTCAGCAGCAACAAAATGTCGAAAAAATCAGCCATTTCGACTTTCAATGAAAGAGACCTATGTCCACTAGTGAGCTAAATGGTTGAACATTATGATGATGAAGTAAGGTATGGTAATGATTCAAGAATTACATTTAAATAGTTCCTAAGATTCGCGAACAATTAAGAATGTCAATATATGTAGATACGACCGCTTTATCCGATTCCAATACCTTGGATATTGGAATAGAAGTTAAACCTGCGTATAGTACGCCTCAGCCATTACCTCTGTCACCATTAACATCAGCCGTGCGTTAAATATCTAACAAAAGCCTCTGATGACAATTTCAGCGGTAATTTTGGGGTAATAATTGCTAAGCTGCCTCATCTGAAATGTTTTGTCCAATGTATCACGTCATGTCTGTTATAGATTTATTTCCATTGTGTAATTATGATTGTAAGATGGATTTAAAGCCACTTTCGGGAAGACGGGCTTTAAAAGGTAGTACCATGCTGCTTTGCACCCGTTTTGACCAGCACGACCGGGGTGGTCCTGCTGCCTCTCGCTCACATAAAACCGGCGTCAAGTGACAGTTATGCTGTTGCGTTTCTTGCGGTTTGTGAGTTTCTTGTGGCCCATTGAGGTGGGGGGATAGGGAAATAGAGGGCAACGCATCTGCATAACTTTTGTGTGGGCGGATGTGTATGGGCGTCAGTAGTTACCATAAGGCTCCGACTGCTCGGTTGCCTCCTTATGACATTAAAAAAGACGGAGGGTATTTCTTCCAATTGATTGTACAACTTCCAAATGGATGTCGGCTGGTGCTTATTCGATGGAGGGGGATCGGCCGTCCTGGCGTTTATTAAAAGAGGCCTATGCTCAGCAGGATAGTGGCTGATGATGATGATAGAGATGAACATTTGATCTTCAGATCCACATAACTCACAAGTGATATCACAGGCTGATGCACGATACGGATTATAGAGGTTGTTTCGTCAATTAACATTTAGATTTAATTACAGGCAATTTAGTCCACTTGGCACTTCATATCTGGACCCTAAGTTAAGCTCTCTTAGCTCTACATAACATACCCGACTACGCCTACAAAGTCCTAAATATACACTCACATACAAATTTTGACGACCTCTGTGGCTCAGTGGTAAGCGCGTTGGCGCCCAAGCCGGAGGTTGCGGGTTCGAAGCCCGCCAGGGAACAAAAATATTTTCTGTGTTCCTGGGTCATGGATGTGTATTAAATATGTGTATTATATAATAAAAATCTTAAATATATGTATAGTATAAAAGTATTAAATATATTTCCGTTGTCTGGTAGGTACCCGTAACACAAGTTCTTCGAGAACTTACCACGGGACCAGATGACGTGGTGTGAAAGCGTCCATAGATATTATTATTTTAGAATTGGTGTGTTTTATCCTTTACCCTCGAACAT
This sequence comes from Helleia helle, assembly GCA_963853865.1. Taxonomy (NCBI): domain Eukaryota; kingdom Metazoa; phylum Arthropoda; class Insecta; order Lepidoptera; family Lycaenidae; genus Helleia; species Helleia helle. The sequence continues at coordinate 7,106,543 of OY971418.1, read as the reverse complement.
TTTAAAACGTAGTGACCGATATGAAATGCCACCGACTCCCAATTATTTCACACCAAATTCCGAAAACGAATATTTGACTAAGCTAACTAGTCTCCCAGATTTATGTTTTTAGTTAGGAACGTATTGCTAGCACGAACTGCGCACGCCCTGTACATTCAAATTTACGTCGTAGAAGACCTTTGACATTTTGATTTGCTAACGAAGTAGTTGTTAAATTTTTTATTTTCGTCATAGGATTCCACCGGTCTTATGCACTTTTTTCGTTTATCTTATTATTATTAGACCTGTATGACTTGATGCTCTGGCCAATTAAAGATTATTATGTTCATAATTTTTGTAGTTTTTTTTTGTCAATCTGGTCTCGTGGTAAGTTCTCGAAGATCTTGTGTTACGCGTACCAGACAACGGAAATATATTTAATACTTTTATACTTTACATATATTTAAGCTTTTTTTATATTATCCACATCCATGACCCAAGAACACAGATTTTTACTTCCTACTTGAGCGAAAACGCGCTGACCATTGAGCCACAGAGGTCGTCATAATCACACTTAATCATTGTTTTTAGGATGAATATATTTTTGAATTTTCGAAACACACCGTATGCATTGATATAAAATATTTAAATACATTTTTATTTATGTACCCATTAGATATATGATGTTTACTAGCTACAACATTAATAAAAACCGACTAAATAAAAGACGGTGTCATAGAACCATCCAAGGACATTTCTTAAGTTTTTATTATTTGTGTTTAATCATTCATATATATATATATATATATATGTGTGTGTGTTTTTACAGGGCTTTATTAGCATACAATGCTGAATATTGTATGTAGGCAGCATATTTTATACAGAATAGTAAATTGTTACGAGTCTCATTTTCTAAGTGAAAATTACTTTTATTTGATAAGTTCCCAATGAAAACTATATTAATTACTATAATAAATGGTTGTGAAGGAAAGCTGAAATCAGATTTTGGTCCACACCGGAGCTACGGAGATCTACCGCTAATGCTATTGTAACTACGTCGATGAAGTTAAGGGGTAATAATATAGTAAAAGAACCTAACTGTTGTCTGTAAAGTTGGTTTACGGGCGACAATTCTATGTGATAACGTCATAATACGTCAAATCCGAACGCTTAAGCCGATAGTGCCTCTCTATCGCTTGTTACGCGCTCTCGCTTTCACGCTCGGTTCAAGTGGAACGTGGCACTTTTTCGTGCGTGCACCGTTCACGTTCATCGATTTATAAGACGTTATCACGTCAAAGTTGGCCGCTTAGGACGTTCTGCTGTATAGATGTGAAACATATCCATTAATATTGCATTTGTAATAAAAAATATAGAACCAAAGACGAAGTAAAAAAATCGGTCGTCTGTAAAGTCGGTTTAAACCTACATGCCTGATGAGATTAAGTCTTTGAAGGTGTTTGAAGTTCACGAACCCGTATTGGACCAGCGCGTTGGCAAACTATGACCCAATCCTCGCCTATTTCGTTTAGGAGACCCGGACCCAGCAGTGGAAGATATAAGGATTGATGATAATAAATAGTATACACTCAAAAGGGTTCGATTACGGTGGAGTAGTAGGAGCATCACGACGTAGCCCTGTGATTGCCGCCACAGCAATCAAACGGATTCCCGATGAATAAACTCACAGAAATAATGATCGATAATTTAAAAAAGGGAAATTACACTCACGTTGAAGTAAGCGTCATAATTCAGTCCTGGAATCAAAGTCATCAAACGTAAAAGCGAATATGGTGACCAGCATATGAAGAACGATGCAGCAACTGCAACTGAAAGAATACGCAAACATTACTAATTTATTTATACTTACAAAACAATATTTTGTAAGTATAAATAAAATGTGCTATGAATGAATTGTATTTTTTTATGTCATAAGGAGGCAACCGAGCAGTCGGAACCATATGGTGACTACCGACGCCCATAGACATCAGCACAACCAAAAGTTATGCAGCTGATGTGTTGCCCTCATTTTCCCTATCTCCCCAATGGGCTACCGGTAACTCACAAACCCCACGAAACGCGACAGCATAGCTGTCACTTGACGCCGATGTTATGTGAGTGACAAGTACCACCCCGGTCGTGCCGGCCCAATTCGGCTGTAAAGTAGCATGGCACTACCTCTTACTAAACGTAAATAAGTAACCAAAAAAGTTTGATTTTGATGGTGTCGACAAATTCAGTTGACACTAGTTTGGTCGGGCTGTCCCCCCTTACGAGGCTGGCCCCTTAGAAGACTGGTCTTCGGCGGGGCCAGCCTGTCGCTGAGGTGATCTTGTTGCCTGTAGATCTGGGATCCTCGAAAAGCGGCCGAAGGCGCTCGCAGTGGTTTTAGTTTGGGTATACACAGCCCAAGTGTGAGTCCGATATATGTACACAATAATAGACCCGGCGTCCCGCTCTAGTTACTTGGCAACGTAAATTATTACTCCATGAGTAATAATATTATTTACTATTTGAATTTAAATTCTTTATGAACAAAAAAGTTCTTGGTAAATTGTTGATAGAGTTAAAAAAAATATTTTCGGTCTTTTTGTCATATAAATTAAAATTAAAAAATTACAAAAATGTGAAAATAAAGTTTAAAAAAATACTCTTACTATTACTTACACTGTTTGTAGAGGCAGAATAATTTTGAAATACTGTATTTTTTATTATTCATTAAATCTATATTTTTTTTTTGGAATAAAATCAGAACTATTTTTATAATAAGGCTATTTAATATTAAATTTGATAATTTTGAGGTAAGTATTAAATTTTTGTGATTCATAAAGAACACTTTGCAAACATCCATTTGAATCCATCACCTTATTTAAAAGATGCTACTTTTATATAATCCAATTTATGAATATGATATATTTTAATACATCACTTTTTTTTAACACATGATACATACCCAACACCTTCACCGCCTTATTGCGTTTCTGTTTCCCATACACGGGGTTCGGGCGCGACGTCGACTTGGTGTACTTGAGTTTGACCGCGATCAGCACGTACAACACGAATATAACGGTCATCGGGAGCACGTAAAACACTAAGAGCTCAACGGCCACCAAATACGTCTTCTCCGTGTCGGGAACAGTGAAAAAACAATAAACGTTCTGTTTCCTCTCCACCAAGTACACGTAAAAGGCATTCGGGATCGAGAATAAACACGAAACTGCCCAATTGATGGATACTATTTTCAAAACGCGAGAGTTTAGTACAAGGGTCTGTCGTAAAAACGGCTTAGATATGACCAGGTAGCGCTCGATTGTGAACGCCAGGATCGTGAGCACGCTGCAATTGCTGAGCAGGTCCCAGAGTAGAAAGTGTATCGTGCAGCCTTCTTCGCTCAGAGGATAGGAGTTTGGCTCCCAGATCAGATATATCTCGATGGGGACGAACAGAGCTATCAGCAGGTCAGTGATTGCCAGGTTCAGTAGGTAACAGTTGGTCGGCGTCCTCATGTTTTTATCGCGAGCGATGACCGCGCATGTACACACGTTCCCGATCAAACTGAACACCATAAAAATACCTAAAAAGCTCGTTAATATGATCTTCACAGTAGTACTTCCTTCACCATTGGATTTGTCTTCATAAAATGATAAACCAACACCATAGGAAGAGTATGTATCATTTTCAATAGGAGTATCGTTTACTAAAACCATTTTTAGAGTTAATATTATTCAGAACTGTAGTATGTCCGTGTGTCCTGTACGAACGTCAATGATTATGGAAATGAAACCTCTATTATGTGATGAAACTTTGTGTGAAAGCTCATATGTATACAGCGTGTTCCTAAAATGTTTTAAACTTATTATCCTCAACATGCAGCAATATTTCAGATCAACTGAATTAACAGAATATGTCGCGGATTTCTGTTTATTGATTTTAGTGGTAAAATGGGTAGGTTTGGTATTAGAATGATTCTACTTGAGTCTAAGTGAAGATTTTAATCAGTTTATCTAGATTTAATCGATATGATGTAATCTACTCGCAATTATACTAAGACTGATGTCCGGTGTTTTATGTTGTTTTGTTGTTGGATAGGCAAACATGAAACTGACCCAAGCAACTTGTTTATGTGTTGCCTATCCTGAGACCTTGGTAAGCCTTGGTGCCAGTAATTACACAGCCTGTCTTGCCCTTATATCCGAAACACAGCAACCTGTTTCACGGGAGAAACAAGCAAGATGGTGGCACCCATGCAGCCGGGAGCGCGGCAAATCGTATCCCTCCCACCACTACTACATTGGGATCTCTTTAAGGTTAAAAAAGTTAAGCTAACGTTCCGTTTCGTTTAATCGTTCAAGATTCAAACGTCATTCCTAATATTTATGTACGCCTGTAAGTGGTGTCGGAAAGTCTAGCAATCCCTTTACTATAAAATATTTTAGCCTCATCAACATGCATCTCGACATTATGGAGAGAATCCTGAGATGGCGGTCTATGTATGTAATCGGTAGGAAAAGTAATCAATGAGCAAGACTTTGTATGTGATAATTATGACGTTAAAGAGGAGCAAGTGAGTTCTTAATTATTAAGATAAAATGTACTCAGTACATTTTATTACCTGTTTTTAATCAGACAAAATTTAAATGCATATAACCTAATTAAATACATTAAACACATATACTGTAAATACAATTTATTTACAAACAAATATGTAAACATACTTTGAATATGATAAACGTGATACCAAATATATTTTATGTGTATTAAATATAAATAATTCTGTAGAGGTAGAAATCTGAGCTCCATAAGATTCTTTGATTTGAATAAAGTCTTTAAAAAGTTTGTTATCATACAATTACTACAACCAATGAATTAATAGGGGGAAAAATATATTTGATTTATTGTATGTGTAACACACAGAATGTGTATATAATTTTTATGTTTATTTACCGTGTAAACTTTAAACTAGGTACTAGGGTGAGGATTATACCAACCAAAAAAAATGTTTTTATTTTTTATTTTAATACAATAAATCCTTCTTTTGTAACTCCCACGATAAATACAAAATGGATAAAAATTGCATTCTAATATCGCATTTCACGCAAGCTAAACTAATATACACGTTTTAAAAAGGATACGAAGATTGATGTATTTAGATGTTTGTGCCGGAGTCATGTTTGTATACTTATGTATTTACATATATTTTTCTTTATTTCCGTGATCTGGCACCCGTAAATCAAATTGAGTTACGAGCTTATTACAGGAATTTTCTAACATAGTGAGATTAATAATAAAGATTTACTTATGATTTATTTTTGAATTAAAATAACTATAGTGTCTATTATCTGCATAACCTCTGGTTGTTTAGATGTGTATGGACATCGGTAGTTACCATAAGGCTCCGACTGCACGTTTGCCTCCTTATGGTCTTAAAAATAGGATTATTTCGGTTACGATGGGAGGAATTTTTGCTTATGGCAAGACGATGTCTGCCCTAGTCACTTGTTACATAATGAAAAGAAGAGTTGGTATAATCGGACTATAAACCTTTACCAGTATAATATAGCTTATATATCAGAATAACACACCCTATTTGCTACCAGTATTATAAATGTGAAAGTTAGTTTATTTGTTACACTTTCACACGAAAACTACTTAACCGATCATCATGAAACTTTACACATATTCTTGAATGTATTAGGAGTAACATAGGATACTTTTTATGAAAAAAAAAACTTAAATCTTATCCTGTGCAGACGAAGTCGCGGGCACCAGCCATTAGGCTATAATTTATAAAGATATTGTTTGAAGTGTCCAAAGTCTAATCCTGCACAGACAAAGTGGACCAGCTAGTATTATATAAATATATATTTCCTTGTTCTTTTCGAACATCCTATAGACTGTAAGTAATTGGTTGTATCCAAACAAGCGCTGCAAATTGATGGCAGCCGTATATGGGCTACTTAATTGAAATTATATGTCGTCCCAATTCCTATACTTACCCGTGGATCAACAGGCTATTTTCAATTATTAATATCATTTTTTTCTTTTCACATGACGTAATGTACAAAAAATACTATTTTTCTATCCAAAGCACACTAAATAATAATTAAAAAAAAACATTTTATACGAAGTTTTGAAGCATTAACAAAAACATCAATAAATTAAGTAATGGATATATTATGTTTGTCATTCTATTACGCAAAATCTACTGAATCGATTTTAATGGAATTTTACAATAACGTAGCTTATACATGAGAATAACGTATTATTTAGTAAAACCATAAAGTTAATATCTTATATTAACGTGTTTAAGTTAATTGTTAAGTTAATAATAAGTTAATATCTTATATTAACTTTATGAGTAAAACGTAGTCCCACGCTGCATTGCAGCCGAACTGTGTCGGCACGACCGGGGTGGTATCTCTCGTTCACATAACACCGGTGTCTAGTGACAGCTATGCTGTCGCGTTTCGTGCGATTTGTGAGTTTCCGGTGGTCCATTAGGCGGGGAGGATATGGAAAAGGAGGGCGGCGCATCTGCATGATCTTGGTTATGCGGATGTGTATGGGCGTCGGCGCCGTGAGGCTCCGACTGCTCTTTTGCCCCCTGATGACATAAAAAAATGGTTGCCTGTAAAGTCGGTTTTACGGGCGAAGATTTTACGTGACATCGTTTCGGTGACTCATCGTAACGTTACCGAGCGTTACACTTTTTCATAAGTGACTCCCAGCCGCAACCTAATTTAAGACGTTGTCACGTCAAAAAATATTATAGGCTATTAACACATTGCTATATTAGGTACAGGACCTGGATGACCGAGCTTTGCTCGGTATTGTTTTTTTATTTTTTTTAATAAAATGACATTTTCTAAAAATGATTCCTAGCTAGATCGATTTATCGCCCCCAAAACCCCCTATATACTAAATTTCATGAAAATCGATGGAGCCGATTCCGAGATTCCAATTATATATATATATATATATATATATATATATATATATATATAAAACGTAAGTAGTAACGTTACCGAGCGTTACACTTTTTCATAAGTGACTCCCAGCCGCAACCTAATTTAAGACGTTGTCACGTCAAAAAATATTATAGGCTATTAACACATTGCTATATTAGGTACAGGACCTGGATGACCGAGCTTTGCTCGGTATTGTTTTTTTATTTTTTTTAATAAAATGACATTTTCTAAAAATGATTCCTAGCTAGATCGATTTATCGCCCCCAAAACCCCCTATATACTAAATTTCATGAAAATCGATGGAGCCGATTCCGAGATTCCAATTATATATATATATATATATATATATATATATATATATATATATATATATATATATATATATATAAAACGTAAGTAGTAACGTTACCGAGCGTTACACTTTTTCATAAGTGACTCCCAGCCGCAACCTAATTTAAGTCGTTGTCACGTCAAAAAATATTATAGGCTATTAACACATTGCTATATTAGGTACAGGACCTGGATGACCGAGCTTTGCTCGGTATTGTTTTTTTTAATAAAATGACATTTTCTAAAAATGATTCCTAGCTAGATCGATTTATCGCCCCCAAAACCCCCTATATACTAAATTTCATGAAAATCGATGGAGCCGATTCCGAGATTCCAATTATATATATATATAAAACGTAAGTAGTAACGTTACCGAGCGTTACACTTTTTCATAAGTGACTCCCAGCCGCAACCTAATTTAAGACGTTGTCACGTCAAAAAATATTATAGGCTATTAACACATTGCTATATTAGGTACAGGACCTGGATGACCGAGCTTTGCTCGGTATTGTTTTTTTATTTTTTTTAATAAAATGACATTTTCTAAAAATGATTCCTAGCTAGATCGATTTATCGCCCCCAAAACCCCCTATATACTAAATTTCATGAAAATCGATGGAGCCGATTCCGAGATTCCAATTATATATATATATATATATATATATATATATATATATATATATATATATATATATATATATATATATATATATATATATATATATACACAAGAATTGCTCATTTAAAGATATAAGATAAAAATATTTTTGTTGAAACCCATTGAGCGCGTGTCAAACTCGTATTTGTCTGCTTTTTTTTGTAAGGTTCGCTTTAATGTGCCGCAAATTTTTAGAGGCACAATAAAATCCAGCATATATCTCAGTGGCTGCAAGCTCGTTAACTAAGTTTGTCTATCAAATAATGTTTGTCGACATTACGAAATTCACTAGGTCTATTGAAGTTTCTCATAAGAAATGCGTTGAGTATTTTCCTGTTATAATTTATTATATAAGTTATTCTGAAGGTTCTTGGAACGATTAAATTGCTTGCATATATATCCCTTATCCTTATAACTCAATAAAAAATATTATGAATATTTTGGAGATCATCATCCGCAGCAGCAGCAGTCCCTATCAGTCCATTGCTGAACATAGGCCTTCCTCAAAGAACGCCAAGATGACCGATCCCTCGCCACTCGCAACAACACGGACCGGTTACCACACGGAGATCGTCTTCCCACCTGGTTAATGGCCAACAAACACTTTTTTTACACCACCTCTCTCACCCGCTCATCGGCCTCCTTCTGGGACATTACTGCCTCACAGAAGGAGACCATCGCCGTCCAGGACTCGTCATTGCGGAGCATGGCAGTGATGATGCTCGGCAAAGACAAGTCCCCCCCGATATCTGACGTCAGATCGCGACACAGTGCCGCCCATCTCGGGCACACCTCTAAGAGTTTTTTTTTTTTTTTTCGAATTGACCTATTCTATGGTCCAAAGACCTTTATGCGAAATCGGAAGAGTAGGAGAGCTGATGGCTTCTACCTAAAACAGTTAAACGGGAGGGTTACCTCCGCCAGCCGTGGTGTCAATGACATCGCAGCCTCCTGGCATCGGGAAGACACATGCGGCGGGACAGCTCCGCGCCTTCGAACGTTGAACCTCTAGAGTGTGCTGGGCCGAGTCCACCGCCGCGCCACAATCGTGACATACAGTTGCCGGCTCCTTTTGGACCGTCCCCGGTGAGCACCTGTGTTAGACGGAAGGTGAGGGATTTGCGTTTACGACGCATCCACCGCTCTAGGACCGGACGCAGGGCAACCGTTAGGCGTTTGCCATACGGCTCCCACGCCAGGTCCTCTCCCCACCTCAGCATTAACGCCTCTTGCCCTAGTCGGTGGACCCGCAGGATCCCGTCCAGCGTCAGGCTCTCGCCGAGAGACCTCCTATCCGAGACATAGGAGTGCACCTCAGCAAGAACTTCCGCCACGAGTTCCCACGGGGGGTCGCCGGCCAACAAACACTTAGTCTACCTCAACGTGGCCTCCACTCTTGAACATTGTTGGCCCATCGGCGATTTTAGAGATATGAGAACTTAAATATCTACACACATACAAAGACGCATCTAAGTAGGTATCCCAATACGGTTTCCGAAGAAAACATATTTAAGAAATTATACAAAAACACATACCTAATATCTATTCCGTCGGTACCTCAGTCCAATCGGCTCTTAGTGACAGAGTAAATATTATAATAACTATATGTATTATTACTTAATTTCATAGTGTAAAATAAATATAAATACTACTGTGAAATTAAATTTCATCATATTTTATGAGAGTTATTTTATTATTTATTTTCAAAATCAACATAAAACAATACAAGATTTTAAAATATGGCATTACAAAATTTACACAAATGAGTGAAAAATAAAAATACGGGTATCCGGGGTTTGGACGTCTTAAAAAAGGAAAGGCATATTATGAGCGACAATAGACAACAGCCCTTGAAATAGAGTGGGTCTCCCCACGCGGGTATGTGGGACTCGCTGCGCCCGAAAGCTGACCTAAGTGGATGCAGCTCTACCCACTAAAACCCGGTGAGTGCCACCAATGCCGCCTTTGGTGAGTTGCCCCGGATCTAATGAGCAAACCCCCCTCGACGGCTAGTCAGTCCCCTAAGGGACCAACGCCACCTCCACAGAGGGGTTTTGCTGTACTACAGAACAACCCACAACAACCAACAACAACGGCGGGACGGTACAATGGGGTGAGATTTCCGTCCTCGCCCCTTGCCCCCTGCGCTTTTGTCCTCTTATCTTATAAGAGGGGTACAAAGAACCCCTTCGGCTCAATTCGCAAAGGTGCTGGGCTCACCCTAGGCTACTGAGCCTCACCGCCACGTCAAGGCCTGAATCATGGTGGGGGGGGGGGGCGTGAAATGGCTGACAATCGTGTCCATGATGATGAACAAAGAAAGGATACGAAAATATAAAATAAAATAACTATAGGGTAATCTTTAAAGTAAAATGACCGAATAAGTTTTACATAAAGCAGGCTTATATGGAAGTAAAAATTGTGATTTAGGGTGAAAGTTACTGCACACAATAAAACGCCGCTTACGGCTTATCTCTCTCATATAACGAACTTTATAATACAAACTCACGAACAACCTTATTTCCTCAAAATCTATTCCATGCAGTACGTGATCAGAGTATCGGTAAAGGGGCGAATTTGTCACATTTTTTCCTCGTATGAAGATATTACTTTGATTGTAAATGACAAGAATTTAACGATTGTGTGACACAGGTTTTACGGGATTGGTTTAATTTTACGGGTAGGAATACATTTTAAGTATTCTCAATAATATTTTATTGTCAACTAATAATTATCTACATCCAACAGATATAATATGTAACAGGGTTCTATGTTCCATTACCATATTATGGTGTCAAATCAAATCAAATCAAAAACTTTTTATACAAATAAGTCCCAAAAAATATCTTTTTAAACGTCAATTGAGTCTACCACTTGTTACAAGGCAAGCCCACTGAAGAACTCCAGAAGAACCGGCGAAACAAACTCAGTGGAACTAATCTTTTAAAATTTTACATGTTATCCTGAAATGCCTGGGAGGAGTCCCCTATTCGTAAGGTGTAGTATTTTTCATAAAATCCTTTACTTTATAATATCCTTTACTACACAAACGCTTTTTAATAACTTTTTTGCAATTTTTTATTAGGAGGTTTTGAACATTTTCTGGTATTCTATTGTAATAGTGTATAATATAGTTGCCTTTAAAAGAATTGCTTACTTTTGTGAGTCTAATCACTGGTACATCTAGCCTGTGTCTATTCCGTATGTCCATACTATGGGTGTGAAATATCTAATAGCTTAATCTCGTGATAAAACTAGTAAGTCCATAACCACGTTTTTACGAAAAGTATAAAATAAATTACTACAAGTATTTATATCACGAGCATTTATTTCCTTAAAATACTAATTTAACAAATCGGAGACAATAAATAAATTATCTTATCAAGAACTATGTGACAGAAATAGCCAGATATACAAATTAATACATTTTATACAGTCAATCAAATGATTAAAATTTACTACTTCTGTTCTAAGAGGTTTTTTCTTCTTTATGATCGCTACCGAATTCTATGTGTGACCCGTCGCCAGTCCTTTTAACTCGTTTTTCGATGACGTCTGTGGAAACGGTCTTCAGATCGTAGGCCCAACCGATTTTCGCCATAGTATCAATGAAAAGCTTAGATAAATTGAGGGAGTAATTTCCTAATTCAGCAGTTTTGTAATCCCATGGAAAAGTGTGATGGTAGTTGTGAAATCCCTCGCCCAATACTACTAGGGACACCGGTTTTGTCTCCACCGGGTTTATGTTCTTGTCGTAGGGCTTACTACCCCACATGTGGGCAGCCGAGTTGACCAACCACGTGACGTTTAATACGTACACGTAACGGAATATGGCACAAACGAAGTACGCGTTCCACAAGGATTCCCCCCACAGGGTTGGGATATATGTTGGTAGGACGAAACACAGCAATGGCATTAGAATCAAGTAATTCCTGAAACAAGAGATATTTTGTTTATAATTTGGATGCATCATGAATTGGGCCGGCACGGCCACTGGTACTTCTCGCTCACATAAAACCTTTCGTGCGGTTTGTGAGTTTCCGGTGGCTCATTGGGGGATAGGGAAAAGGAGGGCACCGCATCTGCACAATCTCTGGTTGTGCGGAGTTGTATGGTCGTCGATAGTTGCTATAAGGTTTTGACTACTCGTTTGCCCTATGATATAAAAAAAATCAGGTTCTGGAATATGGACTCGATAGTGGGTGAGTTGGTTCTTGTTAGCATGATTATCTAGTTGATGTTGAATGTTGATTGGAGAAGCAGAGACCGTCTTGCGGTGCATTACAAGACCTAGAACACACTAGGTTACTTACAGTCAATATTCTACTATAAGTTATCCGTAGAGGAGGGTCAAAGTTCCATGTATCGTTTGCTTACCTTTTCTGGAACCGCAGAACTGGATCGGACCATAGGTCATTCATGTCGATGGTGTGTCCCTTGGCCTTGATCTCCGGGTGCTTCTTCACCAACAACCATCCTATATGGGAGAAGAAGAACCCGCGGGTGGCGTTGTGGGGATCCGCGTCGGTCTCTGAGTATTTGTGGTGCATGCGGTGGTCACGAGCCCAGTCGATTACAGAGTCCTAAAACGAGAATATATAAGTAAATAAACAAAATCACGTCAAAATAATCGAAACTGTTCGTAAGTAAGTAAAGATCTCATTTTAGCAAGGAAATACATAAGCTAATTTTTATAACTCCACACGCGCGAAGCCGGAGGCAAAAGCTAGTACAGCATAAATTTGTAATATAAAGATTTTGCATATAGATATGCAAAAACTTTATATTACAAATTTTTGTTTGCAATAATTGTTTTTTTTTTTTTTGTCTTATTTTTAGGTTTGTGCGGTCGAAAATGTTTTTCAGCGTCTCTGTGTGTATCCTGTTTGTGTAGAATAAATGCTTATTTATTTATTTCTTTGTTTTCAATACTTAATCACTCAATTCATTTCGAAATATTTCAGTTTTTTTTTCACATTTCGAATACTAACATGGACTAGGCACTGTACCCATAGTAAAATTATTTTAACTAGTACTTATTTAAAGTTATTTTCATCGGTAAGTCACACAGGTGGCTCATATTAAAAATATAACATTAAAAATAAACACATAAACAAAAATCGTATGTTATCGGCGCATATCGTGAATGTTTTTCTCGAGATACGTTTGACATTGCCGTTGACATTGTCCGGAAATGATGTAACGCGCACGAGCGGATCACGTTAGGACGGCCGGGAAAGTTTTTTAATAATAAATAACTGGGGTCAAGAGATTTATTTTGTTATGCAACTTCAAACGCGGTAAGAATACGTTCAAATAGGGCCTTTTTTTCTTTAACGCCGGGAAATGCCCTAAGGCATCCCGCGAGGGAGAGGGTCTCCACAGACGAGTGCCACCAATGCTGCCTTTGGTGAGGTGCCCCGGATCTGTTGAGCTAACAGGGTACCTCAACGACTAGTCAGTCCCTTAGGGGACCGACGCCACCTCCATAGAGGGGTTGTCCCGCACCACAGAACAACCCCTCCAACGTCAGGACAGTAAAATGGGATGAGGTTCCCGTCCTCGACCCTTGCCCCCTGCTCATTTGTCCCCACTTCTTATAAGAGGAGTACAAAGAGCCCCCTCGGCTCAATTAGCTTCACCCAAGGTGCTGGGCTCACCCTAGGCTACTGAGCCCCGCCGCCACGTCAAGGCCTGAACCATGGTGGGGTTCAAAGAGGACCTTATGATAATGGTTTCTTTTACACGAACTACATACTGTTAATAAGTTAATCGTCATCATTAACATTATCATCTAGTATTCGTCAACGGCTAGGCATATATGAAGATTTTAGGTTGACATGGTTATTTTCATTACTAAAATTATTTAAAACGGGATATTTACCACGCTTTTCACTTTAAAATATCGAGCTCCGCGAAATAAAAGTGAAAAACATGGTAAATATCCCGATTTTAATAATTTTAGTAATATAGATATGAAGTTATTAAGTTTCATAAATGTAAGTAAATTTCGAATGCGTTTATAGGTAGACGAAGGTTGGTCAACCAGGTGGGAAGATGATCTCCGTGCAGTGGCCGTGTTTGCGTTTACGACGCATCCACTGCTCAAGGACCGGGCGCAGGGCAACCGTTAAGCCTTTGCTATACGGCTGCCGCGCTAAGTCCTCCCCCCACCTTCGCATTAGTGCCTCCTGCCCTAGTCGGCGGACCCGTAGGATCCCGTCCGGCGTCACGTCCTCTCCGAGGGACCTCCTATCCGAGACATAGGAGTATACCTCGGCGAGAACTTCCGCCACGAGTTCCCACGGGGGGTCGCCGGCTAAGGCAGTAGCTGCCGCCCCTGATATTGTACGATACCCCCGGATCACTCTTACCGCGATCACCCGCTGCGCCGAGCGCAGCTGGGCCCTACTCCGCGCGGTAAGGCGATCCGTCCAAATCGGAGCACCGTACGTCGCCATACTCCGGCAGACACCGGAGTATAGCTGCCTGCAGGCGGCGCTGGGTCCTCCGAGGTTCGGGAGGAGTCTGCCCAGCGCACTCGCCGCCTTCACGACCTTCGGACCCAATTGTTCGAAATGTGGGCCGAAGGTCCATCCACCGTCGAGGATGAGCCCCAGATATTTGATGTGAGGGCTCATCCTAACCCTCACCCCTCCGATCTGGAGGGCAGCCCCCGGTGGGGGTCCTTTCCGCCCGGTCCCGCGGAAAAGGAGGGCTTCGGTCTTGTCGACTCTGACCCGAAGCCCTAACCTCTCAATGCGACTGATCACGAGGTCGAGCCCGACCTCGGCCAGCCGCGCCGCCTCCTTATAGTCTCGTCCCCGGGCGTAGACGAAGTTGTCATCAGCGTAACAGATGACACCCGGGGAGGAGACGACCACGCAGGACCCAGTCGTACCCGATGTCCCACAGGATCGGTCCAAGTACAGAACCCTGCGGGACACCGCAGCCGACTCGCCACCACTCTACGGACCCACACTGGTTCTCGCAGGCTACCCTCATGTCGGAGAGGTACACCTCCAACAGCCTCCTGAGATAGGGAGGCACACCAAAGGTGGGGGGTGTCCTATGTTAGTCATATCCAGGTCACTACCCTTCAAGTGGCTAATGGCAACCCGCAGTGGTTTTAGTGCGTTACACTGGCACCGGGGTAGTCGGAGGTGGGGAGATCCTACATATCTCCCGGGGACAACCCATCCCCGTGTGAATGCGCAAAGAATTTCCACCGCGACACCAATAAAACCGATGATGATGATGATGATGAAAATACCATAAATATAATATATACATTTTTCTTCTATCAAATTCTTAATTCGTATAAAAACTTTAAAATGTGTGTCTCCAGCTCGCTCCTGACCGTTTGCTAGTTTATTTATTATTCTAGTTTACACTATGATCCCGTTGAGCTTTCTACGTAATTGTTTTACGATTTTTCGATACACAAAGCGACTTTGAAATTGAAATCCTTTTTTTATTTTTAGGAAAATCTGTATGTTGTAGCCGATTTTATGTTAAACCTTTAGTTTGCCTTAAAAATGATATCGGGTTCACAATCAGGCTAAATGTAGCCGTTATTGATTATTTGTAAATAATGAACGTAGAAACGTTTCAAATATGTTAATACTAGCTGTTGCCCGCAGCTTTGCCCGCGTTAGCTTAAATTTACAACCGTATCCAGATTGATGATGATTATTTTTATAGCCTAAATTACTCTTTATAACATCAGCAATCTACCGGTGAAAGTCTCGTCAAAATCGGCTAAGCCGTTTCAGAGATTTGCCGGAACAAACAGACAGACAAAAATTTTAATACTTAATGGATTTTTTATGCAAGTACGTTTCATATGCATTTGCTGAAAACCTGATTAATTTGAAATTAATCAGGTTTCCAGCATTTTACCCCTCCTTAATTTGAATTAAAAACAGACACTTCAATTTTAATTATTTGTATATATATCAAAAAACATGTTTACATGTTTAGAAGAGTAAAGTTGTAATGTAATATACTCTTGTAAACGTGGAGATTTTTTTTATGTCATAAGGGGGCAACCGAGCAGTCGCAGCCTTATGGTACCAACGCCCATACACATCCGCACAACTAGAGGTTATGTAGATGCGTTGCCCTCCTTTGCCCTATCCCCCTAATGGGCCACCGGAAACTCACAAACCGCACGAAACGCGACAGCATAGCTGTCACTTGACGCCGCTGTTATGTGAGCGAGAGGTATCACCCCGGTCGTGCTGGCTCAGTTCGGTTGTAAAGCAGCATGGCACTACCTCTTACTAATTATAAGATAAAGAGTAGTCAATTTTTACGGATTTTATCGCGGTTTATTAAGATTTTTACAAGCCCGAAAAATCAGATTTCGAATTTTCGAAATTCGCGCAAACATTAGAACACTTACATTAGAAACTTTACAAACCTGCGCGCACAGAATGGATGGATGGAATGCTAATTAAACTTAAGTTTTTAGAAAGCTATTATTTGTATACCATATTATGTTGTTACTGAAATATAAAAAAGTCATATAATCACACATTTAAAAATATTCAATACGAAGGGTATTATGAAAAAGAGTTCATAGAATAACTTTTTTTTAAATTATATTCGATTGTAATTTGATATGTACATATGTAATACAGCGGGACAGTCACGTGACAATCATTAATATTGATAATGAATAATTGTCACGAAGGTTATTGATAAAAGAGAGTAAAGGAAAAAAGTAAAATATATAAAAGTATATTTTTATTTTTTTTTACTTTTTCGTCAGTCAATAATAATTGATAAACAAGTTCTTAAAATTACCATCGATTTATAAATCTTCTGTTTTTTTCTCTTATCTTACTTGGATAGGTAGGCAGACGGTACACACGGATACCACCTGGTGGTGGTGGTCAGAGTCGCCCATGAACATTAACAAGTTAACCTGAAACTAGCCCAGGCCACTCATTCGTGTGTTACCTATCCTGAGACATAAGATGTCAAGTCTCTGTGCCAGTAATTACACTGCCTGTCCTGTCCTTCTTTCCGAATCATGAAGCTGTTTCAGGGGAAAAACAAGCAGCATAGTGGACCCATAAAGACGGGAGCACGGCACAAGGGCATCCCTCCCAACAGTAAAATCCTCACAGATCAAATTACAACTAAAGCCGCGTAGTAGTTTAGTAGACAGACAACGTTTAAACAAAAGTTCCGCGCTAACTTTCAACATGTTAAGGTGCTCCCTCACTATAGGAGCATTCGTGTGTAATGTAACGTTACAGATTTGAGCATTACATCAGTGAAGGAGGAGAACTGAGCATTACAATGCGCACCTTGTAATGATACAATGTGTAATATCTTGATACAACTTGTAACATCAATGCGCTCCAATCATAAACTCAGCACAACGACCGCTTCGTCTGACATATGGAATCAACTTGCTATGGAATGCTCAAAGTCGAATGTATAATATTACATTACACGCGAATGCTCCCGGTGAGGGAGCACCTTAAGGCAGCATCCCCACCATGGTTCAATCCTTGTCGTAACGGTGGGGCTCAGTAGCCTAAGGTGAACGAACCCAGCAATTTGGGCGAAGAAAATTGAGCCGAGGGAGCTGCTCTTTGTACCCCTCTTATAAGAAGAGAGGACAAAAGAGCAGGGCGACAAGGGGAGGATGGGAACCTCACTCCATTGTACTGTCCTGACGTTGGGAAGGGTTGTTCTGTGTTGCGGGGCAATCCCTCTGTGGAGGTGGCGTCGGTCCCTCGAGGGACTGACTAGCCGTCGAGGTGCCCTGTTTGGTAAACAGATCCGGGGCACCTCACCAAAGGCGGCATTGTTGGCACTCGCCAGGTTTAGTGGGTAGAGCTGCGTCCACCTTGCCACCTTTCGTGCGCAGCGAGTCCCAAATACCCGCCTGGGGAGACCCTTTCCCACGCGGGATACCTCAGAGCATTTCCCGGCGTAAAGGAAAAAAAAATGTTAGGCAGTATGTTGTGCAACATGTCGCGCGCCGAATGTTGGCTATTGGAAGCATGGCCTTAAACATACTTCTTTAACATTTTTTCTGTTAGTTGGATAGGCAAACTACCACCTGATGGTGACTGGTTGACGTCGCCTATAAAAATAAGCTAGTTTACCTGGAACTATTTCAGGCAACTCATTTATGTGTTGCCTATCTGAGACATAAGACTGTGAGTAATAATTACTTTTTTTTATGTTAGTTGGATAGGCAAACTGGCAAACGTACCACCTGATATTAAGTGGTCGACGTCGCCCATGAACAGAAACTAGTCTACCTGGAATGAGCCCAGGCAACTCATTTATGTGTTGCCTATCCTGAGACATAAGATGTTAAGTCTCGGTGCCAGTAATTACACTGCCTGTCTTGCCCTTCTCTCCGAAACACAGCAAAGCTGTTTCACGGGAGAAATAAGCAAGATGGTGGTACCCATGCAGCCGGGAGCGCGGCACAGCGCTTCCCTCCCACCGTTAGCGCTTCCCTCCCACTGGCACCGAGACTACACTGTCTTGCCCTTCTCTCCGAAACACAGCAAAACTGTTTGACGGGAGAAATAAGCACGATGGTGGTACCTATACGGATGGGAGAGCGGCACAGCGCATCCCTCCCACCTGTGAAAACATACCAAAATACATTTTATTTTTTATTTTTTAATTGAGTATATAGATTTTGATTGTAGTAAAATATTTCTTTAAAAAAGCATTACCTAAAATAAAATAAAAAAATGTTTTATCCGATCCATACAGTAATATAATATTATATTTAACATAGCACATTACCTAATTTGGCTTTTTGCCACTCGCCTATAAGCTTCGAGGAAGAAATTTATGTTGAGACAAAGCATTTTAAAGTACTAGTTGCACCTGACTAGTATTAAATTCCGGGGTTAAAGTTATTTTACTTTTTTCTAGTTTAAACCAACTTTTATTAATGTAATTTTGATTTATTCATATTGGTTAATTTAAAAAAAAACTCAGCACAATTCATAGGACATAGATGATTCATTTTTCATTCATTTTTTTAAACAATAATAACTTAAGGGTTCCTTAAATTTACAGAACAAAATCTTCAAAAGTTTGGGGATTTCTAAAGTTAAAATTGTCTATGGCAGACATAGTCAAAGTATTCCTACCATAAGTCATGAAAAATCGTGTAAGTAATTATTTTGTTAATTAAAATAATATAATAATTAACAGCGACGTAGATTTCACTACGTTACTGCTAATTACGCCTTTATCTTTTAAATTTTCGAAAATAGAACGACGCATTTATTAAGGCTCCAGGATCTCGGTAGGGTTTTTGAGTGACGTACTGGGCTAATGGATGCTTAAGCATTTTTAAAACAATAGCACTGAGTTTTTTTTTCGTCGGCTCATCATAGCGGGCTCGCCTTGGAGCCGGTGGTTGACTTATTTAACCTTCAAAGAGTTAGTTATTTTTTGCTACAATTTTCAATAAAATTCTTTTGTATTGGGTTTACATAATCAAGCCTTTTGTTGTTTGCTCTCTTTATAGTTATACTTTCGTCAAATCATATGTTATATGTATTAAAATATTCAATACAAATATTACGTATAGGTTTAATGAACTTTTTTTATTTCTCATAAGAATTTACAATTCACTTAAAATGAGATACAATATTTTTATACATTTACAAAACAGTTTTAACATCTGGGCCGTTGGATATGCTTTTAGTAGGCTTCCTTAGTTACTTTATTGAAGAGATAATAATATGATGTTTTAGTGTAGTTTTAAATATTTTTAAACTATCACATTGTTTTATTACAATTACTGGTAGTTTGTTAAACAGCTGTAGATACTCCTTCAAACAGAATTGTTTTTTTACCATAATTAGTTCTTAGGTACATTGTTCACATTAAGTTATTATTTATTTCTTAAAAACGGAATATGCGATCTTTCATAAATTTTTATTTCTGATTGTATGGAACCTGATTTAATCTTTTTGAATAAAATGCATGTATTGTATGTGTAAAGTTGTGATATATTCATTATTTTTGTGTCATTATAAAGTTGTGTCGTCGGAGTGAATTAGTCATAATTATATAGAATTTCGATTAACCTATTTTGTATTCTTTGTAAAGAATTTAAATTTGAAGTAGTGGCGGATCCCCAAACCTGTATTAGATATTCTAAATGTGATTTTACTAACAATTATATAAAATGTTCTGTATTCATTTTGGTACGCTATTGGGGATTCTGTGGATTGTTCCTAATATTGATTGTAACTTTGTTTTAATGTGGTTAATGTGTATATTGAAGTTTAGTTTGTCGTCTAACCATAAGCCAAGGTATTATTCATGATGAGAACATTGTAATTTTAGTTTGTCGTCTAACCATAAGCCAAGGTATTTTTCATGATGAGAACGTTGTAATTTTAGTTTGTCGTCTAACCATAAGCCAAGGTATTTTTCATGATGAGAACGTTGTAATTTTAGTTTGTCGTCTAACCATAAGCCAAGGTATTTTTCATGATGAGAACGTTGTCATTTTAGTTTGTCGTCTAACCATAAGCCAAGGTATTATTCATGATGAGAACGTTGTAATTTTAGTTTGTCGTCTAACCATAAGCCAAGGTATTTTTCATGATGAGAACGTTGTAATTTTAGTTTGTCGTCTAACCATAAGCCAAGGTATTTTTCATGATGAGAACGTTGTAATTTTAGTTTGTCGTCTAACCATAAGCCAAGGTATTTTTCATGATGAGAACGTTGTAATTTTAGTTTGTCGTCTAACCATAAGCCAAGGTATTTTTCATGATGAGAACGTTGTAATTTTAGTTTGTCGTCTAACCATAAGCCAAGGTATTTTTCATGATGAGAACGTTGTAATTTTAGTTTGTCGTCTAACCATAAGCCAAGGTATTTTTCATGACGAGATCGTTGTAATTTTTCGTTGTTTATCGTCAGCGGAGTGAAGTCAGGTATCTTTTTATTTTTAGCAGAGAAAATAATAAATAATAATTAGCTGTATTGATTGTTAATAAATTGTATTTTAGCCACTCGTTAATCAAATTTAGATCATTTTGTGCATTTATTATAATTTCATGAATAGATTTATGGAAATAAAAGTGTCGTCTACATATAGTGTAAGATGGCCAGCCAATCCTATCTTTTCTTTGTTATTTATATAAATTAAAAAATATGATATGATACGTGATCGTATTTCTTAAGTATCACGTATTTAGTATTCATAGGGTGTTGCGACTCTACCCTTTTAATACATAAAAATTACCTGGAACGCTATAGTATTGAAGATAGTGAGCAGTATTCGAAGCGGCAGGCGCGCCTTGTAGGACTTGTGAGCCCAGAGCCTGTGGGCGCCAGCGGTGATGCCCAGTCCAGAACACAGGTATAAGACCACGGCTGCAACAAATTATGTTAATGAACAATTATCAGTATAATCAACGAGGAACTTAGGTATCTCTATGATCCCCACCATGGTTCAGGCCTTGTCGTGGCGGTGGGGCTCAGTGACCTAGGGTGAGCCGCTGCACCTTGGGCGAAGCGAATTGGGCCAAGGGGGCTCTTTGTACCCCTCTTATAAGAAGAGGGGACAAAAGAGCAGGGGGCAAGGGGTGAGGCTGGGAACCTCACCCCATCGTACTGTCCCGACGTTGGTAGGGGTTGCTCTGTGGTGCGGGACAACCCCTCCGTGGAGGTGGCGTACTAGCCGTCGAGGTGCCCTGTTTGTTTACTAGATCCGGGGCACCTCACCAAAGGCGGCATTGATGGCACTCGCCGGGTTTTAGTGGGTAGAGCTGCGTCCACTTACCAGCTGTCGGGCGCAGCGAGTCCCACATACCCGCGTGGGGAGACCCACTCCCCCGCGGGATGCCTCAGAGCATTTCCCGGCGTTAGAGAAAAAAAAAGAATGCCTGGACTGGCGTAGACATGTGTAACGTAGTAATACAAAATATCGAACGCCATAATGCATGAACGAGTGTCCACTTTATAACGGCACGATCCCTTGGCATGTTATGGTGAATTGCTTGTATACGAACATTACATGCAAGTACTGCAGTACCTTGCATGTAATGTTCGTATGCAAATAATACAGCTCAACTATCTTCAGCAACTACAACTACTCAGAGTATATTTGTTTAGCAGGATTACCGATATATGTATTATTTGAAGTATAGAAGATCAAATACAACGTACAAGTACAGACTTGATGGATTTCCGCAAAGTAGCGCCTGATTATATTAACTATGACATTTTATGTATTAAATTTGGTACGTAAGAATATCATATCATGATAAAACAATTTTTAAAATATATACCCAACGTTTTAGATATAGCCGTTAAAGAAAAAAAAAGGACAGTCAATCCTCTTCTCGGCCCAGCACACCCTCAAAGTGTGGGCCGAGATGAGCAGCGCTGCGTTATGATTTGACATCGGTCATCAGAGGGGACATTGTCTCTGCCGAGCGTCATCACCACGATGTTCAGTGACGGCGAGTCCTGGACGGCGATGGTCTCCTTCTCCGAGGCAGTAATGTCCCAGAAGGAGGCCGACGAGCGGGTGAGAGAGTAATGCCCCTGTGCTCGTATCGGGTTCAGGATGGGAACCTAAGCCCAGTGTGACACGACGTCGCGGGGACTGTTAATAGCGGCTGGGCAGTCCACCCTTAAGAGGAGTAATCTGGCCTTTGCCAGGGCCAGCCTGTCGCTGAGGTGATCCTATTGACTACAGACCCGGGACCCTCAAAATGCGACTGAAGGCGCTCGCAGTGGTTTTAGTTTATGGGTAGGGCACTCCCAGGTGCGAGTCCCACACAGGGTCAGGATCTATCTAAGATACTGGCTACATGCGTAAAAATCCCTGCGATAACAAAAAAAGGAGTCAGTCCTTTGTGACTACGTAAAAGTTATTTCGGTCCAATGATTGAAATTCGCGTAAACATTAGAAAAAAAAACTTACCAAACAAGGAGGTCCTCCACATGGCTTTGGCTAAAAATAAATAAGCGCCATAGATTCCGCCTATGTGTAAGAATGCGAATAATATCACGTTCCTCCACACAATTTTCCACTCCCTCTTCTCGGCTTTGGGCGGCACGACTGGCGTGGCGTCTCTGTTCGCATCCGATTCAAACAACACCCATGACTCTGTCTGCTGCCCTTGAGGAGGCATTTTGAACTGCAACAAACAATACAAAATTGCAGCAAAAAGAAGTTTTACCTATGCCTTACTTTTTAATCTACTAAGGGTTCAAAGAATAACTTTTGTCACATTTGAACTGACTTCTCAGTTCTAAATTACATAGTAATCTAATTTAATATAATATGCATTACTTTTGATATATATTTTCATGCGATGGCCAAGTCATTGTGTTTATTTATTTATTTAATAATTTATGTACACTGAAAAACATGCATAATGAAATAGTGATAACAAACACTGGTACAAAGGTACTACTTATTCCACAAGTGGAATTTCTTCCAGTAGTCCTACTACAGGAGAATTTGAATGGCAATATCAGTGTGCACATTATAACTTAATAAATACTTTAAATACAATAAAAATAATATACTTAATAAATACATAAGCATTAAATAAAGATACACAGCACATACATAATATATACCTATTTATATATACACAAATACATACATAAAATTTTATAGATAAAATAATAAACACTCTCAGATAATAATATGATAATATAACGATTATTATAGATATTAATATAATTCAGTTCAGCTCTAAATTTAGGTTTGATCTAAATAATGATCTTTTATTATTATTTTTAAATGTGATAACGTCTTGCAATCCTGAACTTCATGAGGTAGGGAATTCCACAGTCTACTGTGAACATTAAAGGAGTATGAATAAAATTCGGTGAAAATATTTAAAACATAAAATATTTTTAAAAGATATATTGATTTTATAAGTTAGCTAATAACGCAATAACTTAAGACAAGCTCCCAGAAGTAGGGCCTGAATAAATTAGCCGACTTAGTAGGGTATTAAAGTAGGGTAGGCGATTTTGAGTGGCGCGACTTGTTTTTTTTACAAGTTGTGTTTTTGATGGCATTATGACATTTACAATGACATAATAAATGAACGTTTTACAGTGATATCATCGTACTTGGAAAGTTTTGAAAAGCTATTAATGTTGTCAGGTTCTCGGACTAAGTTTGACAGACGCGGGAAAACCACAGACTAGTTGTGAAATCGAGGAAATTTTGGTCCCTTCATTATTCATTCATAATATCTTATTTTAGTGTAGGTTAAATTATATTTAAGCGGTATATGATTGTGAGAGATACGCGACAAGGGAATCGGATTTATCTTGTTCGAAAACTTACGGGATAAAACATTTTGAATGAGGACGATCGGGATCGGAATTTGGGATACTATCGAGACAAAGGGTCAGTCACATCGTAGTAATATTTTATTACTATCGTACTTATATTATAAAGGGGAAAGTTTTAAGTTTCGATCTTTGTTGCTAAGAACACGGCAAAACGCTTTGGCTGAAAGTTGAAATGGTGTCTTTTTTTTTCTTTAACGCCGGGAAATGCTCTGAGGCATCCGAAAGATAGTAAGTGGACGCAGCTCTACCCACTATAACCCAGCGAGTGCCACCAATGCCGCCTTTGGTGCCCCGGATCTAATGAGCAAACAGGGCACCTCGACGGCTAGTCAGTCCCTCAAGGGACCGACGCCACCTCCATAGAGGGGTTGTCCCGCACCACAGAACAATCCCTCCCAACGCCGGGACAGTACAATTGGGTGAGGTTCCCACCACCCCTTGTCCCCCTGCTCTTATGTCCCCTCTTCTTATAGGTAAGAGGGATACAAAGAGCAGCTCCCTCGGCTCAATTTGCTTCGTCCAAGGTGCTGGGTTCACCTTAGGGTACTGAGCCCCACCGCCACGACAAGGATTGAACCATGGTGGGGTGATGACTTATACCTTGGAGTAGAACATATACTACCTACATTTAATCCGAAAAAATTTAAACTTCCTACGGGTATTAGATTTATTATTATTAGTAGTAATTGATAATTAAGTACGTCAATTGAAATGTCAAAAACGACGTAATTGTCAAACACACATAATACATAAATGATGTACTGGCCGAACGCAACAAGTCTTTTAATATAGTACAATGTAGAGATGTATTACAATAACACACGTTTGCATTTTATAAAAGGTATTAGTAAGGATAAAAAATTGTTTTTATTTTATCTCATTCTAGCAAGGAAATACTGCTATTTTTCAAACTCCACGCGGGCGAAGCCGCGGGATAAAGCTTTTGTATAAACTTCATTACTCGATCTTTCATACAAGGGACTACCAACTTCTAACTTCATCCAAACATATTTAAAGAACTTGGAACTTCATCCAGAGGGAAGTAATTTTCCGAATCAACAATAAATTATAATACTTGGGTCACACATACAAGCTCGATTTCCGTCGCTACTACCGATTCATGTAGTTATTTAATATTCAACCTTTATGATTTGAATCTTAATTTTAATTAATTATTTCCTTTTTTATACTTTATTTAACTTTATTAAACTACATAATTATAATAATATTATCTAGTTCGTAATTATTACGAGACATAAATGTTCGACAAATATGAATATGTTAATATGTAATAGAAATTTGATTGTTACGAATTTCGGAAAAGGTTATTAAGGGACAAATTATTTTGGTCACTCAATGATACAAACAAACAGTATTTATTATTTGCTTTCGTTCTGAACTGACCTCACACGGGCGATTAAGTAATGAGCATTCTTTTAATTAATTAGCTACTTTATCTTATCGTAATGATATCTTGAAATACTTGTTACTCAAAATTGTTTTTTAATTATTATCGTTATATTCCAAAATTATTCATGCAGCCAAACATGTTTGTGATAATTTGTTTAATTGTTATGATTAATTACGCGTTAAATGTTTCACTCGGGAGCTACCGTTTGCATGAAACCTGGAACTATGAGATTTTCAATATTTTTGGTTGAAGTTTCAGAAAACTTATCAAAAAAAAATCAGTTATCCGATCTATTTTAATTTATACATAGTTAACAGAAATTGCTTTAACTTGAAGTAGTAAAGTATTATGCCTAATTTTATAACAAATCCGTGCAGTGGTTTGTCTTGGTTGGATAGGAGGGTGAAAGATCGTCTAGGCGTTCATTAAAGAAAGCTTATGTCTAGGGGTGCCATCCGTCCGGGTCTCCCCGGATTTGTCCTAGTTTAGAGGGCATCCGGGGAGCGTCCGGGGGGAGGGGCTTCATTATTAGTCCGGGTTTAAAAATTTAAAGTCTTGAGCCGCCCGCGACACACGCACTGTGCTCTCGTCAACAATTAAAATTAAATTCAATTTCCAAGAATACAGCTGTATTGATTTTTACAAATTCCTTTTAAAAAGGGAAGACATTCTAATAACTATTGGAAAGAATGATAAATACAAAAAAACTGAACAGTAAAAAAGGTAAGAAGCTGAGGAAAAAGCTTTAATAGTTAAATGATGTACCTACTTATGAGTGCAATAATATATTTTCATTTTTGTAGATAAAGTTATGATTGTTACTATTGCGTAAAAAGATTTAAAATGTGGCTGTTGATTAAAACTTTAAGGTGATATAAATGAGTATAGTTTTTAGTTATTCTAACTTACATTACAGTACCTAAGTCTAAACTTAGTTCATATTCTGTTAAGAAATATTTTGTTATATGTATTAAATAAATGGCTGCTGATAAAATTTTAAAGAAGATAATTATTATTGAGTTAAAAGAGTTACCTCAAAAATTGTAACACTGAATACTAGAATGGTCTCAGTACTTTTAACGTTTTCGTTTTTTTTTTAATGTGATAGATAACTCTATTCTGACGCAAGATTTTTTTGAATATCCAAAACATATTTTTACACAGTATTAAACAAGTTGCTTCCGCTGTCTTTTTGCTTAGATCTTTCAAACTACTCAAGATTTGAATGAAATTTTTAGAAGTAAATAGAGTGATTCAAGAGACAGGTTTTAGTACCTATATAGTTTGTCAAGGTTTTGAGTAAATTTGTTGAAATATGCGGATAATTATTGTAGAAGTCGGAAAAATTCAAGCCACTTGAAAGTTTTTATTGAAAACACTGCCTTTGAGGTATTATTATAAAAAATATAATGGGATATTTTGCTTCTAGATAACGACGAAAAAGTCCGTGATGGCATCTATCTATCTTATAAGGATAGCTCACTATATCAACGCATTTTATCTTCTAAAAAATAGAACTACGAATATCGCGGCGATTTAAAACTAAAACAGATGGATGCAGTATAAGTCCTTATCAATTCCATATATGTTAATAACCTAAAGCATTTAATGCACCTTACTAAATACATGTACCCCATGTAATTGAAATTTAAATGAATATTTTAAGTTATCGCAAAAATATAACGCGCAAAAAAATAAATTATTGACCTAATTAAGGCACTGATTAATTATAGATATGTCACATGCTAAACTTAATTAGTATATTTTTCATAAACGCACATCATTTTTTTATTACAATATATTGCACACGTGCAAAGCCAGGCGGGCAGCTAGTCACTTATAAACTCAACACCAATGTATACACATACAATATAACTGAATATTATATACCAATAATATAATATACACTCAACTTACCTATAATAATATATTTGGTATGTAATTTCGTAAATTATTCCTATACACTTGTATCTTTTCCGTGCGTATTGTACCTACTGAGTCAAAACGTATGACTGCGACTCGTCATTTAAATAATGACGTAGTTATGTACTTAGATGACATTAATATTTATTACAAATAAATAAATAAATGACAATGACTGATATAGTTGGCAGTTACAATAGCTAATTAGTTTTTTTAAATATTAAATTACTTTAAAGCGATTTTTTTTATTTCAGTATACACCAATTATTTTCTTCTTTAATTCTTTGAGATACTAGAGTAAATATTATTAAGAAGTAACATATATTTATTTTTAAATGGGCGCAACTTAATCTGCCTGGCCTGGCACATACACCCTTTGAGATCTTTTGATCATATTAATATTATATCACATTGATATATCAAATCGAAAACTTCTGTTGAATGATCATGTGTTGAATGATGATGAACAATTATGTGTTTATATCGCGCATCGGTACCAACTGATTATTACCGTTTGAATTTAAACGATTGCTATTAAATTGCCGCCTGCTTTCGCTATGACCATAAATAAATCACAAGATCAGTCGTTGAAAGTTTGTTTTGGCGTTTATCTTGAAAAGCCATGCTTCTCTCATGGACAATTAAATACGCGGGAGCAGGCAACTCTGCTCGGGCGCTGGAAAACCGTTGGCTTTATTTATTAATTAAAGTTTTGCAGTATACGAAATATATAACTTATTTTAATAAATATAGTGATCACTGAATCAGGTACGTTTTATACGTAGTTAGTACTACGTATAAAACGTACCTGATTCAGTGATAATCATAGTGATAATGGTAAAAACTTCTTATGGCGCACCGCACACAGATTTTTGTAGGCCGTGAGTGTAGCTGATCCATCACGCTCGGTGGTGAAAGTCTCGATAGGGTGAACTTGGGATCGCCGAGTGTACCTGAGCGAGAAAGATACAGTCAGCTGGTCTTAACTGCTGAGTGTTGTAAAGCTGTGTTTACTAACACCTGTATACATGTATGTCATGTATATACCTATGCCTATATACATAGGCTGCACTAAAAGTATCGGGAATGGAATATTTCCACTGTTCCTGTCATATTAAAATCTTTTAAAAAATCGAATACCATTTATTTATTTAAAATAAGATTCTCGGTCTTGTCACAAGGTCTTGTCAAACTTGTTTAGTCGTTGAGAAAATGGAATTGACTCGAGAAAATTCTAGAGCGATGATTTATTATGACTTTCGAAGTGGTTTAACACAAAAACAGTGTGTTGACCGGATGATTTGTGCATTTTGTGATGAAGCCCCATCCAAAACCACAATTTATCGCTGGTTTGCTGAATTTCAACGTGGACGTGTCAAGCTCAGTGATGATCTTTTGACATTGGCATGAGTCAAATACAAATAATCTTGCATGAACAATTAGGTGTAAAAAAGTTGTTTTCCCGATGGATACCGCATTTGCTCTGTGAAGAAAGCGGCTCGCGTTACTTGGTGCGTCAGAACTCTCGAAAGATTCCACGCAGGATCCTCAAAATATGCTGTATACAACATCGTATCAGGTGACGAATCCTGGATATACGCGTACGAACCCGAAACAAAAAACCAGTCACGAGTTTGGGTGTTCGAAAATGAGTTAAAGCCAACAAAAATTGTTCGTTCACGGAGTGTTGCAAAAAAAATGGTGGCCACGTTTGTCTCCAAAACCGGCCATGTTGCATGCATGCAATGCAGAATGGTATGCTAGCATTTGTTTGCCATAGGTCGTTTCTAAACTCCGTAAAGAGAACTGCAACCGCCGCATCATCCTCCATCACGACAATGCGAGTTCTCACACCGCGCACAGAACAAAAGAGTTTTTAGAGCAAGAAAACATAGAATTATTAGACCATCCGCCGTACAGCCCGGACCTAAGCCCTAATGATTTCTATACTTTCCCTAAAATAAAGAATAAATTGCGTGGTCATAGATTTTCATCGCCTGAAGAAGCTGTGGACGCCTACAAAACGGCCATTTTGGAGACCCCAACTTCCGAATGGGATGGTTGCTTCAATGATTGGTTCCATCGTATGGAAAAATATGTCAAATTTCGCGGAGAATACTTCGAAAAGCAATAAATACATTTTTAAATAGTAATGTTGTGTCACTTCCTTGATTCCCGAAATTGTCAGTGCCGCCCTCGTATGTAGTGCAAAAGGGATAACAAATGATGTAGCCTCAATGTGACAATTGTATGAAGCCTAATCTTTTTTATGTCAAACAATTGCAATAATTGCGTACATATAAATGACAATTGTATTTCACTATATACATGATAGTACTTACAATAGCGAATTGCGTACAATAGCGCAATAAATAACAATTGTATTTCACCATACAATATATGATAGTATTTTCAACTGATAAACTAAAAACTGATAAAAAAGTTATAAGTTTTTACATCTATCGGCATAATAATATGACTGATTAGGTTTTTTTTTTCACCCAACAACTTTTGACAGAACGAAGCCGTCGGGGCAACTCCAAGAGAGTAAAAATATAATCACTACATTTAGGGGAGCTAGATTTTTTTTATATAAAAGAGGGGGCAAACGGACAGTCGGTTTACCTGATGGTAAGTGATAGCGACATCCACTGACACCCGCTACACCAGAGTGTTAGCAGGTGCGTTGCCGGCCTTTCAAATAGGAGTATGCAATAAAAAGGTATTTATTGTTTGACATTAAATTTATTTGACAATGGTAGAAACGTTACCAAATATGATGGCGTCGGGAACTATTTTACAAATGAAAAATAGTTGAATATCCTTTTTTTTGACTTATCATCACATTTTATATTAAAATATAACGAGAAATGGAATTCAAAATCTAATGATAATTAGTATCATGTGTCGTCGAAAATCGTTTTTTGACCCATGAACATACATTAAAACATAACATATATAAGGTATGATATATCTAATAATAGTTACGATAATGCATGGCCGTTGTTGTTTGACACATGACCGGCGCGGTCGAGGTGGCGTGATCCGTTGATGATCGGACAATCGACAAAGACCGCCACAATTGCTATGAATTGACCAACAATTCGCCACTTTTAATCAAACATTCTTTACATGCGCAGTTGATCAATCTTTTAGTCTTGGGATTTTATCTATATAAAGTGTAATAGTCTAAAACATACATTCTATTAAATGGAGATGGCAAAATAAATCATGTTTTTGTAAAAAATTCACAGATATTGTGAATAAAATATAATCAAATGTGATTATTTAATACTTTGTCTAATATAAATAAATTAAAATAAAAAAAATGTCAATAATATATTATCCTACTTCCTACTAGTAATATTATAAACGCGAAAGTTTGTAAGATGTATGGATGTATGTTTGTTGCTCTTTCATGCAAAAACTACTGAATAGATTTGAATGATATAGCTTATTCATCAGAATAACATATACGCTATAATTTATCCCTGTACTTCCTCAGGAATGAGAAGTACGCGGGTGAAACCGCGGGGCGCTGCTAGGTAAATAATAAATAAAATATACATGGGGTAGGTACTTTGTCGCATTTCAAAAATTCGTTTAGTATTTATTTTTTATTTTTTTTCGGAAGGGCTAGACTTTTCGGCCTGATGGCCTTTAAGCTCAATCGGTACAGTAAATGAGCAGATGGCTCACTTAAGAAATATTCGAAAGGGGAACGCCCCCCTCCGCGCCCCGCAAGGGGCTCGGTTCATCGCGCGCGCTGCTCGGGAGAGCAGGATTTGAACTAGTCAAATCCGATACGGTCGACGAATCTTTTACGGTTGAATTTAACCTATCGTCATGAGGGCCGGCCCTCATCCCTCCCTCTGGAGAGGGAGGCGGGTCATGTGCGGTGCCCAAGCAATCTAGCGGTAGCGTAGTGCTAGCGCTGTTTGCGTGGTCTGGGTTTGTGTCTACTCGTATCGGATCGTTTAGTATTTGATTGCTCAATTATCAAGGAAGGTTTTACGTAATTAATTTTGGAGCTTCGTTTTCTAATTTTAATTTTGGGTGGATGTAAGCTACTTTTTAACCGACTTCAACAAAAAGGAGGAGGTTCTCAATGATCGGTATTTTTTTTAATGTATGTATACTGATTTCTTCGTCAATTGTGGGCCGATTTTCAAAATTATTTTTTTGTTTGAAAGGGTATACGTGCCAAATGGTCCCATGATAAGGAAACCAGGGTCTGATGATGGCATCTCAGAGAAATCGAGGGGAACTTTCAAAAATTGTAGGAGCGACTAGTGCGCTTAATATTTTTTGAAGTAAACATTTTAAAGCACTACAATTTGATGAAGGTCTAGAGTTGATTTGATGCTGGAGCTGAACGACAGTTGAGGGAACTGCTTGACGATTTACTTCAGTAATCTTGTGTTTGGGCTTAATTAATTTGTATTTATGAGAACTTTCCACCTAGATGGGTTGTAACTGTGATTGGGGGTCTGATGATGAAGACAAAGGACAGTTAAGGGATCTCCTAAATAGTTTACAGTAGCTACCTTGTGATCGGACTTAATTAATTTATACTGATGAGAATTTTGCACCCATATATGTGATACGTGCAATTACAGGTCTGATGATGGAGAACACAGCCAGTCGAGGGAACTCCTCGACAATTTACAGCTTTTGTTGGGCTTATTTCATACGGTTCACTATGCCAAAATGTCTATCTCTTTCTGTCTTTCTTTAATAAATCATTAAAAATTTAGAAATAATTTTTTTTAACAAAAATTATAACCGACTTAAAAAAATAAAGTAACTAAAAAGTAATAATATAATCGCATTTCTTTAATTTTTGTGTCTACAACTAATAATCATTGTACTTCTACTAATGTACAATTTTTGCGTTTACCACGTCATGTTTCTTTTGGAGTCGGTTATAATTTTTGTTAAAAAAAAATTATGTTTTAATAATCTACTACAGCTGTTTTACTTATAGTATACATGCTAGTAACGGAACGCGGAAAATTATAGTTTGTATACAATAAGACGAATTGGATGCGAGTGGCGAGAATCGGTCGTCTTGGCGTTCATTGAGGGATGCCTATACTTATAGTGGGCGGATACGGGCTGATGATGATGATAATGACACAATAAGACGAATATATCAATGGAAGGTGAAGACGATGTCACCCACGAATTTGTTTAATTTGTATTGTTAAATTGTTTTTTTGGTGTACACTAAGGTGACCTCGGCAGAGGTCATTTGTGGATTAACAATAATGTAAGTAAGTACATTGTTAACAGAAAATAACTTTTGGCGCTGAAAATAAATTCTTTAGGTAGGTAATGTAAGTGCCCATCAGCTTATTAGCTACTTTAAGAAAATAAAAAAGTGGTATTTTGTTAATTAAATTATCATATTCATTTATTTTGAGGTGTAAAATAAAAAATAAATATTCTTCGAAATTAATTCATAATTATTATCAAAATTAATCAGACAGAGATCTTTGCGGCTAAGTTACTAGCAAAGTTAATTTGAAAGTATACGTTGGATATCTCAGCTGCATAATTTTGTACGTAGAGTTCAGAAAAAAAATGTTTCAAATGATATAAAATGAACATAATTATGGTGGAACTTTTCGTATTTTAAAATCTTTATCTCTGTCAGTTATCTGTGCGTTTCTGTGTAGAAAAAGCCGGACAAAAGCGATTCTGATTCGCGTACTAATCTTATTTACTAGAAATTTTCGAGAATCTGCCGGTGGGTTGTGTGTCATTCCCATCAAAATAATTGTTTGAGTGGTTTGAGCGTGAAAAGGTATCATTACTTTCGTATAAATACTAATATTATAAAGAGATACAGTATGTTCCAAATCTACGGAAGTTCTGATCCGATCATAAAAAATCTTTCACTAACAGAAAGCTACACTGTTCAGGAATGACGCTATATTATTATAAAAAAAATAGTCTACTTAAATTGAAACAAATGTAACCCAAGTTATTTTGCCGATAAAAGTCATTATTTCGCGTGCTCTGCGAAAATCATTAAAGAATTATGTTCTATATTATTATTAATAGTAGTAATTAATTATTAATAGTAGGTACTCATGATTAGTCACAAAAAAGTCCGCAATGACCTGACTTTTATAGTCAAGCAAGCGTACTGGCGGGCTCTGCACCATGGGACCTGGTGGCAGGTGCCCTGGCGCACTCCTGGCGGAGGAGGAGAGGGGAAGCCGAGGAGGAGATCTCGAATGGTGACGAGGCCGAGGGAGACGAGGAGAGCTGGCGGAGGCGCGTGAGAAGGCGAGTGCTCCGCAAGTGGAAGGAGCGACTGGATGAGCCGAGTGCAGGTCATCGCACGGTGTCCTGGAGCAGTGGGTTGACCGACGGCACGGTATAATCACCTTCCACCTTGCGCAGATCCTGACGGGGCACGGCTGCTTCGGAAGGTATCTGTGGAAAGTAGCAGGGGCGGAGGACTCGCCAGGGTGTCATCACTGTGGCAGCAGTGAAGACACTGCAGACCACACCCTGGCGGAGTGCCCAGCTTGGGCAGAGGAAAGGGCGCCACTTATTACTGAAGTGGGCGCGGACCTGTCGCTCCCTGCGGTCATCCGAGCGATGACTGACAGTGAGAGCGCATGGCAGGCGGTCGTCTCCTTCTGCGAGGTAGTGATGTCGCAGAAGGAGGAGGCGGAGCGGGAGAGCGCACTGGCGCCTCTTCCCGCAGGAGAGCACGGCGGCGACAAGCAGTCGCATCGCCGTGAGGGACCTGTGCGCGGCCTTATCGGGGGATCCGCCGCGCACGCTAAGGTCCGGGGCAATAAGGCACCCTTTGTGTTCCGGGTGCCTTAAGCGGAATTGGAGAAGGGGATGTCGCCCCCCCTGCCTCCAGAGGAGAGTGCCAGATGGCACACCGTTGTGGCCCGGTGCGGACGTCCACAGCTCTCGCGACGGGTCACCCAGACGACGAGGAGAACACCGCTGGGGTTTAGTGGGTAGAGTCTGCGTCCACCTTCGGCCGTACCATCTTCTCGGGCGCAGAGAGTCCCACATAACCCCGGGTACCCCCGGACCCGGTGGTATGCCTAAACGCATTCCCCAGTGAAAACAAAAAAAAAAAAAAAGAAAAAAAATAGTCAAGTAACAATAACAGTTTTTCTTTAAATTTTAATGTTCAAATATGGGTGCAATCTAATAGTAGTGAAATTAGTATCAGGATATTAATCTTTATCCATTTAAATTATTTGATAAATTAGGTTGATTATCTACGTGTAAATTTCACTTTAAAATATTCGGTTCGGACTTTTCGTTTAGAAGTTATGACTATAATAAAAAAAATCGAAGTAAAAAAATGTCTTCTACGTTTAGACTAACCACCGAACCGATCCAAATGAAATTTGGTATGGATATGGTTTGAAACCCAGGTGATAGGATAGTATTATCCCGAAAATTAACTACCAGATGAAATAAAACAATGTGATAGTTTAAAAATATTTAAAACCAAACTAAAAAATCATATTATATCTTCAATAAAGTAACTAAGAAAGCCTACTATATCCAACGGCCCAGATGTTAAAACTGTTTTGCAAATGTATAAAATATTGTATCTCATTTTAAGTGAATTGTAAATTCTTATGAGAAATAAAAGTTCTTAAACCTTAAAAAATCTCACAAGAACGGGAATTACGCGGGTGAAACGGCGGTGACGGGTATAAACATTCTCAAAGTAAAGTTTAGTCTCTACAAATACTAATTTACGGAATTTCTCTGAGGTTTTTTAATCAGGATAAGGTTTTTTAATGTTACTTGATGGTAGGTAAGTGGTCGACGTCGCCCATGAACCTAACCTAAGTAAGTTATCTGGAACTAACCCAGATAACTCATTTATGTGTTGCCTATCATTAAGATGTTAAGTCTCGGTGCCAGTAATTACACTGCCTGTCTTGCCCTTTTTTTTTAAAATGTTAGTTGGATAGGCAAACTGGCAAACATACCACCTGATGGTAAGTGGTCGACGTCGCCCATGAACATAAACAAGTATACCTGGAACGAGCCCAGGCAACTTATTTATGTGTTGCCTATCCTGAGACATAAGATGTTAAGTCTCGGTGCCAGTAATTACACTGCTTGTCTTGCCCTTCTCTCCGAAACACAGCTAAGCTGTTTCACGGGAGAAACAAGCAAGATGGTGGTACTCATGAAGCCGGGAGCGCAGCACAGCCCATCCCTCTCACCGGTAAACTGTTTTTAATCTAAGTTAACGGGGGTTAATTACCCACCCACTAAACCGATTTTCATAATTCTTTCACCAATGGAAAGCTACATTGGCAAGTAACATAGGTTTATATCTTATACCCATTCCTACGGGAACTACGTGAGTAACACCTCGCGAACAGCAGCTAGTAAAATATATATTTTTTAATTTCATTGGATATATTTTCGGGTTTAATTTTGTTGGCAACATTTTATTATGTTAGTTGGAAATGCAAAACGACAAACGAGGCACACGATGGTAAGTGGTCAGCGTCACCTATGAGAAAAAAGTTAACCTGAAAGTGGTCCAGGCAACTCATTCACAAATTGCTTATAGGTAATAAGGGTGAGGCCAAACGAGCGTAATGTTTTGAGCTGTGAGTCGCGTAAAATGAGTCGCGGAATTTACGCTGCATTCGGTTGCATAATAAAGTCCTGTTTGTGAATTGTGACACACGGCGACGCAAACTCACTGCGCATTAGTATGAAACCGAATGTTACGACTCATTTTACGCAACTCACAGCTTAAAAATTTATGCTCGTTTGGCCTCACCCTAAGTCGTAAGATGGTTTAAGTCTCTGTCCAGTAATTGTACTGCCTGCCCTGTCCTTCTCTCCAAAACACAGCAAAGCTGTTTCACGGAAGAAACAAGCAAGATGGTTCAGACGGGAGCACGGCACAAGTACGAATATTAGAAATATACATAATCTATACTAATATTATAAAGCCGAAGAGTTTGTTTGTTTGTTTGAACGCGCTAATCTCAGGAACTACTGGTACGATTTGAAAAATTCTTTCAGTGTTAGATAGCCCATTTATCGTGGAAGGCTATAGGCTATATAACATCACGCTGATATAGGAGTTGAGTACCGCGGGCGAAGCTGCAGGCAACAGCTAGTAGTGAATAAAATAGATAGTCTATTAATTGTATTTTATTTAAGTTACATAAACCATTTGAACATTTAACCAAATTGTAAACTTAATAATTAGATACTTAAAATATAAGATA
Organism: Helleia helle; assembly: GCA_963853865.1. Taxonomy (NCBI): domain Eukaryota; kingdom Metazoa; phylum Arthropoda; class Insecta; order Lepidoptera; family Lycaenidae; genus Helleia; species Helleia helle. The sequence continues at coordinate 7,069,664 of OY971418.1, read as the reverse complement.
TATTTAAATGTCCGTTGAAAATTAATGTATGTGTATATAAATGTATAATTAGTTTTTTACCGAGATCGTTAAGTATTTTTTCGATAAACTAACAATACCTAGATGGTCTCATAGTTTTGAAACTCCTTTGTACTGAGCGCGAGTTAGACTTGCCCTTTCGGCCCCACCATGGTTCAGGCCTTGTCGTGGCGGTGGGGCTCAGTAGCCTAGGGTGATCTCAGCACCTTGGGCGAAGGAGTGAGCCGAGGAGGCTCTTTGCACCCCTCTTATAAGAAATGGGGACAAAAGGGCAAGGGGCGAAGACGGGAACCTCGTCCTATTGTACTGTCCCGACATTAGGAGGGCTTGTTCTGTGGTGCGAGACAACCCGTCTGTGGACGTGGCGTTGATCCCCTTAGGGACTGACTAGCCGTCGAGGTGCCCTGTTTGCTCAATATATCCGGGGCACCTCACCAAACTTTTTTTTACTGATTTCATTAGATACACGAAATTTATGACATGAACTTGAAAACGAACAAGTGCCTATCGTGAAAATTGTGTACTTTCTCTTGCAACAACGTCAGTATTATAAAACTACAACTACAAAGTCTCAACAGACTGGTTGGCGCCAATTGTCTTTTTAAGGCCATGGCCAGCGAATGATAAGAGCCAGATAAGAATGATGTAACCAAATTAGAGATCACTTATTACTCTGTGTATGTGTTATCTAAACTCATAAACTTACTTTTAACACGTGGCCCGATCACCCGTAGTTGGTTAGTTCTTCCTAACTGGCAGATTAAGATAAATAAACGTTAAAAAATATTATGGTAATTGGGCAGCGTCGCCCATGAACATGATCCTCCTATTTCTCAAGTTTTGTTTTCTTTTCCACCGGGAAATACTCTTAGGTATTCCGCAGAGGAGGGGGGACTCCCCCATGTGGGACTCGCTGCGCCCGAAAGATGGTAAGGTGGGCGTAGCTCTACCAACGAAAACCAGGCGAGTGCCACCAATACCGCCACCGGTGAGGTGCTCCAGATCTGTTACCTCGCCGGCTAGTCAGTCCTTAAACGGATCGACGCCACCTCCACAGAGGAGTTGTTCCGCACCACAGAACAACCCCTCCCAACGTCGGGACAGTGCAATGGGGCGAGGTTCCCATCCACGCCCCTCCTACTCTTTTGTCCCCACTTCTTATAAGAGGGATACATAGAACAGCTCCCTCGGCTCAATTTGCTTCGCCCAAGGGAGCTGCAGCTCTTTTTACCCCACAAAGAGCAGCTCCCTCGGTTTACTTGTCTTTACCCAAGGTGCTGGGTTCACCTTAGGCTTCTGAAACCCACTGCCACGACAAGACTTGAACCATGGTCAGGCTATTTCTCAAGTTGCACCGAACTACACTGTGTGCGAAATTAAAATGCATTTGGGTTCAGCAGTTTATCACTTCATCACGGACAAACAACACGACACGATACTTTTACACATTAAGATATATCTAAAATGTAATATAATATATTATGTCGAATATAATGTCATCTTCGTAGAATGAATATCATATTTATACGAACTTTCATCATAGTTTATGTTTTATCGCGAGTACAGCTGTGACATTGCCGATGTCTTAGATAATCTAAGGTTTTAGTTTTTACAACGCTTAGCTTTAGGGATGACTGCTGTAATCTACTCATATTTTAATAATTTGGATCCTATTTTTTATTTTATATTGGTACTCAACTAGTTCAATCATCGGTGGATGATTTTTTTTGACCACTTTTGACTGTTTCGTTTATTATTATTATAGTTAACGAATATCATGGTTTGTTATGTAACCTTACAGTTACCAAACCATGATATTCGTTATATTTATCTACATAATATTATATTACAGAATATAATATCTCACAATTAAATATAAGTTTTTTGCACTGTTTTACACACGTAAATTCTATATTGTAAAGATTTATTATATTCATATATTTTTTGTCATCACACAGTATCTCTATTTTAAATATTATTTATTCCGTTCGGAGTCAAGTAACGACTTCATCGAAATTGACTTTCATTTGATCTTCGTTTACGTGTCAGTTATGAAAGCTTAGCTTAGTTTAGCAATAAAAATATTTTACTGTGATTTAAGAGTGTGGTATGAACAACAAATTTATAATCTTATGAACTTATCAAATATTTAATTATTATAAACATAGTTTTAATGTTTTATCGAAACACAAAATAAATGAAAAATTAGAAATATTTGCATATATTGACGGAATATTAAATAACGATAATGGAAGCTTTTATTATAAGAGTAATAAATGGTCAAAAGATTCTATTATATATTTATTTCATAATAATTAAAAGATTTTAAGTTTTGAGAATTAATTATGACAAAAGACGAGAGAACATTTTTTTGCTATCAGTCTTTAATCCTGAATAAAAATTAATAAAGTATTTAAACATTATTTTTTTGAAATTAATATTTAAATCTTATTATATTGATGAAACTAATTATGAACTAAGGAATACAGAATACGTACATGTTAACAATGCAACTGACACCAAACGGTTTATATAGTTACACTGTGGCTTGTGATCACATTTATGTTTGCACAAAGACTGCCTATGTAAATTCGTTTTGTCCGTCTTTATATTATGTTCGCTGGTAAGGGTAGTGACGGAGATCACAACAAGACTCAACAGACTTGACAATCCCGAGACGCAGATAACAATTTGTTTATATCAAAATACTGGCGGACCGAACAGTCTGTCCTAAAATTAGCTTTTCGTAATCACTCTAATAATTACCTAAGATAATAATAAATTATAATGACTCTACAAAATATTATTATTGTTACGGATGCTTACCGCGTTTATAGATTTCTACCAGGGGGAGTTTCCCCGTGATCATGGCGATTGTAACATTGCCGAAATATCGGGACCTCAATAAATTAAATAAACCTCTGGTGTAGCAGGTGTCACTGGATGTCGCTCTCACTTACCATCAGATGAACCGACTGTCCGTTTGCCCCCTCTTCTATAAAAAAAAAACCAAAAATCTGTAAACGCGGTAAGCACCCGTAACAATAATAATATAAATATGAATAGTGATCGCGTTAGTATAAAACAATATTATATAATAACTATTTTAATCATTTCCCACACATCCATAAAATTTTAATACAAATATTTTAAATATGTTTGATTTATTCATCTAATAAAAGAACGCCAAGATGGCCGAACCACTATCATCAAACGTGTACTGGTTACTAAACGGAGATGGATTTTAATAGGGATGGTCATGGATTTTATTTAGAAGTCGACTTCTCGTCCTCTTAAAGCAGATGGTTATTCCAGAATCTCATTCGTCATCTGGTTATCAGTTCTTCGGTGTGTAGTTTTTTTTTTTAATAGCATTGGAGGGCAAATGAGTAGTCAAAACCGAATTCGATACGAGTAGACACAAACCCAGACCGCGCAAACAGCGCTAGCACTACGCTACCGCTAGATTGCTTGGGCACCGCGCATGACCCGCCTCCCTCTCCAGAGGGAGGGATGAGGGCCGGCCCTCATGATGATAGGTTAAATTCAACCGTAAAAGGTTCGTCGACCGTATCGGATTTGACTAGTCCAAATCCTGCTCTCCCGACCAGCGCGCGCGAAGAAACGCGCCCCCCGCGTCCCCCTTTCGAATATTTCTTAAGTGAGCCATCTGCTCACTTACTGTACCGATTGAGCTTAAAGGCCATCAGGCCGAAAAGTCTAGCCCTTCCAAAAAAAAAAAAAAAAGAGTAGTCAAAAACTAAAAAAAACGCTACAATAGCAAACCGAACTAAATATTTGAAAATAATTCTTAATGTACAAGATTATGTATAAAAAAAAAATAGGTATTTGAAACCTATGATGAACCTATGAAATTGCCGTTTTGTATGAAAAATTTTTAACGATTTTTTTTCATGTACTTTTAATTTTATTATTCGAAGTAATCACCCATGCAATCAATGCATCTTTGCCAATGCAGTGGCAGTTTATTGATGCCCTCCTTAAAGAAATCAGCTGGATTGGAGGCAACAAATTCTTCAAAGGCATTCTGTACTGCCTCTCGGGTATTGAATTTTTTTTCCCGCCAAGAAGTTATCCAAATTCTGGAAAAATTAGTAGTCTGTAGGCGCAAGGTCTGGTGATTAGGGCGGATGACGGAGAGCTTCCAACCCCAGTTCTTGCAACTTGGAGACTGTCTGCTGTGCAGTATGAGGTCGCGCGTTGTCGTGCAGGAGCAGCGGAGACGAGCGATTGACCAATGCAGGTTGGAGATGTGCCAGCTTCTCCACCATTGTGTTCAGTTCTTCACAGTACACATCTGCAGTAATGCTCACCCCGTTTGGTAAGAAGCTGTGATAAATCACACCGGCGCTAGACAACCAAACAGTGAACATCACTTTTCTAGGGGTATGTTTTCGTTTAGGTCATTGTTTAGGTGCTGAACCAGGATCCAAACAACTTGCTGAGCGCTTGCGGTTATCAAACAGAATCCATTTTTCATCGCAGGTAACAATGCGATTCAAAATTCCTTCATTTGTGTGTCTGTTGAGCAGTGCAAGGCACGTCTCGACGCGTACTTTGCGCTGGCGATCATTGAGTTCGTGGGGCACCCATTTGTCAAGCTTTTTTATCTTGCCAATTTGACGCAAATTGACCAATATTGTTTTGACGCTAACGTCAAAAGCTGCTGCTAATTCAGCCGTAGATTGTGTATCATCAGCTTCCACAATCGCCTTTAATTCGTCATTGTGACCAAAGTCTTCGGACGACCGCGAGGTTCATTATTCAGGTCCAAATTTCCAGAACGGAAGCGAGCAAACCAATAATAGGCGGTGTGTTGGTTTGTAGTGTTAGCTCCGTAAGCGTCGTTGATGTTGCGTGCCGCTTGTGCTGCGTTGCTGCCACGACGGTACTCATGTTCCATAATTACTCGAATTTTTAACGTATCCATGAAGACGAAAAAGATTGAAATGCGATGAAAATGTAACACTAATCAAAACATGGAATTCTTTTTCCATTTTTTTTAAATAAAAGTAATTTGAAATTAGAATTCTTAGCCAAATAAAAATTATTTTGATTTGAAATAGCCAGTACTGCAGAACGGCATTTTCATAGGTAAAGACGCGTATTATTAAGACCCTATACATAAATGTCTCTAGTGTGACTAAAATTGTCTTTTAAATTACCAATTTATCCGGAAAATAACAAAAAATATTTAACATTTTTACTAAGATAATATTATTAACAATTTTTGAACCTATTTTGTTTCAATTTTCAAAAAGCAATTGAAAGGTATCGTTTATAGGTAATTTGAGTTAAAAGGATTTAAACAAAACAATTACTTAGCTTTTCAAAACTTAAGTGGTAACTCTAGAGACAAAACATAGGCTTATTTTGTTAAATTAAACCATTTTAAAGGCTGATTGATGAACCTACAAATATTATATAAAAACATTTTAAATAAAACTTGTCTTTTGATATTAATTTTACTTAATTGTTTTATGCTTACTCTAAAGAATATATTTTTTGTGTGAAGAGAAAAGAAAATTCTTATGTTATCGTAAATCCTTAGCAACTTTATCAACTTTGGATTTGAATTTTTAAAGTCCCAAAAAGTGTCAATCGTTTATCGAAGCAGAAATAAATTTCATGACGAAAGGTTAAATAAATCAACATAGTTATCACATTGTAGTAAGTATTCCACTTTTATATGACTCACCACTTGGGAGTTTACATTGAAAATGCTGCCTTATTTTCTTTAGAGATAAAACAAAAAAATAAAGTAAAACAATGATCATCCCGATACTTCCGTAAATATAAGTTATCGCGGGCGAAGCTGCGGGCAACAGCTATGTGAATGTATTTCTATTTGTCTGTCTGATATCTTTTGTCACGTACGATAGATTATTACTGAAGAAGGCTATCTAAATAATCAGGACATTGACTTATTGACGAAAGAATTTACGATACAATGTACTATATTATAATATCAATCACCTTTGTTGACCAACCACAAATGGGATATAAGAAAAATCTTAAGCTTATTTTATGTGCAAATATGATAAAAGATAAAATTGCATGCGTCTGGATGGATTTCGATCCGACTTTTACTGACAGATAGCTGATGTTTGCTGATGTTTGCTGTTGATTATTTGCTATTTGCTATTTGCTATTTGCTATTTGCTATTTGCTATTTGCTATTTGCTATTTGCTATTTGCTATTTGCTATTTGCTATTTGCTATTTGCTATTTGCTATTTGCTATTTGCTATTAGCTATTTGCTATTTGCTATTTGCTATTTGCTATTTGCTATTTGCTATTTGCTATTTGCTATTTGCTATTTGCTATTTGCTATTTGCTATTTGCTATTTGCTTTTTGCTATTTGCTATTTGTTATTTGTTATTTGTGCTGCTGTGCTTTTTTTTTTGTTAGTGGGATAGCCAAACGGGCAGACGAACCACGTAATGTTAAGTTGTCAGCGTCGCCCATAAACATAAACTAGTTAACTTGAGACTAGCCCAGGCAACTCATTCATGTGTTGCCTATCCTGAGACATAAGATGTTAAGTCTCTGTGCCAGATAATACCTATCCTGCCTTTCTCTCCGCAACACAGCAAAGCTGTTTGACAGGTAAAAAAGCAGGATGGTGGTACCCATGAAGGCGTGAGCGCGGCACAGCTCACCTCTCACCGGTATTCATCCATCATTTCTCGAGACTGCTGAAAGGTAGGTCTATATAAAAATAAATATGTATGCACCAGTGATAAATATAACTCTAAAATTGAGAGTATTTATCATATAAAAGCATAAGCGTTTACCAAATTAATAATAAATAATAAAACAATTAAGTGATTAATAACAAAATACTACCTTCTTTTTCTTGCCTCAGAGCATTTCCCGGCGTTAAAGAAAAAGAAGGAGAAAGTCGTTGGGGAGTGGGTCTCCCCAGGCGGGTATGTGGGACTCGCTGCGCCCCAAAACTTTTTTTATGTTACTAGGCAAACTGGCAAACGTACCACCTGATGGTAAGTGGTCGACGTGGCCCATCTGGTAAGTGGACGCAGCTCTACCCACTAAAACCCGGCGAGTGTCACCAATGCCACCTTTGGTGAGGTGGCCCGGATCTAATGAGCAAACAGGGCACCTCGACGGCTAGTCACTCCCTCAGAGGATCGATGCCACCTCCACAGAGGGGTTGTCCCGCACCACAGAACAACGCCTCCCAACGTCGGGACAGTACAATGGGGTGAGGTTTCCGTCCTCGCCCCTTGCCCCCTGCTCTTTCGTTCCCTCTTCTTATAAGAGGTGTGGAGGGGTACAAAGAGCCCCACAGGCTCATTTAGCTTCGCCCAAGGTGCTGGGCTCACCCTAGGCTACTGAGCCCCACCGCCTCGTCAAGGCCTGAACCATGGTGGGGAACAAAATACTACCTGTAATAAGAGGAACAACAGTAAATGTTATAAAATTACAATCATCGTCAGCCTCTACGTGTCCACTGCTAAACATAGGCCTCCCTCAATGAACGCCAAGACGGCCGATCCCTTGCCAGTTGCATCCAACACGGACCGGCCACCACATGAATATCGTCTTCCCACGTGGTTGGTGGCCGACCAACACTTCGTCTACTTGACATTCCCACCAATAAGGTTCAGGAATGGACTCTTGAATCTTATTGGCCCATCGGCCATCCGTTCTCCTGAGTGTGTGAAAAATTACAATATCGATCCCTTTGTGCACGGTATGTGCGTAGATTGCCTACGGCTACAAACTATGTCGCTAACTGGGTGATGATACTGATTAATTTGGCTTTAAAACTGTGATTTTACTGATTCTAACTGTCTTCGGGGTGATGATGATGAAAGTTGGGTGGAGTCTTGAATTAAACACTGTTTATTACTATTGAACACTTAAAAGAGGTAAACTTGAGAGGTAAGGCAGGGATTTCACTTTATAACTTATACTTTTTAACTTGTTTCTTACTTCGGAGACGATTTGCGAATGATTTCCAGAAGCCTCGACTTCCTTATATATGATCTCTACCAAATGTTCTAGAACATTCCATGCCTCACCCCCTCAGTCACCTTTTTGTCGAAATCTTTATTTATACCAAAATATTTTTACATAAAACTTATGTTATTTTACAATTATACATTTTTTACATCTTTTGACACTATTTACCTCATGATTCAGTCATCCGTGTGAGAATGGCAAGCAAAAAACTGCTGATTCGATATTTATACTTCCTCATCCCCCGCTTCCGTATCCCTTCCGGTGTTCCGGTCCTTACCGCACAGTGAGCCTCCCTCACACATTCTTTGGCTTGATTATAATATTGCCATCTCACTTTTCCTATTGGATTAACTCGTGTTTTATAAACAATGAGAATCTCAATTGGACTATTTATAATATCTCTAATATACATTTTTCTGTTTATATATCATCTCAAATAAGCCTAATTAGCATCACTGTATACTATTTCAACTATTTATAATCTACGAATAAGTTTTATCTCTTAATACAACAATATTTATGTGTTACACTACATCTTATATGTAATCTCGTCTTATAAAGTATCTACATGTGCAAACTCTCTTATAATGATTATCTTATATATAATTATATCCTATATACTTAAGTTATTTTCAACAATAAGTTATCTTATGCAAATCATCTTATATAATAATATTGTCTTATACCTAAGTCGTCGTGAACATTCTCCCGCCGGTCACGAACGTGACACTCCTGGTAGCACGACGATCTTCTTACAGGGGCGCCGGAGTACATGTCCGTTGCTAGTTTCTACATCGACGACTCGCACGATGTTGTCCTTGCCGGGGTATGTCGCCTTTACTCTTCCCTTTGGCCAGACATTCCGGGGTAGGTTTGAGTCGCATATGATGACGACATCACCTACTTCTGGAGCAGCTCCCTTCGTGTGAGGCTCCCGCCGGTGCTGGAGTAGCGGCAGGTACTCTTTCACCCATCTTCTCCAGAACTCGTCGGCCAGATGCTGGGCGCGTCTCCATAGTTGACGTGCTGAGGAATCTTCTTCGATGAATTTTCCTGGCGATGGCACGTGACTGTTCCCCCCCAATAGTATGTGGTTCGGGGTCAGCGCCTCGGGTTCATCCGGGTTGACCGTCACATGAGTTAGCGGTCTTGAGTTAATTATGTTCTCGGCCTCTACCAGAAGGGTGTAGAGGGTCTCGTAGTTCGGGTGTTTTTCGTGAAGCGTTACACGAAGTGTTTCTTTTACACTGCGCACTAGACGCTCCCATGCACCGCCCATGAACGGGGCACCTGGGGGTATGTAACGCCAGACTATACGGCGAGCGTTGACTTCCATCTTGACATCCTCCCAGGCTTCTTTTAATTCTTTCTCCGCCGCCTTGAAGCAAGTCGCGTTGTCTGACCATAGTTCCGTCAGCTGTCCTCTTCTAGCGATGAATCTTCGAAGCGCGGCTATGGCTGAGCTCGCGCTAAGCGACGCGACTACCTCTAGGTGGATGGCCCTTGTCGTTAGACAGGTGAATAAGGCCACCCATCGCTTCTCTCTATGGCGTCCCATGGTCACTTCGATCGGGCCGAAGTAGTCGAGACCCGTGAATGAGAAGGGACGTGCGTGATGAGTTAACCGAGCCGGTGGTAGGTCTCCGGTGGCCGGACTCATCGGTTTCGCTTTGCGGATACGGCAAGCTTGACAGTCTCGTATGACACCTTTGACTGTGGGTCTGATACGGGTTATCCAGAACCTCTGTCGAAGCTCGTTCACGGTGATCTCTATTCCCCCGTGATGCATTTCAACGTGTACATGTTGTATGTACATTCTTGTATATCGGTGCCCGCCGTCGAGTATGACGGGGTTGTTAGTTTCCGGGCTCATGTTCGCGGCTGCTCCGATTCGACCTCTGAGCTTGATCAGATCGTCTTCCATAAATGCACTCAGGGATGCGAGACGATCTCCCGCCGATGCGGGCTTGTGTTCTATTAATCTTATCCTTTCGGCTGGGTAACACTCTCGTTGAATTTTCCTCAGCCACATTTTCTCGGCACGAATAATGTATTCGGCCTCGAGACATATATAATTCGTTCGTTGCGCATCGACTCGCGGTTTTTTTGTTTTTTCGTTCGCTCTTCGATGCGATACCGGATCCCAGGTTGCGTCGCTTTCCTTGTTTTTCTTCGTTCGTTTTCTCGCCGCCGCAACCGTGTGGATTTTTCTGCGACACAGGTCTACAAATTGTAAAACACGACCCGTGGCGCGTATTAGAGTTTGCCATTTTTCTATTCTGCTTATATCGGGTAAACAGTCATCAGTCGCCGAGTCGCATATCACGTTGCATTTTTCTTCTCCCGTGTGGATTTTTCCCACGGATTTTTCTTCGCTGGGCCAACCATTTTCCTCCTGACGGAGAAACTCGGGCCCGTGAAACCATCTGTGGTCGGCACCGAAGTCCATCGGTGTTTCTCTGGTGGCGTCGTCGGCTACATTTTCCTTGGTCGGGACCCATCGCCATTCTTTTACCTTCGTCAGCTCTTCGATTTCTGCCAGGCGATGTGCGACGAAGGTCTTATACGCTCGTGGCTCCGCTCGTATCCATGCCAATACGGTCCGCGAGTCACACCAATATATCCTCTGTGCGAACTCGTATTCGTGTTCTTGCTCGACGGTCTTCGTGAGCCGAGCGCCTAGGAGGGCAGCTTGTAACTCCAACCGAGGGATGGACGTTGGCTTCAGCGGGGCGACACGACTTTTAGCTGCTACTAACGTTGTTCTTATCGAGCCGTCGTGATGCAACATTCTCATATACACGGCGGCTGCGTATGCCTCTTCACTGGCATCGACGAATGTATGTATTTCCCTCTTTATGACCGCCGGGTGCAGGTTATAACAACGGGGTATTTTTATCCTTTTCACCCCCCATAGGTTTCTCATCCATGTTGTCCATCTCGAGACGAGTTGTTCCGGGACAGGCTCATCCCACCCCGTGCCATACCTCCATGTTTCTTGCATAAATTTCTTCGCGGGCAGCGTGACAGGTGAAAGTAGTCCGAGAGGGTCGAAGAGAGACATGATAATACTAAGAGCCTCTCGCTTGGTGGGGATGTATCCGTTTTTCATTATTAAGGAAGGCATTTTCGTTTCGTTTAGGTTGAAACTCAGTTTATCCTCTTTGGTCTCCCATAATATCCCCAAGGTTTTCTCTACACCTGTCTCGCCGATCGACACGACGGACGTCTCTTGGTTGTCGTCGAAGTGTCGTCGCAGGGATTCTTCGTTAGACACCCATCCTCGTAACTCGAAACCAGCGTGACGATGTATGAAGTCGACGTTTTTCGAGACTTCGAGCGCTTCTTGTTTATTCGCGAAGCTAGTTATATAATCGTCCATGTAGTGGTTCTTTTTATCTCCACCACCGCTCGAGGATAGTTCTCTATGAATTCTTCGGCATTTCTATCCTTTATGTAGAGCGCTGTACACGGTGACGACGTCGCTCCGAATATTAACGAAGTCATCTGATATTCTTGAGGTTTTTTCTCTCTTTCTTCACCTCTCCATAAGAATCGCAGTGTTTACCGCTATCGGATGTCTGCGAAACCGCATGATCACCCCCGGCAGTGACTGTAGGAGGTCAGGGCCGGAGAGTAACATGTCGTTCAGGCTGCGGCCATATGATCTTGCCGCAGCATCGTGTACCAGACGAATCTTTGGTTTTGACGGGTTACAGACCGCGAAGTGCGGTAAGTACCATGTGCGACCTGGTACTGGTGGCTCAGGTGCCGGTGTGGCATAGCCAGACTTCAATAAATCTTCTATTCGTTCATTATATTTTCCGTTCAGCTCGAGGTCGCGATCTAACTTTTTTTCTAACGATTTCAGACGTTTCATAGCATCGTTGTAATTATTCGGTATTTCTTCATTTTCATTTTTCCACAGCAGCGAGGTTTCGAAGCGACCATCAGGCGTTCTCCTGCTATTCTTTTTCAGTATTCTGAGAGCGCGTTCTTCGGGGTCATTCTTCTGCTTGCGTGCTTCTATACCGAGGGCTTCCAAATCGAAGAACCTCTTCATCATACTTTCCATAGAATTTTCCTCGTACGTCGCGACCGTGTGGCCACAAAATGCTATCGGTTTGTTGTATGACGAGCGATAGCCATGTAACACCCAACCCAATCGCGTGTGAGAAGCGACAGGTTGATTCTGTTTTCCCGTTCTTATCTCCATTGCCACTAAAAGCTCCCAGTTATCTTGACCGATGAGTATTTTAGGGCGAGCATTCTGGTAGACTAGCTGGTCTTCTATATCCTTCAGATGCGGACAATCATGAAGGTCTTTTCTTTCGACTCTCTGGCCGGTGAACGTTAACCTCTGTACCGTTCGAGCGTTCTTCAAAACATGTTCACTCCTGTCATAGCGCCCTCGGATCTTGAAATCGACTCTCTTACTGTTCTCGTACTTCGTTCTTTCGTTGAGACCTTGAACCCACATATTATCGCGAGGCCCATCCAACTCTAGTAGCTCAGCGAGCCCCTCGTCGATCAAGGTGACGGTACTGCCATCATCCATGAGAGCGTATGTGTCGACTCGAGTGTTGTTCTTCCCGGTGAGGGTGACAGGAGCGATCTTCAGGAACGCTTGCCGACTCTTCGTGCAGTTAGCGTTATTTACAACTTCGACGGTGACAATCGATTCTTCGGCTTGACGTGGCAGCTCAGTAGTCGGAGGTGTCGTCGGTGGTCTCCTGTGGTGCAGTAGGCGATGATGTGCCATACTACAGCCTTCTTGCCCGCACCGTTTGGCGTTGCAGTTGCCTCGGCGGTGCGAGCCTTTCAAACATTGATAACAGAGGCGATGTTTCTTGGCGATCTCCCACCGATCACCCACTTGCGCGTTGATGAAGCGCTTGCAGTCAGGAAGGTAGTGGTCTTGTCTACATGTTGGGCATTGGTTCCTCTTCCCGACATCTGCAGCGTATGTCCTCTCAAATCTTCTCTTTGGCACTCTGTCATGCTGAATTTCACTGGCGACATCCTCTGGCAGGGCGTATGCACCACATTTATCCGCCTCCTCGTTCAAGAATGTCATCATCTTTTTCAAGTCCGACGTATCTTCTTTATTTGTCGCAGCATAGTCATACCATTTATTCTTCAGGATAGGAGTAAATTTTTCCACTATGTTCTTCACTAGCTCGGGGTTAAAGAGGTAGTGAATTTTCTTCAATGCCTCTATGGTGGCGACTATATTAGCCACCTTGTTGGCAAATATACACAGGTCGCGTGGGTTATCGTTTATCTTACCCAGCGCCTTAATTTTTTGTATTTCGTTCATCGCCAGCGTGTCCGGTCTTCCGAATCTTCTCTCGAGCGCCTGCATGACAGCTCGAGGTTCCGGCTGGCTAATAAGTAGGCTATTGACCGCTTCTAGGGCCGCACCTTTGAGGCTTCTTCTAAGCCTGGATAAATTTTCCGTTTTCGAGAACATCTCTTCTGTCTCGTAGTAGGCAGCTCTATATGCTAGCCACCCTGCGCAGTGCCCGCCGAATACCGGCAGCTCTTGCAGGTATCTCGGAGCATCTCTTGACATTCTTACCGCTTGAGTAAGAGCAGCGGCCAGGGAGGTGACGTCCATGTTTTTCGTCGGCGGTTGCTCTTCTCTTCTTTTTCCACAGCTTTCTCCTTAGCTTTGTTCTCGTTGGTCTGGGTTTCCTTCTGCCCATCCAACCATTCTTCCACTCGGCTGGTCCGTTCCTCGTTCTGGTCCTCTTCCTCATTTTCCCCAGACACCGCTATCTCTCTGGCCAACTTCGCCTGGGCAAGAGCAAGGGATGCACGTACCTCTTCTAGCTTTAACTCGGCTACTTTCTCTTCGGCTTCTAGCCTCGATACTTTCCTACTTTTTCCCGATGAAAGACGCGACGCACGCTTATTCTGGCGCGTGTCCTCCGCGTTTTTCAATGTTTCTTCCGTCGCCAAGGTTGCTTCCGTTGAGGTAGTGCGCTCTGTGCCTGAGCTGGTTGCCGTCGTGCCCTCCGACGTTGCCGTTGTGCCTTCGGAGGTGGTTCTGGTGTCTTCAGAGGTGGCCTCTTCCCTGGTAGGAACAGCTGACCGGGCCGAGCTTGTACCGCTCCTCGTTCTGACCCCCAAACGTGGGTCAGGATTCGCCTGCGTCTCCATTGCATCTACTATACTTCCCTGCTTTGATTTCTGGGACATAGTGTAGCCCGCACTGGATTTCTTGACTTTCACTTTTTTCTTGTTCGATCCTCTTCAGTGGATCCGGCTCGAAGGACCATAAAATGTGCACGGTATGTGCGTAGATTGCCTACGGCTACAAACTATGTCGCTAACTGGGTGATGATACTGATTAATTTGGCTTTAAAACTGTGATTTTACTGATTCTAACTGTCTTCGGGGTGATGATGATGAAAGTTGGGTGGAGTCTTGAATTAAACACTGTTTATTACTATTGAACACTTAAAAGAGGTAAACTTGAGAGGTAAGGCAGGGATTTCACTTTATAACTTATACTTTTTAACTTGTTTCTTACTTCGGAGACGATTTGCGAATGATTTCCAGAAGCCTCGACTTCCTTATATATGATCTCTACCAAATGTTCTAGAACATTCCATGCCTCACCCCCTCAGTCACCTTTTTGTCGAAATCTTTATTTATACCAAAATATTTTTACATAAAACTTATGTTATTTTACAATTATACATTTTTTACATCTTTTGAGACTATTTACCTCATGATTCAGTCATCCGTGTGAGAATGGCAAGCAAAAAACTGCTGATTCGATATTTATACTTCCTCATCCCCCGCTTCCGTATCCCTTCCGGTGTTCCGGTCCTTACCGCACAGTGAGCCTCCCTCACACATTCTTTGGCTTGATTATAATATTGCCATCTCACTTTTCCTATTGGATTAACTCGTGTTTTATAAACAATGAGAATCTCAATTGGACTATTTATAATATCTCTAATATACATTTTTCTGTTTATATATCATCTCAAATAAGCCTAATTAGCATCACTGTATACTATTTCAACTATTTATAATCTACGAATAAGTTTTATCTCTTAATACAACAATATTTATGTGTTACACTACATCTTATATGTAATCTCGTCTTATAAAGTATCTACATGTGCAAACTCTCTTATAATGATTATCTTATATATAATTATATCCTATATACTTAAGTTATTTTCAACAATAAGTTATCTTATGCAAATCATCTTATATAATAATATTGTCTTATACCTAAGTCGTCGTGAACACCCTTAATCACATTTATATTATGTAATATTTTTTTTTAACTATTCTTAATATTGAAATTATTTATAATAACCTTCTTAAGACATGACAGCAAAGATTTTGATGCTCCTTCTTATTTGCTTAGGAAATAGCCGAAGTGGATTGCAATTGGTTTATTTTCGCGGCAACAAATACGATAGCCAATGGGTGATACTTGAAATATACACGCATCCAATCGACAGGCTTGACAGTTGACGTTAGCAAATGCAATGAGAGCAACTTTTCAACTGTTTCTATAGCGTAAACGAATGTTTACGTACCAAACCATATTTCATGAACGTCGAACGTCAACGATAATACACGAATGTGATGACGACGAAATAACAAAAAACAGATAATAGATAACAGATAACAGATAACAAATAATGTTCCGAACAAATAATGGTTTGGGCCATAGAATGTGTTCTCCGGTGTCAGCCATGGTAGGTAGGAAGGTAGGTATAGCAACAAAATATACGACACCGGAGACGGACTACGGTGACGTATTTAACTTAGCTGACACCGACTCCAAAAGTAGCAATAATGACGTGCTAAACGCAAAAATTGTACATTAGTAGAAGTACAAGATGATTATTAGTTGTAGACATAAAAATTAAAGAAACGCGTTTATTTTATTTCTTTTTAGTTATTTTATTTTTTGAAGTCGGTTATTTTTTTTATTTTATTTTTTATTGAAGTAAGCATATATTTGGCACTTGTTTCAATCGTGTAGCTTCTTGGACCCGGCTTCATACATTTTTGCTCATTCTCTTTTGAAATGTTATTCAATTGTTGAAAATATTGCACTACACAATATTTTATAATAGATTATTAGCCATAACCTATTAATAGATTTTAATTTCGGTAAAGTTAATTGAGATAATAAATGATAAATCTCAATTTAAGATTTAAAACTCAATTATAAAAAAAAAAAACCAATGATTCTTAGGATGAAAGAAACAGAAAGAAAAAGATTGATGACGCGGCTGATGATGAAAACAAGAAAAGGGAAGAAGATTACAAAAAGAGGAATGAGGACGCTGCTATGGTTAGCGGTGGCCTTACTAATGTTGATAAGAATGTTAAATAATTGCAATAGGTAATTGTGTACGACAGCAATAAATGAAAATTGTAGTTCACCTTAAACATAGTAAGTTTTACTGATAAACCAAAATTCTAAGTTATAAGTTTTTACTGCTATCGGCAGTCCCTATGACTGGTTAGGTTTTCTTTTTATGTTAATTAGATAGAAAAACAGGCAGATGAGCCACACGATGGCAAATGCTCATAGTCACCGTCAGCATTCATACTATTATTATAAAGCTATAAATCAATGATTAACAGAGAACCATACGTAGATGGCAGGTAAAATCGGGGCGCGCGGTTGTGTTTTTTAATTTCCCGTTTATTAATTGTTCAAAACCAAAAATCTATTTTTTTTATTCAAAATAGTACTAATACAGTATCTTTTTGAACGTAAACTGAATCTACCACCGGTTCCAAGGTAAGCGCACTGCGAAGAACCGGCGAAACAAACTCAGTGGGACTAATCTTTTCAAATAATGTTATTTTGTATAGTGTTTGATTTAAAAACTTAATCTGTAATATATTGTAGATGGTTGCAACAAGAAGACAAGAATATTGTGGTGGACTGTTCTGGGTGGGTAGAGCCTGGAGTGGTAAGTGATAGTTTCCGAAGTTGGTGAAGCCGCGCTCCTCGGGGTTTCTCGCTTTTTCTCCATATTACAGACAAAATATTGTTTACGACAGACTTGGCAGCATGACCTCTAGTCTTAGCCGGTTTCAACAGAAACGAAAATAGCCAAAACATATTATCCTTTATATCAGTTTTAAAAAATCCACCATTTTGCTTCCTAGCAAGACTTAATCAATGTCACGTCAGTGTTTAATTTTGACGGCTTAATTTAATGCTTAAATCATTACTCAAAGATATCTTAACGCCAAATAGAGTTTATTTCACTGAGGTTTTTGCTAATCAGTTTTTAAGCAATTAAATATTAAGAAAGGTTTATAAGAAAGGTTTATAAATAAGGCCGTAAGGTTTAAAAAGGATCATTTAAATATTGATAGTGGGAAACAGTGAATAGCAATTTAAATTAGATCTGAATTAGTGCAACTATTACTTACTACTATAATTGTATCAATCCTTATTACATTAGTGATAGTATACACTTACAGACACACACGCGATTATAGTGTTTTCTCATGTTACATAAGATTAAAGCCTCAAAAGGCAAACTGTAGAATTTCAAAATAAAATTTAAATTTACAGATCCATAAAATAGCACATAACATAAAACACGTTTTATTGGTCATACAATTGTGCGTTTTGTAACATCACTATAAAAAGTGCATAGAACTTAATTAATTAAATACTACTACCGTCATCAAGATTTTTTTCTATATTGTTCAGTCCATCCATCTTGGCATACGTTTAGGGTATGGATGTTCTGTGGCATCCGTTGACAAAATATGTGAAGCAGAGAACGGAAGAATAATAAAAATTATTGTTCAGCAAAAATTCTTAGTTTATGTTGAAATTGTGTTATTGTTTATATTATATGATTAGTATCGTATTAGGTGTAAATAGCCCCACCATGGTTCAAGCCTTGCCGTGGCGGTGGGGCTCAGTAGCCTAAGGTGAACCCAGCACCTTGGGCGAAGCAAATTGAACCGAGGGACCTGCTCTTTGTATCCCTTTTATAAGAAGAGGGGACAAAAGAGCAGAGTGGGACAAGGGGTGAGGGTGGGAACCTCGACGGGAGAGGTTACTCTGTGGTGCGGGACAACCCCTCTGTGGAGGTGGGGTCAGTCCCTTGAGGGACTGACTAGTCGTCGAGGTGCCCTGTTTGCTCAAAAGATCCAGAGCACCTTACCAAAGGCGGTATTGGTGGCACTCACCGGGTTTTAGTGCCCACATAGATACACGCCTGGGGAGATACACTCTCCCGCGGGATCCGGCCTAAAAGAAAAAAAAAATGTAGATTGGTTAGGTATAATATTTTTTACAAAAGCCTAATACAGTATTATTAAATAAAAAATATTATATACAAAAATTAAACACACTGTTAACAATATGAAATCATATTTTATAGTATACAGGATCAGATTGTCTTTACTCTTTCATCATCATTAGCCTCTATCCGTCCACTGCTGAACATAGGCCTTCCTCAATGAACGCCAAGACGGCCGATCCCTTGCCACTCGCATTATTATCATATAAACATACAAATGCGGAAAGCAGATGCTGAGGATTTTTCAATACTATTTAAGTATATTTTATACTTCTGTTTATATTGTAATAAAAATACATATTTAAGACGGATAAGTGGCTAGGCACCACACTTCTCCGTAATCATAGTCGTCTAATTAATATAGCAATTTAATTTAAATTATCTCAAAAAATGCTTTTTAGGAACCACGCTTTTCGTAGGGTTTTATTATGTTAGGAGGCTCTCCGTGGGTCCTTTTTTATATTCTTGTGATTCGAATCACGGGGCAGCAGGAGAGGTTCGGGGGTGACGCGGGCTCATCAGCGGAGCTCAATTACAGCTTATCGTCGACCACTTCAACAGGACTTCCTGACCACGGAGCCATCAAATGTAATGGGTGCAGACAAGTGGAATCGAGTTCGCGACCCATTAGACATTTTTTCCTGGGATCCCACTTTTGAAAACAATTTGGTAGGATGGTGCTCCGTGGGTCCTTTTAAAAAAACAATACTTAGACGTAGAACTAATTATACGAAAACCATTCAAACAACTTAAAGTCTAAGCCAAAGAACTAAGAAATATTCTGTCGCACAGTGGACAGAACAAATAAAATACGCAAAGAATACACAAACAAAAACTTTTTCAATATCAGCCGGATCTGTAAACGATTTTATGGTATTCCATAAGCCTTTTAATGTTTTGAACGCCACGCAACGCAACGAACAAATTACACGTCACACCATATGAAATAAACAATTTAACCAGTGCTTATATTTCATTATTTCAGGATTTTTGGGATCTTTATTTTATCCTTTTCTTAAGCTTTTAAATGTTTTTTTTTTTTTAATATAGCACATGAATTATATATGGTAACCACATACTAGATATATGATTCAAAGCTCTAGGTCTAGTTGTTCTAATTGTTGTAGCTGTTGTATATTGTTGTGTACTGACGTATATTGTATAGGGGATTATCCCAATTCAGATCCAAAGCGATTATTTGAATATTGTTAAGTGTTACGAGTACTAACAATAGGCACTTAAATATTTATTACAAACACTTCCTATTAATAAAAGGGACATTTAATTTCCGTAATGGTGTTTTGTTTATGTGGGTTGTAAAGGCATGAAAAAATATTACTAACAGTTTCTGGTTTATTGGTTAGTACCAGCGCCCCGCGGTCTTACCCGCTTACTTCCTATTCCCGTGAGAGTACAGGGATAAATTATAGCCTATAATATGTTATTCTTATGTATAAGCTATGTAATTTTAAAGTTTCATTAAAATCCATTTAGTAGTTTTTCGTGAAAGAGTATACAAAGAGTATACATTCTTACAACCTTTCGCGTTTATAATATTAGTAAGATCTAATGATATTTAAAAAAACTTACTAGATGCTAACGAAGATTACTGTTAATAAAATATTGTAAATATTAAAATGAAATATTGTTATGATTGATGATCATCAACCAGTATTTACTAAAATAAGACGACACTTAGGTACAGGAGAATAAAATTTTGTCTCAAGCTAAACTTGGATCTATAACAAAAAATAAAAACAGTCTCTGATGATAAAGTGCTGTAAATGTTCTTAATATATAAATTTATCTTCTGTTTATAATGTTACAATTTTTACGGGTTGTATCGCGGTTTATTAAGTTTTTTATAAGCCCGACGTTTCGGATACTTTACAGCAACCATGTAATACAACCGCGAAACAATCCGTAAGAATTGTTTCATTAGAATGATCTTATCTATTATATTAGATTATCTTCTGTGTCATTATTAAAGCAAATTTATAGGAGGATTCTTTTAGAAGAATACCAGAGCTACTTTAGATATTAAAGTTAAGTAGTAAGTTAATTTATGTAAAGGCGTGACATTAATATCTTATATCTTTA
This sequence comes from Helleia helle, assembly GCA_963853865.1. Taxonomy (NCBI): domain Eukaryota; kingdom Metazoa; phylum Arthropoda; class Insecta; order Lepidoptera; family Lycaenidae; genus Helleia; species Helleia helle. Next base: position 7,049,213 of record OY971418.1, on the reverse strand, counting down.
AATGAGCAATTCTTGTATATATATATATATATATATATATATATGTGTGTGTGTGTGTGTGCAACGACGTGTTTGACGACTTTTTCGTTAAGATTTTGTATAGTTTGGGGAAATGTGTATTCTATGAGGAAAGTCCCAAACTATATCATATACCTAACGTATTGTTTGAGGAAAATTTATCAATACGTTGCACATACATACGTACGTGACATTCCTCAAACAATACGTTGCATATATATATAATTGGAATCTCAGAATCGGCTCCAACGATTTTCATGAAATTTAGTATATAGAGGGTTTCGGGGGCGATAAATCGATCTAGCTAGGAATCATTTTTAGAAAATGTCATTTTATTAAAAAAAAAAAAAAAATACCGAGCTAAGCTCGGTCATCCGGGTACTTAGAATTAAATCTGAAAGTAAAATTATCATTTTGGTGCTTAGATGAAGTAATAAAAATACGGATACTAAGAACGGAAATAAATTTAAGAAATTTATATTAATACATAATATAATATACTCGATGACCCGGTGCAAACATCTTACTCACCAGATGCACATACCCGCCTGGGGAGACCCACTCCCTCGCGGGATGCCTCAGAGCATTACCCGGCGTAAGAAATAAAACCGGGTGAGGTCTTACTTCAAATGTGAACTTCGTAGTACATGGAATAATTTTTCCAGTTCATAGTACCGTGAGATACCGTTCTTCAGCAAAATGTATTGAAAGGGGTCCCCTACAATATAATATCTGGTGATTACGAGTGTCCCGTATAAAAAGTTTCTAGGACCGTAGAAATATATGGAATGAGACGTGGTGATTATTATATTATAAGAATTTGGGCACTTTTACATTTGGGCACGTGTCCAAAACGTCATGTTCAATCGTTAAGACGTTACCGAATGAATCATTAAAGTATTTGCTATGGTTAATTGATTTCCAGGTACGCTGAATACTAAGTATTGTTTGTCATTTTAAACGTTATTCTAACATATTTACTTTGGGTGTCTTACATTAATATTAATAATTATGAATAATCATTATGAAACTAACATCACGAGAGCATAATGTACATTAAAACGTGGTTTGTATTTTTTTGATTAAAACTTAGCTTTTGATAAGATTTTGTTGATAACAACTCCCATTCACGTAATACCTACACTATAGTATTTTGATTTATACAGATAAATAATAATAATAAAAATTGTTTACAATTTTTGTCCGTCTGTTTGTTCTGGTTAATCTCTGAAACGGCTGGGCCAATTTCAATGGGACTTTCACTGGCGGAAAGCTGATGTTATAAGGAGTAAAATAATCACAAGCAAACATTTTTGCTTCGTATTGCATAATTTTGCACATTTAACTAATGATGTTTACAAAAATACTTATTTTGAATTACTTGCGAGTGTTTGAGATATGCGTTTTATATCTGCACACATATTTAGTTGTCATAAATCATCTGTGATAAATGCTGAATCTATTATGACAAATTCGTGTCTGGCTGTTTGTCCGCGGTGAACTCCTAACTACAGATCTGATTTAATGTAGTTTTGTACGACTTCCCCTCCCACCCTCAAGCCCTGACGTGGCGGTGGGGCTCAGTAGCCTAAGGTGAACCCAGCACCTTCAGCGAAGCCAATTGAACCGAGGCCGCGAGGGGGCTGCTCTTTATACCCCCTCTGTAGGGGTGGCGTAGGTCCCTTGGTAGACTGATTAGCCTTCGAGGTATCCTATTGCTCAAAAGATCAGGGGCACCTCACCAAAGGCGGCATTCGTGGTAGTCGCGGGGTTATAGTGGGTATTCGGCGAGTCCCACACACCATAGGACCCCACCCAAGGCCATTGTCAGCGCATAAAGGCGTTTCCCCGTATTAACAAAAGAGGATGACTTACTCTAATATATTCTGTAAAAAAATATTATGTATATTGCAAATTGAAGTTTAGTTATAATACTAAAAACATATTTCTACCTGGACGTGTGTGTTGTACATAATAAGTTACTTAAAAATTTAATTATGATTTTATAATCATATTTTTTTTACTTTTTAATACGCTGATTTTATACACAATGTATTTTCATTTATAAATATTTATATTTTTTAATCCTTACTTAATTATGTAATTTTTTTTTATATACAGCAACGTAAAAAATTCTGCAGCACTTGCCTCAAGTGATGAAATAAAATAATAATTGTGTAGAAATTTTGCTTTAATTTTGCAAAAGAAGAAATGGTACAATAAATTAAAGAACAAAATATTCTTGAAATGATTGTCGGTTTGTTTCCGATTTTCCAATTCCGTTTCGAAATCGAAGATCGCACAAATAAAAGGTGCCGGGAGGAGGGTAAATTTTAAAATAACAAATGTATGTAACATAGCTGTTGCCCGCAGCTTCGCCCGCGTTAACTTAGATTTACAGCCGTACCCGGATTGATGATAATTATGTTTATAGCCTAAGTTATTCCTTATAGCATCAGCTATCTGCCAGTGAAGGTGGCATCAAAATTTGGAGGGTCCCATCAAGGTTTGAGAGATTAGCCAGAACAAACAAACAGACAGACAAAAACTGTAAAAAATGTAATTTTGGTATAAGTACCTACAATAACTACCTATGCATACATCCTTAAGCTTTCAATTAAAAACGGTTATTTTAATATTACAAACAGAAACTTCAATTGTATTTATCTGTATATAACATAAAGTTAATATATAGTATATTAACTTTACGGTATATACAATAGATTTTCAAAGATATGCTTCAAATTATTGGGACGTTAATTCCCATACTTATTCCCAAACATGTACCTACTTATTAGTTCAAAATCGCACGCTGCAGTTTTTCATTTCGTTTTCAAAAACACAATGTTTGTTGTCAAGTTGATAGTAGTAGTGAAGATATTTTCGCAACTAGAAATCAAAGTACGCTTTAGCATTCAAAAAAATTTAACGTTATAATATTATGTGTATTAGATTATTTGTCAAAATCTCGCATTTGCCCGCAAATTCGTAATGCAGAAACAGTAGAACTGTTCAGTCCCAAACGTTACAGAATGGCGCTGCACTGAGAGTTTTTTTTTTTTCAAGTCCATTTTTTCTTTATCATCAACTTGCGTGACAAAATCTTCCATAACTTTGTACATGTGATAAACTATGAACTTGGTACATTTAATTCGCGGAAAATTATTGTGACGCATAAAGATTATATTGATAAGAGAATTGCATAAACTATGAAATCTCGAGAAGAAAATATCATACATTGCAATATAACAATAATATGCAAATACTTATAAAACAGCAATCATTACGTACCTCCGTCGCATAAGGTCGTAACGCTTTTTTTAATAAAAATCCATATTTTACATTATCGTAATTACGTATATGAGTTTTATAAATTCCTGAAATCAGAATCTTAATATTACTTTTAATTAACGAGTTTTAGAAACGCCTTTCGAAATATACGACCGTAGTAGTAGACGCGCATGTAGTTGTATTTCCAGATACGTCGATAAGCGTTGTGCTATTGGATCTTGCGAGACCAATCAAAGTTAGTTACCGCCGTCGTATGTCACTAACGGTCCACGCAATAAAGTATGATATTTAAATAAGTAAATCACGAAAGTAATAAGAATTTTGAAGTGTATTGTGATTTGTTGATTGTATTATATTATTATTATGAAAATGAACCACTAACGATCAACAAGAATTTTAAAATTACCACTTAATGAAAATGAAAAAATAACTCATAATGAATCCAGTGAAATTGCTAAGTTTTGGTCAATAATAAATTGTTATTTTATTAAATATATAGAAATCATATCGCAATTCAAACTTAATGGACTAGATTTATTATTATATTTAAGTGTTTTTTTCGATATTATAATTTAAATCTAGTCCCACGCATAACGACGTAATATTAAAGTTACGTTATGCGTTATTATTTCTTTTAAGTTAAGAGTCGTAACTACTACTTACGACTATATGCATTGTTATTAAATAACAAAATCTGTGTTCTTAGAGTCGTATGGAGAACATACAACGTTATGCTTCGAACTCAATATTAAATAAGACTTTATGCCATTTTTTAATTGCTAAAATCATAAATAAATTTATTATTTTGTCCCATTAAGAAGTTGTGCTGTTAAATGAAAAGTCATTGTGTCTTTTTAGAGTTACCTGTTCAACTAGAAACCGAGCATAACTGGAATTTATACGCGTCAATGGTCGAAAAATCCCCGACTAGGAGCGGTAAATGTAATGATGCCAGAACGAATTTTTATAATACTAGCTCAAATCAAGACTTCATCCAATAATCATGTATGAAGACTTTTGTGCCTACCGAAGGATATGGTGACATAAGTGGAATCCGATGTATTGTACGTAGGAGATAGCAATCAATCTCTTTTTGATAAAACACCTATTCCTTATTGGTGACCATACTAGACAGTAGGATTACATAGCTAAGTATATTAAAGTCTATAATACTCCATCCAATCCTTCGTGCTTCAACTGGTTGAAATAGATGGATGGATGGATTATTTACTATTTAGTTTGTACATCCTTGTTTAATCTCTTCGTCACCGCTACGATAGTCTAGGGAAATAGATCCACCACCTGAATCACTTCGACACGGCCGTATTAACCGGTTGCTCTCCTATAGATTATATAGTACGGAAGAACATCGTTTTACACACCAACACAATATTAGGCTTATCTGAATTAGGCTCTGTTAGTGGTAAGGAATATTCCAAAGTTTTCTTGCGTCTAGATTCAGCCGTACTGGTTGAGTATTACAGACTTCAATATAATTAGCTATGTAATTCGAACTTCTGATGACATTTAAGGCGATGTTGAAGTACCGGAAGTTTAATCACCTTACCATCTCTAAAGTTTTTTGCTTATGTAGCCTTTACCTAAATTCTTAAGATATTTTCGTTTTATATCTTTCCACTTATCACATTTCTTGAGCCGTTTCCGACTAGAAGATGGGGTTCCGTCAACAGACGAACCAGGTGAAGAAATAAAACTAGAGGCGTCACTATGCAGAGGTTTGTTCTGACAAAAAAAGAAGGATTGATAATCAAGAAACTCTTAATAATTTATATCGGTATTATTTAGAATATTTGCCAATAACAACTGCAAAATATGAGGAATTATAATTATGTGATTGTAATTGTTAATCATTGAGTGCAAATAAAGTTGAAAGCATCATCTTGACTAATGAAATAAGTTAATACATCAAAATAAATAAAAATATTTAAGGCTAATTAAAGTTGAAAGCATCATCTTGACTGATTAAATAAGTTAATACATCAAAATAAATAAAAATATTTAAGGCTAATTAAAGTTGAAAGCGTCATCTTGACTGATTAAATAAGTTTATACATAAAGATAAATAAAAATATTTGAGGCTAATAAAATTTTAAGCAAAACTGTTTTTTTTTTTTTTGGAAAATAGCTTAGTTGTTGTCCAAAAATTTAACTTTAACCTTATTTTATTATAAGTATGTCTAATTTTTACATCTGCCGCTTATGGTGATCAAAGCTTGAATGTTTTTCTACCAAGAATGACGTCGTAACAATTTGCAACTTGACGGTATGTACATTTCTAATCACGCATATAGTCGTAACTCGTCGTAACTCAATAACATAACACTTGCATCTCTACGCATAAAGTCTTAAGTGTGTAATTTCAGTATTTTTCATTAAATTGCAATTTATTTTCTATCAGTGGTATTTGTTTAAAGATGACTTAAGGGCACTACCAATCATAAGCTCGATTAAACTTCGAATTTCTTTCCCATTTTCGAGTATTGACAAAGGTAAACTTTAAATGCCCATACTGTAAACTTGTCATAATTTGTATACGACCTTATGCGCCGGAGGTGTCGATTATTTAACTAAGACAAACAATTCGTCATGTAGGCGTGATTCAGTTAAGTTTTGCGAGGACAAAGTCCACGAAATAATATCGCGTAAATGTCATTCCGGACCAAGAGGTGAATAAAAATAATTAGGTACTAAAAATAAAGTAAGTATTTTTTTTATCGATACATATAAATAAAATTAGAGTGTCTGTTTGTAATATTAAAATAACCGCTTTCTACTAAATGTATATGGATGTTTGCATAGTACACGGTATAATGTAGGTATACCAAATTAGCATTTTTTACAATTTTTATCTGTCTGTTTGTTCCGGCTAATCTCTGAAACGGCTGGGCTGATTTTGACGGGACTTCCACTGACAGATAGCTGATGTTATAAGGAGTAACTTAGGTTATAAAAATAATCATCATCAATCTGTATACGGTTGTAATTCTAAAATAACGCGGGCGAAGCTGCGGGCAACAGCCAGTTGACGAATAATATCTTATTGACAGACACTACTAAACTAACTATCTTTTTTATGTAGAATGTGGATCTTTATAGAAAATGGTGAATCGACTTATGTATGTAAGTGTATCGTGTTATGTGTAGGTAGTAGGTACCTATAATGTAGCCCCTTTTTTGTTTTCACTGAGGAATGCGTTTAGGCATGCCATTGGGCTGGGGGGGGGGGGCTTATGTGGGACTCTCTGCGCCCACGAAGGTGGTAAGATGAACGCAGACTCTACCCACTAAACCCCAGCGGTGTTCTCCTCGTCATCTGGCTCGACACGGGAGCTGTGGACATCCACGGGGCCTAGACGGGGTGCAATCCGGCACCCTGAACATAATATAAGGAAACCATTATAATATATAGCTCGGGTCTTACGCGCGCGCGGCGGATCCCCGATCGGCCACGCACAGGGGCCTTAGACAAAGTAACATTAAAAAAACGATAACGAAGTTCGAAAAGAATAAAATGTATGGGATTGACATAAGCCGTCGTCAATTATGTCACTCGTTATCGTTTATCGCAAGTTGGTAGACAACTTTGTTTTGTTTGACAAAGGTTGGTACGCCCACACGGATAACGAATCAATATCAATAATAAAATAACATAAGTTTGACATAAGTGTTCGATAACCAATTGACAGTTTATGATTTTGTTACGAATTTTAACATTGTCTACCAACTTGCGATAACGATAACGAGTGACATAATTGACGACGGCTTATGTCAATCCCATACATTTTATTCTTTTCGAACTTCGTTATCGTTTTTTTAATGTTACCTTCAAGGTTTTGTTTCACTAGAGTCACTGTGAGAGGTCGTCTCACGTTTAAATTCCGCCAACAACAAATATTATCAAATTTGTACAGGGCTTGTGGAGCTGTACAAAATATGTATTTAGACAAACATACATCCGTTAGATGTCATATCCTTTAACACTTCCTTATATTTTTTTGGGGAAAATCCTCATCCTCAATCTGGTCGCCATAATATCATGATGTTGGTGTACGGCCGACACGGCCTTACTGAAGAAAGTCTCTTGTTTCCCGGAGAAAAAGCTTTTTCCGTAGAATACCCATCGGGAAGAAACTGGCGGTTATGTGGGACTTGAATATAACTCTGACTATGTTCTCGGAGAAACACGCTCGTCTTTGGGTAACTGGGTAAGTGCCCAGGGGGCGATCAATGGGGCCCCATTTTTCCCATCGGAATATGATTGAATGATAATTTTAAGAAAATCAAACAATGATTGCTTATTAAAATACCAAGTAGTGCCCTAATTACCAAATTAATTTCCAAAATTCAGTCAAACAGATCTCAAAATCGTTGTTTTCGTAGGGCCCCCATCATAGGAGCTTAGCGGAGAAATCCTGCGGAAATTCGGGTGCTCTAGTATTGTCAGCAACACAGTCCGAACTATTGAACTTAGCAAGATTTGTTTTCTTTAACGCCGGGAAATTCTCCGAGGCATCCCGCGATGGCATGGGTCTCTCCAGGCGGGTATGTGGGACTCGCTGCGCCCGGAAGGTGGTAAGGTGGACGCAGCTCTACCCACTAAAACCCGGCAAGTGCTGCCAATGCCGCCTTTGGTGAGGTTCCCCGGATCTAATGAGCAAACAGGGCACCTCGACGGCTTGTCCGACGGCCACCTACATAGAAAGGTCGTCCCACACCACAGAACAACCCCTCCCAACGTCAGGACAGTACAATAGGGTGATGTTGCCATTAATTTTGTCCCTCTGCTCTTTTGTCCCCTCTTCTTATAAGGGGGGTACAAAGAACAGCTCCCTCGGTTCAATTTACTTCGCCCAAGGTGCTGGGTTCACCTTAAGCTACTGAGCTCCACCGCCACGACAAGATGATGATGATGATGTTCATAATACATATTTTTCACCTTAATAATGTTTATACAATATGTGATAAGGTCACATTTTGAACTAGTCTGTGTTATCTTAGCACGAGAGGTAACGGTCGGGTGGGGACTGTTTAATGGAAGTGATGATCACGAGGCAGTCATCCGCGTGTCTGCACATGATTTTATCGTACTTAGGGTACAAAGGTGGATGCAGTGGAATTATAAAAATATATTTATTTTTAGCCTCTTGATTGTGGCATTTATAGATAAAATAATAAATAAATGGAAATCCGGTCACATAGGATTGAAGTTTAGGAATATAACTTCATGGCTGGTTGAGTGGTGAGGTGGCTGGACCACGTGCAACGATCGCGGGTTCGAATCCCGTAAATCGCATAATAATTGTATGTTTTTTTAATTATTATAAATATTTGCACCGAGTCATAATATTATGTGTATAATATTATGACGTGTTTAAATTTTGTCTAATTTATTTCTGGTCTTAGTACCCGTAACAAGTACTCACGAGCTTACCTCGTGATTGAGTTAACGTTTTATGTTTTAGGTTAGCCAAACTAGCAGACTTGCCACCTGGCAGATGGACGCAGTGACAAATCGCGCCCATATGCAAAAGATCTAAGTGACAGATCGCGCCCATAAATAAGTGGACACAGTTTCTGGTAACTCATTGATTTGTTGCCTGTATTGAGACGTAAGATCTCTAGTACTAACTCAATGCAATTAATAAAAATATAGGAAATTTGTAGGATGAGCGGCTACCCGCGATGGGCGCGCCAAATTAAACCACATTTTAATAGTTTCGGAGTGTAATGCTTACGGTTAATCTGAAACTATTAAAAACAGTTTATGAGAGAAATAAAAAAAACTTTTTCAAAGAACTTAAATACGAGAATAGCCAAAGTAAAGCGTAAACATCCTTTGTAAAATGTCCACTGACCTTCAAATCTAAAAGGCAGTGCGACGCACAGCACGTTGCGTCTCACCGGGTCGAATAAAGCGGAGTGGCTTTAAAACTTTTAAAATATCCTGTGACTAAACTATTGATTCTATTGGTCCAATTTTTGGTGTGTAGCCTGAAAATGGTACATAGTATATGTGGTTTAATTTAATGCCTCTCGCTTTTATCACCCTTGTATTATACTCGAATAATAGCGGATATCATCATCATCATCAGCCTCTATCCGTCCACTGCTGAACATAGGCCTCCCTCAATGAACGCCAAGGTGGCCGATCCCTTGTTGCTCGCATCCAACATGGAGCGGCCACCTCACGGACATCGTCTTCCCACCTGGTTAGTGGCCGACCGACACTATAACGGATATGCAATTATGTTATGTTAATTGTTTTATATACGGTAGTTATTGTATGTTAATATACAACCATATTAATTGCGTTACATAATACAATGCATAAAATAAAATTAAAATATTATTTATATGTCTGTCAGTGATAAGATAAGATAAGATAGACATATTATAATCAGGGCAAAATAATGGCATCCACTAAGGCATTACTTGAAAAAGTCCTCAAAAATGTTACAGGTATTCATATCTTGGAAAATCCTTTCTACGTAATTATTATGTTAATTAAATTGCCTCAATTTCCGCTAACTTGGTGTCAGTATGGCATTGGCGCTCAATAAAAGAGACCTATGTTCAGTGTTGGTCGTCAAAATGTTGATGTTGTGTGATGCAAGGCAAAATGTATGCTTTAATAATGATGATAACAAAGCATGCATTTTTCCTGTAGGATGTCCAATGCATTTTGTCTGTAGGATGTACCGTGCATTTTGTCTGTAGTATGTACCGTGCATTTTGCCTGTAGGATGTCCCGTTTAATTTGCCTGTAGGATGTCCCGTGCGTTTTGCTTGTAGGAAATGCAGTCAGTTGATAGAGACTCGTCTATAATTTTTGATTTGAATTAAGATCTAGAAGGAAAAAAAAGTAAAGTTGAGCTGGTGACTAATATATTTCTTTACGTTAAAACAAGGATGTTACCTTGATTCTTTGTCAATATTTCTAACAAAAGACTACTAGATTTAAAGAAACATCCTCACTTCGTTGTTCCTATAATGACTTAAGCGTGATTTACAACATAATTAGTTGTAATGAGCTTAAAACGATTCAGTGCAAAAAAGTTGCTGGGGCTGATATAAATATGGAGTCAACTTTACAGAGCTTTAAGTTTTGGACACGACTTTAAGATGACTGTAAGTAAAGCTTATTATTTATTTTAAGTAAAAATATTGTAATATTTTATTAATGGTAATTGATATGATCAACCATACATCTGGTGGCAATTGTCTATCCTGCCCTTCTTTTTGTGACACAGAAAATCTGATTTTAGGAGATAATAAGCAGGATGCTTGCAGGCAGGCTCGCTGCTCTAAGCTAATCTCACCTACTGACCGAGGACCTAAGCATGACACATCTCATATCAATGCCAAATTTTTCAAAACCTTAGTTTTATTTACGCCTGAAAGGATATAGATACGACTATTATAGATAATAGAAGTAGGTATTAAATATATTTCCGTTGTCTGGTACCCGTAACACAAGTTCTTCGAGAACTTACCAAGGGTGTAAAAAAGCGTCCATAGATATTATTATTATTATAATAGGCCGAGCGTCCAGTCATAACCCCGTTATCTGATTGAAGTATAACGTGTGAGTCGCGATATTGAAGTACAACGTGTGAGTCGCGATATTGAAGTACAACGTGTGAGTCGCGATATTGAAGTACAACGTGTGAGTCGCGATATTGAAGTACAACGTGTGAGTCGCGATATTCCCGGCAGATGTGTAACATGTATTAGAATTCGAGCTAAAGGCCAAAGCTCGTTAATTGATGTTTTACATCAATAATAATACCGCAATCATGCATTTAAGTGAAGAAAATGTTAATCTAAGGACAAGCAGGTATGTAAGAGCTCCCCACCATGGTTCTGGCCTTGTGGCGGTGGGGCTCAGTAGCCTAGGGTGAGCGGTGCACCTTGGGCGAAGCTAATTGGGCCAAGGGGGCTCTTTTTACCCCTCTTATAAGAAGAGGGGACATAAGAGCAGGGGGCAAGAGGTGAGGATGGGAACCTCACCCCATTATACTGTCCCGACGTTGGGAGGGGTTGTTCTGTGGTGCGGGACAACCTCTCTGTGGAGGTGGCGTCGGTCCCTTGCGGGACTCACTAACCGTCGAGGTGCCCTGTTTGTTTACTAGATCCGGGGCACCTCACCAAAGGCGGTATTGGTGGCACTCGCCGGGTTTTAGTGGGTAGAGCTGCGTCTACTTACCAGGTGTCGGGCGCAGCGAGTCCCACATACCCGCCTGGGGAGACCCACTCTCCCGCGGGATGCCTCAGAGCATTTCCCGGCGTTAAAGAAAAAAAAAGGTATGTAAGAGCTATACTCACAGATGCAGGGTCTCCTCAAAATCAGACATTTTTTTTTTCTTTTTTTTTAGCTCAATTAGCTTCGCCCAAGGTGCTGGGCACACCTTACACTACTGAGCCCCAACGTCACGTTAAGGCCTGAACCATGGTGGGGAAAATCAGGCGATGGCGTAATAGTTGTTGCTTGTTTCTCCCGTGAAACAGCTTTGCTGTATTTCTGAGAGAAGGGCAAGACAGGCAGTGTAATGACTGGCACCGAGATTTATCATCTTATGTCTCAGGTTAGGCAACACATAGATGAGTTGCCTGGGCTCGTTCCAGGTAAACTAGTTTATGTTCATGGGCGACGTCGACCACTTACCATCAGGTGGGACGTTTGCCTATCCAACTAACATAAAAAAAAATGTTAGTTTATAGTTCGCTAGCGAGCGACGATGGTCTGGCCCTCCTGAGTGAGAACCGAGAGGTCCGGGTTCGACCCTGACCCCCCCCCCCCTCTGTGATGATCCTGTGATGCCTCGAAATAGGTTTTTCTAAATTTCTATGTGCACCTGATTATGAGGCTTTCTCACCGGTGAAGGAAACATCGTGAGGAAACTTGCATGCTTGATGAGATTAAAAGTCTTTGAAGGTGTGTGAAGTTCATCAACCCGCATTAGGCCAGCGCATCGGTGAACTGTGGCCCAATACTCTCCTCGCCTTATATCGAGGAGGAGACTCGTGCCCAGCAGTATATGTCCATATAAGGGTTGTTATTATTATTATTATGTGCGGAATTCTGACCATTACTTTACTTTTCGTTCTTCATAACCCGTTACAAAAATTAAAATAGCCAAGAGAATGTAATAGAATTCTAATAATATATATTTTTTTTTCAGTTAAAAACGGTTGCTGTAATTTTTCTCATCATTGCTGTTTCGAGAGGGCGAGCGAGCGGTGGATTTAATTCAAGAGGTAATATTATACAATACAATAACTCTACCAATGAATAGAATCAGTACTAGGTACGAAGGGTTCCATACCACCTAATACGCTTAGCGCCTGCCTGTATGTATATAAGAGCCTGCGATAATTTGTAGTTTATACTTATAACGGTTTAAAAAATACAGAGTTATATGTAAAAAGCGATTCCAACGGACTCCAAATAATACAGAGGGTCGCAGTAGAAGGTTGGGTCCATTGACTTAGTTCTGTAAAAACAAATATACGTTTTTGAGGCCTATGTTGGTGGCCAAAGCATTTAGCAGTTTCTTCGAAAATGTTTGCTGTAGTGGGTACATCAGAATGACATCAAATACAACGCTTTATTGAAACGAAAGAAAAGTTAAAACAATAGGTATATAATATGTGACACAAAATAAATTGGGTTCTGATACGGCTTCTTACCAACTTGGACCTGACCAACTTAACAGCACCTAACAGCTAATTAATAATAATATGTGTGGATAACTCACACACGGCCATCGGATCCCAAACTAGGCAGAGCCTGTTCTTATGGTAACCAGACAACTGATATATACCTATATATTTCTAAATACATTAGATAAATTACACGTAGACACAACAGAATTAAATAATCATGCTCATCACACAAACATTTGTCCTGGGTGGGAATCGAACTCACGACCTCCGGGTCACTAACTACTAGACCTATTATTACAGACCAGTCAAAAACATATTAAAAGTTATTTCAAACAGCTGATTCAGGATGGCAATCGCGCTCACTTTCCAACGGCCTGCCTGGACAATGGGATAGCTCGGATTCTGGATTCAGTCGATCTGGAGCCTGGGGGAGTGGACCAGGGTTTCGGTCAGGTTCCAGTCCAAGTTACAGATCCAACGGAATCGCTGCTGGCTGCGGAAACCGAGCCAGATCTTCGAATGGATGGGGCGCTTCTAACCGCAATTATGGAACTAACGCTTGGTAGAATATGGCTTGAGAAACCGGACCGAGGAAACAAATACTTATTGTAATGTTTTAATAATTATATTAGTAAATAGTTTGGCAAAGATCTTGTTTTTTGTTCAAGAAATTATTATCCATTAGAATCCATTATTATGATAAACATAAAAACTCAGGGTACCTATAACGTAGCCCCACCATGGTTCAAGCCTTGTCGTGGCGGTGGGGCTCAGTAGCCTAAAATGAACCCAGCACCTTAGGTAAAGACAATTGAACCGAGGGGGCTGCTCTTTGGGGGTGTTGTAAGAGGAGGGGACAAAAGAGAAGGGGGGATAAAGGGCGAGGATGGGAACCTCAACCCATTGTACTATACCGACGTTGGGATGGGTTGTGCTGTGGTGCGGGGCAACCCCTATGTTGAGGTGGCGTCGGTCTCTTGGGGACTGACTAGCCGTCGAGGTGCCCCGTTGCTCAAAAGATTCGGGGCACCTAACCAGAGGCGGCATTGGTGGGACTCGCTGGGTTTTAGTGGATAGAGATGCGTCCGCCTTACCATCTTTTGGGGCGCCGCGAGTCCCACATACCCGCCTGGGGAGTCCCCCTCCCCCGCGAGATGCCTAAGAGCATTTCCCGGCGCAAAAGCAAAAAAAGGGTAGGTACAACGTAGTAGAAGAGTGACAATAGTTACATATTATGTCTTGTTCAAGACCCCTTACAGCTTGTTATATATTTATATAGGTAGGTATATTATTTTGATACATAAATAATATGTATGAATTCGATATTTTATAAAACTTTACGTTCAAATCAAACGTCAATATCTAATTTGACGACCTCCGTGGCTCAGTGGTAAGCGCGTTGGCGCTCAAGCCGGAGGTTGCGGTTTCGAATCCTGCCAGGATCATGGATGTATATTAAATATGTATATTATATAATAAAAATCTTAAATATATGTATAGTATAAAATTATTAAATATATGTATTCCTGGTGTCTGGTACCCGTAACACAAGTTCTTCGAGAACTTACCACGGGACCAGATTGACGTGGTGTAAAAAGCGTCCATAGATATAATAATAATAATAATAATAATAATTGGTACAGTTTAATCTTATAATATTATCTTCATCAACAACAGAAAGTAATTTGATATTTGCAATTATTGCATATTGGTGGTAAATAGATTCAATTGACGTTCAAAAAGATATTGGTACTATTTTGAATAAAAAAAAATATTTTGATTTTGATTGTTACTGACTGTACCTACCATTAAATATATAACATACTAGCGGAACCAACAGACGTTCTCCTGTACAAAACATTTTGTTGGACCGAAATGTGAATGACACACACCCAAAAAAAATCATCAATACCTAATTTAATTTTAATAAAAAAAAATCTTCAAAAACAGTCACATACCTACACAATTTTTTTATCAAAATCGGACCAGGCGTTTAATGACATACACATGCACATAATAATTATATAAATAAACATCGTGAGGTGACTGTGGGTGACTGCATGTCTGATAAGATAACGTTTGAGGGCGTGTGAAGGTCACTTTAGAATTTTCTTTTCCATTGGTCACAAACGAAGCGTTCGCAGGCTGTGGCCTAATAGTGTCATTAAAATTCCGTGTATCATTCACTATTAATTTGTCTAAAAATAGTTTCACTCCTTTCCGTTCCCATTCCTTTAGTTCTCAGTCATCACAAAACACTTGCAAACAATTCTTCCCATAATGCAGTTAATTTAAAGAAAATACTCACCAAAAATTCTCGAACTATACCCATAAATGTAAGTTAAAATGTAACGTGTACGGTGAACTGAAACATAATTAACATCATGACAATACCATACATCAGAAAACATGAGTGATTATGACGTGATTAATTAGTCAATGGTGAATAAGTGCAAAGTGTTGCCATACTAGCCTAGCGATTGGAAGTTTATTTTAGTTAAGTCGTTATGATATAATACCACATATCGAGGTAAAATTTGTAAGAGGTAGTGCCATGCTACATTGCAGCCGAACTGGGCCGGCACGCCCGGGGTGGTACCTCTCGCTCACATAACACCGGCGTCAAGTGACAGCTATACTGTCGCGTTTCGTGCAGTTTGTGAGTTTCCGGTGGCCCATTGGGGGGATTGGGAAAAGGAGGGTGGCGCATCTGCGTGGCCTTGGTTGAGTGGATGTGCATGGGCGTCGGCACCGTGAGGCTCCGACTGCTCATTGCCCCCTGATCACATAAAAAAAAAGATTTGTGACATAAATATAATCTATAAACATTCACACCACGTTAACCTAGTCATATTATGGTAAGTCCGTGAGAACTTGTATTACGGGCTTAATGGAAATCAATTTAAAAAGTATCTATAAGTCTAAATAATATGTATAGAAATTATCTAAATTTATTTCACATACAAAATTGTCTGCTCACGGCATTAAAACATGCGGTCACTGCGTTTAATATTCAGTTACCAGCTAACTCCTTAACAGCTAGCCGATATTTATATTCTAATAGCAGCACACCGCGGTTTCACCCGCGTAATTCAAATTGCCGTAGGAGTACAGGGATAAATTATAGCTTATATTTTATCATGATGTATCTATGTTGTCGCCATGACGCCACTTCCACAGAGGGGTTGTCCCGTACCACAGAACAACCCCTCCCAACGTCGAAGTTCCCACCCTCACCCCTTATACCCACACAGGTCCCTCGGTTAAATTTGCTTCGCCCAAGGTGCTGAGCCCACCTTAGGTTACAGAGCCTCACCGCCACGACGCGGCTTGAACGATAGTAGGGTACTACGACCCCGTGAACTGGTCCTAGTAAGATACGGGAACCTGCCGTTGACGTTCTATGACAGGAGCCTGTGGCACAGTATAAGTATGCAGTCCCCACCATGGTTCAGGCCTTGTCGTGGCGGTGGGGCTCAGTAACCTATGGTGAGCAGTGCACCTTGGGCGAAGCTAATTGGGCCGAGGGGGCTCTTTGTACCCCTCTTATAAGAAGAGGGGACAGAAGAGCAGGGGGCAAGGGGTGAGGATGGGAACCTCACCACATTGTACTGTCCCGACGTTGGGAGGGGTGGTTCTGTGGTGCGGGACAACCCCTCTGTGGAGATAGCGTCCCCTGCGGGACTGACTAGCCGTCGAGGTGCCCTGTTTGTTTTCTAGATCCGGGGCACCTCACCAAAGGCGGCATTGGTGGCACTTGCCGGGTTTTAGTGGGTAGAGCTGCGTCCATTTACCAGCTCTCGGGCGCAGCGAGTCCCACATACCCGCGTGGGGAGACCCACTCCCCCGCGGGATGCCTCAGAGCATTTCCCGGCGTTAAAGAATAAAAAAAGTATAAGTATGCAGCCAGTATGGTAACTACCAACAGCGATCGAAACGGCACACAAACAAACACGCGCATGTACCAACCTAACGTGTCACGAGTCCATTGTCTATTTGTGGACCAAAGTTTCTTGCATCCGGATCTCATCGTTTTTGTAAATATAATTTTATAAATTAAAATTGTTAATTAATATTTGATTGTTATCTGAATTTAGCAAGATATAACCTGCTATTCATTTGTTTACCATCTAATCCAATTTGAAGCCTAAGGAATGATGATAAAGATATGAGCTTTGGGATAGAGCTGGGGGAGTAGTCTGAGGTGTTCTAACGTTCTAACAAAGGAACGCCTTTTTTATATATTGATAGCCAAGCATTTTTCCTATATAAATTCTGTAAGAGGTAGTGCCATGCTGCTTTGCAGCCGAATGGAGCCGGCACGACCGCGGTATTACCTCTCGCTCACATAACACCGGCGTCAAATGACAGCTATGCTGTCGCTTATGCGTTTGTGGGCTTACGGTGGCCCATTGGGGGGATAGGAAAAAGGAGGGCAACGCATCTGCCCTCTCTGGTTGTGTGGACAAAGTATACAGTAAAATAAAATACGCAAATTATATCACAGTAAAAACTGTTATGTGTTTTCTGATACTCATTGTAGCTTATCAATGACATATGATAGGACAAAGGCTATCAAGATAATATTAAGCAACCTATTACCTCGTGCGTAGTATTAGAAAGTCTACGTGGGCTAACACACGTAAGAGTTATTACAATAAAATAATAATATATTATCAAAATACTTTATTTTCCTTAAAATCTTCATAAGTATTTAAATAATGTGAAGTTTATAAAAATGCACTTATGAATATATCTTTACCCGACTGCGGCAGTAGGAGTTATTTTTAGAATGTATGTATGTATATTTCTTTGAAACGCTCTCTATCCTGAACGACTTGCAGGTGTCGGTAAATTGGTCTTAATAAAAAAAAGGAAAAACATTCGCAATGTTTGGCGCCAAATATTACAATTTTCCAGGCGTTCGGGTTATTTGTTTCTTGATTTCAAACATCTAATAGTTGGCCTAGGCAATAAAATCGACTCGAATGCCGTGACGGCAAACAACGCTGTCAATATTTTGTTATAGGTTTTTTTTTAAATTATGAATTCTAATAACATAGTTTCACATATCTTGTTTACTGAGATAGTCTTTAAGCCATGCGGTGACGGCAGGTCGGTGGGTAACGGCCCACACAATGTTGTTGCGAACATTCTCGACCGCCCGGCGCCGCGCGTCCTCGCCCGCGCCGGCTTCTGGATACTTCTCGAAGAATTCCTCCATCTGCAATTTATATACGTAGTAAGTTTTAGACGACGACGGAAATTTCCGTGCAGTGGCCGGGTGGGAAGTTGATTCGTTGATAGAGCCTTATGTCCAGCGGGGGATGATGAAAATTTTGTAGTAAAGCGAATTTAATACGCTAGTTCTTTAGATAATCTGTAAGAGATAGTGCCGTTGCTGCTTTGCAGCCGAATTGGGCCGGCACGACCGGAGTCGTATCTCTCGCTCACATAATAGCGTAGAGACAGAAATGTTGGTGCGTTTTGTGCGGTTTGTGAGTTTACGATCTGCATAACTTTTTGTTCTACAGGTGTTTATGGGCGTCGGCGTTATGTGAGCGAGTGTTACCAGCCCGGTCGTGCCGGCCCAAGTCGGTTGCAAAGCAGCATGGCACTACATCTTACAAATTTATTGGATAACATTTATTTATCAATACCTCTTTAAGCTGTTCCTTGGTGTTGAAGGCACTCGTGACACTGGGTATGAGGCTGCCTAGGTAGCGGCTGTTGAGGGTGAACCGCTCCACCAGCGCGGACCAGCGCGCGCGCACCTCCGCCCACGCCGGCGCCGCGCCCGAAGGGTTGGCTCCCACGTAGCTCACCACGGTCAGGTAGTCTTGGCTGCGGACGTTATTCTCGTCCCACGCCAGCGATAAGTATCTAAAGTTAAATATTCTTAAATGAATATGATAATATTACGGTTCCGTGTTGGATGCGAGTGACAGGGATCGACCGACTTGGCTTTCATTGAGGGAGGCCTATGTACAGCAGTGGACGGATAAAGGCTGATGATGATGAAAAAGCCCTTAAATACCTGTTGTATGTTGAACTTTAATTATCGAAACCATCGTTAAGCTGAGCTCATTGCAGACATTGACTAACATCTGTACCCGGTTTACATATTAACCCAATATAGCAATTTTTTTTATCTTTACTATATATATATTTTGACGACCTCTGTGGCTCAGTGGTTAGCGCGTTGGCGCTCAAGCCGGAGGTTGCGGGTTCGAATCCCGCCCGGGAACAAAAAAAGTTTTCTTTGTTCCTGGGTCATGGATGTGTATTAAATATATGTATTATATAATAAAAATCTTAAATATATGTATAGTATAAAAGTATTAAATATATTTCCGTTATCTGGTACTCGTAACACAAGTTCTTCGAGAACTTACCACGGGACCAGATTGACGTGGTGTAAAAGCGTCCATAGATATTATTATTATATTCAACAAACACTGGATAATGAATCCAAAGTATACAAATCTGTACAATATAGTTAAGACAATGTTTTCATATTGTGGCCTATCAGACGGTGACAGATTGGAACATTAGACCACATCGATCGTTAGTTGGACAATTAACTTGACGGATGAGCGCTACACGCTATTTCGAATTTCGTATCCTTTATTATAATATGGACAAACTTTAAGAAATATTGTTAATCTAGATTCTTATGGTCGATAAAATTCGTCAGTTTATTTATAAATATTATATAATAAATAGTAACAATGTGGTTGTATTTTTTTGTAAATTTACGGCCCCCAAATTTATAGAATAATTTGCTTTTACGTTTTCTATTTTATTTTCACGTCACAAATAATTGGCTTACTGAATAAAAGTAACAATATTTAATATCATCATCATCAGAAATCATCAGATAATAGGCCTCCTTCAATGAACGCCAAGATGGCCGATCCCTCGCAGCTCGCATCCAACACGGACCGGCCACTGCACGGAAGTCGTCCCACCAGATTATTGGCCGACCAATACTTCTACCTAAACGCTATATTTAATATACTACCTACCATAAAAAAGTAGATAAGTGAGGGTTTAAAAAAAAGTTACGAAAAAATTATGACAGTGAAATTTTTATTTTTTAACACAAAAGACCTGTTACTTTTAAGCTGTCATTTTCAATTTTTAATATTTATTATTAATTTCTAATATCTAATTCTTTACAATAAGTAGTCTTTTAGTTCAGATTTAATGACTATTAATGCAACGAATTAGTAAAGGTATGGAAACATAACTCTCTTACAAAGCTCGGAAAAATATGGTTCCAAACTCACACTACTAAACTGATAATACTAACACGATTTGCACACGCGCAATACAAAATACTTTGCTAAATTTAATATGTGCACATGAATTCGTCCACCTATCCATATAAGGCGCAATCTAATTTAGGAGGATAGTGATAGAATGAAACTGAAATATCAAAGAAAGTGAGTGCGAACGTGATGGACTATTACGCGACATGTACAATGACAATGTCAGTTGAGATGTGGAAGGATGATATTATGCATTAGTCTGACATGTATTAATTTTATTATAAAGTAATTGATTATATGAATTAATGTGGAAACCTACATTTATTTTGTCTGATTATGACGAGTAATAAAATGACTGTTTTAACCAATAATTATTATCAAATTGAGAGTAAGTCATTATTTACTCACTATACAGAATCTATCGATATTTCGTATATTTTTTAAGCCTTAGAGTAGTTGACAGTCTGCTGTAACCTTGTTTTTTATGATTAAAATGTCAATAATGTTTGAAAAATGGGAATGGGGCATAAAATAAAAATCACAAGTCAAAATAGTCGTATTTCTCTTTAGTAAGAAATTTACATATATTTTTTTTCAAAATAGAACCATTAAAGTATCTTTTTGAACGTCAATTAAATGTACCACCTGTTCCATGAGTATACTGAGAAGAACCTCCAAAATGTATAGAAGACACTCTACTGGCGTTAGTCGGTAACCAGTCATCTTGTCTTCTTTCTAAACGGACTGCTGCAATTCATTGTAAACGCCGAATCTCGTTTATTGGGAAACTAAAAGTAAATAATTGATAAAAACATAAATAAGGAATAAAAATATAAATATAAAAACTCGGTACTCAATGTAAAATTTAATACAACACTTCAGTATATAAAATCGGCTGCCTATTGATTGCATAATACTGACCACAAAAAATTATATGGAGGTTATTTAAGCGTGAATAAAATACGAAATTATTAACTTACCTGAGATAAGTTATCCCAGTTTGCTTTTTACTTCCTTCTTTTCGTCTCTTACATACATTTTACAATATAGGAGGTCATTTTTGTCTCTAGGAAACGATTTTATCGTCAACACAACGGTCGTCTAGACTGTCACAGAACGCGCAGCAGACTGAGAGACAAATTGATTGTACTTTTTTGGCCCCGCCCACTTGATTGTAGTTTGCGAGGAACCGTTTTTTAGCGCAGTTCGTATTCCTTACCTTTTCTTATTCGTTGTATTAATGGTACTATTGTATTTCTATTCCAGTTTTCAAGATGGGTAAAACAAATGCGGAAATGTGTAAAAACGATTACAATCGAAAGCAAGCTGCCAATGAAGATGAAAAAATTCGGCAAAACTTTTCGCCCCCACCCGGGGGCGAAAAGTTTTTCACAACCGACGCCAGGAGGCCGTGTGGTCGCTGACTACACGGTAGGCGGGGGGCAACCCCCCATTTTATAAATCAAAAGTGAGCCGAATGGGCTCACACTAATCCGACGAAGCATTCCAAGCAAGCGACGAAGGGCCTTCGGGCCATTAGCATAGATCCTTCCGAAAAAAAAAAAGGCAAGGCTTTTTGTATTAATTTATCATTTTTTTTTTGCTTGTAGCAGAGTTGTGGCGTGTACGTTTTATCATTTTGTGAACCGAAACCCTCACAAAGGTTCAACTAATTTCCAAAATAATTGATAATAATATCTATGGACGCTTTTTTACACCACGTCAATCTGGTCCAGTAGTAAGTTCTCGAAGAACTTGTGTTACGGGTACCAGATGACGGAAATATATTTTACACATATTTAACATTATTATTATTTAATACACATCCATGACCCAGGAACACAGAAAACTTTTTGTTGCCTGGCGGGATTCGAACCCGCTACCTCGGGCTTGAGCGCTAATGAGCTAACCATGGAGGTGCAAACGTCGTCGAATACCCCGACCATCTTTATAATCCAAAGTTCAACAGCAATAATATCCAAATACCTTTTGAGTATATCCGCGTCGGTCGGCGCCGCCAACGCGAGGCGAAGCTTAGCTTGTTCCTGCACATCGTCTTCTTTAAGGTAAATGTCCCACAACTTGTTCCACTCTTCGAGGGTTGCGTTTTTCATACCTGTTAGCAACGAGACCAAAATTTAAGTAAGTAATAGGTAGTGATTGATGTTATACGTGAGACGTGATTGTACTTATGCTAGAAATCTTAAGAGAATCCTGAAAACATCACGTTAAACTGTTCAGCCAAAACTTTGATATTATTTGTTCTGTGGCGGACCAATCAGCGCCACATTCCTGAATTACGCTATCGAAGTTCCTCAGTTCGGCGCTATATATAGGTTACAGCAGCTGAAACTATAGCAAGTAGGCTTCGGCCTGGCCGAGCATACCATCTCGCTCGGTCGGAGATCTCCCTTTGGGGCTTTCCACATAATATATCCTACAGTTCAAACATCCTAAAATAGGATAGAATAAAACATAACAGTAAGTCTCAAAACGATCGATCAGAGTTGATCTTGACCAATGTACTACGGACTTTTGTTAATTTATGTGAGTTAAAATCACTTCGTGGGCTATATTAGGAAAGGATCCCAATGAAACCAAACTTCGTTGAAGAGCAAGCTGTTGGGAAATCGGTCACTATAATCAAGTCTTGATGGCAAAAATACTGCCATAGCACCGCCGATATATAAAACATCATGGTATGTTGGTCTAGTGGTTAGTGACCCTGACTGCTAAGCCAGAAAGAAGGTCGTGGGTTCGATTCCCACCCAGGACAAATGTTTGTGTGATGATCATGATCATTTGTTCCGTGTCTGGGTGTTTATGTCAATTTAAAATTATCTGGTGCATATTATATTAAGTTAACTTGATATGCTGGCACTAAGTATGTGTTCTAAACTTAAATAGTAATTATTATTTTGAAGTTTTTTCTTGTTTTAAATTATTATAATCGTTTGTTATTAAATAAGTTAATTGTAAGTTGTAATCTAAATATGTTAATTATATGCTATTCAGGGTGTCACCGCTCAGGCGTCAGTTGAAAGTCAGCGCGTCAGCAATTAGTGCGGTCGCACGTGCTGAATTGATTGCCTTTTTAACCGTAACCTTTTTTTTACATCATTTCAGATATGTACATTTATATTTTGTGTCAAATAAATCTAATTCTTTCTTTCTCTTTCTTTCTTAATTTATCTATAATATGTATGTATTTAGAAATATATAAGTATGTATCAGTTGTCTGGTTACCATAAGAACAGGCTCTGCCTAGTTTGTGATCAGATGGCCGCGTGTAAGTTGTCCCAACATATTATTTATATTTATTTATTTATCACTTACCGCAGTAATACACAAAGTCCCGCAGGTCGGGTTCGATTTCTGCATCGGGCGCGCCCCGCGAGTCGAGCCAGGCCAGGAACTGCTCCCGCGCGCGGCGCTCGGCTGCGGGCAGGCGGTACGAGGTGGCCAGTGATAGCGCCTTGGTGCGCGTCAGGCTGACAAACGTACATTTAATTATAAGTGCACTAATCACAGATAGTGGGCCAACGCGTTTGAAGTCACGCGAAATGCCGCTTCGTCTTTGTTGCAGGATTGTCACAACCCCACTTAGTAGCCTAAGGTAGCCCCAAGATATTCACACTAGCAAGACCAACATCAAAACGAAAACCTTATTTACAAAACTCAACGAAAAAATATTTATTTCTTTGAAATTATTATTTAAAATGTTTGTCATTGCATAAACATGCCCTTTTTATAGAAGAGGTATAGGAAGAGGATATTATGGTTGTTAATTATTTTAAAAAAAACAAATAGCATGTCAAATGAGTAAAATAGATACTAAATATGGAAGACCAAGACTCAATACCAAGGTTGTCCTAGTTCTTGTTCTAGCTTTGCTCATCACTAAGTATAGGCTGACCAGGACAATAAAAAACCTCGCCATATTTCGGAACTAATTTTTGTATGTACTATATAATGTAAATATACTATGGGTTACCATAAAAAAGATGCAGTGGCGACACCATATACTATTTACACCCATAATTTTTTTACATCATCGGAAAGTAGGGATTTCAAAGAACAGAAAGCACAAGGGTGAATTTTCGATCGAAAATAGGCTGCGTTTTCAATATTAAGTCAAAATAAGGTGAAAAATATAAAATTTGAAATAAACAAAAAGTTGTTTGGGACATAAAAAGATAAGTTTCCACCAAATTTTATTATCTTAGTGAGTATATTTTTTTTGTAAAAGATAATGATAAAAATAAAAAACCAAAATGTTGGTTATTTGAATTTTTCACATACATTTTGAGCATATGTAAAAAATATATAAATACAAAAGTTGTAGATCTTTTTACTGCCTACAACTTTGCCATTCAAATTTTTTCCATAGGACTTGTAGTTTTGTCGGAAATTGAGAAAAACCGTTTTTTTACCCTTACCCCCTCCACTTTCCTTTCACTTTCCCGCGCTCAGATCGCCCGTAAATTATTTTTACTTTAATTTTTGTTATATTCTCTCTTCCCTTTCCAATGGGTTTTCATCCTACTATAATTTATTTTGTTTCAAAAATTATCGACACTGTTCTATTATGTTATTCACACTCCATGAGGCACTCACCCTTCTATAACCCCCAGCGAAGTCTTCTCCCACGTTTGTTTCTCATACAATGGCTTAATCAGGTGTAGCACGAACCGCTGTAACAATTTCCAAATACACTTTACTACAAAGTAGTAATTATATAAGTAGTCCATTTTTTAAGATGTCCAATTTAGTATTAACAAACCCTGTAATTACGTATTTTACGATTTTTCGGCATTTATCACTCACTTTCGCGACGCATTAGCTTGCGGACATTTGTAAAACTCCATTTGCTATTTATTTGAATAAAACCAAATGTCATTTAAACATTTGTTATTAAGTTGTTATATATTGATTTTTTTTATGTCGAGCACAAAAAATGCTTAATACAATTTTTCTTCATTGCTGTAATACTATGAAATTTCGTGCTTTTGTATTCGTGCGGTTCGTGCTCGTGCTCGCTATTTATGAGTTTTCGTTGGGCCGGTAAAGGAAGGCAACGCATTTGCATAAGCTCTGGTAGTGCGGATGTGTATGGGCGTCGGTAGTCGAAAAGGCTTCGACTGATCGGTTAGCCTCTTATGCTATAAAAAATACCTCCAAATCGTCATATCCCGGGGAGTTGATGAGGTTCTTCTTGAGCTTGTTGAAGATATCTCCGGCGGTGTCCCAGGGCACGTAGTCGGTTTCCCGCGGCAGGTAGGTGGCCAGGCCGAGCGCCGCGTCATACGGCAACGCGCCCGCCTCCGCCAGCGAGAACGCGTCGTTAAGGAGGTGCGCGCGGTCCGATATAGAGAACTGGATATAAACGTGTTCCGAATTACAGCGCCAGCGAGTAATTCGTTGCTATTCATTTTCGACAGGCGTTTCAATCGCCTACTGTAGAATGTATATTTAAAAATACCTACATCATCTCTCACTTGAACGTTGTGTCCAAGATAACATTAGCTCGTATCGAAATAATCGTAAAAATTGTAATAAAGTAATATTAGAATAACTTTTGGGTTTTATTTAAGTCCCAGGATGTCTTCGAAGACTAGAATAAATACATACTTGTTATCCACACATTCAATCAACAATAGTGTTATTACTGTTCGAAACCCCACGCGACAATAAATATAAGTACCTAAAACGTCATATTTAACACTAACGGTAAAAAACCGGTGTTAGGCAGCCGCAGTTAAAGAACTAGGTACCTACAATCTCAGATGAAGTAAAAAAAGGTAGATAGCGCACTTGGAACAAGAAAGTGAAGCCACTTTTTTAAGTATGTGTGAGTGAATGAAGGGTTGCCATTTTTTAAAATATCCCTTAAATTGTATATTAATAAAAGTAGGTAATAAGTGAATGCGACAGTGAATATTTTTATAAAATACAATAATATTACGAATATGTAGGAGGCGTGTAGGATCACTTTATAAACTGTCTCAATAGATATCTTATTGACACAATTGTTTTATTTATTTATTTATTCCCATGAATGTAGTAAATACATAGGTGATATTAAAAAAAAACAAGTTCTATACATTCTACCATAACATGGTGTGTGAAAATAAAACTTTACATAAATAAACAATTAATATAAATTAACAGGAAAAAATTGTTACAATTAAATAAACTTGATAAATACAACATGTCCTTAAAATCATTGTCAGAGAATAATAGTTTCAAAATAATTGATTATAATAGTAATTAGAAAGTCACATTTTATCAATACACAATTTAAATTAAATACATAATATGTCGTTTTCCATTAAAAAAACATTTAAATTATAAAAACATTTCTCTGCAAGCCACACTGTTACATTTTTTTTAATTTATTAAATGGTAAATCTTTGAATTTATAAATAATTAAATACATAGTCCTGCTGTGGGTACGTGAGTCCCAAAAATAATACAACATAGGTTATACGAGGTCATTTCGATTCAGTCATATAGCGATCAAATAATAAAATAATAATTATGTCACCTCTGTACTTAATTATTTTGCTATGGCTTTGCCTGCAATTGACTTACCCACTATTGGGCTATTAGAAATACTAACTTCTGGCAACACTCTTCCGATACGTCATTTCGCGGCAATAATATTATTTATGTTGATTAACCTCAAAATAGTGTTAAAATATCTTAAAAGAATATAGTCTTGTGTTTATTTATGTGTGAAACGATATTTCTTTAGACTCTTTGGTCACTTTTGTATTGTTTTTACTCCATTTAATTACACAGGACGGTATTTTTTTGGCAAACTTACTGCACGACGACTCGTAAGATACTAACAAAAATGAGCTTAGTTTTGGTGTATCTGTGTGCGTGAGCGCGTGTATTTACATGAAGGAGCTTAGTTTTGTGGCTTCAGTATTAGCAAAGGCCGTGCGTCATCTACCTTTTTTTACTTCATCTGAGCCTACAATGCTAGAAATCAAACATATAAGCCTTTTTTTGGGGGTGAAAAGTAAAAATAGGTACATAAATCAGATTGCGGTTTTTATTGTTTTAATTTTTTACCTGTTATATTACAATATTCTAACCCCTCGGGAGAAAATTAATAGAAAAGGCAAGGACCAAAGAGTTCCATGATGTTGTAAAGTTATTTAAAAAAACCCCTCGGGAGTCCATCGCTTGTCCTCACCTGCTGCGGCCCCGTCGCGAGCTGTGCGGCGAGCTCCCTCCACACGGTCACGGGGTAGTTAACCCGGTAGTAGCCCACCTGGTCATTATTCATCTTCATCCACTTCTCGTCTTTGTCCAGTGTTATTTCAACTGTGGAACAAATATATATTACACAATACAATTATAATCGTAACACAGATAAAAAAGATTATAATAATTATAACATTATACCACATTCACCCAGTCTAGAAAAAAAACCCTGGCTGGAAATCGGATAATCAAATGATAAACGAAGAATGAATCTGCATTAAGTTACATGTCACGATGTTATTACACTGTAGATACCAACTTTTTAGATAATAACACTCTATACAATATTTATTCTCCTATGTTCTTTCACAAAACTGCACATCATTTTAGAAGAAGAAAATAGATAGAATAAAAATAATTTAGAAGAAGAAAATAGATAGAATAAAAATAATTTAGAAGAAGAAAATAGATAGAATAAAAATAATTTAGAAGAAGAAAATAGATAGAATAAAAATAATTTAGAAGAAGAAAATAGATAGAATAAAAATAATTGAAGAAGAGATAAACAGGCTATGAATAAACAAATTTCCAGTCAATAAAACTTATTATACAGGTGTGTATTTATTTTATACATAAAAAATATAAGTAATAGACATACTAGAATCCACATTATCCGGAAACCACAAGATATTCTCGTGAACGCCTCTGTTTGTTCTATACGTAACTGGAACGAACCAACGGTAACTAAAAATAAACAAATTTAAGACTATAATAATTATAAGATTTCCAACATGGTGACTTTGACTGTTAAAACTAAACATTGGGATATTTAGGAATTTTTTTTACTTATGTTTCCTAAAGCTCGATATTTCGCTTTAAAAATACGAGTTTATCAAACAAGGCATTAGTGATCAAAGTGAAAAATACAATATCTCGTTTAAAATATACAATATAATATATGCACTTACTTAAACTGTGATTTCTCTTTCATAACCGCCTTAGGGTCGAGAAGGAATTGTTTCTGCGTTATCACATATTTGTTTTCTTCGTCTGCCTTTGTGACCGTCAGAACTGGGAAGCCCTTCTGTCTAGTCCATGTGTCCATTATATACCTGCAATTCATATTTGTATTTTCATTTACAGTAAGCAATGGTTGTAGTTAGGAAGTAAATAAATATGTATTGAAAAATCATGCCTTAATAAGATAAATTACATATATTTTTATCCTAAGATTAGAAATCCTAATGTAACATTCTGTTATGATAATAGGATATTTATTCATATTTCTATATTAATAATTTTAATATGAATTTAACTGTCTTACCACCTTACCTAACCTAAACATAATTTTGAAGGGAGATAGTTTTTTTTTGAAGGCTAAGGAAATGCATGATCATGCTTAATTACAATTTCATTGAAGCATAAAAAGACACTAGCCCAAACTCATCTTTTACAGTATAAGTATTAAAAAACATGTATCATACGTTAAGTTAAGCTTAGGGTTGTCCATAGTAAAGTATTTCTCCAAACATGTAAGCAAGTCTTGGGTCACGGTGTTGCCAAACTCGAACTTTTTCAAATAATCAGAGACACCTTTACGGAAGTTCTCTGCACCGATGAAGCCTTCTAACATTCGTAGCACTGAAGCACCCTAGAATCAAGATTATGATACACACAGTTTAAATTTTCCAATATACATATTTGATCATTCGAGTAGATAGCCAAACCAACCATGACATTGGGTTTGACAATGGAAAAACCGTTACTTAAAAAATATATTTGACTCTTGCTCCAGGTAAATAAATGCTAATCACCTTTAGTATTCAATTTGGAGTCATTTCAGACAAGAAATAACTACTAGAAAACATTTATATTACAAAAATATTATAATTATTTATACTTACTTTGTTATATGATATTGTATCAAAAATAGCCGTGATTTGGTCTGGAGTGTCGACCGTCTGCACTATTGGATGACTCGATACTTTAGAATCTGTTGTCAATACAGGGTGTAGTGTCTTTGTTAAAAATTGATCAAGCTGAAATAAAAGTTAGTTGTCATTTATAACTTACATTTCAGGGACAAATTGTTGAGAAATTATGTATAGATAGGTTCGTTTATTGAAGGAGGCCTATGTTCAGCAGTGGACGGAAAGAGGCTGATGCAATGGTATGCTTGCTTACTAGCAATTAGTATGCAATTAAAAAATTATACATATCATCTTTTGTAGATGTTAATAATAATTTCACATCTTAATTTCATGCCATATATTTTTCTAGATTCAATCAAAATCAAATTTTTTTTTTTTTTATTCATAATAGTACCAATAAAGTATCTTTTTAAATGTCATTTGAATCTACGATTAGAACAAGGTACAGAATAGATAATCCAATTTTTTGGTGCTGTTCATTATGTCTCAAATTTGAATCTGATACATAATATACAATAGATTAAATATATTATACGCACCATAGTCCAGGAAGGTTCTATTGCATTTAAGGCTTTGACCTGCATGTATGAAGCAAAACCTTCATTTAACCACACTTCATCCCACCACTTCATTGTTACTAAATTTAAAAAAAAAACTAACTTTTATTACATTATAATATTAATATCAATCTAAATATCATATCATATCAATAATAATCAACATAAAAATCGATTGCTGAAAAGCCTCAATCAATAAATTACGAAATGGATGCACCCAGCCCGCAATCTCATATCTAGTTCTAAAAGTTATTTTCATTACTAAAATTATTTAAAACGTCTTTTCTCGTGAACAAGACATTCGTAGATAATGTCGAAATATCGAGCTCCGCGAAATAAAACTGAAAAAGATGGTAAATATCCCATTTCAAATGATTTATCAATAAATTCTATAACTATACACAATTTTGATTTTGAATTTTATGGAAGCCAAACAAGGTACAAATTCAACACAAAGTATAATATTATACTTAGAATGCGGATTCAGAATTTAAACATACCTAAGTTTCCAAACCACATATGAGCCAACTCGTGAGCTATTGTGTTTGCAACACTCATTTTATTTCTAGACGAAGCAGTTTTCTCATCAACCAGAAATGATGTTTCCCTGTAAGTGATCAGCCCCCAATGCTCTGTCGCACCTGACACATAGTCGGGAATGGCAATCATATCTAAAATATAAAAAACTAGTTAGACCATCAAAAAATATGTCACACCACAAATTAATAGAAATATTTAAATAAGATTGCTACCAAATTATACATAAAATATGTTAATTCTTAGGTTCACAAAACATGATCACAAAATATGTTCTATTTCATAACCAACAATATCTATCACATATAAATTGTAGTAGGTTTTGTTTACATAGTATTGGACAATAACTTTATTTCTTATAAAAAAGGCAACCTATGCTAAGAGGCAGTTATGAGAGACACCCCACCATGGTTCAGGCCTTGACGTGGCGGTGGGGCTCAGTAGCCTAGGGTGGGCCCAGCACCTTGGGCGAAGCTAATTGAGCCGAGGGGGCTCTTTGTGCCCCTCTTATAATAAGAGGGGACAAAAGAGCAGGTTGCAGGGGTGAGGATGGGAACCTCACCCCATTGTACTGTCCTGACGTTGGAGGGGTGGTTCTGTGGTGCGGGACAACCCCTCTGTGGAGGTGTTGTCGGTCCCTTGCAGGACTGACTAGCCGTCGAGGTGCCCTGTTAGCTTAACAGATCCGGGGCACCTCACCAAGGCGGCATTGGTGGCACTCGCCGGGTTTTAGTGGGTAGAGCTGCGTTCATTTACCATCTTTCGGGCGCAGCGAGTCCCACATACCCACCTGGGGAGACCCACTCCCCAGGCGGGATGCCTCAGAGCATCTCCCGGCGTTAAAGAAAAAAAAAAAAAAGTTATGAGTGACAAAATGTTAAAATTTATATGTATAATGGTAAATAAATATCACCATCATCATCCGCCCTTATCTATCTACTGCTGAGCACAGACCACCCTCATAGAATGCCAAGGTCCATGTTAGATGCGAGTGGCCAGGGATCGGTGGTCTTGGGGTTCTAAATAAATATAATATGAGAAAAAAATTGTAGAATATATTATATTAATTTCTAGGGAACATGAAAACACCTTACCTAATTTCGGAAGTGGAAATGGAACTTCATAGTACTGAATATAAAATTCAGTGGCTCTTTTCCCAATGTCTTGAGCAAAATCAATCTTGTGTGTTTCATTCTTCTGAGCGAAAGATCTAAGCATGAATGGTTTGCCAATTCCATGTGTCTGTATCTCAGTCTCTTTATAATCAAAGTTGCATATCACAAAACATGCCAGATAAGTTGACATCGGGACACTTGTTGCAAATGTTACTATATCAGAGTCGGTCTCTTTATCAAACTTTCTGGATATTTCCTAAAAAAAGAAATTATAAGATTATTGAGAATACAGGGTGGGGCTTGGTGAAACGGATTTAACATAAGACAAGCTCATGCAGATGGTAAATTAGGGAGGGATTTTACACAAAAAAAAATGTTTAGGTATACCTTCATGGTACAGGTTCCCTGTGGGTAGGTTGTGTTGCTTATAATATAACACAAATAATTAAGACAATCACATAAAGTCATTCCCTTTGACTTGCTCAAATAACTTTGATTACTGTTATGCTGTAGTAATTAATAATTTATATAAAAAAATATTTATAGTTTCATTGTTATGACATGTAGCAGGATTTGAACCCGCAATTTTAATCTATTGTAGGTAGTTCAACACAGAGGTAATATCTGAAACTTTGTTTATATATGTCTCAGGATAGGCAGCACATAAATGAGTTGCCTGGGGTAGTTCCAGGTAAACTAGTCTACCCCACCATGGTTCAGGCCTTGTCGTGGCGGTGGGGCTCAGTAGCCTAGGGTGAGCCCAGCACCTTGGGCGAAGCCAATTGAGCCGAGGGGGCTCTTTTTACCCCTCTTATAAGAGGGGACAAAAGAGCAGGGGGCAAGGGGTGAGGATGGGAACCTCACCCCAGTGTACTGTCCCGACGTAGGGAGGGGTTGTTCTGTGGTGCTGGACAACCCCTCTATGGAGGTGGCGTCTTTACCTTGCGGGGCTGACTAGCCGTCAAGGTGCCCTGTTAGCTTAACAGATCCGGGGCACCTCACCAAGCGGCACTGGTGGCACTCGCCGGGTTTTAGTGGGTAGAGCGGCGTCCATTTACCATTTTTCGGGCGCAGCGAGTCCCACATACCCACCTGGGGTGACCCACTCCCCAGGCGGGATGCCTCAGAGCATTTCCCGGCGTAAAAAAAAAATGTTCATGGGCGACATCAACCACTTAACATCAGGTGGCACATCTGCCAGTTTACCTATCCAACTCACATTAAAAAAATATCAATTACTGTACAGTACTTTACTTAGCTAATATCAATTTAGAAACACTCCAGCTTATCTCTAACAAAAGTCAATATTAGTACCTTAAAAAAGTGTACATGTTAATAATAGACACAAAATTACCTTAATAAAAGTGATCTTACATTCATATTAGACAGAGCAACATAGTCTCTCGGCTTCACTAATGTTATATCATATGTTGCTTTGAACTCGGGCTCATCAAAACATGGGAATGCCTGTCTTGCATATGTTGGTTGAAATTTACTTGCAATCATGGTCCTTAAAATAATAACATATACACTTATTGTATAGTTGGTTTATTTGAAGAGCAAATTAAGTAATAAAATAAGCAGAGAACATTCATACCCTTTGTTTTTTAAATGCGACAAATAAAAGCCAACTATTTTTTTGGTCAAATTGCCATTAAAACTTATATATGTTTTGTAACTACCAGGGGTCAGGTCAGTGTTGAATTGAAATAATAATTGTTCTAGAGCTGTTGACTCTGAGTACTTAAAATTTGTCATTTCATCCTTTCCTTTGTAAAATTTAACATCGTCTATAGTTAAAAATTTCGAGTGTAACGACAGAAAGTTTACGTTCTCGTTTACATCAATATTTATAATAACTTCTCCACGAAATAGACCAGTTTTAATATCCGGATTCAAAGTTAAAGTATAATGTTTTGGTCGAACTACCGTTGAGAGTCTTTCAGTTAATTTTATTTTAGGAAACACCATTTTGCTATTAAATTGAGAATATTTTAACACTTTGTTTGATAAATAGTTTTTTCTAAAAACCATATACATATATATGTACTAATTGTAGGCACATAAAGAAAACAGAACAGTGTAACAATAAAACACAATTAATGTGTAATGAATTTACAAAATAAATAATAATCAAATAATCTTCTTCTTCTTCTTCTTCCTTTAGTTTTACTATGTATCAAATATTCAATTATCCTGCTATTTGTAAATAACCTAAATATGTCAACTGTCAAGTAGTTCTTCTTCAATATTAGCTTCCTCAAGGATTTGCCAAGTCAAGTAGTTAAATTTTATTGTCATAACTCCAATGTCACACTTTTTTTTTAGTTTTGTTCCTTCTGGAACCAACTAAGACCAGAGGCCATGCTGCCAAGTCTGTCGTGTTAACAATATTTTGTCTGTACTTTGGAGAAACGGCAGGAAACCCCAAGGATCACGGCATCGCCCCTCTAGCCCCCATCAATTATCACTTCCTATTCTATCCACCCAGAACAGTCCTCCACAATATTCACTGGCAACCAATTATAATACGATACAGATTAAGTTTCTAAAAAAAACAAAAATTAGAAAACCACCAAAACAGTCCTACTATTGAAAACTGCTCCAGAATTACAGACCTCCGCAATATTTGCCAACCAATCACAATATTATAATTATACAGATAAAGTTTTAAAAACAAACACTATACAAAATTGCGTCGAATGAACAAAACACAAAACAATAATGAATTAACGGCGACCTCCGTGGCTCAGTGGTAAGCGCGTTGGTGCTCAAGCCAGAGGTTGTGGGTTCGAATCCCGCCAGGGAACAAAAACATTTTTTGTGTTCCTGGGTCATGGACGTGTATTAAATATGTGTATTATATAATAAAAATCTTAAATATATCTATAGTATAAAAGTATTAAATATATTTCCGTTGTCTAGTACCCGTAACACAAATTCTACAAGAACTTACCACGGGACCAGATTGACGTGGTGTGAAGCGTGCATAGATATTATTATAATTATAGATATTATTATTATTAACGGGAAAGCATAAAACACAACCGCACAACTTCATGCAACCGCACGCCATGCTACTTCCCGCTGTCCTTTATCACTTTCTTTTCGTGTCCATTGGAACAGGCAAAGACCAGAGTCCAAGCTGCCTATTCTGTCATAATATTATAATTGCTTTAAATGCGCCTGGGCCCTGGCCACCATTTTAAGGACGCAACCGAATGCGCTAGCATCATATTAGCATCACTGGATGGCGTTGTTGTTAAGTTTAACCCTGTATAAGATTGCTCTGACATACAGCTTGGCAAAAAAGAGTATGGAAAAAATGAGGGCGCCACTTTTACTTACGTCTCATCATAATATGGAAAATCAGCAAGATAATTTAATCAAATCGTTAAAAATAAATGTGAAACACTAAGCTTTATTCAAAATCTAGTATTTGTCGGCCAAGTATTGTCAACATCATAGGTTTCCATTTAGTAAAATATTTAGTTCCACCTGTCACCACGTCATACTCTTTTTTGCCAAGCTGTAATTATTAATTTTTATATTAATTAAACAATTGGCCCCTCTTCTAAAAAAAAAACTTATTTGGTTTTATTTTGAAGCTTCTATCTATACAATAGGGATGTTGACATTTTTCAGAAATGTTTTAAAATCATTTATAAATATCTAACAGAGGCCTTAAATATTATCAACTTTTGCTTAAATACGTCTAATGCCTATAAAATCTTGCATTTTATAATGCATTTTAAATTTCGTTCCAAAACGCTAACGAGCATTTTTGTTTTAAATGGCGCAGGTTATAAAAACAGGTTTTAAAAATTCATTATTGATATAGGACTTAAAAACTTTGTATTATTGTTGAAAAAGTTATATTTCATGAGTTATATATATAAAAGTTACGAGCTGATACGTATATTTTATCTCTTAAATCATTTTTTCTTAGTAGATTAGGAAAAAAAATGTCTTGTTAGTAACAAAAATCAAACCCCGATAAAAATTCAACTGTTGGAAATAAAACGATAAAAATACTCCAAATGAGCTTTCACTGTACCAATCAATGAAACCAAAATGATGATATGATAAAAATACACCAATTTGGTCAGTATCGTAATATTTCGTCCAAATGCAAGTTTTATTTTTCGTATTAATATTTTAATTAATCAAGGAATATTATGACTAAAATAAAATATTAATTGTTGTTTATTTTTCTTTATTTATAGCATATAAATAATAATACTTACCTAGCTTAAATAATTTACAGATTTATAAAGAAATATAACAAAAATATTTTGAGACAATCACTAAATAGACATATGACGTGACGCAACAGACATATTAATATGAATAGGATTCACTGTCAGGTTAAAATCGTACAGTATAATATTGATTATAATATGGTTACTAACACTCTATGGCCATTTGTTAATCCCGAAATAAATGATTTTATTTTATTTTTATTGATCTAATGAGATCTCTCCTCTTGATTCATTTCAGATACCTTCTTTCTTTTGGCTTTAATTTGCGCTTACTGTTTTTATCTAATTTCTTCAGCCTTCCCAGGGTTGTTTTTTACTTTATCTAGATACCGCTTAATGGGTCTTTCGGCAGATGTTAACGCTATTATTATCTAAAAATATTGGAACGAATAATTAGTACATTATTGTTTATGTAAAGATTAAGTACGTAGGTACAAGTACCTACTAAACTACAGCCTTAACACTACAACAGCTGATTATCAGACAAAAATTAACGAATGCAACTGCTCTTACGTCGAATTATGACCTAAACTCTTAAAAATGAATTCATTTATTATAATAACATTTTTATGGAATCCTATAATTAAATTCCGTTTCGTTGAAATGAGTACTAAGCTTTACACGTCTGTTTCGTAACATCTTTGTCCGTCCTATAGTAACGGTTGCTAACAGGACGTGACGAATAATGTAGATCAATTCAGATATCAGCTTAAAATACTCAAAAAAATAATTAGAAGCCGCAAAATCTAAGTATATGCTTTCAGCAGGGTTTAAGCTATATGCAGCCCAAGAAAAAATAAAGACAAACTTAATATTCATAAGAAAAAAACGTTACTAACGTCAGTAGATTTTTCTTAGCCAAAATTTTTGCGACGAGAATATGCTGTACCCGCTGGATACCTTTAATGACAGATTTCAAAATTACGTTTCATACTTTGACATTTGTACTTGGGGCTGCCATAAAAACAAAATTTTGCCAGTACATGGGTATTTTAGTAATAAAAAACGCGTGACTATGAAGACATGTACGGTAGTCGCGAATTCGTAGGACAAGGTTTTTATTAATTTATTATATTATTTTGTTTACTAAATGAGCTAAAATACTTTGTCTAAATTAACTATTAGTAATAAAAGTAAATGGTCGTTACACTCGCCACCATACAAAAACTTCCAAAAACCTAATAATAATAATAATAATCATTTATTTTATAATCATTTATTTTCAGGCACTATGGCCCATAGATATATACCTTACAGACTAACATACATATATTATATTTCATTAGTGTTAGTATAAATAAAACCTTAAAATTATGTTAGTAAAACTTCCTAATGTTACGTTTTCGTGCGTTCCGGTGGAATTGTTCCGCGGAAGCGACGGAACACCACATCCTGAGGCCAGAAGTCTTCTTGTAAAACTTCCTGCAGGTAGCAGGTCGGTATTCGCACCGGCCTGTTCGGCTTGGCGGCCAGCACGGGCAAGTTGGGCTCCAGTGGGGCTTTGCCACATCGATTCTTGTTGATTCTGGGATGGCGTCTCTTCCTCTTCACCACCTCAAAACCGTCTTCATCCCGACGTGGCGCCTGCGCAACAGGCGCGGGCTGCGGGGCGGGGCAGGGAGCACGCGTGGCACGTGAAGGAGCATAAGCGCGTCTTGGTGTCGACACGGTTACACTCGCAGCAACCGCCGGGGCATCGCACTCGATGGCATGCGGTGACGCATCGGAGTCCGCCGATACAAAACTGCAGACGGAGACATTTTGCGCCCCGCGACGCATGTTCACGTTCGAGGCCTCTTCAGGTGACCTACTTGCCGACATAGCATTACGTAATGACACTACCTCGGCACGCAGATCTTGAATGGTCCTGTCTGAGACCTCCAACCTGGACTGCACTTCTGTTAGGCTCGACTTCAGGAAGATGATTCCTTAAGGAGCCTGGTGACGTGGTCGAACGTGACGGGGGGCAGCTTATGCAACTCCTTCGCCACGAAGCTCGGCACGTCGTCTGGGTCGGTCACCTTTAACAAGGTGATGATGTCCTGGACACTCTTCTCAGTACCGTCCCTCCGTCGAGACGGCATCTGGTCTAGCTTGCCCAGCACCTCGTACAGCAGTCGCCTGCCGCTGCTTATGTCATCTTCTTTGAAGTTAGTCTTACATATTTGTAAGATGCTAACTTCATCCATCGTGTCGATGGCGTGTTGTATGAACGCCAACAGTTCGTTGGCTATGAGTTGCGAACTCATAGCGACGCGAGCGGGCAGCGGCGTATAGCCGCGATGAACATTAATTAAGTACGTAAGTCTACGGTGCACTTTATATAAGGCACGTCCGTGTCCGATGCTCGATGCGACCGAACAATAATATACTAATGCAAGGAGGCAAACTGTCGTTGGGACAGCATAATTTTTCACATTTTTGAAACGTTTTTAATTAATATAAAATCGAAAATGTATTCTTTCAGGAGCAATAAAGCAAATTCATACAGATTTATAAAAATACCTTTAGTGTAATGCCCTAAAATAATAAAGTGAAAATGCCCTAACACCTGTCACGTGACGTCATATTATGTTGTTAAACATCGTAAAAGTGATAAAATGATTCTAGTTGTCGTTAATAAAAAATGGCTTCTAAGTTTTATAAGTGTTGTACGGTGCCTATGTGTGTGTACACTGTCAAAACGCCTGAAAAATAGTTTTTACAATATGTACTGCGTACGGAAAATGGTGTATAAAAGTACGTCAACATTCTTTCGCTTCCGCTAAATAGGAACTGGTGACGTCATTTCCGTTTATTATCACGTGACCTATTTTAAATTTTGTTACATTTTACTTATAAAATACTAATTTAATCATATAAAAATAAGGGAAAATATTGTATTTTTTCAGAATTCTATCATATAAACTACCAATTAACATCAAAATTATATTTTTATATGAACACTGTCAACATCCCTATTATCTTAAATACTTTACCCTATTTCCATGACAACACTATTAATTCATTTAAAATAATAAAAATATTTTTATTCAATGTTGTACGTAAAAGTAGCTTATTTAACCTCAAATGACTACCCGTTCCAAAACTAGTCCACTGAGAAGAACCGGCGAAACAAACCCAGTGAAACTAATCTTTACAATATTATACAATATAGGTAAGACAGAATATGATATAATTATACATAGAAGCCATGTAGGTAACGCCTTATTCCCAAGGTGTTGTACCTTCAATAAATTCTTTTATTTTGTAGTATATTGTATCCTTTACCACACAAACGGTCTTTAACAGTTTTTTTAAATTTATTTATTGATAGGTTTTGAACGTTTTCTGGGATCCTATTGTAGAAACGTATACATTGACCCATAAAAGAATTACTGGCCTTATCTTAAGCCTACAATATGGCACAACAAGTTTATGTTTGTTCCTTGTATTTTTATTGTGATTATCGCAAATGTTAACAAATTCGTTAATATTTTTGCGAACATACATCACGTTTACAAAAATGTATTGTGATGCTACAGTTAAAATGTCTATTTCTTTAAATTTCTCTCTTAATGATATTCTGGGACCCAGACAGTAGATAGCTCGTATAGCCCGCTTCTGCAGTATGAAAATTGTATTGACATTAGCGGCATGACCCCAAAGTAAAATGCCGTAGGACATAAGACTGTGGAAATACGCATAATATACTAGTCTAGCCGTATTAACATCCGTAATTGATTTGATTTTTCTAATCGCAAAAACTGCAGAACTGAGTCTACTCGATAAGGTAGCTATATGGGGCGCCCATTGGAGATTGGCATCTAAGGTAATGCCATGAAAGGTAGTTGAATCCACCAAGTCCATTATCTCCCCACTTAATTTTACATTGGTTTGTACTTGCTTAACATTAGGTAATGTGAATCTAATCAATTTAGTTTTATTGCAGTTAAGTAACAAATTATTGACACTAAATCAATGTACCATCTTTGAAAGAGCATTGTTTACTTCGTCAGAAACCATTTGTTGTCGCTTAATTTTAAATAAGGAAAAGAAACGGACCCAGAATGGAACCTTGAGGCACCCCCATTTTTATGTTGGTATCAGAGGAACTTTTATTATTTACAATTACCTATTGTGTTCTGTTATATAAGTAAGATGCTAATAGTTTAAGTTCTGTGCCCCTGATACCATAGTGATGTAATTTCCTGATCAATGTTGCGTGTTGAACACAATCAAAAGCCTTGGACAAATCACAAAATACACCTAAGGCATCCTGCGATTCATCCCAGGCTGTATAAATATGTTTCAGTAGGTGAACTCCAGCATAAGTTGTAGATCGCCCTTTAGTAAATCCTGCTGACTATGGAGCAACTGATGCTAGTTAAAAAAAACTAAAATTTGATTAAGAATGATTAATTACTAAAGTTATTTAAAACGGGATATTTATATACCATGTTTTTCATTCTTATTTCTATATAAAATTAATTATAACGAGATATTTACCATGTCTTTCACTTTTATTTTTACATAATATATCCAGTTTTAAATCATTTTAGTTTGATGAAAATAACCATGT
Source organism: Helleia helle (assembly GCA_963853865.1). Classification (NCBI taxonomy): domain Eukaryota; kingdom Metazoa; phylum Arthropoda; class Insecta; order Lepidoptera; family Lycaenidae; genus Helleia; species Helleia helle. Next base: position 7,008,762 of record OY971418.1, on the reverse strand, counting down.
TAACTTAAAATCCATTCACTAATTATTTTTTTAATTATCAACTGAATATTTTGTTAGCTGTAGTGGATGACGTCACACGGATGTTATTTCGACAAGGTTCCAGCGCATTAGTAATTTGCGGGAATTATATTAATATAACATCTTAAATTTTAATAAAACTTATTAACACGTATAAATCCAGTGTTTATAATGCACCCTACACCCAATAATTACGATAATGAAAGTTCAATTATGGAAAAAGAAAAAAGTGAAGAACATAATATTCTTTTATCAAACCTTACCTTCCATTTTTCAGTGTGCTTGCATATAAACCAACTATTCCTTTGTCCAACCTTCCACTAAATGTTATATTTAGTGTGTAGTTTCCATTTGGTATTGGGGAAAGAAGATTAATTTCAAGTAACTCTAATATTTTATTAAAATGTAATGACTCGATTATAATTCTCTGATTTATATCGTTTTCTAAGTTAACATTAGTTATATTTAAATCTTTCGAATGTAATTTGATTGTTCTTGAAGGAATAGATACGTCTATATTTATTAAAACATTCCCCTCAAAAGTTTTGTTATTTAGTTTTGGATTGAGCATGAGTTTATATTTTACTGGCTTTACATCTTTGTGCAATCTAAAATTATTATCAATCTGAAAAATATATTGATGAAAATATTAGTTTTTTTTTTGGTTAATATCACTTTTAACGCATAAATTAACTCATTACTAGCACAAACTGGAGCTGGAAGTTTGTACTAGTAAGACTACCGACGCACATAGACATCCGCACAACCAAAAGATATGCAGATGCGTTGCCCCCCTTTTCCCTATCCCCCCAATGGACCACCAGCAACTAACAAACCGCACGAAACGCGGACGCCGGTGTGCCGGTCGTGCCGGCCCAATTCAGCTGCAAAGCAGCATGACACTACCTCTTACTTGATAGACAAAAGTACAAAAATACGGCTGTCTAATTAGACTTACATAGAAAATAAATATCAATATGTACCGGTCTATGACATCGTGTTTTTGACCTTTTTTCTAGTTAATTAATATTTTTTTTACGATTGATTCCATTCTAAAAGTGTGCAAAGTTACTGCAATATCTTGACAATTAGCACAAGTGATCATGAAAGTCGCCATATTCTTAAACATAATATCTCACGAAAAACTTCTTAATCGTGTACTCAGATGAAGTAAAACAAGGTAGATGACGCACGGCCTTTGCTAATACTGAAGCCACAAAACTCAGCTCCTTTCATGTAAATACACGCGCTCACGCACACACATGCACCAAAACTAAGCTCATTTTTCATTAGTATCTTATGAGTCGTCTTGCAGTAAGTTTGCCAAAAAAATACAGTTCTGTGTAATTTTATGGCGCGTATTTTTACGCCATTTTGAGGATAATCGACATAAATAATATTATTGCCCCGAAATGATGTATCGGGAGAGTGTTGCCAGAAGTTAGTATTTCTAAATAGCCCAATAGTGGGTAAGTCAATTGCAGGCAAAGTCATAACAAAATAATTAAGTACAGAGGTGACATAATTATTATTTTATTATTTGATCGCTGTATGACTGAGTCGAAATGACCAATAATGACATCCATCCTGGCTGGCCAAGGCCATACACAACATAGACTTCGCCTATAGAACAGGATATCCAAAAAAGATATTTTAATTGACTTCAAATAAACTAAGTCTTTCTCTAATCTTCCTCCATAATTATGTTATGAAAAAAAGGGTAAAAAATAATTAATAATTATATTAAGTACAAGGGATCAGAGACTATAATAAATTTATTTTTATTATTAATATATTTATTATTTATACCCGACGTGAGCGAGGTGGGGTATGTCATACCCGCGAAGTTTTTAAACGCAAATTATTTAATGATATTGTTGCTATGCGAGTCCCGCCGTTGCAGTAGCTGGAGGTAAGGGTGCGGGGAGCGAGGTACGGCATCGAGTTCAGTATTGCGCCATCGGCGACCGGAGATACACAAGCGCAAACATTGCAGGTGTATGTCATACCCGACCTCGCAGTCGGTGTCACATATTTGGGTTGACATTAAGTTTATGATTTATTGTTATTTATAGTATTTTGTGTTTTATTTTTAGATTTATCAAAATGTCTTATGAACAAAATGAACGTCGGCTTTTTAGGTTGGTTAATGAATTTAGGTTTGGACCTAATAAAAGATAGTCTTCGCAACAGACAACAGAATGTTCGTCTTCCAAGGGAAACACGAAAGAGGATTGCTGATTACTTAGGTGAACCTTCGTCATCAGTTCCCAAAAAAACGGTTACATACCAAATATGTTAGGTGTGGTGACTGTACTCAAAAAAGAGATAGAAAAACAAAACATTGCTGTTCAAAATGTGAGAAGCCAATATGTTTGGAACACGCGAATTTTGTGTGCGGGAATTGTGTTGATTTGTAGGTGAAATTTAGCGCTGTGTTACATGATCTTATAAGACTTTTCAGTTCCTTTTTTAGTTATAATTATAAGGAAATACTATTGTTATGTTGATTTACCAAAGAAGTTGGAATTTTGTTAGATTTTTGTGCGAAAAGTAGTTAAACTACCGAAACTTGTATTTTTTCATGGAAAATTAAGATACATAGTTATTTTCGTAATAAATAAAACTTTTTGTACTTAAATCATATTTTTTTATTATTACCTAGTTGAATGGATCCTATTATTATTTATATACCTATCAACAATGCTAATTATACAATAATATTTTACAAAATTAACATCAAAGCTTCGGGTATCTCATACCCACCTGGTAGCTGGTGTAACAATTTCTCACCTCACTCACGCCGGGTTAAAAGGCCATCGGTTGTCCTCCCTTCTAAGAAAAGCTTTCCAGCCGAATTGCTCGGACACGACCGGTGTTACCACACCCGTACCCCCTCGCTCATATAAACACGGCGTCAAATGACTGCAGCTATGCTGTCGCTTTTCGTGCGGTAGTCATTCATCATTAGCGGGTGCGTTGTCAGCCTTTCAAATATTATGAGTATGCTCTTTTCTTGAAGGTCCCTAGGTTGTGTCCGTTCGAAAACCCTGTAGGTGGCAGCTGTAAAAATCGAGTTGTTTTGGATTTCCGAACATAGAGGTGGTATGGGTGAAGTTTGGAATTTTTACGCGATCCTGTGGTGGAATTCTGCTGCAGGTCCGAACAATTCCTCGGAACACTCCCTGTTGTTGATGCGGTAGAAGATGCAGAGTGATCCTACACCTCTACGCAGCCCCAAGGAAGCAAGTCGATCAGAGAGAATCTTGTCATCGCCGATTCGAGCCGCCCTGCATTGAACGCGGTCAAATAGAAGTGTCTATATTTTATTTCATCCGGAAAAGTATATTTTTTTTCCACGGATTTTTTTTTTCTCTATAACTCAATATTTCTGTTATCTTTTATTTTATGTTATTTCTTTTAATTGATACTCCTCGTATAACCTATGTTGTATTTTTTTTGGGACTCACGCACCCACAACGGGACTATCTATTTAATTATTTATAAATTTAAAGATTTACCATATTTTAATAAATTAAAAAAAATGTAACAGCGTGGCTTGCAGAGAAATGTTTTTATAATTTAAATGTTTTTTTTTAAATGGAAAACGACATATTAATATGTATTTAATTTAAATTGTGTATTGATAAAATGTGACTTTTTCTAATTACCATTATAATCAATTATTTTAAAACTATTATTCTTTAACAATGATTTTAATGACATATTATATTTATCAAATTTATTTAATTGTAACTATTTTTTCTGGTTATTTATATTAATTGTTTATTTATGTAAAGTTTTATTTTCACACACCATGTTATGGTAGAATGTATAGAACTTGTTTATTTTTTTTAATATCACCTATGTATTTACTACATTCATGGGAAACAAATTGTCTCAATAGATATCTATTGAAACAATTTATAAAGTGATCCTACACGTCTCTTACATATTCGTAATGTTATTGTATTTTATAAAAATATTCATTGTCGCAATCACTTTTTACCTATTTTTATTAATATGCAATTTTAAGGGATATTTAAAAAAAATGGCAACCCTTCATTCACTCACACATACTTAAAAAAGTGGATTCACTTTCATGTTCCAAGTGCGCTATCTACCTTTTTTACTTGATCTGAGATCGTGTATCATAACATTTCATTACACATTTCAATCATTTCAATCACACGTCACGCTAATTTTAGGTTCTGTAATGCTTCCACTGCTGTGAAACTAATTACTTTTAAAGTGCATATCTTGTATTTTATATTCGTCATCTCATATTGCAAAAATAGTTAGTTTCTACAAATAGGTACATATCGCACATTTTTTACATATAAAATTACCAATAAATGGATAAAAGTTAGAACTAAAAATAAATACTTACATTTGATTGCATGGCAATTTCGTTATTATTCACTAGAGGTACATACTCTGGGCTTAAGGCATCATGCTCGTTTTTACGTTGCAGCTTCACCGACAGTATGACAGTGCTTATTAATAAGGTAACTGCTAGAAGAGTCAGACATATTATGGTATTGTTCTTCGTCCACTGCCCCCTTGTCGAACACATCTAAAATATTAATTATTGTCTTTTATTGAAGTAGGTATAATATACGAGGGCGACACTGAAAATTTTTAGAACTGGCCAGTTAGAACTCTTAGAGTGTGTGACCCATAAACATATGTGTGACCAGTCGATTGCCACTTCAACGGGTTTTAGTTTCGAATCATATCTGCAAAGGAACGTTGAGCTACGGCAAACTATAGGCCATTCGTAAATTTAAGAGGTCACGTTTCCGCCCCGTAAACTACGGGGATCATGATGGTTGGAGACTTTCATCTTCAACTCTGCGATATAGACGACGTGAGAATATGGCTAAGCTTCCTGAATGCTGCCCATCCCAATTGAATCCTCCTATCGGCATTTTGGTAACTATTGACAACCATACACATCCGCACAACCAGAGAATACCTATATGCGTTGTGCTCCTTCCTTCCACCACTCTCGGGGCGACCGGATACTCACAAACCGCACGAAACGCGACAGCATAGCCGTCACTTGACGCCGGTGTTATGTAACTTTGCCGGCCGTCTTGGATAATTTATTGAAAGAGGCCTATGTTCAGCAAAAGCTATGGAGGAAATCTAAAAAGTTGACAGTATTTTCATCAGAACAGATCAGAGCAGATGGGTAACAAACGCGACGCCTTGCTTTCTTTATAAGGCTTTCTTTTTCTATATATTTAAGAATTTTAACCAACTTCTAAAAAAAGAGGAGGTCTCCAATTCGGATGTTTGTATGTTTTTGGCATGATTATTTCACATATTATGTAAACAAACAGTTGTTTTTCGGCAGGACTTAAAGCTGCTAGACAAGAAATTCGGAATGCGGGCGAAGCCACTGTACAAACCCGTTATGAGTGTGGTGTCCTGAGAAGATGGTGTAACACTTCTAAGGTATCTTTATATTAGCGAAGAGGGCTCTAATATAATATACCACCGTTTCTGTCACAGAATAATTAAAAAACGTACAGAGGAGACGACGTTGATTACTCTGTGTCTCTCTCTCTCTCTCTCTCTCTGTGTGTGCGCGTGTGTGTGTGTGCGTGTGTGTGTGTGTGTGTGTGTGTGTGTGTGTGTGTTTGTGTGTCTGTGTGTGTGTGTGTGGGTGTGTGTGTGTGTGTGTGTGTGTGTGTGTGTGTGTGTGTGTGTGTGTGTGTGTGTGGGTGTGGGTGTGTGTGATTTAGATTTTTGATGCACATTACAACTACCTAGGTATTTGTTGACCATTGTTTAATTTGTAAACGAACTATATCAAATTGAATAGCATTTAACTTTACGTTTATGTACGTAATAATGTTTGTTTAAATAAATAAATAAGGTACGTTTAAAAAAAAAAAGGTGAAGCAACAGGTGAAAAACATGCGTATTTTGAATTGAAATTATTAACTCAGAATAGACGACAAGCATAAAAGTTTTCTTTCAGTTGTTTTGCTTATAATTTAGCATTTATTTCAGTAAATTCTATTTCAATAGCTTTAACAATAAAACTGGTGAAAACGCGTCATCTTGTCATTGAACTCAAAAATGCTCGTCACCTCGCCTTCACCTCCATTTACCATTTTGGGAATATTAATAAATATCAATAATAACACGTATCTGAACTCTAACAAAATACATGATGCATGTTTGAAGAAAATAAAGGTACAATTCTATATTTTTGGCCCAATAAAATCATACGGTACCTAGTCAATAAGTACACAAATATAGATAATATCAGAAGTAACTTTAAAACGAAATCTTCCACAATTCCAAATTTCTAATAAAAACATACTGACCTTAAAAATTTCCATTCACACAATTTTCGTATTATCACAAACAATGCGAAATCTACAATGACACAACTAGCGCCTGCTGATGTGATAGCCTCAATAGCGGGAAAAGAAACTTATGAGGCGCAATAGTTACTTACGACACTTCAATTTCACTACCTTTAAACTACAACCTGATTTGTTAACCGACTTGGTAAGCAATGTGATAATGTCGCGATTTTGCCCGCATTAAATAAATTGTTCTTAAAATCGTAACCTGTCTCGTAAAATCGTAAATCGTCTGATAAGATAATTTTGATGTCGTATATTTTTATTTGTTATAAGTTTTGGTATTCTGCAATGTTAATATTATTTTATTTATTTTAATAGCAAAAGGATAAAGAAAATACGTTAGATAGGTAGACCAATGGCGAGAGATGGTAAGTAAAACTTTTTCAAACAAAATAGTCAGTCCCCCATTATTATTATTTAAGGGTGGAGACACCAGCGAGGCCAGACGGGTGATCAGTGTTCATTACCGGGACCATTTCACCCAATTCCCCCCAGTCTCCCAAGGGACCGACGCCAACTCCACAGAGGGGTTGTCCCGTACCACAGAACAATCCCTCCCAACGTCGGGACAGTACAATGGGGTGAGGTTCCCGCCCTCTCCCTTGCCCCCTGCTCTTTTGTCCCCTCTTTTTATAAGAGGGGTACATAGAGCCCCCTCGGTTCAATTAGCTTCGCCCAAGGTGCTGGGCTCAACCTAGGCTACTGAGCCCCACCGCCATGTCAAGGCCTGAACCATGGTGGGGTAGGTCCCCACCAGGGCAGGTTTAACCTGCGTTGACCTCTTAATTATTTAATTAAAGCCTAACATGATAAATATTACACTAATCCTTAACTTATTTTCAATAGAACTGGTATCATAAAATATAAACCTTAGATATAAAAATTCATGAACAAGAAACTGTTTTCTTAATATCAGTGCTAAAATCGATTTTATTTTTCAAAACAAGTAAATTCCAATTAATACCAACCTACAGCAATTTGTTACGCAGGTAACAAGAACATAAGAAATTGATTATCATAGAAATAACTAGATCTCCTCGTATCATTTATTTCGAGGCTAAGAGTGTGACATCAACAGATTATCATTTAAACTTAGATTGGGATAGAGTAAATTCGAAAATATTTCCACCTAAGTATTTTTAACCGACTTCAAAAAAGAGGAGGTTATCAATTCGTCTGTATGTTTTTTTTTGTATGTATGTGACACGATTACTCCGCTGTTTGTGCATGGATTTCGATGGTTATTTTTTTGTTTGAAAGCTGGTGTTTCCAATTTGGTCCCTTAATATTAATTTTATTAAGATCCGACAAGTTGGTTTTTTAGTTATTTCCAATAACGCCTATTTGGATGGTTTCTTTTACCTCGACGATATGCTCATTTTTAAACGACTTCGAAAAGGAGGAGGTTATATGTTCGTGTGTATTTTTTTTTAAATGTATGTTCACCGATTTCTCTGTCAATTGTGGACTGATTTTCAAAATTCTTTTTTTATTCTAAAGAGTGCACTTCCGAGGTGGTCCCATAATAAGGAAACCAGGATCTGATGACGGCATCCCAGAGAAATCGAGGGGAACTTTCGAAAATCAATCGAATAACTAGTGCGTTTAATATTTTTTTAATTAAATATTGATGATGGAGCTGAAAGACAGTCGAGGGAACTCCTCAACGATTTACAGCAGTAACCTTGTGTTTGGGCTTGATTAATTTGTATTAATGAGAACTTTACACCTAGATAAATTGTGACTATCATTAGGGGTCTGATGATGAAGACGAAGGACAGTTAAAATAACTTCTCAGCAGTTTACAGTAGCTACCTTGTGTCTGGACTTAATTCATTTATATTGACGAGAACTTTGCACCCATATGGGTTATAAGTGTCATTACAGGTCTGATGATGAAGACCATAGACAGTCGAGGGAACTCCTCAACAGTTTACAGTAGCTACCTTGTGTTTAGACACAATTCATTTATGTTGACGAGAACTTTGCACCCATATGGGTTATAAGTATCATTACAGGTCTGATGATGGAGACCATAGACAGTTGAGGGAACTCCTCTACGGTTTACAGTAGCTACCTTGTATTTGGACTTAATTCATTTATATTTACGAGTACCTTACACCCATATGGGTAATAAGTCTCATTATAGGTCTGACTTTCGGAATCACTAAAAATTAAGAAATAAAAAAAATTTAAACAAAAATTGAAACCGACTTCAAAATGTAAAAAATAAACTAAAAAGTAATAAAATAATTGCGTTTCCTTAATTTTTGTGCCTAGAACTTATAATCAACTTGTTATATTACTTGTCCGTGTAACAATTGTATAGGATGCTTTGGTAGCACACCATAGTATGTCGCGGTCATCGTAATCATATTCATCATCATCATCATCATCATCATCATCATCATCGTCCTTTATCCGTCCACTGCTAAACATAGGCCTCCTTCAATGAACGCCAAGACGACGAATTTCGGAATCACTAAAAATTAAGCAATAAAATCATTTTACAAAAAATTAAAACCGACTTCAAAAATACTAAACTAAAAAGTAATAAAATAACTGTGTTTCTTGAATTTTTGTGCTTACAACTTATAATCAACTTAATTTTCTACTAATGTACAAACTTTGCGTTTACCACATCATTATAGTTACTTTTGGAGTCGGTGTCGTATTTGTTGCTGTACCCTACTCACTAAAACCCGGCGAGTACCACTAATGCCGCCTTTGGCGAGGTGCCCCGAATCTGTTGAGCAACACCTTGACGGTTAGTCAGCCCCCCAAGGGACCGACGCCACCTCCACAGAGGGGTGGTCCCGCACCACAGAACAACCCTCCCAACGTTGGCATGATTGTGGAGTCGGTATAACTGCGTACCTTGCCCTTGGTTTTGGACACAGTAAATCTGTCGCGGAGGAAGGAAGTAGGAGGATGGTTCCCATGCAGACAAACGCTATAACTTAACTAACTAGAATGTGTTATATAATAGTTAGATTATCAAACTAGAATCAGAACAGCGGTCTGCCAAGTCTCTTCATGTAATCTAGGCTATTTCGCTATCATTTAGGTCTTTGATTGCGCTTATCGTAAACTCAACTCAAGTGCAAATTTCTCTCAATGCCGTCTCGATTTTAGATGCATTTATATATTTAGCTCTTCCTATTGCCTCAGCCACAGGCCTCAGCCTCTTCTGTTATATAAACTTAAATCGATTTTTTTATCACTTATATACGCAAACATGCAGACAAGCTACCTGATGGTAAGTGATTAACTTCGCCCACCATACAAACAAGTTTACCTGGGACTAGCCTAGACAGCTCGTTTATGCGTTGCCTATCCTGAGGTGTAAGATGAGATGGTGCCATTGACCTGCCCTTCAATCCAAAACGCAACAAGTCTGTGTGACGGGAGAATTGAGAAATAAGCAGAATGGTTTCACCATCGTTATCACCCATGTAGACTCTTGACATATAGGACAAGGGTTCCTAAACTTTGAAGAGAACGAAAGAGGTTGGTAAATCTGGTAAGTTTGTGACTTTATGTGGTTGTACAAGGTCATCTCTGGATCCACTGAACCGAATTAAAAATTCCTTTAACCAATAGAAAACCCACATTATTTGTGAGTCATAGGCTATAAAAATAATAAACATCAGTCCAGCTGGCCTAGCATGCGCGCACGACCAAATTTTTTCTACTCCTTTTTCGTATTATCTCTCTGTCTACAGTACCTAACCACAAAACCTAACATTGTAAACTGTGGCGTCTCCTAACTATACCTAATTATATAATTTTGGTATACAAAAGAGTGTTCACGTAGTCTCTTCGTATTACGTGGTATTGCCCTAACGATTAATAGAGAACATACTCGTTGTAGTCTTTATCTCTCTATCTCTAGTCAAGAGATATCTCGTAGTACGCATAGTTGGTACTATTCTACGCAGATTCTACGATTTTCTACGCAGGCGAAGCTGCGGGCAACAGCTAGTGTAACATCGTTAAAACACATTATTCTTACATAAAAGTAACGAGTTATTCTAATCATATTTTGCATGTTCAAAATAATATTTGTAACCGTGGTATAATTTAACAGCTGATAATAAATAATGTTGGCGAAACCCTGATAAATATTCTTGTGGAACCCACTTTGGGAATCCCTGATATAGGACATAACAGAACATGTGCGCGGCACAGCGCATCACCGCCACCGATAAACCGGTCAAACGGAAAACAAAAAGTCACGATTTTATTACGTTCTTTCTTAATAAGATGTATCCTGAGTTTCTCTCACTGTCTCGATGCAAAAAAAACATGACGGTCAGCTGTTCCGTTACGACGTAAAATAAAAACTAAAAACACACTCGCATATATAATGTTAGTGAAGGTGGAGAAAGGTTTCAGCTGGACGCGACCAAGAAGGTATACTGGTGTTTTGAAGAGTATTTGTAACGGGAGACCAAGTTTCACATCCAAATAGTAGGTACATTTTTTTTTCTGTTATCTGTTGATAGCACGGAACAGTCGGATTTACTGTATTTATTGGTAAATAATAACAGAATTTGGCTTAAACGTATCGTAACCAGGCCATAACATCTTCAAGAAAATAACAGAATAATTTGTATACTGATATTATGTTATCTGAAGAATTTGATTCTTTTTTCGAACCCTAGCGGACATTCAGTCAGATTAAAAATACCAATTGCAATGTCCTACAACTACTGTTTTATAGGGATATGGTAAGCAGTAACTCATTTACTGCTTATACCGTATTATATGTTGTTTTAGTACTATAGCCAATTATAAGGCTCTATTCACACAAAGAGGTACTTTTTTTTTTTTTTGTTATCGCAGGGAAATGCTTTTTACGCATGTAGCCAGGATCTCGGGTAGATCCTGACCCTATGTGGGACTCGCACCTGGGAGTGCCCTACCCGTAAACTAAAACCACTGCGAGCGCCTTCAGCCGCTTTAATTTGAGGGTCCCGGATAGACATTCAACAGGATCACCTCAGCGACAGGCTGGCCCTGGCGAAGGCCAGACTACTCCTCTTAAGGGAGGCTGCCCGGCTGCTTGGGCAGTACCCGCGACGTCGTGTCATACTGGGCCCAGGTTCCCATCCTGAACCCGACACGAGCACAGGGGCGCTACTGGAGGCGCATTAAGTAGCGCCTCCTGCGCACCCCCGTTCGTCGCCCACGGGGGGAGGCCTCGTCAGCGGCCTCCTCTCTCACCCGCACACTAAGAGGTACCTGTGCGGAGATGGCCGTTTGTCAAATAATTTAAAACTTTATTTTCTTAAACACATGGTGTGATTTGAAAAGGTGTAAATAGAGGTTAATACAGTAGGTAGGTACCTGCCAAGCGTTTGTAAAGCCTTAGACGTATAAATAATTAGCATCTGAAGAATAGAGAGAAAACATTAACCATACATTTTCCTGTTGAACATGTCATAAAAGTTATTGTCTGTATGTGCCATACATAGCCGGAGGCACATTTTTACCGATAGGGGGATGCGCTGTGCCGCGCTCCCGGCTGCATGGGTACCACCATCTTACTTGTTTCTCCCGTCAAACAGCTTTGCTCTGTTTCGGAGAGAAGGGCAAGACAGGCAGTGTAATTACTGGCACCGAGACTTAACATCTTATGTCTCAGGACAGGCAACACATGAATGAGTTGCCTGGGCTAGTTCCAGGTGCAGTTCATGTTTATGGGCGACGTCGACCACTTACCATCGGGTGGCGCGTTTGCTTATCCAACTAACATAAAAAATGTCCGTCACGGGTTATGCGAAAAATATGAATGTAACGATATTTGAATTTAGTTAAAACAAATCTAAAGCGAAATATGTCATGTATGAAATATATCACAGCATCGAGTCAATTTTTTTCGTAAAGTTGTTTTGGCAGTAGCCAAGGCTTGGAAAGAGATGCTTTACATCAAAAGTGGTTTAAGCTGGGATACCACCACCAGTTTGCTTTTTGTCTACTGCACAAGTTAATTGAATACATATATAATATGATGTCTGTATTGTGACGTTTATAAAGTGCTAACCAATATCGATTATTTTTTAGATAAATATTGAAGTAATAATGAGTAATAATGTATGTCAACAATCCTGGAAAATATGAAATGATGATTTCAGAAAATTTACACTGAATATATTATGTTCTTATTTCTCCATGTCTTTACACTCTTGACAGAGCTTGTCGTGGTCGTTGCTTCAGCAGCGTAAGAGTTGGTGACCCGCCTTACAATACGACGCCATTCCCTTGTAGCAGATGCCTTATTATATATATTTTTTTTAATGTATATATATACATACATACTAGCAGACTCGGCCACTCGTTGCAGTGACTAAGGTATATAAAGTTTGTAAGACATTATTCTTGAGAAACGTCAAACAATAATGAAGGCCTAATACATCTTTCTGTCTAAGTGAGTTTTGGATTTGATATCATTTTGAGAATATGACATTTGCATACAGTAACAAAATATAAACAAATGTTTTGAAATAAGTAAATATTGCGATTATAAATTGAGATAGAAACTACCCTATCTCCCAAGTTGGACCAAATTACAAATACTTACAAAATTTTATAAAGATTGGTTCAGTAGTTTTGGAGTTTATCGCGAACAAACATCGTGACACGAAATTTTTATATATATATATGGAGATCCATAGGGATCTCCAACCAAGGATGGGGCCTATGTTCAACTATGGATGATGGAGATGACTGTAATGTATACCTGTAGTATGCCAGAAAAAGCCTGGCAAAATAAATAAATATATCAAGTTATACTTATATTTTTATTATATACATTTTTGTAGATTTAATAGCAACAAAGATTTAATTAAAGTATTGACCAGTTCATAGAATTGCCAGTTTTTTTTCAATTGTCTGTAGAAGTTTCTTAAATCTGTTTTAAAGCATAAGAAGCGATAAAATTGATTTTTTTACAATAAGGGTGTTGAGGAAAATAAATACTTTTAATAAACAAGTGATTTGAATGCTTCATCATCATTATCATCATCATCATTAGCCTCTATCCCTCCACTGCTGAACAAAAGCTCAATGAACGCCAAGACGGAATTTGAATGCTTACAAATGTATTATTGTCCCAATCAATTTACATTTTGTACGTGTTATTAATTAATACATTTGTTTTATTTGACGAGAGCGGGTGGGCCATATTTGTAGTTGTGATGCGAAAGACGTGCGTTCTAGTGTACGTAACTACAGGGAGCCTATCAGCGTACTGAACTGAGCGCTCCCGAGCTTACGGACGCACAGACAATGTGCTTGTACATTTACAAACACAGGACGGCTCACACGCTTTGAAAATGTTTGATTTAAAACATTTTCAAATAAAATTGTGAAATAAAACATCTATACAAAAAAATTATTGGTATAAAATACTAAATTCTTCATGGTCAATTCAAGTTCCTTACGAGAAATACATTACTTATAATCTACTCAATAAATACTAGGACTAAATAAAGGCTAAGTATTGTTAATGTACAACTATGTACTTGGTGAATAAATTATTAAATCTAATTAGTTCTATAATACTATTCAGTTTACAGATCCGCGAAACGATCGGAATAGAGGGCTTTCGTGAAATCCAAAGTTCACGATTTTGAATTGAAACGGCGCTCTGTGTTAGATCTCAAGCGCGACGAGTTGAAAGCCAGACCACCTGCGGCCATTAACTATAATTATATTAACGGTGTGCTTACATGCCCGCAATGTACGAGGATCTTCTCAAATAAGATTGGCTACCATAGCCACGTGCGAGCACACGAACGTCATTAGAGGAGCTGAAGCTGTCGCCGTGGCCGAAATCGGCCGGATCAGATCAGAACGCCCGTGATGTTACGGTATGTAGGTATGATTATAACAACGAAAACATCATAACATGTCTTCCTTCAAGTGTACATTCACATTTGTGTGTTTTTTGTTATAAAATGTATCTGTGCTGTAGTAAAATTAGTGTTATTATTTTATTTTATTAAGTTTTGGTAACGTTAATTGCAGAATATTTCTCTAAGAGGATTCTTTCTTTAGGCACTCGACAAACTACAACTTCTCAGAAGTCTCACTCAGGCTTCAATAAACTACCTAAACTACCCCATTCACTTAACACGGTAAAGTAACGTGTGGCAATACGTGAATGGCAACACTCAACAATGTAGACAACGTGGCAATGTGCGTTTACGTGCGACATAACTGGAAGACGGTGCACTTCGCCTTGAGCTCAGTATTTAGTTGAAATATGAACCATATTCTTCCATTCCATTCCCGTGATATCCGTAATGAACATTGGCGATTTCAGCATCGTTTCGTCCTTTGAACGAATTATGATTTCTGAAAGCGTTCAGGATTATGAGCACTAACGCTAACTTTCCAACCATTAGCGATTTGAACAAGAGGAACTTTATCATTCCCAGGAATAGTGGTATGATTGTTGACTGAAGAATGAAGGGCATCACGAACATGGGCATCAACTTCTCCATAAGCTTCTTCTTCTTTCCTCTTCCTGAAACAGAAAAAGTTTAACGTTATAATTTAGCTTAATATTAAAACTTATAAATTAGTCTTTTAACTTGTCAGGTATATTTGTAAATATAAAATGCATGTAGCTTTGCAATGACTAAGCGGTGCCGTAGTGTATGTTGTCTTTGAACGACATTCATAAATGCTTTGGCATTAAATTGGCACTATTCTCATTTAGAGCAACTTAAAAGGGAAAACTTATACCTTTTAAACAGTAGAAACTAAATTTAGCCAAAATTTCTTTTGAAAGATTTTTATAATTTTATTTCATACGAGCTCTCCTGTGCTGCGTGCTGTACTTTAAGATAGGCGGTATAGGCGGTATTATAATACGACTTAAAACTTTCTTAATAAAAGGAGAACCTTTTCTAACACAAAAAGGTTTTGCTAAATAGGTCTGGTATATTAGCTTATAAAACTTTGATAATATTTGTTTTTTTTTAGTTTTGTTCTTATTACTAGATATATCTCATAATATGAGAGGTTTCTACGCCCTTTTTTCTGGCAATTACTATGTAGTTTGTATAATTTTGTTCCACATTAGATTATGGGTTTAATCAATCACAACTTTAAATTAAGTTTTTATTTTTTGTTGATTTAATTATCTAAATTTAAACATGCAACATTCTTTCATATTTTATGAAACAGAATAAAAAAAAATTATAGCTAATGAATATGATGAGAACAGACCCCACCATGGTTCAGGCCTTGACGTGGCGGTGAGGCTCAGTAGCCTAAGGTGTGCCCAGCACCTTGGAAGCTGATTGAGCCGGGGGGGCTCTATGTACCCCTCTTATAGGAAGAGGGGATAAAAAAGCAAGAGGCTAGGACGGGAACCTCAAACCATTGTACTGTCCCGACGTTGGGAGGGGTTGTTCTGTGGTGCGGGACAACCCCTCTGTGGAGGTGGCGTCGGTCCCCTGAGGGACCGACTAGCCGTCGAGGTGCCCTGTTTGCTCATTAGATCCGGGGCACATCACCAAAGGTGACATTGGTGGCACTCGCCGGGTTTTAGTAGCTGCGTCCACTTACCAGCTTTGGGGCGCAGCGAGTCCCACATACCCGCGTGGGGAGACCCACTCCCCCGCGGGATGCCTCAGGGCTCAGAGCATTTCCCGGCGTTAAAGAAAAAAAATGATGAGAACAGAAGATGTGAATATAGATCACAATAAAGTTCTAGCAATATCTAACAAAAATAGTTCTAACAAAAACTGACCTAGTTTTTGTTTCATTTAGTAACAGTTATGATTTATTTTAAATCTACCTAGCTAGTTACATTTCTGATATTCATATTTTTATTATTCTTATTACAATAAATTATGATAATGCTTATCGATCTAAGATCAAGTCGATTTTAGTTGCACTTATTTATTACAAAATGATTGGTAAATAGTAGAAGATCCTGTGGCAGTAAATGGGCAGGAATGACGTCCTACATTTGAGGCAAATTGCGCTAGCGCATAAGACGGAATTAAAATCCCTGTAAATGGAAAATTACAATAGTCAATTATAAAAGCGGGTTTATCAGCGTATATTATGTTTATATGAGTTTTTAGAAGACTATATGTTTCATACGAATATTTCTCTTATAAGTTACTAAGAAGGCCTTTAACCCAGAGATAATAAAAATTGAGCTTTACTGCACAACGGTTATAATAATATTGGATACAACTTTCCGCGAAAAAATTTACGTTACAAACTTAGGCCGATACACACACTTGACCGGTTTTGTAATTTAATATCGTGATCAAATTATACTCCAGATCGTTAATGGGTGCGGGCTTTACGTAACCGAAGAATCGCATATTCGGCTGTAACGGCTTTAGAAAGCAAATCTTACTTTCCTTGCCATGGATGACTTAATAAAGTTATTGGCATGTTTTGCAAACTTTTGAACATTGCTCGGTCAGAAATTTAGGGCTTTTTTAGAATAGCGTCATTAAAATATTATGTTCATGTCTATGTAAATTGAAAAGAAAACAACTGAGTTATCATTATTTTTTCTTTTTCTTTGTATTTTTGAATTCCCAAAATTCTATACTAACTATCAACTATTTGAACAAAATAACTTGTAGTTGAGATATGGCCTTGAATCACCATCTGTATCTGCAACTATTTACTTACGAAACGATATAAAATAAGATAGGTTACTTCCATAGGAAAAATCTGTATTATATTATACTAAACTATGCCTATTTCCTAACTGTAAATATAACGATGTCAAAAAATTATGTAGACCTGTTGCTTGACTTCAAAGTAAAAGAAGGACAAAAAAACTAAGCTACTTTCACATTAATATGAGTTAGGATTATTAGACCCGTTAATGTAGATTGTAACGATGCCAATGAAACACCGTGAGCTTAATTAAAAACGGGGCAAGCTCTCTTTTAGATTGATATTAAGATAATTAAGTCATTTTCAAAATAAAATAATTAGTTACATCTCATTATAATAAAACAATTTTTACGAATTTTATCGCGGTTTATTAAGATTTTTACAAGCCCGACGTTTCAACATTAGAAAACAATAGTTACATCTCGATGTTATTGTTGTTCTTTTAGGTAATTCAGACTGGGACTAGCCTTGTCATGACGGTGGGGCTCAGTAGCCTAAGGTGAACCCCTTGAAGTGAAGTGAAGCACCTTGGGCGAAGCAAATTAAGTCGAGAGAGCTGTTCTTTGTACCCCTCTCATAAGAAGAGGGGACAAAAGAGCAGAAGGACAAGGGACGAGGATTGGAACCTCACCCCGTTTGTACTATCCCGACGTTAGGAGAGGTTGTTCTGTGGTGCGGAATAAACCCTCTGTGTAGGTGGCGTCGGTCCCTTGAGGGATTGGCTAGCCGTCGAGGTGCCCTGTTTGCTCAATAAATCCGGGGTACCTCACTAAAGGCTGCATTGGTGGCACTCGCTGGGTTTTAGTGTGTAGAGCTGCGTCCACTTACCAGCTTTCGGGCGCAGCGAGTCCCATATACCCGCCTGGGGAGACCCACTCACCCGCGGAATGCCTCAGAGCATTTCCCGGCGTTAAAGAAAAAAAAGGTAGATCGTTTAGGGCAAACGAGCAGTCGAATCCTTTTGGCGACTATCGACGCCCATAAACATCCGCACAACCAGAGATTTTGCAGATGCGTTGCCCTTCTTTTCCCTACCACCCCCACCCCCAATAGATCACCGGACCCTCACGACAGCATAGCTGTCACTTGACGCCGGTGTTATGTGAGCGAGAGATACCACCCGGGTCGTGGCGGCCCATATTCGGCTCCAAAGCAGCATGGCTAGTGCCATGCCACTACCTCTTACAAAGACGATCAATAAGTTCGTGCACGCGTGCCTTCCATTTTTATTGAGGATATCTTCTATGGATCTTGAGGATATGTTGATGATACTATAAATAATAATTCTTATATATTTCTACTGCTGGGCACGGGTCTCCTCCTTGAAATCGTGGGCGTGTTGGGCCATAGGTCACCGATACGCGGGCCCAATGCAGGTTGGTGAAATTCACACACCTTCAAAGACTTTTTAATTTCATCAGGTACGCAGTTTTCCTCACGATGTTTCCTTCACCGATGACCAAGCGATTGTCTCATCTTGTCGAAATTTAGAAAAAAACCAATTACATGGCATCACAGGGGGTCAAGATCGTACCCGGATCTCCCACTCAAGAGGCCGAGGACATATCCACTGGACACATTCGCTCACAGGAAGTAATAATAATATTAAATTGGGCTCTGAACCTACCAAATATGTAGGAAGAATATGAAGGGTTTTTGAATGGATATTATATCTTTTTGTTAGTTACTTTGTTAATTACGTTGTATGGTAGTTGTATTAAGTCATGGTTAACGTCACCCAAGAACATAAAGAGTTCATCCGAGACTAGCCTCTGACTTCAGTCCAGATTACTACTCCCATGTATTGCCTAACCTGAGAGTCAAAGTACGTGATAGCGTTTATTACATTTTTTATCTTTCCAGAGACGAGAACGCAGTAAGAGCTTATTGGCGGATATAAAAGGATTTCTTTACAAAAACACAAGCTAAATGGATTCCACGATGTAAAACTGGCTTAGGGACACAAGAACGAGGTGGTCTGGTAGCATAAGCGCTGAAAAACTAATGCCTGAATGCCTATCCAACAATGAGCAGGA
Organism: Helleia helle; assembly: GCA_963853865.1. Taxonomy (NCBI): domain Eukaryota; kingdom Metazoa; phylum Arthropoda; class Insecta; order Lepidoptera; family Lycaenidae; genus Helleia; species Helleia helle. Next base: position 6,989,651 of record OY971418.1, on the reverse strand, counting down.
CCTTGTTTGTGGGCAGGTCTGATACTGATAGCGCCCAGTACACCCTCGAGATGTGCCCGAGATGGGCGGCGGAGTTGCGTCACGATCTGACATCAGTCATCGGAAGGGACTTCCTCTGGTCTTTGCCGACCGTTATCACCGCGATTCTCGGTGACGACGAGTCCTGGATGGTGATGGTCTCCTTCTGCGAAGCAGTAAAGTCCCAGAAGGAGGTGGGAAATGGCAGACGTCGCGGGGACTGCTTAATAGCGGCTAGGCAGTCCATGCTTATGAGGAGTAGTTGGCTGCAGATCTTGGACCCTAAAAAAGCGGCTGAAGGCGCTCGCTGTGGTATTAATTTAGGATAAGGCACTTCCAAGTGGGAGTCCCACATAGGGTCAGGATCTACCCGAAGATCCTGGCCTCTATATAAGATTTCCCTGCGATATAAAGAAAACATAAAGGTCGAACTGCTAACGATGATCATGATGAATCACACTTGCGAAATCTAACTTTAGACGATTTCTTTTTGACATGTAAATAATGTTAATTGCAGTTTTGAATTTCTTTTGCGTAATTAGTAAACATCACTACTCACTCTCATTAATATAGATTCAGTAACTGAGATGTTATCTAGTTCAACTATGAAATACCGTTAGTTGCCTTTGATACGTGGTCAAGGAAAGACCAATGCCAACCGGTTTCAGGGTTACACTGCTCGTTACTCCCGTGAGCCAGTGTGCTGTGTCTTGGAGGGAAGTGCAGGATAGGCAGTGTAATTACTGGGACTGAGACTTAACATCTTATGTCTCAGGATAGGCAACACATAAATAAGTTGCCTTTTTTATCGCAGGAAATCCTTATGGATGCGGACAGGATCTTCGAGTAGACCTCAGCGGCAGGCTGGCCCCGGCGAAAGGCCAGACTACTCCTCGTAAGGAGGGACTACCCGACCGCTACTAAACAGTCCCCACGACGTCGTGCCATACAGACCCAGGTTCCCATCCTGAGCCCGACACGAACACAGGGGCGTTACTGGAGGCGCATTAAGTAGCGCCTCCTACGTACCCCCGTTCGTCACCCGCGGGAGGAGGCCTCGTCGGTGGCCTCCACTCTCACCTGCTTGTCGACCTCCTTCTGGGACATTACTGCCTCGCAGAAGGAGACCATCGCCGTCCAGGACTCGTCGTCACCGAGCATCTCTTAGATATAAATAAGTTGCCTGGGCTAGTTCCAGATAAACTTGTTTATGTTCATGGGCGACGTCGACCACTTACCATGAGGTGGCACATCTATCATGTTGCCTATCCTAGTAAATATTCCGAAACTGGTCAGTGATTTGTCCCTGACGTAATAGCAATTCAATCGACCAGTTATCTTTATATACTTCCTATCAGCCAATCATCCATTAATGGCCATCAGTCAGCCAATCAGAGCGCAGAATTGGCGCACGTCGCAGTACAAATTTGGCGGAATTTGTTTTCTTACAAAACACATAACGTTACCGCTCTATTTCATGTTCCATGAGTCAAACGCTTTCTTCGGTGGCACCGGTTATTTGACGAACGAACTAACAATACGAACCCAGACCTTATTTCATGACCCAAGCCTATACCAACTAGACCATCATTTAATAGACCTCACATAAATAAAACTAAGTGTTCCGCTTGATCAGTGGTTCTCAACCAGTGATGCCCGGACCATCAAGGGTCCACAAGAGCTAAATTAGTAAGATGCGCAAAATTTAAATTTTAACAGAGCGTACGCCTGTGGCGGTTTGACAATAAATTTAACGTAAATTTATGGTTGTCTCTTATATACCTTTTTTCACCATGATTCATGGTCAAGAAAAGGTTGGGAACCATCAACCATGAATTTGGAACGTTTTTTTCTTTTACGCGGGGAAATGCTCTGAGGCATCCCACGTGGGAAGTGGGTCTCCCCATACCCGTATGTGGGATTCGCTGCACCCGAAAGGTGGTAAGGTGGACGCAGCTCTACCCACTAAAACCCAGCGAGTGCCACCAATGCCGCCTTTGGTGAGGTGCCCCGGATGTCACCTCGACAGCTAGTCAGTCCCTCAGGGGACCGACGCCACCTCCACATAGGGGTTGTCCCGCACCACAGAACAACCCCTCCCAACGTAGGGACAGTACAATGGGGTGAGGTTCCCGTCCTCGCCCCTTGCCCCCTGACCCCTGTTCTTTTGTCCCCTCTTCTTATACACAGGCCTCCCTCAGTGAACGCTAACACGGTCGATCCCTAGCCATTCGCATCTAACACGGACCATCTTCCCACCTGGTTAAGGACCGACCTACACTTCGTTTACCTAAACGTGGCCACTCTTGAACCTCATTGGCCCATCGGCCATCCGTTCTCCTGAATGTGTGACCAGCCCACTATGTAAGTGACACAATCGCCTTATTAATCCAAAAACGATAATCCTGTCCTTATAACGGACGGATATCCTTATAATGGAAACGGAAGCGACACGCTCATAATCACTTACCATTACGTGAGCCCGTTAGCCCTTATGTTTATGTTTTTATTACAGTCCGTGGTTTTATAAACGTTATCGTTTAACTTTAGTGACATGAATGTTGTCATTAAAAAAGGTTAAGGTTAAGCAAGCGACGCCGACATTAGTGATAAAGTATAGGAAACGTTAACGAAATTTTGACTGAAAAAAATTTTGGTTTCACTATTATTTGCTATGTCATCCATTACTGAACGGAATTTAAAAATAATCAAAAAATCCGATATTTTTAGTAAAATAATACTATAACTTGGAATATTGTTCTTTACTTAAAAGTAAAAAAAAAAATGTCTTACCAGAACTTCCTTCATCTGTCTGCGTATCAATCTCAAAGGACACAAGGTTCTTATTATCGTCAGGTATCTTCATATACACACTGTCAAGTAGTTTCACTCTACGCGCGTGTTCAGAATTAACATTAGTCGTATTATCTTCCGCCATGCTGACATTACATAGAAATAATAGAGCAAACAAACAAAGCAGCGGTCCGTTCATTGTGGCGGTTATTTCACTTGTGCTGCTATCTCTCCCCTCCCTACCACGAATTTTAATTCCCTGTTAAGTCTAAGTCACTGACTTCGCCATTTCACTAGATTTCTTTAATTTCATGTCATAATTATGAAAATAAGAACGACAATGTTTGAATCGCATTCCTTTGAATTTTCACGATAAGTGAATATGAGATATTATCAATTTTGTATCTAGAGCTTCATACTTATTACACTTGCAATGTGAACGTAACTGTGCTTTTTTTATATCTCGTTAAGTCTGCGTTGAACCAAATTAGTTTACAGTTCCATAATTCTTTAAAACATTTTTCTTTTAATTTGTATTTTATTCTTCATGTTCCAAGCATTTTCCGTTAGTCCGTTAGTTACCATCCAAGCCGGTCAGTAGAGTGAGCTAAAAGCGTTTTAGTCTTCACGAAACCGGCTCTACCTAAAATCAGGTTACGGCGTTTGCTGTTTTGGATTTTCCTCTCGTCGTTATCAAATCGCCGTAATTTGAACTATAAAATAACTATAATAACTATAACTATAGATTCTATCGCGGCTTATGAAGAGTTCTTTCCGATATTTTCAAATACTATACAGCCGTAGAGCGTATTTTTAAAGTACATTTGAAATTATTATTCAATGTAACTATCACACCTATAAATTATCTTTATATATAAAATTGCTCAGTACCAGTGTTTATCTGCTTGTATAAATATAAAATCTTCAAGAATTCTACAATATGTCACATAAGAAAATTCTAACTGTGACGATTTGAACGGATGACTCCATAGAATATGTATGCAAAAAGTTGAGCACTAATTCCCACTGATCTTCGGGGAGCGATTGTTTTTAAGTACATCTATGATACCGTAACCTAGCTATGGATATAATAATAGCGATATACAGTATATTATAATATTTTGATTAAGGATTTAATTAAAAAAATAATTGAATTACTTTTAATTGAATTTAGAAGACTAGTATTGTGGTCTGGTAACTGGGTCGCAAACTACATAAAATAATTTATTTGTCCTTAAAGTAGAATTACTTTATAGAAACTACAAAGAAATTATTTTATAGATCAAGTACAAACATTCATATGTGTAAGTCCCCACCAATGTTCAAGCCTTGCCGTGGCGGTGGGGCTCAGTAGCTTTAGGTGAACCCAGCACATTGGGCGAAGCGAATTGAACAGAGGGAGCTGCTCTTTGTAGCCCTCTTATAGGGGACAGAATAGCAGGACGAGACAAGGGGTGAGGACGGGAACCTCACCCAATTGCACTATCCCGACGTAGGGAGGGGTTGTTCTGTGGTGCGGGACGACGCGAAGGTGGTGTCGGTCTCTGGAGGGACTGACGTCGAGGTGTCACCAAAAGCACTTTTGGTGGCACTCACCGGATTTTAGTGGGTAGAGTAGAATTACCATCTTTCAGACGCAGCGAGTCACACATACCTGCCTGGGGAGTCCCTCCTACCCCAACGGGATGCCTCAGAGCATTTCCCGGCGTAAAAGAAAAAAAATCATATGTGTAGGTAGTATAATATATACATTTTCCAAATTTATCGCGTAACCTAAAGCCTTACGAGCATATCCTGAAATTATATCGACGTGGTGTTGAAATTCTTCAATATTTATTTACTTCCTCAAAATAATTATGTACGACCTCACAAATATACCTGGTTTATTCCATATTGCGCTTCCACGATCATATATTTTGCATAAAAAATATTATATAGAAACCGAATAAAATATATTGATACGTTAATAAAGTATATTAATCCATAAAACCGGCACAGAAACTGATATTTATTATAAACTGCCAACTCCAACCGTTTAGTAATAAATAAAGATTAATATTATATAACCGAAATATAATTATCATTTGGCAAATATTAGTATTTTCACTTTCAAAACTATTATGTAACGAAATATTTATAAATATTCATAATATATAACACAAAAGAGAAAGACGTACTATAAAAGGGATATCATATAATGGAGTTAGTTACAAAACTGGTTAGAAACCACTGGCTGGACAGGTAAGAACCAGTTAGAGCTAGATCTTTATAAGATTAGGATTCTATAAGTTCCTGGGCTTAACTTTGCTTAAGCTATTTCGATTTTTTTATAATAGTTTGCCAACAGCGAATCGCCAAAAGAATTTTATGGATTTGATGGATTAAGACTTAATCATTCGGGAACTTTCTATACCTACCTCATATATATATATATATATATATATATATATATATATATATATATATATATATATATATATATATATATATATATATATCTTATATCTTTAAATGAGCAATTCTTGTATATATATATATAATTGGAATCTCGGAATCGGCTCCAACGATTTTCATGAAATTTAGTATATAGGGGGTTTCGGGGGCGATAAATCGATCTAGCTAGAAATCATTTTTAGAAAATGTCATTTTATTAAAAAAAAAAAAATACCGGGCAAAGCTCGGTCATCCAGGTTAGGTTATATATACCTCATGTACTGATAATTAATAATTAGCAGTACATAAGGTATATTCGAAATTAATAGTATGAACCACACGAAATTAGTCCTTAACTTTACCTTACTACCTACCTAAAAAAACTAGAACCAACAACTCTACCTAATTCAAAACTCTTTATTTTGTTGTTTTTGTATTAAGCATAATAATTAAATAACCATTTAATCCTCGCCACTCGCATCCAACACGGACCGGTTACCGCACGGAGATCGTCTTCCACCTGGCTAATGATCCTGCACTTCGTCTACTTAAACGTGGCCTCCACTCTTGGACCTTATTGGCTCATCGGCCATCCGTTCTCCTGAGTGTGTGACCAGCACACTGTCACTACATTACGAGCTTATATTCTTTGCGTGATATCGGTAACTTCAGTTCTCTGTCGGATGTCTTCGTTTCGAATCCTATATATTCTATAAAATCCTATATCGTCTTGGCGTTTATTTAAGGAGGATGTTCAGCAGTGGACGGATAGACGATGATGAAGAGATGAATCATTTAATCCGTGTACTTAATTTGATTAAAGTTTTTTTTCCTTTACATTTTTTATTTCTCTCAGAATATTTCTATTTTGTTGAAGGTACGTGTACATTATAAACCTGACTAACCGTCCCCGTGCACTATTTACATGCGATCTGTCTAAATCTTCATTCGGCTACAAAGTTGTAAAATGAAATCATAAGAGCGATCACGCCAAGTCAATCTAATCTTGCTCTCAATATTCATAATAACAGGGCAGTGGATAACGGAAAAAGAAATACTCATAACCTACTGATGTTCACCACTAGCACTCAGCAGATTTTGACCAAGAAAGTACGTGTTTTTTATGTGAAACATTTATGGCAGTAAAATTGACTTAAATGCCGTGACGGCAAACATGACGCTGTTATTTCTTTATTTTATTTCATCTTTCGTGACTAGATACTAGATTAGCGTTAACTTAGATTTACAGCCGTACCCGGATTGATAATGATAATTTTTTTAGTCTAAGTCACTCCCTTTAAAATTAGCTATATGCCAGTGAAAATCCCATCAAAATCGGCTCAGTCGTTTCAGAGATTATCCGAAAAAAACAGACAGACAGACAGACGGACAGACAATAAAAAGCTGTTATTTTAATATTACAAACAGACACTCCAATTTTATTTATCTGTATAGTAATTATGAATTTAAATGAAAACATTGATTCACATCTGCTGGACCGCCCGTAACGGATCAACATTTACATAAGTAGAGTTTGATAATGATTTTTTTTGTGATCATCATAGTAGCGATTTAAACATGCATGATGTCGGTTATAGAGAGTGATGCCATGACAGCCTGATACCGCAAGGTTATCAGAGCGCGCAGGTTACGCGGTGTAGCCAAACAAAATGCTTCATATTCGCGGAATAGGTTTTAGTTTCCTATATTCGTAACAAGTATTTTCATACTTTTTACAAATATTACTTCCGTGAGGCCTGTCTTTCAGCATCATAATATATGTTTTAGTTTATAATGACGTACGGTTTGTTGGTAATTATATATAATAATAGTCTAGTAAGTGGTCCTGGATTCAAATATTAAAGAAGGCAACAGCAGTCGGGACCCTACTTGTGACTACAGACCATAGACATACGCACAACCTAAAGTTATGCTGATGCGTTGTCCTCCTTTTTCATTATGATATATGTTTTAGTTTATAATGACGTACGGTTTGTTGGTAATTATATATAATAATAGTCTAGTAAGTGGTCCTGGATTCAAATATTAAAGAAGGCAACAGCAGTCGGGACCCTACTTGTGACTACAGACCATAGACATACGCACAACCTAAAGTTATGCTGATGCGTTGTCCTCCTTTTTCATTATAATATATGTTTTAGTTTATAATGACGTACGGTTTGTTGGTAATTATATATAATAATAGTCTAGTAAGTGGTCCTGGATTCAAATATTAAAGAAGGCAACAGCAGTCGGGACCCTACTTGTGACTACAGACCATAGACATACGCACAACCTAAAGTTATGCTGATGCGTTGTCCTCCTTTTTCATTATGATATATGTTTTAGTTTATAATGACGTACGGTTTGTTGGTAATTATATATAATAATAGTCTAGTAAGTGGTCCTGGATTCAAATATTAAAGAAGGCAACAGCAGTCGGGACCCTACTTGTGACTACAGACCATAGACATACGCACAACCTAAAGTTATGCTGATGCGTTGTCCTCCTTTTTCATTATAATATATGTTTTAGTTTATAATGACGTACGGTTTGTTGGTAATTATATATAATAATAGTCTAGTAAGTGGTCCTGGATTCAAATATTAAAGAAGGCAACAGCAGTCGGGACCCTACTTGTGACTACAGACCATAGACATACGCACAACCTAAAGTTATGCTGATGCGTTGTCCTCCTTTTTCATTATGATATATGTTTTAGTTTATAATGACGTACGGTTTGTTGGTAATTATATATAATAATAGTCTAGTAAGTGGTCCTGGATTCAAATATTAAAGAAGGCAACAGCAGTCGGGACCCTACTTGTGACTACAGACCATAGACATACGCACAACCTAAAGTTATGCTGATGTATTGTCCTCCTTTTTCATTATGATATATGTTTTAGTTTATAATGGCGTATGGTTTGTTGGTAATTATATATAATAATAGTCTAGTAAGTGGTCCTGAATTCAAATATTAAAGAAGGCAACAGCAGTCGGGACCCTACTTGTGACTACAGACCATAGACATACGCACAACCTTAAGTTATGCTGATGCGTTGTCCTCCTTTTTCATTATTATATATGTTTTAGTTTATAATGACGTACGGTTTGTTGGTAATTATATATAATAATAGTCTAGTAAGTGGTCCTGGATTCAAATATTAAAGAAGGCAACAGCAGTCGGGACCCTACTTGTGACTACAGACCATAGACATACGCACAACCTAAAGTTATGCTGATGCGTTGTCCTCCTTTTTTATTATGATATATGTTTTAGTTTATAATGACATACGGTTTGTTGGTAATTATATATAATAATAGTCTAGTAAGTGGTCCTGGATTCAAATATTAAAGAAGGCAACAGCAGTCGGGACCCTACTTGTGACTACAGACCATAGACATACGCACAACCTAAAGTTATGCTGATGCGTTGTCCTCCTTTTTCATTATGATATATGTTTTAGTTTATAATGACGTACGGTTTGTTGGTAATTATATATAATAATAGTCTAGTAAGTGGTCCTGGATTCAAATATTAAAGAAGGCAACAGCAGTCGGGACCCTACTTGTGACTACAGACCATAGACATACGCACAACCTAAAGTTATGCTGATGCGTTGTCCTCCTTTTTCATTATGATATATGTTTTAGTTTATAATGACGTACGGTTTGTTGGTAATTATATATAATATTAGTCTAGTAAGTGGTTCTGGATTCAAATATTAAAGAAGGAAACAGCAGTCGGGACCCTACTTGTGACTACAGACCATAGACATACGCACAACCTAAAGTTATGCTGATGCGTTGTCCTCCTTTTTCATTATGATATATGTTTTAGTTTATAATGACGTACGGTTTGTTGGTAATTATATATAATAATAGTCTAGTAAGTGGTCCTGAAGATTCAAATATTAAAGAAGGCAACAGCAGTCGGGACCCTGGACTTGTGACTACAGACCATAGACATACGCACAACCTAAAGTTATGCTGATGCGTTGTCCTCCTTTTTCATTATGATATATGTTTTAGTTTATAATGACGTACGGTTTGTTGGTAATTATATATAATAATAGTCTAGTAAGTGGTCCTGGATTCAAATATTAAAGAAGGCAACAGCAGTCGGGACCCTACTTGTGACTACAGACCATAGACATACGCACAACCTAAAGTTATGCTGATGCGTTGTCCTCCTTTTTCATTATGATATATGTTTTAGTTTATAATGACGTACGGTTTGTTGGTAATTATATATAATAATAGTCTAGTAAGTGGTCCTGGATTCAAATATTAAAGAAGGCAACAGCAGTCGGGACCCTACTTGTGACTACAGACCATAGACATACGCACAACCTAAAGTTATGCTGATGCGTTGTCCTCCTTTTTCATTATGATATATGTTTTAGTTTATAATGACGTACGGTTTGTTGGTAATTATATATAATAATAGTCTAGTAAGTGGTCCTGGATTCAAATATTAAAGAAGGCAACAGCAGTCGCGACCCTACTTGTGACTACAGACCATAGACATACGCACAACCTAAAGTTATGCTGATGCGTTGTCCTCCTTTTTCATTATGATATATGATTTAGTTTATAATGACGTACGGTTTGTTGGTAATTATATATAATAATAGTCTAGTAAGTGGTCCTGGATTCAAATATGAAAGAAGGCAACAGCAGTCGGGACCCTACTTGTGACTACAGACCATAGACATACGCACAACCTAAAGTTATGCTGATGCGTTGTCCTCCTTTTTCATTATGATATAATATGTTTTAATTTATAATGACGTACGGTTTGTTGGTAATTATATATAATTACTAGTAGCCCCGACAGACGTTGTCCTGTACAATTTTTTTTGTGAATCTAAACCATTCTCGAATCCACTTGAAAACACACAAAAAAGATCATCAAGATCGGTCCAGCCGCTTGGGAGGAGTTCAGTGACATACACACGCACAGAAGAATTATATATATTAAGATAGTCTAGTAAGTGGTCCTGAATTCAAATATTAAAGAAGGCAACAGCAGTCGGGACCCTACTTGTGACTACAGACCATAGACATACGCACAACCTAAAGTTATGCTGATGCGTTGTCCTCCTTTTTCATTATGATATATGTTTTAGTTTATAATGACGTACGGTTTGTTGGTAATTATATATAATTATAGTCTAGTAAGTGGTCCTGGATTCAAATATTAAAGAAGGCAACAGCAGTCGGGACCCTACTTGTGACTACAGACCATAGACATACGCACAACCTAAAGTTATGCTGATGCGTTGTCCTCCTTTTTCATTATGATATATGTTTTAGATTATAATGACGTACGGTTTGTTGGTAATTATATATAATAATAGTCTAGTAAGTGGTCCTGGATTCAAATATTAAAGAAGGCAACAGCAGTCGCGACCCTACTTGTGACTACAGACCATAGACATACGCACAACCTAAAGTTATGCTGATGCGTTGTCCTCCTTTTTCATTATGATATATGATTTAGTTTATAATGACGTACGGTTTGTTGGTAATTATATATAATAATAGTCTAGTAAGTGGTCCTGGATTCAAATATGAAAGAAGGCAACAGCAGTCGGGACCCTACTTGTGACTACAGACCATAGACATACGCACAACCTAAAGTTATGCTGATGCGTTGTCCTCCTTTTTCATTATGATATAATATGTTTTAGTTTATAATGACGTACGGTTTGTTGGTAATTATATATAATTACTAGTAGCCCCGACAGACGTTGTCCTGTACAATTTTTTTTTTGTGAATCTAAACTATTCTCGAATCCACTTGAAAACACACAAAAAAAATCATCAAGATCGGTCCAGCCGCTTGGGAGGAGTTCAGTGACATACACACGCACAGAAGAATTATATATATTAAGATAGTCTAGTAAGTGGTCCTGGATTCAAATATTAAAGAAGGCAACAGCAGTCGGGACCCTACTTGTGACTACAGACCATAGACATACGCACAACCTAAAGTTATGCTGATGCGTTGTCCTCCTTTTTCATTATGATATATGTTTTAGTTTATAATGACGTACGGTTTGTTGGTAATTATATATAATTATAGTCTAGTAAGTGGTCCTGGATTCAAATATTAAAGAAGGCAACAGCAGTCGGGACCCTACTTGTGACTACAGACCATAGACATACGCACAACCTAAAGTTATGCTGATGCGTTGTCCTCCTTTTTCATTATGATATATGTTTTAGATTATAATGACGTACGGTTTGTTGGTAATTATATATAATAATAGTCTAGTAAGTGGTCCTGGATTCAAATATTAAAGAAGGCAACAGCAGTCGGGACCCTACTTGTGACTACAGACCATAGACATACGCACAACCTAAAGTTATGCTGATGCGTTGTCCTCCTTTTTCATATCCCCCCCAATAGGCCACCGGAAACTCACAAACCGCACGAAATGCGACAGTATAGCTGTCACTTGACGCCGTTGCTATGTGAGCGAGAGGTACAACCTCGGTCGTGCCGGCCCAAGTCGGCTGCAAAGCAGCATAGCACTACTTCTGACTAAACTTACTGATTTTTGTTTGAATTCGTAGCTCAATTATCATATTTTTTACTTTAGGTTACATTATAAGAGTCTTAACAGGTTCCCCACCATGGTTCAGGCCTTGTCGTGGCGGTGGGGCTCAGTAACCTAGGGTGAGCGGTCCACCTTGGGCGAAGCTAATTGGGCCGAGGGAGCTCTTTGTACCCCTCTTATAAGAAGAGGGGACAGAAGAGCAGGGGGCAAGGGGTGAGGATGGGAACCTCACCCCATTGTACTGTCCCGACGTTGGGAGGGGTTGTTCTGTGGTGCGGGACAACCCCTCTGTGGAGGTGGCGTCGGTCCCTTGCGGAACTGAGTAGCCGTCGAGGTGCCCTGTTTGTTTTCTAGATCCGGGGCACCTCACCAAAGGCGGCATTGGTGGCACTCGCCGGGTTTTAGTGGCTAGAGCTGCGTCCATTTACCAGCTGTCGGGCGCAGCGAGTCCCACATACCCGCGTGGGGAGACCCCCTCCCCCGCGGGATGCCTCTGAGCATTTCCCGGCGTTAAAGAAAAAAAAAGCCTTAACAGGGATCCTATGGTTTTTAAAAAATATAGCGTACTAGATCCACCATGCGGTTTCACCCGCGTAATTCCCATTCTCGTGGGAGTGCAGGGATACATTATATATTATTATTCTGATGTATAAGCTATGTTATTGCAAAGTTTCATTAAAATCCATTCAGTAGCTTTCGCCTGAAAGAGTAACAAATATTCATACATTCTTACAACCTTTCGCGTTTATAATATAGTAGGATGACACTCATTGGTAAGTTCTTTCTTACTATTGAAGTTATTTATGAAACAATAATTTAAATTCGATGAGTTATTTTGTCTCTGTGGCTCAATGGGTGCGTTGGCGCTCAAGCCAAGGGTACACACACATCACATTCCGCCAGGGAACAAAAAAGTTATCTGTGTTCCTGGGTCAAGAACATGTATTAAATATATTGTGTATTATATAATAAAAATCTTAAATATTTTTATAGTATAAAATTATTAAATATATTTCCGTTGTCTGGTACCCGTAAAACTAGTTCTTGGAGAAATTACCACGGGACCAGATTGACATGGTGTAAAAGCGTCCATAGATATTATCATCATTGATATAATTATTATTTAGCAGATTGCCTCGTACAAACAATTTTACAATCACCTCTTATATATCCTATAAGTATAGAATATTATTATGTATTTAAACTGATTTCGCTTAAACATAATATTATGATATAGCAAAATATATTTATGAAAGTTGATTCATTTTCTAAATTATATAATATGCGTTCATTTTTATATAAGAATTTTTAAGTTAAACGCTTTGTAATGCATCTTCAATTATATATACAAAATAAATACACTTTCTTTTTCACAAGGTAATTATGATTTAAATTAATGAATCAATTGTCTTTTTTAAATAATAATACTTTTTATTTATTTCTTTACCGGACCACATTCGCACGTATTCCTTACTAAACTGTAAATTTTACTTATTATAAATACTTGCCATGACTATTAACCTCATTTTTATATTCTGGTGTACAATAGGTAGTTATATTTTTATATTTTACAGTAATTTATTTTCACAAGCAATATCCATTCAAATTTTGACTTGCAATTTAATACTGTGTTCTAAAATAAAACAAAAAACCTCCTGGGCTTAGAAATATTTAAGCACTTGGTTAAATAAGATACACATATAAACCTGTCACATTTATGAAATTGCTTTAAATATTATGTATGATGTCGGCTATTTAAGTTACTCTCAAGCTCTTAGCAATAAGTATAAGCTCTTTGAAGTGTCAATAGGCTGGTCACAGACTCAAGAGAACGGGTGACCGATTGGCCAATAAGGTTCAAGAGTGGAGGCCGCATTTAGCAAGACGATGTGTTGGTCGGCCACACAGAAATCTAAATAATAAGACAATATTATTTAGATTTCTGTGGGTAGGTGGGACGACGATCTCCGTGCGTCTTGGATACAATTGGCAAGGGATCGGTCGTCTTGGCGTTCCTTGAAGAATGATGATGAAATCCCTTTGCAGGCTGAGATATAAAAAAAATATGACTATCTTTTATATCATTTATAAAACACTTTTTTAAAAGTAATTTTTCACCTAACCTACTTTTCCTCAGGACAAAGAAAAACAGTTATTTCATTCACGATAGTAACAATTCTTAAATAATAACAAATATGGTACGCATCATAGAAATATTAAGAAATTACAAGTAGGTACAATACCTACTTGTAATTTGTATGTCAGACAATGCTTTGAATCACCACATTTTTGTCTCACATATCTATCAATGAATTTCATTATTAGTAAAGTTTTTATCAGTTATTATTATAATATTATATTAGTAATATTCACTATTTTCACGGAATCCTAAGATCGTTTGTGTTTTACACGCACTTGTGTGATTTTTATCACTGTCGCTTTCACTGTTATTACTACTATTTAATGTGATACACGTACATTCACATGACAAATTATCATTTCTCATTTGATCGCACGAAAGTGATATTGTTCTTGTTCACGAGTTCCAAAAAAATACATAGAGATTGCGGGAAGACGCGAAGCGGGCACACGGTCAGTTCAGTTGGAGATCCAGTGGTGGATGTATACCGGCTGACGTCTGCGACTGAGACTATTACTATTACTATTTTTTACACTACTTGTTACTACTAGGAAGAGTAATCTGACCTACAGACTACCTATCTGACGCGGAGTACTAATTTAGCTATTTACATGTGAAGTATAAAGCAGCAACGTTTTTGAAGTGAAACTTCTTTGCGCGCATGAGGATAAAATTTTTACGGATAAAACGTGTATACACATAGTCATAGTTGGGTCCCCACCATGGTTCAAGCTTTGTCGTGGCGGTGGGGCTCAGTAGCCTGAGGTGAGCCCAGTACCTTGGGCGAAGCAAATTGAGCCGAGGGAGCTGCTTTTTTTACCCTTCTTATAAGAAGGGTACAAAGAGCAGGCGGACAAGAGGCGATGGGAACCGATGTTGGGAGGGGTTGTTCTGTGTGCAGGACAACCCCTCTGTGGAGGTACCGTCGGTCCCTTGAGGGACTGATTAGCCGTCGAGGTGCCCTGTTTGCTCTTCAGACTCACCAAAGGCGGCATTGGTGCCACTCACCGGGATTTATTGGGTAGAACTGCGTCCACCTTACCACCTTTCGGGCGCAGCGAGTCCCACGTACCCGCCTGGGAAAACCCGCTCCCCGGCGAGATGCCTCAGAGCATTTCCTGGCGTAAAAAAAGTTATCGTTGGGCTCGACTAGCGCATAATGTTTAGTGATTCACCCATGAACCTGTAATCATGCTTTTTCTAGATCCTCTCTTTAGATTTATGTCTACTAGTTAGTTAAAAGTATACTTAGCTTTCCTAAATTTTCTAATAGCTAAAATTGGCATATATAATGTTATTTACACAAAAGGTACATATATGTAAAAGGAAAGCCTAAAAAAACACGATTATTGTTTAACATTATATTAACATAAAACAAATAAATAAAATTACAACTATAATTTTCGTCGTCTACCATCCGCGAAAATGTTTTCACGGTCGGCAGACGAAGATTTGGTCAAATTACTAACGAATAGGTTAAAATTAAATGCAATAAAGTGGCTTGTACAGGATCTTGTGTATCCAATTCGCTTCGTTTCAGAACTTCTGAAATTTCCGTTCCAGAACTTAATCCGAAATGGTCGCTTCGTTGTCGGATCTGCCCCAAGGGGAGAGGACTGGTCCGGTCGGTGGCCAGGCCGCTGGGAGACCTGGCGCCGGGAGTAGTTCAGTCCGCGGGTGGAAGACTAGAGGAGCCGGCGCTACTGGCGCGGCGAACAATCTTGAAACAGCCTGAGAAAAAATACATACCATTTTTACATTTGCTTTTTGTTACATTTTTGTACAAAATACTTTTTGTACAAAAATAAACCTATAAAAAAACCGTGACTTTGGTATGTATTTTGTAATGATGACAAGGATTAAACCCGTATTTGTGTAAATAGCTTCTATATATCCGCTTTTTTAAGTATCAATTTTTTTAAGTATTAAAAAAGATATACTTAGGTAGTATTATCTGGCCTAATGTTATTTATTAGCGGACCGGTTACATAATATTTTTACTGTGGCTTAAAATACTTAAAACTTGCTCGTGCAAATCTCTAGTTCGATTATCTACAAGTGAAAGCAAATGTGGTATAATTTCCGCCGTGAAGATTAATGGCCTTGGGTATCCTTGGTATAAATTATAAGATACATTTAGAAAATACATGATTTTTTAAATAAAAAATATAACAAAATTATAATACTTATAGGTACTAACATATTTTTACATATTGCTTGTTTTTTTTTTTGTTTTTTTTCGGAAGGGCTAAACTTTTCGGCCTGATGGCCTTTAAGCTCAATCGGTACAGTAAGTGAGCAGATGGCTCACTTAAGAAATTTTCGAAAGGGGGACGCCCCCCTCCGCGCCCCGTTTGGGGCGCGTTTCATCGCGCGCGCTGCTCAGGAGAGCAGGATTTAAACTAGTCAAATCCGATACGGTCGACGAATCTTTTACGGTTGAATTTAACCTATCATCATGAGGGCCGGCCCTCATCCCTCCCTCTGGAGAGGGAGGCGGGTCATGCGCGGTGCCCAAGCAATCTAGCGGTAGCGTAGTGCTAGCGCTGTTTGCGCGGTCTGGGTTTGTGTCTACTCGTATCGGATTCGAACCTAAGCTTCCGCGATCGATCCGGACAAATTGCTTGTACTTACGGGAATCATACTCATTGAAATTAAAATATTTTTATTTTGATGATCGTCAATGTTAAAAGAAGTCTATTTATACGAATTTTCTTAAAACTATTCTAAACTTTTTTTATCTTTAACACATTCTTTAATACGATAATTTCAATGTTTCTGAATTATCGAGTAAAATAAAATTCTAAGAAATAACCATAGCATTCCGTGTGCGTGTATTATTAATATTGTAACGACAATACATTATTAATAATAAAACTTTCCTATGTATAAACTAACATTTTACATTTAAAACTAGCCCCAAAATATCGGGATCGTAAATTATTACCATAAATCACTACACAATACTTTATTACACGATAGAAATCATCACCGTCATCATCATCATCATCATCATCATGATGATGATCATCATCATCATCAACGTATTATGCCTGTTTCAATCTCCTGCGATAAGATTATAAATGAATAAAGTAAAATATAAAAGATTACAAAAGAGTTTAATAATTCGGAACGTGCCTTAAATTTAAACGAAAATTCCTCTACAACAAGATTACAAGAGAAATTGTGCTTGTAATTTTCTGGGACAAAAAGTTTTATAATATTACTAGCTATTGCCCGCAGCTTCGCCCGCGTTAACGGGCGTAATGACGAAGGACCGGATTGTTGATGATCATTTTTCTGCTTTATTTTTTTTCCTATATCACTAAAGAAAATAAGGCAGTGTTTTCAATGTTACCCAAGCGGTATAAATTTTTCCGACTACCAATTCACACAAAATTTTGGTAAATTTTAACTATACTTTAACCTGCTTCAGGAATTACTATATCTCGTGTTGAAAGCAGCTTAAAAATCCATCTAGTAGTTTTTGAGTTTATCGCGTACAGACAGACAGACATCAAATGAGGCGGAGGACTTTGCTTTGTATTATGTAATGATGACAGGGATTGAACCTGTATTTGTGTATATTACCGCTTTATAATTGTCAATTTTTTAAGTATTAAAAAGGATATTATAGGCACTATTATCTGGCGTAATGTTATTTATTAGCGGACCTGGTTAATTAACATTCCGCCAGACGATACATCGCTCAACATCGACATCGATATTTCAGAAACTCCGGTGATATTGTAAAGTATCCGAAACGTCGGGAATGAAAAATCACAATAAACCGCGATAAATAGTTATTTAATTATACTAATATAGATTCTTATTCCGCGTGAACTTGGTGTTTTTACCTGGCTCACTCCTACGATAAGGAGCATAACTCCAATGGCGAGATTCTTCACCGAGATCACCGCCAGAGCCATCAACAGCGTAGATATCACCCCCAGGGTGAACATGACGGGGAGGAAGATGAAAGACAGTCGTTTGAGAGCATTGCGACCGAATGTGCGACTCGTGGAAGCATCTGGAATGTTTAAATTACATATAAGTTTTTTTCTATCTTAACTAATATTATAATTGCGACTGTTAGTTTGTTTGTTACGCTTTCACGCTATAGATGATATGATATGCCTATAGCTCCCTCAAATAACGCAAGAGGACCGATCCCTTGCCACTCGCATCCAACACGGACCGGTCAACGTACGGAGATCATCTTCCTGCCTGGTTAATGGCCGACCAACACTTCGTCTACCTAAACGTGGCCTTCTCTATTGATCCTAATAATGCTATAATATTATCACTGAGTGAAATAGGCTCGTCAGTCCGGAAACCGCTGTGAATCTCAGAAGACGCGGGTGAAGTTGCAGGTCACAGCTAGAATGATAACGTGTTTGTCTGCTTAAAAATTAAATGTAATTTCATAGACCAATGATTGAGGAAGGTTATATTCAACTTTTTAAAAGCTTTTTTATCATCGGGGTGATGAAACCACGGATAACATCTGATATACATACAATATAAGAGGCGCCTGTTACGAGATACCTATTTCGACTTGATGTTTTATTCACTCATTACTAATTTGCCGAATATCCTGCAAATCTGTTGTTATTATAAGTATGGATGTTTGTTATCAATCAAACGAAATCTTTTCACAAATAAAATGACTAAATATTAGCTATAGGATAAATCTGGCTTTATATTGTACTTAGAGACCGTTAGGATAATAATATTATAACGTTGGTCGGAAACTTGATCGTCCGCGATTAACTGGGATGACGAGCTGGTTGGTATGGATGAGTGATGAGATATTTTTATACGAGGAAGCTTCATCATCATCAGCCTCTCTACGTCCACTGCTGAACATAGGTCTCAATGAACGTCAAGACGACTAATCCCTCGCCACTCGCATCCAACACGGATCGGTCACCGCACGGAGATCGTCTTTCCACCTGGTCAATGGCCGACCAACACTCCCCTCGATTAATTACGAGGACGCTTATAAAAAATTAATCAGCGCTTAATGCCCTATGATTCACAATTAAGAGCAAATCAATATCATACAAAATCTATAATATCTATAAAAGATTTTCTTTGACATATAAACAAACTTTTACATCTTTATAATAAATAGGTCTTCGAATTTTTGACGTATCCATGATGACGAAAAAGATTGAAATGCGATGAAATTGTAACACTAATCAATAAACAAGTGACTACTTTTGGAAAAAGAATTCCATGTTTTTAAAATAAAATTAATTTTAAATTAGAATTCTTAGCCAAACAAAAAAATCGGTTGTCTGTAAAGTCGGTTTACTGACGATAGTTGAACGTGACAACGTCATAAGAAAATGGAACACCTCAGAGCGAGGTAACGCCGCATGCGTCATGTTTTTTTGTTCGTGCAGCCGGCTCCATCGAATTATAAGAAGTTGTCACGTCAAAAATATTTTGATTTGAAATGGCCAGTACTGCAGAACGGCAATTTCATAGGTAAAGACCTAATAAATATTTTAATCTTGTCGGGACCCATACACCCCTTTCCTACTTTCCCACTATATTAGGCGACGACTTGTTTGATTTTTGTCGATCACGCCAATACGGCTGCGTAGATTTCTATGAAATTTTGTAAAATTTTGTGTCATCACCATCCTTTACCCGTTCATTGCTGAACATAGGCCTCCATCAATGAACGCCAAGATGAAATTTGGATTCTAGGTCATAAATTATGCAACCGCGCTGAAATACACAATTGTAAACGTAAGTCTACGCGCGAAGCCACAGGTAACAGCTATTGCATAATTCTTGAAAATTATTATCCTAATCTAATTTCTTGATTATCATACAATAATTTTCCTTCGTAATACTAATGTATGCAAAAGAGAGCGTATTAGAAAATCTATATATCAATTGTACGCACGTCCATTTAGAAGCACGCGACGAAAACATGTATTCGTAATTCATATCTTATTTGCATATTCAAATTGAATTGTCGGGTCTCTAATTTCAGTTTTAGCATATACTGCTATAAGTAAAGAATAAAAGTTATTATTCATATCATTAAAATTGTTATATTTAAGTAAAAGTTGAACAATTGAAATGATGCCACAAAACTTTATCTATAAACATTAAAATTTAAAATTTTAATGTCTGAATATGATTCGCCATTATTTGAACCAGCTTACAAATTAAGGTTTATAAATTTACAAATATAGGGTAAGATATGAGGTTTGAGTAATTACTGAGGCGTACGGCCTCCTCATATAGGAATATCTGAGAATTCTTGTCATGACTGTTGACACTATACATACATGTTGTTTTCTATTTACGCGAATTTCACTCATTATACAAAAAATATTTTACGGATTGTATCGCGGCTTATAATATTTTTACAAGCCCGACGTTTTCGATACTTTACAGCAACCATGGTCACTGAAATCCTTCATTCATAAGCCACAATAAAATCCATAAAAACGTTGATATATTATATTATACAAAGTGTGGCTCGACACCTACTATCCTGGTTTAAAGTATAGTGTACGTGAAATTATCGTGGTAATAATTCCATTAGATAAACTTTAAAACCTAAGGAAAAAGGTATTCTACGTCACGTGGAAGGAAGTTGGGTTTTGTTTTTTGAGTAGATACATATTGTTATTTATGTGTGTATTATTTGATCATACTCTATAGACTATCTCAAAAATTTGTTTTATATTTATTTAACTAACCGACTTCTAAAAAAGGAGGAGGTTCTCAATTTTGATGTTTGTATTTTATTTATATATTTTATAATAGCAATGACGCTATAACAAAAGATATTAAGGAGGTTTTATCTTATTTTTTATGCGATAGTCACCTAGGTAAGTAGTGTAATTCAAATCTGTATTTTAGCTTTTTCATTTCGTCTTTCTCAATTTTTTGACTGTACTATCATGTGCTATAAGAACGCAGAGATCTGCTATACAACGGACACTTCAGTACAGAATTATCAAGATGCGCCTGTAAAATTTTGCTTTTTAATTTCACACCAAATCATATTCATGACAACAAAAAGATTTCTTACGTGGAAATTGCTAGACTAATTAGAAATACCGTTATATAAGCAGTTATTATTTACAATCGTTTATAATATACTCTCTAAAATTCTCGGACTCAGTTTCTATTCATTGCATGCAAAAAAATTATAAACGTTTGAACACAATACAAAATCCCAAGCTCTATATTGTATTATCTCACGACATCTTTATATAATAAATATTTCATATGTCGCACGTATATGGTGAAATTAATTCTTTAAAAGAATAGAAAAATATGAATGAGACTTTCTAACCATAGGTTATTATGGTTGAGTGGCCAGCAAGTAATTAAAAACAAATGTTCAAAATGAAGAAATTACATGGAAAGGCTTATTTATTCTTCCTAAATAAATAAGCCTACTAATAAAATTATTATAAACGCGAAAGTCTGTATTGGATGTTTGTAACTTTTGCACGTAAAAACCACTGAATAGATTTTGATGAAACTTTACAATAACATAGATTATACATCAGATTAACATATAGGATATAATTATCCGTGTACTCCCATGGGAATGGGAAGTACGCGGGTCAAACCGCGGGGCGCTGCTAGTTTTATATAAAAAAGTTGATCGGGTGGTTATCGTTTACTTTCTTATGAATCTAAAATCTAAAAAACGACTAAGGGCGATTCGATGCCGTAATTAATATAAGTGAATACAAATACAGACTTAAGTTTATTGTAGGTATTTCTTTGTACTTTTTACCATTTTTAAATAATTTAAGGTTGCTTGGCATTTACTGTAGAGTCGAAGCTAAGGGTCAAGTGAACTCAACTGCACAAGACCAGCCACTGTTAAATTAATTGATCCGCATTCAGCTGTGAAACTGGGAACAAATTTGTCTAGCCCTAGTTAATAATTGATTAAATGGATGAAACTATTTCCAACCAATCCGTGATTTGAAAGACATTCTAATAAAAAAAAAAAAATACCTTTATTAAAAAACTCTAATAGTCCTTGATCGGCACTGCTGTCACAATTCACCACTGCTATCGCAAAGATGGCGATGTACGCCAAAGACAGGACGCCTAGCATTTTGCACATTTTGGAACAATTGGAAAAAAATCGATGGTGGCAAGGTGCGGGTCTAGAGGTGACTGGTAGTAATATGATCGATTGGCAGGATATAAAGAGTCCTGCGGAAGACAATGGCCGGCGAGACCAAACAAATAAAAGAAAGTGCAGGACAACGTGATCGTGAAGTAGAAATGTGGCCCAGATATCACCCGCCACTTTGGGACTGATGTCGCATCATTAATGGACACTTCCTCCCAGGCATGTGCCTTCGATTGTTATCGTTGGAATGGCGAAAGTAATTAGTAAGTAGTAATAAGTATCTAGTTTGCTAAAAATGTATTTTGGAACTCGAAAAAAACAATCTTAGAAGTTTACTGAACGGTGGTCCTGTTTCTATTCATATATTATATATTTTTTTATGTTAGTTGGATAGGCAAACTGGCAAACGTGTCACCTGATGGTAAGTGGTCAACGTCGCCCATGAACATATTAAACTAGTTTACCTGGAACTAGCCCAGGCAACTCATTTATATGTTGCCTATCCTGAGACATAAGATGTTAAGTCTCGGTGACAGTAATTAGACTGCCTGTCTTGCCCTTCTCTCCGAAACACAGCAAATCTGTTTCACGGGAGAAACAAGCAAGATGGTGGTACCCATGCAGCCGGGAGCGTGGCACAGCGCTTCCCTCCCACCGGTATATGTAAAAAGCAACTTTTTATTAGTTACAAAAAATTACAAACCACATCCAACATTCAAATTCATAAAATTACACACCTTATGCTATATTTTTATTATTAATTTTATTTATTAAAAATAAAAAACAAAATCAAAAATCCCACGACGGTTTAAAGGTAATTGAAAAAGGATAAAATAATTAAAAACCGGCCAAGTGGTAGTCGGACTCTCGCACGAAGGGTTCCGTACCATTTTACATAATAAACAACATTAGACACTTTAACAAAAAATGTGGTTTATGTTTATGAAAGTATTATTTTTTATATTTGAGTTGATTGAATGAAAGGTAAATTGCGGCTTACGATTTATGACGTATTAAAAAAAATTGTTACTAGATCTCATTACAACCAATTTTCGCTGGAAGTATACATGGTAATGTACATCATATATATTTTTTTAGTTTTATCACTTTCTTAGTTTAGAAGTTACATGGGGGTTAGAAGTTATACATTTTACCACTTTGGAAGTGTCTCTCGCGCAAACTATTCAGTTTAGAAAAAAATGGTATTACAAACCTCAATATCATTTTTGAAGACCTATCCATAGATACCCCACACGAATAGTTTTGATGAAAAAAAAATTGAGTTTCAGTTTTGAGTATGGGGACCCCCAAAATTTATTGTTTTTTTTCTACTTTTGTGTAAAAATCTTATTGCGGTTCTCAGAATACATCTACTTACCAAGTTTCAACAGTATAGTTTTTATAGTTTCGGAAAAAATCGGTTGTCTGTAATGTCGGTTTACTGACGATAGTTAAACGTGACAACGTCATAAGAAAATGGAACGCTTTAGAGCGATGTAACGCCGCATGCGTGCAGCCGGCTCCATCAAAGTATAAGACATTGTCACGTGAAAAAGTGGCTGTGACATACGGACGGACAGACAGACAGACAGACATGACGAATCTATAAGGGTTCCTTTTTTGCCATTTGGCTACGGAACCCTAAAAATAATTCATGTAACTGGAGATAATAAACGTAAAAAGCTTTTTTAAGTATATTTGATCTCTCGCAGTGTGGAACATAACATGGACAACAGAGTATCAGTTTTCATAGCACTTCCCTACGCACCTATTTGGGTCTCGAAGATGTAAATGTGACAATAACATAATATTATTCAACTCCCTATGAACTTAAAAACCGGTCAAGTGCTAGTCGGACTTGCGCACGAAGGGTTCCGTACCATTACATAATATACAATATTAGACACTTTAACAAAAAATTTGTTTTATTTTGAAAAAATGTTTTTTTTTAAATATTTGAGTTGATTGAATGAAAGGTAAATTGCGGTTTACGATTTATGACGTATTAAAGAAAACTACTTACGTTTACGTTTAACTACTTACGATCTCGTTCAAACCAATTTTCGTTGGAAGTTTACATGCTAATTAGTTTACATCATATATTTTTTTTAAGTTTTATCATTCTCTTATTTTTTTTATTTATTAGAAACCTCAATATCATTTTTAAAGACCTATCCATAGATACCCCACACGCATGGGTTTGATGAAAAAAACATTTTTGAGTTTCAGTTCTAAGTATGGGGACCCCCAAAATTTATTGTTATTTTTCTACTTTTGTGTAAAAATCTTAATGCGGTTCACAGAATACATCTACTTACCAAGTTTCAACAGTATAGATCTTATAGTTTCGGAAAAAAGTGGCTGTGACATACGGACGGACGGATAGACAGACAGACAGACAGACAGACAGACAGACAGACAGACAGACAGACAGACAGACAGACAGACAGACAGACAGACATGACGAATCTATAAGGGTTCCGTTTTTACCATTTAGCTACGGAACGGAGATATTTTATTGATATATTAATTAATTTCGTAGGTATTTTGCTTAAATATAAAATAGTGGTAAAAATTGCATCAAAATTGGACTCGTAGTTTTGGAAATTAATGGAAACATTTGTTTGTATAAACAAATGTTTACTGCAGCGTCCTCTGGTAAGTTATTAACGTTACACCATCTTAGAACATTCACCCATCAAATCCAAACCCTTCTCTGAAAATTGCATCAAAATCAGACCAGTAGTTTGGAAGATAAATGGTAAAATTCATTTGGGCACACAAACTGTCTCTCACCCCAAACGCATATTATATTATATCGCCTCCGTACCGTCGCAGGTAAAAAATATTCGCGTTGAGGTTAGTTCACATTAATTTCATTTTTTTTTATTACAAAAATTAACATTACTACGACAGTTTATCTAATAATATATTATATTACATGAAATGCTCAATGCAACCATAAATTAGAACACATTTTCCTGCCGAGTTCTCAGGCAAACCATCCGTGGGATGACCATAAACGCTTGTACGAATTATACCCTACGAGCCTACAACTTATAATCTCTAGTGAAACCAGTGTGAGAACATTAAGGACTGTCACTCACAACCGTAATTTGTTCACACTTGATTCATGGACACGCACGCGATTAAAAAAATGTTTTGCATGCGTGGTAACGATTGATTTGTACTATCGAGAGTCACGGCACGTAGAGTGGAGAAACTATGTAGAGGACGACGACACAGTGCAGTGGTCAACGGAGGCCGTGACATGGTAATGGTACATGCATTTACCGATTTATAGGTCATTTCCTGTCTGAATTTATAAGCACTTTCGCCGAATGTTTGACATTCATTTTTTTTTAGTTTTGGTAAGGGGGCAAAGTTTTACATTAGAGTTGACCCTGACTTGAGTTTATACATCTACAATGTACTATGTGTCTATGTGTTTAAAGACCTGATATGATTACCAATGCATGAGAAGCTTTCGTGTGGAATTTTAAACAATGGCATCTATTACTTGATAGATAAAAGATTAACACAAAAGCGTTCCTTGTTTACGTGATACTGAGGTGTCCGAGTGGTTTCCATCTTCATCTTAGATTTATCCATTATATAATCTGAATGTTTAGGAAGTTGAGAAATAAATATATTTGAGTAATCTCAACACTTCAAGAGCTGCATCCCCCTTGCCATCTTTCGGGCGCAGCGAGTCATAGTAAGTACAGAGGCTTAGCCTCTTACATCTCTGATTATGCAACACGTGAATTAAAGGATTGAGCTAGTGCCAGGTAAACTCGCTAGTGTTCACGGGCAACGCGCTGACCACTTACCATCACGTGACACGTCCCGTTTGACAATGCAAAAAAAAAAACTTGGTTGAATTCCAATCTACAACGTCCCCGCAGCGCATGCCTCATAAAATCATATTTTTCAACAAGTTATTTATTACCTTCTCCGCTGACTTTTTTATTTATCTATACTAATATTATAAAGCTGAAGAGTTTGTTTGTTTGTTTGAACGCGCTAATCTCAGGAACTACTGGTCCGATATGAAAAATTATTTCAGTGTTAGATAGCCCATTTATCGAGGAAGGCTATTAGGCTATATAACATTACGCTGTGACTAATAGGAGTTAAGTGAGTTAACGCGGACGAAGCTGCGTCCAACAGTACATTATAAAACAAAAAAAACATACAGACGAATTGAGAACCTCCTCTTTTTTTTGAAGTCGGTTAAAAACAGTATTCAACTACAATTCCCATTTCTGACAATAAACAATAACACTTTTCATTTCATTCAACCAAAGCTTTTTATGAATAAAATACACTTACGCTTTCGAATCGATAACAATTTATGGCAAGAAACGATTAATAAAAAGCGTGGCAAATTCATTAATATGTATAGAATTATCGTGATCAACAATTAGGTATTGAATTATTAGATGTTTTTACAAGTATACATAAAGTAATGGCATAATCATATAAATGATATATAATATTATATAATAATAATAAATTATAATAAGATATTATTATTAAGTATCTGATTTTCATATTTTAAAGTACGCTACTATTAACATGTTTATATAAATACTGATTATATTTTAGATTGGTTCTTTCAGTTCCTACCCATAATTGCCCGGAAATCTTAACGCTAGTTAGCGTTACTTATTAGGAATGTTTTTTGTGTAACAGTTCATATAACCAGTAAAAATAATGCGGATTTATAAATAAATGTTTTGGCGTAAGTAAATACTCCGCTACTAGCGGTCCTTTCTATTGAAATGGCGGGGAAATGAGTCGCTGACTCAGTCTGCTACCAGCGATGCGCGCTCGCGCCGCCGTTCTTATTTTCGCGGCTTGGATATGTTTTATTCACGCGGAAACGCAGAGCTCGCGCAAAATTTTAAATTCAAAAAAAGAAAACTTCCGCCATCTTGCATCTTGTGTCGAAAGTTTCGGACTGTCAAAATGTGTCGGCGCATACGGATTGTGGAGAGCGGAAAAAGCTCTTGGAAAATTTGACTCTAATGTATTCTTTCCGTGGAGCAAATATTCAAACTTAACAGATGAAGAACTTTATACAAAACTATGCGAGGGAACAGAAATACTTCTTCAAAAGAGACCGCTAACTATGAATATTGCGGATAATTATTCTTTACAGTTAGGAGTTACCCAGAATGGATCGTTAAACATTGATTTAAATAGAGGTATGTAGATAGATGTTATTAAATAATATTATATAACTTTAATTACGTTGCAATTGAGTGTTTTTAACGTTTCTCCTATTAACACAGTGGTTCTGTGTTCTTTTTCAAATAATCTACTTATATCCTGATAACATGCAGACTTTTAATTTGCCTCTGCATAATGGACTATTACTTGGAAATTGATGTGGGTGAACCTGGTGGGTTTAAGTCTATCATTTCCAATATCATGCTCGAGGCTATTAGATATTATCATTAATATGATATTCAAGACACTACTTATAAGTTATACATTACTTGGTGTGTTGCTAAGGGAATACAGTGATTGTAGTTTATGGGTAGAATATTGTTGTATATTGCTTCTTTAAAATATACGATGTTTATGTAAATTTGTCTAATGTTGCATATGTTCATAATAGTGTTACGCCCTAGGGTACTGAGCCCCACCGCCACGACAAGGCCTGAACCATGGTGGGGACCACTTAGAGTACACTAAAACTAGCCACGGGAGACGTAATCCATGAAATGGGCATTAACCTCTCAAATATGGACGTCAAATATAAATAATACAATTACAGAGGGCTTAGTGAGAGAAACTTATTTTAATTATCTTAAGAAACGTTGTTTGTATGATAATTATGCCAAATGAGTTAAGTAGACAGATATTTGTAAGAGGCAATATTATTGATGCCACATAGTTCTGCCAATCCTTATTTAATAAATTCTAAAGATTCGCTGAACTTTATAATATCATCATCATCATCATCAGCCTCTATCCGTGCACTGCTGAACATAGGCCTCTCTCAAAGAACGCTTGACGACCGATCCCTTGCTACTCGCACTACTACTCGTTTATAATATAATAGGTAATATTTAAAAAATAAAATATTTGATCTAAAAAGGTCTCAATTATCGTCTTAACATATTGACTCATCTTCATGATTGCTTTTTATTATACATAAATATTCAATGTCCAGCACCCACTTGACCGCCATCGTCATCAGAACCTGACTGAAGATTGAGATCGTTTCGTTAATATTATTACATACAAGTAGAAACACCCCGCGGTTTCAACCGCGTACTTCCCGTGTGTGGGATTACAGCGATAAATTGTAGCTTATATGTTATTTTCTGATGAATAATCTATATTATTGTAAAGTTTCATCAAAATCCATTCAGTAGTTTTTGCGTAAATGAGCAACAAACATACATAAATACTTTCTTTCGCGTTTTTAATAAGTATTAGTAGGATACTCGTACTAAAATAAACTTTACTCTTGCAGAAAATGCTACTGAAAGCGGGAGGGGCAGTATGAAGAAAATGCACAAAATGATCAAGAAAATGCTACCCTTGTTCCTAATACCTGGACTTATAATGTCCGCCATCTTGCCATTCTTCTTGCCAACATTGAAAATGATGACACTGGGAGCTGGTATGCTCAACAATATGGCTCTTTCAGGGGCCATCTTCACTTTACTTAGGAATAACGCTTTCGACGATACGTATAGGAAGAAGATAATTTATATAAACGAAGGCTACCACAATGAAAAGCATCAGCCACATGATGAGAGTCCATCTGACGTAATTGTGGATCCGTATGACAGCAAGTTTAATGGATTCGAAACACATGACTTCAGGGATTACCATTTGTTTGAAACCAACCCTATATTCAGTAGCCCTACACAATTCACAGATTTACACTGGCTGAGACCCCCGAATGAGAAAGTTAAGAATGTTGAAATTTTAAATGAATCTATCGAAAAAGAATGGGCTAATAGTCACAATGTACATAGTAAAGTTGGGATAGGTGTAAAGAAAAGAACTAAAACGTAAACTAGATTATTAAGGTTATTTATTTATTTATTTTTAAATTATTGACAATAAATTATTTTCTTTCTTTTCATTATTTTATTAGAAAAATAAGTTACAACGATATAAGTATATACAGTGTGTTTTTTTAATAATAAAAAAAAAAAACAAATCTCATATGATATACATTATGTTATCATGATCCCAAAAATTTCATGAAAAACAACATAGCAGAAGTCGTATTTTTTTTTAATTTTCGAATATTTATGATCATAAAAATTCTATTTTAAGGGATCATCATCAACATCATCATTGACTAAGCCTCGCCAAATCAATAAATTATAAATAAAAACATAATTCGCTGACTTTCAAATTATTTCTCTTCTTACTTGGTAACTTTCTGAACCAGTTTCTATGGTTGTTTTTTTCCATAAAGGTATATTAACCGCACAACTGGATGTAGTTTCTATACAATTAAACTTTTTTATGTTTATTTTGTATTATTAGTATATTTTGGTTATGATTACACCTGCTAGTCACGCAGCACCTAATGATATTTGCAATTTATTTTTCGATGCTCCAGATGTATAGTATAATGTATAAGTAATAATCATCATCATCGTTCTTAGCAACTAGATTCGTTCACTGGTGAAATTAAATGAGTTGTTAACTATTGTAGAAACATTTAATTTCTATACATTATTTTATATTAGAAAAATAATGGTTGTGTCGAAACTCGATAAATGGAATTATAATTTATCAAAGCAGTCAATAACAGTTAATCTTTACAGTATTGGACTTTAGGTTTTTAGTTTTATATCCATCATTAATATATTTCACTTTATTTAGCTTTTTAAAGTAAAAATGTTTTTTACCCCTGATGTTGGAGGGTTGCCTGGCAACGCTTTGTCGTTAAACATTCTGTTAGACTGGTGTATTACTAGGCTACCGCACGAAGATCTATGACTTTATATCTCACTACGTATATTCGTAAACATAATATTATATAATTTTATCACGACACTACATATAGATATACTACCTCTACTTTTATTTATTTTCTTACGCTACCAAAAAGATATCTAAATATTTCTGGCTATCAAATCAGGATTATTGAGAAAATAGCAACAAAAAATTACTAAGTGCCCACAAAAATGTTTAAGTCAACTACCATTCAAGGCCTGAATTCCCAAACAAAAGTTAATATTTAAATAGAACACCGAAAATCAATAGCTTTTCGTGGACTAGTTAGTAGACTAACACTCGAATTATGTTAAACCATACCTATTACTTATTCCCACAACATTTTTATACATTGTAATATCAACTAGCGGATAGAGTTATTTTCATGTACCTTTAGGTTTGTGTATGAATGGCACTAAGATAAAAAAAGTGTCTAAATACAGAAATAACATTGAATAATTGAAGATATTGACAAATCCATGGCTATGACTCTTCAACTTCATCATGCGAAACTTCAGATAGTCTTCTCTCTTCTTCAGTCAAATCTTCATCATCCCACCCCCAAACCATGTTCCCGAAGTAGTGATGAACCTTTTCAGAATCTACTTTCTTGTTATTTGAGCTTAGATGTGTTCCATCACCGGTTTTTCTCACTCTGCTTCTTATCATTTCACTTGATACTGATTTAAGGTCATAAGCTAACCCTGAAATAAATTATAAACAATTAAATACATTGAAAAAACCAAAAAGATGCAATGATACAAACACGAAATGGACATTTTTGGTAGAAGCGTATCTTCTATACGTTATAAGGTCTATATAAGGTCTAAGTGTGATGATGAATGAGAAATGAATGATTAAATCATGTACATTGCGGATCGCATTCAATTGCAAATAAGAATAATATGTAAATAAAGAAAAATAATACAATCAACGCCATCTATTAGTCATCTATAAGACTCCTACTCTCGTATCATCTCACACACACATCATACACAGAAGTAGACAGTTCACAAAAAAAATGTAACCAAGTAGGTTAGGCCAACTGGCAGATGGGCCACCTGATGGTAAGTGGTCGACGTCGCCCATGAACATAAACTAGTTTACCTGGAACGTGCCCAGGCAACTCATTTAATTATGTGTTGCCTATCCTGAGACATAGATGTTAAGTCTCTGTGCCAGTAATTACACTGCCCGTCTTTCCCTTTTCTCCGAAACACAGCAAAGCTGTTTCACGGGAAAAACCAAAAAGGATGGTGGTACCCATGCAACTAGGAGCGCATACTTGTATAAAGATATAGGACATAATATAATAAATCAACACTACGAACCATATTTAGCAGCCAAATCTATGAAAGCCGTCGAAAGGTTTAAGCTGTAGTTCCCAAGTTCGCCCGCCTTGTAGTCCCACGGGAACACATGGTGGTAGTTGTGCCAGCCTTCACCGCCAGTGATTATCGCGACTGATTTGATGTCAGTAGCAAATATGGTCCTAAAATATATGATCTGCTACAATTTACTTCATGCAATTTGCAAAAAAAAAATGTGAGAAAATGTCAGTAAATAAATATTTTTTCTTACATTTGCCAATATGGCATACAGCATATAGGAATACAAAGACTAGTAATTACAATCCTCCGAAAAAATACTTTTATTTGAACCTATACCTTTTACAGTAGGCGAATTTTGGACTCAAGTAGATAGTCTAAATATATATACTCAACATAAAGCAGTATTAATTTTTTATCAGTATACTGTTCATTAGAAGCAGACACGAAAATTAGGTGCTTTCTAAATATTAGGTATATGCGTGCGTCTATCGAACTTCATTGCTAATACTTTTAATCATGTTTGACTCCGGTACATTGAAACCAGTTCGACGTACAACATTAAATATGAAAGTTCATAGCTAATGTTAAATAGCAGTCTCAATCGCGATATTTGCTACATCACCTCTTATAAAAAAAATCGTAAGTGTGCTACGCATCCGCAGATATTGTCTACGGACGCATCAGCATCCAGTACACTATGTCAAGCGTTGGCAGGCCTGCAACTCCCCCAGGAACCATCCAGGATTGATAGAACTTCGGACCCCCAAAACAGTAATATAAATAAATAAAAATAAAAAATTTAGATGCAGCAGCTAGAACATAATATGGTGATGACAATTGGACTAAAGATGTAGCCTCTAGTATTCTTCTAATCAGGTAGGAGAAGGGACTAAAGATGCAGGAAGCGGTGATGTTCTCAACCCAGAAGCGGTAGAAGTGCTTCAATAAGGGTTCCTCTTTAAGTCCAGGACGTGGTCTTCCCTTGTTCAAGACTTTGTGGGCTGTGGACTTGGGTAATGTCGCAAAATACCTAAAAATTTCACTCGCCTCCTACCTGATCCTCTAACGAAAGGAACCTCGGGAAGATTGCACGATTCCGGAGGTGGTGGATGTAGGTAGCTTTTACAGATAACAGATCCCCACCATGGTTCAGGCCTTGGCGGTGGGGCTCAGTAGCCTAGGGTGAGCCCAGCACCTTGGGCAAAGCGAATTGAGCCGACGGGGCTCTTTGTACCCCTCTTATAAGAAAAGGGAACAAAAGAGCAGGGGGCAAGGGGCGAGGACGGGAACCTCACCCCATTGTACTGTCCCGACGTTGGGAG
Organism: Helleia helle; assembly: GCA_963853865.1. Taxonomy (NCBI): domain Eukaryota; kingdom Metazoa; phylum Arthropoda; class Insecta; order Lepidoptera; family Lycaenidae; genus Helleia; species Helleia helle. The sequence continues at coordinate 6,956,921 of OY971418.1, read as the reverse complement.
GGGTTGTTCTGATGTGCGGGACAATCCCTCTGTGGAGGTGGCGTCGGTCCCTTGCTGGACTGACTAGCCGTCGAGGTGTTTGCTCAACAGATCTGGGGCATCGCGGCATTGGTAGCATTCGCCGGGTTCTAGTGGGTAGAACTGCGCCCACTTACCTTGCTTTCGGGCGCCGTGAGTCTCACACTCCTGGGGAGACCCACTCCCCCGCGGGATGCCTCAGAGCATTTCCCGGCGTTAAAGATAAAAAAGTAGCTTTTACAGATAACCTAGATTTCTACTCTGATTTGGGGCTTAGAGTCAATTAGATTAGCTTGTGAGTTGACATATCTGTAGGAATAGCACTTACTTGTCATATGGCTTGGTGCCCCACATATGAGCTACGGAATTCAAAAGCCATGTTATGTGAAGTGAGAGTGTATATCTGCAAATCGCAGCAACATTCCATGCGTACCAGGTATTCTCGTGCCAGAGGGACACGGGTAACCAGGTAGGGATGACGAAACACAGCAGAGGCATAATAACGGGATATGTCCTGTAATAAAACGAAGGTTCAGTGAAGTGTTAACATTAAACACATAAAATGTTACTGTGATTTAGTTGGCCCTTAACTGCAGCTGTAAATAAAAATGACATATTTTGATTTATCATGTCTATTATTATCATCATCAGCCTTTATCCATCCACTGCTGAACATAGGGCTCCTTCAATGAACGCCAAGACAACCGATCCCTTGCCACTCGCTAAAACACGGACCGGTTACTGCACGGAGATCGTCTTCCCACCTGGTTAATGGTCGACCAACACTTCGTCTACCTAAACGCGATACTGTGCTGGGGCAGATAGGAATGAAGACATCGGCCAGAGAACTAAGTTACCGATATCAGTGCAGACAGTGGGCTGGTCACACACTCAGGAGAATGGATGATTGATGGGCCCTAGGTTCAAGAATGAAGGATGCTATTATTGTATTGAGAAAAAATATTTCGATAGTCGATTGACTACTATTATCTTACTAGTCTAAAACTACTGGTTGATATATTATGTTTGACTCATAGAATATATTTTCTTCTACCGGTGGGAGGGAAGCGCTATGCCGCGCTCCCGGCTGCATGGGTACCACCATCTTGCTTGTTTCTCCCGTGAAACAGCTTTGCTGTGTTTCGGAGAGAAGGGCAAGACAGGCAGTGTAATTACTGGCACCGAGACTTAACATCTTATGTCTCAGGATAGGCAACACATAAATGAGTTGCCTGGGCTCGTTCTAGGTAAACTAGTTTATGTCCATAGGCGACGTCGACCACTTACCGTCAGGTGGTACGTTTGCCACTTTGCCTATCCAACTAACATAAAAAAAAACTTAAATAACCCTGCGTCTACTTGCGTACAACATAATAATCTTTGTAGTTTGTTTGCACCAAGAAAACATTGTTTTTTTAAACAAAAATTGGGCTAAAATTTTGAAAGGCGCCATGTTTAGCATAACCAAACTTAATTTTTTTTGTTAAATTAGTTGCCACAGTATTTGTGTCTGACACGTGAAGGAAAGTATAGGTGCCAGAAAAATTAGAAACGGGTCTGTACGTAATCTAAAAAAATAGAAATATGCTAACTTCTTTTGAAACATGATAATGGGATCTTGTTCCAGATCTGACATGTCGATGGTAGCTCCTTTCTCGAAGACATCCTTATGTTTCCGGATCATCAGCCACCCCATGTGGGAGAAGAAGAACCCTCTGCGAGCGTTGTGAGGGTCGGCGTCCGTCTCCGTGAACTTGTGGTGGACCCTGTTGATTTGCCATGAAAGGCCTTTTGATATGACATTAAATACAAGATTATATTTCATTTAAAAATAAGTGAATGAGATATTTAGTATATACATATATCTTCATAGTCTTCCAAAAGGAAGCAGTCCAACCAAAATTAATGGTTCAAGAATCTTCCACATATACAGAGTACACAAGTTATTTAATCATAATTCTTTTACCTGTGATCTCGCGCCCATTCGTAGACGTGGTTTTGAAAGGATATGGTATTCATGATCATTAGAAATAGTCGCAGTGGCCATCGAGCTTTGTACGATCTATGAGACCAAAGTCTATGAGCCCCCGCTGTCAGTCCGAGACCAGCCGTGTACAGCAAAATTACCGCTGGAAAAATAATATACGTATTAGAAGTTTTATATTATACTTCTAAAAGGTAAGCGTCCGCAAGTCCGCATCGTTCGTATCGCACGCATCGCATCAAACGGATCGTAGTATTATTTGTATTGTGTAGAGCTTTGTACCTAATTTTTATACTAACTTCAATCATAGAAATAGATTCCGATGAAATATTTTTTACCATGAATATCGAGCACCTTACGCTTTTTTACAATAAATAATATATAATTTTTTAAATCAATTTAATTATTGGAGATTAAGAATTATTTTCAAATATTTAGTTCGCTTTTCGTGTTTTTTTTTTTTTACTATAATTCATTTTCTACTTACTGAACATGAGCGTCTGCCATTTTACTGCTCCACTGAATATTAAATAAAACGCGTAAATGGAAGAAACGTGAAAGTACAAAAACGCAATTACATTTCTCCATACAATTCGCCATCTGTAAAATCGACGTGATACGTGTTATTATAAAACAAAAAGGAATTGTTTTTATTATTTGTTTTTGTTTAATTGTATACTTATATAATAAAATTGTAAACATACTCATTTAGGTTTAGCAAAGTTTATATAGGTATTAGGTACATTCACTTGAAATTGAATTATTGCTATGAAAATACCTTAAGGCGCTATAACGTTACAAAACAGAGGCATTAGACAAAGTAACATTAAAAAAACGATAACGAAGTTCGAAAAGAATAAAATGTATGGGATTGACATAAGCCGTCGTCAATTATGTCACTCGTTATCGTTATCGCAAGTTGGTAGACAATGTTAAAATTCGTAACAAAATCATAAACTGTCAATTGGTTATCGAACACTTATGTCAAACTTATGTTATTTTATTATTGATATTGATTCGTTATCCGTGGGCGTGGGCCATGGAGGGCAACATTTTCACAATGTTTATGAGTTATAGTGTGTATGAGGTATATTTACATAGATATTAATTTTAATTTTTTGGTCAGATTTGACACTTCTTGTCGAACTTTGTTGACACTTGACAGTTGTTGTCGTTGCACTGTCACGATCTTTGATTGATCATTGGCTAGAAAATTATTATCGTTATCTCAAAGACGATAACGAATTTCGGCTACAAAGCGATGTCACTTTGTCTACAGGCCCAGATAGTATAAAATAACTATGAGTTCGAGTATTGAATTCTTAGTTATTTAGCTTTGCCAATCTGTTACGAATTGAATATAGCATTTAAAACATCGAGGAAATTTATTTTTGAACAATATCCAAGCACTTACTTATAATCTTGGGGTTTATCTCGTATAGCAGTGATAGCACTCAAATTATTTTGAACGTCTGTTGATACATCAGCCTCCGTATGTGACGTCATGATTTATTAAACGACTGCGGAAAAAATACTTACATTTTTTTAAATATTTTTTTTATTACAGTTGTAATTATTACTATTATTTAGTACTTTTTAGTAGGTAATAACTGTTGTATAGTAAAAAAATCTTTGGTACAAGCGTTCACATCCAAAAAAATTGAATACTTACACTAAACTTCACCTCTGCGTTGATAAGCAACGAGTGAACTTACAAATTCACCCATATTTTATAACACTGGAACACTTTTTAAAAACTTAACCTGTGGCTAGGCTATTTGAATCATTTTGAAACGCGTTACTAAAAATAACCATTTATTTTTTTGCGCACTTTATCTTTTTTCCAAATAAAATCCAACTAAACGTTTTTACAATTATTATTAGTGTAATAAATATAGTGGACGTGTTTGCAAGTATTATCAGTAAAAAAAAAAATCGTCAGATTCATGGAACGTTTGTGTTATACGTTTGATATTATGTATAGGTTCTGAGTTCAAACCAAAGATTATTTTTTAAAGAACGATAAATAGCATAATGAAAAAACTTTGAATGAAAAAAAGGCATAAATTTACGAAAATGTATTATTACCGACGGAGAGACCCTTTTCACCACATCCGTCCCTTGTTTAAACGGCATTTCATGTTTGTGGGTAACAATGACCCATCATCGAATACAAGAAAAAAAAAATCTCACTCGATGATGCTGGGTTAGGTATTGGCACATACTTCATCATCGCAATGTCGACAGGATCGTGAGGGGTAACCGCAAATGGCCTCAAGATGTCATGGTTTTAGGAGAAAGTGACAACTGCTCGCTTAAAATTTAATCTGCATAAACTATTTTAGTTCTTAGAAAGCAACTTTAATATCTTCTTTTAAAGTCAGGGTAGCGCTACAAGATAATCTCGCGCTCCAAAGTCCAGCCCAGCACAATAATATGGGCTTATTAAATATAGCTAGTGTTGTAGCTGATATATCGCCTTAAATGAGGTCCAGTAAGTTGTCTAAAGATGGTGAAAAGATTTAAAATTAAATCCCATATTACCTTTTTTGCTATCGCAAGCAAATACTTTCTATGCATGTAGCACCCGAGGCCCTTCTCGGTTAGATCATGACCCTGTGTGGGACTCGCACTTGGGAGTACCCTAACCGTAAACTAAAACCACTGCGAGCGCCTTCAGCTGCTTTTTGGGAGTCCCGAATCTGCAGGCAACAGGATCACCTCAGCGACAGGCTGGCCCCGCAAAGGCTAGACTACCCCTCGTTAGGAAGATTGCCTGTCTGCTACTAAGATGCAGTCCCCGCGACGTCGTGCCATACCTACTGGACCCAGGTTCCCATCCTGAAGCCGGACACGAGCATAGGGGCGTTACTGGGGGCGCATTAAGTAGCGCCTCCTACGTACCCCCGTTTTGTTCTTTCTGATTTGTCCACCTAGTGCCCAGGGGCTCTCTAAAGATGGTCTTGTAAATTACATCGCCTAAATAAATAAATAAAATAACATTTGAAATGCATCGTCAAAGTGTAGACACAAAAACTTGAGGGTTTTCTTTTACAAATTTAATTTTTGTGCAATTTATATAAAAGGATGTGAAAAGCCGCGTAGCGTCCCTACGCGGCATTTCCCATCCTTTTATTTAAATTGTCTTATTCCCATGGCGAGGTTTCCTCAATAAATTCCTTTATTTTATAAAAGACCTCACACAATTAATGTTTCTTTACAATTTTCTTTTTTATTATTATTAAGTTTTTTTAATGTAGGAAACATATTATTTTCTTAGATATGGTCACCTCCAAATACTCAAACGAATCTCAAATTTAAGACGTACTTAAACTCATGCTACGACGTGTCAGATTCAGAGAAAAAAAGGAAAAACACTAGTTTAAGTAAGTCTTAAATTTTAGATTCGATTGAGTATTTGGGGGTCAAAGTACCTCATACCTCATCTTAGGAATAAATCTCGAACATGAAACATTAAAAATATTTTAGTTCGGCATATAGGTGAGAAACATATTATTATGGCCCAATGAACGTCATTGCTATGAAAATACAGCCAGGCATCTGCCAGTTTGGCGTTCTTAAAGAAAAAAGTAAGGCAAGCTGTGAAAATATTGCCTTTTTAATATAATAATAATTTTACTTTTTGTTATTGGAAAAAACCAAGGTTAAAGGAGATAAATGTAGAGAATATAGAGGAAAATGAAAGTTTAAGAATTGTTCAACGTTTTATTTTCATATATCCATTTCCCAACATGAATATAGCTATTAAATATTTAAAAAAATCTTTAAAAAAGTAAACAATAAATTCGTGACTATGTATAAATAAATTAATAATTACTCTAAATCCCTAAAGCATCAACAAATATATCACAACACAAACTGTAATTACGAACTTAATTGTAAAACTGCATTGTACCTAAATGAAAAATACATAAGTAACTTTTCACAATTTTTAAAAATAGTAACAAATTAATGTATGTACCTAAAGTTTTTATAATAATTGATTTTAAATTAACGTGGTTATTTTCATAACTAAAATTATTTAAAACCTCGTGAACAAACATTCGTAGACAATGTCGAAATATTGAGAAGTTAATTAATTAATTAACTTAATTAATGTGATAAACATGGTAAATATCCCGTTTTAAATAATTTTAGTTTGTAATAATTATTTACATACAATGTTTTTAAGTTGTTCGAATACAATATAATCTAGGCCACAAATGGCGAATTCCAGATTTTAATTAAATTCTTAGAAAAAAAAATACTTTTACTGTTCTTTATTTAATTATGGTTTATGTGTCCTATCTTGACTACGAAAATTAGAACTGCAGTACTTTTAGCATATTATACGCCCCTTAGTTCTTTTTATAAGTAGTAATTAGGTAGTAATGCTTGTATGAAAGTAGGTACCTACTATTTTTCAAACAAGTACTTAGTTATTATTTTGTAGTTTACGTTTTCGTTTTGTGTTTCTCTACTCCATGCACTTAACCAAATTTGAAATAATATAATTTTATACAAGGTTGATAAAAGCGAGAGGCATAAAATTAAACCACGTAGGTACACTATGTACCATTTTCAGGCTACACACCAAAACTTAGACCAATAGAATCAATAGTTTAGTCACAGGATATTTTTAAAGTTTTAAAGCCACTCTGCTTTGTTCGACACGGTGAGACGCAACCTGTGCCGCACCGACGCAACGTGCTGTGACATTTTACAAAGGATATTTACGTTTTACTTTGACTATTCACGTATTTAAGTTCTTTGAAAAACTTTTTTAATAGTTTCGGATTAACCGTAAGCATGTGTAGTATGTGTGGTTTAATTTAATGCCTCTCGCTTTTATCAACCTTGTATACTTTCACACCCAAAGCTTTTAGGCACTGGAATGTACCGTAAAATAATAAAAGTGAAACTTCTTTCAATAAGACACGCGTAATGTACCTTTAGCATTAAAATAATTATAATTCTATAGGAATTACTAACAATATAAATAAACATCCGACTAAATTGGAAGAATCCCGATGGTTTAGTTTTGTCGTGTAGTGCATCTACCATCTTGACTTAAGCAAAAGACTCATCTAATGAAATGATGGCCCTAAGCCCGCGACTTACTAAAACTAGTACTAGAAAATTTAATTATAAATTAAACATTGCCTTCATATACTAGAATAGTTCTTATTTTCCTCTCAGTGAAATAAGTTTCACTTCAAATGCAGACCCGATTTGACGCCATATGTCAACTTTACAATTTCATAAGCCGATTATACAATGATCGATTATTATCTAGTACTTATATAATATAATTAAATTATTCAAGTCTTTATTCACTTTTGTGTGATATTTCCGCTAGTCTTTTCTCTTCTTCAGTCATATCTTCATCATCCCACCCCCAGACTGGATTTTCCGGGTGGTGATGTTCTTCATCGTGAATTTTATTATTACTCACACTTGGATGTGTTCCATCGCCGGTTCTCGCTGCTCTGTTTCGAATCATTTCCTCTGATACCGTTTTCAAGTCGTAAGCTAATCCTAAAATCAATTCCACACAGTTAATATAAATTATTAAATTATAACAAATTCTTTACGGATATGGAACACAGGGTTATTTCTTATTGTTAACATTAATAGGATCATTGGGCCTGTTATCCATTGAACGGATATGCCACGCTGAGCAAGCGGATTGGCAATCGCAGAAGATGATGGATTTGCATCGGTGGCACTGCTGCCTGTTGCCAATCCGATTGATGGTGCCGCCATCACTCGGTGCAATCGATGCTTAGTTATCAAATCTATCTCACTGTCACGATGAGGCAGACTGACACCAAGCATACGATTTGTCAATATTAGCCTCTACGTCAATATTACTTCTACGTCACCCTGGGCTGGCCCAATAGTAGTATTCTTTAGTACCCCACCATGGTTCAACCCTTGTCCTGGCGTTAGGGCTCAGTAGCCTTAGGTGAACCCAGCACTTTGTGCGAAGTCAATTGAACCAAGGGAGCTTTTGTAACCCTCTTATAAGAAGAGGATACAAAAGAGCAGGAGGAGGGGACAAGGGGCGTGAATGGGAACCTCATCCCATTGCACTGTCCCGACGTTGGGAAGGATTGTGCTGTAGTGCGGGAGGGACAAGGGGCGCGAATGGAAACCTCATCCCATTGCACTGTCTCGACTTTGGGTGGGATTGATCTGTAGTGCGGGACAGACAACCCTCTGGGGAAGTGGCGTCAGTCAATTGGGGGACTGACTAGCCATCGAGGTGCCCTGTTGCTCAACAGATCCGGAGCACCTCACCAAAGGTGGCATTGATGGCACTCGCCAGGTTTTAGTGGGTAGAGCCGCGTGCACCTTACCAGCATCTTTTTTGGTTTTTTTTTTGTTAGTCTGGCAGTATTTTTATATTTTGAATATGAATTTTTATTTTTTTAGTCAAATATTTTTAATGAAAGGTAAATGCAATTTTTCATTAAATGTACGGTAGACTACATTTGGGCTTTCACTACACTACCTTTAATTCATATTTTTACGAAAAAAACACTATAATAGTGTCCTTCATTCATTTACTATTGAAAGTTACGAGATCGATGGGATCTATGTCAAACCTGTCAGGGCCGAATTTCAGCCTATATTACTATATCCAATACTTTGTAATATCGAGGCAACTAACCAGTTTTAACGTATAATTTAGGTATTTAATAATATAACAAAATACTTACCGTATTTCGCGGCAAAGTCTATTAAAGCAGTTGAAAGGTTGGTACTATAGTTTCCTAATTCGGCTGCTTTATAGTCCCATGGGAATACGTGGTGGTAATTGTGCCAGCCCTCACCAATGGCTAATATTCCTATAGTCTTGCTGTCTGTGGCGCCTATATTTCTGAAAAAGCAAAATAGCTATTTATCGTATTGGTATTTAATACAATCAGGAGCAAGACATTTTTTCAATTAATACTATTTAGAAGGATTGTAATTGATATAATAAATCATTAATTCGAAACATTTAAATGGATTGATTATCTCCCTACAGTAACCAGCTATCATCGCCAGTGACCAAAAAGTAAACTTTAATGAGTAGGTAGCTACAGACATTTAATATTGTGCATTTCATTCTGAGAAACAGTTATAATACGTGTTTTCCACCAATTCAAAGTACTTTTATTGCGATATCAACAAGTTTTCCCTATTAATGTGATAAGTTTTTGATTGATTGGGAGTGAGGTAAATAAAATACAATCTAGCAAAACATAATAAATTGTGTTTTATATTTAGATAACAAACATGCATGTTTCATCATCGTTATCTTTATCTTCGTTTATTGTCCACTATTGGAAAAGGCCTCTTTCATCCCCACCTTGAACCTTGTCAAGCCTTGACTTGGCGGTGGGGCTAGTCGAAGCAAATTGAACCGACCTGGAGCTGCTCCTTATGGGGTATAAGAAGAGGGGACAAAAGAGCAGGGGGAACAAGGGGCAAGGATGGGAACCTCACCCCATCGCACTGTCCCAACGATGGTGCGGGACGACCCCTTTGTGGAGGTGGCGTCGGTCCCTTGAGGGACTGACTAGCCATCAAGATGCTCTGTTAGCTCAATAGATCCGAGGCACCTCACTAAAGGCGGCATTGGTGGCACTTGCTGGGTTTTAGTGGGTAGAGCTGCGTCCACTTTGCCATCTTTCTGGCACAGGGAGTCCCACATATCCGCCTGGGGAGTCACCCCTCCCTCGTGGGATGCCTCCGAGCATTTCCAGGCGTAAAAGAAAAAAAGGCATCTTTAATATTAAGATAATTTTATAGGCAACTTCACATTCAATTCGTCATTTGAACTGATTTTTTTACCCGTTCATGACATTCTTACTCCAATCTAAATAACCGTTTCGGGTTTACGGTTTTTTAATGTTTATGCATTACCAAAATGCGTAAGTAGGTTTGAGTTGTTAGAATTGAGTTCGCTTCTAGTACACTTGTAACACTTGTCTAACAAAAGTGTGGCCGTGAAATGATTGGGTTGACTTTCACCTCTATATTCAAATTGAGAATGTAACTAAAGGTACGCTATATGTGGTGTTATGTTCGTTGGTTATATTTATATTGTATATTTGGAATATTAAGGTTACACAAGTCGCTCACCTTTCCATACAAACGCAGAACAGTAATTACTACAGTGTTTAACGTTGACCATCAAAAACCAAGGATGATATAAATTTTCTATCATAGTTCAGGCCTTGACGTGGCGGTGGGGCTGAGTTCTACTACTAGGCTAGTACTAGGCTCAGCCCGGCACCTTGCTTTCGGGCGCAACGAGTCCCAGATACCCGCGTGGGGAGACCCACTCCTCCGCGCGGGATGCCTCAGAGCATTTCCCGGCGTTAAAAGAAAAGGATGATATAAATTGATCTCGTTATTATCTATGTCTGTATGCACCCCAAATCGTAAAAAGATATACATTTAAAAAATAAAAGCTTCTAAACTTTCGTATTTCAACACTGATTTTAGTCCAACTTTGGGCGTATACGGAGCACGAAAGCTCAAAAATAAAGCCCGTACAGACATAGTTTAGTTATTCAAAAGTTGAAATAAATTTAATAAGATACACTTAATAGTTTTTCGATAGTAACTGTGTTTTTTGCTAAAATAACATTTTAGGAATGAAACATTGTGCATTTCATTCTAAGTAGGTGTGCTAGAATTAGCGCACTATGTATGTATAGTGATTTTAATTTAGTTTTATTTTAGATTATAGTTTTTGAGTATTCATTTAGTTGGAGTTCACACCGTCGTATTGTTCAACTTTAATGTCTTTTTTTCATATATTTTTTCATTTACATTATTAATCAACAAAGACGAGTTTTAAAATCATTAGCGGGTGGTTCCATCGACTTCCAAATTGAAAAAAAAAACAATTTAGAATAGAATATTTGTATCCAACGTGTAAAATCGGAGATCAACGCGCTCAAACAAACTCTTTATTTGTATATCAATGTAGATATAATGCATAACGTTATCTTAAAAGTAAGCAAAGAGTATGGTTTATCCTAAAACACTTACTTATCATATGGCCTGTTTCCCCAAATGTGTGCTGCGGAGTTTACTAGCCAAGTGAAGTGTAGAGACATGGTATATCTGAGGATGGCGGCGATGTACCACGACGTCCAAGGGTTCTCGTCCCACAGCGCCACGGGGAGCCAGGCCGGGATGATGAAACTGAGGAGCGGCATCACCACTAGATATGTCCTGGAATAAATTAATTAATAAAAATCAATTAAATTTATTCTTTTTATTAGATGAAATGTGTTACAAATGTTTATGGTAGTGATTGTCTTTATCAAGCACATTATTATGGCAAAAGTTTAATAATAGCTTGGTATCTTGAAAAAAATCCCGTCCATAGAGCCTTGTAAGGGGTAAGTAAGTAATAAATATATTCTTTCAGTGGATGGTTACCTAGAAGAAATCGCTTTAAAGCGATAAGGTCGCCTAATTGTACAACTCCTTTCTTTTATTTAAATTTTTCTTTGTATGTATTAATGGTGTGCAATAAAGTTATATTATTATTATTATTATGTTTTTTTTTGTTTTTCTTCTCCCTGTTTAAGGGGGTGAGATAACTGACACACGGACCATGGCCAAGTGTGCCAGCTTAAGGTCACGATGAGTTTTGGAGAAATTTACGTGTGAGAAGGCATGTATTGAGCATGACAGCTTTCTGGATGAGTGTGATGGTGGATTTAGGCATTTGGAGTATATTGAGGTTGGTCTGGAGGGTGCTAGGGATGACATACATATGATATTATATGAAAAAGAAATAATATCATTAGTTTGTTATATCTAACGGTAATTAACTCTTGTGAACGTTATTGAAATAGAAATATTATAACAAATAACTTGATAAATGAATATAATATGATACACACCTGAAATGCATCGGTATTTTTAAAATAAACCTACTTGCATTGAGCTAAAGGACTGTTAGTTTTATAACTACTAACTATATATAACCTTACTAAATTGATACGTATTTTGAAGATTCTATTTCTATCACTGCGTTGTCCGAATTTGCATGATATAAGCTGTGATAAAAGAGAGAGATTGAATGGGACGTTATAATAATAAAAATATAAAATATAAGTATGTATGTACCTATTTCAATTTGTTTTATTATATTTTAACATAACAACGAAAGCCACAAAATTAATAAACTCACTTCTTCTGGAACATGACAATGGGATCTTTCTCCAGATCAGACATGTCGACGGTCGCTCCCTTTTCGAAGACGTCCTTATGTTTCCGGATCATCAACCACCCCATGTGGGAGAAGAAGAACCCTCTGCGAGCGTTGTGTGGGTCAGCGTCCGTCTCCGTGAACTTGTGGTGGACCCTGGTTTGAATAAGTCATAATAACCTCTGAGTACTATAGGTACAGTAAGTGCGTCGTTTTGTTTACATAACTACACAATTATAATTTACATACTATATCTTATCTTATCTTAAATACGAGTATAAAGGCGCAGCTCCACTGTTTGTCAAGTTTCGCTTTGCAAGAAAATTAAAAACGTGAAGAGAGAGGGGACAAGGGACGAGGATGGGAACCTCACCCCATTGTACTGTCCTGACGCTGGGAGAGGTTGTTTTGTGGCGCGGGAAAACCAGAGGTGTCGTCGATCCCTTGAGGGACTGACTAGCCGTTGAGGTGCCCTGTTTGCTCAACCGATCCGGGGCACCTCACCAAAGGCGACATTGGTGGCAATCAATGGATTTTAGTGGGTAGAACCGCGTCCACCTTACCACCTTTCGGGCGCAGCGAGTCCCACATACCCGCCTGGAGGGACCCACTCCCCGGCGGAATGCCTCAGAACATTTCCCGGCGTAAAAAAAAAGTGTATATTATAAATCACTAGAGCGTAAATGAAATTTTTCCTCGCAATAGGCGGTGGGAACTTTCCTTCGTCGTCGTTTATATTTAGGTAATAAAAATAAGTCTTTAGTTCTAGTCAGGTGTCACCGCAGTCCCAAAGTAATAAAAACGAGACATTAAAGTGTTGACGTCACATATGTCGCCATGTTTTTTGATAAGACATAGAATTTAGAAATATCAACCCTTATATACCCTGCTCGGCACGGGTCTCGTCCTCAAAATGAGACGAGGAAGTTGTAGAGCCTTAGATCACCGATGCGCTGGCCCAATGCGTGTTGGTAAACTTCACACACCTTCAAAGACTTTTAATCTCATCAGGCGCAGGTTTCCTCACGATGTTTCCTTCAATGGTGAGCAAGCGATGGTCTAATGGTGCACGTAGAAATTAAGAAAATCCCATTTTAATGCATCACAGGCGTCAGGTTCGAACCCTGACCTCTCACTCAAGAAGCCCATGGATTATTCTTGGAGTTCTAAAGTTCACAAATCGATGTAATGGTGCTTCTGGGGCTTATACTTATGCGCAGAAAGGCATACAATGTAATTATTGACTACGTGATGTGTGCAGGCAATCTTTCCCTAGTTTATGTTAAATGATGAAATTTACTTGGCCTTTTGTCCATGTATCCAAATCCAAAATTGCATGCCTCATATCTCATTTTCTACAGTACAACTGATTATTCTGTGTATTATATGGTAAAAATCTTAAATATATGTATAGTATAAAAGTATTAAATATATTTCCGTTGTCTGGTACCCCTAACACAAGTTCTTCGAGAACTTACCACGGGACCAGATTGACGTGGTGTGAAAGCGCCAATAGATAGTTCTATTACTATTCTATATGTACTTTAAATTATTATACTGACCGGTCAATTGCTTAGCAACGAATAAACAACTTGATATTTGTAAAAAGCACAGTATTTTTTTCGTAAATAATAATAAAGCGACAGTTATGAGTTAATTGAACGCCCATACTAATTGGGAAAGTCTACAGTGTGTTACTTGAGATGAAAAAAAATATTCCGGTGGGATAATTTTTTCGACTAATTTCCCTGCCACATACGCCGATCCATAAACACAGGTGGACGTCTTGTAAAGATTATTTTTAATGTTATTATTTACTAAGTTAAATAAAATAATAATTATTAAAATATATTTTATGTCCCGGACAGATTATTAGACTTGATATAAGTGCACTCATAGTAACCTGTAAGTGTAAGTATAAGTGTAATATATAACAAGCAGTTTACCGTTCCGGACCTTTTTTTAAAAAAACAATGTTTTTAAATGTTGTTTAGAAAAAAAAAATTAAAAATTTTAGAAGCCCAAATATATGAAATATTTAGGTTTTTTCGAAAAAGCCGTCATTTTCTTAACGGTCGACCATTTTTTTTTTTATTTTTTTTCTCTAAAAAAACTTTAACTAATTCTACAATGATCCCTGCCAATTTGTCGATGTGACGACAATTGCTTCAAATTTTATTTTTGGTAATTTTTTTTATTTTTTTTGAATTGGTAATTTAATAATTTTTATTATTTAATTATTAAATCTTCCAAAAAATCGTTATTCTTTTCAAAAAAGTAAAAAAAAACAATGAAAGATAATGAATACCCTTAAATAAATTATTGGTTTCATCTTAACATCTTAATATAATTTAAAAACAAAACAAAACAAAACAAAAAAAATTAAAAAAAAAAAAACATTTTTTTGTACGTGGGTAACACTGAAAATGTTTAGAACTGGCCAGTTAGAAACATTGAAAATAAAAACTTTTTTTGAATTTCAATTTTAGAACTCTTTGGTAACCTAATGTAGTATATTGCATTCATTTGTCATTTGTTTTTGTGAATTGGCGGCAAATCTAAAACTCTTGTTACACGTTGTTGGATTTTTGGAGTTTACTCCTTAAGAAACGATTTGAGTTATAAGGCCCGGTACGGAAATTTTATGAGGAGTAAAATCAAGTGTAACACAAAAATTGAGGCGTTACGTAGAAAGAGACAAACATATATATATATGTAGGATTGAACGTGTAAAAGAATGAGATGGAATACATTACACAGCGTATCTTATTCTCGGGGCTAGTTTCATTACACGCATAATATAATTACTCGACGTAAATAAAATGAGCACCATTTTTATTTAATTTTTAATTTGTACTAAAAATACATATTTTGTATGAATAAAAAATCACTTATGGTTTACCTCACAAATGCAAATTATTTAAAAAAATTGAAAAAAAATTAAAACAAATTATTAACTTATTTTCGTATAAAACTTGAAACGGCACGAATTAATGACAATGCATTGACCAATCGGCAATCACCAAAGATTTTGTTTCAATTTGGAACTTTGATTTGGTGTTTGTGTCGAGTTGTTTACGTGTTTTTTGTTATTTTCTTTATTTATCATATCAATCAACTAAAGCATTAATTTTGGATACCTGATTTCACATGTGTACTTGGTTAATCTCTAATACGGACTTTGCTGCAAGAAATGAATAACGTCGAAAGAATTGACGAATTATTCAATCCACGTTGAAAATATTGGGCCATCCGTGAATACTGCTGATGTTCGTCCAAGAAGAATCGCTAGACCGAAATTGTATATCCGACATAGATATAACCAAGATCCATTTGTATATTATGCTAAGCACACTGTTGAAATAATTATTTTGCCTCTTATAACTGGAGACCTCCAGTCCTCAATTTACAGTAATAGGGGACTTCCACTACCAAAAGAAATGAAATTGTTGATAGCTTTACTGCTACTAAGCACACTGTTGAAATAATTATTTTGCCTCTTATAACTGGAGACCTCCAGTCCTCAATTTACAGTAATAGGGGACTTCCACTACCAAAAGAAATGAAATTGTTGATAGCTTTACTGCTACTGGAAGCTTCCAGGTGATTTTTATATTATATATATATATATATATATATATATATATATATATACTTATGCATATTTTATGCAACTCATTTTATGTGTATTGTGCATAATCAACTAAGTCACAAAAGTCAACTAAAAATAGATTATTTTGATACATCTATGTATGTATATACATGGAGATATTTCTAATATTTCTTTTATATCAGGGCAAGCTGTTATAGCACAATATAGTTAATAAATTACATGCAACATAACAAAGTGCCAAATTGTATTATACAAATTAATATTTAATTATATTTAAATTTGTACGTTGTTTTTATTTGTATCTGTTTCCATTTATTGTAGAAGATATTATATTATACGAGACAGATATGGACATAATGAAGAAGAATAATGTGTGACGTTTGCATACTACTACTATTGTTAATTTCTTGTAGTTTAATTTTTACTTAAAATTTTTATAAATTTTCATTATTATTTTTTATAACAAGTTGCTACTCAAAATAAAAATTAGAAAGTTTCATAAGCATTTAATTAAAATAAAGTAAGCAAGTTGCTATTATGATAATTAGCCTCACATTAATAACGGTAATATTTTGTAAACAAAAATCATAATAACCGTCAAATTATTATTCTTAAACAATTTTGATTGATTATTTAATTTAATTATAATATTATGTAGAACATTAATGGAATATTTATAATTTATTTAATAAATGAATAACAGAGAACGAAACAATATAAAAAGTATACGGTTATTACCTGCTTGGTAGTCAATTGACAATTGAAGTTCAAAAAGATATTGTATTGGTACTATTTTGATTTTGAAAAAAATCTTGCTTCTAGTATGAACACGCATAGTTTTTTTACAATATTATTTTCATATACCTATTAGTATTTAAAGTACATCGTACGTATCGTAAAAAATACATTTTCTCTAAAACAAACTACAAATTGACGTTACAGCTTGGCAAAAAAGAGTCTGGAAAAAATGAGTGCGCCACATTCACTTAGGTCTCATCATAATATGGGAAATCAGTAAGATAATTAAATCAAATCGTTATTGATAAATGTGAAACACTAAAATTTATTCAAAATCTAGTTTTGTTGGCCCAGTATTGTCAACATCATAGGTTTCCAATTTAGTAAAATATTTAGTTCACCACGTCATATTCTTTTTTACTGTAAGCTGTACATAGCTAAGATTAAGTATATTAAAAACAATTAAGATTTTTCTATAATGTACTAGATAATTATTTGTGTATATGAAATCTAATATATATAAAGCTTATTTGTATCGTTGATATCATTGTAGTAAAAATATAACTTTTTATGCAAGTTGGATAAGCAGACGAGTCACCTGAGGGCAAGTGGTCAGCGTCGCCCATTCACATAAGCAAGTTCTTCTAGTGATCTCAGGCAACTAATTCACGCGTCGTCTATCCTGAGATGTAAGAGAGTAATTTTCGGTGCCAATTACCAATTACACTGCCTACCCTTCCTTCCGAAAAACGGCAAAGTTGTTTGACGGAAATAAAAAGGACGGCAGAAAGAGTTTTACCATCTTGCCTTGTTTCTCCCGTGAAACAGATTTGCTGCGTTTCGGAGAGAAGAACAAGACAGGTAGTGTAATTATTGGCACCGAGACTTAACATCTTATGTCTCAGGATAGGCAGCACATGGATGAGTTGCCTGGGCTCGTTCCAGGTAAACTAGTTTATGTTCATGGGCGACGTCGACCACTTGCCACCAGGTGGCACGTTTGACAGTTTGCCTATCCAACTAACATAAAAATCATACAGACGGACGAATACTGGTAAACTTATTTTATTGTACATGTTGTTTTAAACAATTGTTTCAGTTGAGGCTTACATAGAGTCTCGCGTAACAACAGCGCACACGCAATGGACTTCTTCCGATAGACATAATATGCCGAATATAAAGCAATGTTACGGACATTGCTCTTACATTGACACACGTTAATTATATCATTATAATTACACACTTGATTGCCAAACAAACGATTTTTTTAAGTTATAGTACTTCTTTTGGCGGGTTAGGGAAAAATTTTAATTTTCAAATTACGATGCGCGCGCGCACCGTCACGAAATACCGACACCCTGAAGTTAGCTATAGTCAACATTATTTTATATAACAATTTTCACATAATGACAGTATAGACATCAGAAGAAGATATAGTTTTTAACTACAAAATATGCAAAAAGATTACAGTGTAATGAAATTGTACTATGTATTATCTTTAAGGAGTACAACTTCTAACGCGTGTACATAAGTACCTACTACACACACACCTTTTTTTTAATTTCTTTTAATTTTTAAAGAACAACCTTTGGCTACTGCTGTTTCCTCTTAGGAATTATTCTTGTAATTTCTAAAACTATTTAAAACGCAATAAATTTACCATGTTTTTCACTTTTATTTCGCGGAGCTCGATATTTCGACATTATCTACGAATGTCTTATAATTACTAGTCTCGTAAAACAAGGTAAATATCCCGTTTTATCGCCTTAGAAGTGAAAATAACAATGTAAACTTAAAATCTCTTATTTGTAAGACTTAGGTGTATAAAATAAATGGCGAGTATTTAATCAACTTACCTATGATCACGCACCCATTCGTAGATATGGTTCTGGAAGGCCATGGTTTGCATGATGGCCAGGTACAGTCGGAGAGGCCACTTCGCCTTGTACGCCTTGTGGGCCCAGAGTCTGTGGGCGCCTGCCGTGACACCCATAGCCGACAGAATCCCGAATGTTACGGCTGAAACAAGCGATCAAATAATTCATGATTATCATTTTGATGTGAAAATTGAAATCTTTACGTATTGTTTTCTAATGTTTACGCGAATTTCACTCATTACTTTACACCATGGTTGCTGTAAAGTATCCGAAACGTCGGGCTTGTAAAAATCTTAATAAACCGCGATGAAATCCGTAAAAATTGTTTTATTATAATGAAATCAATTTCAAACAATTTCGAATGCTGTCATTTCTTTATTTTATTTTATCTTCAGGATTTTTATTAGTTATGAATTGCAAATATTGTAACACAGATGGTACATGTAGTTTTTTTTTTTTTTTTCTTTTTTTCGGATGGATCTATGCTAATGGCCCGAAGGCCCTAATGCTTCAACGGATTTGTGTGAGCCCATTCGGCTCACTTTAGATTGGGGGGTTGCCCCCCGCCTACCGTGCAGTCTGTGACCACACGGCCTCCTGGCGTCGGTTGTGTATCAGTGGCGGGACTGTGCCGCGTCACCGTCGGGTGGAGTGGAGCCCCAGGCGGTCTACCCCTACCGGGTGGGCTCATTGGCGTGAGGACCCGGCAGATGGCGCCAGCGATACTGGGGCCTACATGTAGTACCAGGCATCTCGTGACAGTCAACTTTCTTTCTCTCTTCTTCGTCCTGTAATCTCAATTACAGGTAATGGCACCGCGGGCGACCGCAGGATGAGGTTGCAATAACGGTCAACCGTGTTGCGGGTATCCGCAAGCAAGCATTTTAAAATGTGTCTAGCAATCGTCTAGCCGCCTTCGGGCCGCAGCCGGAGCCCCGAAGAGCAACCACAGCGGTTTGCGGGTAGCTGCATCGTAGTACGTATAGAAAGGAATGTTACATATCTATACAGATAAATAAAATTGGAGTGTCTGTTTGTAATATTAAAATAACCGCTTTTTATTGAAAAAATATCTATTTATACACGGTGCATATACCAAAATAACCTTTATAAACATTTTTGTCTGTCTGACGTCTTTCTGTCTGTCTGTCTGTTTGTTCCGGCTAATCTCTGAAACGGATGGGCCGATTTTGATGGGACTTTTACTGGCAGATAGCTGATGTTATAAGCAGTAACTTAGGCCATAAAAATAATCATCATCAATCCGTGTACGGCTGAAAATCTTAGTTAACGCGGGCGAAGCTGCGGGCAACAGCTAGTTATTAAATATTATTGCTTGACCTCCATCTAGATAGATTGACGTGTTGCTTCTGATTTGGGTGCGAGTGGCGAGGATCGACTTCTTGGTATTACGTTTCCAGCTTATACATGTTATACATAATATGTAGAGTGCTACTGTCACGTCGCTTCATTGTGCCGATCGTAAGCACATGCGTTATAGATATATTTATCTATAGTAAAGCACTGTGAGAGTGACGTTCCATGCGTAATTCATTAAAAAAAAAAAGACGTGTGGCACTCGGAGACTGCCGCGGTAAAGCTATTGCATAGCATTTTTTATCAACTTATGCAATTGCCAGTGATGATCTTTCAGTGGACAATTTGTAGTATATAACTCCTATGTCGATCGCTCTCCTTTCTATTTAAGTTCCGTGACACACGCATAAAAATTTGACAACTATTTCAATTCTTTTTCATTTTTTACATTTTCAAAATCTAAACTAAGCCATTATCCGAATATTGTAGATATATGTTGTCGATTCGAAACATTTATTTAAATGCGTTCTTTAATTTGAAAGGAGAACTTACCGTATCCTACACCCAAAGACTACTATTGTCCCACACCTATATACTTTCTCACAAACAGCTGCAAAATAGCTTAATATCTATATTTTAAATTAGGACATTCATCATCATCATCGCCATCAGTCTATCCATCCACTGCTAAACTAATCACCCGTCAATAAACGGCAAAACAGAAATGTTATTGCTTTCTTTTATTTTGCTTCCAGGAATCATTCTTACAAATTGACACTTCGTATTTCACCATTCTAACATAAAAACAAATATGATGCAAAGCGCGTGTTGTTTTGACCCTGATTGAGCGTTTCCAAGACAATGGTTTTGTGTATGTTCATACCTGTGCCTACAGTTCATAGTTAGTGACGCGCGCTCTATATATTATAAATTATACCTATACTCTAAGGCCCGTCATAATTGCCAAGACAACCCATATTTGGCTTATCATTCATTACAAGTTTACATGAGATCAAAATTAGCTCATCTTCAGATCAATTCATACAGCACTCTTAAATATGTATTGGTATCATTGTATAAATGAAATAATTGCTTATCGTAGCGATTTTAATTGCGCAAACAAATGAGATGAATATCACAATAAAGAACAATAACAAAAATATTCATTATTCTACTGTAATGCTTTTAACCTTTAATCATACATTATAATTAAATCATAGTATTTAGCCTGATTATATTGAATTGTAAATGATTTATTATCGTTGTTAGAGCATATTGACTAATATCCATAGGTATTAGGTACTAATTATGATTTCAAAAAAATATATATACTACTACTACTCGAGGTACTAGTAGCGCCTCGCGCTTTCGCTCGCATACTTTAGATTCCCGTAGGAGTACAGAGGCAAATTATAGCCTTTATGTTATTCTGATATATAAGCTATGTTATTGTAAAATTTCATTAAAATCCATTTAGCAGTTTTTGCGTTAAAGAGTAACAAACATACATACAAACTTTCGCGTTTGTAATATTAGTATGATAATGGTTTCTATAAGTAGAAAAAGGTTTTCATCGTATCTGTAAAATCCAGCTTGTTTCTTTCACTGTGTCAACTCTAGTCCAGAAATATGGATCGTTCAGTAGTTTTTTTACTAACAAGACCAACTGATTTATTTCAGAGTGATGCTGGACCAATCACCAGGGCTTGGTACTAAGTTCTGGGCAATTTTTTCAAGAGCTTTGCATCCGAATTGGGCTGGCACGACCGGGGACCGGGGCCTCTCGCTCACATAATAGTTAACACCGGCGTCAAGTAACAGCCAAACTGTCGAGTTTCCGGTGGCCCATTGGGGGGATAGGAAAAACGAGAGGGCAACAACGTATTTACATAACTTTTGGTTGTGCGAATGTCTATGGGCGTTGGTAGTCATCTTAAGGCTGCGACTGCTCGGTTGCCTCCTTATGACATTTAAAAAAATCCTAATTTTGTTCATGAATGACGTTGACTACCGACCTAATTACTCTACTGATTTGCGTATCCCAACTATTAAAAATGTGATGTTTATCCACATTACTTCATACGAAATAAGATTTATTAATCTCCATAACTCACCAAAAATAATTGTCTTCCATTTTGCTCCACCGGCGAAAGCCAAATAAAGAGCGTATAATGTAGCAATATGTAAGTAGACGAACGCTAATACGTTCCTCCATACAATCTGCCACCTGAAAATATTTAAAGTAAATTAACAAATATACTGAGATCAATATAATAGAGTGGATAAGCCTCACCAAGGCGGCATTGGTGGCACTCGTCGGGTTTTAGTGGGTAGAGCTGCGTCCATTTACCACCTTTCGGGGGCAGCGAGTCCCACATACCTGCCTGGGGAGACCCACTTTCCCGCGGGATGCCTCGGAGCATTTCCCGGCGTTAAAGAGGGATTGTTTCCCCTTCGATATAAAAAAAGGGATTGTTTTCGGGAATCGATGATTATTTATATATATCAGCCAAGTATATCCTGGGAAGAGACGCGAACTGACGATACAGTACTTATGTAGTTAGCACTCAATACTGTTACACGATCGTCGTAATTATAATTTCATAATGACAATTAACATGTTATTTGCGCGTTATATCGCAACAATACTTTTATGGAAAGAGGTTTTTGACAATATTATATAATAGTTTGTGAAATAAATAATGTAGGAAGTAAAGATTTATGTGAATCATTAGACAAATATTTGCAATACTTATTTTATTGTTCGCGCCTTTTTTTTGATTATTGCAAAACCATGTACAATTTATTTTCTTAATGGCGTGTATTCGAAATTCTTTTAGACTAAAGCACTGGAACACCCTTGGGTAGAGGTTTTGTAAAATATAACCATATTTTGAAGGATTGCCGGTACGAATCCGTTGAGACCCAAAGTTTGCATGAATATTCATACACATAATTATATGAACAGTGAATTGCGGACTACGAGTTTGAGAAAAAAAGAGATTTGAAAAAATACTTTCATTATAATCTTCTATTTTGATTTCATGGGAAATAAAATTTTAAAAATATATGCATATGAATTGTGTGCAATGTGCTTTTTTATCGTTTCAGGTTTCAAAAAAGGTGTTACAGGGAGCATCAGTAACAAAACTAAAGAACACAAAGAAAATTATAAAAATACATATTTATATACCGGTGGGAGGGAAGCGCTGTGCCACGCTTCCGGCTGCATGGGCACCATCTTGCTCGTGTCTCCCGTCAAACAGCTTTGCTGTGTTTCGGAGAGAAGGGCAAGACAGGCAGTGTAGTTATTGGCACCGAGACTTAACATCTTATGTCTATAGGCAACACATAGATTAGTTGCCTTTTTTTTCTTTTACGCCGGGAAATGCTCTGAGGCATCCCGCCTGGGGAGTAGGTCTCCCCAGGTGGGTATGTGGGACTCGCTGCCCCCGAAAGGTGGTAAATGGCTCTACCCACTAAAAGCCGACGAGTGCCACCAATGCCGCCTTGGTGAGGTGCCCCGGCTGTTAAACTAACAGGGCACCTCGACGGCTAGTCAGTCCCGCAAGGGACCGACGCCACCTACACAGAGGGGTTGTCCCGCACCACAGAACAACCCCTCCCAACGTCGGGACAGTACAATGGGGTGAGGTTCCCATTCTCACCCCTTGCCCGCTGCTCTTTTGTCCCCTCTTCTTATAAAAGGGGTACAAAGAGCCCCCTCGGCTCAATTAGCTTCGCCCATGGTGCTGGGCTCACCCTTGGCTACTGAGTCCCACCGCCACGTCAAGGCCTGAACCATGGTGGGGTAGATGAGTTGCCAGGGCTAGTTCCAAGTATACTAGGTTATGTTCATGGGCGACGTCAACCACTTACCATCAGGTGTCACGTCTGCTGGTTTGCCTATCCAACTGCATAAAAAAATATATAGGTATATATTTATGACAACATTACACCATTGCTTCCAGATTTGAACCAGTGACCACTGCGTAATAAAGTTATAAGGCTAAGGCTATCCAGCCTGGCCACGTACTAAAAAAGTACAAAAAAATTGTTATCACTGATCACGGGATCTATCAAATACAATACCTACTGTCAAAGTTTCTCTATTGTTGCCAAGTAAATAATTGAACTCGCAAACACACTCTTTACACAATGTCACTCTGACAATATGTTGAAAACTTTCTTTCGAAAGTCAGACTTCAACGACATTCCCCAAATTCACAAATAATGTGACCTGGCAATGAATTCTTACTTAATGACATGGATGTAAAATTATAAAAGATCAATTCGAATTAGAAAGAGGGAAAATAAAATCATGACCTGCTTGGTAAGCAAGGCGCCTCCGTTTCGAACGAAGTTAATTTCCTTATTTCAAATAGTAATCCGTATTCCAGGGAAATTTAGTGATGCATTGTTATTTGTGACAAATTTTACTTCACGTTTTAAAAATCGTCATCATCACGATTCACAAACAAAATCGTAATTTTTCAAGTAAAAACTTCTTTAGGCGCGGTAAGCATATTTTTAGATGAGATAAAATCTCTGGATTCGCGACACCGTTACCACGGTTATGAGATGCTATTTGAATTTTATATGAAGTTTGATTTATTTATATAAAATTATGCAAAATTTGTTTACATAACAAATCGTCAAACATACTGAAATGTCAATGTCATGCGGCCATTTAGTGCGCCATTTAAATTGTATAAGTTGTCATATTTTTTATTTTTTAAAAGTTTACAGTATTATTTTATAAGTTACAGTATTATTTTATAAGTTCTATCGGCAGTCCCTGTGACTGGTTAGGTTAGTTTTTTTTTCTAGTCTTGTATGAGCCACGTTTGAAGTTACCGTGGCCATAATATGCTGTTTCTTCGTGCTTATGACCTGCACATAGGCCATAAACACGAAGAAACAGCATATTTCACTTGCGAATTGTGTAATATATGCGTAGAGATCGTGACGAGAGGAGATCAATGGTTCTCGCAAACGACGTGACATTATGTATGTGAATAGTTAACAAACAATACATACATATAAATTGAAGTACTATTTAGCAACGTAATGGCTTAATGGCCAAGGATTTTTAAACAAAAAGAATCATATTCAACGAAGATTTTCTTTGTATTGAAATCTTTTTGCTAGCGTCACTTACTGCCCTAAATATTTTTGGATTTTTGGACACTGGTACAATAATGCAGTAACTAGTAAAAATAAATATTTTTTACCGCCGGTCCATCGTATCAAAATTAACATGTGAGTGAAGATATACATCAAACTGTGTCATAAAGATGAGTTATGCAAGACGGTCTATAGAAATATAAAGCTTACTATAATATTATATAGAACTGATTCATAAAGGAAATCCAAAGCGGAACATCGATTGAATTAAATTTAAAAGGTCAATTATTTAGATGTTTTTTTTTTTAATTTACTATCTTGGTATCCTTACCATCATTCTTTTTTGGAATCCTTGAATGAATGGTAATGATATGTTGAGACAACTCATTATAAATTATTAACCTTTCCTCGCACTTACACCTACCCCAATGCTTAAATTAAAAAAAAACACCTATATCCTTATTGTAAAAAGAAATATTTCTGCAATAATTGAGGATTGCCTAATTATTGAGAATTGGGCAATCCTCAATCATCGCAGAAATATTTTTCAAAATCCCGCCGGAACTCCCTCAATTGCGCGTTCAATATAACAAATTTAAGCATAGAAAAAAAAATCACTTACTACATATAGAGTCAAACAGTCGCTAAAAGTTACCTACAAAAAGCGGATTCTCACAACTGGGTACGAAACATGTCCAGTGTATTATGGTCCACGATGTAATTGTAACGATATTATAATATTTTCGTGTGAGCAAAACCGGGTCATTGCGGGACCTCTTACTATAAGACGGTTAACTGTATCGGCTTTAAAATAGAAAAATAGAAAGGAATGCGAGTGATTACCCATAACTGACGATATTCCAGTTATGACCAACAATTATATTTCGATAATGACATTCGAGATTATTTTGGACTTATCATTATGAACTTAATGAAGGCCACAACTGAGCTGGTACTGGCAAATTAAAAGGCAAAAGTTAAGTTAATTATTAATGCGTCAAATTTGTGATCGTCCTACATATTGCAAGTTCTAAACTAAAAATTCTTCAGAAGCTATTATTTGGAGTCAAATTACTACTCCTTGTAACAAAGATTATGGATTACACAATTTTTTAAACCACAACATTTTTAGTGAGTTTACGTGATAAACAAAAAGAAGACAAACATTCCTAAGATCTTAAGGATCTCAATAATTTTAGGCGAATATTTTTTTTTAAATAAATTATGTGGAATGATTAAGTATATTATTGGTTTCACTTGACAACACTAGGTCACTGATCTACTGAAAAATAGGAAGTAGTCAATCACAGATTTCTTTTATATTCATCATCACTAAAAACAACGTCTGTGATAGGAAGTAAATGTATTTATATGTTTAGACTCGACGTGGGTGGCGCCGCGGGCTATAGCTAATTTGTCAAACATCGTAGCGGCTTAGTGGAAATTCATTCAATAAAATGAGCATCTCGTCTTGAATAGCGTGTAAAACATTTACCGAGCGAAATATAAACCAAAAGTCTAGTAGACGTAGAGCAGTTTCAAATAAAAGAATGGCAGTTCCGATAAAAACTATCTTTCGTACAAATGTTGTCCTTCTTTTCTAATGGAAATGCTCTTAGGCATCCAGCGGGAGAGGGGGGGCTCCCCAGGCGGGTATGTGGGACACGCTGCGCTCAAAATCTGGTAAGTGGACGCAGCTCTACCCACTAAAACCGGATCTGTTGAGCAACAGGGCACCTCGATGGCTACTCAGTCACCCAAGGGACCGACGCCACCTCCACAAAGGGGTTGTCCCACACCACAGAACAACCCCTTCCAGCGTCGGGACAGTACAATGGGGTGAGGTTCCCGTCCTCACCCCTTGCCCTCTGCTCTTTTGTCGCCTCTTCTTATAAGAGGGGGATAAAGAGCCCCTCGGCTCAATTAGCTTCACCCAAGGTGTTGGGCTCACCCTAGGCTACTGAGTCCCACCACCACGACAATACCTTAACCATGGAGGGGTACAAATGTTGCTCTAGCGAACAGAAACCACAAACTGTGATTGTTGATCATGAACTTACTCGTAGTCACGTCGATTTCCTTTTGATATAATAGTATGCGCGTCCCCATTCTGCGCTTGGGCCGCGTAGGCCTTCGGAGGGTGTGAGGCTGTCATCGTACTTCTCAACCTGAAACAAAAGTAAAGAAATATGAATAATCATATCTAAATTAATAATTAAATAACTATTTACTTATCTTTAATTTTTCGTTCGTAATAATAAAACTTCTTTTAAGATGTGATCGTGGTTACACGATGTAAAATATCCGTATATATTATATACCTAACTAAGCATAAAATAAAACAAATGACGTTATAACTATTAATCGAAAAAAATGTCATATGACCTAGTATGAGTAAAGTAATTTTGTACAGAATATAATCAATATCAGTATTAAAATTATTTATTTCAAGGCAGGTTTATATGTCAGCAAATACATTAAATACCGACGATATATACCCAAAATCATTGTTCATTTGTTGTATTTATATTGAAACCATTTTTTCAACGATGAATAAAAAACATTTTTCAGTTTACAACACAATCGAGAGTTTTATTCGATAATAACTAAACGTGAATCAATGTCAAGGCCGGTCATTGACCCTAAACATTAATTATACGGTGTGCGAATAAGCTTAAAGCGCTTCTTTACCCGACTACGCAAATCGGGGATATTTTCATTTTTCCAGTTAGAGTAGGTATTATTGAGACAAAATTCGACGATCTCTGTGCAGGAGTCGTCCCAAATTGGATGACAGTTACGGAAAATGATTCTCTTGGTATTCATTAAAGGGTGTTTTAATGAAATTAACTGATTTGTATACTGTAACGGTTTTCAGATTTTTCCTTCGCTTCTTACCAAATTTCATGGTTCTATGTCAATTTCAAATATAAGGTTTCGTTTTGTTATTTTGGGGAATTAAACCCTAAAAAGAGGTTAATTTTCAGTACTGAACGATAATCAGCTGATTATAATGATTCCTATAAACATTTCCACATATCAAACTGCGTTGTATACTCTTTTTAAAATAAAGATGTGAAAAAATGTTTAAATCAAATAATATCTCCCTTTGACACATTGATAAACTGTACAAACAAATCTTTTATTCGCTCGTCAATGGAAAGTTTTATTTCTTTGATCACATTGTTCAAATAAGATTTTGTTTTGGATGCGAAAAGTGAAATTTATTCAATTTTAGAAATTGTATCCTACATTTATTGATGTGCTAAATATTATCATATTGATTTATGACATCATGCGAAAATTTGGAAGGACATGACGGGCAGTGTAATTACTGACACAGAGACTTAACATCTTATTTCATAAGGCAGGATAGGCAACACGTGAACGAGTTCCAGGTAGTTCCAGGTAAACTAGTTTATGTTCGTGGGCAACTTACAAAATAATATATAGGATACTAGCTGACCCGGCGAACTTCGTACCGCCTAACAGTCAATGAATGTCGTGTTATAGATTCATCATCATCATCAGCTTATATCCGTCCATTGCTAAACATTGGCCTCCATCAATGAACGCCGTCATCGGCCGATCCTTTGCCACTCGCATCCAACACGGACCGGCTACCGCTCACGGTAAAATAATATATACTTAGATTTGTTACAAAAAATGTGATAAATGAAAAACCGCTTGACCGATTTTGTGCAAACTTTACACAAACCATCTACTAAATAGTCCGAACAAAGCCTAAACATTTAGTTTGGATAGGTGACCCCGTTCTTGAGTTATAAAACTACAACGAAAAGTGGCATTGATTTTTATATATATAGATATAAGATGTTATTCCTGAATCTTTCGCCTATTACGAGGCAATTAAAAAAAGTGTGTAAGCGCGTAAAGATTACACATCTTTATGCGCGATTGAAGTAAAAATTCGTATAAAAGCAGTGTGTCAGCTCCGACGCACGACTGAAACTTACTCCTTACGAACGATTATATTTTTTATATTTTAAAAATTTGAATACAATTACGTAATAATATTACAGTATTAATTAATAAAATAATATTAATCATTCAATATTATATTTATTATTAATAATAATTGTGAACGCTAAGCGAATTTTTGAACCCTCAATTCATGAATATGCCGTTACAATCAATACGTAAACACGTCTTCGTTAATTTGTGTCTTCGCACTATACTTTTCCATTTCATCAAGTTTCAGATCTCACCGATGCCAATGAGGTGTGAATAAAATATATAATAATAGTGTAAGTGAATTAATACAAAAAGCGGCATTGGTGGCACTAGCCGGGTTTTAATGGGTAGAGCTGCGTCCACTTTACTATCTTTCGGGCGCAGCGAGTCCCACTTACCCACCTGTGGACTGGGGAGTCCCCTACTCCCCAGCGGGATGCCGAGCATTTCCCGGCGTAAAAGAAAGAAAAAAAAGGCATACACTAGTCATTAAGTATTTTTAGATTATGGAATAATATGTGTAGAGATGACAGGATCTTTTATGCTTAATATTTTTTATTATATTTTTACTTTATAATTAATATATAGTGCTTTATATTTATATATCTATATTTAGTACGTTTTCGTTGTAATTTTATTGCTTCTTGTAATATGTTTATTTCATTTTAATTACCTAAGTAATATTATCTTTCAGTTTTTTGCCTGTGAATATACACATTTTTTGCTATTATAAAATTTATTTATGTGAGTTGTATAATAAGTGATATAATAAAATATAATTAATCACAATAAAATAGTAAGAATTAAAAAAAACATCATCTGTTTTTTATAACCGTAAATACAATAGAAAAGATGTGGGAATATTAATTTACATTAATTATCTACCTTCGAAAGTTATTTATTCAACGCCACATGAGTTTACTTTATTACCAGTATGTAGCTCTTTATCATATAAATCATTTGTAGGGCTAATGATCTGTGTTAATGGTGAGAATGTGCTTTGTACCACTCACACCGTTGATGGTGGGTACCACCTGCATACATTGTACAAGTCGCACTGTTGATAGTGGGTGGTGGGTACCACCTGCATACTTTGTACAACTCGCACTGTTGATGGTGGGTACCACCTGCATACTTTGTACAACTCGCACCGTTGGTGGTGGGTGGTGGGTACCACCTGCATACTTTGTACAACTCGCACCGTTGGTGGTGGGTGGTGGGTACCACCTGCATACTTTGTACCACTCGCACCGTTGATGGTGGGTGGTGGGTACCACCTGCATACTTTGTACCACTCCCACCGTCGATGGTGGGTGGTGGATACTACCTGCAACTTTGTACAACTCCCACCGTTGATGGTTGGTACCACCTGCATACTTTGTACCACTCCCACTGACGATGGTGGGTGGTGGGTACCACCTACATACTTTGTACAAATCGCACCGTTGATGGTGGGTGGTGGGTACCACATGCATACTTTGTACCACTCGCACCGTTGATGGTGGGTGGTGGGTACCACCTGCATACTTTGTACCACTCCCACCGTCGATGGTGGGTGGTGGATACTACCTGCAACTTTGTACAACTCCCACCGTTGATGGTTGGTACCACCTGCATACTTTGTACCACTCCCACCGTCGATGGTGGGTGGTGGATACTACCTGCAACTTTGTACAACTCCCACCGTTGATGGTTGGTACCACCTGCATACTTTGTACCACTCCCACTGACGATGGTGGGTGGTGGGTACCACCTACATACTTTGTACCACTCGCACCGTTGATGGTGGGTGGTGGGTACCACCTGCATACTTTGTACCACTCCCACCGTCGATGGTGGGTGGTGGATACTACCTGCAACTTTGTACAACTCCCACCGTTGATGGTTGGTACCACCTGCATACTTTGTACCACTCCCACTGACAATGGTGGGTGGTGGGTACCACCTACATACTTTGTACAAATCGCACCGTTGATGGTGGGTACCACCTGCATACTTTGTACAACTCGCACCGTTGATGGTGGGTGGTGGGTACCACCTGCATACTTTTTTACTATTCCTATTTTTTTTGTATGATTATAATGTAGGTACTATTTTGTAACTGCACAATTTTATGTCTCAGGATATAGAGACCGTCAAAGCTAAACAACAACCATTTTTATCACATTATTTATTTGTTTGTCCATTATTTATCCCTGCAAACAAACAACTCTAAGGATAAATACATGATGATTATAAGAAAAAAAATATTACCACAAATAATGAAACAATTTCTCATATCTCTCATACGTTACATAAGTTTGTACACTACCCTATGATACATTGCAATATTTTGGTCAGTCCTATCTACGCAGAAAGTGATAACTGTATCTTTAATCTGTGACATATTATGCTTGGATTTTGATTTGATAATATTAATAATGGGATCCCAAGCAGGTGGTAAGAGCAATTCAAATCAATATTTTTATTATATAACAAATGTATTTATAAGCGAACTTAAAACTATTACCTATATTTAAAGTGGTAAATTAGGAAAATGTAAAATAAACTTATGAAAGCCTTTTGTAAAATCCTATTTTTTTTCAAGTTTATCCTAAATTCTCTTTTTCTTAAATTGAAATATTAGACTGTATATTTCAATACATAATATGACAATATCTCAATAGTTAAAAAGATTAAAGTCCATTATTTTGAGCACCGATGTAGAACATCCATATCTTATATTGAATAACGCAGATCTTGGCAAATGAAAGTGAAGCCAGAACGCTGTAATCATCGAAGAGAAATTATTAAGAAAAATGTTGACCGCCAGCTGCTATCACGTAGGTGGTTTTCATACCATCTTATTTCATATTCAAGGCTCTGATGTGACAACTTCACCCGCGTTAACTTAGGGGCTAGGGCTAAGCCGTATTCGGATGGATGATTATTTAATCACGAAGTACGATGATTTAATCTATATCATAGGATAAGTAGGCAAATCTTATCCCCATCATGGTTCAGGCCTTGACGTGGCGGTGGGCCTCAGTAGCCTAGGGTGAGCCCAGCACCTAGGGCGAAGCTAATTGAGTCGAGGCGGCTTTTTGTACCTCTCCTATAAGATGAGGTGACAAAAGAGCAGGGGGCAAGGGGCGAGGACGGAAACCTCACCGTATTGTACTGTCCCGACATTGGGAGAGGTTGTTCTGTGGTGCAGGACAATCCCTCTGTGGAGGTGGCGTCGGTCCCTAGCAGGACTGACTAGCCGTCGAGGTGCCCTGTTAGCTTAACAGATCCGGGGCACCTCACCAAAGGCGACACTGGTGGCACTCGTTAGATTTTAGTGGGTAGAGCTGCGTCCACTTAACATCTTTCGGGCGCCTGGGAAGACCCACACCCCAGGCGGGATGCCACAGAGCATTTCCCGGCGTTAAAGAAAAAAAAAAGAAAAACAAAGCCAAATCTTATAAAAAAACTGAAATCTTTCATCTACAAGCAGCGATAAATTACATTTATACGTCTATACAGATATAAAATTGGAATGTCTGTTTGGTATATTAAAATAACTGCTTTTAACTAAATGCATATGTGACATGGGTATAAACACGGTACATAATAATAGGTCTTTACCTATGAAATTGCCGTTCTCCAGTACTGGCCGTTTCGAATCAAAATAATTTTTGGTGTGCTAAGAATTCTAATTTCAAATTAATTATATTTAAAAAACATGGAATTCTTTTTCCAAAAGTATTTATTTGTTTATTGATTAGTGTTACATTTTCATCGCATTTCAATCTTTTCCGTCATCATGGATACGTTAAAAATTCGAGTAATTATGGAATATGAGTACCGTCGTGGCAGCAACGCGGCACAAGCGGCACGCAACATCAACGACGTTTACGGAGCTAACGCTGCAAACCAACGCACCACCTGTTATTGGTTTGCTCCCTTCCGTTCTGGAAATTTCGACCTGAAAAATGAACCTCGCGGTCGTCCGAAGACTTTGGTCGACAATGACGAATTAAAGGCGATTGTGGAAGCTGATGATACACAATCTACGGAATTAGCAGCAGCTTTCGACGTCAGCGTAAAAACAATATTGGTCAATTTGCGTTAAATCGGAAAGGTAAAAAAGCTTGACAAATGGGTGCCCCACGAACTCAATGATCGCCAGTGCGAAGTACGCGTCGAGACGTGCCTTGCACTGCTCAACAGACACACAAATGAAGAAATTTTGAACCGCATTGTTACCTGCGATAAAAAATGGATTCTGTTTGATAACCGCAAGCGCTCAGCAAGATGGTTGGATCCTGGTTCAGCACCTAAACAATGTCCTAAACGAAAACTTACCCCTAGAAAAGTGATGGTCACTGTTAGGTGGTCTAGCGCCGGTGTGATTCATCACAGCTTCTTAACAAACGGGGTGAGCATTACTGCAGGTATGTACTGTGAAGAACTGAACACAATGATGGTGAAACTGGCACAACTCCGATCAGAATTGGTCAATCGCTCGTCTCCGCTGCTCCTGCACGACAACGCGCGACCTCATAGCACAGCAGACGGTCTCCAAGTTGCAAGAACTGGAGTTGGAAGCTCTCCGTCATCCACCCGACTCAACAGACCTTGCGTCTACAGACTACTACTTTTTCCAGAATTTAGATAACTTCTTGGCGGGAAAAAAATTCAATACCCGATAGACATTACCTTTGAAGAATTTGTTGCCTCCCGTCCAGCGGATTTCTTTAAGAAGGGCATCAATAAACTGCCACTGCGTTGGCAAAGATGCATTGATTGCATGGGTGATTACTTCATTTAATACAAATAAAAAATACATGAAAAAAAAACGTTTAAATTTTTTCATACAAAACGGCAATTTCATAGACCGTAAAGATTATAAAAAATAATAGAAAAAGAAAGATAATATTTACAAAACTTGTAAAAACTAACATTTCTGTCTGTATGTTTGTTCCGGCTAGCTTATCGGCAGATAGCTGATGTTAAGGAATAACTAAGGCTATAAAAATAATCATCATCAATTCGGGTACGGCTGTAAATCTGCGGGCAACAACTAGTTTGAAATATATTGATAGATATTGTGCTACATCTACAAAAATTCAAGAAAAAAGTTTAATTTTTCGCTATTTAAAAAGTATACTGTATACAATTTATGTATGCATGATGAAGTTAGAGGAACACTTTTCAATCATTGTATATAATAGCTGAAAAGTTGTGTTTGTATGAATGAAAATACGTAACTTCATAACGATATTTAAAAATTAGCAAAGTAAATTATGTTTTGTTAAAAAGATGAAAATAGGATAGTAATTTTAATGATGTTATTTTAAATAAACGAATAAGAAATCGACGAGCAGCACCTGGCAGTAAGTGATCAAATTCGCTAAATATAAACATGTGTGGACCGTATTTTTTTAAAAAAATATTTGTAAAAAATCTGTCACTGTAAGTTGTAATAGCAATATATTTTCAGATTATTTAACTTTTACCAAAAATGCAAAATTTTTCCTATGTTTTCGTCGATACTTCTAGAAGTTTCTAAATCAATAACTTATACATCGCAGTAGGTACACAACATGTTTATGTGTATTAGAAACCATATGGAACTGCAAGTAAAAGCCTCACTATTTAGTCTGACAATAAAATAGATACTTTCACTTGTTAAGCTTAACGCTTAGTTTGAATTGCCTATGTGACACTCGAGATGTCTTTTAAAATGTCGTATGACATCAAAAAGTGGAAAATTCCAGCGTGACGAGTGACGTACTTAGAATTCATTTTCGAGACTTCAGCGATAGTTTCATCTCTTGCGTTCAGGAGTTATTGTTTTGAATCTATACTAATATTATAAAGCTAAAGAGTATGTTTGTTTGAACACACACATCTCAGAAACTACTGGTCCGATTTGGAAAATTATTTCAGTGTTAAATATCCCATTTATCGAGAAAGGTTATAGGCTATATAACATCACGCTGTTACTAACAGTAATTAAGTTGAGTAAGTTAACGCGGGCGAAGCTAGTGTAAGATAATTTATAAGGAATTATACTAAAGATACCGGCAATATTTGTTATCTAATCAAATGTATTTGAATGAAAATATACAATTATTATTTATGATAGAAATCTTTGAAAATTCTGCTTCAATGTATGTATGTTCTTTGGAATATTATTGTAAAGGCAAAAACACAAACAAGACAAAACAAGACATTCGTAGATAATGTCTAAATATCGAGCTAGTAATGAACATGGTATATATTCTATTTGAAATAATTTTAGAAATAATTTAAAATCATAATATGGTGCTGCCACACTGATGTTAAAAATATTTACAAACATTAGTAAACAGTTTTAAACGATTGTGGGGCAGCACCAATCGAGACACATAATTATAATATTAACATATAAGTACATGTTAAAAAAGTATCCAAATGAACTCCTGACATTATAATGAAATTAATCGGTGTACTTTTGACCGGTACTTGAAGCTCTGTGTCAAACTTTTACTTCCAACGAAAGAAAAGTAAAACAAGAACGGAACCTGTTCTGCGCTTGACCTCCAAGTACCATCAATGAGCTGGCATCTGTTACTTTCACTCGGTGACACTACGCCATTGCTCATTTACAGTACCATTCTATGTTACTAGAATGTTATTTAATACTGTCGCTGTGGAATTCCAAACACAAACATTTTGTAAACATATAAGTTCCTAGGAAAAAGTAAAATAGTAATCATTAACGAGTATGTACAGAATAGACCCAAACGTTAAAAGGTTTCAGGAACCCTCTATATTATTTTTTAATTAAAACGCTCGAAAACGATTAACCCATAACAAGCGATTAACGCGCGTGAGCATGTAGATGCCTTCAATAAGAGTAGCTGTAAACGCGCGTTATCAAAACACGAGTTAAACGGTTGTCATGGAAACCGGGTTCTAAACGAAGCTTTACAGTGTTATAATATAAGATAGATATGCCGCTGAAAAAAGAACCTATGCGGGTGAAACTCCGAGGAATCAACGAGCATATTATACTAACAATCGTCTAAGAACTTTCCCAATTCATATTCGGAAGCAGGTATAATCGAGCAGAACCAAACATGGGCGTGCTAACTATCTTAATTGAATAAATAAACTACCATAAGTTATTTCATATTTATTGTTTGGTCGTTAGTCGTTTAAAGGCTTTTCATAATACTTCTTACATAATATTTTTTGTAATAACTAATAATCTAAGCCCTTAGTCAACTTAATCTACTGTGTAGGCCAGGCCTAGTTCCGTGTTCATATTAGGAGAACAAATATTGTACACATTTTTATAATTAAAATTAATGTTTATGTAATATATATTAAAGTATGATATTTCATTTATATTTTTACGACAACGTCAGTAATGTTTTATTGGGGCATAACTCATCTTTTAATTACTGCACTATTAGGTAATAAAATGGAGTATTATACCAATATATCCTCATAATAAACATAATATAGATAATAATATATATTATATATAAAATAAATTAAGGGCCATATAAAATGGCCCTCAATTTAATTTTGTACAGACAATGTATAAGAAAACAATCGATGTGGGAAGATGCAATAATAATAGAAAATAAATAAGTGTCAAGGTTTTAATTGTTTCGGAAGTAGGTAAACATTTTTTACCGTCTTCTAAGAAAAGGATGAGGTTCTCAATTCGGATGTTTGTATGCTTTTTCCGATAATTGGTTATTAAAAGAGACGCAGTAAAATTTTATACAAATTAACAATTATTGTCTGTGTTTATTTATAATACAAGGTTAATATTAAACATGTACGCATTTAAATATTATTATACACGCGTTTATCATCAAAAAACTTAAAAAACTGTAACGTGTTTATTTCACGTCTAACGCCCCGTACCTAAATATGGTAACTGTGAAATATGAAAATTAAATACCTCTGATTACATGAAATATAAAATTATAATCAAACAATAAAACGAAATGCTAAAGCTTTTTATTTAGAAAAGAAAAAACATTAAGTTCTTTACTAGCACTAATTTAGTCACTTTCAGTAACTGTACATGTTTTGAAACAATAGAAATCAAAATTGCTACAGAAAGTCATTAATCTTTATTTTGCGTGATTCTAGCTCTGACTCAATTACAACTGGTAATGTGTCTTATCCCGAGATTATATTCTTCAACTAGTCTAGACTTATTATGAGTCTAGTCATATTATGAAATCATTTATTGGAACTAAGTTCCTTATGGGGCCGTTGCGGAGAGGTACCCTAGCCTTAAAAACGTTCGTAACGTTAAATAAAACCGTATAATTTTTATCGACGTCATCAGAAATAAATCAAATTGAATCTACCATTGAACTACAAATTTTTGACTGACAAATCACCACGTCAGTAGGTGTGTGTATTGTTTTTAGAAAATTTTACGCAACTTTCCAAGAAATCCCCCCCCCCCCCCCGCCGCATAAGCTTGGTGCGGGTTGGTGGCTGGCGTGGTGGGCCACCAGCTCCTATTTCTGGCGTATGGAGTGTAGAGACAATGAGGACCTTCGGAAGACGAAAGTCTCTACGTCAAAATCATCGATAGATCAACTCTTTGCAAGCGAGTTGACAGACGCAGAAGCTACCAAAGAGGCAACTAGTAAATAGAGATGAGAGATTTTTTTCTTTAACGCCAGGAAACGCTCTGAGGCATCCCGCGGGGGAGCGGGTCTCCCCAGGTGGGTATTGGGACTCGTTGCGCCCGAATGCTGGTAAGTGGATGCAGCTCTACCAACTAAAACCCGGCGAGTGCCACCAATGCCGCCTTTGGTGAGGTGCCCCGGATATAATGAGCAAACAGGGCAGCTCGACGGCTAGTCAGTCCCTCGGGGAACCGACGCCACCTCCACAGAGGGATTGTCTCGCACCACAGAACAAGCCCTCCCAACGTCAGGACAGTACATTGGGGTGAGGTTCCCGTCCTCGCCCCCCGTTCTTTTGTTCCCTCTTCTTCTAAGAGGGGAACAAAGAGCCCCCTCGGCTTGATTTGCTTCGCTCCAGGTGCCGGGCTCACCCTAGGCTACTGAGCCCCACCGCCACGACAAGACCTGAACCATGGTGGGGATAGAGACGAAAGATATTGTATCCACGAAGAATGAAATGAATTGAAAATTCACGAAGAATCTTTCAAGAAACCTCGTCTTATATTTGGGTATTTCTCAATGTCGCTATGACCCGTAACAACGACAAAACAGTTTGCCTGTACGTGTTGTATGCAGTATAATAAATAAACATAATAATATATAGCTTTTTGTTTAACCACTAAGGCAGGTTATATTACGTGGATATACAAAAAATAATTCACAATTCAAATGAAGGATACATAAATGTAATTATTCTCTAATATCTAAATTTAAATCTATATATATTTATGAGCTGTTCTATAGATTGACTCATCACGATATCTCTGGAACTACAAGAGCTAGAGGCTTGAAATTTGGTAGGAATATTACTTTTGGCATGTAGAGTCAGCTAAGAACGGATTTTATTTTTAATTTTGACAGAACGAAGTCTGTGCGGGCAGCTAGTTTAATAATAAATGTAACAATGTAAAGAAAAGAGCATACTTCCATTTGAAAGGCCGGCAACCCTCTGGTATAGCCAAGCCTCACGGATCATCCTTGGTTGGAATCGGTGTTCTTTTGCGAGGACTTGTGGTTTATCAAATCTAATTTAATGGCGAGCTTTATCAAGACTATTCACAGATGGTAGCATGTAGAAATGGTGTTTTACATCAGCTTTGTGTTCTTTCGTCGCTTCACTAAGTCTGCCATCTGGTATCTTTGATCCCATAAGTTTAGGACATCGACTCTCACATTATATATTAATGTATATATTATATATATTATATATTAATTATTACTAATGTACACAGACAAATAGTTTATGTACAAGTCTAACAAACCATATGCGGCTGTTGTGTTGTTTAAGTCTATAGGTATTGCCCGTGACCGAGAAGATAAGCGTGAGAAAAATGCGTGCGTTGTATATACTAACTTTTTAATGACTCATGCCTAGGGTTCCGTGTCGTTTTCACGTTCTAATCATTTTAAACTTAGACTGCTGGAATATAAATAATAAAATTTGGAAATACTTGTTTTCTAAGGGGAATAACAATAATATTTGAAAAAACTTTCGTTCTATTCCTAACTAAAAATCAAGAGAATCTCTCATTTTTGAGATCTCAGTAACAGTCGTAGATGAGGACGCTATATTTTAAACTGAGGAAGATGCTACAAGCAAATGTGAAAATTTAAATATATGGAGAGGTCATAGATCATAATTAATAACTATATTTCAACAGGCGTATGATTGTGTTTACAATTCTTTAGATTGAAAATAACTTTATGAAAAGGAACATACCTAGGTCCTAGACTATAGAGTAATTTATAGGTCTTCACCCTTATATCAAGCAAATGCAAAGCAATTAGTAAACAAAATTATCTTCTTTTCATACCTTATCTTTCCTCCATCTTTCTTTCATACCTTAGTCTTATCTCTTAGCATTAATACTATTTAGAATCGACTTTATTTTCATTGATTTTATAGCACAATCGTCCTAGAAACGAGTCGTAAAACATTCTGCGAATACAAAGAGGTCGGTACCACACTCACATTTGGCAATATTGGCTTAAGAAGCCTTCGAGTATGGAGTTACATTATTCTTTACCATTCTAGATAGTTATAGCGACCCCTGTCCTTTGGGGTTTAGTCGATGAATTATAAGCTAATGATAGAGCTATTTAATACTGAAATTTACCTGAAGTTTCGTGTTAATTTTTCCCAAAACATGCTAAATTCGTTTAATTATTGTGATCGTTTATCAACGATAAGTACAAGCGATGAAACTAGCCAAAATTTTATCATACAATTTACCCCTATTTTATACTCAAAGGGTTTTTAGGCAAACTGGCCGAAGAACAATTTTAGATAACGTCTGTATTAAAAGTGGCCAGGACTAAGTTTTGCAAGATTCTTTGTTGGACTGACTTGAACTAAGAACGAATAAACGAACGTACGTTTAGAATCACGAGCAAAAACACAATAGCGTCTTGAAAGGAAAATTTGTTCATTTTGTAACCGCAGAGAAGTCCTTAACCCATAAAGCTTATAAATCCTTCTAGGGTATGGACCTAATTTAGCGAGTGTTGTTTCGAGTCTCCGTAAGAATTAAAAAATTACAATAAAGATAAAAAATGTAATGGAAATGTCGCAACAAGATATTCGAAGATATTGAATAGAATAGAATAGAATTTTATTGAACACCTTTATTCGAAGTTACTCGAACGCAAGTTTATATTTGTCGATGTAAGTCGAACGTGCTACTGCATAATCATCTTATTCCATGAAAATCTGTCATCATGACTCCAAACTAATCTTAATCTAATCTTTCGGCATCGACGAAACGAAGAATAGCAATTCAGTTAAGGCACTGGCTTAGTGGAAGCAAATTGGCGAATAGTATACGGACTTTTTTATTTAAATTAAGAATTAAATAAATATAGATATAGAATTCAGCAGTGGACGGATAGAGGCTGATGATGATGATGATGATGAGATACAACATACACAAAGA
The DNA here is from genome assembly GCA_963853865.1 of Helleia helle. Lineage (NCBI taxonomy): Eukaryota > Metazoa > Arthropoda > Insecta > Lepidoptera > Lycaenidae > Helleia > Helleia helle. Next base: position 6,916,433 of record OY971418.1, on the reverse strand, counting down.
CATTTTTTTATGTGTTCAAAATGTGAGTTGTATTTTATTCAAATATCGCGCTGCACACCATTTCTGTATATTAATTCCTATATACAAGGTATTTCACTAATATACAGTATGTACTTTTGATTGAAATATAAACAAGAACCGTTAACCCTCACACAATACACGTGCACATACAAACACACACCCTTAAATTTAAGTTATATGCATTAATTATCATAACTTTTATTCCATATAAGGTACACTACAGAATGACTGTGATAATTATTCACAGTCGCGCGCTACTAAATCTTGCGGATGGTTTTGGTGTTCTAAATATCGTTACATGCTTGACCGTTAAAAATAACACTACCTCTCGTCTAATTGACACAAAAAAATATTATAATATAATATTTTTATGTGTCAATTATACGAGAATATTATGAAGTTTTCACTTCATAATTACGAAGTGTGGAAAATAAATCTCAAATTATTATGTGGGGATAATCTTAGAAAAAACAATTTTATATTCTTCCCGAATTGCGAATTAGTAATAGTAAATCACGTGTACCTATTATTGTTTGTGGACTTTCTGTAAACTTCTTAAATTTCCACGTCACTTCTTCATTTGTCAGTAAAAAGAAGAAGAATAAATCTACATTTAACATCTGTCAACATTATCCATAATTTATTACTGGATTATCTAGGTCACATATCGTTAATGCATAGAATTAACCTGTGTTCGTCAGTGCAACAGACAGACAATAGGCCCTCAGGTTTATATAGTTGCTCTGATTGAGGTTTGATGGAGAAAATACTATAGGAGCTAACCTCAAGCCGCGACCCTGAAATACTTGCAAGAGACTTCTTTGTGCTCAGACACGACTAAGTTCTGATAAAGCATTTTGGTACTTGAATCATTTGATAAGAAAATAACACATATGAGATGTGCGTAGGACGTATTATTAATATCTTAATAAACAGTTAAGCTGTGTAATTACACAGCGTATCAAATATAATAGTTTACATGCTACCTTTTTTTATTTAATTGTATCTTATCTTGGTGATAAAGAAAAGCTTCGCTTGTTAACACGAAACGAAAGCATGTAAGTAAGAGCATTGACTTTCGCTGGCATGATTAGTATATTGTGGCTCTTACGTAGTATTATTTCATGTATTTTGTTAGCTTCAAGTCAATTATCAATAGGTATATATAATATAATTATAATAATATAATTATATTATATTATTATAATTATATTATATATACCTAATACCTATAAATAATAATATAATTTATTTGTGTATATTTTATTTATTTTTGATTGATAAATATATTTTAAGCATAGTATTTTCCTATTAATTTAAATCCCTATTTAAAAATATATACATATAAATAAAACAAGTTAAATTCATAAATCATACGTTATAAAAGTATCTACAGTAACAAAATTTTAAAATTAATCTATCCTTTAATCGTAAAAAAATTGGTCGGGTCAGAGACTTTTTTTTTCTCGCCGGGAGATGCTCTTAGGCATCCCGCTGGGGAGGAGGATTCCCCTGGTGGGTATGTGGGACTCGCTGCGCCCGAGAGATGGTAAGGTGGACGCAGCTCTACCCACTAAAACCCGGCGGTGTTCTCCTCGTCATGCGGGAACTATTGTCGTCCGCACCAGCGACGGTGTGCCTGGAGGCACTCTCCTCTCGAGGCAGGGTGGTGGCGTCCCCTCCTCCTACTCCACTTAAGGCACCCTGAACACATAAGGGTACCTTATAACCCGGACCTAACGCGCGCGCGGTGGTTCCCCCGATCCACAGCGCAAAGTCCTCTCACGGCGGTACGACCTCCTGTCGCCGCCGCGCTCTCCTGAGGGAAGACGGGTCAGAGACATGTACCAAGCTTACAAAAGTTCATAAACAATTACTTTTTGAAGTCACATCCTGCCTACAAGAAGAATAGATTAACGGGGGCGCAAATATTCCATCCCCAAGCGGTATTTTTGGCAGTTACAGATGAAAATGTGGCAAGCTTCTACCAACACACCTTAATAGATTCCAAGGAGAGATAAATATAGGCTGGAGGCACAAAAGATCCTTTAGGGCATAAACGCCACGCTGGGTGGCAAAATAAGCGTGTATAATATATTTAACTAATGAAAAATAATTGAAATATAAATTACAACTAGCGCCCCGCCGTTTCAGGCGCGTATTTCTCACTAGCTGTTGGTTGCAGCTTCGCCCGCGTTACTCAACTCCTATATGTCGCAGCGTGATGTTATAAAGCCTATAATCTTCCTCGATAAATGGGCTGTCTAACACTGAAATTTTTTTTTAAATCGGACCAGTAGTTCCTGAGATTAGCGCGTTCAAACAAACAAACTCTTCAGCTTTATAATATTAGTATAGATTCCCGTGCGAGTACAGTTCCTAGCCTAGATATGTTATTCTGATGTATAAGCTATGATATTATAAAATCCATTCAGTAGTTTTTACATGAAAGAGTAACTTAATGTCATCGGTATTTAAATAAAAATAAACTTTAGCTTAAATACAATTCTAGGTACTAAAAAAATATAATATCGTGATTTTTTTTTCTTATTGTTAGCATTTCTTGTCCGTTCCACTATAAGTGTTTTTTCATTGATAATAATAGGTTTTAACTTAATGAAAGGATGATATTATATATTAACATTTGAGGAGTACTTCTGATAACATATTCATACGTGGATGTAAAAAATGTACTTGAATCAACGCTCAAGAATACACACCATAGTGTACCTACCTCGTGCTTGCGGTGTATTTACCATCGCAGTTAGTGGTCATGTCTTCATTGATACTTCTGATTTTGGCCTTCATTTCTCAAATTATGAAACCTCTATACTTATATAATAGAACTAAGTTTGTTCGATTAAACACAAAATCTCAAGAACTACGGTCGGGTTTAAAATAATGATTTTGCTATTGATAGCCTAAATCCTCATTATAAAGGAAGGTAGAATATTTATTATTACGAGTTTTTTTCTAATTTCAGGCTGTGTTCAAATGGGAACTGGGTATTGAGAAAATTGATTAATATACTAGGTTGTTTATTTATAAGCAAGATTTAATTTTGGTGCAGTAGAAACTACGGGGTAATCGCTGATATAATTAATACTAATATATTAAATTATGTGTTGCTTGGACTATATCATTATTGTCATTATCATCATCATCATCATTAGTTGTCATCGTCCAAAGAGGAACAGCGGGTTTGCGATCACTAGTAGATTTCTAGACAAAGCGTCAAATATTTACCGTATCTAACAGTTTTGAATGGATTACTATTTTTCAAAGCAACTGACAATTCATGCTCTCACTATCACCATGAGAGCGCATTTATTATCTTTTATATTGGCAAATTGTAGATAAATTAATGATAACATAGGTGAATTAAAAAATGCCGTAGTCATCGAGCATATAACCAGATAGAGTCTAGTAATATGAGCCATAAAATTTCGAAACTGGTAAGTGATTTGTCACTGACTTAATATCGATTCAACCAACCGGTGTTCTGTATGTACGTACCATCGGCCAATCAGCCATCGATGGCCATCAGTCGGCCAATCGGAGACGAACCGACGCAGCGTCGCAGCACAAATTTGGCGGAATTAGTTTTCATACCAAACACATAACATTACCGCACTATTCCGGTTATATGCACGATTGCCGAAGTCCACTCCTACGCCCGCGAGAATTCAATTTTATTTTTTTGTACACGTTATCATAATTATTCTCTAGATCCTTACGTAAGGGATAAATATTGTTAAAAAAAACATCTGTTTAGGTACAAAGGTAACAGAGTCATATTTACTTCAGTGGAAGTATAATACTCTGTGTGGGACCAGGTGTTGTTCTATAAGGGTGTGTACCCTTATAGAACATCCAGCAGTGAATGATAACTGGCTGATTTGAATGATAAAATATTATATTCTTGACATCCAATTGCAATATTTGTCATTATAATAATAAACCCATTAAACCGTGATAGTAAATGATAATAATTATGGTTACCAGTAGTGAGCCAGATATTATTACTATTATTATCATAAAATCATGATATCAAATATTTTATGTAGATGACAATTTGATACAAAAATATATAAAAGGGCCAATAACAACAAATAGAATCAATCGTTTTAAAAAGAAACACGGAGATGTATCAAAAAAGACTATTAAAATTACTCCTTTTTGCTATTAGGTACCATCCTAATATATATATATATATATATATATATATATATATATATATATATATATATATATATATTATTAAGTACTTTATTATTATTCTTTTAATATTAGGTATATCTATTGATTTTAAAAAATATCGCATCTTGGCAGTAATATCGTCTCAAATGCCGAGACGGCAAACAGCGTGACGTCATTTTTTATTTTATTCCATATTTCGTTATAATAATTATAAATTATAAATTTAAATAAAAAAAATAGATGATTCACATAGGCGGCGCGAGACGTTTAACTTTTTTTAAAATTTTTAAAATAATATTTTATTAAATTATTTTATTTATAATTATTAAATAAATTTCCAACTATTAATAAAATCCTACCTTGACACGAGACGTCCCGATCCGCTCTGTCACGGTACACACAGATCGTTTATCTCACAACGGCGCTTCGATCGACGCACACGCAGCTTTGAGCCGCCGGCGACCACCGCCTCTTACTTATAGCTTCAGATGCGCGCTGTAACACTTTCCCCTCCATTATTCTCCTAATAACCAATTTCTCTTTCAGAATTTTCGTAATCTATTTAAGATCTATCCTTTTTTTTCTTTTACGCCGGGAAATGCTCTGAGGGAGTGGGTCTCCCCACACGGGTATGTGGGACTCGCTGCGCCTGAAAGGTGGTAAGGTGGACACAGTACCCACTAAAACCCGGCGAGTGCCACCAATGCTGCTTATGGATCTGTTGAGCAAACAGGGCACCTCGATGGCTAGTCAGTCCCTCAAGAGACTGAAGCCATCTCCACGGAGGGGTTGTCCCGCATCACAAAACAGCGCATCTCAACGTCGGGATAGTAAAATGGAGTGAGGTTTCCATCCTCGCCCCTTGTCCCCCTGCTCTTTTGTCCCCTCTTTACAAAAGAGGGGTACAAAGAGCAGCTCCCCCGGCGCAATTTGTAGGGTGATGCCAAGGTGATAGGTTCACCTTAGGCTACTGAGCCTCCCGCCACGACAAGGCTTGAACTATGATGGGGATTTAAGATATATCCTAAAATAGTATCTACTAATTTATATAGTTTGTCTATAAAATAATATATATCATCATCATCGTCATCCTTATATCCACTCTCGGATAAAGACAAATTTATCAAGGGCCAAGACGTGTGATCCCGTCACTCGCATCTACCAGCCACAACGCAGAGATTCTTATTAGGAATGAACCGAATTGCGGCAGTTTCAGCCGAACTCCGGCATTCGGCCGAAATTCGGTTTATTTTGTCTGAAATTAATATAAACCAAATCTGTCGTAACATCTTAACTTACGTATGCGATAAAAAATAAAATAAAATTTGTTTTAAATACAAATGTAATAAAAATTCAATAAACGTAACATTCTTATTTCAAAGCGTAATTACTATTCGTATATTGAATTAAAAAAAAACCATTAACTCTTTTTAATATTTCTCTATCCACTAGTATTTAGAATCGCTAAATTCAACCAAAGTTCGTTTTTTTTAATTTCCCCGAATGTTCAGCCGATGTTTGAATTCGGTTCAAATTCGGCGTGCGTGTGTGTGTGTGTGTGTGTGTGTGTGTGTGTGTGTGTGTGTGTGTGTGTTTGTTTGTACGTATAGCGTATTTAACATCCACCGACTCCAGTACTTATTTAAACCAGTCATCAGTTCTTCGGTATTTATGATAGGCCAACGGCTACTTCACCCTATAGTATATCCATCGTGTAATTTCTTTGAGGAAGGACTTTATCACAAATCCTATTTGATAAAGATACCCCGACTATTTACATTGCACGCTGAAGTATGAAAAACGTATGAACTAGCCGCTACTATACGATGCTAAGTTTCAGCATAAATAAAGATATAAAATCCCGCCAGGAAACAAAAAGATATTTGTGTTCCTGGATCATGAATGTGTATTATACAAGGTTGATAAAAGCGAGAGGCATTAAATTAAACCACGTATACTATGTACCATTTTCAGGCTACACTCCAAAAATTGGACCAATAGAATAAATAGTTTAGTCACAGGATATTTTTAAAGTTTTAAAGCCGCTCTGGTTTGTTCGACCCGGTGAGACGCAACGTGCTGTGCGACGTTGCTTTTTAGATTCGAAGGACATTTTACAAAGGTTTACAAAGAGTTTTTACGTTTTACTTTGACTATTCACGTATTTAAGTTCTTTGAAAAACTTTTTTTTTATTGCTCTCAAACTATTATTTTATAGTTTCGGATTAACCACAAGCATGTGTAGTATATGTAGTTTAATTTAATGCCTCTCGCTTTTATCAACCTTGTATATGTGCATTATATAATAAAAATCTTAAATATATGTACCTAAGGTTTAAAAATATTAAATATATTTCCGTTGTCTGTGTGTTGTTGTATGTGTAGAACTTACCACGGGACCAGATTGACTACCGTCCATAGATATTTATTATTATAAATTATTTTAAAAACAGTAATAATATATTCACTTTTTTATTCAAGACGATCAATATAAATCTTATTTCTTTCACATTAACATAAAATCAACGCCACCCAATTATAATTAGCAACAAAGAAGTTTACACAATCTGCACGATATGAACTCAACTTTTCAGTCTTCGTCAGTTTTTTTTATTTTGTTTTGTTTTATTCCTATTCCAAACGGGTGATAACCGCCAGCCATCTACTCTATTTAAACGAGGTTGTTTTGTAATAGAACTGGTTTTTTTTTGCGAAAACTTGTAGTTTATCATTCGTTATGATACTGATATTTTTGTTCGGTCTATATATTACATATTATTATGATAAAATAAAATAAAACTTCATATTTTTTTTTATTTATTATTTATGAAGAATATTTTTTTTATTTTATTAAGTAGGTTTTCTTTTTTGAATAGCCATAAAGAAAAAATGGTAGAATACAGGTTGTTGGCTACATAATGAATATAAAAATAAGTTATCATAAAATTTAGATTGTTCTCATATATGTGACATGTAATGTCTTTTTTTGAGAAATAAAGTTCTTTAAACCGAAAAAAGTGCCATGTTAATTTGTTAATGTTCATGGGCGACGCTGACCACTAACCATCATGTGGCTCGTTTGGCCGTTTGCCTATCCAACTACCATAAAAATATAAAATAAATCGTTGTTTTAGACCATGAGGTTACAACCGACAAAGACTTCTGTTAAATCTCTAAACATCATCCATGAAATGAATACAATTTGGTAAAAAAAATCCTGTCCATGTCCAAAAATGATCAGCAACTCTAAAGTGTCCAAAAAAAAAGTGCGTGCGTACTTCACTTCACTTCTGACATGTGTACTTTACACATGTCAGAAGTGAAACTTATTTGGCATATACTAATCTAAAACTTTAAATTTCGACACTTGCGATGCGATCTTCGCTCTATCTCACTCTCTCTCTCTATCTTTCTCACTCGCTTGCTCCCTACTCTAACTCCATGGCTATGTGCTTCATGCTACGTTCGCCCTTTCTCACTCTCTCTCAATCGGTCTCAATCACTCTCTCTCTTGGACAAAAAAGTTGCATATTTCGATTTTTACGGCATTCACTGCCTCGCACCACAAATATATGGAATCAGCTGCCACCTATAAAACCCGTAAAAATTGTACCCTCATGCGCGCAAAGAAGTTTCACTTCAAAAAGTGTTACCCATAAACTTCATAGAAACATCGAGATGTATAAAAAACATTATAAAAAATATGTAATGCAGCTGTAATTTTTAGCTGAATATTAAAATAATTTTTAAAAAATAATAAAATAATTAAAAATTAGAAAATAATTTTTAGCATTTACTGTATAAACAGGTTATATATGAACAAATTAGAAACATAGACAAAATGAGAATAAACACACACCAGCTTCAACTACAGCACAGATCTGGAAATTTGAAAATAAATATTTCGTCATAATAAATAAAAAAAAACATTAATTTTTATAACCGACTTCAAAAAAAAAGAGGTACTCAATTCGACTGTATTCTTTTCGCGTTAAGTTTGACATCAAGGAAATTCAATGAAAATTATTAACAAATATTTTTAAATGTTTATTTACAGTAAAATACAGGACATTTATGAGGAACAAACATTTTGTTAACTTTACCATTTGTAGAAGAACATACAGTTCCTCTTCATTTACCCTATTTACATAATATGATAGAACCGTTGAATACCGCTCAAGGCTGCATGCCCGTGAACTTAGCAGATCACAAAATTATTGGAGTTCTGTTCGCATGCAGCATAGTTTTATAGTTCCTAATACTTTTTTACACATACTTCTGGCGCGGTTGCTTCAAAAAATGACACTTCAAAAAACAACAAAATGATCTGCTAAATTCACGGATCTGGCAGATCATTTTGCACCAAATTGCTGCATGCGAACAGAACTCTAATTTATTTTCGATTTGGTGCAAAATGATCTGCCAGATGCGTGAATTTAGCAGATCATTTTGTTGGTTTTTGAAGTGTCATTTTTTGAAGCAACAGCGCCAGAACTATTTGTAAAAAGTATCAGGAACTATAGAACTATGCAGCATGCGAGCAGAACTCCAATAATTATGTGATCTGCTGGAAATTAATCTGCTAAGTTCACGGGCATTCAAAGCTCAAGGTATCCTTAGGTTAACTTATCGTGTACGTGTTCTTTAATATCCATATGGAATGTACCCTCTTCGGTTTTTAAAACTAAAAATAATATTCATATTTTAATAAAGGACCTAAAAGTCTATACTCGGTATTTTGTAACCTTAGATTAATGCAGTGAAAATAATCATTACACGGCGAAGCCAATTTAGCCGAGGGAGCTGCTCTTTGTACTTCTCTTATAAGAAGAGGGGACAAAAGAGCAGGGGGACAAGGGGCGAGGATGGGAACCTCACCCCATTGAACTGCCCCAACGTTGGAAGGGGTTGTTCTCCGGCATTGGTGGCACTCGCCGGGTTTAAGTGGGTAGAGCTGCGTTCATTTACCAGCTTTTCGGGCGCAGCGATTCCCACATATCCACGTGGGGATACCCAATCTCCCGCTCAGAGCATTTCCCGGCAGACTTAAAATCAGTTGTCATGCCCTCAGCGCCAGGGATAATCTATTCTATACTTATAATAAAACTGTAGAGAGGTCAATTCTGTACATTGAATATATATTCAAAATTAATATTGGAGGATGAATGGTGATCGATACTGATGCCAAAAATGCAATCAGTAAATTTTTTGTCTGTCTGTCTGTCTGTCTGTCTGTCTGTCTGTCTGTCTGTCTGTCTATCTGTCTGTCTGTCTGTCTGTATATGCACGCATGGGTCGAAAACTACTGAAGGGATTTTAACCAAACTTGGTACGATTGTAGTCCATACTCCTGGGAGTAGACACATAGGAGCTGAGCAGTGACGATAAATTTGAAGCAAGTCGGATGAAAATGCGCTTTCGAGCTGTTATCCTCGCATACGTTGACCATACACCAAAAGTATGTATTACAAAGATGATGGTCTTCAAAAGGTCTACAAAAAAGTCCTCAATAGTATATATCTATCTTTTATAAATTAGCCCCAATAATGTGTTTAATAGTAAGCATTTCTTCTAATTGTATTAAATGCATAAATATATTGTATTTTACATATATATATCTTTATCAAACTCCCATATTAGAAAAGTAAACTTTAATATCTATTTTAAAAAAAAAAATATAGAAATCGGTTTATAAACACACAAGATATAGATGAAATAAAACTTTCAAATCTCGCCGCGCCAGTATGGGTACGGCTATACGGTTGAGTTTTGTTTAACGCGCGAAACGGCCATCCGCTGCATCTATAAAAAGGCGAGGGCGCGCCGACTGAACTGTTTTAGGTAGAAGCCATCAGCTCTCCTACTTTTCCGATTTCGCATAAAGGTCTTTGGACCATAGCATAGGTCAATTCGAAAAAAAAAAAAAAAAAAAAAAAAAAACGCGCCGACTTCACTCACATTGTCCCTCTTAATGACTCTTCTCGCAATAAGCGCGCTGCAGATTTTAAAAATACATAGATAGGTACGTAGTTTTTAGATATTTGTTTAGTGTTTTTGTTTGTTTCTCCTTCTTTTCTTTATAACTTTTTCGTAGTTTTTTTTTTTTTTGCTGGTAGTAGGTACTAATTTGAATTAAAATATTGATGTATCATATGATAGGGTAGTTTCAAATAACTTTGTAACGTTAGGACGTCTGACACCTCAATCCTCCATGACCATGGTTGCTGTAAAGTATCTTAAACGTCGGACATGTAAAAATCTTAATAAATGGCGATAAAATCCGTAAAAGTTATTTAAATATAATAAAAATGTACTTCTAAATTAAATAAATTTTTTTTTTCAAAACGTACTATCGTGCCTGTAAGGAAATTATCGGGAAGATAATAGTATTCTTTAAATTATAATACAAGGTGGTAAATTGGAACCATATTAATAATAATAATAATATTATTTGAAAAATAAGTTTAAAAAAATACTTCTTACATGCGGACGAAGTCGCGGGTAAAAGCTATGAAATAATATAATTGAAAAAAAATGAAATAAAAAAAACAATTTTGTCTGTCCCTTTGTTCCGGTTGGTCTTTAAAACGGCTAAGCCGATTTTGACGAGGCTTTCACTGGCAGATAGCTAATGTTATAAGGCGTAACGTTGGCCATAAAAATAATCATCATTAATCCGAACGGCTGTTAATCTAAATAAACGCGGGCGAAGCTGCGGGCAACAGCTAGTAATACATAAAATAAATAACTTCAACAGATAGGGATGTACTTATAATTTCATCTGAATATCATAACAGATAGATAGATAAAAAGGGTTACTTTGTAATTAATTGTAATTTTATTTCTAATATTAGTAGGTATTTTGGTAACAAAATGAAAAAAAAAGCATTTAAATTTATTGTTTTCCGCACAATAAAATTAGTCCAAAAATTAATTTTGTTATTTTTTTCTCAATGCTATCCTGTAGAGTAATCTTTATCTTAATAAGACAATTAACAATATCAGTTTACCGAATATATAAACCTTGAAAGATACAAACGATATATATAACTACACAATTTTCAACAGCCAGTTAATAAGATCACATACAAATAAATAATCACATACTTTTTTAATTGTTCCAGCTAATCTCTCAAACAGATGGACCGATTTTGATGGGACTAGCAGATACTATACTTGTAACTTAGGCAACAAAAATAATCATCATCAATCCGGATACGGCTGTAAATCAAAGGTAACGCGGACGAAGCTGCGGGTACCAGCTAGTAAATTAAATAAAATTTATTCCTACAGTAGCAATTACTTTATTTGTTTTATAATAAATTAGCCAGTATTAACGTAAATATTTTATTTTATGTGGATTTCCGTATCAGTAAATCATTGCATATGTCCCGTCCCTATTCTCGAATTTATCCGACGCGCGCGTTGGACATCAATACACTTTTCTAAAAACAATATCAGTATTTTTTTATTTTCTTTTTATTTTTTATGTTAGTTGGATAGACAAACTGGCAAACGTACCACCTGATGGTAAGTGGTCTACGTCGCCCATGAACATAAACCGTGCCAGTAATTACACTGCCTGTCTTGCCCTTCTCTCCGAAACACAGCAAAGCTGTTTCACCGGAGAAACAAGCAAGATGGTGGTACCCATGCAGCCGGGAGCGTGGCACAGCGCTTACCTCTCACCGGTAGTTTTTTTATTTATCTAACTTTGGACTTTATCTTTAAGTCTTCTTATTATGTAATTAAAGAGTGATTAATAATAATAGATTATAAATGATTACTTCATCAACTATTTACCAAGCAGGTATAAACATTATTTTATTATAACACAGTAATATAATAATAATAATATAATAATATCTATGGACGCTTTTTTTACACCACGTCAATCTGGTCCCGTGGTAAGTTCTCAAAGAACTTGTGTTACGGGTACCAGACAACGGAAATATTTAATACTTTTATATTATACATATATTTAAGATTTTTATTATATTATACACATATTTAATACACATCCATGACCCAGGAACACAGAAAATATTTTTGTTCCCTGGCGGGATTCGAACCCGCAACCTCCGGCTTGAGCGCCAACGCGCTTACCATTGAGCCACAGAGGTCGTCAAATATCAAACTAAAAAGGCAAATTAACCGAGTAGATGTATTTCGTTGGAAATATCCAACCTTGGCGATTTAGTGAATAGTCATTACGACAACATTAGCAGGGAAATATAATATTAAGATTATTCTATTTATACTTAATATTATAAATCGGTAAATTTTGTGAGGTTGTAATCACTGGATCTACTGAACCGATTTTGAAAATTCTTTTACCAATAGAAAGCCAAATAATTTGTGACAGTCATTGGCTATACAAGAAAAATCAGGATGGTCATACGTCCGCAAATATAGCTAGATCCGGGGCACCTCACCAAGGGCGGCATTGGTGGCACTCGCCGGGTTTCAGTGGGCACTGCTGCGTCCACTTTACCATCTTTCGTACCCAACGAGTCCCACATATCTACCCGCCTGAGGAGTCCCCCATCCCGCGGGATGCCTGAAAGCATCCAGGCGCAAAAGGAAAAAGGTATTGTTCAATATTTAAGTAATAAATGATCGTAATTATTATGAACAAATTAACTTCTTCTAAACTTTATTCGTCATTTTGTATGACACTTCACAAAAAACAAAAGAGAAACGGCTTAATACTGTACTGTAATCATACTATATGGATTAGCAGGTGCGTTGCAGTTGTAATATGTGCTATACATTCATTCAAATTCGTCACCGGGAGGACAAAGTATTACATATAAAAAAGTAAACTCAGAAATGTATTATATCAGCCAAATTGCATTACCTTAGGTGTGGAAAAAATGAAAAAGAAATATTGCAGATTTACTGTCCTCTTTATAATTCGAACAAATGTTTGAAAAGTTTTGCAAACATAATGTACTATGTATTTACTAAACGGTTGACGTAGGTCAACTCGTCAATTATTATGCAAAAATGGTATTCAACTTGTTTTTCACATAATTAATTAAACATTGTGTTTATTCAAATCTTTATTCCCCCTAGGTATATTTGATTTTGTTCTCGATTTCTCAAAACCAAAAATATAGCTCAAGACGTAGTAGACACGATATTCAAAAAACTGTGTGAGAAATGCTCCTGTGTCTCTTTCATGTCTGATATTAGGTAGGTAATATTAATTTTACAAAATAAATATATTTCTTTATTTATACAGTGGTGGTCATATAGGTACCTAACAATAAAGAACGACTATTTATTTAAACAAGTTTTTTTCAAGAAAATTGATATTCATAGTAGGGATACCTAGGTAACACTGAAAATGTTTAGAAAATTAAAAACGGCTTAATGTAGAAAGTTGCCAATACTTTTGTTGTTTTTCGAAGTAATCTCCGTTTCTTTCTTCACATCGTCGCATTCGATGGAACCACTGAGAAAAGCAGTGGGCCCATTCTTCCTTAGGAGTCTCTTTTATGGCATTTTCGTACGCTTTCACCGCATCTTCAGGGCTCGTAAAGTGAATACCTCGAATTTTATCTTTAGTTCTTGGGAATAAATGAAAGTCGCAGGGCGCCAGGTCAGGACTGTAAGGCGGATGACTCATTATCTCGACACCTGCCATAGTCAAATATTCAACAGTCTGTTTTGCGGAGTGCGCTGAAGCATTGTCGTGGTGAAGGAGGATCCTGCTTCGAGGGCGCTGCTGTCGAATTTTTTCCAAGACAACAGACAAACAGCGATTGACATACCAGTCTGCAGTAACTGTCCTTCCATCTTCTAGCACAACTTTCGCGAACTGACCTTTCCGACCAAAGAATGAGGCAATCATCTTTTTTCCTTGACTTCTTCCTTTCTTTACCTTAGTTGGCCGATCCTCGAAAGGAAACACCCACTGAGCTGATTGTCTTTTGGTTTCGGGTTCATAGCAATATATCCAGCTTTCATCATCTGTGATGATGTCAAATACAGCATTTGAGTTACCGCCGTTGAACTTATCTAACATTTTGGCGACACCAGTCCATGCGGAGGCGTTTCTGGTCGTCGGTTAAAGTATGGGGAATCCATCTGGTACAAAGCTTCCTGACGCCTAAATGTTCCTGTAATATTTTTTGAACTTAACTCATACCAATGCCTAGGCTTGCCCGTATCTGCTGATAGGTCACTCTCTTATCTTCTTCTATCATGCGTCGCACAACACTGATGTTATCTTCAGTAGTCGCTGTTAAAGGAAGTCCCTCACGCGGATCATCACTGAGATTGCTACCTACACGCTTAAACTCGTTAAAACAATTGTAAATAGTGGCACGAGATGGGGCTTCATTAAAAAATGCTAATCGCAGCCTATCATAGCTTTGTTGTTGAGTAAGCCCACAACGAAAGTCATAATAAATCATTGACCGAAAATTTTCTGGCGTTATGTTCATTTTCACGTGTAACAAGAGTTTTAGATTTGCCACCAATTCACAAAAACAAATGACAAATGAATGCAATATACTACATTAGGTTACCAAAGAGTTCTAAAATTGAAATTCAAAAAAAGTTTTCACTATCAATGTTTCTAACTGGCAAGTTCTAAACATTTTCAGTGTTACCCACGTATATGTAATAGGCACAGGTTAGATGTACCAGTGATTAGACTTTCAAAAGTAAGCAATTCTTTTAAAGGCAACTAACTGTATACGCTTTTACAATAGGATCCCAGAAAACGTTCAAAAGTCATTAAAAAATTCAAAAAAGTTATTAAAGAGCGTTTGTGTGGTAAAGGATATTATAAAGTAAAAGATTTCATGGAAGATACCACACCCTGGGAATAAGGCGTTCCTCCCAGGCAATTCAGCATAAGATGTTAAAGTTGTTAGATATTTATTTATTTATTTTTATTTTTATTATGCATATTATTTGATTCGATTCAAACTTACGAGTATAACACTCATTGCATGTCTGCTTGTATCTCTTTCGGTATCGCAAAACTATCCCACACTAGCGTTGCATTCATTTATAAACCGTATTATTGGAAACTTACTGGCTACCTGACCCTGGGGGATTTGAACCTGGGAGTGCCTTCAGCCGCTTCTTGAGGGTCTCGGATCTGCAGGCAACAGATTCACCTCAGCGACCAGTAGGTCCCAGCGAAGGCTAGACTGCTCCTCGTTGGACCTCCTATCCGAGACATAGGAGTGTGTCTCAGCAAGAACCTCCGCCACGAGCTCCCACAGGAGGTCACCGGCCAAAGTGATT
Organism: Helleia helle; assembly: GCA_963853865.1. Classification (NCBI taxonomy): domain Eukaryota; kingdom Metazoa; phylum Arthropoda; class Insecta; order Lepidoptera; family Lycaenidae; genus Helleia; species Helleia helle. Next base: position 6,900,944 of record OY971418.1, on the reverse strand, counting down.
AGCAACTGCATTAATCTAGCTCGTAGGTAATAATAATAATATCAACCCTTTATGTCCCACTGCACGGGTTTCCTCCTCGAAATCAGGCAAGGAGGGTGTCGGGCTTTAGTTCACCGATGCACTGGCCCAATGCGGATTGCTGAACTTGGTTGGTGAATTCCATCAAGCATCCAGGTTTCCTCGTTTTCCTTCACCGGTGAGCAAGCGATGATCTCATGTTCTTTCATAGAGAAATTTAGAAAAACACGTTTCACCACCAGCACCGGTCAGGCTCAACCCCGGACCTTTCACTCCAGAGGCCGAGCCCATGCCCACTAGAGTCTAGAGTCTAGACCTCGTCGCTCACTGCTAGCTCGTAGGTAAACTATGGTTGAGAACTTTATTATATATATATTTAGTTTAAATGAGACCCATAGATCACCCCACCATGGTTCAGACCTTGACGTGGCGGTGGGGCTCAGTAGCCTAGGGTGAGCCCAGCACCTTGGGCAAAGCTAATTGAGCCGAGGGCGCTCTTTGTACCCCTCTTATAAGAAGAGGGGACCATAGAGCAAGGGGCGAGGATGGGAACCTCGTCCCGACGTTGGGAGGGGTTGTTCTGTGGTGCGGGACAACCCGTCGGTGGGGGTGGCGTCGGTACCTTGGGGGACTGACTAGCCGTCGAGGTGCCCTGTTTGTTTATTAGATCCGGGGCACCTCACCAAAGGCGGCATTGAAGGCACTCGCCGGGTTTTAGTGGGTAGAGCTGCGTCCACTTACCAGCTTTCGGGCGCAGCGAGTCCCACATACCCGCGTGGGGAGACCCACTCCCCCGAAAAGGTGGCTTTGCTGAATCTCTTATCAAAACTTACAGCATATTTTATTGTAAATTAGCATCTGCACAGCTGCGGGAAAAAGCTAGATTAATCAATCTTTTTTTTATATTTTACCCAAGACATCTTTTTTTTATATTTTACGCCGGGAAATGCTCTAAGCCATTCCGTGGAAGAGTGGGGACTCCCCCCAGCGGGTATTTGGAACTCGCTGCGCCCGAAAGGTGGTGTGGTGTAAGTAGAAGCAGCTCTACCCACTAAAACCCGGTGAGTGCCAGCAATGACGCCTTTGGTGAGGTGCCCAGCTGGCTTACTCTTGTTACTCGATCCTATTTAAATTTAGGATTGGGATCGAGAACTTGCAATCGGTAATCTGTACGCTATACTAGCGCATGATTTGACTCGATCACAGTGAAATTTTATGTAACTAATTGAAATTAGTATTTCTCAATCTCGTACATTTTTCGCACTCTTGACAATAATTTGACGTTGAACTGTGTAAATTCGTCATTCGATCCCGAACTTACTTTCGAAGAGGATACGTGAACTGGGGAGTTCAGAGGCCTTAGACAAAGTAACAACCACCAAAATGTAAGGGGTCTGCGCACTAAAACACATACGTTTTTTAGAAATGTTTTACAGAACTCTTTTGATGTTATTACATTAACAGAAACATGGCTTATCGATGGTTTAAATGACTCCGAGATTTTTGACGATCGTTACTTAGTATGGCGACGAGACAGAGATTATTCTCGGACGGGTCAGTCGAGGGGTGGAGGTGTGCTTATTGCTGTCAAAAAGAACTTGATAACGGATGGATGTAATGACTGGTGCTCATTGGCAGAAGATTTGTGGGTTATATTAACTTTAAGGAGCTCACAGGCCACACATAAATTATATATATGCACTGTGTACATCATTGGAGAAAATCACGGCTATTCTTTAGGGGAACAATTAGTAAATTTTTCGGAAAAATTGACAGTTAACTCGTCCAGCCGACCAAACGACAGTCTACTCATATTGGGTGACTTTAATATGCCCTATTTAACATGGTCTCGTCAACCTGGGGAATCATACTTGTACCCCACTAATATTAGTGGGTGGCACCAGATTACCTTCTTTGATAACTTAAAATTCTGTAACGTGGAGCAGTATAACCACTTAAAAAATTCTCACGACAGACACCTAGATCTAGTGTTCTCAAATTGTGAGGTAACAGTTGAAGCCTGCCTTGACCCATTAGTGGACGAGGACCCAAATCACCCTGCCCTAATTGTGACCACTCGTTTCACCGACTTTAAGCCTCTAAGCACTACTCCACGACTTAAGTACATGTACGATAAAGCGGACTATAATGCTATTAATGATAAGCTAAGTGAAGTCGACTGGCCTAAAACTTTTTCTAGCAACCACGTCGATGTGGCTGTAGAACATTTTTACCAGATACTTTACAAGTTACGAGATTCTTATGTCCCAACGAAAATCTTTAAAGCTAATCGCAAATATCCTTCCTGGTATAACACATCTTTGATAAAGTTACTAAAAGAGAAACATAAATTTCATTTAAAATATAAGAAATATAAAAATATTACTGATTTAAATACATTTAATTTGTTAAGAGAACGTGCAAAGATTATTGAAAAAGAATGTTATCAAACTTATATAGCGAAAATTGAAAACAATATTGCCCTTAATCCAAAATCATTTTGGTCATTTATTAAAAATAAAAAACAATCAACAGTTTACCCGTCTGTTATGTCCTATGCTGGTGACTCAGTGAGTTCTGGTGAGTCAATATGCAATAAGTTTGCTGAATATTTTCAATCAAATTTTCAGCAACCGTCTTCATGCGATACAATCTCTCCAGATCTTTCATCCTCATCAGAGGTCGTCGTAGATATAGCCAACATTGAAATACTTGATAATGTGGTGTTTCAACTCCTTAAACGTTTAGATCTGAGTAAATCCGCAGGACCCGATCTTATTCCCCCATTGTTTATAGTTTCTTGTGCAAAGACCTTAAAAATCCCATTGGTTTTATTGTTCAGACTGTCGTTGGATACTGGTACAGTGCCTGATATTTGGAAATCTGCATTTGTAACGCCAATACATAAGAAAGGGCCAAAAAATTTAGTGGAAAACTACAGACCGATTTCCAAATTGTGTATCTTTGCTAAGGTTTTCGAAAGGATTGTGTACAAGCAGGTATATGCTCAAATCAAGAGTATTCTAATTGAACAACAACACGGTTTCGTTAAGGATAGATCAACTACTTCTAATCTTCTTCTGTGCAGTGATTTTTTAACTGAACATATGTCCACAGGTTATCAAGTAGATGTGATCTACACAGATTACAGTAAGGCATTTGATAGAATTGATCATAAAATGCTATTACGTAAGCTACAGATGGTAGGTATCCGAGGAAATTTATATAGGTGGTTTTCGTCATATATCTCGAACAGATGTCAAACAGTGGTTCTTAACGGATACACGTCATCAACTTTATTAATTATACCCTCAGGTATCCCTCAGGGCTCGATTCTGGGTCCTCTGTTGTTTAATATATTTATAAATGATATCTCGCATTGTTTTAATCGTTCTAAGATTCTATTATATGCTGACGATATGAATTTTTTTTATCCTATTCGCACTCAAATAGACGCATATCATTTGCAACTAGACCTTCAGACATTTGAAGCATACTGTCAGCTTAATAAGCTTGACTTAAACGTCAACAAATGCTGTGTCTGTACTTTTACACGTAGTTTAACACCACTAGCAACCAACTACTTTCTGAAGGGATCGGCTTTAACCCGAGTTGCTGCTATAAGAGACTTGGGTGTCATCTTTGACTCTAAATTACGGTTTGATAACCACATAGACACGATTGTTTCTAAAGCTTCAAAGGCTCTAGGCTTTGTTATGAGACTATCTTCGGAATTTAAGAATGTAAAAACATTAAAAATACTGTATTGTGTATTTGTGCGCAGCCACCTCGAATATGCGTCCGTAGTTTGGAATCCCGTTTACTCTACATACATAAATCGAATAGAGAGAATACAAAAACGTTTTCTTCGCCATCTACAATTTAAATATCACATATTCGACAGTAGTTACGAATCAAGATGTAGGCGGCATCATATCCTTCCTCTGTATCAGCGCAGGCAAATAACCGATGTAACTTACATTTTTAAATTGTTGAATGGATTACTGGATAGCCCTGAGCTTTTAGCTAAAGTGGGTTTACATGTACCATATCACACACGCAGAAACAAACATATGCTTTTACACGTACCATTTGCATCCACAAATTATAGAAAGAATTCATTTACTGTTCGTGCTTGTAAGTCTTTAAACTCAATTTCCAGCGAGTATGATGTTGATTTGTATCATACTAGTCTTGTTGAATTGAAGAAGTTATTAAACAAACGTTTTTTTCGTTAAAACTTTAAATTGAAAGTCTAAAACCTGTTGTCACAAGGCTTTGTATTCACACTTTTTTTTTTCTTTATAGCTTATTTTATTAACATTGTTTAATCTTTTCGTTTTCTACTTGTTCAACACAATACTATTGTTAAGTTATTGTAAAACGTGGAAACTTGTCAATGGCCTTCTATAGTTATAATGTATATTATTGATAATGTTAGCTGTAAGTTTCCCAAAAATTGTAAAATAAAATAAAATAAAAATAAAAATAAAACATTAAAAAAACGATAACGAAGTTCGAAAAGAATAAAATGTATGGGATTGACATAAGCCGTCGTCAATTATGTCACTCGTTATCGTTATCGCAAGTTGGTAGACAATGTTAAAATTCGTAACAAAATCATGTAAGTACTGTCAATTGGTTATCGAACACTTATGTCAAACTTATGTTATTTTATTATTGATATTGATTCGTTATCCGTGGGCGTGGGCCATGGAGGGCAACATTTTCACAATTTTTATGAGTTATAGTGTGTATGAGGTCTATTCACATAGATATTAATTTTAATTTTTTGGTCCGATTTGACACTTCTTGTCGAACTTTGTTGACACTTGACAGTTGTTGTCGTTGCACTGTCACGATCTTTGATAGATCATTGGCTAGAAAATTATTATCGTTATCTCAAAGACGATAACGAATTTCGGCTACAAAGCGATGTCACTTTGTCTACAGGCCCTGGTTACCAGTTTTTAATTTATTATTATTTTTAACATTAATACTTTACTTAAGCCACTAGCCTTCAGCCGCTTGAAGGGGTGTGTCTCAGATCTGACTAATACAGGACACCCTCCACGACCACGCGTTTCAAAAAGGCTAACCAGGCTTCATCATAGTATGGGGGAACTCCGAAAACCTGAGGCACCCCAAGCCGACGCCAAAAATTTTCTACCGGGGCAGGAACCCAACCTTACCCCGAGTCCCGTTAGACAGTTTATTATTTATAGCTATTATTACAATTAAACATTATAAATCAAATGTCTTTATATAATATATCCAACAACTAATTTTTTAGTGTACAGCGGCGTATATCTGGTAATCCCAATGTTCTTTGACCTTGGCACCATAGCCAGCTTATAAAGCCATTATCAGCAGTACTGTGTAGGACACCGGCGTGACTCACTGCCACGAAGTTTTTTATCGTTTTTTGTGCCGTGAAAAACTGTGAAATTTATGTGATTAGTAAATGTGAATTAAATATAAGCGAGTAGCATAGGTCTCCTGGAAATTAAGTCATAGTTCGTCTATTTGATGGGCAATGCAGATTGATGAATCGTCCCCAACATGGTTCAAGCCTTGTCGTGGCGGTGGGCTCAGTAGCCTAGGGTGTTGTACCCCTCTTAAAAGAAGAGGTGACAAAAGAACAGGGGGCTCACCCCATTGTACTATTGGGGGGGGTTGTTCTGTGGTGCGGGACAACCCCTTTGTGGAGGTGGCGTCGGTCCCCTGAGGCACTGACTAGCCGTCGAGGTACCCTGTTTGCTCATTAGATCCGGGGCACCTCAGCAAAGACGGCATTGGCAGCACTCGCCGGGTTTTAGTGGGTAGAGGGGTAGAGCTTCCTCCACCTTACCACCTTTCGGGCGCAGCGAGTCCCACATAACCGCCCATAAAAAGTTCATATGCCCTCATTGCCTGCTTTCAAAAAGTCCTACCCAGCAGTAGCACGTATTAGGGAGACACGATAATATTAAAATTATATTTGTTGTTGCTTCATACAAACTCATACATTTACAGAATATTTCTACCAAATAACATACCGTATGATCTCATGAATTCCCTTAAAGTAACGACTAATCATATTATGCATAGTCCAGTCGTGGCAGACATAAAACTAGCTGACATAGAAAAAAATCCGGGGGCGATTTTTTTTAACGTCGGGTTGGACGTATAAATCTCGATTTTCTAACTAATCCCGGAAGAGGATTCGCCGCCATCTTGTTTTAAAGTTCAATTTTTTCGTTTTTCTGAAATAACTCGTTAATTTTCAACTTTAGAGCAAAAATGGCAGTAACCAAAGTTGTTGGAAATTTAATTTCTCACAAGTTTGGTCATTATCATTTTTACGCTAGGATAATATATGCAGAGTTATACTATCAAGTTTATCAAAAAATCGTAATGGGTGGAATTTTATTTTCTTCAACTTTGGTTCTTGCACTTGATGCTCGCAACGGATTGGGGTTGGAAGAAAACAAATCGTGGCTTGGAACCGATTGGCGGTAGATTACAACCATCGCTGACCCAGCACCGATGTGTTTGCTCAAATTAATTTCCTGCAAATGCAAATCCAAGTGCGCAAAGATGTGCGGCTGCCGTAAAGCGGGCCTCAAGTGCTCTGTTTTATGTCTGCACTGCAGCGGAGAGACGTGTGGAAATGTAACAAACATAAGGGATCTCCTGCTGGAGGAAGACTACGATATTGATCCTAGCGTATAATAATGATAATGACCAAACTTGTGAGAAATTAAATTTCCAATAACTTTGGATACTGCCATTTTTGCTATAAAGTTGAAAATTAACGAGTTATTTCAGAAAAACGAAAAAACAGAACTTTAAAACAAGATGGCGGCGAACCTTTTACCGGGATTAGTTAGAAAATCGAGATTTATACTTTCAAAAGACGTTTTAAAAAAATCGCTTTCCGGAATTTTTTTCTATTTAAATGTCTGCCCCGACTGGACTAGGATATTTGCTTATGTTTTTTTTTATTATATTTGACACTTACCTTACCTGGCCTTTTATATGTTCATGTCTTACCATCAAAATTGCTTTGATATCATAAAAGCATTTTAAATTATAAATAACATTCTGTCACTACCAATAACATCAACAGAATGACCACTACGCGACTAAGTACGTAATTTTTTTATTAAAATAAGGCTGGGGCCTCGAGCCGTCTCTTCTGTCATACAGGGCTTATCACTTCTTAGTTATTATTATTATTAAAGGTTTCATCTCATCATTATAATTATTGGACCCTAGACATCCATGTTGTAAGTTTTTTTTTTGTATTTAGATAAAAATAATAATATCTATGAACGATTTTACATCATGTCAATCTGGTCTCATGGTAAGTTCTCAAAGAACTTGTATTACGGGTAGGTACCAGACAACGGATATATTATATGTATTTAATATTTTTATACTATACATATCATATTTAATACACAGCGATGACCCAGGAATACAGAAAACTCGTTTGTTCCCTGGCGGGATTCGAACCCGCTGCTTCCGGCTTGATCGCCAAAGCGCTAACCATCGAGCCACAGAGGTCGTCAAAGTCATAATAGTACATCAACGTACAAAAGATATTATAAACTTGACACTCCTTATCTTTCGAAAACGATGAGTAAGCCAAGCCGGGAAACAGGTGTGTGTTTATGAGGAAACACTTCCTAATCTTACACAATCTTATCTCATTATAACGTTTAAAAAACTAGAACGATCCCAGAAACCTTATACATACGTTCAACCTTCTAACAATTAACTCAAAGAATAGACAATTAATCATCCATTTATGTGAACACAAATATAGTAACGGCTAATTTATTCAACACGATGGCTCCAACACAGGATCACGTAAAAGAGATGTTTGAAGAAACGGGGCTTGAAATACCTCTAGTACCTAATATGGATGAAGAAATTAAAATTAAGAGTGAGAATGATATAATTGGGGACTTTGATATTCGTAAATATGAAAGAATGGAGTTTAGTTCTCAAATTAAGGGGTTAGACTTATTAGTGCAAGTGTTGTTACATGCCGTGTCACTCTATGGACTATATTGTATTGTCACCAGTCAGGCGAAGTTTTATACAACACTATTTGGTAAGATTTCTCTTCTATTTTGGTGCTAAAATCTTCTTAAAAAATGTAACCATAAAATAAATAAAAAGACAATAGGTACCTACTTTTTATTTATAATGTTGTTATGGTCCTGCTCTGCTATGCAATAATAATTTGCTCCCGGCTTTACAAGCATCATGTATACACGATAATATTTTGATTGCCTTGATTTATTAGTGGAACTTTGTTGGTGAGTCCATTTTATCGATATTGTTGTTTCCTGAATAAACATCTAACATCAACACTTGATATTTTTGCTGGTGCCCGCGACTTCGTCTGCGCAGGATTAGTAGAAAAGAACTAACTTTGAGTAGCTTATATTCTCCTCCAAGGTTCTATCTATCTGTACACCAAAATTCATCCAAATGGGTTTTTGCGTTTTAGTCATGAAGGTGTAAAACAGACAGAGTTACTTTCCCCATGGTTCAGGTCTTGTTACGGCGGTGGGGCTCAGTAGCCTAAGGTGCTGGCACCTTGGGCGAAGTGAAATGAGTCGAGGGGGCTCTTTGTACCCCTCTTATAAGAAGAGAGGACAAAAGAGCGGAGGGTAAGGGGCGAGGACGGGAAACTCACCCCATTGTAAACTAGTCGTCCATAACGAAGAAAAGAAAGACGGTAGACAGATTTTTTTGATCTGTCACCATCTACCAGCACCGTACGTCAGTCTCCCCGTGATCATGGCGATTGAAACATTGCCGAAATATCGGGAACTCAATAAATCTTTAAACGCGGTAAGCACCCGTAATAATATTAATATAAATATGAATAGTGATCACGTTAGTTTAAACAGCGCTAATAGTATATTTTAGCTACTTTCATAGCATTATGTCTTATGGCATACTTTTATGGGGAAATGCGGCCGACATAAACAACATTTTTGTACTGCAGAAGCGGGCTATTCGTGCAATTTACAAGTTGCATCCCTATTCATCTTTGAGAGAAAAAATTAAAGAAATAGGAATTCTGACTGTCGCCTCTCAATACATTTTAGAAAATTTACTGTATGTCCGAAAAAACATAAATGAATTTTGTAAGAAAAGTGATATTCATAGTAGGAATACACGTAATAGACACAGGTTACATGCACCAATGATTAGACTTTCGAAAGTAAGCAATTCTTTTAAAGGCAACTGTATACGCTTTTACAATAGGATCCCAGAAAACGTTCAAAAGCTCTCCATAAAAAAATTCAAAAAAGTTGTTAAAGAACGTTTGTGTGGTAAAGCATATTATAAAGTAAAAGATTCATTTCAAGATAAGATGTTAAAATTGTTATTAATATATATTATTTGAAAAGATTAGTTCCACTGAGTTTGTTTAGCCGGTTCTTCTCAGTGGGCTTACCTTGGAACCGGTGGTAGATTCAATTGACGTTCAAAAAGATACTGTATTAGTACTATTTTGAATAAAAAAAAATTGATTTTGATTTTTGATTTAAAACAATATGAAACTAAGTATGTTTGGTGATGTTCTCGCTAATAGTTATTATCTGTTTATAATATTTCTATAGGTATTATCCTGCTAACTAGAAATAAAATATCAATTTTATTATTGTAGTTATGGTTCTACTCGCATCCAACACGCACCGGCCACCGCACGGAGATCGTCTTCCCACCTGGCCGACCAACACTTCGTCTACCTAAACGCGGCTTCACTCTTGACCCTTTTTGGTCCATCGGCCACACGTTCTCCTGAGTGTGTGACCAGCCCCCTGACACTTCAACGAGCCTATTCTTCGCGTGATATCGGTAACATTAGTTCTCTGGCGGATGTCTTCGTTTCAAATCGTCCTCCAAGTTTCGGCTCCGTAGGTCCGAAAAATGGAGGACGCGAGTAGATCCTGACCCTATGTGGGACTTGCACCTGGGAATACCCTACCCGTAAACTAAAAACAATGTGAGCGCCTTCAGACGCTTTTTGAGGGTCCCGGATCTGCAGGCAACAGGATCACCTCAGCCGTTTTCAAACCCTGTGGTATAGACGACGTGATAATATGCTAAGCTTCCTGAATGCTGCCCATCCTAATTGAATCTTACTATTCCCTCTCGGAGTTATGTCTACCTAGTTGCAAAATGTGCTTCCACATAAAAGATAGATATATGCTGTCGTGGGCTTTTTGTAGGACTATTTACGTTAGACATTTCCATTATACATATGATTTTAAGTTAACATGGTTATTTTTATTACTAAAATTATTTAAAACGGGATATTTACATAACATGTTTTTCACTTTTATTTCGTGGAGCCCGATATGTTCACGATAAAATATAATAATATTATATAGGTTCGAGTAACTCGTAACTGTTTTTGCAACGCACGTCAGTATAATTATACAGATGGCAGACTTTTTTTCCACTTACTTGACACTTAGCGTTATATTTTGGACAATCCACACAATATATTTATAAATTAAAGCATATAGATTCTGATACCTAAGCTATATTAATATAAAGTTTTATTAAAATTCATTAAGTAGTTTTTGCGTGAAACAGTAACAAAAATCCATCCACATACAAACTTTCGCTATTATAATATTAATAGTAGTATATTTTAATGTTTACTCTAATTTCACTCATTATAATGAAACCACTGTTACGGATTTTTTCTGGTTTTTTAAGATTTTACATGCCCAATGTTTCTCTCAACAAAATATGCTGGTGCCCGCAGCTTCACCCGTGTTGATTTAGATTTACAGCCGTATCCTGATTGGTGATGATAATTATTATAGCCTATCTAGCTTTCTAAAGATGAAATAATGTTAAATGATGAAATTCAGTTGAGTAGTGTTTTATTTAAATCATATGTCACAAACCACCGGATGTGAAGCCGTTTGTTTACCTATCATACACCAATTAAAATAATTTAAATTATAAACTTCCGGTAGTCCCTAATGGATGTGCCATTCATGAAGATAATATTGATTATTAATTAAAGTATAACATTAATAAATCTAAATATACACGATTAATTAATTATGTATTTACAATATATATTTATAATAGTATGGCGATATTAATAATAATTACAACAAATAGTTGTATGTTAACTGTATCAATTATTTAGTATGAAAAGAGGCCAATAGCGGTCTTACAGATTTCAACCAGTATACTTTGTGAAGGGCGTTACTCTGCCGAAATATATTGTGATCGAGAAGATTCAATTGTTTTAATTGGACATTCCTGCTGCGAGCTATTTACACATAATTAAAAAAAAATCAAAAACACAAATATTTCATCTTTATAATATTAGCATAGATTCTTGTATAGTGTAGGCAGTCTAGAATGCAAAGAGATTTTTTTTAATCAGGAGATTAACGTATTTGAACAAACAAACAAACTTTTTATGTTTATTATTGACAGAATCGGAGATATGGTGCTAATTGAGTATTACATAATATCCTTTAGATAAAAAACTACTGCATTACCCTAAAATATTCATATTTTTCTCAGTTTCGTCTCAGATTTATACTCTTGACTAGCTGTTGCCGGCAGTTTCGCCCGCGTTACTCAACTCCTATATGTCACAGCGTGATGTTATATAGCCTATAGCCTTCCTCGATAAATGGGCTGTCTAACGCTGAAAGAATTTTTCAAATCGGACCAGTATTTTCTGAGATTAGCGCGTTCAAACAAACAAACAAACTCTTCAGCTTTATTAGTATAGATTGACAACCATGGAGGGGATTCACGTAAAATCGACTAAATGGATTTTGATGAAACTTTACAATAACATAGCTTACACATCAGTATAATACTATAAAGGCTATTGTTTGCCCCTGTACTTCCACGGGATGTAAGCGGGTGAAACTGCAGGGCGCTGCTAGTCCAAAAATAATTATTCAAATCCGACTGAGTTATTTAGATTAATACAAATAAACAGTCTACAACATCTCTTTGGCTTTATTTTATCCGTTAGTTTAAATAATTATGTTATAAACACGAGTAGGCGCAACCGCTAGGGAAGATGTTTACTTCTAACAGTAAATGGACACGGACTGATGATGACGATTACGAACATCTATACAGATAAATAAAATTGGAGTGTCTGTTTGTAATATTAAAATAACCGCTTTTTATTAAATTCACATGGATGATATACAGGCTACATATACCAAAGTATCATTTTACAATTTTGTCTATCTGTCTGTCTGTCTGTGTGTTCCTACTAATCTCTGAAACGGCTGGGCCGATTTTGATGGGGCTTTCACTGGCAGATAGCTGTTGTTATAAGGAGTAACTTGGGCTATAAAAGTAATCATCATCAATCCGGGTACGGCTGTAAATCTAAGTCAACGCGGGTGAAGCTGCGGGCAACAACTATGTTAATTTTTAAAAATAAACTTTGTAAGATGTAACGATCGCATAATGAGATGATAGCAACATTGGTTTAAACGACGCGCGACGGCCAGTTAGCGGACAGTTATGTTTTATTTCATGTTTACCTCAACAATATTATTTACGGCTATAGTACAGACATTAACATATTGTAACTTCGTAGCACGTTTACCTACGACGAACTTATCTACTAAGTCAAATTGATCTTTATTAAATTTTGCGCACTATGACAGATGGTTCCAACTTGAAAGATGGATTCGGACATGTCATGTTCGAATCTATACTATTTCATATCAAAATGTCATGTCCGAAACCACACCATCGCGTGGAGGTCTTATCGGCGACAAGACGTCTGCCTGCCTAAACCTACGAATAAATAATAAGTCAGGAAATGTAACTGCGTTATAAAAATGACCCAACAAAAGTCGTGTCCAAGTAGGCGGGGCTTAAAAGTCGTGTCCAGCGCGTCATCAGTCGGACATTTTTCTTACAAGCGAACACACGTCAAACTTACGCATACGTTTTCGTTTTTCATTATGAATTACAGCTGTTAATCATCATGCCATCATGTGCAGTGAAGTGGTGTAGGAGCCATACAAAATTAAAACCTCCAGGGATTACTTTTCACTAGTAAATAGTAGTAAAATATATATTATATTCAAATACGTTAATGTAATAGGCAAACCGAGCTGGTCAATATTATGCAAAATGAAGTCAGTCAATTTTTGAATCAATGTAGAAGGTATTTTATTTATTCTTCATGAATACATTTCATAAAAATATAAACATATTATGTTAAATAATATAATATGTTTACATTTTTATCATTATTTAAATGTATATTGATATAATTGTGGTATTTTAAAAATAATTTTGCATTTTGCTTGCTTTGTTTTCTTTTAGTTTCCCAGCCGATCCAATTTGGCAAAATAAGTAGATAGCTGCAGTTAAGCTTGAAAGGCAAGAGTATCCCAGGGGCGAGCCTATAAGGAGGCGGTGCGGCTGGCCGAAGTCGGGCTCGACCTCGTGATCAGCCGCATAGAGAGACCTTAGAAGACCGAAGCCCTTCTCTTCCGCGGGACCGACCGTAAAGGACACCTACCGGGAGCTACCCTCCAGACCCAAGGGGGGAGGGTCAGGTTGAGCCCCCACATCAAGTATCTGCGGCTCATCCTTGACGGAGGGTGGACCTTCGGCCCACATTTCTCAATATTGGGACCTAAGGTCGTGAAGGCGGCAAGCGCGCTGTGTAGACTCCTCCCGAACCTCGGAGGAACCAGCCCCGCCTGCAGGCAGCTATACTCCGGAGTCTGCCGGAGAATGGCGATGTATGGTGTTGTGCAGGACGACTCAATCGATCACGTAACTAACTAATTATAATATGTACATAGTCATTGTTCTAATTGTAATATGTAAATACTAACTACTAATTGTTACTAAGATAAGAATAGGCCAGTATATAGTTTGATAGGTTTAATATGAAAACTTTGTGTCATGTAATTGACTTGCCCCAACTCGGTTGTACGCCAACCGAGTTTACCTCATAGCTTGCTGTCACTTTCGTTTTACGTAAGAGTGAGAAAGATGCAATATTTTGTGTTTTTTAATATCTAATTAGAATGGTTTAATTATGTTTTTCAGTTAGAATTAATGTATATTTAGATTCCTATAAGCATTAGAAATGTTAATTTAATTAGAAAATAAGAGAAAATGACTTGTAAAGTTTAAACAATGTTAGAAAGGATAGGATATAGGTTAGAGTGAGAGGGAAATAAAGTGATCTCTGATTGGTCAATCTAATAGTATGCTTTACGGCAAGATTTGTATAAATATCGCGCTGAATTTGCACTAGTTAGTTCACGATCAGTTCTGCGCTGGTAGCCATTCCGCGCGGACGTGCCCGTTCTCAAGCACAGCAAGTCAGAAGCCCTGAAGCCCTGGTACAACACTGTGAGTAGAGTGTCGGATAGTGCAGATTAGTGCGTTTCTTAGAGTCCCGCGGCTCTCCGTTCGTTTATTCGTTTAATAGTTTATTCCGGAAAGTGTTATAACGTTTTTTCGCGCGTAAAGTAGGCGGGCCCGTTCAGTGGCGATCGGCGCCGCATAGTCGCGACCGTTATTTTTCCCGCGCGAATTTTAGGCGCGAATTAGATTAGTTTAGCTTTGGTATAGTGTTAGTTATACGGAAAGTTAAATTCATTCTGCTACCCCTGGTAGCCGTCGCGCGCTTACTCACCCTCCCACACAGGTGGGGGGGATTAGTCACATATTAGATTTATTTTTTAAAATGGCAGACCCTATTGATTTCGAGTGCATGAAATCCCTCATGGCCTTCCTAGGCACTAAATATGATGATCTCAGTGAGAATTTAGAGCTTTTCCGCGCAAACCGTCGCGAGCACATCGCTGCATTGACCTCCCCCGTTTCACCGTCTATTAAAGACGCGTCCCCCGCTTCACCGTCTACTAAAGACGCGTCCCCCCAGATCTCATGGCGAAATGCCCCTACCACCTCCTGGCACAATCCGTCAGACGAGGAGATGTCCTACCAGGGCAGCTCCACGGATGACGACTATTACGAGGATGACGGCTTCAAAGAAGTCCGTTACAAGAAAAGGAGGCATCGCCCGGAACCGGAATCCCCGGCGTCTCCCCCGGCTAAGACACCCAAAGTAGGGTCCCCCAAGTCCCCTCAGGACAAACCCAAAGCCAAGGGCAAGCCCAAGGCATCCAGCTCCCCGGCATCTCCGGAGCCAGAAATTTCGCGGCGCGATCAACTCGCTTCCGCATCCCAAGACGAGGACATGGACGTCGCACCACCGAAGTGCCGCCCCCCGCCCCCTATCATAGTCCATGACACCGGGTCATGGGCTACTATCTCGAAAGCCATTCACGGCAACCAGCTCACCTTCAAAGCTGCCCGCGCATGCGCTGAAGGAGTCCGTGTCCAAGTCGACACAATAACCGACCACCGTAGGCTAACATCCTTCCTTACGGTAAACAAAATAGGGTATCACACATACGCCCTGGAGGACGAGCGGCTCCTCCGGGTCGTTATGATAGGACTGCCCACGAACATGGACACGGCCGACATCAAAGCCGACCTTGTCCATCAGGGCTACCCGGTCATGGAGGTACACCGCATGTACCATCCAAGGACAAAGCACCTTTACAAAATGGTCCTGGTAATCCTGCCACTAACATCGGCAGGCAAGGCCATTTTTAACGTCAAGGCCGTGTGCCACATTACCGGCCTCACCGTCGAGCCCCCGCGTAAAAAGGGAGCAGTAGGGCAATGCCACCGCTGTCAGTTGTACGGGCACTCCGCCCGCAACTGTCACGCTCACCCCAGGTGCGTCAAGTGCTTGGGCGACCATGGGACTGCGGACTGTCCCCGCAATGTGTCCACTTCCGCCGGGCCGCCGAGCTGTGTTCTCTGCGGCAGCGTAGGCCATCCCGCCAACTACCGAGGGTGTCCCAAAGCTCCCAAGAAGATCAGAAGGGTAGCTAAACCTAAGGCGGCTTCACCGCAAGCTCGTCCCCGCCAAGATAGGAAGTTCTTTCCCGCCCCACCCCCGACTACCAACGCGTGGTTCAAACCGGCCCCGAAGCCGGCCCCGGTCACCGCTGAACCCGCCCGGGCCCCACCAAGGGCCCCCGTCAATTACAGCAGACCAGCGGGTCCACCTGCCGGCATCTCGATGCCCGCAGCCCCCCGCCCTGCTCCCCCGTCTAGCTTCGCTGCAGATCTGGCATTCGTGTCAGAGTTTGTAGGCAGTATCGACCCAGTCGAACTGCAAATACTAGCAGTCAAACTGCGCGGTTCCCTTACGGAACGCCTCCAGGCACTAGCCGACCATTCCGCACTGATCGAAAAGATCAGGAGCTTCACTCCCAAAGTTTAAATTTTATAACCTACATAGGTATAAAATCGCTTTAACTCGACACAGCTGTTACAACATAAACAGCTGATTAAAGCGCGACGTAACGCGCGACGCGCCCACACATCACATAAACATACAATACAGTCGGGACTAGGTACATGAACACCACTCGGATCCCGGGATCGGAGTGACGTCACACACCTCACACGTATAAATCGATCCGGATTGACCGCGAATAGCGTAGGTTTGAATCCGTCATGAGTCGACATCAATATCAACCGCGATTTTATTTATAGATGGCACGAAGCTATCATTTAATTTTGTGGTATCGCGCGCGGCCGTTCAAATATTGTTAACACGAGGGGCGGCCCTCGTTGTAACTTTATTAATTTCGTTTTTGTAAAACAAGTCGACCATCATGGATTCCATAGTATAAATCCTGCTCGTATAGCAGCGCGCGCGGATGGCCTCGCCCACCGGGTGGCGTGGCTGGTGGGGTCCTCCCCCTTTTCGATGTCAATGACAAACCGCCATGTTTCATGCGGTGGACGTCGCGGCTCTCGCCGAAGGGGTGTTGTCCAGTATTGCTGGCGCTTTCTGCCGGGCCATCATTCGTGATACAACCTGGTGGGGGTAGTCCGCCTGGGCCGCACTCCTGTCGTCGCCGGCGCGTGCCGTCCCACCGTATGTAACAATCCGACGCCGGAGGCCGTGAGGTCAAAGACATCTCGGTCGGCGGAGGTAACCCTCCCGTTTGTATTATTTAGGTGTAGCCATCTGCTCACTTACTAAACCGATGAAGCTTTAAGGTCTTCGGACCACCAGCATAGATCCATTCGAAAAAAAAAAAAAAAAAAAAAAAAAAAAAAAAAAAAAACACTAGTTAGTTCAGTATTCGGCTACCAGTAATAGTGAAAACTTGTAAAGAAATACTAAGAAGAGGAATAAAGGAAAAGTTCTGAAGAAATTATTGTTTCAATTCTCCAATCCCAGCAACAAGTGTACATAGCGTAAATTTATGGTCCTTCGGTCGCCGGATAATTGAGAAGAAAGTGCGAAGAATTTTTCCTCAAGAAAGTGATACGGTGAAGATTTTATCAAGAAAGTGAACATGCCGGTCACTCGCAAAACACACCAGTCAAAAGAAGCGCAACAGTCTGCGTCAGAAACTGAACATACGACCTCCGAAACTACCGATTCATATCGAACCCAAACGTCCGGCGATATTGCCACCTCCAGTACCACTGGCACTACTGATACCACGCAGACCGATACCACTGATCGAACCACCGCTCAGTCGGGTAGTACCGAGGCTACGATCCCGAACGTTAACGAAACAACTGGTAGACCGGATACTGAATCTCAAGCTCTCGCCCCCCGCGCCCCTCGACTACTGCCAGTCGGGACGCACCGCCGTCAGTGCAAAGAGCCAATACTGCTATCGCTTGCCTACCTGAAGCCGGCAAGCATGAAGAAAGGAAACGTGCCGCCTCCGTCAAGTCAACGAAGGCCTACAAAATAGCGAAAGCAAAAGAGGAGTTAGCGCGCCTGCAAGTCGAATTAGCCGCTGCTCGCCTCGCCGTATTAGAAGCGGACTCAGATGAAGAAAACGATGACGTCGTCTCCGTGTGTTCGAAAATAGAAGCCAACACACGAATCAATACCTGGCTACAAGGTCAGTCAGAATCGCCGGTATTAGCCATCAGCAACGAACCTCATCAACTTGCCACCACAGAAGAAAGGATACCAAGACAATCAAGTATCACAGAAGACAGAAGAATGGAAGAACCTGTCACTGTGGCAAGAGAAAGAAGTCCAGAACCGCCGAACGCGATTAAGGAAAAGAAGTCGAAGCCACCAGTCCTCGTCGAAGAGAAGACGACCAAATATCCTCAGTCAGAGCTCTCTCAACTGACTGAAGCCATAACACTCGCCGTCAAGTCAGCGCGCCCAAGACTTATGGAGCTACCGGTCTTCAACGGAGCGCATCAAGAATGGCTTCACTTCAAAGCAGGTTACGAAGAAACCGAAAAGCTCTACTCGAAGACAGAGAATATCAACAGACTTCGAAGAAACCTAAAAGGGAAAGCCAAGGAAGCCGTCGATGGTCTACTTATCACGAACACCAACCCAGCCGACATTATGAAGACTCTGGAATCAAGATTTGGAAGACCAGAATCAATCGCTATGATGGAAATAGACACACTTCGAACATTACCACGTCTCTCCGAGTCACCAAGGGACATCTGTATATTCTCGACTAAGGTGACAAACGCCGTGTCTACACTACAAGCATTGAACTGCGTCTACTATCTCTACAACCCGGAAATCGCCAGGGCCATGGTAGATAAACTGACACCGACACTTCGATACAGATACTTCGACTACTCTGCCATACTACCTAAAGAAGAGCCGGCACTACTGAAGTTCGACAAGTTCATGAAAAGAGAAGCGGAGCTGTGCGGACCCTTCGCACAACCGGAACAAGTGGGTTCACAGCCGCAGCCCACCACACCGAGACGTCATCAACGAGTGAACCATGTCACCGAGAAACCAACCATCAAATGCTTCATATGTGAAGGCACGGGACATTCAATAACGGACTGCGAGAAGTTCAAGGCAGAGGATATTCAGGGAAGATGGGATATTGCGAAAAACCGTCGTCTATGCTTCAGATGCCTACGGTATAGAAACAAGAACCATTCTTGTCGACAACGAACATGTGGTATCGACAACTGTAAATATTATCATCATCGAATGCTGCATGTCTCGAGGAATAATGAAAGGACAGAAGAGGATCACAGGTCATCTTAAGCAATCAACTCTGCCTGGACTACAACCACAAGACAGTCCTACTTGAAGATCATCCCAGTCACAGCGTCGGGACCGGCGGGAGCAACAGACACATACGCTCTACTAGACGATGGGTCTACAGTGACACTCATCGACGAGAACCTAGCTCACCGCATCGGCGCCAGAGGACCCATCGACCCGCTCCGCACATCGAAGCCATCAACGAGATGAAGACCAACGAAAATAAGTCAAGAAGAGTCAATATCACATTAAGGGGAGTGAATGAACATGAAGAACGAATTCAAGCTAGAACGGTCAAGAATCTCCATGTGGCTACTCAAAGGGTTTCAAAAGAAAAGATTAAAGAATGTCAACACCTTCAAGACATCAGCGAGTTCATCACATACACACATGCGAAGCCCGAAATACTAGTTGGACAAGACAACTGGCATCTTCTTCTCACTTCAAGAGTCAAGAAAGGAAGCAGACAACAACCGGTGGCGACGCTCACTCCGCTCGGATGGGTACTTCACGGAAGCCACACGAAAGACTCAAGCGACAACATCAACTACATTCATCACCTGAGAGAAGATCCTGTTGAAGACACCCTTGAAGACATGATGAAGCAGTACTTCGCGATGGACTCACTATACATCAATCCGAAGAAACCGACAACAGATCCAGAAGAGCAAGCGTTACGAGTCCTTGAAAAGAATACAGTCCACACGAAGACAGGAAGATACGAAACGTCACTCTTATGGAAGACAGAAGACATCAACCTCCCTAACAACTATGAAAACTCGTTGAAGCGGCTATACAACATCGAAAAGAAACTCGATCGGGATCCCAGACTAAAACAAAAATATACAGAACAGATGGAAGCACTCATCACCAAGGGATACGCGGAGCCAGCCCCGAAGACAAAGACAGCGAATAAAACGTGGTACTTACCACACTTCGGAGTGGTCAACCCTTTGAAGCCAGATAAGCTCCGAGTGGTCCATGATGCAGCAGCCAAGACTAGGGGAGTCTCGCTCAACGACCAACTCCTCAAAGGACCGGATCTACTACAATCATTACCAGGGGTCGTCATGCGGTTCAGACAACATACCGTCGCTGTGACTGCGGACATCAAAGAAATGTTTATGCAAGTAAAGCTTCGAGAACAAGACAGGGATGCCTTGCGGTACTTATGGCGAAAGGATAGAAGAGATAATCAGCCACCGGATGAATACCGAATGACGTCACTCATCTTCGGCGCATCTAGTTCACCGGCAACGGCGATCTTCGTGAAGAATTTGAACGCAAAGAAATATGAAGAAACTCATCCAGAAGCCGCAAGAGCCATAGTAAAGAAGCATTACGTTGACGACTATCTGGATAGCTTCAAAACCTTAGAAGAAGCTATACGCATCACAACCGAGGTCAAGAACATACATAAGGAAGCGAACTTCGAACTCAAACAATGGAAGTCGAACTCGCCTAGCCTTCTCGAGGCCATAGGGGAAACGGAAGGTCAAGAAGATATCGGACTATACAAGACAGAAGATAAAGTCGAGAGAGTACTGGGACTCACCTGGAAACCAGACAGGGACGAGTTCACCTTCAATCTCAACCTGACTCGAATACCGTCATCACTGTTTCAAGGGAAGAAACCAACCAAGAGAGAGGCTTTAAGGGTTGTCATGTCTCTATTCGACCCACTCGGTTTCGCCTCCCCGGTCACTATCAAGGCCAAACAAATCCTACAAGAAGTATGGCGACGCGGAACATCATGGGATAACGAGATTGATGAGGACCTCTCAGAAGATTGGCAGAACTGGCTACTCCATCTGAGGAATCTCTCGAACGTGGCTATACCAAGATGCTACCTGGGCTACAGCGACGCCGTGTCACTTCAACTACATATCTTTACCGACGCAAGCGAATCTGCATACTCTACAGCACTGTTCTGGAGAACAGTAGCCCCGAACGGTCAAGTCAATGTGTCACTCGTCATGGCCAAAGCAAGAGTATCCCCGTTGAAGGTCACCTCAATACCAAGATTAGAGCTACAAGCCGCCGTAATGGGAGCCAGACTCGCAGAAGCCACCATAGAAGAACACGAAAGGAAACCAGATTCGAAGACGTTCTGGACTGACAGCAGAACGGTACTTTCCTGGATCAAGACAGGGTCTCGCTCATACAAACCATACGTTGCGCACCGCCTAGCAGCCATAGAAGAATGCTCTACAGTAAACGAGTGGAGATGGGTTCCGACCAAGCTCAATATCGCCGATGACGCCACAAGAAATGTACCACCGTCATTCGACACCAACCACAGGTGGTACAAAGGTCCAGAGTTTATCTATGAACCCGAAGAGTCATGGCCAACAGAACAATCTTGCAGTGCAATTACAGAAGAAACCGGAGAAGAAAGAATCCATCACATCTCAGTCGACGAAACTCCGAGACTCGCAGAAGCCTTACCCGAGGTATCCCGCTTCTCCAACTGGGATAGATTACGTTATACAACAGCTAGAGTAATTCAGTTTCTTCAACTCTGCCGGCCCACGAAAGAAACCGTTCACTATAAGAGAAACTCGAAGAACATCGAAACGGATCCCATCTGGAAAAACATACGTAACAAAAAGAAAGGAATTATACCACGACAAGAACAGAAGAAAGAAGAAAGAAAATTCATTCCCATACCTGCGGAACTTCTTACACAAGCCGAAGAACTTCTGATGCGGTCATCTCAACAAGAAGCCTTCACTCAAGAACTTCATGACATTCGAAGAGGGAAACCCATCAGCAAGGAGAGCAGACTTCATCAAATAAGTATAGAATATCTGAACGGGTTCATCAAGTTAAAAAGCCGCATCGCAGCCGTCAAGGAAGTACCGGAAGCATTAAGAAGTCCTGTAGTCATAGATGGCAACCATCCGACGGTGAAATTATGGATTAAGAATATCCATCATAAACTACACCACGCGGGCGTAGAAACAACTATCAACGAGTGTCGTCAACAATATTGGATTATACGCATACGCCCGATAACTCGTACTATCATAAGACAATGTCTACACTGTCGAATGAAGACACAAACGCCATCTTTCCCAAGAACCGGAGACTTACCTGCCTATCGACTAGCTCACCATCAACGTCCGTTCACATTTACCGGGGTGGACTACTTCGGACCTCTCTCTGTCACCGTCGGACGTTCACATCAGAAGAGATACGTCGCCGTCTTCACGTGTCTAACTACGAGCGCGATACATCTTGAAATATCCGGATCGCTCAGCAGCAGTTCGGCAGTCATGGCGTTGAGAAGAATGATGGCCAGAAGAGGCTGTCCAACGGAAATCTGGTCAGACAACGGGACGAACCTGAAAGCGGCAGATAAAGAACTACGACGAGCGATCGACGGAGCAACGGCTGAAGAAGCATCGAAGAGACAGATATCGTGGCGATTCATCCCCCCGGGAGCACCATTCATGGGCGGGGCATGGGAAAGAATGGTCAGGTCTGTCAAAACTAGCCTGACGTCAACCTTCCACGAACGCCATCCTACAGAAGAAGTACTCTCCACGCTACTGACAGAAGCCGAATATACCGTCAACAGTCGACCTCTCACACATGTATCGGTCGACCCTGAAGATCTGGAAGCGTTAGCTCCCAACCATTTCCTGTTGGGAGGACCAGGAAGATTACCGACATTTGCAAGATTCCCAGAAAAAGACATTATTTCGAAGTCCAACTGGCAAGCCGCACAGAAGTTAGCAGACACATTCTGGGAAAGGTGGTTACGTGAATATCTCCCCGGACTTCAGAACCGGCGGGAGCCACATGGACGAGGGTCTTCGGTACGAATCGGGGATCTCGTACTGCTAGTCGATCCCAACTCACCGCGCAACGTATGGCTCAGAGGGAAAGTAATCGCAACATTCCCTGGACCCGACAACGCCGTAAGAACTGTCGACATCCAGACCAAGGGAGGAGTACTGCGGCGACCGGTAAGGAAGCTGGTGATCCTGCCCATCGAGGAAGACGTCGTCCCGGCACCAGGAGAAGATGCGACGGAGTCACACGGCGGGAGGAATGTGCAGGACGACTCAATCGATCACGTAACTAACTAATTATAATATGTACATAGTCATTGTTCTAATTGTAATATGTAAATACTAACTACTAATTGTTACTAAGATAAGGATAGGCCAGTATATAGTTTGATAGGTTTAATATGAAAACTTTGTGTCATGTAATTGACTCGCCCCAACTCGGTTGTACGCCAACCGAGTTTACCTCATAGCTTGCTGTCACTTTCGTTTTACGTAAGAGTGAGAAAGATGCAATATGTTGTGTTTTTTAAATATCTAATTAGAATGTTTTAATTATGTTTTTCAGTTAGAATTAATGTATATTTAGATTCCTATAAGCATTAGAAATGTTAATTTAATTAGAAAATAAGAGAAAATGACTTGTAAAGTTTAAACAATGTTAGAAAGGATAGGATATAGGTTAGAGTGAGAGGGAAATAAAGTGATCTCTGATTGGTCAATCTAATAGTATGCTTTACGGCAAGATTTGTATAAATATCGCGCTGAATTTGCACTAGTTAGTTCAGTATTCGGCTACCAGTAATAGTGAAAACTTGTAAAGAAATACTAAGAAGAGGAATAAAGGAAAAGTTCTGAAGAAATTATTGTTTCAATTCTCCAATCCCAGCAACAAGTGTACATAGCGTACAGGTGTACCCATTTGGGCGGGTCACCTTACCGCGAGGAATAAGGCCCAGCTGCGCTCGGCGCAGCGGGTAATCGCCGTAAGAGTGATCCGGGGGTATCGTACGATATCGTGGGTGGTAGCCACTGATCTGGCCGGTGCCCCCCATGGGAATTCGTGGCGGAGGTTTTTGCCGAGACGCATTCCTATGTCTGGGATAGGAGGGCCCTACGTTGGACGGGATCCTACGGGTTTGACGACTAGGACAGGAGCGTTAATACGGAGGTGGGGGGAGGACCCGGCGCGTGAGTCGTATGACAAAAGCCTAACGGCTGCTTTGCATCCAGTCCTCATGCGGTGGATGCACCGTAAGCACAAACCCCCTCACCTTCCGTCTGACACAGGTGCTCGTTCGTCTAGCACGGTTGCTTTGGTGCACACACACAGGGAGCCAGTAACAGTATGTCACGATTGTGGCGCGTCGGTAGACTCGGCCAAAAAAATATATTGTAAAATATTAAATAATATTGTTCTTATATTGACTTGGTTTACTTATTGCATGACATCGTCCACGCAGCTATCACTCAACTGTCCTAGAAGACATTGCAGCATACGCGCCGACCAATACCTACATTTATTCTGAAATTAAACAAATCAGCAATGACGTCTATTTGTAACCTCGAAAGTGATTCGTATTTTAAATCATACGTCGTTTTGGTCTGAAATAGGCCCACTTTTTATGTGTCATTTGTTGTGAGTTAGACTTCCTGACTTATTATTTATTCGTAGGCCTAAACCACAAGCTTAAATTAAAATTGAAACAGAGAAAGTAGAAAATGATTGCTCAAATTATTTAATAGGTCCCAGGACCTTTCTTCTGGACTTCTTCAATTCCAACATCTCCCGGCACCATTCCTTTGAATCCCTTGGACACCAACATCTCCCGGCGCAAATTTTATTTCTACTTAATATTTATTTTTCTTCTTTTCATCTCTTTATTTTTATGGAGGTGACTCTAAAATTTTATTTTTTCTTATGCTTTAGTTCATTTTTATATTCTTCACTTTTATTTCAATATGAATTATTTTCTTTTTATTATCCTTATTTTACTTTATATTTTAAACTAGCTGTTGCCCGCAGCTTCGCCCGCGTTAACTTAGATTTACAGCCGTGTACGAATTGATGATTATTATTTTTATAGCCTAAGTTACTCCTTATAACATGAGCTATCTGTCAGTGAAATTTCCGTCAAAATCGGCCCAGCTATTTCAGAGATTAGCCGGAATAAACAGACAGCCAGACAGACAGACAGATAGACAGACAGACAGACAAAAATTTAAAAAAATGTTATTTTGGTAAATGTACCGTGTATAGATCCATATTCATTTAGTAAAAAGCGGTTATTTTAATATTACAAACAGACACTTCAATTTTATTTATCTGTATGTATAGATGTTTTTTTTAGTTTAGTTTTTTATGTTAGTTGGATAGGCCAAGTGGCAAACGTACCACCTGATGGTAAGTGGTCGACGTCGCCCATGAACATAAACTGGTAAACGAGGCAACTCATCTATGTGTTGCCTATCCTGAGACATAGATGTTAAGTCTCGGTGCCAGTAATTACACTGCCTGTCTTGCCCTTCTCTCCGAAACACAGCAAAGCTGTTTCACGGGAGAAATAAGCAAGATGGTGGTACCCATGCAGCCGGGAGCGCGGCTCAGCGCTTACCTCCCACCGGTATGATTAGATGTAAGTATAGATTATTTTTATTTTATTTTTATATCATTTATATTTTTCTTCCAATAATTTTATTTCGTCTTTTTGTGTTAATAAGTGTTCTCGATTTTTCGTCGTTTGTCATTCTTATTTTATTCTATTATTTATTAATTATACATTTCACACCACCTGCAATTATACAAGCCAACATTGTTGCTATTGTTGATCGAAGTTGCTGTATGATCATGCCACACCAACAAGGTTCAAGCCTTGTCGTGACGGTGGGTCTCAGCAGCCTAAGGTGAGCCCGGCACCTTGGGCCAAGCAAATTAAGCCGAAGGAGCTGCTATTTGTACCTCTCGTATAAGAAGAGGACAAAAGAGCAGGGGGACAAGGAGCGAGAATGGGTTTTTGTACTGTCCCGACGTTAGGAGGTACTCAGAACAATTCCTACCAACGTCAGTGGAAGTAGCGTCGGTCCCTTAAGGGACTGACTTGCCGTCGATGCCCTGTTTGCTCAACATATCCGGTTCAACTCACTAAAGGCGGCATTGGTGGCACTCGCCGGGTTTTAATGGGTAGAGCTGCGTCCACCACCTTTCGGGCACAACGAGTCCTACATACCCGCATGGGGAGACCCACTCCCCCGCGGGATAACTCAGAGCATTTCCCGACATAAAAGAAAAAAAATAACATGCCAGAATAATCATAACTCTTTAACTCAGATTTAGTTTTTCGACCAAATGAATGCAAGTCACACACTAACTCTAATGTCGTGCGTCGTGTCTATACCATACTATACACCATCAATGCCGTCACAACACGAACATTTTAAATAATGACCCATCACTTAAGCCTTAGTTCACAACCTTGACACATAAACATGTGTATTACAATTAAAACTAGCTCGAAAGAAAGATTGTCTGTTACTCTACAAAAGAGATACTCGCTCCTGTTTATGGGTTAGTCTTGAAACAAAAAAACGGTTGTCTGTAAAGTCGGTATACTGATGATAGTTGAACGTGACAACGTCATAAGAAAATGAAACGCCTCAGAGCGAGGTAACGACGCATGCGAGATGTTTTTTCGTGCGTGCAGCCGGCTCCATCGAATTATAAGACGTTGTCACGTCAAAAGACTATCAGAAAAACAACCTACTTTTTCTTATATTTAAAAATATGTCAACATATTTGAAACTAATTTTTTTCTAGTATGTACTCGTATTACTGGGTAAATGGTTGCCCTTCTGCATATTATGGAACCCTAAATATCGAACCATATTTTAAATTTTTATAATGTTTTATGCGTAAACAAATACATATACATCAAAATACAAAGGGAAATATAAACTGGATGAACGATGAAGCCAATTCGAAAAAATCATACTTTATGGAAGACGAATATAGTACGGCTAATTTATTCAACACGATGGCTCCAACACAGGATCACGTAAAAGAGATGTTTGAAGAAACGGGGCTTGAAATACCTCTAGTACCTAATATGGATGAAGAAATTAAAATTAAGAGTGAGAATGATATAATTGGGGACTTTGATATTCGTAAATATGAAAGAATGGAGTTTAGTTCTCAAATTAAGGGGTTGGACTTATTAGTGCAAGTGTTGTTACATGCCGTGTCACTCTATGGACTATATTGTATTGTCACCAGTCAGGCGAAGTTTTATACAACACTATTTGGTAAGATTTTAATATTTTGTTCTCAAGAAGGGTATTTTTGCAGAAAATAATAGTAAAAAATATGGGGGAAAATCATACAACGACAGATTTTTTTATTATCTTATCATGGGATATTTTCTTTTATGTTATAAGTAGCTTTTGCCCGCAGCTTCGCCCGCGTTAACTTAGATTTACATTCGTACCCGATGATTGATGATGATTATTTTTTAGCCCAAGATACTCCTTATAAAACCAGCTATCTGGCAGTGAAACGGTTTTATAGATTAGCCGGAACAGACAGACAGACAAAATTGTAAAAAATATTTTTGGTATATATATTATGTACCTTGTATACATCCATATGCATTGAATAAAAAGCGGTTATTTTAATTTTAGAGACACTTCCAATTTTATTTATTTGATGATGTGCACAGGCCGATAATATTTCGATAGCCTTAATTTTATTTATTTGATGATGTGCACAGGCCGATAATATTTCGATAGCCTTAATTTTATTTATTTGATTATGTGCACAGGCCGATAATATTTCGATAGCCTTAATTTTATTTATTTGATGATGTGCACAGGCCGATAATATTTCGATAGCCTTAATTTTATTTATTTGATGATGTGCACAGGCCGATAATATTTCGATAGCCTTAATTTCTCAGTGAATACTATCCACAATTTATTGTTAGTGGATAATATACAATACAATAAGTCCATTTTATCTGCCACATTGTTCTGTTTCTCGAATAAATATCAATAGTTGATTTACATCTTTCTCCATTTATGATTTACATGCTATTGATTCTAAGACGAATATTCTATAACGCAACTTAGATCACGTATGACTAGAAATATTATGTTATAATATTTTTTTTTATCTGAGAATGAAAATAGTCTCTAGTTTCATACTCACATAAAAAATTAAGTAGTGGTTGTATTTTATCACAGGAAAATGCTTTTTACGCATGTAGCCACGATCCTGATATTTGAGTAACGTACTTATTTTTTCGCAAGGAAATCCTTATGGATGCAGCCAGGATCTTTGAGTAGATCCTGACCCTATGTGGGACTCGCACCTGGGTTTGCCCTACCCGTAAACTAAAACCACTACCAGCGCCTTCAGCCTTTTTTTTGAGGGTCCCTGATTTGCAGGCATTAGGATAACCTCAGCGAAAGGCTGGTCCCTAAGAAGTCAAGACTAATCTTCGTAAGGGGGGACTGCCCGACCGCTACTAAGCAGTCCCCGCGACTTCGTATCATACTGGGCCCAGGTTCCCATCCTAATGCCCGACACGAACACAGGGGCTACTGGAGACGCATTAAGTAGCACCTCCTACGCACCCCCGTTCGTCGCCTGAGGGGCAGGCCTCGTCGGCTGTCTCATGTCTCACATGCTTGTCCATTACTGCCTCGCAAAAGGAGACCATCGCCGTCCAGGACATCGTCATGGAGCATCGCGGTGATGATACTCGGCAGAGACAAGTCCCCTCCGATGGTTGATGACAGATCGCGACGCAGCACCGCTCATCTCGGGCACACCTCGAGGGTGTGCTGGGTCAAGTCCACCGCCGACGGTACTAGTTTTACATTGGGCATAGAGCATATAACCGGATAGAGCAGTAATGTGAGCCATACAATTCCGAAACTGGTCAGTGATTTGTCACTGACCTAATAGCAATTCAACCAACTACTGATTAGTATGTACTACCCATCGGCCAATCCGGCAAATCAGTCGGCCAATCAGAGCACAGAACTGGCGCATCACAAAGGCGGAATTTGTTTTTATACTAAGCACATTACATTCCGGTTATATCTTGATTGAACATATTTTTTTCAGTGTTTGCTACCATATACACAACGGGTTTCGGCATCACGGCTGGTGTTCATCGGCTGTGGGCACACCGGTCCTACCGCGCTCGTCTGCCGCTGAGGATCCTCCTCGCCATCTTATTCACAGTTACCGGCCAAGTGAGTACAGCTTGTAAAGAAACAACTTTTTACGAGTTTTATCGTGGTTTATGAAGTTTTTAACATGCCTGACATATCGGATACGTTAACCGTGATGAATCTCATTGTTTTGTCCTTTTTCATATATATACATATAATATTAAAATAACTCTTATGTCCCACTGCTGGGCACGCGTCTCCTCCTCGAAATAAGGCGAGGAGGGTTTTTGGTTTAGTTCACCAATGCGTTGGCCCAATGTTGATGAACTTCACACACCTTCAAAGACTATTAATCCCATCAGGCAGCAGGTTTCCTCACGATGTTTTCCTTAGCCGGCGAGCAAGCGATGGTCTCATCTTCAGATGCACGGAGAAATATAGATAAACCCATTTCTAGGCATCACCGGGGCGGGGGTCAGGATCAAACTCGGACCTCTCGGCTCTCACTCAAGAGGTCGAGCCCATACCCACTAGACTATCTTCCCTCACACTCACACATATTTCATTTATAAGGTATGAAATTTATGTGAACATTAAAAAACGTTGTGAGAGAATGATCATACTAACAATTGGAATAGGAAAAATGTTACCAAAATATAAGTTTTTTAATACAACTTATATATACTTAGCAGTACAATAGTAGTAGTGTCTCATAGTGCAAATTCATAAAACGGTACATATCTGTTGGTCAAAGATTAATAAACATTATAATTTATTGCTTGTTAAAGTCTTGTTCATTAACTGTAATGTAATTTTTTATATGTGTACTTTCAAGTGGCTATTCTTCTAAACTACTTCTCTGAAGCTACTGAAGATAACCGTTGTTATATGGGTTTGACTTCCAACTTCCAACAAAATTTTCTGAAAAATTCATCAAATCCTTCCTTCAGTCGACACGTACTGATAATGATTTTTTTGACGACTACAGACATAATTTCATTTCGTTGTATAGTTTTTTGACACAATTACTTCTAAAATCAAATTCATAACAAAGTCGAAATAATATCAAACTCTAAAGTTAAAAAAAAATTGTAATAAAATTTTAATATACATGTATATATATGGAATATAATAATTAGGAAGGTACGGTGGTATACGCATATGTAGGAGGGCATATGATTTGCATAAGATTTGTCTGACACATGCGTCGTCCTTGTGAACTAATAGAAATGATTATACCAGTTGACCTTTCTTCATTGCGGTGTCGAACATCGTGGAACAATTGTGTCAGTATTTCTTGATACTATACCTCATTACTAATCATCATTACAAATCTAAAAATATTATTGTATACGAGAGTAATGATACATTTTCACGCTTAAACCACTCAAACTATTTTGATAAATGTTGGCATTACCTTGGAGACGGACAAAAGCATCGACATATCGAGCGATGCGCAATTTCGTGGTCATTTGGAAGGAAAGACTAAACTATAAGTCTCGTGCTCAGTAGGGCGAAGCAGTATTTCATGCCTTCGTCTATCGCCTACAGTTATACAAGGCGCAGATCCGGCCTCACATGAAATACTGCTCCCACCTCTGGGCTGGAGCGCCCCAATATCAGCTCCTTCTATTTGACCGCATTCAACGCCGGTCGGCTCGATTCGTCGATAGCAAGATTCTCTCCAATCGGCTTGATTGTTTGGCGATGCGTAGAGATGTCAGATCGCTCTGCACCTTCTACCGCATCTACCGGGGGGGAGTGTTCTGAGGAATCGTTCGGGCAAAAGCAGAATTCCACCACCGAACATCGCGTAAACATTCCAATTTTCACTTACATCATATCGATGTCCGAAAATCCACAACAATGAATAGGTAAATGGAATATGCTGCCAACAACGGTGTTTCCGTACCGATACGACTTAGGGACCTTCAAGAAAAGAATATACTCATATTTGAAAGGCCGCCAACGCACCTGCTAATCATTTGGTGTAGATGGCGTCTGTGGATGTCGCTTTTCACTTACCATCAGGTGAACCGACTGTCTCTTTGCCCCCTCTTCTATAAAAAAAGAAAAAAAGCAAGACAAATTTTTTTTAAATTGTTTTTGTGATGTAAGTACCGTTTATACTTTCATATGCATTTAATGAAAAACGGTTAAATTGAAATTACAATTAATTGGGTAGGTAAGGATTAATACCCTATTACACAAAATGAGTTTCGAAAATAATTTTACTGTTGTGCACAAAAAAAACTTAGACTAGAGCCTCCATATTGATTATTTATTTAACACAAATATTATCTCTTCAGAATATTAGTATAGATTACATAAAAAAAACAATAATTATTACGAGTGATAATTTTACGAGGTGACAATTTGTGGTTTTAATGAACAAATTTATAGTGACGAGTACTGTGGTTACTGGTATGTACTAGACTGATACCTAGACTTACTGTCTTACGTCTTAAAATAGGCAATACGTGAATGAGTCACGGTCTAGTGATAGTCCTAACTGTCCACTTACTATCAAGTGGCACGTTTGCCAGTTTGCCTATCTAACTTAAAACATACGGAAATAAAACATACCTATGTAGTTAAGGCATGGCAAAGGCGTGTTGCCTTCCGTCATTTCAAAACTTTTTTTACATTTATCTATCTATAATGTGTTTTACATTTAAAATGGTGTTAGCTCTACGTTTGTAAATCAATTCCCTACATAGTTAAAAGTGCGCCGTGTATCTTCTATCAATACGTAGAGTCACTTGCAACAAACATATTCACTGTTCAGCTAATTTAGGAGTTCACTGACTGTCCTTGACATAATTTTATAATTTTTTATTGCAAGATGTTGCCCGCAACCTTTCTTGAATAAAAAAAGTGTGTGCGGGTAATCTTTACACGCGATTGAAGTAAAACTTCATAAAAATCTAAGTTACGCCTAAAGAAGTCGTCCTAAAGAAGTTTTACTCAAAAAAAAATAATATTTACGAAAAGAAACAAAAATTCTCATTAAAGTCACAAAAATAATTAACAAATTATGAATAAGGTGATATAGAAAAACCCGTTACTAATGAGCCACAAATTGTATGCCGTAACTTTTACAAAAAAGTTTACAGGAAATAAAAAATATCATTTTTTTTTCTCTACAATAGTTGTTTCAATAAATTACTTTTGCCCTAAAAAGCATAGTTTCTGAGATATTCGCCAAAAACTTTTTTTTTAAGATGTCTGTGAGCATTTTGTGATTTTATGCTCAGTGAGTGGCCTCAAACTTTATAAAAAAGAAAAATTGTATCCTAAATTTAGTGTGACGTTGTCCAAGTAAAACGTCTATTTTAACTGTACTAATGACATAAACTGCAAAACATAACTAATGCAAGTTACTATTTTTGAACATAGAATACAGAAGCGTTTCATCCGTCAGAAAAAAATCTGAGCTACCCTCTAGTCAAGCCTAAAGAAGTTTTACTTCAAAAATATTTGTAAATGATAATAAAGCGGTCTCCGTCAAAAATGTCGCATTTGTCCAGTCAACTGGAACTCTATCATGACAACAAACAAAACTGAAGTAAAAAAAAAAACAGTTAAAATAGACGTTTTACTTGGACAACGTCACACTAAATTTAGGATACAATTTTTCTTTTTTATAAAGTTTGAGGTTTTTGGCGAATATCTCAGAAACTATGCTTTTTAGGGCAAAAGTAATTTATTGAAACAACTATTGTAGAGAAAAAAAAAATATATTTTTTATTTCCTGTAAACTTTTTTGTAAAAGTTACGGCATACAATTTGTGGCTCATTAGTAACGGGTTTTTCTATATCACCGATAACTCTTATAATATTGGATTTAATAAAATACATCCAATTTTAGAAGCATTTTATTGATTTATCCATTTTTTTATTATTCCATAAACTTATCATATAAAAATAATAATTTTGTCGACTAAAGCTGTTTCAATTTGTCCCTGAAAATTTACAATAGTTATAAATAATTAAAAAAAATATATCTCTAGAATTATAGTTTATTTTTTTCTAAGTCTTAATAAAAAAACATTAAAAGTATTATTTTTTTAACGACTTATAATTCTATAAAGTTATTACTATCATCCCCTAGCTTCTAACCTATCCCGGATAATTTTAATTTTGGCGAAAAATATAAATAGATAATTTCAACTTTATTTCTCTAGTTCTTACCGTTTCCGAAAAATTTGAAAAAAAAACACTTTTTATATTTTTTTCACCCCTTTTAGTGATAATTTAAAAAACCTTTCTAATTTAGTTTTTCAATCCGTCAAAGTAACTTATATCAAAAATACTTTACAGCAATCATCGCCACGGAAGGGCTGCGGTGTCAGACGTCCTAACGTTACAAAGACATTCAAACTACTCTGTGATACATCAATATTTTAATTTTATTAATCCTATTTACGCAGAAAGTTCTAACTTAGTCTTTAATCTTTGCCTAAGCTTGGCTCGCAGTACTTGCTTAACGTCGTCGGGCCTATAAAAATTTTAATAATCCGCCATAAAGCTCCGTAAAAATTGTTTCATGATATTTTTGTTGTTTTTCAGCGTGACATATACACCTGGGCGCTGGACCACAGAGTGCACCACAAGTACTCGGAGACGGTGGCTGACCCACATAACATCAACAGAGGCTTCTGGTTCGCCCACGTGGGGTGGCTGGTACTCACACCACACCCTGCCGTGGTAGACCGGAGGATAGCTCTCCAGAAAACTTCGGTGGATCTACTAGCTGATCCGGTGGTCAGGTTACAAAAGATGTAAGTTTTGATGTGAAACACCTATTGGCGTGGTTTCGAGGAAATATCGAGTCAAAAAAAATATCGTGACGGCAACGTGATTTTTAACCGACTTCAACAAAAAGGAGGAGGTTATGATTTCTATTCTTTATAGATTTTTATTAATTATGAATTCTATTATTAACATAGATGTTTGATATCTGCTGAGCGTCCCATGACATTCAACTCATTTTAAAGTCTTTTTACCATTAAAAATATGCAGTGTTTTTTTTTTCATTACAAATGAAATGATGCCTTGAACAAAATAATTACAGTGTAATTATAATCAAACACAGTTTCCTTATAATAATAATTATTACTTTCCCACTTCTATACAAAAGAGTATTCAGTAAAGGGTTAACGAAGCATAGCCAAATTAAATCAAATGATTTGACCTTTCTTTACTATAGAATACACAAAATCTTGATAAAATATAAATAAATAATGAAAGAATAACTCGAATATAAATTCATCGGGTTACAATCATAATAAATTAAGGTAGATGGATAAGAAATATCATGGTGTCCGAGGGTTACGTTAAAACTGTCTTAGAATATGTAATGAATTTAATCAGAAGAACTCAGATGAAGTAAAAAATAAACGGCTCTCCTACATTTAAAACGCTTATTTCTAATTTCCAGATTCTTCGTTCCGTTGTTCATTTTGCTAAACGTATTGTTGCCGGTGAGTATTCCCGTGTACTTCTGGGGAGAGACGCTAGTGAACAGTTTCGTACTAAGTTTTGTGACAAGATTTACAATCACACTGAACATAGCGTTCTGCGTCAACAGCTTTGCTCACCTGTGGGGCAACAAGCCGTATGACAGGTAAAGGTTTTAGTTCTTGTTTATTTATTTCGTGAAAATTACTAAGAAAAATAATACATTTGTCCTGAAGTACGTGACCATCATAGGCCTGATTCCTATTTTTGAAAAATAGTACTACGATAATCATATGCAGTTTCTGTTTTCCATAAATAATAAATTTCACAAGAAAATAAAATATTTACAGAATCAAACTTTTAAATTTTATAATTTGAATTCGCAGCAAAACGCTGGCGTATGTCGTGGCGTCTTCTTATGACGTCACGTTACTAAAGTCCTAAGTAAACAGTACGTACAATGCGGAATTTTTTTATCTAAATAAACATAAACATTTTATTTATGTCTTAATATTTCTGAATTCTGCCAA
The DNA here is from genome assembly GCA_963853865.1 of Helleia helle. NCBI lineage: Eukaryota > Metazoa > Arthropoda > Insecta > Lepidoptera > Lycaenidae > Helleia > Helleia helle. The sequence goes on along the minus strand of OY971418.1, from coordinate 6,865,809 downwards.
AGAAAAATCACTGTTTGATCCAAAAAACAACTCTCACAAAATTAACATATCTGTACTCTACTACTCTATACAAATTAGAGGAATTTGCCTTGGAAAATCCTGGTGTCACAATCTTTGTATCTTTCATTCAACACGAAATTCAGATAACTGAAAGAAAATGATTATTAATAATAATAAAACATTAAAAGCAAATAAAAAGTAATAATAACCAAATCAAAACGTGAAGATATTATCACAGTATATTCTTAGACGATTTGTATTTTTTACCCTAAGGTTTCCACAGACAATAGTAGGATTTATGCGCTCTGATCTGATGCTCTTTATCATGGCGGATTGTTGTATTTTACGCGTTTAATTTAGCAAAAAAAATTAATCTCACTTTAATTTCGATAAGAGGTGTATTTAACGGAATCTGCGTATCATATTTTATAAGAATAATGCATTATTTTAATGATTGCTCAGTACTGGAAGCAGGCCTATTATTTCATACAAACTATTATGTATATATATAATATATACAATTTTTTAACTCATTAAAAATATATATGTTATCACCTACTTGTAGCTCTAGAACTATATTATTTTTAGATTTATAATGTCCGTGGAAAACAAAATGGTCAGTTTGGCAGCCATGGGTGAAGGTTGGCACAATTACCACCACGCATTCCCTTGGGACTACAGGACCTCGGAGCTAGGCAAACTGAACCCGTCTACAAAATTTATAGACTTCTTTGCGAAATTAGGATGGGCATATGATTGTGAGTATATGTTATGATATAATAATAATTATGTATCTGTATCTGTCAGATAGCCCCTCAGAATGTCGTTGCTCATTGGTTTAAAAAAGAGAACTAGAAATAGCCCTTATGCCAACACCCAGTGGCACAGCCACCATGGTTCAAACCTTGTTATGGCGGTGGGGCTCAGTAGCCTTAGGTGAACCCAGCACCTTAGGCGAAGCAAATTGAGCTGATGGAGCTGCTCTTTGTACCTCTCTTATAAGAAGAGGGGACAAAAGCGCAGGGGGACAAGGGGCGAGGATGGGAACGTAACCCCATTGTACAGTCCCGACGTTGGGAGGGGTTATTTTGTGGTGCGAGAGAACCCCTCTGCGGAGGTGGCGTCGGTCCCTTGGGGGACTGACTAGCCGTCGAGGTGCCCTGTTTGCTCTTTAGATCCAGGGCACCTCACCAAATGCGGCATTGGCGCCCTTCGCCGGGTTTTAGTGGGTAGAGCTGCGTCCACCTTACCACCTTTCGGGCGCAGCGAGTCCCACATACCCGCGTGGGAAAACCCACTCCCCCGCGGGATGCCTCAGAGCATTTCCCGGCGTTAAAGATTTAAAAAAAATACATTGTGCCGGTCGTTTCACCGGTGGGAGCCGCGCGTCCGTTTGTACGAGTGATACGTCCTGTTTATTTTCCTTGATGTGTTTCGGAAAGAAGAGCAGGACAGGCAATGTAATTACTGGCACCGATACTTATGATCTAGACTCAGATAGGCAGGTAACGCCCACCGAGCTTACCTGGAACTGCCCTAAGAATCTCAGTTATGTTCATGGGCCACGCTACTGATTAATATGATCGGGTGGCACGTTACGAGTTTGCTCCAGCTATATAAAAAATTGAGCTGTACTTATAACTAATAATAAAATTAAGAGTACTTTAAGAATATATTATCATGACTTTGATTAACCTATAATTGACCCTAGTTTAATTGATGTCTTCTAATTAACAAACAGATTACTAAATAGTGGTATTGGTTGTGGGTTCTTCGTTCTCAAAAGATACACAAACAATATTAACTACTTTAAGAACCTTTTATTTTAATTAAAACGCACTAGAAATTATTTATTTTGTCGCGTAAAATAAAATATAAGTTTATTCTTAAACTTTTAGTAAAAGCGGCCACTACAGAGATGGTGAAAAGAAAAGCTACTCGGAGTGGAGATGGAAGCTGAGATTAATTTAATTTAGATTAAATGAAACTAAACAGTATTATGTTTAGTTATTAGTAATTTAATGTGTAATTTATTTGGGCTATATTAAATATTACAAAATAATATATTTGTGTATTATTTGTAAAAAATTCCTTTTTTAAGTGAAACTTCTTTTCGCGCATGAGGGTAATTTTTTTACGGATAATGTCCGTAAATAAACGTCACGGAAATGTGCAACGTTCTTTTCCAAGAAGAGAGAGAGTCATTGAGACCGATTGAGAGAGAGTGAGAAAGGGCGCTCATAGCACATAGCCATGGAGTGAGAGTAGGCAGCAAGCGAGTGAGAAAGATCGAGAGAGAGAGTGAGATAGAGCGAACGTCGCATCGCAAGTCTCGGAAATTTAAAGCTTTAAATTACTAATATTTAAAACGAGATTTAAAAATTAATTTGCCAAATAAGTTTCACTTCTGACATATTGTGAAGTTTGTACTATAAACATAATAAATATGACAGTATATTCTAAGTCTATGGTTTGTACGCACGCACTTTTTTTAAATTTTCAATTAACAAATAGAAACATACACGCAAACAAAAGCCTAATGTGTATTAAATATTTTACGATAAGGAATGATTAACCCCGGACGATAAAAGAGGGGTGTTATATGTTTGATGTTGATGTCTGTCTGTCTGTCTGTGGCATCGTAGCTCTGAAACGGATGAACCAAATTCAATGCGGTTTTTTTCTTCATTTAAAAGCCAGTTTCCTTGCGGTGGTTCTTAGCTTTATGTGTTTTTGTCGGCCCAGCAGCTTAGCAGCTCTTTTCCAAAATGATGTAAGGCATTTTTGTCGTATGATTACTCGATTAAGTGCTTCACGCGTGCCAGTATAAACGTTAAATGACAATTGATAACTTCGACCTGATTCTGCAACCAAAATGGTCTCCAGAGAACCCAACTCTTCGAAAACTCACAGCAGACATATCGTATTTTTGGGTTCAATAGATTAGTTTTAATGAGTAAGTACCTTGCAGGTTATGCAATACGGTCACGTTGACCTGGTGCTGCAACCAGGATGATGGTCTCCAGAGGAGATAGCAGTCTGAGATCCCATTGCAAGTTTAAGTTAGTTAGTCGAAATCACTTTTTTGTTGTACATATAAACCACGGATAATAAAAAAATTGAGTAAGCAGTGCGTACTAAGCCGCAAATTCATCGCATGATGAAATATATTTTTTTCATAATGTATATTTTAAAAAATACTAGCAGGCAAAATTTAACAGGTAGACCGGCCAAAACGTATTGCCACTGTTCTAATTGTACATAAAGAACCTAAATAACATAATATACGAGGTGCAATAAACTTGCATCTGGATCTCAGACTAAAGTTCTTCGAAAACTTACAGCAGACATGTGTTTGGGTGGAATATATTAGTTTCAACTGAAATTCTACTATTGCATTCTACATTAAACCTCTGTTTATTTGTAATTCGGCCAAAGCTGGTTTATCGTGCGGATTGAATAATTTCCTTTGGTAAAGTTCACAAATAACAACTCCCTGGAAACTTTTTACGCGACTTAAAGCCACATAAGCTTGACCTTTAGCAAACGTTTTTTTGCCAATATAAACAACTGCCTTTTCCACTGTCGTGCCTTGTAGTGAACAGTAACGGCCCAACTTAAAATTATTAGGAACTCCTTTCCATTACCTTTAAGACCCTGAAAAGTTAAACTTTGTGGTTGAATTGGAATCCATCCATTTTCGTTTTCAAAACATCTACCGATAGATTTATCGTGAAATTGTATAATAGTTTTTGGAAGTCCTCCCTCTTCTAATTGGTCTATCCGATTGGTATTGGGTATGTAATGTACCTATCAATGTTACCGCCTTCGCCGATGGAAGATATTCCCAGTTTATGTCATCGTTATTTATTATACTCGCTTAGGTTTCTATATTTATTGTATTGCCCTATAGGTTAGTTCAGTTTTTTTTTACTAGCCTATGTTGTCTAACTGCTGGGCAAACGCCTCTCCCAAGCTCTTCCATATATCGCGATCTTTCGCCACCGCCTGCCAGTCTGCCTATGAGTCTAAGTTATCACGCCATCTTTTCCGGGACCGGCCTCGACGACGTTGTCCATCTTCTGGCACCCAAAATGTGATGATATTTGCGGTCGGAGTGCATTCAGCTGACGTGGCTTGCCCAGTTCAATTTCAGCTTAGCAGCTTTGATGCCCACGTCAGTTATGCCCGTTAATGAGCGCAGTCTGGTGTTTCGCATTCTAGCTGTTCTTTTTATGCCAAGACGGAACTTCTGCGACTTACTTTACTAGGTTAATTGTTTAGAGATATTCAATTGAGGTCATCAAAAATGTATATAAATAGAGTAGGAACTTAAAAAGTACGAGACTTTTCGTTTGTAATCACTGATTTTAAAAGTGTTGTAATACAAGTGTACCCCGTTATTTCACTACATTTTTATAAAGTAAGTATATGTGTATTTTATTCTAAACAATGTTTGGTGTAATGTGAAATCATACCCAATTCTGGGTTACAGATTAGCAACACTAAACCGGACTGAGTGGCGTCGCTGCCACTCAGTCAGGGACGTAGCTACCGCCGTATCTGCCGTATCAATTGTAGGGGTCCCCAGGCCACGGGGGCCCCCTTCGTGCGTAAGAAACAAATAATAAAAACCTGTCACTATTGTCCATAGAGAAAGAAACTTTAGAAAAACTAAAGTCATCATCAGCTATAAATGATTTAATAAATCAGTTTGCCGAAAAAAATGCAAGGAGAGTGTATATTTTGTTTGAATTCTTTGTAAAAAATTTCGAATATGGTGACAGATAGATAATTATGATGAAAAAATATTTCGATTAATTTTATGCAAACATTTTTTTTCTTTTGTGAGAAATATTTACCCTTTATAAGGGCCCCCAAACATACAACACAACAAACGAGGCCCCGTCAAGGCACGCTACGCCACTGCACTCAGTAAACAGATAAGTTGGTGGGTCTGTAAGAGGAATTGCTCATAAGAAACTCAAGGCGCCATAAAAATATTTTACATTTATTATTTCGTCACCTATTCTCTATATTTTCGCCAATTTGTTACTAAAACTAGAGAGTAATAATCTCGAAGTTTATTTTTAGTGAACTTTCTTGTGTGTACTGTCTCGCCAACTTTAATTAGTTCAGAAGTTATGGATTTTATTATTACTTGAATTTCGATTCATTTATTAAATTAACTTACTCATTTTATTTATTAAATACCTACTCGAACTGTTAATACAGACTACTAATTACATATTAAATTTAAAAGGTATATAGGTCCAGCATTTTTGGTTGGTTGGATGCGTAAGCGGTGTTGAGATCTTTCTATGTTTTACTGTAGGTAGGTACAGGCTGCGAGCAAATATGAAATTAAGCGGTTATTTAATTTATTGCCTTTGCCTAGCATAAATCTTATAACTTATGTAGTTAACAGAGTTTAGTATCGAGAAGAGATAACAATGGACTATAGACAAAAAAATGCCATACATATGGTGGGAGGGATACGCTATACTGCACTCTACCGCTACTCTCTTATTTCTCCCGTGAAACAGATTTGCTGTGTTTCTAAGAGAAGAGCAAAGCAAGTAAAGACTTATCATCTTTTGTCTCAGGATAAGCAACACATAAATAAATTCCATTTTTTTCATTAACGCCGGGAAATGTACTGTGGCAACCCGCGGTGAAGTGGGTCTCCCCCAGCGGGTATGTGGGTATTGCTGCGCCCGAAAGCTGGTACGTGGACGCAGCTCTACCCACTAAAACCCGGCGAGTGCAACCAATGCTGCCTTTGGTGAGGTGCCCCGGATCAATGAGCAAACAGAGCACCTTGACGGCTAGTCAGTCCCTCAGGGGAGCGACTCCACCTCCACAGAGGGGTTGTCCCGCACCACAGAATAACCCCTCCCAACGTCGGGACAGTACAGTCAGTCTGCGCCGGCTGTACGCAGCGCGTCGCTGCATACGGCCTGTATTATAAGTATTTGAATTTAATTGTTTTGTTTTCACTTCTATCGGTAGTCCCTGTGACTGGTGGGGTGGGGTTACTTTTTCTAAAATAAATAGCCTATAACTTTTAAATAATAAGTATATATCAAATGGAAAAGGCTTTGTTTCCCAAATTGACTGGTAGTTCTACTAACTGGTAATTCCGAAAAGCACGCTTAAATAAACAAACTAATTCTTCAGTTAGAGAACAGTCTAAGCGGGTGGCGGGTATGGATGCGCGGAATATCTTAAGATTCTAAACCAAATATATGATTTAATTTAAAGTTAAATATAAAACGCAAATTAGTAGGTACTTTAGATCAGCAAGCCACGTGCCAAGATTTACCGTAATTTCCCACCAGGTGAATCAACATAATCACATTCAATTCATTTTCAACCTGTTATCGATGAATATTTCTTGCCATAATTAGATACTCGGTGATGTATTTTTAGCCCTTATATGTTATAAATGATATTTTACTCGACGATGAAGTTCTGCCAGATCCAGATAAACCGCAGTATGAATAAACATATACAATATGATAATAAAAAAAATTACTAGAGTTCTAGCTCTTTGACAAAAAAATAAGTGTTACAAATGTTGTCTAGAAAATAAAGTATTCGAAAAAATAATTGAAGTAATAGATTTATTTTAATGGTAAAACCAGTGGGATATTTGAACCGATATTGAAGACTTAGGTACATTCGAGAATAGAGCATATTCATTTGAAAAGCCGGGGGTCGATGTTTCTACCGTGGGTTCCTACCGTCCGTCTGTTTAACCCCTCTTCTATATATAAAAGATGCATGTGAGTGTGCACCGTATCCACCCACACGGGTACCACCATCCTGTTCTTTTCTCAGAATAATTTAATATTTTGACCGATTTTAGTCTATCCGTATCACTCTCGTATAGGTAACAGCGTGGCGCTATGCCGCGCGCCCGTCGGCCATCTGTATGGGTGTCGTGATCCTACATAATAGCAGAAAGAAAGCTGCTAAGCTTTTCCTACAGAAAGCTGCTAAAGCTGCGAAAGCGCTACCCACTAAAACCCAGCGAGTGCCACCAATGCCGCCTTTGGTGAGGTGCCCTGGATCTAATGAGCGAACAGGGCACCACAGAACAACCGTTCCCAACGTCGGGGCAGTACAATGGGGTGAGGTTCCCGTCCTTGCCACTTGCCCCCTGCTCTTTTGCCCCTCTTCTTGTAAGTAATATACTGGGGTTAGTAATAACTAATTATATATATATTATACCCTTACCTCTACCATGAGTTTTTGTTACATAGAAATACATAATTACAATAGAAAACTAAGGTATGGTATAGTTTTCTATTCGTGTTGCGTTTTTACTACTATAAATATGTCATGTGCGCTTGTAACAAAAACTCATGGTAGAGTAAGTCGTTAGAGTTTTTCAGTTATAGTAATGCAAGAGAAGGAATATAGTACAGAGCATTCTAATCCTGATGCATCTGCCTTATCACTAGTTCTAGAACGATTTAATAATCATAATATGTAATTATCTCGTAATTATTAGCTTTATAATTGAGGAAAAATAATAATTTCACACCTATCGCTATTGTTAAAAACTAGAAAATATATCAGAGACTGTGGAACTGAATCCATTTACGGGCACACGATATAGGTACGAGTTTTAAACTATCGTCTGTAAACACAACGTCTAATAAATCGTTGAACTCCGGGTGCATGCACGAAAATGTACCGTAACACTCATTGTCTCGTTACGCTAATTGTACGCTTGCGTTTTGTTATGCCGTTGTCACGTTAAACTGTCGTGCGTAAACACAAAGTCTAATAAATCGTTCACGCCTGGTGCATGCACCTAAATGTCCCGTTGCGCGCATTGTCCCGTTATGCTCATTGTACGCTTGCATTTTGTTATGACGTTGTCACGTTAAACTATCATCTGTAAACACGTCTAATAAATCGTTGAATGCCTGGTGCATGCACAAAAATGTCTCGTAACGCTCATTCTCACGTTACGCTCATTGTACGCTTGCGTTTTGTTATGTCGTTGTCACGTTAAACTATCATCCGTGAACCAAAACCGAAAAAATTGATTGTCTGTAACAACCAATTTTTTCGTAATCTTGTACCCGTCAAAGTATTTTAACGGGTGTATCATGCAATATTTTTTTTTCCTGCTAGCCATTTCCATAAACTTGTTCAATTGACTTCGCCCAAGGTGCTGGGTTCACTTTTGGCCACTGAGCCCCATCGCCACTACAAGGCTTGAACCATGGTGGGGAGTTGTTTATATCAATCACTCTATTAACTGGGACTAATCATTTACGTGGGCTACCAGTCCATTTCAATTGGACATATTCACGATTATTTCCTAAGTTAGCTATGACGATATATTTGGGATAATAATACTTTATTATGAGTACTCTTTTTTTTTTCTTTAACGCCGGGAAATGCTCTGAGGCATCCCGCTAAGAAAAAAATCTAAGAAGTTTTTATTGATATATTTCTTAGTTAGTAAATTGAGTTATTAAGTATCTTATAAGATTGGTCAAACAAACAATGCGACACGCAGAGATCGCGGGTTTGAATACGGCCAAGGACAGACCATGTTTGGAATTAATATAGATATTATTACCTGACTTGACTAATTTTCGTTCTTATTAACAAAAGTTCTTAGAAATTTATCAGTGGACTGATTTGTGATTGTTAATAAATATCTATTAAGACTTCGTTCACTTATTCAGACTTTTCTTGTGTCAAGATGTTATTTAATTAGTTATCCAGCTGTAAGTAAGATAGATTTTATCTATCATATTTTATACCACCTGTTGCCCGCAGCTTCGCGTTTACTTATATTTACGGACGTATCCGGACTGATAGACATAATATTATGCCATCGCGAACTTTTTTGTAGACCTATTTAACATACACTATTATTTTGTTATAGTATGTTATTTAAGCGGGTGAAGCTGCAGGCAACAGCTAGTTAATAATATAAGTACCGATTTTCAAGATGGCTACCCATTGGAGTTTCTACTGAACTGAACACTAGACCTGGGTCCTTATCTACATGGGCGACGTTCGACTCTTCAAGTTAAAATGATTCGAAACGGTATATTTACCAAATTCTTCACTTTTATTTTGCAGAGCTCGACATTATTTACGAATGTCTTGTTCGTAAAAAATATATATAATATATACATTGAAATAACAATGGTAACTTAAAATTATATTATATATGTATCTATAGCCTGACCAGTAAAATAAAAACTCTCGCCATATTGCGGAAAATTTCGGAACTAATTTTTGTATGAATTAAACTATGGGTTACCGTATAAACGATACAGAGGCGACACCAATCAGGGTTTATATATTATGCTGGTCAGGTTATAGCAGTTAAATATTTATGAAAAGGAATTTTTCCCAATTTAGTCCATATTGTCAAAGCGTGCGGTAGTTATTTATGTATTTATCGGCGAGTGGCGGTATTGGTAATTAAAATATAACTTAGTAATTATATACGGCTAGAAACCGGTTTTAATAATAACAATTGCTGCTATAAAATATTCTGCAGTTATTGAGGAAACTCTCAGGTATTCCTTGAATTGTTTGTATCTGGCCGATCTCTGCCTGTCGTTGTCCAGTATTATTGCGATTTTGAAGTTTATGGAAATGGCCAAAGGTGAACCCAGCACCTTGGGCGAAGTCAATTGAACCGAGGGGGTGCTCTTTATACCCTCCTTACAAGGGGGATAAGGGGCGCGGATAGGAGCACTCCAGAGCACTGTTCCGACGTTGGGAGGGCTTGTTCTGTGGGACGGGACAACCCCCCTGTAGAGGTGGCGTCGGTCCCGTGGGGAACTGACTAGCCGTCGAGGTGCTCAACAGATCTGGGGCACCTCACCAATGGCGACATTGGTGGCACTCGTCGGGTTTTAGTGGGTAGAGCTACGTCCATCTGTAGGGGTACATACTCGTCTGGGTGTCCTCCCTCACCAGCAGGAAGCCCAAGAGCATTTCCCGAACAAAAGGGAACAAAACAAAAGAAATAGTGATATAAACAATTACTGTAGTACTGTAATACAAAAGTCTGATCAATATAATATAATATAATCATGGTAAATATTAAACATATATGATAAGATGTAATTGGTTCGGATGCGCCCACGCGTCCTTCATGGACAAGGGCTTGACGTAAATTTCTAGGGTCCCGGGCTAGTCCTTAATTTTAAAAAAGCTGACTGTCATTTTGCTAAAATCTAATTTCTATAGTAAGGAAATGGTAAAACATTAAATTTAATAAATCGATTTCACATGGGATGATTTATTTATTATTTATTTTAATAATTTATATATATTTTTTTTTAATTATAAACCATCCCAAGGATTAAGCAACCTTGGTTATAGTTTTTAAAATTATTTTTTTATTCCTATCATTTTATCATTTATCTATAATTTTGAATGGAGAATGGGGCTCTACATATTCTCGGAGCCCTGGGCTGGAGCCCAAAAAGCCTGTATATACCCGTCTCTGTGCATCATGGATAGCACTCTTATTTCCTCAACCAAAAAAGTTTGCTCTGTATCTCTTGCCTAACTGTGTGCTCTTAGGGTACGAAAGGGAGTTTAACTACAGGTTACTAATTAAGGCATACATGGTAAAGGTACCCTTCCCTTACAAGGCGGGTCAATCTCTAGTCAACGACCACCGCGCAATATAAAGTTTATGGCTGACGTTGGTTGAGGTGGCTCGTCCATGGACATATCTCTAATATTATAGAAAACCATAGATAATATTATCACATAAAACCTCTTTTCAGAGTTTTGTTGATTGTTTATAGTTTATGGTGTGTTCAGTAGCGTGCCGCACCGTCAGTCGGCGCGATGAATTCGCAATTGTCGCACGGATCGTGTATGATACTGGTTATTTATTTAGAGACAAAATAATAAAACTTTTAGACAATATAACAAAACTCATGTGATAAGTTTTTTGGATTGAACATAACATGAAATAAGGTAAGAAGTACATATTAGTTGATTAAAAAAATATTATTTTTAAATTCATTAAATTCTTTAAACATAACTCTAATTATTTTAGTTAACATAATTTAAATTACATTAGATTTTAAGTGATACGATGATTTTCAAATGATTAGAAAAAATTGTATTTTCTCATCCTATAGTACTCATAATACTTTTAACACTTTCACTTATAAAATTATAAAAATGATATAAAAAAATTTAAAGTAATAAAACTAATTCAATGTTGGATACACACAGCTAGGATAGCATATCTTTATATCAGAAAAAAGATAAAAACATTTTCAGCGTCACTCTCATTAGAATCGAGCCTTAAAAGGTAGGGTATAAATGATCAAGGACCCGATAGTTTCTAAATTCATCAAAATCAATAATCAACATTCAAACAAAACATTTTTTATTTACATGGGAAACAGCGTGTAAATTTTTAACACTTGCGATACAATACCTAGCCACTTTTGTCTGATGTAAACATTTTCAGTAATAGCCAGAACACTTAAAAACCAGTTTATATTACTATTTTAGGCGTTCTTTATGCACGAATGGGTGGATAAAAACCAAGAAGTGATTTGTTTCAAAATATAAAAATCTATTTTGATATTTTGTTAAAATAGACCAACCTGTAAGCCTTAGGGGATCGGAACTGATACTCCTTCATACAGGTTATTCAGTAACCTAGTTAGGAGATCAGAACTGCACCCACTAAAATTGTAGCAAATGTGTTATTTTAACCTTGTTAGAAATATTTATATACCCATGCTCTGCAATACTTGATAAGACCAATAAAGATTTATTATTATTATTATTATTTTACCCGGCTGCAAGGATACTGTATGTACAAACAGAGATAGTCGCGAAACACAAGGGGTGTTTTATAATATCTATATTATCTTTGTTTGTAATATTCTTTATCCCCCCCCCTCATATCTTCCAAACCACTCCATGGATTTCTTTAATTGTGGTATCATTAGATTCGTCTCATTAGTCCAAACTCCAAGTGTTCTTAGATAGGTGACATAAAATGGGGGCTGCTAGATTTCACTGTTGAAGGTAACATATTTTTGTAAATCTTCTTTTTCTGGAATATGGGGATCAAATTAAAGGGCTCATAACAAGGATTCCAAAAAGGTTCATCCTTGTATTAAATAACGATAATTAAAATCACATTTATTTAGTCTCTTTGCAAAAATAATTTATGTTTAGGAGTCTTTAGTTAGTGCAAGTGGGTCTCTGAACGAACTATTAATGTAAATCAATAAATCTTTGCAGTGCAACCCAAGTTTCTTTACATTTGCGATTATCATTGGGCAGTCGTAATACAGATTTAAGTAATATTCAATATAAAATACAGATTATTACAAACTTGACAAAAAAAATCTGGGCACAGCGGTAAAACATTAAGATCATTGAGTTAATTGACAAAATTAGAACACGCACACGCACATCATAAACATTACCTTATATGGTCCACATGTAACGGAGTGCCCGTCATAGTAGGCAGTGTTACTGATTAAAAGACATAGGCAATCAATTATTATTTAATAATTATCGTTGCGTTGTACCGCGCTCCCCGCTGCATTATTTATTCTTTCTTTTTTTTTCTTTAAAGCCGGGAAATGCTCTGAAGCATCCCGCGGGGGAGTGGGTCTCCCACGCGGGTATGTGGAACTCGCTGCGCCCGACAGCTGGTAAGTGGACGCAGCTCTACCCACTAAAACCCGGCGAGTGCTACCAATGCCGCCTTTGGGGTCTGTAGGTCTAGTCAGTCCCGCAAGGGGCCGACGCCACCTCCTCAGAGGGGTTGTCCCGCACCAAAGAACAACTCCTCCCAACGTCGGGACAGTACAATGGGGTGTGGTTCCCATCCTCACCCCTTGCCCCCTGATCTTTTGTCTCCTCTTCTTATAAGAGGGGTACAAAGAGCCCCTCGGCTCAATTAGCTTTGCCTAAGGTGCTGGGCACACCCTAGACTACTGAGCCCCAGTGCCACGACAAGGCCTGAACCAGTTCCAGTTCAGTCCAGTTCGTTAGTTGTTTCGTCTGCCCGTTTTCATATCCAAAGAACAAAAAAAAGTAAAAAGTCAAGTACCTATATAATATGTAGCTCGTCCTAATCTAGTCTCAAGACCTTTTCCCGTGATCACAGCTGCTGTAAAGTGTGCGAAATGTCAAAACATCCGTGAAATTTACAATTAATGTAGCTAACGAAGTATTAATTAGCAATGTAAAGCATGTCAAATTTAGTACCCAAGTCATGTTCGAACCCCGACCTCTCAAATCGAAAATCCTTGGTGCTTAAGGTATCCAGATCGCGACCATCTCATTACCATAACGAAAGACATAAAACGCGGCTATCAATAAAAATGATGGAAAATTAATGGAATCAATTAAGTCGGAGGCATTTTATTGGCAACGAGTATGACGATTGAAAGCGTCAATTTTAACAGAAAAATGGATCCACCATTTTTTAAATCTGTCTGAGGAGTTTATTTGTTCAGGTTTGAATCCGCTAATCCCTGCTACTACCAGTTAGGTTTGTATTTTTTCCTTTGATAGCCTATTCTCTGAAGATAATTATAGAGAAGGCTAAGTAAAAAAAAGAGCATACTCATACCTGAAAGGCCGGCAACGCACCTGCTAATCCTCTGGTGTAGCGGGTGTCTGTGGATGTCGCTTTTCACTTACCATCAGGTGAACCAACTATCCATTAGCCCCCTCTTCCATAAAAAAAAGTAATAACAGCTGCAACATGGATCGTTCCATCAGTCAAGATACACTTGCCGGGTTTAATCCGTGGATGGGTGACCATCTTGACACACAGAGGCTCCTCCATGTTTCGGAAAGCACGTTAAGCCACGTCCAGGCTGTCCAGAAGCCCGAAAATCTGACAACCAGTTTTACCATGGGGTATCGTATTACCCAATTACTGGGTTGTGGAGGTCAGATAGGCAGTCGCTCTACATTGAAAGTCGACCCCAAAATAGTTGGAAATAGGCAAGGCATAAGAATTACAGACTATTTAGTCTTGTTGTTTTTATTTTTAATTTGGGGAAACTGAAACGAAGGGGACTAGCTAATGAACAATATATAGGTAGATACATATAATATCCAGCTAGCCTTTCTCTCCGGATGTCGTCATCACCTGACTGACATTGTTGATAGGACAAAATGACTAACAAGGTTCCTGAAACAGGAACCTTGTTAGTCATAAGAATTTACACGCGTTTTTTTTATTTATATGCGTGTTCCGATACAAAAATGTGCAAGATTGTACTTTTTGAACTTGGTAACTGCTTACTAAATACTTTGTTAAAACGTATTATCTCACGATTTATGTTACTGAGAGCACTGACATAAACATTCTTTCTTATCTACATCAGAGGGATCAAATGTATCAGGATACAGACAGACTGAAAGTATATAAATTTGCCGTGCGATGTAACAATAAACATTTGTCTGTATTATAAGAAGTGACCTTATATTACTTTTGGATAGCAGCAAATTATATAAAAAGTATTTCTTATTACGCCCACTTAAAATAAAATTTGTAGCGCCATTCGCCTTAAAATAATTGATTTGAATACTTCGGCACATTGACTGCCGGACTGACTTTGAGAATTATAAAACTGCATAACAATTTACTTGCATATTTTTTTAAATCTTTATTTATTTAGGGGCATTTATCCCCAAGGACATGAAATCCCCAGCGTTCCCTTAACTTATTGGAGTTTACTCCTTAAGAAAAGATTTGAGTTATACGGCCCGGTACGGAAATTTTATGAGGAGTAAAATCAAGTGTAACACAAAAGTTGAGGCGTTACGTAGAAAGAGACAAACATATAAATCTGTATGATTAAACGTGTAAAAGAATGAGATGGAATACATTACACAGCGTAGCTTAAAATAATGCCGCCAACGCCATCTAACACGATATTACAGCACTAAAAGTAAATCACACGACCATTATATATGCAATAATATAAGATATTTAAACAATTTTAGCTAATGATGAAAAAAAAATGGGAATAATAACTTAATCCGTTGCAATGATTTGCAAGACAAATAAGTATCCCTATAGCTAAAATTGACGTGACGTTATTATGTAGGATTTTAAATAAAACAGTGTGTAGGTACTAATTATTATTTTATTTTTTCGTCTATTATTAAAATATTGACTAGGTAAATTTTTACTGTATCACTATCACTGTCATGTCTCTTCTGCGTCCACTTAATATATTATTTATATCTTTGCACCACTAATGTATGTGAAAAAAATTACTAACCAAATTGCATATGAAATCACAATTTTGATTTTTATGTAATTGGCATTGTATTAATTTCCGTATAGATAACTGTCTTCATGTAATTTCTTACGTTATCATAGTCACAACTCACAATGGTTTTTTAAAACATGAGTGGATAAGAAAATAAAACAACTAGAGCACATTCAAGATTGAATAATTAAAAACACAAACTAGGGTATTCCCTACGTATTATCAAAAATGAATTCAAAATTGAGAAATGTTAGCACAGACTAAAAAAAGTCATTACGTTCCAATATTTGCGGCGATTTTAAAATTATTTTAAATTTCAGCCCAGAAAAGTCTAGTAATTTTAATATATATTTATTCTTTTCAAATATTCTTTTTCATATTTTCAAAATCATATTTATAATTTGCAATTTATTTCTAACAATAATACAATAAATTGAAACTCTTGAATTTGATAATTAACCAATCAGAAACTTTAAAATATTAATGTTGCCTCCCTAAATATATTATTTGGTGTGACCATTGAACACTTGGTTCAAGTTTAATTGTACAAACTTGTCAAGTAAAGAATTTAAATTATTATTATTATTTTTTAACATACTTTATGTAATACGCTTTATTGAAGTAATATAAATAATCCGAATAATTACAGATATATATATGTTTGTTTCTCTTATCATTTTAGCAGATGCGTTTATTTACCCTTTTTTTCTGCTCGATATATATCATAATTATTATCGTTCGTGAGGAGTAAACTCCAATAGTGCGTCGGAGCTGACACACACACTTTTTTTTTTTTATATTAATTGATTATTAAAATCTATTTAATCGTACAAACATAACTAGTCTCTTGGGTCATTTTATCAAAATCAGTTAACACTACCCTACACATTATTTTGTCCCATGGGCAAGCTAACAAAAGTCACTAATTTTATAAATCGCTCGGCCTTACATCGCACAGTCATCTGAAGAAGATGTTTAATGATGATGATGATGTAAAGCTTCCCATGACGGAGGACTCTCCGAGTTATGTATTACATGAGATCACATATTAGACAGGCTTGCGGTTCGGTGGGTTAAGTCAGATACATGATTTATTATGGAAATGCCATAGCATAGATATATAGAGAATAAATTAAAATTAGAAAGACAAATTGGCAAACGGACCAACTGATGGCAAGTCATCCATCCTCGCCATGGTTCAGGCCTTGACGTGGCGGTGGGGCTCAGTAGCCTAGGATGAGCCTAGCACCTGGGGTGAAGATAATTGAGCCCAGGGGGCTCTTTGTACCCATCTTATAAGGAGAGAGGACAAAAGAGCAAGGGGCGAGGACGGGAACCTCATCCCATTTTACTGTCCCGACGCTGGGAGGGGTTGTTCTGTGGTGCGGAACAACCCCCCTGTGGAGATGGCGTCGGTCTCTTGGGGGATTGACTAGCTGTCGAGTTGCCCTGTTTGTTCATTAGGTCCGGGGCACCTCACCAAAGGCGGCATTGGTGGCATTCACCGGGTTTTAATGGGTAGAGCTGCGTCCACTTACCAGATTTCGGGCGCAGCGAGTCCCACATACCCGAGTGGGGAGACCCACTCCCCCGCGGGGTGCCTCAGAGCATGTCCCGGCGTTAAAGAAAAAAAAAGTCATCCATGGATATCATATAATAAACCAGTTCATCTAGAAATAACTTATTTTGTGTCTATGAATTTCTTTGCGTGAAGTGTAAAAAATACTCGTAGGTGGGTTGCTGTATGCACTGCCTCTCTTGACACACGGCAAAAAGCAAGAAGAGAGCCGCGTTTATAAAGTTCGGTAGTCGGTAGTCACCATAATGACTCCGACAGCTCGGTTGCCTCCTTTTATAGATATATATGCATATATCTATAAAATATTTTATGCATATATTTATATGCATAAAAATAATAAAATAATTATAGACCTCTGTCTATATCTAAACGACTTCATGATTATAGAAAATACAATTCTAGTTGATTTCATGATAGTAGGTATGTGGAAAATGGCTTTGTAGAAACAACCTCTTACGGATATTATCGCGGTTTTATTATAATGAGTGAAATTTGTGTAATAATTGGGGGAAAAATTGCTTCGTGTTTTACCACATCGAGTTTAACTTCTACAGATAGAATTCGTTTTTGTAAAATATATGTAATTTATTCTTTGTTTTAATCAGATGCCAGTAGCGTTGGTATGCTAAAATGAATATACTAGGCAAAAACGTTACGGCAGTAACACATTTATAGTTTTTACTGTTTAAACCAGCTCTAGAACTGTTCCGTGTAGGAACAGTTCTAGCGCTGGTCGTTTATTTAATTATAATTATTATAATCATTCTATTTTTTTAAAAGCTTTAAATTTCCGAGACTTGCGATGTGACGTTCGCTCTATCTCACTTTCTCGCTCGATCTCGATCATTCTCACTCGCTTGCTCCCTACTCTCACTCCATGGCTATGTATGTGCTTCATGCTACGTTCGCCCTTTCTCAGTCACGTTGACGTGTAAAAAATTTACCCTCATGCGCGCAAAGAAGTTTCACTTAAAAAAAAACACAGTTTTGATCAAACACAAGGTACATGTTATTTAATGCTAGTTATGTAGATAGGTGTATGTGAAGTAATAATTATAAGCAAGGGATTCACGAAGGAACCTTGTAGTATACTGTATAGTCTCGAGGCGGGATGTATTCACGTGATTGGATTAAACCTGTAAACGTGTTATATATAACAATAATTTTTATCTGTATTTAAAATACTAACACACCCATGGCTCATTGCCGTTTCTTTTTATTTCGCCGAGCACATGAAATTTTAAAATCACTTGCTCACCGGTGAACGGAAACATAGCGTGGTCTGATAAGTATAAAAGTCTTGGAAAGTGTGTGAGATTCATCACCCTATATTGAGCCGGATAGGAGAACTGTGACTAATTTCGAGGAGACTGTCCTATATGACTTTATCTGAAATTGAAACTCTTTAAAATCATATGAAGGTATTTTGGTCCCATGATTATGACGTCCAGAAATAGCTAATGTCGTGCAAATGATGTGCATGTGAGAGTTTATTGGCGCTATTTCCATTATAGTCGTATTCGGAGCTGAAAATTAGATATTTGAGAATTTTAGATTAGCCCAAAATTATACAATGGAAATAAAATGCCATATGCATCATTTGTGACATTTACGCGAATTTCACAAATTGTCAAACTTTCTTTTAACAGATCCTTTGAACTGTATCTGTCTGAATTTATAAAATCTTAAGCCGGGATTTCCCAGTCCTCTCTTAATGAACGCCAAGACAAATGATCCACAACTCTCGCCTAACCTGTTTAAACGTAATTATTAGTAATTACATAAATGGAGTTATATCCAAAAGGCTATTCGATTAATTTCATAATTTTTTGCCCCCACTTCACGGATAAAGATCCGTGATTGTCAATCACAGCTGAAGTCCCTTCATGCTTCCGGTGATAAGGGCGACCGCGGCAATTCACTTAAGCCTTTCGCCTTCCCCTGGTACTTAGGGAACCATAAATAAGCCTGCCATGTCATCTGACCAACCTTTGACCAACTATCTTTATTCGTAACGGAAATCTGGTTTAATTTGTCGCAAAATAAGTTGATTGACCCATAGTAAATCATCATCAACACCCTGTTATTGCCCACTGGTGAGCATCCCTGTTTTTCTGCCAATATCCTGTGTCCCTTGCCTGTCTCATCCATGTTTTGTCCTCTTTCCCACGACATTGTTCCATCTCGCCATAGGACGTCCTAAAAGTAAAAATAAATCATAAGTAAATAGTAGCCAATCCCACTACTAAAATATATCATAATCATTTTTATTAATCACCACATTATTGTGTCGCGACATTTGTTAATTTTTTTTTACATAAATATTGGCTGTACTAGTAATATGTGTGAAACATACAATTATTCATTAGTCGAGACCTTGCTGTTTTTGTGGAATAACTTTAGGAGTTTAAAAAATACCAAAAAATACTAATTTCATTGGCATTAAATTAATGTGATCTCTATGAATGTATCCAATAAATTACGTCATTCGTTTTTTTACTACCTTCATCAACCTTGTCTCATTATTTGGGGTCGGCGTATCCTTACACTTGTTTCTTCTATTTTCAAACAAAGTTATTAATTAATAAAATTCATTGTTAACAATTCCCTGAAAAAACCTTCAAGTAAATCATTAAATCGTGTGTTAAATACACAAAAAAATATATATAAAAACTAGCAGAGCCGGCCACGCGTTGCAGTGGTCAAGGTATATAAAGTGTGTATAGGAATTCGAACCCGCAACCTCCGACTTGAGCGTCTACGCGCTTACCATTGAGCTACAGAGGTCGTCAATTAATAATGAAGGTCTAATACGTCATCTTTATGTCTACAGTAACAAAATATAAACATTTAATTTGCAATCACAAATATTGAGATCAATATTAAATAATTGAGATAAAAACTACCGTAGGTATCTCCTAAGTTGGTGCAAATTACAAATGCTTACAAAATTTGATTTAAATTGGTTCAGTAGTTTCGGAGTTTATCGCGAACATACATCGTGACACGAAATTTTTTAAATTACTTAAGTAAACTATGATGTAAAAGTACCTATTTTGTAATTCTTGATGATGACAGATGATAAAATTTACCCTTACATCTAACCATTATCCGCTAGAGAGAATTTTGTAACCAAATGGATAACCCTTATAATTTCATTATGTCAGTGCGTGGTACGTACAACCCGGTATTTTTGTATTTGTAACGCATTATCCAAAAGTATAATTAAATTATAATACAGAAAACAAATAAAGTTTACGTGTTTTTTTTTGTATTTTATTAATTGAATTCTTTAGTAACCCTTCCACACTTAATATACAACAATGAGATCACGTGAACGACGGTTGAATGAAAACAAACAATTTTGTTTATGACAAAATTCACCGAGACTCAATGTTAAGTTGCAGGATTTGCAACGCATTCAGAATGAGTGGCATGCCGCAGCCCAGCTGAACTGTTTTACATTCATGGGCCACGTGAATCACTTACCATTACGTGGCCCGACTGTTTCCCTATCAAACTAACATACAAAACGTTATTTATTTTGTCGTTAATCTTCAATGACCATTTTTTACTACCCTTGTGTGTCGAGGCATATCTATAGTACCTGGAACGTTAACTGAATATGCATTACTTGTATGTATTGTAGCTATATTGCCGTTATTAAATTATCAAATTGGACTTGTCTGTCTTTATGTAATTGGTCATGGCTAAATCGTTTTAATGACGATGACCTCGCAAAGTCATGAGTGTCAACAAACTCGGGATAAAAATGTAAAATTTGTCAGACACCATCTTTATTCAAACAAATCTGTTTGTTTATTTACGAAGTACACTTTACACTTCTGATTGTTTATTTACGAAGTACACTTTACATTTTTCGGAAGGTGTTTCACATTGCAGACGCCAAATTTTCTCATACGCAATAGTTTTGCGTAAATAATGCTCTCGCGCGCGTGATAAAAATTGGTACGGAAATATATAACATAAATATTTACATGAGAGCCAGAGCTGTTCATTGGATCTGCATTTTGGATTGTGTCAATCTATAGAAATTTCATGGAGAGATCAAGACATGTTCTCATACCTTTAATCTTCTTTTCTACGACTCCTTAGATCATAAAATCGCTCATAACCTTCTCCCAAATCCTTGACGATTATGGAACTTTTATTTACTTTAACGCCGGGAAATACTCTGAGGCTACCCGCGGGGGAGTGGGTCTCCCCAGTCGGATATGTGGTACTCGCTGCGCCCGAAAGCTGGTAAGTGGACGCAGTTCTACCCACTAAAACCCGGCGAATGCCACCAATGCCGCCTTTGGTGAGGTGCCCCGGATCTAATGAGCAAACCTCGACGGCTAGTCAGTCCCCCAAGGGACCGACGCCAGCTCCACAAAGGGGTTGTCCCGCACCACAGAACAACCCCTCCCAACGTTGGAACAGTACAATGGGTCCTCACCCACATCAAGAATTTAGTAATTAGGAGAGTGTTTTGGCCTACAAAGGATACGAGCTATTTGACGATATTTTTTTTATAGCATAGGAGGGCAAACGAGCAATCGAAGCCGTTTGGCGACTATCGACGCCCATACACAACCAAAGATTATGCAGATGCGTTACCCTTCTTTTCCCTATCCCCCCAATGGGCCACTAGGAAACTCACAAACCGTACGAAACGTTATGTGAGCGACTGGTACCACCCCGGTCGTGCCGGCCCAATTCGGCTGCAAAGCAGCATGGTACTACCTCTTACTAAATATAAATTTATGATTTATGATGACAAATAGAACTATGTAAAGCGAGGACCTTATATTGGACAGTTTGTAGAAGGATTTCAGATCCACTGTTCAGTATTCTAATAAACAATTCGCCTCCATACTGAATAAATTGAATCTTCTAACGGTAAACAAGCAACAACAATAACTGGGTCGATGGACAGAATTTGTTCAAGGAGTTGAATAATTCTAAACAGGATTGTCAGACTAGAAGGTTCTCTTAGCGTCTAAAAAGTACTAACGAATGAAATGTCGGTAAAAGATGAGAGATGTAAAATTAAAGATCAGAAACAAAAATTATGCGCGCAAAATTTGTATTCTCAGAATCACCAAATTTATTCCCATCCTTCATCATCCTCTTGTCTTAATAAAGAAGGCAGTAAAATTTTTTTCCTCTAATTACTGAGATTTTATCAAAAGTTGACGCCAAATGATTAATTGCGTAAGTTTTTTAAAGTTGTGGAACTTATAGCAGTTTGCTTTGTTTGACTTGCTATAATTTTAATATAGAGGATTAAGATAATTTTAATTCTCTTATTATATTATTATGCCAATGGATATATAATTATTATATATTAAACATTATACTATATACCGATCCTGTATTACATTTATTTTGATTGATGCTTTACTTGATGTTGAAAAGATTGAATATCATTTACTGACTGACTATGAGTTTTTAAAACTATTTAAAACGGAATAGTACCTAAAGGCGCGGCTCCACCGCGGCGCACGTAGCCTTTACGCAGGTGTGTTAACTTGTCAATTGCAGGAAAATATCAATTAATTCGTTGCGTGCCCTTGGGTTGCAGTGGAAACAATCGCATACATTTTCTTGCAAAGCGAAATTTGATAAACGTGCGTAGCATTCCTTATATTGTGGTGGAGCCGCGCCCTTGTTTTCTTGTTTATTTTGCAGATCTCGATGTTTCAATATTTTATAAAAGGAACTGATTTGTCTCAAAATGCGGAATATTTATATCATACAACCTAAATAATTTAAATGGGCCTTATAAGGTAGGTAAATAGGTTTTGGCAAAAAGCATTATAATATCACAAATGTTTGTATATTTATATGTATTGTATATACGATCACAACATAAATACAAGGAACAAACATACATTGAATTTACCATTTTTTATACTTCACAAAGTTAGTAATTCTTTTTTCTTTTTCGTTTTTACAATAAGATTAGATTACCCATTAGAAACGTTCAAAATGTTTCCATTATTAAATTTAAAAAAAAATAACGTTTGTGTGGTAAAGGATATTAGATATTATGAAATTAAAGATTTTATTGAATATATAATATTACACCTTGGGAATTGGGCCGGCACGCCCGACCGGGGTGGTACCTCTCGCTCACATAACACCGGCGTACAGCGACAGCTATGCTGGCGTGTTTCTTACGGTTTTTGAATTTTCGGTGGCCCATTGAGGGATAGGGAAAAGGAGGGCAACTCATCTGCATAACTTTTGGTGTGTATGTTTATGGGCGTCGCTAGTCACCCTAAAGCTCCGACTGCTGGGTTGCCTCCATGTGGCATAAAAAAGACATTCACTATTTAGGTTTTACATGGACATGATGTACTATATATAACTATGTGTTTTATTTTATATGACAAAAGAGCAACCCCTAAGTTATTTTCTCGTTTTCGAGGGACTTTATAAGGGACAAGGGTTTACTACATCTACTCTATTTCATCATCTTCTAATAGCCCACCGAAGGCCGCTAAAGATCTAATTTGTTAAGAAAGACAAGAAAAAATTAAGGTTTTCTCTTTTAACAAAATTATATAAACGTATAAATATTAAAAATTAAGAAATCTCGTCACTCTCATCTATATTCCGAACATTTCTGACTCATCAGGAAATTTCCGTCCACTGTGGACAGGCGTCTTCCGATTTGCAATCAAAGCAAGAGTGAAATAAATAGCAATTGTAATAATAATTTATTACTTAACTTTTACAATACTTTATCCTACTAATATTATAAATGTGAAAGTAAGTTTGTTTGTTACGCTTTCACGTGAAAACGACTGAAACTTTGTACACATATTCTTGCAGGTATCAGAAGTAACATAGGATACTTTTTATAAAAAAACTAAAATCTTATCCTGCGCAGATAAGTCGCCGGCAATAGCTAGTATTATTATTAATATGATAATATTTCCTTTAATTTTTTTAATTGTTTCTTTACTTTTGGCCTTTCATCTTTAAAGACATCCTAACTGAGTGTTAAATTAATATAAGTATTCTCATGAACAGTAGATATATAAAATATTGATATGTACTTACTACTCAGATACTGCGAATAATAAATAGTTTGCAGATTATATATATATATATATATATATATATATATATATATATAATGTACGTTAGCTGTTGCCCGCAGCTTCGCCAGCGTTAACTTAGATTTACAGCCACACCCGGATTGATCATAATAATTACTTTTATAGCCTAAGTTTCCTCCTTATCAGCTATCTGTCATCAGCCATTTGCCAGTGAAATTTCCATCAATATCGGCCCAGCTGTTTCAGAGATTAGCCTGAACAAATAGTCAGACAGACAAAAATTGTAAAAAAATGTTATTTTGGTATATAATATATACCGTGTATTTTGTTTATATAATATTACAAACAGATAGTCCAATGTTATTTATCTGTATACATTAAAGATTGCATATATGTATTATAAATCACCCTTTCTGGTATGATACCTTTCTTTATAGAAATGACCTTTTTAACCAAATAGAAGTTTGTTATACAATTTTTTTTTTAATTTAACTAACTGAAATTAGCTAAAAATAAAGTTACAAATTTATTTTTGTTTACTGTACTAATTTCTCTCTTCAGTCTAGTTAAATTGTAAATGTACCGAATAAACTAATGGCTTTATTCGCTCATGGACAGGTATTTTTGGATAATGTATATGCTACTTTATACAAAACCGTACGCCGTTAATTTTGTGTGACGATCACAGTGGTTGTCAAACGAACGAACAAATAAATTACCCACTAATATGACAAGATTCGTCAGCACGTAATACAAATTACAATAATTATCCGAGTCATCAAATGAAAATGACAACTTTATACATTTACAAGAGAATTCTCGGTAATAATTTTTAGGTTATGATAAAATCAGAAATGTCATGTAGGTACTTTGTATGTTATCGATATGAGTATCGATATTGTTCAAGTAAATTTTTCATATTGTACGAGGTACCTGAGGAGGTATCTTAAAAATATTTCCCGAAGCATATAAAAGCATTTTATACCATATTATATTTTGTAATACGTAGTTTTTTATTAGGATCATAATTTCATCAAAATTCATTTTTCATTCATCAAAAATCTTGAGTCAAAGTTATACAAAACAGATTTTCTGATATTTATAATCGGATCGAGAATGAGAGATCTAGAAAGTCGTATCATTGTATTATTTTTTTTTGCTTGACTTGTCAATAAATTATGCACTTGAAACCAAAAGTATTGAATTAATGGATACATTCACCTTTGGTACATTTCTTTCAAAAAGTCAATACCCTGAAGTTTAAAAAAGTTGCGCGTTCGCATGGTTTATATTCAAAAGGACTTCTTAGGTAAAAAGATCCGAGTTTCTTTGTAGTACAATGGGGTGAGAATCCTATCCTCACCCCTTGTGCTCCCTGCTCTTTTGCACAAGGAGCATTGGGCCGCGTCACCATCGGGTGGAGTGGAACCACAGGCGGTCTACCCCTACCGGGTGGGCTCATTGGCGTGAGGACCCGGCTGATGGCGCCAGCGATACTGGGGCACACTCCTCTGGTAGGTTCACCTTAGGCTACTGAACCCCACCACCACGACAAGGCTTGAAACATGGTGGGGTTAAGTATAATATCATTATTATCATCGCTCTTTTTTTGCTACTGAACATAGGTATTTCAGTGTATGAAAGAGGCATATAAAAACTGAATTTCATAAAAATAATCTACAGATAAGTGATCCATCTCGAATTCTTTAAACAGAAAGTATGATAGATTAAAGCCAAATCTTTCGTAATAGATGAATCAATTGAAAAATTCGTAGATACTTTATAGCGGTAATCGGCCTTACATCCGCTGAAGGCCCGCTCTTGAAAAGTGTTCAAAATTTACGACCTTTATGCCATTCCTCCAATAAACTATGGATGAAAATAAAACTATGAAGAACATACAGCAACGCACAGACAGTAATCATGACGCAAGTCGTGAACTTGCGAACTCAAATTCTATTTGTTTTTTTAGTTTGGTTATTTTGGTCAGTTTTTTTTATGTTAGTTGGATAGGCAAACTGGCAAACGTACCACCTGATGGTAAGTAGTCGACGTCGCCCATGAACATAACTAGTATACCTGGAACGAGCCCAGGCAACTCATTTATGTGTTGCCTATCCTGAGACATAAGATGTTAAGTCTCGGCGCCAGTAATTACACTGCCTGTCTTGCCCTTCTCTCCGAAACACAGCAAAGCTGTTTCAGGGGAGAAACAAGAAAGATGCTGGTACCCATGCAGCCGGGAGTGCGGCACAGCGCTTCCCTCCCACCGGGTAGTAGATCAGCCAAGCTACACAATATTTGAATCTGTTATGATAATCTTAGATACAACAATCTTTATTACACCTCGTAATTATAGTTTTATCACGCAAAGCTCGTTGTAGTGGCAGTAGGCTGGTCACACACTCAGGACATGGGCGATAGGCCAATAAGGTTCAAGAGTGAATGCCACGTTTAGATAGATGAAGTGTTGGTCGGCCATTAATCCGGTGAGAAGACGTCAGAAGATATCGGTGCAGTGGCCGGTCGTGTTGGATGCGAGTGGCGAGGGATCGGTCATCTTGGCGTTCATTGAAGGAGGCCGTTGTTCAGCAGTAGACGGAGAGAGGCTGATGATGATAGTTTTGGAGTTTGCAAGAAACATAATGTAACGCATTAATCAGTATCAGGGAAAGGAACCACCCCATCACTCACTGAGTTTCAATACATTTTCTTTATGATATCACTTTTTACACTTCACGCACGAGACCTTTCTATGAGAAATGTATTTTAGACAAAAAGAAGGAAATAGGCATTGATATTTTCAATGCCTGAATTTCATTATTTTGAAAAACATTTTGAAAACTATGCTTCCAATATAATAAGAACAGGTAAAACCATAAATAGAACCTCCTCCTAGTTTCCTGTGTTTGCTGAGTTGGAAAATTGTACAGCAAGGGCATTATATTCATATTTTAAAGGCCGCCAACGCACCTGGCATCCTCTGGTGTTGTGGGTCTGAACCGACTGTCTGTTTGCTCCTCTTCTACATAAATAGTAGTTTACTGATCCGATAAAAATGTTACGCTTAACCCCATATATATAAAAGTACTCTGTGGCTTAACCTATTTCACTTTGTATGACAGGTCTTTGTAAGCAACTGCTCACATAGCGACTTAACTCAATTTCTTATACTTAATGTTGCAATATCATTCCTACAAGTAGAATGTATGTATATTATTTTAATCACAGACTTTAATTATTAGAGTTTATTTTACTATACAATAAATAATCATTATCAAAGGATTGTAATGTATTTAACGATTCATTTGCGGTCACGTGTATTCGGCTGTGGTACAAAATATTTACATTACATAAGTAGCTACTGAAGAGGCCCATTTATATTTTCAATCTGTTTCTTCTTTTAAGATAAAGAAAGTTCTGAAAAAGCTTGCTCATAAATCGCAGAAGACTTAACCGATTGTATGTAGCTCGTTAAGGGCACTATGAAACGTTTTTCCTTATTGAGTAAATACGAAAATAACTTTATTATTGTTTCATCATCATAATCAGCCTTTATCCGTCCACTGCTGAACATAGGTCAAAAGAACGCCAAGACGACTGATCCCTCCTTTATTTGTTTAAAGGTAGTGCCATGCTGCTTTGCAGCCGAACTAAACCGGCACGACCGGGTTGATACCTCTCACTCACATAACACCGGCGTCAAGTAACAGCTATGCTGTTGAGTTTTCGGTGGCCCGTTGGGTGGGATAGAGAAAAGGAGGGTGGCGCATCTGCGTGGTGGTTTGGTTGTGCGGATGTGTATGGGCGTCGGCGCCGTGAGGCTCCGACAGCTCGTTTGCCCCCTGATGACATAATAAAAATTGTGAAAAATTATAACTTTAAAATTTTCGTAATTTATAATAATAATTATTTGATACATTAATCGTTGTAAGTTTTGATAGTTGTAATATCGACAGAAAATATTTTTACTCGATTTGAAAATATTTTAATCCTCATTTTAATGGCAATAGACAATATTTGATCGTCATGTCGTAATGGCAAATTAATTTGATAAAATCGGTTGATGTACAAAAACTTTACTTTCAGGCACTTGGCAGGGAATACAATTTCAGTGTGGTTAAAAAAGCTAAGTTTGAATAAGACACTGTAGTATATATATGGGTGTTATAAAATATTTTTATTAATATTGTAATTTAACACAATATTATGTTCCATAAAACAAAATTTCTATATTACAAAGTAGTGAGTTAGTCAGTTGATATTGTTGGGTGAAATGGTCCCGTTAATGAGGACTGATCACCCGTCTGGCCTTGCTGGTGTCCCCACCCTTAAATAATAATAGTCAGTTGATGGTTGATAGTTGTAAGTTTACAATTTGTAACCCTTGAAACTTTTTTATGCCAGTTGAATAGGCAAACTGGCAAATATTCCACCTGATAGTAAGATGTCGCCGTCGCCCATTAACATAATCCAGTTCACCTGGAACTACCCCAGGCATTTATGTGTTGCGTATCCTGAGACATAATATGACAGTCTCTGTAGAAATTAATCATTCTTGTCGTATATCTTCCAAAATTATTTTCTTGTGTTAAATTTGAAGTTGCTAATGTTCTGGCCTATGATTAATAAGTTATTATTGTTCATCCAAACGCAATTTATATTATCAGTATACATTATCTATAAAATATAATAACAGGTATTATTAAAAGCAAAAAACTTAATGCTAACAACTTTTTTGCGTCAAACGTGCTGGCATGCATCATTTTTTCAATTAGTCCAAACGTGCCAGACATTTAAATAGAAAAAATTCCGGGGAGCTATTTTTTTTTTTAAACGTCGGGGTGGGGGGGGGGGGTTGGAAGTATAAATCTCGATCCCGGTAAAGGATTCGCCGCCATCTTGTTTTAAAGTTTATTTTTTCCGTTTTTCTGAAATAACTCGTTAATTTTCAACTTTAGAGCAAAAATGGCAGTATCCAAGGTTGTTGGAAATTTAATTTCTCACAAGTTTGGTCATTATCATTATTACGCTAGGATCAATATCGTAGTCTTCCTCCAGCAGGAGATCCCTTATGTTTGTTACATTTTCACACGTCTCTCCGCTGCAGTGCAGACATAAAACAGAGCACTTGAGGCCCGCTTTACGGCAGCCGCACATCTTTCCGCACTTGGATTTGCATTTGCAGGAAATTAATTTCAGCAAAGTCTCCGGTGCTGGGTCAGCGATGGTTGTAATCGGTTCCAACCCACGATTTGTTTTCTTCCAACCCCAATCCGTTGCGAGCATCAAGTGCGAGAACCAAAGTTGAAGAAAATAAAATTCCACCAATTACGAACTTTGATATACTTGATAGTATAACTCTGCAAATATTGATGCTAGCATAAAAATGATAATGATCAAACTTGTGAGAAATTAAATTTCCAACAACTTTGGGTACTGATATTTTTGCTCTAAAGTTGAAAATTAACGAGTTATTTCAGAAAAACGAATGAACTTTAAAACAAGATGGCGGCGAATCCTCTACCGGGATGAGTTAGAAAATCGAGATTTATACGTCCAACCAGCCCCACCACCACGACGTTAAAAAAATCGCCCCCCGGATTTTTTTCTATTTCAGGCTAGTTTTATGTCTGCCCCGACTGGACTAAATCATTACTTTGATGGGAGCATAATATTAATTTTGGTAAGCAGTGTTAACATCGTCTTGTCAATATCTACGATATTATTATCAAGGTAGATGTAATGTTTCAAAAATTAAGTATTCTAGAAAACGAATTGGACCAAACACTATCATATTTTTTGGCGTCAACATCATAGATATCAAGCATAAACAAACTGTTATATACGGAGTCGATATCGTTTCAATCAAAAGCGGTAACGATCGACTTTCCTAAAATAAACATTTAATAATCGTTAAA
Organism: Helleia helle; assembly: GCA_963853865.1. Lineage (NCBI taxonomy): Eukaryota > Metazoa > Arthropoda > Insecta > Lepidoptera > Lycaenidae > Helleia > Helleia helle. The sequence goes on along the minus strand of OY971418.1, from coordinate 6,835,952 downwards.
GTATTTGGATATAGATAATAATATCAATCCTTATTATATAATATGTCCCATTGCTTGGCATGGGTCTTCTCGTCGAAATCAGGCGAGGAGGGTGTTGGGTTGGGGATCTACCTAAAGATTTTGGCTACATCCATAAATCCTTGCGATTTCAAAAGAAAATGGTAAATGGGCTCTAGCGTGATCTGACTCACATACCGAAACGCACGTGGTGGAACTTGAACGAAATCGTTGACATTATTCAGCCACGACAAGATTGGCTCCCGTTGCCCCTATCCTTAGAATCAGTCCTTCTCAGGTTGTTCGCTGCTATGTTCATGTAATGATAACTTATAATCAAAATAATGAGGCACAATTAATAGAGTTATAGATTTGAGCAAGAAAGTCGGTAATTACAGACCTAAGTAGAACACTTCGGAGACGTTTTCCCTAGTGTCCCATGTAATTAGATTCGGTAATTTCGGGGAATCGTAATTCTCGGTAATCCGCCATCATTCGTAGTTGCGCCTTACATGTCCATCTAATTCATTACCTAAAGAATAGCCACAGATAAAATTGATACAACTTTGATTTTCTTTTATACAAACTACATGGTAAAGCCATTAAAAAGTTTTATTTTGTTTCTTAAAATGATGTTATTTTACGGGTTGATAAATTATATAAAAATACACGACTTATGAAATAACTTTAATTCACTGGCACGTGGTGTTTTTAGGGTTCTGATGTTCTCTTAGATATAGAATTTCGTTTGATTTTAAAATAGTATTGTTTGTTTTAAATATACTAGCTGGTGCTTGCGACTTCATCTGCTCAGGATAAGATTTTAATTTTATTTTCATAAAAGTCTACTATGTTACTTCTAATACTCTCTAATAATATCAAAGAATATGTGTACCAAGTTTTATGATGATCGGTTAAGTAGTTTTCGCTTGAAAGCGTAGCAAACAAACTTACTTTCACATTAATTATAATATTAAGTATATAGATTTCTATAGATGTGAACTAAGTGTAGGTATCCCTCTTATTAATAAAGCCTTGAATAATACGTATATCGGCAACAGTCTCTTATTGACGTGACAACATCTCATAATGCGATGGAGCTGGCTACAAGAACGAAAAAACATGACGCATGCGGCGTTACCTCACTCTGAGGCGTTCCATTTTCTTATGACGTTGTCACGTTCAACTATCGTCAGTAAACCAACTTTACAGACAACCGATTTTTTTTTATTTCATTCGGAAGACTTGCTTGGAATAATTTCCGTGCTAGCTGTAAGTATAGTTTAATAAATAATTAATATCTAAGAGCAATTTCACAGTAACAGTTAATGTAAATTTAGTTTCCTGTAACAATATTCATTCCACAGTTAATGTTAATTATATTTTATAATTTCCTCCGCCTCCTGGCGTCGGGTTTGTAATAATTAGTGACAACAAAAACAAAAGTAGCTTGAATTGATCAAGAGAGTTGTATGGTTTTGAAAATGGAAAATTATAAGAGGTAGTGCCATGCTGCTTGGTAGCCGAATTGGGTCGGCACAACCGTGGTGGTACCTCTCGCTCACATTATACCGGCGTAAAAAGGATAGATATGCTGTCGCGTTTCATGCGGTGTGAGTTTCCGATGGGCCATGGGGAGATAGGTAAAGGAGGGTGGCGCATCTACGTGGCCTTGGTTGTGTGGATGTGTATGGGCGTCGGCGCCCAAGATGGTAAGGTGGACGCAACTCACTAAAACCCGGCGAGTGCCACCAATGCTGACTTTGATGAGGTGCCCCGGGTATATTGAGCAAACAGGGCATCTCGACGACTAGTCAGTCCCTCAGGGACCGACACCACCTCCGCAGAGGGGTCCCGAACCACAGAACAACCCTTACCAACGTCGGGACAGTGCAATGGGGTGAGGTTCTCATGCTCACCCCTTGTCCAACATTGATAACTAGGTTGGTGGTAAAGAAACATCATTAGTAGCGCATTCCACAGTCCACACGCGGTACGCGTCATTTTATTATTCCTTATTTAGAAGAACTTACTCTTCAATAAAACAAAATACATAAATATGTATGAGCATACGTTGAAGCTAGTTCCGTAGTAAACAAACACTTGTCACGTGTACCAATAACGTAATCATGTCGAATTTACCATTCAAAGACCCCGGTACAAATATTCATCTCGGTATTGTCTAGAAAAGATCCGATCCGAGATCCGAGACCTACCGTGAGAACACACGGTAGGTCGCATCCTCGCATGGACGTTTTTATCCGTTGGTAAAGTGGTCAGGTTAAGACAGTTAAAACAGCGGTCGCGCCGGCGACGGAAGGTCGTACCGGCGCGCGTTACGACCGGACTATAGCCTAATAGGCACCCTTATGTATTCAAGGTGCCTTACGCGGAGTAGAAGGAGGGACGTCTTCCCTCTGCCTCCAGAGCAGAGTGCCTCCACACACAGAATCACCGCGGACGACCATAGTTCCTAAGTCCCACATACCTGCCTGGGGAGCCCTCCTCCTCCGCGGGATGCCTCAGAGAATTTCTCGGCGGAAAAAATTAAGAAAGCGGTAGTGGGTTTGAATCAAACCAGACTTTGTGTGGTGAGTCTAAACGTATGTATTGGTCAGTCATGCTAATTTTATTTAAAGTCTTACATAATTAACACATTTACACATATACAAATTATGCTAACGTGGTGAGTTGGTTTATAAATATGTAAATACTAGTTGTTGCCTGCAGCTTCGCCCACGTTACTCAACTCTTATATGTCACAGCGTGATGTTATATAGCCTTCCTCGATAAATGGGCAATCTAACACTGAAAGAATTTTTCAAATCGGACCAGTAGTTCCTGAGATTAGCGCGTTCAAACAAACAAACAAACTCTTCAGCTTTATAATATTAAAATACTAGCTGTTGCCCGCAGCTTCGCCCGCGTTTACTTAGCCGTTAACTGCTTGGCTCTGTTAATCGGTGAGAGGTTTGCACTGTGTCGCGCTCCCGTCCCGTGTTTAGGAAAGAAGGGCAGGACATGCAGTGTAATTACTGGCACAGAGACCTGCCATCTAACGTTTCAAGATTGGCATAATGAATGAGTAGTTTGGACTTGTCCCAAGTGTTAATGCTGCCACACCATGGTTCAAGCTTTGTCGTGGCGGTGGGGCTCAGTAACCTAAGGTGAATCCAAGACGCCGGGGGATCTGCTTTTTGTGCCCCTCAACACAGAGGGGACAAAAGAGCAGCGAAGATGGGACCCTCACCCCATTGCACTGTCCCGACGTTGGGAGGGATTGTTCTGTAGTGCTGGGTGGTCAACCCCTGTATGGGGGTGGCGTCGGTTCCTTAAGTAAACTGTTTAGCCGTCGAGGTGCCCTATTGCTCAATAGATCCGGAGCACCTCACCAAAGGCAGCATTGGCGGCACTCGCCGGGTTTTAGTGGGTAGAGATGCGTCCACCTTCCTATCTTTCGGGCGCCGAGAGTCCCACTTTCCTTACAGCCGTTCGGATTGATGATGACTATTTTTATGGCCAAAGTTACGCCCTATAACTTCAGCTATCTGCCAGTAAAAGCCTCGTCAAAATCGGCTTAGCCGTTTTAGAAATTAACCGGAACAAACAGACGGACAAAAATGGTTTTTCTTAATGTAAGTGCAGTATATTATTTCATAGATTTTAACCGCGACTTCGTCTGCGTATAAGAAGTATTGTTTTAAATCTTATTTTTCAAATAAATTAGTAGTAGCCATGCTGCTTTGCAACCGAATTAGGCCGGCACAACCGTGGTGGTACCTCTCGCTCAAATAACACCAGCGTCAAGTGACAGCTATGCTGTCGCGTTTCGTGCGGTTTGTGAGTTTCTGGTGGCCCATTGGAGGTATAGGGAAAAGGAGGGCAACGCATCTGCATAACTTTTAGCTGTGCCGATGTCTATGGGCGTCGGTAGTCACCTCCGGCTCCGACTGCTCGGTTGCCTCCATGTGACATTAAAAAAAAATGGTTCCAATTTACAAACTATAATAATTTAAAGAATACTATTTACTTCCACTGTAAGGCCCGATAGTACGTTTTTATAAAATACATTTATTTAATTTAGTAGTACATTTTTATTATATTTAAATAACTTTTACGGATTTTATCGCGGTTTATTAAGATTTTTAAATGCCCGACGTTTCGGATACTTTCCAGCAACCATGTTCTTGGGAGGATTGAGGTGTCAGACGTCCTATAGTATTTATTTTGTGTCCTAACGATACAAAACTATTCGTAACTACCCTATGATACATCAATATTTTAATTCAAATTAGTACCTACTACCAGCAAAAAAACTACGAAAAAGTTATATTTTTTATTCATATATTTTATTATTGTTCCTAGCATTGTTTATAAATAGTACTTTGTCATTTATTGCAATTTTAAATAATTAAATAATTAATTAAAAACATATTGGATATAAATTACAAAGAACCTAAAGCTAAAAACCTTAAAAAATATAATATAATAACTCAAGTATATTAATAAAAAGGAGTCCCTTTAGGTAAGGTTCCGAAGATTTCACAGCGTTCCCCCTTTGAATTGCTAGACTAATTCTTTGTCCGAGGTAGCTGCCAGCTCTTCGGTCTCCTGTGATGTCGACTAACCTTTTTTTTATTTCCTTAAAGAGCCTTAAAGCGCTAGGACCCCACGGACCAAGGGTCTCGACACCGAATGGGACAAAATCATATTCGGAGCCTAGACCCCTGTATTTGCATATTTTAGCTTTTTCAGCCGCTTCATTATTGTATATAAGTATTCCTTTTTTTATAATATAATTAATTCTATTAATAAATCATTTTTGGATAAATTACTAATATATGAATACTTCATTAAAAACGCGTGCAATACAAAAGTGCGATCCTCATAAGGATTCGCATCTTGTAATGGATAGCGTGATCTACATTTTGTGTTAACGCCATCTATTGACACATCTAAAAAACTTTTTGTTACACTAATTATACATCTTATATCTTACCTAGGGTCTCAAACTATCTCCATATCAAATTTCACTCAAATCGGTTTAGTGGTTTAACAAATACACAGTCCCGGCGTTTTAGCTGCACAACTCCCGTTTCCGTGGGATTTTCAGGATAGCAACTATTTTAAGTCCTACGTTAAGTTCCAAAGTATCTTCATACCAAATTTCACCCAAATCTGTTCCGTGGTTTAGAAGATAGACAGTCCCGGGTTTTACCCACATAGGTCTCGTTCCCGTACGATTTTTAGGATAAAAACTATTTTAAATTCTCCTTTAAGTTCCAAGGTATCTTCATATCAAATTTCACACGAATCTGTGACGTGGTTTAGAAGATAGGCAGTCCCGGGGTCTTACGCGCATAGTTCCCATTCCCGTGGGATTTTCAGGATAAGATTTATTTTAAGTCCTACGTTAAGTTTCGAAGTACCTTCATATTAAATTTCACCCAAATCTGTTCCGTGGTTTAGAAGATAGTCAGTCTCGGGGTATTACCCGCATAGGTCCCGTTCCCGTGGGATTTTCAGGATAAAAACTATTTAATGTCCTATGTTAATTTTCAAAGTATCTTTATATCAAATTTCACTCAAATCTGTTCCGTGGTTTAGAAGATAGTCAGTCTCGGGGTTTTACCCGCATAAATCTCGTTCCCGTAAGATTTCCGGGATAAAAGCTACCCTATGTCCTTTCTCGGATTTCAAGCTATCTTTGTGCCAAATTTCATCTAAATCTGTTCAGCGGTTTAGGCGTGAAGAAGAGACGGACAGACAGACAGACAGACAGACAGAGTAACTTTCGCATTTATAATATTAGTAAGGATTATGTAAATACTACTACATTAGTTATTTATTACTTTAAAAATTAATTCCTAACAAGTCATAAAGTATACAAGTACCAATACGAATTAATGTCCATAGTATTGATATGTTTGTTCGTAACAATATCAAGTACGAGCAAAATAAACTGCGCGTGTATTTAAATAGAATGTGTAATTTGGTTATTGAATATGATCATTACTTTTTTGTTCATGTTTTATTTACGAAGTGAACACGAATTGTCAAATTTAGTGTATAAGTTTTTGTACAAATTTGTTTCAAAATTTTAAAGAATTTTTACATGCAGACATTGTCCTTCATAATTTCTTTCAATACAAAATATTGTTATTATATACTTATTACTTATACTGTATATAAAAATGTAGAATAATAGATAAAAGCAATAATATCTACACCTACACACAACAGCGCAACATTTCCAAAACTATTTTAGCATGGTTTGAGCGAGCGATACCTACCTTTTTTTTTCGCCGGAAAATGCTCTGAGGCATCCCGCGGGGGAGTGGGCGGCGGGTAGGCCAGGCGGGTATGTGGGACTCGCTGCGCTCGAAAGGTGGTAAGGTGGAGGCAGCTCTACGCACTAAAACCCGGCGAGTGCCACCAATGCCGCTTTTGGTGAGGTGCCCCGGATCTAATGAGCAAACAGAGCACCTCGACGGCTAGTCAGTCCCTCAAGGGAACGACGCCACTTCCATTCGTCCCGCACAGGTTCAAACCATGTCGTGGCGGTGGGGCTCAGTAACCTAGGGTGAGCCACTGCACTTGGGTGAAGCGAATTGGGCCGAGGGCGTCCACTTACCAGCTGTCGGGCGCAGCGAGTCCCACATACCCGCGTGGGAAGACCCACTCCCCCGCGGGATGCCTCAGAGTTAGTAAGAAAAAAAAACAAAAAAAAAACAAAGGTTAACGTGTTGTAATTGTTGGATAATATTTATTCATTTAATATTTAACTTAGTAAAGGGCGCAAAGTGTATTTATTTTTAACAAAACTTATATTTAATTTAAATATATCTGTCTGTCACAAAAATGATTCCCAAAGTCTCACAAGCGCAGACAAAACACGCCATATATCATTGGAAAGAATTTTATAAAATACTAAAACGCCTTCCTATTTATCTTTCACATTCTGTCTTCACTTTGTTTATCGTTCCCCGAGGAATTCTTAATTATTACGAGGCCTAATTTTCGGCAATAATAATAATACATATAATATAATTACAAATTTCCACTTCATTAAAATGAAATCCACGTGACATCTAGAAACATCCGTTACACCAGAGTATTAGCAGGTACGTTGCCGGCCTTTTAAATATGAGTGCCTATGAAATTATAGTTTTTGGTATTTAAACAGTCGCTTTTATATTTCAATTTTTTTACTATAGGGGAGCAAGGTTCAGGAGATAATATGGAGGCTACCGACGAGGCTTCCCTCCGTGGGCGACGATCAGGGGTGCATAGGAGGCGCTAATTAATGTGCCTCCAGGAACACCCCTGTACTCATGTCGGGTTGAGGATGGGAACCTGGACTCAGTATGTCGCGAGGATTTCTTATTAACAGTGAGGCAGTCCCCCCCTTACGAGGAGTAGTTTGTCGCTGACGTGATCATGTTACCTACAGATCCGGGACCCTAAAAATGCGACTGAAGGTACTCGCAGTGGTTTTTGTTTGGAGTAAAACACCCAGCACCTTGGGCGAAGCTAATTGAGCCGAGAGGGCTCTTTGTACCCCTCTTATAAGAAGAGGGGACAAAGAGCAGGGAGCAAGGGGCGAGGACGTTAACCTCACCCCATTGTACTGTCCCAACGTTGGGATGGGTTGTTCTGTGGTGCGGGACAACCTCACCAAAGGCGGCATTGGTGGCTCTCGCCGGGTTTTAGAGGGTAGAGCTGCGTCCACTTATCAGCTTTCGGGTGCAGCGAGTCCCACATACCCGCGTGGGGAGACCCACTCCCCCGCGGGATGTCTCAGAGCATTTCCCGGCGTTAAAGGAAAAAAACCTCACTACTCTTTTATAAAAGAAGTAGGCGAACGATCAATAAATCAGAATATGGAAAACTGGCAGACGTGCCACCAGATGGTAGAATTTGGTTGACGTCGCCCATGAACATAAACTAGATTACCTGGAACTAGCCCAGGCAACTCATTTATTTGTTGCCTATCCTGAGACATAAGATGTTAAGTCTCGGTGCCAGTAATAACACTGCCCGTCTTGCCCTGCTCTCCGAAACACAACAAAGCTGTTTCACGGGAGAAACAAGCAAGTTAGAATACTGTGACTACAAGACATATGCTGTTTTTTGGCACGCTCCCTCAAGTTGGTGCGCATTAATACTTATGATACTTCACACAAGTATATCAAGTCATACACATTATATCAAGTCATACACAAGTATATTGAATCATACACAAGTATATCGAGTCATACACAAGTATATCGAGTCATACACGAGTATATCAAGTCATACACAAGTATATCGAGTTGATGTTCACCTGTCAGTAATAATTGTACATACATTTAAATGTAATGTAATAATTAATATGTATTCGAGTATCGTGTTAAGTTCAATAACATTGAACTGTGAGCGCGTAAAAAATGTTATTGGCCATAATATTAAATTTAATTTATCAATTTGTTTGACACGACGTTGAAGAAACATTGACAGCACTTGCCTACGTAGCACATGATATATTACTGCTAACTAGATATTCCCTGTTTTTTTCCGCTATATCATGTGGGATTAGGTGGTGTGAGCCCCAAAGGGAGATCTCCGACCGAGCGAGGTGGAATGCTCGGTCAGGCCGAAGCCCACTGACTATCAATTCAGCCGTTGTATGTATAGCGACGAGCTGTGGAACTTTGATAGCGCGATTCAGTATTATGGCACTGATTGGTCCGCCACATCACTCCCCCCGAAGACCGGAGGTCGAATCTTGAGTCCTCTTGCTTGTGTTGCCAGTGCCAGAGAGTCCCAGTGAGTCGGAACTGTGCTGCTGCTGCACGGGCTCCAGTGAGTCGGAGTGCTGCCGTGCGGGGCCGATGATACGTGCTGACCAGGAGAGATATGCTCTGCTTTGACCGGTCGTGTAGTGAGAATGCCCGTTGAAGCCGATAAGGGTTCGACCAGGACCGCGGTGCGTTGGGCTGATTGGTCGAGATACCCGAAGAGGCTGAAGCTGGCTGGCGTGGTGCCGAGGGGTGGGGGAGTTATGATGTTGATGTCCAGAAGGAAACGTGTTTTGTCGGGGGTCACCAATGTGGGTATATAAGGTGAAAGCCCCAAATCGAGATCTCCGACCGAGCGAGGTGGAATGTTCGGTCAGGCCGAAGCCCACTTACTATCAATTCAGCCGTTGTATGTCTATACATACAACGGCTGAATTGATACGTCGCTATCGACGAGCTATGGAACTTTGATAGCGCGATTCAGTATTGTGGCGCTGATTGGTCCGCCACAATCAAATAATCTCACCTCATTATCCATTGATAAAGACGTATTCTTAATGCCATCAAATCACCAACACGCCTTATGAAGCAATGTTGTTAAAGTATAGTCAGCAATGAACAGTCGATGGAGTAACGATGATGCTAATTAAAAAATAAAAAGAAATATCACAACAAAAAACATATGGTTTGCAGGTTGGCTTTTTTCATCATCATCATCATCATCAGCCTCTATCCGTCCACTGCTGAACATACGGACCGGCCACCGCACGGAGATCGTCTTCCCATCTGGAACAAGCCGACCAACATTTCGTCTACATAAACGTCCACTCTTGAACCATATTGGCCATCGGCCATCCGCTCTCCTGAGTGTGACCAGCCCACTGCCACTTCAACGAGCTTAATCTTTGCGTGATATGAGTAACCTTAATTCTATGTCGTGTGTTTAATCGGTAACATTAATATCTTCGTTCCGATCCTATCTTCTAAAGAAACACCCAGCATAGCACGCTCCATATCACGTTGAGCTACGGCAAACTAATTTGGGTTTTTTACTGCAATTAAAAAGAACATACGAAACATTGAACGAATTATGATGATGTCCCTTTGATTGTTTTGTTTGCCTTTGAATATTTGAAGATCCCTTATCTTGACCTCTAACCGTCCTAGACAACTCGACTTGTATCAGGTTCCAGGGGTCAATGTATCAATTTTCCCAAATTATAGCCATCGAGGGACCGAAATTCGAAAAGCGTGTGTTTCACTATGTGATTAAAGTTGTTTATGGTGTACCTCTTTATAAGTGGGCGTTCAATTATAATTATTTCGTTCGATTCGCCCTCGTTCCGCAGCTTCGCCCTCCTTAACTTACTCAACTTAACTACTGTTAGTCACAGCGTTATGTTAGATGATAAATGGGCTATCTAAGACTGAAATAATTTTTCAAATCGGACCAGTAGTTCCTGAGATTAGCGCGTTCAAACAAACAAACTCTTTAGCTTTATAATATTACTAGTTGGTGCCCGCGACTTCGACTGCGCAGGATAAGATTTTAGTTTTTTTATAAAAAGTATCCTATGTTACTTCTAACCTCCAAGAATATGTGTACAAAGTTTCATGGTGATTGGTTAAGTAGTTTTCGCGTGAAAGAGTAACAAACATCCACGCTTTCACATTTATAATATTAGTAAGGATTAGTATCGATTTATCCTAATCTTTTCACCCCTCAATCCAAAATTTAGTGTGTCATTAGTATAAGACTGCATTAAAACTGATCCCCCCCAAGACATAAAATTGTTATGCCCTGTGGTTATGCCGAATCGCATGATATGCAGTTTATTTATTGTCTTTTTTTACTATAACGTGTTACGTGATGTACTCTAATGATACAGATTAGTGTATTTTTGTAATTATCTTTTTGCTATTGGATTAGGATCTAATAATTAGGTTATTCCTTAATCCATAGCACTACCAATTTACGCCCGTAGGGGTAAATCACCCATTTATTACATATTAAGTATTACGAATTACTAATTTCCGCCGCTTCTAGAAGCTTCTAGAAGAAGCCGCTTCTAGGTGACAAACTACTACTATAATATGTCTAAAAGACTCCTTAAGATTGTATCGGTTTACAATTTCTGAGGATCAGGATGAGCCTCCATAGCCACTGATCCTTAACGGAGGGTGGACCTTCGGTCCACATTTCTCCATGTTGGGACCGAAGGTCGTGACTCCTCCCGAACCTCGGAGGACTCAACGACGCCGCCTGCAGAAAGCTACACTCCGAGTCTGTCGGCGTATGGCAACGTACGGTGCACCATCTGGGCAGATCACCTTTGACAGTGTGTCACGATTCTGGCGCGGCGGTGGACTCAGCCCAGCACACACTCGAGGTGTGCCCGAGATGGGTGGAGCTGCTTCGCGATCTGACATTAGTCATCGGATGGGACTTGTCTCTGCCGAATGTCTTCACCGCGATGCTCAATGACGACGAGTCCTGGACGGCGATGGCCTCCTTCTAAGGGAGTAATGTCCCAAAAGGAGGTCGACGAGCGAGTGAGAGAGAAGGCCGCCGACGCTTCCCCCGCGGGCGACGTACGGGAGTGAGTAGGAGGCGCTACTTAATGAACCTCCAGTAACGCCCCTGTGCTCGTGTCGGGTTCAGGATGGGAACCATTATGGCACGACGTCGCAGGGACTGCTTCGTAATGGTCGGGCAGTCCCCCGTTACGAGAAGTCTGGCCTTCGCCGGGACCAGCCTCTCGCTAAGGTGATCCTGCAAATCCGGGACCTCGCTCGCAATGGTTTAGTTTACGGGTAGAGCACTCCCAGGTGCGAGGGCGTGTTAGTACGTAGTAGGCAACCACGTATAAAACATTGTTATTGACAGTGTAGGTCGTGGGTCAAGATCAAACCTGGACCTGACTAACGTTTCCACTCAGATACCTACCGACAAGACACAAACAACTTTATTCTTTTACATTTTCTTCTGTTTTAAAAAAGCTAACACTTTATTGCTAATGCAATCTCCTTATACGGCGATGATTAATTACAATTAATAATTAATTAACAGCAATAAATTGATAGAAATTGATTGTAAACTACAATTATGTTTCGTTCTAGCGACATTAATTTATTTGCGATAGCATAATCAGTTCAATCGGTAAATATATTAATTCTATTAACCCTATTTTAACCGACTTAAAAAAAGGAGGTTCTCAATTCGACAGTATAATATTTTTTTGTGTGTATGTGACACGATTACTCCGCTGATTGTGAATGTATTTCGATGATTATTTTTTTGTTTGAAAGCTGGTGTTTCCAATTTGGTACCATATTATTTTGATCAAGATTTTACCAGCCGTTTTTGAGTCATTCTCAATAATACTTATTTGGTAGACTTAGTTTACCTAGATGATGTGCTCATTTATTTATTTGTCGATGTAAAATTAACAAAAAACACTTGTATAGGATGCTTCGGTAGCGTATCATAGTATTTCGAGGTCATCGTGATTAACATCATCATCATCATCAGCCTTTATCCGTCCACTGCTGAACATAGGCCTCCTTTAATAAATGCCAAGACGGACGATCCCTTGCCATTTGCATCCATTACGGATCAGCCACAACACGGAGATCGCCTTCTCCCCTGGCCGACCAACATCTCTGACCGAATACCTAAACGCGGCCTCATTATTTATCCATTCTAATTTAGTGATGTTCAGATTATGAAGATCTTTGGTGAATGGACTTTGGGTGATATATTTACTACATACAACGTAATTCTTTCCCGTCCGCCGTAATTGCTTTCAATTACATGTATAATATTATATATTGTTTACACAATTCACAATTGATTTTTTCTGATCTTTCTTTGTACACAAACTACCGTGACCGTGACACGTCCCTCTCAATGAACCCAACTAAACTACTCATATGATTTCAATGTTTGCAAACTGTCTGCGATTTCTCCGACTTGGGGGATAGGATCATTTGGGACAGGACATGTTTCTAGCAGGATGGCGCCTGTCTAGGCCATTGTATTTTAATTTTAAGTACCTGGATGACCGGTTTTTTTTTTTTTTTAATAAAATGACATTTTCTAAAAATGATTCCTAGCTAGATCGATTTATTGCCCTCGAAACCCCCTGTATACTAAATTTCATGAAAATCGTTGGAGCCGATTCCGAGATTCCAAGTATATATATATACAAGAATTGCTCATTTAAAGATATAAGATTGTATTAAAATTAAAATATATTTTATTTTGACGTCCTCTGTGGCTCAATGGCTAGCGCGTTGGCGCTCAAGCCGGAGGTTGCGGGTTAGAATCCCAGGATTAGAAATATATAAACTCTAATATAGAGGGAATAAAAAAGTTTTCTGTGTCCCTGGGTCATGGATGTGTATTAAATATGTGTATTGTATAATAAAAATCTTAAATATATGTATAGTATAAAAGTAGCGAGACGGCGGAAATATATTTAATATTTCCGCCGTCTGGTACCTAACACAAGTTCTTCGAGAACTTACCACGGGTCCAGATTGACGTGGTGTAAAAGCGTCCATAGATATTATTATTATTTTCATTGCTATTATTATAGTAGGTAGCATTAACAAAGCGGTCAGCAAGTAAATTATAACTTGAGTAAAACAAATATTAAATAGTGTCAATAAAATAGTTTAATGATATTAATAAAAGGTACTGCTGTAGAACGATTGTTTTCATTACATGTTTATCTTCTATGAAAGCTCCAACCATTACCATATCGCCGGTATTTCTTACTAAATTACATTATTCCGACTAATAAAAGAATGAGTATAAATTGATTGAATTGTGTGTAATGATTTTATATTACACTAGCAGTTGCCCGCAGCTTCACCCGCAGCTTCGCCCGCAGCTTCACCCGCATTAACTTAGATTTACAGCCGTACCCAGATTGATGATGATTATTTTTATAGCCTAAGTTACTCCTTATAACATCGGCTATCTGCCAGTGTAAGTCCCGTTAAAATCGGCCCAGCCGTTTTGGAGATTAGCCGGAACAAACAGACAGACACACAGACAGACAGACTTGGTCTAATGGTTAGTGATCCTGACTGCTAAACCAGATGGTCGTGGATTCGATTCCCACTCTGGACATATGTTTGTGTGATGAGCATGAGCATTTGTTCTGTGTCTGGGCGTACTTTATCTATAACTAGCTGTTGCCCGCAGCTTCGCCCGCGTTAGCTTAGATTTACAGCCGTACGCGGTTTGATGATGATTATTTTATAGCTAAGTTACTCCTTATAACATCAGCTATCTGCCAGTGAAAGTCCCGTCAAAATCGGCCCAGCTGTTTCAGAGATTAGCCGGAACAAACAGACAGACAAAAATGGTAAAAAAGGCTATTTTGGTATAATATGTCCCGTGTATTCATCCATATGCATTTAATAAAAAGCGGTTATTTTAATATTACAAACAGACACTCCAATTTTATTTATCTGTATAGATGTATAGCTTTCCTAAAATTCTTATAAGAAACATTACGGGATACGCAGTAAACTAAAATTCGGAATATAAGGTTCGAGTACGGTATTCTAAGCCATAATATGATCAAGTGTGCTATGGGAAATTCTAAGTATCAGTGTACACGGGACAGGTGATCGAATCGGGTCTGCACATAATGACCGTGACATACTTGGTGTCACCCAACCCTCATTGTTTTCGGATGTCACTGACGAATTCGTGCCTCAAATAATTAATTTCATTAAAACAGAATCATTTATTATTGGGACGATCAAAACAATTAAGTTTAAACAAAAACATTTATTGGAATAATTCATGCGTAGTATCGGGAATAAAATACTAAGTGATTTCTACTGCGCAATGCCCTAAGGGTAAACGAGATAGTATATAGATCGTCATCATGATCGTCGTCATCATCATCATCATCATGATCAGCCCCTACCCGTCCACTTACTTAGATTTACATACATTATAGAAAATAGACCATAAAAAATTTTATTGAACTTAATAACAATAAATATTTTTGATGACGTGAACAATGGAAACCGTTTTGAATTTGTCTCAGTTTAAACTTGCTGAGCTTTTCAAAGTACCTATTGCACCAACACAATATATCAACTCAATGATAGATAATTTTTCATTTGAAAAAATGACGCCAGTACGAGGTAAATAATATGTAATTGACTAGACAGGTGTTTGTGTAAATTATAAACCTTCAACTTTAGCCTCTCCAAATTAAACAATGATAAGACAAATTCATTTGAATACAATAGTTTACACTTGAAAAGTGACAGAGGGTACATAATACTTTTTGCCAGTTGACGCGTAATTCAGTATTAAAAACTAAATTCATATCTGTTGCCTGTCCCGACAACAGAGGAATAAAGGAAAAGTCAAATATGGTTTGTTTGTTCAAACACGTTGATCTCCGGTACTACTGAAGTCGGATTTGAAAAATTCTCTTTACATATTTTGATAGCCCAATTATAGGCTATAAGGCTATTTGAACCTTATTGGCCCATCGGCCGTCCGTTCTCCTGAGTATGTGACCAGCCCACTGCCAGGCCGCGTTCGGGTAGACGAAGTGTTGGTCGGCCATTAACCAGGTGGGAAGACGATCTTCGTACAGTGACCGGTCCGTGTTGGATGCGGGTGGCGAGGGATCAGTCGTCTTGGCGTTCATTGAGGGAGGCCTATGTTTAGCAGTGGACGGATAGGGGCTGATGATGATGATGAAGGCTATTTATTTTGAAGAATATTTTAAAATGAGAACTTCTTTTGGCGCACCACACACAGATTATTATCGGATATAAATGAGGCTTAGTCGTCACGCTCGGCGTTGAAAGAATCGATCGGATGATCTCAGGACCGCCGAGTGTGCCCGAGGCCGAACGAGAAAGATGTAGTCTGTCGCTGCGTAACTTCACAATTATTGAATACATCACTACTGTTGAAACTTGAAACTGATTTAAAATTATATACATAGGTATTAAGATCCGACGTTTTAATTACTTTGAAGATTCGTAGCTTTGAAGTATAACCGATTGCGCGATTTAATTACGTTACAGTGACATCTATTGACACAAATAGAAACCTTTTAAAACCGCAATAATATAATTAATTTTGTTTCCACTTCTATCGGCAGTCCCTGTGACTGGTTAGGTAGTTATAATATTATTATTTGGAGTTTTCAACCTCGGGGAAATGCGAGTATTGAACCTAAATTCCAATTAAAAACCTAACATAAAAAACTCTTGATACATATTTGTCTCATTCATTAATCGTAACAGTACTTATTAGTTTGCCACGGACTAGGTTGTCGTTTAATCATTAATAATTATTTATATTATTAATAGCTATTGCCCGCAGCTTCGCCCGCTTTAACTTAGATTTACAGCCGTACCCGGATTAATGATGATTATTTTTATAGCCTAAGTTAATCATTATAACATTAGCTATCTCCCAGTAAAAGTCCTATTAAAATCGGCCCAGCCATTTAAGAGATTAACCGCAACAAACAGACAGACCGGCAGACAAAAATTATAAAAAAGGCTATTTTGGTATATTATGTAACGTGTCATCCATATGCATTTAATAAAAAGTGGTTATTTTAACATTACAAACAGACACTCATATTTTATTTATCTTTATAGATAATTCGATGAAGTTTTCTGAAGGTTTAATTACTATAGTCCGAGTAGTCCAAGGACATGTACCATGATGGTGACGAATTTGTTTTATATTTGAGAAGGGACGTGGATCGCTATTCTAAAGCCGTAACACTTTATCGTCCATTAAACGAACGTTACTAAAACATCCCCTAATCACGACAATTTTCTTATATGACGTGAACTATAAAACCTGTGGAGCTCACGGTACGATCAGATACGTTTATATTATGTATTTATATAGTATTAATATATTTATAATGGTATTTATATACTATTGTACATTAGACTTAGAGTGGTGACGACATAATGACATTAAATTAAAACAGGATCACTGCTAATCAATCAAAATACTTTGTGTTAGTTAAATTGGGTGTTACCTCATACTGTAGACAGCTGAATAATAATCCTACTTTTTTATAGCATAGGAGGGCAAACGCATAGTCGAAGCGACTATGGACGCCCTACACATCCGCACAACCAGAGATTATGCAAATGGGTTACCGGAAACTCACAAACCGCATGAAACGCGACAGAATAGCTGTCACTTTACGCCGGTATTTTGTGAGCGAGAGGTACCACCCCGGTCGTGCCGGCCCAATTCGGCTGCAAAACACCATGCACTACTATAAAAGAATATAAATCTATGACTATAAACGCGAAAGCTTGTAAGAATGTATGGATGTATGCTTGTTACTCTTTTACGCAAAAACTACCCAATGAATTTTAATGAAACTTTACAATAACATAGCTTTTATTGTATCAGAATAATATAGGTTACAAGTTATTCCTGTACTCCACGGTAATAGGTTCACCGGTGAAACTGCGTCGCTGCTAGTGTTCTGCAACAAGATTGCGCTAATTAATAATTTATCTGTGAACTAAGTACCTATTTAAGAATATATTTGGATGAGAATACCAAAAGACTTTTATGTTAGAAAAAAAAATAGCAGACAAAGCTAGGTATATCATCTACCCTGTTTCAAGTTCTGACACTCATCCACCTCACTCTGAATACACCTACCGAAGACTCCGAATGACATAATATGTCAGTGACCTTCACTTTTTTCATTACCCGAAATAACATTAGATGGGCATGGTTTGATAATAGTAAAAAGGTTTTCAACTTGAGGAATTTAGTCTGAATAACATAAATATAAGGCTATCAGTTGGTTGGCGTCCCCTGGAAATCAATGACACCAATCCTTTTTAGAGAAATGAACTACAAAATACGGGGTACATTTCACATCAACCATAAAACAAAACCCCAGACATCGAGACTGAGGGTATTTTAATTCTGACCTACATTTTTATGTCAAAACAAAGACATTTCAAGTTGATCAAAGTTTGTATATCATTATCCTAATTCTCATATTTACTAGACCGAGATATCTTCAGGGATAAGAACATATTATGGATCATCGATCAAGGATTATAGGATATAGGAGCCTGCTTAACTTAGAAGCTTGGTAATGGTTTCCTAATGGCGTTTGATAAAGGCAAACTCTTCAATTATAATTCACATTGTATTACTTTCCTATATTTATATTATTTATCAAACTTTCCCTGTCCACTGCTAGAACGCTTTCAAAGAAAGCCAAGACGACCGACACTCACGACACTGACATTATTGCGATTGTAAATTGTAAACTACACACGGGCAAAGCTACAGGCAACAGCTTGTATTTGCATATGTAATATGTCCCCACCACGGTTCAAGCCTTGTCGTGGCGGTGGGCTCAGTAGCCTAGGGTGAGCCCAGCACCTAGGGCGAAGCGAATTGAACGGAGGGGGCTCTTTGTACCTCTTATAAGAAGAGGGGACAAAAGAGCAGGGGGCAAGGGGTGAGGATGGGAACCTCACCACATTGTACTGTCCCGACGTTGGGAGGGGTTGTTCTGTGGTGCGGGACAACCTCTCTGTGGAGGTGGCGTCGGTCCCTTGGGGGGACTGACTAGCCGTCGAGGTGCCCTGTTTGCTCATTAGATCCGGGGCACCTCACCAAAGGTGGCATTCGTCGGGTTATAGTGGGTAGAGCTACGCCCACTTACCAGCTTTGGGGCACACACCCGCGTGGGGAGACCCTCTCCCCCGCGGGTTGCCTCAAGAGCATTACACGGCGTTAAAGGAAAAAAAAGCAATCAATATCTCAAAACTTTTGCTGAATCAACAAAATTACTTCAGATTTGGATGAATTATAAATAGAAGACAGTGTTTGTTTAAATAATAGTACGGTCTGCGGAGTTACGAGGAACGATTATCAAAGATGTATACGTGTAATGACATTAAAACCCAGTATCGAGCAATTTACATACTATGCAATTAACAATCTTGTATTAAATTACCCTGGCTCCATTATTGATTAATTCCTCGTTAAACATAAAATGAGATTTTTTTAATAAAATAACAGACATAACGAACACAGTAAATTAAATTAGGTAGACGAAGTGTGGTCTATGGTCGGCCAAACTTAACTAGATGTGAAGACGATCTCCGTGCGGTGACCGCGGTCCGTGAATGCGAGTGGCAAGGGATCGGCCGCCTTGGCTTTCATTGAGGGAAGCCTTTGTTGAGCAGTGGACGGATAGAGGCTGATAATGATGATGATGATGTTGATGATGATGATGATTTGTCTTCTTAAAGTGTTATTGCAAATCATCTAATTTTGAGGTTACAAGGTCTTTTCTTGTATTAAATAATGTTATCTTGATATAACACAATTTTATGCAACAATTACTTTATTTACAAGAAGTATGTAATTTACCTCAAACAAGATGGCTATTTTCGTGTATTAGCTGGTTCAAGAGTGGAAAAAGAACCCGTATCCAGTCGGATACGAGCTGTTAATAATGAAGATAACCATTATAAGCGACCCTTCCACTGCTGGGCACGGGTCTCAATCGGGTGAGGAGGGAGTTAAATTTGGCCATAGTATCTACACCTGATTTACCGGTGGGAGTGATGCGCTGTGCTCGCTACCGGCTGCATGGGCACAACCATACCTATTGCTTGTTTCTCCCGTGAAACAGCTTTGCTATGTATCGGAGACAAGGGCAAGGGACAGACAGTGTAATTACTGGCACCGAGACTTAACATCTTATGTCTCAGGATAGGCAACACATAGGCTAGTTCCAGGTAAACTAGTTTATGTTCATGGGCGACGTCGACCACTTACCTACCATCAGGTGGCATGTCTTCCAGTGTGCCTATCCAACTATCATAAAAAACCTATGCGTTGCCCCAATGCCGAGTGGTGAACTTTAAACTTACACAAAGACATTATATTATGTAATCAAACGTGCGGGTTTCCGCACAATATTTTCCTTCCAAGCAAGCGATGTTGTCATATCCATGTGCACGTGGATATTCAGAGAAAAGTATTTTAGGTGCATCCTAAGATCAAACCCAGACCTTTCGCTCAAGAGGCCGAGCCCATACCCACTAGAGTCTAGACCATAGATTTATGATATGACGGTTTGGGGACGTGACAAAAAAAAGTATATACATGTGTGAGTGTAGTGTATATTTTTGGGTTATTATGAGGGTTATTACGTCTTATAAGGTCACGTTCACTTACGGAACATGACACCATAGTTGCACATTTAATATTTTCATTTTTTTATCGCACGAATAATATAAAAAATCATAAAATACACCGCGACTGGGCCGCTATGGTCTCTTTATTTCTCGCAAAAATATGACATATCTGTGCTTTATTCACTGTCTCTTTTACTCTCGGGTGGTTTGTATTTGATTGAAATTTCTCGCTCTCATACAGCGTGGATCTTTATGCGTAGAAAAAAATTCTAAATCTATGGTCTAGAGTCTAGAGTCTAGACTCTAGACCATCGTCGCTCACTCGGTGAAGATAAAGTAACTAATGAAGTTCCAACACAACTACGATGGTATACCGAGGATCTTTGGAATTATTGTTGTGAAGACGTCAGCAAGAAACTGACGAGGGTCTAATGATGGTGTCAAGGGACTACGGAACCCTTAACGCTTGACGACATCACTATTGAATGAATGAATGAATATACTTTATTGTGCTCACACAAAATTACAAACATAAAACACAAAAAAATTTAAAGTTAAGAATATAAATGCAGACACAAAGGCGACTTTATCGCCGAAAAGCGATCTCTGCCAAGTAACCTTAGGGTAAAGGAAATATTCAAAATCTTATGGGTAGTGCATCTTAAATATTATAACAAATTAACATACATACGATATATCTATAAACATACACACTAACTAATAAATAAACTATTATGCTTTGTCTAAGTGAGATATTTATTAGTGCAGTAGTAATCTAGCTATTTCTCGAAGCTTCCTGTCTATAAAACTTCTATAGTTAAATGACGGTAACTTTTTTTTACTGTCATCCGAATTCAATGAGATAGAACCGATACGCGCCAGGGTGATCTTAACCTACCCGTGGAAACCACAAGAACGGTCCATCGATCAGACGGTCCATCCATCCATTCAGTGGTTTCGGATCTTTACGTATACCGAACCAGGTGGAAAGATGACCTCCATGCAATAGCTGCTCCGTTTTTGATGCGAGTGGCAAGGGATCGGCCGTCTTGGCGTTAATTGGTGGCCTATGTTCAGCAGTAGACGGGTAGAGGATGATGATGATGGTATACCTTGTTGTATTTATTATAATATGTATATATGTAGTAAATATACGCTACAAGTGGGAGTACGTTCGTGTGGAATTATTTTATAGTACGTGCGATGGTCGGATATATGATATAGGTACTTATTATGTTCTATGAAATATGCATTACGATAATACCGGAAAATATTACTATGTCAGTACTTAGCTATAATAATGAACAAGTATGCGGTTATTAAATAGCTTCAGTTAACATACGCCTTGACAGTTCATTGTAATATGTCCCCACCGCGGTGGGGCTCAGTAGCCTAAGGTGAACCCTGTATCTTGGGCGAAGCTAAGTGAACCGAAGGGGCTGCGCTTCGTAACCTTCTTAAAGAAGAGGCTACAGAAGAGCACTGTCCCGACGTTGGGAGGGGTTGTTATGTGGTGCGGAACAATACCTCTGTGGAGGTAGCGTCGGTCCCTTGAGGGACTGACTAGCCGTCGAGGTGCCCTGTCTGCTCATTGGATCCGGGGCAAATTTTGATACATTGTTCCAATTTAGGAGAGGATCACTTGTTCTTTTTGTGTTTTCTTTAATAATAAGGAACTTCGTTTCTATCTGGTGTCCCACGACACCACATGGTTTTATTTTTATTTGTGGTTTACACGTTGTTATTATATGGTGACGTATAAAATATATAACTTTTATAATTTCACAATGTTAACATATTAGGTGAGTAAATAACAAAGCTCTTAAATTATATTACTTTCTTCTTTACCTAGGGCGCCTAAACCCAAATAGCGTAAGACGTGTTCTAAATGGCCCCAGATTAGTTTTGTATAGAAAGTGCTATTCTCGAGATCTTGACGAATGAGATCCATAGCGAAGATATTCATAATTCGCAAAACTATAATAGCCAAATAACGTCTAATTTATATCTATTTATAAATATTTTCAGGTAGTATGCCCAAAGTAAATTGGCCCTAAAGCAGTGTCTAAAGTATGTAATACGAACGAATAACGTCTTTCTTATAGTTGTCTAATATCTACGAGATTTTTAATCATTATATTAAAAGAAATTTTCACATATTATGTAGCAGTTTATTAAGTTTTAAATGACTCTCGTGATCATCGTTACAATAAAGGATCCCAAATGTCGGAAACCAAATCATAATAAGCCACACTGAAATTCGTAAAAATTGTTTCATTTTCATTTTTTTCGACAAAAGAAGGCCCGGGCCTCCTCTCTCAAAAAAAATAATCTGAATGGTGCAGATACAAACGAGCTCGCGGCATAAAGCGTAGGCGTAAATAAATATATCGGGTCAGAATCTTGACCGTAGAGTCAAGATTCTGACCCTATTTGGGAGTGCCCTACCCGTAAACTAAAACCACTGCGAGCGCTTTCAGCCGCTTTTTGAGGGTCCCAGATTTGCAGGCACTAGGATCACCTCAGCGACAGGCTTGCTTCAGCAAAGGCCAAACTATTCCTCGTAAGGGGGGACTGCCCGACCGCTACTAAGCTGTCCCCGCGACGTCGTGCCATACTGGGCCCAGGTTCCCAACCTGAAGCCCGATACGAGCACAGGGTCGTTACTGGAGGCGCACTCATCCCCGTTCGTCGCCTGCGGGGGCGAGGCCTCGTCAGCGGCCTGCTCTCTTTCCCGCTAGTCGGCCACTCCTGGGACTTTACTGCCTCGCAGAGGAAGACCCTCGCCGCCCAGTACTCGTCATCACGGAGCATCGCGGTGATGACCAGGAGCGGTCAACTATGTTCTCGTCATTTGTCGCATGGGGGCTAGAGTTGGGTTGCCAATATATACGACTTTTTAAATTTCTTTAGAAGTTTTTATAATTTTGTATAGCTAGAATTTACCAAAAATTTGTATTTTAATTATTAATTAAATGTATATACATTTTCTAAAACTATGTACGTTTAAGTAATTATAATTTTGTTAAATACTGCTGGGCACCCCACCATGCAGGTATGTCTATACTTTATGGTCCGGACTTTTAAATTGTTTCAAGAAAAATGTCTGCCGTTGCTTTCGTTCGGCTTTATTATTTCATGTAAATCCTATCTTTTGAGTTTTCATATTAACTGAATTATCCTCGCCAAATATCGTTGTGTTGAGTTTCGGTTCCTCCATTTTTCAGTGCTTAGATTAATTTAGTTTTGTGAATCATATGAGATAGTGACTTAACTAGTTTTAATTATTTGTGATCAACGTTTGTAAGTGAACAATGAAAGAGAACAAAAGAAAATGTATCAAATGTGGTTCTTTGCCTACCCATCGGCAGAGAAACCCTGACACAAAACTTTAGATTTCAAAAACCAGGTTTTACAAACAAGAAGTGTCAATACATTCCATCAACTTTAACAT
The DNA here is from genome assembly GCA_963853865.1 of Helleia helle. Classification (NCBI taxonomy): domain Eukaryota; kingdom Metazoa; phylum Arthropoda; class Insecta; order Lepidoptera; family Lycaenidae; genus Helleia; species Helleia helle. Next base: position 6,812,507 of record OY971418.1, on the reverse strand, counting down.
ATATTTAATTATGTAATATCATTAATTTATAGATCTATATTTCCATTCTAGATTATGCCAGAAAATGTGTTAAAATATTATGTTATTCTTTATTAATTATTGTCATAATAAAATATTTTTGATAAGTATTCATTTTTTTTCTCCAAATATACATTACTAGTAAGACAATTGGGTTTTATAGCCACTTACTGTACTAGTTTTACTAAATATAATAAATTTTAAGTTTATTTTATTATTGTAAATCAGTACCATAGTAAAATTATTAATCTTAATATCATATAATATCACAAAAAGTGTGTTATATATATATGCGCTATATATAAACGTGCGTATAGTTTCATGGGGGCTACCAACAGATGGCGTCAGTTGTCTTGTATTTTTGCGACATTCTTTTTGTATGGAGTTGTCATTCTTCTCCATGAGTAATTGTGTTCTGTGGTGATGACGCTCAGCAGAGACAAGTCCCCTCCGATGACTGATCTCGGGCACACCTAGAGGTGTGCTGGGCCGAGTCCACCGCCGCGCCACAATCGTTACACACTGCCGCGATTGTGGAGCCATATTTCTCATTTTCTATCCCTGTTAAATATATGATACAATAAAATAAATACTCTTTTAAAAATATAATAAATCAGTACGCATTTTTATAGATTTTATGTTTTTCCTTTCATCCATCATTTTATATAAACAAATATGAAATGTTCATTTGTTTATTTTCATTTCATGGCTCATGCCAGAATTATACAGAAAACGACTGACCAAATCTTATATATAATAACAAAATACTCCAAGGCGAAACTTTCTCGCATTAATCCGATATGGAATATGGACCCCGAAACAGTTATCGAGGTGATAATGTATCAAAACAAACAATATTATAATGTAATTCGCCAAATGGTGCGGTAATGCTGAACTTATTCTATTACCTTTTTATGCGCTATGTTTAATGCAATTAATCAATTCTATTGTTCACTCATCTACAATATAATTGTATATCGATGGTTTTTCTAACATTTTTTTTTGTTTCAGAGACCCACCATCTTGAATAAACACAAGTGATGTTACAAGATACAAATTATTATACTTTAGAAAATCTTAAGTATGGATATCACAAATGCTACCAATTCTGGGACGGTTGATCCGGTGCATATATTCGGACCTCAAAGAGACTCTCTATACATAGTGGTGCCAGTTACGATTATTTACTCTCTAATATTCGTCACCGGTGTTATTGGCAACATTTTCACATGCACTGTGATAGTACGGAACAAGAGTATGCACACAGCTACAAATTATTATTTATTTAGTCTAGCCATATCTGATCTCCTTTTATTAGTAAGTGGTATGCCGCAAGAAATGTATTCCATATGGTCGAAGTGGCCGTACATTTTTGGCCAAGTATTTTGTGTACTCCGAGGTCTCGCTGCCGAAACTTCCACAAACGCGAGTGTTTTAACGATAACCCTTTTCACTATCGAGAGGTATTTGGCAATATGTCACCCGTTCGTTTCACATAAAATGTCAAAGCTCTCTCGCGCTGTTAGACATGTAATATTACTATGGATAGTGTCATTAGGATTTGCCCTACCTCAGGCATTACAGTTTGGGATCAAAGTACACAGAGGTGTAGCCATGTGCTTACAGACGAGGGTCATCATAGAACATTCTTTTGAACTGTCGACGTTCTTCTTTTTCTTCGCACCAATGATTGTCATCTCTGTCCTGTACTCGCTGATTGGATTACGACTTAAAAATTCCAGTATAGCAAAAGATATCCCGAATGGGAAACAACTGAAAAGGAACACTAGGACGATACAGAAGATACAAAGGAAGAACAGCACGCAGTCTACCAAGAGAGTTGTGAATATGTTAGGTAATACTTTATACTTTTTTAAACTATTACTTAGTTATTTTCATTATTTAAACTGTCTAAAAATTTCTTGTCTTATGATTAAGGTATTCGTAGATAGTGCCCAAGTCTAGGATAAGTCTTGGGCGCAGCTAATTGAGCCGAGGGGGCTCTTTGTACCCCTCTTATTATAAGAAGAGAGGGCAAAAGAGTATGGGGCAAGGGGCGAGGACGGGAACCTCACCCCATTGTACTGTCCCGACGTTGGGAGGGGTTGTTCTGTGGTGCGGAACAACGCCTCTGTGGAGGTAGCGTCGGTCTCCTGGGGGGCCTGACTAGCCGTCGAGGTGCCCTGTTTACTCATTAGATCCGGGGCACCTCACCAAAGGCTGTAATGGTGGCACTCCCCCGGAATTTCCCGGCGTTAAAGAAAAAAAACCTTTTTTTTATTGTTACCATTGGAAGATAGGTAATTCTCACGCAATCACTCAATTACGTACCTACTATAGTTAGTTGGGCGTGCCCAGAAGAGAGCAAGAGAGGGTAGCTGTCCCCCCCCCCCCTCATCTCTCGAAGTTGTATCTTCCACAATATTTGCGTTTACTTTTGAATATACCGACAGGCGACAGTACCTACCTACTTATGTTTATATTTTATTTCCGTCGAAACTTGTTCGTGGTGTACTCTAATTATTGTTTGACCATTCTTGGCTGGCCTCAACTTCAAATAGATGAGTGGGTAGCACATATAATAATTATATTAATTTATTTTTCGCTTTTGGGTAGGTGGTTGTGGTTTTTGGAGTCGGCAAAGTTCTCGTCAATATAATTATATTGACAAGAACTTTGCACCACTTAAATTGAGTCCAAACAAAAGGTAGCTACTGCAAACCACTAAGGAGTTTCCTTAACTATCTTTCTTCTTCATCATCAGACTCCTGATGGTAGTCAACAATTTCGCTAGGTTTCATTTTTTCCGTTCTTGTTGGAAGGTCAGAAACAAAAAAGGTCATAAAAAAAAACATGTTTTTATATGTAATAAATACCAAAACGGTTATTTTTTGCTTTAAAATATTATGTTTCATTTGCAAAGTACTACGAATTATACTCAACAGATGCAAAGTAACAAAATGTTCGTCAACCGTTGATTGCTAACTCAACAATCTCAGAACAAACCTTTACCCCCTAAACCTTAAATATTAATGGAACTATATTATGAATGTTACAGTTGCCGTGGTGCTTGCGTTCTTCATCTGCTGGGCACCATTCCATGCCCAGCGACTGGTGGCGATCTACGGGACGGAGGAGAACCACTCGGCCAAGTCGGCGATACTGCTCTCGGTCTACTATTTTGTCACCTATATATCTGGAATATTCTACTACTTGTCCACTTGCATCAATCCCATATTCTACCACATCATGTCGAATAAATTTAGAGATGCTTTTAAGGTAAAAGTCTATTTTGATGTAAATTTTCTTTTGTATATAATTTCAAATAGATAGATATTTCAGATTTCGGACTTAGGCGAATGCTACACGCAAGATCCATATTGTGGTCGGTCAATATAAGCTGTCGGATTACGACTTGAAGAGCAGTGTATTGACGGATCACAATTATCGCTGGATTTCTGGAAATACTTGTGATCTGATCAGAGATCCTGGATCGTGATATTTACCTTGCGTGTAGTGTCGTGACTCGTGCGTCAATATTTATCCCGTCAGTACGCAGCGAGATGGCAGCAATGGAGGTCGTCGGTGACATCGCGCCTGCGGGTTGTCTAGCTTTTTCCATCATCATCAGCCTATCTCCCTCAAAGAACGCCAAGACGATCCCTCGCCACTCGCACCCAACACGGACCGGCCACCGCACGGAGATCGTCTGCCCACCTGGTCCAACACTGGATGGCCGACCAACACTTCATCTACTAATAAAGGCGACCTCCACTCTTTATTTTTAATATTAAATAAAAAATATTTTTAAAAAATTTGTCTTCTCTCTTGTAGCCAATTCTTCATACATCGCTTTCTTTTTACTCATTTGTTTAAAAAAAGGGCTATAATTATTGTCTAGAGTCCATCGCGTCTCCCTCTTACAAAGAACGCTTCAGTACTAACGCGATACGTATTGATAGTGTAAGAGTGTGCTTTGATCCGGCCCAAGATACTGTAAATATTTTACCATAGGACGTATCTTATTCAGTCGGTTGTCACATAGGTATCTTAAAATATATGGTTGATATTTGTAAAGTTAAGTTATGGAAATTGTTTTCAGAATACAATGATATCGTTGTGTTGTCGGAAGTCGTTACCAGCCCAGAGATGCTCCTACACCGCTGTGCCATTCTCCCGACAACTCACTTTAAGTGGATCTATGAAATCAGGTACAATTCTGCTGCTAAATCACGTGTTGAATGAAATTAGCAGATGAAAATAAATATCTCCTTGGGTGCTTCGTACTCGTGACATGCCTCTTACTAAAGTTTTTAGTTTTCAAGGACTTACAATGTATCGAAGAACATTGTACAAAATAGCTCATATAATATAGTAATAGTCGTAAAATCTTTTTCGCTACGATATTTTAGACCTTCTGTAAATTTTCAACGCGTGCTTAGCAGTAAGACGCATTTCATTCATATTGTTCTCTTCCCTTGTCCACTTACAAATAGTTGAATTAATATTCCATTAAATGATGCTGGTTATTTGGTGATCTTATCATCTAGAACAGTGGTTCTTAACCGGTGGTCCGCGGACCACTCGTGGTCCCTGGAGACATTCCAGGTGGTCCGCGAAGCCATCTGTCGACGCTTCTGATTTTTAAAAACAAGCATCGTTTATCAAACATCCCTTCATTAGCCATAAATATTGTTACAACTAAAAATATCAAAATAAGTATTACATTTGAATTTGGAATCTGTCATTTTTATATTGTTCAATGAATCTCTTGCCCAAGTCGGCGAACCCGCAGGATCCCGTCCAACGTAAGGCTCTCACCAAGAGACCTCCTATACAAGACATAGGAGTGCGTTTCGGCAAGAACCACCGCCACGAGTCCCCACGGGAAGTCACCTGGCTAGGGTAGTAGCTCTGTTGGATCTAGGGGTGGATGAGGCGGCTGACTGGCTCTGCGACGCGTTAACCGCGGTCTGCAGAGCGGCCATGCAACCCCCAAGACGTCCAACCCCGCGGCGGGCGCTCTACTGGTGGTCGGCCGAGATTGCCGGTCTCCGAGCCGCCTGCAACGGGGCAAAGAGGCTGTACACCCGGAGTAGGCGGAGACGCCGCCAGGTCGTCGACAGGGACGACAGGCTGCGCAGGGTCTACGTAGAGAAGCGTAAGATCCTGCAGCAGGCCATTTGCCGAGCTAAGGAGGAGCCCTGGCTGGAGCTGGTGGAGGCTTTCAACGGAGACCCTTAAGGCCGACCGTATAAATGGGTCATTTATACAGTCGCCCCAATCAACGAAACGGTCCAGTCGGACCAACTGGGGATGTTCGTCGGGGAACTCTTCCCCGACACACCTGTGGGCTAAACGCCCTCCAGGATGGCTCGGCAGACGCCTGACGAGGAGGGTGTTCCGCCACCCGTCACGGAGGCTGAAATGGAGGCGGTTCTGCCCCGCCTCCAGGATAAGAAGAGGGCACCGGGTCCAGACGGGGTGTACGGGAGGGTCCTCGCGATCTCTCTCATGCACCTCGGCGATAGCCTTCGGGAGCTGTTCGACCGCTGCCTGCGGTTCTGGAAGGAGGGTCGGCTCTGCCTGCAACCAAAAGTAGGGCGGACCCCGGACTCGGCTTCGGCGGTGCGACCGGTGGTGCTGCAGAGCGAAGCTGGGAAGGCCTTGTAGAGAATAGTGGCCTCCCGGCTCGCTCAGCACCTGGAGGAGGGCCCGGGACCGGGACTCTCAGAGTCCCAATTTGGTTCCCGAGCACACCGGTCGACCGTCGACGCCCTCAAACGCCTTCGGGTGGTGACGGGTGAGGCGGAACACAGACGAGAGGTGGTGGACGCGGTGTCCTTGGACATCGCGAACGCCTTCAACAGCCACTTCTCAGTGTAATACAGGAGGCACTGAATTTCTTCGGAGTGTCCCCGTATCTAAGGAGGCTGTTGGAGGCGTACCTCTCCGAGAGAAGGGTAGCCTGCGAAGACCGATGTGGGACCGTAGAGTGGTGGCGAGTCGGGTGCGGTGTCCCACAGGGATCGGTTCTTAGTCCGATCCTGTGGGACATCGGCTACGACTGGGTCCTGCGAGGCCACCTCCTCCCCGGGATGGATGTCATATGCTACGCGGATGACACCCACGTATATGCCCGGGACGATGCTATAAGGAGGCGGCGCGGCTGGCCGAGGTCGGGGTCGGGATCGACCTCGTGTTCAGACGCACAGAGAGGTTAGGGCTTCGGATCAGACTTGAGAAGACCGAAGTCCTTCTCTTATGGGGGACTGGGCGGAAAGGTCCTCCACAAGGGGCAGACCCTCCGGGTCGGAGGGGTGAGGGGCTGAGGCTCATCCTTGACGGAGGGTGGACCGTCGGCCCGGCTCAATGTTGGGACCGAAGGTCGTGAAGGCGGTGAGAGCACTGGGCAGACTCGTGCCGAACCTCGGAGGACCCAGCGCCGCCTGCAGGCAGCTATTCTCCGGAGTCTGCCAGAGTATGGCGACGTACGGTGCGCCCATCTGGGCGGGTACCGCGGGGAATAAGGCCCATCGCGGTAAGAGTGATCCGGGGGTACCGTACGGTATCGTGGGTGACAGCTACTACCCTGGCCGGTGCCCCCCCGTGGTAGATCGTGGCGGAGGTTCTTGCCGAGACGCACTCCTATGTCTTGGATAGGTCACTCGGTGAATGCCTTACGCTGGACGGGATCCTGCGGGTTCGCCTACTAGGGCAAGAGGTATGGGCGGCGCTGCGTCACGATCTGACATCTTTCATCGGTGGGGACTTGTCTCTGCCGAGTGTCATCACCGCGATGCTTGGTGATGACGAGTCCTGGAGGTCCCAGAAGTGTCCCAGGGTGAGAGGAGGCCGCCAAAGAGGCTTCCCCCCGTGGGCGACGAAGGGGGGTGCGCAGGAGGCGCTACTTAATGCGCCTCCAGTAACGCCCCTGTGCTCGTGTCGGGTTCAGGATGGGAATCTGGGCCCAGTATGACACGACGTCGTGGGAACTGCTTAGTAGCGGCCGGGCAGTCCCCCTTAAGAGGAGTAGTCTGGCCTTCGTCAGGGCCAGCCTGTCGCTGAGGTGATCCTGTTGCCTACAGACCCGGGATCCTCAAAATGTAGAGGCGCTCGCAGTGGTTTCAGTTTATGGGTAGGGCATTCCCAGGTGCGAGTCCCACATAGGGTTTTTACGCATGTGTATCCAGGATCTCGGGTAAATCCTGATTTACCCGAGATCCTGGATACACATGCGTAAAAAGCATTTTCCTGCGATAACAAAAAAAAGGCTAGGGCAGTGCCTGCCGCCCACTATACCGTACGGTACACCCTTACCGCGATGACCCGCTGCGCCAAGCGCAGCTACTGAGCCTTATACCTCAAGGTAAGGTGACGCGCCCAAAATATGGATTAAACTAATACACTGTAATAATTTTATACAATTTTTTTACAAAAAAATAATAATATTTTGTCTATGTAACAATATTGAGGGCAAGACTATGTATAATTTACCAATAAACCAACTGGGTGGTCCCCGGAAAGCCAAATATTAGGTAAAATGGTCCCTCATGGGCTAAAGGTTAAGAACCACTGATCTAGAATCTAGATTGTAGCCAGAGAAGTACGTAGTACTTTATTTCTTCTAAACATAGAAAATGGAATGCTGAAACCTTTGATATGAACAGGTTTTAACAAATATGGGCTTTATTTTTTCTGAATCTCATAAAAACTAGAATGCCTCTTGTACTATAATATAATAGATAATATTTGTTCATAATTCGCATTTTCGCATGTCACAGTTACTTTCGTTATGGATCTTCTCTAATCGAACCCATCAATTAAACTCTACGTTTCTCCATATCATTACCTACATCTTGGTTTTTAGGGTTCCGTAACCAAATTGCAAAAACGGAACCCTTATAGATTCGTCATGTCTGTCTGTCCGTCCGTATGTCACAGCCACTGTTTTCCGAAACTATAAGATCTATACAGTTGAAACTTGGTAAGTAGATGTATTCTGTGAACCGCATTAAGATTTTTACACAAAAGTAGAAAAAAACAATAAATTTTGGGGGTTAAAAATAATATTGAGGTTTATAATACCATTTTTTTCTAAACTGAATAGTTTGCACGAGAGACACTTCCAAAGTGGTAAAACGTGTGCCCCCCACCTGTACCTAACTTTTAAAATAAGAGAATGATAAAACTAAAAAAAATATATGATGTACATTACCATGTAAACTTCCACCGACAATTGGTTTGAACGATATCTAGTGAGTCGTTTTTTTAATACGTCATAAATCGTAAACCGCAATTTACCTTTCATTCAATCAACTCAAATATAAAAAAAAACATTTTTTCAAAATAAACCATATATTTTGTTAAAGTGTCTAATGTTGTAAATTATGTAATGGTACGGAACCCTTCGTGCGCAAGTCCGACTAGCACTTGGCCGGTTTTATTGATGTGTAGTGACGTTATAATGTCGCCCTCACTCTCTAATCCTTTTGTGCACGCGTGTTTGCTACATGTCCTTTTTTATTCTATCTAATGATTCAAATTCAAATTCAAATTCAAATTCAAATTCAAAATTCTTTATTGTTAGATGTAGTACATACAATAGATAGATCTTACAAGTATAAATAGTCCTTACATCTTACCATAACTATGGTGTACAATAATTTTTAACATTATGATGTAAATATTTTTTGTCAATTCAAAGCTAATATAATAAAAAATTCAATGTTATGCAATTGGTTAATAATAATGATTGTCAAATTATAAGCATACATTCTAAGAAAGACGAAGTCAAATTAAAATTTAAAAATATAATAATAAATATGTCAATCGGCTACTATAATATAATAATGAATGTCAAGAGAGGTCTATAGTAATTTTGTCCGTTAAGAAATCAACAACACTATAATAAGCTTTTTCACATAAATAATTTTTAAGCTTCCTTTTAAATTGTACTATATTTAACCCCTTAATATCTGTGGGTAATTTGTTATATATAATTGGTGCCATGTAAAATATATTTTTTTCCATTAATGTCGTATTGATTCTATTAATGCATAATTTGTGAGGATCCCTTTGTCGCCTATTATGTTCTCGAGACGCTAATTTAAAAAAATTAATATTTATCTTGACAAATGTTGCTATTTCAAATATGTAAAGACTAGGCAATGTTAATATTCTATATTTTTTAAAAAAAGGCTTACAGCTATCAATAGTTTTAAGGCCAAACATTGCTCTAATACATCTCTTTTGAGTTTTAAAGATTGTTTCTTTACTAGTAGACAAACCCCAAAAAATAATGCCGTATCTCAATACTGATGCTACTAGACCGTGATAGGCAGCTAAAAGAGCACTTACATTGACAGCCTGCGCTAGATGGTGGAGAGCATAAGCAGATTTACTCACTTTTTTGCATAATTCATCACTATGCTCTTTCCACGTTATTTTCTTATCGATTATTAATCCAAGAAATTTTGTGTATTCTGTTTCCTTTATAGTTTGACCATTATAGTTTATATTTAATACTGGCAAATGATGCACTCGCTGACTAAAATACATAAGTTTAGTTTTTTCTAGATTAATTTTTAAATTATTACAATTAAGCCATTCAATAGAGTCTTCTAAAGCATTATTAATATCATGTTCATATGTAGTTTTGTCATTACATTTAATTGTGAGAGTGCTATCATCTGCAAAAAGCGTTATCGGATGCAAAGTTGCATTCGGTAAATCATTAATATAAATAATGAATAAAAGCGGGCCTAAAACACTGCCTTGTGGCACACCATATATTAACTGACGTTTTTTGGATAAAAAAGTATCTTCTTTTCTCGTTTTGATATTAATTCTGGTTATTTCTGTATATTGTTTTCGATTCTGGAGATAAGATGTAAACAATTTCAAAACATTACCGCGCAAGCCGTAACACTCTAATTTATATAGTAAAATATTGTGGTTAACATAATCAAACGCTTGTGTCATATCCATGTAAATAGAACAAACTGGTATTTTAGAGTCCACATTATACATAACGTACTTGAGAAAGTCATATATTGCCATATTTATTGTTTTGTTCTTTCTGAAACCTTTTTGTGCCTCAGTAAGAATCTTATGACTTTCCAGATATTGAAACGTTTGATCATATATATATTTCTCAAAGATTTTAGATAATATAGACACTAACGCGATTGGCCTGTAATTTTCCATCAACTCCTTGTTACCTTTCTTATATATAGGTTTTATAATAACAGTTTTTAATTGCTCAGGAAATACACCTTCTTCTATGCATAAATTGATGATGTAGCAGAGAGGCTTACATATGTACTTTGCCACGCGCTTAATAACTTTCGTACAGATTCCATCATGGCCTACACTGTTAGTATTTTTTAGGGTTTGTATTATTTGGAGAATGTCCGTAGGCGAACATGGTTTAAAAAACATAGAATTAGGAGGCACATTATTTATATATTTATTATAATTACTGTCATTTCCGTGCTGTAAAGGAAGAATTTTATCGATAAAATAATCATTAAAGGTGTTGCAGATATCTTGCGGCTCTGTAATTATTTGACCATGTTTATTTATACGTGATATTGATGGATGTGGCAAGCTGTCATTTTTTTTGTTATTCAAATTCCAAATTGTTCTTGGCTTATTTGTCGATTTAAAAATTGCATTATTGTTTTGAGCACGTTGAGTTAACTTAATAATTTTTTTTAGTCTCTTTGAATATTTAAGTAAAATATTTTTATTTTCAGATGTCGGGTTTTTTCTACATTGCCAAAGGAGCTTTCTTTTTTTTGTGGCACATAATTTTATGCCTTTGGTAATCCATTTTAGTTTTTTGATTGACTTAATTTTAATGAACCGGTATGGAAAACATAGGTCATAAAAAAGTTTAAGTGTAGATACAAATATATTGTACGCCCTATTACTATTTTTACTCTCATATGTCTCATAAAAAGTTAAATTGCTAAAGCATTCCTTAAACTTATTAAGATTACATTCGCTATAGTCACGCCTCTTGATATACCAGAAATCCAGCCTACATATCTTTTTAACTTTATATTTTAGCAATTGTGCAGTATGATCAGATAACCCTAAATCTAACACCTGTGCTGAACATTTTTTACCAAGGTTATGAGCAAAGTTATCTATACAAGTTTTACTACACATCCTTGTTTCTTGTCTTAGTTCTAGTTTTAAGTTATAGTTAAGTAATAAGCATTCAAATGTCACAGTATTATTATTATTTTTTAAAATGTCAATATTATAATCGCCGGCTATAATGATACTATGCTTAATATACCTTTTATTGATATACCTCAGTAATATGTCAAGTTGGTTAAAAAAGATGTTAATATTCAATATATTTGGTACTCTATAAATACATATAATTATTATTTTTTGTATTGTCAGTTCAACAGCACAACACTCTAGCACACACGGAATAGAAAAATTTACAACCTTTGAATCTAACTTCCATATATAACCATTTTTTATATAAATGCATGACCCACCTCTTTTTGAATTAGATCTACTATACCAAGCAGCTAAGGTAAAATTTGGAATATGACAAATATTCTCTTGGCCTGAAATCATAAAGTGTTCAGTAATACAAATTACATCAACATCGATTTGATCATCAGAGAGGTTTTGTATGCATAGCGAAAGTGAGTCAGATTTACTATTTAATCCTGCTATGTTCTGATGAAATATTGTTATATAATTATTAACGAAAAAGCTCGGTTTTAGAATCTTGATTATCGTAAAATTCATTTAAATCTAATATTAAACTATTTATGTCCCGAAATACACATTGCATGCCTTTGTCATTAATACATCCTGAACGTTTGAACATATTATAAGTGTATGACAAGTTTTTATTTGTATCCAGAAAATATGCATATTCATGAGTTAATATATCTAAATATAACAAATTATTAAAAGTTTCTACTCTAAAGTTAAACAGGTTAAAGTTTCCTAATTTAAAAGTTGGTGTTGTTATAACAATATTTGTATAATTTATTTCGCTTATTACTTCTCTCATGTGTAGGACAAGATTACAATAATTAGTTGTGTATTTGAAGTCTTCTTCGCCAATCATAATAATACAGTAATCCGACATACTATAATTTTTTAGCTTTTTTGAAAGTTGATCTATTAGTTGTTTTATTCCAACATTCGGCGTTAAATAGTGACACACATTATACTCCTTACTAAAATAATCCTGTGATAAAGGTAGTATATTTTTGTTTAACTTGTTAGAGCTTAAAATGCATAACTTATTTTTTTTAGTTTCCATTACAGCTGGCTTGTTTCTAATCGTAATATTATTATCTAATTCCTTAACTATATTCGTCGCCTTTGTCGCTGATTGTTTCTTTTTTATGTTAGGTTTACTTTGTTCTTTTGTACGTTGTTGATTGTTTGTTTGTTCCTTTAGAATTTTTGAGTCATTTTTCGACGTATCATGTGAAATATCAGGTATAGCGATAGTTTTATGTATTTTCTTATTAATATTTAGTATTTCTGATTTTAGATCAAGTATTTGGTCTTCTGCATTTTGTAATTTTATTGTTAGAGTTTCAATTTTGTCCAACAAATATTTAATCGTATTCTCAGACACTGTATTCAAATTAACGCCATCTGTCGATACATCGGGTATGCTGTCAGTAGTGCCATCTAGAGCGTCTTCGTGTATATCTTCATCTTCACTAACTGTTATATTTATTTTATCACTAGGAGGAGCACGTCTAAAAGTGATATACTCAGATAAATTCATTTTTTTAGAAGTGGAGAATTTTTAAATATTAGAAAAAGTTGTAGCTATCGTAGGATCGAACTCGGTCTCTCCCGATGTTAGGCAAGTGATGGCACAAAAACTTTTAACCGTTATGCTAACTTAACGGTTACGTTTCATAGAAATAATTACTTCATATAAGAGTGCTTTTGTGGATTTCAATGTTTTTTGTAAATCTATGCTGTAGGTATTTTTAATATTATATTCTTAGTTATACCTTATAATATATTAAAAACACAATTTTTCTATTATTCACCGTAGCAATTAATTATTCTTGAAGCAAATCTTTAGTGTTACCTGATGATTATTAACGTAATTTGCTTTTCACATCCAATTTTAGCTAACATACAGCAAAGTATAGTATTTGTAATTTATGTCACTGTTAGGTTTTATTGATAGGTTCTTGATGTCTTTTTTAATTTTCCCCGTAATAATAAAGTTCACAAACACTATCACTTAGTCAAAACTCTTCTATAACTTAATTTAAGCACTTTGAATGTCATATAAACGTGTAATTATATTTTTATTAATTATTTAATGAAGAGCCGATGTTGACTGTTAGAGTGGCGCCCTCTCTCTTGATCGTTATATATTTCTTAATTATTTATGAATTGCAATATTTGCATAGATGATTAACACCTGCTGGATATCTCGTAACGGCCAGTATCTTTTTATTACTGTAATATTAGAGTTATGATTCGATGCCGCTAAATAAAAATCTTAGGGATTTAGGATGGAAAAAGGTAGCTCAGTTGCAGTCAATAAATTATCTGTTAATTAAGTATTCTATCAAATTATGTATAACGGTTAAAAATATACACACAACGTTTCAAGTTGATTACTTCGTAAATGAAACACTCATGTCATGATACCAAACTCTAAATTTAACAGTATAATTAATATAACTTAGAATTATCTCAAATATAATAATCACTATATTTACTTATTCCAGCCAGCTCTTTAAGACAACAGCCTAGTCTAAAAGAGCTTAATATAAGTAACAAGAATGCTAAAGACTCGATGCCACGTGTCTGGGAACTTTGCGAGCGCTGCAAAGATTCTCTCTCCACTTCTGAAGAAGCTATCGAAACCTGCAAACACAACGGGAATATTAGAAACGGTACAGCAAGGCTTATGTCTACAAAATAAATGTTTAATCTGTACACAATGTGCATATACCAGGGTTTTATGTAGGCTAGTTTTTAAAGTAAGTTTCATCTCAAAATAGTACGTGTGTGTTTAAAAAATGTGTAATTAATAATGTGCAAATATAATTAAAATTCAAAAAAGATTTCAAAGAAAATAGAAATTCAAAATATGATAAAATCCACAGTAAAATTTACTTTTATTCCCTAAATATGAAGGAAATATTTTATTTGTTAACATTGGTGTGTGAATGTTTTTTTTTCAACTTTCAAAGGTAAAGTTAGTTAAATAATTAGGTTTTAATTAGAATATTAAGACTGTCAAACGTGAGTAGGTACTTAATATATTAATAAGGATAGTGAGAAAGTAGTTTATGAAACTTTAAGGTACTTTTATACCTTTATTATAACACTAGATGTATACAGCTTGCCGTTGAGGAATCATGCGACATTGATAAAATTTTGTTATAATTTGTTGACGTATTATGAATTAATGGACATACATTTAGTAAAAATATTTTTACTGCACGAAAGTATATCTTACAATAAATTTCTTTAGACCTTTTAAATGATGAAAAATCATTATTCTTATTTCGATTAAGTGCATAAAAATTATAAAATATTTTTTATTTTCATATTTGCTTTAACATATTTTTATATTTGTGTGATTTTTGCTGTACGTTATAAAACTACAGTTGCTTTGACAATAGTTGCTTGGAAATATCCGATACACTTGGAATGTAAATTTAAATGTGTCTGTTAAAATCCGTGAAAAGTGCAGTATTACAACATTTTAAATAATCATTCTAGTTGCAAAAATCAATCAAACTGTAGTATTGAATGTACAATATACATATCGGGATCCTTTAAATGAAACATCAAGGAAAAGTTGATGAAGGCCATCCTGTAACTACAAATTTTCTTCCATGTTTAAAGAAGAATACATTCTTAGAAATTACAAACATTTTAAATAGGTATACATACTTGGTATTGGTCCAGGTTCCACAGTCCATTTTTGCACTTGACTACTATCAAGCTAATTTTCAGTGAGTGAGATGAGATGAGACACCCAACAATGTCTTGTGTGAAAATTCTCGATTGTGATAGCTAACAGAGGTAGTAAGCATAAAATATTTCCATTTGATGATTCTTGAAATTATCTTGATAGTAATCAAGTGCAAAAATGAACCGTGGAACCTGGACCATAATTTATCGAAATGTGAAATAAAAGTTATACTTGTATTTCATGGAGCTCGATATTTCGACATTGTCTCCGAAGGCTTTGTTCGATTCGAATACATGAAATTAAACATGGTAAATATCTCGTTTCGTATAGTTTTAATATAGTTACACAAATTGTTTAAAAAATTAATTCCTTAATATTTTACTAAATAACCACGACGTAAAGTCACACCCAGGAAAATGTGGTTTCTCTTCATTTTCTTTCTTTCCTTTTATTTCTTTCTCATGCCATACGCCAAGTACAATTTGGCGGCGAAGACTTTAACTGCAAGGTATTCCCTTCACCTGTATCTTGACATATACCAAATACGTATTTTATAATAGATATCAAAAGATAGACGTGCCAGTAACATTTAATGTCTGTAAAATAGAAATAAGTATTTTTGGATGATTACTGAAATGTGTTATTGTTGTTTAGAATATATGAGATATGTTTATTAAAAGTTGTACACATTCCGTCTTTTATAAAATTCATCCTTAGTTTATAACCACATTTTACGCTCATTCTAAAAAACCTACCTGTTTGTAAAGTCGGTTTCCAGACGATAATTTGACGTGATAACGTCATAATGCGTCACAAGCGGAACGCTTAGGCCGATTGTGCCTCTCTCTTGTTCCACTCTCGTTTGCACGCTCGGCTCGGGCCTCGGGCGAAATGTGAGCATGATTTTGCGTGCGACCAGCCGGCGTTCTTCGATAGATACGAGGTTATCGTATTATATATATAAAGAACAGTTTTCTTTAATACCAGAGGCGGTAAACGAATATAGGTTCACCTGGTGGTAAGTGTTCACCGACACCCGAGACACCCGCTACCCCGAAAATCACCCACTATTACGTGAGTGCGAACGCCAGTTATAGAGCGATCACGTCACTGACCAGTAAACAAACTGTCATAGCTGTCATAACCAAGCACCACCAGCGAACTGCTAGGATTATATTATCTCCTATATGCTTTGACAGAGCGCGTGTATGTTTATCGGTATGTGACGTAATCATGGTCACATGACAGCTTGGTGCGTTTTAACGGGATTTTTTTTCGTGTTTACATAGGGTATATCTATCAAATAAATCAATTTAAAAAATTATCAACATCCCTATTCTGGCCTTTCAAATATGAGTATGCTCTTTTCTTCGGGTATTGTCCTCTCATAAGTGCAAAAGTCCGTTTACTACTATTGGTCCAGCAGCCACCGCCTGTTTTTTCAGTGTGAATCTTCGTAAGTTTGTTCGGTTCGATGAGACGCCCAAGTTTACCCTATGTCCAAATTCTCGAAAGACGTAGGTAATGAACTGCGCAGATGTAAAACATGTCGATTTGGTAAGGTTATAATAATAATAAATAAAAATAGAAATAAGGAAATTTTAAGATAATACGATAATAACATCGAAAAAACAATTGTCCTACAAAATCGATGGCTTGAGTTGGAGCGTCCTCCACGCGGAATATGTCGAAATAACGAGGTCATAAAAATTATTCATAACCAGATGATTTTTTTGTATGCAGCTTAGTAAATATTAGTATAATTGAATGGCCACAAAATCCTACAAATGTAGTGGTACGTTTTCTTAGTCCTACGCTTGGAAGTTGTCAATTCCACGGTCACACTTTTTTCATTAATAACCGTAGGACAAAAGATAACACACGTTCAGTTAGTGCATTCTTTGCCTAAACCAAAAAATGGGTATGTATCGCTAGTCCTACAGGAATATTGAAAATAATGATTTTTCGTAGTTGTTGTACCCGACTGCCTTATTATTTAAGGGTGGGGACACCAGCGAGGCCAGACGGGTGATCAGTCCTCATTACCGGGACCATTTCACCCAAACCCGACTGCCTTGGGAAGGGTACCCAAAATTTATGGAATTGCCACATGGCCAGCACGGCTTCGACCACACACCTCTCTTCTCAGTTTCTTCCAAAAAAATCCTTCAAGGCCACCCCCTGTGCCGAGTGCTACTTCCTATAGCACTATAGTTTTACGGAGTAGAGAATTGTTGAAAAAGTTTTATATAGCTCCGTGATATCGCGGACCGTTCTACCCCATTTGAATTCCGGATAATTATATATATAGATTCCACTGCATTTCCTGCTAGTCCGGATGCGGGAATGAACAGACTTCTTTTTCAATGTCTAACGACAACGTGATTTACTCATTTTATAAAATATACTTATGTATTTCATTTTCAATATTACCGTGAGTCATCAAATATTGTTAGATAGTTGCTAGAATGCTAATAAAGTATGTGATCACTAATTCTAATAACTTTGAATTACTTGTTATAATTATTTTTATAAAATAAAATCTGGCAGCGCATTGTTACATCTTTTTAATTCCAAAATCCCAAATCATCCCTTTAACTTCTGCTTCCTCTTCTGTTTTTTATATCGCTGATTGGTTGACAATCAAAACGAACGACCAATCACAATGATCCTACAATTGTTGCCAGAATAGGCGACTTTATAAAATAGGTTGTAATAAAAATAAATAAAATGCAACTCACTACACTCGGGATTGTATACGAATTTAACTCTGTATCGAAATGGAAAGTTAAAAAATATAAAAAAAATATGTTTACGAAATATTATATCAATTCCTGGAGGTGATGTGGATACTGTGTTTTCGGACCTTTTTTTAATCAAAAATAAATTTGAAGTAATGCGAACTTTTTATAAATGACTGCTACTTAAATTTAAATGACGTAAAACAAAAATGTAATATTTTGGCTCCAAGTATTAAAATAGTTAACAGTTATTCCCTTTACCTTTTAGGTTCTCCAATTTTTATGAATCTATTTCTGAATGTATTAATTATTAAATTATTAAATTTCAAAATTCTTCTGACCGTCTCCTTAAAATTAGTCCACATTATGCACTTGGTATCTTAAAATTCTGTCTTTTCGTCCTAAAATTTACGTATGTGCTCCGTTGCTGCTCCTTTTGAAATCACCCAGATCTTCTGACACAAGTAGACAATGAAAATTAGCTTAGAATCGATTCTTAATATGCAGCTGAACGAGCAATCTTGGACCCAAGCATCCCTACCCATCCGTAATGGTGGTTTAGCGATTCGCAAAATTTCCAGTGTCTCTTTACCAGCCTTCCTATCTTCACAATTTTAAGGGCATCCCCTTCAAACTTTGAGATAGCTAGCTGGCTTGGAAGAAGCTAGAAATGCTTTCCCATTTTCTCCAAATTCACAGAGGAGCTGGGACGATAAAAATTGCAAATTGACTTTTGACAATCTTTTGAGCTGTAGTACAGGTTTGGCGCGTGCTAGGCTTTTGGCTGTAGGTACGTATGAGGCCGGCTACTGGCTTCACGCGTACCCTTCGTCAAATACAGGAACTTTTCTTAAACCTGACAGGATCCGAATCGCAACCTGTGTACGGCTTGGGGTTCCGGTCTGCGCTCCCCATAAATGTCCCTGTGGCATTGATGTCGACAAGCTAGGACATCACGGACTGTCATGCCAAAAAAGTGCAGGCTGCTTCTCGAGACATGCCGCACTTAACGATATCATACGCCGGTCCCTTGCCACCGTCAACGTGCCAAGTCTACTTGAGCCGACTGGTATTGCAAGAGACGAAGGAAAGAGACCGGACGATATGAGTTTGATTCCATGGAAGATGGGCCGTGTGCTGGAATAAGATGCAACCTGTTCAGACACGCTGGCCCATTCCCATCTACATGGAACAATAAAAGAGCTGGTGTGGCTTGTAAAGCGGCTGAAAAAGCTAAAGTATGCAAATACAGGGACCTAGGCTCCGAATATGATTTTGTCCCATTCGGTATCGAGACCCTTGGTCCGTGGGGTCCTAGCGCTATAAGGCTTTTTAAGGAAATAGCAAAAAGGTTAGTCGACATCGCAGGAGACCAAAGAGCTGGCAGCTACCTCGGACAAAGAATTAGTCTAGCAATTCAAAGGGAAACGCTGTCAGTATCTTCAGAACCTTGCCTAAAGAGAGTACTTTTTATTAATATTAATTAATAACTAAAATTAAAAAAATAACTAAAATATATTTTTGTGTGAGAGGAAATAGATTTTTGTGTCCTCTTGAGTGAGAGGACCGGGTTCGATCCTGACCACTGTGGTGCCTTGAAGTGGGTTTTTCTAAATTTCTACGTGCACGTGAACATGAGATCATAGCTGGGTCACCGGTGAAAGAAAACATCGTGAGGAAACCTGCATGTCTGATAAGATTAATGTCTTTTAAGGTGTGTGACGTCAACAACCCGCATTGGGCCAGCGCATCGATGAACTATGGCTCAACTCGCTCCTCGCCTGATTTCTAGGAGGAGACCCATGCCTACTGCTAGCAGTGGGACATATAAGGGTTGATATCATTAAACTAAAATATCTTTAATGATTGTATATATAAAAGACACCAAATATAATATAGAGAGGGATAATAAACGACCAATTAAGAATATATTCCAGGAAACCAGCATGATAGAGGAAAATTACGGAATGAAGAACAGGGTAGGGGTGCGTTTACAAAGTGATATCATTTGTGGTTAGACGTCACAAGTATTAGGAGTCTTAATACATTACTTATTTGCAAACACACTACCCTAGCCTTTATAGAAATTGTTATGCGTACCAGTAAATAACAGAACACATTTTTATCTTATAAATAATTACGACATAATATCTAAACCTATGTAATTATTTATCAAATTGAATATTGATTATAATATTTATTAAGATATATCTCCGCTATCCTGTTTGAGTGTCCTGATCGGTGAGATTTATTGGGAGAAGAAATTTATGAGTTTTAACGTAAATAAACAGAAATCGAAGACAGTATAATGCTTTGAGCTATAATGGCAAAAACAAATACGTTTTTCAGATAGGTAAAGAATGTATCTATAACTTAGCAAATTTAGCAAATTATTCACGTATTCTTCTCAGTCGTACGCTCTTGGCAGAGAGGTCATGCTCATGTCTTGGTCGAGTCTTGCACCACTGCTTCTCTTGCTCAATGCGTGAAATGCTCTTATGTATCTCTATGCTTGGCGGAGTGCAAGTTATCATTTATTCACGTATAATCCCTGCAAATTGCTAATGTGCTAGAACCTTGTCGAAATGTCGCCTGACGTCATCCGCAACTAAAAAGTAGGTACAGCTAACAAAAACAATGAGTTTGGTAATTTGAATAAATTATTATTGAATTAATTTTGTCATGGAAATAGAGTTAAGTATTTATGACAATTATATAGATAGCTTCAAGATAAAGCTTAAAGAAAAAAGTAGATATTTGAATAATTTCAAACTAAATCATTGAAAAGATAATTTTAGGGTTGCATTTCTCATTGCGTCATGAAAAAAGTGTCACCGTGGAATCGACAACTTCCAAGCTTAGGACTAGGAAAACGTACCACTACATTTGTAGGACTTTGTGGCCATTCAATTATACTAATATTTACTAAACTGCATACAAAAAATTAGCTGTTTATTAATAATTTTTATGACCTTGTTATTTCGACACATTCGGCGTGGAGGACACTCCAACTCAAGCCATCGATTTTGTAGGACAATTATTGTTTTTTCGAGTTTATTATCATATTATCTTAAAATTTTAATACAAAATGTACTGTTAGTCAGACAATTTCGATACCCTACCAAATCGACATGTTTTACATCTGCACAGTTCATTACATACCACTTTGAGAATTTGGACAGAGAAAAAACTTGGGTGTCTCGTCGAACCGAACGAACTCACTATGTGATAAATAACAATTTATCACTGAAAAAAACAGGTGGTGGCGGCCGGACCAATACTTATTTTATATTGTTTTCAACAGCATGGGTCCCTTTATATTCTCGAGGCTCTGGGCAGCCTAAAAAGCCCATATTATGTAGATCCATCCCTGTCAAATTATTCCTATTACTTTTTATTGTAAAATCTATACCTACTAATATTATAAAGCTGAAGAGTTTGTTTGTTTATTTGAACGCGTTAATCGCAGGAACTACTGGTCCGATTTGAAATATTCTTTCATTGATAGATAGCCCATTTATCGAGGAAAGCTATATAATATCACGCTGTGACTTCTAGGAGTTGAGTAACGCGGGCGAAGCTGCAGGCAACAGCTAGTGGAAAATAAAAAATATATAAGCAAAAATAACTGAAAATATTTGAATAAATTTTCTTTTGGGCTTTATAATAATAATAAATCATTTATTTTCAGGAACTATGGCCCGTAGATATATATCTTACAGACTAACATACATACATATATTACATATATAGCTTAGCTAAAAAAATATATATATTATTTTCTTCGGTAATCATCTCCGAATTGTAAAACAAATAACAGAGAGTTAACGTATGACAGTAGCATTTTCTACACTGTAGGTATAATGTAATATAATTATAAGGTACATATACAAAATATAGATCTACACCTGCCACATCACCTACTTTGAAACGTATTTCAACGATCTCGGATCGGATGCAGTGTGAAAGCGCCCTTACCAAATAAACTGGATATTGTAATTGTAACAAGCAGTGTGTAGGGACAGCAGCAAAATATTATGTATTCTTGTATTTTAATACTTTTACTGTCAGAGATTACAAACGGAATATTCTTCCAATACCAATTATAATAAAATATTTATATGGAATATATAATATACGTATGGAAGCATAGTTATTACTTATTACTTATTACTTATTAATCAGGATATTAAATTTAACAATAGGCGTTGGCGGTCTACAAATTTACACATTTTCTCAAACTCGTATCACACTTAATCAACATTTCTATCTTCATAAATTGAAACCCCATCAAACTGCCAGACTTAGTCTAATAATAGGCACGGTTCAGCAATTAGTCATTACTAATTACTAGGACCAAGACTATAATTGACCATAATCTGTCCGGAGGGTAGTGGCTTGTAAAAGTGCCTACTGACGTCCTTTAAAAGACGTTTAATAAATATGTCTGGCTGTAAATATCGTTTGTATTATTTGTCAATAGCTGAGTTTATTACTTATGAATTATAACAATTAATAGATGTCTTTTTTAATACAGGCTAGAAGTAGGCTCACCGCTCGTCCCCACTGCTACTTCTGTATATACGACCTTTGACACGATCCAGAAAGCCCGAGGGATACGTTAAAATTGCCTTGGGACCGCAACGAACTTAAACGCAAGGATTCAGGAGTAGTAGGAAACATTTTTTTCATTTTACCTCCGCAATTAAAGAGGAGGAGACAGAAAAAAGAGAGAAAGTCAAGAAAAGTCAGTGGCCAGGAGAGGCCCAGCTGCGGACTACATATACACGACGGAGAAATTATTGTAATGTCTACAAAAATCTGCATAGTAAGAAAAATATAGATGTATATTAACTATCCAGCTTGAAGGACCACGATGTGCTTTTAGGCTGTACAATAATGAAACACTTAGAGACTAATAGGCTTAATAGGTGTAAGTGCTTAAAATGGTTATGGTGTATGGTGGACTAAATATACTATACGCGATCCGCACTGGTCCCGGAGTATCGACGATATAGTTAACTGCTATTGTTGAAGTACGACGTGAACTACTAACTTACTTGAGAGCATGCGTCCTATCTGGTTAGGAACCGACGCGACGTGAACTAACTTAATAAATGATTTATTATAGTAAAATTAACGGTCAAGGAAACGCTGTCGCAGCACCCGGCCCGAGTGAAATGTACGGGCCATGGTACGCATTGCACCGTACAGAGTTATTTTATGTACCTACAAGTCATAGTTAATTAATAGTTGTCTGTTCTCGTCACTTTTTTAGGTTAGTTAAATAGGAAAAATATCTAATGAAAAAGTTCAGACGATGGTAAGTTACCACTTACCATCGTCTGAACTTTTCGTCGAATCGCCTGAACTGAACTGAAAAAAACTGAACGGGCTACCGCCCAAAAGCATAAACTAATTAAATAAAGAATTCAACGTGGTCGTAGTGTTAGCACATAACTATGCAAAGACTTGAGGACACACCCTATCGCAAAACGCAAGATATAGAAAGAAAGACAGACAGTCAGTTTTCCTGTTCTGTATTTAGCAAAACCCAGCAGAAGTAGTAATAGGTACTTCATCGAAAAAATAATTAAGATGGTTAGACCCATGTCTATAATAATAATAATAAATCATTTATTTTCAGGCACTATGGCCTATGGCCTGTGTGTCCATACACAGCGTATTCCTTGTCATATTAAGAAACACTAAACTTTTACAACAATCTACTAAGTACGTATAAAAATACTTAACAAATTACTCATCCACCACTATAAAATTCACTCTGATTTTTAATAAAATAAAATATGTACACAGTATATCTGTTGGTCAAACGCACAACACACACGCTTACACTTTGTAGTTTTCTATAGTAAGTTTCTGTAAATAGTGGACAATTTAGATATTATACAAGGTTGATAAAAGCGAGAGGCATTAAATTAAACCACGTATACTACACATGCTTACGATTAATCCGAAACTATAAAAAAATAGTTTGAGAGCAATAAAAAAAAAGTTTTTCAAAGAACTTAAATACGTGAATACTCAAAGTAAAACGTAAAAACTCTTTGTAAACCTTTGTAAAATGTCCTTCGAATCTAAAAGGCAAAGTCGCACAGCACGTTGCGTCTCACCGGGTCGAACAAACCGGAGCGGCTTTAAAACTTTAAAAATATCCTGTGACTAAACTATTGATTCTATTAGTCTAAGTTTTGGTGTGTAGCCTGAAAATGGTACTTAGTATACGTGGTTTAATTTAATGCCTCTCGCTTTTATCAACCTTGTATGCCGTCGGAAACCACTCTAAGTTTGACCTTAAGATTATACTGAGTTGCACGCCTACGAGTAATCTAGTGATAGAGGTTAGGTATCTATTATTTTCATACATATCTATCACATCCTACTAATACTACTAATATTACAAAGGCGAAAGTTTGAAGTTTGTATGTATGTATGTTAGTTACTCTTTCGTTACTATTCTAGTACTTAGTAGTAATACTTAGGTACTATTCTACTAATACATAGGTTGTAGGATTCGATCCTACAACCTATGTATTAGTTACCTAACCTAGCGCTTAGTTAGATTAGATTAACCTGCTGACTTAACAACGGTGGTCAAAATGCAATCAAGTAACTTCGACGATATCATATGGGCATGTTATAATATTAATAATATCGTCCTTCAGTCGTCTTTTACCCTCTAGTACGGAAACTGCACTCATAAGTCGAAATTGATTGTATCGGATTGCTCATAAACGACATCCACAGACACCCTGATGTCATAGATGGTGTAGCACCATTAGTATGTACGTTGCCGACCTTTGAAATAATATGAGTTTTTTTTTCGCAGGGAAATCATTATGGATGCAGCCAGGACCTTCGGGTAGATCCTGACCCAATGTGGGACTCGCACCTGGGAGTGCCCACCCTAACTAAAACCACTGCGAGCGCCTTCAGCCGCTTTTTGAGGGTCCCGGATATGCATGCAACAACAGTGAGTATGCTCTTATCTTGAAGGTCGCTAAGTCGTACCAATTCCTTAGAACACTCCCTGTGGTAGGTACGGTAGAAGTTGCAGAGTGATCTGACATCTCTACGCAGCGTCAAGGAATCAAGCCGATCGGAGAGAACCTTGTCATCGATGATTCGAGCCGCCCGGCGTGCCGCGGCGCGGCGTTGAACGCGGTCAAATGGAAGGAGCATTTATGTATTCATTGTTATGTTAATAATAATAATAATATGTTGGGACAAATCACACACTGTCATCTGATCCTAAACTAGGCAGAGCTTGTTCTTATGGTAACCAGACAACTGATATATTTCTAAATAGTAAATACATACGTATTAATAGATAAACTACACCCAGACATAGAACAAATGATGATGCTCGTCACACACACTTTTTCCTGGGTGGGGATTGAACCCACGACCTTCTGGTTTAGCAGTCAGGGTCACCAACCACTAGACCAACAGACCAGTCATTATTATGTTCGTTTTATACTTTAGGTGTAGAACCCTAATGTTGTCGTATGAATATGCAGCGTTGACAGTCGTTAGCATACGTGCCCAGTCACTCCTGAAACTGGCGCGGAGACACTACGGACAGCGCGTTTGACTAAATAAGTGGTAAGTCGTTTTTTATTTTAATTATTTCTTAAAATACTAGTAAGACATAAAATAACCGTCTTTTATTTAACTCTTAAATGAATTAGGCATCTAACTTGAGTACGATAGCAAAAGTCATCATCGTTATTTTCAAACTTTTTTCCATCCACTCTTTCAATGTACAGACGGTCGAAAAGATGTATAGTAGGGGACAAGTACTAAGTGAGGATGATCAACGTAACAGCCTACATGTTTATTGATAATAATTGCACTGCTTGTCCCACGATCTCAAAAGATTGTGGGACAAGTCTATATCCTGTAATTACACTGCCTGTCTTGGCCTTCTCCCCGAAACAGCGAGGCTATTCGACGGGAGAAACAAGCAAGATGGTGGCACCTATGCAGCCGGGAGCGCGGCACAGCGCTTCCCTCCAAACACAACGTTTCGTTTTTCTATCCGTAGTTTATTGGGTTTTTATAAGATGGAAGAGATAATAAATTACACTCTTAGTAAAAATACTATATGATTAATTTTATTTTATTCAAGTACATATTCAAGTTAAATTTAAAGTTTGAATGTTACATTGCTGTGTTGTTATTCACATTGAAAAAATGTCATATCATAATTAGTGGCCCGGGCAGAGCTGTTCCTGAATTTATAGTCATTAACAACAGCTGCAACTATCGTTTTAAATTATTTTATCCCAAAATGCTGAGCAAACAATATTTTAGAAGGTCTCACCCACTCTAAATTTAAAGAAAAAACTTTCCTCGAAACGTTTCTTAAAACCAACTGATAGTTCAAAAGAATAGTGTGTTGAAACAAATAAGGGTGTGCCCAGCACTTCACCACGGTTCAAGCCTTGTCGCAGCGGTGGGGCTCAGTAGCCTAGGGTGTGCCCAGCACTTCACCACGGTTCAAGCCTTGTCGCAGCGGTGGGGCTCAATAGCCTAGGGTATGCCCAGCACTTCACCATGGTTCAAGCCTTGTCGCGGCGGTGGGGCTCAGCAGCCTAGGGTGTCCCCAGCACCTCACCATGGTTCAAGCCTTTTCGCGGCGGTGGGGCTCAGTAGCCTAGGGTATGCCCCAGCACCTTGGGAGTAGCAAATTGAGCCGAGGCAGCTGCTCTTTGTACACCTCTTATAAGAAGAGGGGACAAAAAAGCAGGGGAACAAGGGACGAGGATGGAAACCTCACCCCATTGTACTGTCCCGACGTTGGTAGAGGTTGTTCTGTGTTGCGAAAAACCCCTCTGTGGAGGGGGCGTCCGGCCCTTGAGGTACTGACTAGCCGTCGAGGTGCCCTGTTAGCTCGAAAGATCCGGGTACCTCACCAAAGGTGGCATTGGTGGCACTCACCGGGTTTTAATGGGTAGAGCTGCGTCAATCTTACTACTTTACGGGCGCAGCGAGTCCCACATACCCGCCTGGGGAGACCCACTCCCCTGCGGGATGCCTCAGAGCATGTCCCGGCGTAAGCGAAAAAAAAGGTTAAAAAAGACACAATAATTTATATTAAATTTGTGACGGTAGAAGGGACTTATTTAAGCGCTATTTTCACAAGCTTGGACTTAGAAACCATAACATGTCTGCATACGCTGGAAACATATTTTCCAGTACGGCTTGTATCCACCAATTTAAAAATAAATAAATTGTTTTATTCAAATACATACACCATATAAAAACATAATATTATATACAATGGGTAATACAGTTAATAGAGTTAATAGTTAATACTCAGCAGTGGACGGATAGAGGCTAATCACGATGATGAATGGTTAGTATAAAACACCCGATTTCAACTAAAATGCAATTCCTACAGACGGTTATTATTAACATACAATACAAGCGTTTGCCCTAGGGATCAGTATATTCGGCTTGTCATTCAACGTTGTTTTTAACACTCTTTTGTAAACTTTACCTCACTTTTATTTTGTATGTATATATTTACGTATGTATGTGTGTATATAACCGAATCAATAGACGTAATTTTAACCCACTTCAAAATTTAGACCATACTAAAACTGCACACATTACTTCTATATCATAATAATTGAGGACACACCTTTGAATTTTGTTATTGGTACCTACGTTTTATATGGCGACCTTTTTTACTTATAGTTTACCTACGTATATTTTCACAGGCTCATCGGAGGCATACAGGTTCTCTTCCCATGTTTCTTCCCAGTGAGCAAGCGACATATTGACTATTAGACCATCCTCACAAAATTTTTTCGAACAGAATTTATAAGAATAGGAATTCAATGGCTGAAAAGAATTATTACTCTTGTACCCATTAATTAGTTGGAATGGGTGATATGAAGGTGATGATGATTTACTATAGTTGTAGGTACCTACTGTAAAATCGTAAAACTTGTGTAGGACACTGGAGTCCATTCCTATCTTAACCAAATCTTTAATTTTATCCGAATATCTGTATTCTCATATTAATTTAAAAAATACATTCATTTGAAGACAAAATTCATTACGCTACTTGACCGTTAAGAATAACCCAACAATCAACATCCGATGTTCCTGCCCAGCTCTAGGTTATAGCGACGGATTCACAGGACATACGGGTAAATCGGGGGCATTTCAGTTATGGTGGTCGATGGCATCTGCGGGTTCCTTAGTTGGGAGGGGTTTCTGACTATAAGAACGCAGTCAGAGCCACCAGATTCCACCCGGTCCTGGTATGCGTGAAAAGCATTTTCCGAAAACTAAGAAAAACACGTCGAGTGCCCTAGTAAGCAATAATCATTCCATATAACATCGATATGAGAACTCTTTCCACGACGTGGAATGCT
Organism: Helleia helle; assembly: GCA_963853865.1. Lineage (NCBI taxonomy): Eukaryota > Metazoa > Arthropoda > Insecta > Lepidoptera > Lycaenidae > Helleia > Helleia helle. The sequence continues at coordinate 6,784,380 of OY971418.1, read as the reverse complement.
TTACCTTAAAACTGGTTTTATTCTGGCCGTGTTCTACAAAATTTGTACGAGCAAACAACAGGACTAAAGTATTTAACGCAGAAGATGAATATGTATCGCATTTCAATGAATGATCTCAAAAAAATTTTAAAACTGACCAGACAGATAAGAAACGTCGGCTATAATGGACACTGTAATAAACTCCGTAAAAAGTCAGTGAGTAATATTTGCGTGAACATTAGAAAATAAAGAGGTAGACCATCAATTAATATAATTATATCAATGAATATTATTATTATTATTGAAGAAAAATTAGAAATATACTTCATTGCGCATATAAATTACACATATTACACCACACAAACGCTCTTTAACAACTTTTTTGAATTTTTTAATGGATAGCTTTTGGACGTTTTCTGGGATCCTATTGTAAAAGCGTATACAGTTGCCTTTAAAAGAATTGCTTACTTTTGAAAGTGTAATCACTGGTACATCTAACCTGTGTCTATTACGCATATCCCTACTATGAATATCACTTTTCTTACAAAATTCATTTAGGTTCTTCCGCACATACAGTAAAATGTTGCTTATATCGGCAGCATTTCCCCATAAAAGTATGCCATAAGACATGATGCTATGAAAGTAGCTAAAATATACTATTCGCGCCGTATCCTCATCAGTAAACTGCATATTTTTCTCACTGCATAACATGCTGCTGAACTGAGTCTGTTTGCCAATTTAGCTATGTGGGGACCCCACTGCAGCTTAAAATCTAGAGTTATTCCTAGGGAAACTGGTCCACCAATTCCAAGTTTTCACTGTCTAAGAGTGCATTGGTTTGCATTTGCTTAATATTTGGCAAGGAAAATTTTATGCATTTAGTTTTTTTACTTTTCAAAAGCAATTAACGCTAAACCAATATACCATCCTCGATAGTGTGTTGTAATAAATAATATAGATAAAAATATAAATAAATAAAACAATTATATGAAATTAGTCACTAATTTTACATGATCAATGATCAGTTAAACCAATTTAAATTTCTACTAACATTCAACATATTTACGTTGAATATTGATGTCAACTTAATTTTTCGTTTACGTGCATAATAATTGCTAGTTAATACATAACCCATGAATTCGCATTGTTAGCAACTTATATTCCCTGCACTTGCATTGTCTTGTGTCAGTACCTAGTATTGATTCTAGTGACATAATACACCGCGAATCGAATACACGTGTTTAATGAAAAAAATATATTTAATAACTTAATTCGTTTAAGTATAAATCATAGTGTAGACATAAATAAAATATTTTGCACAAACGAATATTATTGGGTGAGTTAATTTAAGTATTTATGAAACGAATATTTAAATAATACAAGTAATTAATTGGCTTATAATTTATTGGTTTTATACATGACCAACCGGTGAAGGAAACATCGTGAGAAAACCTGCATGCCTGATGAGATTAAAAGTCCTTGAAGGTATTTGAAGTTCACCAACCCGCATTGGGCCAGCATTACCTAATTGGTAAACTATGGCCCAACTATGATTTTGAGGAAGAGACTCGTGCCCAGCAGTTGGCCATAATATAAGGGTTGATACATCAGAATATCCTTTAAGCTATAATTTATCCCTGTACTCCCACGGGAGTGTAAAGTACGCTTGGTTATCCGCGGGACTCTGCTACTGATATCATAAGCTTATGTTTTTTACTCTTTCACACAAAAACTACTGAATGGATTTTAATAAAACTTTACAATAATATAGCTTATATATCAGAATAGCACATAGGCTATGGTTTATAAAGATATTGTGTAAATTGATATTGTGTCCTAAATCTTATCCTGCGCAAACGAACTCGCGAGCACCAGCTAGTCAGGAATCACGACTTTTCCCCGTACGTATAGAAACGATTCAATATGTATCTCAAATTAAAATTTGCTCATGAACCTTCAGAGGCAGATTACATCACATCAAACGACAATAACCATAAGAATTTAAATCTTTTGATATAGCCTAGAACTTAAAGTAATTAATAATTTTTCAATTTAGGTAAAATCTTCCAACGATGGAGGAACTCACAGCCAAGCAAAGCAGGTTTCGTGAAGTGGACTGGCCTGCTGTGTTGTTCTTTATACATGTCCACCTGCTCTCCGTGTATGGAATATGGCTTCTATTTGTGGAAGCCAAAATTCTGACCATCCTATTGTGTAAGTATTTTATGGTTTACTTATATATCTTACTTACTTTTTTTATTTAATTGGCCGGGCCCGCGAAATTATCTGCAGACCACTGGTTCCGCAGATCACCACTATCTTCATCACTTCGTCATCTTACTAATATTATAGAGGTGAAAGATTGTAAGATTGCATGTTTGAATGTCTGTTGATCTGTCACCGCAAAACTGCTAAACTGATTTGGCTGAAAGTTGAAATGACTTATACCTTGGATTAGGACATGGCCTATAAAAATAATCATCATCAATGTCCGTATCCAGTAATAAATCTAAGTTAACGCAGACGAAGCTGTGGGCACCAGCTAGTAGTATTTATAATTTACCAAGATTTTTTTCCAAATTGCTAAATAATATATTGGATGCGAGTGGGAAGGGATCGGTCGTCTTGACGTTTATTTAAGGAGGCCTATCTACAGCAGTGGACGGATAAAGGCTGATGATGATGATGATGATGATAAGGATAATTATTGTAAGAGTCGGAAAAATTTAAGCCGCTTAAATTGAAAACGCTGCCTTACTTCCTTTAGAGATTAAGTAAAATAATGATCATCATCAGAAGCTGCAGGTAACAGCTAGTAAATGTATAATATGATTACTTAGTTTATAAGTAGATATACCGTCACCTTTTTTTTTCTTTTACGCCGGGAAATGCTCTGAGGCATCCCGCCTGGGGAGTGGGTCTCCCCAGGTGGGTATGTGGGACTCGCTGCGCCCGAAAGATGGTGCCGCCTTAGTGAGGTGCCCCGGATCTGTTAAGCTAACAGGGCACCTCGACGGCTAGTCAGTCCTGCAAGGGACCGACGCCACCTCCACAGAGGGGTTGTCCCGCACCACAGAACAACCCCTCCCAACGTCGGGACAGTACAATGGGGTGAGGTTCCCGTCCTCACCCCTTCTCTTTTGTCCCCTCTTCTTATAAGAGGAGTACAAAGAGCCCCTCTCGGCTCAATTAGCTTCGCCTAAGGTGTTGGGCTCACCCTAGGCTACTGAGCCCCACCGCCACGTCAAGGCCTGAACCATGGTGAGGAGATATACCGTCACCTGGCACTCGCTAGCGGATACAGAATAACTTAGATAATTTAATTCATTACCGTCACTCGAATTCTTGATAAAAATAATCCATGATTGGGGAAAGCTCAGCCTTGAAAAGTGTCCCTCATCTAACTGAGATGTCAAATTATGTCAAAAAATTATTCATATGATTCCTTTTTATTTTCAAATCAAATTCAATTGACTGTGGGTTTTTGAATGTGGACAGAAAAAAATGTCTTGATAATTTGGCCCGAAATTCCTTGTATCATATAATTTTTTGCATTACGTCTCTAATTTTATTTTCACAAACTATAATATAGATCCATATAGATCACGTCACGTCCGCGAGACATATCACTATGTCCTCGAAGGCAACAATCGCCTTTAACAAGGGTTCGGCTGCTATAAACCATGTAAATGAAGTTACATCTCTCCGTGACAGAACTAGAACCAATTTGAATTGGAAATCAGAAATTATGCCTGTGTAAAGAGTATAATATCTTAGTTATGCATGTGATCCGTTTAACATATTTCCTTTCGGTTAAGCTTAATATCTTATCTGGGTTAATTTATCCCCAGACAGACTTTTTCATTTTCATTTTTAGCCTGTTTTTTAAATAAATACTACCGAAGCCTCATTTCAAGTCTAAGTTTTCTTACACTAAACAACACTTTGTAGAGATTTTGTATGTTTCTCTATTACTTCTGGTATTTTTATATTTAATTATTTATTAAATATTTCAGTTATCGGTCTCGTCTCGTTTGCCAACTTGGCCATGACAACGGGGGCACACAGATTATGGGCTCACCACACCTATAAAGCCACCACGGAGTTGAAGATTATTCTGATGCTCCTACAAACTCTAGCTGGAGTGGTCTGTATAACTTTCTTTTCAGTTACTTTTGTTATTACATATTAGTAAAGATTGGAAGTCGATTTTACCTACTCTTAAGTATTTTATAGATTTGACCTTGTTAAAATATGTAATTCGAAGGTTATGCAATATTAAAAACCAACGAGTTGATGAAGAAAGAGAAAGTAGGACATTTAAATGGTTACTTAAGCAAATTTTGGGAGGGGGGAAATTTTGTCGAATTTTATCTACAACTAGTGGTGGTCATTATTACAATAACAGTTGTAGTAATGCGTTACTTGAACGTAATGAATAATCCATTATTAATGAATAACTATCCTGTTGTCAGTTGTCATTATTGAAACGATGACGCAATGGTAAAAATATGCTCGCAATAGGCAGACATTCGGTGTGCGAGGGAGATAGCGTTACGCAATTGAAACAAGATAATATTGCGATTATTTTAATCACTGATACAAGGTACCTAATAATTTAATAAAAAAAAAAAATTCAAATTTGCTTATTTTTTTTTCGAATATCTTATTGTCACAATTCATATTATTTTTCAACGTCTATAAATCAACAATAAGGATAACATACAGCAGCTTAGAACAATAGTTGTTACAAAATAACACAACAGGATAATTTATTATTGTAAAACAGCCGTTATTGCCATCACTATCTACAACTATAGTTTTGTAGGAGAACGGATGGCCGATGGGCCAATAAGGTTCAAAAGTGTTTCGTTTAGGTAGACGAAGTGGTCGGCCATTAACCGGGTGGGAAGACGATCTCCGTATATTGGCCGGTCCGTGTTGGATGCGAGTGGGATCCCTCGCCACTCTTCGTCTTGACGTTTTTCGAGGGAGGCCTATGTTCAGCAGTACAGATAAAGGCTGATGATGATGATTATTATAGTTTTGCATCTGCTTAATTGAATAGTTTATAATTATTATCAATAATCACTACACAGTATAAAATAAAGTCGCATTCCGTGGGTCTGCCCCTACATAATATGCTTATTTGAAACTACGAAACGGATTTGATGGAGCTTTTACATTGATAGAGTGATTCAAGAGGAGTAGATAAACACTGATAATTTTAGAGGTTTTTAATGTAATGTCGTAAACAAACACAAGGCTAAACTCTTAGGGCTAGAAACTTAAAATTTCGCACATGTATTCGTCTTATGACGTAGTAGTGAGTATCCATCCACTAAGGAAGTATTTTTCAAAGTTCATAGGGGATGTAAAATTTCTATGGACCTTTATATTCTATTCTATAACAACTAATTATCATCATAATTATCATGATGATCATACTTAGTTGTGGGATTCATTTAGTTACTAGCCATTTTTGTTTTCACTTACTCATTCGTATAGTTAATTTATTGACGACCTCTGTGGCTCAGTGGTAAGCGCGTTGGCGTTCAAGCCGGAGGTTGCGGGTTCGAATCCTGCCAGGGAACAAAAAAAAAGTTTTCTGTGTTCCTGGGTCATGGGTGTAAATTAAATATGTGTATTATATAATAAAAATCTTAAATATATGTATGTATAGTATAAAAGTATTAAATATATTTCCGTTGTCTGGTCCCGTAACACAAGTTCTTCCAGAACTTACCACGGGACCAGATTGACGTGGTGTGAAAACGTCCATAGATATTATTATTATAATTCTTACCGGATAGGTATATTATATCTCTTTTCCTTTATTATTAAAGATAAAAGGTCTCGCAGGATTAATTCTAATAAAGCGAAGGTTGCTAGAATCCTAGAACCTGAAGAGCAGACTGAAGTCCGTCAGGTTTAAGATACTGCACCAATCCAATGAAGGGCATAAATATAAGAGTGTCTTAAAAATTTTCTATCAGTCACCAAGGAACAGCGAACCGACTTGATCACATAACGCGAGCAAAGCCGCGGGTAAAAGATATATGTATTCAATAATAAGCGATTCTTGTGCCATTTTATGCGAGGTACTCAATAGCAATAACACTAGACAACTGTATTTATGATTCAATGCCCGCTGTGACCTTCGTTATGCTTTATTGTCGAATGGAAACATTGTTACCCAGTTTGTGACCTAAAATAAAATTCATCTATTTCGTGAAAATCCATCGTGAAAATCAGTACGTATATAAATAACTAGCTGTTACCCGCAGCTTCACCCGAGTTAACATTGATTCACAACCGTATCTTGATTGATGATGATTATTTCTATAGCATATGACACTCAGTGTAAACGTAGCATTCTAATGATGAAAGAATTTTTATTTGTCAAGCAGTTTTTGAGTTAATTCGTAACAAATAAAAACTCCTTCGCAAATCATACATTATTTTAAAACTTATTTCGTAACCCATGAAAAGATGTGAGTTAACCTTAATAGATATTAAGAGTTAACCTTAAAAGATATAATGGCTGTTGCGGACTTTTTTTAGAACTTTTAAAGGGGTACAATTCTGTCATACGTAATTATTACGTAACTTTAACCGGTGGGAGGGAAGCGCACCGGTGGGAGGGAAGCGCAGTGCCGCGCTCCCGGCTGCATGGGTACCACCATCTTGCTTGTTTCTCCCCTCAAACAGCCTTGCTGTGTTTCGGAGAGAAGGGCAAGACAGGCAGTGTAATTACTGGCACCGAGACTTAACATCTTATGTCTCAGGATAGGCAACACATAAATGAGATGCCTGGGCTCGTTCCAGGTGAACTAGTTTATGTTCATGGGCGACGTCGACCACTTACCATCAGGCGGCACGTTTGCCAGTTTGCCTATCCAACTAACATAAAAAAAAAAAAAAACTTTAACTGTTTCCGCAGCGCACGCAACTAAAGGTCTCAAAATATAATTTTTCCCGTTTTTGTCAAATTTTTCGTCGATGCTTCGCTCCTATTGGTCGTAGCGAGATGTTATATAGCCTATGACCTTCCTCGATAAACGGACAATTCAACACATTTGTTTTTCCATTTCAACCTGTTGCTGAGCTCAGCGTGTTCAACCAAACAAACAATGAACGCTCCTTCTAAAGATTTAGCGGATGTCTATGGATGTTTTTTTTTTTAATGTTAGTTGGATAGGCAAACTGGCAAACGTGCCATGTGATGGTAAGTGGTCGACGTCGCCCATGAACATAAACTAGTTTACCTGGAGCGAGCCCAGGCAACTCATTTATGTGTTGCCTATCCTGAGACGTAAGATGTTAAGTCTCGGTGTCAGTAATTACACTGCCTGTCTTGCCCTTCTCTCCGAAACACAGCAAAGCTGTTTCACGGGAGAAACAAGCAAGATGGTGGTACCCATGCAGCCGGGAGCGCGGCACAGCGCTTCCCTCCCACCGGTTACTTGGATGTCAAACGACTGTCCGTTTGCCCCCTCTTCTATAAAAAAAACCATCAAACAAACTTTTCAGCTTTATAATATTAGTATAGAGTTACAAAACCAAATAAGTTTTGACGCTATATTATGAAATGTTAAATGACTTTTTTTCTTTAACGCCGGGAAATGCTCTGAGGCATCCCGCGGGGGTGTGGGTCTCCCCAGGCAGACAGGTCTGTGGGACTAGCTGCGCCCGAAAGTTAGAATGGGGTGAGGTTCCCGTTCCCATGCCCCCTGCTCAGTTGTCCCCTCTTCCTATAAGAGGGGACAACTGGAGTGAGTGCCCCCTCGGCTCAATTCGCTTCGCCCAAGGTGCTGGGCTCACCCTAGGCTACTGAGCCCCACCGCCACGACAAGGCCTGAACCATGGTGGGGAATGTTAAACAACTGTTGAAAACCTTCATTTTCACTTTACCGTGGTAGTTCACTGGTTTGTAACTATGTATTCATACTTTCAGGGCTCTATTTACGACTGGGTACACCACCACAGGCTACACCACAAGACTTTCAAGACGGACAGCGATCCCCACGATTGTCGCAAAGGCTTCGCCTACGCTCACATTCTCACTCGGATGCAAAAATTGAGCGAACAACAAGAGATGATAAAAGCCTCCATAGATATGTCAGACCTAGAAGCAGACTCGGTTGTAATGTTCCAGAAAAGGTACAGAATACAGATATTAAAATGAAAAAGGAATCTATCAGTCATGTTCTGAGATGTAATTTGTGTAAAAAAGGAAGCTATATTTTAATCTATTATTATATTTTATTGAAATAATTAGCGTGTTCTTTTCATCATTGTCATCAGCAGCTGCACATACTTATCTTGGTACTTATTGTAAAATATAATATCAAAAACTACAACAAAACCAGCGAGTGTTAAAAAGGACAACAAACATATTTACGTGCTATTTTCATCTTTAGGTTTTATTGGGTTCTGTACGTGATCTTATTCCTCCTGCTGCCCCTGAACGCGCCCATGGAATATTGGAACGAATCCATTTTAAACACATTATTCATCATCGGAGTCCTCCGCTACGCGTTAGTGTTGCACACATCTTGGCTACTCGAGAGTGGAATTTGTGTATGGCGTCTAAAGGAGGGAGAAAAGTGAGTCTTTCATTTAATATTTGTAATGCCTTTGTAAGTAATACTTATACAAACGTTGTTTGGCGACTCCGCTAATATGGCAATAGAGAAAGAGATGTTTTTTTCACGCAACCATTTACAAAGGCTTGTGCTTATTTCTCCAAATAAATTTTACTGTTTTGAGTAGAAGGTGTCATTAATTCAATAAAAATCTTGCATCTTAAGTCTACCAGTGCTTATAAACCTAATATAAAAAATTACATATTAAGTAATTCCGTTTAATTAAAACCATGAGTGAGGTTTGAAAGACATACGACTTGAGGTCATGAGATTTTTTTTCCTTTTACGCCGGGAAATGCTCTGAGGCATCCCGCCTGGGGAGTGGGTCTCCCCAGGTGGGTATGTGGGACTCGCTGCGCCCGAAAGATGGTAATTGGACGCAGCTCTACCTACTAAAACCCGGCGAGTGCCACCAGTGCCGCCTTGGTGAGGTGCCCCGGATCTGTTAAGCTAACAGGGCACCTCGACGGCTAGTCAGTCTCACAAGGGACCGACGCCACCTCCACAGAGGTGTTATCCCGCACCAAAGAACAACACCTACCAACGTCGGGACAGTACAATGGGGTGAGGTTTCCATCCTCACCCCTTGCCCCCTGCTCTTTTGTCCCCTCTTCTTATAAGAGGGGTACAAAGAGCCCCCTCGGCTTCGCCCAAGGTGCTGGGCTCACCCTAGGCTTCTGAGCCCCACCGCCACGTCAAGGCTTGAACCATGGTGGGGTCATTCATAATGACTTCCACTTAAAAGCTACTTTATTTCAAGAAAAATAACTATGTTGGTCATAGAACTTATGAAGACAAGGTAGTTTCAAAGTTTTTCAGTAACAAAAGTTACATTAGTAATTTTATTAAACCAAATCAGCATATATTAGAAACCAATTAGTCCAAATAACTTTTGCATATTATAATATGTAAGTATTAGTTTAATAATATGAAATTTATTTCTTCCAAACGACCAATTAACGAGGGGTCTCCCGATTAACATCGTTATCATTGCTTGCTTATATAAAGTTTGAATTGGACCCAGTCCCATGACTGGGTCCAATTCAAACTTTATATAATTGTCGCATTTATCTTCCCGATCAAATTAGGGTTTGAAAATAATAGCCACTCTAACGCAGCTAGGATTTTAAAGAAAGGTTTTTAAAATTCTCACTTTTTCAGTAGTTTCAGAGTCTAACGCCCGAATACTCATACGAATCTCAAATTTAAGACGTACTTAAACTCGTGTTGTCCCTCTTTTTTTCATTGAATCTGACACGTCGTAGCATGAGTTTAAGTACGTCTTACATTTGAGATTCGTTTGAGTATTCGGGCGTAAGCGCCATAGAATTACAATATTAAAAATATGTGTGTAGACAGTCATATCAAAAACAAATGGCTATAAATATTTTAACTTTTATTTTCTTGTCTTAAGCTTAGACCGCACTATGCAGCATTGCACGGTAGCGGCACGACACGGCACAAATTTTGTTTGTCAATCGTTAGAAAATTTCTTAGGAAGATGAAAGAAACATATTTGAACGTAATTTTTTTATTGAACTTTCTATCTAATATTGTATTTGCTTAATCAATGCCAATGACTTTCCGTTTATTTTTATTAATATTTTGACATTTTATTAGGTCCTTTACATATTGAACTTAGTACCTAACTGAATGTTCTAAATTTCTACATGATGCTATGGTACAAAAAGGTCGTCCGCGAGTCCGACTCGCACTTGGCCGCTTCTTTCTAAAATAAATTTTCACTTGAAATCAATTGTTGATGAACCTAAATAATTTAAAAAAAAATTGAAACGTTACTTGAATATAGCTAATTTTTTTTTACATGAAATGATCAAAAATTACGTTCACTACGTATAACAACGCCCCATTACCGTGAAGTGCCGAGTGCGGTCTAACTAATATAAAATATGTTACCTTGCCGCTGCTATTCAGTATCGTTTTCGCTTGCTATACTGCACTATGCGACACTGCACGGCAGCAGCAGCGGAACGACACGCTGCAGCAGAGTTGATGAGTTAATCAACTTTTGACGCAGAGTGCCGCAGCGCGACGTTCTGCATAGTGGGGTATACCTCATACTATTTGTTACAATGAATATTTTATCGCACTGTGCCGTGTCCTGCGGCTGCAGTGCAGTGCTTAATAGTGCGGTCTAGCCCTTAGTATCTAGCAGAAATTCAATAGTTTTTTTTTTCTCAGGTACCCTCCAGACTCCAACTCAGTGTTCATATTGAACAGGACATCCTGGCCGGAATACCACTACCTCTATCCTCATGATTACAAGTCGGGCGAATATGGAACATATGGTAAAACACGAGTTTTAAAATTCCATAATATTTAGAACTTAGATTTAGAATTTTAAAAAAAGATAACCAGGTCATAAGTCGTGACATAAGCCCGAAGTCTTGGCTCTAGGCAAAACATATTATGCTACTTAAGTATCTTCTTGTCGTTTTTTAATACACACTTACTAATCTGTATCTTAACTAATGTTAACAATAGCTTAATATTAGGAAGTGTCTTGAGATTGGGTAGTTTTTATTTAATAATATAATTTGAAAAAAAAATGTCATTACACATAAATTGACAATAACTCCTTTTTTCTTTCTCCTTTGCAGTTAGTTTTTAAAATTATTCTTTTTATTTCAGGATCAGGATGTTCGACAGCCTTCATTAGGGTATACGCTGCTCTCAGACTAGCGACAAACCTGAACACCTTAGAGACGACCACACTTCAAAAGGCTCTGGCGCAAAAGGTCAAGACGCAAAATTCTCTCTACGATTGTATTCAAGAAGAAGTCAATAAACAGAACCTTCCAGATGATCATTATTTACAATAGATTAATATTTGAATTTTATTTATTTGTAACTGAATAAAGTAAAAGACAAAACTAAGTTTTTTCTTTACACCTGCATGAAACGAGGAAAGTACTAGATTATTTAATACTTTTACATTTTTTTTTCTTCTTCTTCTTCGTCGTTCTGCTGAGGATCTTCCACTGGACACGGCCATAGGTCAAGTGGACTGCCCGGTGCAAATTGCCCCCCACTTTGTTCTTCACAGCATCAGACCATCTCACTGGTTTTCTTTCTCTTGCAATTTTTACCTTCTACCAATTCAATATTTCATAATACTTACTTAGATATAGAATATGATTGCTCTGCATTACTTTTAGTTATGGCTGTTAAAAAACTGTAATTTCACATTAATTTATGAATTCTATTATTTCATTGATTAATATATCCAATAAATTTTTATTTTATTTTGAAAGTCATATTTTTGATGTTATTCTTACATTTTGGTTATTTGTGAGGATGTGTCTCACACACATCCGGATCTGCATATCATTTAATAAATAAAGTTCATTAGTTTTATAAAGCACTATTAACAAATGATCCAAATAACCTTCAACATTATTTTCTTTGACATTGTATTAAACTCTTAATTTGTCAATTATCCTTGTAATATTTCGCAACAATAATCAATTATTTAATCAACGGACACGCATGACAAAAAGTGCAAATTGAAATAAACGTACCTACTCACGTTATGCAATTTTCTTGAGTGCGTTTATTTCAATTTGCACTTTTTATTTGCCCTAGGGCCACACCCCTTAAATATTGAAAAAAATGCAAAATCAATTGTTCAAGTCTATTTCAAACATTTAATAACAAGATCCTGTACCATAGAAGTAAACAGCTACATCAAAGCATTCTATTTCTAAAATCTACAGTTTAAACAGAATTACATTCAAGAGACGATGAAAGCATTTTTTCAAATTCCGTGTGTACTTCTTTCGATTCCTCCACGAGTACTCAGCTATTCCTGCGAACGAAAATGACTCATCGAAATTTTTAATCAAGTCACGGTAACATTACGCAACTGAAATTGCAGACTTGCAGTTGACATTGTAAAATTCAGTTGCGTATTTTGTTTATAAGTTGCAATCATGAATTGCGTGATTTTGAACTCCCGATGCCAAAATATTGTTGTAAGGTGTAAGTATAAGTAAAGTATGACCCGTAAGTGTGTCCGTACAAGTCTGTTTTTAGCACCGTAGTTCTTGAAGGGGTGTATTACGTTGGATACGGTTTTTAATGCGATTATTATTTAAATACAGGTTTTCTAGTGGTCGTTCTGTCATGTCTATGTCTATGTCTATGTTTTATCAAAGCAGGCTCAGCTGTCAGAGTAATGAGCTCTTTCGTTTATTTTTTCTTTATTTTTTCTTTATTATTTCATTAGATTTATTTGCTTATATGTTTTTATCAGTATAGATAAAATAGATATGTCACTGAGACCAGATAAGCAGATATGATGGATCAGAGACCATACTAGATGTGATCGAAGCGTCATTATCAGCCCTTTTCCGTCCACTACTGACTTTTCAGTGAACGCCAAGACGATGCGCCCCCGCACCCAACTAGCAAGCAGCCACTGCACTGAGATTGTCTCCCCATCTTGATTGCTGCCCTATTATATAACTCAAATAACATATACGTAAATTACAAAGATTAGCATGAGCAAATCACTAGTACCTAGAAGTACCGCGGCGAAGAGTCCCGCTAGAAGAATGAATAGGGCTGTCCTGACGTCAGCCGCGCGAGCTGATGCAAACCCCGATGATGGAGTACATTGGGGCATGCTGGGCACCAGCGCCGTCGCCAGCCGTGCTAGTGCTCCTCCACTTCGAAGACGTAGTAGACTAGAAATATTTTTATAAACCACAACACGTTAAAACAGTCCCTTGATAAGCTCGTGGGAAGCTAAGGGTAGTATATTAGATACACATACATGACCCCAATACATACAGACATCTATATTAATACGTTCATCATACAAATAATTTGCATTTAGCGGGATTTCAACCTGCGACCTCTTCACATATCACGTAGCTATCCGAAGTACTGAATTCATTTATATCCTTTAGTTTCAGCCTTACTTATTCTACTTACGTAGGGTGATATCTATAACTTACCAAACCTCCAACAGAGCAAAATGTTCGTGATATAAATTAACACATGAACATTTGTCAAGACAAAATAAATTATAGTATAGAAGGACACTTGCCAGTGAGACAGTAAGTTTGTAGAAAGGAAGTCATTTTAATAGTAACTTTGTTTCTTTGACTTGTGACACGACCCTTCGAGCAATTATTTTCAACTCCAAGTTACATCTTGCCGCGAGAATTATCGATACACTTTTACCTGACGAGGATGGGTCGTGCATATGGAGATTGTCGGGGAAGAGGAAACGCCATGTGTGCGCGCGTTGAATGCACGGGTAGCTCTCTGAGGGCGCAGCGCCCCCGGGCCTGGCTTAGGGATCTATAACAAACGCAATTTCCAAACTGCATTTTTTATGTAAAACATCAATTAACTTCAACAAAAGGAGGAGGTCGAACACCGACTCCAAAGGTTGTTAATAAAGACGTGGTAAACGCAAAAATTGTATATTAGTAGAAGTTTAAGATGATTATTAGTTGTAGACACAAAAATTAATTAAACGCGATTATTTTATTACTTTTAGTTATTTTATTTAAATTACAGAACTCTGAACCATTCCCTCCTTACTTTAAACATAGCTTAAAGTTTTAAGCATTTAATAAATTAATTGCCAACTTTAATTATTGTCTAAAAACAAAACTGTTCATTATTTTTTTTATTATTTCCCGGTGCCGCACTCCCGGCTGCATGGGTCCCATGTCACCACCATCTTGCTTATTTCTTCCGTGAAACAGCTTTGCTGTGTTTCAGAGAGAAGGGCAAGAGAGGCAGTGTAATTATTGGCACAGAGACTTAAAATCTTATGTCTCAGGATAGGCAACACATAAATAAGTTGCCTTTTTTTCTTTAACGCCGGGAAATGCTCTGAGGCATCCCGCGGGGGAGTGGGTCTCACGCGGCGGATATGTGGGACTCACTGCGCCCGAAAGCTGGTAAGTGGACGCAGCTCTCCCCACTAAAACCCGGCGAGTACCACTAATGCCACCTTTGGTGAGGTGCCCTGGATCTAATGAGCAAACAGAGAACCTCGACGGCTAGGCAGTCCCTCAGGGGACTGACGCCATCTCCACAGAGGGGTTGTCCCACACCACAGAACAACCCCTGCCAACTTCAGGACAGTACAATGGGGTGAGGTTCCCGTCCTCGCCCCTTGCCCCCTGCTCTTTTGTCCCCTCTTCTTATAAGAGGAGTACAAAAAGCCCCCTCGGCTCAATTAGCTTCGCCCAAGGTGCTGGACTCACCCTAGGCTACTGAGCCCCACCGCCACATAAAGGCCTGAACCATGGTGGGGACATAAATAAGTTGCCTGGGCTAGTTTTTGACGTCGACCACTTACCATCATGTGGCTTGTCTGTATCTAATTAACATAAAAAAATCTTCCAAAATGGAGAAGGCAACTAACGATTATAACTACGATAAACATCATTACCTACCTGATTGTATGTCTAGCAGCTTGTTGTCCGGCAAAGAAAGCGTAGTCCTGTGTGGCTGCTCTGGATAAACCCTCTTCCGCAGTCGACACCAAATTCTCAGCTTCGGAGTAGCCGCGAATGTAGAAAGCATTCAATTGAGAGTCTTTGGTAGACTGAAAAAATATGATTTGTCTGATGATTATGATTAATTTGCTTATTTATAATTAATTATAAATAAGCAGATTAATCATAATATGCTTTATACATTTTAAATTATAAATTTCTATATATTAGGTACTCTCGTATGTATAGAGTATAAACTATAGGCTATTGAGACATCTGGTTGTAAGTGGAAGATATCGCACATTACAGATTTCATCTGAGGCTAATCTATCTTTGCACTAGTTCCTACGACAAAAGTCCCTACTTCTTTTATCTTTAATGTCGATCGACTAGTATATTTATTCCACCAATAAATTATATGCCCACAGGACCACAGAAATTACCATGAGATACATCTGATCCACCCCGTTCCGTATGTATCCGATCTTCAAGTTGGACGAGTGTAGGACATCAGCGACGGTCCCAACGCTAGCCACTCTCACCGACAGCACAGAGGTGATAAAGGCGGCGTAGGCATTGAAGATGACCACCGCGAATAAAAGGCACACGATCAGAACGATGCTGGCCGCTGGATTCTGTGGTGTCCACGATCCACCTACAAGATATGCAATGAAATCTGTTCAGCACGTGATTTCAAAAAGTAGCTAGGGACGCCAGAGTCCAACATAATATATTTTACCCTACATCAAGATAGATCCTTAATTTTGATGATCAGTACAATATTGGCGGCTGGGTTATTGGTGTACGCGACCCACCTACAAGATATGCAATGAAATACGCTTTCATAAGCCACAGGACTTCTGAGTACGATATCACCATTGGGTGCAATCATATTGAAGTTAGGAGGCCGGTAAGCAAAACTTCTTATGCTCTCACGCCATTATGATGAATGATTAACCTTCATTATCTATTTATACTCTTTGACTTACCATCTTGTGAGCGACATGCTCGTACGCGGTATATGTAAATCGCAAGGACATTTAGCCACACTTTAAAAATAAATGTTGCAAAATCTACTTCAGTTAAGTGGTCAGCGTCGCCCATCAGCTTAAAGGTGTTCACTGTGGACCAGCCCATCCTGATATGTATCGCAGCGCAGCAAACCGTTAAATTACCTTGTTGACAGAGAATGCCAGTGGACCATATCAGGGCTTCACTGCAGCTCATGTGCCGCACGTCCCTATAGCCCGACGTCAACCTGCTTATGACAATTATGGCAATGGATGCCGCCAGGGCGACGCACACCACGCAGGAGATGAGGCGAGGACTGAACGGCGCAAGGAAAATGTCGCGCACCGCCGACGTCTCTTGGTGACGAATG
Organism: Helleia helle; assembly: GCA_963853865.1. Taxonomy (NCBI): domain Eukaryota; kingdom Metazoa; phylum Arthropoda; class Insecta; order Lepidoptera; family Lycaenidae; genus Helleia; species Helleia helle. Next base: position 6,767,887 of record OY971418.1, on the reverse strand, counting down.
TAGATGTTACACCTGGAAATCAATAATGTGATGAAAAAGATGAAATCACATGAAACTAATTATTTTATCTCAGTGTAAGAATTTTACATTTCCGATCAAATTTTTATTACAATAAGATTCATATTTAACAAACAAAACATATTGGCCGTCGCAGGACGCATACCAGACGTTGATGATATCTATGTTCATGTTAGAATTAATGATTATTAATCATCCAGAAGTGAAGTTGAAGTGGCAGTGGACTGGTCACACGCTCAGGAGAATGGACGACCGATGAGCAAATAAGGTCTACGAGATGTTAAGAGCCTCAAGGCGGAAGTCTTTTTAAAAAAAAACTATATTTAATTTTAATGCACACGTCTAGCGTGGACGGAAGATGGAATTGAGACTGATGGGACGGATACGTATTAACACCTACTAAAGGATAGAAGTGCTAGATAGGTAGGATAGGGATGCTGAGTAATGAATAAGGTTGGCAGGTCAGGGTTATAACACCTCCCCGGGGTAGAATAAACTTCAGGGGCCTGAAGTTTAGAGAATGCAAGGTCACACTTTGACCCTAATGCTTGGAGAAGGAATTTCAACCGAAGAGGGTTTGGTAAGTTTGTTAGGGGAAGATTCTTCCACCGAGGATTTGGGATTTCTATCGGGATTAATAGGATCGAGGGTTATGTCTTGGTCTTGGGTTGATTGGAAGAGTTTAGGAAAGCGATGGGAAAGACGCTGCGATTTAATACATAAAAACATTTTAGAAATACAGTAAATACAAATTAAAGAAAACATTAGCATTATAGATATTGAGTAGTGAGTCCCGTATTTTATAATTTGGTGTTGGTTTAAGATTTTATCAGCTTCTTTTGACATAGATTTTAACTTTATACTAGTTTCTGAAGTGAATATGTCTAAATCAATATTTTGGAGTTGAATAGGGGGCTCATTACTTATTTCATTTTGGAACTTATCTAAAACACAACAAGGATCTTTGATCAAACTAAAATCAGAACGAGGGACACTTATGTTTAGCTTTAAGCCACTGAATCTAGGAACTAATTTCGTAGTTTTACAAAATGCGACACAGTTTTGTGGCACCTTCAAAATACCAGTACCAACTATATCTAATTCTACAATTTTCTGATTAATACAGTCCAAGTACACCTTATTATTCTGGGATTGTATGTAGATCCACTTATTGTCTGAAATAGGCTTCCATAAGTCTAATATTCCATTGAGGAAGTCTGTTTGACACTGCACAGGTAAAACACTGATAACTTTTGACATTAATTCACTTTCACAATTTGGATGAGAACTTGTAGGAAAAACGGTCATTACGTTGCAGATGTAGTCGTTTGCGCTAACTGCTTGGCAATCCGTAAGCGATTCGAGATAACAGTATTCTGTCTTATCTTTGGTCATTGCGATAAACTTATTGCTAGGTCTTATAAAACTAAAAGTATTTAGGTTTACATCATTATGTGGAGTGGGCAATGCTATATTATGAAATAATTCATATTCCTTTGGAGAGACTAATGGTAATCTTAATACAAATATTATCTTATCGTTAAAACTATAACAAGCTATACTAGATACATTTAGTAGTATATGAATGTTCCTTAATTCTAAACTTATTGGTAATTTAACATTCGTTGGTAAGTGTCTATAGTTGTCGACCAGCTCTTTATACAGTTGTTTCGGAGGTAATATAGCAGGGTGCAAGGTATTGCGATTGCTGAACAAAATTGCATTGGTTATATCCTCCATTTGAAACGATAATGTAAGCAAGGATGCTTCTATACTGGTCAAGATCGAATCTATGTTTGATTTGTAACTTAATTCAACAGAAATCTTAGAAATATTTTTAAGTTTTAAGGAGAGGTCGTTAACGGCTTCATCAAGGCTAGCTTCATTGATCTTTATTTTATGAAGAGTGTCGTTAAATTTGGATAAGGTTGTAGTTGTGACTAAAATATTTTCCTTCATCAATGAACTAAGCCTTTTTTCATTATCTTGGACATTTTGTATTGCGTTATCGTATTTAATTGCGTCATCTTCATTCAAAGTGCCAAATATAGTTTTAGACAAGGTTCCTACGGCACCTATCCAGGCTCTTTTAAATCTTTTACTACTAATTAAATGTGAAATAGAAGAATATGCTGAGACAATATCATTATACCTTACACTTAGTGGTTCTAAAATATTATGACATTCTAGGTTAATCATTGTTTCCATCTGGATCTGATTACATAAAAATCGTACCGTACCTAAGATAGAATTAATATTTTTCATATGCGGCTCAATGTAGGAAATATCGTAGGGAGTAACAATATCTAGACGACCAACGTTAATCTTAAGTTCCCCGATTGGATCAAAGTAAATGCCTGGGCCAGACTTGATTGGACGGGTATACTCTTGGAGAGCATGAGCCGTCATGCTGTAAGAAAAGATAGGTTTTTTATAAATATTGTAATGGAGTGATCTTAATTATAATATTTTATGTTTCAGGATGAGATGTACCCTCGGTTTCCACGTGTTTTACTTCGTCATAATGGTGTTTGACGTGGCGCCTGTTAATGAGTAGTGAAAGCGTGTGGTTACCATGTATTTTTACCACCTTGAATGGCCCTTTCCATACTGGGGATAGGGCTTTGCGTAGTCTTAGGTGATTTTTGAGTAAAACGTAATCGCCAACCTTGTATTCGACAGCACGAGTGCGAGTGTCGTAGTATTCTTTAGAGGTTGTTTTGGATTTGTGTATAAACTCTAGTGCCTTGTCACGAGTGAGTTTAAGGCGATGTTGTAGCATCCTCACGTATTCGGGGTAAGTAGCTGTTGATGATTCCTCGTAGACCGATGTTGGAATATGCGGTTTATGTCCGAACAGTAATTCGTATGGGGAGTAATGAGTGGTTGAATGGACGGCTGTATTATATGCTAGCATGGCCGTATAAACATACCGAGGCCAGTTGTCTTGGTTGTCATTTATGTATGATTTGAGGTACTCTTTCAAGGTAGAATGCGATCTCTCTAACGCTCCTTGAGTCTGTGGGTGATATGGTGAGGAAAATAAATGTTTGATTTTCAGAAATTTACACATTGTTTGGAACAGTTCCGCAGTGAAGTTTGTCCCTTGATCGGTAAGTACGTGTTTAGGGATTCCAAATAGGGATACAAAGTGTAGAAGGCACTCGCTTGTTTCTTCGGCGGTGACACTGCGGATTGGATATGCTAAACTAAATTTTGTTAAATCATCCTGCATAGTTAAGATGAATTTCAACTTAGCCGTTCCAGATTCAGGAAGAGGTCCGACAATGTCTATGGATAATCTTTCGAATGGTGAAGTTGATGTGGACGTTATAACCATCGGTGCTCGGTTTATCTTGCGCAAGGCTTTATTAGATTGACAAGATTGACATTTTTTTATATAGGATTCAATATCGGTTCGCATGTTTTTCCAGAAATATCGTTCTTTAATGCGGCTAAGCATCCTGTTGGTTCCAAGATGACCAGCAATAGGTAAGTCATGGTTTTCCTTAAGAATTTTTGGAATTTCATTCAACGTTGGATATATTATTTGGTCATGATATATATGAACTCTGATATTGGTTCCATCAAACAGATAGCTCAACATATTATAAATTTTTACGAAAGAATGCCTATCGAATGGATTTTTGAAATCGGATATACATATGTCATTTTCAGTTGGATAAGTCATCATAATCTCATCTCGTACGTATTTTAAGGATCTGAATATATCTGGGTATGAATGATCGTCGAAATAGTGAACCTTCGTGAACGTGAATAGGTAAGTTTTATTTTCATATTCTAAAGGTAAGCAGGTATATAGACTTCGCTCTAGATTTAAAAATTCGTTGCGAGTAGGTTCCGGACAATTATTAATTATTTCCTGGACGTAGGGCATTGATTCGTCCAAGTCTACTGAGGTAGGTATTATTATCAATTTTTGGGTGTTCTTAAGCAGGCTATTATTGTGTTCTATTATTTGTGTGTTAAAGGACGTTATAGGTGATTTCAAGAAATTGTTATATGTTTCGTCGGGTGAAGGTAAGGATCTTTGTGGTGCGACAGAATTTTCTATCTCGTTTGAGGCCGTTCGTAAGGTTTCGTGATTTTCAGTCACGGGCAAGTATAGTTCTTCCAAAGTGATTAGAGGTTGCTCTGGATTTGACTTGGGACTTGGTATGTTTGTTGGTATCGACGTCAGTTCCGGTATTTGAGGATGTGGTTGAGGGTTAGGAATTTCGGGTAGAGATGGCACTTGCCAACTGGTTGACGGTTGAGGATTAATGATCGGATTTGGATTCATGTTATTGGGCGTGACTGGTTTTTCGATAGGAACAGGAGGGGTTAAGGGTGTAAAATCTAGATCCCTTTCATCCATAGGGCTGAATGTTACCTTGGCCCAATCAGTAAGTTCGTTATCGTCAACAGGTGGTCCCGGCAAAAGTGTCGGGACGTTAGTTAATGGTAATGGATTCTCGTTGGCCCATTCACTTAGCTCATTATCGCTAATAGAGGGTTCTGGTAGAAGTGTTGGGTCGCTGCTTAATGGTAACGGATTATTGATTTCTGGATATATGGGATTAACAGGATAACGGGATAAAGCATCTGCAGCTGAATTAAGTTTACCCTTTCTATAGACTATTTCGTAGTCAAACTCTTCGAGCTTGAGACGCCATCTTTGTAATTTACTTGACGGGTCTTTATGATTAAAGAGCCATTTTAAAGGGCGATGGTCAGTGACAATTTGGAATCTTTGGCCGTAGAGGTATGGTCTAAAGGTTTTGCATCCGAATAATATCGCCAACAGTTCCTTCTCCGTAGTACTATAGTTGCTCTCGCTTTTATTGAGAGTTCGAGAAGCGTAGGCGATTGGTCGTTCTTGACCATAGGGACCCTGAGAAAGAACCGCTCCAAGGGCGTAGTTTGATGCATCCGTCGTGAGCGTAAAAGGCTTTGTGAAATCGGGATAACAAAGGACGGGAGCTGATGTAAGTTTATTTTTTAGGGTTTCTAATGCTATCTGTTGTTGGTTTTGCCAAACAAAGGGTTGGTCTTTCTTTAGGAGACTAGTTAAAGGTTTAGCGGTTTTAGAGAAGTCGGGTATAAACCGTCTATAGTAGGATACCAGTCCGAGAAATGATTTTATGTCCTTAGGGTTCTGTGGAGTAGGAAATTGGAGTACGGCTTTAATTTTGTCTGGATTTGGCCTGACGCCGTCGGCAGAAATGACATGACCAAGGTAGGCGACCTCTCGGCGTAAAAATTCGCACTTGTCAGGTTGCAACTTAAGGTTAAAATTTCGCATTCTTTGGAAAATTAGTTCTAAATTTTGTATGTGTGTCTTTATGTCGTGAGAGTAGCAAATGACGTCATCGAGATATATGAAGCAACGTATACCTTGTAGTCCAGAGAGAGCAGAGTTCATCAACCTCTGAAAAGTTGAAGGTGCATTTTTTAAACCAAACGGCATACGAAGAAATTGAAAATGACCTTCTGGGACAGTGAATGCTGTTTTGGATTTATCCTCTTCATTTAATAAAATCTGGTGAAAGCCAGATGCAAGGTCTAAAGTTGAGAAGTAAGTACTTTGGCCTAATTGGTCGAGAATTTCTGTAATTTGGGGAATGGGATATGTATCGCCGATTGTTACATCGTTCAGTTTTCTATAGTCTATTACGACTCTCCATTTTTGGATATTAGACGCATCTAGTTTCTTTGGTACGACCCATATTGGGGATGACCATGGTGAGTTTGATGGTTCAATTATATTTTGATTTAACATTTTAGTGATTTGGTTCCGAACTTCAGTTTTATGCACCTCAGGAAACCGGTAAGTTTTGGTGTGAATTGGGGCGTCTGTAGTCGTCCTTATATCATGTTTTAACGCATTGGTAAACGTCAGGTTCTCGCTCGGGAGATGAAAAATATCGGAGTAATCTGAACATAATTGCATAAGGGCACCCTTTTCTTCATCATTGAGGTGAGAGACCCGTAGCTGTTTTAGAACTTCTTCTGTGCGTTTAGTAGCATTAGAATAAGCATTTATATGGTTAACTGTCGCGGATTGATATTCATCGAGTTCGCAAGGCTCAATCGGAATCAATTTTAAATTTAAATTCGATTTTAAGTTAATTTCTCTTTCAGAAGTGTTGACTACAGATAAATTTATTCTATTATTTTCTTTAACCTGAACTATGCAATTTGCTATTAATAATGATTCGGAAATTTTTTGATCCAAAACCAATCCTTCCTTTATTTCTGGATTTAAAACAGAGCATTCGATAATTTGTTCAGTTCTAGGGGGAATAACGTAAGCAGGATCGTTGAAGTGTAGTTTTAATGCCGCCTTCCCGATTTTAAGTATGTCTTTATTATAATCTATATTACAATTAAGCGCGTTTAGCATGTCGGAGCCAATAATGCCATCATAGGGTAAATAAATTTTGTCAATAACATGAAATTTGTGAGAAACGTTTAATTTAGCAATTTTTAATTTTAATTGAAAATGACCTCGTGTAAGGATAGGATTTTCTGATGAGTCAATACCCTTAAGTTGAATAGTCTCCTTTATAAGTTTAGGATGATTTTGCAGGCACGAATGTTTAATTAGGCTCACAGAGGATCCTGAGTCAACAAGTAAGGAGAGAGGAATATCGGATACTAAGGATTCTACGATTACGTGTGGTAGGAGCATAATAGCTGGGTCATTGGTGATTTCAAAAATGTTGGATTTAGTATTACTATAGCCACTATAAGGTTGGGGCTGGTTACCCTGTTTGTAATTGGCCTTAGAATAAGTGTTAGCCTGACGATCATGTAGCGACGCAGGCTTAGAATTATGTTGGATTTTAGAAATCTGACTTCCATGTAGCGGAGTCAGGACCTTGTGATTAGAGTCAATAGATTTAACATTATGGTTATGAGTAAGTGTATCGATTTGTACTCGACTAAGTCCCGCACGATACTGGGACGAGACATTTACTCGTTTTTTGAGCTAAAGTCTACGGTGTCATAGCCCTCTGTGGGGTTAGCTACACTTATTAAGTTACCTTCATCAGGGTTGTCGGTCACAAAATGAACACGGTGTTGCGTCTTAGAATTGTTTGTGTTGAATTTAAACCGTTCATTATTATACTGTCGCTTACGACATTGTTCTAGCGTGTGTCCCGGTATCTTGCAGTATCTGCAGAATATTTCCGAGCTACTGGTTGAAGCCTGATTTTGATTATTATGATAATTACTAGATGACTTAAAATTTGATTGGTTTGGGCTATTACGGTTGAATTTATTATTTTGTTGATTATAGGAATATTGGTTAAAATTAGACCTCATTTTTGGTTTCTCTTATCTCGCGCTAGACTGTGAATTTTTATAAAGAAATTGTTGAATCTTTTCCTCCGAAATTGCTATATTGACAGCTTCATTAAGAGTTCTAGGGGATTTACACCGGATTATGTTTGATATACGTGGTGTTAGTCCCATTTGGAAGTGATGAAGCGCCAATTCTTCCATGGCCGCTGTCCTTCCTATCATTTCCCTACTTTTGTGACCATGACTTATTGATATTTCTGTAAGGAGTTGCGATAAACAAGTTTCAACCCTCAACGCATACTGGCTAACAGGTTCGTTTGATAGCTGTTTGCACTCTTGAAGGTCTGTCAGTAAGTGAGCGTAATGCTTCCGCTCGCTGAATTGTGTTTTCAAAAATTCTTTGAGTTGTGGCCAGTTTAAAAATTCTTTAATCGAGCAAGCGATTTGGGCTTTACCTTGTAGTTGGCAAAGTATATATTTGAATAATATATCTTTCTGTGGTTCTGTGGCTAGGTCATAGGCATTGCTACAGTTTACTAGGAATGAGTTCAGGGTTTCCCTCGAGCCATCGTATGGTTTTATGAATTTTAATAAAGTTGAAAGATCTAATTCTATCTTAGTTGATGCGCCAGCGGTGTTGGTGCCAGTTTTTTCTTGGACCTAGTAACAGGTCCAGATGGAAGCGACTCCACGGGAGGAGTGCAAGTAACACCATCCTGCTCGGTAGTTAAATATATGTCAGGATTTTCGAATTTTGGGCTCGGAGCTCTGCTGTTTGCCATTTTTAATGTATATAGTATGTATAAATGTATTGGGTTACAAAATCTATATTTAATAAATTTGAATAATATGATGTGTATAAAAGTTTTCTTATATTATAATCTAACAATATTGTTATAACAGTTAATTATGATGATGAATCGCAATGACCAAATGACAAAAATAGAATTGACTTACAGGAATGCAGCTAGAGCGATAGCGATGCGCCTTATCATTGCTGTTCGTCCCACGCGTCGTCTTGCGTATCGTGTTTCCAAGCCTCCAAACGTTGCGTTGATCGATTATACTCTCGGTCACAGGTTCGATGTTTATTATATGAATATGGATTTACTTCATGAGGTGTGCACTGATGATTTTATTTATAATGAGAACTAAATATATATTGTCTGTCACACAATTTCAACGTCTTTAGAAAACACTAAAATCGCGTACTTTTTGGATATTAAATCGATATTAAATCGCTTGTTTAAACTTTGAAGGATAGAGACGTTTTTCCTGGGACCCGTCAGATCCCTTTTCCGCTGCCACCAATGTTAAGAGCCTCAAGGCGGAAGTCTTTTTAAAAAAAAACTATATTTAATTTTAATGCACACGTCTAGCGTGGACGGAAGATGGAATTGAGACTGATGGGACGGATACGTATTAACACCTACTAAAGGATAGAAGTGCTAGATAGGTAGGATAGGGATGCTGAGTAATGAATAAGGTTGGCAGGTCAGGGTTATAACAGAGAGAAGGCCGTTGGTCGGCCATTAACCAGGTGTCGTCTTGGCGTCCATTGGAGGGGGCCTATGTTTAGCAGCAGATGGATAAAGGCTGATGATGATGATGATGATGATGATGATGATGATGATGATGATGATGATGATGATGATGATGATGATGATGATGACGATGATGATGATGATGATGAAGAATCTAGAATCTGTCCTTAAATATGGAATAAACTAGTCGAGAGTAGCGGGGTAGTGGTGACTTCATGTCGTGCCGTTTGTTTCTTGTCACATTGATCATCAACAATACGTAGACCTAGGTATCCCCGAAAAAAATTGGTAATAACCCAAGTAACGAAAATCATATTTTGAAACCTACATGGTCTCAGCTATTGGGAAAACGAAGTCCATATCTTCATGGTGCGATGACAGCGCTGTGACAGCTTCGAGGGCTATGTCTGCGGAGTTATCCATCAGAGCCCCTAGAAGACCTGTCCACGCCCCTTCATATGTCCGGAATCCAAGTTTACTGTAGTACCTGGTTACTGACCTAAATTAACATGATAGATAAGAAATTAATATTTTATTGCCTTATCATGAAGTAGGTACTCTTTTCCTCACTACGGTTCGAGTCTTGTCGTGGTGGTGGGGCTCAGTAGCCTAAGGTGAACCCAAAAGGCGCAAAAAAGACACTTTTTGCCCACGGTTGACATTAGCCACTGAATGAAAATGAAAATATTGTGTTCACAATTTCTATTTGTTATCTAGGGCCATCTCTAAAAATTTAAGTAACTTTATAATTATACCTACACGCAAAAGCAGTAAGTTATGCACGCACTAAATAAAAATTCACCTCGGGAACCGAGAGAGGTAGGGACAGATTACTGTTAAGATTGCAATGTCAAAAATTAGGATTTTTATTTTACCCACTTCTAACTTCTTCATATATTATGTTACAATAGCTACATCGGAATAAAGTTATTGCTTCAGTTAGTGCGTGAGTTCGTAAGACATCTTACTCGTTCTCCATAAAAACAAAAACGTGTGGCACTCGGGGACTGCCGCGGAAAAGCTATTGCATAGCATTTTTTATCAACTTATGCAATTATAATAATTGAATAATTTTATAGTATATAACGCCTATGTCGATCGCTCTCCTTTCTATTTAAGCTCCGTGACACACGCATAAAAATTTGACAACTATTATACTTATAATATTATGTCAATTCTTTTTCATTATTTTCATTTTTTAAATCTAAACTACGCCATTATCCGAATATTGTGGATATATGTTGTCGATTCGAAACATTTATTTAAATGCGTTAATTTGAGAGGAGAACTTAGTACTTACCGTATCCCACACCTATATACTTTCTCACAAACAGCTACTTATTCGTCCGATTTCGGAGCAGCTCGTCTCTTGTCGGGTGTTAGGTTTTTTTCGTTACGGAATTTCTTGATTCGGTCGCCGCGCTCAAGGCCCGCGATAAAAGCTATGCAATAGCTTAACAAGCAAACTGTACAAAACAATATGTTTTGCGAGTAGTGAAAATTTTGGTACGAACTTTTCATCGAGCCTGAGGATAGACAATTCTTACGCCTCTTAGCAATCCAAAAACAGAGGCCTTAGACAAAGTAACATTAAAAAAACGATAACGAAGTTCGTAAAGAATAAAATGTATGGGATTGACATAAGCCGTCGTCAATTATGTCAGTCGTTATCGTTATCGCAAGTTGGTAGACAATGTTAAAATTCGTAACAAAATCATAAACTATCAACTGGTTATCGAACACTTATGTCAAACTTATGTTATTTTATTATTGATATTGATTCGTTATCCGTGGGCGTGGGCCATGGGGGGCAACTTTTTCACAATTTTTACGAATTTTGTGTATGAGGTCTATTTACATAGAAGTTAATTTTAATTTTTTGGTCCGATTTGACACTTCTTGTCGAACTTTGTTGACACTTGACAGTTGTTGTCGTTGCACTGTCATGATCTTTGATTGATCATTGGCTAGACAATTATTATCGTTATCTCAAAGACGATAACGAATTTCGGCTACAAAGCGATGTCACTTTGTCTACAGGCCCAGTGCCGTCGCGTCGTAGGGATGTCCGAAAGAATCGAAGCTTTTTATTTTTTTCACCTTATACTATAGAGCATAGGAACTAAGTGTTAAAAATGTTTAGTCTAACGATAAAATTTAAGCTTAGCATGGATAAAGTGGCTGCGCGGCGAGCGCCTATGTCACCTATGTGCGAGCGGCCGGACTACCGTATTAATAGAACATAAAAACTAAAAAGTATTAATAAGAATAATATTACGTTGCATTCAACTGGACAGTAAGAAATTGAAGAACATCATCCATCAGTGCTGAAGAGGAGGATGTATCTTCATCTAACGCCGTTAACTTGTCGCCCGTCGAGTTACATCTACCAACCACAAGTTTTTCTCCCATAAATTTCCGCGCCTCTACTGGGTGTGGACTTTCTATTAATGACATACTTTTCTCTAAACTCCAAGCACCTACAAAAATATATTGTTATATTTAAATAATAGTTATATATAAAGGTGCGACACCACCGCGACGCACACAAAGGCGTGTGTAAAATGTCAATAGCAAGAAAATGACAATAAATGCAGAGCGTGTCCGTGGCTTGCAGTGGAAACAAAAACATACTATTTTCTTGCAAAGCGAAACTTGACAAATGCCTCCTCGTATGCCGCCACTCCGCGGTGGAGCCACGCCGTTAAGGCAATACATAATATATTTATTTTTTATCTGTGATGACAATTAAGACTATATCTACCTAAATATGTCGTAAATAACGTAGCATTTATTCGAAGTTTGAAATATTGCAATACATTAATCTTGAAAACATCGGTCATGTTATTTCTACGACTCCACGTTTTCATTGACTTTCTCAGTGTAATAAATTGACTAATGTTCGTCATATGAAATGGTTTTGTATAATTAAAATCCAACACGCCCGCCCGAAGCAGCTGTTTATTCTTATCGTTCGTTTTGTATGTTTTTAACTTTGTAATGTTACGGAATCTCGGGGAAGTCCTGTAATAACTGTTTTCGAAATAACCTTTGTTCGCATCGTAATTTTTGCCCTGAGTGTATATTGCATATCCATTATAATTTGAACTTCTTTTGTTCGAATTCGGCTTGGTGTAGATGAAGTTTTTATCACACAAACGCAAAGATTGCATCTTGTACTGAGCATCTGGATACGCCACGACTATGTTTTGGTCGAATCGTATAGCGGTCGCGTTTAGGATATCGTTCATCTTCTGGAAATCACTGATAGACCTTGACACGATCAACCAATCGTAAGAGGCTGTATTCATTTTCCAAGTTATCATCTAGAAATTAATATGGCATTAATATAATCTACAACTTACAAACCCATGAAGATTAATTATTAATATTGTATCAATATAATCAATAAATATCATAATCTTCAAAATTGTGATCAAAACTTCATCATCATTATCATCATCATCACGGACCGGCCACTGCACGGAGATCGCCTTCCCACCTGGTTCATGGTCGAACAACACATTGTCTATCTAAACACGAAGCATAAGCTCGTTGAAGTGGCAGTGTGATGGTCCCACACTCAGAAAAACGGATAGCCGATGGGCCAATAAGGTCAAGAGTCATCAAAACATAAAACAGTATTATTACTTTTTCTAATTAGAAGCACAGAAAGTAAAAGCCATGCATACAATATTAAATATTTGGTAATGTGCCTAAAAAAATGTGTCATTAAATAATGAATAACTAGAGTAACATTTACCTGATTCATAGTTTTGATGAAGTTTGCAGTTTTATTTCGTTTGATATTTGGAGTTATAATAATTATACCCAAGTGAGACCGTACACGAGGATTTTCGTTCACATTCAACGCAGAAGCTATTCCGTTGACACCCAGACATTTTGATAACAGCATGATTGCCCATCCACAATCTTAAAAAAGTCTTGATAAAAGAATCATCTACATGTGACATTAAAAAAACTTTCTCTTTAAGATCTAGGGTAGCAAGGTCTCCTGCTTAGCAGAATACGCATAGCGCAATACAGGAATGACTTGCCTGGCTTGGCACAAGAAAATCCCGAGTCATATTTTACTCGGGATATTTTGGCTTTAGCATCAGGCGACTTCTCCACATTGCCTATCCCTACTGACATAAAAAATTACACAATACTGTCCACAGGTATAATTTAGACGCTACTACCATACCGAAAATCTACAACATTGCTAATATTATATGAAAGTTTGGCAGTAGTTAACTGTTCTCACCTGGTTGCAAGTCGGGCGTCTTAATAATTACTTGATGCCAATCTCTCCACACCGCATACTCCAGGACGAAATTCAGAGAGTTTAGAACTTCTACACTACAAGCATCTGAACTATACGCTAGTAAACAAACCACTGCACATGTTACTATTGCACTCGCCATTTAAAGGCATATAAGATCTAATTTGATAGTAACACTAATAATATTTATTAATTTAATTCCTATAGGATACAAGTATCCAAAAAGTTATTTTGAATTCCCAACCCCTGTATAAATATATTACAGTAAATCTCAAAAAGAAACAGCAATATCTGCGTGATTGCGGTTTTAAAACATACAGGAACTTCGAAATAGGCTTAACTTTTTTGATCATTTTTTGACATCACATAGTCGGCTTTTGTAACAAGGGATATCTTCAATGAGGGTCTAGTTTTCCGATGGTAAATAGGTACTCTTTTCTGTGTGTCTCCTTGCTGCACAGTAATAAATCCACGGAATAATCCCTTAATATAGTGATGTTCGTATAACAAAAGAAATTCAAAATCAATTTGTCAAAGGCATTAATTTGTTATTAAATAAAGCGGGTCATTTATAACTGGCTCGACAATGGGACCTTAATCATTTAATTTGACACATGTCTCGGACCTGGACCGCGATAAATCAATCAATAGTAGATATTATTATTATTCTAGCAGGGCCTCGTATCGACATGACGCACAAAACATTTAAATGGGGCAGTTTAAAAAAATTATGACATAACAAACAAGCTGTGACCTACATCTAATAAAATTCTATTTCCTTTATATTTTCCATAATAGTTTGAGAAATTGATTAAAATCAATGAAACAACTTTTATCGCGGTTTATAAGATTTTTACATGCCCGACGTTTTGAATACTTTACAGTTTACAGCTACCATAGTAACGGGAGGTCTGAGGTGTCAGACGCGACGTCCTACCGGTAAGCTTGCTTTAGGATGTGTCCTCATTTCTCCGGCAATTTCCAACCATGCATTGAATACTTTTCCTCGGTTTCTATCATCCTTCTCATTGTATACACAAAAAACGTCTTTCATGTACTTTTAGTCAGCTTTTCAGTCCCCATCTTTCTTCCAATTTGGTCACCGAAACAGCAGTGAACGCTTCTATGTGAAAACTTCTACACGATCATACACAAACGCAGTTGATAGATATGGATTTTCTATTCATTATGGATTTTAAGAATAAGAAAAGCATGTGTTGCTATAATAGGAACTACGAGGAATCGTAGAAAAAGAAAGCGGTGGTGAAAAAGTGGCTAATGAAAAGAGATACACACACTGATATTTATTGAATAAGATAAGAGACACAGGCTGTGTTTGCTGTGTTTCGGAGAGATGAGCAAGACAGGCAGTGTAATTACTGGCACCGAGACTTATGTCTCAGGATAGGCAACACATAAATGGGTTGCCTGGGCCGTTCCAGGTATACTAGTTTATGTTCATGGGCGACGTCGACCACTTACCATCAGGTGGTACGTTTGCCAGTTTGCCTATCCAACTAACATAAAAAAGGCTAAGAAGTTGACTATGCTAATTACTATTTAATGAAAGAAGAAAGGTAAAACCACACTTAACGTGCGACTCCATCGCTGTCCAAGCGATGACTGACATCAGATTTATAGCCCTTAAAACACTTAACACGTTCAGTCTAGTGTCAGTCTAAGCAGACTGAAAAAAATATTAAAATATTTAAATAACCATCAAACTAGACCATCAACAGTGGGGTTGATGGTCTAGATTGATGCTTATTTAATGTTGGTGTTCTACGCGTATACAGTCAGTTTCCAGTCATTCTGACATTAATCATGGATTGAACTGACGCCAGAATAGACGTGTTAGTTGTAACCTCTGTCTAACGTATTACGTTACGTAACAAACAAAAAAACAAAGAACGCAAAACTGACCTCTTGAACGCTTGAACGCCTGAGCGCTCTCTATCTGATTAGTCTGATAAAACCCTAATTTCTTCTGTGACCATGGTTGCTGTAAAGCATCGAAACGTCGGGCTTGTAAACGTCTTATAAACCGCGATAAAATCTATAAAAGTTGTTTCAATATAATGAGTGAAATTCGCGACAATATTAGAAAATAATATAAAATCAAATTTCCATAATTAAATTTTAATTAGAATACACATTGTTAGTAAACAGAGGAAATTTCGCTATAACTAACTCAAACGCACTCATTTTTTCACATCGTTTCTACATTCAAGCTTAATAAAATAATCTAAAATGTAGAATCGACTGCAAATCAATGTATTTAGTTTCAATTATTGACACTAATGTTACAAAAATTCATAATAATATACGTGATAAATATGATCATGATTCGCATTTTGATATGAGTTAAAACACGTACATCGCACAAACGTGATCGATGCAGCGTTCTTCTCATGAGTTTGCATACAGCGGTGGTACCGATCAAATGGTAGTGGTAATAAGTGTTCGAATTTCAAATGTAGTAAATTTATTCAAATCGTAAGTAACTTTTTTGTCTGTTTAATACTATGTATTTGGCACCGATATTCCCTTATTAGTGTGTGTGCCAAATACAGGCACCGATATTCATGTGTAAAATCTCCCGCTTCTAATATTTTTTTCTCTCTCTCTGTTCACTGTTTATGAGTTTTTAGCAATAGTTTCTGAGCCTCAATATTTTTCATACTTTATTGAATCTCAAACGGATTGGCGGTTGTTCTTTTATGTTTTTTTTATCATTATCATCATCATCCCGTTATTGTCCACTGCTCAGCATAGCAAGAGATTGGCAGAAAAAGGGAGGCCCCTTTTTCTGCCAATCTCTTCTGTCCCTTGCCTTTTTTTTTTTTTTTTTTTTTTTTTTTTTTTTTTTTTTTTTTTTTAGCAATAGTTTCTGAGCCTCAATATTTTTCATACTTTATTGAATCTCAAACGGATTGGCGGTTGTTCTTTTATGTTTTTTTTATCATTATCATCATCATCCCGTTATTGTCCACTGCTCAGCATAGCAAGAGATTGGCAGAAAAAGGGAGGCCGCTTTTTCTGCCAATCTCTTCTGTCCCTTGCCTGCCTCATCCATGTTTTGTCAACCAGACATCCCACGTCATTGGTCCATCGAGCCATAGGACGTTCTGGACTTCTCCGACCCAGTCTAGGTCATCATTCTGTTACCGCCGTGAACCACCTGCCATCACCGCGTCTAGGCAAGTGTCCTGCCCAACTCCATTTCAATACCACTACCCTATCTTCGACGTCTTTAAGCTTCGTACGACGTCGGATCTCGGTATTGCGGATACGGCCTTGCAATTTGATGCCGAGAATCGCTCGCTCCATGGCCTTTTGTGTGACTCGTTATTTTGTACACAGCCTCCTGTGTGAGCGTCCATGTCTCAGCACCGTAAGTAGTTCCTACTAAGGAAGGACAGAGTTTGGTATTTTTCTGGATCGAAGAATGTCCTCTAATTTTCCAAAAGCTGCCCATCCCAGTTGGATTCTCCTACTAATCTCCTTATATTGAGAACTTTTCCAAGACACACGTAATTATGAACTACCTCCAGCCCCTCATTTTTAATAGTAACTGCTGGATCCGAAGGGTTGGAGGTATTTGACATAACTTTTGTTTTGGACATGTTCATACTTAGGCCGACTTCCAGGGTAACATTATAAGCTCTTGAAGGGTACCTTGGAGTTCAGTAGGATCCTCGGCAAACAGCACTAAATTATCTGTGAATCTAAGATACGAAAAATAGACATCATTGTCATTTATACTCTTTTCGTCCCATTCAAGCTTTTTTTATAGTATTTTTCAAGACGGCAGTAAAGAGCTAGGGTGATAAGACGTCGTGCTCTAGGTTGTCGGAGTTCCCTCATACTAGGATGAAGTCCGGTTACGAGGGAACCGGCCGGTCGCGGGGGGTGTTCTGTGTTAGTCAGATCCGGGACACTCCCCCTTTAAGCGACTTAAGGCAGTGGTTTTAGTGCGGTATACTGGCGCCAGGGGTAGTTGGCGCCGGGAGTCCCACATATCCCCGGAGACAACCCATCCCCGGGTGAATGCGCAAAGCATGTGTGATAAGACGTCTCCCTGCCGCACCCTCCGGTTGATGTACATATCGGGTTCGCAAGTTCATGCAGACGAACCTGCATCGTTGCAGAGCTATACAGCGACTTAAGTACTTTTTCTTTATATAAGCGTTCAAAGGAATATCCGTCAAAATAGTAAGCAAATATCGGGCGCTTCTTTATAATACCTATAAACATGTAAGGAATAATAATAATAACTTTATTAGTGCACCAAAAGAAATGTGACATTAAATTTTTTTTAACAGCAAATATAAGTCATAATACAATTTTATAGCATGATGGTTTGCCACTGTTCCCTAAATTACGGTAAAACCCTGTGTTTTAGGTTAAACAGAGCTCCCCTGTATAAAAGTGCAAATATTATGGACGTTTTTAGTGTATTATGTATTCTAGATATTGCAAAAGAATTAACTGCAAGCGCTAAACAGCTCTAAATCGATAAATCGTGAAAAAGGCATTAGCGTAGCATATTCTACAAGCAGAGGTTAAATTAGTTATCTCATATCATATATTAGTGTTAGTGAGATATACCCGAGTCAAACAGACATGGAGATTGTGGTTTAGGGGATATATTATGTCGTGGTGAATGAGATATAGATTCGTAACGGGCGCGAATAACTTTCATTGTTTAGAAACACTAGTGCCAAATTAAGGTTTAAAAAAAGCTTTTTTTAATGTTTAATCCCTAAATAATTCATAGTGTATATAATATTTCATCAATTCCAGATCATGACGGGTCCGACCAGTAAAGAGAAATTTGAAGTGATAGATGATAAGAACAACACACACATTCATGCTCCCATAAGAGAAGAAATGCATGAAAAAGGAATAAGTCCATACTACGACCAGACCATACCACGGGATGATCCCAAGTTCTTAGCACCGATACGCAGATGGGAGAAGCAGATGGGTTTTGTGACGGCGATCATTTGGCGAAACGTCTTGTTCCTGTCTCTCATTCACATCATAGCATTCATATCTCCAATATACCTGTGTTGGGAACAGAAATTATCTCTGAGAATCATTTTATTCGGTACGTGTTGTCAAGAGCTATTTACCAATTAGATTTAACTATATTATTATAATCATCATCAGCTCTACTAACCACTAATTACGACCGATATCCTTTACATTGATCACATCAAAGTAATTGAAAAATGATCGTATCCAACGTTACAAACGCCTACTTGTGATTTTTTTTACGCCGGGAAATGCTCTAATGCATCCCGCGGGGGAGTGGGACTCGCTGCGCCCGAAAGATGTTAAAGTGGACGCGGCTCTACCCACAAAAACCCAGCGAGTGCTACCAATGCCGCCTTTGGTGAGGTGCCCCGGATCTGTTGAACAAACAGGGCAGAGACAAGTCCCCTCCGGTGACCGATGTCAGATCATGACGCAGCGCCGCCCATCTCGGGCACACCTCGAGGGTGTGCTGGGCCGAGTCCACCGCCGCGCCATAATCGTGACACGCTGTCAACGGCTCCCTGCGGGCCGTCCGGCACAGGTACTCACCAAAGCAACCATGCCCGGTGAGCACCTGTGTCAGATGGAAGGTGAGGGGTTTGCGCTTACGGCGCATCCACCGCTCAAGGACCGGACGCAGAGCAGCCATCAGGTTTTTGCCATACGGCTGCCGCGCCAGGTCCTCCTGAAGTTCACCAACCCGCATTGCAACGGAATAGACCCGTGCCCAGCAGTGGGCACTAATAAGGGTTGATATTATTATTATTGTTATAACTTTGTCATATAGCTTTATGCGAGTAGAGCCCTTGAAGTAGAAAAAATGGTTTAAAACGTGAATGACAAAAATGTATTTAATGGCCAACATAACATACCTAAATAACTTGAATTATAGGTTTTTATAACGGTCATAAGATACCTTACTAACATGTCATCCAGAGGTTTCGGAACAATTTTGATAACTGTTCCACAAATTCGACGCCTATCACTCGTCAACTAGTCCATTGCATAGTCCTACAATACAGGCACTTCTATCGCTACACCGAAGTACATCGTCACCTACTTTGAGAATTACGGTCTTGTCGTCTGTAACTGCACTGCTTGTTTGCCTTCTATCCGTAGCACAAAATACATAGGGTTACAGCGTATGTTGTAATTTCAGCGTATTTCATCGGTCAAGTGGGCGGTTTTGGTGTGACGGGCGGTGCTCACCGGTACTGGACACATCGATCGTATAAAGCGAAGTTACCATTTCAGATGATCCTAATGTTCTGCTTTGCAGTTGCTGGTCAGGTGAGTGCTTATATATTTGTATTTTTGAACTTATCTTATTTTACACAACATTGTAGCAGCTATGTCACCTACGTAAATTTTCGCCTTGCAGTCCTAATATAATCGTAGCAAACAACCGAAGTAGCGATGAACATACAAACGGTCATAGCACATTTGTAATGACGACATATGTTATCGTTTTGTCGTTCTACGATGGCCTTCGTTCAGCAGCAGCATTGATCACAAAATGAAATATTATTTTACAGAATAAAATATACGAGTGGGTGCGTGACCACAGAGTGCATCACAAACTATCGGAGACTACGGCCGATCCGCACGACGCTAGACGTGGATTCTTCTTCTCTCACGTCGGCTGGCTGATGATGAAAAAACACCCACACGTCATCCAGGAAGGGAAAAAAATATATCTAGACGACATACGAAATGATCCGCTCATAGAGATTTGCACTAGGTTTGTAAATTGTACATACTTATTTGCGACTATCCTCACTATATAAACTATTAACGTATTTGTTGCTGTACCCTACCTACCTTGACTGACACCGACTCCAAAAGTAACTATAATGACGTGGTAAACGCAAAGTTTGTACATTAGTAGAAAATTAAGTTGATTATAAGTCGTAAGCACAAAAATTCAAGAAACAGTTATTTTATTACTTTTTAGTTTAGTATATTTGAAGTCTGTTTTAATTTTTTGTAAAATGTTTTAATTAACATTATAATTATGTCTAAATATTTCACGTTAGCGGGGTATTTGCAAACTATGTAGTCAAAAACTATTTATTTACGTACGGTCTTATTTTCTCTCTCACACACACACACTATTTAAGAGCCTTCTTCTTTTCCATGGGGCAGTCCTAATGCTCCATAATGAGGGCGCTTAGAACGGTGTTTGTCCCACTTGCCTTCCGTTCCGCAGTACAATTACCAATTGCTTGCTCCACTGGACTACTCACTACATCCTGCTAGGTCGGGGACTGCTTATTTGTATATTCGCAGCTAACCACCTTATGGCCGTCCCGCTATCCGCCACCTGTGGGCACCGTAGATAGCCTGCAGATCAGCCTGTACATTATTACTAATTTTACATTATTAAAAATACCAAATTTTGATTGCAGACATTTCACGATCATCCAGATAATATGCTGCATGATAATACCGACAGCTGTACCAGTCTATGGGTGGGGTGAAGATTGGACCATCAGTTTTTTAGCTAACATGACTCGTTACGCATTGAACTTAAATTTCACCTGGGCTGTCAACAGCTTTGCCCATCTCTATGGCTATAAACCATACGATCCGTGAGTATTTGTCTGTAGGTTTACTTATTATAATATCATTGTGTAGGTTTCAAAAAATTTTCTTTATTTTTCATGAAGAGAACAGAAAATATTCACCATTATCACCTATCAGAAACGGTTCTATTTACAGCGCCCATCGAGCATATAACTGGATAGAGTAGTAATATGAGCCATAAAATTCAAAACTGGTCAGATTTGTCACTGACGTAATAGCTATTCAACCAACGAGGGATCTGTATGTACGTCCCATCGGCCAATCATTCATCCACGGCCATCAGTCGACCAATCAGAACGCAGAACCGGCGCAGCGTCACAGCACAAATTTGTTTTCATACAAAACACATTACCGCTCTATTCCGATTATATGCTCGATGACAGCACCCTAAGCAGGAAGTTGGCAATCGCAGATAAAGGTCGCACAATAATGTAGGACATTTTCACCATTTACGGCAAGATAATTGAAGTAACGACACTTATGTATTGTTTGTATTCTTTTTTTAAGGAATACAGGTGTGGTGTAAATGAAATATAGCAATGCAATCATTTTACACGTGTATTTAATTTTATCGATTTCTAAATACATACTTACAAATGTTTCCTCTTTTAAAATGTTTTGTTTTAATACCTTACATATTCTTATACAACTATGTTGTGCAACTAACATATACACCCTTTTTACAGAGATATAATGCCAGTAGAGAATTGGAGTGTATCGGTAGTGGCAATGGGTGAGGGCTGGCACAATTACCACCACACATTCCCCTGGGACTATAAAGCAGCAGAACTATCCTATTTCATTAACATAACTACACTTATATTAGACATGTTTGCCGTAATAGGCTGGGTATATGACAGAAGACAAGCATCACCATCTGCAATTAAGGCCGTTCTGGAAAAACAAAAACAACCACAAGCAATACCAAATATTACAGAATGAAACTATTGGTTTTAATATTCTTTAGAAGAAATACGAAACATTTATTTTTATTTCAATTGTTTTTTTTTTACAATTAAGTAAATGCTTTGACCAATAGGGTATTTGGAAGTTTTTTGTCATGTTTTATAAAGAAACTATTTTTAAAAAATCACTTTAATTAAAAAGTACTTAATATTAAATTAAAAATAAAAAATTTGTACGGTATCGGTACTGACACCTAAAAAAACACGCCGAAAGTTCCGAGCAAACCCGCTAACGATGTGAGTGATTAAGGAGGTTAGACAAGGACAAAGAAAAAAAGTGTCGAAAGTTTGAAAGTGTCCAGTTCCGAATAACGGAAAAACTATGATATGAACATAGTTGTTGTATTATGACTAAAACGTAAACCAAAATATTTTAGTAAATACTTAATATATCCAAAATACTGCAGACAGAAAGGGTAATTTTATTAGTGTGATTTCTTTTTGAATTAGTGAATTTATTGTGTATTTATTTCTAGTACCTATCACAATAGTGCAGAGCGCTGGTGTCCAAATAACGGAAAAACTACGCGATATGAGCATAGTTTTTGTAATTACTCAAGTAGTTTTTATGGACACTTCTCATACACAGAGACAGAGGTCCTCCTTGTCTCTACCCTCTATATAGTAACTATGTTAATTCCTCCTGACGGTAGTATAGGTACAGCTGTCACGTAATGGAGGATAGACACAGGAGTACAAAAAAGGGAGAAAATTTTAAGTGTCCAGCTGCATGCTATAAATAACAAGTTTAAAGACCGTCCACAATGACGTTAGATAAACGTGTGTGTGCGTAATAGCTGAGCGCAAACACATTTTAAAGTTTACCACCTTTGTATAACGTTATATTATAACGCTTTTCTAAGAACACTTTTCATACAGATATTGTACACCTTGTGTCTATCCTCAATATGTCACGTGTAGAAGCCGATGACACTGAACCGAAACCATCTATATGAACCCATCTATGCCCTACGGTAACATTATGATGTCAGAAACATCGCAGGCAATCGTGACGCATTTGTAGTCATGTGATTCAATTATTTTCTTATGTATATAGGTAATACATAAAAAATACATATTTTTTTTCACAAACCAAATTCTAGAATGTAATAGAATGTATTAATCAATATTAAAATTTTAAAATAAGTATGTGGAACTTTTACACAATTGAAATTTATTGATAAATTACTAATAGAATTTTTGAAGATAAAAGGACTTTGATGTATATTTTGGTATATAGTTATATTATTTATTTCCCATTAACATAAATCGAATCGAAGAATCTACTGCCCAACTACTAGATAAGATAAAGATGGCGTTTAAGGAGAATTTAGGTATAAATATAGAAGTATGTGAAGTAAACAAATTACACCGCCTTGGAAAAACAATCAGAGGGGATAAACCCAGGCCAATTCTCCTGTCATTCGTAAGCGCTTGGAAAAAAATTGAAATCATGAAAAATAAAAATAAATTAAAGAACCTATACGTAAAAGATGATTTTTCCAAAGAACTCATGAGAAAAAGAAGAGAGCTACTCCCAAAATTAGAAGAAGAAAGGAAGAAGGGAAATATTGCGTATATTAAGTACGATAAACTCATCTTAAAAGAAAACACAACAAATGAAGAACGAAAGAGGAAACAGTCTTCGCCACCTCAAACTAACACCCAACCAAGAAAACAAATGGCATGGACGTCGAAAGACAGCAGGACCAACGCCTTCGACATATTGAGAGCTAGATCAAACTCTTTTTCTGACAATCCTACCAATAACAAACAATAACAACCAATATACGGAAACCGGAAAAAGGAACGACACACTAAAAGAGACAGCGGAAATACTGAAAAACAAAACCCTCCCCCAAGCCGACTGGTCTTCGTGGGGGAAAACGACCTCGACCCTCTAAGAGCAAAAAATGATGAAACCATCAAATCAAACAGAACGATATCGGACATATACATGCGACCCTAAACGTGAAATCACTACGAACACCTGAAAAGCTGGAGTTGGCCATAGACAACATCAAATGGGACATAATCGGAATCAGCGAAATGAGGCGATTTGGGGAAGAAATTGAAGTTCATAATGGCAAATACATTCTACACTATATTGGTGAGACACCTGGCCTATATGGTGTCGGATTCTTAATCAAAAATAGTCTAGCAAATAAAATAGAAGAACTTAAAGGAATCAATGAAAGAATAGCACTCCTCAACATCAAATTACCCTCACATAAAGGTAGAGAAGAAATGTGGACCATAATTCAAGCATATTCACCAACGGAATCAGACAAGAAAGAAGGAAATATAAGAACTGATAAATTTTATAGAGACCTCCAAAAACCAGTAAAGATGCACACAAAAACATTATTGTGATGGGAGACTTCAATGGTCAAATAGGAGTCTGCGCCGAAGGAGAAGAATACATAATTGGGAAACATGGACATGGCCAAAGAAGTAAAAACGGGGAAAGATTAGTCAACTTTGCTTTAGAAAACAAACTAAGCATATTAAATAGTTTTTATATGAAGAAGAATTCCAGGAAGTGAACACGGACATCGCCCAATGGAAAGCACAAGAATCAAATCGATTTTATCCTCACCAACAATCGGAAGGCGTTTAATGATGTGAGTATTATAAACCAGCTTAATTTCAACACAGACCACAGAATGATAAGAACATCTTTATCAGGAAAGCCAGCACAAAGAAGGATATATGTTCAAAACAAGATGTATAAAACTGCCCTTGTAAGCACTAGAAATAATGATGAGCTTCTCTATAATATAAATAATGCAATGAACAGAAATAGAATAATTAGTGATAAACCAGTCTACGAACGTTACGACAACTTAGTAAATATACTCAGAACAGAAACCAGAAAAACAAGTAAACAAACTGAAAATATATTATCCTTAGAAACTAAACAATTGCTTAATGAGAGAAAGGAACTTATACACAAAGTAAAAAATAAACAAACACGTCAACAAATATCTGAATTAAGTAAAAAGATAAATTACCACATAAGAAAAGATAGGAAAATTAAAAGACAGACAACTTTAAAAACTTTTATTGCAAAAACTGGGGGAATCAACAAAGCTTTGAAGAAATTAAACAAAACTAAAATCTGGATGCCAAACATAAAAACCAAACAGAGAAGATCTGCAAGTAAAAGACAAACGATACTCGAAACCGCCACAGATTATTATAGAATATTATATCAAAGACAAACGGCAGCGCCAATAGAAAACCAAAAACAAACAACGATAGAATCAGAACCTATACCAATGATACTACAGGAAGAAACTATAAGAGCAATCAATTCACAGAAACTAGACAAAGCACCTGGTCCAGATCAAATATCTAACGAGATGTTAAAATGCACATTACCAGTGCATCGCACCGAGACTAACAGAAATATTCAATGACATCATATCAACTGAAAAAATCCCTAACGACTGGAGAAAATCAACTATAATACTGATACACAAAAAAGGAGATAAAGACGATATGAACAATTACAGACCAATAAGCCTGATGTCAAACATCTACAAAATATTCTCAAAGATAATACTATCACGAATTGCTGTCACGCTCGATGAAAACCAACCCAAAGAACAGGCTGGCTTCCGAAGTAAGTTCTCGACGATAGATCACATTCACGTTGTGAGACAAATACTCCAAAAGTACAAGGAATACAACAAAGTTTACTACATAGGGTTCATGGACTTTAACAAAGCATTTGATTCCTTAGATCACGATAGCATATGGAGGGCCCTAGAATGTCAGGGAGTTAAGACCAAGTATATATAAGTATACTAGTATATATAAGTATACTCAAAAGCATCTACTCAAAGAGTACGGCCCAAGTCATGCTGGAAAGAACGGGAGAAGAATTTCGTATCGAAAGAGGTGTCAGGCAGGGCGATCCCATTTCACCGAAGCTGTTTACTGCAGTTTTAGAAACTATCTTTAGAAACCTAAAATGAGAAAAATATGGACTCAACATTAACGGGTACAAACTCAACCATCTACGTTTCGCAGACGATATTGTTTTATTTTCTGAGGACCCAGGCAACTTGGAAAACATGCTACAACAATTATCAGATGAAAGCGCCAAGGTAGGCCTAACAATGAACACAATGAAAACGAAAGTAATGACAAACTCAACAAAAAATACATCAAAATAAACGGTGGACAAATAGAATATGTGGATGAATACATATATTTGGGACATCTAATATCTACAAAAGATACAATGCAAAAAGAAATAGATAGGAGGATAGCAAACAGTTGGAAAAGGTTTTGGCCCCTGAGTGAGATCATGAAGAATAAAGATATGCCTATCAAAGAAAAAAGAAAAGTGTTTAACACATGCATCCTCCCGTGTTTGTCATATGGGTGTCAGACATGGTCTCTAACTGAGCAACAACATAAAAAAATTGAAGTATTCCAAAATGGGATTGAAAGAAGCGTAATTGGAGTTAAAGGGACAAAGTGAAACTAAGAAATATAAAGGACAACACTAAATTTAAAAATATACTTACCGTCTATAAACGCCTCAAATGGAGATAGACAGGACACATGCTAAGGGAAGAAAAAGAGAAATGGACGCGACTTGTAACGGAATGGTACCCGAGAGAAAGTAAAAGGAGCAAAGGCAGACAACCTAAACGATGGGAAGATGACATAAGAAAGATAGCTGGCCCGGCATGGACACGCACTGCAAGGGACAGATCAAAATGGAAAGTCTTAGAGGAGGCCTTTGTCGAAGGACAAGCTGTATAAGAAAACCCGGTTTTCGATATCATAATTAGTTAACTGTTGAAATTAGTTTAAAATATTGTTAAATTTACAGCAATAAAGGCTTATTTTATTTTATTTTATTTATTTTTAACATAAAATGACTAGGTAGAATTTAAAGTAAATAAATATTATTTAAGAACAAGAGTAGATGAACATAGATATACAAAATATGTTGAATGTGTATATCTGTATGTTATAATATTCTAAATAAAATATTTGTGCACAATTTATTATCAGTTTGTAGTTACACCACAAAATTAGGGGAAAAATTTAAAACAAAAGAAATTTGAAAATTAGACTTTTAAAATTATAACAATCATTTTCTATATCTCAATACCAGCATAAAAAATGCATTCAAAATAATATTTGCAAAGTGAAATATGCTCTTTTTGCTTAAAAGTACCTAAATTACATATTTATTATGTATTTTTAAACCAAACACAATATAAAAAAAGTTTATATATTATGTTTGATTCATTATGAAAATTTGTATGAACAAACATGTAATTTATTTAAAAGTAACTTAAAACTCAACAAAATTCTTAATAATTACCCAAAAATTTGTGACTACTGCAAATTCAAATATTGAGAAGAAAGACTGCAAAGCTGAGGCATTGCCTGCTCGGATTCAATTAATTTTTGTCAAACAGTTTAGATATTACATATTATTACCATATGTGATGTGTGAGGGGATCATAAAATTATTGTGTGACATCCTTTAGGCATAACAATACCAGGATGCAAAATATGTAGTTTTTAATTAAGCAACCACTTTTAGATGTGTAGCTACAATTGCGCACTTCTAGCCAATGTCAAATGAAAAGTTAATTAGCGAAGCGGACGGAGCACACTCTAATCTCCACTAAATGTATTTTCAGTCCTCAATAGAAGAATATAGATCTATTTTAATAGAGCTAGTTTCAGATTTGATTTTTACAGAATCATTTGTGATCTTTGCTTCCTTTACTGGTCTCATATTTTCATCCTTATTTGGTTTTCTTTTTAAACTTATCACTTTGTCAGAATATGTTGCATCACTGAGATCAGAGTTAGAAACTTTCCTCTTTTTTGTTTTTGTCACAACACAATCAAAATCTGAAGAGTCTTCATCAAACCCAGCATAAATAGGAACTGATCTACCGCTCCTAGTGGACCTTACGGGTTGCACTCTGCTTGTTTCCACAATTTGTATTGGTGGAGGCCAAGCAGACAAATTCATTGTTTGCCTAGCCTGCCTATAATTGTTCATTGACATGAGTTTTATATACACTGCAAGTGCACGTGCTTTTTCAGCTTGACTTATGTTACTAGGTAGGAGGCACCATGGAAGTCTTCTGTCTCTTACATTGATATATCTCCTTTTCATAGTCACTTTAGGAGATGACATAGAAGAATTTTCTTCGACCTTTTGGAAAAGATATCATTTTGGAAAAACAAAAAATGAGAAACGGCAATTATGTTAAATATTTGATATACCTTTTGTCGTAATAATTCATCCTCTTCAATAGTTGATTTTGAATATTTAAGAGCTGTTAATAGATCTATCATTTCTTCTTTGCTCAAATTTTCTTCCTCTAAGCCAAAACCTATAAATTCCAGAAATACGTAATGAAAACTTTCTCAATAACATAGGCATAATAATAGTAAGTTTTATACTAACCGATTAATTGATTTTTTAAGCTAATAGTATCTTTATCGCAGCTTTCGTCAGACGTCAGAAAGGATTCCATATTTTTAGGCTTTTAAATTCCTAGGTTTTTTTATGAGAAGAAAATAACTATCGAAATAACAACCAAGTACATTAATTAATTATGTACCGAATTTGGGTTCCAAAGAAAAATATGAATTAGGCATGGTTTACAACTTTACAATATAATAATAGTTTATTATGTTTATGAAATGAAAACGTTGAATAATTCTTTTTAGAACTTAGCAAGATTTAAAATATTAGAGTCAATGTACGCATTATTTATGATTGACACATAAGTAATGACGATTGACGTTTGTGTATATTTTCCTCACGTAAACAACATAGACCAGAGTCCAGAAAACCATGAAGTAAGGAAATAAGAGGAGATATCCCTTTCTTCAAGCTTGCTGTAAGTGATAGTGGTGGGCGTTGAATGAACGAACAGTTTTTTTCAACTGTTTATAAAGCGTAAACGAATAGACTAGTTTATAGTTCACTGATAAACAGGTTTACGTATGAACCATATTTCATTACGTCGAGCGTCGACGATAATACACGAATGCGACAACGAGCGTTAAATGAACGATTCGTTTTTTTCAACTGTTTCTATACCGTAAACGAATAGAGTTTAGACTAATATAATATAGTTCATTGTTAAACAGGTTTACGTATGAACCATATTTTGTGGACGTCGAACGTCGACGTTAATACACGTTTTTAATTGCGTTTATTATAAATTATGTTGGATTAAAATTTTGTTTGTTTTCATTATTTTTCAATTATTACTTACAACCAATAAAGTAAAAGAGGTAATGTTCTGAAATTTAGATTAAGATGAAAATAGATTTAAAAACTACGTGTTAAAACATGATCATATTAAAATTGAAAAAAAGTATCTACATAAAATGAAATGAACTTTTAAATACGCCAGGTTTATTAAATTTAACTTAACTACTCTATTCTTATTACTATTAGTTGGCTGTAAAAAGTATAAAGGCAAGTTCATTTCAATATAATCGTTAATATTATTATTTAATTCTTCCTTGTTGTCGTTTACTGATCGACGATTAACGCACGTGAGCGTCTAAGCGTGTATGGCGTAAACTAGTCGAAAATTAGACTACTTTTTCAACTAGTCTATCGTTGACGATTAACGGTCTCGTTGCGTCGACAGTAAAATCGTCGACGACCCACCACTAGTAAGTGAATGCCTGATCCGCCATCTTGAGTGCCCTTTCCATAGGGCCGTATTCCAAAAGGCAGCTCAAGTCATGATACTAGTTTTAAAACTAGTTTTGAGTAGAGAAGACGTTACTTGAGCATCGAATCAACAATCGGCAATCACCTGAGTGTGACCACATTCTAGAACCGTACTTAAGACGCGATTTCTTCTTGAGTTTATATTTGTACTTGAGATCTGTCAATTTTTTAAATTAGTTTTAACTTTTTAAATTTTTATACAGATCATAGATAATACACTAATATACAAATGGTGAATGGTGATATTGGCATCCATGTTTATTGTTTGTTAGTTTTGTTACTTTACTATTGACAAATTATTATTGCCGAAGTTTTAATTTGTTAGGACATTTTCTAAGTTTTTGATTATGTATTGTAAATAATTTATTTGAATTAAATTATTATTGATAAAAACATATAGCGAGAGAGTTAAAACCTATAATCACATAAATGATAGGGAGAAACGTCTAAAAAACCTGTGAAGTTTATTTTATTCGAAGGCATAATATTATAGGATTTACGACGAATAAACAATTGTCCCCAATGATGAAAACACCAAAACTAGATTGTGTTCATGGCCACTGCTTTATAACAGGTGAGTAAATAGTAATTTAAGAAGACAAGTGCTTTTATAAATAAAATAATTCAATTCCTTAATTTAAAGCAAGCTATAGACCTGTACGAAGAATCTTTTCCTAATTAAGATAAAAACAAGCATATTGGGTATCTTCTTGTGTCTTTTATATGTTTATTGTTAGTTTTCAATTGTTAAGTTATATTCAACGTGCATTGTGCCTATTCAATGAGGTTCTGAGTTTTATGAGGCATTGCAACTAGTATAAAGTATATTTTAAAGGGAATATTGATGTACCTTGAGACTAACCCTTTAATAAAATTATTACTGACCCAGAAGCTAACAAAGTAATGTAATAGCCACTAGGCACTAGGAAATCCTATTTGTTTAATCCAAGTGAGTAAACAATAATGTTAATAGTCAAGTTTATGATTAGAAAATAATGTAATATTACCAACTTTTAAATGTTTACAAACAATTGTAATTGGATATTACTGTTGTGTAGGTACCTAGTTGTCTTTATAATTTATAATACCTGTAGTGCTTAAACAAAATAAATGTCATTAAAAATATAGGTACTTCATAAGTTCTTTTTTATTCCAAAAATAATTTTTATTTAATTTTTAATTTATACTTGATATTATATTCATGGCTGTTGGAACTTTTTTAAAGTTTATGCAGATATTGGCATGAAGTGGTGGCAGTATTCATTAGAATCAGGATTTAAAAGATGAGGTACTTGACCATGAATAAATACTTCATGCAAAGATTTCACACGTTACAAGGAACATGTAGCAAAAATGTAATATCTGATCATATATTTTTATATTTTTGGCTGACAACAGTCACCCGACCGTTGGTATCAGCTGAAGAAACAATGATACATATCATGTTTACTAAATACACCATGTTAAAAAAAATTAATACAGTCACATATATACAATAATAGGATCTGTAGTGATTTATCTATAATGTATCTGGAAGAAAATAATTCCAGATAGGATTAAGTTTGGAATGTATATATAGGCGGGATTTATTTATTGGAATAAATCAGATTCTATTGTTATTTGTATTTATATGGGATGTTATCTGCACTTTACATGTTGGTTTGTATCAGTTCTTATCGTAGTTCTGTATATGGACATAAAAACCTATGTGGATTTCCAAATACGAAATAGATATATTTTGTAATGATTATAAATGACAATTCCACATATTAAAAATAATGTTTTCTATTATAGGCACACACCAATTGTGATGTATGTTATTTTATGAGCAAGTACGAACATAAATGAAATAATTGATCCATCGGAATACCTTTGGAATTGCAGCGACAAAAGCACATGATTTTATTGGATTATCCAGCTTCATACTAAAAGTTTTTTATCTGTAAGTACCTAACTATTAGAAGCCTGCTTCAAAATTTAATGTAATCGAGCAGAATATCCAATAACATGACATTGTGAATTGTGATATAATATGTAGTCTACTCACGCTACAGATATATACATGATGATGACGATGATATATCGTCATCATCCTCTTTCCGTCCACGGCTGAACATAGGCCTCCATCAATGAACACCAAGACGGCCGGTCCTTTGCCACGATATAGGTATATACATGATGATGATATATCATCATGTATATATCAGCCCCTATCTGTCCATCGCTGAACAAAGGCCTCCCTCAATGAACGTGAAGACGGCCAATCCTTTGTCACGACGTAGATGGCGGTATATACATGATGATGATGATATATCATTATTAGCCCCTATCCGTCCACCGCTGAATATAAGCCTCCCTCAATGAATGTGAAGACGGTCAATCCTTTGCCGCGACATAGATGGCGATACATATAGACATGATGATGTTGATATATCATCATCCGCCCCTATCTGTCCACCGCTGAACATAGGCCTTCCTCAATGAACGCCAAGACGACCGATCCTTTGCCACGATATAGATGGCGATATAATATATTATATTATATTATTATTTATTACTAGCGTATAGAACAGACACAGCAAACCAGAAGTTGGTTTCATTTTGGAATTTGGAGGGTTAGAAGTTAGAACTAAAGTTCGCTGTAGCGCTAAAACAAAAGTTATGCTAACCAAACTATTAAAACATACAGCGCTAGATCGTTTGACGCATAAGCGTCTCGGGGGCCGGAGTGCCTGCCACCTGGCCGGTCGCTGGTGCCCGACGCATTCTGCAATCCCCTGACCGGTGCTGGCAGCCGCGCCGCAGTGTTTCCACAACGAGAGGAACTTCCTCTTTTGAAAGGAAATTAGGATCCAGAGGGGAACAGAAAGGGAAAATCAGTAGTAAAGCCTAATCAAAAAAGAAAAAAAGACACACACCTCGCCATATAGCGTAAAATTTCCGTATGGATTTATAACAGTAACACAGTATACTGTGTTACTGTTATAAATTTTTGGTCAGGCTATAAAATATAAGAATACGAATGTTGAGTTATACGTTATTCATGCTTAGTCTAGCTTAGAATCGTTTGCAGTTGCATTTTTAATCATATATTTTTAGTTTTAAGGTAGAATTTATGTTGATATACTGCAAAAATAGCCGTTTTTTCACAATTTCGTGATTTTTTTTAAATTGAACTTAAAGAACTAAAAAAAGGGTCGTGAGAAAAAACATATTAGAACTAAGTATAGTAAAATTTCCCCGGCTGATCATTATGAACAACTTTTGTCATGTAGGTACAGTTTTCGTAGGAGGGGCTTCGTTTTCTAGATATTCAATTTTTTCAGTGCTATTGTAGCCTTAGGGGCTCTAGGCTTCTGGGAGGCTTTTTTCTCCTCAGTACAACCCCCTATTTTTATGTGTCCATTGGACAGGGCTTACCACATATAATTAACTACCGGTGGGAGGGAAGCGCTGTGCCACGCTCCCGGCTGCATGGGTACCACCATCTTGCTTGTTTCCCCCGTGAAACAGCTTTGCTGTGTTTCAGAGAGAAGGGCAAGACACGCAGTGTAATTACTGGCACCGAGACTTAACATCTTATGTCTCAGGAAAGGCAACACATACTAGATGCGTTGCCTGGGGTCGTTCCAGGTAAACTAGTTTATGTTCATGGGCGACGTCGACCACTTACCATCAGGTGGCACGTTTGCCAGTTTGCTTATCCAAGTAACCAAAAAAAAAGCCTTTAAAAATAAGATTATTATATTGATGCAATGTTTTTTTTTTCTATCGCAGGGAAATGCTTTTTACGCATGTGTTTTATGTTAGTTGGATAGGCAAACTGGCAGACGTGCCAAGGTAAGTGGTGGCCATAAACATTAACTAGTTTATTTGGAACTAGTCCAGGTAGTAAGAGGTCCCACCATTGTTCAGGCCTTGACGTGGCGGTGGGGCTCAGGCTAGGGTGAGCCACTGCACCTTGGGCGAAGCCAATTGAGCCGATGTGGCTCTTTGTATCCCTCTTATAAAATGAGGGGATAAAAGAGCAGAGGCAAGGGGCGAGGACGGGAACCTCACCCCATTGTACTGTCCCGACGTTGGGTTCTGTGTTGCGGGACAACCCCTCTGTGGAGGAGGCGTCGGTCCCTTGAGGAACTGACTAGCCGTCGAGGTGCCCTGTTTGCTCATTAGATCCGGAGCACCTCACCAAAAGGTAGCATTGGTATCATCCGCCAGGTTTTAGTGGGTAGAGCTGCGTCCACTTTCGGGCGCAGCGAGTCCCACATACCCGCGTGGGGAGACCCACCTCCACGGGATGCCTCAGAGCATTTCCCGGCATTAAAGAAAAAAAAAGTAATAAGATGTAGCAGAGTACAGCCGACTCGGGCTGGCACGACCGGGATGGTACCTCTCGCTCACGTAACACCAGCGTCAAGTGACAGTATCTGCTGTCGTATTTCGTGCGGTTTGTGAGTTTCCGGTGGCCCATTGGGAGGATTGGGCAAAGGAGGGCAACATATCTACATAATCTCTGGTTGCGCAAATGTGTATGGGCGTCGGTAGTTTAAAGCTTCAACTGCTTGTTTGCCCCGCACTACAGAACAATCCCCTCCCTACGTCGGAACAGTGTAATGGCAATGGGGTGAGGTTCCCATCCTCGCCCCTTATCCTTTCTGCTCTTTTGTCCTCTTTGGGTCCTCCGAGGTTCGAGAGGAGTTTGCCTTTGCCGCCTTCACTTCCTTCGGGTCCCCAACATTGGAAATCTCTGTCAAGAATGAGCCCCAGATGTTTGATATGGCTCATCCTGACCCCTCCGACCTGGAGGGCAGCCACCAGTGGGAGTCATTTCCGCCCGGTCCCGCGGAGGGCTTCAATCTTCTCAGTCTGACCCGAAGCCCTAACCTCTATACGGTTGATCATGAGGTTGAGCCTGATCTCGGCCAGCCGCGCTGCCTCCTTATAGCCTCGTTCCCGGGTGTACACGATCTCAAAATGAAATTATAAAATAATTTATATGAGAGAGCCTAAAATTTTATTACAAGTGATAACCATAGTATTAAAAAGTAAGATAACCATATTTGGAGCAATTCGTACTTTATTAAGCACAATGCATACATAATCATTATAAACGTAATTTTTCAGATACATGAGAGGGACATGCGAAGATCACGTTAGAACAAAAATTTCAGATTTGTTCCGACCACCGAAAAATCTAAACCAAAAGGTATGAAAATGATATTCATAATTATATATATTATAGAAGATTTATTGGAATGTTTAAATTATTTAATTTTTAACACCAAGAACAAAAAAATAAATGAATATTTAAACCGACTTAAAAAAAACTGAAAAGTAATAAAATAATCTCTTTTTTTATGTTTGTGTAAATAAATAAATAAATAAATTGTGCCTACAACTTTTAATCAACTTGTTCTACTAATGTACAATCTTCGCGTTTACCACTTAATTATTTTTAATTTTGGAGTCGGTGTCGTCTTTGTACCTATCTATGTAACTTGGCTAACACCGACAAACCTTTAACTGCTGTAAATCATTATGGAATTCCCTCGACTGTCTATGGTCTCCACTCTCCATCATCAGTGCAATGGCACTTATAATCCATATGGGTGCAAAGTTCTCCTTAATATAAATGAATTAAGTTCAAACACAAGGTAGCTATTGAAAACCGTTGAGGAGTTCCCTTAACTGTCCTTCGTCTTCTTCATCAGACCTCTTTTTTTTGTTTAGGCCCGAAAATGCTCCGAGGCATCTTGCTAGGGAAGGAGAGACTCCCCTGACGGGTATGTGGGACTCGCTGCGCCCGAAAGCTGGTAAGTAGACGCAGCTCTACCCAGTATGCCCAGTAAGCCCGACGAGTGCTACCAATACCGCCTTTTGTGAAGTGCCCTGGATCTGTTGAGCAAACAGGGCACCTCGACGGCTAGTCAGTCCCTCAACGGACTCTCGCCACCTCCACAGAGGGGTTATCTCGCACCACAGTACAGCCCCTCCCAACGTCGGGACAGTGCAATGGGGTGAGGTTCCCATCCTCGCCCCACTTCTCGGGGCAATGAGGGGCTCAAAGAGCGGCTCCCTCGATTCAATTTGCTTCGCACATGGTGCTGAGTTCACCTTAAGCTACTGAGCCCCAGCGCCACGAAGGTTGAATATTGGTGGGTATCATCAGATCCTTAATGACACTTACAACCAATCTAGGTGTAAAATTCTCATAAATACAAATTAATCAAGTCCAAGCACAAGGTAACTGCTGTAAATAGTTGAGGAGTTTCAGTAACTGTATAGACTGCAGAGACCTGATAATGGGGACCATAGGGTCCCCATCATCAGGTATCTAATGGCACTGCACTCACATGGGTGCAAAGCATTCGTCAATATAAATGAATGAAGTTCAAACACAAGGTAGCTACTGTAATTGGTCGAGGTGTTCCCTTAATAGTCTTTCGTCTTTATCATCAGACCCCTTATGACAGCCAAAATCCATCTAGGTATAAAGTTCTCATAAACACAAACTTCACCGGTGGGAGGGAAGCGCTGTGCCGCGCTCCCGTCTGCATGGGTACCACCATCTTGCTTGTTTCTCCCGTGAAACAGCTTTGCTGGGTTTCGGAGAGAAGGACAAGACAGGCAGTGTAATTACTGGCACCGAGACTAAACATCTTATGTCTCAGGATAGGCAACACATAAATGAGTTGCCTGGGCTCGTTCCAGGTAAACTAGTTTATGTTCATGGGCGACGTCGACCACTTACCATCAGGTGGCACGTTTGCCAATTTGCCTATCCAACTAACATAAAAAAAACACAAATTGATCAAGCCCAAACACAAGATAACTACTGTAAGTTGTTAAAGAGTCACCTGTTTTTCGACTCCATTATCAGATCGACTCTAGACCTTCATCAAAATGTAGTGCTTTAAAATACTTAATGAAAAAATATTTTTTCCAATCGGTTGTTAAATAACAGTAGTTATGCTCGAACAAACATAAAAAAACATACAAACATCCGAATTTATAACCTCCTCCTTTTTATAAGTCGGTTAAAAATATAATACTACCAATATTATAAACGGATGGATGTTTGTTCCTCTTCCATGAATTGTCCAAAATTTAATCCTGCTCAGGCACAGTCGTGGGCATCAGCTATTTCATTTTGTCTCTTGTAACAGTTTCTGAAGTACCACTGGAACCAAAGCCATCGCGCTGGTAGCAGTAGCTCTACTGGAACCTCAACTGACTCCGAGAACGAGGAAGATGGAAAAACTGTGTTTTTAATTTTAAATAAATAATAATAGTATTTTGAGGTTTTGACCAGGTCATTAACCAGGTCCTAGGGTGAGCGGTGCACCTTGGGCGAAGCTAATCGGGCCGAGGGGGCTCTTTGTACCCCTCTTATAAGAAGAGGGGACAGAAGAGCAGGGCGCAAGGGGTGAAGATGGGAACCTCCCTCACCCCATTGTACTGTCCCGACGTTGGAATGGGTTGTTCTTTGGTGCAGGACAACCCCTCTGTGGAGGTGGCGTCGGTCCCTTGCGGGACTGACTAGCCGTCGAGGTGCCCTGTTTGTTTTCTAGATCCGGGGCACCTCACCAAAGGCGGCATTGGTGGCACTCGCCGGGTTTTAGTGGGTAGAGCTGCGTCCATTTACCAGCTGTCGGGCGCAGCGAGTCCCACATACCCGCGTGGGGAGACCCACTCCCCCGCGGGATGCCTCAGAGCATTTCCCGGCGTTAAAGAAAAAAAAAAAGGTCATTAACCAGGTGGGAAGACGATCTCTGTGCATTGGCCGGTCCGTGTTATTTTTATGTCATAAGGCTGCAAACGAGCAGACGGAACCTTATGATACCGACACCCATACACATCCGCACAACCATAGGCTATGCAGATGCGTTGCCCTCCTTTTCCCTATACCCCCAATGGGCCACCGGAAACTCACAAACCACACGAGACTCGACAGCCTTGCTGTCACTTGCCGCCGGTGTTATGTGAGCTAAAGGTCCACCCCGGTCGTGCCAGCCCAGTTCGGCTGCAATGCAGCATGGTGGCACTGCCTGTTACCGTGTTGGATGCGAGTGTTACGGGTTTGGCCGTCATGGCGTTCATTGAGGGAGTTCTACGTTCGGAAGTGGACGGATAGAGGCTAATGATGATGATAAATATTAATTTTAATATTTTTAACCAAGTTGATATGTTTCTTTATACAAAATAAATTTGTCATTTTAGATTTCACAAACCATAGGCAATTAGTGATTGTAATTAGTGATTTTTTTCAGCGTCGTACTCCTCAGTTATTTCTTATCAAGACTTCGTTCAAAGATTGAAGGCACGCTAGTGGTCAACGAGCATTGATAGACCTAGGGTGCCATTGAACTTAATCCACATATGGTATGCGTATACCTACGCACTTACATATACACATATATTTATTATTCATTTATATTTGTGCGTATAAATTAGTATCAAAATATTTGTATTTTATTGGTATTTTAAGGTAAACCTATTTTGGCCATTTACCTTATATAGTTTATAAGTACTATTATTGTAATAAATTTGGATTTTATTGTAAATAAAAATGTATATACTAAAAAATGTTTTTTTTTTTCATGTTGTAGTGTTGTTAAACTGTAGTCCCATATAGATCCGAAAATTGTAATTTGCAGATAAAAACACAAAAATACAATCTGGATAGTCCATTTAAAATCACGCACTCCTTATTGTAATTTACAGATAAAAAATGATAAATGTTTAAAGTCCGAAAGCTATAGTAGAGTATGGTAAATCCAGATAAGAACTCTGTAGACATATAAATTCCATTAAAGTTTCCGTTTCTTCATAGGTTGTGTATGGATAAGTTTTTATGGGTGTGTATATGGATTTGCAGCTACAAATGCACATTAGGCTCCAGATACAATCATTTCTTAATGGAACCTAACGGAAATTTTCAACAGGGCAAGTACGCAGAACACAATTCCTTATTTACAATATGTATGATGGAAATTAATTTTTCCTTGATACATTTATATAGCAAAAACTATATTTATAATATGTATTTTTATCTAAACTTGGACTCTTTTTTTCAAGTATATAGATCTGTTTTAATTAAGCACCTACATATATAAATCTATCTGTTATAAAATTTGTATTTTATTATTTTAGAAAATCAACTTAAGTAACTAAGAAAACACAACTGCAACTAATAAATATAAGTAATAATTTGAATCATAAAAGTACATAATAAATAATATTAGGTAAGTTACTAACTTTAGAAAGATTGCACAGCATTATAACATCTCATCAGAAATATCAGTAAATTATTTTATGGCACAAATAACACAAATGACTGCTAATTCTGTACTTTATTCTTTGAAATTTTGTAATATATAATTTGTCCAACTAAACACGACCTCCTTAAATAAAATCATTTAACAATAGCGGCATTTATTTACATTGATATTTCTAAAATTATTTACGATGATGAATAATATTAATTTACAACTTATATGCTATATTGATAGTCTTCTAAAACCTACAATTTTTCATTTGCATTTTTCTTATCCTATCATTTTTAGTTTGTTACAAAGGCTTTGTTCCAAAAAAACAAAAACAATCTCTTAGTCTTAATTTCTGAAAAGAAAGTTAGTAAAAGCTCAGAGGAAATACTTTGAGAATAAAAGTCAATGAAAATATTAAAAGAATAAATACGTGGCCCTCATATTTACCTTTTTAATAATTTAAAATCTTTTTAGTTAAACAGACATAATATTATTTAAATAGGTACAATACATTCATATTATGTAGACATTTAAAATAAATTTGTTTGTAAAGAAAGACGAAGAAGATCTAGAACAATGACAGAGTTCAAAATGTCGTCTTGAAACTCGTTTCAGCTGATCACATCTTGAGATGCGTTCTGGAATACCAATGGATCTTGAGAACAGATTTGACCTTGAAGCTAGACTTGGGTGATA
This sequence comes from Helleia helle, assembly GCA_963853865.1. NCBI lineage: Eukaryota > Metazoa > Arthropoda > Insecta > Lepidoptera > Lycaenidae > Helleia > Helleia helle. The sequence goes on along the minus strand of OY971418.1, from coordinate 6,728,420 downwards.
CTTGATCCGAGTCACCTTTTGGAATACGGCCCATAGAGTATTCTCTATATAGTTTGTGGTTTTGCTGTCAAAACCCTAGCAATGGTAGCCATGATAAGTGCCGATTTGAGTTGTAAGTATACACCTTTTTTTCGTAGGTATGCCTAGTCCTTCTATATTATATTATATAAAATGGTATATTCTTTGGCGTTATCTGTCAAATGTAAGGAATTATGTCATTGTTCGTAAGGCATCTGCCAACATCTAAGATCAAGTATAAATAGATTTGACAAGCTAATAATAATACCGTATTGGAACGAGATAATAACATACGAAAAACTCCAAGAGTGACAGAGACATAGACACTTTCTTTTGTCTTTGTCAGAATATCACTCTTTGTTATCAAAAAATATCCACTAAATTTGAATGCCATACAAACATTCTCACTCGCGAACAGTTTGTCAAATATGCCGCCGTCAAATATTTTGTACTACTTTTTAATTTGGTCGGTTTATGTAGGTATGGTGATACCAGTTTTGTCATAGGCAGATTACCCAAGAATGTGGTATTATATAAAAATGGTCCCCACCATGGTTCAGGCCTTGTCGTGGCGGTGGGGCTCAGTAACCTAGGGTGAGCGGTGCACCTTGGGCGAAGCTAATTGGGCCGAGGGGGCTCTTTGTAACCCTCTTATAAGAAGAGGAGACAGAAGAGCAGGGGGCAAGGGATGAGGATGGGAACCTCACCCCATTGTACTGTCCCGACGTTGGGAGGGGTTGTTCTGTGTTGCGGGACAACCCCTCTGTGGAGGTGGCGTCGGTCCCTTGCGGGACTGACTAGCCGTCGAGGTGCCCTGTTTGTTTTCTAGATCCGGGGTACCTCACAAAGGCGGCATTGGTGGCACTCGCCGGGTTTTAGTGGGTAGACCTGCGTCCATTTACCAGCTGTCGGGCGCAGCGAGTCCCACATACCCGCGTGGGGAGACCTACTCCCCCGCGGGATGCCTCAGAGCATTTCCCGGCGATAAAGAAAAAAAAATTATATAAAAAGGGTGACTGGAATTTTCGAAATAAACACAATAAAAACAAATATTATGTTTATTGCTATCCTAAAAGGCATCCTATAGATCATACATATTAAGACGTATATAGCCTTCTTTTTTAATATTTATGTTTTTAGCGGGTTGGTATTAGTCATTACATAATATTTTCGATAATCCGGAAAAATGCAGCTGTCTAAAATTACAATAAATGTTTGGTTAGGGCTAATGCTTATAGTTATCTATCAACCTTCACCAGTTTTATTATTATTTTTGCTCTGCGTCCGGTCCTTGAGCGGTGGATGCGCCCTAAGCGCAAACCCCTCACCTTCCGTCTGACAAAGGTGCTCATCGGGCATGGTTGCTTTGTTGAGTACCTGTGCCGGACGGCCCGCAGGGAGCCGTTGACAGTGTGTCACGATTGTGACGCCGCGGTGGACTCGGCCCAGCACACTCTTGAGGTGTGCCCGAGATGGGCGGCGCTGCGTCACAGTCTGACATCAGTCATCGGAGGGGACTTGTCTCTGCCGAGCGTCATCACCGCGATGCTCGATGACGATGAGTCTTGGACGGCGATGGTCTCCTTCTGCGAGACAGTAATGTCCCAGAAGGAGGCCGACGAGCGGGTGAGAGAGGAGGCCGCCGACGAGGCCTCTTCCCGCGGGTTTTGTCATTTGTCAGAAATGACATTTAGTAAGTAATAATCATCCGTATTCTATATAATTCTATTCTATAATAATACTCTAATCTATTCTATAATAAGCGCCATCTTCATTAAGAATTGCCAACAAGTTAAAAAACTAGACTAGAAATATATTTTTATTTTTTGTATGTAATAGAATTAAAAATATTGGTTATCAAGGACTTTATGAGAACGGGGCGCGTAGTTGTGTGTTTTTGGGTTCCCGTTAATTACTTGTTAGTTTGTATTTTGTTCTTTCGGAGCGGTTAAAACTTAATCTGTATATATTGTGATTGATTAGCAAAAGGCGTGGTGGACTGTTTTGGATGGATGGAGTGGGAAGTGATACTTGATTGGTGGGGACTAGATGGGTGTAGCCGTGCTCTTTGGGGTTTCCCGGCGTTTCTTCATATTACAGACTAAATATTGTATTTCGTTTGGCTAATAACTTAGTTGCTAATGCCTTTGAATAAAAAAAATTGGATGTCAACAGTCAATTGATAATTGGATTATTCAATATTTTTTTACAGTGTTTTTATAATTTGTTGTTACTTGATAAAAGTTATGTACTGTAATTTTGTATTGTTATTTAAACAAAATGTATAGTAGTTCAATATATAAAAGCAAACATGTGCTAGTATATATGTTTACATAGTATAACAAAAACAAAGCGCTTTGTAAAATGGAAGAAGAATTGAGGTGTTTCCTCTGCAAAGAGTTTTATAGGGAACCTGTATTACTCCCATGTGGGCATGCTTTGTGTCGCAATTGTGCTATAAATTTACAGACCCATGTGCACGAATCTGACAGTTCATCAAGCACCGCCACTGATTATCAGGAGGCAGATAAAGCATCGGTGTCAAGCGAAACAGACAGTGGAGTTGTTTGTGGGTCGAGGCCTAACAGCTACGCGGGAACACCTGCCGCCCCTGTGTGCACTACAGCTGCGTTCAGTATCACATGTCCATCGTGCAACAAGCAAATATATTTAGACGACAATGGGGCTGAAGGTCTTCCCCCTTTTCGAGTCATGCGTACTATTGTTGAACGATTCGGTGGAACATGCATCGCACCGCCCGCGGAGGAAGCTTGTCAAATGTGTGAAGGAGAGAGGAGAGCGGCGATTGTGCGTTGTGAGCAATGTGCAGTTAGATATTGTGCAAGCTGTAGGGACGCCTGGCATCCCACTCGAGGACCTCTCGCGCAGCATGAATTAAGGGCACTAGGTACAATCTGCACAGACCATGGATCGCCGCCAGTTCTGTACTGCAATACATGCCTCTTATCAATTTGCCAACGGTGCCTCACAGAGAGACACAGCTCCCATGAAACACATCCATTATCAAATGCTGCAAGAGCACATAAGGTATATTATAATTTTAACTAGATAAAATATTGAACAAAATAAAATGCACATTGCTTGCTGTGTATATTTGTGTGTAGAAGTGACAATGTAGTCTTTCTTGTTACTTACTGTATTTAAGTTGTGGCTTTCTGGAATACTTACAAGGATTAAGTATCTCCATTGATCTCCTTTACTGAAATGATAAAGACAATATTGACTACAATATAAATATTAATTAATAATGAAATTGATGGTAGTATACAAAAACAGTGCCTTCTAGGGATGCTCGAAAGGAGCAAAGCCTTATAGTATAAAATAAAAATTAAGTATTAAAAAATGGTAACAAAGCACATTTTTCCACTCTCGTTCAGTCCAGTATTCATATTTTTTAGCAAACGCTAACCATGCCTTAACATTTTGCTTTTTCAAAAGTGGCACCTTCCGAGACACTCTTCCGTACAAGTTTGCCTCACATAGTCTCCGTCTAATTGTCCTTGCAGACACACCCGTCGACCCCTATATATTTCCGAGCGTATCCGTTCTGATCCTTTGAACGGTTCCTTTTTTGCCAACAACACCATCCTAGAGTCTTCCCGCGGAGTAGTTTTTCTAGGTCTCGGTTTTCTGGGTACGTTTTCGGTCGTATTGAACTTCTTGAAATACTTTATAGCATTCATAACCATGTCTTTAGAACAGCTCAAATGGTTTGCAATTTTTCTGTATGACCAACCTTTACTATGAAAGTTCAAGATTATCTTTCTAGTGGACGAATCGCATCTCTTGTTTTTGGAGTTTACTCCTTAAGAAACGATTTGAGTTATACGGCCCGGTACGGAAATTTTATGAGGAGTAAAATCAAGTGTAACACAAAAGTTGAGGCGTTACGTAGAAAGAGACGAACATATAAATCTGTACGTGAAAAAGAAAACGTGTAAAAGAATGAGATGGAATACATTACACAGCGTATCTTAAAATAATGTCGCCAACGCCATCTAACACGATATTACAGCACTAAAAGTCAATAACACGACCATTATATATGCAATATTATAAGATATTTAAACAATTTTAGCTAATGATGAAAAAAAAAATGGGAATAATACTTTATTCCGTTGCAATGATTTGCAAGACAAATAAGTATCCCTATAGCTAAAATTGACGTGACGTTATTATGTAGGATTTTAAATAAAACAATGTGTAGGTACTAGTCATGCGCGCCGAACCTGAAAATGTCGGCGGCGGCGTGCTGGCCTGAAACGGTCGGCGGCGGCGGCGCGCCGCGGCGTGGATTTAACCGTTCACGGGATAAGTTTTTTTCTTAAGAAATGCAATAAAATGAATACAATAGAAACAAAAATATTAAACTTACTAATTTTTGTTAGAAATTTAGGCAGATTTAAGCCGAGATAATATTCATTCATCATTCATTAAAGATCACGGTTTTCTTTGCAAAACTTGTAATTATCGCGAATGAAAATGATCTTGTTTACTGTCACAGTGCTCAGTCGCGGCTTTTCGTCATTCACAACAAGCCCGGCAACTGAAAACGCGCTCGCTGGGTGTGCTGGTTGCTGTTATTGCTAGCAGAGATCTAGCGAGCGTGTTGAGCCATGGGAATATTTTTTCCTTTTCCAGTAGATAAGAATATCTCCTCCTACTACTCATTTTTTTTTTATATCGCAGAGAAATCCTAATGGATGCAGCCAGGATCTTCGGGTAGATCCTGGACCCAATGTGGGACTTGCACCCGGGAGTGTTCACCCTAACTAAAATCACTGCGAGCGCCTTCAGCCGCTTTTTTGAGGGTCCCGGATATGCAGGCAACATACAAGATCTCCTTAGCGACAGGCTGACCTCGCCGAAGTCCAGCCGCTACTAAGCAGTTTTCACGACGTCGTGTCTTACAGACCCAGGTTCCCATCCTAAGCCCGACACGATCACAGGGGCGTTACTGGAGGCGCATTAAGTAGCGCCTCCTATGCACCCGCGTTCGTCACCCGCGGGAGAGGGCCTCGTAGGCGGCCTCCTGTCTCAACCGCTCGTTTGCCTCCTTCTGGGATATTACTACCTCGCAGAAGGAGACCATCGCCGTCCAGGACTCGTCGTTACCGAGCATCGCGGTGATGACGCTCGGCAGAGACAAGTACTTTCTGATAACTGTTTTCAGACTGTGACGCAGCGCCACCCATTTCGGGCACACCTCAAGGGTGTGCTGCGCCGAGTCCACCACTGCGCGCCACAATTGTGACATACTGTCACCGGCTCCCCGTGGGACGTTCGGCACAGCTACTCACTAAAACAGCCATGCCCGGTGAGCACCTGTGTGAGAAGCTTGCGCTTACGGCGCATCCACCGCTCAAAGACCGGGCGCAGAACAACCGTCAGGCTTTTGCCATATGGCTGCCGCGCCAGGTCCTCCCCCCACCTCCGCATTAACGCCTCTTGCCCTAGTCGGCGAACCCGCAGGATCCCGTCGAGCGTAAGGCTCTCACCGAGAGACCTCCTATCCGAGACACAGGAGTGCGCCTCGGCAAGAACCTCCGCCACGAGCTCTTATAGGGGGTCACCGGCCAGGGCAGTGGCTGCTGCCCACGAAACCTATGGTACCCCCGAATCACTCTTACTGCGATGACCCGCTGCGCCGACCGTAGCCGGGCCTTATTTCTCTCGGTAAGGTGACCCGCCCAGACGTACGGTGCACCTAGATGGTTGTACCGTATGTCGCCATACTTCGGCAGACTCCGGAGTATAGCTGCTTGCAGGCGGCGCTGGGTCCTCTGAGGTTCGGGAGAGGAGTCTGCCCAACGCACTTGCCGCCTTCACGACCTTCGGACCGAACATGGAGAAATGGGGGCCGAGGGTCCACCCTCCGTCAAGAATGAGCCCCAGATATTTGATATGGGGGCTCATCCTTACTCCTTCTATATCTCCTGATCTCATAGTAGCCAGAAACTTCCAACACTCTTGTGAAATTTCAGCGTCTTCAGAGTCTGACTCTGCAATATCGCTGCTTTATTTCTTGGAAAGTTTAGATAGCAAGGCTTGTCCAGAAGATGCGCTAGCAACAGGTTTAGAGCCAGAAGTAGCTGCTGATAAAATCTCATCACTCGAACGAATGAAAGCGAATTGCAAAATGAAGTGGGTAGTGGGAAAAATTTTGCCGAAAACACTCAAAATCGGCATACGGCGCGCCGAGTGGCAAATAGGCGGTGGCGGCGGCGTGGCGCGGCGTGACGTAGCCGGCGCGGTGCGCATGCCTAGTAGGTACTAATTATTATTTTATTTTTTCGTCTATTATTAAAATATTGACTAGGTAAATTTTTACTGTATCACTATCACTGTGTCTTTTCTGCGTCCACTTAATATATTACATATTTATATCTTTGCACCACTAATGTATGTGAAAAAATTAGGTACTAACCAAAGTGCATATCAAAGAGTATATAAACACTACGTTATACACATTTACTTGCTATGTGGTGCATATGAAATCACAATTTTGATTTTTATGTAATTGGCATTGTATGAATTTCCGTATAGAAAACTGTCTTCAAGTAATTTCTTACGTTATCATAGTCACAACTCACAATGGTTTTTTAAAACATGAGTGGATAAGAAAATAAAACAACTAGAGCACATTCAAGATTGAATAATTAAAAACACAAACTAGGGAATACTACGTAATAACTAAAATGAATTCAAAATTGAGAAATGTTAGCACAGACTAAAAAAAGTCATTACGTTCCAATATTCGCGGCGATTTTAAAATTATTTTAAATTTCAGCCCAGAAAAGTCTAGTAATTTTAATATATATTTATTCTTTTCAAATATTCTTTTTCATATTTTCAAAATCATATTTATAATTTTCAATTTATTTCTAACAATAATACAATAAATTGAAACTCTTCAATTTGATAATTAACCAATCAGAAACTTTAAAATATTAATGTCGCCTCCCTAAATATATTATTTGGTGTGACCATTGAACACTTGGTTCAAGTTTAATTGTACAAACTTGTCAAGTAAAGAATTTAATTTCGATTAAGTATTAAATAGGTACCTATAATTGTTAAAAAATAAATCACTTATATTTTATATAAGAATAACTATATAAAGTAAAAGTAAAATAAGTCTTCAACATAAAACATGTAAAAATTTCATAGACATAAAAAAAACTAAAATAGCGCCATCTAACGCAATATAACGACTTTCTAATCTCATACAAAAAACCAATTAATGTACTAAGTGAAATGCCCCTGATCCTCCCTGATCTTATTCTCGGGGCCTCCTCTTTGTTATTATTATTATTATTTTGTAACATACTTTATGTAATACGCTTTATTGAAGTAATATAAATAATCCGAATAATTACAGATATATGTTTGTTTCTCTTATCATTTTAGCAGATGCGTTTATTTACCCTTTTTTTCTACTCGATATATATCATAATTATAGTTCGTAAGGGGTAAACTCCAATCGTGCGTCGGAGCTGACACACACACACACACTTTTTTTTCCCATATCGATTGATATAAAACGTATTTATTAATTTGAATACAAAAAGTAAAATTTTATAATTAATGTCGACGTTTCATGCAAATACGCGGCAAAAGAATGAAAACCCGAATGTAGTTCTTTTTTCTTTTTTTAAACTCAAAACGCTGCGTGCACTGTCTTTAATTAGCTGGCCAGCTACAGGTACATTAAAAATGTTTGTATTAGATTCGGATAGCGAGCAGTGCCTAAACTACTAAGCAACACAACGTTTCTTGTTTCCCTATTTTAAGAATACAACGTCATGTATGATTTAGTAACAATTACATTATATTTAATACCTACTTTAGCTAATGGTGGTGCCATAGTCAAGTTCATAGTGATCATTTAGGGGGTGTCTCTAATTATGTGTCCACCACTGTATTCCCTGCAAATTGCTAATGCGCCTGGCCGCTATCTTAATGACATAGCTGAATTTAAACAGTACCTTTAGCATCACTGGCCGGCGAATATGCATTGTTATTTGTTAATGTTGTTGTTAAGTTTGATCATTTATTAGAGATTGCTTTGATATCATTTTATTGTAAAATGACCAAAAGAAAATTTGTTCAAAAATTTTATGTTATTTTTGTGAATATAATTTTTTATTTTCCATTTTACGAGAAAAAATAAAAGGAATAAAGTTGTAGCTAATTTAATTTGCTACAAATTATATCCTATAAAATTTTCTGTATGGTTGCTAGTTTACAGTGCAAAAACCATTTGAATCCCTTTTTTCAAGATGGCGACCCCACAAACTTGAACTTAAGCTTATTAATAACCCCCCCCTACACATAAAAAAAAATATTGCATCCTCTGAGAAATGCAACCCTAAATGTAACTTTTCAACAGATTAGCTGAAAATTATTTAAATACTTATTTGGTTTTATTTTGAAGCTATCTATACAATTGTCATAAATAATTAACGTTATATTAAATTTATATATCTTTTTGGGTGCTTACCATGTTTATAGCTGAAATATTGAAGTCCCGATATTTTTAGAAAATAAAAAGAGTAATAATATAGACTGGAAAAGGTTAAATACCTTATACTCTTAGCTACAATATGACAATTTATTAATAACTAGCTGTTGCCTGCAACTTCGCCCGCGTTACTCAACTCCTATAAGTCACAGCATGATGTTATATAGCCTATAGCCTTCCTCGATAAATGGGCTATCTAACACTGAAAGAATTTTTCAAATCGGACCGGTAGTTCCTGAGATTAGCGCATTAAAACAAACAAACAAACTCTGCAGCTTTATAATATTAGTATAGATTATTATAGAAGCATTGGTTTCTGAGTTAGCTCAAGGGTTTGGCCTGTGTATTGATTCTTCAGTCAATCAATTTGGCCTTTTATATAATATAGATAAACTATTTTATTTTACTATATTTATTACAGACTGAATTATCACAAGTATTACAACTACTTTCTGAAGAAGCCAAAGCAATGACTGAATATATACAACTAGTCAAATGTTCTGGAGACAAAATTAATGTAAGTGTTTTTGATGGTTTTTTATTGTGTAGCAAGTAATAAAAATAATATTCCAAGTTTCTTTCATTGAACTATTCTCTGCTTGGCTGTATAAAAAATCTAGGTAATCCAATCCTAACAATCTAGTGGCTTATTAAATAATAATAAAAAAATATTCCCATGAATTGAGAACTTCCTCCTTTTTGAAGTTGGTTAAAAATAGATAAAGTGTATTATGATTGAATTATATAAGACCAAAGCACAAGTCAAATTCACTTGTTAAATCTGTATCTCATTTTATAAATATTAATTATTTATACAATAGGAGTCATGTGAAGAATTGGAAAGACAAATTGATCATGTTTGTGCTGAAATAACATGTGCCATAGAGAGGAGACGAGATGAATTGATTAGAGCGGCACGTCACACGAGATCTCAAGCCATCGCAAACACTAAATCATTAACATCACATGCTGCACAGAAATTACGTGAAGCAACTGCCCTGTTACACTTTTCGATAGAAGCATTGAAAGAGTCTGATCATGCAGCTTTCTTGCAGGTAACTTATTGTTCAGCTAACATTTTTAACAGAATAGCAACAATAAGAACTACTATTATCACCGTTAAAGTGTAAAATATTGTATCATTTGATCATAAAATTAATAATAATTTTACAATGTTATAAGAGTCATCGAAAATTATATCACACCATTGTTGACTACACCACTTAACTCGGTTTACGTCTTGTGATAATATATTCTTCTCCTATATAGTCCTAACTGTTCATAAGTTCAGTGGTCTTAAAATTAAAAAAAACACCAAGCTTTTTTTAAAGTATAGTGGCTGGACGATTGCTGATTTACTAGGACATTATTTTTTCTTGAAGATATTACGCATAATGTTATCATGACTTACATTTACGTGTGCAATACATTTATCTTTAATGCAGGTTGGCAACATTCTGTCTGCGAGAGCGACAGAGACAGCGTCGAACTTGCGGTCGTCACTTGAGGCTCCGCCCTCCCCGCCAGCTCTCACACTTGACATCGAGCCAGTTTTACGCACCGTCAAATCAATGAACTTTATTGAATGCATACGTAAGTTGTTTAATAATCTCATTTTATAAAAACATCTACCTACACCTTACTTAGAAAAAATATTTGTGATTTTTAAAGATTTTTCATATACACAATTTTATTGCTATGTCCTATGATTTAATATTCTGTTCGAAATTGTCTCATAATTTAAAAAAAATGATGAATTTAATCTAAAAGTGAATGACTTAATAGAGAAAGTGGCCCAATATTTGTATTTCAATACATAAATGTAATCAATATGTCACTTTTTTATTTGGGATGCAGCCCCAGAAATGGAAATGAAGACCACAGGTATTGTAAACTTGGTTCCATATGTGCCTTGCAGATTTAATCTGGAATAACCTAAATTCAAAACTTACGCGGAAACTACGGTGGAACATACATAATGCATACTTCTCCTTGTCGCGAGTCGTGACCACCCTTCTGCATCACTTTCTCTCGTCCGATCTTTCTTCATCAATTTCTGGATCTGGTGGCGTGGAAGGTGTTGAGTCAAGAGCTTTTCTAAAATTATATTTTATAGTCATGTGTATTTCCCATGTTTTTTGTTGTCTCGTAAACAAGACATTCGTTGATAATGTGATATATCGAGCTCCGCGAAATAAAAGTTTTTAATAATAACCATGTTAACTTAAAATTCTATAAATTGATATGACAGCCCCGGGCGCCCCCGAAATGGCGGTCGAAGCGTGTGCGGCGCGCGGCTGTTCGTGTACGCTGGCGTGGCGTCCGCCGCGCGCGCCGCACGCTGTACGCGGGTACGTGCTCGAGCTCGACGACGGACTCGGCGGGCCGTTCAGGGTAAGGAAAATATTACGAATTTTAGACTGGACACATAATGTTGTAACGTTTTAATATAACGCAACAAACATTCTGAATACACGATAACTGTTGTATTTTAGTAACAAATTATTACTATCCATATATACTACCATCTATTGTACCTATAGTTTAACAGAACTAATCTGTCAAGGTGAATAAAGTCACTTGTAAATGAAAAGAGCAAGTGTTAATAATAAAGTCTGTCCATGATCAGAATTGGCATTTTGAAAAATATTTTTTTGTTATAAATGGAAAGATCATAATATATATGTTTTATAACGAAATTATATTTTAATTATTTTTTTCGCTCTAATTAAAAAGTTATATAATATCACCCCTAATATGGGTTATATTGGCACGAGTCTCCTCGAAATCAGGCGAGGAGGGTGTTGAGCCATAGTTCACCAATGCACTGGCCCAATTCAGAATTTTAAATCTCATCAGGCATGCAGTTTTCCTCATCGATGAGTAAGCGATGGTCTCATGTTCAGGTGCACGTAGAAATTTAGAAAAACCCATTCGAAACTACCCTATGATACATCAATATTTTGGTTAGTCCTATCTACGCAGAATTGACCGTGCTTGGATTTTGATTTGATTATTTTAATAATGGGATCCCAAGCAAGTGGTAACAGGCAGCCATCTTTTCTATTTAAATTAGGTTTTTTTTTTAAATTTCCATAGCCTCACGGATCGTCCTTGGTTGGATTCGGTGTTATTTTGCGAGGACTTGTGGTTTATCAAATGTAATATACCTAAGCTTTGTCAAGACTATGTTCACAGACGGCAGACTTGTAGCGACCGTGTTTTACATGACCATGACACGGTTATGACCGTGTTTTTTTTTTTAAACCCACTTAAAATAAAATAACCCAAACAAAATAAAATCCGATGACCGACTGGAAATGTCTGCTCTTTCTTTGATGTAATTTAAATATTAATAAAATGGGGTCAAAATATAAAATAAGTAATATCATTTATTTTGTTGACCCATTTAATTCTTCTATTAAAAAATATTTTCAAATTTTTAGTTCGGTATGCTATTAAAGCGTGTTTTTTTAGTTTTTTTAAACTATAATTTATTTTTTACTTTTTAGTGTCGATTTTTCTAATTAAAGATTTTATTAATTTAAAGTACTCAACTAATGGCAATCACTTTAGAAATGAGTGAGAGACTAAAAACAACACAGTGATGTAGGTAACTTGCGCGCCTTATGCCTTCCTAGCAGCATGACATAATAATTTATTCTGATGGTTGCACGTACCAAAATTAGAATGTTGTAATGTGAAATGCGCTTCTGAACTTAAGTATAAAGCACAAAATCACGATCACGCAAAAAATTCTCAAACATGGTCACACTCAAATGGAGTGTTCAGTGTGGATCCAGTTCACAGTGCGATTGAACGGAAGCTCTCGATCGTGTAATTCATTTGCCGTGTGATTATGTTTCGGTCACTAAAGAAGCAAGGGCATCAAATCCCTACGAAGTAATCCAGATTGACCATAGTTTTGTGAAAAATTATGCCGATACATCTACTTGGCTTTACAAATCTATAAGGCCAGGGTGTAAAGCTGGTAACCCTACTGAAACAGACTTAAGAGCTATTCTTTACGACCAAGAAGACACTATTAGAGTGAAGCTACATTTTGCCAAGATTGGTTTGTCTTGCCACAAAGACAAAAAAGATTTAACCCCGACGTGACTTATACGACTTTCCATAATACTATGATTCCCATAACTGCCTCGGAATATCAACACCTCCAAGAGCTCAAACAAGTACTACCAAGTGAATGTCATAATTTTTATGATACACTACCCCATTTGTAAAGTATTGTACTAAAAATAATTTTGATGATTCGTTTTAGTTATTTTGAGAATTTTTTTAGTTATTTCTTATTTTTTCTTTTTTTTCTTGTCTTTTTCAGTTACATATTTTAAAGCGTTTTTTGTTATTTTGGAGATTAGAGAGAGGTAATAATTATTAAAAAAATGTGATTTTTCATTGTGTTGTTTTATTTCAAAAACGTCTACACTAATTTAAAAATATTTACACTAATACAACCAATACCACATAACTCACGTTAATTACTAATAGGTCAATCTTACGTTAATGCTAGTATATTGTATCGTATTCTAGCTTAATTTTCTTTTTTTTTTAAGATATTAACATTTTAACTATCTTTCTATTCAAAGTAGAGAAATGTTTTTTTCATCTCCTGTAAGATAAACACTATTGAATCTTAACCTTCGATGTGCTATCCTGATTATCCTATATATTATTATAATTGTATTGTCATCAGTCCTCGATAAATCTACAAAGTTTGAACGAAATCTGGCCGTTAGAAGTGGGTCAAAATCATGTTCAAAGATTCCGTTACATACTAACATACATACGTCTGAAGCTAATAAAAGCATATTAACAAGTGCAATAGCAATTAGCCTATATGATGACTGGTATATCAGCTTTTTCGATGCATATATGACATGCATCGAAATCATCATCAAGCAAAATTGGCTGAATTAACTTTAGTCTTACAGTAGTCAGCAGGCGTGTAACGCATATTATTGTGAATTTTTTTTGCGTCATTACTCTTGGCTAACTTCACTCCGTTTGGAATGGCTCGTAATGTACTTGAGTCAGGTTACTTATTGAATGTGAACTGATGGCACAGGAGGTGTACTGCGGGCGCGAGACGGTGTGCACGGTGGACGGGCTGCACTACGCGTCCCTGTACAGCGCGCGGGTGAAAGCCTTCAACGGAGCGGGCGAGGGGCCTTACAGTGACGTCATCGGCCTGCAGACCGCATCGGGTGAGATACTTTTTAAAATTGCAATATAATTATTTTGGTTGGTTGAGATTTAAAAGGATATACTTAGTCAATTATATGCACCCGGTTGTCCTCGTGTGACTAATGCCTTAATACTTAATATTACCAACTTAGATGTTCTGCTAATTATAAAGTAACTTTGGTACTGACTTAAGTTACTTTAAAACACGTGTTCATGACGACAATCGCTCAATGCGTAATATAATTTAGCATACGATATGCGATTACTATGTCGTAATTTTTAACCGACTTAAACAAAAAGGAGAAGGTTCTCAATTCGATCGGTATTTTTTTTAATGTATGTACAGCTTGGCAAAAAAGATTATGACGTGGTGACAGGTGGAACTAAATATTTTACTAAATGGAAACCCATGATGTTGACAATACTTGGCCGACAAATACTAGATTTTGAATAAAGCTTAGTGTTTCACTTTTCTTTTTTACGATTTGATTAAATTATCTCACTGATTTTCCATATTATGATGAGACCTAAGTGAAAGTGGCGCCCTCATTTTTTCCATACTTTTTTTTGCCAAGCTTTACACTGGTTTCTCCGTCATATTGATCTAAATTTGTGTATTATGTCGGCTGGACTATGTGGACTATTTCTCGAGTACTTATATTTATAAATTATTGACATTTTTAAAATGTATATTACAATATCGTGTGCGTACTTATGCAGTGGCGTGGTTCACTTGGGACGCGCGGTGCGCGAGCGCGGAGGGCGGGCTGTGTATCGGCGCGGACGGGATGAGCGCGCGCGCCGGCGGGTGGCAGCCGCGCGTCGCGCTCGCCGACCAGCCGCTGGCGCGCGGCGTGCACTACTGGCGCCTGCGCATCGACAGGTACTCATATATTACCTCGTTACTTTATCGGAAACGGTTTGATACGCCGGTTATTCGTTCGCATCATCATTTGTATTAGTTGTCGCCTAAAACAAATCGAACCTTTCCGGTATTTATCAAGCGCGTTTACAGCGCGTGCCAGTAATCGGTCAGTTAGTTCAAATTACGCACTTTTTTCCCTTATTCTTGTTATGGGATTACAAAGAATATTTATAAAGGCCAGAGAAGCACATTCGATGATAATTTGGAATCCTATTTTGCTTGTTCGGCCTTGAATAAGCGAGTTTGTTATATTATCACAACAAACTCCTAAACTCCTAAATCCTCCCTTTTTAAATAATAAACAGTACCTAATAGTAATAACAATTGCAACTGTAAAATCTAATTTGTAATGTACCTACTTGCGTACGTACAGGTACGACGGCGACGCGGACCCGGCATTCGGCGTGGCGCGCGCGGACGTGTCCCGCGACAAGATGCTGGGCGGCGACGCGCTGGGCTGGGCCATGTACATCGACGGCGCGCGCTCGTGGTTCGTGCACGGCGGCGCGCACGGCGGCCGCGCGGCCGGCGGCATCGCGCGTGGTGCCACCGTCGGCGTGCTGCTCGACCTCGCGCGCGGCACGCTGCGCTTCACCGTCGACGACCGCCCGCAGGTACGCACACGAATACACGCACACACATACACACACTCGCACACACATACACACACTCGCACACACATACACACACTCGCACACACATACACACACACACACACATTCGCACACACGCACGCACACACACACACTTACTACTGCGTTACTATTGCGACTACAGATAAAACACAGTGGCATAGTACGAGCGAACGCACATACAGTGTTTAATAAATTACTAGTGGTCCGGATAGCCATTGTGCCCGCGGCCGCCTTCAATATATTACCTTTACATAAACACAAATAATAGATCTCGGCATCGCCAGCTATTTATAATTGATAGACAAATTAAAGCAAACCAATACACATAATTTACACATAAAAGACTGTGTTATAAAATCGTGTCTTAAAATCTCAATCTCGAATCAAATTCTTATGACCTTATAATAATTTGTGCGAGGTGCTAAAACAAAAAGATAACACACGAGCTGGTCGTCAAACCAAACAAAGCATACACAAACAGTGGCCAGTGGGTGCATGACGTAACAACATCCGACGTTCCAGGGTGAGATCGCGTTCACGGGTCTGCGCGGCGCGTTCTACCCGGCCGTGTCGCTGAACCGCGGCGTGGAGGTGACGCTGCAGCCGGGCCTGCCGCCGCCCCCCGACCTGCTCGACCCACCCGCACTCGCCCCCGCACTCACCTCGCTCGCCCTCGACTGAAGTAGGTTGTTTCACGTATCACTGATTGATTGATGATCACACAATGATTTCACGACAGTGATTTTTAACGTCACCCGTGGAATAGGGAAGAAGTGATTGCGCCTGCGCCAAATGACGTCACACTGTTGAATTTTGAGCAACGCAAATAAAGGGAATTATTTTACAAGAGGCAAGTTATGTGTAAACTTAAAAACTTATTTTACGAAGAATTCATTAATATATCATAAAATAACTTAATATATCACTCGTAATTTATCATATATATATAACAAAAACCTCCCATTTGTTATATCAAATTAAGAGAAAGACTATAATTATTGTAGGATATTTATTATTTATATCAATTTAAAAAACGCATTTAATGAAATTGATTTGAAATCAATTCCTACGAACTTAAAATTTTGTAAAATGTGTATGTACTTAAAACTTAATGTATTTTTATCAAACTTTTACAAAAATGAATTATGTATTTATATAACTTTTATCACAATAATTGTTACCTTAAACATCATTTTTATATTATGCTAGTCGTGATCGAATAAATTTAATTCATTGCAGCTAAATTTGGAGTAGATATTATGTACGTAATTAATTGTTTTCAATTAACTTTATACAATTAATTCATCATGGATTAATATTGGTTAAAATACGATGAAATATAGACGTACGAGATTTTTTTTCGTGCAAAACTTGAAATCTTTATTTTAAATATATTGTTCTATTTTTGTCCATCAACAATGTTTTCTCGTGTACATAAAATAGTTTTTGTTGTATTTACTAATACGACCATAGAAATCTAAATAAAAAGGTAATAAGGTGTATAGCGCAGTGATCCATCGAAATCATCGCCGATGGGCGGGATTACACCACAAACACAACAAATAAGTACACTATTACGCACACATATGCACCGAGAACACCATGCAAACTGAAATAAGCCGTATGTCATTAAAACTAATGTTGACCCATATTGGTTTAATTACGTAATTTCTACTAATGCTTGACCACTGATGTACTGTCGTACTATCAGCACTTCAGGCATTCAAAGTATAAAAATTATAAAATATATTTTTATTAGTGAGAATGTGATTTTTTGTCAACCATTATGGGCTTATGTATAAATTATAATACTTACATAATATAAGTAAGTACATACTAAAATATCTTTTAAATTACTACAAAAAGCTACTTACCAATTATAACGTTTTCCCTTTATTAGTGTAATTACACGTCGCAGTTGAATTTCTACATTGGGCAATGCTGCAAAACACCATTTTTGACCTCACTTACTTGTGATAAAGTTCCGTAACGTCAAGGTCACGCGCTCTTAGCAATATCTAATACCTTTTAGATTTCTATGAATACGGCATGGTGACCGTTAGTGTACTTGAACTGCAAAATTGTATTATTGCTCACTATAATGTGCAGATTTGTCTGTTTCTTAAAGAAATACTTGCCAGTTATCATAGATATTTAAGTCGAAATATACATTCGATGGTATAATTTAACTTTATGTTATATTACATGAAAACTTAGTACAATAAATAAATAAAAATCTTCAAAATATATATTTTTTACTAGGTCACTAGCTGTTAAGAATACATACTTACTTAGAAAAATATGAACAACTCATATGAATGAGATGTTGGTAAACTTACGAATAATTCTAGTTAAATATTAGGAGAACTAACAAAAAATAGTTATAATGACGCCTAGAATGAAAAATCATTATAGTTCTAAAAGACTACGATTCGTGGAATCATTATAAAACTAATTACATGCCGTACATTTAGAATGTATTTTAACTACCTTCATAATTCACGTCATTTTTGTAAAATCGTGTTTATTAAAATAAATTAAGTCAAGAAGTATTGCTTTTAAATTTGTAATAGGTATCTAGTTCAAGGTGATCATGTAATAAGAATCTGAAAAAAAATTAAAACACAATTCTAATTAGGAAATCTGAAAAATCTAGTCAACAAAATAAGAGAAGTAAGTACTTAATGAAGAGATATGAATCTTCTAGAAAGCAGTTAATAATGCTACAGTAATAGTACTTCAGTTTTCTGGCCACACATTTCCATCGTTCACGTGATTCTAGGCGTATTTAATCACTAATTGTGTAAAAGTCTTATTAACAATAGTTTCTAATATTTCAAAATATTTATTTAAGAAAAAAAATATTATAGTGAAACAACTTTTACGGATTGTATTTCGGTTTATTAAGTTCCATATAGGTAGTTTAGTTTGCAAGAGGGAGTGCCATGCTTTTGGGCCTCTCGCTCACACAACACGTCATACAAGTCACAGCTATGCCTTCACGTTTCATGCTGCTTGTGACTCTCCGTGGCCCATTATAGTATTGGGATAGGGAAAGGGAGGGCAACGCATCCGCATAATTTTTGATTGTGCAGATGTGTATGGGCGTCGATAGTCGCCTAAAGGCTTCGAATGCTCGTTTGCCCTCCTATGCTATAAAAAAATTCCTCCCGTGACCATGGTTGTTGTAAAGTATCCGAAACGTCGAGCATGTAAAAAACTTAATAAACCGCGATAATATCCGTAAAAATTGATTCATTTTAATAAGTGAAATTCGCGTAAACATAAGAAAACAATACATGAATATAGTGATGTAGCAGTTTATAAGTTTTATAATCATTGATCGTATAGTTTTTTTTTAATATTCCAGTTTGATGGCATGGTTTGATTCCATGGCACTCCGTCGTTAGTTTTAATATACATAATATAAAATATTACGTAATACTTAATATGTTTAAACTTCACTAATTTTAATACGTCACGTAGATAGGCTATGAACAAATTTCATCGATTAAACATTTATATATTTTGTATTATTTAAATAACCTTACGGATAGTTTTGTAATTAAATCAATGTTACATGATACTTAATTAAGTATCGATTTATTTTTTATCACACTTTAAACTTATTTATTTAAAATAGCTAAGGGGACCTGACACGGCAACTCATATATTCCACATCCCACCTTTATGTTTAGGACGCTTTTACATGACTGGTTATTTATTACTGTTCGTACTCTGATACCTAATAATTAATTAACTGCATTAGAAAATGTAAAGTTCAGTTTCAACTCGTATTTATTTATAATAATTTATATCTAAGTAGCAAATGAAGGTATTGAGTTTATTGTAATATTTTATTAGGATGCGCGCCAAACTTTCGCATCGCTCTGAAGATACAGTACGGGCAATTTAACGTGGGCTGACTGAAGTTAGCTACGAGTAGAAATTTGCGATATAATATAAACTCTTGTAAAAGTAACTTTAATCTGGCAAGTTCGATTGCTCACAATCTGAACCGCCTAGTTGGATCGATCTTAAAGTTTGACGGTTATTCCTCATCAAAGTGTGTATTTATATTATGTTTTAAATTATTGATATTTCTTCAATGGTTTTTGTATTTTTTAATATATAACGAACGTGTGAGATATGACAATTTAAATTATGACGAATTTATAAATAAATGGGATTGTTAATGAAGTTAATTTTACTTATGAATGTACTTAATTGTAGTATGACTTAATTGCTTCAATAAATTTAAATACCTATTTAAAGTTGTTTATTTTATTTTTATTCTACTATAATTTAACAGGGTATTTATCCCTTGTTAATCTTTAGTATAGATTGTATTTTGAAGGAAGTGTATTTATTACATTCTCTACCTACTCCTATCAGTTTTCATTTAGGGACCGTCCATAAATTTCGTCACACGTTAAGAGGGGTCCGACGAAGTGTGACATTATGTGACAAGGAGGTGGCAGGGCTCCCAAATTTTATGACGTCACATAAGACTAGGTACTGTGAACTAATTAAAAAACGAAATTAAAAAGCAATTTAAACCAAAATTAAACTAATTTCGGAACAGCTGTTTTGATTTATCAATTTATTTATGTAAAAAATTACAAAATATGTGATGTCACACTAGGGGGGGGGGGGCTTATAAATGTGACCATCTGTGACAAGGACGGGGGAGGAGTCCAAATATCTTGAAATTCGTGTGACGTAATTTATGGATGATGATGATGAATTAGATGTAATCGGGAATAAAATCGATATATCGATATTTATTTATGAACCAGTTAAAATTTTGTTTATTATATTACCACCAGACCCGGTGAGAGTCGTTCGTCGAAGCCCGATATTTAAACTAAAGTTACTCTTACCTATAAGCTCTATGAAAATGTCACCGATCACGAGAACATAGATTCGAGTCCCGGGAAAGTCAATTTTGGCTTAGGTACCTGGCCAGAACGCACATGTAAGTTTAATTTAATTTACCATGCATTTAACACTATCTCAATCTAATCTGAAGGAGATTCCTACTCCCCTGATAAATCATTTTTTTGTTAGTTGGATAGGCAAACAGGCAGACATGCCACCTGATGATAAGTGGTCGATGTCGCCCATGAACATAAACTAGTTTTCCTGGAACAAGCCCAGGCAACTCATTTTTGCGTTGCCTATCCTGAGACTAAGGGCGAGACCAAACGAGCGTAATTTGTGAGCCAAGCCACAATTGTCAGCCAAGGTAGGTAGGTAGGGTACAGCAACAAATACGACACCGACTCCAAAAGTAACTATAATGACGTGGTAAACGCAAAGTTTGTACATTAAAACAAGCACAAAAATTAAAGAAACACAGTTATTTTATTACTTTTTAGTTTAATATTTTTGAAGTCGGTTTTAATTTTTTGTAAAATGATTTTATTTCTTAATTTTTAGTGATTCCGGAATTCGTCGTCTTGGCGTTCATTGAAGGAGGCCTATGTTCAGCAGTGGACGGATAAAGGACGATGATGATGATGATTACGATGACCGCGACATACTATGGTATGCTACCAAAGCATCCTATACAATTGTTATATTATGTACATCGACAAGTAATAAAATGAGCACATCAGCATATCGTCGAGGTAAAAGGAACCAACCAAATAGGCATTATTGGGAATAACTAAAAAACGGCTTGTCAGATCTTAATAAAATTTATATGGGACCAAATTGGAAGCACCAGCACATGAGTAAATAAACGGACAGAGGCAAAGCTTCATACAACCGCGCGAATCGATTGCAATACTACAAACGTCGTAACGCATGTGTGCGTAAGCACTCGTGGCTCGTCACGTACGAGTAGAAACCGGTCGAAACCGGTTCGACGAGTGTTCGAACGCGGGGATGTGAGTGCTCAGTGCACGTGTTAAGTTGCTTTGTATATTTTTTCGCTTGGCGGGTATTTCGAATTATTATCCGTTTATAAATTTTTGTTAATTAAAAGTAAAAAGTGTCAATATTGTTTATTATACTGTGTGTATGAACAATAATAGAGCAAATAGAAAAGAATCATATTTTATAACATTGTTCTTAAATTATTGTTGATAATTAAAAGTAAAAAGTGTCAATATTGTATACTGTACTGTGTGTATGTATCTGTGTGAACAATAATAGAGCAAGTAAAATAAATCATATTTTAGCTATCCTAAAGATTTCAATAGGTAAGTTGTATCTTATTATTTTATTTCTACTAATTATTATAACTTTTGTTCACTAAGTTTTTATGGATGTGTCTAAAGTCTAGTAAGGGAAACATTTGACCAGACATTAAATCTTAAATTTTAGCTAAACTTTACAATAAAAATACAATAAGTATAGGTACAGAATACGTAATTAGCAGACGATTCCTTTTCGGAATAAAAAATATTATAATACCTAGTTATGATAAAAACTGATATGCAATGAGAGTGCTTTCCATTAGAATTTACCACTCTATTAAAAGGTACAACATATTATTGCAAATAAAAAATATAAACACAAAATATTTAGAAAAAATATTTTGTAGGTAATAAAGATAGAATATTTACATAGATTACTACTCGATAAAAAAAATCGTTTTGATCGTTTAATTTTATCCACGTGTGACAACCCTACCACAATAGGTAACAGTTTTACGCGTAGCATGGAAGCTTTGTCTCTGTACGTTTACTTACTTATGTGGCACCAGCTTTCAAACAAAAAAATAACCATCGAAATCCATTCACAAACGGCGGAGATATCGTGTCACATACATACAAAAAAAAACATACAGACGAATTGAGAACTTCCTCTTTTTTGAAGTCGGTTAAAAATACAAGCTTCTAAACTTTTGTATTTCAACACTGATTTTAGCCCAACTTTGGGCGAAAATAAATAGTATACGGAGTACGAAAGCTCAAAAATAAAGCCCGTATAGACATAGTTTAGTTATTCAAAAGTTGGAATTTTTAAAAAAAAAGATGCACTTAATATTTTTTCTATAATAACTGTTTTGCTAAAAGGACATTTTAGGAATGAATCATTGTGCATTTCATTCTGGCACACATGTTCGCGCACTATGTCAGGTGAGATAGCATTCATTTAGTTGGAGTTCGCGGCGTCGACTAGTTCAACCTTAAGTTCGAAACAAAGCAAAGCTGTTTGATGGGAGAAACAAGC
Organism: Helleia helle; assembly: GCA_963853865.1. Taxonomy (NCBI): domain Eukaryota; kingdom Metazoa; phylum Arthropoda; class Insecta; order Lepidoptera; family Lycaenidae; genus Helleia; species Helleia helle. The sequence continues at coordinate 6,705,904 of OY971418.1, read as the reverse complement.
AAGATGATGGTACCCATGCAACCGGGAGCGTAGCACACCGCAACTCTCCCAGACTTGCGATGTGACTCCATTTAGTGAGTGCAATATATAATAAAAAATAATATAGCCATCCCGATTCCGCAGTCGAGAGCCTTATGGTGATTACCGACGTCCATAGACATCCCCACAACCAAGTTAGGCGGATGTGTTGCGCTCCTTTTCCCTATTTTCCATATTTATTGCCGTTCTGCAGTACTGGCCGTTTTGAATCAAAATAATTTTTGTTTGACTAAGAATTCTAATTTCAAATTAATTTTATTTTAAAAATATGGAATTCTTTTTCCAAAAGTAGTCATTTGTTTATTGATTAGGTATGTAGTGCTACATTTTCATCGCATTTGAATCTTTTTCGTCATCATGGATACGTTAAAAATTCGAGTAATAGGGATGTTGACAGTATTCATATAAAAATATAATTTTGATGTTAATTGGTAGTTTCTATGATAGAATTCTGGAAAAATACAATATTTTCCCTTATTTTTATTTGATTAAATTAATATTTAATAAATAAAATGTAACAAAATTTAAAATAGGTCACGTGATAATAAACGGAAATGACGTCACCTGTTCCTACTTAGCGGAAGCGGAAGATTATTGACGTACTTTTATACACCATTTTCCGTACGCAGTACATATTGTAAAAACTAATTTTCAGACCAGCCCAGTCAGGAATAATCCTGCCTCTAAGCTGAAAGTCGTGCCTTCGATCCCCACCTATCACAAATCTTTGTAAATTTTATTTTTAAACATTTGTGTTGAGTCTTGTATGTATTATACCCTCCTGCCTACATCTGTACTACAGACAGGACATAGGAAAAAAATATATATACTACCGGTTTCTTAAATGATAACCGCAAAATAGTTGAATGGTGACATATATCGAGTATTTGGGTTTCAAAATAGAGATAAATGTCAATTCCTGTGTGGTCCTCTTTTTTTGAAATGGCGAAAGAAGACGGACGTGTCTCGATGCGTGCGCGCAGAGGTAAGCTAATCGATATAAATCTTATTTTAATTTAAGTTATAATTGGATTTCTTGCAATAGTTAGGTAATTAGAAGTAAAAAATGATGATATGCAGTTTTATTTTAGCGTAATTGTATAAAACATACGAGACAACGTGTGGTATTTTTTTATGTCCTTTGCAGAAGACAAATGTAGGCAATAAAAGTTTTAGTACTTAGACTTCCGATGTACTGTATGAAGTACATTGACAGATATTTTATCATATTCATGTTTGTTCTAGTTTCAACGGACAATAGGATAGCTGAGGCTATAAATAAATGGTTCTTTTCAAGAGATGATTAAAAAAAAAATCCGGAGTTTATACCGCCAAAACTTTACCAAAGAGTCAATGATCATGAAACTAGTGAGACAAGCAGTTCATTGAGATGAAGGAGAAAATACATTAGTTCCTTCAGCTGCTTCTCTGCCATTCTCTATTAGTTCTGATATCGCATCGACGTCATCACGGCCCCGCTCAAAAGGACGTGGCAGAAGTGTTTCACGTGGACGTGGACGTGGCCGCGTTCGTGGATGTTGTATCAGTTTGAGCGAGGATACTCCACGGCCGCAATTGTCGCCTTTAGCAACCCGCCAGATTGCTATTAGGAATGGAAATAATACCATTCAATACACCTGGACCAAGAATACAATATTAGATTTAGAAGTTACCGAATTGATGCAGCCAGCATGTATACCTACACAAAGAAACTAAGGATTGGGAATGGAATCAATTCTTTGATCGACGACAATTATGTTTTAATAAGTATGGTCAACTGTACAAATAGGATGCATGTCTTGGAGACAGGAAAATCTATTTTTAATATGGAATGTGTGTAATTTGATGTTACTTAAAATATAATAATAAGGAGGAGGAGGATTCAACAATGATAATGTCAGCACTTCAGTATCCACGAATTGATACCTACTGACTAGAAAAGTGAAAAGTTTCCATTATAGCAGTAGCTATGACAAGAAGTAGATTATTTTTTATTAGACGACGGCTGGAGTGTGTTTGGGATGTTGAAGTGACAGCAGAACAGAAGATACCTAAGATTTGGAACGCGTTTGGCTCTTGCCACACTGCAAGGCGTAGTTTGTGACATGGTGAATTATCACAGTGATACTACATTACCCCCTAAAATAAGCCAGGGATTTGGTCCAGGCGTAGCAGAAGTCTTACATTTGACTCTAAATTTGGTTTCCGGGCGCTTATTACTCTTTGACTGATTTTTCACCTCAATCAAACTGTGTGACGCACTGTTTTTAGTTTGTTTAGTTATTTTATGACAAGAAATGTTTAATTATGAATGTTTTGTTTAGAAGAAGTTTTATTTTTGTTTTTTTTCAGAAACTTTACGATGCCTAAATATAATATGAAGGTTACCTACAATACGTTTTGTGTTTTATTTCTTTTCTGTTTACAATTTATATCCATAAACCATTCTATGTCCTACACAAATCACAGAGTAATATAGCCACTTTGTCCTACATATAGGACATAGTGGAAACCCGTTTTTCCGGATGTAGGATTTTTTTAACTATTTTTACAGCGTACAATATCATATTACCGATATGATACTAAAATTTCAAGAGCCTACTCCAGAAAAAGTGTCTCTGGTAGGCAGGAGGATACATAAACATGGAGAACGGATGGCCGATGGGCCAATAAGGTTCAAGAGTGGAGGCTGCGTTTAAGAAGACGAAGTGTTAGTCGGCCATTAACCAGGTGGGAAGACGTACTCAGTGCAGTGGCCGGTCCGTGTTGGATGAGAGTGGCAAGGAATCGGCCGTTTTGGCGTTCATTGAAGGAGGCTTATGTTCAGCAGTGGACGGATAAAGGCTGATGATGTATGTATTTACAAAAAAATGTATTAGGAAGGAAGGAATATAATAATATACAGCCAGGTCATATGTTTAAAGCCTCGGTCAGGCGGTGCGATGATAAATGTCCTAATACAAATGTTGAATTATTGTAGTTTTTTTAAATGTATAAAAACAAATCTAACAGCTTGACTTAAAATAAAAATATTGTTTATAATACTTATTCGTTATTTTATTGCAAACATTTTCACCACAGATACATTAATAAAATACTTGGATATAAAATTAAGCCTAAATAATAATTCCTTATAATTATAATTTTCATGACTAAACTTACAGCTTGGCAAAAAAGAGTGTGGAAAAAATCAGGGCGCCACTTTCTCTTAGGTCTCATCATAATATAGAAAATCAGTAAGATAGTTTAATCAAATCGTTAAAAATAAATGTGAAACATTAAGCTTTACTCAAAATCTAGTATTTGTCGGCCAAGTATTGTCAACATCATAGGTTTCCATTTGGTAAAATATTTAGTTCCACCTGTCAGCACGTCATACTCTTTTTTGCCAAGCTGTACCTCTCAATCCCTGAGACGCGTAAGCTGCGTAGATTCCGTAATATAAGATATAATCCGTAATATATATTATTTCTTCTACGGAAAATGAGTGACGTGTGTCTAAGTGGTAATTAACTACAGTAAAATTCTATGTATTTTGTGCAAAAAAAAATATCGACAATTTAGTGAATTCTACCACATTTTTTTTTTTTTTTTTTTTTTCGCAGGGAAATCCTTATGGATGCAGCCAGGATCTTCGGGTAGATCCTGACCCAATGTGGGACTCGCACCTGGGAGTGCCCACCCTAACTAAAACCACTGCGAGCGCCTTCAGCCGCTTTTTGAGGGTCCCGGATATGCAGGCAACGGACAGGATCACCTCAGCGACAGGCTGGCCCCGGCAAAGGCCAGACTACTCCTCAAAGGGGGGGACTGCCCGGCCGCTACTAAGCAGTCCCCACGACGTCGTGCCATACAGACCCAGGTTCCCATCCTGAGCCCGACACGAACACAGGGGCTTACTGAAGGCGCATTAAGTAGCGCCTCCTACGCACCCCCGTTCGTCGCCCGCGGGAGGAGGCCTCGTCGGCGGCCTCCTCTCTCACCCGCTCGTCGACCTCCTTCTGGGACATTACTGCCTCGCAGAAGGAGACCATCGCCGTCCAGGACTCGTCGTCACCGAGTATCGCGGAGATGACACTCGGCAGAGACAAGTCCCCTCCGATGACTGATGTCAGACTGTGACGCAGCGCCGCCCATCTCGGGCACACCTCGAGTGTGTGCTGGGCTGAGTCCACCGCCGCGCCACAATCGTGACACACTGTCAACGGCTCCCTGCGGGCCGTCCGGCACAGGTACTCACCAAAGCAACCATGCCCTGTGAGCACCTGTGTCAGACGGAAGGTGAGGGGTTTGCGCTTACGGCGCATCCACCGCTCAAGGACCGGGCGCAAAGCAACCGTCAGGTTTTTGCCATACGGTTGCTGCGCCAGGTCCTCCCCCACCTCCGCATTAACGCCTCTTGCCCTAGTCGGCGAACCCGCAGGATCCCGTCCAGCGTAAGGGTCTCACCGAGACACCTCCTATCCGAGACATAGGAGTGCATCTCGGCAAGAACCTCCGCCACGAGCTCCCACGGGGGGTCACCGGCTAGGGCAGTGGCTGCTGCCCACGAAACCGTACGGTACCCCCGGATCACTCTTACCGCGATGACCCGCTGCGCCGACCGCAGCCTGGCCTTATTCCTCCCGGTAAGGTGATCCGCCCAGATGGGTGCACCGTACGTCGCCATACTACGGCAGACTCCGGAGTATAGCTGCCTGCAGGCGGCGCTGGGTCCTCCGAGGTTCGGGAGGAGTCTGCCCAGTGCACTTGCCGCCTTCACGACCTTCGGTCCCAACATGGAGAAATGTGGGCCGAAGGTCCACCCTCCGTCAAGGATGAGTCCCAGATATTTGATATGGGGGCTCATCCTGACCCTCACCCCTCCGACCTGGAGGGCAGCCCCCGGTGGGGGTCCTTTCCGCCCGGTCCCGCGGAAGAGAAGGGCTTCGGTCTTCTCAGGTCTGACCCGAAGCCCTAACCTCTCTATGCGGCTGATGACGAGGTCGATCCCGACCTCGGCCAGCCGCGCCGCCTCCTTATAGCCTCGTCCCCGGGCATACACGAGGGTGTCATCCGCGTAGCATATGACACCCATCCCGGGGAGGAGGCGGCCTCGCAGGACCCAGTCGTAGCCGATGTCCCACAGGATTGGACCAAGAACCGACCCCTGTGGAACACCGCACCCAACTCGCCACCACTCTACGGACCCACACCGGTTCTCGCAGGCTACCCTCCTCTCGGAGAGGTACGCCTCCAACAGCCTCCTTAGATACGGGGGCACTCCGAAGAAATTCAGTGCCTCCCGTATCACACTGTGAGGGAGGCTGTTGAAGGCGTTCGCGATGTCCAGGGACACCGCGACCACCACCCCTCTGTGTTCCGCCTCAACCGTCACCGCCCGAAGGCGTTTGAGGGCGTCGACGGTCGACCGGCGTGCCCGGAACCCAAATTGGGACTCTGAGAGTCCCGGTCCCGGGCCCTCCTCCAGATGCCGAACGAGCCGGGAGGCCACTATTTTCTCCAAGGCCTTCCCAGCTTCGCTCAGCAACACCACCGGTCGCACCGCCGAAGCCGAGTCCGGGGTCCACCCTGCCTTTGGTAGCAGGCAGAGCCGACCCTCCTTCCAGGCCCTCGGGAACTGTCCGGACCGCAGGCAGCGATCGAACAGCTCCCGAAGGCTATCGCCGAGGTACGCGAGAGAGATCGCGAGGACCCTCCCATGCACCCCGTCTGGACCCGGCGCCCTCTTCTTACTCTGGAGGCGGGACAGAACCACCTCCATTTCAGCCTCCGTGACGGGTGGCGGAACACCCTCCTCGTCCGGCGTCTGCCGAGCCATCCTGGGGGGCGTATAGCCCACGGGCGTGTCGGGGAAAAGTTCCCCAACGATCCTCCCCAGTTGGCCCCGCTGGAGCGTCTCGTTGATTGGGGCCGACTGGGCGCGGAGCTTGTTCCGCGCCCATATGAATGGTCGACCCCAGGGGTCTCTGTTGAGACCCTCAACCATCTCCAGCCAGGCCTCCTCCTTGGCTCGGCAAATGGCTCGCTGCAGGATCTTTCGCTTTTCTGCGTAGACCCTGCGCAGCCTGTCGTCCCTGTCGACGTCCTGGGGGCGCCGCCGCCTGCTCCGGGTATAAAGCCGTCTGGCCCGATTGCAGGCGGCCCGGAGACTGGCTATCTCAGCCGACCACCAGTAGAGTGCCCGCCGCGGGGGTGGACGTCTCGCGGGCGGCATGGCCGCTCTGCAGACCGCTGTGAACGCGTCGCAGAGCCGGTCAGCCGCCTCATCCACCCCTAGCTCTACCAGCGGCGGGAGACTCCACCGGCCGACTATAGCAGCCTCCTCTGCCAGTTCCCGGTCGAGCTTTGAGAGTGCCCAACGCGGAAACTGACTTCTCCTCCTGGACGACGACGACGACGACGATGACGCCGGACGGACGGGAGCTGGAGACACCTCGAACCTTATATAGCGATGGTCCGAGAGAGTCTCCACCCCCGTCTCCACCCTCCACCCCTCCACTCTGCGTGCGATGGCTGGCGTGGCGAATGTGACATCCACCACGGAACCTCCCGACCAACGCACGCACGTCTGGACTGTCCCTACGTTGAGCAGGGACAGGCCGGCAGCTAGCGCCCACTCCTCCACTTCCCTCCCTTTTGGATTCGTGGCCGGATTGCCCCATGCCGTGGACTTGGCATTGAGGTCCCCGGCCACGAACACCTGTAGGGGAGCTAGCTGCCCCACCAGCGGCCCCAAAACGTCGAGAAACCGTTCCAGGGCCGCCAAGTCGCGGTTCGGTGAAAAGTAAACTCCGACGAAAGCCACCTCTCCCCGAACCGCCGCCACGTACCCGCGGCCCCTCGCTTTGACTGCGAGGGGGGGGCCGGCTCCAGGCCTCACCACGATCGCTACCGAGTCATCGGTGTCCCCCGCCCAGTGTGGGCTAGTGGGAGGCACAGCGTATGGCTCGGCAACGATCGCGACGTCAACACACCACTCCGCCATGGACTGCAGTAATAAATCCTGCGCCCCGGCGCAGTGGTTGACGTTCGCCTGGAGAACGCTGAGATGCCTGGACATTATTCAGCCATCTCAGCATCCGCCGACTCTACTCGTTTCCCCCCGGCTTGTTCGGAGGGGAACTTCCCGCGGGTAGCTGGGGGCTTGCAAGCCATGCCCCCCATTACGTGGCCTGCCGGCTTCCCCGCATCGGCGCACACCGCACAATGTGCGGCGGCCGAGCAATCGGCAGCCTTGTGGCCAGTCTGACCGCAGCGGTAGCACAGGCCACTGCGGTCTACGCCACACTGGCACGCTCCGGCGACGTGCCCTACTCCCAGGCATCGGAAGCAGTGCCTGGGGCGCGCCTGCAAGAGGTGGAGTTTTGCGCGGCTCCAACCCACCGCGATACTCCCTTGTTGCAGCAGCTTCTTTGCCGCTGCAACTGGGAGTTCTATGTGAGCTGTACCCGAACCCATCTGCCCCGTGCGGATATTTCGCACGAGGACCAGACCCGGGTTACAGCCTCCCTCCTGGGCCACCGCGGTTTTGAGACGCTCTGCGTTGACAGCGTCGCTCAGGCCCGTTATCCGTAGTTCAGCCTTCTTTTCGGGCCTGAGCACCTCCACCTCCTCTGCCAGTGTTTCCTTCAAGCGAGCGGCGAGAGCATCCGCCTTTTCACCGCTCGTGGAACCGGGCACCTCAATGAGGCGCGCCCCGGTCGCCGATTGGCGAATCCGGAGCGGGCCAATGCCCAGTTCTCCGAGGTCGACTGCTTGCTCGGCCTTGAGGAGGACCGAGCCATACGTCGCCCCTTTCGCCGCTGCCTCCGGCCGTAACTTAAGTATTACGGCCGTGGAGCGGGGGAGCGACAACTTTGGCTTCGCAGCCTCCTTCCCCTGATTCTTGGACGGCACAGAGGCCGCCGGTTTTTTTTTCGCTGGCAGCACTGTAGCCGCCGGTTTTTTTGTCGCCGCTGGTTTCCGACGGACGACCTCCGTCCATGTCTCTGCTGCTGGTTCTTGGAGAGCCTTGGGCCCCTCTTCCTCCCTCCTTTCGGAAGAAACTCCCTTCGAAGTGGAAGGGCCGAATGCGGTCCACTCCTTTTCCGGTGCCGTGCTCTTACCCTTGCCCTTTCCTTTGCCTTTCGAAGCCTGGGGCAGGACAGGCGACTTGTTCGGGTCAGGCCCCATCACCTTATTGGCGACGGCTACGAACGTTGCCTGTTCTCTTGAGGCCGCAATGGCGGCCCTCGTCGCTTTTGCTAGCTCCTTCTTGTCTCCCGCCAGTGGAGGACGACAGGGAGGAGCGGCCGGAAGCTGCAAAGCCGCTATACGGCCGTCGACTACGTTGCCGACCGTCTGTACAATGAACTTCATTTGGTCGGCAGACATCGTTATTTCCCTGTCTTCGGTCGCCTTCTTTCGACTCTCTTCGAAGTCCCTCCTGTAGGCGCGCACCTCTTCCTTTACAAGTTCCAGCTCCCGCTGGAGCCGACCATTATCAGCCCTCAGCCTACGCGCCTCCTCCGTCTCCGTCCGGACCGTAAGGGACTCTATCACCTCCCTAATGGATTCGGCCGCTTTCCTAATTTTTGCGGCGTACCCCCCTCTCAAATTAACCGATTTGCCGGTCAGGCCGAGGATCGTGTTAAGATTTTCCTCTGCCGCCCGCTTCAGCTCCTCCGCTCCCAATCTCTCGGTGTCGAGGTCGAGATTCGAGAGCGGGGCCTCCATCGCCTCCCCAGTCACCTCCTTGGGCTTCTTGAACGCCCTCTTATCGAGGGCCAGTTCAAAGCTTTCTTCCCTCTCTTTCTCCACTCTCTCTCTAAGAGTCGCCCTCGCGCGTGTAAGCGAGGTCACCTTGCCCCTCTTCGCCACAGGCTGCGACTCCCTCGCTATGCTCTTCCCTGTCTCTGTGTCTGTGCCGGAGCCCCCCGACACCTCGGAGAAGAGGCGCTTTTGCGCCAGCTCTGACTCAGACAGCGATGTCACGGACATATCGTCCAAGATCTCCACGCTCCCCTTTAGGCGACCGCCGCTCCTCTTCCCCTTCGATAGTCCCATTCTCCCTTTCTCCCTCACCAAATCACGTGCCATATCAGTTTCCGTTCTGTTTGCCAGGTCGCGGTGGTCCGGGTTCGCCGAACCGCCGAAGCATTGTTTGGCCCCCTCCGTATTACACGGGGCCTCAGTCCTAAGACTGGCGGGATTCGCAGTACCCGCCCGGAGAGTGTTTGCCTTTTTGGAACTAATTTTAACAATACTTACCCTCTGATGTTTCCATCTTCGGGGACAGGGAGACAAAGCATCCTGGGCAGAGCCCTGTGCACCAGGATGGCGTACATTTGTATCCCAACCGGGGGGTCCGCAGGTACCCCGGCTGGGGGTGCGCTAATGACTGGAGACCCTCCAGCCATTCGTCCTCTCGCCGCGCACCGAAACTTAGGATTGGGGTGATTTTTAATGAGGTTTTCTTCCTCGCGGTCCCCATCCCGACGTGGGATGGCGACCACCACCCCCGACCCTATGGACCGGGGAGCGGCTTGGCCGGCAGTGGCCAGAACCAACTGCCGCCCAATTCGGATCCGGTTGGTCGCCCGAGGTGCTGAACTGCACCCCGAGCTTAAGCCCCACCGCCGCGACAAGGCCCGGATCCAATGGGGTGAATTCTACCACATCCCTAGTGTATTGCCAATGTAAAACTTATTTATTTGATTGAATAGGGATGTTGACATTTTTCAGAAATGTTTTTAAATCATTTATAAATATCTAACGGAGGCCTAAATATTATCAACTTTTGCTTAAATACGTCTAATGCCTATAAAATCTTGCATTTTATAATGCATTTTTAATTTCGTTCCAAAACGCTAACACTTGTCACGTGACGTCATATGTTGTTAAACATCGTAAAAGTGATAAAATGATTCTAGTTGTCGTTAACAAAAAATGGCTTCTAAGTTTTATAATTGTTGTACGGTGCCTATGTGTGTATACACTGTCAAAACGCCTGAAAAATAGTTTTTACAATATGTACTGCGTACGGAAAATGGTGTATAAAAGTACGTCAACATTCTTCCGCTTCCGCTAAATAGGAACTGGTGACGTCATTTCCATTTATTATTACGTGACCTATTTTAAATTTTGTTACATTTTATTTATAAAATATTAATTTAATCATATAAAAATAAGGGAAAATATTGTATTTTTTCAGAATTCTATCATATAAACTACCAATTAACATCAAAATTATATTTTTATATGAATACTGTCAACATCCCTATTATGGATAACTTATTAGTTCGTGGATAAATAATTATTTGGGACCAATATTTTTGAATGTTTTATTGCACAACTATTGTTTGAAATAACTCGTCATAAATGCGGTTAAATTTTAGTACTGATAAACAACTTTGCACGAAATAGTGCAAAATTTGTTACGTGTGACAACTCAAACGTAGTGATAGACTTTCACACATCAACATATTGACACAGTACGTAGTTGCAGATGAACATTACAGATAAATTGGTATAAAGAAAAATATAGAGTTTACATAGTAAAATAGGAAAAGAAATAAAGAAAAAAAATAAAATAATAATACATAAAATCGGAAATGAATCTATCATCAATATAGTCCTATTTCCACGAGCCAAAGTCAATTTCTTAAGGTTATATTATTATTTAACCAAAATTTTAAGCCTTTTAAAATATACATATATACATGAAAATGCACGGTTATTAACATTGTAATTTAAAATATACAGTTTTACCTAAAAAAGAAAAAAAAAAAATATTACGGCACGGAAGTACAATATTTAAATATGACAATAATCATTTTAACTTAATTAAAAATAAAAAATAAAAAAATTAGGCCATGGGTGGATAGAGGCTGATGATGATATATCATCATCATCATGTAATGTCGTGGCATGGGATCGGCTGTCTTGGTATTCAGTGAGGGAGGCCTATCTTCAGCCATGGGTGGATATAGGCTGATGATGATATATCATCATCATGATGTAATGTCGTGGCATGGGATCGGCCGTCTTGGTGTTCAGTGAGGGAGGCCTATCTTCAGCCGTGGGTGGATCAATTCTAATGACGATATATTATCATGTAATCTCGTGGCATGGGATCGGCCGTCTTGGCGTTCATTAAAGGAGGCCTATGTTCAGCCATGGGTGGATAGACTGATGATGATATATCTTCATCATTATGTAATGTCGTGGCATGGGATCGGCCGTCTTAGTGTTCAGTGAGGGAGGCCTATCTTCAGCCATGGGTGGATAGAGACTGATGATGGTATATCATCATCATCGTGTAATGTCGTGACATGGGATCGGCCGTCTTGGTGTTCAGTGAGGGAGGCCTATCTTCTTTGTCTTCAGCCATGGGTGAATCAATTCTGATGATATATTATCATGTAATCTCCTGGCATGGGATCGGCCGTCTTGGCCGAATTATTATTATTACTTCATGAAATTATAATATTATGATCTAAAGTCCATTTTTTTAGAAGTGTCCAAAATGGTAAACAAATATGGCGTACTTCCGGCCACAGACAAATAGAGTCATAGTGTAGTTTAGTGAAGTGACACAAAGAGCAAAGGAATGAACAACATTAATAAGCCATAGACAAAAGTATAATTCATTATTATTAAAATATTTAACGATACCACGTTGCTGGAATTATTTGATATATCTGATAATATATTGAATATATCTGTTAAAAAAGAAGAATGTAAAGAAAATATTAGTCGAGCATCTTTATAAAAAACAAATTTACAAATTTATATTTCGTAAACACAAAATACCTGTTAGAAATTAGTTCCTCTTTTAAGTCTTTCGCAATTTCTGTAAGATAAGGAAAGAAAAGTGGCCTTAGAGGTGTTTTTGTTCATTTTAGAGTCTTAATTGTAAAATAATCGATAAAAAGACGTCACATTTAAAAATTAACATAATAGAGCAGCCAGTGTCTAGAAAAAAAGTCGATCCTAGTATTATTGTCACCTTATTTGTATTTACTATGATCAAAAATCCTTGCGCGGGCGGCGCCCTGTCTCGAACATGATAAACAAAAATACGGATACAATTATTTTTCATGAAGTTCTCATTGAGTAATCCTAACTCTCATTTTAAAGTCCCACAAAATATTTCTGTAAACTTCAGTTGACTTTTATGCCAGTGGTATATGCATTTATATTATATTATGGGATAGTGTCAAATGTTCAGAATGAAATTGATATTCAGAAATATTCATAATAAAAATAAAATCCTTACAATAAATACTTTTATAATAATAAAAAAATTGATATTTGCAATATTATGTAAGTATTTTTTGCGCTCCATATAAAAAAAAACAATATGTAACAACTTAATAACAAATCGCATTACTGTAACATTGTTTTATAATTTATTAACAAAATGTAATTTATGAAATTTTAAAATATAGGCAAAGAACACTGTCTATTTTTATAGTTCATATTGTTCAATCGCTTATTCACTTCACCTCTAAAAATATATTGACCACGTCCCTATTGGCCTTATAAAAAAAAGATGATGAAATGTCATATTGAAAAAAATTAGTTATCTGTGCTTTCGATAATCGTATTTTCTAACTTTTTAAGAGTTTATATGATAAATTGATGTTTGTTTTCAGTATTACACTGAATATATGAAATAGTAAATGGAGTTTTACATATGTCCGTAAACTAATATGTCGTGAAAGTGAGTGATAAATGCCGAAAAATCGTGATATACGTAATAACAGGGTTTGTTTACTAAATTGGACAGTTCTAAAAAAATGGACTATACGTGTAGTCTTGCCACATGAGTAAGTAAACGTACAGAGACAAAGCTTCCATACTACGCGTAAAACTTTTATCTATTGTGGTAGGGTTGTCACACGTGGATAAAATTAAACGAACAAAACGATTTTTTTTATCGAGTAGTAATCTATGTAAATATTCTATCTTTATTACCTGCAAAATATTTTTTCTAAATATTTTGTGTTTATATTTTTTATTTGCAATAATATGTTGTACCTTTTTATAGAGTGGTAAATTCTAATGGAAAGCACTCTCATTGCATATCAGTTTTTATCATAACTAGGTATTATAATATTATTACAGCTATTCATTGAATACATATGGATGTGTACACGGTACATATACCAAAATAGCCTTTTTTACAATATTTGTCTGTCTGTTTGTTCCGGCTAATCTCTGAAACGGCTGGGCAGATTTTGATGGGACTTTCATTGGCAGATAGCTGATGTTATAAGGAGTAACGTAGGCTATAAAAATAATCATCACCAATCCTCGTACGGCTGTAAATCTAAGTTAACGCGGGCGAAGCTGCGGGCAACAGCTAGTAAATAATAAAATAAAGACGATAAATATGAAACAAGAAAAATTATCATATTAGCATAAACATCTAGACTTTTGACATAAAATTCTCAAAAGTCTTACTATAAAAATAAGAGTACTGGAAAGGAAAGGAGGAAAGGAAGGAAATAAGAGTATAGAAAATTAGTAATAAAAATAATTAAAATGCACATCCATTAAACTATTTTTATCACTAATTTTCTATATATAAAAATAGTTAAAATAGATGTGATTTATTTACATACTATAGGTTTTAAATAAAAATATCTCACTTTTAATTTAAGGATAGCTTTTGGAGATAAATTCAATCAAACAACACAATTCAAAATATTAATAACATACATTACTGGGAAAAGGAAAAACATAATACTAGCAATTTTAACATTAAAGACGTCACAAAATCAATATCAATTATTACCTTTTTTTCAACTTAACTTATGAATTATAAACCAATGAAAGTATATATACATAAAGACTGATTACACATATCGTTATTCAACCACTATTAACCACAATATGAAATAAAATATGAACTTGCGCGTGAAAAGTCAATGTTGGTATTTTCCGGTCACTACCACTTTTACAATTTATTATACTGTACCAAACCATTGTTAGGGTATTCCAGAATATGTTTTTATTCCCCTTATTTTTTTAATTACCAACAAATTCGTTAATTACATTAAAATAATACTAATACAATACTTTACAATTGACTACATGTTGTAAACAAATTACAAATGTCAAAATTTGTGTAGCAAGATATGTTGTTGACCTTGAAAAAATCAGCACGCACTGAGAGATGCCAATAGTATAGTATTGTCCTTGTTTTCCCTTCATTATTGTAATAAGCACATCTCTTTTATGTGGGAAGGAGTAAGAATTATCCAGCAGTCTATAGTATTCTCTGTCTACGAACAATATTGACACTTTTTACTTTTAATTAACAAAAATTTAAGAACGGTGATAATAATTCGAAATACCCGCCAAGCGAAAAAATATACAAAGCAACTTAACACGTGCACTCACACCCCCGCGTTCGAACACTCGTCGAACCGGTTTCGACCGGTTTCTAGTTTCTACTCGTACGTGACGAGCCACGAGTGCTTACGCACACATGCGTTACGACGCTTGTAGTAGTGCATTCGATTCGCGCGGTTGTATGAAGCTTTGCCTCTGTCCGTTTATTTACTCATGTGGTCTTGCTGAAGTCTGTGTCAATACTGAAACTGAAAAACTGATTCAGTTAAATACAAATCACTTATTATATATATTTTTACGATATATACAAATATTTGTTCAATATATCACAAAGTATCGATAGAACACTACGAATATATCGTAGTGTTCTATCGATGTATGTGACAAAAATATCTTTTTTTTCATGACATCCCTAGAGTAAACCGTTATCGACAACGGCACAGTGGAATAAATTATAGTTAAAAAAAACTAAAAAACACGCATTAATAACAAACCCAAGGAATGGCGGAAGGCATCGGGGTGCGCGGTTGTGTTCTCTTTGATTTCCCGTTAATTAATTGTTATTTTGTGTTTTGTCCATTCAGAGTGGTTTTCAGAGTGGTGTTGTGATTGGTTGGCGAATCTTGTGGAGTACCGTTCTGGAGTGGTTTTCTTAGTAGGGCTATTTTGGCGGTTTTCTATAGTGTTTGTTTTAAAAACTTAATCTGTGTAATATATAATGTGATTTTAAATTATATTATATTAATTAGCGATTATCCCGCGAAACACGCAGTCTTTACAGCAAATGTATGAGTGTATGCATATGCATGCATATACTCTACTCTCCATATCTCTCTATACATCCTGAGGATGCCTCGGTGTAGATATTACTAATCTGTGCCTCGGTGTCGGGGCGAAACGTGCGTAGATTGTTTGGTGGTGGTCTTTTACTGTGGTTGTGGTGCATGTGGGGTGGTGGTGCATGCGAGTGTACGCATATGCAGTGTGGGAAAGGAGGGCGGTGCTATATGCATGCATATGCGTGCACTCACACATTTGCTGTAAAGACTGCGTGTTTCGCGGGATAATCGCTAATTAATAAAATATAATTTAATATCTTATATAATGGATTTCCGCAAAGTAACGCCTGATTCTATTAACTATCTTATAATGTGATTGTTTGGCGAATTTTTTGGTGGACTGCCTTGGGGTTTCCCGCCATTTTTCCATATTACAGACCGAATATTGTATTTGTATGGCTAATAGCCTAGTAGCTAATGCCTTTAAATGAAAATAATAATAATAATAGCAAACCCAACAAAAAATTTGAAAATTTTTAATGGATGAATTAAATGGGTTAACAAAATTACTTATTGTAAAAAAGCGTGGTGTAAACTTGTAACTAAGTTTTTTATTAACTTCACTTTTAAGAAATAGATACCGATGAAATATTTTTAATAAGAATATTGAGCACCTCACGCTTTTTTACAATAAGTAATTTTGTTAACCCATTTAATTCATCCATTAAAAATTATTTTCAATTTTTTTGTTGGGTTTGCTATTAATGCGTGTTTAGTTTTTTTAAACTATAATTTATTTTTTACTTATTAGTGTCGATTTTTTTTAATTAAAGATTTTATTAATTTAAAGTACTCAATTAATAACAATCACTTTAGAAATGAGTGAGAGAGTAAAAACAACACAAGTGGATGTAGGTACGAGGGCGGCACTGAAACTTTCAGGAATCAAAGAAGTGACACAACATTACTATTAAAAAATGTATTTATTGCTTTTCGAAGTATTCTCCGCGAAATTTGACACATTTTTCCATACGATGGAACCAATCATTGAAGCAACCATTCCATTCGGAAGTTGGGGTCTCCAAAATGGCCGTTTTGTAGGCGACCACAGCTTCTTCAGGCGATGAAAATCTCTGACCACGCAATTTATTCTTTATTTTAGGGAAAGTATAGAAATCATTAGGGCTTAGGTCGGGGCTGTACGGCGGATGGTCTAATAATTCTATGTTTTCTTGCTCTAAAAACTCTTGTTCTGTGCGCGGTGTGAGAACTCGCATTATCGTGATGGAGGATTGATGCGGCGGTTGCAGTTCTCTTTACGGAGTTCAGAAACGACGTGTGACAAACAAATGCTAGCATACCATTCTGCATTAACCGTTCTTTGTCCCTCAAGAGGAATAGACGCAACATGGCCGGTTTTGGAGACAAACGTGGCCACCATTTTCTTTGAAACACTCCGTGAACGAAAAAATTTTGTTGTCTTTAACTCATTTTCGAACACCCAAACTCGTGACTGGTTTTTTGTTTCGGGTTCGTACGCGTATATCCAGGATTCGTCACCTGATACGATGTTGTATATAACATTTGAGGATCCTGCGTGGAATCTTTCGAGAGTTCTGACGCACCAAGTAACGCGAGCCGCTTTTTGCTCTTCAAAGAGCAAATGATGGTATCCATCGGGAAAACAACTTTTTTACACCAAATTGTTCATGCAAGATTATTTGTATTTGACTCATGCCAATGTCTAAATTAGCCTGAATTTCGCGGTATGTCACATGTCGATCTTCCTCAATCAGCTTACGCACAGCATCAACGTTTTCTTGGGTGACTGCAGTTTTTGGACGACCTTGACACGTCCACGTTGAAATTGTGGTTTTGGATGGGGCTTCATCACCAAATGCAGAAATCATACGGTCAACACACTATTTTTGTGTTAAACCACTTCGAAAGTCATAATAAATCATCGCTCTAGAATTTTCTCGAGTCAATTCCATTTTCTCAACGACTAAACAAGTTTAACAAGACCGAGAATCTTTTTAAAAATAAATAATGGTAGGTATTCGATTTTTAAAACCAAGGAGTTTTCAATTAAAAATATTTTAGTATGACAGGAACAGTGGAAATATTCCATTCTCGATACTTTTAGTGCAGCCTATGTAACTTGCGCGCCTTACGCCTTCCTAGCATGTGCTATCCTGATTATCCTATCAGGATATTGGAATAATTTTATCAAATTATTATATTGTCATCGGTCCTCGATAAATCTAAAGTTTGAACAAAATCTGGTCGTTAGCGTTAGGAGTGAGTCAAAATCAAGTCTACATACGGTTGCATACATACAGGTGAAACTAAAAGCGTGTTAAAAACGAAGCCACGGTGCCGGTGAGTGGAAAACGCCCATTAGGTACATTTTAAGGTACCTATATTAATTTCTAAACTACTACTTTTGTATGTAGAAAGGTTCTATAGGAAATAAAAAGTAATAATTTGTGTGAAGAGTTTATTTTTGGTCTGTACTCAACGAGGATATATTTTAATAGGAATGAACAAAACTAACTATAAGTATAATAAATAACAAATATTCAGACAGCATTTTTTGGTTTTGCAATCTTGCAATTAAAAAAATCAACCATTTCATCATACAATTTATACAGATTATAATTCGTTCCAAATTATCACATGCTTTCCTATTCCAATGTTCTTGGGCGATTTTTCAGAAACTAAATGTCTAAAACAAAACTTAGATTTAAATGATTACAAGATTTTAAAAACGAGCCATATGTAAATCTGTAGATTGTGTTAAATACTCCTTCCTATATATTATATTTTAGAGCATGATTTAAAAAACTGTTAGTGTACGCGCTGTAGGTACAGGCGCGACGACCGATTCATTGTCACCCACTCGCTTGCCGAATCATTCGACGCCAGCGCAGTCTCGGAGGAGCGTCCCGATACCGCCGATACTATATTACCGGCCGGTACCCATCTCGTGATATTGACGCTAAGTGGAAGTGAAGATTGAATGATCCCAAACCCCTTGTTGTCCGTGTGTAGGTGTGCGCGCGCGACAGATTAATCAGCTCAATCCACCAAGAGGAGCATATATCAGTCCAGCTCCATCTAGTGCCGCTGCGCCCCCACCATCCGCTCATATTAATTTGTTTATCAAGTAAGACCATTTGCCCTCGCCCTTATCAGCCCTTCACACTTCTCATCGTCTCATCGGTGACATTTTCTGGTTCTTTAAGCCGGATTAGTTTCACGAACACGTTTCAGCAAGTTGAATAGCACCTTTCACGTGAATCTCTCCTGAACGAAAGTTATATCCGAGAGAGGTTTTCTTTTTCTATGCACTTGTAGTGACACGTTACTCCAAATATAATCAGGGTGGGTTCATACTTTTTCAAATATTCACAAATGACAGTATTTTCTCGGATAAAAACCTCACGATTTGTACCCACCCACTATAGTTCTTCAAGGCGCTTAACAACATAAGTCAAGCCTCAATAAAAGTAAACAAGGGTATTATTTTTATTTAAGGGTGGGGACACCAGTGAGGCCAGACGGGTGATCAGTCCTCATTAATGGGACCATTTCACCCAATTTCCCAGAAACAAGAGGAACAAGTTGTTCTTCTTTGGTCTAAGCTTTGCGCTTAAGTCGTTCCAATAGTGAGAATTCCCAAGCTCCCACCAAATATACCAATTTCAATTATCATTACTCATCATTTTTTTCACTGCTTTTATAGTCTTGGAGGAATCTCTGCTAATATCCACTTGTTCTGGAAGTATTGAAACATCCATTGTTCTCATAATTTGTGGCAGTTAACACTCACAACCAGTGCCTACAATAATTATGTTGGTAGAGCAAACACAGTGCTCATGACTTCATTTGGTTATGATGTACTATAGAATATTGGTATTTCACTTGGGTTGGTTGAATATGATTATACTTCACAGTTTGACTGTTGAGATTATTGCTTGAAATGTTTTTTCCAGATTACTTTCCTTGTACTCTAGGCTGTTTTGTGAGGCTGGCACAATTTTGAAATGCTACGAGCATCAGATGTCTTTACACCGTGGTGATATTCATCAAATATTATTAAATTGATATTTTAAATGTTTATGTAGTTGTATGTTACATATATTGCTTAATATGGTCATTACTATTACCTCATATTTGGCCAATTCCGAATCCCATTTATTTTTATTCCAATAGTTAACTCCAGTCTCCACTAAAAGCAATGACTATTTATAGGATATTGATATTCTATTACTTTTTTTCTGCTGCATAACCAGTACTGTGTTCACAAGAAAGAGGGTTTATTTTCCACCTTAACTCCAGGGTTTTGTGGCTTCAAAAGTCTTATTAGTACCTTTATGTAGTTGTATGTTACATATATTGCTTAATGTGGTCATTACTATTACCTCATATTTGGCCAATTCCGAATCCCATTTATTTTTATTCCAATAGTTAACTCCAGTCTCCACTAAAAGCAATGACTATTTATAGGATATTGATATTCTATTACTTTTTTTCTGCTGCATAACCAGTACTGTGTTCACAAGAAAGAGGGTTTATTTTCCACCTTAACTCCAGGGTTTTGTGGCTTCAAAAGTCTTATTAGAACCTTTAGGCAAATGTATATGGGTATTTTTTGAATATGCTATTTCCTCTAGTTGAACTTAGTAGCAGCTTGGTATTAATGTATTGTGACTTTTCTCAGTCTCTGCCATCATAGTAGTCCATATAACTTCGTCTTAAAATAGTAGTCTTTACAAAAATATCTATGATATGCTGTATCGTTTTGCCTAGTCGATCAGATGAGCGAAATAATATGAACAGAACATTTCAACACAAGTCTTTTTTGTTTTTGTACTAATGTATTCACGATAAACTCGTTTTCAACTGTATCTTTAATTTAAAAATAATTATTTTTTTCTTATATATCTAATTTCCTTCGGAAGACAATAAACTAATAAAATGTCTCATCTTGAATCACTGTTGATCCCTCACCAGGCATTTACAAGTTAAAATATATCACAGATACAAAGATACATTTTGCTCAATTTCCAAATTTCGACATTTGCAAATGTTCAAATTCAGTCACCGTTTGAACATAATACAAGAGAAATGAGCTGATGGTAATTTAAATAATTTCAGATAATAAAATTGCACAGTCAACAGGTATCTTTTCTTATCACACTTGTATTACTTTAATTAAAGGAACAGCTGATAATGGCAGAATAAGAGTAGAACTAATACATAAAGTGTTCCAGAATGACCTTTTTTTTTAAACTCTTCACATGACATCCAAGAAATTGAGATCCCTGAGAGCAAATTATCTACTATTTTACTGAACACAAATGCTCTCTTACAATAAAACCCCCAGGCAAAGGAATGTCCATAATGCAAGCCTAAAACAATATGGCTTTCATTCCCCTACCTTGTTAATTGGTCACATTTAAATTTAAGACTTATAAAGCGCATAAAGATATCAGTAGGTACATATTTAGATTTTAAGAATTGAATGAGAAAAAAATCTATTACAACAGATTTTTTAGTTTACCTACTGAGCGCTTCCGAAATGTGACATTACCGCTTAACTATAACAAAATACAAAACTATAAAATAAAATTAATACAACAATGAACTATAATTATGAAGAATCCTTGTGACAAGAATTATAAGTAAGTGTTTTTTTTATGCGAGATTGTTGTATTAATATTATTTTATTAAGTGAACGGCTTTCAAAAACACATTGTTTCAAGCGGCCGGAAACAATGACATTACAAGACACAGACAAATACAATATGGAAGTAAATTTATTTATTTTATTTGAGCTAGTCTTGAAACCCACCCATACCACAGAACTAACAAAATACTAAGATATATTTAAGTTTTTCATAAATTAAACCAATGCTAGCTCAAATTGTAAGGTATGGGTAGGTCCAGTGCATAATTGCACTTCATGAAAGTCTATCACAATTTATGGTTAGTTCAAAACAAATTTAGATAGACTCTAACACAGTAGATATACATATAAATATTTTATATTTCAACAAGTGTAGGAAACCACGCACAGTATCCAATATGGACAAAGGCGCAGGGAGCCTTCCATGAGTCCTGATGTTTATTTACACTTTAAAAAAGTAATCTTTTCAGGTTCAAGTCTTATTTCACAATAAACTATATACACGCACATTTTGGTACAATAAATTCATTACACTTTTTACAAATAAGTTTTTGTTTTTTGTAATTTATACTAATTCCTTTCACCAGTCAGCTAAGTCCAGATAACTGAAGTATACAATGAGCGCGAAACGACACAGCGTTACTTAGAATCGTCCTCGTCCACGCGAGCCACATATAGCGCCGGGTCGATGACCTTTGGTATAGGTTTGATCTCTGTACCCAGCTCCTGCTCTATGCGGTGCAGTGCAAATCTATCTTCGTATGTAATCAGATTAATCGCAATACCCAGGTGGCCAAAACGACCGGAGCGACCTATGCGATGTAGGTAAGTCTCAGCCATGCGTGGGAAGTCAAAGTTGATGACTACATTGACTGCCTGGACATCAATACCTCTGGTGAAGAGGTCGGAGCACACGAGATTGCGACAAAGACCCGCGCGAAAGTCGTGGAACACGCGATTACGATGAGCTTGCGCCATGCGCGCGTGTATGTAGTAGCAGCAGTAGCCAAGCTCTGTAATTTTCTTAGCTAGTAACTCCACACGCTGAGTCGAATTACAGAATATTATTGACTGATTTATTTGTAGCTGAAACAAAATTGAAATAAGGAACTTGCTCTTTTGTAACCTAGAGTAAGCAATTTCTTTCTTAATTATAATAATATACTATTTGGCAATAAGACATTAATGTAAATTCAGATCAGATCATCTCATAAAATTTGTTGGTCTTAAAAAATCAAATACACTAGAGGAAAATTTATCTTAATCATTTATCCACAACCGACGCCAGGAGGCCGTGTGGTCGCAGACTGCACGGTAGGCGGGGGGCAACCCCCCACTTTATAAATCAAAAGTGAGCCGAATGGGCTCACACTAATCCGATGAAGCATTAGGGCCTTCGGACCATTAGCATAGATCCCTCCGAAAAAAAAAAAAACATTTACAAAAATATTTTTTATAAAAATAAGTTGTATACCTTTGAAAACAATGTATTTAAACAGTGAACTTTTTGTCTTTCTTGAACAAATGCATAGTATTGTGTTACTCCCTTCAATGTCAACTCCTCCATGAGGTTAATCTCATATGGTTCCCGTAAGTGTTTCTCCATGAACTGTTTTACACTCAATGGAAAAGTGGCAGAGAATAACAGGATTTGCCTTTCTTTTGGTAATCTAAAAAAATACATTATCATTATGTGGGTATATACATATATCACTCCAATAATTAAGTACATATTAAATTTTATATTCTTTATTTGTCATTTATGAATATAATAAATTCTGTATCTCACCTTGATATGACTGTATCCAACATGCCTTTGAAATCTTGTGATAGAAGTTTGTCGGCCTCATCAAGCACCAACATTCGGCACTGGTCCATCTTAGCTACTTGTTTATCCATGAGATCAATCATACGCCCCGGTGTGGCAATTATTACTTGAACTGTAAATTTTTTGACATATATAAAATTTTATTTTAAATAAGGTCATATTTACAGGAAAATTGCTATTGCTTCGAATTAATAAGTATCACACACAAAAAACAATGTGACCTAATTATTTTTTATATTATATATATCTATGGACACTTTCACACCACGTCAATCTGGTCCCGTGGTAAGTTCTCGAAGAACTTGTGTTATGGGTACCATTGTGTTACAACAGAAATATAGTTTATATTTTTATACTATACATATATTTAAGATTTTTATTATATAATACACATATTTAATACACATCCATGACCCAGGAACACAAAAAATATTTTTGTTCCCTGGTGGGATTCGAACCCACAACCTCTGGCTTGAGCGCCAATGCGCTTACCACTGAGCCACATAGGTTGTCAAAATATTACATATAAGTTTGTTATCTTGTTACAACTGGGTTTAAATCCTTTAAAAATACATATATTATGATGGTGCTGATAATATTAGCTATATCTATGTACAGTCATGGAATAAAAAAAAAGTGTCACCTAAATATCGGTTTTAGCTTGCACCAGTGCAATCGAGTGATGTGTCAAAGCATATTAAACCTTTTTATTATATAATATTCTTAGACAAGATAAATATACATTGATCTGAATCATTTTGAACTTTGTTATTATTGCTAACAGTTAAACATAATTTTCAATGCAACATTCTCTTCTGACAAAGTTTCAAAAGATCATAAATGCTCACATTTTGTTAAATGAATTAATTTGAAAACTGACAAACCTTTTCAATCGGTGACTATACATGGCTATATATAAACCAACGAATTGAGAAAAGGTATGGAATACGAACTGCGCTAAAAAACGGTTCCTCTCTAACTACAATCAAGTGGGCGGGGCCAAAAAAGTACAATCAATTTGTCTCTCAGTCTGCTGCGCGTTCTGTGACAGACGAAAAAATCGTTTCCCAGATACAAAAATGACCTCCTATATTGCAAAATGGTGTAAGAGACGAAAAGAAGGATGTAAAAAGCAAACTGGGATAACTTATCACAAGTTAATAATTTCGTATTTTATTCACGCTTAAATAACCTCCATATAAATTTTTGTGGTCAGTATTATGCAATCAGCAGGCAGCCGATTTTATATTGTGAACTGAAGTGTTATATTAAATTTTACATTGAGTACCGAGTTTTTATATTTATATTTTTATTCCTTATTTATGTTTTTAACAATTATTTACTTTTATTTTCCCCATAAACGAGATTCGGCGTTTACAACGGATTGCAGCAGTCCGCTTAGAAAGAAGAAAAGATGACTGGTTACCGACTAACGCCAGTAGTGTCTTCTATACATTTTGGAGGTTCTTCTCAGTACTCATGGAACATTTAATTGACATCCAAAAATATACTTTAATGGTTCTATTTTGAAAAAAATATATATGTTAATTTCTTACTAAAGAGAAATACAACTATTTTGACTTGTGATTTTTATTTTATGCCCCATTCCCATTTTTCAAACATTATTGACATTTTAATAATAAAAAACAAGGTTACAACAGACTGTCAACTACTCTAAGGCTTAAAAAATATACGAAATATCGACAGATTCTGTATAGTGAGTAAATAATTACTTACTCTCAATTTGATAATAATTATTGGTTAAAAACAGTCATTTTATTACTCGTCATATTCAGACATAATAAATGTAGGTTTCCACATTAATTCATATAATCAATTACTTTATAATAAAATTTATAAATGTCAGACTAATGCATAATATCATCCTTCCACATCTCAACTGACATTGTCATTGTACATGTCGCGTAATAGTCCATCACGTTCGCACTCACTTTCTTTGATATTTCAGTTTCATTCTATCACTATCCTCCTAAATTAGATTGCGCCTTATATGGATAGGTGGACGAATTCATGTGCACATATTAAATTTAGCAAAGTATTTTGTATTGCGCGTGTGCAAATCGTGTTAGTATTATCAGTTTAGTAGTGTGAGTTTGGAACCATATTTTTCCGAGCTTTGTAAGAGAGCTATGTATCCATACCATTACTAATTCGTTGATATAAACATAAAATTTTAAATTCCATACATAAATAATAAGTCTTTTTTTATGCTTTATTACTAATATAAAAATGTCTAACAAACACAATAAATTACTTTTTCTAGATTAATATTATTGTAACAAAAATGGGTATAACAACAATAAAAGAAATATGGTTAATTTTATTCACGCAGAACTTCTAGTTTATATAAATTCTTACCATTTTGATAAATACGCATTATGTCATCTCTGAGGTTTGTGCCTCCTGTGGTGACCATAACGCGAATGTCTGTGTGTTTTGCCAACTCAATGCAGATTTGTGATGTCTGTAGTGCTAATTCCCTTGTCGGTACCACAATTAAAGCTTGTATAGCATCCTTCTTTGGATCCACCTTAAAAGAGATACACCATGTTTGAAACAAGCCAAGTTACAAATCATAACATAGTAATAAATAATACAATCAGCATGGTGTTTCTCACTTATCAACAAGTGAAGGGGAATCCAAACATTATCATCATAAAATAGACACATACAATAATAATACATATATTATATCATCAGCTATGAAAAAAGGAACAAAATAATTATTATAATTGAGATTTCCAATACATGACCTACTGCATAATACCTTCCAATAAAAAATAATACAGCCAACATGTGACCTATAAATGTTTTTACACAATCACATTTTTATGAAATGGTTTGGTTAAATTTTATCCTATGTATGATCTGAAATACAATTAATTGAAAATAATTTATGATAGTACAACAAAATATTCATAAATACTAATTTTATGAGCCATTTCAACATAATAAATTGAATTAAAATAAATTAACAATCCCAATATTATTTTCAAACAAGTTCAATAATCCATAAAGCTATCATCAATAATTAACAAATATCAATTATTAAAGCCACATACTTGTTCTAAAACTGGAATACAGTAAGCGCCCGTTTTGCCTGTTCCATTCTTAGCCCTCGCAAGTACATCTTTACCACTAAGTGCAATGGGGATTGAAGCCTCTTGAATGGGGGATGGCTTTTCCCAACCCTTTTCAAAAATGCCCATTAGAATTTCTCTTTTCAAGCAAAACTCTTCAAACTCATTTCCTCTTGTGTCAGTTACATCCTAAATAATAAA
This sequence comes from Helleia helle, assembly GCA_963853865.1. NCBI lineage: Eukaryota > Metazoa > Arthropoda > Insecta > Lepidoptera > Lycaenidae > Helleia > Helleia helle. Next base: position 6,679,915 of record OY971418.1, on the reverse strand, counting down.
AACAAATAAACTTTCCATTTACCATGAAGGCATATTATCAACAGTATAAAGAAAAAAAACTTACACTAGTTTTAATTCTTCTGTCTCTGGGGGGTAGTTTTAATTTTGATTTCCACCCTATATCTTCAACAGTTTTATCGACGTCTCTGTAAAGTCGACCAATGTAAGCATTGTATGGAAATCAATAACGCAACTAAATTACTGTGATTCAGTAGGTCACTAGAAACAAAGAGAAGGTACACCACTTACCCTTTCTGATTACTCATGTTTCCGACGTGATTACTCGAACTTATTCTATTTTCGGTCATCATTTTGCCAAAAAAGCCCTCCAGGGGTGATTAAAATTAGAAACTTATCACAAATATTTATTATAGTCCAACACTAAACAATTTTCACGAAAAATCCTCTTTAGATGCATAAGCTACTTTAGAAGTCTTATCACGGTCACAAACTGTTCGGAAATATCTGTAATACAAATAAATACATATTTAATCTTAAATACGATAATGGCACCGTAAAAAAAGGAGATAACAAGACGCGTCAACAAGCTATGCAGTTACCTACCTATAAATAAACGATACAAGGAAGCAAAATATAAGTTTTGTTTATGAATAGATTGTATATAACTACGATGTTACTTGTTAAACTGTTCTAATTTAATAGTTATTTAAACAATTTGTAAACTATATAATTCATTGATTACAAAGATTACAGTCGATGAAATTCTTAAGATAAATTTACATTAAATATGGCCGCTACTAGAGATATTGCAATAAAGACAATGTCTAGGTTCTTAGACTTGCTAAACGAATAATACATTAATAGCATAGTGTTTATAGGCAATTACTGAAAAAAAAGATATTGTATCAAATAAACAATATTTACCTTGATAAAACTTTACAAAAGACGACGATACTCGATACTCGACGACGACATTACAAACGAAAGCAAGTAATTGTGTTACCATTGCAAATTAAATGCGAATTACGAAAGTAGGTTTACTACAAATTGCAACATACAGAAAAATATATTTCTATCGATTTGATTTATGCATTAATATCGTAAGAAATATTAAATCCGTAAAAAATATTTTATTATAAAAAAGAATAAAAAGTATGCCAATCAAAAATGAAGATCTGATTTACTAAAAAGGATACACGTATGTACATATACTATAAGCTATTTTTATACCTTAAAACAAACTATTATTATAATGAACGATTTATTACTAACACACTAAAAAAAAATTATATTTACGTCTTCTATGACTATGATTTACAAAAAATACACTTACTTAACGATGAAGGATTATGTCATTATAATATTTACATTCAGATTGGTTTTTTCATCTTAAAAAATCAGCATCCCATATCATTGATAAAATGATATCAGTCACAAAAATCACAATCATTGCAATGCCCGCAAGCTAAAAGCTAATAAATCACACTATCCATGAACTTAAGAATGCTGTTGCTCGAGATAGAATTTTGAGAAATTTGAGTATCCAAGAATATATCAGGGCCTTGGCGCTGATATATTCTGTGTGCAAGATGGAGGTTGGGCTCAAACAGACAGGGAGAAAGCAAATGCATTATCTACCCACTTGCAATCTATCTTTAAGCCCCATCCAAGTGGTGCACCAGAACAGGAACGCGAGGTCTTCAAGTACCTAGCAGAAGACCCTGTACACATGGATGGCAAAGGGGACATAATCAAATTCACCAAAAACGAAGTCATACGAGCAATTCAAAAAGTCGACGCCAAAAAGGCTCCTGGATATGATCTCATCACAAGTCACCTCTTAGCTGAATTGCCGAACTCTGGAATGACCCTACTCATCTCCATCTACAACCGCGTCACTAAATTAAAATTCTTTCCACCTCAGTGAAAAGTACCAAAAATAATAATGATACAAAAACCCGACAAGCAGCCGGAGGATCCAAAATCTTACAGGCCCACCAGTCTACTACTCATCTAATCTAAAATATATATGAGCACTTACTTCTAACAAGAATGATGCCAATTATTAAGGAAACACATCTGATCCCTGACCATGAGTTTGGCTTTCGGCAGAAACACGCCACCATAGAACAAGTACATAGATAGACTCACTGACGAAATAATAAAGGCATAGGAGGCAAAACTATACTGTGCAGCTGCATTCTTGGACATTTCCCAAGCGTTCAACCGTATATGGCATGAAGGCCTGCTTTTTAAAATCAAAACAAACATGCCGTATAATCTGTTTCGAATTATCAAATCAACAGCACAATGACTTAAAAATTCCTACAGTTAGAGAGGAAATAATTTTTAACACTTTTTGGTGTTCTAACCTGACATACAAGTCAAGAATACTAAACCACCCGAACATTTTATATTTAACTACTTATGGATGAAATACCCACTCGGCGACTCAAATTATGGATCCCACAAGATGTGCTATGAAATTACCTGTGGAAATTACCATACAGAATTTGAATTTGGATGTGACACAGGCCGCATACCTAAACATGACCATACATTTGGCTAAAAATCTGCTCAAGGTCCTGCTGTGAAGTGACAGGTTGCAGAAAAAGAAAAGAGGAGAAAAACATGGCATACTCTATCTACGATCTATAAGAAGATTTTTAAGAAAATTAAAATTAGTCCAGCGTTATAAAAGACAAACTTTACAAACACATTCGTAAATACAAAATACCTCTTAGAAATTAGTTCTATTCGTCTTTTTACTTTTAAGTCTTTCGCAATTTTTGTAAGATAAGGAAACAAATGAGGCCCTATAGTTATTTTTGTTTAATTTGGATTCTTTAATGAAAAAAATAATTTTGAAAATCGGTCCACAATTGACGGAGAAATCGGTGAACATACATTAAAAAAATATATACACAAACATAATATAACCTCCTTTTTTTTATTAATATTTAATGGCCTGGTTATATAACCTCCTCCTTTTCGAAGTCGTTAAAAAACCGTTGGTAAAAAAAGACTTCAAAATTTGACTGCCTCTGTAGCTCAGTGGTAAGCGGGTTGGCGCTCTAGCCGGTTTAGTAGGATTAGGTTAGTCACCGATTGAAAAGGTTTGTCAGTTTTCAAATTGATTCATTTAACAAATTGCGAGCATTTATGATCTTTTGAAACTTTGTCATAGAAGAGAATGTTGCATTGAAAATTATGTTTAACTGTTAGCTTGGCAATAACAAAGTTCAAAATGATTCAGATCAATGTATATTTATCTTGTCTAAGAATATTATATAATATAAAGGTTTAATATGCTTTGACACAACACTCGATTACACTGGTGCAAGCTAAAACCGATATTTATTTGACATTTTTTTTAATTCCATGACTAATATTATTTGGCTTAAAGGTCTCGTAACCAGGCCATAAAATATTATTAAAAAAAAAAAAAAAGAAAGCTAATATTATCTGCACCATAATAATATATGTATTTTTAAAGGATTTAAACCCAGTTGTAACAAGATAACAAACTAATATGTAATATTTTGACGACTTCTGTGGCTCAGTGGTAAGCGTGTTGGCGCTCAAGCCAGAGGTTGTGGGTTCGGATCCCACCAGGGCACAAAAATATTTTCTGTGTTTCTGGGTCATGGATGTGTATTACATATATGTTTTATATAATAAAAATCTTAAATATATGTATAGTATAAAAGTATTAAATATATTTCCGTTGTCTGGTACCCGTAACACAAGTTCTTCTAGAACTTACCACGGGACCAGATTGACGTGGTGTGAAAGCGTCCATAGATATTATTATTATAAATAAAATATTAACATAATAGGGCGGCCTGTGCCTAGAAAAAAAGTGAACTCTACTAGTATTATTGTCACGTTATTTCTTTACTACGATTAATAAACCTTTTTTTTTTTAACGCTGGGAAATGCTCTGAGGCATCCCGTGGGGGAGACTCACTGCGCCCGAAAGCTGGTAAGTGGACGCAGCTCTACACACTAAAACCCGGCGAGTGACACCTTTGGTGAGGTGCCTCAGATCTGTTGAGCAAACAGGTCACCTCGACGGCTAGTCAGTGCCTCAGGGGACCAACGCCACCTCCACAGAGGGGTTGTCCCGCACCACAGTACAACCCCTCCCAACGTCGTGACAGTACAATGCGGTGAGGTTCCCGTCCTCGCCCCTTGCTCTTTTGTCCCCTCTTCTTATAAGAGGGGTACAAAGAGCCCCCTCGGCTCAATTCGCTTCGCCCAAGGTGCGGGGCTCACCCTAGGCTACTGAGCTCCACCGCCACGCCAAGGCCTGGGGATCCTTATTCTCGTCTGTCTTGTTGTCTGTCACATTGGAATAGGGATGTTGACATTTTTCATGAATGTTTATAGATCATTTATAAATATCTAATAGAGGCCTAAATATTATTAACTTTTGCTTAAATACGTCTAATGCCTAATGTCTTTAATAAAAAATGGCTTCTAAGTTTTATAATTGTTGTATGTACGGTGCCTATGTGTGTGTACACTGTCAAAACGTCTGAAAATTAGTTTTTACAATTTGTACTGCGTACGGAAAATGATGTACGTCAATATTCTTCCACTTCCGCTAAATAGGAACAGGTGACGTCATTTCCGTTTATTATCACCTGACCAGTTTTAAATTTTGTTACTTTTTATTTATTAAATATTAATTTAATCAAATAAAAATAAAGGAAAATATTATATTTTTTCAGAATTCTATCATAGAAACTACAAAATATTAACGTCAAAATTATATTTTTATATACACGGTATACTGTCAACATCCCTATTTGTAAATACAGGTATATTTTGTTCCCTAGCATTACTATAACTCGTCGTCGGCAATGCACTAAGTGCAGTCCATTAAAAATATATTATACGTCAAATTGACAATTATGTAGTTTCAATTTTTTGTACCTACTTTCGTGGCGAACCCTCTTTTTGAACAAAAATAAAAAAATAATTGTTGTTGATTGTTGAATAAGTAAGAGAATGGCGGGAAGCATCGGGACGCGCGGTTGTGTTTTTTTGGTTTCCCGTTAATTAATTGTTATTTTGTGTTTTGTCCATTCGGAGTGGTTTTCTATAGTGTTTGTTTTAAAAACTTGATCTTTATATATTGTGATTGGTTGGCGAATCTTATGGAGTACCGTTCTGGAGTGGTTTTCTTAGTAGTGCTGTTCTGGCGGTTTTCTATAGTGTTTGTTTTAAAAACTTAATCTGTGTAATATATAATGTGATTGTTTGGCGAATATTGTGGTGGACTGCCTTGTGTGGACGGAATGGGAAATGATAGTTGATTGATGGGGGCTAGAGGGGCGAAGCTGCGCTCCTTGGGGTTTCCCGCCATTTCTACGTATTACAGACCGAATAATTGTATTTTGTATGGCTAATAGCCTAGTAGCTAATGCCTTTAAATGAAAATAATAAAAATTAAAATTAAAAAAACCTCTTGCAAAATCTTATACAGTCGGGAGAAATGGCGGGAAGCATCGGGATGCGCGGTTGTGTTTTTTTGGTTTCCCGTTAATTAATTGTTATTTTGTGTTTTGTCCATTCGGAGTGGTTTTCTATAGTGTTTGTTTTAAAAACTTGATCTTTATATTATATTGTGATTGGTTGGCGAATCTTATGGAGTACCGTTCTGGAGTGGTTTTCTTAGTAGGGCTGTTCTGGCGGTTTTCTATAGTGTTTGTTTTAAAAACTTAATCTGTGTAATATATAATGTGATTGTTTGGCGAATATTGTGGTGGACTGCCTTGTGTGGATGGAATGGGGAATGATAGTTGATTGATGGGGGCTAGAGGGGCGAAGCCGCGCTCCTTGGGGTTTCCCGCTCTTTCTCCGTATTACAGACCGAATAATTGTATTTTGTATGGCTAATAGCCTAGTAGCTAAGGCCTTTAAATGAAAATAATAATCATAACATTATTTATATATAATTAATATAGGGCTGGAATATTTATAATAAGTGATAATGTAAGTATACATAATATGAAAATTAGAATGTTTGTTCATGTAAATAAAAGTACTTATAATGAATCTACTGATTAATAACTATACAATTTTAGGACTACTTATTGGAAGTCACAAGATCGTAAATTTTGCGAATTTTGCAAATGCTGGTTCGCTGATAATAAAGTTGTAAGTATTTGTGAGACGGAAAGAAATTTTGTAGTTGATAAATTAGTTCACATGAAGATCTCATTTAGGTATCGTAATTTCTGCTCTGCTTTGTTGAAACTGACTTATTGGATCAGCGAATGTTTTAGAACCCTTTTTATGCCTAGGCTTCATGGTTCCATGTATTTGTGTATAATCAGAAAAAATACAACGGAATCTTTTATTACCTTAATCTTCCCCTTTAGGAGTTATAAAGGCATTTTGAATTATGTTTTATTTAGAAACTAAGCCGATTTAAGTTTATAAAAAGTGGTTTTTCGATACACGATTACTTATACTTTGCTGCATTGAAAAAAAGAAAATTGCAAAGAAAATGTAGATGAAAAAACCATTTTTAAGTAATATCAGGTTTTGTACTATAAAATTTATACCATAATGAACCTTATAGAAAATGTGATTTAAGCGAGTTGTCATAAAGTATTTTTTTATAGTTCCCTTCCTTCAATTAAAAAAATATGTGTTTTCACTTGCTGTGAAAACTCTTAATGCGGTTTCAGTGTCAATCTCCATATTCATCCAGTTCATGGATATCACCCCACCTTAACTTGGTATATTTTTTAGTCAATATCATTTCACGAGAATGGTAAAAAGCACAAAGAAAATGTTAAAAAGCATATTTCACAACTCAGTAAAAAGAGTGCTAAAGATTTTAAACAGCAAGAAAAAAATGATAAAGACATGAAGAAGATGGAAGAAGCAGCAATGGCGGCATATTTAAAGGATGTACAGAACAATGCTGATCTGACATCACAGGTAAAAATTTTAGTACCATTATAATAATATACTATGATTTTAAATATTATACATAATAATGCATATTATAGGAATGGGTAGTCCCGGTGAACTTGTTTGTCTATAGGCAAAACTGATCACTTACCCATAAAATGTACTATGTTGGTTGGACGTTTTTTTTTTTTTTAATGTTAAATGGATAGGCAAACTGGCAAACGTGTCACCTGATGATAAGTGGTCGACGTCGCCCATGAATATAAACTAGTTTACCTGGAACAAGCCTAGGCAACTTATTTATGTATTGCCTATCCTGAGACATAAGATGTTAAGTCTCGGTGCCAGTAATTACACTGCCTGTCTTGCCCTTCTCTCCGAAACATAGCAAAGCGGTTTCACGGGAGAAACAAGCAAGATGGTGGTACCCATGCAGCCGGGATTGCGGCACAGTGCTTCTCTCCCATCGGTAGTAGTTGATAGAAAAAGATCATAATTATCAGCTTGTACACTGCTACTTTAATGAAGTCGATATTAAACATGAACTATTTAATAAACTGATTTAATATAAAGTATTATAAATATGAATAACATTATAAATTTATTAATATATATAATAAATTTATAATTTCAGAGTATTAATGCAATGCTTGGGCAAAGTGGCAATACCACTGCAGATATAGTCTTATCAAAGGATGTTCCAAAGGAGACTTATATCTGGCATGAACTTAAGAGTGAAGATGGCAACTCTTATTACTGGAATACTGCGACAAATGGTGTGTCATATTACAATAACTATGAATAGTTTGTCAAATATGGGAGGATGCATGTGTTGCTTAGTGGTTTTTTGTTTAGTGGATATACTAAGTCTTTGCTTTTCCTTATTTCTTTGAGAGACCAGTACTTCTTCCAACCACAAGCAATTCTTTTATTAATTTCCTTTTAATCTCGTGTCTAAACGTTTTTCCAGTTTAATCTCGTGTCTAAACATAAGTAGATATTATTTGTAGTTTTGTGTGGCAATTAAACAATTTGATGTTAGGTGACATATTACCCATAATATTATTTATCCACCTTAGAATAAATACATTTTGTAATAAAAAAAAATTGTTCTGCATTTATGAAAAATATACTAATCATTACAAAGCATGTGACATACCTATAACTAAAACGGCAATTACAAGAGTGTCATAAGAATATGCACTTAAATTTATTTTCGCGCATGTTATAATTCTGTGATAACTCCTAAAATATAAATTAAATTTACATGAATTTAATAAGGTGCATGAAATGCTTAAGATAATTAACATATTATATATCAATTGGTAAGTATTAATACTGTATCTGTCTGTTTTTAAATTACTGTATTATATATTTGTTAGATAAAGATATACCTATAATAATTTATTATATCTCAAAGGGAGTGTTCTCAATGAAAGCCCATTGGAGGGATGCGGATGTGTATGGGCGTCGGTATCATAAGTCTCCAACTGCTTGTTTGCTCCCTTATCACATTAAAAAGCTCCCAAGTGGAGTTGAATTGTTCCGACTTTTACTACAATTATCCTTTAATATTTCACCAATAAAAGCAAAACCTTGACTGACTATATACTAAACCTCGAGTCACTCTGTGTATTGCTTAATACTGCATTGAAATCCGTTAAGTATAGTTTCAAAGATCTAAGTGAACAGACAGTGGAAATGACTTCATTCTAGACTATGTAAAGATAAGCATTTATTATTTCACTTTTAGAAACTGTTTGGGATCCCCCTTCAAATTACTTGTCAATAGCTCAACAAGAGGAGAAGAAGCAATTGAAGAAAGAGGAAGAAAAAAGAAAAAAATCACTAAAGTAAGATTTGCTTTTGCATTTTTGTTCTTAAAAGTTGGTTCTTTTGATCTAAAATTAAAAAAAAATATATATACTTAATAATATATAATAGTACCAACGCTTATATGTGCTACTGCTGGGCATGGGTATCCGCCTCGAAATCAGGCGAGGAGGGTGTTGGGCCATAGTTCACAGTTGACATATCGGACACAAGAGTTGTGCAATTTCGTGGTCATTTGAAAGGCAAGGCTACACTAGCCTCTAAGAAACTCAGCGTGCTCAGTAGGGCAAAGCGGTATTTCATGCCTTTACACCGTTCACCGCCTACAATTATACAAGGCGCAGATCCGGCCTCACATGGAATACTGCTCTCACCTATGGGCTGGAGCGCCCCAATATCAGCTCCTTCCATTTGACCGCGTTCAACGTCGGGCGGCTCGAATCGTTGATAGCAAGGTTATCTCCAATCGGCTTGATTCTTTAGCGCTGCGTAGAGATTTCGGATCGCTCTGCATCTTCTACCGCATCTACCACGGGGAGTGTTCTGAGGAATTGTTCGGACTAATACCTGCAGCAGAATTCCATCACCGGACATCGCGTAAAAGATCCAAATTTCACCCTCACCATCTCGATGTTGGTAAATCCACAATAACTCGATTTTTACGGCATTTCCTGCCTCGCACGACGAATATATGGAATCAGCTGCCACTTACGGTGTTTCCGAACCGTTACAACTTAGGGACCTTCAAGAAAAGAGCATACTCCCATTTGAAAGGCCGGCAACGCACCTTTTTTTTACGCCGGGAAATGCTCTGAGGCATCCCGCCTGGGGAGTGGGTCCCCAGGTGGGTATGTGGGAATGCGCCCGAAAGATGGTAAATGGACGCAGCTCTGCCCACTAAAACCCGGCGAGTGCCACCAGTGCCCCGGATCTGTTAAACTAACAGGGTACCTCGACGGCTAGTCAGTCCCGCAAGGGACCGACGTCACCTCCTCAGAGGGGTTGTCCCGCACCACAGAACAACCCCTCCCAACGTCGGGACAGTACAATGGGGTGAGGTTCTCATCCTAACCCCTTGCCCCCTGCTCTTTTGTCCCCTCTTCTTATAAGAGGGGTACAAAGAGCCCCCTCGGCTCAATTGGCTTCGCCCATGGAGCACCTGCTAACCTTCTGGTGTAGCGGGTGTCAGTGGATGTCGCTATCACCTACCATCAGGTGTAACAACTTTCCTTTTGCCCCCTCTTCTATATATGTATTTAAAAAAAAGCTGGCTGGCCCAATGCGGGTTGGTGAACTTCTCACACATTTAAAGACTTTTAATCTCATCAGGCATGCAGGTTTTCTCACGATGTTTCCTTCACTGGTAAGCAAGTGATGGTCTGATGTTCAGGTGCACGTAGGGATTTAGAAAAACCCTGTTCAATGCACCACGGGTCAGGATCAAACCCGAACCACTCAAGAGGCCGAGCCCATACCCACTAGAGTCTAGACCATTGTTGCTCAAAAAAATATTTACATATTAATAATTAATTTCATTTTGTTACAGGAAACAGAAAGAAAAAGAGGCCACAGAAGAAGCGAAAGCACATTTAGCTCGGGAGAGTATGAGAGAATTATCTGTAAAAAAGGATGAGCCTGCAGTTACACCAGTACATTTTGGGCCCGCACCTTGCAGTAATCCATATGGTTCCTGGAAACCTGTTATGACTGAGTAAGTTGTTTATCTATATTTATAGTAGTATTTAAGGCTATCTGTTTGTTCCGGTGGGCAAGTGTTGTCCGGATTGGGCAAACTACTAGAACTTATGACAGTTAAGGAACACAGAATATGTAAAATACACTAAGCTAAAAAAACCGACATTTAGAGTTTCAAATGTTCTAATTATGTAGAAAGCTTTTCTGGGACTGAAATATTGTGACTACTGTTACAGCTAATCTTTTTCAAGATTTCAATAATATCGAAAGCATGAATAAGTAAATACAAATTATCTACATACTAAAATTAATTCGAAATCGTGCACTTATACAGTGTACCTAAATGTTACATTTAGACTGTAATAGTGTTTGATTTATAGGATATTTAGTTATTTGGTCCTGTACTAAATAAGAGCTATGGCACTTAACATTGTGCAATATCATAGGCCTTGATGAAAACAAATTGTCAAATTGATGCATTGTAGTACATGAACATGAATAATGACAACATTATAAGTCATCATTCAGAAAATATCAATAGAGTGCGCGCACTCTGCACATAGGTATGGCGCTGATGCCAATTTAAAAAATGTTGCCAGCATAGTTCTTACAGAAACAGTTACAAATGGTAGTTTTGCAGTCTTATTTGAAAGAATAACATTATTTTATAATATGCATGTAGTATAAATGTCACAATCTGTATACATTCTATTGATATAATATAATACTACAATATTCTTGTACTAATATGTTATATTTACTATTTTTTGCTGTGATTTAACTGATCATGTGGTGTTTGCCAATAAGTGATTGATGCACTATTATAACTGTAAAAAATCTATGTAAAAAAACAAGTTGTATCTGTGTTATCAGTTCTTAGTAAACCAATAAATAAATAAATATCAAATCAGTCGTACTGAACTGATTCGATCCTTTCGATTCGATCCGATCCCGAAATAAAAGCATGTAATTTATTAAATACATTTATTATTCTTGTTAAAGAATAGCATAAGTATGTAAAATATATATTAATAATAATAATAGCGTGCTCTTCTTTCCTGGCGTGACAATTTTCGTTGGAAGTTTGTGCTGCCTTAGATCCTTCATTCACAATTATTGTAGAAACAGTTCGTTCCGAAATGCCTGAAAATAACAAAACAATCCGTAAAATCATGATATAATTTGTTTGATTTGGCAGCACATTGTCATAATATTTCTAACATAAAATTAGATGAGCGCTTTCCAAAAAAAAGTAAAGACTTAGATTAGTTTCATTATTTGAAGTTTTTTCAAAGTTTTGTTGTGGGAACACTACGATACTAACCTGTTACGTAGGCGACGCGATACCACACTTAATTGAATGCTATCACAGGGCCACCATGATCGCTTTCTTGTTCACAAGCCTTTTTACCTTTAGTACTATCTCCCCACCAGCACTTTTTAACACTTTTGGCATGATAATACCGTAATTTTTATAAAGACGTTAACCACTAGTATCACTGGTCAAGAGCAATATGGCAGCTTGTCATTTTAGTTCCTCTATTCGCCGCGCGCAGACTTATCGTGCGCGCACTCTACCAATGTCTTTAACAAATATTTTCCTTTCAGACCTGTTAAAAAAATCGATTTACAACTACCAAAGCCTGATAAGAAGCCACTACCGCCCCCTGTAGTTTTGGAACCGGAGAGGATAGTGTTTAAAGAGAAACGAGTGGAGTCCCTCGGAGATGGGCCCGTTGAGTTTAAGAAACGAAAATTCAATAACCCCAAGCGCAATATGCGGCATAAATTAGATGATGATTAAAATAGATTTTATAAACATTTTGTTTGTTTTTATACTGAACATGATTGTGTAGCATCTGCATAATATTGGAACCAAATTTTTACTCTTCAAAATGAAATCTAGTTTAGGATCATCAACGAAAACGCAAAGTTTTTCGATTGTGATCGATAAGTCGGAGCCTTAATGTGACTACTGACGCCCATAGGCATCCGCACAACCAAAACTTATGCAGATGCGTTGTCCTCTTTTGCCCTATCCCTCCCACCCCCCAATGGGCCACCGGATACTCACAAACTGCACGAAACGCGAAAGCATAGCTGTCACTTGACGCCGGTGTTATGTGCGCAAACGGCACCACCCCGGTATGCCGGCCCAATTCGGCTACAACGCAGCATAGCACTAACCTTTTACGGATTATAATAGTGTATGCTTAGGGTTGCCCATTTAAGATTGATCGTGATTTCTTAGACATATACCTAGCTAGTTTCTTGGTCGGTCGGTCAGGCAACTCGTTTTGCGTTACCTGACCGGAAGAATTAATGCATGTCTCGGGCTCCTTTGCCCTTTGAAATTCTAACTATTTGTATCATTAAAATCTGCAAATATAATACACGTACATACAATGGAAACAGACATACATATTTAAAAAGATTATTCAGCTCACTGGGCCCCTAACTTCTACTTGCGGCAACTCGCCACTTCTTTGTGGATAATATGGTCCTGAAGATGGTACAGGTACAAATAGGTACGCTGCACAAAGCGCATCTCTGCCTTCGGCAAATTATTTTTCTTGTATAGATAATTCACAAAGTGAAATTTTGTTAATATTTCTCGATTTATTATTAAATTATAAGTAAACAAACAGCCTGGGATACTAGTACACATTGTGCTTGATTATTATTTATACAAAGTCGGGATCAATCACATCTCACTGGCATGAATACGTTTTGACGCAAATGTCGCAGGTTCGGTTCTAGATAGAGCATCTATCATATACATCTTGTATTTGTGACTTGTGTATATAATATACTTACTCCGCTGGCTCAACGACCCGAAGTGGATCTTGGACTTTTTTTTTATGTTAGTTGGATAGGAAAACTGGCAAACGTGCCACCTGATGGAAAGTGGTCGACGTCGCCCATGAACATAAACTAGTTTACCTGGAACGAGCCCAGGCAACTTATTTATGTGTTGCCTATCCTGAGACATAAGATGTTAAGTCTCGGTGCCAGTAATTACACTGCCTGTCTTGCCCTTCTCTCCGAAACACAGCAAAGCTGTTTCACGGGAGAAACAAGCAAGATGGTGGTACCCATGCAGCCGGGAGCGCGGCACAGCGCTTCCCTCCCACCGGTATCTCCGATACGAGATGGCGCCACCGCGCCCTGTCTTATGCGATCTCCTCCCAGTTTACGGCGCCCAGGGTGTGTAGGTAGGTATAATCTTTATATATAAAAATCAATGCCACTTTTCGTTGTAATTTTATAACTCAAGAACGGGCTCACCAATCCCAACCAAATGTTAGGCTTTGTTCGGACTTTAGTCCTTTAGTAGATGGTTTATGTGAAGTTTGGACAAAATCAGTCAAGCGGTTCTTCATTTAAATTTATATTTTTAATTCAATAAATGGCGGATCATTTTGTTAATGGTGATTTTGCTGTCAAATTGAAACTTTTTCAGTTGGGGTCATATCGAAACTTTTTTCAGTGTTGACAGTATACAACATTAAGTTTTAAAATAGCTAGCAATTAATAATATTTTTTTTTGTTTGAATAAATTAATTTGATGTTCCAATTTTTTTATTTCACTTTATACGTAGCGAAGCACGTACCGGGCCGCTAGTATAATATAATATTATGTATGTACATTTCTCAAATATTTTCCAGTGTTCTCGGCCGTAGCACATATGTATCAAAATCACAGGAATAGGTTAACGTTCTAGTATTTTAATTTATTTTTATAGAAAAGGGGACAAACTGACAGTCGTTTCACCTGATGGTAAGTGATAAGCGACATCCATAGACACCCGCTACATCATTAGCAGGTGCGTTGCCGGCCTTTCAAACAAGAGTAAGTAGGTATGCTCTTTTCTTGAAGGTCCCTAAGTCGTATCGGTCCGGAAATACCGTAGGTGGCAGCAGCAGCTGGTTCCATATAGTTGTCGTGCGAGGCAGGAAATGCCGTAAAAATCGAGTTGTTGTGGATTTCCGGACATCGAGATGGTGAGGGTGAAATTTGTAATTCTACGCGATGTCCGGTGGTCCAATTTTGTTGCATATAAACGATCAATTCCTGAGAACACTCCCCGTGGTAGATGCGGTAGAAGATGCAGAGTGATCCGACATCTCTACATAGCGTCAAGGAATCAAGCCGATCGGAGAGAACCTTGTCATCTACGATTCGAGCCACCCGGCGTTGAACGCGGTCAAATGGACGGAGCTGATATTGGGGTGCTCTAGCCCAGAGGTGAGAGCAGTATTCCATGTGAAGTCGGACCTGCGTCTTTGTAGGCTGTGGAAAGGCATAAATACTGCTTCGGCCTCGGTGTGCTGTACTCAGTTTCAGTTTCTTAGGGGCTAGTTTTGCCTTTCCTTCCCATTGACCACGAAATATGTCGAATATGTATAAAATAAGACTAATGGCTTTATGTCAATTGTTATGTACCACATTTTTGTTGTTAATCAACGGTGAAATCATGATTTATCTTTTTTGTAAAGGTATAAAATTATTAATAATAATATTCTACTGGCGTGAACTTCGCTCAGCAACTATTTGCAAACACACATTTCAATATAGGTACTTACGCGAAATGCATAATACGATATAATAAGACGCGAGATTAAATGCCAGTAATTTAATATGTCCTGCGCTATTTTCATGACTAGCAAAGCACTAAGACTGGGGAAATACGCAAGATGGCGTTGTCATACAAACAGGGATTCGTTTATAGTGTAGTAGTAATATGAGGAAATCATCAACATCCTCAAATTTATGAGGATCGGAAGGTAACGCGCGTTTGGTTGGTACTTGGTACCATTTGGCTTATTTATTCGGCGAATCGGCTTTGCTGTTTCGATGAAAAGTGCCGGATGTGCAGAGTAATTATTACTGGCACCGTGACTTACAATGTTGATGTTGGCAACGAATGAGTCAATGAGTGCAGGCCCATCTTTTCCCCTGGGCACTCTGGGCATGTGCCCAGGGCCCCGCGATTTCTATCAGACTTAAACAAAATAATCCTCGGTGATTTATAATGGGGGCCCCTCTATCCTAGTGCCCAGGGCCCCAAATACGTTAAAGACGGCATTGAATGAGTGAGCTGGCTAGAGTAGGCCTAGATGAACTGCTGACTTACCATAAGGAGGCCTTCCAGTCTGCCGATCGAACTAACATTAAATTATCAATCCCAACCCTTGATAATATTTATCTACTATTATATTACTATGTAAAACTGGATCGAAAGATAAAACTTACAATTATTCCAAAGCCACACGACGCTGAGGTACTGACTACCGCATTTATTATTTTTATTATCAACGAGTACATTTAGATATGTTCCAATCAGATTTTTATTTAAAATATCACCAGCTTCCTCCGCTGATATACATTACTATGGTAAATTTTCTCAGAAAATGCAATAAAACGAGTACGATTCGAGAGACCCCCTCCCTCCACTTTCCGGTCCTCAGATTGCCTGTAAATTATTTTTCCTTTAATTTCTACTACATTCTCTTCCTTTTCCAATGGGTTCATTCTACTATAACTTTGTTCTACTTTTTGCCGTTTTCAAAGACACAGGACACTAGTCTAATTTTTCTCAATATTGTTTGTTTTTCTAAATTTCTGTGTGAACATGAGACCATCGTTTGCTCACCGGTGAAGGAAACATCGTGAAGAAACTTGCATGCTTGATGAGATTAAAAGTCTTTGAAGGTGTGTGAAGTTCACCAACAGCTGCGCATCGATGAACTATGGCCCAACACCCTCATCTCCTAATTTCGAGGAGGAGACCCGTGTCCAGCAGTGCAGCAATAAAAATAATATCAACCCGTACGGGACGTACAATCCCATTTATGGGTTGATATTATTTTTATTATTATATATATAATCTGAATACCGGAAACAGCTCGAATGATTTTCATGAAAGGTAGTAAGCCGGGAGGGTTTCGAGGCGATAAATCGATCTCGCTAGCTCTAGCTAGGTTTAATTTTTAGGTAACGTCGTTATTGCCGTGTTTTCAGGCAATGAAAAACTGCTACAATATATGTATCATAAGAATACGAAGGTAATTTTCGACGCCATTTCTAGTACTATGTTCCACTCCGATTTTTATCCCTTTGTAGGGTTCCGTACCCGAAGGGAAAAAGGACCCTATTACTAAAACTTCGCTGTCTGTCTGTCCGTCTGTCTGTTACCAGGCTGTATCTCAACAACCGCGACAGCTAGACAGTTTCAACTTTTAAAAATTATGTAGGTACATATTTTTGTTGCCGCTATATATAATGCCCTTTACATATAATACTAAAAACAAAATAAATATACTACCATACAACTATCTACCTAGGTATCACCTACCATACAACAATCCCATAAAACAATACCTACTAATATAAAACAATACCTACTAATATAAATCAATACAATAAAACATAAAACAAATGGGGGGCTACCATACAACAATCGTTATTTTTGTCGCTTGATACCAATAACGGCAACCGGGACTTATTCTATTATAATATTCACAAAATACTTACTTTTATTTAACAATTTTATTTTATATTTTACTGAATAATTTATATTTAGGTATATTCACTTCAGAAGCCAGAAACCTACTTAATCCAAATAAAATATAATTCGACACAAACTAAAAAAAGGTTATAATATAGAGTTATGTTGTTTACCTAGTACGGAACACTTCGTGCGCGAGTCCGACTCGCGCTTGGCCGTTTTTTTCAAATTACTTTTTTTGTAAGTAAAAGTCCGATTGTTTTTTCCCTTTATTAATTTCCTTCTTTTGTGAGTAAAACCTATTATTGGGAGTTTAATTCGTATCTAACTATATCTTCTAAAAAACCCGAAATGAGTGTTTGGTTTGAGGTTAGACCAGAAAAACAATTGGATTTCCCAAAAATAATACCGTTTTTTTTTAATGTTAGTTGGATAGGCAAACTGGCAAACGTGCCACCTGATGGAAAGTGGTCGACGTCGCCCATGAACATAAACTAGTTTACCTGGAACGAGCCCAGGCAACTTATTTATGTGTTGCCTATCCTGAGAACCGTATAAATGCTCGGTCATCCAGATTCCAGGTACCTACTATTATTATTATGCAAGAATGCGATCATAAGGTCTTCAAATCTGCGACTAACGCAACAGATTTGTTTATAATAAGCGAAAAGGAAAATTGAAAAATGGGGAACTATGTTAGAAATATAGTATTTATTGTTAGATCTCCGGGACCCACACGGTAATGACAAAACTCTTAACACTTAATGTGACATTGTGAACAACGCTTATGTCTGTACCATTGAATGCTAAAGGCGATAAATATAATTAGAATTTCTAATCACGAACCGCTCCTCTGTCGTACACCTATATAAGAATTGGGAATAGAGGCTATGCTTATTATAATCGCAGACTCACAACAGTCCTCTCTAGTTAAGTCTAGGCACGGTGCTGTTGTTAACGTCAGTGCACTGAAACATCAAAATGTTCAAACTGGTAAGTACATTTTTTATTGTTACTCATATTGTGTGTTTACTATAATTTTATGCTTATGATATTTATATTAGTCATAGGTATGTTGATACATTATTAGTCTAACTCTAGGGCTCCGATTTTTTATGGCTAATAATTATAGTAATGATGATTTTTCATTATTATATAATAGATAATAAAATACGTTTATTATACAAAGTACTATCACAAAACCACCATTTCGTCGGGTTTTTTTTTATTATCTCTAAATCTAACTACTTGGAGGTAAGCAAATAGTCTAATACACATTCCATAAGAACTAATATTTAATCTTAACATGATGATGAAAATTGAAAATATAAAATTATTAAATTAATTAGTGTAGGTATACAATATCCACTATTAAATAATTACTTATCTATTTCTGACTTCTCTGAGTAACCAACTCGATTATGAGCTGATAATAATTGGTATATTGTTTCTAATGTTCACGCAAATTTTACTTAGTGTGACGACAAAACTTTTGCCTTATTTTATCGCAGTTTATGAAGATTTTCACCTTACCGACGTTTCGGATACTTTAGACCAAAGTAACATATAATATCATTGCTTTAGACTTTAGAGCAACCACGGCCACTGAAGTCAAAGTTCATTTTAATGATTTATTTATTTTGGTGCCCTATTTACTGTTTTAAAAACGTCACTTAGTTCGTTTTTATTTGATTGAATCACAAACATCCATATTTCCTATAACATAGTACAGTAGAAATAAAAGTTAACTTCGCACTAAATTTCCGATCTTTGTTTTTATAAGGTTATACCTATAGAGCATAAGATTACCAAAATGCTGACAGATCCAGGTGGAGCTTTCAAGGCATCTTGAAAAAAAGTTTTTGACCGATATCTCGTAACTTATGCACTTGAGGGCAAAAATTATATAAACCAATATTGTAGAGAATAATATGTCACATTTTTTATTTCCTATAAACTTTTTTGTAAAGCTCTATAACTCAAAAACGCTGGTCAGATCTTGATCAAATTAATAAGGGACCACATTAGAAACACCAGCTTTCAAACAAAACATAATCACCGAAATCTATTCACAATCGGCGGAGTCATCGTGTCACATACATACATAAAAACTGGTGAATTAAAAACTTTTTTTAAGTCTGTTAAAAATAGGCGTTTAACTTGGACAACCTCGGCTTAATTCTTAATAATCAATTTTTTTTAATAAGGTTAAGGTCACTTTCTGAGCATAAAAAACCAGTGGTTGTCTGTAAAATCAGGTTATCCCCACGTTTCGAAGGCGACCAGAACATCTTGGACTACAAATATATGAACGGCCAACCATCTCTTCAATTTTAAACTAATCTCATACATACCATTCATAATTACGTTTCTTAATTCCAGGTGCTATTCATCGCCGCAGCGCTGCTGTTCGTTGCTCCGGCCATAGCCAAACCCCAGGTGTTATTAGACACATACGGATACTACGCCGCGCCCGCCTACGTCTCCACATATGGGACACCACTGGCATATTCCTATCCTTATGCATATGCCTACGCATACCCATGGAGCTACTACTAGGACTCAGATTCAACCACTGAATATTTAATAATAATTAATGTATGTTGTGATGCTAATAAAAATAAGATACATTAATAAGATGTAAAGGTACGAAGTATATTTCCAAGGTAAATCGAATAAAATACCTCTTAAATAAAAAACAAAAAAACAAATTGTTTATTATATATTATAACAAATTGTTATCGAAGAAAATGTGTTATGACGAAATAAATAATTATTAATATTCAGTATTTTAATTACCTACCTACTTAGTCCATGTACATGTACTTCCTGTATGTTTTCTTACCAAAGATAAAACTGTACTTACTTGTATTGCCCATTAACCTTTAAATTGGTCATCTTTATTCTTATCTGTCTTAACCCATAGAGAAAACATTGTCTTGTAATATTTATAATTTGGCCGATGGAATCAGAAAAGAAGACCGAACGAAAAATGCGATTATACTAGCTTAGCTAGCTAGCTAGATTACCCAGTGTTTTATATAAAGTTTGAATATGTATGTCTTACAAATTACAATTACCATTCATTATTGGTACAACAATAATTTGACTTGGGGCTCTTTCCCAACCCAACCGCCCACGCCGACGTTAAAAAAAATCGCCCCCCGGAATTTTTTCTATTTCAGGCTAGTTTCATGTCTGCCCCGACTGGACTTATAACAGAAATCCAGTCTGACTCGCGCGCTGAGGGTTCCAAAAGACCTACTGTTTTTAGGGTGCCGTTGCCAAATGGCAAAAAACGGAACCCTTATAGATTCGTCATTTCTGTCTGTCTGTCTGTCTGTCTGTCTATCTGTCTGTTTGTCTGTCTGTCTGTCGGTCCGTCCGTATGTCACAGCCACTTTTTTCCGAAACTATAAGATCTATACTGTTGAAACTTGGTAAGTAGATGTATTCAGTGAACCACATTAAGATTTTTACACAAAAGTAGAAAAACAATAAATTTATTATCCCCATACTTAGAACTGAAACTCAATTTTTTTTTCATCAAAAACATACGTGGATCTATGGATAGGTCCTCAAAAATGATATTGAGGTTTCTAACACCATTTTTTTCTAAACTGAATAGTTTGCGCTAGAGACACTTCCATAGTGGTAAAAGGTGTGTCCCCCCCCCCGTAACTTCTAAAATAAGAGGATGATAAAACTTAAAAAAAATATGATGTACATTACCATGTAGGTAAACTTCCACCGAAAATTGGTTTGAACGAGATCTAGTAAGTAGTTTTTTTAATACGTCATAAATCGTACCTTTCATTCAATCAACTCAAATATTAAAAAAAACATTTTTTCAAAAGAAACCATATTTTTTGTCCGGAGACACGGTAGTGTCTCGCGCCAAGTACTCGTTCAAACACAAGTGTGTTAAACGTCACTTGTTAGTGAGATACGTGTAAGTATATATTCTCCGCTCATATGTCGATTTAACCTCACTAATTTTTTAAACTTAAAAATATCAATAGTTGTGTTCTTAAAACCATAATAATAGACCAATTCTTAGTTTATACCGTCGTTTGTATCTACTTTTATCAATTTTATATGGTTTCCATTTATTATTTATGAAATACGGCATAAAAAATTTGGCTTGCTCACGTTTTAGATGTTTAGACTAATTTCCAGTAAAAGTAGATTTTTTGTAATTTGACAGTTTGACACTATCGTATTACTTTTTATTTTGATAAAGGGAAAGGTAAAGGTCCATCCTAGATGAAAAAGTTCAAAAAGTACACGTTCAAACACGGGTGTGTAATGTGTGTGTAAAACGTCACTTGGCAGGGTGATCCGACTGTGTCTATATTACCAGCTCATATGCTGGTTTAACCTCACTCACTTTTCAAACTTAAAAATATCAAATGTGATGTTCTTAAATCCATAATTACGGACCAATTCCTAGTTTATTCGTGTATCACTTGTATCAAATTTTAAGTGGTTTCCATTTATTACATATCCATATAACAAAACACAAAATAACAATTAATTAATGGGAAACCAATGGGAAACGAGGTAGTTAGTACTACACTTTTATATGGGAATTGGTCTAAAAACATCGGAAACACGAGCAAAGCAAATTTATAAATTTGTATTAATTCATACAATATAATAAATGGAAACCACATAAAATTTATTGTTGTGTCTCAGGAAGTGTCTCTCGCGCAATCTATTCAGTTTAGAAAAAAAAATGGTGTTAGAAACCTCAATATCATTTTTGAAGACCTATCCCTATATCCACGTATGGGTTTGATGAAAAAAAAATTTGAGTTTCAGTTCTAAGTATGGGGATAATAAATTTATTGTTTTTCTACTTTTGTGTAAAAATCTTAATGTGGTTCACTGAATACATCTACTTACCAAGTTTCAACAGTATAGATCTTATAGTTTCGGAAAAAGTGGCTGTGACATACGGACGGACCGACAGACAGACAGACAAACAGACAGATAGACAGACAGACAGACAGACAGAAATGACGAATCTATAAGGGTTCCGTTACTTGGTTATTTTTTCAGGATTTAATTTTTTTTTATAAAGAATCAAAATCATTTTTATTTTTAATAAATGTTGAATGTGTACTTGGCGCGATGATTTACAGTGAAACTGTTTTTTGTTGGATTAGTATCTTATGTTGTAAATTATGTAATGGTTCGGAACCCTTCGTGCGCAAGTCCGACTAGCACTTAGCTGGTTTTATTTTTCTTTAACGCCGGGAAATGCTCTAAGGCATCCCACGGGGGGTGGGTCTCCTCAGACGGGAATGTGGGACTCGCTGCGCCTGAAAGATGGTAAGTGGATGCAGTGGACGCGACCCACTAAAACCCAGCAAGTGCCACCAATGCCGTCTTTGGTAAGGTGCCCCGGATCTGGCGTTATCTTGGAGCAATAATGGTGAAGATCGATTCACGAGTCGGGGCTGTTTCTCTGCTAGTTTTGCTATCATTGTTCGGTGTTCGGCACAGTAGACATCTGCCGTTATTGCTTGACCAGATTGGGGAAAGCTATAGTGAATAACACCATGCTGAGACCACTAAACAGTACCATTACCTTTTTATTGTTAAACTTTGCTTTAGGACAATGTTGCGGCGTTTGACCTGGGGTCAGCTATTGCATTTTTCGCTTACGGTAATAGTAAAGAATCCACTTTTCATCACATGTCACGATCCACAATATTCCTTCATTTCTGTATCGATTCAACAAGGAAACACAAACTTCAACACGCGGTCTTCCACGTGGTTCGTTCTTAAAATCAAAGTTTCCATCACGAAAGAGTCCTACCAAAATCGCACGGTGCGTTCATTAGCAGTCCCGCTTCGGAACTCGTAGGTATTAAAAAATCACTCGAATTTTCTAAATATCCATCTTTCTTGTTGTTGTTATTCTTGTGTATGTTAATGACAAATGTCAAATCGGAACCTCCTGAGTCCTCTGCGTAATTTGAATCCACCTCAATTATGCAACATGCACCTCAAACATGTACACGTTTGGTCATCTAAAAGTTCACTGGAAATATTATTGAAGTACATATTACCATTTTGGCTTGAAATTTCAAAGGAGAAGTGTTCCTGTTGCCACGTATTCCAATGATACAGTCAGAATCTACGATACCCTTCAGAAGGCTACAGTTTCTACGTCTAGGTATAACTTTTATACCGGCGATAACGTTTTCGTCTCTATTTGTAAATAATAATATTGAATAGTTCACAACAACATATTTTAATGTACTTACTTATGTAATGTAATATAGTATGTAAAATATATATGTATATATCTTAGGCACAGCAACGCGTGGTCGGGTCTGCTGGTATAATATATTTCGTATTTCATATACCTAATTCAAAGTCTACAATAAGTACATATAAATAAAATTAGTGTCTTTCTGTCTTTTTAAAAAATGCATATGGATGTATACCTACATGGTACATATATAAACCTAAATAACATTGTTTTCAATTTTTGATTGTAATATGTCTCACTGTCTGTTTGTTCCGGTTAATCTCTAAAACAGCTGGGCGGATTTTAACGGGACTTTCACTGGCAAATAGCTGCTGTTATAAGGAGTAACTTAGGCTATATAAATAATCATCATTAGCGCGGGCGAAACTGCGGGCAACAGCTAGTTTTAGAATATACTTGCGGTATTTTCTTAAATACCTTACTGATTGTTGTACAGCTTGGCAAAAAAGAGTATGGAAAAAATGAGGGCGCCACTTTCACATAGGTCTCATCATAATATGGAAAATCAGTAAGATAATTTATTAAATTGTTAAAAATAAAATTTATTTTTAACATTTAATGTTAACACTTTACTCAAAATCTAGTATTTGTCGGCCAAGTATTGTCAACATCATAGGTTTTCATTTAGTAAAATTTTTAGTTCCACCTGTCACCACTTCATATTCTTTTTTGCCAAGCTGTATGTATATCAATAAAGTGTTATCCGTTCATTCAAACATTATAATAGTGAATGAGTCACCGAACAGATATTAATATATTCGTATCGGTCGATCGGGCTCCATTAATATTACAATGACATGGTCCGTGACACAATGAATACGGCTTATACGATATATTAATCTCGCCTTGGGATTTCTGCTCATTTGTATGCGGTGGATGGAATCGATTTGAGTGACAACTTATCGATTGTGTGTTCGATATAATCCTTGATAATAATTACATTTATCAATAACATCGGATAAGTTTTCTCTTAATTGTTATCGAATGTTGTGTTCCTTTTTTAAACCCTATTTGATCATGTCTCGGTCTCTAAATATTTTCCGTCTAATAATTATTATACACAGTTTCTCTGTAACAATTGATGTGAAATGTGTGTAAGCAGTAAAATCTTACGTCCAAAAACGTCCGCAACGTTAAATAAAACCGTATGATTTTTATCGACGTCATCCTACTCAGAAACAAATCAAATTGAATCTACCATTGAAAAACAAATGATTGACTGACACATCACTACGTCGGTAGCTGTGTGTTACACTATTGGGACCGCTTAGCAAGAAAACCCAAGTTCGAATCCCGCCGATATCAGGTGACTTTTTTGTTTTTAAGTGTAAAATTCTATTAGCGCGGTAAGCATATTTTTAGATGAGGTAAAATCTCTGAACTTGCAACACCGCTCACGAAACGCTGGAGACGCAGTTTGACGTTTATATGACGTGGACACGCGACACCGCACGCGAGCCGCTGGAGACGCAGTTTGACGTTTGATTTATTTATATAAGATTAAGCAATATTTGTTTAGCAAATTGTGTTTCTTCTAAATTATGTCATGCGGCCATTTTGTGCGCCGTTTAAATTGTATAGGTTCTCATAATCTTTTACGGCCTGTATTATAGGTATTTGAATTTAATTGTTTTTTTTTCACTTCAGTCAGTCAGTCTGTGCAGTCCCTGTGACTGTTTAGGTTTTTTAATTATTATTTTACGCCGGGAAATTCTCTGATTCTATCGATAAAAAATATAATAAAAAATGTATACCCGAATAATTATTTTCTTTATAAGTACTTACCCTGAAACTTGAAATTAATATTTTTATAATAAGGACCTTCATTACTATCTGGTGTCCCACGACACCACACGGTTTTGTAACCAAAGTTTTGTAAACAGCTAAGTACTGATAAGACTTCACTTTACTTAAATTCACTATTTCTAACTGGATATAAATAAAATAAAATACGAATTCTTAAATGTTCGTAAGTAACTTTAAAGGTTAAGAAATTATTTTTCTAGTCATTAGGTACAATAGTTGTCTAAAAAAACAAACAAATTCTAATTATAGTCGTATTTTTTTAACCTTTTGATAAAGCATTTGAGTCAGTCCGGTTTTTTTATTATACAGTAAATATCGCAAAATACGGCGAGTATTTTGCGATATTTACTCTGTGAAAATTTTATATATTTAATGTATAAATCTTACGCCAACACAAGGGAAAGAAGCTGTACATGCGGGATAGGAAAAGTTATGTCGTAGGTAAATAGGCCCTTGCTGCAAGCAGAACAGAACCTATGCTATTCTTATTTCATTTAATGAATTTAATGATGCAAAGACTTACCTTTTACTTTGACTCCAGACTCTAGTCTGAAGTCAAAGAGTGAAAGAGCATTTGTGTTCATGATTTCATCATTAAAATTCATCGAGCATATAACCAGAATAGCGGTAATGTTATGCGTTTTGTATGAAAAGACATTCGGCCAAATTGGTGCTGTGATGCTACGTCGGTTCTGTGCTCTGATTGGCCGACTGGTTGTCATTGATGGATGATTGGCCGATGGGATGTACATTGAAATCACTGGTTGGTTGAATTGCTATTACGTCAGTGACAAATCAATGACCAGTTTCAGAATTTTATGGCTTACATTACTAGTCTATCCTGTTTTATGCACGATGTTCAAATTACTTACTGTAAATTTTTATTTGATGACTTATTGAAAAACCTGTTTAGTTACCTCAGAATATTTATTTTAGTTATAGATATATTTATGTTAACGATACCAACAATTACAGGAGTTGTTTATTGCATTTATTAATCTAGTTCTCTAGAAAATGTCTGCAATTTCTATTATCCTACAGACAATATCATATTAGTAGATACAATTAAAACTATAATCTGGATATAGTCTACGGTGTTTAGTTCATGGAACTTTAAGCTTGAATATCACGATACATTTATGTGACGCCGAAGTTTCAGTGAAAAATATAGGTAGGTACAATTTTGAATCAAAAATTATAATTTTAAATGTTCAGTAAATTGTGTTTATGCGATGAAAATAAATGCGTATTTGGTTAGTAATAAATAATATAAAATTGTAAAGCACGATTAAATATATTCCAACTGTTTATATACATTTAAAACACTACAATTAGTTCTAAGAAGTATCACGATTTAAGAAGATTTTATATTTTTATTAGCTATTTTTAGCTTTATAAATTAGAAAACAAAATTATTTAATCTTTCATTTGATTATGTTGTTTGTAATGTTTGGCACGATTTCCTTCTTTTTCTAAAAAGTATAAGTCACATATACCGGAACTTCTACATTTTATAAATTCTATGGTTTTCTAATCCAGAATAATCACTAGATAATTTTATACTACGACATGTTATGTATAGCATTCACTTCATATTGTTATTTCTAAAGGTTGATAGGCTTCTTTTAATAGCTTCCCCGTTTCAAAATTAAAATGATTAAGTAATACTAGTAAAATGCTGTCTCTAGACAACACTTTACTTTTTTCATACGAAAGTGTAGGTACCTATGCTTTATAAATTTTTAATCCAAATCCCGTTTCTAACTGTATCCTAATCAGGTATTTTCTTTAAAATCAGAGTTGCTAATAGACAATAATAAAATAGAAGCACTATTTAGTAAGACTTTATAAAAGCTAGCTAAAGGTCACAGTCTAAACGAAGAAGCTAAAGCAATAATTTCAATTGTATTGTTTATTTATACG
Source organism: Helleia helle (assembly GCA_963853865.1). NCBI lineage: Eukaryota > Metazoa > Arthropoda > Insecta > Lepidoptera > Lycaenidae > Helleia > Helleia helle. The sequence goes on along the minus strand of OY971418.1, from coordinate 6,652,966 downwards.
TAGTTCACCAATGCTAAGCGAAGACAGTAAAATATTTGCTATACTAATTACAATTAATGATAATATTAAATACATTGATTTACAAAAAGCCGCTAGTATCATAAAACTTCCAACGAAGCACTTTAGTCATATTTTGTGCACTACTTAAGAGCGTAGATTGTCCAATTTTATAGTTTTTATTAAAACAGTTTTAGGCTGTGTCCACTTTTATAGTTTAATTTAGTTCAGTAACTTCACTTTTCACTTGCACTTAAGCGACCTCTAGGTCCGAGTCGTCTGATTCGTCGGTAAAGTGTCGCGGGGTGGCAGGCGCTGGTGGTAGCCGCGACGGTGGTGACAGCCGGGCCCGAGCGGGCGTCATGGCCCGACACCCTCGCTCCTCTTGAAGCTTCCGTAATCGCTCCTGCTCCTCCCGCTTCTGTTTGCGCCATTTCGCTCGCCTATTCTTAAACCAAACCTGCAGACAAAAGAAAACAATATTGAGCTTTAGAAAAGTATAATCATCATTTGTTTCAAGTCATATTCGCTATATCACTGACAGCGAAAAACTGCAGCGGCAAAGACTTTAGACATGTAAAGTACTGTTATTTTTTCTTTTACGCCGGGAAATGCTCTGAGGCATCCTGCGGGGGAGTGGATCTCCCCAGGCGGGTATGTGGGACTCGCTGCGCCCGACAGCTGGTAAGGTGGACGCAGCTCTACCCACTAAAACCCGACGAGTGCCACCAATGCCGCCTTTGGTGAGGTACCCGGATCTGTTGAGTAAACAGGGCACCTGGACGGCTAGTTTAGTAAGGTTCTCATCCTCGCCCCTTGTCCCTCTGCTCTTTTGTCCCCTCTTCTTATAGGAGGGGTACAAAGAGCAGCTCCCTCAGCTCAATTAGTTTGCCTTGTGGCCCAGTAGCCAAAATAATAAGCTACTGGGCCACAAGGCAAACTAATTGAGCTGAGGGAGCTGCTCTTTGTTAGGCTTGAGCCAAGGTGAGTATGTAAAGTACTGCCTGCTTAAACTTGAAGTACAGTGTTATGTAGGAAACATATTTTAAAATATTCAAATACGTATGTTCATCAAAAATTTACTCAACATTGTGATAGACAACAAATGAATCGATCCTGTTTAAATGAGAATGTTCAAAGAAAATAGTAACTGAAACAGAATTCACATTTTCCTCATCCTCATAACCGTATCTTATAGCTTTGATTACAAAAGGTCTTCGAATATTGGATTCTATTTATGAATATTAAATCCTTTGTGATACATTCACAATAATATCTTTTAATATTTCACAATGAACATTTCATGTGTGAAATTTGATCGGGATCCCCGTCGATCTATGGCTACTGTACTGATTGTGAGCGATCTGTTCATTATAATGCGGCGTGTTATCCGCGAATAATGTACTGCCGAGTTTTATTTAGCGATGACCGCGCTACTGAACTAATACCGGTTGTAAGAAAAAAATTTCAATGATATGCCTCGTTTCCACTTCAGTAGACGGACACAAGTAAGACGACCGTCTGCGGGTGGTCGCAGCTTACACAACACATCGGTCAACATCATTCATTCAAGAAACATCAATTGTATGTGATTTCACTCAATGGAATGTTGTGGAGTTCTTCTAAAAGTTAATTGAGATTTGCTGGACACATTAAAAAGAGAAAGATTACATGCACAATGTAATCTAAATACAGTTTTATTATCTTGTCATCGGTCGGATGAAAGAAATAAGATGAAATGTTAATACAGAAATGGATAAGAAAAAATTAGCTGCACGCCACGTGAGCACGCGGAAGACTGAAATAAATTATAGCTAAAAAGATAAAAACAATATTTTATAGATTTTAAATTACCTATAGGCTACGAATAAATAATAAGTCCCTATAGGTAAGATAACGTTTCATTGAAAGCGGGCTCTATTGAGAATGCGTACCTATGTTAAATTTTTTTTTTTTTTTTTAATAATATTTTATGGCCTGGTTACGAGACCTTTAAGCCAAACCTATGTTAAAATGAAAACAATTTTTTTTTTTTAATCTTTATTTATTCAAAAGGCTTTGTCACAGTGAACAATATGCTAGTCCACCAATTAGATTTGTCAAAAAAAAACGAGCTGAGATTCACAAGGAAGCTGAGATTGGCAAATAATAATTAATTAAAATAAAATAATACATGACTAAAAAGAAGTTCTTCGTATTTGCAGAACTCTGCTGCAAAGTTCTGCGTTTCTCTATAAAAATAAAAATTCATAATAAGATTATATTAAACCATATTATAAATAACAGCATTAAGAAAAAAATTATAGTTTAAAAAACTAAAAAACCACGCTTTTAAAACTGATTAAACTAAAAAATAAAACTATAGTAATCTATTGAAAAATTCATATTATTGTACAAAACACGTGGGGTTGCTTGTTATGATATCCACAGATATAGTAAATTATTGATAATATGTTTACCACAATCGAAATCAAGCCCCCCACCCTTTTTGTATGATAATATGAATTTTTCAATTGATTACTATAGTTTTATTTTTAATTTTTTAGTTTAATCAGTTTTAAAAGCGTGGTTTTTTAGTTTTTTAAACTATAATTTATTTTTCACTTTTTAGTTTGGTTTATTAGATTTGATTCCTTCTTTATCGACTGTAAGTCCAAAGCTATGCAGGAATCGAAAGTGATCGGGAGTAAGAACTCATTTTTAGGAGCCTGAGAAACGGCTACCACAGCCAAGGAAAGCAGCAGGCGCGCAAATTACCCACTCCCGTAATGAAAAGGCGGGAGTCCGAAACTGCAGACATGCGCAGATCATGCGATAGCTCTATCTTTCTTACTCCCTTACAGAGGATCCACAAAAGAATTTATTAATCCTGGCGGTCCTTATAAGGATATTGGGAAACAGTTATTAAATTATTGCATTGTCATCGGTCCTTGATACGTGTGCAAAGTTTCAAATTAATCAAACTTCTGGAAATCGGTCAAATTTATGCTCAAAGATTCCATTACATACATAGATACATAGATACAACCCAAGCTAATAAAAAGCGTGGTAAAAACAATACGATATCATAATTTAGAGAGATTTATTTCAAAGTTGTATTCCTAAAATAGAATAAGATTCTGCGCATTTGCTTCTTTTTTATTTACGTCTTCTTTATTTAAATTATTATTTAAATAAGTAATTTATGAGTAAATATATATATTTAAATAGTAAAACAAAACAATTATTACTGCAAGTCGTAAATTGGAGCTTGAAAAGCAAATAAGTCAACGTATTTGGCGCAAAAAATGAATAGACTTAAAATGGCGTCGGTGGCTTAAAATTAATTCGTTAACGATATCACTATTGTTAGAGTTAATTGCATTACAAGTGTCGGTCGATAGCCCGACAAAAGCCCTATTAACTTTCGGGAAATGAGTGACGGGCTTTTCACACTCATTGAGCGCGATCCCGACCATTCGACGCCACTCAAGCGGCAAATATGGCCGCTGCCACCGCCAGACCTGCGGGCGACTCTGCCTCTACTATACTCTATAGTCTATGCTTTGTCAACGCTCACCCTCAAGATTAGCTTATCCTCCTATTGTGCCTTTGATTGTATTCCGTTTAACACATTCTTTGTTTACTTTTATTGGAATTGCATGGATGGGTTGTTATTAGTTCTCGTGACTGCCAAAATTATTGGTCATTTATATCGATGGATTTGCCAACTCTCTTTATGTTCATAGCTTATTGTAATTTATTTGCACAAATGTTCCATTTAGTGTGTACCTACATTGTGTCTCATTACCACCGGGTAATCTTATCCAGGTGACCAGATTAGATTGCAGATATCTTCTGAAATCAGTATGTTTATGTCTTGATAGATTTAAAAACGTCTTTAAGCGGATCTTCTACAATGCTTAGAGCTGTAGGTATATTGTTTTTCAGTTGTTCAATAACTCAAATATATAATCATAGAAAGTGCGACAAGAGTAAATAAATATTTTACAGCTAAACTCCATTTATTGAAGCTCTTCTATCTTATTGCAGCTTAGGAAAATAACACGTTACGGACACGAGGAAAATAATATCTACGTAGGTAGTACGTATTAGCTAATAATAATACATAGCTTGTAGAGAAAATACAAAAACTTAGTTGCCATTTTAAGTTATAAATAAAGTATATTTTCATATACCTACTTAATCAGTTTAAGTACTTAAGTTATAACCTAGTTAAACAGGAACAAAGGCGAAACTTATACACATTTACTATGCAGTTTAGCCTTTCAATAAAGCAGTGTTTGTCTTTGGCATACTGCAAGCGGTATAATTACGTATGCATGATACGGGATACCAAACTGTGGACCTATTCAATGGAATTTGGTAATTCTTATTATGAATTAAACCCGCTTACATATCATATTTGACTATATTATGTAAGTATTCAATTATATATTACATATTATATTTGACGACCTCTGTGGCTCAGTGGTAAGCGCGTTGGCGCTCAAGCCGGAGGTTGCGGGTTCGAATCCCGCCAGGGAACAAAAATATTTACTGTGTTCCTGTGTCATGGATGTGTATTAAATATGTGTATTATATAATAAAAAAAATCTTAAATAAATGTATAGTATAAAAGTATTAAATATATTTCCGTTGTCTGGTACCCGTAACACAAGTTCTTCAAGAACTTACCACGGGACCAGATTGACGTGGTGTCAAAGCGTCCATAGACATTATTATTATTATTATTATTATAGAAAAATAATTATTTACTAGCTGGTGCATGTGACTTCGTCTGCGCAGGGTGTGATTTTGGACAATTCACACTATATCCACGGGTATATCTTTATAAATTATAGCTTATGCGTTATTCTGGTGTGTATATAAGCTATATTTTTATAAACCATACATACAAACATTCATATATTAGTACTATATTTAAATTAGAAAAATAATATTTTTATTGCTGCTCTATTTCACGCGCACGTTCGTAAAGAAATCTGACCATGAATTACTTACTACTTTGCATAGATTGAAACAAAAACGATATAATATCTGGGTACCTATAGAAATAGGTTCCGTCACAAATCACTTATTAAAATATTTTTAATAATATGTTATAGCAAAACCTACATATTATATGATAAATAAAAGTAATATTCAAATAATATATTATCTATGAATATTGTATATGATAAATGAAAAGTTTAGAGGATCGACCACTTCCGTCACAAATAAAGGATAAATATGTAAAAAAATATTTCTTTTGACGACCTCTATGGCTCAGTGGCAGCACGTTGGCACTCAAGCCGGAGGTTGCGGGTTCGAATCCCGCCAGGGAACAAAAATATTTTCTGTGTTCCTGGGTCATGGATGTGTATTAAATATGTGTATCATATAATAAAAATCTTAAATATATGTAAAGTATAAAAATATTAAATATATTTCCGTTGTCTGGTACCCGTAACACAAGTTCTTCAAGAACTTACCACGGGACCAGATTGACGTGGTGTCAAAGCGTCCATAGATATTATTATTATTATATTATTATTATTATTTTTCATTTATCGTGGATGTAGTAAAAACCTTTTTGGCCTCGCTATTGCAAATCACTTAAAAAAATGATTCCTCATACGTCCAGTATTATTATAGCGCAGGGATGTATGTAGGCGAAGGGAATTCGGATTATTAAAAAAATAAGACGGTTCTAACTTCTAACATGAAGCACGGATCGCACAGATCCTTAATAGGAACCTTATGCTGAGGAGATAAGATTAATAACGAGTTTTGAGAGTTTCACTTAATTCTGTGATTATAAGGAAACAACCTGAAACACAGGATACCTATCCTAGTTCAGGTCTCGTTCAGGCATATACAATAAATGTAAATTGTACCTTACGTTTCCATGTAATTTACCGTGTACATTTCTTGAATAAATTATTATTATTTTTTATGAATTTTATTGCGTTCAAACCTTTCGTGACCGAAAATATGAGCAAAATATTCTAACATTGAGAAAAAGGAAGAATTCTAAAGCCATGGCGGCTATTTTCTATTTTTAAAGGTCTTATCTTCTATATGAAAAAAGAAATCATTGAAAATATTTGGACTCGAATGTCAGATTGCTTAATAAATTCTTAGCGCCTGTTCATAGTAATTTAAATGTATGTTTGTTTACACTAAATAATACTGTTGTATATTATTTATTTATTGTTTAATCAATATACAACGTACCTACTTTTAATGAGGAGCTAACGTAAGATCGACAATTTAATTAAGCAACAAAAATACAAAGGCTTAGTAGAACACACGATATATTAATAATTATCATCTGTTGGTTATGGAAGACAGATGATGTGGGGAGGACGCTTGCCTAAGGGTATGGGCACCGCGCTCCAACGCCTCGCCTCCTCCATCAATGGATACAGGCTACAGCAGTAATCACTAATGTGTACTATAATAAATTAGTACTGATTTTGTTTTCTAATGTTTACGCGAATTTCACTCATTATAATTTTCAATGAAACAACTTTTACGGATTTTATCGCGGTTTATTAAGACAACCATGGTGACGGGAGGACTGAAAGTTGTTTCATTAATAATGAGGACTAGCTTGTGTAAGGAGACTTGTGATTGTATCTGGTTCAGTAGTAAATTAGTATGCTCAAGGATTCGAACGCCGCGGCGGATCCCTCCAAAGATAATGCATCAATACTAATATTATAATTTATAAACAGGTAATGTTTGTAAGTTTGGATGTAGGAGGTAATCTACAAAACTACCTATTTTTCACCAGAACTTATTTTTTACTATCCCGCGGGGGTGGGGTACTCCCCAGACGGGCATGTGGGACTCATTGCGACCGGAAAATGGTACCTAAGTGGCAATACCCACTAAAACCCAGCGACTGCCACCAATGCCGCCCTTAATGAGGTGCCCCGAATCTGTTGACCAACAGGGCACCTCGATGGATATAAGTCAATCATCTAACGGACCGACGCCAACGCCACAGAGGGGTTGTCCCGCACCACAGAACAACCCCTCCCAACGTCGGGACAGTGCAATGGGGTGAGGTTCCTATCCTTTTCCCTTGTCCCCCTGCTCTTTTGTCCCTTCTTCTTATAAGAGGGGTACAAAGAGCAGCTCCCTCGGTTCACTTGGCTTCGCCCAAGTTGCTGGTTCACCTTAGGTTACTGAGCCCCACCGCCATACCACGGCACCATGGTGGAGGAGCGGCCATTATTAGACATCGTTATCATTGAGTAACATAAGGCTACCTATAAAAATAAAATCAATCAATCGATATATAGTTGAATTATATTCTTATTCTAATACATATAATATATTATGTATTACATAATATTATGTATGTGTATAAATTTATATTCTTCTTACTGTACTTTTATTCTTCTCCTTTTATTATTACATTGTATGTACATTACCATTCGTCTCGTGACAGGAACCACGGAACATTTATAATCGTGAAAAATTCCGCAAAATCTAGTTCCTTGAAATAGTAATAACAAATTCGTTCATTTGATATTTTAATGAAAAATGATAAACACGTGAGCGTGTGAACGGCAGGATGGGCCCGAGTGGTAGCGGCGCGGCGGTGCGGCGGTGGCGAACCGAGCCCAAACTTATTATAATAATGTTGTTAGAACAAACACGGTCCCTCCGCCTTGTTTGAGATTACAATTACGGTTTTAGCGAACTGATTTATTAATGGACGGCTGATCCTCTGATACTTGTGTTGATTTCATTTTAATTTGCCGCTTTACTTTATTGCCATTTTTGATTACATGTTATGTTCGTTCATATGTTCGGTTGATGATGTTTTCATTGGTTACTTATTACTGAAAAACTACTCTCATGTGGGCTGTGTTAAGAGAAGGGGCGAAACTTTAAAGCCTTTTTTTTACCTTAGTGTATTATAAAAACTTTTTTACACAAAACACAGGTGGAAGGCTCCCTGAAACCGTAAACTTTTAAACAGTAGAAAAAAAAGTCTATAGTAGACCTTTTTTCTGATAATCAAAATTTTATTTGTATCAATTTTATTACTAAAATACTATTTCACAAACAAAGTATATTTAGAATAATAAAAGTGTCCCACTCTAATGGCCGGTTTCATATCTTTATTAACAATATTAGGTATTCTTTGTACATATTTTTGACTACAACGCAATGAAAAAATTACATTTAACATAGGCTGTATAGTTATTACTTTAAATTAAGAACATTGGTTTTATAATTTTAAAAAGTAATTGTTATAAAAAAAATTAGCAAATCTCCTACACCTGTCGTATTTGATCCCCCATTAGCCGTGAAATGCATTAGTCAATATTAAAGACGCGGCCCGCGACTATAATTCCACAAAGGGCACTTCAAATCACACCCATCTCTTTTCGCTTAATGTCAAAACATTACTCGGGCCGGAGGCTGAAAAAGTATCCCCCAGTATCTGTCACTTCGTATCAATTACCACACGCAAACACCCATGTCGCCTCCATAGCCATAGAACGTCCTATCTACGCACAATGCGCCAGTCGAATCGAAATTCAATTGTCAAAAGATTGCTATAATAGTACATCAATTTGAAAAAGTGCTTTGTACTCAGACTCATTTTGTGAAGTAAATCTTATCACTGTTCGGATAAGCGCCAAAATTGTTTAACCTCCCAGGGAGAGGGGCCCCAGGGTCGTTCCGCAAACATTCTCTCCCCTAAACGTTATACTTTGAAAACAATAATTTGTATTGCGTATCGAACGAGTCCATAAATAATAGAGTGATACTTCAGCCGAGGATTGGGTTATCGCGGTCTGGAATAATAATGTTCGTATTATCGAATTTTATAATTGCATACACAAATACAGTTATATTAATTAGTAACTCGGAGAGGTCGTTTGATATTTTTAGAAACAGACAATGTTATAATTTCTTTATGCAAACAAAAATACACTTAATAATTTGTTTGAATGAATGACTTTTTCGGGCGTTTAACTTTTTTACCGTCTTTGTTTATAATAAATAATGTAGACCAATAACATTTTTTCTTTAATTCCTTGTAATATGAAAACTAATTTTACGTAAACAAATCATATTTCAAGAAGTTTAAACCAAAGCAATAAATAACGTTTTATTCAAATTCAAAGTCTCTAAAAACATTTCTAAAACTAGAATACAAAAAAATCCTAAAATACAAAATCCGTATAAACATATTTTTAATTTTTTTCCACGGGGATTCCGACTATAATTCTGGGATAGAATTGTGATACTTCTTGTTAGAATACATTTTATTCTTTTCTGCGAGTACGCTTAAACCTATATATAATTCATAAATTAAAAATCTCTTATCGGCAAAGGGATTGTTTAGACATCGGCTGAAATGCCAACAGTAGAAAAACGAAACCAGCCAAGTGCTAACTTCATTCGTGTATCAAGGGGTTCGACAAATAACTTTATTTTTTATTTTCTAAATTGTAATAAGTAATTACATTTATATATAGAGGACATTTAGACGTAAATACTCCGATGTATAGTTTATTAGGAGCCAAACATATAGTATTTTTTTTAAAGCTAAAAAGGTTCCATGCACATTACAAGCAAGCTATGTGCTAATATCACAGCTAGTCTTGAGCTAGTATTTAGCTACATAAGTTGCACAAAATCCGACACTGCGATATTATTTGTGGTTAGCTATAGTAACAAACCAAATATACTAGACAATAGACATATTGATCGCCATAAAAATATATTTAGGGAAACGCATCTTTTAATAGACACGGCACTTTGTCAGCTTTGCTTTACAATTTTTTTATGTTAGTTAGATAGACAAATAATATAATGCCCCCAATCATACATGTTTGGGAATGACACTGAATTATGTACTAATTACGATTCATCAAGTTTAAATCAGTTTGGTTTCCAAGAAATAGATATGTATTACAAATAATCATAAGCAGCAAAATATCTAAATAGACGATTTTATTTACTTGTTATGCATAAATAATTACCGTCTTTTGTCCGAACGCTCAAAGGTCGTTCAGGGTGACTTTACGCAACAAATAAGCTAAAAGATCTGTTTAATCGTATGAATGACTTTAGTTTTGAGAATGTCATTTTTTTCTAAACCATTACAGATGTCTCTTTAAAAAATGCTTATGTCTAATTGCTTTCCTCACACTGACGCATAAAGTTAATATAGGTATATTAACTTTATACACTGACGTGGGGGTGCAAAATCTAACCATGAAAATCCTGAATCTTAAATGAATAGTATAACGTGTTATTGACAAACGGCTTTATTATACAAATTGTTCGACAGAAACCAAAGTCATGCTATAAAACTTTTAACATAATATAGCTGAAAATCCATAGTGATGAAATATTACTGAAATATAATATAAAAGAAAGCTTGTCCATTTTATTCATACATAATACAACGCCCTCAGATGAAGTAAAAAAAGGTAGATGACGCACGGCCTTTGCTAATACTGAAGCCACAAAACTAAGCTCCTTCATGTAAATACACGCGCTCACGCACACAGATACACCAAAACTAAGCTCATTTTTGTTAGTATCTTACGAGTCGTCGTGCAGTAAGTTTACCAAAAAAATACCGTTCTGTGTAATTAAATGGTGTAAAAACAATACAAAAGGGACCAAAGAGTCTAAAAAAATATCGTTTCACACATAAATAAACACAAGACTATATTCTTATAAGATATTTTAACACTATTTTGAGGTTAATCAACATAAATAATATTATTGCCCCGAAATGACGTATCGGAAGAGTGTTGCCAGAAGTTAGTATTTCTAATAGCCCAATAGTGGGTAAGTCAATTGCAGGCAAAGCCATAGCAAAATAATTAAGTACAGAGGTGACATAATTATTATTTTATTATTTGATCGCTAAATGACTGAATCGAAATGACCTCGTATAACCTATGTTGTATCTTTTTTGGGACTCACGTACCCACAGCAGGACTATGTATTTAATTATTTATAAATTCAAAGATTTACCATTTAATGAATTAAAAAAAATGTAACAGTGTGGCTTGCAGAGAAATGTTTTTATAATTTAAATGTTTTTTTTAATGGAAAACTATTATTATGTATTTAATTTAAATTGTGTATTGATAAAATGTGACTTTCTAATTACTATTATAATCAATTATTTTGAAACTGTTATTCTCTGACAATGATTTTAAGGACATGTTGTATTTATCAAGTTTATTTAATTGTAACTATTTTTTCCTGTTAATTTATATTAATTGTTTATTTATGTAAAGTTTTATTTTCACACACCATGTTATGGTAGAATGTATAGAACTTGTTAATTTTTTTTTAATATCACCTATATATTTACTACATTCATGGGAATAAATAAATAAATAAAACAATTGTGTCAATAAGATATCTATTGAGACAGTTTATAAAGTGATCCTACACGCCTCCTACATATTCGTAATATTATTGTATTTTATAAAAATATTCACTGTCGCATTCACTTATTACCTATTTTTATTAATATACAATTTTAAGGGATATTTAAAAAAATGGCAACCCTTCATTCACTCACACATACTTAAAAAAGTGGCTTCACTTTCTTGTTCCAAGTGCGCTATCTACCTTTTTTTACTTCATCTGAGACAACGCCATGTATTTTTTAAAAAATTTAATAATTAATATTAGAAACAAGAAAAGGGTATTTATTTAAAAAAGTAACAAAACTATTTCCACATTTGTAATATTTCTTAAATAAGATAGAGAAATGACTCATGAGCTTATTTTTCCTTATTATCTCTCCATATAATTAATTCAACGCATGATCTAATATTGAAAATCAAATCTAACTGTTTTAAGTAATTTATAAAAACAAAACAATAGATAATGGGATCCGGTTAATAATGAGGCAACATTGCACTCATCGCACAGAGAAGCGTGAATAATAGTTTGTATCTCACGCTACATAGGTACGCCCAGGTGTACGGTACATACTACCTACACACCGTACATATGAACTAATGCACAAAACAATTGAATGATTACGTTATCCACGTTTCGTTTCGCAGTCAAAGGCGAGCAACAGCCGGAAAATTAAATAGGAGAGTATTCTTTGATCACGCGATGTCGGATCGCTGCTCAGCTCATAAAAGCGTTATTGCTTTCGTTGACACGGAAGCGAAAGACAAAATGGCGGTGCTTTATTACTTAGTAACACATTGTGAGCGTATCTCTTTTATTATAGCTACCTATTACGAGATAAGTCCCGTCGAGGGAGGCTGCACTGCGACTAGGAAGCGACACTGGGCCGTTTTGCCGCTGGGCGGAGCGACACGCCCACTTTTTCTTGTTCATTGAGATCTCGGGTCTCTCTGTTCCGATGTTTTTAAATCGTTAAACTCTTTCATTTCGAGAGAATGTGGATTCGAATAAATGGACATGATTCGACAGTTTGTTTTGAAATATAGACATTTTACATGTTACTTGGGTTGTTTGAATACATCAATATAATAAATTTAAATATTGTTATCAACATAATTTCTGGAACACAGTCAACAAAGAAAAGCAATTAATATGACATATTAATATATTATGTAGATAGTATTTGTGAAAAATGAATGCGTAAGTAGGTACAATACGGCGCGGTTAATAAGACAATGATTGCTAAAAGATCAACAATGGTATCAGCGGAGCGCTGGAGGCGTCTGTGGAAGGCAATTCTCGAGAGAAGCGAGATTACATGTCTATTTAATAATTAATTGTGTAAAGAGTTGAGCCCGCTATAGCCATTTATAAAACCAACCCCTCATTGTCTTTTTATTAGCTTAGAGACGTTCAATCTTGAGAAACGAAAAGGTTGTCTCTCGTTTATTAGATATTTATTAGGCTAGAGGCTTATATAATATTAATTGAAATTTTAAATGAAATCGCAGTATTGTTGACACTTTACGTTAAGTTGTAATCGATTTGACTCTGATGGCATCCGACGGGATCTATCTAGATTCTAGAAACTCATCGCGTGCAATGTTTCCCGTGATAATAAGTAGCTTAGTTATTTCTACTCTAGTTTCTACTTTCCCTTTTTTTCTTTTTTAGAGAAATGGAAAAGCACTTAACAGAATCATAGGTTTTACCTTTTAATATTTAATCTATAGAATTATAAATGACGGTGAAGGTATTTTTGCTGAGTCTGCTTAAAAGGAAAAGAAGTCACAATAACACTGGACATTCATGATATTCATATTTAGGTCATGAAATACGCTGTTTTGTTTGTATGTATTTATTTTATATAATTACTTTCCTTACTTTTAGATTTTGTTCTACCATTACGCTAAATAATTAAATGGAAACAGTCCGTTTTTACGTAAAACGTGACAAAAATGTAAAAATGCGCGTGTTCGAAAATCTTTTCATCCCTAAATATGCTTAAAAGGTTCTGAAACCTTAAAAAAAACGCTTTGAAGTGAATTGAGTTTGAGATCAACAAAAGTCAATTAGCTTTTAATTTGGGGTCAAATGTTACCGAACACTCTTTCCTCGTAGTGAAACAACTTTTATACAGGAAGACTCAGTCCTTTTTTTTTCTTTAACGCCGGGAAATGCTCTGAGGCATCCCGCGGGGGAGTGGGTCTCCCCACGCGGGTATGTGGGACTCGATGCGCCCGACAACTGGAAAGTGGACGCAGCTCTACCCACTAAAACCCGGCGAGTACCACCAATTCCGCCTTTGGTGAGGCGCCCGGATCCAGTAAACAAACAGGGTACCTCGACGGCTAGTCAATCCTGCAAGGGACCGACGCCAATTCCACAGAGTCGCGTTTCTATTATTCGTGCGATAAAAAAATGAAAACGTTAAATGCCTAACTATGGTGTCATGTTTTGTGAGTGAGCGTAACGCATGAAGTTAGGAAATAAGAGGAGTTGCCCCTTTCTATAAACTGACAGCTGTAAGTGAGTGCTTGATCCGCCATCTTGAGTGCCATTTTCATAATAGTATCCTCTATATTGTTTGTGGTTTTTCTGTCAAAACCCTAGCAATGGTAGCCATGTTGAGTGCCAATTTGATTATTATTATTATTTATTATTTTCATTTAAAGGCATTAGCTACTAGGCTATTAGCCATACAAAATACAATTATTTCGGTCTGTAATACGGAGAAATGGCGGGAAACCCCAAGGAGCGCAGCTTCGCCCCTCTAGCCCCCATCAATCAACTATCATTCCCCATTCCATCCACCGTGCCAATTTGAGTTGTAGGTTACACCTTTTTTTCGTAGGTATGCCCAGTCCTTCTATATTATGTCTATGGCGTAACGTAATAAGACGTAATAACCTACGAATAAATATAGGTAATAACCCTACTAATAATAGCCCAAAAATATTCACTACATTCACACATGCATATGTACAATTTTTATCACGTCCCCGAGCCGTCATTGTGTATCTTGTTTTTTTTTATTATAGAAGAGGGGGCAAACGGACAGTCGGTTCACCTGATGGTAAGTGATAGCGACATCCACTGAGACCCGCTACACCAGAGGGTTAGCAGGTGCGTTGCCGGCCTTTCAAATGGGAGTATGCTCTGTTCTTGAAGGTCCCTAAGTCGTAACAGTTTGGAAACACCGTCAGTGGCAGCTGATTCCATATATTCGTCGTGCGAGGCAGGAAATGCCGTAAAAATCGAGTTGTTGTGGATTTACGAACATCGAGACGGTGAGGGTGAAATTTAGAGCTTTTACGCGATGTCCGGTGGTGGAATTCTGCTGCAGGTTTTAGTCCGAACGATTCCTCAGAACACTTCCCGTGGTAGATGCGGTAGAAGATGTAGTGCGCTCCGACATCTCTACGCAGCGCCAAAGAATCAAGCCGATTGGAGATAACCTTGCTATGGACGATTCGAGCCGCCCAGATTGAACGCGGTCAAATGGAAGGAGTTGATATTGGGGTGCTCCAGCCCATAGGTGAGAGCAGTATTCCATCAGTGAGGCTGGATCTGCGCCTTGTATAATTGTAGACGGTGTGAAGGCATGAAATACTGCTTCGCCCTACTGAGCACGCCGAATTTCTTAAAGGCTAGTTTAGCCTTGCCTTCCAAATGACCACGAAATTGCCCTTCTCTCGATATGTCGACGCCAAGTATACCAATGCTGGCTGAGGCGGTTAGGGAAGTGCCTTCAAATTGTAGAGGTACGACGTAGGGTGATTTTTTAGCGGTAATTGCGCAAACTTATCTGTCTTGTTGGGGTTAAACTGGACTAGGTTAAGTCGCCCCCATTCCGAGACTTTGGCATGTACATCCCAAATCTATGATTCGTCCACTGCTAAACATAGACCTTCCTCAATAAACGCCAAGACGGCCGATCCCTTGCCACTGGCATCCAACATGGACCGGCCACCGCACGGAGAACGTCTTCCCACCTGGTTAATGGCCGACCAATACTTCGTCACGAGGAGTACTACAGGGGGATGTTATTTTCCCGGAACTGTTCACTAATGCTTTGGAGGACGTCTGTCTTTAAACTGGACAGAATGTGACATAAACGTTAACGGCGAGTATCTCTCACGCCTTCGTTTCGCCGACGATATCGTTATATTGGCCGAGTAGCTGGAGGGCTTGCAGGAGATGCTGCACACTGTAAATGGATCCTCCTGATGTGTGGACCTTAGGATGAATCTCCCTAGGCCGGTTAACGTTGATGGCATACCTCCCGAAGTCGTGCAAGAGTATGTCTATCTTGGGCACACTATGCAGCTAGGTCGATATAAATTCGAGAGAGAAGGCGATAGGATGATTTAATTGGGATGGGCAGCATTCAGAAAGCTTAGCCATATTCTCACGTCGTCTTATACCGCAGAGTTTAAATACAAAAGTCTTCGACCAATGTGTTCTCCCCGTGATGACCTACGAGGCTGATACGTGGCCTCTAAAACGACTGGTCCGTAAGTTTGCCGTACCTACTATGGAGCGTGCTATGCTGGGTGTTTCTTGGACACAATCATTTGCAAAATAAATGATAAACACGTTTAACTAAACATGGGTACTACCTATTTAGGTACAGAAATTTCCGCTACACTAAAACTGTAGTAAATAATTTTAAGTAAATCGAAGGATTAAAACATGTTTTAACGTTTGTATGATAAAGTTTTCATTTGTATAAAAATTAGATCGTACAAAACAGGTATGTTCGTGAGTTTGATTTTCCGCAAGTTTTGTGGTCGCTAAACAAAAGGAGTTTAATAATGCAGTTTCCAATTCGCGCAACGCAAATACAGGGGCAACAACGAATGTTTTTACCAAAAACAACCTTTTTATTACGATGTGCGATCAAAAGGAACCGTTTTAAGTTCTGTTTAATGTTGTAATTCGCTTTGTTTATGGACCAGTGAGATTTTAAATAACCAGTGCACAAAACACACATATATGGTTGTAATAGGGTTAGCATTGAACTAATATGTATGTATGTATTTTGTAGGTTATTTTTCTATATATATATATATTTAATTTCAATTTGTCTATATATATTCATTGTGCAAATTTTGGGGCGGTCTCATCGATCGAAGAAAATCTGTTCGATGTAAGAAGATGAACGCCATATTGTGTACAGCAGAATTAATTGCCATAACTCTAAAATAAATTCGCTCACAGGGGTGCATCTACATTTTATTTATATTACTGATTATTAAAGATTTATTAACCTATAATTAATGAAGGGATATTACTGCAGTACAATTACAAGAACATAAAACAAAATTTTCTCTCTCATAATTTAAGACTTCAGCTTTGCACAATGTCAGGGAAAAATATTAGGAAAACTACTTGACAATAGAGAATGCCACAATGGCATCGAACATATATAACTAGATAGGGTAGTAATGTGAGCCCGTGTGTGAGCCATAAAATTACAAAACTGGTTAGTGATTTGTCACTGATGTAATAGCAATTCAACAAACCAGTGACCTGTATCGTCCCGTCGGCCGATCATCCGTTATTAGCAGAACCAGCACAGCGTCACAGCACCAATTTGGCGAAATTTGTTTTCATACAAAACGCATAACATTACCGCTCTATTCCGATATTACCTATGGTCACCGCCCGATAATCGCTTCGGTTAGTAATTAAACTTGTATTCACCCATGTATTCACCATAGTACAAAATATATTGATAAAGAAATAAGCAAGATTTAGGCAAGAAGGGACTGAAAAAACCCACACCTTTAAATAGCATCTATGTATACAGCATATAATATAAAGTAAGTAAGAGAATATATCCCTCCCGGGAACAAAAAGTTTTCTGTGTTCCTGGGTCATGGATGTGTATTAAATATGTTTACGAGATCGAGAACTTACCACAGGACCAGATTGACGTGGTGTAAAAGCGTCCATTAAAAAAAATATACATACGGTATATCCTCTTATTTTCTTCCTAAAATCTTATAGGATTTATTCATAATTGCGACCCATCACTTATCTACATAAATAAAATAACTTTATTCGTAAATGATATAGAAAGGTAATACGTTATTCTTAAGAAAAAAAAGGACATGATTGTCTCGTATTACTTACACATTACACTCTATAATACTTTTTGATCACAAACGATAGTATACACAAAGGCATCCATTTTTATATTTATCAAACCCTGACCAAATTAAGTCGTTTTGAGCACAGATGAGTTAAAAGATCAATAAGACAAATTTAATTTAAGCGGCATTGGACGGCTTCCCAAGAAAGTAATGGGCGACACATTAAATTACTAAGTGTAAACTTTTTATTAAAGAATCCATAGAAAATCCGCCGCGAATCGGGCTCACAACTGAGACTTTTGCCTCGGGCAAATAAAAAGGGCAACGAGACGGGTGCGTTGGCGCCGTGAAAATTAATCTGAGTTAATTAATTTTGATTTATTTATGGGCGCCGGGAGAGCTCGGAACGATAAAAGCACAACAATACGCCTAATGAGGGGTCACTTCTAAGGCTTTCACGGATAATACTGTTTTTCCGATTTATAATTTGTAACTTTATTCGTCAATATTTTAGGCTTTTAACTTCGAATTACAACCTTTGTTTCTTAGAGAATTAGTTTATATAATGTTTAATAAAAAAACAAAGAGTATTAAATATAACCTCACGTTTCTGATTGTACTGCCCCGATGTTGGGAGGGGCTGTTCTGTGGTGCGGGATAACCCCTCTGTGGAGGTGGCGTCGGTCCCTTGCGGGACTGACTAGCCGCCGAGGTGCCCTGTTTGTTTACTAGATCCAGCGCACCTCACCAAAGGCGGCATTGGTGGCACTCGCCGGGTTTTAGTGGGTAGAGCTGCGTCCACTTACCAGCTGTCGGGCGCAGCGAGTCCCACATTCCCGTGTGGGGAGACCCACTCTCCCGCGGGATGCCTCAGAGCATTTCCCGACGTTAAAGAAATAAAAAGGACCAAACATTATAAAACTATACTATATTATCTACAGTATAATATAACAATACCCAGCAAACGATTGAATATAGCGAATTATCTTCACGTACGTAATAAGTGTGGTCGTGGTATGATCGCGGCACAAGACCTTCCTAGTTGTAGGGGACTGTGTATATTAATTATAGCCTGACCAGAAAAATAAAAACCCTCTCCATATTGCGGAAATTTTCGGAACAAATTTCTTTATGGACGATACCTCCTATATGTTGACATAAAAAAAATACAGTGGCGACACCACGCAGGGTTTATATATTTCTGGTCAGGCTATATATTTACTAAAATTTTATCATTATAAACGATATTCTAAATAATCTAATCTATTATTTCTAAAAATCGGAACGCGACACCGCCATTTCAGACGGGAAAAATATGAAAATGTGATATAGAAACAGAATCAAATCGCACTTTTATAATAAAATAAGTAAACTATAATTAAAGATTTATGAGATAAACGTTATATAATTGCGCAAGTTTGTTCGTTTTAAAGAAATGCGGATAAGTAAATACGGGGACAGCTTGGGTGGCACTATGAAGAGGTGAGCACACACTCCAACATGAACACCGGTAGCCCGCAAACATCTCCACTTCAGTTGAACATCCCAAATTCAAACTCGGTAACCGGACGCCTCAGCTCGCTGTGTAATGAAGCGCTGAACCGAATTACTGTAAACCTTACGCAAACTAAACAGTCTCTACTATTAACTCTAATTGCTATTACCTAGATCTCATTTTATTTCATTTTTATTGTCAGATTCAGTCAAAGGTGGGAGGAAGAGAGTCTTTGTATGTTAATATGTAAATACAAAATACTTCACTAAATAACATAACCCTTTTGGTCAATCGATTTTTGTTCAGTAATAAAAAAAAACAGTTAGTTTCTTACACACTGTCTTACAATGCGACGTAAAACGACTTAAGAAAGGACCATGAGATGAAGACGTGTAGGTAGACATAAGCAGAAGTTCTGATTAATTTATAACATTAACATCTAAGAGTCGAGTGAAACTGATATGATATGAAATAAAAATGAATGATAGATATTGCGATCATAAAAAACGTTGTGGATTTGGGTTTTTTATAGCACAGGAGGCCAAACTAGCAGTCAAAGCCTTTTGGCGAATATCGAAGCCCATTTTTGGACGAATCTGGCGCTGTCTAGAAAACATTGGCACAGTGGCAGATTTTAGTGTCTTTAACACAAAATTTTGCTCGTAAATATCGCCGGACATTTTCCCAATTCCACTATCGTTGTTACCATGCTTGTCTTAAAGTGAGCCGGATATTGCCATTGTCAGATGTACATCATCATTTAGGATAGGTATATACGTGTTGATGTCAAAACAAACAAATTTGCTAACTATATAAGAACTGCAAACCGTAAAAAATATATAATTACATAACTCAAAGCTATGTGTATGTTGGAAGTATCAATTTCTATCAAATCATTTAAATTATGAACTCGCTAAATTTAGTCATAAGTATAGCGCCTGCTATCACTATGCAGGCAAATATACTATTAGCAGGATTTAACAATGTTCCCTACTAAAATATACAAACATTACTAACCAGTAAAAAACAGACTTTTTTTATTTATATTAATTAAGTTAAATATAGTTTTATATAGTTTACTTGTATCGTTAACCCGACATGGTTGTGTCTATAATGGTCCAAAAATTAGCATCACTAATCTAAATTAAAAGAATCTTATTTCCTTTAGATTGGCAATTAAAACCTCTCGCTCACATAACACCGGTGTAAAGTGACAGCTATGCTGTCGCATTTTGTGCGGTTTGTGAGTTTCCGGTAGCCCATTGGGGGGATAGGGAAAAGGAGGGCAACGCATTTGCATAATCTCTGGTTGTGTGGATGTGTATTGGCGTCGATGGTCACCACTGGTCGTTTGCCCGCTATGCTATAAAAAAAGCTTTGTAATTGGAAAATTATTAACTATATTATAATATACAGATTTTAAGGTTTCTGTAACATTTTGTTTGTAAAAAAGCTAGTCATGATAATTACTGCCTGTTATTAATTGCCTGAATATGTTTGAGCATAGATTAAAAAAATTGGTCTCCGCTACGCTACGACAGCGGAGACCAATTTTTAATCTATGTGTTTGAGTTTAGATCGTGAAACCTCCATGACTATAAATTTGAAGTATTTAATTATTATCACATATCTCAATGATCAAAAAATATATAACTTGAATATCCTTTACACTTCGAACTCATATGAGTGCGACAGTTCCATCACAGAAACATATCCCATAGTTTTTCAATGAGAACACAATTTGTAAGTAAAAGATTAACAATGATTACGAGACGTTCGGCTAAAACGATTTTTTTGGTGGCCACCCACACGACGTCGGTACACAATGTGTCTCGTCACCTTTATTGACTCAAGGCCTCGCCACTTCTAAGCTTTCCGCCTTGCCAACGTGATGTCACAGATGCTACAATACCTCCGTCTCAACTCGAACGTAAAATGATCCTATAATCGTGCGCATTCATACTTTTATCGTTTACAATTACTAACCATTTTCTACACAACTATTAGCAGATCCCAAGTTTTCACACAACATCACAACACCAGAACTTCCACACTGTCCGTGGCAATGAGATAATTCTCTAAGATTTAATTACCCGAAGTTAAAATGTAATTGTGTGGTATAACTGAAAAAGTAAAAACTTCGCAGTATCAATACTCAGCAAATCGTTCACAAACCTCGACGAACAGCCAGTATTAGTCGTATTGATGACATGATTGATGACGATTGAAGTTTTATGCAAGAATGTGTGGTTTGTGCATTATTAGAAAAATGACGAATTAGCAACGGGATTTAGTTATCTCGATCTCTTGTCACGAACTAATAAAAACACAACCTTTTCCGACAAGCAACTTCTAGAAGGTGACGGACTTATATAGTTCGTGATAGGTTTTTGTTCATTGCCTTGTATTAGTGGATGAAACGCAAAATTAACTTTACTAACGTAAAAAAAATATTTTATCTAAATTAAAAAATAACTAAACGGTGTAATAAAAATTAAGACTCCGTTGCAGATTATTTTAACCCCCGACACAAAAAAGAGGTTTTATAAATTTGTCCGCTCTGTGTGTGTGTCTGTCCATGGCACTGTAGCTCTGAAACTGAAGAAGCAATTTGGATGCGGTTTTTTTAATTGGATGCAGGTATTCCAGCGATAGTTTTGAGACATGTTACATCAAACTTGGTTTAGCCGTTTTGAAGTTACTTCTCTCTCTTGTTAGCTTTGTCTTGTTAGTTTCTCTTTTGTTAGCTGCGGTAGGAATCTGAGACCCATAATAGGTATTTACTTTACTCGCAAACATATTTGTGACCTAAAATTTGAAACAAATGAAGGCTAGGATTTACACACAAATAACAAAAAATTAAGAAACTTGTATCCTTCACCCCTCTAACCTCCCTAGAGGGGGTGCAGATCAGTATATTCAACTAGGGAGCTATCAGCAATGTGTAGACACAAACAAATAAGATTAAAAAATTAAAATTAAAATTTTGGTTAAAAAAATAAAATTTTATGGTTCAAGGTACATAAGGTATTATTTTTGACTTTTTAAATGTTCGCTGTTTTGCGTTAGAGGTTCTTAAAAAATTTAATAGTGACATAAAATTACAACAAGAAGGGTTTTTAATGTATCTTCAATGTCTGTACCGCAAATTCAGTCTCACTTGGCCGTTATTATTTCTGTTGGCCTTCGAGGTTTGTTGTATTTGTTTCAATTATGTATTACTGTTTTAACAATAACGGCGAAAATAAGATTTTTATCTGTATCCATCATAATAGAGTATCATTACAACGGCGGAAGACTTTTTACAAAGTCCTCCGCCGTATGAATATTTTAGGAGTTATAGCAAAAAATTTAATACGTGCGAAAATAAATTCAAGTGCGTATTTTATGATACTCTCAGATTGGCCTTTTTTGCTCTAAGATATAAAAAAAATAACTTAATTTACCACTGATTAAATATAGATCATATATGACATGCTAATTGCTAAACATGGTTAGTATATTTTTGCTAAATGCACATCAATTATTTCATTATATATCGCACCCATACAAAACCGGGGCTGGCATCTAAATACATCTACCGAGCGATACAATAATTCTAATACCGGACACGCGTTAGCGGGGGTTGAGCGTCCCGAGCGGGGTGAGGCTCTCCATACGCGCGCGATATTATAACTAAATAAAGGATGTAAATGACCAAATGGTTTTTGTTATATAATTTGAGAAATTTCTTCTACAATTTTAAATAACATAATAATATAATATGTCTAATAGAGGTATGTCTGATATTATGTTCTTTTCTGTTACAAAAGTTACCTAATCATGTATTGAAAACTAAAAAAAATAAGGTTTTTATCATGAACTGTTAGGTCCCCAACTTATATTTTCATTCATTTTGAAATTACTGAAATAAATTGAAATTATTGACGCCAAAATTTCCAATGCGTCCTCTTGTTCCCTACAAGTTGGACAAAAGCAAAAGCTTGATAATTATACTCTTTTTCTACTAAACTCTTAAAAATTGTGTGTGCGCTTGCACGTTACCTAAATTTAGGCTGATAATTGGGTAATGTAGTGATAAATAAGTTTTAAACTTAATACTGCCAATAAATAAGCGCCATCTATCCTCGACTGTCGTTAACGATTGACTGTTTATCGACCTATTGACGTCGTGTTTCTAATTTGCTCAATAGATGTCGCTATGAAATCCGATAATTGTTTTGTAATAGATATATCTCTTAAATAAAATCAATTTACCTGTTATAATTAATAATCCTTAATCTAATAATTTAATCTAATCTTTAAACTAAAATAACAAATTGTCTAAATTAAAGCTTAACTAATTATAAAGTTGTTGCAGTTGACATTTAACTGTGAACGGATGTTGATTCTTGAACGATGGATCGGATGTAGTCTGTGATGGCCCCTCGGCCATCTCGAGGCTAATCTTCGAAAAATAAAACACGGCTTGAATTCCGCTGGGAATTTACTAAATTTGGTTACCTATCTAAATCTAAGAAGAACATTCCGCTGGGAATTTACTAAATTTGGCTACCTATCTGAATCTAAAAAGAACACAACGGCTGAAACAACAGCTGAATTACCGGCATTGAATACCGGTGGAGATCTCCCCGTGTCCAGCCATCTTCGCCAGGAGTTACCAGTCAGGCCAGTGTCCTTCTCTACCGTGCAAATACGCTATCGAATCGTGAGTCAGCTGAAGAAAAAATTCGGCTTTAAAATAAGGTACCTCTACAGCATCTTATTTCGTTCCTATCTAAATCTGTTCGCATCGTGGGACCCACTACCCCCACACTCGACTACGTGTGTCCTTATATAAAAAAATAATGGTGTGATATTTGTGCCTAAGATTACGGAATATTCTCAATTGTTTGTCAACCCAATCTTTAAATATTTGATTTGATTGTTTAAATTATACTACGCAATCGCTAAAATAGTTATAACTTGACTAAAACCAAATAAGTTGTTATGTGTAAATACTATTCGTATTTACGTAATGTAGAGGTAGCTGTGGTAAGAAAATGACAAATTAAAAGCTTTCTCATCTTAATAATTTTAAAGATATTCCGATGCTAAAAAATATTGTTAAACATATTAAGTAAGTCTTCTATCTTTCTATGTACTTAAAAATATGAACATTTCAATCTTTTATATCAAATTATATTGCTCCATCGATTTTATCGAAAATCCTTCGTAAAACTATCTTTATATATTATATGCTACAAAAATCCAAGCGAAATAAACCTTGATTTATCATACATTAAGTGAAAAAAAGAAATGCAAAAGTGAGTTTGTTTTCTGCTCTTTCAAGTCTTTACTCTCTATCCATTGTAATAAATTTTGATACAGAGATAGATTCACAAGGAACATATACTAAACTAGCTGTTGCCCGCAGCTTCGCCCGAGTTAACTTAGATTTACCGCCGTTTGCGGATATATGATGATTATTTTTATAGCCTAAGTTACTCCCTATAACATCAGCTATCTTCCAGTAAAAGTTCTGTCAAAATCGGCCCAGCCGTTTCAGAGATTAGCGGGAACAAACAGACGGACAGACAAAAATTGTAAAAAAGGCTATTTTGGTATATGTATAGTGTATACATCCATATTCATTTAGTAAAAAACTGTTATTTTAATATTACAAACAGACACTTCAATTTTATTTATCTGTATAGATGTATGGATTAATCATCGTCAGTTCGAATACGCCTGTAAAGGCAACGCAGTAGCAGCGACAACACTAATATCTATAGAAATTTATAAAATTGGAGTGTCTATTTGTAAAATAACCGTTTTTTACTAAATGCATATGGATGACACATACCAAAATAGCATTTTTTACAATTTTTGTCTGTCTGTCTGTTTGTTCCGGCTAATCTCTGAAACAGCTGGGCCGATTTTGACTGGACTTTCACTGACAGATAGCTGATATTATAGGGAGTAACTTAAAAATAATCATCATCAACCCGGGCACGCCAGTAAATCTAAGTTACGCGGACGAAGCTGCGGGCAACAGCTAGTCATATTATAAATTATTACAATTCAACGATATTTTACAAAAGATTTTAGAAAACTAATGAATACAATATCATATCAAACTAAAAATCCAAATCAGCTAAGATACGCAAAGATTTATGTAAAATATATTGGAAAGAGGAGCATCATTTTAATGTGATGATATGAATTGGATTTTACTTTTTCAGCTCCAACTAGAACCGTTGTGCGTTCTGTAAAATAGCTTTGATCCATGTGTAAGGACAAGAAAGCCCAAATTATTTAGTGATGTAGAAATGTAGGCAGTATTCTATGAGTTACTCTGTACTGCACAGAAAGGATCGTGTTGTGGATCATGATAGCACTTAATATTATTATATTTATGTATAAAAAAATCGTGTCACATTGTAATTTAAATTTAATAAAATTTTGCAAATTGTATGCATTTTGATCTAATTTTAGAGATACAATAGTTTAAGAATCGATAGGTAGAGCTGTTGTATTTGTAAGGCAACGTCTCCCCATGCCCCTGGGGAGACCCAAGCTACTACTGTATAAAAATGTACGCAATTATTTTAAATTGATCACTTACTTCTACTCGCTCTTCTTTCAGGTCGACCCGGAGTGCCAGTTGCTCCCTCAGAACAACGTCAGGGTAGTGGGTCTTGTCGAAGGTGCTCTCGAGCTGCTCCAACTGCTCCTCGGTGAATATGGTGCGGTGTCGCCGCTTGCGCTTCGGCGGTGGTCCCGACAGACCGGCCAACGCTGCCGCCGCATACCCTCCGTACAGACCAGCATACGTCCCCGCAGTGGACACCGCAGTGCTCACACCTGTAAACACAGCCATCAGTAGGATTTATTCAATAACTTTGTGGGTATAGGACTTGTAGAGCTCGATAAAACAGCTATAAGCGTCCATATTTATTAAAGAAATATAAAACCTTATGTTGTTTAGCGTTTGTATAAATAAGTCAGGCTCTCGTGGTAACTAGTATGTTGAGTCAATAGTGTTCATATAGCTAGTCCATAGGCAGTACACATACAGTACTAATTCGACTTATAGAATTCCGAAATAAATCATTGATTTGTCACTGACTTAATAGTAATTCAACCAACCAGTGTGTTCGACCCATCGGAAAATCCGTCAATAGCCATGAGTCGGCCAATCAGAGCGCTGCGTTTGCAGCAAAAATTTGGCGGAATTTGTTTTCATACAAAACACATAACATTACCGCTCCATTCCGGTTATACCTATGTTCGATGCCCATACGATATTACGAATTACAGAACATTCACCCTGTATAATATCGCAAAAGTTTGAAGATGTAAGTCTTCACCAAAACATGATGCTCATCATGTCTAACAGATGTGCTGGTTCACAAAGTTGGCGCCCGTCAGTATCCTATGTTCGGGATCCCTTTAACCGTTTAACGGATAAATTCTAAATGAAATTATCCACCGTAGAACGAAATAATGCGACATTGGGCTGATGCCGATGACAAAATATGGTTCTATATTAGCCTCACGTAGGCTATTTAGAGAGATGAAAGTTAAAACCACGGCGGGTTCTGACTATTACTTCGAGGACGATTTCCATACCATAATAAACGACCTTCCCAATTTTAATGCCATAATCTTAAAATCGTCTTCTGACAAGCACCTCATTCGAGCTTTTTTTTTTTCTTTAACGCCGGGAAATGCTCTGAGACATCCCGCGGGAGAGTGGATCTCCCCACGCGGGTATATGGGACTCGCTGCGCCCAAAAGCTGGTAATTGGACGCTCTACCCACTAAAATCTGGCGAGTGCCACTAATGCCGCCTTTGGTGAGGTGCCCCGGATCTAGTGAGGAAACAGAGCATCTCGCCGGCTAGTCAGTCCCCCAAGGGATCGACGCCAAACTCCTCAGAAGGGTTGTCCCGCATCACAGAACAACCCCTCCCAACGGCGGGACAGTACAATGGGGTGTGAGGTTCCCATCCTCGCCCCTTGTCCCGTGCTCTTTCGTCCCCTCTTCTTATAAAAGGGATACAAAAAAGAGCCCCCTCGGCTAAATTAGCTTAGTCCGAGGTGCACCGCTCGACCTAGGCTACTGAGACCCACCGCCACGTCAAGGCCTGAACCATGGTGGGGACCTCATTCGAGCTGATGATGATAGTCATTATACAAAAATCGTCACAAAGCTGAAGCATGTCACTATATATAAGAATTAGCATGCAACAAAACAATCGGAGCGTAAACATCCCGGCTTAAAACCCCATGAGAGCTTCCAAGGCGCCCCCGAAGCCCGTTCAAATTTGAACGCTACAAATAAAAATTGAATATTTTTACATATTTCAACCTATAGTAAGGTATTACATTGTATTATTTCCGATAGAAATATAAAAGCTTTTAAGGCCGGCAGCGTATTTGTAAGGCGCTATCGGTGGTTTTCCACACACCGTTCGTCGCATTTACGCGAGCTCCCGCCCGCCTAAGCCGTATTGATTTAAAAATACTTACCCACTAATATCTAGGAAACAGTTCAAGTGTAAGGCAAAAGGATAGAAATTATAAAGAAAATAAGCATAATGATGTATGAGTCGTTGTTTAATTGAACTAGAATTTTAGTAATACTGCCGTCTTAATTAAAAAGGGCATAACTAACATTTTGTAAATATTGAGAAAATAGAGATTAAAATATTTTTTTGTTTTTGTTGAAAAAAACATCCCTAAACAATGTTTTCCGAAATTCTGCGAATGGCAATACTTGCATTTATATAGTACATATACGACCATAGCAATATATTTTTTTATTTTTAATCCATATTATTGATAATTAGCTTAATTTTTTATCATCCTAACATAAAAAATAAGTAAAAAACAATAACGTTACGTATAAAAGGCACATGCAAAGAAATGTGCCTTTTAAATGTAAAAATTTGAGGAAAAATTTATAATGTTACAATGAAAGAGCACTTTTATTTAATTGTGCCTTTTCACTGTATTATTATTAGTATATATTTACACAGTAAAATATTAGAAGTTACGTCTCTATGAATAAAATAACGTAATTACGAGAAAATCAAACGATTATTTCAAAAAGTTTACAGAAATAAAATCATATCTTTAAAGAAAGGAACCATCAATTATGAATAGCAACAATAATGTACCAAATAATTAACATTTTAATGAAAATCACAAATTTAAATTGAATTTTTATTACTAAACATGCTTTTAGCACAAAATCTCTTCAAATAAAAATCAGGTAACAAAACTAGTAAGAAATATAAACAATATTTATCAAAATAAAGAAAATATAGTTTCCACTTAGAATAGAAGGTTAGTCTTCATACAAGCGCTCTGTCAAAAATTAAGCACTAAATCGATTATATGGTGAAGTTTTCCCGAATTTTATAACAACATAACCATGTATACTCAAGCTATATTATTATTTATTATGTATAATTGTTATATTACAAGAATGTTTATTTATATAAAACGAAGAAAATATAACGGTAATTAGTAAAATATACATTTTTATATTTATTTTTTATTAGCTTAAAACAGTAGTAATGTAAAGTTGTTACGAGGGCGGCACTGAAAATTTCGGGAATCAAGGAAGTGACACAACATTACTGTTTAAAAATGTATTTATTGTTTTTCGAAGTATTCTCCGCGAAATTTGGCATATTTTTCCATACGATGGAACCAATCATTAAAGCAACCATTCAATTCGGAAGTTAGGGTCTCCAAAATGGCCACACAGCTTCTTCCGGCGATGAAAATCTCTGACCACGCAATTTATTCTTTATTTTAGGGAAAGTATAGAAATCGTTAGGGCTTAGGTCGGGGCTGTACGGCGGATGGTCTAATAATTCTATGTTTTCTTGCTCTAAAAACTCTTTTGTTCTGTGTGCGGTGTGAGAACTCGCATTGTCGTGATGGAGGATGATGCGGCGGTTGCAGTTCTCTTTACGGAGTTCAGAAACGACCAGTGCCAAACAAATGCTAGCATACCATTTTGCATTAACCGTTCTTTGTCTCTCAAGAGGAATAGTCGCTACATGGCCGGTTTTGGAGACAAACGTGGCCACCATTTTTTTTGCGACTCTCCGTGAATGAACAATTTTTGTTGGCTTTAACTAATTTTCGAACACCCAACCCAAGTCATTCGTGACTGGTTTTTTGTTTCGGGTTCGTACGCGTATATCCAGGATTCCTCACCTGATACGATGTTGTATACAGCATTTGAGGATCCTGCGTGGAATCTTTCGAGAGATCTGACGCATCAAGTAATGTCTCATGCCAATTTCTAAAGTTGCCTGAATTTCGCGGTATGTCACATGTCGATCTTCCTCAATCAGCTTACGCACAGCATCAACGTTTTCTTGGGTGACTGCAGTTTTTGGACGACCTTGACGGGGATCATCACGGTGCTTGACACGTCCACGTTGAAATTCAGCAAACCAGCGATAAATTGTGGTTTTGGATGGGGCTTCATCACCAAATGCAGAAATCATCCGGTCAACACACTGTTTTTGTGTTAAACCACTTCGAAAGTCATAATAAATCATCGCTCTAGAATTTTCTCGAGTCAATTCCATTTTCTCAACGACTAAACAAGTTTGACAAGACCTTGTGACAAGACCGATAATCTTTTTTTAAATAAATAAATGGTATTCGATTTTTAAAACCAAGGAGTTTTCAATTAAAAAGATTTTAATATGTCAGGAACAATGGAAATATTCCATTCCCGATACTTTTAGTGCAGCCTATGTATACATATTACTATTAATTAAACTTGTAACTTGTTGTAATATAAACGCGAAAGTTTGTATGTATGGACGTATGAATGTTTGTTACTGTTTCACTGTTTGTATTTGATATCGTTAAATCACACAAACACATTAATTGAAGAACGTGTCACGTACCTACGTAAATATCAGTAGCAACTGTTTTAAATTTAATCAGTGGGGGAAAATAATCAGTAAAAATATTTTCCCAATCGGGCAATGCTGAGCATTGAAAAAAATATGTTTTTATTTAAACCTAATTAATTAGAAGATACTACGAAATATTGAAAGATTTCCTGTGAAAAGTGATGTTATTACATTTATTTTGTTATTCAGATGTATTGTGATATAACCAATCAAAAATGTCGGGCACAACTAAAGTAATCGCACGCATACCTTGCCCCCCGAACTTCATCTTTCTTCATAGATGTTAAGTAATAAAGGCATAACCGCCAGTGTGCCTATTTCTATATAAAAAATTAAGGCGTAGGGTAAATAGTAAAGACACAATCGCCTGTTGTGTCTTTTCTTCTACGTTTCTTGCTAAGGTGTTGGTATTAAAATTTAGCACAATTGCCACATAAGCCCTTTATATTTGATTTGCGCCAATTATGCCTTTTCAATTAAATATTTTTAAACATAAATGTGAAATAGAAGACATAAATCACAATGTGACCTTTTTCCTTACAAAAACTTAAAAAATAGTGCAGTTGTGCCCTTTAAGCTTATGCTAACTCTGTTTATTTTGTTGCTAAAAATACACAAAAAATTAGGCAGATAGGCCTTTTTTCCTGATTCCGAATATGTATATAACTCAATTTCGAGAAAAATGTTAGTTGTGCCCTTTTTAATAACACGGCAGAATATTTTAGTGATTGTTTTAAAAATTTAAATTTAAATAATCACTTTCTTTAGATTTAGTTTAGTAACTATATTCAAAATTAAAACCTTGTCGCTATTAATAACTATTTCAAGCTTTATAATTAAAATCAAATTTTAAATATAGAAAATCTTATTTAGAGCCTTTTCTAGTTAAAATTATATTCGGAATTCAAATATTTTATGAAATGGAATAAGATAATATGATACTATTTTATATAAGTAAGTTTTACTTTTCCGTGGTCCCATTGTGAGGTGGACCGTTTTATAAATATATATTTTTTAGCTTCATCATTTATTTTACGTATATTGATCTCGTATCCGTTGGGAGGGAAGCGCTGTGCCGCGCTCCCGGTTACTGTGCGGCGCTTTCGGAGAGAAGGGCAAGACAGGCAGTGTAATTACTGGCACCGAGACTTAACATATTATTTCTCAGGATAGGCAACACATAACTGAGTTGCCTGGGCTCGTTGCAGGTAAACTGGTTTATGTTCATGGGCGTCATTGACCACTTACCATCAGGTGGCACGTTTGTCAGTTTGCCTATCCAACTAACATAAAAAAAACCTAATGGGTATATTGAACATTCTGAAACAGACTCGTACTTTGATTTGTTGAAACTGTAGTCTTATTTGTCACAGACTATCCAAAAATCTTTGACATTTTCATGTGCGCACAGGCAAAAAAGCATTTCCCCACCACGATTCAGGCCTTGACCGCCACTGTGGGGCTCAGTAGCCTAGGGTGAGCCGCTGCACCTTGGTCGAAGCTAATTGGGCCGAGGGGGCTCTTTGTTCCCCTCTTATAAGAAGAAGGGACAAGGGGGGGAGGATGGGTGCAGCGAGTCCCACATACCCGCCGGGGGAGACCCACTCCACTGCGGGATGCCTCAGAGCATTTCCCAGCGCTAAAGAAAAAAAAAAGCAAGAAAGCATTTCACATAAATGTCGATCGATTTTCCATACGCGAAAGTAGAAGTGATGTCACTTCCTATTATTATACATCTCTTATAATATCAGGATAGTCCATTCGACGCTATTTTAATATGAATCAAAATTATAATAGATACTGAATACATTTTGTCGGAACAATAAATTTTAAATATCGATGCCCGTTTTCCCGCACCATAAAAAGTGAATTAAAGTCGGTTGTTGTTTTAACATTGCGGAATCTATGAAGCCCTAGAGATATTTTTAAATTTTAAAACCTTTTAAGGAAGAAAAACACCTTTAATTGGGATAAACCCGGCTTCGCCCTTCCTCCGGCGCGACAGATGCCCTCAGGCCCTCGCTCCCTCAACCCTACTTAGTAAGATGAGGTAGTATTGTACTACAAGGAACTACGAATTATATAATTACGTCCAACATTTTGTGACAAATCAATGTATATAAATACATTTTTATGAATTCTTTACCACTTTTTAAAGAATATGTACATACCAGATAAATCAATGAACTTAGATTTTTTTATTTATATATACAGCCAGCTATCATGTAGGGATCGTAAATGGCGGAACTTAAAATTTTTACGGCTGGCATGTATTTTTTGACGTGACAACGTCTTATAATTCGATGGAGCCGGCTGCACGAACGAAAAAACATGACAAAACATTCCATTTTCTTATGACGTTGTCACGTTCAACTATCGTCAGTAAACCGACTTTACAGACAACCATTTTTATTGCTATATTAATATTAGTGCAAATTTGTGTATATTTTTTTTAGCTATTTAAATACAGTCCGCTGCGTGACAGTGAGCTGTGCGCACGCGTTGTGTTCTTTACTCTGAGTGATTACGTAAATCTCTTATAAATTTAGTTATTCAACTACTAATAAAGATAAATGGATGAAAACAGTAGTGAGGAAGATATAAGTGATTCGGAGCTGTTGGATAAATGTGAAAGGCAACTTAATGATATAAGTGCAATGGAGGGTAGCACGAGAATTGGAAAAAATGTTGATGAAAATATACAAACGGGTGGGAAGAGAAAGGAAAGGGAAGATGAGCATAGTGATGAAGAGGAATTTACTCTTGTAAATCGAAGAAAACCTAAGAGATTAATCAGGCGTGAATCAATTATATTGGGACAGAGTGGGAGGGTAGTTGAAGAAAATAAAGATGAATCACAAACAAATATAGTATGTGTCACATCATTGAAGCAGTTACCGAAGCAAATAGCAATGGCAAAATTGCTTCGCATGGAAAATATAAAAGACATTTTGTCTATTAAGTTCAAAAGCCCGTATAAAGCTTTTATTCAATTTAATAAAAGGGAAGACGTCATAGGTTTAATTAATAGCCAAAAATTTAAAGAAATGGAGTTACGGTGCCAATTATTAGATGAAATATCTGTATCTTATGGAGTGATAAAAGGGGTTGATCTAGAAATTGACGAAAAAGAACTGGGCGAAATTTTACAATCAGATATTGAGATAATCACAATAAAGAGATTAAATCGTTTAAATATTGAAGGACAGTGGGTAAAAAGTGAATCTATAAGAGTGGGATTCAAATCTAATGTTTTGCCTGAATTTGTGTATGTTTACGGTTGCCGATTTAAAGTAGAATCTTTCATCTTTCCTGTAACGCAGTGTTCAGGATGTTGGCAATTTGGGCACGCAGTCAAGTTTTGTCCCACAAAAAAATATTATGTCCTAAATGTGGTGGTGATCATGTCAACTGTAATACTCAAGACTTCAAATGTATTAACTGCAAGGGGAAGCATATGGCTTTAAATAAAACATGTCCTCTTTTTGTAAAAGAAAAGAATATTCGACTTATCATGAGTGACAGGCAAGTAACATATCGAAAAGCCTTGCAAATGCTTAAAGAGGTTCAACAAAAAGAAAGAAATTATGCAAATGAAGAGATTAAAAGTATTTTGTCGCCCAACACCAATAAAGAATTATACAGCAAAGTCGTAGCTAAAACAGTTGGTCATAGGGAAGCACATTTCAACGACGACGAAGCGGAGAATAATAGATCCAATGTAATAACATGTGAAAGAAATAGAAATATACCAGCGAAATCTAAAACTAAAAAGCAGACTAGGAAGAAAATTAATGTAGATAATTTGTCATCGGAACAGGAGTCTGAAGGAATGGCTGAGGAGTCAAACAAAGGAGAACAACATTTCAGAAGGAGTGAACAAGCAAAAGATAGATTGTGGATTTGGAAAATTATGATAAAAATTAAGGACGTTGCTATGTCGGATAGTAAATTTAAAGATAAGATTATAGATATTTTAAAAATACTTTGTGAAGGACTAAAAAGGTTTGTACGCAATTTGTTTTTAGAGGGAGGGGGAGACATTTTTGAACAAATAATTAATTTTATAAATGGATAGTTTAAGGGAAATGTTGAAGCTTAACATAGTTCAGTGGAACTCGCAAAGTCTCCGTCCAAAACTCACAACTTTTTCAAATTTGTTACTACAAGAAAATATTCATGTAGCTATTATTAGTGAAACATGGTTTGAACCGGATTCTGAGATTAATATTGGCGGATATAATGTTTTTAGGCATGACCGATTTGATTCCTATGGTGGAGTTGCTGTGATTGTCCATAAGTCGATTCAGGCCCATTTAAATCCACTTCCCGTCATAAACCCGGGCATTGAGACAGTATGTGTTAGACTCATTAATTGTAAAGATGTTGAATATATTATTTCAATTTATTGTGCTTCGTCAGTACATACGCAAACTACAGATTGGATAGACCTTTTTTCCGTCCTGCAAAAGAATACTATTATAGCAGGTGGCTTTAATGCTCATCATACAAATTGGTCGGTCAAAGTGGATACACGCGGTACACAAATCATGGATGCGTCTTTAGATAATGATTTTATTTGTATTAATAACGGCCAATCTACGAGGATAAGACTTAGTAATGGCAACTTACAACAAACATCTCCAGACATTACATTCGTTTCCTCAGATATTGCAATTAAGTTGGATTGGAAGGTATTTAACGAAAATTTAGAAAGCGACCATTTGATCATTAAATTCTCAATTAATGTTTTTACGCTGACCAATATTATTAAAAAACGGAACTTTAAAAATGTTAAGTGGTGTCAATATCGTGAAACCTTTTTAGAAAGTATTGTATATTTCAACAATTCTGATAACCCTAGTGATGTTCAGCAAATGTACAACGTATTCATAAATAAGATTAAATCTGCAGCGGATAAACACATTCCCTATTTTAAGATGTGTAAGAAGCCTGATAGTAAATTCAAACCTAAAAATTATTGGACCCCAGAGTTGTCGAAAATAGTCGCTCAACGAAGGCTAGCCTTAAAAACTTTTCGCCGTAATCCTACGCCAGAAAATTTAACTGTGTTAGAAAATAAGACACTAGAATCACATAAACTAATTAAAAAAGCAAAAGCTCTTAGTTGGCAAAAATTTTGTAACTCAATCAATGAGGTAACTTCTGTATCCCGGATGTGGCAGCAAATGAAATGGATGAAAGGTATCACGCATCAAAGCTCAACTCCACCCATTGAGAAACAATTAGAACTGTTACACTCTTTAACACCTGATAATGTATCGAATAAGGGTCATTGTTTTGTATCTAGGAATGATATTTTGGAATCGCGATTTACCTTTCACGAGTTAATTAATTGTTTTAAAAAAAAGGACACAGCGCCGGGAGAGGATGGTATCTCATATTCAATGGTTTACAATTTACCGGATGCAGGTAAATATATGTTACTTCAAATATATAACAGCATACTTCAATCTGGCATTGTTCCCTATCAGTGGCGAAAGGTTCAAGTGGTTTCGATCCCTAAAGCTAACACTTATCAAAATATGAATGTTAAGTTGAGGCCAATATCATTGATATCGTGCCTGTGTAAAATATTTCATCTTATGATCCTTAAGCGATTAGTATGGTATATAGAACATAAACATATTTTGTCGTCTCATACGGTGGGTTTCAGAAAATCTTGTTCTACTTTGGACTCAATTTCAAGATTAGTTTCTTACATACAAATAGGAATGACTCAGAATATTCCCACTTTAGTATGTTTTCTTGACATCGAGAATGCATATAACAATGTCTCAATTATTGCTGTTACAAAGATTTTGGATGAGTTACAAGTTGGATCTAAATTATGTCGCTATTTGTGGTCCTATATGAATGAAAGACATTTACAACTTAAGTCATTTGATAACCGTACAAATCTCTGCAGATGGACTAATACAGGCTTGGCCCAAGGTGATCCTTTATCTCCGCTGCTTTTTAACATAGTTTCCCATAAAATATGTACACAAATTAAAAATGTTTCTATATCTCAATATGCGGATGATTTTGTTGTATATTTTAGAGACAAACAAATCAAAACATGTGAGCGTTATATACAAAATGCCTTGGATTTCATTATTGCTTCACTGGACGAAATAGGGTTAAATCTGTCTCCTGTCAAATCCAGCTTTTGTGTTTTTAGTAGAGGTCATACGAGGGTTCTACCTACTTTATTTGTATACGGACAATCATTAGCTCAAGTTCAATGTTTTAAATATCTGGGTGTATGGTTAGACAGTCATTTACGGTAAACATATCAGCGAGACCATCAATAAGTGCTCTAAATATATTAATTTATTAAAAGTATTGGCAGGAAGCTCTTTTGGTATTCATACTAAACATATGCGCACAATATACATTTCTCTTATAAGAAGTAGGATAGATTATTGTAGTTTTATTTATGACTGTAGTGCTAAAACTCACATCTCTCGGTTAGATAAACTGCAAAATCAAGCGCTTAGGGCCATTGGGGGCTTTATTAAAAGTACACCTATCCACGTCATGGAGAGCGAATTACACATACCACCATTATTTTTGAGGAGACAATATTTGACATACAAATTTATTTTAAAAGGAATATCAAATTCTAATAACATTAGCATTAAAACAATTTCAGAACTCAAGTCGCTTTGTAATACTAGTTACTGGACAAATAAAAAGAAACCACTACTAGCTTCCATACGTGAAGAAATAGGGCAAAGATTAATTGCTAGTTCTAATGTAAGTAGAATGTTTTCTCTTAGTACCTGGGTGTCAAAAATAAATGTAAAAGATATTATTGTTAGTAAATTAAAATGTGTTGAACAGTCTAAACACTCTTATCACCCGGTAATATTAAAGAGTGAAGTTTTAAATGAACTAAATAAGTATGATGGTTGGTGCCAAATTTTTACAGATGGATCAAAATGCAAACAGGGACAAGGGGTTGCGTTTTTCCATCAAAATATAAATTATAAGGCTAGTTTTAAGATTACTACAAATGTATGTATAATGACGTTGGAACTGATTGCAATATTCAGGGCTCTTTCATATGCTTTTGAAAATAGTTTCAATAATATCGTAATTTTTACGGACAGTCGGAGTGCTCTCCAACATGTGGCTCGATGCGCCTCTGATTGCAGAGGTGCATCGATAGCCTATGATATACTGAATATTATTAATTGTTTTAATAATAACGGTACCAGACTAATATTGCAATGGGTTCCAGCACATATAGGTTTAAGGGGTAATGAAGAGGCTGATCAGATATCCAAGTTAGCGTCTCATATGGGAAGGGAAATAACTTATGTGCCTGACTATTGGGAATATTTTGTAGATTTCAAACGTGTTTTATCTAATAAATGGAAAAAATATTTTGAGAACATCTCTATGGAAAAAGGAATCTGGTATAGGACAATACAGAGTGAACCTCTTCACTACCCCTGGTTGGTTAGTAATAAGTTAAGTAGAAAATATATTAAGCTAGTATTAAGACTTCGTTCTGGACATTATCCATCAGCGAAATTTGCATTCTTAATGCGGAAGGCAGACTCACCT
Source organism: Helleia helle (assembly GCA_963853865.1). Classification (NCBI taxonomy): domain Eukaryota; kingdom Metazoa; phylum Arthropoda; class Insecta; order Lepidoptera; family Lycaenidae; genus Helleia; species Helleia helle. The sequence goes on along the minus strand of OY971418.1, from coordinate 6,615,444 downwards.
AATTGTGATATATGCGGGAAAATTGAGGATGTGCAACATTTATTGATGGATTGCGTTCGGAACGAACGTGAACGAGAAGTTCTAATAACAGAATATAATCTGAATAGGTTAGATGTGGGATTAGTTGTGTCAATTTTATCAAAACCTACATCTGAGTTATGTGTTAGATTCTGTTCCCTTATTGTTTAGGCTATAAGAGTTTTATGTATATTGTCTAGACTCTAGAGTAAGCACAATGGAGTTGACGTGCCTTGTTGGACAAAAACTCCTATTTAATAAAGATAATAAAAAAAAAAAAAAAGCTATTTAAATAAAGAAGAAAAGGGTTCAATTATTTGATATTAAATAATTCAGTTAGAATCTATGAGCTATGGTTGTATTTATACAATAACAGAAAATTTATAAAAGTTAACAGCAAAAACAAAAACTTTGATAGTCAAATAATGTCTATAGATACACATGTCCCATAAATTGCCGAGTGACAGATAGAAGAACCACTATTGTATATAATTTACTGTATTTGATTTCACTTAATCACTACGCTATACATATCTATGGTCCCGACGTAAAAATTACCTAATTATAGGTATATTATACAAGTATATCATAAAAGTATTTTTCCTTTCCGCAGGGTTCAGCAGGAACCGGAACAGACAGCGCTCTCGGTAGAGATAAGGGCTACTACAGTCTACGCTTCTACTGTTATATTATTAATATGGAAGTCAACATCAATCTTAGCTTAGCGCTTAGGTTTTTCTGATGAAGTATAGAGAGGATAATATTGGAAATTAATTAGGCAACTTTTATATTGTTATCTAATGTTTACGTTTCACTAATTATAATGAAACAATTTTTACGGATTTATCGCGGTTTATTAAGATTTTTACAAGCCCGACGTTTCGGATACTTTACAGCAACCGTGGTCACGGGAGGACTAAGGTGTCATACGACTTAATGTTACAAAGTTATTCGAAACTACCCTATGATACATCAAAATTTTGGTTAGTCCTATCTACGCAGAAAGTGCTAACTTTATCTTTAATCTATGACATGTTATGCTTGGATTTTGATTTGATAATATTAATAATGGCGTCCCAAGTATGTGGCAAGAGCCAGCCATCTTTTCTATTGAAATTAAGATGTTTTAAATCTCAATAGCCTCATGGATCATCCTTCGTTAGAATCGGTGTTCTTTTGCGAGGACTTGTGGTTTATGAAATCTAATATAATGGCGAGCTTTGGCAAGACTATGTTCACAGATTGCAAACAGTGTAGCGATGGTGTTTTAAATCAGCTATATGTTAAACTCGCGTCAAAGAACATCCATCTTTGACGCAAGTTTAACGTTTGCGTCCATCCATTCTGCTTATTTTAGGACAGGGTACTAAATTGACTTTGAGATCATACTTTGTTGATTTAACAAAAAATGACCTCAAGTTAACATTAAATATTTCATGAGTTACGATTCACAGAGGAACGTCCGATTAAAACATTTGAATCTTCTCGATCACAATATATTCCGGCAGGGTCACACTCTTCACATATATAGGAGAGTGCATCACAAGACCGCCATTGGCGTCCTTTTATACCAGTATTATAAATCTCGCCATAATATTATAAATTATTATAATAGTAAATACATTATTAATTATTAGAATAAATAAATCACGTTATTTAATTTTATTAATGTTAAACTTTAATTATTAATCAACATTATCTTCATGAATGGCACATCATTTTGGCGCCACCCGAAGTCTATACTGCCAGTGGTTTGTAACACATGTCAAAGTGTTGTTAGACCATTTCCTATCCCAGGCTTACAGTCACTGTGTTTATAATTTGATGTAAAACCTCGCTTACATCATTTAATCAAAACTGTTGTACTGAGTTGATTCAATAGTTGTAAGCACAATGGATTCGAGGATTACATGAAAAGCGAGAAACTAAATACACCTCATACATGATATAAAATTGGTTCCGACTCCCAAATATGATCAACCCTTCCTTTTGTGATAGCATCGAACTAACTTATTGTAAGACGTTGTGATTCTTGCAAATCAAATTAATATTAACATAAATAAAAAATGGTAATTATCTAATCTATTGTTGAAGGTTTGGTTGAAACCGATGGACCAGTTTTAACCGACTTCAAAAAGGAGGAGGTTCTCAATTCGTCGGAATCTTTTTTTATTTTTATTAATGTAACTAAGTAAAATATCATAATATAATATAACAAAATATATGTTAAAGACATAATATATGTAATAAAACAAACAAGTGAGTTACATTTTTAAGGACTTCCTACGTTACCAACTTTTTGTTTAACTAATGTGATAACAAATTATGTATAATAAAAGATTTATCTAGTAATTTGGTTAGATTTTTCAGCGGATACAGCAATACATCCACACTTGATGCGGAAACCGTCGCTGAACATCGCTGCTACCTCCGATATTTTGTATAAATAATATAACAAAAATCGTGTTTACTAGATAGAGCCTCAATAAAAGAATCTAAAATAATCTAATCGCCTAACGGAGATATAGACATCTCCATTTACTCAGTAGGTGTATCCAGGGGAAAATTCTGCTACGAACTGTCCGCAGTTGAGGATGGACATACCTTTTTTCCCGCGGCATCCCGCGGGGGAGGGTCGCCCCAGGCGGGTATATGGGAGTCGCTGCGCCCGAAAGGTGGTAAGGTGGACGCAGCTCTACCCACTAAAACCCGGCGAGTACCACCAACGCCGTTTTGGTGAGGTGCCCCGGATCTGTTAAGCAAACAGGGTACCTCGACGGCTAGTCAGTCTCTGAAAGGAACGTCGCCACCTCCATAGAGGGCAATGTCCCGCACCACAGAACAACCCCCTCCCAACGTCGGGACAGAACAATGGGGTGAGGTTCACATCCTCATCCCTTGTCCCTCTGTTCTTTTGCCACCTCTTATTATAAGAGGGGTACAACGCAGCATGTCCCTCGGTTCAATTGGCTTCGTCCAAGGTGCTGGGCTCACCTTAGGCTACTGAACCCCACCGCCACGACAAGTCTTGAAACATGGTGGGAACGGAATACGGATGGACATACTTATTACCTACCTAATGAAAATACTTATAAAGTGCAAAGTACAAACAGTTCTTTTAAAGTCCGTATAACTTTTTTGAGAATGGGAATAACCTATAAAACTCTTTTAATAATAAGTTGATAAACAAAGCAATAATATTTTTTTAAACAAAACTTAAAATCGACTTAAAAAATTAAAAAGTAATAAAATAATTTCCTAAATTTTTGTGCCTACAATTTATAATCAACTTGTTCTTCTACTAATGTACAATCTTTGCGTTTACCACGTCATTATTGTTACTTTTGGAGTCGGTGTCCAGGCCTTGTCATGGCGGTGGGGCTCAGTAACCTAGGGTGAGCGGTGCACCTTGGGCGAAGCTAATTGGGCCGAGGGGGCTCTTTGTACCCCTCTTATAAGAAGAGGGGACCGAAGAGCAGGGGGCAAGGGGTGAGGATGGGAGCCTCACCCCATTGTACTGTCCCAACGTTGGGAGGGGTTGTTCTGTGGTGCGGGACAACCCCTCTGTGGAGGTGGCTAGTCAGTCCCTTGCGGGACTGACTAGCAGTCGAGGTGCCCTGTTTGTTTTCTAGATCCGGGGCACCTCACCAAAGGCGACATTGGTGGCACTCGCCAGGTTTTAGTGGGTAGAGCTGCGTCCATTTACCAGCTGTCGGGCGCAGCGAGTCCCACATACCCGCGTGGGGAGACCCACTCCCCCGCGGGATGCCTCAGAGCATTTCACGGCGTTAAAGAAAAAAAATAAAATATATAGATACAGCAACAAATACGACACCGATCTTATAATTTGTATGCATAAAATTAAGGAAACGCGATTATTTTATTACTTTTTGGTTTATTTTATTATTTGGAGTCGGTTTTAATTTTTGTTTCATTTTTTATGACAGAGCCCTTACATGAAAACAGTCTTTCGATGGTGTAATTATTCTAAGCCCAAACCCAAGGTTAGTGATGTAAGACGTTGAGGAGTTCCCTCGACTGTCTTTCGGCTCCAGCATCAGATCGACCTGAGTGACCCTCATTAAATTGTAGTGCTTCAAAATACTTTATATAAAAATACCTAACGCGCTAGTCGCCCCTCCGATCATCCGATGTTTCCCTCTGGGATACCATCATCAAATCCTGGTTCTTCCTTATAGACTTCCCAAATGGCCCCAAATTTGGGAAGTCTTTCAAACAAAAAATATTTTTTCAAATACCTAGGTCTAGCCACCTTTGAGTAATCGGGGAAACATACATAAAAAATATTCCGACGAATTGAGAACCTTTTTGAAGTCGGTTAAAAAGCTGTTTATGACAAAAAAAAAATTAAATCAGATTCTCTCTCTTTGCGTAAGCTACCTTGTTAGTTAATTGTGACGTAATACTTACCTATATTTACTATGGGCCTCCCGCTTGGGGCGACGAAATTTCTATATGACCTATTTATTATTCATCCTTTTCTACAAACCTAATGAGATTAATGTAAACCTTATGAGATTAATTCATTCTCGGATATTGGTGACAAAGTCTGTCCTATTGCTAACAGCAGAATTAGACTAAACCAAGCACCAAAAATATTTTCACTATAGACATTTATGGATGTTTCGGATTAGAGTGGAGTGAAGGATACCTATTGTGGTGCGACGGTGCACGGTCTCGTCGGCGGCTAGTGGCAGGCCTGTTTGTAACGACGAGCCGGGATTCACAATTCTTGCCTAAATACCGTCAGTGAGCGCTACCGTACAAACATTTCAGATAGATTTGAATATAACGAAGAATCTTGACATTCAAACCTGGTGTTTCAAAAACCCGAATAACTAAAGAAAAGGATAACATACCGAAAAGATCGTGTGCTCTGTGAAAAGGCGTGTGTGCTAGATGATGGAGCTGCAGCGGCGGGATCGGCGGCGGCGGCCGCGGCGCGAGGATGCTGTCGATGGTGAAGAGCGGCGGCGGCGGGCGGTCGGACAGCGCGGCCGAGCCGCCCAGCAGCAGCGCCGTGCTGAGCAGCGCGGGCGCGTCGCGCGGCCAGCCGCCCGCCCCACCCATGCCCGCTCGCTCGCTCGCCACGCCGCTCAGCGCACACACCGTCCCGCACCGCACATCACACACGTCTCGACCGTTTCATCGTCATTATACACACGGGGAAACACACTAATTTTATTATTAAATATTAATTAAAAAGTTTTCGGATTATTTATCGAATTATCAAACGATGAACGGGCGATAATAATCGATTATAGTATTTGTAGTATAAATAAAGATAACAGGATGTATGCGTGATGCGATTGCGAGCAAATCGTTTTAGTGAGATGTCGCACCGTGATTGGAATGGGCTCTCGTGCGCTCGCCGGGAGCGTGTGGGCCCGCCGGGCCCGCCCGGGCCCCGGGTGCAGGGGCGGGTCGGGGCGTGCCGCGCGGGGCTCCGCCCCTCGACCGGCTTAATGGATGTGACAACACGACGCTCCCAAACAATTACATATAATAGGTAGTAGGTAATCTTTATCCCTTCCTTTGATTTATAATACTTTCATATTCAATTCGGCGTATGTTGTGAAAATAGAGTTACTCAGCGCTAATTGAGCGGTGGCCTGTCATTGTGTATATACTACGTATTACAGATTTGTAAAATATTAAAGTTTAAAACGTCTAGAATATTGGGTGTATATTAATTGGAATTTATTTATTTGTAAAGATACTTTTAGAACTAAACTTTAATAAACGAAAAGGCAATTACTTTTTAGCTTTTTCAGCTAATGATATTTTCATACAAGTTCATTTTCTTAGTTAGCACCTGTGGTTAGCACAGAATATAATTCGGTATTAGAGCTGTCCAGCATTTTAGTCCATATTTTATATATTAAGAGCTATTATAATTATTAAAAATCTTTAAATACAATACACGTGAAGTTTTATTTATTATTTCTTAACAGAACTGTATTACCTAGATAAAACTAATGCTGAGAGTTAAGGAGTAAGTAGGTAGGCGCCTACTTACAGAGTACAGACAACAGATAATAGTTACCTCTCTGATAATACGTAGGCTACTTGGTGGATTACAACAATAGTTTTTAATAAAATATGACGTTCTTATATTTTACCAACTTTTTCCTGCGGTTTCAGTCGTCCCAAAATAATAAAACCCCTTTTCTTTAAAAATAATTTCTAAACTTGCTTAATAATCGGGCTATCAAATTGAAATCTATAAAATCGTTTAAAATTGAATCCTTACACAAATATAATATGATATTAAATCCGTGTGTATTTTCAATGATTGGCATGTTTCATTCATAAGCAGGGGTAGGACAGAAAATACGTCAACGCAACAAAGGTGGCACCTACGCCTTACACCCTCATCTCTTATTTGTTAAAAAGTCTCCGACAACACACGGGCTTTTTGTGACAATTGTTGGAGACGCGAGGATTACCAGGTTCTTAGCTAACAGCTAACAAATTGGACCGGTTTACGCCCGCGGCGCCCGACGTACGCCTTTTGCATTCGCATACAAAGACCAAAGACATTTGGTAAAAAATCTATTATCACAATTGTACAAGAATTAGTAAAAAATGCACATTTGTCATTCCTGCAAAAGTACTTGCAAAAACTTATACAGCTATAGGTATGTACTCAAAAGGCCATTTTCATTTTTGCCTTGTACTACAATGTTTTTTATTCATGTCGATATACGCAGTGGTGGATTTATACTAGGGGCAGTCGGGGCTAATGCCCAGGGCGGCAAATTTTCTAGGGCGGCAAAATTTGGAAAGTGAGATAAAATTTTCTATACAATATATAATTAACTAATTCTTTTAAATAAACATTTTATCTTTCAAGAAATATAATTCAAGTATAATATATCACATTAAAATTTTGTATATTATAATATAGGAAATTTAAGTTATTGCTACAATGGGTGCAAATAGACTCAATAGCTTAACTATTCTTTGCATAGAATCAGATGTGCTTCAACGTTTAGATTGTGAAGATTTAATCGACCAGTTTGCAATTCAAAAAGTTAGGCGAGTTTGCCTGTGAAAAAAATTAAAAATTATGCAATACTAATATAAGTCGTTCTTAGTGCAAAACTTATAATTCTAAGAAAAATACAAATATTTTTTTATATTACTATAGTATATAATAAATAATATATAATATATGAGTAAAAAAAGAATAAATATAAATAAAACATACCTAATGTATAATAAATGCTATATAATACATAATAAATTTCCTGCAATCAATTAGTTATTCTAATTCTTAAAAAATAAGATATCAAAACTCTTAAAATAAAATTTAAGTCATAGGGCGGCATTTTCTTCAGTGCCCCAGGGCGGCAAAAATTTAAATCCGGTCATATACGTCAATACTTATTTTTATAACATTATTAAATAATAAGGCTTCTACATATTATTTTCTAATGTTTACGCGATTTTCACTCATAAGGAACTTTTCGGATTGTATCCCGCTTTTTTAGATTTTTACATGGCCGACGTTTCGGTTAAGTCCGACCTTCTTCACCTTTATTTTAAGGCCTTTAATTTTCAGTAACGCAACTTCGGTTAGTCTTTCATTAAAAGAAAACTGTATATGTAACTTACACGAGCTCCTAACAATGAAGACAAGAAAAACAAAAGAATAATCTGTATATATATCTTTATTTATATTGTGGAGAAAAAATCGCCTTTAAAAATAGCCATGCAAAGTACATATTTTTAAGAGGCTATTTCTCAAACATAATCAAAAGCTGTGAATTGTGAATTGAAGGTGGACGCAAGCGGCGTTGGTGCTGGATGGTGCGGGGTGGTGCGGGGTGGAGCGGCCCAGCGCAAATATTGACAAAGGTGGGAGTCAGAAACCCGAGCCTGTCTGTTTGCCTGTAATTGATGTAATTAGTCATGTCGACCAGCTGCCAGATAAAAACTCCGATGTTTGAATAGTTAATACGATACTTTCCCAGGCCGGAAACATCTTTACGGTGTCCTGTTCTGGCAAATATTGGACACTCGACGATGCGTGACACTGGCTGGAGGTTATTTGACGATCCTCAACTAAAACCATTTATTTGTACAATATATGAAACACTAAGTATAGCATCGCATATCTACCCATGTAAGAAAAATTTATTTATAACATCTTCAAGTAATTCCTAGAGAAGAGGAATCCTCTTAGAACTCAAAAATTTAAGGTCTTTTTTCTACTGGAACCTTAAAGGATAAGAATATTTTTCATATATTTAAAATTATCAATACAGCAAATTCATTGGCATTAGAGTTAGACCCATGTTTTGGCGATGTATTATATCCTCCGGGTCCAATTTCTGTCAAATTAATTGAAAAAAGTAGTCACAAATACGGACATACATTGGAGAGGCAGATTTAATATTCATAACTACCAGCCCTTATTCTCTTCCAATGGACATCATTAATACAAGCTTATCATCCGCTACTTACATCCAACCGGCTCCATTTCATCTGGACATAAAAAACATCCATGATAAATAAAAGCTGTAAAAAGGAGGTTGTATATCGACTCCGATTTGCCGTCTCACATGCTAATAAGTGTCATTGGTACGAGCAGCTGCCGCCCCGAGCCAGCCAATGGAGACTCGACATAATACGCCGATTATCCGCGTATGACTTAATACAGGCCAGTCGCATAAAGAGCATAAGCATTAAACTGCTAACAATGGACGGGATTATCCCTAACCCAGTCCACGAACGACGGTTTAACCGATCAATCAGTACTACGCCTTGAACATTAAAGTATTTATATAAAATACTATAGTAAAACACAAATAGTAAAAGACATTGCAATACACAAATAAGTATATTTTTTCATTTACCTAAGTTAAGTACATGCTAATATTCGAAATTGATTTTTGTTTTGTATATTTTCACACCATAATAACATGCTTATTTGAGCAACAGCTCAATGGATTTGTTTAATTGAGTTTAGATGTCAGTGCAAAAATCGGCTTTCCGAAATGAAAACTCCAAGTCCGTTTGAAATAGAACTGTGTCCAAAAGTTACCTATTACAATGTGGCAATGATGATTGAGCGACGGTGGTCTAGTAGATATGGGCTCGGTCTCTTGAGTGAGAGGTCCGGGTTGGATCCTGATTCCTGGCCTATGTGATGATGCCTTGAAATGGCTTTTTCTTAATTACTATGTGCTCCTGAATATAAGACGGTCGCTTGCTCACCGGTGTACAAACATCGTGAGGAAACCTGCATGCCTGGTGAGACCGTCTGCTGTCCAGTATCAAGTCGCGCGTTGTCGTGCAGGAGCAGCGGAGACGAGCGATTGACCAATGCTGGTTGGAGATGTGCCAGCTTCTCCATCATTGTGTTCAGTTCTTCACAGTACACATCTGCTCTGCAGTAATGCTCACCCCGTTTGGTAAGGGTAAGTTTTCGTTTAGGGCATTGTTTAGGTGCTGAACCAGGATCCAACCAACTTGCTGAGCGCTTGCGGTTATCAAACAGAATCCATTTTTCATCGCAGGTAACAATGCGGTTCAAAATTCCTTCATTTGTGTGTCTGTTGAGCAGTGCAAGGCACGTCTTGACGCGTACTTCGCGCTGGCGATTATTGAGTTCGTGGGGCACCCATTTGTCAAGCTTTTTTACCTTGCCAATTTGACGCAAATGGACCAATATTATTTTGACGCTAACGTCGAAAGCTGCTGCTAATTCAGCCATAGATTGTGTATCATCAGCTTCCACAATCGCCTTTAATTCGTCATTGTCGACCAAAGTCTTCGGACGACCGCGAGGTCCATTTTTCAGGTCGAAATTTCGAGAACGGAAGCGAGCAAACCAATAACAGGTGGTGCGTTGGTTTGTAGTGTTAGCTCCGTAAACGTCGTTGATGTTGCGTGCCGCGTTGCTGCCACGACGGTACTCATATTCTATAATTACTCGAATTTTTAACGTATCCATGCTGACGAAAAAGATTGAAATGCGATGAAAATGTAACACTAATCAATAAACAAATGACTACTTTTGAAAAAAAGAATTCCATGTTTTTAAAATAAAATTAATTTGAAATTAGAATTCTAAGTCAAACAAAAAATATTTTGATTTGAAATGGCCAGTACTGCAGAATGGCAATTTCATAGGTAAAGACCTATTATTATCAATACAATATTATTATAATGACGATTGAAGAGAAGTATGAGCTTACGAATAAGTGAGAAATAAGAAGTGGACCTGAAACAAAATTACCTCTTGTTTCTGTAATACAGGCCACGTTCTTTTACCGTTCATTTAGATATACTTTTATCTTAAATCACTACTTTTTTTTCTAAAATATGAAAATAATAAATATTATCAAACTAATAGTTTTGTTTATTATTTTTTCAAGAAACAAATTTCACGGTATGTTTTCGATAATTTTTAATGGACTCACGTATCGCCATCATGAGTCAAACCCTGACTAAACCCGGCTTTTAATTGAGATTTGTCTTAATATGATACTTGTCGAGAGAAAGAGAGAGAGTGTTTATAATTAATTGAACGTAATTACCTTTACCCGCTTTGCATAAATCTTACTAATATACTACTTACGCTGTGCTAATATTATGAAGGCGAAAGTCTGGGTGTTTGGATGTTTGTTAATCTTTCACCGCAAAACGGCTGAACTGATTTGGCTCAATGCTAAAATGGCCAGGATTATACCTTGGATTAGGACATAGGGCTATAAAAATCCCCACCATGGTTCAAGCCTTTACGTGGCGGTGGGGCTCAGTAGCCTAGCACCTTGGGCGAACCTTATAAGAAGAGGGGACAAAAGGGACTGACTAGCCGTCGAGGTGCCCTGTTTGTTTACCAGATCTGGGGCACCTCACCAAAGGCGTGTTGCCCTGTTTGCTCAACGGATACGGGGCACCTCACCAAAAGCGGGATTGGTGGCACTTGCCGGGTTTTAGTGGGTAGAGCTGCGTCCACTTACCAACTTTCGCATTGGTGGCACTCGCCGGGTTTCAGTGGGTAGAGCTGCGTCCACTTACCAGCTTTCGAGTGCAGCGAGTCCCACATACCCGTGTGGGGAAACCCACTCCCCCGCGGGGATGCCTCAGAGCATTTCCCGGCGTTAAAGAAAAAGAAAAGAAGAAAAGAGAAAAGGTCATCATGATAAAAATATGTGCACGTGTAATATTACAAAGAAACATAGATATCAGGAAGAGACTGGTAACGGATCCATTGGAAAAATAGAGAAATCACATTGTACGTCGACAACAGCTATAACGCACGTAAAATTACAACAATTTAAGCATAATTTAATTTACGAACTGGAAAGAGTCAAGACCGATTTCAGATATTAAGTAATAAATATGTTCACACGGAACAATTCCACAATTCCCTATTACCGGTGGGAGGGAAGCGCTGTGCCGCGCTCCCGGCTGCATGGGTACCACCATCTTGCTTGTTTCTCCCGTGAAACAGCTTTGCTGTGTTTCGGAGAGAAGGGCAAGACAGGCAGTGTAATTATTGGCACCGAGACTTAACAACTTATGTCTCAGGATAGGCAACACATAAATGAGTTGCCTGGGCTCGTTCCAGGTAAACTAGTTCATGTTCATGGGCGACGTCGATCACTTACCATCAGGTGGTACGTTTGCCAGTTTGCCTATCCAACTAACATTAAAAAAAAATTTGCTTAGCATAATAAGCTATTCTGCACAAATCAAAAGACCTTAACCGTGACAGCGCTCTTCTCGACAAAGATATAATACCGCCACGACTTTTATTTTCTTTAACGTCGGGAAATGCTCTGAGGCATCCCGCGGGGGAGTGGGTCTCTCCAGGCGAGTATGTGGGACTCGCTGCGCCCAAAAGCTGAAAAGTCGACGCAGCTCCAAGAACTAAAACCCGGCGAGTGCCACCAATGCCGCCTTTGGTGAGGTTCCCATCCTCGCGTACAAAGAGCTGGCTGGTCACTCGGCTTCATCCAAGGTGCTGGGTTAACCTTAGTCTACTGAGCCCCACCGCCACGGCAAGACTTGAACCTTGATGGGGCAATGGTCAGTCCTGTTTGTAAGAGGTAGTCTACTTGCTTTCAGCCGAATTGGACCGGCACGATCGGGGTGGTACCTCTCGCTCACATAATATCAGCGCAATGTGACAGCAATGCTGTCGCGTTTTGTGCGGTTTGTGAGTTTCCGGTGGCCCATTGGGGGATAGTAAGGGGGGCAACGCCAAATGCGTTAACTCATAATCTCTGGTTGTGCGGATTGTGCGGAAGGCTTCGACTGCTCGTTTGCCCTCCCATGCTATAAAAACCCTTAAAAATCCCTTATAGTGAAGGATAATATTCTGTACATTTCTGCAAATCTGAAACAAAATAAAACCTTTGGGCGTGTAAAGTTTCCCTTTACGCTAACTAAATGCGTGTCAGGTTTCGATGACCCGTGCGCAACAGAATATGTACTAGTACAAATATCGCTCATGCTGTGCTGTAAAACATAAAAGTACATTTTTGTGTTAAGCGACAGATTTAAATCAATTCATTAAGAAGATGGCCCAATATTGAGACATATCCAGCAGCACACAGCTATAGAATAAATCTCTTTTCTTTAAAACCTGTCCAAAACTGTCACACATGTATAAATAGCAACATCTTATTCCATACACTTCACTTTACTTAAGGGCCCCTTATCCCAAATTGTTGTTTCTAGATCGAGGTGTTTTCATAGAAGTCGTCATTTTAAAATAATAATAAAAAAATAGGGTATAGATACATTTTTGATCTAGGGATTTTTTTGGATGAAAATACAATATTTAACATTTTACATGATTAAAAATTTTTTTAAAGTAACGTCGATTTTAAAAGCAAATTGAGTAGTATGAGACTTCGGGTAACTCAATTTTAATAAAACTTTTACGTTTAAATTGCTAAACGGAGATGACGTGGAAATGATTGGATAGATCTTTATTATGTCACTTCAAAAATTTTTGAAAAATAAAAAACGATAAAAATGGCTCTCGCGCATCGCACCACGTCGCGCCAGTACCCAGCCGGGCATCATCGAAGTAGGACCTGTGCCGCTTTTGCTCGTGACTACGTTGTTCACGCGCATTTTATATTATTACGTCTAAATAAATAAGACGACATAGTGTACATAATATAGCTACTTAATACTTACTAACAATAATATTGTTGTTCTTAGTTGTAATTAGTTTGCAATACAAAACCTTTAATTAGTGTAAATAAATAGATACTTGAGTTTGTGTAGTACCTAGTTATTTAATTGAAATGGCGAATAAAAAAATTAAAATAAGGAAAAAGAATCTTAATACAGTTTTATCACAAACTAGCTGTTGCCCGCAGCTTCGCCCGCGTTAACTTAGATATACAACCATATACGCATTGATGATAATTATATGAGTGTTTATCTACTATATTATGCATGTACCTTCCTCTTGAATCATTCTATCTATTAAAAAAACACCATCAAAATCCGTTGTGTAGTTTTAAAGATGTAAGCATACATACAGTCAGACGCGGGAAGCGACTTTGCTTTATAGTTTATACTATGTAGTGATGTCTTCTTCCAGAAATTGTTAACACTTGAAGAATTAAAATTGTCCGACAATAAAGAAAATGAGGAACCTTCATCACAAAATATTTCTGATTTGCAATCATTTCCTAGCCCCCTACCCACAGGGCAGTGTCGTGAGGACTATGGCCTTGACCCTCTTCTCAGAGGAGACCCGTGTCTAACATTAATCGATGATGTATGGGTCGATGAAAATGAACTTGGACCTAGCATACGACAACTAAATTTTGTTGAATTTTAAAACAATTTAAACAATTAATATAGTATAAAAGAATATGTCTACAGTTTTTTAATCTCCTACAAGCATTCTTAGAATGATTGATTTTTTTTATAGCTTAGGCCTTAGGGGGACAAACGAGCATTCGGAGCCTTAGATGACTACCGACTCCCATAATAATATCTAAGGACGCTTTTTGCACCACGTCAATCTGGTCTCGATGTAAGTTCTCGAAGAACTTGTGTTACGAGTACCAGACAATGGAAATATATTTAATATTTTATACTATACACATATTTAAGGTTTTTTGTTTATAATACACATATTTAATACACATCCATGAACCAGGAACACAGAAAACTTTTTGTTCGCTGGCGGGATTCGAACCCGCAACCTCCGGCTTGAACGCTAACGCGCTAACCATTGAGCCACAGAGGTCGTCCTCGTAAAAATTCACACAAGAGATAATGCAGATGCATTACCCTCCTTTACCCCATCCCCTGCAATGGGACACCGGAAACTCATACACCGCAAGAAACGCGACAGCATAGGTGTTACTTGACGCCATTATCATGTGAACGAGAGGTACCCATATGGTCGTGCCGGCCCAATTCGGCTGCAAGCAGCATGGCACTACCTTTTAGACCTATGTAGCTAATTCATCCTTCCTAATCCTTACTAATATTATAAATGTGAAAGCATGGATGTTTGTTACGCTTTCACGCGAAAACTACTTAACCGATCATCATGAAACTTTGTACACATATTCTTGGAGGTATTAGAAGTAACATAGGATACTTTTTATAAAAAAAACTAAAGAGAGGTGTCAAGGGACACCCGGATGGATCGTAGTTCCTTCCGATTAATTAGTGAAGAAATAAAACTATCTTATCCTGCGCAGACGAAGTCGCTGGCACCAGCTAGTATTTCTATAAATACAAAACTAGATAACTATAACAACAAGAAGATTTTGTTATGCATAATTATTAATTATCACATCTAAGAATAATTCTAGCATAGTCAATCTACTGCATATTCGTATACTGTGGCGTGCTTGCCGGCCGTAGTAGGTCACCGGAGTTCATATAAAGACATCTCCCGCGCAACGCAAGTGCAAAGCGATTCGGTGCGTTAAATACCTATAGTTTTGGGAGAAGGGGCCCTTAAAAGATTTTCTTCATTTGCCCCAATCATTTTTGGGGGTATTTGTCTTTTTTTTATATGATCAGAGGGCCCATACACATCCGCACAACCAAGGCCACGCAGATACGCCGACCTCCTTTTCCCTTTCCCCCCTAATGGGCCACCGGAAACTCACAAACCACACGAAACGCGACATCATAGCTGTCACTTTTGTGTTATGTGAGCGAGAGGTACCACCCCAGTCGTGCCGGCAATGCAGAAAAAGCCTTCTCTTTCTTTTTCTCGTAAATTAAAAAAAAATTATGTCACTAAACAAAATGCTTTATTATTGACGTTGACGCAATAATTTGTTCTGACTTCTGGGCTTCTCTAAATATTATAACATCGTGTTTTATGATCCAAAAATAATAAATATTACAGCCCGACTAGAGATAATAGCATTACTTCAGTTCTAGTTAACGAGATTTTCTGTCGTAGTGGGCTAAGGATCTTAGTGTAGTATAATAAGTATGACGCCCTCAATGCGGTAAGAGCATTAGCTAGGAGGATTAGTAGAACTAGGTCTTACTTCGAGCTAATGTAAATACTAAGAAAACATTTTTAAATAGGACAAGCTGATTTTGAGCATATTTGTTTTGGTCAAGGAAGTAAATTAGGTTTATTTAATAATTTTTGTACCTATTTAAAATAAGAATATAATAGGTGAAACCTATGAAATTGCCGTTTTGTATGAAAAAATTTAAACGATTTTTTTTCATGTATTTTTTATTTGTATTAATCGAAGTAATCACCCATACAATTAATGCATCTTTGCCAACGCAGCGGCAGTTTATTGATGTCCTTTTTAAAGAAATCAGCTGGACGGGAGGCAAATTCAAGACAAATTCTTCAAAGGCATTTTGTACTGCCTCTCGGGTATTGATTTTTTTTCCCGCCATGAAGTTATCCAAATTCTGGTAAAAGTAGTGGTCTGCAGCCGCAAGGTCTGGTGAGTAGGGCTGATGACGCAGAGCTTCCAACCCCAGTTCATGCATATAAAAATAATTATGGTTACAAACAAAGGTTACAAAGTTGTTTAGTGGTACCTTTTTAAACTTATTTTCATTTTAAATATTTTATAATAATGAGAAAAAAATCATGAAATTAATTATATAATAATAAAAAAACTACCTATTCTTAATAACAGTTTTTGCGTTATTCTTAAAACTTTAATAATATGCTATATATATTTTCTACTATACAATTAAATTTTTATATAGGTATATCCTCCTTTTTTCGGTATCAACCTCTCTAATTATGGTATCGCTTTTAAGCCCAGCCACTCGATATAATGACCCCACAATAATAGTATCACAATAGTATATTGAACAGTGAGCTCATTTGTATTCATCTGTATGTAATCAGGAGGAACCCATCTAGAACTCTAGCTCTCTATTTCCCTCCGTTTTTTACAAATATGTTCCACAGATTATATATTTAGGAAACAATAAAAAGCAATAACCTTGAACGTACGTCTCGAAAGCGAGTCTTTTGAAAAGTGCTCAATGGAGCGAGTCGATCGTGAACTTATTCGCTCCAGCACTTGTGTAATTCGGACTGATTTTACTGTGGCATAAAAACTCTTACTGGTGATGTGAGTTTGTGGTATGGTTCTCTCTATATCGCGGATATATTACCGATATTTAGTAATGAAAGAATAAATTAAGAATTTAATGAAAGAATTACATTAATAATTCTATTAAATATGTAATGGTTCAATACGCCGAAGTGACGAATTTTTCGAGAAACTTTATAAGATAATTGCACCATACATTAAATAATATACATAATGGTAAAATAAAATGGTTACTTAAACTTTTACTTATAAATTCAACTTCTAGTAGAGGTCATGGAAATACGATATACTCAGAGAGGGCACAAATTACAATCCCATCAGAACAGTCCACTCCCAAAGATTGGGACATCGAGCATATACCGGAGTGAGAATATTAGCTCCCGTTAGTTTTCTCCTTTTAATTGTTGAAGAGTTCCTTGATATCAATTTATGTATATTTTTAAATAAGGCTTATATTGGTTTATATGATCATGTTCTACTTATTATCTTACTTATTATCTGTTTAATTATATTATTTAAGGAAATGGAATTGTCAAATTCCTGTTCTAAGAAGTTTAAAGAACGACACGCAGACGACATAGCATTTATTGTTAGAGATTTGTTTTGACTTTTCTTGAAGCAGGGAAGGAAATACGAGGCTTTTTAAAAGATGCGCAGTATTATTGACTTATTGCTTTACATTCAAATAACATATTATTAACATGAAAAAACTGTATAGTTTAAAACTAGATAGTATATTAGTACTTGATAAGAAATATATGCGACATTATAGAACAAAATATCTTTATGACAGATAATAGATAATATGTACCTAATAGACACGATTAGATACACGATGCACTTAGTGCCCTTTTTAACCGACTTCAAAAAGGAGGAGGTTATCAATTCGTCAGAATCTTTTTTTTTTTTTTATGTATGTTACCTGATTACTCGAAGATGGCTAGACCGATTTGAAAAATTCTTTTTTCGTTCTAAAGGGTATACTTCCCAAATGGTCCCATGATAAGGAAACCAGGATCTGATGATGGCATCCCAGAGAAATCGAGGGGAACTTTCGAAAATCGTAGGGGCGACTAGTGTGTTTGATATATTTTTTATAAAGTGTTTTGAAGGACTTCAATTTAATGAAGGTCTGGAGTCGATCTGATGCTGGAGCCGAAAGACAATCGAGGGTACTCCTCAACTATTTACATCAGTAACCTTGTGTTTGGGCTTGATTAATTTGTAATGATGAGAACTTTACACCTAGATGGGTTGTGACTGTCATATAAGCGCCATTACAGATGTGATGATGGAGACCATACACAGTCGAGGGGAATCCTCGACGATTTACAGCTTTAATTGGGCTTACTTCATACGGTAAATAATATTATGCCAAAATCATGTAATTTTATTACTTGTCGTTGTTAAATGAACAAAAAACAACTGTGGCTTGGAAGCGCATCATAGTTTTTCAAGGTCATCATAATATCCATTCTATATCTATATATCGGTGATGTTCTATACCTATATATAATGGAATTATTTAACGAATAGCAGCAAATCTGCCGTGATTGCTTTCGATTACATGTATATAAAGTTTTACGCAATTCCATTTCGGTTTTTTCATTTGTTATACAGTAATGATTTAAACCCTTTCTACGTTTATCTCATTAATACAGCGCTATCTAATCTGGGCAACGCGTTTAATAGTTCTACCCATAGTTCAGACAAATAAAATCAGTTATCGAAATTTGAAATCACTAAAAATTAAGAAATAAAAAAATTTTAAACAAAAATTAAAACCAACTTCAAAATTAAAAAAAAACTAAAAAGTAATAAAATAATTTCCTTAATCTTTGTGCCTACAATTTATAATCAACTTGTTCTTCTAATAATATACAATCTTTGCATTTACCACGTCATTATTGTTACTTTTGAAGCCGGTGTCGTATTCGTTGATGTACCTACCTCTCTACCTACCTTGGCTGACACCGACTCCAAAAGTAACAATAATGACGTGGTAAATGCAAAGATTGTATATTAGTAGAAGAACAAGTTGATTGTAAATTGTAGGCACAAAGATTAAGGAAATTATTTTATTACTTTTTAGTTTTTTTTTAATTTTGAAGTCGGTTTTAATTTTTATCTACAAAGTCACGTAATGGTATTAAATTGATTCTATTACATAGTTAACAACTTATTAATTTATCTACTACTGAACCTCCATTATGTTGTAAATAAATAATTAATTCCTACGCAATAAGAAGAAACGTCGAAACGCTTTCATTTCAGCCAATAAATAGACAGTTATTTATAGAATATTTTAATTTGTAGGAGTTGATTATTTTAGCTACGTCACGTTCGCCCAATTTGGCTTCATTTACGTTTATATTTAGGGCTTGTTCAGACACGGCGACATATACGGCGATATATATAAAAATACTAGTGGCACCGACAGACGTTGTCCTGTTTCTTTTTTTTTTGTGAATCTAAACCATTCTCGAATCCACTTGAACACACACAAAAAAAATCATCAAGATCGGTCCAGCCGCTTAGGAGGAGTTCAGTGACATACACACGCACAGAAGAAATATATATATATAATATAATATATAAGTAAGACCCGCGCGGTTCCCGCGTGATTAATCCGGGGGGTTGTCGGCGTGTCTGAACGATGCCTACTTACGCAAGGAGTCATAGCCTAACTTCTAAACTCTATTAGCTTCTTGCACGTATGCGCTCTACATACGTGCATTTTTTTCTGTTAGTTGGATAGGCAAACTGGCAAACATCCCACCAGATGGTAAGTGGTCGACGTCGCCCATGAACATAAATTAATTTACCTGGAACGAGCCCAGGCAACTCATTTATGTGTTGCCTATCCTGAGACATAAGATGTTAAGTCTCGGTGCCAGTAATTACACTGCCTGTCTTTCCCTTCTCTCCGAAACAAAGCAAAGCTGTTTCACGGAAGAAACAAGCAAGATGGTGGTACCCATGCAGCCGGGAGCGCAGCACAGCGCTTCCCTCCCACCGGCATACATCATACAATATTCATACTTCATTTACTTCCCTAATAATAATTAGATGTGAGTATGTATATATTGTCTACTTCGTCAACCTAAACTCTTGGACCTTATTGGCTCATCGGCCATCCGTTTTTTTGAGTGTGTGACCAACCCACTGCCACTTCAACGAGCTTATTTTTTGCGTCATATCGGTAACGTTAGTTCTCTGGCGGATGTCTTCGATTCGAATCCCAACATAGCATGCTCCATAGCACGTTGAGCTACGGCAAACTTTCGAATCAATTTAGATGCCACTATTTTGGCCCCGTAGGTCATCACGGGAAACCCGCATTGGTTTAAGACTTTCAACTTCCAACTCTGCGGTATAGATGACGTGAGAATATGTCTAAGCTTCCTGAATAGCCAGCCCAGTAAGTAGACGAAGTGTTGGTCAGTCATCTCCGTGTAGTGGCCGGTCCATGTTAAATGCGAGTGGCAAGGATCGGCCGTCTTAACGTTAATTGAAGGAGGCCTACGTTCAACAGTGAACGGTTAGAAGCTGATGATGATGATGATGTATACTGTATAATATATTTTTAAAGATTAAATACATCAATAATTTGGTTTTATTTAAAGAATTAGGAATTGAGTTCTATTCACGAAATTATTATAGATTGGTTTAACGTAAGTAGGTATTGGTAAAAACGTTTTCCAGCTACGCTCTCCTGTGAGAAATCGTCACAAAACCATCATAATCCTCGTCAAATTTGTATACGATCATGTGCGTGTATAATCGTACAGAATATGCAAACAGACTTACAGAAAAGATACCGGACGCGAACAAGGGTGCATTTAGAGAGGTCAGTCATTCGGAAGAATTTTGTAACGCTAACCAAACAGCGGTGATTCGTTCGTCAAAGGATCCACTAAGCAGATAATTTCGATTGGTTCGAGATTTTAAACCGTCAATCAAGTGGCTTTACATGGACTTACCGAGTATGTAAATAATAGTACTCCTTGTATTAAAGTTACAAAAAACGTGTATTGTTTTGGAAATGTCAAGTTGAATATGTTGCAATGGTCGGTTTAGCACTCCCCTTACAGATTATGTTATATATATCATATACATAAAGTTTGAGAACTTTAATAGTTTACACGCGTTATAATTATATTCAGTACCTAACGAATTGATCGTGAGTAATTTTCCATATGGAGATTTTCCTCAAAATTTAAAAAGCTTTGACGCATACACTATGAAGACATTTACGGATTAACATAACCACCGAACTCCGGCTAGAAGGTTTCATCATCATTAAAACACTTATAATTCTTCGGTCTTTCTTATCCACGTCTGTATGAAGCTCTAAAGCTGGCGATCCGTTGTACAGGATTACAGGAATGAATTCAATATCATGAAAGCTTACATAGAGCTCAACAGGAATTTAATTAGACCAAGTAATTTCATAATTACCAGTCTTATTTTTATATCAAGGCAAAAACAAAACTTTTTGGCTATTGCTATTTTTTTTCTTTTGCGGCGGGAAAAGCTCTTAGACTTCCCGCGGGGGCTGTCCCCAGGCAGGTATGTGGGACTCGCTGCGCCCGAAAGATGGTAAGGTGGACGCAGCTCTACGGTCTACCCATTAAAACCCGGCGAGTGCCCCTAATGCCGCCTTTGGTGAGGTGCCCCAGATTTAAGCAACAGGGCACCTCGACGGCTAATCAGTCCTCCAAGGACCGACGCCACCTCCAATAAGTTACTGCATGACGTGATTGGTTTTAATACATTTATTTTACTGTTTGTGTTTATTTATTTACTTTGTGCTAGTTTAAATTTTCGGAATTTTAGTACATAAGCCTAGGGTTTACTTTATTTTAATGAGAATACTAATCATTTTTCTAAAAGGTGTAATAAAAAAATAATGTGTTACATTTGCGTTTAACTTTGTATGTAACAGAGAGTATTTAACTTTAGAACTTTTATAACTTAATCGTTTTTACAGTATGTAATTGCAGATTCGCCATTTTTAATTTTACATGTGTTGAGTAACCCATTAGTATATTAGGGTAGAAATTTAAAATTTCGTGTGTATTTATACAATTTTTTATTTCTGCGAAGGAGAGGTGATGGTATAGGATACATATGGGAGGCTATGTTGAATAAATACAGTAAGTAGCATGACAACTCTTGAGATTCATTAACCTGTCCCACGGTATCTCACCCGATGCCAGAATGATAAGTAAGCGTTATTATGCGAGCCAAATAAGATTAGTCCTGTCAAGACGCCATTTCACCGTAAACTTCATTATCAAAGCGTACGGTGTGCAAAAAATCAATAAGTAAAAATTATACTCAGTTTAATTATAAATGATCACTTTTTGGTATTTCTAATCAATCTTAATAATAATAATAATAAAGCCTTTTAATTTCCTATAAACATTAAAAAATGTGTAGTTACAATTTTTTTGAATCAATCATCAAATCTATCAATTTTACGGCAAATAAATTATTCATGAGTAGGATTAAAAAAAAAGCATACTCAAATTGTTATATTCACTTTTTTATTATTTTTGCAGAGATTTATGATACTATAGTAACCTGTATATGTATACATATAACGAAACTAAAGCCATCGTCTTCGAGCCGATTAATATTATCTATTTTATATTGGGTTATGGTGGATATTACTAACTATAAAATATTGAGTATTTTAATGCATAACTGTTTCTATAGTATATTATCAGTTTATTCAGAATTATTAATTCATGGAATTCAAGAAATAATATGTTATAAAAGGAATAATAATATAATAACGAAATCTATGAATAAAAAATATAACATTTCTTTTTCGTAGTTTTTTTGCTGGCAGTACTAATTTCACAGCTATCGTGTGAAGTTGGAAGCAAGCGCGATCCTATTTTTTAGTTTACATGATTGTTTTATTTGTACGTTTGACTAGATTAAACATTAACGACGTTGATGTTTGCGACATCCAAAAAAGCCTTTCTCCAAAATAATCTCTGCAACGGAATTCGAATCTACATGTTAAAGCTTATTGTTCAGTAATTAATAATAATAACAATAATGACATGTCACGTCACAAATAAAACACATGTCTTTTCTAAATCGAAATGTTATGCCAGAAACATCTGTTCCTCTTGCGATTCCCTTGTTAATAGAACCTAACAACACCCACAACGTCAGTTAACAACGAACACTAACTGTCCGTGAACTACTGCGACTCGATTGCGGAATTGATTTTCTCCACCGCCGCAGACTACACGAGCACTAATATAAAACAAACAAGCATCGTCCCAGACAACATTCACAACCGGACTTCCGACCGCAAGCCACCGCAAGCCATCATGAGAGGGTTGCTACTACTGGGAGTTATCCTCGCGGCGGCGGCCTGCTCCGCCGACCAGTCCGCCGACCAGGCGGTCGCCGAGAGCAAGGGCCACCACCACGAGCACGGCGGTGGGCATCACCACCACGAGCACCACCACCACGAGCACGGCGGCAAGGGGTCCAAGGGACACAAAGGACACCACCACCACCACAAGGGTGACGAGGGACACCACGGAAAACACCACCACGAGGGACATCACCACGAGCACGGCGGCGGCCACAAGAAACACTGGGACGAGCACGACCACCACGGAGAGCACCACGAGCACGGTCACCACCACAAGGGCGGCAAACATGGTCACCACGAACATCACGATAAGGGAGAGCACACCGACGGCTACCACAAGAAATACCACAAGGACCACTTCCACAAGGACCACCACTTCCACGACGGACATCACGACGAAGGCAAGCACCACAAGCACGGACACCATCACGCTCATCACCATGATCATGGCGGTCACCATAAGAAGGGCGGTCATCATCACTCTGGGCATCACGAGGGCCATCACGGCAAGCACGGCCATCACGACAAGCACCACTACGATGAGGACCACCACGGCCACAAGGGACACCACGGGCACGAGGAGCACCACCACGGTCACCACGACCACGGCAAGAAGGGCGGCCACGAGGACCACAAGCACTGGGGCTTCCATCACGGCAAGCACTGACAGCGGGCACCTTCATATTAGTTACGATATATTGTTACATTTACATGTTACTGTTGTTTGTACTTTTTATACAAAAAACCAAATAAACCCGTCTGATTACGTACTGTATTTCTTAATTCTTTAGCTTATAATATTTATTCATAATTCTAGGTAAGTAAATTTTTTCCAAAGTTAATATTCTTCAAGTCATAAACAGTAATTTTTATGACTTTAAGGTGTGAATAGGTATATAATATATATATACCTATTCACACCTTAAAGTCTTCTTATCTATTTTTACTAGATAAGTTCTAGTACTAGTTAAGATCACCTCTTCTTATTTATTTTTACTAGATAAGTTAATAAGTTACATTATAGTACAGTCATTTGGTAGTTTCAGCAGCTTAGAAAGTTAGATGCCATTTTATGACGGCACGAGCGGCAGTAACACGAGGTGGCAAAATTTTCAAATTTGGAAAAAGCACATCCAAAACATGAAGTCGAAAAGTAAGGAGGACCGCCGAAAAGGATGGCGGCACAGTAGGAAGAGGGTAACTTTTTAAATGTGTGTGCGTCAGGAAATAGGCGCCAATAGATAAACATACACATTTAATTCGGATAAATCTGCTACTACATGCGATGCCTTTTTACACTTGTTTTATTTCACGAAAGCGGGTGATAGACAAATGCCGAAGCGAATGGCAAAAATGTGGTGGTGGTGAAACAAAATCATAGTAGAATGAAACCCATTGGAAAAGGAAGAGAATATAACAGAAATGAAAGGAAAAATAATTTACGGGCGATCTGAGGGTGGGAAAGTGGAATGTCTCGGATAGGAAGACTCCGAGCGAGAACCATACGTTTGACGGGATCCTACAGGTTCGCCGACTAGGGCGGGAGGCGGTGGAGGGAGGAACTGGCGCGGCAGCGGTATAACACTAGATGGTAGGTGCGCTGTAAGCGCAAACCCCTCACTTTCCGTCTGACACGGGTATGGTTGCTTTGGTGACTACCTGTGCTGGACGGCACATAGGGCGCCAGTGACAGTGTGACACGATTCTGATGCGGCGGTGGACTCGGCCCTACACACCCTCCAGGTGTCGCCGAGATGAACGGCGCTACGTCACTATCTGACATCGGTCATCGGAGGGGACTTGTCTGTGCCAAGCGAAAGTATCGCGAAGCTCGGGGACGATGAGTCCTGGACGGCGATTGTCTCCTTCAGCGAATCAACGTCACATAACACCGATGAGCGGGTGAGAGAGGAGGCCGCTGACGAGGCCTCCCCCCGCGGGCGAAGATCGGGGTGCGTAGGAGGCGCTACCCATCAGTAACGCTCCTGTGCTTGTGTCGGGTCAGGATGGGAACCTGACCCAGTAAGGCACGACGTCGTGGGGACTGCTTAAAAGCAGGAGCCCGCAAAAAGCAACTGAAGGCGCTCGCAGTGATTTTAGTTTGGGTAGTACACTGCCCAAGTGGGGGTTCCACATATGGTCCAGGAGCCATACCCGAGGTAACCTGGACGAGGATACAATCGGAAATGTATTTCCGTGCGTTAAAAAATGGTGTTCGATATACATTTAGATATTTTGTTAAATCATACTAAGCTAATACAGCACTGCTAATATTGTATGCATCGGAGGACCCAAAAGGAAAAATATTCTTTCACTTTCAAGTGTATTATGTACTCGGAACAATAACTATGTATGAGTGAGCGAGAGATAGATAGAAACGTAATTTACAAGACATTTCTATATTTAACTGAGCTATATGTACGGCATTAACAGCCTAAACTGATTGATGAATTTTTAACCCCCTGAGTTGTCGTCATTATACAATAGTAGTCTTTGGTTGTCGTATAACAAATGAGATTAAAGCTGCAGTGTATGAATGACATATTGTATAATATTTTTAAATATGGGGTCGGCGAATAAAAATGGATGTCAATTATTGACATTTTTATATTTTTATTATGTATACCTTATTTTTTGTTCCCGCTGGGGAAATCTCTTATGCCAGAACCAGGGCTCTTCGGGGAACTAGGCCGGGACTATCCTGGTTACGAGATCGGGCTGGAGACTCTCCGTCAGGGGTGGGGCACATGGGCACAGTTTGTTACGAACCATCATGTACGGCTTCCCCTACGGGACTCGGTCCAGACTTCAGAGTCTCCAGCATCTCCTCATTGCCAGCCTCTTTCGCACGACCAATGGCCTTGTGTAACTCCTCGGCGGCGGCTCTGTAGGTGTTATAGAGCCGCCCCTCCTCCTCCTCATCCCGGCGTCGCTGTTTGCGACTTCGGGTGTACCGGCGTCTCGGCGCAGTTTGGCGTTAGTCCGTCTGTTAAAGACGATTCAAACAGTGTATGACCTGTGTTAATTTTCACGAAGCAGAGCTGACGTGGGTGGAGTAGCCTCTCCAGTTTCCGCAGACAGAAGCTGTATCGCCAAGGATATTCTCAAGGAAAACGCAGAGTTGCCTAAGCTCTGCGCCACCCTCTCGACCTCGTTGGCTAGGCCCACAGGAACGACGATACGTACGTGTGTGGAAATTCGGCTGTAGAAGTTTTTCGCATGTATAGCTATGCCACGAGTGCCTAACAGAGATCCTATTCTGGGTTTCGAGTAAAATTTTCCTTTTCCAGGACCCCGATGGTTTTGGGCCCGGTTCATCGCGCGGTCGCCTTTTACGACCCCCACGGAAAGTAATGGGTTGGTGCTATTCTACTCTGCCGGCACCACACGGCAAATGCATTCAATACAAAGCGGTTATTTTATTAGGGTTCCGTAGCCAAATGACAAAAACGGAACCCTTATAGATTCGTCATGTCTGTCAACTATCGTCAGTAAACCGACTTTACAGACAACCGATTTTTGACGTGACAACGTCTTATAATCCGATGGAGCCGGCTGCACGAACGAAAAAAGATGACGCATGCGGCGTTACTTCGCTTTGAGGCGTTCCATTTTCTTATGACGTTGTCACATTCAACTATCGTCAGTAAACTGACTTTACAGACAATCGTTTTTCTTTAGTTTTATCATTCTCTTATTTTAGAAGTTACAGAGGGGGGGGGCACACATTTTACAACTTTGGAAGTGTCTCTCGCGCAAACTATTTTGTAAAGAAAAAATTATATTAGAATTTTTTTTTTAAAGACCTATTCATAAATACCCCACACGTATTGGTTTGATGAAAAAAAATTTTTGAGTTTCAGTTCTAAGTATGGGGAACCTCAAAATTTTTTTTTTTCTACTTATGTGTAAAAATCTTATTGCGGTTCACAGAATACATCTACTTACCAAGTTTCAACAGTATAGTTCTTATAGATTCGGAAAAAAGTGGCTGTGACATACGGACGGACAGACAGACAGACAGACAGTCATGACGAATCTATAAGGCTTCCGTTTTTTGCCATTTGGCTACGGAACCCTAAAAAGTTTCTTTTACACACAACTTCACACTCCTCACATTATTCATAAGCTCTTATAGTAATGAAACACAAAAGTTGATATTTGTCAAATATTGGCACTATCCTCAAAATAATCTAAATCAAATAACATTTAATTAGTAATGGAAGACTAACTACAAAATAATTGCTATATAACCTTGAGTCTTTGCTCTTTTTGGGCGCGGTGAGAAGCAGTTAAATATAGTATTTGACATTACCCAATACTTTCACGATTAACCGTAGCAACAGATGTTTCAATATAGAAGTAACGTGCTGATGATGATTATGACGATGAAGGCATTTACTTCAGTCTTCCTAAAGTCTAAACTGCTACAACATTATTGCGGCATTGAATTTCTCCACCGCCGAATACTATTCGAACAATATAAAACAAACAAGCATCGTCCCAGACAACATTCACAACCGGACTTCCGACCGCAAGCCACCAGCAGCGGTCATCATGAGAGGGTTGCTACTATTGGGAGTTGTCCTCGCGGCGGCGGCGTGCTCCGCCGACCAGTCCGCCGACCAGGCGGTCGCCGAGAGCAAGGGCCACCACCACGAGCACGGCGGTGGGCATCACCACCACGAGCACCACCACCACGAGCACGGCGGCAAGGGGTCCAAGGGACACAAGGGACACCACCACCACCACAAGGGTGACGAGGGACACCACGGCAAACACCACCACGAGGGACATCACCACGAGCACGGCGGCGGCCACAAGAAGCACTGGGATGAGCACGACCACCACGGAGAGCACCACGAGCACGGTCACCACCACAAGGGTGGCAAACATGGTCACCACGAACATCACGATAAGGGGGAGCACACCGACGGCTACCACAAGAAATACCACAAGGACCACTTCCACAAGGACCACCACTTCCACGACGGACATCACGACGAAGGCAAGCACCACAAACACGGACACCATCACGCTCATCACCATGATCATGGCGGTCACTATAAGAAGGGCGGTCATCATCACTCTGGGCATCACGAGGGCCATCACGGCAAGCACGGTCATCACGACAAGCACCACTACGACGAGGACCACCACGGCCACAAGGGACACCACGGGCACGAGGAGCACCACCACGGTCACCACGACCACGGCAAGAAGGGCGGCCACGAGGACCACAAGCACTGGGGCTTCCATCACGGCAAGCACTGAGAGTGGGCACCTTCATATTAGTCACGATATATTGTTACATTTACATGTTACCTACTGTTGTTTGTACTTTTTATACAAAAAACCAAATAAACCGGTCTGATTATATAATATTCCTTCTTTCTCTATGTTATCTACAAATAATAATAAAACAAATTCGGCTCACACGCAAGTTTGCCAAACTAAACGTAAAACATTTGAAATTGCCGTTTTAAAAGCTTTTAAAGTGGGCGTTGAAGCTTGCCTTGCATTGTTGAAATAATACACGAATAGAGGATTTTGGGACTGGATGGTAACGTGTGACGAAAAATGGATTCTTTTCAACAATCTCAAACGAACAACAACCAATATTAATTACTAGCTGTTGCCGGCAGCTTCGCCCGCGTTAACTTAGATTTACAGCCGTACCCGTATTGATGATGATTATTTTTATAGCCTGTGAAAGTCCCGTCAAAATCGGCCCAGCCGTTTCCAAGATCAGCCGGAACAAACAGACAGACAGACAAAAATTGTAAAAAATTAAAATCCTATTTTGGTATATGTACCGTGTATACATCCATATGCATTTAGTAAAAAGCGGTTATTTTAATATTACAAACAGACACTCTAATTTTATTTATCTGTATAGATAGGTAACGAACTCCAGGTCAAATGCCGAAGCAATGCCCTTTCCACAAGTTATTGAGTCAACCCCAGAGATAGAATGCTAAGGCATACAAGAGCTTCCAATGAGATGCCAGAAGTGTATGCATAATAAGGGTTAATATTTTGATTAAATATGAAATAAATATATTTAATCCTGAGACAAAGTGATTGATTTGAGTTCTAAAGAAATCTGTGAAAGTTCTGATCAAATCAAATTAAATCAAAATATCTTTATTTCGTAGGTACTCGTACACTTAAAATACGTCAAAAAAGAAGTCAATAAAAAGGTGTAATAAAAAGAAAAACTTCTTCTTGGGGCAGTCTGCATTCCAAACGGGAATGCAGACTGCCCCAAGAAGAACGAGAAAAAAAACTTAGGGGTTGCTCTTTTGTCATCAAAATAATATACATAGATAGTTGATAAGACTGGATCTTAATGGAATTAAGATGGTCCAAGAATATGGTTACTTTATCAGATGGTAATATTGTGAAAGTATAATCTACGTACCGCTTGTAGAACCTGGGTGTTATGGGCGAAGTTTGCAGAGCAGTCTCCTCGAAGTCCTCCATAAATATGTCGGCAACAACAGGGGATACTGGTGAGCCCATGGTCACTCCATCTGCTTGCTTGTAGAAATAACTATTCCACAACATATAGCCAGATGTAAGACAATGTTCCAAAAGGTCAGCATATTCCATTGGCATGTCATTTTCCCTTAACTTTCTTCTTACTATTGTTATGCAATATTCCACAGGTAGGCAGGTAAAAAGAGTTTCTGGCGTTAAGAAATTTGATAATTATGTGTGACATAATATGCGATTTATAGGTACCAATTAGGTATAATGCAAATAAATTACTTAAATCTAATAAAATACCAAAGGGAAAAAGGAATGTTGGTCGACCGATAAGACGGTGGGCTGATGACATAGCACTCGTCGCAGGAAACGACTGGATAAAGTCAGGCAAGGACAGGGAGTTATGGAAAAGGATGGAGGAGGCCTTTACCCAAATAGGGGTCCAGATCTCATAAATAATACTAACAATAATTATAGTATTTTTTTCTCAATTTTAAGCTACTACTTACTAACAAATGTCGAAATGTAAACGTAAGTGAAGATTTGGAATAAATGGCTTTATTATTATTATTATTATTATTAATAAAAATACTTTTAATCTTATATCTTTAAATGAGCAATACTTGTATATATATATATATATATATATATATATATATATATATATATAATTGGAATCTCGAAATCGGCTCCAACGATTTTTATGAAATTTAGTATATAGGGGGTTTCGGGGGCGATAAATCGATCTAGCTAGGAATCATTTTTAGTAAATGTCATTTTATTTTTAAAAAAAACCGAGCTTTGCTCGGTCATCCAGGTACTATCAATTATTTGATATATATTTTGAAGTGAAAATTCTTTGCGCGCATTTTACGGATGAAACGTTACGAAAATGTGAAACATTTTTTACTAAGAAAGAGGGAGAGAGTGATTGAGACCGATTGATAGAGAGTGAGAAAGGGCGAATGAGAGAAAAACTAGGAGAAAAAGCATGAAGCACATAACCATGGAGCAAGTGA
Source organism: Helleia helle (assembly GCA_963853865.1). NCBI lineage: Eukaryota > Metazoa > Arthropoda > Insecta > Lepidoptera > Lycaenidae > Helleia > Helleia helle. The sequence continues at coordinate 6,584,929 of OY971418.1, read as the reverse complement.
GTGAGAAAAATCGAGAGAGAGAGTGAGATAGAGCGAACGTAGCATCGCAAGTCTCAGAAATTTAAAGCCTTAGCATAGCGTAAATATTTAAAACGAGATATAAAAAATTGTTTGCCAAATAAGTTTCACTTCTGACATGTGTACTTTGTACGCACGAACTTTTTTTAAAAACCTGCACAACATTTTCATGTAAAATATACTTAAACATTTTATAAAAAATTTAAACCGACTTTTGGAGTCGGTGTTATCCTAGGTAGGTACAGCAACAAATCCCCACCATGGTTCAGGCCTTGACGTCGCGGTGGGGCTTAGTAACCTAGGGTGAGCCCAGCACCTTAGGCGAAGCTAATTGAGCCGAGGGGCTCTTTGTACCCCTCTTATAAGAAGAGGGGACAAAAGAGCAGGGGGCAAGGGGCGAGGATTGGAACCTCACCCCATTGTACTGTCCCGACGTTGGGGGACGGAGGGGTTGTTCTGTGGTGCGGGACAACCCCTCTGTGGAGGTGGCGTCGGTCCCTTGCGGGACTGACTAGCCGTCGAGGTGCCCTGTTTGTTCATTAGATCTGGAGCACCTCACCAAAGGCGGCATTGGTGGTACTCGCCGGGTTTTAGTGGCTACTAGGTAGAGCTGCGTCCACTTACCAGCTTTCAGGCGCAGCGAGTCCCACATACCCGCTTGGACCCCGCGGGATGCCTCAGAGCATTTCCCGGCGTTAAAGAAAAAAAAAAGTGTGTGTCAACTCCGACGCACGATTGGAGTTTACTCCTTACGAACGATAATTATATATATGGAGTAGAAAAAAAGGGTAAATGAACGCATCTGCTAAAATGATAAGACAAACAAACATAATATATCAGTAATTATTCGGATTATTTATATTACTTCAATAAAGCGTATTACATAAAGTATGTTACAAAATAATAATAATAATAATAATAACAAAGAGGAGGCCCCGAGAATAAGATCAGAGAGGATCAGGGGCATTTCACTTAGTACATTTGGTTTTTTGTATGAGATTAGAAAGTCGTTATATTGCGTTAGATGGCGCTATTTTGCTTTTTTTTATGTCTATGAAATTTTTACATGTTTTATGTTGAAGACTAGTTATTCTTATATAAAATATATTTGATTTATTTTTTAACAATTATAGGTACCTATTTAATACTTAATCGAAATTAAATTCTTTACTTGACAAGTTTGTACAATTAAACTTGAACCAAGTGTTCAATGGTCACACCAAATATATTTAGGGAGACAACATTAATATTTTAAAGTTTCTGATTGGTTAATTATCAAATTGAAGAGTTACAATTTACTCAGAAAATTTGTACAATTTATTGTATTATTGTTAAAAAGAAATTGCAAATTATAAATAGAAAATTATAAATATGATTTTGAAAATATGAAAAAGAACATTTGAAAAGAATAAATATATATATATATATATATTAAAATTACTAGACTTTTCTGGGCTGAAATTTAAAATAATTTTAAAATCGCCGCGAATATTGGAACGTAATGATTTTTTTTAGTCTGTGCTAACATTTCTCAATTTTGAATTCATTTTTGTTATTACTTAATATTCCCTAAATCCCTAGTTTGTGTTTTTGAATATTCAATCTTGAATGTGCTCTAGTTGTTTTATTTTCTTATTTCCACTCATGTTTTAAAAAAACCATTGTGAGTTGTGACTATGATAACGTAAGAAACTACATGAAGACAGTTTTCTATACGGAAATTAATACAATAATTACATAAAAATCAAAATTGTGATTTCATACGCAATTTGGTTAGTAATATGTTCACATACATTAGTGGTGCAAAGATATAAATAATATATTAAGTGGATGCAGAAAAGACACTAAATATTTTATTAATAGACGAAAAAGTAAAATAATAATTAGTACCTACACATTGTTTTATTTAAAATCTTACATAATAACGTCACGTCAATTTTAGCTAATGCTGTCCAAATGGGGGATACTTATTTGTCTTGCAAATCATTGCAACGGAATAAATTTTTATCCCCATTTTTTCAGCATAAGCTAAAATTGTTTAAATATCTTATAAAATTGCATACTGGTCGTGTGATTGACGTTTAGTGCTGTAATTTTGCGCTAGATGGCGTTGGCGGCATTATTTTAAGATACGCTGTGTAATGTATTCCATCTCAATCTTTTACACGTTCAATACTACAGATATATATATGTTTGTCTCTTTCTACGTAACGCCTCAACTTTTAGTGTTACACTTGATTTTACTCCTCATAAAATTTCCGTACCGGGTTTTATAACTCAAATCGTTTCTTAAGGAGTAATCTCCAATAAACTCCAAAAACGGCTTGTCAGATCTTAATAAAATTTATATGGGACCAAATTGGAAGCACCAGCTTTCAAACAAAAAAATAACCATCAAAATCCATTCATAAACGGCGGACTAATCCTGTCACATACATACAAAAAAAAATATACAGACGAATTGAGAACCTCCTCTTTTTTTGAAGTCGGTTAACAAGTAATAAAATGAGCATATCATCGAGGTAAAAGAAACCAACCAAATAGGCATTATTGGGAATAACTAAAAAACGGCTTGTCAGATCTTAATAAAATTAATATGGGACCAAATTGAAAACACCAGCTTTCAAACAAAAAAAAACCATCGAAATCTATGAACAAACGGCGGAGTAATCGTGTCACATACATACAAAAAAAAACATACAAACGAATTGAAAACCTCCTCTTTTTTTTTTGAAGTCGGTTAATAATAAATGACTTATTCACATAGTCACCGTAATCTTACCATGACTAGTTCAGTACCTACCTACGTACCTGCTAGAAGGTCGTGTGGTCAAGGTCACCATTGCATTCTCGAAGGGTTTACGTGATCATTTCATTTAGTTTCTAAAAAAAATGTTTGATAATATAATAATGAAAGATTTTGAATTGTTGCGAAGAAAACAATTAAATTGTGTCAAAGTGCCAAAACTACATTGAATTACTGTACTTGATTCTACTATATCTACGCCTGGCACGAATCTTGTAAGTTGAACGATAGGTAAACAAAACAATAACAAAACACAAAAAAGAGATTGTTAATGCAAAAATAGGTTCATGTCAATCTATACATCTATACTGATAAAGAAAATTGGATTTCGCTTGTGACTAATGCATATGGATGTATACACGGTACAATTAGCAAAATAATATTTTTTACTTTTTTTGTCGGTCTGTCAGCGCAACTCTCTGTCTGTCTGTTTGTTCTGGCTAATCTCTGAAACAGCTGGACCGATTTTGTTGGGACTTTCATACGCAGAAAGCTGATATTTTAAGGAGTAACTTAGGCTATAAAAATAATCATCATCTTTCCAGATACGGTTGTAAATCTTAGTTAACGTGGGCGAAGCTGCGGGCAACAGCTAGTAACAATTACAATACATACATACATATTATATGTGCACATGACTCAGCACTGGATTAACCGTGTCGTCTGTTAAACGTTTATTTCCCCCTCCCCCCTTCTTGGAGCCTCCTGCTCGCTTGTTTTAATAATAATTAGGACTCGTGGTCAAAGACATCAGACCTTCAAATAACTTTAATTTAGATAATGTACCTACTACTAAATATAAAAATAACCGAAATAAAATAAAAAAATAAAAAAATAATAATCAGGTGGTCCTGAAAATCGGTGTTAGGAATTATTCCTAACCAAAGCCGAGGATTTACCTTTTTGTGAGACGCGCTGCTGCCTTGATTAGTGAGTAGGTACCATTTTTAATGTATCTTTTTTTTATGTTGTCTTTCTTTTATTGTTTGTTTGTACCTACCAATTTAATTCGATGTTTTTTTTTTCTGTATATTGTTCTGTTCATTGTAGTGTTTTGCAGTGTGTCATCACAAATAAAGCTTCTTATTATTATTATTATTATTATTACTAACGTAGTTTTTAAGATTACATTATACATACAAGGTTGATAAAAGCGAGAGGCATTAAATTAAACCACATATACTACACATGCTTAAGGTTAATCCGAAACTATAAAAAAATATTTTGAGAGAAATTAAAAAAAAGTTTTTCAAAGAACTTAAATACGTGAATAGTCAAAGTAAAACCTAAACATTTTTGTAAAATGTCCACTGACCTTCAAATCTAAAAGGCAACGTCGCACAGCACGTTGTGTCGGTGCGGCACAGGGTGCGTCTCACAGGGTCGAACAAAGCGGAGCGGCTTTAAAACTAAAAAAATATCCTGTGACTAAACTATTGATTCTATTGGTCTAAGTTTTGGTGTGTAGCCTAAAAATGGTACATAGTATATTTGGTTTAATTTAATGCCTCTCGCTTTTATCAACCTTGTATATTGTTACTAACACTATAAGGGCATTTGTTAATCCCGAAATAAATGATTTTATTTATTTAAATTGTTACAAACTATTGTTATTATTAACAATTTTCAAATCAAATTTGCAATCGCATAAATATTATTTAAATAAAAATTCGGCCAAGTGCTAGTTGGACTCGCATACGAAGGGTTCCGTACCATTACATAATAAAAATATTAGAACCTAACAAAAAATATGGTTTATGTTTATGAAATCAAATGTTTTTTTTTATATTTGAGTTGATTGAATGAAAGGTAAATTGCGGTTTACGATTACTACTACTACTTACTAGATCTCGCTCAATCCAATTTTCGGTGGAAGTTTGCATGGTAATATAATATACGTGGGTAACACTGAAAATGTTTAGAACTGGCCAGTTAGAAACATTGAAAATGAAAACTTTTTTGAATTTCAATTTTAGAACTCTTTGGTAACCTAATGTAGTATATTGCATTCATTTGTCATTTATTTTTGTGAATTGGCGGCAAATCTAAAACTCTTGTTACTCGTGAAAATGAACATAACGCGAGAAAATTTTCGGACAATGATTTATTATGACTTTCGTTGTGGGCTTACTCAACAACAAAGCTATGATAGGCTGCGATTAGCATATTTTAATGAAGCCCCATCTCGTGCCACTATTTACAATTGGTTTTACGAGTTTAAGCGTGGACGTAGCAATCTCAGTGATGATCCGCGTGAGAGATGTCCTTTAACAGCGACTACTGAAAATAACATCAGTGCTGTGCGACGCATGATAGAGGAAGATAAGAGAGTGACCTATCAGCAGATACGGGCAAGCCTAGGCATTGGTATGAGTCAAGTTCAATAAATATTACACGAACATTTAGGCGTCAGGAAGCTTTGTACCAGATGGATTCCCCATACTTTAACCGACGACCAGAAACGCCTCCGCATGGACTGGGATCGCCAAATGTTAGATAAGTTCAACGGTGGTAACTCAAATGCTGTATTTGACATCATCACAGGTGATGAAAGCTGGATATATTGCTACGAACCCGAAACCAAAAGACAATCAGCTCAGTGGATGTTTCCTTTCGAGGATCGGCCAACTAAGGTAAAGAAAGGAAGAAGTCAAGGGAAAAAGATGATTGCCTCATTCTTTGGTCGGAAAGGTCAGTTCGCGACAGTTGTGCTAGAAGATAGAAGGACAGTTACTGCAGACTCTTATGTCAATCGCTGTTTGTCTGTTTTCTTGGAAAAATTCGACAGCAGCACCCTCGAAGTAGGATCCTCCTTCACCACGACAATGCTTCAGCGCACTCCGCAAAACGGACTGTTGAATATTTGACTATGGCAGGTGTCGAGATAATGAGTCATCCGCCTTACAGTCCTGACCTGGCGCCCTGCGACTTTCATGTCTGTTTGACTCTTGGAAAAAATTCGACAGCAGCACTTTCGAAGGGATCCTCCTTCACCACGACAATGCTTCAGCGCACTCCGCAAAACGGACTGTTGAATATTTGACTATGGCAGGTGTCGAGATAATGAGTCATCCGCCTTACAGTCCTGACCTGGCGCCCTGCGACTTTCATTTATTCCCAAGAACTAAAGATAAAATTCGAGGTATTCGCTTACATACGAGCCCTGAAGATGCGGTGAAAGCGTACGAAAATGCCATAAAAGAGACTTACAAGGAAGAATGGGCCACTTTACTTTTTCTACAGTGGTTCCATCGAATGCGACGATTTGTAGAAAGAAACGGGAGATGCTTCGAAAAACAATAAAAGTATTTGCAACTTTCTACATTACAGCCGTTTTTCATTTTCTAAACATTTTCAGTGTTACCTAGGTATCATAAGTATATTCTTTTTAGATTTTATCATTCGCTTATGTTGCTGTAACAACTAGTTTAGAAAAAAGTGGGTACATAAAATTTTAGACAACAGAGACAAATTGAATAAAAAAATTTTGAGTTTCAGTTTTGTCATTTGGACCCTAATTTATTGATTTTTTTTAATACTTGTGTCAAAATCTTAATGCTGTTACAGTGAAAATACATACCAGTTTCAACTTTTATTATGTTTCAGTTGTTGGGCTGTGACATACAACAAACAGATAATTTATTTTTGCCATTTGCACAAATGGATTTAAGCTAGTACATCCAGTATATACCCGGGAGTCACCTTTAAAGTTCGTACTATGTTTAATAGTTTGACCATAAAAACATAAAAAATATTGAAATTACAGGCATTTATAAATCATAAATATTAAAACAAGAAATTGTACTAATATTCATATTTAAAGAAAATGCAGCTGTCTAAATTACAATAAATGTTTGGTTAAATGCTTATAATCATACCAGTATTAAATGTTTTACAAGAAAAAAAAGACAATACCTATTATTTAGATCAACAGTAATCAAAAAAATACCCATGGTCAAACAACATAGTGCAGAGAGGACAGAGCAGCCTTGTCAAGCTGTTTGTCTGTTTTCTTAACGAACCATGAAAATTTACCAGACAGGATGCAAAAATTTAATATTTCTAATATTAGTATATCGACAGTTGATGGGTGTTTATTTATAAGAACTAAAATTTGGTTTTTAAATCGGTGATGTACGATATGGACTTAAAATGTTTTTATTATGAATGCATTTGTACAAATCGATACAATAAAATATTTATCTACATTAGCTTTTATTTTTATTTTTTTATGCATTGTTTAAGTATATTCTTTTTATTAGTCATTCTTATTTTTAATCCGGGAAAATGCAGCTTTATGTCTAGATAATATATTGTTCTGAAAATCTCTGTGTATCAAAATGTGTCCGTGGAAAAGCGTTAAATATAAAACCTTTAGCTAGCGTTATAAACCAGCGCAATTGTGAAGGTTTAATACTGTTTTTTTTTTTTTTTCACGCACAACCTAACTCCTTTCTTCTATACTCCATGCCTGAGAAATAGGGAATGCATCTAGACAGATAATAATAGACCTGGCGAAAGCGCATAGGTACTTAGAAAAATAAAATCACAAGGGTTTTTTTCCAATTTGGCGTGAGCATGCCAGGCAGTACAAGTTATTGATACTTGATGTGATAGGTACTAATATCTAATCCAATAGTGAAACTATTGGCGTAGAATAAACATAAATCTTACTTATATTATAAAGTCGTAGGTTTGGATGTTTAATGATCTTTCACGGCAAAAGGGCTGAAATGAATTTTTTTATGTCTTAAGGGGGCAAACGAGCAGTTACTATATATATATGGTACCGACGCCCAACTAGAGGGCATGCAGATGCGTTGCCCTTCTTTTCCCTATCCGTCCAATGGGCCACCGGAAACTCACAAACCGCACGAAACGCGACGGCATAGCTGTCCCTTGACACCGGTGTTGTGCGATTTGGCTGAAAGTTGAAATGGTGATGACTTATACCTTGGATTAGGATATAGGCTATAAAAATAATCATCATCAATCCGGATATTATGGTTTTAAATCTAAGTTAACGCAGGCGAAGCTGTGGGCACCAGCTAGTTTATTATTTATATATTTTAGGAAGTCCTGCCATTCAAAAATTAAGAACCCATCGATTATCTTATTAACTTTTTATTTAGGCGCCCCTATCCGTTATAACACAGGTTACTAGATTAACAGAAAAAGTCGAAAAATTTAACTATGCGATGCAAAGTAAATACCATAAATACATACTAGAATTTAGTCCTGACTGACATTCGATAAACATTTGATATTCTTGTAACCGATAAAGTCTAAGTACCTACAATTTTTTGTAAATAGAAATATTATTTAAATTATTTAGCTATTTATAAACAAAAAGCCATAGGCTTACTGTCGTAATGTACGCTATAGGCGTAACGGTTGCTATGACGTCCTTGCCCGCTAATTTCACCAACTGCAATCAGCTACTTTAATGATTGATATAAATGGCCCCACAGACTGTTCCAAGTCAGTACAGTCCCGGTGTTCACCCTTTCATAACCATGAGGACGCTAAGCGCCCTTGTTTTATTGGGATGTGTTTTAGTTATATCTGGCCGAGAGGTCGGACAACCAAGCGCAGATCTCGAAACGGCAGCCAGCCATCACAAAGGTCACCATCATGAAGAAGGCGGTGGCAAGGAGCATCACGCCCACCATCATCATGAACACGGGGAAAAAGGTCACAAAGGACACAAAGGCCACCATCACCACCATAAGGGTGAACACGGCGATCATCATAAGCACCACCATGAGGGGCACCACCACGAACACGGCGGCGGTCACAAGAAACACTGGGATGAACACGATCACCACGGGAAACATCACGAGCATGGCCATCACCATAAGGGAGGCAAACATGGCCATAAGAAGCACCACGACAAGGGAGAAGAAACCGAAGGATACCACAAGAAGTATCATAAGGACGAATATCACAAGGATCATCATTTCTACGACGACCATCACAAAGAAGGCAAGCATCACAAGCATGGTCATCACGAGGGACATCACGAAAAGAAAGGAGGTCATCACAAGAAAGGCGGACATCACCACTCCGGACATCATGAAGGTCATCACGGCAAGCATGGTCATCACGATAAGCATCATTATGATGAGGATCATAAAGGTCACAAGGGTCATCATGGCCACGAAGAACATCACCATCACCACCACGACCACGGGAAAAAGGGAGGTCATGAAGATCACAAGCATTGGGGCTTCCACCACGGCAAGCACTGATATCTGTTCTAGAAAGTACGTTGTTAATTTCGTTATATTGTTAATACTTTCAATACGCCTTTGTAAATAAACAATAAAAAAACTTTTTTTTATTATTTCTGTATAGTAATTAAAATAAAAAAATATTAATTTTAAAATCTTTATCTGTCTATATGTATTGTAAGAAAAATATATTTATATTTGGTGCTGTAACGGAACTAATCAAGTTTAACAGTTATGTCGTCACCATAACCGACGAAATCAGTCGTCCAGAAATCTGCAACAAAGTGATTGCTAAAGATCACTCTGTAACCAACAGAGATGAAAGCCGTTGTCTATAAATGCATACTGCAATGTCGCTTATATCACTCTCGGCCCAGCTCACAAGCCGACCGCAGCTACTGCTGAGTACAATGCAATAGGAACATACCTTTATTTGTCGTTGTAATTACTTTTCGAATATGAAAGAAGTTATATTATTAGTATTCCTTGTATACGGGCTATGCGTGACGACAGCAAGAAATGTAAAAGAGGAAAATGTAGCTGAAACCAAACAGGTCGATCTCAAGCCGGAAGGAACGGAACACAAGCAAGCTAAAAGCAGCAGTCACGAAGCGGGCGGTGGTCATGAGCACCATGCGCATCATCACAAGGAAGAAGGCGAGAAAGGTGACAAGGGATACAAGTCACATCACCATCACGACAAAGGTGACCACGGCCATCACGAGAAACATCATCACGAAGGTCATCACGACGAGCATGGCGGACATAAGAAGAAGCACCACGACGAGCACGACCACCACGGCGAACACCACGAGGCTGCCCACGGACATAAAGGCGGTAAATTCGGACATAAAAAGGGTCACAAAAAAGGATCCAAGACCACTGGATTCCATCATAAATCCCATAAAGATGAATACCATAAGGAGCACAAATTCTATGACGACTTTCACAAAGGAGGACACCATCACAAGCATGGCGATTTTCACGGCCATCATGACAAAAAAGATGGACATCACAAAAAGGGTGGTCACAACGAGAAGGGTCATCACGAGAAACATCATGGCAAGAAAGGTCAACACGATAAGGGACATTATGATGAAGATCATAAGGGACACAAAGGACATCATGGTCACGAGGAGCACCATGCTCATCATCACGATCACGGTAAGAAAGAAGGACATGCCGGTGGAAAAGAATTTGGTTTCAGTCATGGTAAGAAAGCGTAAAAAACTTGAAGTTCCTGAAGAAAATACTATGTTTTTGTTATTGTTTTTTATATCTGAAGTCATTTTCTTTTGTTACAAAAATAAATAAATGTGTTTAATACAATAATGTGATTATAAAAATTAATTGATAATTACTGCTGAAAATAATCCTTTTATAATTAAAAGATATTATTTTGAAGTGTGCTGATCCGACTGAAGAACAAATATATAGGTTCTTCTTAATGTAGAGATGTTGCCAAATGAGTACAGTCATTACTTATATTTATCATTGAAATAAAATGTCTAAAATCAATATGATCACTAATTTTTTTGGTAGGTAACTAATTTAATGAAACTTTGTGATAGTTATAATACTTTTATAGATGTTAACAAAAATATTTTACACAACATTTCATATTTTTGCAGTGAAAGGACTGCATTGCGAGATGCTTATTTTTACATTTTGTTTTTGTTGGGGAAAAAATTTCAATTGATTTAAAAGAAATCCACAATTAGAATTATCTCAATTTCATAAAGCTTTATTAGCTTATCACTTGGTGAACAATTGTGTGTCAATCAGTCAAGTCAGTGTGTTGTAAGTAAAGAACTTTCGTTTTCATGCATAAAGTACTGTATGTTGCTTGAAAAAAATCAAGTGTAATAATTTGAAATATTTATTATTGTAAAAGATGGAATTACAAAAGAGTCATCAGTGGTGCAAGATGATCAAATTCTATTTTCTCCGTAATATTTTTAGTCTTAATATTGTCATCTTGGTTGGCAATGAAGATTAAATTTCCCTCATCCTTCCAGCCATACTTCTTAACCCAGTGCTTTACAGTTACATCTGAAAGGAAATAAATTGTATTTCAATATAAAAGGTAAAACTAAGTGGGTTGCCAAAAAAAAATATGATAATGGTACCAAAATATGATGATATAACTAATGTAAGTTTCAATAGACTAACCATTAGTATTTTTTCTTTATCTGAAATGATTTTTTTTAAAAGTGAGAACACTGTTGGAGCAGTGTTCTTGAGTTGTATTTTCTGGAGAGAGTCTCCTGTATTGGAGAGTTCGGACTTACCTTCATGGACTAGCAAATACTTTATAGTATATAATACAACTTTTAAGTAGATGACATCGTAATGAAATTGTTATAGCAAAAGTTCTTACAGTACTTAATTACTTAATCTAAAAATAAACCAAAAATCCTATGACTTAACACACTACTGCATGTCCAAAATATATTCATATTTATCTATATATTGTAGTTTTAAAGGGAAATGTTTTGATAAAACACTTACCATCAATTCCTCCTAAGAGATCGGCGAGATTGTTTTTGTCTATTGTTTGGAAGGTAATACCAACAACATGACAAACAAACTTCCGAATGGAGTCATGAAAACTGCTTATTTTGTTGCACAATTCTGGCATTTGATGTACTCTGTTCCAAAACTGGGTAAAGTCACATTGTTCCAATATATCAGCTAGGTATTTGATTTGGGAGATGGTTTCATTCTCAACCTAAAACAAGTTATTATATTTCTTTCTTACAATTATAAATATGGCTATAAATATAAGTGGGATGTATTTTTATTGAATTTTAATTAAATTCTCACAATACTAGCAAGAATTTTGCAAACATTTTATAAAGGTGTTTACAAATATAATTTTAAATTAAAATTGATTGATATAAATTTTACTATAATATCAATTATTAAACAATGAAATTTTGAAACCAATAATCCAAATAAAATCTAAAAAAATACTTACCACTGACTCCAAAAGTAGACATTTACAAAGTGTAAAATCTGTGTGTGGAAAATTTGTCAATGCTTTCAAAAGTATTTGACACGTAATGTCTGCATTAAACTTCTCAGGATTAAATTGATATAACTTTAATACTGCCAAATTTGCTTCCAAATCATAGGTGTTTTCTCTTGATTGCATCTCCACATACCTTTCAAGTGTTTGAAGATTTGCAGGATTGTACCTTTCAATACTTTTAAGTATAGTTGCGACTGTTTGTCTCATTGGTTCAGCCATTATTATTTATAGATAATAATTGCTTCTAAACTATATAAAATTCGAGGTTATAGTAACAACTTCCACCTCAATGCAATCGTATTCAAAAAAGCCAAAAGGACAGCGGTCAGCGGTGAGCAGATTCTCAATGAAAAATGACAAGTTGTCAAGTGACAGTTTTTTTTTTTGTTACATTTGTTCCTGTTGGAACCGGCTAAGACCTGAGACCATGCTATCAAGTCTGTCGTGTTAATGTGAAAAATGTTTTGTTTGTACTTTGAAGAAACGGTGGGAAATCTTAAAGAGCGCGGCTTCGCCCCTCTAGCCCCCATCAATCAACCATCATTTTCCATTCTATTCACCCAGAACAGTCCACCGCAATATTCGCCATATTTAAACAAACCCTATAGAAAACCACTAGAACAGTCCCACAATAGAAAACTCCAGAATAGTTCTCCACAATATTCACCAACCAATAACAATATATACGGATAAGTTTTTAAAACAAACACTATAGGAAACCGCTCCGAATGAACAAAACACAAAATAACAATTAATGTTTGTTGGGCACAACAATGACGTGCCCAACAAAAAACTTTCGACTAAAGGAGACGGTCCAAAATTGTATGGGACGTTAGTCTACTTTTGTACATGTAATGAGATGAAGGAAAGAAAATATTGAAACAGTTTTGATTTATTCATATCCATGAATTCATCTCAATTTCAGTGGAAGAATAATTTAATGTTTCCAAAATTTGCAACACTACGTGTATAAAACAATGGCGTATGGCGTATATTCCTTGGTCTTTTATGTCAAATGTAAGGAATTATATCATTGTTCGATAGGCATCTGTCATCATTTGGTTTGTCATTTGTCAGAAATGCCATTTAGTAAGTAATAATCATCCATGAAGTTAGGAAATAAGAGGAGATGCCCCTTTCTTTAAACTCACAGCTGTAAGTGAGTGCCTGATCCGCCATCTTGAGTGCCCTTTTCATAGTAGTTAGTATTCTCTTTATAGTTTGTGGTTTTGCTCTCAAAACCCTAACAATAGTAGAGCCATGTTAAATGCCGATTTGAGTTGTAGGTTACACCTTTTTTTCGTAGGTATGCCCAGTCCTTCTACATATATTATGTCTATGAAATCATCCGTCTGAAGGGCGCCATCTTCATTAAAAATTGCCAACAAGTTAAAAAACTTGAAATATATATTTATTTTTTGCATGTAAATTAATTTCTTATACCTACTAATTTATTTTATTTTTAATGAAATCTATGTATTTTTTCTCTATTTATGGTATACTGTACAAGACCAGACCAGAAATGGACCGTCTCCTTTGAATGCCAAACAAACATTTTCACTCGCGAACAGTTTGTCAAATATGCCGCCATTTGTACTACTTTTTAATTTGGTCGGTTTATGTAGGTATGGTGATACCAGTTTTGTTATGCCTATACCTATATATAGATTACCCAAGAATGTGGTATTATATAAAAAAGGTGACTGGAACTTTCGAAATAAACACAATAAAAACAAATATGTTTATTGCTATCCTAAAAGGCTATGTGTAAAAGGTTAATGTGTTCAGTTCCTACATCCACCAATAGATGACGTTGTGACATTTTTAAATCGCGCTATCGTTAGCATTACATTGATTTACTTATAGGAGATCATTTGATTGTATATTTGATAACCATTAAAACATTTTTACCTGTTAAACCCGTTTAACAATGGCGGTTGTAAACAGTGAACTGAACAACGAGGGCATCCGGCATGCTAGCCTACTTAAAGTCGGTGTACCCCGACATCGGAGAGCGCATGGCGCAATATAGGGAGAAAACGGGCGGCAACAGCCACCTAGTTTAATCTGACCCCCCCACGTCCCCGTCAACCGAAGACGGCACTGAGGAGACGACGACGTCGTACGAGACGCGTTCGTCCTCACCATCATCAGCGGACCCTCCGTCAGAGGAGGAGATGTCGATTGCCGGCAGCTCCTCCGAGGAGGAAGGCGGCTTCACTGAAGTCCGCAGTAAGAAGAAGAGGTGGCGCCCGGACACGGAGTCCGCGCCGTACTCGGGTCCATCTCCCCTGCCGAAGGCGCCAAAAGTGGCGTCCGCGAAGCCCCCTAAGGGCAAAAAGGTCAAATTAGCGGCGGCTCCGTCTGAGCCGCACATAACTAGGCGCGATCAGTTAGCGTCACCCACTCCCGGTGCGTCGTCCACTCCCGACGAGGAGATGGCGGCCGCCAAACCAAAGGGCAAAGCGCCCCCCCCAATAATCGTCCAGGATACGAAATCCTGGCACATAGTAGCCAAGGCGATCACTGAAAAGAGGATCCGCCATAAATCCGCCCGCGCCTGCGCGGACGGTATCAGAGTACAGGTGGACGATGCAAACGACCACCGTAGGTTAACTGCTTTCCTGACCCAGGAAAAAATAGGGTATCACACATACGCCCTGGAGGACGAGCGCGTCCTCCGGGTCGTCATCAAAGGTATGCCAAAAGACGTGGACACGGTCGAAATCAAAAACGACCTGGTCCAACAGGGCTTCGCGGTTGAGGAGGTACATAGAATGTACCGTGCTCAACAAAAATTCAAGTACAAAATGGTACTTGTTATCATGCCGCTCACCCCGGCAGCCAAAGCCATTTATAATATTAAGGCCGTGTGTCACGTCACCGGCCTAATCATAGAGGCCCCTCGCAAAAGGGGAATAGTTGGGCAATGCCACCGTTGCCAACTATACGGCCACTCGGCTCGCAACTGCCAGGCGCATCCTAGATGCGTAAAGTGCCTGCAAGACCACGGGACACCAGACTGTCCCCGTGATAGGGCCACGGCAACCGAGCCGCCGAGCTGCGTGTTGTGTAGGCGCGAAGGCCACCCGGCCAACTACCGCGGTTGCCCCAAAGCACCCAAAACCTCACGAAAAGCGCGAAAAATAGGGAACTCCAAGTCCCTGCCCAAAAAGGGGTCTTCCCAAAAAACACCCCCCAATTCGAAGGCAGCTAAGAATGTGAAATACATCGAGGCCCCCCTTCCCAAAGAAAACCCGTGGCATAACAAGCCGGCTCCTCAGCCGACCCAAGCCACCGTGGCTCCCGCCCAGGGCCCCCGGAGTGCCCCAGTAGATACCAGCAGGCCAACGGGCCCCGCTGCCGGCATGTCAATGCCAGCAGCCCTCCGCCCTGCCCCCCGCCCTGCCCCTCTCCCTTCCAGCTACGGATCTGACCTGGCCTTCGTGTCACAGTTCCTTAGCGGAATTGACAACCGCGAGGTTAGCATCGTTGCAGCTAAGCTGCGAGGCTCCCCGCAGGAACGTCTACAAGCGCTAGTAGACCATTCGGCTTCGATCGATCAGATCAAATTTTTCCCCCGGTAATCAATGGCTACCACCGCCAGAACAAAACCACGCTCTCTGCGAGTGGTGTCGTTCAACGCGAACGGCATTAGGGCGAACACCGATGAAATTCGCGTTTTCGTTAAAAAACACGATGTTGACATCCTCCTTGTGCAGGAAACGTTTTTAAAACCTAGTCTGTCGAGTCCGCGTATAGCTAATTACAATAGCATCAGGAACGACAGGACGCGATCCCGTCGCGGAGGCACACTCATCTACCACAAGAGGTCCCTCCACTGTATAGCAATAGACACGCCGGCCCTAGAAACACTAGAGGCCTCCGTCTGCCAGGTGAGCATGACCGGCCATCAGTCGATCACAATCGCCTCGGTATATCAGTCCGCTAATAAAAAATTACTTTTCAGTGATATAAAAACACTGCTAGAGTTAGGCAACGCTGTCTTGATAGCCGGCGACCTAAATAGCAAGCACCAGTCATGGGGCTGTAGAGTCACCAATTATAATGGTAATATCCTTTACAAAGCTGTCGATGATTTAAATAGTGTAATCGTCGCCCCGTATGAGCCGACGCGCTATCAATTCGCAAACAGCGAAACGTACGCGAGGCCATCAATTCTAGACATAGCCATTCTACGGAATGTTACCCTTCAGGTTCATTCCATAGACACAATACATGAGCTTAACTCAGACCACAGACCGGTTTTAATACAACTGGGTGACCCGGCAAACAATACAATCACAAATAAGAAAAAAATCATCGACTTTAAATTGTTAACGATAATTTAAAATCACTTCAATCGAGTCATCTCGATAATATCCCAGATATTATAGATAGTCCTCAGGCTGCTATATCAGCATGCTCCGACCTTACCGACCATCTGGTAGCGACTATTGAAAAGTCCTCCAGGGAGATCTCAACGGCCAATGACGGTCGCTGGGAGTTCCCGGTGGACCTGAAAGAACTAATACGCGACAAAAATGCCGCAAAGCGTACATACGCTCGCTACCGGACGGACGAATATCGTCGGAAGAATATCGTCGGAACCTCCGTGACCTCGAACGCCAGGTCAAAGCCCGGGTAATAGAATTTAAAACAGAAAGATGGGATCGCCTCCTGAGCGAAATCTCTCCGTCCCACGTGGCCTACTGGCCACTAGCTAGAACGTTAAAGAACAAAGCGGAGACATCCATGCCTCCACTGAAAAGATTAAATCGCGCGCCTGCACTAGAGGATGCCGACAAAGCGGAATGTTTAGCCGATACACTCGAGAGTCAGTGCACTCCGAGCGACATACCGACCGCCCCCCACGTAGGCCCCCACATAGAGGAGGTAACTAGGGAGGTAGCGAGAAGGGCCTCTGCGCCGCTGGAGGGGGAACCAATCTTCCCGGCGGATGTAGAAGAGGTCCAGGACATCATCAAATGCCTCCACTCCAAGAAGGCCCCGGGCCGGACGGGATTTCGAACAAGGTGTTAAAAATACTACCGCCCGCCCTAGTTATCCTCCTGGTTAACATTATAAACGCCCTCTTAAAGGGCTGTAGATTCCCCGACTTATGGAAAGAAGCTACCGTCATAGGCATACCGAAGCCCGGGAAACCGCGCTCGGATCCTACTAGCTATCGTCCAATAAGTCTGTTAAGCTCACTAGGGAAAATCTACGAAAGGATTCTGCTGAAGCGGCTGAAAACCGTTATCGGCGAAAAGAATCTTTTCATAGATGAGCAATTCGCCTTTCGAGGAAACCACTGCTGCCCGAGGCAGGTCCACCGCATAACGGAGGACATACTCAGAGGCTTCCAAAGGAAAAACCTACGAGACACGTGTGCAGTCTTCTTCGATGTCGCCAAGGCATTCGACAGAATCTGGCACGACGGTCTAATTTATAAACTATACCAGATGAAAATACCGGACAGACTAGTCATCATCATCCGCGACTACCTGACTGACCGGCATTTCAGATATAGGGTTGAGGGCACGCTGTCCTCTCGGAGGCCCCTGAGGGCCGGTGTACCTCAGGGATCGGTACTATCCCCGACCCTATACAATCTATATACGTCAGATATTCCGAGAAATCGGAATACGAAATTGGCACTATTCGCCGACGACACTGCACTGTACGTGACCCACCCGTCAGCTGCCAGGGCCTCTGTCTTCCTTCAGCGATCCGTCACCGAACTAGGTGAGTGGTTCGCTAAATGGAGAATAGAGATAAACCCGGAAAAAAGTAACGCCATTCAATTCACGCGAAGAAAGGGCACACTCAGACAGCGGCGTCGGACAAAGGCGCCAATAAAATTAAACAATACAGAAATCCCTAGAGTAGGGCAGGTCAAATACCTGGGGGTCACCCTCGATAGGTCGATGTCGTTTAGACCACATATAAATTCAGTAGTTAAGAAGGCCAAATACGTGATGAGCCGTCTATACTACCTGATTAATAAAAATAGCAAGATGCCCCTCAGGCACAAGCTAACGCTGTATAAGGCATGCATCAGACCCATACTGTCGTATTCCTGTGTTGCATTCGGGCATGTGACACAGAAACGACTGTATGCATTACAAAAAGTACAAAACAAATTCTTACGCATGGCAACCGGTTGCCCGTGGTACGTAAGAAACATCGACCTGCATAGAGACCTCAGGTTAGACTCGATCAAGGGCCACTTCAAAGCGATGTCAGAACGTCACTTTGAAAAGGCAGTCCTCCACCCGAACCCGCTTATCGTGAGCGCGGCGAACTACACCCCAGATAGCTTAGCTCCTGATAGGCGTAGGCTACCTAAGAACATAATAACTGATCCAGCTGACGAAATTTCGCAGCTGCTAATGCGCGACGCAAAAGCGCGACGCGAACTACAACACTCACTCCGCAATACAACATCCGGGGTTAGACACACACGCACACCGCCTGGGCCCCGGGGCCCGGAGCGACGTCGTTCCCTACACATCGATATCCAATCGATCCGGATCGATCGCGATAATTTAGGCTTGAACCCAACACGAGTCGACATCAACCCAGACCGCGATAACAACGGTAGCACTTCGCTACCGTCTGATTATACGGGTATCGTGCGCGACCCACCTCCCCCACTTGAGGGTGAGGAGAGGGCCGGCCCTCACATTAATAGAACCAAGTTCAACTCGTCGACCGTATTGGGTTCGTTTAGTTCTAATATAAAGTTAATAAACATTAACGCGTCAGATAGGCGATGCCCACCGCGGGGTGTCGAGCCCCGCCCAACAACCCTCATCAAGACCTCCTGTGGCGGACGCTGCAACTCCGACCGGCGGAGTGGGCCCCAGTATCGCTGGCGCCATCTGCCGGGTCCTCACGCCAATGAGCCCACCCGGTAGGGGTAGACCGCCTGGGGCTCCACTCCACCCGACGGTGACGCGGCACAGTCCCGCCACTGATACACAACCGACGCCAGGAGGCCGTGTGGTCGCAGACTGCACGGTAGGCGGGGGGCAACCCCCCAATCAAAAGTGAGCCGAATGGGCTCACACTAATCCGATGAAGCATTAGGGCCTTCGGGCCATTAGCATAGATCCATCCGGAAAAAAAATATGTATATTTGAGTTATCTTAACAAAGAGTTGTATTAACGAGCGAATATACGAGTGAAGTTTACGAGTGAGTGTTTCAATTCTAACAGCTATGTACTATAGACTACGAATAAATAATAAGTCAGGAAGTCTAACTCAGAACAAATGACACATAAAAAGTGGGCCTACTTCAAACCAAAACGACGTATGATTTAAAATACCAATCACTTTCGAGGTTACAAACAGACGTCATTGGTGATTTGTTTAATTTCAGAATAAATGCAGGTATTGGTCGGCGCGCATGCTGCAATGTCACCTTTGACAGTCGAGTGATAGCTGCGTGGACGATGTCATGCAATAAGTGAACCAAGTCAATAATAAAACAATATTTTATTAGACGGAAGGTGACGGGGTTTGTGCTTATGGCGCATTCAACGCTGGAGGACTGAGTGCAAAGCAACCGTTAGGCTTTTGTCATACGACTGCCGTGCCTGGTCCTCCCCCCACCTCCGTATTAATGCTCCTGTCCTAGTCGGCGAACCCGTAGGATCTAGTAAAACGTAAGGTTCTCGCCGGGAGCTCTCCTAACCAAGACATATGAATGCGTCTCGGCAAGAACCTCCGCCACAAATTCCCACGGGGGGTCACCGGTGAGGTCAGTGGCTGTCACCCACGATACTGTTCGGTACCAGCTGGGCCTTATCCCTTGCGGTAAGGTGACCCGCCCAAATGGATGCACCATACATCGCCATACTCCGGAGTATAGCTGCCTGCAGGCGGCGCTGGTTCCTTCGAGGTTCGGGAGGAGTCTGACCAGCGCACTTGCCGCCTTCACGACCTTCAATCCCAATATTGACAAATGTGGGCCGAAGCTCCACTCTCCGTCTCCGTCCCTTGATCTGGGGGCTCATCCTGACCCTCCCCCCTCGGATCTGGAGGGTAGCTCCCGGACGGTGTCCTTTACGGCCGGTCCCACGGAAGAGAAGGACTTTGGTCTTCTCAACTCTGACCCGAAGCCCTAACCTCTCTATGCGGCTGATCACGAGGTCAAGCCCGACTTTGGCCAGCCGCACCGCCTAGCTCCTTATATAGGCTCTTCCCCGGGATACCCTTGTCTTTCAAGCTTAATTGCAGCTAACTACTTATTTTGCCGAATTGGATCGGCTGGGATACTAAAAGAAAACAAAGCAAGCAAAATGCACAATCATTTTTAAAATACCTCAATTATATCGTTATACATTTAAATAATGATAAAAATATAAACATATTAGGTATATTATACATTTCATGAAGAATAAATAAAATACCTTCTACATTGGTTCAAATATTGACTGACTTCATTATGCATAGTATTGACCATCTCGGTTTGCTTATTACATTAACGTATTTGAATATAAAATATAATTTTACTACGATTTACTAGTGAGAAGTAATCCCTGGAGGTTATGATTTTGTATGGCTCCTGCACCACTTCACTACAAATGATGGCATGATGATTAACAGCTGCAATTCATAATGAAAAAACGAAAACGTATGCGTAAGTTTGACGTGTGTTCGCTTGTAAGAAAAATGTCCGACTGATGACGCGTTGGACACGACTTTTAAGTCCCGCCTACTTGGACACGACTTTTGTTGGGTCATTTTTATAACGCAGTTACATTTCCTGACTTATTATTTATTCGTAGACTATAGATCATGCATATTAAGACGTATATAGCCATCTTTTTTATTATTTATGTTTTTAGCGGTTTGTTATTAGTCATTACTCATTACATAATATTTTCGATAATCCGGAAAAATGCAGCTGTCTAAAATTACAATAAATGTTTGGTTAGGTCTAATGCTTATAGTTATCTATCAACCTTTACCAGTTTCTTTATTATTTTTAATTCACTTGTTTCATGAAAATAAGTAGACTTGTTATTATGAATGTGGTATCCCTGTAAAATATACCTGTCCCTTTCGGGTATACGCGAATGTCAATTCCATATGATACTTGTTCCTAGGCAATGGTAGCCATGTTGACGCCATGTTGAGTGCCAATTTGAGTTGTAGGTATACACCTTTTTTTCGTAGGTATGCCCAGTCCTTCCATATTATGTCTATGAAAAAAACACAACCGCTCGCGATGACAGTTCCCGCCGTCCCCTTTTTTTTTTTTTTTTTTTTTTTTTTTTTTTTTTTGGCAATTCTCGTACGTAGTACATTTGCCATTATCAAACGGGAGAAATTTTTCCATGTATATAAAGGGACGAGAGATGTTAAATTTAGGAATCATTCAGGGCAGGATATAGGATATGTATGACAAGATAATAACAATATTATTATGAAATATTAATTTATATAGCTATACATATATTTAAATATATTACTTATATTATAGACACACAAGACTTTCATCAAATAAATACTAAACCTAAATTTCTATATTATTAGTAATTATATAATCTGAAATTATTTTATATATGTAATATTTTTTTATAAATAACAGACAAGTAATTGAGGTTGGAAAAGGGATTTGATGATCTAGTAAGGATTTCAGGAAATCGGAACGGTCATATAAAGGACAAGAAAAGAAAAAATGATTTACATCGCCAGTTTCACAACCACACAAACAAGAAGAGTCGTTAATAATTTTAAACTTGGAAAGATGAGCAGGTGTACAAGTATGGCCAAGTCTCAATCTTGAGATGATACTAGAGCACCTCCTATTAAAATTCATTGAGAAAAACCATGGTTTTGATAAAATATCAGGCTGAAGAGAGTAATAATAATTACCTTTTTGTTTACTGCTTTTTTCCCATGACGTTTTCCAACATGTATCAAGATCGAGTTTAGGTATTGATAACAAGTCTGAGCAGTAAATCTTATACGGAACAAGGTCACCACATGAAATAGCTTCATTAGCGAGAGCGTCTGCTATAACATTTCCTTGGATTCCAGAATGTCCAGGAATCCAAGAAAATTTAATATTGTAATGTTTTGCTATGCATATTGTTAGTAATTGTCTTGTGTCAAATATTATGGGGTTGTGTTGCTTAATTTTAAATGGGTTTTTTTCTAAGGCTTGTAAAGAACTAAGTGAGTCAGTAAAAATGATTGAATTTTTGAGTTTAGCTAGTATTATATAATCTATGGCTTTGAAAATACCCAAGCACTCTCCAGAAAAAACAGAAGATTCTGGAGGGAGTTTTACCTTCTGTACAATGTTATATTGACGGTGGAAGATACCTACGCCTACTAAACCGTTAACATTATGTTTCGAAGCATCTGTAAATATGAGATGGGTATTTTTAAATTTTTTCTCAACAATTGCATTAAATTTTTCATTAGCTATTAAAAAATCTGACTTAGCTATACCAATATTTAATATTTGTGGTGATAGAATAAGAGATTCGAAGGAACAAGAAAACAAAGGTAACATGTTAGATTGATGTAAAGGTGCAGAGAGAGATTTAAACTTATAATAGCTATTAATTAAATGTGGATTCGATTTATGTATCCAATACGGTGAATTAGATACTAAGTAAGCTAAAAGATGAAGTTTTTCAATAAGAGGGTGATTGGAAAGCTGTAGACGTCGAAAGAGAAATTTATCAGACAAATACTGACGACGTAGTTGTAACGGAGGATCACAGCACTCAATTTGTAAAGCGTTAATTGGGCTAGACTTCATTGCTCCACAAATGATTCTCAAACATTTGTTTTGAATTTTGTTCAACATTTTAAATCCAGAAAGAAGGCCCGGTTCCAATAGGAAGGTTCCATATTCGAGGACACTACGTATGAGAGCATTATACACGAGTTTCAAATAAAAGGGATGGGCACCCCACCAAACTCCTGCTAAACATCTTATGATGTTTATTATTTTTTCACACTTATTTGCGATGAAATTGCAATGAGGGATGCCTGTAAGTTTCCTGTCTAAAATGACACCTAAAAATTTAAAATCATTTTTTTGTGGTATAATGGTCTCATCGTAATAAACATGAACTGGAGTGATAGTTCGCATACGGGAGAATAAAACTACTGAGCTTTTAGATGGGGACAAATATAGTCCATGATCATCAAGCCATTTTTTTAAATATTGAAGTGATGACGTTAACTCTGTGCATGCTAATTTAATGTTTTTACTTTTTACATATAATAATAAATCATCCGCATATTGCAAAACTTCAATCTTTCTATCAATAGCTAAGTCTAGATCATATATTGTGTATAAATTATACAATAAGGGGCTCAAAACGGACCCTTGTGGAAGGCCTTTGGATAACACTCTAGAATGTTTTTGTTCACCATCAGTAAACAAAATCGATCTATCATTAAGCATATTTATAACAAAAGAAATAATTTTTCTGGGAATCTGAAGGCATAAAAGTTTTTGTTTAAGAATTGGTATCACGACATTGTCATAAGCATTAGATAAATCCAAAAATGCTGCAATGACAAAATTATTATCAGAAAAGGCTAGCCTGATATCGGTTGTAAGTAAACTAATATTATCTATACTACTTCTGTTTCGTCTAAAGCCAAATTGAGTTGTTGATAGCATACTGTTGCTTTCAACGAACCATTCTAGACGATTCTTAATTAATTGTTCGCAGATTTTTAGGAGGACAGATGAAAGGGCAATAGGACGGTAAGACAAAGCAGAAGAAGGATCTCTATTAGGTTTTAATATTGGAATTACAATTTGTGATTTCCAATTTGCAGGAATGTGACCAGAGTGAAAAATAGAATTGATTAAATTTAAATAATATATCATGCTTATGTCATTTAAATGAGTAATGAAAGAATAATATATCCCATCTGGACCAGGTGCAGAATCTGATGCATATTCTAAAACGTTCTTTAATTCTGTCATTGAAAAGGGAGAGTTTAATTCAGATGATTCATTGTATAAGGCACAGTTATCATTTAAGTTATCTTTACGAAAATTAACAGTGGGAGGAGCAATTCTATCAAGAAAATCGTCTACTAGAAAAGATGGAAAAGTTGGGGATGGGGTGGTATTATAAGCTGATCTAAATCTTCCAATGTTTTCCCAAACACTGGATGAGGGAGTATTGGGAGATAAAGATGAGCAGAACTTTCGCCAGCTGTCTCTTTTTTTTTTTTAAAAAGTAATTTTGTTGCGTTTGTAATCTCCTTTAGTGATAGAGGTTTTCTAATGTCATATTATTATTAAATATTTTTTCAGCATTTTTTCTTTTATTTAAAAATTCTTTGCATTCGACATCCCACCATGGAGGACTTGGAATATAAGGGTTCCCATGTTTTATATTAAAAACTTCATTGGCACTTTCAATTAATATATCTAAAAAAATTTGGGCACCGCAAGAATCACTAATATTTTCTGATATTTTCTGACTAAGTTTTAAATCAACTTTACTACTAAATTGAGTCCAAGTGTCAGAATTGACTTTTGATATATTGTATCTCGGGAATAGTTTATTGCAAGTTTTAATTAATTTGCCAGGAGGAAATGAGGTAATAATGGGATAATGATTACTGCCAAATGTGGATGTTAAAACAGAACTTGACAGCTGAGATACAAATTGGGGTGAGCAAATAGTTAGATCTACTACACTATTTCCTTCAGATAAGTTTGTACGTCTAGTAGAATTACCATTGTTGATGATACACAAGTTGTTTTTATCTAGAATGTCCAAAAGTTTATTACCATAACAGGTTGTCATGGAGCAGCCCCAAGACTGGTGATGACAATTAAAGTCACCAGTTATAATTAATGGTTTAGGGAGGGATAAGAATATATCCCCAACTTCATTTAATATATTAATAGAAATATGTGAAATATATACAGAAACAAAACAAATTTTATTTACAATTACGGCTAAAATAGAAATTTCAGAACTATGTACAGGAGTGGATATTATATTAAAAGGGTAGCCTTTCTTAATGAGAAATGCTACAACCACCATATCCATCTAATCTGTCTTCTCTAACAGTATTATATTTTTTAATATTTAATGTAAAACCTGGTCTAAGCCAAGTTTCACATAATGAAAATAAAAAAGGGTTATATTTATTTAATAAGTAAATTAGATCACTTTTTTTATTAATTATGCTTCTAGCGTTCCATTGTAATATTTTGTTGGCCATTATTTATTTTGATTATATTTACAATTAACTCCATTAAGGGGGCAACGATGGACGGTATATTATTATTGGTCTGGGCAAAGGTTTGTAATAAAGATATAATATCTGATATTTTTGTTGGTTCTTGTGTGGAGGGAGTATCATTTGAAATTGGGCTATAATTTTTATCTAATTGATTAAAGGAAAATTCTTTTATGATATTATCATGTGCAGTTTTGTCGTAACCTTTTCCAACTTGTATAGGGCGGGAAGGTTTAGATATAACTGTTTTCTTGTAAGATTTTTGTGGAGTATAAGAAGATGGAGTATTAATATTTTGGAAAGATAATTTTCTTTGAGGACTGGACAAGGTTTCAGCGAATGATTTATTAAGTATAGGGAACATTTTACTTGCTTCTTGATAAGAAACACAATTTTGGGACATATATAGTTTTATTTCTTTTTGTCTGTTAAGTTCCGGACAAGATTTACTGTTTGCCATATGGCGACCAGAACATTGACAACAGTAATAGTCATCTTCAACATTACATGAATCACTAACATGATCCTGACCACACTTGAGGCATCTTGGTTTGGAACGACATTGCATCTTTGTATGACCATAACGACAGCAGTGATAACATTGGATGGTGGGAAAAACATAAGTCTACGGGCAGAGAGTTGTAGCAGATAAATATTCTTTTTGGGAGTACCTGACCATCAAAATACATTACTACCGACTGTGTGGGTTTCCATATTGGAGACCCATCAACAATAGTTTTATAATTAAGTCGTCTAATTTTAACTATTTTGCCACAGCCAACAGGGGTTGAGATATTAGAAATAATTTCCTCAGGAGACCAATCTGTTGGAACTCCTCTAACAATGCCTATTCTTAAAATATTAAATGAAGGGACATATGCTTTATAATTATTGTCGGTGATTATACTATTGTTAATAAAAGAGTTAGCATCAACATAATTTGTGAAGGAAACAGACATACGGTTTCGACCAATTCTCTTAACACTACCATTAACTATATTATAAATTTTATTTTTTAAAAGAAAATTTCCGAAGGTTATCGGGTGCAATATTTTTCCGTCATTATCAGAGGATTGGATCTTCTGAACATGAATAATGTAAGGAGGTGCATCTAGTTCATTGTAAAGATTTCGACCAATTGGAGTATTTGGTTTACTGACTGAATCATTAATATTATGAGGCACTGGATTATCTGATTGTAATAAAGGCTGTGCAAGTGGAATATTAGTTAAATTTTTACCCTCATCTGATTTATCGGACTCTACACAACGACATCCAATGTCCTTTTGGTTTCCCGTATTTTTTCTTTTCTTTTTGTTACAATTTTTGCATATTTTATGCAGGCGACCACGTTTTAAACTAACTTTTTTGGAAGATTGGTCAGTGTCCATACTAGAATCATTATATTCTACTGTAACAAAACTGCAAGCTTCGGGCACTTTACATGTTCCCCCGGGATCCGGGGGTTCATTCATGTTGCAATAGAATGTAAAAAGAAACTTACCAACCAAGAATTTTCTAACTAACTATAATATATACAAATAAAATTTATAAAATAAATATTATAATAAACTGATCTGAATGACTAAAATAATAAAAAATTAATGAGAAACAAAAAACCACAACTGCGCGCCTTGAAATTTCCCGCCGTTTTGCCGTCCCCTTTTTTTGGTATTTTTGTTCCTGTTGGAACCGGCTAAGACCAGAGGCTATGCTGCCAAGTCTGTCATGATATAACAATTTGTTTGTACGGGTTGGGTTTAGAATTTGGATGCAGGAATTTGATAACAATTTTGGTTTCATTGGTAGGAAATGAAGCCAAAAAATAAACCCTAGCGACTTTTTATGCCAGATCCGACTTTACACGTACCTACCTATCTATTGTTGTTGAAGAAATAAGAAACTGATATTAAATTTCGTAAACTAAGCGTCTCCGCGGGGGGCGGATTGCTAGCAGCCCCAGGGGGAGCCCCCTCCCATCCCCAAGTGCACCCGAATTCTAGCGCAACCCCCCGGGCAGTCCTTGAGTAAATTCAGGTCAAAGACATAATTCAGGAGAACATAAAATATACATATGAGACGATGATTTCCCGAACTCCCGATTCCTAGTTGGGTGCGGGTGACGGGAGATCAGCCTTGCCAACTTGGCGTAAAGTCTGATAAATTATAGTAATGAATAATAATTATTAACACAAAGGAACATGTATATTATATAATATACATTATGTATGTATAATATAATATAATAAATAAATATTATATAATAAAAAAAGGAATATGTTGAATATTATAATATACATATTCCTTTTTTATTATTAACTCCAAAATGATCAATTGATCATATTGGAGTTTCAATCTTGTTCAACTTATTATGGAAATTATTGAAATGTGGTTTATATTTATTATTGATAACATAATTAAATAAAATGGTATTAACATTATAAGGTAGAGGTAAAACAATATGTTGTACATATTTCCACATGAGATTATTATTGTTACTTGTTCTCATTTTGATGGTTAAATATTATTAAATTTTTTGTAGGAATGAAAAACATTTGGCCCATTAAATTATTTTATAACAAACATTACACTTAAAAATATTACAAAATAGAATCTATAAATATTACTGTTTTTTGAAACTTTTCAATATTGGATAAATATTGTCAAATGCTTCATAAATCTCTTGACGCACTTTAGCACCAGTTAATACCACTTTTCCAGACACAAAAATAAGTAGCACTATTCTTGGTTTCACCATTCTGTAAATTAGACCAGGAAAAAGTTCTGGTTCATAGGAACTAAACTGTCCATGTGTTAATACTAAGCCTTCTAATCGGATTGGGAATTTTACATCACAACTTCCAACCATATTCTGTATTTTGAAATCTAAAAATTTTGCCTGCAAAATTACAAAACCATGATTAATTACTTCTTTAAGAACACCACAGTAGTTTTCTAATATTTACGCGAATTTCACTCATTATAATGAAACAATTTTACGGATTTTATAGGGGTTTATTAAGTTTAATATAAAATCCATAAAATGTTTCATTATAACACCACAGTAAAATATATTTTTTTGTAGTACTACTATAATTTTACTTTTAAGTTCTAGATTTGGAATAATGACTCGTTTTATATGTAACTTGATGGACCATTTATACATAGTAGCATCTTTAGTACAGATGTCAGTTATAGGAAATTTGTGTTTTTGAAAGCTCCTTATTTTTCTGTTTACTGAAATTTCAATCATGGAAATGAACATTCATGAAAGGCCATCATGTCCATAGTTGCTGTAGAATATCCAAAATGATGCCCAATGGCTTTTCAAATGTAAATAAACACTGACCAAATTCAAATCTATATTTAAATTATGTAGGGTAGCTGTAAAAGTAAACATATAGTTGAAACAAATGAAAGAAAAACTTACAGTAAAGCCCAGTTTTTGTATAATTCTAGCATATTTTCTTGCAGCTAAACGAGAGTCTTCTTCGCTTTTGGCACCTGTGCATACCATTTTTCCTGATGAGAATATTAGTGCTGTCGTCCTTGGTTCTCTTATCCTCATAATAACAGCAGCAAATCGTTTTGGATTATATTCAGCATTACGAGCATGAAGAGCAATTTTCTTCAAGTCTAATTTACAATTGAGATTGACTGTAGAAACAATGTTTCTAAAAATATAAATCTTGTTTAATGCTACAATAAGTACAACACATACCTATACAAATACATGTACTAAAATACAATATATACAAAGTACTTTCAAATCAAGTAATAAAACACTTAGTAATTCTGACTTTTCTCCCCAACCCGACACCAGGAGTCCGTGTGGTTGCAGACTTTACGGTAGGCGGGGGGCAACCCCCCACTTTTACAAACTAAAAGTGAGCCAAATTGACTCACACTAATCCGATGTAGCATTAGGGCCTTTGGGCCGTTAGCATAGATCATTCCGAAAAGAAAAAAAAAAGACTGGCATCTTAGAGTAGATCAAAAATATTACTATGTAAAGTAATAACACTTTCCATATTCTGTTACAATAAACAATAAAATAATTTGATATTACAAATAAATATCCAATTGATAACCTCACCATCTTGTTCTTTTTAAATTTGCAAAGTGACTAGTATCCAATATTTGCCCATAAAAAGTGTGCATTATTGCCATTTGTAATATTATTATTTTTACACATTAATTATTATTGTACGTAATATGTACCCCTATTATAATAAAACAATTTTTTACGGATTTTATCGCGGTTTATTAAGATTTTTACAAGCCCGACGTTTCGGATACTTTACAGCAACCATGGTCACAGGAGGACTGAGGTGTCATACGTCCTATTATTACAAAGTTAGTCGAAACTACCCTATGATACATCAATATTTTGGTCAGTCCTATCTACGCAGAAAGTGCTAACTGTATCTTTAATCTGTGACATATTATGCTTGGATTTTGATTTGATAATTTTAATAATGGGATCCCAAGCAGGTGGTAGAAGCCAGCCATCAGGCGAAGCGTCAGCATGCCCCCCAATTAGTTTGGATAATGAACTCTATACTGTATTAGAAGATACTTGTAGCTAAATAGATATAATAAATAATAGGGGCAGCACCAACTGCTTAGTTAGTACTACAAAATTAAAATCTATCAGTCATTTCTATTCTTTATTTCGGGAGACACATATTGTGTGTATTTAGCAGCATGACATTTATAATCTGAAAGAACTAAGATGTTACTATTCATAAATAATAAACTTACTGTAATTGTGGCAAAATTCCTGGATCTGCAGAATGAGGAGTCATTGGTGTCATAGGTGCAGGGCTTACTTGTGGTAATATCTGTGGCATGGCAATACTACCAGCAGTTATCAATGGAGACATTAAGTTTTGCTGAAACATGATAATATGATAAAGTTAAATTCTACAAACATATAATTTAAAGCTTTTTAATAGGTGATTTGGGTTGGGTTTAGAAAAAAATTGTTGCCTCTAAAGGGTCATCAATGAATTCAGGAGATGGGGTTTTTCCCCTACAGCTTTCTTTTTTGCCAAAGGTGCAGCCGTTTTTTTAATTTTTTTTTTAAATACGTATGAAATTTCATAAGAATTACAATAAGTAAATTTTGAGAGTACCATTAAAAAATTATATTACCTAAAACAACTTTATACTATTGTATTTAGCTATATTGTGATAAAATATTATAGTAGCAAAATATGAAACAGTATAATATCATGTTTTATAAGTCATGTAGTTTTGAAATCAGATAATATTTTTTGGTTTCACAACAGGTCATAGTAAGCCGTTAAGTCCTAGGACAAATGAATTGGGCAGTAACATTTAATACTAATTACTGGAGAGAGTATTATTTTCTAAGCGATTACGGGCCCCTCCACTAACGGTTTAATCCTTCAAATAACGAAAATGAATGTTCAACCACCATCCTCTCCATCTCCAAAGATAGCAGGTTTCTAAATTCTAGCTCATTATCTATATAAAGAAAATCTACTAAGTATCTTTACCGGTGTTTGTGGCTGCATCATTTGCTGTGGAGTTGAATAACTTGCAGTTGGAGCATAAGTGTGCATGGTCCTGAGTGGAGTGCCCATTATTGAACCAAAGCCTAAAGGAGATGAACCTAAGGAAACTAAAGAAGACTGATGCTGTTGTTGTTGTTGTTGCTGTTGATGCTGTTGTTGCTGCATCGCATTTGGTAATATTTGTTGATCTTCTTCGGGTTGGTGCAATGGTGTTCCAATGCCCGGAATGTTATAGGGACTTGGTAGCATTTGTTCCATTTTTATTTTTTTTCTTTTAATTTATATGAAAGACACTTCTAAATAACAAACTAAGCAAAATATCGCAATAGATTTTATAATAAATTTATTATTTGTATCGCTTCGGAGTTCGCAGTTTAAGAGTGTCAAAAACAACGTCAAGCATGTGTCAAACTGCAAACATATTATTGGTTTTTTTAGGCGTTTTTTTAGGCTTAGGAAAAGGCTAAAACTAGAGGCCATGCTGCCAATTCTGTCGTAATCAATATTAGCGTAGTCAGTCTTTGAGGTGGTAAAATTTGTTCCTTAAGCGGTATGGAAACATTACAACAACTATGCTCATATCGTAGTTTTTCCGTTATTCGGACTCCAGTGTTCTGCCTTATACTGGTAGGTACTGAAAAAAATACACAATAAAATCACTAATTATTAAAAAAAAACAACATTAATAATACAAAAAGTGCGGAACAACAGGATTTTATTTATATTTTTTTAAATAATTGTGGTCGTGGTCTCTGAGTTCGAGCGGCCACACTCCAGGAATCCCAGTCGAAATTGGTGTTCCCGAGCCATCTGCTGATTCCTACAGTTCATCTTCTGAGTCACTCGAATCGCTTTCACTAACACTCTGTAGTTGAATTATAAAAGGTTCATCTAAATACGCATCTTTCTGTCTGTATTCGTTCTCAATTTTTGTGACATGATCGCAATGATTTTTCCACCCCGCCCGTGTGATTTCGCGGAATTCATCTTCAATCAATTGAGGCATTTCTGCACTTGATTTCCCAACATTTTTTTCTGCTACTTTCTTCTTCATCGAGCTTCATATCGTTTCAATTGCATTTAAATTGCAATGATTAGGACCTCCTTAATATATTAACTTTTTAATAAATTGTCAATTTCATATTCAGGAGTAGGCTTATTTATTTTTATTAACTCGTAAAGCTGAGGCTTTGTCATTTGTTCGTGAAAGTCCACCCTGTTTTCTAAAAGCCAATTTTGCATATCAGCCTTAGTGTGGTTTGAGTTAGGACACCTATTTAGGCACATATATATAGCATACGCTATGATAGGGTGCATTATCTATCACAATAAGCGTGGGTTCACGCAGATTTGGCAGTAATTTTTCAGGAACCCATTTTTTTGAAATTACTATTGTTCATTTCGTCGTGGTAGTCCCCACTTTTTGTGTTTGATTTAAAAACGAGGAGTGCGTTCTCCACAAAACCTTCTTGTCCGCCTGCATTCACAATAATCCACCTGTTCCCTTTCGAAACGGGTTCCAAATCACCGTCAACTCCAGGACCTTGCCAACATTTGCCAGTTGAGTGAGATGAGTGTATGTAGGTTTCATCTAAATAAACAAGTGGCTTTTTATCTCCACGCACATTTTTCTTAATTTTATGTAGATAGGCCGCCCTTAACGCCACTACATCGTTACGTTCACATAGCACTTACCTATTTAAATTAGGTTTTTTTAACCTAGAGAAACCTAGGTTATATCGTTGTCGTGTATACTGGCGTCAAGATTGATTGATGATTTTAATTTTTAATCTTTGCACTCAACTTCTAGTAGATTTCTACTTTTTTTGGTAGATTTAAGGCTACGAGAACGATGATTTAGAAGTTGAATGATTTCATAATAATTTCAGTAGAAAATCGGTATTCTAGAACAATCTGAAAAATAGTAATTCATAAAACTACTATATCCAGATCCAGGGTATTTCCCGTAACGTATTACTAAATACGGTGCTACACCGGTCTCCGCATTTTCCGCATACATTAGGAAATCACTAACTATCTCTGTCATTCGGATCAGCATGGGCACTCGTTCATATTATTTGTTTTGAATTAGTTGCGTGCGGAGTTAAAATTCGATTTTTTAAATCAAAACAAAAGTGAAGTTAAGTTCAAATCATGAAAAGAAAATACGAACAGCACTATCATGCTGAATGGGAGGAAGATCTATCATGCGTGGCCGTGCAAATACCGCGACCAGTGACCAACACTTCAGCGCTTTTCGCAAAACCTGTAACACAAAAATATGGCCTCGAAGGGCTGCAATATATATATAAATAAAAAAATTGTTCGTAAATATTTTTTATATAATATACCAAACACCTAAAAAAAATATTAATAGTAAGTAGAATTTCAAACAGGGCTTGGTAGATACTGGAGAATTTAGCAACATTTTTGGTAGATCGTGTGATGAAAAAGTGGTCACGCTGTGAAAAAGTAGTCACGCTTAGGGTCACGCTGCTTTGCAGTGAGCAGTAAAGTTGCTTGCTAGTTGCTTCTTCTTCTTCATCACGTTCCCCCACTGCTGAGGATCGTGACCACATAATATGATCTTCCACTGGACACGGTCATGCGTCAAGTGGACTGCCTGCCGCCTGGTGCAAATTGCCACATTGTGCTAGTTGCTACATATAAAGGCCAATCCGCACTCGCACGCGAACCACGGCGCGACGTTGCCAACAGTCTATACTCGCAGGTTCGCGCCAGACTTCACAGTATAGACTATAGTTCGCGCTCTTGACGAGTATGCACGACTAATTTTGAAGTTTATTTGTAAGTTGTAAGTATGGACAAAATCAAAATCAAAATCAAAATCAAATTTTTTTATTCAAAATAGTACTAATACTGTATCTTTTTGAACGTCAATTGAATCTACCACCGGTTCCAAGGTAAGCCCACTGAGAAGAACCGGCGAAACAAACTCAGTGGAACTAATCTTTTCAAATAATATATATTAATAACAATTTTAACATCTTATCTTGAAATGCCCGGGAGGAACGCCTTATTCCCAGGGTGTGGTATCTTCCATGAAATCTTTTACTTTATAATATGCTTTACCACACAAACGTTCTTTAACAACTTTTTTGAATTTTTTTATGGAGAGCTTTTGAACGTTTTCTGGGATCCTATTGTAAAAGCGTATACAGTTGCCTTTAAAAGAATTGCTTACTTTCGAAAGTCTAATCATTGGTGCATGTAACCTGTGTCTATTACGTGTATTCCTACTATGAATATCACTTTTCTTACAAAATTCATTTATGTTTTTACGGACATACAGTAAATTTTCTAAGATGTATTGAGAGGTGACAGTCAGAATTCCTATTTCTTTAAATTTTTCTCTCAAAGATGAATAGGGAGGCAACTTGTAAATTGCACGAATAGCCCGCTTCTGCAGCACAAAAATGTTGTTTATGTCGGCTGCATTTCCCCATAAAAGTATGCCATAAGACATAATGCTATGACATATGCTATGACAATGAAACCACTACAGCAGGTGCTTTACTACTTTGCGCTTTGGCAATTTATAGTTACGCCTAAAAGAAAAAACAATCAATCCGTGGCAATAGCTACTGAGCGACTAAGCAACCCGCGAATGTGGAGTCTTGTCCTTTTAACGCGCGCTTCGCGCCTGCGAGCCACTGCGAGCCCTTTGTCGCGGGACAAAAAACCGACAATTTTCGGGGAACGAGCCGCGAAGCCGCGAAGAATATGCGAGTCGGTTCCACACTCATGCATCGCGGCTTCGCGCGCGAATGGCGCGCGAGTGCAGATGCGGCTTTACTAATCTGTGAGTCAAGTGTCAAGTGTCAAGTGATAAATGGTAATTAAAAAAATTGTTTACATGTTTACATACTATTTTTCGTTCGATTCCCAATTTTACTTCGATCAATAAATAAAATACACAATTTAGTATTTTAATATGCGATCTGACTCTGAAAAGGAAGCAGGAACCATAATATTAAAAAGTTATGGAGAATTTTTCAAAAAACAATATCAGGATTTTATGTTGATAATCGAAAATGAAAACCTACGGGGGAACAAAACATTTTCTCCAGTGCAAGTTAATATATCACCTAAAGAACAAATATTGATAAATGACTTGGTATCATCGGACAATTTAATTATAACTAAAGTTCTGTCAGTGCTAGCATCATTATGTACAGAAATAAAGGAACTAAAGAATGAGGCATTTGAGAGGTAAGAATAATATAAACTCAATACAAGTATCGGAAGTTTCTATACTTGCTTCTTTAATTATGTGTATCTTGTATTTCAGACATTTCAAATTCTTAGCAGTTTACGATGAATATACAGAGAGTGATATATCTAAACAAGTGGAATCAATATGCCTTTTAAGCGCATTTGTTAACAGATGCAATGATACGCTTTATAATTTGTGCAGTCAATTGTTTTCAATATTTGCCAAAAAGATAATCAATATAAGTAAGTTCTAATAAAATTTAGCGAATAGAACATACAATCTTTACCTTCTAAGACAGTCATAATACGAGGGCGGCACTGAAAATTTCGACTTCGAATTGTAATACTTACGGAATAATCCGCCTGTGCACACTTAACGATTACACCCGGTGTATGACCAGCGGTGGATTTTCCATAGAGGCAGTCGGGACTAGTGCCCAGGGTAGTAAAAAAAACTAACTTTTTTAAAGTCAGATGTTTTGAAATAATGTTTATTTATAATAAAAGAAAATATGTGTGTCACCTCTGCAACTTGAATTTTATATTTTATTTTACCTCACTAACTCAATTAGAATAAATCTCAACCTCTATATTATGTCAAATCAAAATTCGCCGAAGTTGAAATTCTCTATAAGTCAAAACAACTCTATAACTCGAATTTCATGGCGTCTCCCTTGAAATTCGACTTTTCCACTACCAAGTGTTTTGTATAGACCAATGTTTGTCGGGTCCGCTTGTGTGTTATTTAAATGTAATTAAAA
This sequence comes from Helleia helle, assembly GCA_963853865.1. NCBI lineage: Eukaryota > Metazoa > Arthropoda > Insecta > Lepidoptera > Lycaenidae > Helleia > Helleia helle. The sequence goes on along the minus strand of OY971418.1, from coordinate 6,549,043 downwards.
ACAAAAATTTACTATCACTTTCAGGTGGAATACAATGGCACTTTATACTAAATAATATTGGAGAAATATTTACTATATTGGTTTTATCAGAACTACTAATATCTAAATGCAATTTAGTTACTAAGTGGCCTAAGTTTTATAAGCATGTGAAAAATAATTCTAAACCTAATGAACTAGGTCTAAATGAAGAGAAACTCAAAGCATTAATAGTAGCCATGGAAAACATTACAAAGAAAATCATGAATGATGATATTGTACAAAATGCACTTAACAGTTTGCTTAATTCAAGACAAAAATATTTAGCGGATAATGACTGTACTGCTGTATATTCTGAATTCACTCAATATATTAAAAATGTAATAATAAATTTGGACAAACTTGTGCAAGAGAAATCCAACAGTGACAATATGTATAAATGTATTAAAATTAACTCTTTGTTTGTTCTTAATTCTTATCTATTTGGTGCTAATGATAAGAAAAATTTCAAAAGTCTGATTGACTTGAATACCAAGGTAATATTTTAACTAACTAAAACAATCAACTAATTAAAATAAAATTATTAAATATTGTGTCCATTGGACCAGTTTCTCATGGCTCATGCTTTTTTTTTTATAGCATAGGGCAAACAAGCAGTCAAAGCCTTTTGGCGACTATCAACGCCCATACACATCCGCACAACTAGAGATTATGCAGATGCGTTGACCTCCTTTTCCCTATTCCCCCCCCCCCCCCCATTGAGCAACCGGAAACGCGACAGCATGGTCAACATTGACTTCTTACTGCCATTTGGCTTATATTTATACTTTATACTAATAGAAACGGGACTGACAGTCAGTAGAACAATGAGTTTGTGTGTATGATGTCTTGGCCAGTTTTTTATATTTTGAGAGTGTTTATGTAAATCAAATAATATACAGAATAAAACATTGTCAAATTATGTTTCAGGCCCATAGTGTGTTCATCATTGGTACTGTATTTTGGTTTCCGGAACAATTTCTGCAGAGATATGTGCCTTCTCTTTGTGCCTATTACAATAAATTATCTCAAACTATGCTCAAAGCTCGTCAAACATATCTCACCAGTAAGAAGAGTTCCATTTCCAAGGATATTATGAATCTTCAAAATTTGAGTTTACAATGGATTATGACTGTGGAAGAGGTATTCTCTTCAAGTAACAAACTCAGTGCTGCTGACATGACTCTTCATTCAAAAGTAATACTCGACGGACTCGACATAGTCTCCTGCACAAATTATTCAATTCTGACGTTTGTTAACTTGCATCTATTGCTTGGTTTACCATTGTCTAAAAACTTGCTGTTGTCTATATTTGAAGTAATGGACATTTTGAAGAGTCTAAATAATGTTGTAAGTAGAAATTACAATCAAATCATAAACTCAATAAACATGATAGTTCAACATTTAACATACCAAGCTGTGTCATCAATTCTACAAGTAAAAAAAACACTTATCAGTGATAAGAAGTATGCAAGTAAAAGATTGGATGAACTTACATGCCTAGTCATAGCCGAGCAAGCTATCAAGGGTGCTTGTACTTTAGAACGCAATATAGCAGCGCACATAGCTTTAAGCTTTGTTCCTGAAAGCACATATGTAGAAGACAGCTACGTGAGATTGGGCTCGATTCTAGAGAAAATTCAATCACTATCAAACTTCATACAAAGTATAAACAGTTTTTCCAATTGTTCGTGGGTTTTGTGGCATCAGAATATTCTGCCGATATATTTCCAACCGAACTTTAGCATGCTGTTGCAGCCTGTTAAATTGAACTTTTTCTTCATGGTATTGGATGATGGAATCAAATTTCTCCAGGAGACAGAAGACATGTTCGGTGTGCAGAAAGCTGGAGAGTTTCAAAGCAAACTGACCGAAATGATAAATGAACATGTCATTAGAAAATTTAACGAAAGTGTTGAATCCAATCTCAGGTTACATATACATTCGCATTTGCAATTAGATGTAGTCAACCCTTTCACGGATGATATGACCAAAAAAATATTTCTCTTGATGAACAATCTTCGGCTTTATAACACTTACATGGCGGTAGTTCCCTCTATCGAACATTACCTATCAAAAACGTATTATAATTTGACAACCGTCGTTTTATCCGATTGGAAAACTTACGGCGAAATGAGACAAATGGCAAAGCTAAAGTTTAATATAAGTACAATTCAAGATAACCTCCCCACACAAACGCTGGAGCAAGGATTAGACGTCTTAGAAATTATGCGTAATATTCACATATTCGTTGCCAAGTATCAATATAACCTAAACAATCAAATTTTCATCGAAAAAAGTAGCAACAACAAGCATCTGAATTCAATAAATATAAGGCACATCGCCAACTCCATAAGGACACACGGTACTGGAATAATGAACACTACAGTTAATTTTACGTATCAGTTTCTAAAGAACAAATTCATAATCTTTTCTCAATTCCTCTACGACGAACAGATTAAGTCGCGACTGATAAAAGATTTAAGAAATTTCAAGGAGAGTACCAAAATGCAATCTAACATGTATTCCTACAAAAATGCGGACAAATTCAATAAAGTGATAAAAGTTCTGGGCGTGAATGACGACGGACACAGCTACTTAGATTTGTTCAGAGATCTGATCAGTCAAATCGGGAACGCTATGGGCTACGTGCGAATGATCCGATCTGGGGGAAGACATTGTTGTTCCAACGCTACCGTATTCCTTCCTAATCTTGATCCTAAGAGGCTCAAAGATTTATGCGAAGAGAATAATCTGACACAACAAACTATACAATCAGCTGAAAACTTTGATGAAAACGTGAACGGTATAATAAGTAATTTCATTCAAGGCACTGAATACTTCCAGTTGCTAGTGGACGTATTCGCGCCGGTATTCCGAAACCCAAAGAACGTGCATCTGAAGAATTTCTTCATAATAATTCCGCCTCTTACAGTTAACTTTGTAGAACACATGATACTGTCAAAAGACAAAATGTCCAAGAAGAATAAAACTGGAGCCACATTCACAGACGATGGGTTTGCGATGGGTGTTGCATATATATTAAAATTACTTGACCAGGTAAATGAACTTCAATTATATAATTTATATTAAAATAATAACACACACAATAAAATATGGATTTCACATGAGCCAACATACTGATATAGCTTTGTTACACCTCTCTTGATCTAATAGACGTGCTATTTAGGTTAGAACGTTTTGAGGACAAAGTTAGATATTTGTATGATGTCGATCATTGTCCATTCAGAGGCCCTATGACTTTTCAAAGTAGGAATAAGAAGCCAATAGTACGGCTTTCTCTGCACTAACAACAGACAACAGACAACTGACGTATTAATATGTTATTATTGGTATTAAAAACAAAACTGTCCGATTATTTATTTATTAAATAGTATTGTATCTATTTCCAGGACTCAAATTTCGAATCACTCTATTGGTTTGATTCTATATGGAGCCACATAAAGAAAGAAAGAGAAATGATAAACGAACAGAAAAATAAGGGCACGTTACAATTGCAGCAAACGTTAGCTCTTTCAGAAAAGAAGATTAAAACGTTAGAAGAGGAATATAAACTACTCTATTACAGCCTTACTAGTGCGAGAATATTTTTCAGATAGTTTAAAAATAACTTAAATCTTGCAACACAAATTATTTTTTATTTTAAGTAACTTAACTAAAGTTATTTTCATTACTAAAATTATTTAATATATTTACCATGTTTTTTACTTTTATTTCGCGGAGCTCAACATTTTATACATATTATATATATACCTTGCCTTTATTTCTATATATATTATATATAGGAATAAAGGCGAAAAACATGGTAAATATGTAAATATCCCGTTTAAATAATTTTAGTAAATAACACAAATTATTATTTATAAGTATTGATATTTAAGTCATGATTTGTAAATTATACAATATATCGTTTATTTAATTTTTTACACTTAAATTATTTATGTTTTTCACATAAGTGAAGTTTCACATAAGGATAGTGGGTCTCCCCAGACGGGAATGGGACTCTCTGCGCCCGAAAGATGGTAAGTGGACGCAGCTCTACCCACTAAAACCCGGCGAGTGCCACCAGTGCCGCCTTTGGTGAGGTGCCCCGGATCTGTTAAGCTAACACGGCAACTCGACGGCTAGTCAGTCCCGCAAGGGACCTACGCCACATCCACAGAGGGGTTGTCCCGCACCACGGAACAACCCCTCCCAACGTCGGGACAGTACAATGGGACGAGGTTCCCATCCTCGCCCCTTGCCCCCTGCTCTTTTGTCCCCTTTTCTTGTAAGAGGGGTACAAAGAGCCCCCTCGGCTCAATTAGCTTCACCCAAGGTGCTCACCCTAGTCTACTGAGCCCCACCGCCACGTCAAGGCCTGAACCACGGTGGGGAATATAGAATATACCTACATTATTTAGGTACTCTACTAGGTCCATCATTTCTTACAGTTTCTTAACAATGTTTTAAAAAGACTAAAGAAAGTAAAGCAGACTTTAGACTTACTAAGATGAACACAAGAAACAACGGCACAGCGCTTCCCTCCGGTGGGAGGGAAGCGCTGTGCCGCGCTCCCGGCTGCATGGGTACCACCATCTAGCTTATTTCTCCCGTGAAACAGCTTGCTGTGTTTCGGAGAGAAGGGCAAGACAGGCAGTGTAATTACCGATATACCGTGGCACCGAGACTCAACATCTTGTCTCAGGATAGGCAACATATAAATGAGTTGCCGGGGCTCGTTCCATGTAAACTGGTTTATGTTCATGGGCGACGTCGACCACTTACCATTAGGTGGCACGTTTGCCAGTTTGCCTATCCAACTAACATTAAAAAAAACAAAGCAACTAAAAGCATTTTATCTTACGATAAAATATTCGACGTTTCAAATACTTTAACAACCAGATGGTCACGTAAGGACTGAAAATTGAAATACATGGCTGAGATTTGAACCGCAGAGAAAACGTACATAGAGGTTTTTTTATGTCTTGATTAATATCATTGTTGTAATTCGTGAGTCTAACCCAGTTAGTATCGTTATGGAACACTAGCCTGTTTTGACAACAGGTTTGGTTGTTTTTGGTAAAATAAAACAATATTTTATGCTAAGATAATGTAATTAACATGTTAGTTTTACAATATTATTTATAATTGCCGAAGTTATGCCATGAACGCCACAAACCATTAAACATAGTATTACTTCATGTGAAAGTACAAGTCAGTAGTCAGTCCACGGGGTCGACGTTATCGTATGTTTTGTAACTAAGTCGCGATTTCACATATACATATTAAACAATATTCTTATTCATATATTATATTAATAAATACATTTGCGTTGCATTTATAAGTACTATATACGTCACGCTTACGTTCCTAACACAAATTTAATTTGTAGGTACTTTTAAAATCATTTAATGTTTTTAATACAATAAACATTCTTAAGTACCTACCCTTAAACCTTATTACGACGCTAACTCAACGTATCGTTAAATTATAGTTATAATTATTGTAAACCTATATTAACTCGTAAATACAGGTGAAAAATGAAAATTGAAGTACTTGTATACACGGTACTAACTAGTAATAACTATTTTTCATGTCAACACATATTTTACTTTGTTTTGAGAACCCTTCCTACTTGACAGAATTAACTATTAACTGTATAAATTATAAAAGCTTCAAATATTATAAGCACAGAGGCTGCTGTATCATGCGACTATCGATCCGCACGAAGCCTGTGGGTAAGACTACGTCGCGTCGGTACATTCAAAGGCTTTATTTCTTTTTATTATTTTTCATAATCAGACTGTCACAAGTCACAACATAGGTGAAAAACATCGACAACACATCTTTGCGTTTAAAGAATTACTGTGGATCGATGTCGACATCCCTGTCCAGCAGCACCTTAATCGTCGGAGTCGTCAGAAAGGACTGAGGGCGGTTTGTCGGGAGAACAAAAAGAGCGGATGGTGTTGGAAGAGCGAGGGTCGGTGGGAGGGGAGGGCGAGGGGAAACGTGGCGCAGGCGAGCCGATGTATTGCGGCATATACGCGGACGAGCGGCGCGCGGGCGGAGAGGGCGGCGAGCCTGCCGATGGAGGGGACGGTGGGGAGCGGGGAGACGGCGGGGAGCGCGGAGACGGCGGAGAGCGGGGCGAGCGCAGGGACGACGGCGAGGGAGGCGTGTGCGGCGCAGGAGAGGGTGGCGTGTGCGCTGCGGGCGAGGGGGGCGTGTGTGGCGCGGGTGAGGGGGGCGTATGCGGCGCAGCGCGGCGTCGCGGGTAGTGGTTGAAGATGTGTACGTGCGTGACGCGGCGTCAGTCCGCCTCGTGCTCGTGCAGCTGCGCCAGCAGCGCCGCGCGCCGCGACTCCAGCTCAGCGTCGCTCCACACCGAGGACCTTCACATTCGTCTTACAATAATATCAATTAATACTATTAACTTATACATATTATTGCTATGACGTCTGTTCGACCGGCCCTTTGAGTATCAACTATCAGAGCACAACACTGAACACACATGGCGGTCCTGTATATCTCCCTACATAGCTCTGTATACAAATAGAGCCGTATTTATCATATTGGTGGCCCTGGGCACATTAGGATAGGTCCCTGCGGTATTGTGAACCTTTTTTTGTTAACAAGGGATTATCTCATATTTGGAAGCAACCAGGAGACAACCAAGGAGCAACTATTAGTCTGGGGCTATGAAATTTACCTGGAGTGGCCAACGGGAAGGAGTGCCCCATATATGAACTTAGGAAAACCCTCTTGACTTTTTATTTTTGCACACCAAGCTTATGGTAGCAATGGCAAACGTAAAATAAAAGAAAAATGTGTTAATTTACATATTTAAGTTAGTTTATTTTAACATTCCATATGTATGTTCTCTATTACACATCATTAAAATAAAAAGGAAAAATGCTATAAGCGACCTCAATACATTCGAAAAAACTTATAAACTAAACTATATTTATTGAATTACAAATGCAACACCATTTGCATTAAATCATCAACCGGTCTTATGACTCTCTCCTAAAACTTCATTTCGATTCCTATTTTCTTATACTTTAGTGAAAGGTTCTTTTTTCCAGATTAATTTACAGAAAAGATGTTTTAAAAAATCCTAACCGTTGTATTTGTTGACAATATATTGACATAAATTAAATAATCGTACTAGGCAATTATTTTGAGGTTCACTTTATGTTATAAATGATATGCAAAACAATCAGAAATTATTACAAAAGTAAAAAGCAATCAAGCATTAATTTGGCATTTAAACGTTAAGTTAGCCACATACATATTTTATTGTAAATATTCTAAATTAATATTCTACCTACAACCAAAGCACTTTCTCATTAAATATAAAAATATAACTACATATTAATGTGATTATAAAATTAATACTTATTAAAATAAAAAGTGAGCCAACACGAGGCGGCCGACAGGCGTGAAACATTTAATATTTTTATTTATTAATTAATTATGATCTTTAGATCATAATTAATGCGTCACGCGCGCCAATAGATGTTTCATATAAAAATCTATTTATTTTTACTGTGTATTTTTAATAGATACTTATGAAAAAGAGCCTTGACCTTAGTAACAAAAAAACATAAAGACAACGCCTACATACGAGATATCTCACCTCTCCTTTTTCTCTTTCTTGTCCTTCTTCTTCTTCGGCTTGTGCGGCGCGTCGGCCGCGGCGTCGTGGTCGGGGCTGCTGGGCGCACTGCGCTTGCTCTTCTTGCTCTTGTGCCGCACCGGCTCCTCGTCCGTTATGCCGCCCTCCTCGGGTGACGGCGATTTCTTAAACGTAAATAATAAATAAATAAAACAAATTGCCAAATATTGTTAGTAACAGTCATTCATAAGTACACTTGATATTCCTTTTTTTAATCATTGTTTAAGCGATTAAATCTAGGAGGTTTATGACAAATGAAGTTTATATTTTACAAGTAGTAAAATGTATTCATTTTTCTTAAGTGAGCCATCTGTTCACTTACTGTACCGATTGAGCTTAAAGGCCATCAGGCCGAAAAATCATAATTTTGAACATTTTTATTTCACCATTCAATTTAGGTACTTCATATTGGGAATACATTACTTCCTAGATTTTTGTTTTTTTTTAATTTTGTGAAGGCAAATTTTGTAACAACATGCAAATTAGCGTTTCTATGCGCGTCACTCGTTTTACTTCGACAATTCACTTAGTGAAGTCCCTTATAATTGGCTTTAGTCCGATCAAATTCAATTCCAATTCCGATCAAAAAAAAGATCGTCAATAATATAAAACTATTGTATATTATTATCAAAAAACTTTATACGAATTTTATCTATTATAATTTTTACATGCTAGATGTTTCGGATACAACAACCATTGTTCTCCCGTGAACGTGGTTGCTGCAAAAATATTAATAAGCCTAATAATGATGAAACAAGCCAATGTGTTATTTGTATTGTAAGCAGTTTGTGCTATTATATAAACTAAACATCTAGTAATAACAACAGTGGCCTGACACCTATAAGGTGTTCATCAAACTCTCGAGGAGTTTTATTTATATCCTCGTATCAGTGATCATTTAGCACAGCAGTTTTCATTAACTCTGGTCTCTCGTATATCCTTATAGTTTATGTCGCTACACAGGGTGCAGCTTCATCCCACCATGGTTCAGGCCTTGACTGGGGCTCAGTAGCCAAGGGTGAGCCCAGCACCTTGGGCGAAGCTAATTGAGCTGAGGGGTCTCTTTGTACCCCTCTTATAAGAAGAGGAGACAAAAGAGCAAGGGGCGAGGACGGGAACCTCACCCCATTGTACTGTCCCGACGGTGGGAGGGGTTGTTCTGTGGTGCGGGACAACACCTCTGTGGAGGTGGAGTGAGGTGGCGTCGGTCACTTGGGGGACTGACTAGCCGTCGAGGTGCCCTGTTTGCTCATTAGATGCGGGGCACCTCACGCGGCATTAGTGGCGTTCGTCGGGTTTTAAAGCTGCGTCCAATTACCAGCTTTCGGGCGTAGCGAGTCCCACATAACCGCCTGGGGAGACTCGCTCCCCCGCGGGATGCAGCAGAACATTTCCCAGCGTTAAAAAAAAGGGTTCAGCTTCAGCAGCAAGATACCTGCACTAACATCCCTTACAAGTTACCGCTACACTGATGTTAGCGACGTGACGTCATTAAGTGAGTTAGTGTGAGATTCACGTTACTCGAATCATTATAAAAGTGTATCACTGACCGGTGCTGGTTCGTGTTTGCGATGTTTCTTCTTGCTTTTCTTGTGTTTCCGCTCCTCCGAGTCGGCCGAGCCCGACGAGCGCGCCGCCGACGGCGACCGCGACCTCGATCGAGATGGCGACCGCGACTGAACAATTTTCGAATTTGGTCAAAGTCACCCGTGAACAAAAAATAAAGTAACAAACAAGTGCAGGAAACATTTTATTAAAGCTAGACGACCTCTGTGGCTCAATGTTTAGCGCGTTGGCGCTCAAGTCGGAGGTTGCGGGTTCGAATCCCACCAGACAACAAAAAAGTTTTCTGTGTTCCTGGGTCATTGATGTGTATTAAATATGTGTATTATACACACACCGGCATATTTAGCGGAACATAAAAGGTTTGATATCAGTATCATGTAAGGTTGCTGGCTGGTTTATACGTCATTTAATTTAAAAAGAAATATTTTCTAATTAAGAAAACAACTGAACATCACATTTTATGCAATTGTTTTAATTTTATTCAAATACACCTTATCTGGAGCGAACTTCGAGTATTTCTTCCTTCTGAGTTTGATTAAAAATTTTATTGAAATACTGTTTTTTGTTAGTTTTTTTTAATCGTAATAAACCACTGCGAGTTAAAGGGGAGTGTCCTGGATCTGACTAACACAGAACACCCCCCGCGACCGGCCGGTTGCCTCAAGGGCTAACGGGGCTTCATCCTAATATGGGAAAACTCCGACAATCTAGAGCACCTCCGCCGACGCCGGAACTTTCTACCGGGGCAGGTACCCAACCTTACCCCGAGTCCCGTTAGACAGGAGGCAGGAGGTGCGCGTACCGCCTCCTCCGCACTCCCGTCCTACGTCGACGGAGCGGGACGGACGTAGCGTCGTCCTCTCTGTCCCGCTCCGCGGCCTTCTTTTGCGAAATGACGGTTTCGCAGAAGGTGACCGCCGCCTGCCAGACCTCATCGCTCTCGAGCATGCAGCGCACCACGCTCGAGAGCGAAAGGTCCCCTCCAAGCACAGCCACGAGATCGTGACGCTGTGCGGTCCATTTATCGCACACCTCTAGGGTGTGCTGAGCCGAGTCCTCCACAGCGCCACATTCGTGGCAGGCTGGTGTCGGCTGTTCCTGGCCACCCGACACAGGTACGCACCGAAACAACCATGTCCGGTAAGCACCTGCGTCAGGCGGGGACTGAATTATGCCTGACTTAGCCCCAATGGAGATTGCCAGGGCACTCGAAATGCGAAGAAATGGTCAAACCTACAGAGTGATATCCAGAGATCTTCGTCGACCAGTTTCAACGATCCATCGCGGTATCCAAGAGTTCAGGGAGACCGGTACTTATGTGAGAAGAGCAGACAAGGCAGAAAAAGACGCACTTCGAGTAGGGATGATCGTTTCATTCGGCTTCGTGTACGTAGGAACCCCCGTTTGACGGCCGTCCAAGCCCGACATAAGTTAGAAGCAGTTGGAAGAAGCTGGTTTGGGTTCATTTGTGCCCGCCAAGGCTCGAAGGCTCGAGGTGAATCATCGTAGAAACAGGTTAACTTTTGCTCAGGAACATCGACTTTCGAACGCGGACCAATGGAGTAAGGTATTGTTTAGTGATGAGTGCAGAATTCTCTTAAATCAAATTGACTGCAGGCAAAGAATATACAGACGCAAAGGAGAACGATACATTCCGACAAATTTTGAAACTACAGTTGCATACGGTGGTGGATCAATTAATGGTTTGGGCGGGCATTTGTTTGGGAGCTCGCACAGACTTGGTAGTGATTGACAGAGGGAGTCTGACTGCAGGCAGCTATATCAGAGAAGTTTTAGAAGAAAATGTCTTAGCGTTTGCCCCATATATCGGTGACGATTTTGTTTTTGTGCAGGATAATGCTCGGCCGCATACCACTCTGGTAACTCAAGCTTATCTTAATGATATGAATATCACTGTTATGGAGTGGCCGGCGAGATCACCGGATATGAACCCAATAGAGCACGTTTGGGAATTGCTGAAAAGAATTGTTAAGTTCAGAATTCCAGCTCCTGCCAACGTGGGTGAACTGCGAATCGCCGTAGTTGAGAAATGGCGGAGACTATCCCAGGAGACCATCGATAACACCATTCTCAGTATGCCTAGACGGGTAGAAACTTTAATAAGAGCACGTGGAGGAAATACGCGATATTGATCACCATTTTTCTAATTTAATTGATTGTTATTTTAATATTAATTTTCACTTTTCCCGGTTACATGAAAAGTTCAAAAATGTACCATTTTTCACAAATAGCCTTTACTCGCAAAATCTGTTCTCAATGTGATCTCATTTTAAGTAAAACAAATAAAACTTTAAATAACAAAAGAAGTGTAGTAAGTAGATTTTAAAATAAAACTATATTTTTTAATTATGGACCTTTTTTGTGTTCCGCTAAATATGCCGGTGTGTTTATAATAAAAATCTTAAATATATGTATAGTATAATAGTAAATTATTTTATGTAACACAAGTTCTTTGAGAACTTACCACGGGATCAGATTGATGTGGTGTAAAAGCGTTCATAGATATTATTATTAAAGCTATGTGGGTGGTGTAACTAAAATATGACATACTAATTATACAATTAATGTTGATAAATAATATAAAATAAGACATATTTTATTATAAAAGAGGGAGCAAACGGACAGTCGTTTCACCTGGTGGTAAGTGATAAGCGACATCCATAGTCACCCGCTACACCATGAGCGTTGTCGGCCTTTCAAATATAAGTATGCTCTTTTCTTGATATCATCGTAATTAAGTTTATAAATTAAAACAAATAAATATAATTATAGAGTATATACAGCCCGCGGTACACCCCTAGTATATACAGCCCGCGGTACACTCCTAGTATATACAGCCCGCGGTACACCCCTAGTATATACAGCCCGCGGTACACTCCTAGTATATACAGCCCGCGGTACACCCCTAGTATATACAGCCCGCGGTACACCCCTAGTATATACAGCCCGCGGTACACCCCTAGTATATACAGCCCGCGGTACACCCCTAGTATATACAGCCCGCGGTACACCCCTAGTATATTCTGCCATACTAGGCGCGGCAGATGGTATCAGTGACGTCTCAGTTGATCCGTCTCGCATGGGCGCGATTTTTAATTAGACGAATTGGGCCGGTACGACCGCGGTGGAACCTCACACTCACATAACACCGGCGTCAAGTGACAGTTTGTGAGTTTCCAGTGGCCCATTGTGGGGATAGGGAAAAGAAGGGCAACACATCTGCATAATCTCTGGTGGTGCAGATGTGTATGGGCGTCGGTAGTGTAAAGCTTCGACTGCTCGTTTGCCCTCCTATGCTATAAAAAAATCTTCACTAAAATCGCTGTTTTTATAATTTTTCATGGGTTTAAAAAAGGAACCACAATATTTCATAGTTTTGTTACAACTACATAACTGCATACTGAGCTAAAAATGTGAATGATCGTCATACTAAAGAATCAACCTCATCGATATATTAATCATATGATTCGTTTACAATACACAATATGTTCCCTATTGATGTTTCCTCCTTCTAAAAGTAACAAACTTAAACAGTATTATATTGTTTTCTAATGTTTACGCGAATTTCACTCATTATAATAAAACATTTTTTACGGATTACGGATAAACCGCGATAAAATCCGTAAAAATTGTTTTATTAAACTGTATTGTTAAAAATATACACGAGACGTACCAACGAAGCTGCGTGCGATCGTTTCTTCTTCTTGGATCTCTTAGACTTGCACGCCTTTGGATGGTGGTAGTGCATGCAACTTTCTTCTTGCTCGTGTTGGTAGTCCTGTAAACACCGTAAACATTATTATGGACTTCTACTAAGCTAATTGTAAAATAATTTGTTTAAAATATTTTTAAAAAGTTATATACAAGGTTGATAAAAGCGCTGCTAGAGGCATTAAATTAAACCACATATACTACACATGCTTACGGTTAATCCGAAATTATTAAAAATACTATATGAGAGAAATAAAAAAAAAGTTTTTCAAAGAACTTAAATACGTGAATAGTCAAAGTAAAACGTAAACATCCGTTGTAAAATGTCCACTGAGTTTCAAATCTAAAAGGCAACGTCGCACAGCACGTTACCGGGTCGAACAAAGCGGAGCGGCTTTAAAACTTTAAAAATATCCTGTGACTAAACTATTGATTCTATTGGTCTAAGTTTTGGTGTGTAGCCTGAAAATGGTACATAGTTTATGTGATTTAATTTAATGCCTCTCGCTTTTATCAACCTTGTATATTTAATACCCAGTCAAAAAATAGGAAACCACGCAATTTTGTTGACTTTAAAAAATGATTTCAAACAAAATAATAAACTTTGATAAGCTTTTATAACGTCATCTTTTTAAGTATGTTTACAAGAGCTCCCCGAAGCGAAATATTTTACAACTATTTAAACATTTTTTTATGTACAAGGAAAACGGAAGTTCGATTTTTTTTATTAACAATCGACCAACTTGTTGAAAAATTAACTTTAAGATAAATTTTCAACGGGATTATATTCTTTGAAGTGTTCAGAATACACCTTAGCACTTTTTAGTACATCCGGTCACAAATGCTTAGTATAGGAGTAAGCATTTGTCACCAGATGCACTAAGGCTGCGAATGCCGTTCATTTAAGCGTTCGTGAGCCCATATTTCTTTCTTAACTTCTACTCTCTCACTCTATCTCCTCTAAATCTTGTAGATGACTACAGTGCACTACGAAAGTCCTACCTTGTATATCCTGAGCCGGTCTTCCTCGTTGGGTATGGCCACAAACTCCGGGGCGTTGAGATCCAACTTGTCCTTTACCTCGGCCCACGACAGCTGGTGGTCTATGTTGGCGTCGGTGAGAGCCCATTTGAAGGCACTCTCGATTTTCTTTTGCGCCTTTGTCTCTTCTTTGATCTTCTCTTTGTTTCTTGCTTCAGCCTGAAACAGTACCTAGATATAAATTCTCGTTTTTTCACAACATTGATAATTTGGGATCCATTCGATAATAATAATACAAAACAAGTCTTTCCACTCTTTTAAGTCCATAAAGTATTCTTTATTCAATGTTTTAAATTTGAAACTATCGCCGTCGTCGTCACAGCCAGATGCGGCTCGTCCTAAAGAGCGCCGGTGCAGTGCACTCCCACAAAAAAAAATACTATAAATAAAAGGTAATGTAAAGATTTTGTAAGCCTGACCAATCACAGCATTTAATGTGGTGTTGAGTGACAAATTGTCAACAAACATAATACTGTGCAGTGTCCGTTACTTTATTTTACTTACTTTATTACGTTATTAGTCATTTGTCTTTTTTTATATAATAATAAATATGGATAAAATGTGGTTTGTGGACAAAATTTTAACAATATGGTATATCATTTATTAAATATTTTGAAAATTATCTCGTAATTAATTGGTCGCAGACTGCACGGTTGGCGGGGGGCAACCCCCCACTTTTATAAACCAAAAGTGAGCCGAATGGGCTCACACTAATCCGATGTAGCATTAGGGCCTTCGGGCCGTTAGCATAGATCCATCCGAAAAAAAAATGGTGTTTGGAACTGGCTTCGTCTGTGGTGGTGAATGTCCATGCAAACGGGTGTTAATGATTTAGATCATCTTTCAACATAGAACATATCTCCAACTTGACCAAAACAATGCAAGGCATCCCATAATTTTATCAGTAAACTAAACCGAATACAACATTTCCATATATTTTTTAAGATAATACATAAAAAATAATACAGAAAGAAAGAAGATTTAAATAATACCTTTTCTAACAGTGAGTTGTATGTGAGCTTGACGTTACCAGCATCTAGAGAAGCGGACTTGCTATCCTCGCAGACCACAGTGGCAAACTCCTCAAACGATGTCTCCGGCTTCACCTCAAATCCTTTCTCCTTCAAGATCTCTTTGATCACCTTCTTCTCATCATGGAACCTTGCCTTTAGGTTCTCTACATAGAACTTGAACAAGTCCAGAGGAGTGGAGCCGCTCTGACCTGTACAATACACTGCACTATGTTAAGTGATTTCAATACAACTAATGTTAAAAACAATTACAGAAAAGTTACCTTGCTGTAACGAAAATAATACAATTTCAGTAAAACGTTATAATATGTAGCTTGTAAAGATGCTGATTGAGTATTTTATATATTAACATACCTTGAACCTGAATCAGATTTATAATTTGTCCCAGTATGGTTATAAAAAACATCGGTAATATTTCCTATTACCAGGACAAAAATTATCATATTTCCTCGAGCTTATTTATACCCCTAATTCTATTCTATTCTAATTTAAGTTTTCTAGTTCACATTAAAGATTGATCTAGTCCATAATATATTTCACATAAGAAAGTAGCAGCTTAGAGGAATACAACAATTATACTTTGCATTAGCACTGAAAAACTTATCAAATTATCTTTTGTTAAATATGTAAACAGAAGTTACACTATACCGAGCATAGCGGAGAAACGCATGTCAGCAGATATAACCGGGTACAGTTCCACCCACAGTGACATTGACGTCAACTTGCCCTCTTCATGAAGACTGTCGAGCAAAGCCTGTAACACATAACCATTACATCGTTGAACTGTTTTAATTTTATCATTCTTCGGTTAGTTATTAACCCTTGTGTAAATCATAAAATTTTAGAATGCTATGCTTTAAAAAAAAACAAAGCAATAAAGACCTGACCTGACGACCATGAACAGGCTGTCGAATCCGGCAACAAAAAATATAAGTATCTAAGAATCACTGATGGAAAACATACTATCCAATTAAAAATTCGCATCCAAATTAGTACAGCCAATAAAGTATTTGACTCTTTCATCAAAAGTGTTTTAAAATAACATTGAGGTGACAAAAGACCATTACAATTCCATATTTTATATATATATTTTAGCCGAATTACATATTATATTATATTAAAATCTACTTTTTTTTGACGACCTCTGTGGCTCAGTGGTAAGCGCGTTGGCGCTCAAGCCGGAGGTTGCGGGTTCGAATCCCGCCAGGGAACAATACTTGGATAAAACTGACAAGAAGAGAAGTCATTGCAGACAAATACTAGAATCTATATCTGTAAAGATCACTTTAGTGGGTGTGTCAACTTGTATCAACAATAGAAAACAACATTAAATTATTGCAAAAATCAAATACATAGGTACTGAAATTGTTTTTATGTTGTCAAGTTTGTACTACTGAATTGAGTAATATTTGCATATTATGACACTAATTATTTGTTATTGTACATATTTATTGTGTGATAAAATTAAAGTTTTAACATCCTTCATCTCGGAATCGAAAAAAAATTATCCTTGGCAGATAACTAGATAACTTTCGGCTTTCACAAAACCGCCTTTCACGATATAATTTTAATATACGTGTTAACAACATGAGAGAGAACAAAATACGACACAACACAAGGAATTAGGGAATCAAATTCGTTTACTATCGATAATCGAAGTGTCGTTTCAATATGGCGGATATTGTTTTTGGAATTTGAAGAAAATATTTAAAAAAATAATTTTAAAATTGAAATATAAAATTTATATTGCATTTCTCTAGAATCTAGATAGACATCCAGAATAGATTTTTTCTTACATGGTGTAATATACCCAATTGAGAACTATAACACAGACACTTAACAGTCTAACTTACAACAATTGTTACTTTGTTGGGGCTGAAATTTTCAAATTTTCAACTTGAAAATTTGAAAATTGTAACAGACAATTTAAAGCAAATGTAATCAAATAATAATAAACATACCAGGAAATTGTCTCTGTTCTTCCTCTGCTGACGCTTATTCTTTTTCTTAACCTGCTCCCTCTCTTGCAAATATTCAGCTTCCAGATTTCTGATATGTTGCTCGAAAACTAAAAAGGTGTTATTATGTTGTATTGTGCGTGATTGATAGTTTTACAATTCCCAGCTGATTGGAGAATGTCTATTTTAAAATTATCAAGTCAATATCAATTATTACAATTTATAACATGTTATTTTAATTATAGCCTGACCACTAATCAACAGAAAAACAAAAACCCTCGCCGAAAATTTCGGAACTAATTTCTGTATGTACTATATTATATTGTGTAGTATATTATCTTTCATACCTAGGGCCAAGTATCAAATGGACTTGACATTTGCATATATACCCGAAAGGGACGGCATATTTTACCTAATTTTTGCAGGGATACCATATTCATAATAACAAGTCTACTTATTTTCTTCAAACAAGTGTATTTAACATTTAAAAAACTAGAAAAGGTTGATAGTCATGCCCTACCCAAACATTTATTGTAATTTTAGACAGCTGCATTGTTCTGGATTATGGAAAATATGTAATGACTAATAACTAATGGCCAAAAACATAAATGATAAAAAAAGAAGGCCAAGATCCTTTTTATAGATGTGATGTATAATATTTGGCCTTTTAGGATAGAAATAAACAATATTACTTGTAATGGTTTATTTCTAAAATTCCAGTCACCCTTTTGTATAATACCATATTCTTGGGTAATCTGCCAATACTGGTATCACCAGATTTTATAAACTGACCAAATTAAAAAGCAGTACAAAGGGGTGGACGTATTTAAAAAATTGTTATGCGAGTGAGTGTCTATTAAGCATTCAAATTTAGTCGTTTTTTTTTTTTAATTTAGAATTCAATGTCTCTGTCACTCTTGGAGTTTTTCGTATGTTGTGATCTCGTTCTAATACGGTATTATTATAAGCTTGTCAAATCCATTTGATACTTGATCCAAGTTTTATATGGTAATAAAAGATACAGTGGCGACACCAATGCAGGGTTTTATATACTTCTAGTCAGGCTATACAATTGAATTGATTTGAAATGTCTCTATTAAATTAAAAAAGCATATACCAATAAGCGCATCCTCCTTGTCCATTCCTAGTAAACTCACATCATTTTTAAAGGACGCATTTTCAAGGAGCAAAACCTGCGCTTCACTCCATGTGCTGCTATACGTAATTTCAGTCATATTTTCTAACACCTGAAATGTAAAAAAAAAGTATTGTTATTATTCTTGTAAATATTCTTCATAGTCTTGCTATTATATCTTATTTCAGTCTTGTTATGGAAAATGTTATGGATAATAATGAAGTTAAACTAATTTGCACTCCATAAGATATTGAATTCTAAAAAAAAACAAATATTTTAAGTATGAAAAAAATATCAATTACCTGTGCTAACATTTTCATATTTCTCTTCTTTAATACTTTTGCTTCCTCCTTCTCTCGTTTAGTGATTGTGAACATACAATCTTCATATATATCCCTCCTATCTGAATCGGGAACACAGCGCCATAACTGAAATTGAAAATAATTTAAAATTGAATTTATTATCCATTTCACTAGCTGCTTTAATAATAAATAAGAAACACAGACAAATCTGCTGGTAAAGTAGTAGTAAAAAAAAAATGGAAAAAGAAACAATATTGCTTAAAATTAACAGACTGTTTATTCTCTACACTATAATGACAAAATAAAATACCATATGTCACAGCAAAAACAGTGAATTTTAGTGACATACCTAATGAATAAAAACAATAATATGAACTAAATATTCAATATTAATAAGCAAAATCCCATCACATTATTTTTACAGTCATATATCATATGAAAAAAAACAAGTATGTACCTCGAGATTTCCAAACATTTCCTCACATTTGTAGTACTTTGTCAGTGACGTAACTCGATCACAACCAAGCAAAAATTCTTCTAGATTCTCACGATTCTTTTTAGTTTTCAGTCTGAAAATATTTATTATATTTTAGTTAGTAGAATATATTGTACTTAACATACATTATAATACAAAACAAGTACAGAAATTATTATCTTAGTTTATCAAGTATCTAAATCATTTTTTTTTTCAATAATATATATAAAAATAGTATGAACCAAGTATATTTTTGAACGTCAATGGAGTCTACCACAGTTCCAAGACGAGCCCACTGAGAACAACCGGCAAAAAAACTCAGTGGGACTTATCTTTTCAAATATTCTACAGTATACATGCTGTTATCCTGAAATGCCTTGGAGGAACGCCCTATTCCCATGGTGTGGTATCTTCGATGAAATATTTTACTTTATCTATATCCTTTGCCACAAAAACTCTTTAATAACTACTTCTAATTTTTTAATGGGGAGGTCTTGAACATTTGCTTACTTTTGTGAATCTAATCACTGGTACATCTAGCCTTTGTTTTTTTTGTATATCTCTACTATAATAATGAATGTCACATTTTTACAGATACAGAATTCACTTATGTTTATCCATATATACTTATAGTAAATTTTCTAAGACGTATTGAGAAGTGACATTCTAATTTCCAATTTGTTTAAATTCGTCCCTCACAATTGTATGAGTCTCAATATCAGTTTGTGGGTGCTAGTTACAATAAACAAGTCTTTTGTTTTCACTTTTTCACTACTAGATGTAGGCCTATTTCAAACATAAAATAGAGTGTACAATCCCCGCCATACAAAGCTAGCGCCTAAACTGATTGCGCCAATAGTTGACCAAACAAGTTCAAGTTTACAATAATATCGCGATATATTATTGCAATAAGTATGTCATTTCACACATTGGAATAATCACATTTAGTGGAGGGGCGTTGAGCTTTAAATTAGGTGATACATTGTACATGTTCATCTGAGAATTTTATAAAATTCTATATTCACCTCTGTTCTTCTCTCTCATCCTTTAATTTTTGTGTTTTGTAAGCATTAAATGCTTGTTTTTTCTCATTCAGCTTCTTGAAAGTAGCATATCTTGGATCTTTTGAAATTATTTTCACACACTGGTCCCAAGTAGCATTTGATGGAACATTCTGAAATAAATTATGCAATCATCTATTGATCTCATAATGTAATATAAAGGTTTTAAAAACCTTTTTATTATATTATGAGTTATGTCATGATTTAAAACAAATTTTATATGGAAATATTCTTACAGAAATTAGATGTAAGAGTGTACAAAATAATTACCCTATCCCTCAATAGCTCTTTGAAGGCTTCTATTGCTTCCTTCTTATCTTTGTATTGGGGTTCTGGTATTTGTTCGTTTGTGTCAATCCCATTCATTTGTGGTGGAGCTGCAATTTCTTCTGGTTTAACTGCAATATAAACAAAATATATGATGAGGACTGTGTTTTCTCCCACAGTCACTCAACTGAGTTGTTTCCATTTTAGGAACTGTATGAGTTATTACACTGTTGTGCATTTTATTACAGTCTAGGTTAGTATTTTAATTATTATTAAAATATTTTTTTGTACATATATATTTTGTATTTGTTAGTCAATACTTTTGTACCCTTTATAATATGATTGATATGTTACCAAATATTTAATATAGCTTAGAATAATGAAATGTATTTTTGTTTTGAAGTGTAACCTTCTTTTAGCGCGGTATGTATATTTATAGATGAGATAAAATCTCTGAACTAGCGACACCGCACGCGAGCCGCTGGAGACACAGTTTGACATTTGATTTATCTAAGATTGTGCAATATTTGTTTTGCAAATTATGTTGGCTCTAAATTATGTCATGCGACCATTTTGTGCGCTGTTTAAGTTGTATAGGTTGTCATAATCTGTTACAGCCTGTATTATTGGTATTTGAATTTGTTTTGTATTCACTTCTATCGGCAGTCCCTGTGACTGGTTGGGTATTTTTTTTCTCTTAGTAAACTTTTTTTTTTTTTTTTTTTTTATGTTAGTTGGATACGCAAACTGGCAAACGTACCACCTGATGTTAAGTGGTCGCCCATGAACATAAACTAGTATACCTGGAACGAGCCCAGGCAACTCAGTTATGATTTGCCTATCCTGAGACATAAGATGTTAAGTCTCGGTGCCAGTAATTACACTGCCTGTCTTGCCCTTCTCTCCGAAACACAGCAAAGCTGTTTCACGGGAGAAATAAGCAAGATGGTGGTACCCATGCAGCCGGGAGCGCGGCACAGCGCTTCCCTCCCACCGGCCCCTTAAGTAGATAATAATTGTTATACTATATAGTGTGTAGCAGTGTAATAATTTACATAAATAAATTTTCTTTGATTCTATTTTATTCTACTAGGGAATAAGCCCCGATCCTGAACATTGAAAGCCATGTTCATGTTATGATGTTCTTATTTTCTTATGCCAATATTGGAAATGCATGTTGTATGACAAATGCCAAAACGGTCAAAATCAGAGACCATCAAAAGTATATTTGCACCCAAATCTTATACATACATGACAACCTCTGTGGGTCAATGGTTACCAGATTGACATGGTGTAAAAGTGTCCATAGATATTATTATTATATACATACACGAAAATATTATTTTTATTTATTGGTATAACTTTTACACTTACTTTCTTCTGGTATAGGTATGGCATTGGCTAATGATGGATCAATGGCAGCTAATGTTTTAGCCATAGCTTCATCAAGAGCTGAAGTGCCCGAGGGGGCGCTGGGTGAAGCTGGAAGTGGCACTTCTCCAGGGGGCATATCTGCATTTAAAGCTGCTCTGTAAAATCATGATAAGGAACATTAGCCATGTCACTGGTCAGTTATCATCAGCCTTTATCCATCTACTGCTGAACATAGGATTGATTGTCTTGACATTCATAAAGGAGGTCAGATATCAGGCACAAATAATTAAATATATATAAAATAATTATCATTGTAAATAATTATTAATATTTTTCAATCATCTGCCAAATAATTAGCAAGTAAGGGGACATCAATAAATTACGTGAGGTGAATTTGACTATTTTTCGACCCCCCTCTCCCATTGGTGAGATATCGTGAGATTTGGCTCGACTCCCTCCCCCCCGTTCTAATCTCACGTGAGATATTTCTAAACGCGTATTTTAATGTAAATGTTGTGGACCTATTTTACAAAAGACAATTTATTTTTATAAAAAAGAAATACGAGTCTTAGTTCGCTGTAGACTGTATTAATCTAAAATCATAGTGATAATATAGTTGAACAATTAAAATATGTAGTTGAATAATAATTTTGATAGTATTCTATCAAAATTATTAAAGATCACTTATTCTAAATCAGTGCACTATCCGTGAAGAGAATTACAATAAAGAAATATGTTTTACCATAATTTGACCCTATTTTCTTGTAATTACATACTGTTTCTTGCGAAAAAAAAATGACGTGATATTTGTTGAGACGGGGGGTCTCAACAAATATCACGTCATTTTTTTTTCCCTCACGTGAGTTTGGGTGAGATTCTGCACGACCCTCTCCCCTCCTAAAAAACCTCACGTAATTAATGGACGCCCCCTAACAGGTAGCGATGCAGTTATGAGATTTACTATGCTATATTTCTAGCTATCAGACAGGATAGTACATTAACACTTGATAAATCCGTTTTGACATTAATTGCATAAAGCCTATGGCCAGCAGAGGACAGAAAGGGACTAATGATAACATGATGTAATCAAATTTTACAGAATCTATAATTAGTAAATGTATATAAGTGATCTACATGTAAATGAATTAAACATGTTGTAGGATTTTGACTTATCATGATATAATTAAAAATAATCATTATTACTGTGCGGCTTCCTCTGCAGCAATTTTATCCTTTATTTCTTGAAGTTCTTTTGGAACAACCCAACTAGACTCTTTAGTTTCAATGTTGTGGTAATACACTCGCCCTGCATCTGTTGTGTATTCTTTCCAAACACACGAAGACAATAGTTTCTGGAAAAGCATATTAAAAAGAATACATTATTATGATTCTTCATCAACTCATGAAACACACGAAACAAAACCTGAAAACTAATTTGGTTAAAACATACTATAAACACCATGCATCGGTAAAATGTATATTATATTTTCTTAAATAGACATTGTTTGTTTTTTATATAATAATAATAATATCTATGGATGCTTTTACACCACGTCAATCTGGTCCCGTGGTAAGTTCTTGAAGAACTTGTGTTACGGGTACCAGACAACGGAAATATATTTAATATTTTTTTAACTATACATATATTTAAGATTTTTATTATATGATACATATATTTAATACACATCCATGACCCAGGAACACAGAAAATAATTTTGTTCCCTGGCGGGATTCGAACCCGCAACCTCCGGCTTGAGCGCCAACGTTACTGAGCCCCAGAGGTCGTCAAATTATATATATCTTGGTATGATGTATAAAAATACCTCAGCTGGAGTTTTCAGGTCATCTGGTTTCTCCCATAGACTTTGTTTGGTCAAAGAATTGTAATAATATGTACGGCCATCTGGTGCTTTGTGTTCTGACCATGGACTACTCTGATTTGCCATAGGTGATATTTCAGGGGCTGGAGCACCTAGTTCCTAAAATCAAATAAATTGAATTTAAAAAGAGATTAAAGTTATATTAAAAATATAATGTATAAGTATAAATTTCTTTTGAAATGGTAATGAAGTAATAAAGTTGGCAAAATAGATATTGGGTTGAAAGTGTTTGCTTCGCATATTGTATTCTATTGTTTACACAAATTTCTCTTTCTTTAATATTTGTTAATTCCCAACATTTCTGACACTTTACAACAACTTGTTTTATAATAAGAATGTGGTAATTTGGCTCCAGTATTAGGGCTAGCATGCGCACATAACAAAATTTGGTCTACCCTTTATCTCATATTAACTATAGGAAATATTACAAGAAAATGGGTCGACAAAATTTTTATGTGATTACAGGGTTTTCTAGCAAGAGTATATGTTAAAAATTACTGGCTATATCTTATGGAGGACCTGCAAATGCTTCCTAATAATATAGTCTTGGTCCGAGGATAACTAATTTAAAGACTATTATAACAAAATATTGGTGTATTTAAGAAAAGCAATGAATAAAGATCAGAACTCTTACTCGGGTCGCGCAGGACTACCAAAAATTATCTAAAATAAAAAATAACAAATGGCACTTGACGCGTACGTCTTAATTCATATTTTAAAAAATAGAATTCTAAAGTATTACATATTTTAATAAATAAAATTAAAAGAAAATTGACTAGGGTTAGGGATATGCTGTCACTCTAGTGTTGTGAACACTTCGTATTAGTCGAGCAGACGAGCGGGGACACGACGCACCCTTGTGCTACAATTATACAGCTCTACTACTATGGGTGCTATACCATAAATTTACTTCTCCGTTTTCATTTATATATGTAATAGTGCGAATAAAGTAATACTTACCGGTTTAAATGGAGGAAAACCTGGTGGTGGCATTGAAAATGGTGCCATCATGGGGGGAAATCCCATAGGAGGAGGTAGTGGCCCCATGTTTGGTGGCATTCCGGGAACAGGTGGCATTCCGGGAACAGGTGGCATTGCGACTGCTGGAGGCATAGGTGGGGGTATTCCACCGATCATAGGTGGAGGTAGAAGCGGCCCAGTGCCAATCAAACCTGGCGAACTTGTACCAGCATTTGTTGCATCCTGTAATTTTTTATCATTAAAATGTATATCTAATGTATTAAGAAGTGTAAAGAATATAAATTTATCTGTAACAGATCGTACGTATTGTTACATACCATTTTAAAGGTTATTAATAGCTATTTGTTAATATTTAAAAACAGCCTTTCATTATAATAAATATAGAAAATAAGTATAAATTTTAAAAGTATATCTTATCACTTTCCTACAGATCGACAGTTTTAATTTGCAAAATGTTCAATTCCGTAAAATCAAAATACAATCAAATCAAACTTCAAAGTTCAAAGACCACAGACTACTTAGTACTTAGTTATATATTATATACTATTCAAAGCATAGACTAATTATTACGTCTGTTAGATAGATAAGACAACATGAAAATGAAACTGCTACAGATTAGGATAGTGCTTTGGTTACTTGGGTTAGGGAAGTAAATATTACTTTTTAGTTTTTTGAAGTCGGTTTTAATTTTTTTATTAAAAAGTTCTTATTTCTTAATTTTTAGGGTTCCGTTGCCAAAAAAAAAACAAAAGGGTTCCGTAGCCAAATGGCAAAAAACGGAACCCTTATAGATTCGTCATGTCTATCTGTATGTCTGTCTGTCCGTCCGTATGTCACAGCCACTTTTTCCGAAACTATAAGAGCTATACAGTTGAAACTTGGTAAGTAGATGTATTCTGTGAATCGCATTAAGATTTTGACACCAAAGTAGAAAAACATAATGTAAATTTTGCTACTAAAAAATACTTGGAACTAAAACTCTTTTTTTTTTCATCAAGACCCATACGTGTATGGGTACACACATTTGTAGTACACAAACCTCAATATCATTTTTGAAGACCTATCCATAGATACCCCATCTATGGATAGGTCTTCAAAAATGCTATTGAGGTTTGTAATACCATTTTATTCTAAACTAAATAGTTTGCGTGGGAGACACTTCCAAAGTGGAAAAATGTGTGTAACTTCTAAAATATGAGAATAATAACACAAAAAATATATATGATCTAGTAAGTAGTTTTTTTTATACGTCATAAATCGTAAACCGCAATTTACCTTTCATTCAATCAACTCAAATACATTTTTTTTTTAAATATTTTTTTCAAAATTAGCCATATTTTTTGTTAGTGTCTAAGGAAATGGCGGGAAGCATCGGGACGCGCGGTTGTGTTTTTTTGGTTTCCCGTTATTTAATTGTTATTTTGTGTTTTGTCCATTCGGAGTGGTTTTCTATAGTGTTTGTTTTAAAAACTTGATCTTTATATATATTGTGATTGGTTGGCGAATCTTATGGAGTACCGTTCTGGAGTGGTTTTCTTATTGGGGCTGTTCTGGCGGTTTTCTATAGTGTTTGTTTTAAAAACTTAATCTGTGTAATATATAATGTGATTGTTTGGCGAATATTGTGGTGGACTGCCTTGTGTGGATGGAATGGAGAATGATAGTTGATTGATGGGGGCTAGAGGGGCGAAGCCGCGCTCCTTGGGGTTTCCCGCCTTTTCTACGTATTACAGATCGAATAATTGTATTTTGTATGGCTAATAGCCTAGTAGCTAATGCCTTTAAATGAAAATAATAATAAAAATAATAATTAAAGTGTCTAAGGAATGGCGGGAAACATCGGGACGCGCGGTTGTGTTTTTTTGGTTTCCCGTTAATTAATTGTTATTTTGTGTTTTGTCCATTCAGAGTGGTTTTCTATAGTAGGGGCGAAGCCGCGCTCCTTGGGGTTTCCCACCATTTCTCCGTATTACAGACCGAATATTGTATTTTGTATGGCTAATAGCGTAGTAGCTAATGCCTTTAAATGAAAATAATAATAAAAATTAAAGTGTCTAATGTTGTAAATTATGTGGTTGCAAAATGCGAGCGTAATTTAAATATGTTAAGATGCTTATCGGGTGTTTGGTGGGGAGCTCACCCTTTTTGTTTAAAATTAATTTATAATGCTCTTATTAGAAGTATATTAGATTATGGAATGTTTTTATTGGTAGGTAATAATATAAATGCAGTAAAAAAATTAGACCTTATTCAATCTAAGGCGCTTCGTATTATATGTGGCGCCATGAAGTCAAGTCCCATTAACGCGCTCCAAGTGGAATGTTGTGAACCACCTTTAGGCCTCAGGAGACAGTTTCTAGCTGATAGATTTCTATTTAGGCTAAAACAGTATTCTTACCATCCTTTAATAGAAAAGTTAGACAGATTAAATCAATACATACTAACATCCCCAGACTCGCCATGCGATAAATCAATTCCATGTTTAATATTGAGCTATCGCAGAATTATTTCGACGTCAGCTGATATCTATCAATCTGTTGTACTACCATTATTTTCATATAACTTTGAATGTATTTTTATTAGTCCAAATATAAAGTATAATATTGGCATAGATAAAGATCACTTAGAAGCTAATACCAATTTTAATTATTATCTAGATTGTGAGTGGAAAAATTGGAATCATATCAATATCAATATAACAAATATATCAATTTTTACCGATGCATCTAAAGTATCGCCATCAGGGAATGTAGGAGTAGGTATATTTCATTCTCAATATAAGATTATTCAGAAAGTTAAACTGCCAATTGAGACTTCAGTTTTTACTGGGGGAATGTTTTGCTATTTTCAAAGCTCTTGAATATATACTTGTAACGAAATTAACGCAAACTGTTATCTTTACAGACTCCAAAAGTTCTTTACAAAGCATTGAGAAATTTCCATTTTTTAATAAACCTTATTTCTCTATTATTTTTGCTATCCGAGATATGCTTTATAAATGTATGAATAGGGGATACTCGATTAAGTTTGCTTGGATTCCTAGCCATTGTGGTATTATTGGCAATGAAAAGGCTGATAAATTAGCTAAGGATGCTGTACTATGTGGAGATATGTATCCATACCAAAATTATAGTCACGATCTTATGTCCTTGGCTAAGGTTAATCTATATAAAACGTGGAGTAATATTTGGGAGAATTCTACACAATATAAAGGACAACATTTTTATAATATCCAACCAGTGATACCTAAGAAACCTTGGTTCAATAAAGTTAAACTATGTAAATTAATTATTTCTTCTTTGATAAGAATGAGGATAGGACATGCATGCATTCCTGTCCATTTATTTAGAATAGGCGTGATGGATAGTGATGTCTGCGAATGTGGTGAAGACTTAGGAACTTTAGATCATATATTTTTTGCATGTCCATTATTAGACCGCTCTTCCTTCCTATCCTCCTTACGATCCCTTCATGTTCCCTTTCCAACCCGACTTTCGTGTTTATTAAGTGATCCTATTAAATATTGTATTATTATCTCTTCTTTTATTACTTGTAATAATATTAAATTGTAAATAGTCAAGTAATTTTTATGTAAAATATATCAATATTTTTTTCTGTCATATATATTGTACCTATAAATTCCTCTGATCGTATCCTTTTTCCAAAATATCCGTTTTATATTTAATTTTTATAGTTTCCCTACCTTTAATAAAACTTGACACTGGCATTTAGTAAATTCTCATTGCCATAAAAGGATAAAAAAAAAAAAAAAAATGTTGTAAATGATGTAATGGTACGGAACCCTTTGTGCGAGAGTCCGACTAGCACTTGGCCGGTTTTTATTAGTGATTCCTATTCTTTGAAATTTAGTGACATATTTTATTTGTCTGAATATGGGTAGAACCAGGTAGAACTATTAACACGTTCCTCATATTAGACAGCGTCGTTTTAATGAGACGAACAAAGAATAGGCTTAAACCAAAAAGAAAAAAACAATATGAAATTGTGTAAACAATACATATTATATTGAAATTGAAAGCAATCACGAAAGATTTGCTGCCGTTTATTAAAGAAATACCTGTGAGAAATACGTTATATTTATTATCACCAAAGATCTTCACCTCATCACCAAATTATTAATAGATATAATAGAACGACCTCTGTGGCTCAGTGGTAAGCGCGTTGGCGCTCAAGCCGGAGGTTGCGGGTTCGAATCCCGCCAGGGAACAATAATATTTTCTGTATTCCTGGGTCATGGATGTGTATTATATAATATTTTTTTTAAATATAATATGTATAATATAAAAGTATTAAATATATTTCCGTTGTCTGGTACCCGTAACAAAAGTTCTTCGAGAACTTACCACAGGACCAGATTAACGAGGTGTGAAAGCGTCTGTAGATATTTTATTCTCTTAACATCGATGTGTCGATCATATCGATAATCGAAGTCAAAGCATCAATATTTTCCAGCTAAACATCGATGTATATTTAATATCGAAGAATATCGTCAATCCTATCATGTGCCATGGATTCATGCTTTATCTATATAGTTTAATTATTAACTATATATAATGTAATAACTATATAGTAATACGTAGTAGTATATAGTTTGTTGATTCATTTAGTTGGCATAGTATTCTCTATATAGTTTGTGGTTGGCATATAGGTCTCGTAGCCCGGCCATAAATATTATTAAAAAAAAATTGGCATCGGCATGCATCATTCTTGTATCTGTCAATTATTGTCAACGGAAATCTCGGTTAAGAGTCTCTTTTGCTCTTTAAATTAAGATTAATTTACCATCTCAACAGTATAATTTTGTGAAAAATAACCATCATTATGTCGAGCACATCACAAAAACATAGAAACTTCGTCGCGGAGCCTATGGGAGATAAGCCAGTAACCGAATTAGCCGGTGTCGGTGAAGTACTAGGAAAGAGATTGGAAACTGCTGGATTCGATAAGGTTTTCGCATTATTTATTTGTTATTATTATATCAAGACCTTAAGCTATAGAATTAAAGGATTTCACATTATTTATTTGTTATTATTATATCGAGAACTTAAGGGATAGAATTAAAGGATTTCACATTATTTATTTGTTATTATTATATCGAGAACTTAAGGGATAGAATTAAAGGTTTTCACATTATTTATTTGTTATTATTATATCGAGAACTTAAGGGATAGAATTAAAGGATTTCACATTATTTATTTGTTATTATTATATCGAGAACTTAAGGGATAGAATTAAAGGTTTTCACATTATTTATTTGTTATTATTATATTGAGAACTTAAGGGATAGAATTAAAGGTTTTCACATTATTTATTTGTTATTATTATATCGAGAACTTAAGGGATAGAATTAAAGGTTTTCACATGATTTATTTGTTATTATTATATCGAGAACTTAAGCGATAGAATTAAAGGTTTTCACATTATTTATTTGTTATTATTACCTATATCGAGATCTTAAACCATAGAAATAAAATGTCTATGTGCAATAATGAATACATAATTTATTCTAATAACTTGAACTTCATTGCCACTGAGAATTAAATTCAATAGATATTTATTTACCTGTTTATAATACAAATGTTTGTTTAGTATTCATAAAATATCTTGTGATACTTGCAGTCAGCAGCAGCCATTAGATTTATGATCAAGTTGATAAATCATTTCTTAATTGTTTCAGGCTTATGTTGTTCTGGGACAATTCTTAGTTCTTAAAAAAGACCGAGAGTTATTTCAAGAATGGATGAAAGATACATGCAGTGCAAATTCTAAACAATCTTCAGATTGTTATCAATGTTTGAAAGATTGGTGTGATGAATTCTTACATTAGTAATATTTATTGATTTAAAAAGCAAAAACTACTTGTGTGTAATAATGTAAATAAGGTGATGGTCCTTGTACAAATGTCATATGTGCTTCATTTCACTGTTTTATTACATTTTGTATAGAATATGACTTAAAATATTAATATTTTTATAATAACTAATAAAAATATAAAGTAAACTATCTTTTAATGTGTTTTTACTGACATTTATTACTCTATCGTAATACAGTATAACCAGCTTAATTCAATTTCTCGCCTAACATGTCATTTTTCATCAGTCCCTGCAACTTGTGACATGCTTTCATTAATTTTTTAACACTTAGCTTGTCACGGCAAAGTGTGCCGTCGAATCAGTGGGGAATCAGACACAGATAGAAGATTTTGATACATGAATAGGATGGCAATACTTCCTGAATTCTAGTAAAATTATGAACCACTAAACATTTTAACACCAACTGTTTTTTTTAAAGTTGATGTCAGACAAGTCCCTTTGTTTTTAAAGGAAATACTTGCCATGGTGGCAAAGCAAGTTAAGACGAAACTGTCACTGCGCCCTAATGTTAATTAACGCCCTGGTGTTATGTGCGCGAGAGGTACCACCCCGGTCATGCCGGTTCGTTAATATTAAATAATTTTAATTTTTGAGTTTAAATTATTAGCAGATATTTTTTATTTACGCCGGGTAATGCTCCGAGGCATCCCGCGGGGGAGTGGGTCTCCCCAGGCGGGTATGTGGGACTCGCTGCGCCCGAAAAGTGGTAAGGTAGACGCAGTTCTATACCCACTAAAACCAGGCGAGTGCCACCAATGCTGCCTTTGGTGTGGTGCCCCGGATCTAAAGAGCAAACAGCCCCCTCGGTTCAATTTCGCACAATGATATTATTTGATTTTTTATTTTGGTACATAATATCATTGTGCGTAATAACATTAATTACCATCCTTAGATGGCAGCATACTCAGGTGTCTTCATAATTCTAAATATGAAAGACAGCGTGAAAACAGTCACACATTTATTTGATATTATTTATAATTAATTATATTATAATTATTATCTAATATATTATTTACTAGTATATAATATATACATATAAATATCAAATATCATTAGCAAATAACAAAGATTTGATAACATGAATGACGTTATTTGGCATAACCTTAACGTTTATCCGGCCAAAAGTTTATAGCATCGAGCATATATAACCGGAATAGAGTCATTGACAAATCACTCACTTTCGGAATTTTATGGCTCTCATTACTACTCTATATGGTTACATGCTCGATGGGTTAAAGTTAAATTGTGACGTCATTTTAACTTGTCAGAGGTGCAACACGTTTATGTCTTATCTATTGATTTATCGAAAAATATTACGTATTCAACATTAACGTCAGTTCGTGCAACTCACCCTTAAAAATTTGAAAGTATGATAATATGATGATGTTTATATTATGTGTCTGTACAAAGTATTAACTGAAATCCAAATACAATATATTATAGAGCCATTCCAATTTATTTACAATATTACAATTTATATGTGTATGCATTGCATGCAATTTAATTAACAATGTATATTTATGCCATAAACAAAACAAAGAAGATGAAGAAGAAAATCAAGACACCAAAAACTTTTAACATAAGTGCTCTGTTTCCTGTAACACTCTGAAAATACTTCATAATCTCCCTATGTCCAGCTTCAACATTCATTTCAGCTTCTTGTATATTAGCATCAATTCTGCCTATCGCTTCATCTTGTTCTTTTACCATGTGAGCCAGCTGCTGAAATATACCTCCCAGCTCCACAATAGTACTTTCAATGTTATGCATAGTTTCCGCTCTTTGTTGCACATACATATCACTGTCATCCCGAAGAGCCATCTGCTGTGTTTGCAGGTGGGAAGTTTCCCCTAAATCTATGCTCACTTCATCAGGTTGTAGAATTGATGGGATTTCTTTAACAATAGGTGCTGGGCTTGAGAATTGTTCTCTTCTATTGTTTTGATGCTTAAGATTTTCAGACCTCACCTCAAGGACCTAAAATCAAATGAGAAGATAGAATGGTAAAAATAACATTAATTTGGATTCATAAGATATTAATCAAAATCAATATGATACAGCTAGTATATAACTATCTCACCTGCTTAAACTGATTACTCATTGAGGCTAGCCTTGACTGAAGGGCTAGTACCACACTGGATGAATGACTATGCATACTTTTCCGACCTCTAGGCATTTCACCTAATCTAGCTATTTGCTGGTTTAAAGAATTAAGATCTCCTTTAATAATGTACGTCAATTCATGAATTTCCACAGATCTGTCATCAAATAATGACTTTTTCTTTGCCACTACAAAACAATAACATTGATATAATAAAAAGAAATCATTACTATTATATCAGATAATGATCTTATAAAACAAACTTACGCATTGCGAGTTTCTCCAATTTAGCATAAGTATTAGTGATATTTTTACTGATGACTTTTGCCATACTCATAAACTGTGAGTAAGTTGCTAGAATAGCAGCTTTCTTGTCATCTTTTACAATTGGTCTCGCTAAGGTTCTTCCTTGCAGACTGCGAACAGTTGAGACAAACTCCTGAGTTCTATCCCTCGCAGCCATCACTGGTTCAAATACAAACTCTTCTAAAAAATCAAAAGTGCTCTCGGATTCAATGACACCAAACCGTGTGTGTTTGACTTGTTGAATCGGTGGGTCAATTTTTTTAGAGACAGAGCCGTTTTTATCTAATTTCGAGTATGGAATCAATTCTTCTTGAACCTGATGAGTTCTATCAGGGATCCCAACGTTTCGACGACGAGGGAGCATTGCATTCTAACTTATATACTTTTATAGTGATAGTATCTTAAGGAAAACCCACAGGGATAAAAAGTATTATTGCTTGAAGTTATTAATCAAAGCCTAAAATAAACAATTATCACTAATTTCACAATCTCAGCCTCGAACTCGAAAGTTGAAACACTAACAGATGACTGATGACGTTGACTGCATGTGTCAAAACGACAGTTACATTTTTTCATTCAAAGACATTAGCTACTAAGCTATTAGCAATACAAAATACAATATTTAGTCTGTAATATAGAGAAACGGCGTGAACCCCGAGAAGCGCAGCTTTGCCCTCTAGTCCCTATCAATCAACTATCACTTCCCATTCCATCCACTCAGAACCGTCCACCACCAGATTCACCAACCAATCACATTATATTATATTACACAGAGTAAGTTTTTAAAATAAACACTAGAAAACCGTAAGAATGGTCCTACTATAGAAAAACGCTCCAGAACAGTCCTCCACAAGTTAAGTTAAAAAAAAATATCAGAAAACCGCTACGAATGAACGGGAAACAAAAAAAACACACCATGATTTCCCGCCGTCCTCCCTTTTTTCCTAGCAATTCTCGTACATAGTACATTTTCCATGTCTATAAAGGGACGAGAGATGTTAAATTTAGGAATCATTCTG
This sequence comes from Helleia helle, assembly GCA_963853865.1. Lineage (NCBI taxonomy): Eukaryota > Metazoa > Arthropoda > Insecta > Lepidoptera > Lycaenidae > Helleia > Helleia helle. The sequence continues at coordinate 6,515,221 of OY971418.1, read as the reverse complement.
GGCAGGATATAGGATATGTATGACAAGATAATAACAATATTATTATGAAATATTAATATAATAGCTATACATATATTTAAATATATTACTTATATTATAGACACACAAGACTTTCATCATATAAATACTAAACCTAAATTTCTATATTATTAGTAATTATATAATCTGAAATTATTTTATATAATAGGTAATATTTTTTTATAAATAACAGACAAGTAATTGAGGTTGGAAAAGGGATTTGATGATCTAGTAAGGATTTCAGGAAATCGGAACGATCATTTAAAGGACAAGAAAAGAAAAAATGATTTACATCGCCAGTTTCAAAACCACACAAACAAGAAGAGTCGTTAAAAATTTTAAAATTGGAAAGATGAGCAGGTGTACAAGTATGGCCAAGTCTCAATCTTGAGATGATACTAGAGCACCTCCTATTAAAATTCATTGAGAAAAACCATGGTTTTGATAAAATATCAGGCTGAAGAGAGTAATAATAATTACCTTTTTGTTAACTGCTTTTTTCCATGACGTTTTCCAACGTGTATCAAGATCGAGTTTAGGTATCGATGACAAGTCTGAGCAGTAAATCTTATACGGAACAAGGTCACCACATGAAATCGCTTCATTAGCGAGAGCGTCTGCTATAACATTTCCTTGGATTCCTGGACATTCAGGAATCCAAGAAAATTTAATATTGTAATGTTTTGCTATGCATATTGTTAGTAATTGTCTTGTGTCAAATATTATGGGGTTGTGTTGCTTAATTTTAAACGGGTTTTTTTCTAATGCTTGTAATGAACTAAGTGAGTCAGTAAAAATTAATGAATTTTTGAGTTTAGCTAGTACAGGGTGGGCCAGAATAAAGTTCACTTTCTCTTGTCAAAAAAAACCGTTGCTCGCGGCAGGTAGCGGGGTGCGCGGGGTATGATCGGTTGCCGCGTCTCTCGCATTTTTAGTCGCCATGAGTCCGTTCACGGGTGAGCATCGCGCGTTCGCTATTCAAGCGTTTTACGAAAATGGTCGTTCTTATATTGTTGCGCGGCGTAAGTTCAGAGTTAAATTTAATTTACGAAGTATCCGCCAGTGTCCTAGCACTCAGTTACTTAAGCAATGGCTAAAGAGGTTCCAAGAAACTGGTTCGACGCTTCCTAAGAAACGTCGAGGTCGTTCCCGCACAGTACGCGCAGTGCAAGCGATTGAAGAGGTTAATCAATCTGTTGAGCAAAATGCGGAACTCTACACGGCGACGTTCGGCAGCTATGGGAATTTCAAGAAGCAGTTTACGACGAATTTTACACGATTTAAAGCTTCATCCGTATAAAATCCAATTAGTCCAGCAACTCAACCCTGATGACCATACAAAAAGAGAGAGATTTTCTTCCATCATGTTAGAGCGGTTTTCCAACTTCGGGAACATCCTTTTCTCAGACGAAGCCCATTTTCACCTGAGCGGATTTGTAAATAAACAAAATTTTCGTTATTGGAGCGCTGAACAGCCTCCTTTTTAGGGGCAGCCGAAGATCCCGGGTTTGCCGGCGGCATCAGCGTCGTCGATGCCGCGGGCACTCCCATTTTCCGCGCCTTTCCGGACGTATTCGTAGCCGGTGCTGGCATTATAAAAATCGGTCGGGATTGTAAAAATCTTAATAAACCACGATACAATCTGTAAAAAAATTTTCATTATAAGGCTTTATATTGGTATTTTATAAACATAGTTGTATGTTATATACATAGTTGTATGTTATATCATAATGACATATTATGCTATCGCGGCCTTTTCTGTAGGCATATTTAAGATACACTATTTATGTACGTACTAGCTGTTGCCCGCAGCTTCGCCCGCGTTAACTTAGATGTACAGCCGTATACGCATTGATGATGATTATTTATCTATGGACGGGCGTAGGACTTTATTTTATAATATGAAGTGATTAATACCGTATTTTTGTTAATAGCTTTTACATTTTCGCTTTATAATTGCCAATTTTTTAAGTATTAAAATGGATATAGGTAGTCTGTTATATTTAGGTAATGCCATCGTGGACTTTTCAGTAGGCATATTTAGGATACACAATTCTACCATACATTGATACAATAATAATTATCCTAACTTTCGGAACCGAGGCCCCGCCCGGCTCGGACGCGAGGCGCGGCACCACGGAGCAACCGGCTCGCGCGGCTCTGTCGAAATCACGGTGTCGCATTATTTCGATTTAGCTATATCTCCTAAGATATGCATTTAATTTGCATGAAGTAACGGGAAAAACATACTTCATGAAATGCTCAAGCTAACTAACATATTTAAAATGATAAGGATTAATACCACATTTGTGTAAATAGCTTTCCAATTACCGCTTTATAATTGCCCATTTTTTAAGTATTAAAATGGATATAGTATGTTATCCTTAAGAGTTACATACGCCATCGAGGACTTTTTTGTAGATCTTTCTAAGGTATACAACAATGTAATACATTATTTTGATCTATCTGTTAGGGTTCATCCAGTGTTTGCAATGTAAGTGCAAAAAATGTGTTTAATGACGACATCACATTAGAAACCTCTAAAATTATCAGTGTTTATCTACTATATTATGCATGTATTATACACATAAACCATCTCTTGAATCATTCTTTCTATTTAAAAAAAACCGCATCAAAATCCGTTGTGTAGTTTTAAATATCTAAGCATACATAAGACAGACGCGGGAAGCGACTTTGCTTTATACTATGTAGTGAATACCTACCTATTCGAGGATTCACTCCCCAAGTTCCCTATATTATGGTAACCCATATACCTAGGTAACACTGAAAATATTTAGAAAATGAAAAACGGCTTAATGTAGAAAGTTGCCAATACTTTTATTGTTTTTCGAAGTAATCTCCGTTTCTTTCTACACATCGTCGCATTCGATGGAACCACTGAGAAAAGCAGTGGGCCCATTCTTCCTTAGGAGTCTCTTCTGTGGCATTTTCGTACGCTTTCACCGCATCTTCAGGGCTCGTAAAGCGAATACCTCGAATTTTATCTTTAGTTCTTGGGAATAAATGAAAGTTGCAGGGCGCCAGGTCAGGACTGTAAGGCGGATGACTCATTATCTCGACACCTGCCATAGTCAAATATTCAACAGTCCGTTTTGCGAAGTGCGCTGAAGCATTGTCGTGGTGAAGGAGGATCCTGCTTCGAGGGCGCTGCTGTCGAATTTTTTCCAAGACAACAGACAAACAGCGATTGACATACCAGTCTGCAGTAACTGTCTTTCCATCTTCTAGCACAACTGTCGCGAACTGACCAAACCTTTCCGACCAAAGAATGAGGCAATCATCTTTTTTCCTTGACTTCTTCCTTTCTTTACCTTAGTTGGCCGATCCTCGAAAGGAAACACCCACTGAGCTGATTGTCTTTTGGTTTCGGGTTCGTAGCAATATATCCAGCTTTCATCACCTGTGAAATACAGCAAATACAGCATTTGAGTTACCGCCGTAGAACTTATCTAACATTTGGCGACACCAGTCCATGCGGAGGCGTTTCTGGTCGTCGGTTAAAGTATTGTGAATCCATCTGGTACAAAGCTTCCTGACGCCTAAATGTGCGTGTAATATTTTTTGAACTTGACTCATACCAATGCCTAGGCTTGCCCATATCTGCTGATAGGTCACTCTCTTATCTTCCTTTATCATGCGTCGCACAGCACTGATGTTATTTTCAGTAGTCGCTGTTAAAGGACGTCTCTCACGCGGATCATCACTGAGATTGCTACGTCCACGCTTAAACTCGTAAAACCAATTGTAAATAGTGGCACGAGATGGGGCTTCATTAAAATATGCTAATCGCAGCCTATCATAGCTTTGTTGTTGAGTAAGCCCACAACGAAAGTCATAATAAATCATTGACCGAAAATTTTTTCGCGTTATGTTCATTTTCACGTGTAACAAGAGTTTTATTTTTGCCGCTAATTCACAAAAACAAATGACAAATGAATGCAATTTATTACATTAGGTTAACAAAGAGTTCTAAAATTGAAATTCAAAATAAGTTTTTATTTTCAATGTTTCTAACTGGCCAGTTCTAAACATTTTCAGTGTTAACCACGTAACATAAGGCTTTGCTTACTTTGGGGTCATATAGTTGGTGTGATTGTACGGATATTTAATTTTTTCATTTATTTTTTTATTGGACGCCAATGACAATAAAATTGAAAGAAAACATAATTTGGCATGCAATGGTCCCTTGAGGGACTGACTAGCCGTCGAGGTGACCTGTTTGCTCAACAGATCCGAGGCACCTCACCATAGGCGGCATTGGTGGCACTCGCCGGGTTTTAATGGTCAGTGGATGGATGTTTGTTACTCTTTCATTCAAAAACCACTAAATCGATTTTAATGAAACTTTACAATAATATAGCTTATACATCAGAATAACATATAGGCTATAATTTATCCCTGTACTCCCACGGGAATGGGAAGTCCGCGGGACTGTCGGTAAAAAATAAGCCTTGCGGGAGTTTTCAACAAAAACGCTGCCTAAACCCTTTGAGATATAACAAAATAATATATGGTGGAATTGTGTATCTTAAATAGGTCTACAAAAAAGTCCGCGATGGCATATATCTATTTCTTACGGATAACATACTATATCCCTTTTAATACTTTAAAAAATTGACAATTATAAAGCGGTTATTAGAAAGCTATTTACACAAATACGGTATGAATCCTTATCATTTTAAATGCATTAGTTGGCTTAAGCATTTCAGGAAGATTATTTTTACCTTTTACATAGTGCAAATGAAATGAATATCTTAGGAGATATAGCAAAATCTAAATAATGCGTCGCGGTGATTTCTAGTGTATTAGTTATGTAGATTTCGGTGTAGTACTACATTATACGCGCGCGCGATATTCTCTCACTGCTCTTCTCCGAGTTTTTCCCGTTCGCACACATGTCAGTTGAAACAGCAATAATTTAGGCCGCGCCTATCGATGAGTTCGAGCTTTCGACTAGTTTAACCTTAAGTCGTCTAATTTTAACTATTTTGCCACAGCCAACAGGGGTTGAGATATTAGAAATAATTTCCTCAGGAGACCAATCTATTGGAACTCCTCTAACAATGCCTATTCTTAAAATATTAAATGAAGGGACATATGCTTTATAATTATTGTCGGTGATTATACTAAAAGAGTTAGCATCAACATAATATTAATTTGTGAAGGAAACAGACATACGGTTTCGACTAATTCTCTTAACACTACCATTAACTATATTATAAATATTATTTTTTTAAAGAAAATTTCCGAAGGTTATCGGATTCAATATTTTTCCGTCATTATCAGAGGATTGGATCTTCTGAACATGAATAATGTAAGGAGGTGCATCTAGTTCATTGTAAAGATTTCGACCAATTGGAGTATTTGGTTTACTGACTGAATCATTAATATTATGAGGCACTGGATTATCTGATTGTAATAAAGGCTGTGCAAGTGGAATATTAGTTAAATTTTTACCCTCATCTGATTTATCGGACTCTACACAACGACATCCAATGTCCTTTTGGTTTCCCGTATTTTTTCTTTTCTTTTTGTTACAATTTTTGCATATTTTATGCAGGCGACCACGTTTTAAACTAACTTTTTTGGAAGATTGGTCAGTGTCCATACTAGAATCATTATATTCTACTGTAACAAAACTGCAAGCTTCGGGCACTTTACATGTTCCCCCGGGATCCGGGGGTTCATTCATGTTGCAATAGAATGTAAAAAGAAACTTACCAACCAAGAATTTTCTAACTAATTATAATATATACAAATAAAATTTATAAAATAAATATTATAAAAAACTGATCTGAATGACTAAAATAATAAAAAAATAATGAGAAACCACAAACCACAACCCTTCGCCTTGAAATTTCCCGCCGTTTTTTTCCCGTCCTCCCTTTTGTTATTTATGTTCTTGTTGGAACCGGCTAAGACCCGATTCCATGCTGCCAAGTCTGTCGTGTTGACTATATTTTGTCTGTGCTTTAGGAAACCCCAAGGAGCGCGCTTCACCCCTCTAGTCCCCATCAATCAAATATCACTTCTCATTCTATCCACCCAGAACAGTCCACCACAATATTAGCCAACCAATCACATTATGTATGATAGCCTGACCAGAAAAATAAAAACCCTCGCTATACTGCGGAAAATTTCGGAACTAATTTTTGTATGGACGATACTATGGGTTACCGTTTAAACGACACCACGCACCACCACATATTCAGTTTTTTAAAACAAACAACTATAGAAAACCACTATTAATTCCCGTTAGACCCGGTTCTAACGCGCGTTAAACGCTTGTCATCACAAGCGTTTAAGGCGCGTTTTGATAACGCACGCTTGCAATTACATACTTCTAACGCGTATTAACACAAGCGTTTAACGCGCGTTTTGATAACGCACGCTTGCAATTATATAATTCTAACGCGTATTAGCGTTCACATCACCTTGAATAAAATGTAGTTGTAAACGCGCGTTAAACGCTTGTCAGGGATCTAAATTCCCGTTGTACTACTAAGAACTAGCACCATAGATTATACACTTACACGTAAGTTTTGAAGGGAAACCCGAGTTAGAGATTATAAACGACTAACATGACTTAAAAATTAAAATGACATAATATAATATACTAGCCCCAGCTAGGGTAATATTGTTCTGTGTCACCGACCACACAGCCCATAGACGCCTAATGTTAGATTTTTTGTATTGAATGCATTCTGGCGACTGGCTGAGGTAAGACGAATCGGGGTTGCAACGCCGTGATTGGCTACACAGTGAAAGATAGTGATGTACAGAGCATATTTTTAGGTTAGTGACTGTCGATAAATTTATCACTAAATTAAATTTGTTCCAAAAGAAAAACGATTTGCAAAGTTATTTTGTTAAATACAAGGTGTAAAAAATAAAACATTTTTTTCTAAATTACATCGATTTATTATTACATAATTAACCGTCACAAACTTATTGACAAATTAAATATACAATAATATTAATATAATAATTTTTCGTACGAACCCTACGTGAACGACCTTGAAATTGTATTTGTGTAATGCAATCACAGCGATTCGGTTTTCTTTATCACCCCACTCCATTTTATTACATCACAAGATTATATCACAAGATATTTAACAATGTATTGACGCGAAAATGAGAAAACACAATAAACAATCTTATAAAATTGACAGATTGTTACACTAGCCTAGCCCACGTCACCGGTGTGCCCTCAACTTTACTTCATACATCGATAATAAAGTCCCTATAATATTTTAATATTAGAAACCCAGGTGTGCCCACAGCCTTATTTCGCTGTATCGTACACGGTGCAACATTTCGACATCATTTCGGGTGAAATATTGGAGTTAGCAGAATTCGACCACCTCAGCTCTGGCCCCGACCGTGGAAACCATTCTTTTACTCAACATCAGTAGGGAATCACTCTTTTTAGTTTGTATAATTTTAATTAATATAATTTAAATTGTAATATTTTAATTAATAAAAAGTGTTAAGTAAATTGCCTTTTTTTTGGCATCTGCGGCTGCAACAATCGTAACTGGCGCAGTCGGTAGGATAGTACTCGCGGGCCGGTTCGCGAGATTCGGGATTAACAATCATCACGCCGCGTGCCACCCGTGTGGTTTTCGAACTACGATCGAGTACTAGACGAAGAATCTACAGAAGTTGCAGCCAAAGAGGGAATCAAGAAATAGATCCGGCTAAGAAAAATGCGCATGTAAGTACCTTGAATCTTTCAAGTTCCTTACCCAAACTTATCCTATAATTTTCTTATTATATTTAAGTACTTACTCCATAAAAATTATATTGCATAATTTTATGTGTGAATTTTAGCTGTGTAATTTTATATAATTAAATTGTATGTTAATTAATAGATTTCAAAATTTTTCATCCGCGAGAAATTAGGAATACTAGGTTAGGTAATATTAGATTAAATTCAAATAGAAATAATTTATTTGACGAAAACAGGTATTTTTCTGAAAATATGGCGCAATACGAATTAGATGCGATTTATAAGTCATTGAGGATGTTACCCGAATTTGATGGGAACCCTCACGTTTTGACTCGATTTATAAATCTTTGTGATCAGATAGTTTTAACGCACATAGGTACTGATCCGGGACACCAATTAGGGAATTTAGCGTTAATTAACGGCATTTTGAATAAAATTACGGGTCCCGCTGCTAGGTTAATAAATGCCAGTGGCATACCAGAAAATTGGCAGGGCATAAAAAATGCACTCATAAATAACTTCGCTGATCACCGGGATGAGACAGCACTTTATAGTGACCTTTCGATGCAGACCCAAGGTTCCAGCACACCACAAGAATTTTATGAGAGGTGTCAGAATCTTTTTAGCACGATTATGATATACATATCGTTACATGAAACTGTCCTTACAACTGTTATAGCTAAGCGAACGCTATATCAAAAGCTAACACTACAAGCTTATTTGCGAGGCCTAAAAGACCCCCTAGGTTATAGAATTAGATGCATGCGACCGGAGTCAATGGAAAAGGCTCTAGAGTATGTACAGGAGGAGTTAAATACTTTATACATGCAACAAAGAAATGATAGTGGACATTTAAGTAAAAAGGAAATTTCTAATCAGAATAATCATCATCATCTACCACTTAACAATTTTGTACCTAAGCCATTCAATTTTCCGATTAAACCATATAATTTAAACATGCCCGGTCCATCACGACCATTTAATAACTATAGTTCGCAAGGTTGGAAACCAAATGTACCACCCCATATGCAGCAACAACGTGGTCCCACGCGCACCCAACAAATTATGCGCGCCATGCCTCCGAACTATAGCCCACAAAATAACATGTTTAAATTAAATAGGCCTTACCAGCATTCTAATAATTTTAATAACCAGCCACGTCCAATGAGCGGCGTTAGCCATTTCATGCCAAAAGTATTACCACCAACCCTTAGTGGGCATGACTGGCGTAAATCAGGTAACCCACCACCGACAAATTATTTAAAAGCACGAGAGATGAATTACAATGAACTTGACTATGACAGTAACGAGTTATACGACTTTGATTATAACGACTATTTAAATTATGAGCGAAACTGTTTCATGTACGAACAAGCCGACTACTCACCTTATGACAATTGTGAACCCTGTACAGAATCAGTATCCTTAGAGGAAATTGATCCGCAAACTGATGACGTAAATTTTCAGAAAGACCCGAAATCACAAAAGCCAAGATAGAAGTCAACTTTCATATTCAAAGACAGTTAGGTTATATCCAAATATCCAATCCACCCCTTAAATTTCTGATAGATACGGGCGCTAATCAGTCTTTCATTAGCCCCGAGGCTGTACAAAAATATTTTAGCCATATGCCATTAAACTACGACCCTTTTGAGGTTACAAACGTACATGCTACTAGCAAAAACGACTACTCTATTACCTTACCCTGCTTTCCGGAATTATGTGAAAAAGGTGACATGACTTTATTTATTTACAAATTTCACAACTACTTTGACGGATTATTAGGATTTGACTTATTAGACACTTACGGATCGAATATTGACCTTAGAAATAAAAATTTAATTACTCGCAATGCTAAAATACCTATTCATATGCATGACTCACGTAACGCGAATTTATATGAAGAAATTATTCCGGCTAACTCATCAAAATTAGTTAGACTTCCAATTAATGCTTTAAATGGCGATGTTTTAATTGAAAATCAGGTTATTTGTAATTGTCATATTTCTGAATGTTTTACTAAAGTAATTAATAATCGTGGATGGGTCGAAATATCCAATCCCACGTGTAACGATATTATATTCTCCATGGATAGACCAGTACAAGCAGAACTATTTAATATTGAAAGCGACCATTTTGAAAATTTATCTGAGCGCACGAAAGAAGTAATTTCTCGTTTAAGAACCCAGCATTTAAATCCGGAAGAACGTGCTAACTTAATTAATTTATGTGCTAATTATGCCAACATATTCTACCTCGAAGGTGAACCATTAACATTCACCAACAAGATAAAACACAAAATTAGAACTACAGATGAAATTCCGGTACACACAAAAACTTATAGATATCCCTATGTCCATCGGCAAGAGGTAAGAGATCAAATTCAGAAAATGCTCGAACAAAATATAATTAGGCCTTCTGATTCAGCTTGGAGCTCGCCAATCTGGGTAGTACCTAAGAAGGCGGATGCCTCAGGTAAAGTTAAGTGGCGTTTGGTCGTAGATTTCAGGAAAGTTAATGAGAAAACCATAGATGATAAATACCCCATACCAAATATAACTGACGTACTAGACAAACTTGGGAAATGTCAATACTTCACAACTCTCGATTTAGCTAGTGGCTTTTATCAAGTGGAAATGGACCCCCAGGATATTCATAAAACTGCTTTTAATGTAGAGAACGGGCATTACGAATTTTTGCGTATGCCTATGGGCTTAAAGAACTCACCTTCAACTTTTCAGCGTGTCATGGACAATGTTCTAAGAGACCTACAGAACCAAGTTTGCCTCGTATATTTGGACGACATTATAGTTTTTAGCACCTCCCTTGAGGAGCATATAGTAAATTTAGAAAAAGTTTTCAAAAAATTACGTGAATCGAATTTCAAAATCCAAATGGATAAATCAGAATTTCTAAAACTTGAAACCGAATTTTTAGGTCATGTAATAAGTAACGAGGGTGTTAAACCTAACCCTAATAAAATTCACGCTATTCAAAATTACCCGTTGCCAAAAACTACAACTCAAATTAAGCGATTCCTTGGATTACTCGGGTATTACAGAAAATTCATCCCCGATTTTGCACGTATTACAAAACCGCTAACTCAATGTCTGAAAAAAGGTTCAAAAATTAATTTAGATAAAAAATATACGGATTGCTTTGTACATTGTAAAACTCTTTTGACGAACGATCCGATTTTGCAGTATCCAGATTTTTCAAAAGAATTTATACTCACAACAGACGCGTCCAATGTTGCCATAGGCGCAATTTTGTCTCAAGGAACAATAGGTTCCGATAAACCAATAGCCTATGCCTCAAGAACCCTTAATTCAAGTGAATGTAATTATAGTACGATAGAAAAAGAGTTGCTTGCAATAGTTTGGGCCACAAAATACTTCCGACCATATCTCTTTGGTAGAAAATTTAAGATTAACACAGATCATAAGCCCTTACAGTGGGTTATGAACCTAAAAGAACCCAGCTCGCGTCCTACGAGATGGCGTCTTAAGCTTTCTGAATACGATTTCACCATTATCTATAAACAAGGAAAAAGTAATACTAATGCCGATGCTCTTTCTAGAATCGAACTCCATAATGATGAAACTAATTCCATAGCTGTAAACGTATCAGAAAGTTCTCACAATACATTAGATGACTCTAGAACAATAACAGCAAGCGAATCCTCTTCAAGGACTGCTACTGCACATACGAGCGATGAAGAACCTATATTAAGTATCCCTATCTCAGAAGATCCATTAAATAAATTTACTAGGCAGATCGTTTTTACCGTTGTCGGTGATATTAAAGGCCGCCCCGTCATCACAAAACCATTTGAAAACCATACGCGAAAATCGATACAATTATCAGAATCTAATATAGAGGAAGACGTTATTAATTCTGTAAAAGAGTACGTGAACCCAAAAATTAAAACCGGCTTATTAGTATATCCATGTGATGCAATGTACAAAATTATTCCTATAATACAGAGAACTTTTAAAAATTCATCCATGTTTTTAACATTTACTAAACGTGAAGTTGAAAATGTACGTGAATATCTTAAGCAGCAGGATATAATTAATAAATATCACGAGGGTAAAACGAACCACCGAGGTATTAACGAAACCTATTTGGCATTATCAAATAGATACTTTTGGCCAAAAATGAAAGAAAGTATTGCAAAAGTTATAAATTTATGTATCGTATGCGGACAAGCTAAATATGACCGTAATCCTATAAGACAGCATTTTTTACTCACCATTGCTTAGCTTTTGTACTCACCATGGTATACCGATGAAAATAGTCAGTGATAATGGTACCGAATTCACAAACCAGCTACTTGCAGAATTCCTAAAATTACATAAAATAGAACACCATAGAGTAGCGCCTCACGCACCTAACGAGAACGGGATAGTCGAACGATTTCACTCCACTATACTCGAGCATCTTCGAATTCTTAAGTTAAGTCAGAAATCGGAATCAATAGTTAATTTAATGATGTATGCAATTTTAGCCTATAATAGTAGTATTCATAGTTTAACTAAGTGTAAGCCTATTGAAGTAATAACTGGACATTTTGACCCTCGAGACTCTTTTGACATAGATATTTCCACTCAATTACTACAGCAATATATGGTCAATCATAAAGAAAAAATGACTTTAGCATATAAAACTATACAAGATTTATCTGACGAGTCACGTGAAAATATAATTAGAAACCGAAATAGAGAAAGAGAACCAGAAATTAATTACTTACCTGAACAGTCAGTTTTTATCCAAAATCCGTGTGCATCCCGACAAAAACTAGCCCCACGATACTCTCATGACGTAGTTATGACTGATTTACCTATACATATATACACAAAGAAAAAACGAAACCCTATTGCCAAAAATAGACTCAAGAGAGTCCCTAAATCAGCGCAATTGTTACAGGATACTGCTGATCCTCTTTCTTCTCCTGAGCGTCGCCCAACCACAAGACATAATACTTGAAAGTCTAAATGACGGACCTGGAATTTTGCCTTTCAAACTAGGACCCACTAGAATAATATCCCATTACCATACCTTTTTACATAAAATTAGCCTTAATGATTTGGAAGATCGAATTAAGTCTATCGATATTCAGTTAGATACCATTAGCCCAGAATTAAACAATAAAACGAGATCTCTCCTCGAACCGCAAATTACATACCTTAGAAATAAGCTTACTGGTGTTTTAGATCAATTAGAGACATTTGTGTCGAACCGTGCTAAAAGAGGTCTTATAAATGGTCTTGGTTCAGTGATCAAAAGTGTCACTGGAAATTTAGATTACACCGACGCTATTCATTATAACGAAGTAATTAAAAATCTACAGGAAAATGGAAATAATTTAGTTATGGAATTAAATAGTCACATAAGCTTATCTAAAAATTGGACTATTCAATATTCTAAAATCATAGATACTATCATAAGAAATCAGGATAAAATGACGACTATAATGAATAAAATTAGTCAAAGCGATGCGGAACATGATTCGGATTTGATGAAATACGCTCATCTTGCCCAAATACTATTAATATTGAGCGATAATGTTGATTATATTTCGCAGGAAATAATTAAGTTACAGAATAATTTAGCTTTTATTAAATCCTCCACTTTACATCATTCGGCTATAGATCAAGCCACCGTACGCTCTATTATAAGTAAGCTGTCATCACTATACGGCAGCGAGCGTATACTTAATTTAGACATAAGAGAATATTATAACATAATTAAAGTAGGATCATTTTATATAAGTAATGAGATAGTTTTAGTTTTTAAATTCCCAATAGTTGTATCTTACATTTATAATTTATATAAGTTATCTATAGTTCCCAATAAATACCATGAGGTCCTATCTCCCACCTTTCCATTCCTAGCTATCCACGAGAAAGAATTCAGGTATATAGAGGCTGAATGCCCGAAGGCCAGCAAGTGGCATTTATGTATAGAAAAGCCGAACCCTCTAATTCAACCAGAGGACTGCATACAGCAACTTATAACAACGCAGGAGCGCAGCCCCTTATGTAAACCTATGACTGTAACTTTGAACCATGCAGCATATGAAGAATTGGATGAAAAGCATTACACAGTCAGTTTTCCTGAATCGACAAAGGTTCACTTGTTCTGCGAACGACACTCCTATGAAACTCTTCACGGCAGCTATCTTGTCATAATTCCTAGACAGTGTTATATGGAGACACCACAGTTCACTATTTCCAATTCCAAGGATCGGATAAAAGGACAGGCGCTTAAATTATTGAATATGCCTAACTATACTATAGTCGATAAAAGCTTACAGCCTACACTTACCCTTAACTCAGTAAGCCTGAAAAACCTTCAAGAAATTAATACTAGAATCTCCATGCAGCAACCTATAAAGTTAAAAACTGAAGAACACTATGGTATCTATCACACTACGATACCTATGTATGTAACAATACTATTAAGTGCATGCGCCCTTCTAAGCGTGTACTATTGGAAGCGCCGTACCAGACCACTAGTAAAGACTATTAAAAAAAATGAAGATAAGTTTGAAATGCAAGCCGTGGATCCTGATCATCCTCCAGCTCAGTTTACGACATCAGTCTTCAACAGTCGCTGTTCTACGGGTGGAGGTGTTACACTAGCCTAGCCCACGTCACCGGTGTGCCCTCAACTTTACTTCATACATCGATAATAAAGTCCCTATAATATTTTAATATTAGAAACCCAGGTGTGCCCACAGCCTTATTTCGCTGTATCGTACACGGTGCAACATTTCGACATCATTTCGGGTGAAATATTGGAGTTAGCAGAATTCGACCACCTCAGCTCTGGCCCCGACCGTGGAAACCATTCTTTTACTCAACATCAGTAGGGAATCACTCTTTTTAGTTTGTATAATTTTAATTAATATAATTTAAATTGTAATATTTTAATTAATAAAAAGTGTTAAGTAAATTGCCTTTTTTTTGGCATCTGCGGCTGCAACAATCGTAACTAGATTCTAAATACAAATGTAATATTTCGTTTATTTTCAATTGTAACAATATTTACGGCCAGATTATGTACACAGCTAAGTCATATTAATTATTTTTAAAATGTATCAATTTAGTATATATCCTTCTTACGGTAGGTTTCTGCTGTGCACTCCTGGTAAGGAAGCTTAATCTTGTTGAAATGTATTTTTGCATAACACTCATCGCTAAATCAACTACATGATTGGTCATATCGGAGTGAAATTGATGAGAATGAATGTTTGAAAACAATTCTTCGCCAATAAAACTATCGTCGCCAATAATAAGTATCGTTATTCGCATTAAAATCGCATTATACTAATGATATCGAATGCACCGAATGGACCTGCATAAATATACCAACAAATTGCTTTTCACTTGGAATCGAGTTCGAATGATTGCGAACGTCTTTACTCGTAATTGAGTTTCGGATCCGTTATTCTTAAAATGATTTCGTGTTAATGAACCTTTCTGGAATACATTTCCATGGAAATTGTGTTCTATTTATTTCGATAAAATCGATTTGAGGAGTATTTAAAAATTTCGTCATTTCTTATTAACCAAAATATTCGCTTTATGTAACTGATTCTTGGGCATCTGATCTAAATAGGCTTTTATGATTTTTTCACTGCGACTGCAAATTTTAACCACAGTTGGTGATGGATAAATTAAGCCACCCTTATCTCTGTAAGCTATAAGTGAACCCGATAACATACGAGAATCCTGCTTAATAGACACCAAAGCACCTATACAAGTCCTGCATTTAATTTTATTTATTAAGGCACTTGACACAAAACCAGCAATATACTCTACTGCTTTTTCGGAAAACTTAGACAGGGTGATTCTCTCGAGAGCTTGATTTAATTCAACAGGACATGGATTTTCTTGCAAGTCAACTTCTCGTTTTTCTTCTAATATTGAAGTCAAGTTGATTCTTGTTACGGCAGATGAACAATTCAGGATTGAAATATGTTCGAGTGATACGCAGTTTCCCGTGGAGAAATCCATTAATTCTGAGTGAATTAATGTTTTTTTTATAAATAGATTCAAATTGCCTGGGGGGTAGGATTATCATTACTGCCACCATGCGACCGAATGTTTGAAAAAAATAATTCTAAATGATCTTGTGAAATCTTATTAAACGGAATATATTTTATAAATGCATTGTTTCTATCGACTAAATCATTGTACAATCCACATGCGCTTGTGATGGAAATACAAAACCCCAGAAATCCTGTATAGCGAGGAGATTTAATTAATTTTATGAACATATTTTTTTTTTACATCGACAGACACATTTAAAAGAAATTGTTTGCATACATTTAATCTTTTTAAAATACCCGGTGTATTTTCTTTATTAATAGCCCTTTTAAACCCGTAACCATGAACTCTCGAGTCTAAAATATCAAAAAGATAATTAATTAAGAGCAGCATAGTAGTCGTTTCATTAGCGTTTTCAAAATCTGAAAGTTTCAATTCAACATTACAAAATTGCAAAGCCGTTGCTACACTGCGACTAAACAGTTGCGCCGCTAATTTTACTTTCATAACATTCTGTTTAAATTGAATGTGGGACATGCGCAATTTATTTGCCAAGTGGAACTGTTCTTTTTCCTGTAAATCGTGAAGCCTAGCAATGTATTCCCATTTTATTAGCCCTCCGTCATCGGATTTAAATTCTTTATAATGTTCAAAGGCGTTACGTACAAGTTTTAACATATGAACGGGATCTAAGAATATAAAAATATCATTGTTTGTGGTTTTGTGTTTGAAGGAGCTTTTAATATTAGATTCCGAAAAATCACATCCCAGTAATTTTGCCATAGATATGTTAGTAGGGCATCCATCAAAGGTAATCGCTTTTATTGTTATATTATTTTCATAGCACAAATCAATTGCTTGAAGAACCAAATTTTTTTTTTGTTCAGCATTAGTGCCATTGGTTAAAAAGTTTCCTATGGGAACTTTGAATTTTTTATTTAGTCCGACAACTAATAAGACCAATGCCTCACCACACTCAGGTGAACAATCGGCTTGTACGCTACCCCCAAAATCCACATACCCAAAAGTACGTTGCGTAGACGGAACATATTCTACTTTTGATTTTATTTTCATCTCGTCAAACACAAGAGTACAAATCAACTCTTGATCTTTGGCTAATTGAGCAGCCTTATTTCTAAGGGCACAAAAGGCTTCTTTCGTGAATCCTGGTTTGCCATCTACAGTTTGGTACCATTTACTCAACGTTTTGACAGATGGTAAGCATGTCTGAAATGTTTTCCTAACGTAGGCGTAGGCTTTTGCAGAGTAAAAATTAAGAGTTAATGCGAAAGTCCTTAATTCGGACGAATATTTTTTTTAATAGTGCCACCTTTCTTTGACTTCAATATTTGTCGTTTTAATAATTCCCTACTAGTAACCCCAATCTTACTTAGTAAATCTGCGTCAGTAGAGTAAATAAGTTTTTTATTCTGCAGTTCATTTAAAACTGGTTTTAAAGAAGCTATCCTTTTCCGAAGGTACCGTGTCTTTTCTCTTAAATTTTTTAATTGCTTGTTTTTACAAGCTACTTCATTAGTTAATTCAATCACCCTTCGACGTAATCGTTTCTTATTAGGCGAATTGTATTGTGACGGAGTACCAGGAAAGATTTTCCTCTTCTTTGGTGTAGTAGACAGAGTAGAGGTACTAGCTCCATCTTGTGACTCCCCAGTGCTCTAAAATTAAATTATGAAATATTAATATAACAAAATACAGTAGGCTAATCTGCACCAGCCTAGTAGGAAAACTAGTTGCAAGCCGAATTTCATTCATATCAATGGAGGAATGTAGGCGAATAATAAACATAAATAAGTTGTAATTTTAAAAATATATAAGAACCGACTAATAAAAAAACTATGACATACACATTTATGTAATTATTATTACTGCTAGCTATTCGGGAGCAATGGTTTTCATCTGAGAGGTCGAATTCAGCCTGGACTAATGAGATTTTTAAATCCGTATTTTTGACGACTGATTGATTTGACTTGATTGATTAACTCATTTGATTACGATTATTATGACTGATACGTTTCCTTAAATCTGCACACAACAGGTGCGGGCTGCTAAAGAAAAAAACAACGTCAAAAAGAGGCAAAAACAGTGTTGGTATTGCTGGTTTTAACAAACGCCGACGATTTTTCATATATATGAAACAGTCTTCTGAAAAATGGCGTGAACAAATCACACTGTGTTTCGATGGTATCCAATTGTCTCTTCTTGTTGCACTGATCCACTTTTCTTTGACATTTGCATCTTGAGGGTACCTAAAATTAAAAGTGTCATCGTATCCCAAGTCTTAATAGCGGATCTTAAAAAAATTTGGATCTCACAACCTGTAGGTGGCATGACGGCTCACGGGCCCATTGAAAGTACACAATTTTTTTATCAAAATATGTCAAGCAGTGTTCAACCATACACACCTTTACGTAGAAATTGCATGTATGCAAAAGATACAGAAACTTTTATCGAGATTTGTCCAGTAACTTAAGACAGATCTTAATGCCACCTACCGGGTCTAATTTAAAACTACATACATCACGTATATATACGTAATGAAGAAGTATTATACAGTTAAAAAAGAAACCACAATTACATTCTGAGTAACTTTGCGATTTTTGTTCAGAAATATAATAAAATAATTGATTTTTCATACATTGTAAATACAAAACTTGAGAGTATACTACGAATTTATTGCGGGTCTAAATGTTTTTCATGCCCGATAATTTTTTTTGTAGGAACGATAGAGGTATAATTTTCTTTCGAAAAAGAGATTATAAATATGTACAATAAATCACTAATATACAACACGTTTCTACATTTTATAAAAGGTATAGCGTATGAATACAGTTTTTTATTATATAAACGAACAAAAAACAAACGCTTTGATATTATTTATGAATATATTTATCGATAACGAAATTGTTACAATACTAGTTACACGTGTCATAAAAATTTGGAAAGAAATAGATTAATTTACGCAACGGGAAAGAATGAGACGTCACGATAGTTCAAGTACTTTGTTTTAAAACCATGACCAGTGAACCGTGAACTCCGTAATAGCGAAAAAAATTATAGTTTATCTTGTTTCTTCAAAACAAATAAAGATAAAAGTTACTTACAAGTGAAATGTTATCCCATCTTTCTCCATATTGCTTTTTTTCCCGCACCATTTAATGCTACACTGAGGCATTTTGAGTTTTTTTTAGCACTTTGTTTACGCACTCCGATCGTGTTGACAGGTCACAGTAGTGGTCGACACTGATTGTGTACTTACGCGCGGACGTTTATATCGGAACTATAACTTAAAAGTCAGATGTGTTGTCAGGAGCCATTCGCCTGTTATTAGGCGTCTATGGGCTGTGTGGTTGGTGTTCTGTGTACTAGGCACTAGCCTGAGCACTGTACTTGCACCAAGTACTCTGTGATTTGCACTGTACTCTGTGGCTTTGGCTTACTGTCATAATTGTGTTGACTGTAGAAGTTGTTGATTTTTTAATTCAAACCGTGTTGTCCAAATATGTTCAAGGAAAATGATTTCTTATTTAGCAAATGTTGTAAATATTTTAGCAGCGATTATTCAGACCACAATTCTTCTAACATCTTATGTTGGACAAGTTATAGTATTATTTATAACTACAACTGCGTCCATAATTTATAAGACTGTGGAAAGTGTGGTGATATTTTTACAAATAGTGTATGAAGACAACATTAGAATATTTACTGATGAACTCCCTAGTGTGACAAATTCAATCATTGATGCCTTTTCGTTACAATGGACTAATCTGCAGACTTTTATTTTACTTTTGTGTTATAAAGTATATTCTCAAATTACTGCTATGTTCAATAACGTACATTCTTCGTTTGAAGCAGTGTTTATAGTGATTAGTGAAGTTTTCTTCTTACTTAAGAAGACTGTTATATTTTTAGGGGATTCTTTTTGGTTTATGTTGACTTTTGTGCCTGTACATCTCCCTTGTTTAATAAAAACAATATTTTTGAGTATTAAAGAAAGTACTGTTAACAGTATAATAAATGTTTATATGTCGCTTTTACGAATTACAAATTTCTTATCTGATGTGCCTTTAGAGTCTTTCTTAGGAATAATTTTAGCAATGATAGTAACTCGATTGTGTATAACATTTAGAGAAGTTGTGTATTCACAAGTAATAGAATTTTATTGGATATGCATAAGAAAGATTATGTTTTTCTACTATCACATATATAATTATTTTATTGACACCGAAGGCAGAGTTATTGCACAAATAACTGGTGGACATACAATATCTCCAAGAGAAGTAGATGACATTATAGATGAAACTTCAAATGGGGCAGACTCGCTGTGTGTTATATGTCAAGAGAGACAAAAATGTGTGTTGATATTACCTTGTCGCCATGTTTGTCTTTGTTCTGAATGTTGTATGCGCTTGTATGGATACCAAAGGACATGTCCAATTTGTCGTACCTTTATCTATCACTCTGTTACGATATATTTATAAACTTGACTGAATAATATAAGTATATTCACATATATATGGACTGTTAAAAAGAATATAAATTATGAAATGCTATAATATTAATAAATATTATTCATTTTTATTAATATTTTCAATCTGATATTCTGCAAAATGGTTTGACCATATTCAAAATAAATGTTATTTTATCTGTTTTATTTGTTCATATTACAAAGTAGAGGCAATACATACAGTATAGTAATTTATTTGTTAAAATTTTAGCAAGGCTAGTGAAATTATTCGTAAAAGAGTATCTTTTTGATATGCCAAAATGGTACAATTCAAGGAAATGCATGATGTAATACTTACAAGGAATTGCTTTGCCTGAAAGGCTATAAAAATTGTTTAGGTATATAAGGTATAATATTATAGGTAATCAATATACCTATGATTGCATAATATAAAAAATATTCAAGAGTATTACTATATATTTTAGTCATGTTAACATTTGTTTTAACAAACAAAATTTATAATACTCCAACATAAGAAAACTAATATTAAATATTATTTCTCTATCTCAGGTATTGTACTAAATAATAGTAGATATTATATAAAACATTGTTTTTTTCTATTCTATAAAATAAATAATTGCTTTTTTAACTATAAATTTAAATACATGAAGTTTTTTAATTCCATCATAACTGTCTTCTTGAAGTCATCGAATAATTATCACCGTTTCTTGCCTCAACATCGGTATGAGGTCTAGAATGCAAATTCAAATCCTTCATTGTTATGTTAACATCCTTAAATGCATTCAATGTAAAAACGGCGACAATCAATACAAGAAATCCACATATACATCCTAGTATGTCTGTCGAAGACATATTCTCCCATTCTCTGAATAAAATTCCTGATGACATTATGACTAATACTGTAAACATGACATAGTAAACAGGTGTAACAATACTGGTATTAAATACATCTAAGGACTTGTTTAAATAGTTCATCTGCACTGTTATACATGCAACAGCCATAACAAGGAGTAACCATAATATGTAATTTGTAAAATTGTTACTACCTCCATTGAAGGTTTCCTTAACTCCCAGTGCTACACCTTTACAAAATACAACTGTCAAACTACCTATTGCAGAACATATTAATAAATACACAACAATATTAGTATTACCGAACCTTGGTACAAACACAACCTTCACAATCAATGCCATGAACAGAATGGTCAAAACATATGATACAAATAAATAATCCGTCAACTTCGTTGTTAGCTCTACAAAGGTTTTAACTTCATCACTCTTAGGGGAATGTATGACAAATATCACAGAGCCAATAATGCAAAGAAAACATCCTATCTGTAACAAATAACATTGTTTAACTTTGGGTTAATGCATATCCAAAAAGAATTATTTGTTTTCATTTACATACCTTTCCAATCAAGTTAAGATTTTCTCTTAAAAATTTTGATGATAAAATAGCAGCAACCAGGACACTCAATGCACCTAATGGAGTTATTAATGCAGCAGGGGCAAATGCATATGAGAGAAGATTCGCTGCCTCACCAATTCCCACTGTTAAGTAATAAGAAATTGTTTATCTTGATCATGACAATAATTCAAAGTTTTTTGTTATATGCGGTATGCCTTACTTGTTCCAAGACCCAACCACCACAGCCATTGTCTTAAATAACCATATCCACCAGCAGATGCTCGGATATTACCTGTGCTATTAATTTTCTTTAAAGCTACTTTCTTAATTATAAAACTAGAGCCTATAAATATGCTTGATAATATTGCTAGACATAAACCTATTATAAAAGATACTTGGTCATAATCTTGACCATCAACTATAATATTGGATATCATTTTGTGTTTTAAATGGTGGTTGTGACTCATGTTTGAATAATACAAGCATTGTGGAAGATAACTTATAACATTAGATATGTATAGAATTAAATAAAAAGTATAAATTTAAAAAAAATGATCAAGTGTCACGCTTAGTAACTTCTTCTTCTTCTTCTTCTTCTTTGGCGTTAGCTCCCTTGCGGAATTGCCAGTGTCAGAGTGGATTGTTCAATGTTCGGTGCCTATCTCTTGTTCAGTTAAGACATTGGCAAGACTGACTCTGCTATTTACGAAGATTTGTGGAAGTACAAGTTAAAAAAAGGGTGAAGAAGAAAAAAAAAAAAACCCATTTAAATTAAAAGATATTAAAAAGAACTGTTGCGTTACCTAAAACAAAACAAAACAAAGGTTAGTAGGACAATACTCTACAGTCTAATGTTATTTTCTACAATAAAAGCACACAAAGTATCAATAAATGGTGTATGTACAAATGATAGCACAGATTTAAAATCAGTAGGACGTGGGATAACAGGCGGAAGAAAGTTATATAGTGAGGATGCATTTCGCGAGCAGCTGAAAAAAATGTGTTCAGGGGTGCCATCATCTAATCCACATTCACAAAGGGAACTGTCTCTAATCCTTATTTTAGCTAAAAAGACAGGATTGCAAGAATGGCCAAGACGAAGTCGGCATATTGTAGAACAAACATACTTAGCCGCTTTGGGATACTTAAAAAACCAAGGTTTGATGGGTATTTGCATTTGAATATCAGCATAGTATCTTCCCTTTGTTCTACTAGACTGAATCCATAAATCATTCCAATCTGAGGTCAAACGAATTTTTGCAAGAGAAATGACATCCTGACAATACAATTTAAATTGACTAAGCCCCCCAGACCTAGTCGCTTCCTTAGCATAAAGGTCAGCACTCTCATTGCCAACTATACCGCAGTGACTAGGTACCCAAGCCAGATCAACTTGAATATTATTATTACGTAAATTAAAAAGTATATGTTTAATATTCAAGATTAATGGAGACCTTGACTTTGTACAAAATTGATTCGTCGTGATTGATTGTAGAGCGCTCTTCGAGTCCGTAATAACAATAGATTTGTTAAGGCCGTGTGACTCGACAAATCTAAGAGCTTCGAGAATAGCCAAAACTTCACCTGTAAAAACTGAGGATATTGGTGGTAATCTATAATTTAATATAACATTAACTTTAGGTATCCAGACAGCCACACCAACACATTCAACGCAGACAATTTAGAAGCATCAGTATATATAATTAACCAGTCGTTAAACTGTCTGTTCATAATAAAGTTGAACTGAGAGTTGGCTACCATGGAATCCCTACTTATAGGTAAATCTAGGTAAATCTTTGGGGAGAAGACAACAGAAGAAAAGGGGGTAACATAAAGGGGGTTAAGTCTGAATTGGACAACTGGACATGGTAGAGATGTAAACTTTAAGTAACTCTTAAGAATACATGGGATATCTTTATGACACCAATAAGTGGAGGAGGAAGTAAGGTGGGACAGTGCACTAAGTTTACGAATAAGTGGATGTTGAGAGTCTTGGAGAGCTTTAAAGATAAATCTGTCAGCAAGGTACTGACGTCGTAAATGGAGGGGGGGATCGACACATTCCACCTGCATAGCATTGATAGGGGAAGACTTCATAGCCCCTATAATTATGCGAAGCGATTTGGATTGTACCTTATCTAACATTTTTAAAACGGTTTTATTGCAGGGCTCAAGAAGAAAAGCTCCATAGTCAAAGTGACTACGGACCAGAGCATTATAAAGGAGCTTCTTTGTGTAGGGATGAGAGCCCCATCACACTCCAGAGAGTGCGCGAAGAATATTGACATTTTTTTCTGACTTCTTTAGGACATGATCAATATGTTGAGAGCCAGTCATTCTAGAGTCAAGGTACACTCCCAAAAATTTTACAATATCTCTAACAGGGAAAACTTGGTTATCTGAAACGATTATTACATTAGGAATAGATCTTGTCCTAGAAAACACCACCACACTACTTTTTTCCGGTGATATAGTTAAACCATGTCTATCCAACCACTCATTTAAATAGTAAATAGAAGAATTAAGTCGGTTAGAGCATTCTATTATATCCTTGCCAGAAATGTACAATGACACATCGTCCGCATACTGTAATACATTGCAAAATGAACTAACAGAAAGATCAAGGTCGTTCGTATAAATATTATATAAAAGAGGACTAAGAACCGAACCTTGGGGAAGACCCTTCCAAACTTTCCTAGGGGGGAGGGAGGAATTTTGAAAATTTACAATAATGGAACGGGTTGACAAATAGTTGCAGATGTAATTTACTATCTTCACAGGAAGACTCAGCTGTAGCATTTTTTGCCTGAGCACCGGAAGAAGCACATTATCGTAGGCAGACGACACATCAAGGAACACTCCCACCAATGACTCATTTTTTGAAAAGGCAATGCGGATATCAGAAACGAAGATACTGAGACTATCTATTGTACTGCGACCTTTTCGGAAACCAAATTGAGTCTTGGACAGAATGCCATTATTTTCCACAATCCACTCCAGCCTATTTTTGATGAGATGCTCTGGGTCATTACCAAGTTTTCCCGGTTTTAAGATAGGTACAATAATTTGAGTTCCCCATTCCTCCGGAGGGATCTCCGATTGGAAAATATAATTTAGAAAATTCAAACAAGTCCTCTGTGTGTCCAGGCCACTTCTCACCACAAAGGAATAGGAAATGTCATCGACACCAGGTGCGGAGTCCTTTAAGGAATTTAAAACCAATTGAAACTCCTCCAGCGAAAAGGGGCGATCAAATTCATTGAGGGGAGAAAGCGGGGAACTTAAAAAAACTTGACATTCCTCCAAAGACGGTACTGATGGAGGAGCCAGCTTCTGCGAGAAGGAATCTAACCAGAGAGAAATGTCATTAGTCAAAGGGTTATCACTAGGGGCAAAAGAGCCACGGAATTTTTTTATATTTCGCCAAACTAATGTGGGATGAGAAGAAGGAGACAAGCCTTCACAGAATTCAAGCCAACATCTCCTTTTCTTTTGAGCAAGTAATCTTTTTACTTGTGCGGCTATATGTTTATAATTTAGGTAGTTTTCTAAAGTCATCGATACCGAATACAAGCGCTCAGCGGCCTTGCGGCGCCTGCAAGCATTTGTGCATTCGGCATCCCACCATGGAGGGGAAGAAATTCTAAAAATGTCTCTTCTTTTAATAGGGACTGTAGTTTTTGCACTATTTAACAGCACATTTTTGAAATCAGGGTAAAGTGCATGAACATTGTCGACTGAGACTGGAGGAATATGACTGATTTGTTGATCTGTTATTAGGGCAAACTGAGACCAGTCTGCCATAGCCAATTTAAATGATTGTCTGGGTGGATAATTAATAATAAAAGGTGAAGGGGTGTAGCTAAATGAAATTATTATAGGATAGTGGTCACTGCCGAAAGAGTCACTGAGAATCGACCATGAAAATTGGGCTGAAATATTACAGGAGCTTAATGAAAGGTCAACAGCACTCTTTGGATTCTGGAGCGGTGAAACCCTGCGCGTGGGAGAACCATCATTAAGTACTACAAGGTTGTAATCATCGAATAAGTCTAGTAAAAGCAGGGAGATACCTTCACTGTAATATGACCCCCATGACATATGGTGACAGTTAAAATCACCTAAAACAACTATAGGTGGAGTTAAGGAGGACAAAATAGAGGAAAATTCAGAAAACACAGAAGCAGAGGGGACAGGAATATATACAGACACAAAGGAAACATTAAAAACACGGACAACAACGACATTGAGACTATCACTATGGGATGAAATAGGGATGAATGAGTATGTACATTTTCTAGAAACGAAAATGGCTGATCCAGCCTTTCCATCACTTCTGTCATCCCGGAGACAAGCGTAGCTGGGTAACCTAAAAGGAATACCAGGCCTTAACCAGGTCTCCTGGACGGCAACAATTGATGGATCATATTTTTTTTAAATATATCTAAAATCATGTTTTTGTTTCTTATGCTACGACAGTTCCACTGGATCAGATTCAGGGGCATTTTGTAATAATAAAGACAGTTGAGATAAGTTTTTACGAATATTGTTCGGTAGCCCGGTGTCACTGAACCGGGAAATCATATTAATGAGAATAGAAGTTAATTGTTCCAAAAAGTTGTCATTTGGGAAATATTTTCTTGAGGGAAGGCAATCCAAATAGGTACCCCTATTTGGATTCCTACTCAGTCAGTTGTTTTAACCTTCTCAGGACAAAAACTCCCCCCGCGTGTATTCTCATTATAAGATTTCCGGCTCAATCTCCGGAAAAACCATTAGGGATTTCGATAGTTTCAATCAATTCCTCCATAGACCACTCTACGGGTACTTCTCTAATAATTCCCATACGAGAAACACTATAAACTGGGATTGACGCAATAAATCCACCAGCAGGAAGTGCTGAGTGGTCTAAGAAAGAATTTGCGTGCTCGGCTGATTTAAATTCAATCGAAACGCGATTGCGACCAATTCTTTTAATACCGTCCATTACGACATTTTTAATATTATTTTTAAAAAGAAAATGGCCGAATTGAATAGGACGAAGCACTGCACCTGTATTTACGTCTGCTTCTTGTCTTGAAACGTGGACTACGAAAGGAGCAACATCATTTGAAGAGTACTTATTTTTTTCTTTAGTATAGTCCGGATGAACATATGTAAGCTGGATGGAAGGAGTTTCGAGCGCGGAAGACACCGATTTTTTTGACTGGGTATTAATATCCACATCAGGACGCCTCTTTCTATTAGCTACGTTGATTTCCATTGGAACTGTCGTACTCGGTGGATTATAACCCCCACCAGGATCAGGCGGTTCGTCATCCATATTTACAAACAAGTAAAAAATAAACTAAACTTACAGAATAACAATCACACAACACTTAACAACACAATAGGACGCAGAGATTTTACAACAGATAGGTTTCTTTTTAATAAACAGAAAATAACCACGCAAGAACTTACAAAACTTGCACACAACACTCAACCTAAAAGCTTCCCGCTTAGTAACTAAGAACAAGTATCATATGGAATTGACATTCGCGTATACCCGAAAGGGACAGGCATATTTTACAGGGATACCACATTCATAATAACAAGTCAACTTATTTTCTTGCAACAAGTGAATTAAAAATAATAAAAAAACTGGAAAAGGTTGATAGATAACTATAAGCACTCGCCGTACCCAAACATTTATTGTAATTTTAGACAGCTGCATTTTTCCGGCTTATCGAAAATATGTAATGACTAATATTAACAAACCGCTACAAACATAAATAATAAAAAAGAAGGCTATAAAGGTCCTCTTAATATGTATGATCTATAGTACTTAGCCTTTTATGATAGCAATAAACATATTTGTTTTTATTGTGTTTATTTCGAAGATTCCAGTCACTCTTTTTATATAATACCACATTCTTGGGTAATCTGCCAATAAAAAAATTGGTATCGACCAAATTAAAAAGTAGTACAAAATGGCGAACATATTTGACAAACTGTTCGCGAGTGAGAATGTTTGTATGGCATTCAAGAGTCGATAATTTTTTGTTGGGCACATCATTGTTGTGCCCAACAAACGAAGAGTGATATTCTGACAAAGACAAAAGAAAGTGTCTATGTCTCTGTCACTCTTGGAGTTTTTCGTATGTTGTTATCTCGTTCCAATACGGTATTATTATTAGCTTGTCAAATCTATAGATACTTTTTTTTTTTTTTTAATAATATTTTATGGCCTGGTTACGAGACCTTTAAGCCAAGTCAGATTTTAGGGCACAAACTTTTATCCTTTAATGTATCAATTACACTTCACTGATTTTATTTTATTCTATTAAATTTAAATTTTCACTACGGTATTTTTTATGTA
The DNA here is from genome assembly GCA_963853865.1 of Helleia helle. Classification (NCBI taxonomy): domain Eukaryota; kingdom Metazoa; phylum Arthropoda; class Insecta; order Lepidoptera; family Lycaenidae; genus Helleia; species Helleia helle. The sequence goes on along the minus strand of OY971418.1, from coordinate 6,487,141 downwards.
TTTATATAATGCACTATAACACTTTTTGTTTTTCAGCAAATCACACAAGTGGCGGCGGGAGGTATCACTAAATTCTATTATTTCGCTTGCCATTATTAGTCTTTGGAAAATAAACATTGGATTTTGACACTTGAAGAAAATGTGGTCAATGTCGGCGATCCCGTTGTTACAGAAAGTACAAATATTATTATTTATTATCTTGAGTCTTGCTAGGTGTGAGGGAGCAGTGTTATCTATTGATACTTGATTATTATTATTTTCATTTAAAGGCATTAGCTACTACGCTATTAGCCATACAAAATACAATATTCGGTCTGTAATACGGAGAAATGGCGGGAAACCCCAAGGAGCGCGGCTTCGCCCTTCTAGCCCCCATCAATCAACTATCATTCTCCATTCCATCCACCCAAGGCAGTCCACCACAATATTCGCCAACCAATCACAATATATAAAGATCAAGTTTTTAAAACAAACACTATAGAAAACCACTCTGAATGGACAAAACACAAAATAACAATTAATTAACGGGAAACCAAAAAAACACAACCGCGCGTCCCGATGTTTCCCGTCATTCCTCTTGATACTTGATCTTAGCTCACTAATGATTAGTGATCACCAAAGAGTATATAAACACAGAGCAAGTAAATGTATAAAGTAGTATTTCTATACTCTTTGTATATAAACACAATGTTGATGACAATTCAGTGCCAACGCCCAACTGCCAAAATTAAGTGACAGTATTGCCAAGTGCCAATTCTCAGAAATTTTAGGTAAACTTATCCCCTTACAGTCCCATCAAAAATCCCAACAATTTCAAGTAAATCCTCCTGTTTCTTTATTATTTATGAAATAAATGTGTATTTAAATATACTCTAGAATTTAGGAAGTTTAGTGGCAATGGCGGATTTATAATTTGAAGACTTTTAGCAAAAATACAATTTCATCCCCAAAATTGCAATGTTTAATGTTCTTTATAATCTGACACACATTCGCGAAGTGAATCATTCTCAAAGACTAAAGAGTATAATATAAACATTAAACACTACGTTACCTGTGATCATTAAACGTAGTGATTACATTCTCTTGGGTGATCATTCTTTTTTTTTTTCTTTTTTTTTTCTTTTACGCCGGGAAATGCTCTGAGGCATCCCACCTGGGGAGTGGGTCTCCCCAGGTGGGTATGTGGGACTCGCTGCGCCCGAAAGGTGGTAAATGGACGCAGCTCTACCCACTAAAACCCGGCGAGTGCCACCAATGCCGCCTTGGTGAGGTGCCCCGGATCTTTTAAGCTAACAGGGCACCTCGACGGCTAGTCAGTCCCGCAAAGGACCGACGCTACCTCCACAGAGGGGTTGCCCCGCACTACAGAACAACCCCTCCCAACGTCGGGACAGTACAATGGGGTGAGGTTCCCATCCTCACCCCTTGCCCCCTGCTCTTGTATCCCCTCTTCTTATAAGAGAGGTACCAAGAGCCCCCTCGGCTCAATTAGCTTCGCCCAAGGTGCTGGGCTCACCCTAGGCTACTGAGCCCCACCGCCACGACAAGGCTTGAACCGTGGTGGGGTGGGTGATCATTCTGACATTCGTACGCGAACATGGAAGACGTGGAAATCTATTGAGCATTTACAATAATTTAGATATTCTGCGTAATTCCCCTACAAACATACATGTATAAACAAAGTATGTAGTACAAACAGTAGTAGTACCAACAAAATTATAAACTTTATTTGTTTATAATATTAGTATAGTGTATATAGTGTAGTGTAGATATTCTTTATTCATGTATAAATATATATTTTAAGTTCATCATCATCATCATCATCATCATCAGCCTCTATCCAGTGGCGTAGCTAGGTAACCAAGGGCCCTGGGGCAAATTAAAAAATGGGGCCCCACTGCTATGTAAACTGATTAGGTTTTATCAAATAAAAATATGAAATATATAAATACTTTAAAAATGCTAAGCTACCTAAGCTCTTTTTTGTGCACTGCAGGGCAGGTAATAAAAATATTAAACAGTAACAACATAAATTACAATTAATACATGGTGTAGGTTTGGCTAATAAAACGAAATAGTGCAGATTCAAGGGTTTATTAGGTCTTTACCTATGAAATTGCCGTTTTGTATGAAAAAATTTAAACGAATTTTTTCATGTTTATTTATTTGTATTAATCGAAGTGATCACCCATGCAATCAATGCATCTTTTCCAACGCAGTGGCAGTTTATTGATGCCCTTCTTAAAGAAATCAGCTGGACGGGAGGCAACAAATTCTTCAAAGGTTTTTTTCCCGGCAAGAAGTTATCAAAATTCTGGAAAAAGTAATAGTCTGTAGGCGCAAGGTCTGGTGAGTAGGGCGGATGACGGAGAGCTTCCAACCCCAGTTCTTGCAACTTGGAGACCGTCTGCTGTGCAGTATGAGGTCGCGTGTTGTCGTGCAGGAGCAGCGGAGACGAGCGATTGACCAATGCTGGTTGGAGATGTGTCAGCTTCTCCGTCATTGTGTTCAGTTCTTCACAGTACACATCTGCAGTAATGCTCACCCCGTTTGGTAAGAAGCTGTGATGAATCACACCGGCGCTAGACCACCAAACAGTGACCATCACTTTTCTAGGGGTAAGTTTTCGTTTAAGGCATTGTTTAGGTGCTGAACCAGGATCCAACCAACTTGCTGAGCGCTTGCGGCTATTAAACAGAATCCATTTTTCATCGTAGGTAACAATGCGGTTCAAAATTCCTTCATTTGTGTGTCTGTTGAGCAGTGCAAGTCTCGACGCGTACTTCGCGCTGGCGATTATTAAGTTCGTGGGGCACCCATTTGTCGAGCTTTTTTACCTTGCCAATTTGACGCAAATGGACCAATATTGTTTTGACGCTAACGTCGAAAGCTGCTGCTAATTCAGCCGTAGATTGTGTATAATCAGCTTCCACAATCGCCTTTAATTCGTCATTGTCGACCAAACTCTTCGGACGACCGTGAGGTTCATTTTTCAGATCGAAATTTCCAGAACAGAAGCGAGCAAACCAATAACAGGTGGTGCGTTGGTTTGTAGTGTTAGCTCCGTAAACAAGCGGCATGCAACATCAACGTTGCGTGCCGCTTGTGCCGCGTTGCTGCCACGACGGTACTCATATTCCATAATTACTCGATTTTTTTACGTATCCATGATGACGAAAAAGATTGAAATGCGATGAAAATTCACTAATCAATAAACAAATGACTACTTTTGGAAAAAAAAATCCACGTTTTTAAAATAAAATTAATTTGAAATTAGAATTCTTAGCCAAACAAAAATTATTTTGATTTGAAATGGCCAGTACTGCATTTTCATATCGGCATCGGCAATTTCATAGGTAAAGACCTATTATTATATAAAGGTCGGGCCTACCAACTGACTAAATAGCAATTATATTTACATTTTTTTCCTAGCTTTAGTTTTCGTAAAAGTATCAATGACTTCGTTTAAATTTCCCGTTCTCGAAAAAAATAATCTTAACTCGAATTCACAATAAAACGCACATATCACTATCCGCCAATTTGACAACACTGCCAACCTACAGAAAGAATTTAGGGGAACTCCATAACTATGGAATTTCTCTAAACTGAGTTGTCCAATTTTCCAATTTCCAAAAGTTCAGTTCGATCGAGATTTCTGGTAAGGATTCGAGGGCCCCCTGAGCTTGAGGGCCCCGGGGCACTGTCCCGCCTAGCCCCTAGGTAGCTACACCACTGCCTCTATCCGTCCACAGCTAAACATATGCCAACCTCAATGAACGCCTAGACTTTTTATATTATATTATTTTATACTGCAAGCAGACAAAGCCCGTGGCTTCGCTCGCGTTTACTTTACTAGATTTACGGACGTATAGGTACGGACTGAGAAAATTATTTTATTATTAATAATGGTTGTTTATTGTACTGTATGTATGATAATACTAGAAAAAATAAAATTATCCCATATATAACTATCCCACTGAATACAATAGGCATCGAGCATATAACCGGATAGAGTAGTAATGTGAACCATACAATTCCGAAACCGGTCAGTGATTTGTCACTGAAGATTATTCCTATAGTCAATGTCGCTCCGTGTTAACGTAAAACGTATAATACGTATAACGTATGTTGCACGGGTGCAATGCTGATACTAAAAATACTACAGAATGTCTTTATATGCATACAACTAGTTAGCTCAAAAAAATGTGTTTATTTACAACATCACATTAGAAACCTCTAAAATTATCAGTGTTTATCTACTATATTATGCATGTATATACATATTATTATAAACCTTCCTCTTGAATCACTATACTAGTTTTAAAGAACTAAGCATATATAGGGACAGACAGAAGGGAAGCGACTTTGTTTTATACGATGTAATAATAACAAAATACTATAAGTACCCTTGTTAACTTCGATTTACAGACTTTTACGGACTGATGATGATAATTTTTCAACTTTTTGTAGATCTTTAAAGGAGGTATATACCATCATAAATATATTTTTGTTAATCAAATTATTTAAAAAAAATTGTCTTAATATACGTAAAAACGTTTGTTAGTTGTTGGATTGTTGATAAAACGATATTTAGTTAAACTAAACTTAAACTTCCATCCATTCCATTTTGTCTATACGTCCTGTTGGGTCAGGCGCTAGCTGTTTTTTTTTTTTTTTTTATAGAAGAGGGGGCAAACGGATAGTCGGTTCACCTGATGGTAAGTGAAGAGCGACATCCACAGACACCCGCTACACCAGTGGATTAGCAGGTGCGTTGCCGGCCTTTCAGGTATGAGTATGCTCTTTTCTTGAAGGTCCCTAAGTCGTATCGGTTCGGAAACACCATAGGAGGTAGCTGATTCCATATATTAGTCGTGCGAGGCAGGAAATGCCGTAAAAATCGAGTTGTTGTGGATTTCCGGACATCGAGATGGTGTGGGTGAAATTTGGAGTTTTTCCGCGATGTCCGGTGGTGGAATTCTGCTGCAGGTATTAGTCCGAACAATTCCTCAGAGCACTCCCCGTGGTAGATGCGGTAGAAGATGCAGAGCGGTCCGACATCTCTACGCAGCGCCAAAGAATCAAGCCTATTGGAGATAACATTGTCGTCGACGATTCGAGCCGCCCGGCGTTGAATGCGGTCAAATGGAAGGAGCTGATACTGGGGCGCTCCAGCCCAGAGGTGAGAACAGTATTCCATGTGAGGCCGGATCTGCGCCTTGTATAATTGAAGGCGGTGTGAAGGCATGAAATACTGCTTCGCCCTATTGAGCACGCCGAGTTTCTTCGAGGCTAGTTTAGCCTTTCCTTCCAAATGACCACGAAACTGCACATCTCTCGATATATCGACGCCAAGTATCCCAATGCTGGCTGAGGCGCTTAGGGAAGTGCCTTCGAATTGTAGAGGAACGACGAAGGGTGATTTTTAAGCGGTAAACGCGCAAACTTGTTTTTTGTTGGGGTTAAATTGGACTAGATTAAGTCGCCCCCATTCCGAGACTCTGGCCAGCAGAGACTCGATTTCAGACACAAGTTTGTTCCGTAACTCATCGACTTGTTCCCGAGAAATATTAGGGCGGCCAGTGTATAAAGCATCTCCAGTGCTGTCATCCGCATAGCAATGAATGCCGCTGGTTTTCAGCATATCATTGATATGCAGAAGAAACAGGGTTGGAGATAGTACACAACCTTGGGGAACACCAGCATTTACAGACTTGAGGTCCGAGCATGCACCGTCGACAACGACCTTAATGCTCCTGTCTACCAAAAAACTGGTGATCCACCTACATAATTTCTCGGGAAGCCCATAAGATGGTAGCTTTGCAAGAAGTGCTTTATGCCACACCCGATCAAAGGCCTTCGCTATGTCCAAACTAACTGCCAGCGCCTCCCCCTTGCTCTCAATTGCCTCCGCCCATCGTTGCGTTAGGAATATTAGAAGATCACCAGCTGAGCGATTCCGTTGAAAGCCATATTGGTGATCGCGTATCAGCTGGTGCTCCTCCAAATATCGCCGGAGCTGGCAGTTGATTATGGATTCCATAATCTTTGAGAACAAGGTAGTTATAGCTATTGGTCTGTAGTTGGACGGGTCTGAGCGGTCCCCTTTCTTAGGGATCGGGTGTACCAAAGCTGTCTTCCACGAGCATGGGACGACGCCTAATGAGTAAGAGTGCCGGAAAAGACGCGTAAGGACGGGTGTCAACTCAGGAGCACAAGTTCGTAGCACTAACGGAGGGATGCCGTCAGGCCCACTCGACTTATGGATGTCCAGCGAAAAGAGTGCTTTGCGTACGGAGCTCTGTCGGAAAATTATTTCCGGCATTGAAGTATCACACCGAGGGATCGTCGGTGGTATTTTTCCCTGGTCATCCAAAGTCGAGTTGGAAGCAAAAAGAGTGCCTAGAAGATCGGCCTTCTCCTTCGCGGTGTGGGCCAACGAGTCATTCCTCATGTGCAGAGATGGTAGGGATGGCTTACAAAAATTCCCTTGAACAGCCTTGGCAAGAGACCAGAATGCACGAGTCCCCGAAGGAAGTCGAACCAATCTCTCGCCAATTCTGTTCACGTACTCCGATTTTGCCTCAGCAATAGCTCTTTTGAAGGACCTGGAGGCAAAGTTATACTCCTTCTTCAATGCGCTGGTCTTTTCATCCTGGGACATCAATGCTTTGGCCCAGGCTCGGTAGCTTAACCGTTTATGGCGTGCAGCCATCTTACAGGTTTCACCAAACCAGGGCTTGGATTTGCCGCCTATAGGCACTGTAGAGCTTGGAATGAAAAGCTCCATGGCTTGCAGCACCACATCGGCAACAGAATCGGCAACGATGTCTGGATCATCCAGCGAGAAGCAAATTTGCCCCCATGGGTAGGATGCAAAGAAGGACCGCATCCCGTCCCAATCAGCTGACCTATAGTGCCAAACGTGGCGGCAGCCAGCAAAACGAGGCCATGATGGGCTTGCGAAAGGTACAGAACTCCGGATCAGACAGTGGTCCAATGAGCCAAGTGGAGCGTCCACGGAGACCACGTAATTGTCCTTGTGAGAGGTCAGCAGAAGGTCCAACAGGGAAGGCGTATGATCTTCCACATCAGGGATACGAGTTGGTGATACCACCAATTGTGTCAGATCATATGCTGAGGCAAACTCGTAAACAGATCTTCCCACATGATCGGTTGTACGAGAGCCGAGCCACTCGGTGTGATGGGCGTTGAAATCACCAAGAATCACGATCTCTGCGGATGGGATCTGTTGTAGCACGGAATCTGTAGCCATTTGAATGTGCTCCACAAGTCGGTCGGTTTCGTCATTACCGCTATGGGACCTATATAGGCAGGCATAGATGCAGGGATGGTCGTCACTGTCAATGCGCAACCAGAGGATGGAGAGGTCCCTACCTTCAAGACTGCCAAGGCGACGAGAGCAGACATCCTCTCTGACGTACGCGCAAACTCCAGCCCGCGGTACAAAAAAGTGTTCTAATTTGTACCCCGGACAAGAGAGATAAGAAGTATCAGCCGGAGAGGATATCTGAGTCTCGGTTAAAAAGAGCAAGGCCGGCTTCGCCGTCTGGATGTGGTAATGGACGGCGTCAAGATTGGTATGAAGTCCCCTAATGTTACAGAAATTCACGGTCATAGTGGTAGGGGACTTCTGCCGACGGCTCCGTTTGCCCCGGGCAGTTTTTGTGTTGAGCACAGATTCGCCCCCCCCCCAGAATACGCGGGGCTGCCCAGGTCTCCGGGTTCAAGTACCTGTCCTGAGCCCGGAGGCCTAGAGAGGGATTCTCCGGTGCTTGCGCGACCGGTACCCTCCTGGGGTAGTCTTTGAGTATTCTGTGCTGTCATGTGTGTGTGGGGGGGGGGGGGGCACCGGATCTCTCACAAACCGAACGAAACACGACGACATTAGCCGCCATTTGACGTCGATGTTATGTGAGAGCGAAGTACTTCCACGGACGCGCCGGCCCATTCAGCTGCAAAGCAGCATGGCGCTACTTCGTAAAAAAGTAGCGCCATGCTGCTTTTTTACGAAATGTGTTCACTGAAGGCAGGCGAATGTGTAAACAGTAAGTTCGTGTTCGCCATTCGTGCCCTTTAATCGCGGCCGAAAAACCGCTCCCAACGCGAACCCACGAATCACGAGGCGAACAACGAACTGACTGTTTACACATGCGTGTTCGTCATTCGCCTCTTGTTTCGCGCGAATGTGTAAACGCGGCACTAACTCACGAACCCGCAGGCGAATGACGAACACGCATGTGTAAACAGTCAGTTCGTTGTTCGCCTCGTGATTCGCCTCGCGGTTCGCGCGAATGTGTAAATGCGGCATCAGGGTTGAGGTGTAGCCTTAGGGGCTCTATGGGCTTCTAAGTCCCCGCCCATAGAGCCCCTAAGGCTACACCCCAACCGAAGTCAGTACAAGACATATGTCAAAGAAAGTATATAATATTGAGTATTCTCTTTAACACAGAACAATACCTAGGTAACACTGAAAAAGAAATACTTTAATTGTTTTTCGAAGTAATCTTCGTTTCTTTCTACACATCGTCGCATTCGATGGAACCACTGAGAAAAGCAGTGGGCCCATTCTTCCTTAGGAGTCTCTTCTATGGCATTTTCGTACGCTTTCACCGCATCTTCAGGACTCGTAAAGCGAATACCTCGAATTTTATCTTTAGTTCTTGGGAATAAATGAAAGTCGCAGGGCGCCAGGTCAGGACTGTAAGGCGGATGACTCATTATCTCGACACCTGCCATAGTCAAATATTCAACAGTCCGTTTTGCGGAGAGCGCTGAAGCATTGTCGTGGCGAAGGAGGATCCTGCTTCGTGGGCGCTGCTGTCGAATTTTTTCCAAGACAACAGACAAACAGCGATTGACATACCAGTCTGCAGTAACTGTCCTTCCATCTTCTAGCACAACTGTCGCGAAATGACCTTTCCGACCAAAGAATGAGGCAATCATCTTTTTTCCTTGACTTCTTCCTTTCTTTACCTTAGTTAGCCGATCCTCGAAAGGAAACACCCACTGAGCTGATTGTCTTTTGGTTTCGGGTTCGTAGCAATATATCCAGCTTTCATCACCTGTGATGATGTCAAATACAGCATTTGAGTTACCGCCGTTGAACTTATATAACATTTGGCGACATCAGTCCATGCGGAGGCGTTTCTGGTCGTCGGTTAAAGTATGGGGAATCCATCTGGTACAAAGCTTCCTGACGCCTAAATGTTCGTGTAATATTTTTTGAACTTGACTCATACCAATGCCTAGGCTTGCCCGTATCTGCTGATAGGTCACTCTCTTATCTTTCTCTATCATGCGTCGCACAGCACTGATGTTATCTTCAGTAGTCGCTGTTAAAGGACGTCCCTCACGCGGATCATCACTGAGATTGCTACGTCCACGCTTAAACTCGTTAATTCAATTGTAAATAGTGGCACGAGATGGGGCTTCATTAAAAAATGCTAATCGCAGCCTAGCATAGCTTTGTTTTTGAGTAAGCCCACAACGAAAGTCATAATAAATCATTGACCGAAAATTTTCTCGCGTTATGTTTATTTTCACGTGTAACAAGAGTTTTAGATTTTCCGCCAATTCACAAAAACAAATGACAAATGAATGCAATATACTACAGCTTGGCAAAAAAGAGTATGACGTGGTGACAGGTGGAACTAAATATTTTACTAAATGGAAACCTATGATGTTGACAATATTTAGCCGACAAATACTAGATTTTGAGTAAAGCTTAGTGTTTCACATTTATTTTTAACAATTTGATTAAATTATCTTGCTGATTTTTCATATTATGATGAGACCTAAGTGAAAGTGGCGCCCTCATTTTTTCCATACTCTTTTTTGCCAAGCTGTACATTAGGTTACCAAAGAGTTCTAAAATTGAAATTCAAAAAAAGTTTTCATTTACAATGTTTCTAAACATTTTCAGTGTTGCCCACGTATTACCCTAGCGGGTAACCCTGCTCTTTAAGGTTTGTGTCACAGAGTACATTTAACGTATGGTTTGTGTCAAAACTGTCAAAGACATTCTCTTGGTATCAAAGAGTATATAAATAAGAGACGTAACTTCATAGTAAGCTAGTTTGACAGCTTTCTTAGGGCTGGGGCTCTCTTAAGTTGGCGGGGGGAAATTAATTTTTTGCACTTTTTTTTGGCTCTATCAACTGTTCGTTAACTGTTCTTCATTGTTCTATCAAAAATTTTTTTTGTTCGTTTTTTTTTTTTTTAATTATAAAAAAATTGACCCTCAATTTGGCACGAACTATAGATATTTTGATATTTTTTTTTTTCTAATAGTTTAGAACTATTCAATAACTGTTCGTTCAAAATAAACAACTGTTCGGCTTTCATTATCCTGTAATTTAATAATTAACTTTTTTTTATAAATCTTAATTAAATGTTATTGCGCATGCGCAGTATCAATGCGCATAGTTCTCATAAATTATGCGCGGCCTATTTGAATTCGATTCAAAGAGACAACACAACAATAACAGCAGCAACAACAAAATCATCATCATCACCCGGTTTTTACTTTCATTTATATTTTGTTATTTTATACAAACAAAATGAACTCTTTCTTAACATCTAAAGTCGTATTTCTTGTACTCATCCATTCTTTTAACATTCCTGATTAAATATATTGATTGAGAAAAATAGAAAAGGATTAGTCCCATGCAAACTATATATTTATATATTGATACAATATATTCTAGAACCAATTTCTTTTTCATTCTCAGTCAATATTTTTAATTATTCATTTAAAATAGATGATAATATAATTTCATTTTCGAATACGAAAACTTTAACAAATTTTTTCTGTACTACTTACGTTATAAGGACTTAACAAGATTTTTATTTATCGAATCTAAAAATAATTAATATAAAAGAATTTTAATTTAATATTAATATCAAAATCTAATAAATAAACTTTGCAAATAGAAAGTAAATTATGTATATTAAGTAAAACAATAAAGTTTAATGATACGATACTTTTAATAGTTAAAAAAAAATATTTTTTATCGATAATAACATTTTCTTCAGCATACTATTTATTAAAAAAAAATATCGTCGTTTTTCTATTAGTCTCATCAACACATGTTAACAAGATTTTAATTATAACGTAAACGACGCGTAACATTAAGTTATTTCCGTATTAGCGATTCATCTCGAATGACAGTTTTCATATTATACGACTATTTTATAAAATAGCATATGGATATTTCTTATTTTGTGAATAAACAAATCAGAAAAAATACACAATTAATGAATAATCTATTAGACTTTTTTATCAGATAAAAAAAATAACAAGAAAAGTTCTTTATTATCAATACATTTTTTATTGTTGTTAAAAATAATCACATCGTAAGCCCTTATTATAAATTATTCATCATTATGTGAAAAATATAGCAAAAATCAACTGGTTTTGAATAGAGTTTAAAATGCTGTACACCGATGCACTTAAACTAGCCAAAGAACAATCATTAAATAACGATAGATATATTAGTAAACTAAACACTTAATATTTTAACTTTATAATAAATAACTATGACAGACAACATTATTGAATTAATCAAATATTTAAATTTTTATGAACTTTTCTCTTCATTTTTTGACCTAAGCATATATTTGAGTATAAAATAATATTTTTAATAATCATGCAGAAAAATAATCTAAGAAATTAAATTTTTAATATATTTTTGGTAATATATATTAATAAAATGTCTTGAAAATTTAAGAACTCTGCTTTAACAATACTACCATTACAAATATAAATTTTTTTTTTAAATAAAATTTAACATTAAATAGTATGTTTTTGGTAACATAATAAAAATCATTTTGACATCGTAATAACAAAACATAAAATTGCAATAAAAATACTTATTCGTCTACTGAATTTTCTCGTAAATAAAGTACTCCATGTGGCACAATTTCAGAATGATCACCTATTATTTGTGATGCTGATAACAAATCGTTATAGAATCGCCAAATTTATAAAAAAAAGTTAATTATTAAATTACAGGATAATGAAAGCCGAACAATTGTTTATTTTGAACGAACAGTTATTGAATAGTTCTAAACTATTAGAAAAAAAAAATATCAAAATATCTATAGTTCGTGCCAAATTGAGGGTCAATTTTTTTATAATTAAAAAAAAAAAAAAAAAAACGAACAAAAAAAATTTTTGATAGAACAATGAAGAACAGTTAACGAACAGTTGATAGAGCCAAAAAAAAGTGCAAAAAATTAATTTCCCCCCGCCAACTTAAGACGGCTTAGGGCTGGAGGGTTTGTTTGTGCAACATAAGAAAAAAGACCAGGATAGGAAACTTGACAAAAATAGTGACAGCAAGAAGTAATTTACCACAGACTATTAATTTACCATAGACTATTAATTTACCATAGACTATAAAATCTAGTCTAATCTAGGTTCATGGATTTTGAAAATTGTAAAATAAATAAAACAGTAAAATTAATATTTTTTATTACCCTAGTTCACAAACATACAAGTACATTATTTTATAAAACATTTTAAATAACAGCATACATTTAGATTTACATAAATCCTTTTTTTAAACAGTAATGGACCGTTGTAAAAACGTATACATTGACTCATGTTCAGTTATACAAAGTATAATATTAATATTATGACTTTTAATAAATAATTCAGTCTCTAAGTAAATACATACAATACCTTGAATATTCTGATGGTTACAAGGTTTATATCACTAATTTTATCTTTACATTTATTGTTTATAATCGTTTTGGTAGCCAAGTAAACATGGTTTATATTATTACAATAATATGAATCGCAAGAGATTGCCTTTGCTATCTTGTGACTTAATTTACATTACACATCCAATGCTAGAAGCATTGGATGTGTAATGTGTAGCAAAGTCAAATGATTGGATGGTACAATACATGAAAATTTGTATAGCGACACTGGTATTTGTCTTTAAGAAAATATGATAAGTAAAATTCATCTATAGTCCTAAAACTAAACTAATAATTTTATTAATGTTAATAGTTTCAATTTTATTATTATTTAATGAAATACAATTATTATTATTTGACATGATGTATAATAATGTATACTAAAGTTAAATGAATAGATGAAGTGCGATGCCCTGCTACTACAATCCAACCTGAAACTGACGCAATTTAAGGATTTCTCATTACTGATAGGTTTTACAGCTACTAATTAAAACAACACAGTAAGAAAGCCCTCAAATATGTATGTACTGGAAATAATAACAAAAAACCTATAATCAAGGAGTGGGGGCAAATGTGAAAATGATGACTAAGATGACAAATAATATAACCTAAGTAAACACAATATATTAATTGTAAATGCTGTAGTTATTTAGACGTCCCCTGCTGTTCTGCCCTTTTATTTATATCTGCTAGGGCTTCTTCTTTAGCAGATATATTTCTATTAATGATTTGGCAATGACGTCTAATCAGTAATTTACTAGTTAGATGGAAACATAAGTTTTGAATATCATTACCATGTTCAGGACACGTAAAACTAACATTTTGTAAATTAACAGAATAGAGTACAGGCTAGTTGACGAACATTGGGTTCACTGATATGTGTTAAGATGTCATTTTTGGTAGTATCAACTAATTTTTTTATTGTCTTACAAAGCTTGTCGGATGGATAAGTTAGAGAATTTTTTTCTCGCCACCATTCTTTTAAGAAAATGTAAGATAAATCGTATTAAATTTAGGGTCTTCTACTATTAAATCGTTTTTACATTTTTGCACTTACTCTTTGTGAGCTTTAATACTCGGCTAATATCCAGCCACATAAACTAGCAAGGTTTTTTCTGACGGAAGCGACATAACAGCGCTTAAATAGCGATACGCCCTGGGCGACCTCTTAATGATGGCTAAACAAGATGTTGTGTAGTTCATCTTCGCCGTTTTGGGTTCCTATTATCATTTTTTGGTTGCGTTTATTACAAATTTCCGTAACACAGGAGACATAATTTGTTCTAATAGTATAGCACTAGGTCTTAAAGATTTTAAAGTGTATCTGGTTTTATTTAGTTGCTCCACTAGCTTTTTCTTCCTCGGCGTTAGCTCTGAAACATAAAACAATGTGTGAGTAAAAAAAATACTTCATCATGTTGATATGTAAGTGAATCTGAGAAGTAGGTTAGTTCTTTATTGCATAGCAGCTGTGACTCGACACCTATATACATCCGTAATCCGTTCACTAGATACTATATTATAAATGTGTTGCCCTCCTCTAACCAATAAAATAAAATATTACTAATATTATCAATCATCTGCATCTGAACATGAGACCATCGCTCGCTCACCGGTGAAGGAAACATCATGAGGAAACCTGCATGCCTGATAAGATTAAAAGTCTTTGAAGGTGTGTGAAGTTCACCAATCCGCATTGGGCCAGCGCATCGGTCAACTATGGCCCAAAACCCTCCTCGCCTGATTTCGAGGAGGAACCCGTGCCCAGCAGTGGGACAGCGGATTTTGATGAAATTTGGCAGTGTTGTAGCTCATATACCAGAATAACACATAGATTACACTTTATCCCGAAAATTTCAAAGTTCCTACCGGAGTAACATTTGCCTTATAACTAGTAATAATTCAACTCAGGCGAAGCCGCAGGCAAAAGCTATTTACTTTTTCTTCGAGCGGCAAAATCCTAAGACTAACGGGAAGAAACATGATAAAACCGGTTTTCCACTTGATATGAGTAGGTTATGTAGTTCACCTACATCCTGGGCCGATAGTGGATGGTAGACTACACATCAACATAGAGTATGAAAACTGACAAGCATTCAGCGAACTGTTCAATGCTGCGTTATAAGCAAATTTCTGAAGTGCCACTTATAGTTATGAAATAACCTTACCTCCAGGGCCTTCTTGTTCTGGCGAGGGGGAAACTGCTTCGCAGATTTTATTCGCGGATGGCACTGTGATTTCTGCAATGAAACAGCACATATTTGTCTTACTATATTATCTAGTTAAAGTCTTCTAATGTTTACGCGAATTTCACTTATTATAATGATTTTTTTTTTTCGGATTTTATCGCGGTTTATTCAGATTTTTACAATTCATTCATAATTATTTATCACTATATACATAATACTTTTTGCCTGATACCAGGTATTATTATGTATATCGGGCCACTATATTACATGATGATGATGAAAAAGAAAAAAGTGCTCTCTCAAAATATATGGTTCTACGTACGTATGTATAATATGGTATGGTTAAGCGTTAAAATTGACTTAATTTAGATAATGTAAGGTCAAAATTGTTAAAACAGAAATACATTATGACTGGCCTGTTGGTCTAGTGGTTAGTGACCCTGACTGCTAAACCAGAAGGTTGTGGGTTCGATTCCCACCCAGGACAAATGTTTGTGTCATGAGCACGATCATTTGTTCTGTGCCTGGGTGTAACTTATCTATAATATGTATGTATTTAGAAACATATAAGTATATATCAGTTGTCTGGTTACCATAAGAACAAGCTCTGCCTATTTTGGGATAAGATGGCCGTGTGTAAGCGGTCCACATATTATAATAACATATTATTATATTTCAAAACACTAAGAATGTCTGTAACTTATATGAAATAACCTCACCTCTAGGTTTTTTCTTTTCTGGGGAGGAAGACACTGCAACGCAGAGTTTTTTTTTGCGGATAGCGCTGTTAATTCTATAATAACACAGCACATATTTGTCTTATTATTTAGTTGAATTTAAATAAGTATATAGTGCAATGTAATAGCTAATATCCCTCCATGCAATAGCTAATATCCCTCCATGAGAATCATGGAGACTATTTAATAAACTCAACATATTAACAATACATGATATGTACATATCACTACATAGTATAAAACAAAGTCGCTTTTTCTGTCCTCATGTCCCTTTGTTCCCTTTAATCTTTAAAACTACGCAACGGATTTTGATGCGGTTTTCTTTAATAGATAGAGTTATTCAAGAGGAAGGTTTGTAAGTATAATAACAATAATTAAATAGTGGAAAAATGCTGTTATTTTTGAGGTTTCTAGTCTGATGTCGTAAATAATTACATTTTTTTCCGCTTACATTGCAAACGCAGGCTGAATCCTACGAGATTTATCAAAATAATGTAATGTAATTTATCAAAGTATTGTACATAATGAAAAGGTCTACAGAAAACTTCGCGATGGTATATCGATGGGTCCTACGTATAAGGGCCAAACTAACAATTTGGCCATTTTGACTTTTTTATGGTAAACGCATCTTATCGATATAATTAATCATGTTAACTATTAAAAAATAAAGATTTCTGCATAGAAACACAATTTATTAGTACGGTATAACGGCGTAAGTGACATGAATTTAAACGTACAAGGTCCAAAGAGTACTTAGAGATTTCTACGCGGGCAGTTGGGCCGCGCTTACGACTTTTGTTTATAGTTTGGACCAATTAGCTGGGCCGCCCACCGAACTGTGATGTGCATAAATCATATAAATTTTTATTACATTGTCTTTATGCGTTACAATTTAATTTAATAAGTGTATGATGACATTCAATTATCCGGAAGGACATAATTCTTTGGTCTAAGTCGCAACGGATCATACGTTTTATACTGTAAATATGATTTGGATGAAGATGCTATGACAGTCATACTAAAATCTTACAACAGCCTGTACGAACAAGAAGACCAGTTGCCGAAGACAAACTGATATTCCTCTGCAACTATGTTACAATCAGCTGTTACCAATACAATTTTCCAAGAAGAAAGACTTGCTTGATTTATGTCGTGAAAATACTATCCCATCTGTATACCAGTTATTATGAACATTTTGTAGTAGTGGTGTTAGGCAATGTAATTACTGGCACAGAGACTTAACATCTTGTGTCTCGGGATAGGCATTTATACATTATTTAAATTAAATAATTGTGTTAATTTCAAATTAAGATATTCAGTACTTAGCAGCTCATTTAAAAAAAAAATGTGTTTTTTTTTTTCAAAAGAACACCAATACGATTGAAAATGGGTCCATAATATTATGTAGTTTTAAGGCTCAGTCAAGTTTTATTTCGATAAATGAATAAAACAATTGTACTTTTTACACGCTTTATAATAGCTTCACCTGTATGTTTGTATGTATGTTTGTGACCGACTCCTTTAGACTTGATTTTGACTCACTTCTAACGACCAGATTTTGTTCAAACTTTGTAGATTTATCCAGGACCGATGACAATACAATAATTTGATAAAATTATTCCAATATCCTGATCAGGATAGCACATGTTAGGAAGGCGTAAGGCGCGCAAGTTACCTACATCACTTATGTTGTTTTTTGGCCTCACTCATTTCTAAAGTGTGCTCAATATATATATGCGTGAGGTGCTCAATATTCATTATTAAAAATATTTCATCCGTATCTATTTAATATAAAAACTTAGTTACTAGCACCACGCTTTTTTACAATAAGTAATTTTGTTGACCCATTTAATTCATCCATTAAAAATTCTTTTCAAATTTTTAGTTGGGTTTGCTATTAATGCGTGTTTTTTAGTTTTTTTAACTATAATTTATTTATTATTTAAATGGTCTAACTTGAACTCAAGTTAGCCGGTTAGCAAATAGTAAAACGTATAAGTGTCAATGTGACTTATTTAGCTTATTATCTAAATATATATTTTTTTATTAAGGAATAATCAACTACTTTAATTTTTGATAGATTTTTTATAAGTAAAAAATTATATAAAGATTTACTTTATGCTACTTAGCATAATACGCGTATAATGGCCAATATGGCACATCGGACCTTTTAGGGTGTTTTTAAACAAATATTTTCAACAAAAACTAACGCAGAAGGGCCAATGTGCCGTAAAAAAAATAACCGATAAATGTATAAATAAAATAGTGAAGTGCATATGAGGAGGATAGTTGTCTTAGATAACGAGCAGTTTCGTAAACTTCGGTTTTATCAATCGACAATTATAGCAAATTTAAACTTTGGAAGCCTCTCCTGTAAAGTTGTAATTTTGCATTTTGGCCCATATACGTAGGACCCATCGATATATGTTTATCTCTTATGGATATCCCAAAATAACATTTTTTTGTCATGGTCATCAATCCTTATTCAATTAAATACTTTAAATACATTGCTGATTTAATATAGATCTATATGGCCCTTTACAGCATATGATTTAAATGAATATTTTCGAAGATATTACAGATTTTAAAAAAAAATTTAATTGCGGGACATAGCTTTTGCGGCGGTACCGGCCATTAATGCGGGCCACGGGTAGTAATGAATATAAATAAAAACTACTGAATCGATTTTAATCATTTTTTCAGTGAGTGACATAGGCTATATTATATTTTATACCCGTGCGAAGCCGGGGCGGGTCGCTAGTTTATATATACACACGAACATAGAACCTCCTCCTTTTTTGAAGTAGTTTAAAAATTTACATATTTTTTTTATGTTCGTTGGATCGGCAAACTGGCAAACGTGCCACCTGATAAACTAGTATACCTGGAACTTGAATTCCAGAAAGTGGTCTTTTTGTATTTTTGTCTTGTACTTCAATTGAACTCCTCTCTACTGATGTTTCTAGAAATCATAAAAAGTTCAAATAAAAGTGGCAGGTTTTCAACTATGTATTCAAATTCCCTAATTTTCACAAGTCATAATAATAAGTTTTCCTTGTGGTGGGATGGAAGCGCCATGCCGCGCTCCTGGCTGCTTGGGTACCACCATCTTGCTTGTTTCTCCCGTGAAACAGCTTTGCTGAGTTTCAGAGAGAAGGGCAAGACAGGCAGCGTAATTACTGGCACCGTGACTTAACATCTTAAGTCTCAGGATAGACAACACATAAATGAGTTGCCTGGGCTCGTTCCAGGTATACTAGTTTATGTTCATGAGCGACGTCAACCACTTACCATCAGGTGGTACGTTTGCCTATCCAACTAATATATTATATAAAAATAATAATAATAATAAGTGTAGCTATTTCTTGGTTTTGTAAGGGATTATATTTCCTTATTTTGTTTAAAAATAAGATAATAATATATATAATAACTTCATAGCTTCTTCTTTAGAAGCACTATTTTAATAGTTTGTAGTAGGCATATAAATTTAAAATTTTACATGTGTATTTCATACCAGTGCAGGCTACACCTGCAGTGATAGCTACAAGTTAATTATTTTCCTTACTTGTTGATGGCATATTTTCAGAAATACGATCTGAAATCCCAAATTTTTAACTTTTATTTACTATAACTATAAGATGCATTTTTTATAATTAAGAATAAGTATTTTAATAGCGGTTAAGTTGCCATAAGTGTTAATACTTTTTAAGAAAAAAAAAATGCATCTCTAAAAATATTCAAAAGTAAATAAAAAAATGGCTCAAAATTGAATTCTAACTACTAGTAAATATTACACTGTTATCAGGATATAAACGTATATTATATGCTATGAGGGGTTACAGACTTTATAAAAAATAAATTCCAATATCACAAAAAAAAAAACATATTCTAATTTTTTATTAAATGAACAGCAGTTTGGATTTCGGAAAAATTATTCTACGAAACTTGCAGCTTTCAATCTAAATAAAAAATTGACAGATGCAATAAATGACAAAAACTTTGTTGTGTCCTTGTTTATCGATATGACATTTGACTTTGTTCCCCATAAGCGTTTACTATTAAAACTAGATAAATATGGTATTAGAGGGGTAGCAAACAAATGGATAGAAAGCTACCTAAACAATCGCCAACAGGCAGTTCAAATCTCTAAAATTGTTAAGGATAATAAGTATAACTTTCAATCAGAGTGGAAAACAAGGGATTGTGGAGTGCCCCAGGGTAGTGTATTAGGCCCCCTACTGTTCCTTTTATATATTAACGATTTACCACGGACATTAGAGACAAATAGTTTAAAAATTAATATTAGTAAAACAAAACTGATAAACTTTCAACCACATAATAAGAATGACAAAATATTCCATTGAATGCAGAGGTGAAGTATTACAATATATTAACCATACCAAATTTCTAGGTATAATTATAGACAAAAACCTAAATTGGAAAGAACATATTAACAATATCTGTCTAAAGCTAAACCGATTTGTGTTTGCATTAAGGAGGCTTAAAAATCCATGCTCAATGCAAGCAGCATTGTCAGCCTACCATGGATATGTTTGATCAGTCCTGCAATACGGCTTGATAATTTGGGGTAATTTTGTAGATATTAAAAATGCATTCATTGCACAGAAAAAATGTATCAGGGCAATTTGCGGTACACACTTCCTGGATCACTGCAAACCATTATTCAAAAAAGTCCAGATACTGCCACTGCCTTGCTTGTATATATACGAAATGGTCTCACTAATAAAAAAACATCCACAGCTGTTCCCATTATATGACGAAGTACTAGGTAAATCCCACAGCCGCGACCCAAGCAAATTATATGTACCTAATCAGCGACTACAAATTTGCCGAAGAAATGCGTGTTGTATGGCTGTAAAAATCTATAATCATTTTCCTGCCAGTATAAGAAATCTGCCAGCAAACAAGTTTCGCAATAAAGTATTTCAATTCCTTCTAGACATGTGTTTTTACTCGGTTGCGGAATTCTTACAATATAAATTTTAATTAAATAATTGACATTGTGAAAATAATATTGGACGGAATATAAGTCTGAATTCTGACTATTGTTGACATTTATTAATATATTAAACTTCGACTTTCATAACAAATTTAAACGGAAATTTTATTAATTACAACAACCAAACATATTAATTAAAACAATAAAAAAATTACTGAAATATTTTTGATTACCACTTCATAATCTATTTATAATTTATAAAATTAATAATGTAAAATATATAGGTATGTAATGTAATAAATGTAATATTTCCACGTCATTTGTAATGGCAAAGCATGCGGCCAACCAGTTTAGATAATCTGTACAATTAACCATGCTTAAGGAAATAAATTATTATTATTATTAAAAAAATTGCAAGTCTGAAAATTTGTAATAAATGCATAATGCTTAAAAAGTAAATGATAATATGAATAAACCATGCATAATTTGTGTTATAAAATGATTCACATTAAATAATTTTGTACCAATATTACCTCCACTCTTATACATATGCTGTGGGAATTCTGCCATCTGAATATTGTTCGGTGGGACTGAGATAAATTTCAGTTTGAATAGCCTGGCTTTTCAATCGATTTCCTTTTTTATTGAAATATTTCCTCTCAAAATGGTCACCACAAACATACTTCAGTTGGTATAATTTTTCAATGGGCAAATGGACAAGATCTTCATTACCCATGACGCGGACCCATTCTCTGCAACTGTCAAAGATAACAAACAAATGATATAATCACATTTAATATTTATTTTAAAAAACTTTGAGTTATTTCCACAAATATAGGAATACACAAAATTTATAATAATATTTAAGTGATATAAGTAAGCATCTATATAATAACATTGAAACCCCAATGCTATTATTACCATATATCTTGTGCTTTTCAATTACTTATTAGTTTTAAACGTTGAACAGCTTTAAATCTCACGTCCTCAGATTAATAAACAAAAATTTTGCTTATTAACTTGAGCTCACGTCTATGTTAATAGAGTGATACTTTGTTTTCAAACATGAATAAAATAAAGATTTAATGAAGTTAATTTGTAATATATCAACACGTTCAAATTAAAAGACGGTATTGTTCAATTATTGATCCTGTATCATGAAAGATTATCTAGATATTTTGTGTGATAAATTTAACAATTCAAATATTTGAAAATATGCTACGAAATAAAATGCTATTATATACCTACATTAAAATATGATTGACGAAATAAGAAGAGAAGTAAGAGTTATGAAATTTCACCGTCTAAATGATTGATGAAACCTATTTAAAAAAAGATACAAAATTACTTACCGATCTTCATCTTAACTCTAAAGGAAACCTTGCAAAAAAGCGATGTGTACTCTGATGAATTGATGATATTCTCTCAAGCCGCATATCTGGCAGGGACGACTAGGTTTTTTTACGAGTTTATACATGTTTACACGTATCAAAGAATAATTAACGCTTATGTGGTTTAGTATTTTTAGTAAGCAAAAACACTCTGCAACTATTTATGATACGACAATAGAAATGGCGGCAGAGTTAATTTTATTATTTATAAAATGGCGGATTGACGTTGACAATAATTGTCAATTTTCAAAATTTCTATTATGTTGGTATTCTTGGTAGCATTGATTATGTTGGTAATGAGTAACCCTCTAAGAGTTTCTCCGCTTCATTTACTTGTTACAATGTACTCTGTGATTTACTTGCTCTGTGCTTGGTATCGTATTGGTATTGTATAGCCAGAGATACAAGTCAGTGCCTGCGAGCAAAATATTGTAATTCGAAAGAACATAGTTTTGATATTGCTTACAATATGCTAGAAGTCCGAAGAATTAATAAGAAATGAAAAACTGTGCTTCGTTACTCTTAATATCTCTAATTTATTTTAAATATATATAAGTTCGAGCAATGTAAAAATCTGTTTAAGTCCACTACTGCGGGAAATAACAAAATTATGTTTTAACTTTATATTTTTAAACAACAACTTATAAATATCAAACATGGAAAAGCCTTCGACAGTGCCACATGATGATTTAATGGATCAGGTAAAATAGTGTACGTTTAATTCATGGTTTTGCAGAAATATGTAGCAATAACAATTACTTTTAATATTTTAGACTAATGCTGAGGAAGAGGAAAATTTAAATAATGTGCCAACAACATCAAGCTCATTTGCTCAAGCACAATCAACAGTTATTAGTAATGAAGCCAATACAAATGTCGAAATAACAAGAACTC
This sequence comes from Helleia helle, assembly GCA_963853865.1. Taxonomy (NCBI): domain Eukaryota; kingdom Metazoa; phylum Arthropoda; class Insecta; order Lepidoptera; family Lycaenidae; genus Helleia; species Helleia helle. The sequence goes on along the minus strand of OY971418.1, from coordinate 6,464,241 downwards.
CAGTTCATAAAATTGCATCCGATGTTCCATCAACACCCCAGATTCTGTCAAATCAAACCCAGAGCGGGGAGGTGACCTTAACTCCCACCCACCGATCATTTACACCTCAATCTGTTAACCCACACAGTTCTATGACTGCCATCACCCCGATTGCTAGTGCTGTGAATCAAGCTAAAAGCAGTATTAAGTTGCAGTAAGTTTGATTGATCACTCTAAATAATTTTAATAATGTACCTTTCTAGTTTAGTTTATAAACTAAACTAGAAAGCAGGGTCATTTCTAATTTCAACACTAATTCTAGTTCATAACAAGAACTTTTAAGAATTGCAGAATATAGCTTTTTATCAGTTGTTTCAACTGCTGCCTGAATGCAATTAATGATTAAAAAATATGAATTATATTTATTATAACATTCAGATAAGGTAGATATAGGTATAACATAAATATTATACCACCATTCTGATTACTTTTATTAAAGTACTATTTGTAATTTAATTTGAACTTGAAAAGCTTTATCTGTGAGCTTTTTTTACTTATAATTTACTAAGTAATTACAAAAAATGTGTTTTTTTTTATGTTAGTTGGATAGGCAAACTGGCAAACGTACCACCTGATGGTAAGTGGTCGACGTCGCCAATGAACATAGACTAGTATACCTGGAACGAGCCCAGGCAACTCATTTATGTGTTGCCTATCCTGAGACATAAGATGTTAAGTCACGGTGCCAGTAATTACACTGCCTGTCTTGCCCTTCTCTCCGAAACACAGCAAAGCTGTTTCACGGGAGAAACAAGCAAGATTGTGGTACCCATGCAGCCGGGAGCGCGGCACAGCGCTTCCCTCCCACCGGTATAAAGATAACTTTTGTTACTTTTTTCCAGAAATTGTGTTTCCACTGTTAGTTTGGGTTGCGAATTAAAGTTATTAGACATATACTGCCGGACAAGATTTTCAGAATATAATCCTGCTAGATTCCATGGTGTTGTCATGAAAATATTAGAACCTAGAACTACGGCTTTAGTATTTAGGTATGTATTGAGGATATTTTGTGGAACATAATATTGTAATAATTTTCATTATAAACTTCATATTTTAACTTTACTAATATCAACTCGTTAACATTTTTGAAACAGGTCGGGTAAAATTGTTTGTACAGGAGCAAGAAATGAACATGATGCGTACATTGCTGCAAGAAAGTTTGCTAGGATTATTCAAAAATTAGGTTTTCCAGTAAGTGTGATAAATAGGTGATTATTAATATTAAGTTGAATAGAGACAACTGGACCACTTACACAAACTAGAGACAGTAAGCTGGTTTAATGTGAAAACTACATCCAACAGAAAACTGTCTAATGTAATTGAATAAGTAAGATTTTATTCAATAAGTTTTATAAATATCCTTCTTTTATTTTAGGCAAAATTTTTGAACTTCAAAATACAAAATTTCATAGCAACCGCTGACTTGAGGTTTCCAATAAGATTGGAAGCATTACAACAAGCACATGGGCAGTTCACATCCTATGAACCAGAACTTTTCCCGGGATTAGTGTATAGAATGGTACGGCCGAGAGTTGTACTTTTGATATTTGTGAATGGCAAAATGGTTATCACAGGTAAGACATTTTTTATTTACGCTACATTTTCATAATAATTCATTAATTAATAAAATAAGTTGTGTATTAATTCATTCTGCCAATATTATACAGTAGAACCTCTATAAGATGAATATCATCGTCGAGTTATAGAGTTTTCGACTTATAGAGAATTTCGACTTAGGAGGATTTTGATTCGACATAAACAGAGGTTGAGATTTATTTTTATTGAGTAAGTGCAGTAAAATAAAATATAAAAATTCAAGTTGCAGAGGTGACACATATATATCTTTTATTATAAACCAACATTATTTCAACATCCTTAAAATAAAAAATAAATATGGCATTTAAAAAGTCAGTATTTTTTTGCTTTAGATAATTCGGTTGTTCTCAATCTACGGCATTGTCTAAGGTATAAATTGCTTTCTAAGAAAGAATGGTGTACCTACTTGAACTGTTGGCGAAATCTTAAAGTCAGTAACTTACTTATTTATCTTCGAACTATAGAGGAAATAAGTCTCAAATAATCGAGTTGTAAAGGTTGTAAAATAAAACATTGCTATGTTCGAGATACAGAGGTAAAATTTAATTTTTCGAGTTATGGAGGGAAAATATGTACCAAAATGACTTGAAGGGCCTCACTGATTATTTCGACTAATAGAGGGTTCAGATTTCGAGTAATGGAGGTTTTGGAGTTTGAAGGGGGGGGGGGGGGGAACAGAACATTTTTTCGAGATATGGAGATTTTCAACTTATCGAGGTTCTACTGTATATAATATGAGAATGTAAACTTGCCTGTCTGATGCATTTTCACACACAAACTGTTTTATCAGATTTTGATAAAATCTGCCAAAAAAATAGATTGTATCATGAGGACGGATATTCACCAATAGCAGCAACTACCAGCTATACACATACAACATCCTAAAAGCTAAATCTTTTTTTACAGGTGGTAAAACAAGGCATGAGATTTACGAAGCTGTAGACATAATACATCCTATTCTAAGAAGTTTTCGGAAAACGTAAATTAATTATAATTTATTTTAAAATTTATTGACAATGGCACATTATGATTTGTATTACAATTTATAATTTAATATATTTTGATTTTTCTAAACCACTCTTATTAACATGTACCATTAGGAGGGATGTGCACTATACATGAGCCACCCATCCGTCATAGGTGTCCTTCGTGTTTATATTCCTTCCGGTAAACGATTTGGCTGTTTTAAATAAGTGCAGGACCGCCAGTATTATTACTTGCCATCTACCGTCTCAAGATGGGCAATGATAACTTTCATTTATGCTACTTCCAGGTAAAATCGTTTATGTTGTTATCTGGCTGGTATGTAGGTATGTCAATATTGTTCAGCAAGTAATGCCACTCTAGTTCCATACTGTGGTAATACTACAGAGTACAGACAAAACACACATCGACTTTAACAAATTTAAAAGGTTACTTAATGATACTTCAAATAAAACAAAAAGTTGGGTGTATTGTCTATGCATTTTTTTGTAAATTATAATTGAATGTATTCTGGTTGCGGTACCTATCTCTTATAATAATACCTTTAAGAAACGCAGCATGTAGAATGGTAGGCCATTATACTCCCGCAGACGTTCAGCTCTCGGCGGGCCGGCCACAGGACCAGAACACCGCTGGGGTTCAGTGGGTAGTCTGCGTTCACCATCTTTTCGGGGGCAGAGAATCCCAATCCGCCGGGCCCGGTGGTATGCATAAGAGCATTTCCCAGCGAGAACAAAAAAAGGCCATAATGTTTATAAATCTTAATACAACATTTTATTGGAATTTTTGGATTTGCTTATAAGCGCTAACCTCAACCTGCTCATAAAATGAATTCGGCAGGAACTCATTCATTTATTTCCAATCGAAGACCAAGGTAAAGAGAGATAATAATTTAGATCCAATTTCAGGTAGCACGGATGTACCGAAACCTCTCGGACACCAAACACGCCTAAAAAGATTAGGAATTGCCCTTCAAAATTATATTAATTTCTGCCAATAGTAAATAAGCAATTAATTATTGTTTTTATTTTTAATTGCACTTTGTAAATTAATATACAAAGTGCAATTAATTATTTTCAGAAGGTATTAGTAGTTTAGGACGTAGTGGCGAAAGTAATTGCCATTTTATAAAATAACTTTTTGAAATCTGCGCAAAACTCGCAACAAATGAAGGAGGTCCTGTCATTTTTTAAGTCACAGGCTCAGATCAAGTAAAAAAAGGTAGATGACGCACGGCCTTTGCTAATACTGAAGTCACAAAACTCAGCTCCTTTCATGTAAATACACGCGCTCACGCACACACATGCACCAAAACTAAGCTCATTTTTCATTAGTATCTTTTAAGTCGTCGTGCAGTAAGTTTGCCAAAAAAATACAGTTCTGTGTAATTTTATGGCGTAAAAACTTACAAAAGTGACCAAAAAGTCTGAAGAAATATCGTCTCACATATAAATACACACAAGACTATATTTTTTAAAGATATTTTAACGCCATTTTGAGGTTAATCGACATAAATAATATTATTGCCCCGATATGACGTATCGGGAGTGTTGCCAGAGTTGTTAGTATTTCTAAATACTCCAATAGTGGGTAAGTCAATTGCAGGCAAAGTCATAGCAAAATAATTAAATACAGAGTTGACATAATTATTATTTTATTATTTGATCGCTATATGACTGAATCGAAATGACCTCGTATAACCTATGTTGTATTTTTTTTGGGACTCACGCACCCACAATGACTATCTATTTAATTATTTATAAATTTAAAGATTTACCATTTAATAAATTAAAAGAAATGTAACAGCGTGGCTTGCAGAGAAATGTTTTTATAATTTAAATGTTTTTTTTTAATGGAAAACGACATATTATGTATTTAATTTAAATTGTGTATTGATAAAATTTGACTTTCTAATTACCATTATAATCAATTATTTTGAAACTGATATTCTCTGACAATGATTTTAATGAAATGTTGTATATTTATCAAGTTTATTTAATTGTAACCAACTAATTAGAAAAGGTAGTATTTACTACATTCATGGGAATAAATAAATAAATAAATAAAACAATAATTGTGTCAATAAAATATCTATTGAGACAGTTTATAAAGTGATCCTACACGCCTCCTACATATTCGTAATATTATTGTATTTTATAAAAATATTCACTGTCGCATTCACTTATTACCTATTTTTATTAATATGCAATTTTAAGGAATATTTTTAAAAAATGGTAACCCTTCATTCATAATCAAACATACTTAAAAAAGTGGCTTCACTTTCTTGTTCCACGTGCGCTATCTACCTTTTTTACTTGATCTGAGGTCACAGGATATATTTTGCGAAATTACCGGTGGAATAGAGCTCCACTTTGTCCTATTGACATACGGAATGCTAAAAATTATAATCATCATTATTATTATTTATTTGATAAATTGACACAATGAATTATAAAAATACAGATCTAAAATTACAGATTAACTTAAAACTATTATGAACCACAACTTAAACATTCATCTTTATTTAGTAATGAACAAGCAATCATTGACAGATTAGCTTCATCTTTTTCAGCTTTTCCATTTGTCACTTTAATTTTGGATTTGTCAACAGTAAACTGAATAGCATTGGCAGCTGGCTTAGTTCTCAAGTAGTACATCCCAGTTTTGAGACCCATTTTCCAAGCATAGAAATGAATAGATGTCAGTTTTCCATAATTAGGCTCAGCAACATGAATGTTAAATGACTGGCTCTGATCTATGAAGGCACCTCTGTCAGCTGCCATTTGTATGGTTGTCTTTACAGAAACCTCCCAAACTGTTTTATACATATCTCTAATCTCTTTGGGTATGCTTTCAATATTTTGGATGGAGCCATTGTTATGGATAATAAGATTTTTCATGTCTTCATCCCATAAATCGGCCTGAGTCAAATCTCGAAGTAAATGGTGATTTACGACCTGAAATTCCCCAGATAAAACTCGTCTTTGGTATATATTTGATGTGAATGGTTCGAATGATTCATTATTTCCTAGAATTTGTGCCGTAGAAGCTGTGGGCATTGGAGCTAACAAAAGTGAATTGCGAAGCCCATGCTTTGCAATTTTTTCTTTGAGCTCTGACCAATTCCAGAGATCTGTAGGTGTTTTATTCCACATGTCATACTGGAGTATACCTTGACTAGCAGGACTTCCTTCATAAGTACTATATACCCCATCTCTTTCTGCTAGTTCGCAGCTTGCTTCCAATGCACCATAATAAATAGTTTCAAATATTTGTTGGTTAAGTAATATGGCCTTCTCACTCTCATAAGGTAGCCGCATCAAAACAAATGTATCGGCTAGTCCTTGAACACCGATTCCAATAGGCCTATGCCTTAAATTTGAATTTTTTGCTTCAGGTACAGGGTAAAAGTTGACATCAATAATTTTGTTTAAGTTTTGTGTTATGATTTTTGTGACCTCTTTTAATTTTTGGAAATTGTATGTTTTATCATCATTCACAAACATATTTAAAGCTACTGAAGCTAAATTACACACTGCTACTTCATCAGGAGATGTATATTCAACTATCTCAGTACAAAGATTACTACATTTAATTGTTCCCAAATTTTTCTGATTACTCTTCCTATTACATGAATCTTTGTATAACATGTACGGTGTTCCTGTTTCTACTTGTGCTTCTATAATAGCTTTCCATAATATTTGAGCTTTAACCTGTCTAACAAAACGATTTTCCTTTTCATATTTTTCATATAATGCTTCAAACTCATCTCCCCAGCAATCAGCTAATCCAGGACAATTATGAGGGCACATTAAACTCCAGTTCTCGTCTTTCTCAACTCTTTTCATAAATAAGTCTGGTATCCACAAAGCATAAAACAATTCTCTGGCACGAACTTCCTCCTTCCCAGTATTCTTTTTCAGATCCAAAAACTCGAAAATATCTGCATGCCATGGCTCTAAGTATACTGCAAAGGCTCCTGGTCTTTTATTTCCACCTTGGTCAACATATCTAGCTGTATTGTTATATACTCTCAACATTGGTACAAGACCATTGGACACACCATTTGTTCCAGCAATGTTTGTACCTTTTGCTCTGATACAATGTACATGTAGCCCAATCCCACCAGCAGATTTTGAAATGAGTGCACATTGTTTTAGAGTATCATATATTCCTTCAATGCTATCATCTTTCATAGCTATCAAAAAACATGATGACAATTGTGGTCTAGGAGTGGCAGCTGAGAAGAGAGTTGGACTGGCATGAGTAAAATATTTTTCTGACAGTAAATTGTACGTTTTTATGGCCGTATCAATGTCTTCACCGTGTATTCCAATTGAAACACGCATAAGCATGTGTTGAGGCCTCTCAACAACCTATAATGAAAAATTATTTACATTAATAAACGCCTACTGTATTTATTTTTATGTCATAAGGGGGCAAACGAGCAGTTTGGGCCTTAAGGTACCTATGCCCATACACATCCGCACAACTAAAGGTTATGCAGATGCATTGCCCTCCGTTTCCCTATCCCCCCAATGGGCCACTGGAAACTCACAAACCGCACGAAACGCGATCGCTATTCATATTTATACAGTAGAACCTCGTTAAGTAGAACCTCGATAAGTCAAAAACCTCCATATCTCGAAAAAATGTTCTGTTCCCTTCCCTTCGAACACCAAAACCTCCATAACTCGAAATCTGAACCCTCTATTAGTCGAAATAATCAATGAGTCCCTCCAAGCCATTTTGGTACATATTTTCCCTCTATAACTCAAAATTTCAATTTTACCTCTGTATCTCGAACAAAGCAATGTTTTATATTGCAACCTCTACAACTCGATTATTTGAGGTTTATTACCTCTGTAGTTCGAACAAAACTAAGTTTCCGACTTTGTAAGTACACAATTGTTTTTTTTAAGAAAGCAATTAAGGTACTCCTTAATCTTATATCTTTAAATGAGCAATTCTTGTATAAATATATATATATATATATATGTATAAATATATATATATATATATATATATATATATATATATATATATATATATATATATATATATGTATATATACATATATACATATATATCTTATATCTTTAAATGAGCAATTCTTGTATATATATAATTGGAATCTTGGAATCGGCTCCAACGATTTTCATGAAATTTAGTATACAGGGGGTTTCGGGGGCGATAAATCGATCTAGCAGGGAATCATTTTTAGAAAATGTCATTTTATTAAAAAAAAATAAAAAAACAATACCGAGCAAAGCTCGGTCATCCAGGTACTTAACTTAATATGAATAGAATTACCACGAATTTATGACACACATTAACACGTGTTTGCTTGTTTGGCGTCAGGTGTTTAATTTTATTATTTTTGATTTTATTTGAACTTTAGCGAAGCAAGTCATTTGTTGTCAAGTGAAATATTGTCAGAAGTAGTTTAGTTCTACTGCAATACACATCAATTTGTACAACAGTTTATAAATAAAATTGTTGAAACATGAGTGCTGTGAAACGTAATGAATCTTAACCTCTTTAAGTCGAATCAAAATCCGCCTAAGTCGAAATCCTCTATAAGTCGAAAACTCTATAACTCGCATTTTTTGGCGTCTCCCTTGAGATTCGACATAAAGAGGTTCTACTGTATTAAAATTGTTACGGGTGGCGGGTGCTTACCGCGTCTATAAAGTAGACTGTAGTACTACCAGCACCGTACGTCAGTCGCCCCGTGATCATGGCGATTGAAACATTGCCGAAATATCGGGACCTCAATAAATCTTTAAACGCGATAAGCACCCGTAACAATATTAATATGAAAAAAAAGATAAATCAACTTGTAATATTATACTTTAAATACGTAAGAAGCTTTACATCTGTAGAAGTGTCGTCTGTGTGTGTTTTGCGTTCCCTCATAAGACCAAGCGTCTCATCCGAGAGTATGAGACGCTTGGTCATACAAGTACCCTTCTCCTACAAAACCTTTTACCCACGACCCGCATGCAGTCCACCACGGCACCCAGTGCCTCGTCAACTGGCACTGTAGTTTCCAATATATTAAGGTCATCGAATCGGTTTTTTAATTCCAATAAGAATTTATCGGAATCTACCACGGTTTGTCAGAAGTAAAGTCGGAATGTAGACTTTATTATAAGGACTCGCTCTTGTAAATAGCTTACATTCATAGAGCCTTTTACTAATCGGTGATCACTTCTGGTTTTGATACTGTTGATCAGATATATCCCTGTTTGCATGCCTTTGGTCGGTCATAATAAAGTCTATTTCGTCCATTTCCTGTAGGGCTTCTTTCTATTAATATATATAAAATAAGAGTTCATCAAAAAGTGGCCCTTTTTCTCGAGAAAATTGAGCAGCATTTCTTCCCTGTGGTTACGACTGCCTACACCATGTGGCCCTAAACACGATTCGACGACTGTTCGTAAACCTACTTTGGCTACGTAAACCGACTTCGACAATATCCTAAACAAGGGACTTCTGGACGAGGAAACCCACGCCGCCTTCAGGACGGTCGCCTTCCCTGAAGTAGAATACTTCTGCCGATCTGATTGCTGGTGCCGCCGCCGATGAGACAGACTGACACCAAGCAATTTTCTTTTTTTTTTATGTCACAAGGAGGTAACCTAGCAGTCGGAGCTATGTTGCTCTCCTTTCCCCTATCCCACCAATGGGCCACCGGAAACTCACAAACCGCACGAAACGCGACAGCTGTTACTTGACGCCGCTGTTACGTGAGCGAGAGGTACCATCCCGGTCGTGCCGGAAGGTATCACTTCAAAATATTAGCCTCCTTTGATGTCTAAGGCTAAATACCCTTTAACAATTTATAATATATATTTATACCCTGGGCTGGTATTAGGGTAAGAGTATTCCTGAGCAAACCACACACAACGACACAGCATTGAATTATTGCATTTATATAAACAAATTAAAAATACAATACATATAAAACAAACAAGTATACACTACCTTCTGATTAATTTTGAGTAAATATGATCTTTCTAGTGTTTTAAAGCCAAAGTAGTTGTACTTAAAATCTCTGTCATATACAATAGCAGAATCCAACCTCTCCTTGTTTTTCATTATAATGTTGTAGTGATACTCAGATAACATTGGTGTTCTCTTTTGTGTGTGTGGATTTACTAAATTGTACAAGTCTGACATAACATCTAAAACCAGTAAATTGTGTTAGTATACAGCCAACATTTTTAATGCACGATTATTAAGGAATAGTCTAAGGCCATTTGTCCACAGTCACAACGCGTGAAGTCACAGTCTCACAGTCACTGGGACGACAACGAGATTATTTCTGGTTGAGATCAAGTTGAAGAATGTCCCTCGCAACGAAGACGATGTTCTCATGCGTGGTAGTGCGAAGAAATTAAACAAACTAGAGAATGGTGCAGTCAGCCCAAAACAACTTCTCTTTGGTAAATTAGAACCTTAGAGTATACATAATATATCGAGTGCTACTGTCACGCCGCTTCATTGTGCCGATCGTAAGCACATGCGTTATATGTTTATCTATAGTAAAGCACTGTGAGAGTGATGTTACATGCGAAATGCATTATCTATATTATAAACTAAGACATTCATCATCATCACCATCACCATCAGCCTCTATCCATCCACTGCTAAACATAAGCACCACTCAATAAACGCCAAAACAGAAATGTTATTGCTTTCTTTTATTTTGCTTCCGGGAATCATTCTTACAAAATGGCACTTCATATTTCACCATTTTAACCTAAAAACAAATATGATGAAAAGGGCGTGTTGTTTCAAAACAACACGCCCTATGCTACTGATTGAACGTTTCCAAGACAATGGTTTTGTCAATGTTCATACTGGTGCTTACAGTTCATACTTAGTGATGCGCGTTCTATATATTATGTATACTCTAAGGTTAGAACGCATACGCTATGCAAAGATTTTTTTTGTTGTAATACTATTTATTATACATAGGCTGCACTAAAAGTATCGGGAATGGAATATTTCCACTGTTCCTGTCATATTAAAATCTTTTTAATTGAAAACTCCTTGGTTTTAAAAATCGAATACCATTTATTTATTTAAAAAAAGATTCTCGGTCTTGTCAAACTTGTTTAGTCGTTGAGAAAATGGGATTGACTCGAGAAAATTCTAGTGCGATGATTTATTATGACTTTAGAAGTTTAATACAAAAACAGTGTGTTGACCGGATGATTTCTGCATTTGGTGATGAAGCCCCATCCAAAACCACAATTTATCGCTGGTTTGCTGAATTTCAACGTGGATGTGTCAAGCTCAGTGATGATCCCCGTCAAGGTCGTCCAAAAACTGCAGTCACCCAAGAAAACGTTGATGCTGTGCGTAAGCTGATTGAGGAAGATCGACATGTGACATACCGCGAAATTCAGGCAACTTTAGACATTGGCATGAGTCAAATACAAATAATCTTGCATGAACAATTAGGTGTAAAAAAGTTGTTTTCCCGATTCATACCGCATTTGCTCTGTGAAGAGCAAAAAGCGGTTCGCGTTACTTGGTACGTCAGAACTCTCGAAAGATTCCACGCAGGATCTTCAAATGCTGTATACAACATCGTATCAGGTGACGTCCTGGATATACGCGTACGAACCCGAAACAAAAAACCAGTCACGAGTTTGGGTGTTCGAAAATGAGTTAAAGCCAACAAAAATTGTTCGTTCACGGAGTGTTGCAAAAAAAATGGTGGCCACGTTTGTCTCCAAAACCGGCCATGCTGCGACTATTCCTCGAACACATACAAATACAAAGAACGGTTAATGCAGAATGGTATGCTAGCATTTGTTTGCCACAGGTCGTTTCTGAACTCCGTAAAGAGAACTGCAACCACCGCATCATCCTCCATCACGACAATGCGAGTTCTCACAGCGCGCACAGAACAAAAGAGTTTTTAGAGCAAGAAAACATAGAACTAGACCATCCGCCGTACAGCCCCGACCTAAGCCCTAATGATTTCTATACTTTCCCTAAAATAAAGAATAAATTGCGTGGTCAGAGATTTTCATCGCCTGAAGAAGCTGTGGACTCTTACAAAACGGCCATTTTGGAGACCCCAACTTCCGAATGGAATGGTTGCTTCAATGATTGGTTCCATCGTATGGAAAAATGTGTCAAATTTCGCGGAGAATACTTCGAAAAGCAATAAATACAATTTTAAATAGTAATGTTGTGTAACTTCCTTGATTCCCGAAATTTTCAGTGCTGCCCTCGTATGTTGTAAAACCAATCACAAAATAAAATATAATGCATTTATAAAATCATAAGACAATATAATGTCACAATCAAAGTCAAAGCTATTGAGATGTGACGTCGTCGTCCTATACAATCTCGGGCCCAGTTCTAACAGTAGCACTGAACTAAGGGATATTTCAGCAGACGGGTTGACGGGTGTGCAGTGGACACACAGCCATACTATATGTATATATCTCTAAATGGGTGGCATCTCATTGTCGGTGATGTCCCAGTGATGGAGGACAAATGGCCTTAATATCGTTGGAAAGTGATTTTGAATTTAATTAATAATATGACAGCAAATCAACCACCTGAAAAATGTTTTTTTGTTTCCTTTTGTAAATTGGATATAGCCAGTCTGGCAGCAAGAACTGCATAATCAGGATGATCAATAGTCATTGTAGCGGCAGTTTCAGCAGCTAAATTATCTAACTCCACTGTTGTTACTCCAGAGTAAATTCCACTGATAACCTTCAAAGTGATTCCAACCTATTGAGAAAAATTTAATACTTTATTAAAATGTATGTATGCAACATGTAACCAAATATGATTCCAGTGGCCTTACTTATTGATCTTGATAGTTTAGACATAAGACTTGCAATCATATACAGACAGACATAAATTGATTTCATAAATCTTTCTCAGACTTCACCAAAATTAATTAAAATGTATCTAGGACATCAGCATGATAGTAAAATATATAATATGTTAGTAAGGAATGATGTTTGCCTTGGAACCAGTGGTAGACTCAATGGATGTTCAAATAAAACACTGCCTTTACTATTTTTTAACCGACTTCAACAAAAAGGAGGAGGTTCTCAACTCGGCCGGTATTTTTTTTTAATGTATGTACACCGATTTCTCCGTCAATTGTGGACCGATTTTCAAAATTCTTTTTTTGTTTGAAAGGGTATACTTGCCAAATGGTCCCATGATAAGGAAACCAGGATCTGATGATGGCATCCCAGAGAAATCGAGGGAAACTTGAAATTCATAGGAACAACTAGTGCGCTTAATATTTTTTTTAAATAAGCATTTTAAAGCACTACAATTTAATGATGGTTTGGACTCGATCTGATGCTGGAGCTGGATGACAGTCGAGGGAACTCCTCAGTTACTTCAGTAACCTTGCGTTTGGGCTTGATTAATTTGTATTGATGAGAACTTTACACCTAGATGGGTTGTGACTGTGATTGGGGTTCTGATGATGATTACGAAGCTCAGTTAAGGGAACTCCTAAATAGTTTAAAGTAGCTGATTGGACTTAATTAATTTATACTGATGAGAACTTTGCACCCTTATGGGTGATACATGCCATTACAGGTCTGATGATGAAGACCATAGACAGTTGAGCGAACTCTTCGACGATTTACAGCTTTTGTTGTGGTAACTTCATACGGTTAAATATGCCAAAATGTCTATCTCTGTATATCTTTCTTTAATGAATCACTAAAAAGTAAGAAATAAAAATTTTTAAACAATAATTATAACCGACTTGAATAAATAAAATAACTAAAAAGTTATAAAATAATTGCGTTTCTTAAATTTTTGTGTCTACAACTAATAATCATCTTGTACTTCTACTAATGCACAATTTTTGCGTTTACCACGTCATTATTGTAGTTGATCAGGTACACCGTCGTCCGTCACCGGTGCCGTATTTTCTGCTGTAGGTACCTAACTACCTTGGCTGACACCGACTCCAAAAGTAGCAATAATGACGTGATAAACGCAAAAATTGTACATTAGTAGAAGTACAAGATGATTATTAGTTGTGGACAAAAAAATTAAAGAAACACAATTATTTTATAACTTTTTAGTTATTTTATTTTTTGAAGTCGGTTATAATTTTTGTTTAAAAATTTTTACTAAAAATGTTTTGATTTTATTATAATATAGTTACTTACAGGAGCTACAAAATCCATATTCAGGCCATAACATAGTTTCTTAATTCTGGAAGTTATTTTATCAATATGAACTTCCTCCATTCTACCATCTGTAATAAAACAACATATGAAACATTCTACAGAAAATAATAACCGCCTTATTCCAAAACGAAGACTAAATATAGTACCGAGTTTAATACCAAAATGTTGTTACAAAAATGTTATTACAAAAACTAGTTTAACGCACGTACCAGGACTATCTATGTTACTAAAGTTAGACCACCGTGACCCCTAGTTTAACTTCGGTACTAACCTCAAAACTTTAAATTATCAGATGTCTTATGCATTGAATTTGCGTTTTTTTCGTATTAATTGTATTGAAAGGTAATTAAATGAACTCGATGTAGACAAAATTATGGAATTGGACTAACATTTAAAATAATTATTCTGACATCCTTATATAATTTAACATTCTATTTCTGTAATTTTGTTGTATTGTATTTTGTCATTGATATACATACCTATTTTATATCATATGTAATAATTCTAATTAACTCTGATATTTTTCATGTGTTTGGATTAAATAAACACTAACCTTTTCTTGAGAAGTCCAATTATCATCCCTTTTTTCTTTTGTTGATACATTTTACAACATAAGTAATGTTCGTGGCACACAAATTCACAACAAAAAATATTATACTATTCTTATGAACAACATACCGTCTATTTAGAATCAAAGAACAATAATGGCTGTATTGTAACTATTGGTAACTCGACTTACATTGCAATAACTAAACATTAAACAATAAACATTTCGATGACATTAGAACTACGCGCGCGTTGTATTTCATTCCCTTATACGCTAGCTATATAAACAACTTAACAGCGAAATATTACAATATTTGTGTGTAATAAACAAGAATTTAAATCACACTACCTCAAAGTACAAAGGAGTAAAGATTTCAGATATTTTATATAACACAATAAATTTTATTATCAAAATATTGATGTATTTTCCACATTATATTTAATTATAAATTAGCGAGCTTTGCATAAAAAGGAACGGTGTACCGAACTAATCAAATATTGAACGAACAAAATGAATGATATGTTGCTCAATAATCTGTGGATACAATTAAACCAGGGACGATCTTTGGTACTACCTAGACCTCGGTTGGTCCTCGATTTGTAATAAGAATGAATTTTAGTCCATGGACTAACGTTAATACCGTAACAAACCTGGACTTTTCAGTCTTGGTTTAATCCTGGTACTAGATAAGTTTTTTGTAATAAGGCGGTAAGAGTGTGTTTTGTTTTGTTCAACAGTGTCTCATAATGATGAACTTGAAGAAGCTAGTGCGTACTTGGTTATTGTCTAATGTAACTTCATTAGACAATAATCATAGCTTGTTTACTACCAATATTCCTAGAATCTACACATCTATACAGATAAATAAAATTGGAGTGTCTGTTTGTAGTATTAAAATAACCACTTTTTACTAAATGCATATTGATGTATACACGGTACATATGCCAAAATAGCATTTTTTACAATTTTTGTCTGTCTGTTTGTTCCGGCTAATCTCGGCAACGGCTAGGCCGATTTTGACGGGACTTTCACTGACAGATAGCTGATGTATTAAGGAGTAACTTAGGCTACAAAAATAATCATCATCAATCCGCGTACGGCCGTAAACCTAAGTTAACGCGGGTGAAGCGGCGGGCAACAGCTAGTTTTGTATAAAATCAAAGACTGTTAATCTAGTACACATATAAGGTTCCTCAAGATAGAGTAGATTCGCCGCGATCATTCTACATGGTATGTGAAAATATTTAGTTACTAATTACCCGTGGGCGGCCGTGGGTAAGAATGGAAATCGAACCACTCAAGTCAATATTCCAAAAACGTGCTGAAGCTGTTTAATTTAAACAAATATCTTCTAAAAATATAGTTAATACTGTTCAACTACACTATCATTAATCGTTATTGACTAATAAATATTGTTTTAAGATGTAATATTATGAATTAAACCTTACCTCGCTTAAGAACATAAAGTTTGTTATTCTTACCAACCATTATTGGTATTTTGTATAAATAATTGCAAATAAGAGAAAATAAAGTTTAAATTAAAAGTACTTGTATAAAGAGTTTGAGCGGGATAATGTACCTATTATAAAAAATGGTTTTCAAGAATTCCAACAAAGGTTGATACAAAATGACAACAATTTAGGCGGCAATAATTTATTTTTTCGTTGCCACTAGAACAGGCTAAGACCAGATGCTATGCTACCAATTCTGTCGTAATCGATTTTAGCTTAGTCTGTAGGCGAGCGGCTTCGCCCCTCCAGTCCCCTATCAATCAACTATCATTACCCACTCCTTCCATTCGTCGTGTCGGCGAAAGTGACTTAGTTGCCTCAGGAGCTAGAGGCTCTTTGGAGCGAACTCACCTCTTCCCGGCACTCAGCCATGGAGGTGACGTCACCTGCACCTGTAACGTTGGCCACCGGCCACCCCCATGCGTTTCAAGCAGATTGTCGGGGGGGCGATACGGGAGGTGGTTGTGTTGTCAAGCGCGCACCTAAATGCCCAGCTAAAGAGACTGGCCCGACTCCTGGCCGAGTTGAGGCTGCGTCCCATCTTCGCGGCGGACCGCGGGACCGTAATGTAGATTCCGCGGCAGCGACCACACGGGTGTTTTCCAATTACAGGGCATAATGCGACTCAGTGCCGCACAATGCCGAATTGTGCTAATGTTTAATTGGAACGTAAAAGTTTTCAAGTGCACCAGAAGAGTGCGCTAAGTTCAATTTTGAAAAAAAAAATAGTCTGAGAACTTGTTTTTCTTTTTATATTAAAAAAAAAATAGTCAATATTTATATTTCCATCTATCCTTATATTTATTTTAACAGTCTTTTAACTTTTTATTATTTCTAAAAACTACGACTAGACGAAAGCTTTAATTTTCTTTTTTCAATAATAAACAATAATTACTAACGATAATATTATAAATAAAACTTCGATACGAGAAAAACAGGTGTTTTAATTTTCTACTACCGCATCACGCGAAAGCACTACTTTTGAGAGTGCTCAATTGTGCTAAGCTATGCTGTAATTGGAACATCAACATTGAGCATTATTCCGCATAATGCGCGTTAATAGGGATGTTGATAGTATTCATATAAAAATATAATTTTGATGTTAATTGGTAGTTTATAGAATAGAATTCTGAAAAAATACAATATTTTCCCTTATTTTTATATGATTAAATTAATATTTTATAAATAAAATGTAACAAAATTTAAAATAGGTCACGTGATAATAAACGGAAATGACGTCACCATTTCCTATTTAGGGGCCATCCATAAATTACGTCACACGAATTTCATGATATTTGGATCCCTCCCCCGTCCTTGTCACAGATGGTCACATTTATAAGACCCCCCCCCCCCTAGTGTGACGTAACATATTTTGCAATTTTTACATAAATAAATTTATAAATCAAAACAGCTGTTCCGAAATTAGTTTTATTTTGGTTTAAATTGTTTTTAATTTCGTTTTTTTAATTAGTTCATAGTACCTAGTCTTATGTAACGTCACAAAATCTGGGAGCCCTCCCACCCCCTTGTCACATAATGTCACACTTCGTCGGACGCCCCCCTACCCCTTAACGTGTGACGTAATTTATGGACGGCCCCTTAGCGGAAGCGGAAGAATGTTGACGTACTTACACATACACCATTTTCCGTACGCAGTACATATTGTAAAAACTATTTTTCAGCCGTTTTGACAGTGTACACACACATATATACCGTACAACACTTATAAAACTTAGAAGCCATTTTTTATTAAAGACAACTAGAATCATTTTATCACTTTTACGATGTTTAACAACATATGACGTCACGTGACAAGTGTTAGCGTTTGGAACGAAATTTAAAATGCATTATAAAATGCAAGATTTTATAGGCATTAGTCGTATTTAAGCAAAAGTTGATAATATTTAGGCCTCCATTAGATATTTATAAATGATTTAAAAACATTTCTGAAAAATGTCAACATCCCTATTGCTTGAAAACATTATGTTTATGTTTGAAAAGCAGATTTCATAAAGATTTGTTTCGCTCCTCGCTTCTGTAAATATGTTTCTTCAAAATGCTTACTACAATAACAAAGCTTATACATCATTATCACATATCCTATAATTTATCCGTGTACTCCCACGGGAATGGGAAGTACACGGGTGAAACTGCGGTTAGCTGCTAGTTAGTATATAATTGTAAAATTATATTGAATTTCAGTTTGGAACCTATTCATGTAATGACAATAGATACTTTCTTTTAGGGTTCACCCAAATGTTGAGTTGAAAATAATTTAGACATTTAGACATTTCTTTGAGTACCATAAAGGAAAACTCATTATTATTCGTCCTAAATTTTATGTTATACTTAGGGTGCACTATCTACAACAATAATAATAATATTTATGGACGCTTTTAAACCACGACAATCTGGTCCCGTGGTAAGTTCTCGAATAACTTGTGTTAACCCACCAGACAACGGAAATATATTTAATACTTTTATGCTATACATATATTTAAGATTTTTATTATATAATACACATATTTAATACACATCCATGAGCCACGGAACACTGAAAACTTTTTTTTTTCCTTGGCGGGATTCGAACCCGCTACCTCCGGTTTGAGCGCCAACGCGCTGACCATGAACTACAGAGGTCGTCTTTGTAATATAACGACAAAAAAACATTTGCAGGCCTATCTTTTTGTGGGTGGAAAAGTTTTCTCTTTTAACCCCAAGAAAAAGTTAGTGGTTATGAAAATTGCAAAATTCCATATTTAAATTTGTTTATATTTCAGAAAACCGATTCCATCAAGCTTGGAGGTTTATCATCGCACTTATTCGTGTATGCACGAATAAGTTTTAGTGATATTATATTTTCGACGATCAATTAATATAAGCCATGCATTTCTAGTATCCAAGTTAGTAGGAAATCTGAAAGATAGATAAATTATATTTATTATATATACTAACGATAATAACAGTCAAAAACTGATACCAATCTATGGATCAGTTAAGTATCTTGGGTTCACATTCCCAGGTGATTCATATCTCTTTCTTATACCTATAAGTATTTTAACAACAGTAATACATATTCGTTTACCGCGTTATAGACCTTAGTCCTAGTGTAAAACGAAAATAATTTCTTTTACCCAAAATATTC
The DNA here is from genome assembly GCA_963853865.1 of Helleia helle. Lineage (NCBI taxonomy): Eukaryota > Metazoa > Arthropoda > Insecta > Lepidoptera > Lycaenidae > Helleia > Helleia helle. Next base: position 6,445,212 of record OY971418.1, on the reverse strand, counting down.
GTAAATTTTGCATTATGTGTATTTAATCTTTGTTTCTTACATATACAAATGTTTATATAATAATAATAATATAATAATATCTATGTACGCTTTTACACCATGTCATACTAGTCCCGTGGTAAGTTTTCGAAGAACTTGTGTTACGGGTACCAGACAACGGAAATATATTTAATACTTTTATACTATACATATATTTAAGATTTTTATTAAATAATACACATATTTAATACACATCCATGACCCGGGAACTCAGAAAACTTTTTTGTTCCCTGGCGGGATTCGAACCTGCAATCTCCGGCTTGAACGCCAACGCGCTATCCACTGAGCCACAGAGGTTTATAGAAGAGAATTTTCAAATTTATTAATTTAAATTCGAAGCGTATTGGCAAAAATAAATACAATGTATGGAGGTGTCAATTTGGAATAATTTACTTGTGAAATGAACATTTTCCGGGGTTGTCCATGGGTTGTCCAGCAATCAATTACTGAACAAGTCGCCATGTTTCTGAAGCACTATTTCTCAAAAATATGCACGATTTCACGTAATATCAGAAAAATTCACAAAGCTAAAATTCTCAGCGTGCCGTTAAGTGCCGAGAAATGTCAAACAGTTGCCCAAAAAAAAAACTGTTCTGTTACGTCGCAGCACGCATCTCTTTTTTCACAGTGTTGCTGCGAGATACATCTTGCTCGCTCATCCTTTTTAAGTTTCTCTATTCCACTAGTATATTAACTTTATGGGTAACACACAGTATAGTCCATACAGAAATTAGTTGCAAAAATTTCCGCAATATGGTGAGGCTATTAAATCAAAAATTATTTGAAGTACTTAATCAAATCTGAAATGCTGAGAAAATCATACCCAGGGCCCGGTGGTTAAGTGGCACCCATGTTCCTCCTCGTCGTTCGGCCGGCCCGGTGCGGGGACTATAGTCTCCTGTACCGGGTTCCAATGCTGTGCCTAACGGCACTCTCCGCTAATAATAATTACTATTTTAAAGAAGGCGCCTTCTTTTTATCCGCCTTTTTTTTAGAGCGACTGACTTTCTCGAATTTGCCGGTGACATAGGTGTTTTCCAATTACAGCATAGGGATGTTGACATTTTTCAGAAATGTTTTTAAATCATTTATAAATATCTAACGGAGGCCTAAATATTATCAACTTTTGCTTAAATACGTCTAATGCCTATAAAATCTTGCATTTTATAATGCATTTTAAATTTCGTTCCAAAACGCTAACACTTGTCACGTGACGTCATATGTTGTTAAACATCGTAAAAGTGATACAATGATTCTAGTTGTCGTTAATAAAAAATGGCTTCTAAGTTTTATAAGCATTGTACGGTGCCTATGTGTGTGTACACTGTCAAAACGCCTGAAAAATAGTTTTTACAATATGTACTGCGTACGGAAAATGATGTATAAAAGTACGTCTACATTCTTCCGCTTCCGCTAAATAGGAACTGGTGACGTCACTTCCGTTTATTATCACGTGACCTATTTTAAATTTTGTTACATTATTTTTATATGATTAAATTAATATTTTATTTATAAAATATTAATTTAATCATATAAAAAGAAGGGAAAATATTGTATTTTTTCAGAATTCTATCATATAAACTACCAATTAACATCAAAATTATATTTTTACTAGTGGCACCGACAGACGTTATCCTGTAATATTTAAAAACAAATTTTTTTGTGAAACTAAACCATCCTCGAATCCCCACAATTTCAAGAAAAAATTGAACTCGCACAAAAAATTTCATCAAGATCGGTCCAGCCGTCTAGGAGGAGTTCAGTGACATACACACGCACACAAGAAATATATATATAAAGATATGAACACTGTCAACATCCCTATTATTTCGACGTCAACTGAGATCAATCAATCTGTATACTACCATTACTCTCATATAACTTTGAAATTTGAATGCCAGCTTTTAAGAGTCCAAATATAAAGTAAGTATAATATTGGTATAGAATCTATAGATAAAGATCACTTAAAAGCTAATACCAATTTTAATTATTATCTAGATTGTGAGTGGAAAAATTGGAATCATATTTTTACGGATGCATCTAAAGTATCGCCATCAGGGGATGTAGGAGTAGGTATATTTCATTCTCAATATAAGATTATTCAGAAAGTTAAACTGTCAATTGAGACTTCAGTTTTTACTGGGGAATGTTTTGCTATTTTCAAAGCTCTTGAATATATAATTGTAACGAAATTAACACAAACTGTTATCTTTGCAGACTCCAAAAGTTCTTTACAAGGCATTGAGAAATTTCTAATAAAACAATTTTTTACGGATTTTATCGCGGTTTATTAAGATTTTTACAAGCCCGACGTTTCGGATACTTTACAGCAACCATGGTCACGGGAGGACTGAGGTGTCATACGACCTATCATTACAAAGTTATTCGAAACTACCCTATGATACATCAATATTTTGGTCAGTCCTATCTACGCAGAAAGTTTTCTAATGTTTACGCGAATTTCACTCATTATAATAAAACAATTTTTTACGGATTTTATCGCGGTTTATTAAGATTTTTACAAGCCCGACGTTTCGGATACTTTACAGCAACCATGGTCACGGGAGGACTGAGGTGTCATACGTCCTATCATTACAAAGTTATTCGAAACTACCCTATGATACATCAATATTTTGGTCAGTCCTATCTACGCAGAAAGTGCTAACTGTATCTTTAATCTGTGATATATTTTGCTTGGATTTTGATTTGATAATTTTAATAATGGGATCCCAAGCAGGTGGTAGAAGCCAGCCATCTTCTCTATTGAAATTAGGATGTTTTTTTAATTTCGATATCCTCACGGATCATCCTTGGTTGGAATCTATGTTCTTTTGCGAGGACTTGTGGTTTATCAAATCTGATATAATGGCGAGCTTTGTCAAGACTATGTTCACAGATGGCAGACTTTGTGTAGCGACCGTGTTTTAAATCAGCTATATGTTCTTGTAAAAATCTTAATAAACCGCGATAAAATCCGTAAAAAATTGTTTTATTATAATACGCAGAAAGTGCTAACTGTATCTTTAATCTGTGACATATTATGCTTGGATTTTGATTTGATAATTTTAATAATGGGATCCCAAGCAGGTGGTAGAAGCCAGCCATCTTCTCTATTGAAATTATGATGTTTTTTGATTTCAATAGCCTCACGGATCATCCTTGGTTGGAATCTGTGTTCTTTTGCGAGGACTTGTGGTTTATCAAATCTGATATAATGGCGAGCTTCGTCAAGACTATGTTCACAGATGGCAGACTTAGTGTAGCGACGGTGTTTTAAATCAGCTATATGTTCTTTCACGCGAGTTTTAATAGATATTTTAGTTTGGCCTATATAGGAGAGACCACAGTCACAATCAAGCTTGTATACTCCTGCATCTTGTAAGGGTATATGACACTTGACAGATGGTAAGAATTGACTTATCTTTTTTGGCGGCTTGAAATAAGTTTTTATAGAAGCTCGCTTTAGGATGAAGCCAATCTTGTCAGTGACGCCTTTAATAAACGGGAGAACTGCAGGTACTCGCTCGACGGTGGCTGGTTTCACACGTTCACTGTGACGGAGACGCGGTACCCGAAGCTTGTTGTCACGCAGTACTTGCTTGACATGTTGAAGTTCGGTCTCCAGGTGTTGCTCATCACAGATCCCTTGTGCTCTCTGAAACAAAGATTTACCCACGGTAGCTAACTGTGTTGGATGGTGGTGAGATTCGCCGTTTAGGTACTTATCCGTATGGGTATGCTTCCTATATACTGTGTGGCTTAAGGTATTGTTGGGATTACGGATAACTAATATATCTAAGAAGGCTAGAAAATTATTTTCTTCTAATTCCATTGTGAATTGAATTTTGGAATTAATGGAATTAAGATGGTCTAAGAATATGGTTACTTTATCAGATGGTAATATTGTGAAAGTATCATCTACGTACCGCTTGTAGAACCTGGGTGTTATGGGCGAAGTTTGCAGAGCAGTCTCCTCGAAGTCCTCCATAAATATGTCGGCAACAACAGGGGATACTGGTGAGCCCATGGCCACTCCATCTGCTTGCTTGTAGAAATAATTACTCCACAACATATAGCCAGATGTAAGGCAATGTTCCAAAAGGTCAGCATATTCCATTGGCATGTCATTTTCTCTTAGCTTTCTTCTTACTATTGTTATGCAATCTTCCACAGGTAGGCAGGTAAAAAGAGATTGCACATCAAAACTAACCATTGTTTCATTGTTGCTGAGACGTAGGTGTTTGATCTCATTAACAAAGTGGTAAGAATCCCGTGTATGTGCTCTAGTTTGTCCATGCAGTGGTGACAGTACTTGGGCCACATGTTTAGCCAATCTATAAGTTGGTGAGTCGATCTGGCTTACAATTGGACGTAATGGAGCATTAGCCTTGTGTATTTTCGGCAACCCATACAGCTTAACCGCGATAAAATCCGTAAAAAATTGTTTTATTATAATGAGTGAAATTCGCGTAAACATTAGAAAACAATATGAGAAATTTCTATATTTTAATAAACCTTATTTCTCTATTATTTTTGCTATCCGAGATAAGCCTTATAAATGTATGAATAGGGGATACTCGATTAAGTTTGCTATGATTCCTTGCCATTGTGGTATTCTTGGTAGTGAAAAGGCTGATAAATTAGCTAGGGATAATATAGCAATATTATGTGGAGATATGGATCCAAACAAAAATTATAGTCACGATCTTATGTCTTTGTCTAAGGTTACTCTGTATAAAATGTGGACTAATATTTGGAAAAATTCTGCACAGCATAAAGGACAACATTTTTATAATATCCAACCAGTGATACCTAAGACACCTTGGTTCAATAAAGTTAAAAAGTGTAAATTAATTACTTCTTCTTTGATAAGAATGAGGATAGGACAAGCGTGCTTTCCTGTCCATTTATTTCGAATTGGCGTGTTGGATACTGATGTCTGCGAATGTGGCGAAGACTTAGGAACTCTAGATCATATATTTTTTGCGTGTCCATTATTCGACCGCTCTTCCTTTCTAACTTCCTTACGATCCCTTCATGTTCCTTTTCCAACAAGTTATCCTATTAAAAATTGTATTAGTATATCTTTTTTTATTACATGTAATAATAAAAAATTGTAAATGTTCAAGTAAGTTTTATGATGTAAAATATATCATTGTCTGTCATATATATTGTATGTACTAAACATAGGCCTCTTTCAATGAACATCAGCCAATGTTAATTTTATGTAATTTCTAGTGGCTAACCATGCCACCTGGTGATCTGACTGCTCGTTTTGGACCGGACTGGTTCGATTTATATTTGAAAAATTCATTCGACTATAGCTAGGACCTTTGAGGTAGTAAATATTATATAAGGAGAGGCCCTATTCTGCTATAGATATATTTTATTAATGCATTTATGTATAGTGATGGCAATAACGGCTGTTTATAATAATAAATTATCCTGTTGTGTTGTTTTGTAACAACTGTTGTTCTAAACTGCTGTCTGTTATCCTGTTCTTGTTGATTTATAGACGTTGAAGGATATGAATTGTGACAATAAGAAAAAAAAGGTCATTCTGCCTATTGCGTGCCTAGAATATTACTATTGAGTCATCGTTTCAATAATGACAACTGACAACAGGATATAGTTATTCTTTAATAATGGATTATTCATTATTTTCAAATAACGCATTACTACAACTGTTGTCGTAACAATGACCACCACTATTTATGTATGTAAAATAGACATATATAGTTGAAATATCATGTTGTTTCTTTCTAACGATGCAATTATTACTGAATGTGTCATAAGATATAGATAATATTTTATATTCTCGAATTTTAACAACATTTTTTTAGTGACGTTGGACATATGCTTGAACGTGGCTGGTGCCGCGAACGGTTTTGTGGTAGATGCGCAGCTGTCAGACGGTGTTCGTTTGTGGTGTTTCAATTTTTTTTTTTTTTGAAAATAATACGCATCGAAAGAAGATTTCAATTGCTGTTAGAGCTTTGCATAAGACTATTACTATGCCTTCGTGATGTATAAAATAGTGCAGATTCTCTTTAATTTTAAATAAAATTTAATAGTCAATGCTTACACTTTCATCCATACTTATATTTATTTTTAACATAGGCAGAATTAACTTTTTGTTATTTCCAAAAAAACTACAACGATACGAAAGCTTTTGATTTTTTTTCAACAATAAACAATAATTATAATTATTAAATTATTATAAAAAAAAGATCTAATTCTTTATTTTGTCCATTCAAACTGGTGTTTTTTTGAAAAACTTAATCTGTACATTATAATATTGTGATTTGTTGGCGAATATTGTGGAGGACTGTTCTGGAGCTGTTTTCTATAATGGGTCTGTTCTGGCGGTTTTCTATAGTGTTTGTTTTAAAATCTTAATCTGTGTAATATAATATAATGTGATTGCTTGGCGAATATTATGGTGGACTGTTCTGGGTGAATAGAATGGGAAGTGATATGTAAGTGAATGGGCAGATATTAATTATACCTTTGTCATTTCTAGTGACATAAACATACCACATAATATGTAATAAACCTAATCGTTTGCTTAATATGTAATAAATTATACAGACACACAAAACTTCACCTACTGTATGTAGAAGTTGCAACAAGTAGGTATTGCATTAAAATTATTGAAATTATATAAAATAATACCTTATAACGATTAAATTGTATATAACTACACTAATATAATAGTGCCAAAAGATATTATTATAGTTCAATACACTAGAAAATATATGTAGGACTGCTTCATTAAGCGACTGACAATTTACTTAAAACTTAAAGATGACATCAACGTGTATCGCGCGATATAGCTGTTAACCTAATAGCATTGTATTTTAAATTCATTCATACACAACAGCGCCTGTTGACCAATGCCCACGGCTCGACTATGTACCGCCGACCCTGTAAGTGAGACGAAATAACAAAAATATACTGCACCCCCTCGCACGCTTCGCTGCGTTCTACTTTTAATAGTACAAAGTCCAAAGTGAGGAACTCGGGCTGCTGTCGTGTGTACCTATGAATTCCTCTGATCGTATCTTTTTTCCAAAATATCCGTATTACATTTTATTATAGTTACCCTACCTTTAATAAAATTTGGCACTGGCGTTTAGTAAATACTCATTGACATAAAAGAAAAAAAAAGTGTCATCGCGTGCGGTTGTATTATTTTGGTTTCCTGTTAATCAATTCTTATTTGTTGTTTTGTGTTTTGTTCATTCGGAGCGGTTCCCGTTATTATTTGTTTTAAAAACTTATCCGTGTATATTGTGATTGGTTGGCGAGTATTCTGTTCTGGGTGGATGGAATGGGACGTACATAGTTGATTGATGGGGGCTGAAGGGGTGGAGCCGCACTTCTTGACATTTCCCGCCGTCTCTCCAAAGCACAGACAAAATATTAGTAGCACGACAGACTTGGCAGCATGACCTTCGGTCTTAGCCGATTCCAACAGGAACAAAACTTAAAAAAACGTTGTCAGATGACTATGACTAAACAGTGTTGCCAACTTAGTAGATTTACCACTAGAACTGGTGGTTTCGACCCCCCTCTTAGTGGCTAGATATTGTTTTTAGTGGCTGGTGGATTTTTTAGTGGTTTTTTATACGACCACTTAACCAATAAACCGGGAAACATTGATAAAAAAAAACATAGACACTAGAAATCCTCAATAACGGTTGAACAAGCACTTAATCACAAGAAAGAATTTAATCAGTATATTGGTTGATTAATAGTTCAGTTCAGTAAAAGTACAAAATTTCTAGCAAACAGTGGTGACATATTCATATTTTGTTGAAATGGAATAAGAGCGAGCGAGATACCAAATAACATTGGTGTGGCGTATTGCATTTCCAGCCCACTGCCACTTCAACGAGCTTAATCTTCGCGTGATATGGATAACATTAGTTTTCTGGTGGATGTCTTCGTTTCGAATCTTTTGTCACACACTCAGGAGAACGGGTGGACAATGGGCCTGTAAGGTTCAAGAGCGGAGGCGCGTTTGGGTATACGAAATGTTGGTCGACCATTAACCAGGTCCCCGATGATCCACACCATGGTTTAGACCTTGCCGTGGCGGTGGGGCTTTGTGTGGGCATTTTCCGGCGTTAAAGAAAAAAAGGCGGGAAGACAATCTTAATGCAGTGGTCGGTCCGTGTTGGATGCGAGTGGCAAGGGATCGGCCGACTTGGCGTTCATTGAGGGAGGGCTTTTCAGCAGTGGATGGTGAGGCTGATAATGCTGATGATTATGATGATGATTGCGTTTCAAAGATGCTTAAGGAGAATCCAGATTTGAGAACGAGAACTGCCTTATTACAACGCTGATGTTAAGAGATTATTTAGCGGTATGAAAGTAATAAAAAATAAACAAAGGAATAAAATGAAGATAAATCTTTTAACTGCTATATTAAGAATACGCTGTGGTTTAAAATAAAATACTTTTTTTGTTATCGCAGGGAAATGCTTTTTACGCATGTAGCCAGGATTTCGGGTAGATCCTGAGAGTGTTGAGGGACTCACACCTGGGAGTGCCCTAGCCGTGAACTAAAACCACTGCGAGCGCCTTCAGCCGCTTTTTTAGGGTCCCGGATCTGCATTCAACGGGATTACCTCAGTGACAGCTGGCCCCGGCGAAGGCCAGACAACTCCTCGTAATGGGGGACTGCCCGGCCTCTACTAAGCAATCCCCGCGAGGTCGTGTCATACAGGGCCCAGGTTCCCATCCTGAACCCGACATGAGCACAGGGGCGTTACTGGAGGCGCATTAAGTAGCGCCTCCTGCGCACCCCTGTTCGTCGCTCGCGGGGGGAGGCCACGTCGGCGGCCTCCTCTCTCACTCAGTTGTCGGCTTCCTTCTGGGATATTCGTGCCTCACAGAAGGAGACCATTGCCGTCCAGGACTCGACGTCACCGAGAAACGCGGTGATGACGCTCGGCAGAGACAAGTACCCTCCGATGACTGATGTCAGACCGTGACGCAGCGCCGCCCATCTCGGGCACACCTCGAGGGTGTGTTGGGCCGACGCCACCGCTGCACCACAATCGTGAGACACAGTGTCAACGGCTCCCTGTTGTCCGTCCGGCACAGGTTCCCACCAAAGCCACCATGCCCGGTGAGCACCTGTGTCAAACGAAAGGTGAGGGGTTTGCGCTTACGGCGCATCCACCACTCGAGGAACGGACGCAGAGCAGCCGTTTGGTTTTTGCCATACCACCACCTCCACATTAACGCCTCTTACCCTTGTCGACGAACCCGAAGGATCCCGTCCAGCGTAAGGCTCTCACCGAGAGACCCCCTATCCGAGACATATAGGAGTGCGTCTCGGCAAGAACCTCTGCCACGAGCTAAAAGAAAATACTGCAACCAATCAAATCAAAATAGTACAAACAGAGTATCTTTTTGAATGTCAATTGAATCTACCACCGGTTCCAAGGCAAGCACACCAAGAAAAACCGGCAAAACAAACTCAGTGGAACCAATCTTGTCAACGAATGTGAAATTCCCATAGACTTTGAAAACAAATTAGTACTGTAGAATCTTATCAATCTGGAACCGACAATGATGATGCAGATATATAATAATTATTCATCTGAATACGAATTAATTTAAAATTAGTAGCTATTGTTATTAAAATAAATATCCCTGATCTTGATTTGTTGAAACATTTACTATAATATGTTTATTTATTGATTGTTAGCATTTTATTACGTAATAATAAACGCCATTAATTACTAATATGCTTATATTTTTCTTTCCTAATTAAAAATCTTTGTTTAGTGGAAAATTTAGTGGTTATGAGATTGGGCCCGTTTTTTGTTAGTAGTTTTCTGGTGGTTTTTTCAGTTGAATCTGGTGGAGAGCTAGCTTAATCGTTGGCAACACTGTGACTAAATGTCAAAATTTTAAATAGTCTAATTATTTTCCTTCTAAAAGATTTTGATTTTTAATCGAAAATCATCTTATTGTTAAAAAGATATAAACCTTTAATTTTCCTTTAAATTATGGCTCCCAAAGCTGGTGGTGACTCGGCTAAAGTTTATTCGGGTGTTTATAAAGATAAAAGCAAGCCGACTGATATACGCCTTAGTAATATTAATGCCGCTAAAGGTAAATTTTAATTATTATTTATTATGATTAGTAGTGCGATATTTGCAGAAATAGGAAAATAAATTAAGGAGAGAACCGTTTTTAATTGTATATAGTTAAAATATTCTATTTATTGTGGCTTCTATACTTCAGTTACTCGGTTCATCTGTTTTGTTTTTATGTTATAATTAATATATTATTGAGATATTAAATTAAATGTATATGTATTATTCATTTATACAACAAAAACTAGAAAACTATAGATTTTTATACTCCTTAGATGAAGAAATAAATTTAAAAAATATATTGAAGTATAGGTGGTAGAATAACCTATAAATATTATTATTGATTATAATCATATAGCTATATGGCTATATAATTATTTTGCTATATAATTATATAGCCAAAGCATTACATTTCCTCTGTGTATCATCCATTTGAGCTTCTGTCTTACAATCATCCATAATAACATTTGTTTTAACATTGATGAAAACTTTCAATGAACTGCAAAAGGCATTGTTGCTTAAATCTTAGTGGAATTGATCTCCATGAGATGCTATTATAAGAGACTACAAGGAGATATTAAGTTTTAAAGTCTTCATTACATGTTTTATAAATATTTTTGGTGCATCAATTTATATTATGCTACCATTCAAATTAGATGATAACTGTATGATGTGATAGAAAATTAACATAACATTTCAGAATAAATTTACTTGCTAGAAAGCTAATAAAGTCATAAAACTGTAACATCTACTAATATTATAAAGAGGATAGAGAGGAGAGATTTGCTTGTATGTAACAAATAAAGTCTATAAACTATAGGACCAATTTAAAAAAAATGTTTCACCATTAGAATGCTTTATAATCCCTGATTAACATAGGCTATGTAAATAATTATTATCAATCCAGGTGTAGTGTTTTTTTAGCATATCATATATTTTTAATTTCTGTTATGTAACATGTCATAGAATTTTCTTCATGATTTTTTCTAAATATGTGCATATTATTTACATACCTTTCATATTATGTATAACTATTTGCAGCTGTTGCTGATGCCATCCGCACCAGTCTGGGACCCCGGGGAATGGATAAAATGGTAATTATTTTTTATTACATATTCTAGATCTGTTAATATTCTAATAATATATACCGGGTGTATTTGGAACGCTTGCAAAGATGAAACCCTAATAATATACTATTTATATACTATATAATGCATATAACCATTTATCTCAGAAACATTTTTGAAAGAAAATTTTAGGACTTGTGTATTTTGCAAACCCGCAATGTATTTTTCACTTGTCAGGCTATGCCAACAATAACATACCTCTTTGTTTTCGCAAGCATTCCAAATACACCCGGTATATAAAAAAAAATTTTTTTTGATTAAAGTTCACAACTAAATTTGCTTTGCACAATATTCAGTAAATAAAAAAAAAATATCCTCCTTGTTTTGTCCTTATTCTGCTATTTGTGTCATTTAATATTACCAATTCAATTTTTAGATACAAGCTTCAAATGGTGAGGTTACAATTACTAATGATGGAGCTACAATTCTTAAACAGATGAGTGTCATACACCCTGCAGCAAAAATGGCAAGTAAAAAAATTCTGTTAAATAAACATTGGTCTTAATTTAAAGGTTTCTAAAAATTAAGAGTTACTAGTAGTACTCCTATACTATGCTAGTAGAGAGAGAGAGTACTAGTAGTAACTATTCATATGATTTTTTTAAGCATTCCTAACAGTAATAATAATAATGTTAGAAGAAGATAGTGGTTATTAATAACCTTTTTGAAAAGATTAGTTCCACTGAGTTTGTTTCGCCGGTTCTTCTCAGTGGGCTTACCTTGGAACCGGTGGTAGATTCAATTGACGTTCAAAAAGATACTGTATTAGTACTATTTTGAATTAAAAAAAATTGATTTTGATTTTATGTTAAAGGACTCATTGCTAATGATCTACAAAATAATTTTACAGCTGGTTGAATTGTCACGAGCCCAAGACATAGAGGCTGGTGATGGAACAACATCGGTTGTAGTAATTGCCGGTGCCTTGCTTGATGCTGCTGAGAAATTATTACAGAAAGGAATTCACCCGACTGTAATTTCAGATGGATTCCAAAAAGCATTACAAATGGCATTACAGGTAATTTGAAATAATTTAAAATATTTTTGCTAAGAAGTATATATAAATATCAAATAATAAACATGGAATATTCTGATAAGAAATACAGGTTGTATTTGTTATCAGAATATTCCATAAGAAGCTTTTAATGAATAATTACTGTACTGTAAGAAATTACTGCAAAGTGGAGCAGAAAAATATATTTGATTTTTCCAATATTATGTCATCAAGACTTTGTAGCTATATTATTCATATTGTGAATTTTCATAAAATGCTTGTTCATTGTTATTAAACTATATACTCAATGTTTTACTTTTTGCACTCCTTTTTAGCTTATTTAATTTCTTTCTTTTACCCAAAGTTGGTAAAAAGAAAAACATACATTACTAATAAGACTGCCATGCATAATCGTAATTGTGTCAAATATATTTTTTAAATAGTATATTCCTTTATTTATTAATAGGTTGTGGAAGGAATGTCAACTCCAGTGGACTTGTCTAATGAAGATGCTCTATTGAAGGCTGCAGCCACTTCTCTAAACTCAAAGGTTGTGTCACAACACTCCACTATTCTAGCCCCAATTGCAGTACAGGCTATTCGTGCAGGTTAGTACTTGCTTTGATTTGCTACAAATTACCCTTTTTTTAAATTACTAACCTAATATTCTGTTTTTGTTTTAAAATGCTGCCTCTACCTCAACCTAGGCCTTCTTTTAGTTTAATAATATCTGGTATCACTATTTCAGTAATGGAGCCTGTGGCCGGACAAGTTGGTGCTCGTGTTGATCTCCGCGACGTTAAGGTTATTGAACGTATTGGAGGCACTGTTGAAGACACGGAACTTATTACTGGACTAGTAATCCCACGCCGTGCCTGTAATGTCAATGGACCACATCGGATTGAAAAGGCCAAAGTCGGTCTCATTCAGTTCTGCATTTCACCACCAAAGACAGATGTGAGTTTTATTCAGATATACTTTTTTTTTTTAACTCGTACCACCAATATCACAGTTTTTTCCACTTGTACCAATCATAGTTTTTTAAAGGCATAGAATTTATTGAATTTTATACATATAAAAAAATATGATCTAAATATGTTGTAGAATAATTATGTAGTAGAATTATGTAATTAAATATTAAGGAAATATTAATATCAAAATGTTCATATCACTATTTTACTTGCACTTATAAAGGTGCTATGTGCTCTCTCTTACATAATTTAGGGCTGGTTAAAGTTGTCATAACTATCTCCTCAGTGACTATATGATTAGAATAATTTATATCGAATCATCGATTGCATGGTTCTCTACAATCGGCTTGATTCTTTGATGCTGCATAGAAATGTCGGATCATTCTGCATCTTCTACCGCATCTACCATGGGGAGGGTTTTGAGGAATTATTCGGACTAATACCTGCAGCAGAATTCCACCAAAGGACATCGCGTAAAAGTTCCAAATTTCACCCTCACCATCTCAATGTTCGGAAACCAACAACAACTCGATTTTTACGGGTTTTCCTGCCTCGCACGACGAATATATGAAATCAGCTGCCACTTACGGTGATTCTGAACCGACACGACTTGAGGACTTTCAAGAAAATAGTATGCTCATATTTGAAGGGCCAGCAATGCACTTGCTAATCCTCTGGTGTAGCAGGTGTTTGTGTCTTCGTCGCTTTTCACTTACCATCGGGTGAACCGACTGTCCGTTTGCCTCCTCTTCTATAAGAATAAAATTAATTAAAAAAAAAATGGACAAATTCTATTTACAGATGGACCATAATGTAATTGTCTCCGACTATGCTGCAATGGATCGTGTCCTGAAAGAAGAGCGTCAATATATTTTAAATATTGTCAAGCAAATAAAGAAAGCTGGCTGCAATGTATTACTTGTGCAGAAATCCATTTTAAGGTTTGTGTTTAAATGTTGCCAATCCTTAAAATTTTAATTGTAATACAAAATATAATTTTAATTGACTTTAGATCCATACATTCTTACAAACTTTCGCACTTATAATATTAAGTAGGATTTTTTCGAATACTAAAATAAATGTATATAATATATTATAATATAATATTTACGTAATAAAGATACTTAAAAAACATATTTGACAAGAAACAATATAATATTATGTATGGAGGTTCCATAATATTATAAAGCTTAATTTAATTTAAAAAATGCTCAGCTAAGTATATGACTTCTTGGATTTTTCTACTTTCTTCCATATTAATTTTACAAATGTTTTTATTCTGTTTAGAGATGCATTGAGTGACTTAGCAATTCATTTCCTGGATAAAATAAAGACAATGGTCATCAAAGACATTGAACGTGAGGATATTGAATTTGTCTGCAAGACATTAGGCTGCCGTCCAATCGCATCTCTTGATCACTTCACTGCTGAAAACTTGGTCAATGTTGATCTGGTGGAGGAAATAAATGAGCCATGTGGAAAGTACATTAAGGTAAAAAAATTAGACTATATAAACAATTTTTGATGAAAATATAATAATATATATAATAGGTATCAAATGTAGGATTGAATATTTACATGATTTGCCAAATAATTAAATAGTATTTTTTAATTTGTATTATTTATCAAATTCACTTTATTCTAAAATTCGGGGGTTTTTCATTTTTGTGTATGGAACAAATATTATTTGGAGTCACAATTCAAGTTTGAAAGGTATTCATTTACTGGCCAGGTTCGCCATTATTTTATCTATGGTAAAAGTTCGTTTACTGTGCAAAATGGAACCATAAAAAACCAAGAGAGGTGTCAAGGGACACCCGGATGGAACGAAGTTCCTTTCGATTAATTAGTGAAGGAATTGTAAAAAAAGGTAAATCCCTATTAATAAAACACATTACCAACAATTTTTGCAAGTCAAATTAAGTCAACTTAATTTGACTTGCAAAAAGTATGTGGAATGTGTTATAATGAAAACTACTTACATATCTAATTTTTCAAACATGTTTAAATTGTATAATTCTTAAAGCATTTATGTAAATCTGCCAATAGATGGCGTGGTACCTTTATATGTACCACGTTATATTAAACGTTTCCGTGAATTTACCAATAGATGGCGTTGTTTAGTAATTGCATCGCACTATGGGTGACATGATGTTATTCGATAATTATGTCACAAGTGTTATGTGAGCGAGAGGTATCATCCCGGTCGTGCCGGCCCAGTTTGCCTGCAATGCAGCATGGCACTACCTTACTATACAACAGTGCTTTCTTACACTAAATAAAGTCACTATTTATTATTTATTTGGTTCTATGTTGTTACTAATTCTCTATATATTTATGATGTTTTTGTAAATCACTGTATTAGATGACGGGGTGCGCGACCGGCGGACGCACTGTATCGGTGTTGGTGCGCGGGACCAGTGGCGCGGTCGTCGCCGAGGCGGCGCGCTCGTTGCACGACGCCCTCTGTGTCGTCAGGTATATATATATATATTTATTTATTTATTTATTTATGTCATAAGGAGGCAACCGAGCTTTATGGGGACTACCGACGCCCAATGCCCATACACATCCGCACAACCAAAAGTTATGCAGATGCGTTGCCGTCCTATCTATCCTATCCCACCCAATGGGCCACTGGAAACTCACAAACCGCACGAAACGCGACAACGTAGCTGTCACTTGACGGTGTTATGTGAACGAGAGGTCGTGCCGGCCCAATTCGGCTGCAAGGCAGCATGGGCAAAACCTCTTACTATTACATATTTAGTGTATTAAAATATCTGTAGTTTTAGGACAGTTATGGGCTGCATCCTATCCGAATCTGAAATTTAGAACATTCTCTTGTCTGTTGCCACTCTGCTCAGACAAAAAATAATGTGGTAACTTCTGTCCATCATTAATCATTTTTGAAATGGAGATTTACTAGTGACGAAGAAATCGGAAAAATTCATGATGGATCGAGTGCGTGAGTTACTAATCAAATTATTCTATGGCTACTTCGGTACATAATTTAACACAATCAAGAATGAAAGTTCTTATATCGCCAGTATTTGCATAGGATACTTTAAGTGTAATTAGTTAAATAGTACTTGGATTTAACATATTGTATTGATATGCAGGTGCGTGGCTCGTCGGCCGGCGCTAATCGCGGGCGGTGGCGCGCCCGAGGCGGCGGCGGCGGCGGCCCTGGCGCGTGCGGCCGTGGCGGCACCCGGCGCGGACCACTACTGCCTGCGGGGCTACGCCGACGCGCTTGAGGTCATACCGTCCACGCTCGCTGAAAATGCCGGTGAATATTACTACTTATACCACATTTATTTACTTTTGAAATGCATAGTTTTCCATTTATTTCGGGTGCGTCGCATATATTATATAAAATTAACACTTTAAAACTACACAATGGGTTTTGATGTGGTTTTTTTAAATTGATAGAGTGATTCAAGAGGAAGGTTCATGTGTATACTTAGTACATGCTTATTATAGTAGATAAACGCTGATAATTTTGGAGGTTTCTAATGTGATGTCGTAATGGGTGAAATGGTCCCAGAAATGAGGACTGATCACCCATCTGGCCTCGCTGTATATATATATATAATATGATACATATATGTACGCTGTATATATATATAATATGATACATACATAATGTGATGTCGTAAATAAACTTTTTGTTGCGCTTTAATTGCAAATGATGGCTGAACCCTACCAGATATATCTAAATAATGTACTGTGATGTGTCTAGATGTAGACTTGTAGATCAGGGTTGTTAAAAATGTCTTTTCGATTCGAGGTCCCATTTATTAATAAACCAAAAGTACATATTTAATATTATATTCACAATAAAACGAAACAGTTGCGCAATTATACGTGAAATACTTACTTAGGAAGATGTAAAGGTTCACATAAAATTATAAAAGGACAAATTACTCACTACACTACAGTACTACATTGTTGTACACTTTACAAAGGCCCACAAAAAAGTCCGCTATCGCATGTCTTATCTGAAGTTTTCACTCCATTTTCACAAAAAAATAGTTTTGCTACTCCTTGATAAGACACGCCCCACCAAACCATCACTGATGCAGGATGATGACCACGTTGTACCTTTCCGACCACTTGAGCAGCTTCTTTAGAACTGTGAGGGTACACTTTATAATTTTGCTTATTGTAGTGTTCTTCAATCGTGAAAAATTTTTCATTGGTAAATATTATATTTCTGTGCCTTTCAATTGCGTATCACGACAGAAGGCGTTTTGATCGATCCACTCTCTTTAACTGTAAAGATTGATGTAGGGCATGCCCTGTATATCGACGATAAGCAACGAGCTTCAGGTCATGTTTTTATAATACGCGACAGAGTCCTAACGGGAATATTCATTTCTCGCGATAAGATTTTTGCTTCCTAATGGGGTTTCGACGAATTCTAGCTTTAACAGCATTAACAGCCTTTGTAGTTCTAACAGCACGTGGCCGCCCCGATTTTTTCTGGTCTTCGACAGACGAAGTGTTGTTGTATATAATAATAATATATGTATCTGTTGATAGCACGATATACGAACATACTTACTGATACCAAGCTTTTGAAGTGTCTGAAATATGACCGACGGCTCCATACCCACTTTGTGTAAGGCGAATCCTATTTTCTTTAACACCCCATTCTATATTGTATTTTGCTAATGAACTCGAAAAAATATGTGAAATGGCGCAAAATCGAAAGAAGTTTTTAAAATAATGTACATGTTCCAAATTCTAAATAATTAAAAAGTTGAAAAAAAGAAAAGATTTTTTGTAACAGTATTTAGACACATAGTTATATTCCAGGTCATGCAGGATCCGCCTCTTTTTTTTTTGCTTTACACGGGAAAAATATGAAGCTAAACAATAATCCTTTAAGTTAAGATTTGGTTTGGAACCATGTTCTAAAAATGTTTCAGTGAGGATCACTTGAATTTCACCAAATCTTGACTTGAACTTGGAGAGGTTCAGTTAGGTTCGGGAGGAATCTTCGTGGTTGGGGTTTTTTTTTATTTGCACAGAAAACCATTGTCAGTTTTGTTGCCTCTGCCAAGATTTTACCCAAAAAAAGAGCGCTAAGCTGAAAACTATCATGGCAGGCGGTAGGTAGATATATCTATCGATGATTCTATCATTAAAATCTTGTAAATATTAAAGATTTTGTATTTATATCATAAATTACTTTCCCATTTAGTGCACTATCTTCACTTATATTAAAGAGTGAATTGATATTAAGTTAATATGACGGTCAAAGGAATGAGTGGATATTTTAGATAAATATGTCTTTGTTGTTTACATTGTTTATATATTTTACCATAACATTAAAGTGTGAGTGATAGCCTTAATTTAATGATGAGAGAGATGATACGATTGTGAACGATTTTAATTTTAATAAGTATTATATTTGTACTGTGCTGTAGGCCTGAACCCTATCGAGACGGTGACGGAGCTGCGCGCGGCGCACGCGGCGGGTGGTGCGAGCGGCGCGGGCGTGAACGTGCGGCGCGGGCGCGTCACTGACATGCGCGCCGAACACGTGTTGCAGCCGCTGCACGTCACCGCCTCCGCACTTGGGCTCGCCACGGAGACCGTGCGCGCCATACTCAAGATAGACGACATCGTGAGTATATTATTAGTTTTTTTTATGTCATAAGGGCCACTGCTGAGCATAGGTCTACCTTATTTCTGCGAATTTTCTTTGTCCCTGTGTCTCGTCCAACCAGCATTTCCATGTCATTGTTCCATTGAGCCATAGGATGTCCTGAACTTCTCTGACCCAGTCTAGGCCATCATTCTGTTACCGCCGTGGTCCACCTGCCATCTCTAGCCATGTCTAGCCAACCTGATCCTGACCAACTCCATTTCAGTTCCGCTACCCTATCTCCGATGTCTTTGTCTTGTCACTTGTTTTGTAATTTGATGCCGATCATCGCACTCTCCATGACTTTTTGTGCAACTCATTATTTTGTACACAGTTTCTTTGTTGTACATAGTTTTCTGTGGTATTTACTGGACCAAAGAATGTCCTCTAATTTCCCAAAAGCTGTCCACCCCAGTTGAATTCATCTATTAATCTCCGTAATTATTGTTGTTACAGAATGATAGAACATGTCCAAGATACACATAATTATCAACTACCTCCAGCCCCTCATTTTTAATTTTGATTCCTGGATCCGAAGGGCTGGAGGCATTTGACATAACTTTTGTTTTGGAAATGTTCATCCGTAGACTCACTTCCAGGGAAACATTATAACACTCTTGAAGCATATCTTAGAGTTCAGTAGGATCCTCGGCAAACAGCACTAAGTATATGAAGGAACAATTGAATGTTGAATAAGAAACTTTGTTAATTTGTGTTAATTTTATTTGGATCTTAATGAGCTGGAACCACAATGTATATATAATACTTACATGATGAAATTTAGGGCATTGTTATAAATATTAAGTCATTTTTTCTTTTTATTTCAGGTTAATACAATTAATTAAGATTATGTTTATGAAATGCTTTAAATGTATCGAAGATTAAAGTGTTCCACGAGACGTCGAGACGAGGTCGTCATGCTGAGAAATTCTTTTAGATGTTAAAACATAAATTTACTGCAAAGGAAGTATTAATATGTAATGATGCCTCTTGAAACTAATAGATTGTAACACTTAGGTGGGACTATTTTCTTTCTTTAGTCACCAACAATTACTATGCTTTACCTGTATTTTAATATTATTTAAAATAAACAATAACAAACTACTGTATGTTTTATTTTAGCTATACTCTTGGTACTAGATTTAGACATTAGCTACATCTAAATTTCTGATACACTAATACCATTGCAGCAATTTTAGAACTAGCAATGTTTTTACCCGCTGTTGGAACCCGCTTTCTTAAAACTATATTACACTTATTTTCGACGCGAAACACCTATTGGCGCGGCTTGGCAGTAAAATCGACTCAAATACCGTTACGGCCATGACGGCGTCATGTCACAATGCCCCCAATATGCCGCCGCTTTCGACTCGTGTTTAAGATTTCCAATAGTTATGAATATTGACATATAGTTTAGCATTAGCTGGGCGTCCGGTAACGGCTAACTTTTCTTAAATTTATTATGTACTCATCAATATACATATTTTTCAGAATATAATACTTCCGTATTGTAAGTAAGGTTAGTTGGAATCTCAAGGATTATGTAGCATTTAAAAAAAGTGTGTTTAGGTACTTATGTACACGCGTTAGAAGTTATACTCCTTAAAGAAAATTGCATAGTACAATTTCATTACACTGTAACCTTTTTGCTTATTGTGTAGTTAAAAACTATCTTCTTCTGACGTCAGACGTCTGAAAAAATGTTGACTATGGCTAACTTCAGGGTGTCGGTTTTTCGTGGCGGTGTGCGGGCGCATTGTAAAAATTTACTCTCATTTTTCCCTAACGCGCCAAAAGAAGTATAACTTCAAAATTTTAAGGTTATTCAGTTTTCCAATTAGACAGGTTTTTTTATGTCATAAGGATGACTACCGAAGCCCATAGACAACAACCAAAAGTGATGCAAATGCGTTGCCCTCTTTTCCCTAACCCCCCTCCCCCCAATGGGCCACCGGAAACTCACATACCGCACGAAACGCGACAGCATAGCTTTCACTTGACCACCCCGGTCGTACCAGTCCAATTCAGCTGCAAAGCAGCATGGCACTACCTACCTATTAATTTTAAAATTATAGTTCATTTATAGAGGCCAAACGTTGCACGTGCGAAAGAAATTCAAATGTTTAAAAAACTAACGTGCCCAAACCTGACAAACAGTCTCGCTTATACAGGGAATTGAACTACAAAAGCCATAGAGGTAAATAAATACAGAGATAAACATTGAAAAAATCCTAAATTCAAATCTCATTTATCCAGGTTTGAAAAGTCCTATTAACAGAGGCAGTTCCATGAAAAAGTCCCGGGACTTCATTGCAATTCTCGATAATGGAGGTTTCCCACTTATCTACGTCTCAATCGGGTTTTACTGTATGTACTATTTTGTTATGTGAATAGTATGGACTTACAAATACTTGATAAAAATAACTATTATTGGAATGTTCATTCCATATTTATGAATGATATGCGATAGATTTACTCCTGTGAGCTTTTATAATCATATTTGAGTTGATAATGATTATAGTGATAGTATGTGTTTAGTTGTTTTTGTAATTATGCGTGTTTGGGTATTACTAAAAAAAGTTGCTGATTAAAGTATATTTTATTATATTTATCGTTGATAAGGATGTATTTGATTTGCAGCCTTAATGTTAGTTTTAATAGCCGAAGGTGCTTTGGGCATGGAGGGTGCTGCAGGGCCCATTTGTGGTGCAGGCCCCCGAGGTCCCATCCCTGGCGCACCAACTCCTGGTGGTACTATTGGTGGCATGCCAGGCCGCAGACCTTTGCCTGTCCCAACTGCTGTCACCAAAGCATGAGTATCTGCTATACTATGGGTCGGCTGCATACCTTTAAATATACATACAAAGTTAATAATAAAGATTTAACACTTTTTTTTTTAGATTATCACTTTCTATGGGTTGAAATCATATGAAATTGAAGCCTATGTCCTACTGAACTAAAATTTGTATAAGCTGATGAGGTTTTTACATGATAATGTAACTTAGTAAGGCAGCATTATATGTCTCATATTATATACTACAAGATATACATGTAACATGACTCAAATCTTGTTCTGGATAGAAAAATATTTTGTGCTTACAAAGAAGAAAAAATGTGAAACATACTTTACAGTGATTTTAAAGTGGTAAAACAGGCCACAAACATACTATTATGGTGGTGGTTTTTGAGGTCTAAATCTCCTAATGCCATAATATAATAATACAATATAATATTATAATGTATATTACATAATTATATAGGTCACACTTTAAAGATTACCTGTGGATCTCATTGACTCTCCTTCCCAATCTTCTCTGCTTTTTGAAATGATTTCCCAAACATGGCTTACGACTTTGGTAAACTGAGCCACTTGCTTCTGTTTATAAATTAAATTCATGTTAACATAATAAAAATACGCAACAAATATACTCATTATTTCACAATAATCATGCAAAATATGTCTTTAAAGTAAATATAAAATTTATGTCTACATTAAAAGTGAAATTTGATATTACAACATTCACATCCCGGCTGCATGGGTACCACCATCTTGCTTGTTTCTCCCGTGAAACAGCTTTGCTGTGTTTCGGAGAGAAGGGCAAGACAGGCAGTGTAATTACTGGCACCGAGACTTAACATCTTATGTCTCAGGATAGGCAACATATAAATGAATTGCCTGGGCTCGTTCCAGTTATACTTGTTTATGTTCATGGACAACGTCAACCACTTACCATCAGGTGATACGTTTGCCAGTTTGCCTATCCAACTAACATAAAAAAACATTTTTTATTAAACTCTTAATAATTGAATTTTACTTGTATCAATATTATGAATTGTAATCTGTTAAACTTGACTTTGTGCAGGAAAATGATTTTTTATAACAATAGTAATATACCAGAGCTGTGTCATAGCTGAGTGTGCTAGCTTTGTGATTTAGTTGTTGTAACCGTTGCTCGGCCTGAGGTTCTGGTTTTGTTCTCAATAGATCAGGTACTAAGTCGTGGGTACAGGCAGGTACTCTTCCTTCTGTCAAACGTGCAAGCTCTTCATCTCTTTCACACCCCAGCTGCAAAGGTAATACTACCACGGACCTTAGAGAAGGTGCTAACTCAGCTTGAAGAATTTTGCTTAAGCCTGTCAACTGCAATAAGTTACAAAGTAAGTAGACCAATAAGCAAGTGTTTGAAATACAGTTAAGTGTCACAGTGTCAGTTAAAAACATTGATAAGATAATACTTTTTAACAGACATAAAAAAGAGGAGGTTCTCAATGGATTTCATGATTCTTTTTTATTCAAAAGCCGGTGTTTCCAATTTGGTTCCATATTAATTTGATCCAGATTTGACCTTGTTTTTGAGTTATTCTCAATAATGCTTATTTTATTACTTCTGTTGTACCTCTTCTTCTTTATGTAAAAGGAACAAAAAACAACTGTATAGGTTGCTTTGAAAACTCATCATAGCATTCCAAGGCCATCTAATATCTATTATAATTTGTTGATGTGCTGATGAACATCTCTTTAGTGAATATATCACTATTACTACTAACATTTTTTTTTAAATAAAAGGCAGCAAATCTGCCATGATTGCTATCTATTACAAATATAATATGTATTGCTTATACACTTGGGAATTGGTATATCTTATTGGTTATCTGGTTGGCACCCTTTGTTCATGTCATTAAAAGTAACAATAATGAGATAAACACAAATATTGTACACTAGTGGAAGAATAAGTTGATTATAAGTTTAAGTAGGCACGAAGATTAAAGAAATATGATTATTTTATTACTTGCTAGTTTTTTTTTATTTTTTGAAGTTGGTTTACTTAATTAAAAAAAAATATATTGTCTAGTATTTCATACTTACATGACCAGATAAAATAGCATAATTGTCGAGAAAAGATGGCCAATTAATGGTTTCATATTCAGTTTCCAATTTTGTGACTAATGATTGTATAGCGGCCTTCAGATCATTTACTCTGTTAAGAATCGCATGTAATGTAGCTTCCAATTGTTTTTCTTCCCGTTGCATAACTGATTTTGATTAATAATGGCTTAGGTTTAATATTTGCTTACTTTTAAGTTTTAGTTACGATTGCTTGACCATTCTGAGGTTTTAATGAGGAAAATGCGATTATGATAGAACAGGTGGAATGAACTATTTATTACACGATATTAAAATTAAAAACGAAATATTATATTAGAAATATGTTATAATCTATCTGGCGATAAAATGCTAATTGCAATTTACCATTAATTGCTTCGCCTTTGTGATGCAATTGCAATTTGCAAACAGCAAAAATACGTAGTATTCTCTATATAGTTTGTGACAGCAAACCAAAATATGACATGAGGACAATTGACATTTGACAGTACGACGTACTACGTTACTTTTTTTGTTTTGTTCCTGTTAGAACCGGCTAAGACCAGAAGCCATGCTTCCAGTCTGACGTGTTAACAATATTTTGTCTGTGCTTTGGAGAAATGGCGTGAAATCTCAAGGACCGCGGCTTCGCCCCTCTAGCACTCATCAATCAACTATTACTTCCCATTCTATCCATCCCGGAACAGTCCATCCCAATATTTTTCAACAAATCACATTATAATATACATATTACACAGACTGTTTTTAAAACAAGCAGTATAGAAAATCTGCAGCGGTTTTCTATAGTGCTTGTTTTGTGATGTAATGAACAAATTAAAAATTCATTAACGGAAAACCATAAACAGCAGACAAACTCTTCTTATGTATGGCACAATGTCTGTAACATTGTGCCAGACATAAGAAGAGTAATAGGTTAATACTAAATCTATTAATAAAATGATAATATAAGTGTTTCACTAAAAAAACAATTATTATAGTATAATAAATCGGCCATAAGCCACTGTACGAAAAGCCACAGAAGAGTATGCTTCTTGTAGTAGGAAGTCAATGAACGTTAAGACGGTGGATCCCTTGTTATTTGAATCTGCCATTTAACACAGAAATTGTAAACTTATTATAAATTTTAATTCCCATATAAATAAAACTTCATAAATATTTTTACCCAACCCGACGCCAGGAGGCCCGGTGGTCGAAGACTGCACGGTTGGCGGGGGGCAACCCCCCAATTTTACAAACCAAAAGTGAGCCAAATGGGCTCACACTAATCCGATGTAGCATTAGGGCCTTCGGGCCGCTAGCATAGATCCAACCCAAAAAAATAAAAAAAAATTACATTAAAAAATTATATATATTTTCACATAATGATATGAAAAATGGAGTATTTCACGTAAGTACTATTAGTAGTATAGTTGAAATGTTTGGATGAGTTATTTTCTAAGATTTTTTTCTAGAAATGTAAAATGTAATCATGGAAAGCATAATATTTTGCATTTTACGGTACCCCTTAGCTGATGTCTTATACGTAATGTCTCATAAAAATTAAAAAATGTATCTGCCAAATACGATAAATTATAACCTCAAAATTTATAATAAACACAATACGAATACGTTGAGGTTATAATAATCATTTGTTAAAAGATTTTGCGATTTAAAGTGCTATTTTCTAAAAGAATTGGTTAAAATGGTAAGTGCGTAATCTACAATTATAAAGTTACCAATTCTTTTTTTTTGTTGAAATCAACCGTGCAAATAAAAGATAATTAAAAATGTATTTTATTTACAGGGGAAGCAAAAGAAAACAAGAAAAATTGTTGAAAAACGATTTGCCCAGATGAAAAAACTTATCAGTCTAAACGATAACAGAATAAAACCTAGCGAACGAGTGGAAACAAAAAAGAAAAAAATTGATCCACAAGCCATCAAAATACGTGAAGTTCCACAGCAAAGTTCGGCTCTGTTCTTCCAGTATAACACACAATTGGGTCCCCCATATCATATAATCATTGACACAAATTTTATAAACTTTTCTATTAAAAATAAGTTAGACATAGTGCAAAATATGATGGATTGTTTGTATGCTAAGTGTATTCCATATGTGACAGACTGCGTTTTAGGAGAGTTAGAAAAACTAGGAAGAAAATACAGAGTAGCACTGAGAATTATAAAGGACCCGAGATTTGAGAGACTAGCATGTTTACATAAAGGTACCTACGCAGACGACTGTATTGTCCAAAGAGTAACACAACATAAATGTTATATTGTGGCTACAAATGATAAAGACTTGAAAAGAAGATTAAGAAAGATTCCCGGAGTACCCATTATGTATGTGGCTCAGCACAAATACACAATAGAGAGAATGCCAGATGCGTATGGTGCACCAAAAGGGGCAATTTAAATAAGATATTAACTTAAACTACCAACTCTGTTTTAATGAAAAATAATGAAAGAAAGAGACTTGTGATTGATGTGTATACAGTGCACTTTGCATTTATACTGATGTTCTTTTTTCAATTGTTGTCATTAAAATACCTTATGTACATATTTTCATATATTTTTTTTATTTCAATTGGAAAACCTTACAATTTATAGACTTTTACAGTACCTATTTTTAGTACAGCGTTTTATATTTTGGTCATTAAAAAAAAAAAAAAATAGGCATTAAACAGTATCATGGTATTCATTGAAGATGGCCTATGTCAGCAGTGAACAGATGATAAATATATTATACTCTCAGTAACAGAAACTAGTAAGGTTTTTACAACAATAATTCATATAATAAATTAGCCTTTAATGCTGTAACATTACAATGATAAATATATAAACAAATGCCTATTCACTATAGATACAATTTAACTATAATATTGTATATTTTAATTATTTACTGTATAATACTTAAGTGGTACACAAATTCTGCTATCTTTGAAGCATGGTGGACCCGAATGGTGGTACAGAGATTGATATGGAGGTGAGAATCAACAAAGCCAGAGCTGTTCTGCTATTATGGTTTCTATTTCTTCATTATTTACTTTTATGATTTCCCTTTGTTTTAATAATTTTTGAATTTTGTTTGATTCATTGTCAGACTGGCTTTTGCACTTTCGTCGGATAGCTGCAATAGCATATGTCCCAGACTACTTGCATCCTTTGAGAGTAAAATTAGGTCAACCACGAACTATAATATAAGTAAAGTAACATTTTCTCGTTCACATAACACCGGTGTCAAGTGACCACTATGCTGTTGTGTTTCGTGCGGTTTGTGTTTCCGGTGGCTCATTGGGTTGGGGGGGATAGGGAAAAGGAGGGCAACACATCTGCATAACTTTTGGCAGTGCAGATGTCTATGGGCATCGGTAGTCACCATAAGGATGACATAAAAAAATACAAATATTATATTCTCAACTGGACTGCAAAGCTTTTTTATAGCTGATTATGCTTTTGCTAAAGGACAATAT
This sequence comes from Helleia helle, assembly GCA_963853865.1. Lineage (NCBI taxonomy): Eukaryota > Metazoa > Arthropoda > Insecta > Lepidoptera > Lycaenidae > Helleia > Helleia helle. The sequence goes on along the minus strand of OY971418.1, from coordinate 6,417,967 downwards.
GGAAACTAAAGAAAAACAAGTCATATTAAGTTTAAAATATTCAATTTAAAATATTTCCTTTAAACTATTTTATATTTCACTCGAAAATTATTCTATGATTATATACTATTAAGGAAGTATTTAGGTTTCTTAAATTTTACTTCTATTAAATGTCCTCTTTGTTGCCTGTCATTAGTCAACATCATTAACAACATAAAATAAATACTAGATGGTTGTATTTAAAGCCCCCGGAGATCCAACAACGTCAATAATTTCCCCTGTCGGTTTTGACTCCATATCAACATTTGTGTTGCATATTGCAGCTGGAATATTCAATGTCTGGAAAATACCATACAATTTAATAACATAATTACACTAATAATTATACTACATTAACAAAAAGTACACAGTATTACTATACTGTGTACTTAATCCAATCTTTAAATAGTAACAAAATTGGCAAATATTAGTTAAACTTTTTCACTTGTATGATCTATAATATTTAGTTTATTCATTCATAGTCCAAATGGACAGTTTAAAGCTTTACTAAAGTGAATGAGCAGTATTGTATGTAGGATGAGTAACACTAACCTTTCCAGGGTTAAGTGCTTCATATTGATGTCTTAAGGCTTGTAGTTCAAACTCACATGAAGCTAAAGCATTTTTCAAATCCAAAGCCAATGCCAGGTCCGACCTCAATTCATTAAAATGTTTACAAATAGCTTCAGTTGGGGTTGGCGCTATATCTAAAATAACAATTAAATATTACTTATTGTAATAATATCAACCCTTATATGTCACACTGCTTGCTGGGCACGGGTCTCAGAATCAGGTGAGCAGGGTGTTAGGCCATAGTTCACTGATGTGCTGGTCCAATGCGGATTGGTGAACTTCACTCACATTTAAATACTTTTAAGCTCATCACGCATGCAGTTTTCCTCACAAGCAATGGTCTCATGTTCAGGTACACATAGAAATTTAGAAAAACCTATTTCAAAGCATCACAGGGATAAGGATTGAACTCAGAGCTCTCATTTAAGAGCCCGAAACCATACCCGCTTAGACCATTGTCACTAACACTATTATCATATAGGTATATAAGAAAAGTATTACTAAAAATATTATTTATATTTTTAATTGTAAAAAAACCTTACTGACCTATATTCATTAGTCTCAACTCTTGTTCAATAGCTTTTGTTTTTCGTTGCCCAACTCCAGGAGGTAGTTTCATTCTCTGGGACCTTAACCACACTCCAGTTCCACGAGCTTCAGGGAATTTGATGCCAGACCATTCCACTGTCTAGATATAACAGAAATCCAAAATTTAAGTTTTTATCATACAATAACATAAACAGCGATATGCAGGCGATGATTATTTTTAAAGCCTATGTTACTCAGCAATAACATGGCGTTATACTAGACTAGTAACTAGAGAAAGAAGTTTTTAAATTGTATTAGTATTGATTTTTGTATGTTGCAGTTATTAGTATTTCATTTAGTTTTGAAGATTACCTACCTCCTACATCCAATCGTCAAACATTACCTCTTTATAATATTAGTATAGAAAATACTTACAACAGTTTCAACTGCTCTAACAGGTCTCTGTTGTGTGGTGAGCTTCTTCTTATGTAATTTTCTATCATGTCTCCTTGCAATATTTGCAGACGTACTTGAAGGTGTATTAGGACCGTCAATTGTAATATTTGCTTGACTATTCGTAATTCCATTGCCACTATCAGCTCTTGAGATAAGTTTCTGTAAATCTTGGGTCTTTCTTTCCCTTTCACGTTTTCTCACTTCTATTTTTTTAAGTTCAGCTAATAGCATTTGTTCTTCATCAATCTACAAATAAAATAATAGTTTTTTTTTATTATTTTTTTATGGCATAGTAGGGCAATGAGCAGTTGAAGCCATTTGGCGACTACTGACGCCCAAACACATCCGCACAACCAAAGATTATGCAGATGCGTTGCCCTCCTTTTCCCTAACCCCCCCCCAATTGGGCCACCGGAAACTCACAAACCGCATGAAACGCGACAGCATAATTGTCACTTCACGCCGGTGTTATGTGAGCGAGAGGTAGCACCCCGGTCGTGCCGGCCCAATTCGGCTGCTAAGCAGCATGGCACTACCTCTTAACATAACATTGAATCTTTTACTCAATAGTCTATTGAGTAAAAGGTTAAATTACAATTACTTCAAGAATACCACTTATACAACCTACTATAATACAATAACATTACAAAACTATAAATTTGTTATTGGAATGTTCACCTGTTCCTGGGTTCTGTCAAACAACCTCTTCAATTGTTCTTTTCGTTTTCTCTCATGTTCTGCGTCATAATGGTATACACGTTTTTCTCCATTTACCATAGTCACTGTGTTTGACCATGGATTTGTTTTTACCTAAAATTATTCTTGTTTAATTAAATTATATAAATGTAAATAGATTTTTTATAAAAGTAATGAGCTACTGACTTTACTAAGTATGGAACAAATATTATAGTATCTTTCTTTCAAGTCTTCTACGCTTCTATCTCTGAATGCTGCCCGGTCCCATCTGTCATGTATAACTATGAATCTCAAGTCAAACCTTTGACACAAACCAATCAAGTGGTCCGTCTCACCCTGACTCCAGTCTTCTGACTTTAAATATTGATTGTATTCTGATTCTGAATATGATGGTATGGATACTTGCTGTAAAAAATAATATAATGCAAAAATACACTACTATTAAAGCTTTTTATTCAACTTCATTAACCACATTGTCATTTAGCTTATAGTTAAAATATTGTAACATAATAAATTAAAAAATAAGTGTAACAAACAAGATTTACATATTCATAATATCAATACCTTGTTAAATTGAGCAAAAGGATATTCTTTTGCTTCGTCGGAGGCTCGTTTCCAGTGGTGGAAAACAGCATTATCTTTACGAGCTGGATTGGTAAATGGTGCCCATACCCACCGTCTAGCTTTTCTCATCCCCAGTTTAGCTTTATTTTGTTTGTATGCTTTGCCTAAAATTAAAATAAACTACACTGCCAAACATGGAATCAAGTAATGCAATGTTTTAAAGCCACAGGTGGAGGAATAGTAGCCAAGATTTTCATAATCTATTTATTGATTGTTGCGTTGTTTAAATATGCAGAAATATTTGTCTCAGGCTAGCAGTATAAACAGAATCTATAAACAATCTTTCATTAAGGAATAATATTGTTTACCTGTATCTGTGGGAAGCATAGGCGGTAAATCTTTGTTGTCATTGTATAAAAGGGCAAATACTTCACGATGCATTCCCTCGGGTCGGCGCACTGCCTTTGCAGTAACATATTTCTTCTTTATTTTATCACCGTGTAAGATACTTTCCCTGGTTATTTCCGAAGCTCCCGGTTGTTCTATATCCAATATATCCAAAATATCCGCCATTGTCCTTATTCCAAACTTAGTGATTACTCGTTTTCATGTGAATCTTTCTTATGCTCTGAACTTTATTCTTAGATACGGGATAAATAACAGATGTGAGAGCCTAGAATTACGTTCATAAATAAAATCAATTAAATTATAAAATCACTGATTAAATATTATATCTTCTTCTTCTTTTGGACCTCAACTACTTAGAATTTGGAAATATTTTTTTTTTTTTTTTTTTTTTTGGCAGTTCTCGTACGTAGTACATTTGCCATTATCAAACGGGAGAAATTTTTCCATGTATATAAAGGGACGAGAGATGTTAAATTTAGGAATCATTCAGGGCAGGATATAGGATATGTATGACAAGATAATAATAATATTATTATGAAATATTAATTTATATAGCTATACATATATTTAAATATATTACTTATATTATAGACACACAAGACTTTCATCAAATAAATACTAAACCTAAATTTCTATATTATTAGTAATTATATAATCTGAAATTATTTTATATATGTAATATTTTTTTATAAATAACAGACAAGTAATTGAGGTTGGAAAAGGGATTTGATGATCTAGTAAGGATTTCAGGAAATCGGAACGGTCATATAAAGGACAAGAAAAGAAAAAATGATTTACATCGCCAGTTTCACAACCACACAAACAAGAAGAGTCGTTAATAATTTTAAACTTGGAAAGATGAGCAGGTGTACAAGTATGGCCAAGTCTCAATCTTGAGATGATACTAGAGCACCTCCTATTAAAATTCATTGAGAAAAACCATGGTTTTGATAAAATATCAGGCTGAAGAGAGTAATAATAATTACCTTTTTGTTTACTGCTTTTTTCCCATGACGTTTTCCAACATGAACTGGAGTGATAGTTCGCATACGGGAGAATAAAACTACTGAACTTTTAGATGGGGACAAATATAGTCCATGATCATCAAGCCATTTTTTTAAATATTGAAGTGATGACGTTAACTCTGTGCATGCTAATTTAATGTTTTTACTTTTTACATATAATAATAAATCATCCGCATATTGCAAAACTTCAATCTTTCTATCAATAGCTAAGTCTAGATCATATGTGTATAAATTATACAATAAGGGGCTCAAAACGGACCCTTGTGGAAGGCCTTTGGATAACACTCTAGAATGTTTTTGTTCACCATCAGTAAACAAAATCGATCTATCATTAAGCATATTTATAACAAAAGAAATAATTTTTCTGGGAATCTGAAGGCATAAAAGTTTTTGTTTAAGAATTGGTATCACGACATTGTCATAAGCATTAGATAAATCCAAAAATGCTGCAATGACAAAATTATTATCAGAGAAGGCTAGCCTGATATCGGTTGTAAGTAAACTAATATTATCTATACTACTTCTGTTTCGTCTAAAGCCAAATTGAGTTGTTGATAGCAAACTGTTGCTTTCAACGAACCATTCTAGACGATTCTTAATTAATTGTTCGCAGATTTTTAGGAGGACAGATGAAAGGGCAATAGGACGGTAAGACAAAGCAGAAGAAGGATCTCTATTAGGTTTTAATATTGGAATTACAATTTGTGATTTCCAATTTGCAGGAATGTGACCAGAGTGAAAAATAGAATTGATTAAATTTAAATAATATGTCATGCTTATGTCATTTAAATGAGTAATGAAAGAATAATATATTCCATCTGGACCAGGTGCAGAATCTGATGCATATTCTAAAACGTTCTTTAATTCTGTCATTGAAAAGGGAGAGTTTAATTCAGATGATTCATTGTATAAGGCACCGTTATCATTTAAGTTATCTTTACGAAAATTAACAGTGGGAGGAGCAATTCTATCAAGAAAATCGTCTACTAGAAAAGATGGAAAAGTTGGGGATGGGGTGGTATTATAAGCTGATCTAAATCTTCCAATGTTTTCCCAAACACTGGATGAGGGAGTATTGGGAGATAAAGATGAGCAGAACTTTCGCCAGCTGTCTCTTTTTTTTCTTTTAAAAAGTAATTTTGTTGCGTTTGTAATCTCCTTTAGTGATAAGAGGTTTTCTAATGTCATATTATTATTAAATATTTTTTCAGCATTTTTTCTTTTATTTAAAAATTCTTTGCATTCGACATCCCACCATGGAGGACTTGGAATATAAGGGTTCCCATGTTTTATATTAAAAACTTCATTGGCACTTTCAATTAATGTATCTAAAAAAATTTGGGCACCGCAAGAATCACTAATATTTTCTGATATTTTCTGACTAAGTTTTAAATCAACTTTACTACTAAATTGAGTCCAAGTGTCAGAATTGACTTTTGATATATTGTATCTCGGGAATAGTTTATTGCAAGTTTTAATTAATTTGCCAGGAGGAAATGAGGTAATAATGGGATAATGATCACTGCCAAATGTGGATGTTAAAACAGAACTTGACAGCTGAGATACAAATTGGGGTGAGCAAATAGTTAGATCTACTACACTATTTCCTTCAGATAAGTTTGTACGTCTAGTAGAATTACCATTGTTGATGATACACAAGTTGTTTTTATCTAGAATATCCAAAAGTTTATTACCATAACAGGTTGTCATGGAGCAGCCCCAAGACTGGTGATGACAATTAAAGTCACCAGTTATAATTAATGGTTTAGGGAGGGATAAGAATATATCCCCAACTTCATTTAATATATTAATAGAAATATGTGAAATATATACAGAAACAAAACAAACTTTATTTACAATTACGGCTAAAATAGAAATTTCAGAACTATGTACAGGAGTGGATATTATATTAAAAGGGTAGCCTTTCTTAATGAGAAATGCTACACCACCATATCCATCTAATCTGTCTTCTCTAACAGTATTATATTTTTTAATATTTAATGTAAAACCTGGTCTAAGCCAAGTTTCACATAATGAAAATAAAAAAGGGTTATATTTATTTAATAAGTAAATTAGATCACTTTTTTTATTAATTATGCTTCTAGCGTTCCATTGTAATATTTTGTTGGCCATTATTTATTTTGATTATATTTACAATTAACTCCATTAAGGGGGCAACGATGGACGGTATATTATTATTGGTCTGGGCAAAGGTTTGTAATAAAGATATAATATCTGATATTTTTGTTGGTTCTTGTGTGGAGGGAGTATCATTTGAAATTGGGCTAACCTGACCAATTCTCTTAACACTACCATTAACTATATTATAAATTTTATTTTTTAAAAGAAAATTTCCGAAGGTTATCGGGTGCAATATTTTTCCGTCATTATCAGAGGATTGGATCTTCTTAACATGAATAATGTAAGGAGGTGCATCTAGTTCATTGTAAAGATTTCGACCAATTGGAGTATTTGGTTTACTGACTGAATCATTAATATTATGAGGCACTGGATTATCTGATTGTAATAAAGGCTGTGCAAGTGGAATATTAGTTAAATTTTTACCCTCATCTGATTTATCGGACTCTACACAACGACATCCAATGTCCTTTTGGTTTCCCGTATTTTTTCTTTTCTTTTTGTTACAATTTTTGCATATTTTATGCAGGCGACCACGTTTTAAACTAACTTTTTTGGAAGATTGGTCAGTGTCCATACTAGAATCATTATATTCTACTGTAACAAAACTGCAAGCTTCGGGCACTTTACATGTTCCCCCGGGATCCGGGGGTTCATTCATGTTGCAATAGAATGTAAAAAGAAACTTACCAACCAAGAATTTTCTAACTAACTATAATATATACAAATAAAATTTATAAAATAAATATTATAATAAACTGATCTGAATGACTAAAATAATAAAAAATTAATGAGAAACAAAAAACCACAACTGCGCGCCTTGAAATTTCCCGCCGTTTGTCATTTGGAAATATTTTGACGTGAAATGATTTTTTTTGTTATTTTTGTTAATGGGCTAAGACCAGAGACCATTGTGCCAAGTCTGTCGTGTATTAGGTACCAATATTTTGTCTGTACTTTGGAGAAACGGCGGGAAACCCCAAGGAGGATGGCTTCGCTCCTCTAGCCCCCATCAATCAACTATCATTTCCCATTATATCCACCCATAACCGTGTACCACAATATTCTCTAACCAATCACATTATAAATTACACAGATTAAGTTTTCAAAACGAACACTGTAGAAAACCACCTGAACAGTCCTACTATAGAAAACCGCTGCAGAACAGTCCTCCACAATATTCACCATAAACATATAATATACAGTGCGTTCCACTTGACGTTCACAACGTTTAAAGAGTTCTTTTCCCCTCGCCTTATTGAAATTTTCCCTTCTCAGGTCTTATTTGCCCTCAACAAAAATTTTACTGTAGTTAGATTCTTCTATAGACCTTTTTTATTTATTTAAGTTCAAATTAAAAGATAATGCACGAAATTATTGTTTCTCGATTTCCCCTTTCTCTTCCCCTCTGGACTCTACTTTCCCTTCAAAAGGGGAAGTGTTCACAAGTGCGACTACGGTCGTTGTGGTCGCGGCGAATATGTCATCGATGACGTACGACTTACACCCGCGCGGAGCTCACGACGACCCAAATCAAGAGGTGGGTCGCAGTGAGCGTTGAGAGAATTGGCGGGAATTTAGAAACTTCAAATGTCAAAACAAGATGTCGACCGAGAAATTTTTATTAATTGATGCTATAAAATATACTTTGGTTCAATACTATTTTTAATTAATTTCCTTTGTATTATTTATTATTATTATTATTGGAGTATTTTTTTCTTTTAAGTGTCAATATTACATAATATCCTAATAAATAAAAATTGAGTAAGCCGACAATTAAGAATAATTAAATAAAGCATTTTTCTCATTGAAAAAAATATTACAAAATTTAAAACTTTCCTTTTTAAAATATATTTAAAGTGTTACTTTTTATAATGTTTACGCGAATTTCTCTCATAATAATGAAACGATTTTTACGGATTTCATCCAAAACGTCGGGCTTGCAAAAATCTTAATAAACCGCGATAAAATCCATAAAATTGTTTCAATAAAATGGATATGTAATTTTCGTAAAAAAAAATGTTTTTATTGTAGATTCGTATTTACAACTGTCGCCGCAAATTGCATTATGATTTATTGGATTATATGGGATAAAATATTCTATTATTTAACTATAATTATTAGAATTTATCGTTACGATTTACGTAATATATTTATATTAAATATATACTTTCTGTCAAAGTTTGACACTTGTTATTGCCATTTCACTTCAACACTCTAAACGCCTCATATTCCGTTCTACTTGGCCATACGATTTCACTACTCGGGACTCAAGTGGAACCATAAAGTTAATATACCTTTCCGCTAGGTATATTAACTTTATGAGTGGAACGGAAAATCCGCGGTCGTGAGCGTGGTCGTCGTGAACGCTAAGTGGAACGCGCCCATAATAGACCAATAAAGAGTTGGAAAGAGAAGACAGTCCTTAATGGAATTATAACAAGATGAAAAGAGAGAGCAATCTAATGTCAAGTGTAACCAGGGTTGGATTTCGTACTATAATTATAGTATTTATACTATAATTTCATGCTTCGTACTATATACTATCCATATCCAAGGATAGTACGAAAAAATACTATAATTTCATTACATAAACTTGACCAATATTTTGTAATCAGTAATCATGTTTTAATGCTGTCGAATAATACAAAATCGATTAATCGATATTACCAGCAATGTTATAATTGTCAATGTCACGGAGCTTGGATATAGAAGGAGAACGATCGTAAATCGTAACGTTCAATGTTCATGTCTACGGAATAAAGGGAAAATAAAGTTTATTGAAGGGTGCGTTGCAGTCGCAAAGATCCCCGATTTAAATTTTGCGGTTGATTAATTATATCTCAGAAAATGAACTTGAGTCTTATTTATTTAAAAAACAATAATTTAGAGAAAAAAATATCAATATATAAAAAAGTAAATAATTAAATAAAGTAATCATTTATGTGGTGATAAAAACTGTAACTTAAAAAATTAATTTATATATTAGTAACAAAGTTTAAATAATTAATTTGAATTGTATAAGTAAAAAAATAAGAAATTAGAATAAAAGCTTTCAATCGATTCTTGGCGGGAATTCGAAAAAGCGCGGTTGCAATTTTTTTCAAAATTGTATTTTAAATTTATTAGAACATATTTTCCATACAAATAACAATTAAAATAGACAAATTATATTTTATAAATAATAAATAAGTAATAAAAATGGACGGAAACGAGGAGGACGGGGATAACCCGCCCTCCTCCAAAAAGAGACCACGGCGGCTCGAAAATCTCCGGGATGGTTCTGGCGATGTTCCTGGTGCTGGCGGCGGAGGTGGTGAGAATGACTCTTATGTACCATATCGCAAGCCTAACTACAAAAGACTGTACCCAGAAAATTCAATTAATACGGAATTTAAGGTTTTTATTGAAAGCAGAAACATAAATGAAAAATTGGGAAATAAAAGTCCAATTTATTTAAACAATATATTTTCGAATGTTAAAGGTGTGGTGGCAATAAGGCGTATTAACGCCAATAAAATTGTGGTGATTTTTAAACAGCATAATACGGCCAACAATTTTATAAACAATATTAATTTTCTTGACAGACATGAAATGAAAGCTTATATTCCAACAACTCAAATTGAAAAAACTGGTATCATACGATTTGTACCTGCAAATATAACAAATAAGGAATTATTTACAAAATTAACATCTACATATGAAATTATTGCAGTTAGGAGATTCATGAGAAAAGTTGGTCATGAACTGATACCAACACAAACTGTTAGCATCACATTTTTGTCGAACTCTTTACCCGAGAATGTACAATATGATTTATTTTCATACAGAGTTTTCGAATATATCGCTCCTCTACAACAATGTTACAAATGTTTCAAATTTAACCACTCCGCAAAAACATGTAATGGCAAACAGCGTTGCTCAATTTGTTCAGGTGAACATTATTTTAAAGAATGTAGTAAACCAGAAGAGATCTGCTGCATAAATTGCAGTGGACCTCATTTGGCTATATCTAAACAATGTCCTATTAAAAGTAAGAAAATTCTAGAAAAGAAAAACAAAATTACATATGCAAGCGTTGCTATTACCAAAGAGAATATGGACTTCCCTCCTCTGCCATCACGAGTTATTCCTGTAAATAATGCACAGAAAAATGTAAATAATGTACAGAAACTTGTAAATAAATCTGTAAATATTAAGACTGTCCCACAGACTGTAAATATTAGTGATATTAAATCACAAATAATTGGTAACAGTGATGTACTTATGGCCCTAGTACAGACACTGGTTCAATTAGGTAATAAGACTGATAATGAGCCAATTACAACAACATTTATTAAAGATGTATTAATTAAAAATCTGTCAACATAATGGATACACAATCTTATAAAACACCCTCTCTAAGTATTGCGCAATTCAATGTTCAAGGTGCAAATCATAAAAAACCTCTACTTACAAAATTCTTGAACGAAAAAGATATTGATATTTGTCTATTAAATGAGACATGGTTAAAAGACCATCAAACATTTCATATTTCTGGTTATAATTTTTACAATAAAAATTCTAAAAACACTTGTAATGGTGTTGGAATATTAATTAAGCCATATTTGAAACATAATGTTATAAATACTACTTTTTATGAAGATATACAAACAATAGCCATAAGTGTATGTACAGGGAATACTACTTTGTCTATTCTCTGTGTGTACTGTCCTCCATCCAGTGGACACATAAGAATGAATAGATTGCGCAATATTATAAGAGATTTACCAAAACCTGTATTTGTAAGTGGTGATTTCAATGCACATCATATTGCTTTTGGATGTCTGTCTACTAAAAGTCGAGGTCAAAACTTGTACGATATAATTGATGAATGCGATTTATACATATTAAATAATGGTAGCTTCACTACAGTAAATTATCCCACACGCAATCCCTCAGCAATAGATGTAAGTTTTATTAGTCCACATTTGGCCCCACTTTGTGAATGGTCAGTGCATGATGATGCTTTGGGTAGCTATCATTATCCAACCATCACAAGCATTAGGATATGCATTGAAAGATACACAATTAATAAACATGTTGACAGATTTTTATACAATAGAACAGATTGGACTAAATATAGTCAATTAGCTAATTCAATATTTCATGACATGATGGTTAGTGAAGAGAACCCAATAAAATCTTATGATGAGTTTTGTAATCGGCTTGATAAACTTAAACAAATCGTGGTTCCTAGATTCACAAGGACTAACATTAGGAATAGACCACCAGCTCCCTGGTGGAACAGTATTTGTGAACAAGCAGTCATTAAATCTTATGAAGCACTGAAACTTTACAGAAACGATCCAACAATACATAATTACATAAACTATAAAAGATTAGATGCTTTAAAAAAGCGAACTATAAAGGAACAAAAAAGAATCAGTTGGAATAGTTTTTGTAACAGTTTCAATAGAACTACCCCTATTAGTAAAATATGGAATCTCATTAAAAGATTTAAGGGTATCAGAGCTGGTAATAAGTCATATAGGGATGAATTTGTACAACCACTTTTAGACAAATTATCAGATTGTACTAATTTAGTTGACCTAGATTCATTAGACAATTATTTTAATATTAACAATGAAAATCCTCAATCAAGATTTTTAATGGAACCTTTTTCATGGAATGAATTTTTAATGAGTATACAATCTAGGAGGAATACTTGTCCTGGTTTAGATGATTTTCCATATTTATTAATAAAATATTTACCTGAATCTATACAAAAGTTATTTTTAAATATTCTCAATAGTCTCTGGCATAAAAAATTAATACCAATTTCATGGAAAACGCAATGTGTAATACCTATACTTAAACCAAATAAATCACCTGAACAGGCTAGTTCCTATCGTCCAATTTCACTATCATCATGTCTTGGTAAGATTTTTGAAAACATGGTGAAGTTTCGCCTTGACTGGTATGCAGAATCTAGGAGTATTATCCCTCATGTCCAATATGGTTTCCGTAGAGGAAAAAGCTGTGCTGACAGTTTCATGTCCCTCATATATGATCTGAAAAATGCAAAAAACAATAAATTACACACAGTTTGTGTATTTCTAGATGTACAAAGCGCATTTGATAGTGTGGATCCTGGTATACTGGTGAAGGTACTGAGTGAGGCAAGTGTACCTGGACAATTGTGTAAATGGATTTATGATTTCCTTAATAACAGAATATTATATGTTAGGCACAACAATATATTGAATGGACCTAGAATTGTGTCAAAGGGTACTATACAAGGTGCAACACTGTCGCCTTTGCTATATAACTTGTATACTTGTGAGATATGTAAATATGTAAATACTAAAAATGTAAATATACTTCAGTTCGCAGATGATTTAGTGTTGTATAGTTCAGATGTAAATTTGACATTAGCCATCGAAAATGTTAACACCAGTTTAGGGCAGTTGTGCAACTATTATCAACACAGATTAAATTTGAAAATAAATGCTGCCAAAAGCAGTGTCATGATATTTGGAAAAGACACACCAATAATTGATGTTGCATATAATGGTGACGTTATACAAAGAGTAACCTCACACAAATTCTTGGGTATTATTATTGACCAAAAACTATCATTTGAAGAACATATTAAATATATATCTAGAAATGCATTAAACGGTGTTAATATTTTAAGATGTCTAGCAGGTATTGCATGGGGTGCAGATCCTAAAATACTGTCAGTATTATATAAAACAATAGTAAGAAGTCATTTTGACTATAGTTCTTTAGCTTATTTAAATAGCACTCATACACAAAAATTAGATGTTTTACAGAACAGGGCTTTGAGGATCATATCAGGGGCAATGTGTTCAACTCCCATAAGGGCCATGGAAGTCGAAACAAATATTATGCCATTGATATTGAGAAGACTTATGCTTGCAGAAAGATACTGCCTGAAACTATTTTCATCAAATAATTTCCAAATTATAAATAAAATCATTCCTCACCTAATCCATATTGTAGGTCCATTGACTTCATCTAAGGATCTTCTGAAAGGTACATCTCCAACTCTGTCCCGAATTTATCTAAAAATACAATCCCATTATTCGAACATAAGAAAACATTTTCACTGGCCATGTTATAATCATTCATACAATAGTATTATACATCCTATTATGATTTTATCCAAGTCAATTGATAACAATTCAGACTTTTTATCATTCTTAGAAGAAAATAAAAAATATTATACAATCTATACAGATGGCAGTAAAAGTGATGAATATGTGAGAAGTGCAGTATATGATCCCCAAAAAAATGTTGCTCAAAGCTTTGTTCTAAATAAACAGTGTTCCATTTTTACAGCAGAGGCATATGCAGTTTTTGAAGCTATAAAAGCAATTAGTTACGTAAGCAATTATAAATATTTTCTAATAATAACAGACTCTTTAAGTCTACTAAATAGTCTTAAATATGTAAATTTTCATTTTAAAACTAATTATATTCTTTATTTTATTAAAGATTTTGTCTGGCGTTTGCATAACAAAGGAATCACAATTGCCTTTATGTGGGTTCCCTCACACAAAGGTATTTCTGGTAATGAAATAGCAGACAAAACTGCATATAAAGGGGTCAATGCTCTTGACGTCAAAAATGTGGTGCATGTTCCTATGACCGACTATTATTACAATGTTAATATCTCAATAAAAAAATTGTGGCTAGATTTCTGGAAAGAGGATCAAAAACATAAAGGAAAATGGTACGGAAGTATTCAAGAGAATTTACCGAGAAAACCCTGGTATGATGAGTTGGATATAGCTAGCCGTGAGTACATCACCACAATCAACAGATTAAGATTTGGCCATAACACTGCTCCCTCACACCTAGCAAGACTCAAGATAATAAATAATAATATTTGTACTTTCTGTAACAACGGGATCGCCGACATTGACCACATTTTCTTCAAGTGTCAAAATCCAATGTTTATTTTCCAAAGACTAATAATGGCAAGCGAAATAATAGAATTTAGTGATACCTCCCGCCGCCACTTGTGTGATTTGCTGAAAAACAAAAAGTGTTATAGTGCATTATATAAATACATAAAAAATACCGTAGTGAAAATTTAAATATGTAATAGAATAAAATAAAATCAGTGAAGCGTAATTGATACATTAAAGGATAAAAGTTTGTGCCCAAAAATCTGACTTGGCTTAAAGGTCTCGTAACCAGGCCATAAAATATTATTAAAAAAAAAAAAAAAAAAAAAAAAGCTTTCAATCGTAACCAGGCCATAAAATATTATTAAAAAAAAAAAAAGCTTTCACAAAGTCTACATTAAAATTTGTATTAATTAGTTGCACACAAAATAGACACTGAAATTTTGCCACTTTTCAACGGACAATTCACAATATATAAGCAATTTATACTTTAAAGAGTAAATTTAAAAGTGTACTATAATTTTTTACAAATACTATCTTACTCATTATAATAAAACATTTTTTTACGGATTTTATCGCGGTTTATTAAGATTTTTACAAAGAACATATAGCTGATTTAAAACACCGTCGCTACACTAAGTCTGCCATCTGTGAACATAGTCTTGACAAAGCTCGCCATTATATCAGATTTGATAAACCACAAGTCCTCGCAAAAGAACACAGATTCCAACCAAGGATGATCCGTGAGGCTATTGAAATTAAAAAACATCCTAATTTCAATAGAGAAGATGGCTGGCTTCTACCACCTGCTTGGGATCCCATTATTAAAATTATCAAATCAAAATCCAAGCATAATATGTCACAGATTAAAGATACAGTTAGCATTTTCTGCGTAGATAGGACTGACCAAAATATTGATGTATCATAGGGTAGTTTCGAATAACTTTGTAATGATAGGACGTATGACACCTCAGTCCTCCCGTGACCATGGTTGCTGTAAAGTATCCGAAACGTCGGGCTTGTAAAAATCTTAATAAACCGCGATAAAATCCGTAAAAAATTGTTTTATTATAAAATACTATCTTTTTAATTTTTTTGTACTATTGTTTTCAACGTAACTAAATCCAACCCTGAGTGTAACCACTTTTATTTGACAGGTCAGCCAAAGTCACCAAGCGTTAAAAGAGCCTCTCAGTATTTCCAATTTATTTCGTTGTTCCCGATATATTTGCAAAAAATACTATTGCATTTAATAAGACGAAGAAATTATACTAGTGATACTAATGTGAATCATAGAAACAATGGTGAAAATTATACATCTCACAGGTAATTCATCTTCATGTCCTAATTGCTAACATGTGTTTATTTTTTGCTATATTCTATCTTTACTTCTCTATTTCAAATAAAATAATGTTAATCGTCCTATTTACTTTCATATTTTGCGTAATTAAAGATACAATTGTTCTTAAATTACACAACATTTGAAGATTAATTTTCATAAATATTTTATACATATACGCTAGTGCTTGATTCAAATTTAACGACATGCTTATTGGTTTATAATATCATTAATTTGAAACTAATCTACAAACAACAAAAAATAAAACAGCTTTCGATATAATATAGAGTGACTCTAGAGCAAGGTTTATATGTAACGGGAATATCAGAAGTGAAATGCGTTTTAAATAATAGTAACAACAATTTTATTACATTCTGATAAAACAATAACAATCTTAGGTCCAGAAATCATGATAAATACTACTACAGTACTACTACACAATTAAGAGGTTGGCCCAACATTAATTAACGAACTTAACATGGCCGATTGTGATTTGGCCAGACTTCCGTCCTCCTTGAGGTCGCAGGTATAAATCGCCCCTCTACGAACAAGACCTCGCTTTTTAAAGGCAGTAGTTGGGTGTGTCTATGACGTAATACACACATCCCTACGCCTCGGCCGTCCAGCCCATATTCTTGCCAATCCTAATACAAGTTTTTGAATTGATACTGCAGCGCCACCAATCTCCGGCACTCGCTGTCAAATCCGCTCCCGTACTAATGTCCTCTCCGACATATGTATTATACATTGCTGATTGCACCCACGCGAAGCTGGAACTGTTTGCTTGTTAGCGATGAATCATAATCATTTTGTTTTACAGATTTCCTCAAGATCATATAATTAGAGGAAAATAGCTGATATTAACTAGCCGTGTTGGTTGGAATCCCAACAATACAATTTGAAAGCGACGCTTCTAATATTGGAAGATAATTGCGATTTGTTTTTGTGCTTGACGAGCCACAATATGGACCAATAAGTTTTAAGTGGGCACAGACATCTGTTCGATATTCGGCTCAAATGCGAATGTAAGCTACTTAATTTGAGTAAGGAGACTGTAAGGAACCACCTGAATAAGATTATTTTGTTTAAAGGACAGTAACATCTACCCATTCTTTTTTAAATTTTAATTAAATGACTTGTTTTACGTTTATAACAGTATAATTTTAAAGTAACCGTTAAAATAATAACTGCTCATATACTTAGGTTGTGTAAATCTTGAGTAGTAAGTCATGGATCAAGCGTCCATTGAATATTGATCAATTCGTTCCCTAATTTTATTATTTTCCTTTTGTTACAATCATTTGAAACAAATAATACATAAAGTAGGTACCTAACTACATAATAAAAGTCATTATTTTATATAAATAGTAAGTATGAGTGTGTAAGAGTATTATGATATTTCATTTGAGAATAAATAATACACTACGTGTTGTTTTATTTCAATATTTATTTACCTTTTATCTCAAATAATTTAAGGGCTGTTTTTGCAATCGTCAGATAACTTTTCTTTAGGAATATGTAGTTTACCTTCCTTACCGAGGAATAATTATGTGACTTTGTAATGTGTAATATACACATTACAAAGTCACATAATTATTCCTCTTAATCATAGTCTTGACAAAGCTCGCCATTATATCAGATTTGATAAACCACAAGTCCTTGCAAAAGAACACAGATTCCAACCAAGGATGATCCGTGAGGCTATTGAAATTAAAAAACATCCTAATTTCAATAGAGAAGATGGCTGGCTTTTACCACCTGCTTGGGATCCCATTATTAAAATTATCAAATCAAAATCCAAGCATAATATGTCACAGATTAAAGATACAGTTAGCACTTTCTGCGTAGATAGGACTGACCAAAATATTGATGTATCATAGGGTAGTTTCGAATAACTTTGTAATGATAGGACGTATGACACCTCAGTCCTCCCGTGACCATGGTTGCTGTAAAGTATCCGAAACGTCGGGCTTGTAAAAATCTTAATAAACCGCGATAAAATCCGTAAAAATTGTTTTATTATAATTTATGTTCCCATCCAGATCTAGACATACAAAATATTTTGAGTATTCATTAATCATTAGGCTGACGTAGTAGTCCTTATAACGGCAATGCTGGCTAGAAATTAATCCAGTTTGCCATAGACATACCCCATTTCCATATTTAAACACTTTATAATTAATTCAAACCTCTTTTGATCAATCGTTAAAATATTAATTGCACTATATGCATATTATTGAGTATTATTTAACCCTAATATTTTACTGCTGTATTGTTTATAATTATTTTTATCAAATAATAAAAATATACTGTTTAAAAATGTATTTATACTACACGATAAGTTGTCACTGTGCTGTAGCGATTGTGCCACGGTCGATCATACGCTTCATGGCAGCGGGATTATCCAAAGGAACCTGAAATAAAGGTCACATTTTTAGGTCGTATTCTTGCTAAAATACCCGTGACAGTTTTAGTATTTGCCAATTTTCAATATGAACGGTAATCTTTACGTTTATGATAAAACGAATAAATAGTTTTAGCACTTTGTAGCTACTGTAAGGTCAGCATTTTTGTAGCAGACAATTGTACTAAAGAGCCGTCACAGGACGTCACGGGACGGCAGATGTGTCTCATGTGATACATCTAGATTTAAAATTATACAATAAATTATAAATTGCCGCCACGCTAAGGCGCGCCAATAGGTGTTACAAATAGAAAACTAAAACATTACCCATTGTCCGGCGACGTTAACCCAGTAGAACTGCAACCTGGCTGCTTCTCGGATGTACCCTTCGATATGATTACGAAAGACGAATGGAATGCGCGGCTTGCTCAAGAAGTCACTTTGGCCCGACCACTGAAGGTTGTTGACCCACTCTAGTTGTCCTATTGCAACCAAGAATGTTTTGATTAAAATGACGTGGTACATGCCCTTGGTTGCTGTAAAGTATCCGAAATGTAGGAATGGGAAAATCTAGAATTAGTTTATTTTTTCATTTACATAAAATTTCTTTGTTTTTACAAAGTTTGATTATTATTATATTAGTCCTGGAGGCAGCAGCCTAATATAATAATAAAATCATACTGTTAGTAGAGACGAACTGTTGTTAGAGAATGTCTATTAGACAGGACACGGTTTACCGGTGGGAGGGAAGTTCTGTGCCGCGCTCCCGGCTGCATGGTATCTTGCTCGTTTCTCCCGTGAAATAGCTTTGCTGTGTTTCGGAGAGAAGGGCAAGACAGGCAGTGTAATTACTGGCACCGAGACTTAAAATCTTACGTCTCAGGATAGGCGACATATAAATGAGTTGCCTGGGCTCGTTCCAGGTAAACTTGTTTATGTTCATGGGCGATGTCGACCACTTACCATCAGGTGGCACGTTTGCCAGTTTGCCTATCCAACTAACATAAAAAAAACACGATAAAACGATGCTAAAATTCTAAGTTAAGCCTAATACTTAGGTATATTTATCTACTTATTGTTTAAACATAGAATCTGAATGATTTTATTACCGGGCGTGTTTGACACAGCATCCAAGTTTCCATTGTAAATGGTGACACTTATATTTGAGTTTTCAAGGAGGTCCTCCACTGAAAATAATAAAATAAAAAATAAATCATTTATTTTCAGGCACTATGGCCCATAGATATACATATATACCTTACACATTAACATACAGAGTGTTTTTTTAAGTGGGACAGTATGGGGAAATCCTAAAGTATAAGAGATACAAGGAAACTATCTTAGGAAACATTAGGTACTTTTTTTGTGAAAAAAAATTTGGTATAGTCAAAATTTTGGTCAAGTGTGAGTTGTCCCTAAAAATGATTAATTTATCAAACAGTATCAATTTTTCATCGCAGGTAACAATGCGGTTTAAAATTCCTTCATTTGTGTGTCCGTTGAGCAGTGCAAGGCACATCTCGACGCGTACTTCGCGCTGGCGATCATTGAGTTCGTGGGCACCCATTTGTCAAGCTTTTTTACCTTGCCAATTTGACGCAAATATACCAATATTGTTTTGACGCTAACGTCGAAAGCTGCTGCTAATTCAGCCGTAGATTGTATATCATCAGCTTCCACAATCACCTTTAATTCGTCATTGTCGACCAAAGTCTTCGGTCGACCGCGAGGTTCATTTTTCAGGTCGAAATTTCCAGAACGGAAGCGAGCAAACCGGTGTGCGTGCGAGCAAATTAACAGGTGGTGCGTTGGTTTGTAGTGTTAGCTAAACGCATGTCAAACTGTCTGAGACCTCTAACTTGGACTGGACTTCTGTTAGGCTCGACTTCAGGAAGATGATGTCCATAAGGAGCCTGGTGACATCGACGTGGTTGAACGTGAGGGGGGGCAGCTTGTGCAGCTCCCCCGCCACGAAGCTCAGCACGTCGTCCGGGTCGGTCACCTTTAACAAGGTGATGATGTCCTGGATGCTCTTCTCAATTCCGTCCCTCCGTCTAGACTGCATCTGGTCCAGTTTTCCTAGGACCCTGTACAGCAGTCGCTTGCCACTGATTATTTATTCTTCTTTGAAGTTAGTCCTACATGTTTGTAAGATGCTAACTTCATCCATGTTGTCGATGGCGTAAATATGACAATCGTATACGTTTCAAAATAAACAATGTGATTTTAATATTTATAATGTCAGATATTATTATAATTATACTGTTCCCTTTATACCTTTGCCAATCATAGGTTCCATGTAACTGCCCTTGAAGGATTCCACTGCGGACTCCCGTCCTCCGTCGTATTTGACATCGCCTGTGATGCCTAAAGCCGGCGAGACTGATTCCTGCATGAATGTGTACATGTCTATGTCCGGATATACGCTTCGAAGGTAGCTTGTGTGTCCAAAATAATCTGAAAATTTCATAAAATGTTTACTAGCAACATTAGTGATTTTTTTTTTGTTAATTTGACAGTAGTAATTATTGGGATAGAGACAAGGAACGATTGTTTTTTACACGAAAAATTGAATTGCTTAGGCGACAATAAGGCCTACTTCGTGGGAACTTGTCTATGTTCATTTACCACCCAGTGTCTCATCTCCCATAACAACACAAGCACCATACCTCTAGACGCGTCTTTAGTCATTTTTTCTACAATATGCCCCAAATTGATCGCTATTGCTCCCGCGTTTTCGTTTATAAAATACCCAAGGGATGAGAACAGAACGAATGCTTCTTCCAGATTTCCCATATTCACCAATGTGGTGGTCAGGTTGGAGTACTCCTCGACTGCCCTCCTGCCGGTACCGTCGATGTATCCCCACTCGTCCAGGTAAAACCCTAGCTTGGTAAGAGCTAGTGCGGGCGAAACAATTGCGTTGCCCAGAAATATACCTTTCAGATTATTCGACATATCTTCGTCCTGAAAACATGAAAATAAGTACATTAGAATTCATCTTCATCATTTTGTTGACACGATTAATAGTTGGATTCGGGTCTTTTTAAAAGCAAAAAAGATCCATCCTTGAAAATCGTTTCGATTAAATATATTTAAATTTTTACATGCAACAAGTAATATTATACCTATATGGTAGTAAGTAGTAACAGTGGGTAGTATAACCATAAAGTTAGTATACCTTTCCGCTAGGTACCTATATTAAATTTATGGTAATAACAAAATAAGGAAATATAAAAAATAAACGCAACATAGGTATTAGTCGTAGTAACTAGAACACGTATAGATTACAAAATGTCGTTAATGATTTTATTCTGTTATTGCAGAGAAATGCTTTTTACGCATGTAGCCAGGATCTCGGGTAGATCCTGACCCTATATGGGACTCGCACCTGGGAGTGCCCTACCCGTAAACTAAAACGACTGCTTTTTGAGGGTCTCGGATCTGCATTCAACGGGATTACCTCAGCGACAGGCTGGCTCCGGCGAAGGCCAGACAACTCCTCATAAGGGGGGACTGCCCGGCCGCTACTAAGCAGTCCCCGCGACGTCGTGTCATACAGGGCCCAGGTTCCCATCGGGAACCCGACACGAGCACAGCAGCGTTACTGGAGGCGTATTAAGTAGCGCCTCCTGCGCACCCCCGTTCGTCGCTCGCGGAGGGAGGCCTCGTCAGCCTCCTTCTGGGACATTACTGCCGAGAATCGCGGTGATGACGCTCGGCATAGACAAGTCCCCTCCGATGACTGATGTCAGACTGTGACGCAACGCCGCCTATCTCGGGCACACCTCGAGGGTGTGCTGGGCCGAGTCCACCGCGCCACAATCGTGACACACTGTCAACGGTTCCCTGTGCGCCGTCCGGCACAGGTACTCACCAAAGCAACCATGCCCGGTGAGCACCTGTGTCAGACGGAAGGTGAGAGGTTTGCGCTTACGGCGCATCTACCGCTCGAGGACCGGACGCAGAGCAGCCGTCAGGTTTTTGCCATACGGCTGCCGCGCCAAGTCCTCCCCCCACCTCCGCATTAACGCCTCTTGCCCTAGTCGGCGAACCCGCAGGATCCCGTCCAGCGTAAGGCTCTCACCGAGACACAGGAGTGCGTCTCGTCAAGAACCTCCGCCACGAGCTCCCACGGAGGGTCACCGGACAGGGCAGTGACTGCCGCCCACGAAACCGTACGGTACACCCGGATCACTTTTACCGCGATGCCCCGTTGCGCCGACCGCAGCCGGACCTTATTCCTCGCGGTAATGTGACCATCGTTAATGATGTTAATGGTGTAAGTAAACAGAGTTAGGTGGAGACATACTATAGATATAATTAATTAAGAAAAAAACTAAAAAACATGCTTTAATAGCAAACCGAACTATAAATTTGAAAATAATTTTTAATAGAAGAATTAAATGGGTTAACAGAATAAATAAATGATATTACTTATTGTAAAAAAGCGTGAGGTGCTCGATATTCATTGTTAAAAATATTTCATCGGTATCTATTTTTAAAAAGTGAAGTTAGTATAAAAACTTAGTTACAAGCACCACCACGCTTTTTTACAATAAGTAATATCATTTATTTATTTTGTTAACCGAAACGTTAAGTTAACCGATGTTAAAGTATCCGAAACGTCGGGCTTGTAAAAATCTTAATAAACCGCGATAAAATCCGTAAAAATTGTTTCATTATATGAATGAAATTTAATAAATATGACTTGGATGTATTTAACACTAGCTGTGTTACACAAGGTCTATGATTTTTGTGATAGACCCAGTAAACTTTATCGGTTGTTAGGAACTATTTTAAACGGTATATTAAGCATATTTTTCGTTTTTATTTCTACATAAATATTTATATTCGTAGACAATGTCGAACATTGTTTACGAATGTTGTCCGTCCGAGACTTGCAAGTCCCTTGTTGTGTCTCGTGAACCAACCATTAAATTGTGGTAATAGTGAAGCAACCATGTTAATATAATATTTTAATGGTTGAATAATAATGAGAAAACAAGGATATAAAGAGGAAACGATGTAAATACAATAAACACGTTTGTAGGATTCTCACACAATTATGATAGCGTGATATTTCATATTTACCTTTTACCATATCGCGGGTTAAGAACTAGAGTAGCGTAAGGGCAAAATGACAACTTTACAGGAGAGCCGAAAAACAACTCAAATTTACCTCTCGTTATCTTATAGGTCTTCTATGGAAAAATCTATAATAATTAGAAATATGATTTTCACTAATAATAAAGCTTTATTTATCGGCTACAGAATAGTATTTCTTTTTGGGCGGTTAAAAAACGTTTTTATTTTAATAAATTTTATTTTTCAAAAAAAGGTTGACATACGTTATTTTGGCTGTTATATAAATTTAATAATTTAGGGAATGCAACGGAACTTCCGTTAAAAGGGCCTTAAAATAATAACAAAAATCTTCTAAAATTAATAATAATTAAAAATAATAATTATTCGTGGTCGACTTGAAAAAAATTGGAAAAATCATGATATGATAATAATTGGAGGAATAACTCCAGATCGACACAGCTTTTGCAAATCATGGTACTTATCTGCTGATATAGCTATGTGACCACTGTAAGCTTTGTGCAAAATAACTCTTGACGAGGTTTTTTCTTTTTCTTTAACGCCGGGAAATGCTTTGAGGTAACCCACGAGGGAGTGGGTCTCCCCAGGTGGGTATGTGGGACTCGCTGCGCACGAAAGGAAGTAAGGTGGATGCAGTTCTACCCACTAAAACCCAGCGAGTGCCGCCAATGCCACCTTTGGTGAGGTGCCCCAGATCTAATGAGCAATCAGGGTACCTCGACGGCTAGTCAGCTCTTCAAGGGACCGACGCCACCTCCACAGAGGGGTTGTCCCGCACCACAGAACAAGGGGTTGTTCTGTGGTGCGTGACCAACGTCGGGACAGTACAATGGGGTAAGGTTCCAATCATCGCCCCTTATTCCCCTGCTCTTTTGTCACCTCTTCTTATAAGAGGGGTACAAAGAGTAGCCCCCTCGGCTCAATTTGCTTTGCCCAAGGTGCTGGGCACACCCTAGGCTACTGAGTCCCACCGCCACGACAAAGCTTGAATCATGGTTGTGACGAGGTTGCTCTTTTGCCTCTTCTGAATACCTTAATTTTGATTTTCAAACAATGCACAGCTCCTCATCAGTGTCTGTTTAATCATAACAGTTTTCAGTTTATTCAAATCAAAAAATCTTCCTGTCCCATTTATTATACTTTGTAAGGATTTATTCTTGACGCAGTCCTAATTAATAGTAGTGAAATAACGGACGGATCAAAAATTGGTATTGATTTCATGGCCAGCTCTATTATAGTAGCGTAAATGTTATCAACTTCCATCTGACTGTGACCAGCTTCATCTTTGTCTTCTCGCTTGAATTTTTCTCTGTAAATGAACTCCATGTTCACCTTTTTGACTTCTTTCTCTTCATCATTCATCATTATCATACGCAAAACATTCATCGCACATATCATTCCGTGGCTTATGAAAGCCAATAAGCTAAAAAATGTTTATTTCGACAGGTTTTTTAAATATCATTGGAGGCAAACGAGCAATTTTGGCGACTATCGATGCCCATACACATCCGCACAACCAGAGGTTATGCAGATGCGTTGCCCTTCTATCCCCCCTAATGGACCACCGGAAACTCACAAACCGCACGAAACGCTACATAGCTGTCACTTTACGCCGGTATTATGTGGCGAGAGGTACGAACCCCGGTCGTGCCGGCCCAATTTGGCTGCAAAGCAGCATGGCTCTACCTCTTACTTAACCTCTTTATGTAGGCAGCCTTCAGGTAGACAGCACAAATGATGTATGTTCATGTGCGACGTCGACCACTTATCATCAGGTGGCATATCTGCCAGTTTGCCTATTCAACCAACATAAAAAAGTAAAAATCTTAATAAACCGCATTAAAATCCGTCAAAGTGTCAAACTAACGTACAGACCGTATTAGACGCGAAAGTGAATCAGAACAATAGAGATTTATTACATGCTAAAAGAACGTATATAGCTTTTACACTATTATTGACGTAAAAATTGATTTCATTACTTTAATTGTTAAGTGCCATAGTAGCGTATCGCACCCTTACGTTTTTTTGGCAGGGAAAATAATCACAAAAGCGCAGGAAACAAGGTCCCTTTAGCAGTAACGTTATCTTTACGCTTATTTGGCATGAAACAAGCTTTGGCTACATAATCAAACTTTCTGCGTTAAAAACGTATGACAAGATACGTTATATGAGCGTTTACTTTCAAGGCATCCTAGGTGTATTATTCGCACTGTAAATCGAGTTTCGATCGTTGTGCTCTTAACTTTTTTGACAAAATAATGTCAGAATTATTGTAAGTAGAAATACTTCACTCTGGCAGTAAACGAAAATCTTTTTTCTTGATATGTTTTTTTTGTACTAAGCAATATATACACTACATCGCTCCAGTTTTTTGGCACGTAAAAATATGGGGATTAAAAAAGCGAATGGTGAAAAAAAAATTTTTTTGAATTTTTGACCTTACGCTACTCTGGTTCTTAACCCACGATATATTTTACCATATTTCATATTTACCTTCGTAATTTCTATAGCTGCTGGGAGAGCCAGCTGAGCGCCATCGCCCTGACCAAATATATACAAAGTGGTATTGTTATACTCGCTATGCAATTCGTAAAATGATTTCAAAGTAAACATCAAATGCTCAACTGTAACAAAAAATATACTATAGTGAATGCTTTTTTGTTTCGCAGTTTCTACCCGAGCCAATCAATTGCATTTTTTTAAAATTATTAGACAACAATTTAAATATGGATCAATTAATTTATTTCACTTTTGTTATGTATCAGTTCCTATTCCATTCATCGGTGTTCACTTAGATTATACATGGTGTGCACAAAAAATAATTAAAAAGCTGTATTTTTACGTTTATCAAAATGTACTTAAAACTATACTAAGTAGTAGTACTGTGTGTGTGTGTGTGTGTGTGTGTGTGTGTGTGTGTGTGTGTGTGTGTGTACCTAGTGATTTCTTTAATATTAAAACTCACCATTTTCATCTAAACTGGGCAAATTGTCCTCCGATGCAAGTGTACTAAACCCGGTACCAAGTGGTGCGTCGATAAATAATAAGTTATAGTCATTGACCTGAAAACATATTTTTTTTCGTACAAAGGATACTAAATTTTCAATTTTCATTTCCAAATAACAAAAAAGTAAGTAGTACATTTCTTCCCAATAACGGGAAAAAATTGCGAAACTTCATAATATAATAATCGGAAATTTCTTTTTTAAAAACAATAAGTTGAAGATTAATAGATAACTTAAGCTTAATATATTGAGATATATCATGTATTTATTTTAGGAACATTGACATTGGAACCTTACCCATGAGCTTTCCCTTTTATTCAGGTTTACGTCATACGGTCCGAACATACCGAAATTGGCCAAAAAGCTCGGCGGTACACCAGTGACACCATCTAGCCATAGTAAAATAGGCTTGGAGATACTGTTCTCGACTTGTGCCGGGTAGAACCACCAGAACATGTCACCACGGCGGGGAAACCTGGTGAAAGCGGCTGTAAATTCCACATCCCCTATTCCGTCTCCTTCTAATTCTGTAATAACATACGATTTTGAAAACGAATTCTCCTGAAAATATGAATCTGGAAACTTTTTGGTATTTGTAGTGGTCATTTTTTTTAATGTTAATTTGGTTTATTAGCCGACTTAAAAAAGGAGGAGGTTCTCAATGCGAAGCACTACAATTTAATGAAGGTCTAACGAGGAAACTCCTCAACAATTTACATCAGTAAACTTGTATTTGGAATTGATTGATTTGTATTGATGAAAAATTTACACCTAGATCGGTTTGTGACTGTCATTCGAGATCCGATGGACAGTTAAGGGAAACACGAAAACTCCTAGAATAACAAGCTGATTATAAGTTTTAGACACAAAAATTAAGGAAACGCGCTTATTTTATTACTTTTTATTTTTTTAAGTAGGTTTTCATTTTTGTTTCAAATACTTTTTGCGTCTTTAATCGCGGTTAATTAAGATTTATATTCTTTAATCTGAATATTATAAATTTATATTTTTTATCTATACACATAAATAAAATTTGAGTGTCTGTTTGTAATATCAAAATAACCGCTTTTTATTGAATGCATATGGATGTATGTTTACACGGGACATTATTTTTACAATTTTTGTTTGTCTGTTCGTCTGTCTGTCTGTCTGTTTGTTCCGGCTAATCTCTGTAACGGCTGGGCCGATTTGACGGGACTTTCACTGGCATATAGCTGATGTTATAGGGAGTAACTTAGGCTTTAAAAATAATCATCTTCAATCCAGGTACGGCTGTAAATCTAAGCAAACGCGGGCGAAGCTGCGGACAACAGCTAGTTACAAATATAATATTAAATTTAATACAAATACATACCAATAAATATAATTGGATTTTATACATATGGGCCTCTAAGGGCCGTATTAATACTTCGATCTCAATACTGCTCTCAAAAACGATCTCACCTGAGTTACACTCAAGATTCGGACAGCATCTCAAGTTCGTGGCTAATTAATAGACGTATTTTGAGCGCGTATCACTTGAGATCGGTTTCAAGTTCAGCATCTCAAGATTTTGAGATTATTTATAACAAATGTAGAATTAATTATTGTAGATTAAATAATTTTGTAGTCATATAAAGAAAAAAAGAATGTCAAAACTATTTAAGCCTTAACTGAAATGACCCTGTTGCATAAAACCAGAGAGCACATAACTAATTGGTTATATCTATAGTCAATTCATAGAACCTTAATGTCAAGAGTTTTTTCTGTTGGTCTAGTGGTTAGTGACCCTGACTGCTAAATCAGAAGGTCGTGGGTTCGATTCCCACCCGGGACAAATGTTTGTGTGATGAGCATGATTATTTATTCTGTGTCTGGGTGTAATTTTTCTATAATATGTATGTATTTAGAAATACTCTGCCTAGTTTGGGTTCAAATGGCCATGTCCTTTAGTTTAGTTTTTTTTAGTTATCCCTACATATTATTATTATTTTAAATAAAACAGATTCTTGACTGAATCTGTACCTTTTCTTGAAATTTTCAGTAGGTTTTTGAAAGGGATTTTGGGCGTCCCTTATGTAAATTTTTGGCAAACGAATTCTGCTGGGCCATAAATTAATATCATCGTAATGATCGATAGCTTCGTAGTAATAAATTTCGTTTATAATATTTTCCATATTTGGAAAGCTAGCATAAATTGAACAAGAACCTTGACAATGCATGCACTCAAGTCACCATCGGACTGCACTCGGCAAAGACACACCTGAGCGTTCTCTTTAGTGCCGAGTTTGATTTATTGTCACTCAAGTGATTACGGGATCTTACAATGTGAACTCAGGTTCGGTTTATTAATTAGAACAACATCTCAAGAGCGTGATTGAGATCGCTCTCAGATCTGAGTTCGATTTATTAATACGGCCCTAAGTAATCAAGCGAATAAACAATAACTTTCGTATGAGGCCATGTTTCACTACGCTTTTATTCGGGTTGCTAAAAGTGACATGCTGTTAATTTCGCCGGTCATGGTTTCCTTAACGATGTTTTGCTTTACCGTGATGTAAATTGTAAGCTATGTTGTGGATAACAAAATGCAAGTGATAATAGTAAACATTTTCAATAGACGTTGGGAGGGGTTGTCCTGTGGTGCGGGACAACCTCTCTGTAGAGGTGGCGTCGGTCCCCTGAGGGACAGACTAGCCGTCGAGCCCTGTTTGCTCAACAGATCTGGGGCACCTCACTAAAGGCGGCATTGGTGGCACTCGCCGGGTTTTAGTGAGTAGAGCTGCGTCCACTTACCAGCTTTCGGGCGCAGCAAGTCCCACATACCGACCTGGGGAGACCCACTCCCCCGTGGGACGCTAAGAGCATTTCCCAGTGTTAAAGATAAAAAAAGTCCACACTAGACTGTGAAACCTGGACCACTCTGTTCTAGACTTGACACGGTTTCCATTATATATTAAAATGGTTTCTTCAAATATTTATGGATTATGTGAAATCTTTGTTTAAACAGCGGTTTGTAGTGGACCTGGTCTGCAACATTTCTCTAATATCGCTTTTATAATGAAAATATTCTCGTTGTTTTCATGACACCTGCGCCAATTTTTAGATTAGCAGATCGTGAGTGGAGCACGAGACATGCAGCGGCAGTTTAGAGTTGACTTGAATTGAAATTATGTGATATGTCACCACATTCTTTCTTTCACATTTGGATATAATTTCATAAAGAGATAAAACATTAATTAAAGTGAAAATCATACATTTTAGTTCAGCTTACACTAGAAGGTAATTGTTTGGATCGTAAGAAATGCTGATTGATATAATGAATGCAGAGCAGAGTATAATAAACGGTGATAATAAACCTCGGATTTTTGACAAGGATTAGGAATACAAACTTTATGGATATAAAAGTGGGGTAGTAAATAGTGTCAAGCAAATTAGTTTAAAATAGAAAATATTTATTTTGACCTAGATAAAAATACATTAGGTTAAGACTGGGTATACGTATAGCAAGATATCAGCGATGAGCCTAGAGAGAAAGGGAGAGGGAGACAGAGACAGAGAGAGAGAGAGAGAGAGAGTATTCTATTATCTTTTATCAATACATAGTTGTCATCAGTACAGTCTTGTTTTTGCATTAGGATATTCCTGACAATTCGTTGATGAAGTAAAACCACTACCTGAAAACTCTAACCCATGGCAACATGAATAGGTAGTTAGGCATGTGTAAATAAAAGATTAACGAAAGGTTATCGGTATTTAATACTTTATTTTGCTATCATAGTGAGAGTTTTAAAATATACTAAGTAGTGCTTTAACTTACGTATTGTTTCATAATCATAAGTATCTTGGGCGCGCAAAAGCCACCAGACGAGAACTCCTACGCCTGCCGCCACCAGCAGAGCTACCACAGTTACAATAACTATTACTGTCTTTCGAACCATTATTTACATTTTTTAAACTTGTAACAATCATGAAACTGTCATAACCTAAATAATAGATAATAATGAATTCAAATGTTAGAATCTTAATCTTCGATCATGATAACATTTTAGAGTTCCTACTGATTATATTGTAATCCTAGGACCTAGATTGTAATCCATGTATGGAATATGATTATGGAATCTACGTAATACCTATTATACATTCTATATTCAAAATTAGTGAAAACGTATATTTTTTTATAAATTTTTATGGCCTGGTTACGAGTCCTTTAAGCCAATAAAAAAAACATTTTTTTTAAATATTTTATGGCCTGGTTACGAGACCTTTAAGCCAATATAAAACATAATTTAAAGATATCGTTCAAAAAGCAGTTACATAACTGTTTATGATGAAGTATTTTAGTCTATATTATATTATGTTTATATGACCCAGAAAAGTTTGATTAGGTATATTATTTTAATGTAATGAGCTGTATGTTGGATTGGATGTAAAACCGCCAGATATTATTTATCGACATAATCTTAGAATAATATTTACACTGACATAATATATTTAATATTACATTTTAATTTAAAAAAAAACATGTATTTTCGTTGCTCGAAAATTGCACGTTATTCAGCTCTCAGAGTAATGATTAAGGCTTTAAGGTTAATAAAATGAAAATGTGAAATTTCACACAGAACATTCGAATTTGAAGAGATATGTGTAGGTAAACTATAACTTATTATTATTATTAAATAATAATACAGAACCCTCGAAATATTATCGCAGATTATACGAAATATCGATTAATACTATCATAATTAAAGAAAACCCAAAGTGTGTTAAGTATTTTATCTCATATTATCATGATATTATGCAAACAATATTATTATCATAATTGATATTTCAAACTTTTGCTTTTGTTTCATGAAATAGTAACAATTGTATAAAAAGGTATTTTATATTGTGGTAAAGAATAATAATGTCCAATAATTCTATGAATGTCCATAAATCAAGTGTACTTTAGAAGGTTTTAGACTAAAGTAGCTTCATTATAGTATATATTATTATAGTATATATTATTATAGTATATATTAGTATTTAAATATTTTTTGACTAATTACGGAAGAATTGCGAGCATTTGTTTAGGTTTAATAGTACTACTAGGTAGTGTGTCTTCGACCCCTACGGTCCAAGATAATTATTTGCGAGCACTTCCGAATGTTTCTTTAGTTCGACGCACAGAGTACCTTTGTATGGTTCGACGCTAGGACGGAAGGGAGCAGTACTTTTTTAAAATGTTAGTTGGATAGGCAAACTGGCAAACGTACCACCTGATGGTAAGTGGTCGACGTCGCCCATGAACTTAAACTAGTATGCCTGGAACGAGCCCATGCAACTCATTTATGTGTTGCCTATCCTGAGACATAAGATGTTAAGTCTCGGTGCCAGTAATTACACTACCTGTCTTGCCCTTCTCTCCGAAACACAGCAAAGCTGTTTTACGGGAGAAACAAGCAAGATGGTGGTACCCATACAGCCGGGAGCGCGGCACAGCAAAGCCTGATTTCCAAACGATTTAGTTTTATCTTCATTTTAATAACTACTTTTCATTTAATTTGAATATTTTTGACGTATTTCAAGAGTAGAATTTTTTATCTACGAAATAAAGATGGATTTGATTTGGTAACATGTTTTAATTTTAAGCTTTTTAGGGTTCCGTAGCCAAACGGTAAAAATAGAACCCGTATAGATTCGTCATGTCTGTCTGTCTGTCTGTATGTCCGTCCGTCCGCATGTCACAGCCACTTTATTCCGAAACTATAAGAACTATGCTGTTGAAACTTGGTAAGTATGTAGATGTATTTTAAAGCGCATTAAGATTCTTACACAAAAGAAAAAAAATACAATACATATTGGGGGTATAAGAACTGAAACTCAATTTTTTTTTTCATTAAACCCATACGTTTTTTTTATAGAAGAGTGGGCAAATGGATAGTCGGTTCACCTGATGGTAAGTGAAGAGCGACATCCACAGACACCTGCTACACCAGTGGATTAGCAGGTGCGTTGCCAGCCTTTCAGATATGAGTATGCTCTTTTCTTGAAGGTCCCTAAGTCGTATCGGTTCGGAAACACCGTAGGAGGCAGCTGATTCCATATATTCGTCGTGCGAGGCAGGAAATGCCGTAAAATTCGAGTTGTTGTGGGTTTCCGGATATCGAGGTGGTGTGGGTGAAATTTGGAGATTTTCCGCGATGTCCGGTGGTGGAATTCTGCTGCAGGTATTAGTCCGAACAATTCCTCCGAGCACTCCCCGTGGTAGATGCGGTAGAAGATGCAGAGCGATCCGACATCTCTACGCAGCGCCAAAGAATCAAGCCGATTGGAGATAACATTGTTGTCGACGATTCGAGCCGCCCGGGCGTTGAATGCGGTCAAATGGAAGGAGCTGATATTGGGGCGCCCCAGCCCAGAGGTGAGAGCAGTATTCCATGTGAGGCCGGATCTGCGCCTTGTATAATTGAAGGCGGTGTGAAGGCATGAAATACTGCTTCGCCCTATTGAGCACGCCGAGTTTCTTCGAGGCTAGTTTAGCCTTTCCTTCCAAATGACCACGAAACTGTACATCTCTCGATATATCGACGCCAAGTATCCCAATGCTGGCTTGAGGAACGACGAAGGGTGACATTTTAGCGGTAAATGCGCAAACTTGTGTCTTGTTGGGGTTAAATTGGACTAGGTTAAGTCGCCCCCATTCCGAGACTCTGGCCAGCAGAGACTCGCTGCTGCAGAGACTTCAGCATATCATTGATATGCAGAAGAAACAGGGTTGGAGATAGTACACAGCCTTGGGGAACACCAGCATTTACAGTGTACATACGTGTGGGGTATTTATGAATAGGTCTTCAAAAATGATAGTGAGGTTTCTAAGACCATTTTTTTCTAAACTGAATAGTTTGCGCGAGAGACACATCCAAAGTAGTAAAATGTGTCCCCCCCCCTGTAACTTATAAAATAAGAGAATGATAAAACTAAAAGAAATATAATATGGTGTACATTACCATGCAATCTTCCACCGAAAATTAGTTTGAACGAGATCTAGAGAATAGTTTTTTTAATACGTCGTAAATCGTTTTACTTTCATTCAATCAACTCAAATATTTAAAAAAAACATTTAATTCCATAAACATAAACCTTATTTTTTGTTAAAGTGTCTAATGTTGTATATTATGTAATGGTACGGAACCCTTCGTGCGAGAGTCGAACTAGTACTTAGCCGGTTTTTTTTATATTATCTTGTGCAAAATACTGCATTACTAATTCAAGCTTTTCATTTTCGACAAAAATTATTTGAAATAAATTAAAGACGATGTAAAACGTTTATTAGTAAAAGTTCTTTTTACAATATCTTTATCCAAATGAAGTCATATCACGCAGGAATGCGTTGGTCCCTTCCGGGTTATCCCTGGGCACCTGAAAATAAAATTATTGTAAACCACCTCACAAAGGTTATTTATTATCCTGACCTTCTCAAACCACATCTAGGCGATGTGGTTTGAGAAGCTCGCAAAATCCCGTTCGAAGAAATAATTTGTAACGTTGAACATTGTCTGTCGATAAATAATATAAAGAAGGAAGATTCGGAGGCCATCAGACAAGATGTATCGTCAGCATTACGACGAAGTTCTGTGCCGAAACTAAATCTTCCCCGCGAACAATACAAAGCGTTAATAAACCTACGCAACAGACGAGAATTAACGGTTCTTCGTGCGGATAAAGGTAATGCAACGGTTGTGATGGACACGTCAGATTACAATGATAAAATTCAACAACTATTATTGGATGAAAGCACTTACACAGATCTCAAAGCCGATCCAACTAACAAGGTCTTGATTGGTCAAGGAACAATCACCAGTGACCTTATAAAGAAGCACTCCAGTTCATTGAATCTAGACGTCAAATCATTGATTCCTTCTTGTCCAAAGCCACCTAAACTGTATGGGCTGCCAAAAATACACAAGGCTAATGCTCCACTACGTCCAATTGTAAGCCAGATCGACTCACCAACCTACAGACTGGCTAAACATGTTGCCCATGTACTTTCGCCGCTGCGTGGACAAACCAGAGCACATACACGGGATTCATACCACTTTGTTAATGAGATCAAACACCTACATCTCAGCAACAATGAAACTATGGTTAGTTTTGATGTGCAATCACTCTTTACATGCTTACCGGTGGAAGATTGCATTAATATTGTATCAAGAAAGCTAAGAGAGAATGACATGCTAATAGAATATGCTGAACTTCTAAAACATTGCCTGACATCTGGCTACATGTTGTGGAATAACCAGTTCTACCAGCAAGTAAATGGCGTAGCTATGGGCTCACCAGTATCCCCCGTTGTTGCCGACATATTCATGGAGGACTTCGAGGAGACTGCTCTGCATACCTCACCAATAACACCCAGGTTCTACAAGCGGTATGTAGATGATACTTTCACAATATTGCCATCTGATAAAGTAACCATATTCTTAAACCATCTCAATTCCATCAATACTAAAATTCAATTCACAATGGAATTGGAGGCAAATAATTCTTTAGCTTTCTTAGATGTATTAGTTATCCGTAATCCCAATAACACCTTAAGCCACACAGTGTATAGGAAACATACCCATACGGATAGGTATTTAAACGGCGAATCACACCACCATCCAACACAGTTAGCTACCGTGGGTAAATCTTTGTTACAGAGAGCACAAGGGATCTGTGATGAGCAGCACCTGGAGACCGAACTTCAACATGTCAAGCAAGTACTGCGTGACAACAAGCTTCGGGTACCGCATCTCCGTTACAGTGAACGTGTGAAACCAGCCACCGTCGAGCGAGTACCTGCTGTGCTACCGTTTATGAAAGGCGTCACTGACAAGATTGGCTTCATCCTAAAGCGAGCTTCTATAAAAACTTATTTCAAGCCGCCTAAAAAGATAGGTCAATTCTTACTATCTGTCAAGTGTCATATACCCTTACAAGATGCAGGAGTATACAAGCTTGATTGTGATTGTGGCCTCTCTTATATAGGCCAAACCAAAAGATCAATTAAAACTCGCGTTAAAGAACATATAGCTGACTTAAAACACCGTCGCTACACTAAGTCTGCAATCTGTGAACATAGTCTAGACAAAGCTCGCCATTATATTAGATTTGATAAACCACAGATACTCGCAAAAGAACACCGATTCCAACCAAGGATGATCCGCGAGGCTATTGAAATTAAAAAACATCCAAATTTCAATAGAGAAGATGGCTGGCTCTTACCAACTGCTTGGGATCCCATTATTAAAATAATTAAATCAAAAACCAAGCATAATATGCCACAGATTAAAGATATATATAATATATATATATTATAATAAAGATAATATATATAAATATTATAATAAAGATAATATATATAAATATAATTATAATAAAGATATATATATATATATATATATATATATATATTTTTATATATTATAATTATATATTTTTTTGATTATTATAATATATAATTATTATTTGGTTTCGTGTTTTGCTACCTTATTATCCAAGAATATTTTGTTGAAATTATTGAGTTGGCAGTCCACCTGCTGGTAAGTGATATCTATACCCAAAGGTGTTTTATTAATATGTTTATTTTTTCTTTCTATAATAAAAAATGTTTTAAGTTTATTTTTAATATATATATATATATGTAGCTTACACTATGTCCCGCATAGTTGATCCAGAAGAACCTGAAGTTCCCGTAGGATTTGGAGTATCCTTCCAGTTTTCCATCCTCCCAAATAGGCATCCTGGTTGCGTTTTTGTACCCTTCAGCTCCATGCCATTTTAAACGGTCCACCCATAACATTTGACCTGAAAAATACATGGACTAATAACAGATTTAAGTTAACTATGTATTTACAAATGCGATTCATTATTTTTCCACGTTAGGTCTCTAGAAGTCAGATATATATTTTTTCTTTTGCGCCGGGAAATGCACTTAGGGACTGGGGACTCTACCAGGCGGGGAAATGGGACTCGCTGCGCCCGAAAGATAGTAAGGTGGACGTAGCTCTACTCACTAAAACCCGAGGAGTGTTACCAATGCCGCCTTTGGTTAGGTGCCCCGGATCTGTTGAGCAACAGGGCACCTCGACGGTGAGTCAGTCCCCCAAGGGGCCGACGCTTCACAGAAGGGTTGTCTCGCACAGCACACTTCAGAATAACACGACAATGCTTGAACCACGGTGGGGAGAAGTGAGATATAAGTTGGCCATCGACTTATTCGTATTTTTTCCGCGTGATGTAAAGGTATTTAGAAGTAATAATTAAAATCATACTATTTCGATATGGACGCGAATTCCACATTGTAATAACTATTCCATGATTAAATATAGTTCTTTAAGATGGTTGATATAAAGTGTCACCACGTAAATAAGCAGGAGATCTGGAAACTGTTATAGCCGAAATAAATCCGAAACAAGTAGAGCGTCAAAGGTATATTTTTATATACCTTGAGTCTCAACTTGCTTATCTAGAAAACAAAATAGAAACAAAATAGCTGTTCATGATGAATCATTCAATTAAAAGGCAAAAGAGGCTTACAAATGTAAACCGAAACAAGGGACTATTATTTAATTAGGTTTTCGGTATCCGCATCGGACCCAATTCGTTACGGCGACTATTAAATGTAAATTCGTCCAGTTGATACTAGCTATGACCCAGTGTCACTCGGTATTGTTGTTAAAATAAGTTTCATGAGAATCAGAATACAATCAGATCTCTATTGGCGTCTTTATAAAATATTTTTTACATTGAACAACCTTACTTTTGACCATTGTATGCGTTATACATAGTGCCTAAAAATGTGAATGTATTTATCAGCCGTCTTGGCGTTCGTTGAGGGAGTGGATAGATGCTGATGATGATGATTTAATTTCGTCAAAAGTGAACAAACGTTGTTGTTTATGATATTAGCATTTAGACCTGCGAGGTAGCTGGTGTATTACAAATAACCCTGTATATTCTACACGCTTGTGTATGCATGTATTCGTCATGTTGACGTCGTTGAAGATCAGTCATGTGCTGATGCACCACTCGCTGGGCTCGGACACGGCCGGCTTTGTTAACGATCGGGAATGTAAACGAAGCTTTGTCAGGTCTCAAAGCGGATAATCCTGAGGCCAATCTATATAAATAGACATTATCAGCATTAACACCTTTTTACATTCACGGGACTTACGACCCTAGCATGGATTAATATTCGTCTTATACAATACTAGCTGTTGCACGCAGCTTTTGCCGCGTTTACTTACTTAATATAGCTTCTATTAGTCACAGCGTGATGTATGTGCCTATCTAACATTGAAATATTTTTTCAAATCGGACCAGTAGTTCCTGAGATTAGCGCGTTCAAACAAACAAACTCTTCAGCTTTATATTATTAGTATGGATATCTGTCATAATGTTAGACAATAATGATAATATAAATAAATCGTCGAAGCGGTCAAGATTGTATTGACGGTTTCAATGAAGTTCATGGGGGGTCATTCATTCTCCCTGTCGATTGTCGCTGCTCTGGCCAAGCGATAGTTCAAGTAAATCATTATAATAATTGATACAATTTTCAGCCATTCACCATTTACCGGTGGGAGGGAAGCGCTGTGCCGCGCTCCCGGCTGCATGGGTACCACCATCTTGCTTGTTTCTCCCGTGAAACAGCTTTGCTGTGTTTCGGAGAGAAGGGCAAGACAGGCAGTGTAATTACTGGCACCGAGACGTAACATCTTATGTCTCAGGATAGGCAACACATAGATGAGTTGCCTGGGCTCGTTCCAGGTAATCTAGTTTATGTTCATGGGCGACGTCGACCACTTACCATCAGGTGGCACGTTTGCTAGTTTGCCTATCCAACTAACATAAAAAAAAAGTAGTAGATTGGACATCCCTCTTGATTTTAACAGCGTCCGTTCCAAGCCCTTATATTATTTATGGTTTGGCGTGTATCGGTTCACTGCCACTTTAATGTTATCCCTAGAGTCATGTTGACTAATATACATAATTATAATGATTTAATATCCCAACCAAACGCCAGGAGGCCGTGTGGTCGCAGACTGCACGGTTGGCGGGGGGCAACCCACTTTTACAAACCAAAAGTGAGCCAAATGGGCTCACACTAATCCGATGTAGCATTAGGGCCTTCGGGCCGTTAGCATAGATCCATCCGAAAAAAAAAGATTTAATAACAACAAACACTTACCAGGAGTACTGCATATCAAGTCCAAGTTCCCGTTATATTTAGTCAATATAATATCTGTCTCGTTCAGTAGCTTCTCAACTAAAATATAGTATGATGATTATTATAATATAATCATAATAATATTAATCCTTATATGTCACACTGCTGGGCACGGGTCCTCGAAAACAGACGAGGAGGGTGTTGGGCCATAGTTCACCGATGCGCTGGCCCAATGCGGGTTGGTGAACTTCACACACCTTCAAAGGCTTTTAATCTTATCCGGCATGCAGTTTTCCTCACGCTGTGTCCTTCACCAACCACCGGTGAGCAAGCGATGGTCACACGTTTAGGTGGGCGTAGATATTTAGAAAAACCCATTTCAAGGCATCACAGGGATCAGGATCGAACCTGAACCTTTCACTTAAGAGACCGAGCTACCCCACTAGAATCCTGAATATCGCCGCTCATCTTATAAATGATTATTGAAAAAAAGGGTAACAACATAACCACAATATTATAATTATATGGCTCTCTTTTTGAAGTTCCAATGGCCGTGTATTAGTTTGCCAGCATAATATTATTGCTAAGAAAACAGTAGGCTATTATTGAATTATGTACTGGCGATCAATTCAAGCCATTTAGTAAACTTAATACAATAAGAGGCAAACGGACAGTAATCTCACCAGCCGGCCTACCATGCGCGCCACGACAAAATTTTATCTCTCTGTCTACAGTAGCTAACATGCGTGTTCAATATTAAGGACAAGATGAAGTAATTATTTAAACTTAAGTAAATAAACGGTTTTTTGTATACCGTGGCGTGTCACTACTATGATTATATAATTTCGGTATACAAAGAGTGTTCTCGTAGTAGCACTCTTCGTATTACTTTTTTTTTTTTTTTATCGCAGGGAAATTCTTATGGATGCAGACAAGCGCCATAGACAAGTCCCCTCCGATGACTGATGTCAGATCATGACGCAGCGCCGCCCATCTCGGGCACACCTCGAGGGTTTGCTGGGCCGAGTTCACCACTGCCCCACAATCGTGACATACTGTCAACGGCTCCCTGCGGGCCGTCCGGCACAGGTACTCACCAAAGCAACCATGCCCAGTGAGCACCTGTGTCAGACGGAAGGTGAGGGGTTTGCGCTTACGGCGCATCCACCGCTCAAGGACCGGACGCAGAGCAACCGTTAGGCTTTTGCCATACGGCTGCCACGCCAGGTCCTCTCCCCACCCCCACATTAACGCCTCTTGCCCTGTGCGGCGAACCTGCAGGATCCCGTCCAGCGTAAGACTCTCACCAAGCGACCTCCTAACCGAGACATAGGAGTGCGTCTCGGCAAGAACCTCCGCCACGAGCTCCCACGGGGGGTCACCGGCCAGGGCAGTGGCTGCCGCCCACGATACCGTACGGTACCCCCGAATTACTCTTACCGCGATGACCCGCTGCGCTCGGCGCAGCTGGGCCTTATTCCTCGCGGTAAGGTGACCCGCCCAGATGACTCTTCGTTTTACTCTAACTCGATGTAGACATTATCTCTCTCTCTCTCTCTAGTCAAAAGATATCTCGTTGTACGCATACAACTAGCCCAGCAGGTAGTAAGTAATCACCGTCACCCATTTTAAGCAACATATAAATATACTTGTTCTAGAACTTACTGCTATCCGTTACAGGTTTCATGAAATCCGCGTCGAGAGTGTTAAATACAGTGTAGTTGAGGGAACTCCACGAAACGTGGTCCGGAATAATACCCAGAGCCGGTTTGACCTCAAAGTTCATCAGGATATTAAGGTCCCACTCCTGTTGCGAAGGTTCCCTGAATGATCGATCTCGGAGCATAATTTCTCTGGCCATTTCTACAATGCGTTAAATTATTATATATTATGTACAACTATTTTTTTTCTTTAACGCCGGAAAATGCTCTGAGGCATCCCGCGGGGGAGTGGGTCTCCCCACGTGGGTATGTGGGACTCGCTGCACCCGAAAGCTGGTAAGTGGACGCAGCTCTAAATTTTTAGCTAAATTTACTGAATATATAAATAACCGAATTATCAACATGTATAGTCTATGGATGTGAGGGGTCAATAATGAGGTCCATATGCAGGGGACGGTCACGGGCTGATAATTATAAAATAACACTTTTCTAGATGTATAAAAAGGAATAGAAAATGACTTGTCACATTACCGTAAGCATTCAAAGTATCAGGTAGCGATATGCCCATCTTTGTGAGAATATTGTAGAAGTCTATATTGGTGGTTCTGCTCGTGACGGCGAACTGTGTGTTGGCCCACTGGTTTGTCGCCTCAATGTACCGTCCCTCGTTGTAGAACCACTCGGCCTTCCGCGCTGCGGCCTGTATGTCGTCGTACCCCTCCTGGTCTACCAGTCCTGCCGCTAGGAGGAGCGGGCCCCAGGTGAGAGTGGCGTCGACTGGAGATATCCACGCGTTGCCCATGCCGATGCCGTGTAAAGTTCCATTTATTGTTCCCGCCTGTTTTGCCTATAAATAAAATATCTTATTAGTGTTGCGGGTCAACTAAGTATGGCTTGCAGTCTCGTGCGCGATCTAAAAAATAAACGTCATATTTAAAAATGTAACTGTCGAAATTAGTAGATTAATTTGCACTACAAGCATGCTAGCTAAATCCTTATCCTTACTTAATATAATAAATGTGAAAGCGTGGATGTTTGTTACGCTTTCACGCGAAAACTACTTAATCGATCACCATGAAACTTTGTACACATATTCTTGGAGGTATTAGAAGTAACATAGGATACTTTTTATAAAAAAAACTAAAATCTTATCCTGCGCAGACGAAGTCGCGGGCACCAGTTAGTGTATTATAAATATGAGTTTGTTTGTTACGCTTTCAAGCCTACAACTACACAAATTTTGAAAATTCTTTCACGAATGGAAAGCTACATTATCAGCAAGTAATATAAGTAATTTTTTATCGTCGTATTCCCACGGAAACGGGAACTACGCGAGTGAAACCGCGAGGCGCTGCTCTAGTATTACAATAAATAAATATGAAGACAGCGTGTAGTAGGTGTGATGCTTAAGGTTTTATCATCTTTACTGTAACACATACCACTTCTTCAAAATCAAATCAAAATCAAAATATTTTATTTCACATAGGCCTAGATGGGCTCTTATAAAACGTCAAGAAAGGTGTACGGGTCGGGTGGGTCGTATCCATCTTTTCAAATCATTTGTACCTAAATAAATACTCTTTGTAAATAACAAACAACCAAGCGAAGTAAGGCCTCAGTAATGTCTGGATTGTCTAATCATAAAGTTAATTAGGTATATTAACTTTATGAGTTTAATGCATCATTGTGTAGTTAAATATTTAATTGATGGAAGGCTTGTTCATCTACACTGATAAATAAAATTAATGTGTCTGTTTGTAATATTAAAATAACCACTTTTTATTAAATGCATATGGATATACAGGTTGGATTTTTGAGACGGGTCAGTAAGGGCAGGTACCTTAACCGATACAATTACAGGAAAACGTTCCTAGGATAGTATCCAAAACTTTTTAAGATATTCTGAACTGCATTCACAGATCCTTGAGAAAATGTACGGTCAGCGTAAAAAATGCTACAATCCAAGAATTTTTTGCAGATAGCTGATGTTAGAAAGAGTAATTTAGGCTATAAAAGTAATCATCGTCAATCTGGGTACGGCTGTAAATCTAAGTTGACGCGGGCGAGCTGCGGGCTACAGCTAATATTTTAATATAACAATGATACCTACACAATAATAATAGTACAATTTTCATGTTTGTATAAGGTGTTCAGATGTAAAACTTAACGATTTTATATCTGGTTGGGATGAATATGAATGAAATGAATACCCTAAAGGCTAAATCTAATTCTTTCTTTCTTTCTTTCTTTCTTTCTAAACGGACAAATATTATCACACTAGCTGTGCCCGCGACTTCGTTCGCGTAGATTACGTAATTTAACAATGAGTTTTTTTAGTGTGAAGAGCTGTATAAATAGAGGATGTTGAAAACTTACTCTCTAACTTAAAACCCTTATACTTTTAATATAATTGATCGCTTTTATTCATAGCACCTAGTCTCTTTTGAAATTACCCATAGAGAAGAAGAATCACCTAGCACCTACCTACTTAGATAACTATACTGTAGCTAGCATCGTCATCATCGTCAGCCTCTATCCATCCACTGCTGAACATAGGCCACCCTCAATGAACGTCAAGACGACCGATTTCTTGTCACTCGCATCCAACGCGGACCGGACACTGCACGGCATACCTACAATTATTTATAAAATGTATGAACCGTCCGCAATCCGCATTATCAGTCAATTTTACAAAAATGTATGATCATTGATCTAGATCCACAGAAATAGTAATAAATACCACTCTAATAATAATATAATTATTATAAAAGGGCTATTGTTACTGGGCTTGCATAGTACGTTATCATATTTTTTTGTTTACGAAATTTCCAACTGAGAACATGGCGAGAAGGACAAAATCACTTTATTTTGAGAAAAATTGTTACAAATGATGTTGATTTTTCTTCTCTCCATATAGCAACAATTTTCTATAACTTTCAGAATGTACAGTACGTTCAGACTTCAGTGAC
This sequence comes from Helleia helle, assembly GCA_963853865.1. Lineage (NCBI taxonomy): Eukaryota > Metazoa > Arthropoda > Insecta > Lepidoptera > Lycaenidae > Helleia > Helleia helle. The sequence continues at coordinate 6,374,985 of OY971418.1, read as the reverse complement.
GTTATATGAAGCTTACACTGTACGGTCTACTTTTTGGCATTCTTATCTTTATGCAAGTGCTTCTCTGTAAACGATGTTAAATGTGGACCCATCTCGAACGTATACAAAAAGGTTATTGGGGTTATTTACTCGCGAAAGAGCCACATAGAGTTGGCCATGTGAAAAGCAACCAGTACTTAGGTCAACTCCAGCAACGGATAATGTCTGACCCTGAGCTTTATTAATGGTCATGGCATAACAGAGGCTGACAGGAAATTGCACTCTTTTGAAGAAGAAAGGAAAATTATTGGGAATGAGGGGAATACTTGGAATGAAAACAACATCACCAGCTCCGCAACCGGTTAAGATTTCGGCTTCGATGATGTTTTGCTGCAAATTAGTGATTTTGAGCCGAGTGCCGTTGCAAAGTTTTGGAGGACATAAATTTCTAAGAAGAATTATCGGTACGCCGACCTTTAAAACTATTTTATGGGCTGGAAGACCAGGTGTGTTGAGGGAATCTAAAAACTCCACGGGATAGTTCGTGACGTCTTCTTCTTCCATAACTGTATTTATGGATGTATATTCTATACTATTTCCAGAAACATGCGTCAATATTTTTAAATTAATTGCTGCCGCTTCGTCGTTACGGGGAGTCAAAATAGCACGTTGGCATAGCCAAGAACCAGTTTGATTACCAATGTCTGTGGAATCCCCGTAAACAGAAGAAATAAGATCCTGTTGTGATGTAACAGAAAAACAAAGATTCTGTACCAAAATAACTTTTCCATTTTCTTGTACGGGATATGTACCATCACCTATTTTTAATAGTAAATTAGAGAACTCCAGCGCATTTTCGTAGCCTCCTAACTGTGCACGCATATTTATACTTAGGTGTGTAACTGTTATAGTGCGCCATAAAATAGAGCTTTTCAGACAGGCAGAAATTTCATCGGCTCTTGTTCCTCGCGGTACGATTGGGAGTGTCTGCCGAAAATCACCACAGAAAAGGACTGTAATGCCACCCATCGGTCGATCGTTTTGCCTTATATCCCGCAAAGTTCTATCGACAGCTTCTACAGCTTTCCGATTTGCCATCGTGCATTCGTCCCAAATAATTAAAGCACAATCATTGAACAGTTTTGCTTTATCGCTATTTCGTGACACATTGCAAACCGGGCTTTCCGTACTGTCTAAGTCTATGGGAATTTTAAACATGGTGTGTGCTGTTCTTCCTCCTGGCAACAATGTGGCAGCTATCCTCGAGGAGGCGACAGCAAGAGCAATTTTATTTTGGTTCCTTATCCGAGCCAAAATAATTTTGGTAAGAAAAGTTTTACCCGTTCCGCCAGTCGCGTCTAAAAACAGGATTTCACCCGATGCGTTATCTACACTGCAGCATACTCTATCATACGTCTGGCGCTGTTCTTCTGTCAAATTTGCGAAGCCACTTTGTAAAATTTCTGCGAGTTCCACGGGATCGTTACTAATTTCTGAAGCGTACTCCCTGTTTATACGTTCCCCATCGACTGTCGGTGTTGGTAAACCATATTGACTGACCGAGTTTCCTCCTAAGTATAGGAGGAAACTCGATAACAATCTCTTGAATAGCTAATAAGGACCTGTTGTGACAAATTTCACGTACCTGATGAGGAATTTCTCCATCAGTACTTAGTTGAACTTGTCTCAAAAAATCCTCAGCAAACTTGTCATGGTATTTTTGCCACAACAGTCTAGCATCTGATAATCCACAAAAGATCAATAAGATGGCAAACAAATGTCGCAAGCGATGTGGACTGTCGCTAATACATGCCTCAACTAGAGCATCATCCGAATGCTGATCTCCATCTAATAAATGGCGTGCGCGGCAAGCGGCCTTGTAGGTGGGATGTTCAATATCGTCCAATTTACGGAGTTCTGCAAAAGATGTAGGACCTCGTACTATATGAAGAAGAAGGCGTAAATAATAACACTCGGGATTATTCGGGTGTACCGTGTACACCCGTCCAATCACGTGCTCACCATCTACAGCAGTTCCACGTCTCCTACGAACAAAAATACCTTGCTGCTTGTTGTAAGTATAATAACATTGCACTTCATTATACAAAAGAGACTTCGCGAAATGATCACTTTGGCAAAGACGAAAGAATGCAAGCAAGGTAGTTTGTCTCGGGTTGGCCAACCTTTCTACCACATTTTCAGACTGAAAGTACACTCGCTGCCCGCCTTCAAGGTGCACGTACAGGTGAATGACCGGCGGATGCCTTTCATGTATCGGGAAACTTAAAATACGCCAAGCTGCCTCAGAGGAGCTTATGTACCGGCCAGACTGGTATCTTGTGAGTTCGTCATATTCATTATTTCTCAGCGCTATCATTGCTTGATCACTACCTTTATTGATATATTTACATACATATTTTATACACTTAACGCTATTACATATTTCAACATTAATGTGAGCTTGAAATGCTTTAGATAAAACTGGTGAATACGGTACCACCCATCTATTGTCCAATATAATTTCTTGCCCACGGAACCTGATTGAAGCCGTAAAACCACCTTGAGAAGGTGATCGACGCCGGTATAGCGGATACCCATTTTCTCCCGATATAGTTTGTTCTGTACGTGCCCTAGGGTATCTTTTTGAGCACCGACCATCTTGCATGCATGGTAATACTCTATTTAAACCGCCACATGGCCCGTGAACCATGTGTGTTTTAATGATGTCATGCAAAATTGGATCTGCATCATGGTCTGGAAACTCGGCACTTATGACACTATCAATAGCTTCGGGTCGGATTTTTTCTGCCAGCCACAGGAGGATTTGGGCGTGAGGTAAGCCACGCTTTTGCCACTCAACACTATACATGAAACAAAGAGCTGAGCCGAAAACTTTATCTTTTGTAAGAAGATCAATCATATATTTAAGTTTTAAATGAAATACTCTCGCAATGATGTCATGTCTATCATATGACGCCTGTCCTGGGAGAAGTTCCTGACAAATTTCGGTCCACTTTGGATTTGTTGTGAACGTTATGAATAGGTCCGGCCGGCCATACTTACGGACGTAGCAAAAGGCATCTTGCGTTCTTTCGTGCATATATCCGGGCGCTTACATAATTATCTCTGGCTGTTGTTAATCGCCGTTCTCTCTCTGAGAGAGATTCAGACTCGCGTGAGAGGGCGTGACGCTCTCGGTCAGCTGACAACCGCGCTTCGCGTTCCTCGATACTCTCTTGGGAGCGCAAAGTTGCGGTCAGGATTCTTTGCGAACTTAAACGCGACTCCCTTTCGGTAAAAGTCTCAGACTCGCGTGAGAGGGCGTGGCACTCTCGGTCAGCTGACAATCGCGCTTCGCGTTCTTCGATACTCTCTTGGGAGCGCAAAGTTGCGGTCAGGATTCTTTGCGAACTCAAGCGCGAATCCCTTTCGGTAAAAGTCTCAGACTTGCGTGAGAGGACGTGACGCTCTTGGTCAGCTGACAACCGCGCTTCGCGTTCCTTGATACTCTCTTGGGAACGCAAAGTTGCGGTCTGGATTCTTTGCGAACTTAAACGCGACTCCCTTTCGGTAAAAGTCTCAGACTCGCGTGAGAGGGCGTGGCGCTCTCTGTCAGCCGATAACCGCGCTTCACGTTCGTCAATACTCTCTTGGGAGCGAGAAGCTACTGTAAGTGCACGCTGTATGCAAAGCCTAGACGCACGCTGAGTAGGCGTTTCCGATGCAAGAGTTCTGATGTGGTTCGCTCGGATTGCATTTAGCCACACTTCACGATCTTCCTCCGATTCTTGAGACCTACTATTAAGTGACACATTAAACTATATTCATTGAAAACGATGTTTTTCTAAAGTATTAAAGAAAGTAATTACTATTCCTTTCCAACGTATTAAAATTTTAACAAAATATTATAATAACTCAACAAATTCATTAAACTTAACAAATAGGATATACATGTCGGTACTATAAGTTGTCAATAGATGGCGTTGATCTGATCCTATTTGTTAAGTATTGTATTGAACTACATTTTTGTCAATAAGTCGGTACTATAAATTGTCAATAGATGGCGTTGATCTGATCCTATTTGTTAAGTATTGTATTGAACTACATTTCAAATACATAATATTATATCTTTTGATAGAGTAAAGCGATTGCGATGAAACAAAAACTAAATGTTACTCTAAGTTACGCACAATTTTTATATATAAAAGTTATTTACATTGGTTTTGTAGTTTTTACGTGATGCGTGGTTAACTAAACAGACAAACAGACAAAAATTAAAAAATGCTGGAAATATATTCTGTTAGTCATCCTTTAACAACCTGGCTAATTTTTTTTTAAATATTTTCAATGTACAGAAACGACTCCTCTACAAATTTATTATATGTATAGATAGGAAATTTGCAAACGTGGCGCTGAATCTGCGACAATTATAATAAATGTACATAAACATATTTTAATTATATTCAAGCCTGTGATATTTTATTTTATTTCAGTGATAAAGACCCTGCTACTATTGTAACTCGTCATGAACACTTTTTAATGGAAATAAAATAATGCATATAATATCCTTACCTCGTGCATTCTAATACCCATATCAATGGCCATTTTCCCACCATAAGACTGTCCGTAGATATAGAGGGGAACGCTTTCGAATTCGGGGTGGGAACGGTAGAATCCTCGCATAAGCTCCACGAAGTCTAGGGCTAAAATAAATTTATAAATTGGCGACCAGTGAAGTTTACGTCACGTGACGAAAATCTCCATTGGCTAAAAACCTGCACATAGTGACAAAGTAAAGTAAAGACGAAGACGAAAAATACGTTCTTAATTGCACTCTAAGTAAACAAAATATTAAAGGTTCTATATTCAAAGTTCGATCGTAAAACATAACATTAATATCAGGAGGGTGCAACTATTCATCAGAACGCGATCAGGACCAAAGAGTTTTACTGGTCTGCTTGGTTTCCAAAAAACGAATAAAAAAATTACAAAGCCCATTTTTAATACATCGAAATACTTTTATCCTATTTTGAATAAACAATGATTTCCATTTAACCTTCTAGATGACTCTATACCAAAGATATTATGTTGCGAAATAGTACTTGGACAGTCAAAATGCCAATCAAAAGAATAAAGTAGATAATCACATCGGTATGTCGGTGCACTTACCTATTTGGTCGTTGGTAGTCGCTAAGTGTGTTTCGCTATCAACGTAACTGAAACCCGTACCGACCGGATTGTCAAGGAACATCACATTGAATTTTTTCACCTAGAAACAAAAAAAATCACGAAGTCTCCATCGTACAGCTTTTCAGACGTATGACGTATCTAATTTTGTGTGTGCCAGTGTAGAATTCGCTAGAAATAGCAGGAAATATAATTCCGCAATGGGCTTTGTTCCGTTTGGGCCGTTCATTATGTTGACAAATATTTGAATGTAATACTTGCACTCAACTTTTCATCAATCTAGGGACTTTACATGTTAATTGTCGTGGGATTAGCGATGTCGACTCAATATAGTGCCCAAGCGCAAATTCTCAGTTAACAACAGTCATAATCACTACACTTCTGCTGTACTACTGTACTACTGTTCATAGGTCTCTTTCGATAAATGCTAAGACGACTGATTCCTCTCGCATTCAAATTAATTCTAGAACAAGCCACTGGATTTCGCCATCACATATACTCATTTACACAAATAAACCAACCCATGAGTGATTCCGCTCTTGCAGCGACAAGTCCAATGGTCCTAGTATGTCGAAGTTACCGATTCCAGTGGAGGAGCCCCCCGGCCCGCCCTGCAGCCAGACAATGAGCGGCCTGTCGGTGTAGTGGTCCACGTCGGCGGTAGTGTAGAACATCCAGTAGAACATGTGCGCGCCCTCGCGGACCGTCACATAGTCGAACGCTTGTTTGAAATCACCGAACTGAGCTGCAATGGAAAAATTCTTTAGCCATATATGGTGTATACCATACAATAATTAAGTCAGCATATTATGTTTATAAACATGCTATTTAATACAAGTTGATACATGCGGTCTCGCCCGCACGGACTTGGGTTCTTGGTCATAATCAATCTATTAAGAGAAGCTCACAAAACATCCTTTAGGAACTTGAAGATTCTATATTATGATGTTTAGTTTTATTTATCTAAGTATTACTATACTATATACTAGAGGCAAACTGACAAACGTGTCACCCGATGGTAAGTGGTTATCATCGCTCATGAACAAAAACGAGTCCACCTGTGCTAACCTAAGCAATACATTCGTGCGTTGCCAATCCTGAGACCGTATGATAATAAGTCTCGGTGCCAGATATTATTGCCTCTCCTGCCTTTTTTCCGAGGCGCAGCAAAGCTGTTTGACAGAAGAAATATGCAGGATGGTGGTAACCGTGCAGACGGGCAGCACAGAGCATCCATTTCACTGTAGGAGCAAGGACTTCGATGAAACAAACTTAGATATTAGGTAAAGTAAAGGTTAAGAAAACGATAAAATAATACCATTTGTGCAATGTGCAGACAGTAGACCTACAAACAGTAAACGAAACAACATTTTGTAGCACTAATAGTTACGTATACTACGCCACTTACGAACTGAATGATTTTTTCATAAATTAATATTATCGGTTTAATCGGTATTGATACGTGTTATCTATTAAAATGTGTTTCAATAATTTTACACAATTAAACGGTAGGACAGTAACACGGTGCACAGGGCCTATTTATGTCACTAGGGCACAGAAGGTAGATGAACATTTAGCATTTATTTATTTCCAAAAACTGTGACATGTATTAAGTGGCCCGACGCCACCTCCACAGAAAGGTTGTCCCGCACCACAGAACAACCCCTCCTAATGGCGGGACAGTAGGTACAATGGGGTGAGGTTCCCATTTTCGCCCCATGACCTCTGCTCTTTTGTCCCCTCATATTCGAAGAGGGGACAAAAGAATGAAGAGTCCCCTCGGCTCAATTCGCTTCGCCCAAGGTATTGGGTTCACCCTAGGCTATTGAGCCCCATCCCCACTACAACGCCTGAACCATGGTGGGGAACCTACCTAACCCTACCTAAAAACATAATATAACAATATAATAAAAATATAAATTAAAATAGTTTTAATATATGAATTAGTAGGTATGTACTAGATTTGAATACAGATTCCTCTTAGAAAAAAAAAAAAAACACTTTTGTGAAATAATTTATTCCAATATTAAAGAAGAAATCGAGAGAAAATTTTATTCCTACGATGATAAGGTATCCCCAGTAGAAGTAAACTCGAGCGCGAGATAGACAGGTTCTACTGATACTATTACAAGCTACACCCCGCACCCCGCGGTTTCCAGTCCCAAAATTGAAAAAAAATACTTTACTTTAAAATAATTCGAATATAACCTTCTTCGATAGCCAAAAGGTCATTGATAGCAAAAAGATTTTATAAACCCGACTTGAGTTTCCCGAGATTATCGCGTTCAAAAAAACTAATCAACTTTATTATATGAGTAAATTAAATGTGGCATTAATAACACTTGGTTCAATAAGTCTCGGGACTAAATACTAAAAAAACGTTTTTTTGATAAAAATATCTTTTATTCATCAACGTAGTCTCCTTCAGCTGCGATACATTCCCTCCAACGGTTCTCTAACTTTTCTATCCTATGTGTGTAGAACGATTTTTTTTTGGTTGTAAAATAAGCCTCCGTTGCTACGATTACTTCACCATTTGAGTCAAATTTCTTACCTCGAAGCATTTTTTTCAAGTCTGCAAAGAGCCAGTAATCACTGGGGACCAGATCTGGCGAATAAGGCGGATGTGGAAGTAATTCGAAGTGCAATTTGTTTAGTTTGGCCATCGTTACTTGGTCCTGGTGAAAAATCACTTTTTTTTTCTTCAATTGAGGCCGTTTTTCCGCGATTTCGTACTTTAATCGCTCCGATAAACCCATGTAGTATTCGCTATTTATTCTCTGTCCTTTATCAAGGTAGTCGATGAAGATTATTCCATGCGCATCCCAAAATACAGAGGCCATAACCTTGCCAGCTGATATTTGTGTCTTAGGCCGCTTCGGGCGGCTTTCACCGGGTGCTCTCCACTCTGCTGACTGCCGATTATTAAGCTGATATTTGAATTGATCTACATTATTCGTCACGTCCTGTTAGCAACCGTTACTATAGGACGGACAAAGATGTTACAAAACAGACGTGTAAAGCTTAGTACTCATTTCAACTAAACGGAATTTAAATAAAGGATTCCATAAAAAAAATATTATAATAAATGAATTCATTTTTAAGAGTTTAGGTCATAATTCGACGTAAGAGCAGTTGCATTCGTTAATTTTTGTCTGATATTCAGCTGTTGTAGTGTTAAGGCTGTAGCTTAGTAGGTACTTGTACCTACGTACTTAATCTTTACATAAAAAATAATATACTAATTATTCGTTCCAATATTTTTAGGTAATAATAGCGTTAACATCTGCTGAAAGACCCATTAAGCGGTATCTAGATAAAGTAAAAAACAACCCTGGGAAGGCTGAAGAAATTAGATAAAAACAGTTAGCGCAAATTAAAGCCAACAGAAAGAAGGTATCTGAAATGAATCAAGAGGAGAGATCTCATTAGATCAATAAAAATAAAATAAAATCATTTATTTCGGGATTAACAAATGCCCATAGAGTGTTAGTAACAATATTATAATCAATATTATACTGTACGATTTTAACCTCACAGTGAATCCTATTCTTAATATGTCTATTGCGTCACGTCATATGTCCATTTAGTGATTGTCTCAAAATATTTTTGTTATATTTCTTTATAAATCTGGAAATTATTTAAGCTAAGTATTATTATTTATATGCTAAATGTATAAAGAAAAATAAACAACAATTAATATTTTATTTCACAACAATATTTTATTTTTCAACAATTAATTTTGGACGAAATATTACGATACTGACCGAATTGGTGTATTTTTATCGAAAATAAATTTATTATGTCCAAGTATTAATATTTAGTTTCATTGATTGGTACAGTGAAAGCTCATTTGGAGTATTTTTATCGTTTTATTTCCAACAGTTGAATTTTTATCGAGGATTGATTATTGTTACTAACAAGACATTTTTTTCCCAATCTACTAAGAAAAAATGATTCAAGAGATAAAATATACGTATCAGCTCGTAACTTTTATATATAACTCATGAAATATAACTTTTTCAACAATAATACAAAGTTTTTAAGTCCTAAATCAATAATGAATTTTTAAAAGCTGTTTTTATAACCTGCGCCATTTAAAACAAAAATGCTCTGTTATGCATTTTTTACGAATGTACTAAACTAGTCTCACTAAAAAAAAAAAAACAACTAAAAAGTAATAAAATAATTTCCTTAATTTTTGTGCCTACAAATAATCAACTTGTTCTTCTACTAATATACAATCTTTGCGTTTACCACGTCATTATTGTTACTTTTTTTTTTTTTTTTTTTTTTTTTTTTTTGGCAGTTCTCGTACGTAGTACATTTGCCATTATCAAACGGGAGAAATTTTTCCATGTATATAAAGGGACGAGAGATGTTAAATTTAGGAATCATTCAGGGCAGGATATAGGATATGTATGACAAGATAATAATAATATTATTATGAAATATTAATTTATATAGCTATACATATATTTAAATATATTACTTATATTATAGACACACAAGACTTTCATCAAATAAATACTAAACCTAAATTTCTATATTATTAGTAATTATATAATCTGAAATTATTTTATAAATGTAATATTTTTTTATAAATAACAGACAAGTAATTGAGGTTGGAAAAGGGATTTGATGATCTAGTAAGGATTTCAGGAAATCGGAACGGTCATATAAAGGACAAGAAAAGAAAAAATGATTTACATCGCCAGTTTCACAACCACACAAACAAGAAGAGTCGTTAATAATTTTAAACTTGGAAAGATGAGCAGGTGTACAAGTATGGCCAAGTCTCAATCTTGAGATGATACTAGAGCACCTCCTATTAAAATTCATTGAGAAAAACCATGGTTTTGATAAAATATCAGGCTGAAGAGAGTAATAATAATTACCTTTTTGTTTACTGCTTTTTTCCCATGACGTTTTCCAACATGTATCAAGATCGAGTTTAGGTATTGATAACAAGTCTGAGCAGTAAATCTTATACGGAACAAGGTCACCACATGAAATAGCTTCATTAGCGAGAGCGTCTGCTATAACATTTCCTTGGATTCCAGAATGTCCAGGAATCCAAGAAAATTTAATATTGTAATGTTTTGCTATGCATATTGTTAGTAATTGTCTTGTGTCAAATATTATGGGGTTGTGTTGCTTAATTTTAAATGGGTTTTTTTCTAAGGCTTGTAAAGAACTAAGTGAGTCAGTAAAAATGATTGAATTTTTGAGTTTAGCTAGTATTATATAATCTATGGCTTTGAAAATACCCAAGCACTCTCCAGAAAAAACAGAAGATTCTGGAGGGAGTTTTACCTTCTGTACAATGTTATATTGACGGTGGAATATACCTACGCCTACTAAACCGTTAACATTATGTTTCGAAGCATCTGTAAATATGAGATGGGTATTTTTAAATTTTTTCTCAACAATTGCATTAAATTTTTCATTAGCTATTAAAAAATCTGACTTAGCTATACCAATATTTAATATTTGTGGTGATAGAATAAGAGATTCGAAGGAACAAGAAAACAAAGGTAACATGTTAGATTGATGTAAAGGTGCAGAGAGAGATTTAAACTTATAATAGCTATTAATTAAATGTGGATTCGATTTATGTATCCAATACGGTGAATTAGATACTAAGTAAGCTAAAAGATGAAGTTTTTCAATAAGAGGGTGATTGGAAAGCTGTAGACGTCGAAAGAGAAATTTATCAGACAAATACTGACGACGTAGTTGTAACGGAGGATCACAGCACTCAATTTGTAAAGCGTTAATTGGGCTAGACTTCATTGCTCCACAAATGATTCTCAAACATTTGTTTTGAATTTTGTTCAACATTTTAAATCCAGAAAGAAGGCCCGGTTCCAATAGGAAGGTTCCATATTCGAGGACACTACGTATGAGAGCATTATACACGAGTTTCAAATAAAAGGGATGGGCACCCCACCAAACTCCTGCTAAACATCTTATGATGTTTATTATTTTTTCACACTTATTTGCGATGAAATTGCAATGAGGGATGCCTGTAAGTTTCCTGTCTAAAATGACACCTAAAAATTTAAAATCATTTTTTTGTGGTATAATGGTCTCATCGTAATAAACATGAACTGGAGTGATAGTTCGCATACGGGAGAATAAAACTACTGAGCTTTTAGATGGGGACAAATATAGTCCATGATCATCAAGCCATTTTTTTAAATATTGAAGTGATGACGTTAACTCTGTGCATGCTAATTTAATGTTTTTACTTTTTACATATAATAATAAATCATCCGCATATTGCAAAACTTCAATCTTTCTATCAATAGCTAAGTCTAGATCATATGTGTATAAATTATACAATAAGGGGCTCAAAACGGACCCTTGTGGAAGGCCTTTGGATAACACTCTAGAATGTTTTTGTTCACCATCAGTAAACAAAATCGATCTATCATTAAGCATATTTATAACAAAAGAAATAATTTTTCTGGGAATCTGAAGGCATAAAAGTTTTTGTTTAAGAATTGGTATCACGACATTGTCATAAGCATTAGATAAATCCAAAAATGCTGCAATGACAAAATTATTATCAGAGAAGGCTAGCCTGATATCGGTTGTAAGTAAACTAATATTATCTATACTACTTCTGTTTCGTCTAAAGCCAAATTGAGTTGTTGATAGCAAACTGTTGCTTTCAACGAACCATTCTAGACGATTCTTAATTAATTGTTCGCAGATTTTTAGGAGGACAGATGAAAGGGCAATAGGACGGTAAGACAAAGCAGAAGAAGGATCTCTATTAGGTTTTAATATTGGAATTACAATTTGTGATTTCCAATTTGCAGGAATGTGACCAGAGTGAAAAATAGAATTGATTAAATTTAAATAATATGTCATGCTTATGTCATTTAAATGAGTAATGAAAGAATAATATATTCCATCTGGACCAGGTGCAGAATCTGATGCATATTCTAAAACGTTCTTTAATTCTGTCATTGAAAAGGGAGAGTTTAATTCAGATGATTCATTGTATAAGGCACCGTTATCATTTAAGTTATCTTTACGAAAATTAACAGTGGGAGGAGCAATTCTATCAAGAAAATCGTCTACTAGAAAAGATGGAAAAGTTGGGGATGGGGTGGTATTATAAGCTGATCTAAATCTTCCAATGTTTTCCCAAACACTGGATGAGGGAGTATTGGGAGATAAAGATGAGCAGAACTTTCGCCAGCTGTCTCTTTTTTTTCTTTTAAAAAGTAATTTTGTTGCGTTTGTAATCTCCTTTAGTGATAAGAGGTTTTCTAATGTCATATTATTATTAAATATTTTTTCAGCATTTTTTCTTTTATTTAAAAATTCTTTGCATTCGACATCCCACCATGGAGGACTTGGAATATAAGGGTCCCCATGTTTTATATTAAAAACTTCATTGGCACTTTCAATTAATGTATCTAAAAAAATTTGGGCACCGCAAGAATCACTAATATTTTCTGATATTTTCTGACTAAGTTTTAAATCAACTTTACTACTAAATTGAGTCCAAGTGTCAGAATTGACTTTTGATATATTGTATCTCGGGAATAGTTTATTGCAAGTTTTAATTAATTTGCCAGGAGGAAATGAGGTAATAATGGGATAATGATCACTGCCAAATGTGGATGTTAAAACAGAACTTGACAGCTGAGATACAAATTGGGGTGAGCAAATAGTTAGATCTACTACACTATTTCCTTCAGATAAGTTTGTACGTCTAGTAGAATTACCATTGTTGATGATACACAAGTTGTTTTTATCTAGAATATCCAAAAGTTTATTACCATAACAGGTTGTCATGGAGCAGCCCCAAGACTGGTGATGACAATTAAAGTCACCAGTTATAATTAATGGTTTAGGGAGGGATAAGAATATATCCCCAACTTCATTTAATATATTAATAGAAATATGTGAAATATATACAGAAACAAAACAAACTTTATTTACAATTACGGCTAAAATAGAAATTTCAGAACTATGTACAGGAGTGGATATTATATTAAAAGGGTAGCCTTTCTTAATGAGAAATGCTACACCACCATATCCATCTAATCTGTCTTCTCTAACAGTATTATATTTTTTAATATTTAATGTAAAACCTGGTCTAAGCCAAGTTTCACATAATGAAAATAAAAAAGGGTTATATTTATTTAATAAGTAAATTAGATCACTTTTTTTATTAATTATGCTTCTAGCGTTCCATTGTAATATTTTGTTGGCCATTATTTATTTTGATTATATTTACAATTAACTCCATTAAGGGGGCAACGATGGACGGTATATTATTATTGGTCTGGGCAAAGGTTTGTAATAAAGATATAATATCTGATATTTTTGTTGGTTCTTGTGTGGAGGGAGTATCATTTGAAATTGGGCTATAATTTTTATCTAATTGATTAAAGGAAAATTCTTTTATGATATTATCATGTGCAGTTTTGTCGTAACCTTTTCCAACTTGTATAGGGCGGGAAGGTTTAGATATAACTGTTTTCTTGTAAGATTTTTGTGGAGTATAAGAAGATGGAGTATTAATATTTTGGAAAGATAATTTTCTTTGAGGACTGGACAAGGTTTCAGCGAATGATTTATTAAGTATAGGGAACATTTTACTTGCTTCTTGATAAGAAACACAATTTTGGGACATATATAGTTTTATTTCTTTTTGTCTGTTAAGTTCCGGACAAGATTTACTATTTGCCATATGGCGACCAGAACATTGACAACAGTAATAGTCATCTTCAACATTACATGAATCACTAACATGATCCTGACCACACTTGAGGCATCTTGGTTTGGAACGACATTGCATCTTTGTATGACCATAACGACAGCAGTGATAACATTGGATGGTGGGAAAAACATATAAGTCTACGGGCAGAGAGTTGTAGCAGATAAATATTCTTTTTGGGAGTACCTGACCATCAAAATACATTACTACCGACTGTGTGGGTTTCCATATTGGAGACCCATCAACAATAGTTTTATAATTAAGTCGTCTAATTTTAACTATTTTGCCACAGCCAACAGGGGTTGAGATATTAGAAATAATTTCCTCAGGAGACCAATCTGTTGGAACTCCTCTAACAATGCCTATTCTTAAAATATTAAATGAAGGGACATATGCTTTATAATTATTGTCGGTGATTATACTATTGTTAATAAAAGAGTTAGCATCAACATAATTTGTGAAGGAAACAGACATACGGTTTCGACCAATTCTCTTAACACTACCATTAACTATATTATAAATTTTATTTTTTAAAAGAAAATTTCCGAAGGTTATCGGGTGCAATATTTTTCCGTCATTATCAGAGGATTGGATCTTCTGAACATGAATAATGTAAGGAGGTGCATCTAGTTCATTGTAAAGATTTCGACCAATTGGAGTATTTGGTTTACTGACTGAATCATTAATATTATGAGGCACTGGATTATCTGATTGTAATAAAGGCTGTGCAAGTGGAATATTAGTTAAATTTTTACCCTCATCTGATTTATCGGACTCTACACAACGACATCCAATGTCCTTTTGGTTTCCCGTATTTTTTCTTTTCTTTTTGTTACAATTTTTGCATATTTTATGCAGGCGACCACGTTTTAAACTAACTTTTTTGGAAGATTGGTCAGTGTCCATACTAGAATCATTATATTCTACTGTAACAAAACTGCAAGCTTCGGGCACTTTACATGTTCCCCCGGGATCCGGGGGTTCATTCATGTTGCAATAGAATGTAAAAAGAAACTTACCAACCAAGAATTTTCTAACTAACTATAATATATACAAATAAAATTTATAAAATAAATATTATAATAAACTGATCTGAATGACTAAAATAATAAAAAATTAATGAGAAACAAAAAACCACAACTGCGCGCCTTGAAATTTCCCGCCGTTTTTTCTTATTGTTACTTTTGGAGTCGAAGAACAATTTGATTATTTGTAGGCACAAAAATTAAGGAAATTATTTTATTACTTTTTAGTTGTTTTTTTTTTAAATTTGAAGTCGGTTTTAATTTTTGTTTAAATTTTTTTTTCTTCATTTTTAGTGATTTCAAAATTTGATAACTATTTTTATTTGTCTGAAATATGGGTAGAACTATTAAACGCGTTACTCAGATTAAATAGCGCTGTATTAATGAGATGACCGTAGAAAGGGTTTAATTCATTACATAACAAATGAAAAAACCGAAATAGAATTGTGTAAAACCTCATATACATGTAATTGAAAGCAATCACGGCAGATTTGCTGCTATTCGTTAAATAATTCCATTATTATAGGTATAGAACATCACCAATATATAGATATAGAATGGATATTATGATGACCTTGAAAAACTATGATGCGCTTCCAAGGCACAGTTGTTTTTTGTTCATTTAACAACGACAAGTAATAAAATTACATGATTTTGGCATAATATTATTTACCGTATGAAGTAAGCCCAATAAAAGCTGTAAATCGTCGAGGATTCCCCTCGACTGTGTGTGGTCTCCATCATCACACCTGTAATGGCGCTTATAACCCATATGGGTATAAAGTTCTCATCAATTTAAATTAATTAAGTCCAAACACAAGGTAGCTACTGTAAACTGTTGAAGAGTTCCTTTAACTGTCCTTTGTCTTTATCATCAGACCCCTAATGACAGTCACAACCCATCTAGGTGTAAAGTTCTCATCATTACAAATTAATCAAGCCCAAACACAAGGTTACTGATGTAAATCGTTGAGGAGTTCCCTCGATTGTCTTTCGGCTCCAGCATCAGATCGACTCCAGACCTTCATTAAATTGTTAGTCCTTCAAAACACTTTATAAAAAAAAATATCAAACGCACTAGTCGCCACTACGATTTTCGAAAGTTTCCCTCGATTTCTCTGGGATGCCATCATCAGATCCTAGTTTTCTTGTCATGGGACCATTTGGGAAGTATACCCTTTAGAACAAAAAAAGAATTTTTCAAATCGGTCTAGCCATCTTCGAGTAATCAGGTAACATACATAAAAAAAAATAAAAATAAAAAAAAAACAAAGATTCCGACGAATTGATAACCTCCTCCTTTTTGAAGTCGGTTAAAAAGTGTGTAGCTCAATATTTTATCGTTCGATTATTAAAAAAATTACACATATCATTTTGATGGCTAGTACTTTCGAAAAATAAAAAAGATTTAATATAAGCCGCCATGTCTATGTTAGTCCCGGGACTTATTTAAAGATCTAGTATGTTATTTAAACTGGACCTTGGTCTTAGATGCCTGAAAGACGAATCTTCGGTTTTATAGATAAAAAAGGACATAAATACATAGACTGTTAAACACATTACCACTGATTGGCGCAGTCGGGTAAAAATTGTAATGATTTTCTTATCTCGCGACGTGATCTCGTTGGTTAAATTATGCATACATGTATAAATTTTGCTTTAAGGGCGATGATATGCACAACACACTAATGTATCTTATCTATCTAAGTTTTTTATTAACCCTCACGAACCTTCATGCAAAAAAGTGTGATTATATTACTATTCGCTAAGGCGGTCCACAAGAGAATAACAGAGAGAAGTACTATACATGCAAAGTAAAAAGTCTTAATAGTATCATTGTATCATGTATGATCTACTATGGCGATAGCATGATCGATCTCTAAAATCCATGTCGACATAATTCTTCTATCTTTCACTACTATACAGTGCTTGCATTCAGAAGAAACAGAATATTTAAATTAACAAGCAAACATAGCGTAAAATGGTTTGGGGATTTCATAAATGACTAAACGTCATATAATCGTCGTTTTTATAATTGTACGAAGTGCACAAAAGACTGATCCGTGATCACGCCGTACTCACATGCAACCTGAACGGCCACCATTACACCAAACATCCCGTCATAGAAGGTCAACGAAATAAATCATCATTGTAACTATCCTACGACAATCTTCTATACCTATATCTTAGTATCATCATCAACATTACCAACCTTCTTCTGTTCACTGCGGTACATTTGACTCTATCAATGAACGCCACGATGGCCGATTCCACCCGACTCACTTCCAACTAGGTTTATCAACAGCTGTTCATAAAATCAGCATTGTTCACTCGTTTCTTTGAATTTTTTTTTTTTTTTTTTTAATGTTAGTTGGATAGGCAAACCTGATGTTAAGTGGTCGACGTCGCCCATGAACATAAACTAGTATACCTGGAACGAGCCCAGGCAACTCAGTTATGTGTTGCCTATCCTGAGACATAAGATGTTAAGTCTCGGTGCCAGTAATTACACTGCCTGTCTTGCACTTCTCTCCGAAACACAGCAAAGCTGTTTCACGGGAGAAATAAGCAAGATGTGTGTAGTGGTACCCATGCAGCCGGGAGCGCGGTACAGCGCTTCCCTCCCACCGGTATTACTTATGTTTTCTTAATAGCCAATATACCAAACCGGAATAGACTATTCCAATTCACTTCTTAATATAATAGTCTCCCACTTCTAAGCACAAATCCCAAATTTAGTCATGAAGCCATGCTGAGCTTGATTAATGCTACCTCTGACGTGATTGTATATGTGAGGGTAAACTAATGATTTGAAAACCTTTGACACGGTGGACAATATTGAAATGGGTCTGTAATTGGAAACAAAATCTCTTCGAACCTTTTTGAAAACGGGTAAGTACTACTCTAGCATGCTTCCACAAGTCAGAGAAAACGCCTGTCCTCAGTAAGTGGTTGTAAATAATAAGAAATGGTAGTGTCAAGGACGTAGCCCATCTTTTTAACCGACTTCAAAAAGGAGGAGGTTATCAATACGTCGGATTCTTTTTTTTTATTTTGTTTTGTAGGACTACAATTAAATGAAAATCTAGAGTCGATGCTGGAGCCGAAAGACAGTCGAGGGAACTCCTCGACGATTTACATAGTAACCTTGTGTTTGGGCTTGATTAATTTGTAATGATGAGAACTTTACACCTAGATGGGTTGTGACTGTCATTAAGGGTCTGATGATGAAGACAAATGACAGTTAAGGGAATTCCTCAACAGTTTACAGCTACCTTGTGTTTGGACTTAATTTAATTTTAATTAATGAGAACTTTGCACCCATATGGGGTATAAGCGCTATTACAGGTGTGATGGTGGAGACCTTACACAGTCGAGGGGAATCCTCGACGATTTACAGCTTTTATTGGGCTTAGTTCATTCGGCTAAATAATATACCAAAATCATGTTATTTTGTTTAATTAATTTAATTTAATTTTACTTGTCATTGTTAAATGAACAAAAAACAACTGTGCCTTGGAAGCGCATCATAGTATTTCAAGGTCATCATAATATCAATTCTATACCTATATATTGGTGATGGTGATGTTCTATACCTATATATAACTGAATTATTTAATGAATAGCAGGAAATCGGCCGTGATTGCTTTCAATTACATGTATATAAAGTTTAACACAATTCCATGATGATGAATGATTTAAACACTTTCTACGCTCATCTCAGTGATTTGTCACTGAAGTAATAGAAATTCAACCAACGAGTGATCTGTATGTACGCCCCATCGGCTAATCATCCATCAATAGCCATTAGTCGGCCAATCAGAGCGCAGATCCGGCGCAGCATCGCAGCACAAATTTGGCGGAATTTGTTTTCATAATATTATTATAACCTACCGCTCTATTTCGGTTATATGCTCTATGAATTGTATAGTCATAGCAAATTACGTAGACGGTTTAATGAGCGTATCGATTTGTGAGACCAAAAAGACTCAAGTTTGTCAATGACAGGTCTGTCTCATAGACAAGGAGAGACCTTAACTTGAGTGTCGTTTGCAAAATGGATTATATTCTATTATCTGAGTGAGATTAGTTAACTAAATAACGATTGGTGACAAGGTAATAAGGTAATATGTTTACCCTTGACTCATGATGGTCATTTTTTAACAATGAGATATATGTGCCGTGTCAGCCTGTGTTACGTTTTATACATTGTAATGTTGAGTTATCTTTTAACGCATTTATCTTGCACTCACATGACTATATGTAGTATCTTCGTAGATCTTTTTCGATGGAAGCCGCTACATCAGGTTCTTGAAAGCTGCGGTTTTGCAGTCCGGATCGGCGTTCAGAGCCGCCGGTCTCTTCTTAAATACCTTTTTATATATAAATTATATTCCTTTCGTCGCGATTGATTCTATTTGAAATAGATCCGCATTTAATCTGGTTTGTGTTACGTGTGAATTTGGAATATTTAAAAATGACAAAAATTTCATCCGCCTTTTTAAAACAAGTAAGTTTATTAATATTTTTACATATATTTTTTAAGATATTTTTATAAAATATTTTTTATTTTCTAATATTATTACAAAGAACGACATATTATTATACTGAAATTAGAATTTAATCTATACTAATATTATAAAGCTGAATAGTTTGTTTGTTTGTTTGAACGCGCTAATCTCAGGAACTAATGGTCCGATTTGAAAAATTATTTCAGTGTTAGACAGCTTATTTATCGGGAAAGGCTATAGGCCTATATAACATCACGCTGTGACATATAGGAGTTGAGTAACGCGGGCGAAGCTGCAGGCAACAGCTAGTTAAAAAAATTATATTTTAATTTTTCCGAATAATTATTATTGATTGATATAAACAAAAGAACTTTAATAATAACCAAAATCTCGTTTAATTATATTCATAAAAAAGAGCAATAAAAACCAAAATATAAAATTAATTACTTTTTATAAAACCATTTACGTGTTCCATAATTCAAGCATATATTAAAAGTATGTAAAAATATTTTAGGAAAAATAATTACTGTGTGGAACCAAAAACCAAAAACATTTATTTTTATTTTTATTATTATTACGTACGTAAATTGATATACTAAGTCATCGGGCCCTAGGGCAGACTTCTAAAAATTTTTAAACGTGTAGCGACCATCATTGGATTTTATTATCCTCAAACAATAAACAAACGTGAATTGATGCAAATTCCTGAGTATATTGTAATAAATATACAATGTATGTTTAATATTTTTGATACACCTTTTTTATAAATATTTATTTACAAGTGTGTAATAATCATACATAATTCGTATTAGATGCCTTTACAACTTCATCATCATCATCATCAGCCTCTATCCGTCCACTGCTTAACAACAACAAGAACTTGATTTTTAAAATTTATTACAGAAATCCTGGTGCTTCTTGTATCAGCATCATCAGCTTTGCCTCTTCGATTTCATATTTAGTTTATTTAACTTATGACCCTCAGTTACGTTTATCTCGAGAGCAGCTCTCCTAGTGAAAATTACAAAATAGAAGTCAATTCAGTTAAATAGAATGGTTAAGAAACATCGGTTAAATAAAACATCGTGCATGTTTCTAAAGATGAAATGTTTCTTATGAGTGTCAAGTTAGGCAACTCGTATAAGCGGGTATAGGCTAGAGTGCAGGCTGTGTTCTCGTATGATTTCGAGGACAAGCCCCATGCCGTATCGTGTTTCGTGTATATCTTATTTAGCCAAAATAAATTAATTTACAATTACTATATGATCTAGTTTAATGTAAATGTAATGATAAATATTTGCGGGAAATTTAGTCACACTGCGGAAAAAATAATTTAGAAGCCTTTTTCTTTAAATTAATAATGTGATACAAATGCGCAATAACTGATATAGATAGATAACTACTTTCGTTAAAGTCATATTTCTTTAGTTTATTACCAATTTGAATGAATTACCTTTTGTCTCACGGAGTTAGTAAAAAGGAAAGTTCCTCAATAAATGGAAAGTGATATGTCTTGTATATGACGGTCGTATGGTCTCTGGTCAGGCTACTGCAAACAACATGCGGTGGTCGCGTGTTCAAAGCCCGCCAAGAGCAGATAATTTGTATGATGTATATAAATGTCAGCACTGGATATTTATGTATCTTTATAAATGTCTTGAGTTTATTTCTTTATTAATTAGTTATTTATTGCTTGTCCCTCATTACCATATCTTAATGTACACAGTTCTACTTTCTTAATTGTCCAAGACTCGATATATTTTAAAGGGACCTGAGCGTAAAAATAAGAGGTTGTTGTTATTACAGTAAAATTCACGACATACGTTTTGTTAAAAAGTATCAAAAGTTAAATAATACAATGTAATATTAGTAATATTAAATTTTTAATAGAAATCTTTTTATTTATAAACAATCTTTATTAGAAACGTTTATCTACCTACTATATATCTACTATTTTGTTATGTTTACACGAATTTCACTATATTTCCACAAAATTTATACCATACCTATATTGGATACTAGTTGTTGTTGACTACGCTGAAATCGTCAAAAAGTATTTTTTTTATATTTGTAAGTATCGCTTAACATTTTATTAAATATATCGTTTTTTACAAAGTTAGTAATGTACCTACAATACATACATAGTTCAGTAGTATAAAAAGTCACCATTTACATCCACAATTTTTGGTTTCGTATTCTCTATAAATTCGAGTAACATCACTATCGGAAATTTTGAACAAGAATCAAAAAGTGAATAATAATATAATGGGGATTCCCCTATATTATAAATTATTCGTTATTCTATTTATTTATTATTATTTTATATTTGAAACAATTAATCTTTATTTAAACATTATAATAAGATTTTACGAATAATGAGTTTATTATGCCATAATCTACGATCTGCAAAATACTTATTCATACAATATGATGTTCATTGATGGATAGGCGTATATAACATTTTCATGGTAGATTTGTGTGATCTTTTGTTATGTATATAAAACAGATATTCGTCATTGAGGCATTGAGTTTTAAATTAACTTTATGTGGTACAATTTTCAGTAATTTAATGGACAATGTCTCGTGACTCACCATCAAAAACTATATACAGACAATTTTAAACGAACACAGATCAACGAGTAAACATATAACATGGGATCTATAAAATTCATAAGGAAAAATATAATACATATTATAATAATATTATGAGGAAACGAATAAAAGTATTTAATGTTTCCGCTTATTTAACTCATTAAGAAATTTTTTAGGCATTTTATTGTGGTTTATTAAGTTTTTTACATGTCTGACGTTTCAGATAAGTTACTTTATAGCATCCATGATCACGGGGTCTATACTCGATGTGATAAATCTGTTTAAAAACTGTTTTTGACGTGACAACGTCTTATAATTCGATGGAGCCGGCTGCAAGAACGAAAAAACGACGCATGCGGCGTTAACTCGCTCTGAGGCGTTCCATTTTCTTATGACGTTGTCACGTTCAACTATCGTCAGTAAACCGACTTTACAGACAACCGATTTTTTGTAGTTAGTAAGATCTCTGTCAGACCTTATGTCAATATTTTGTAATTTACATACTTAAAATACAAATCAATACCGTTTCATGGTCACATTAAATAGTCATGTATTTAACTATTAATAACTCGTTCTATAAAGTGCATACCTACTTAGCCAACCCGGCAGCGGACACTGCACAGTACAATAAAAAACTTTGTAGTACCTAAGTAACACAAAACGACAGATATTTTAACGATTGTCGGATATGTGATGACTAATGAGTCTACTCAAGGTCACATCACGTTTATTATTATTATTCTCCATGGCACAATAAGAACATTTATTTATGATATACTACAATAAATATATGTATTTTTAAGATGAGTAGGTAAGGCTTTCTTTAATAATATTTGACTGAGCTATTGTAATTATATCATATTATAAATAAATATAAAAAATATGATGTATTATATATTTCTATGCATTACAAGAATATTAAGAACTTATTTAATAGAGAGTCCTCTTTCAATTGTATAAGATCATAATATTTTATGTAGCCAGTACAGACTGCATGTAAATCTAGGTCTGCTTTTGTTGAGTGGTCTATCTATAGGTGAGGGCTGACGATGATCATGATCATGATAAGTCATTTTTTTACTAAATACAGGATAACTTATAAATGAAATGAGATCATTCTCCTTCTAAACCAGGTATTTTATTAAAATTTAAAAATGAAGTTTGAGAAACTAAAAAAATCACCTTTTATGGATGATGTAATTTTATTAAATCTTTTCAAAAGTACTCTTCAGCAACCTGTATAATATTATGTCTAAACTAGTTTACGAAGCACTTTTTCTTGTCTGCCGCTGAGGAATCTTTTCTCTCTTCTAAGGCATCTTTTAGCGCATGAAATCCACACTGTTGATTTTTTATTTCAGGGAATAAAAAGAAGTAACACGATGCTAGATCAGGACTGTAAGAAGGATGACCCGTGACTCTGACGGGTGTGGTGGCCAGAAAGTCCCTTTTTTATATGTTACTTGGATAGGCAAACTGGCAAACGTGCCACCTGATGGTAAATGGTCGACGTCGCCCATGAACATAAACTAATTTACCTGGAACGAGCCCAGGCAACTCATTTATGTGTTACCCATCCTGAGACATAAGATGTTAAGTCTCGGTGCCAGTAATTACACTGCCTGTCTTGCCCTTCTCTCCGAAACACAGCAAAGCTGTTTCACGGGAGAAACAAGCAAGATGGTGGTACCCATACAGCCGGGAGCGCGGCACAGCGCTTCCCTCCCAGTTCCCACCTTGTTTTGAGCCGCTCACTACGCGGGCGCGTTTCGTGGTGAAGCAATAGCGGAGACCGGTATTCGGTCGCCTGTCGCTCATGGCAGTGAAAACTTCTGGCAGGCATTTTGTAATATACTATTTGGCGTTAATGCATCTTTGATTTTGTAATGGAACCGACACTAAATACCGCGTCACTGTGTGCACTGAAAACTAAGCTTCTCGTTCGCTGCACTTTGGTAGGCGTTGGTTCGTTTTGAAACAACCAAACTGTCTGTCTGATGCTTTGTTTCGTATTGATAAATCGTCACGTAATATCATCAACGCGTCGAGACAAGACTGCTTCAAATTTATTGATTCTCACGGCACCATTCCACAGAGGATAGCTTCTGAGCTTCGGTGAGAATTTTCGGCAGCCAGCGCGAAACTACCCTTCTCACGCGAAGGTGCTTGTGTAGAATCTTGTGAACGCTTCCCGATCCAATGTGCGATATATTATGCTAAATTTTTTCGTGTGTAATTCGTCTGTTTTCTTGAATTATTTTTTTCACTGCTAGCACTTTTTCCTACGACCATTTCTCTCTCCATCCCCCAACGATAGACGACCTCGATTAAATTCGTTATGCCAACGTTAGATGGTTGCTTTATAAGGGATTTCATCTATAAACGCCATTTGAAGTTGATCAAATGACTTATCTGGTTTAACGCCACATTTGAAATAAAAAAAATCATCGCAGGAAAATGTTCCCGACGCAGATCCATATTTCAATGGGACAGGGAAATTCAAATTCAATTTAGCTCTCAAAAAATTTGGAGGGATATTTGGAATTTGAGCGACGGTATTTTTACTCGTAAATAACCACATATTAAACACACACATAAAAAACTATTTTTTGCAAAACTTTTGTGAGTGGTCTGGTACAAGAAGTTTTAAACTTAGCACAAGCATTGTGTGCTGTAAAACTGCTGTGTGCTGTGTGATGTCACGCTTGTATTAAATAATGTTTTAAAAGCAAATAAAATTATTTATATAAAAAAAAATATGTTAACTTCAGTACCCACTAATATAATTTATAAGTATACTAGTGGCATCGACAGACGTTGTCCTGTAAAAATATTTAAATATATATTTATTTTTATTTTTTTTGTCCATTTGAATACACACAAAAAATTCATCAAGATCGGTCCATCCGTTTAAGGAGGAGTTCAGTGACATATACCTATACGTTCAGAAGAATTATATATATAAAGATTTTTGTTACTAACAGATATGGATTTGGGTCTGAAATAAATAGATTATTATTATTATAAACCTAATTTTCGGCATAAAATATAGTACATGTTACTCGGGGATGATTTAGGTTTAAATGGTGAAAGAATTTTACAAATCGGTCCAGTAGTTTTGAATTGATTCGATGCAAACGTACAAAAATACAAACGTATCCTCTTTATAATATTAGTATAGATATAGGTAGTCTCCATACAAAATTTACTTTAAATATCATAGGGATAAAATATTTGGAGCCGTCCTTATTCATACGCAATAAAATCTGATTTTGGTACAGACAAAAACCTGTATATTTTTAACGTATGCTATAATAATATAGAGATCAGATATGGCGCTTTGATTTGGTTCTTATCAGACTTAAAAAAAAGAGGAGGTTCTCAATTCGTCTGGAAAGATTTTTTTGTATGTTGGTCACACAATTACTCCGTCGATTGTGAATGGGTTTCGATGATTTTTTTTTGTTTGAAAGTTGCTGTTTCCAATTTGGTCCCATATCAATTTGATCAAGATCTGATCAGCCTTTTTTTAGTTATTCTCACTAATGCTTATTTGGTTGAGTTAGACTACCTAGATGATGTCCTCATTTTATTACTTGTCGATGTAAAATGAACAAAAAACAAGTGTATTGAATGCTTTTGTAGCGCATCATAGTATTTCGAGGTCATCGCAATTATTATCATCATCAGCATTTATCCAGTCACTACTGAACATAGGCCAGGTCGACCTATCTCGTACCACACAGACAGACACAAATCACAGGGACCGACATAGCACAGAGATCGTCTGCCCACCTGGATAATGCCGAGCAACATCTACCTAAACATTCTAATGAAGACCTTACTTAGGTGATTTTAAATTACATTTATAATATGTATTGTTTACACAATTCCAAATTGTTTTTTCTTAATAGTTTAAACTTTTTCTTTGTTCTTCTCATTAAAATATATGAAGGAGCAACGCTTTTTACAGTTCTACATATATTTCAGACAAATATTTTTTTTTGTTTTTTTTTTTTAATTTGGAAAAAAAAACTAAAACGTAATAAAATAATTGCATTTCTTTAAATTTAGTGCTCACAACTTTATCGCTAACTTGATCGCTTATAATTGATGACATCTGTGCCTCAATGGTTAGCGTGTTAGCGCTCAAGCCGGAAGTAGTGGATTCAAATCCCGCCAGGGAACATAAAAAGTTTTCTTTGTTCCTGGGTCATGAATGTGTATTATGTAATAAAAATACGATACGATAATAAATAAAAAGTGTGTGTGTGTGTGTACTTATGTACACGCGTTAGAAGTTATACAAATACATAGTACATTTTTATTACACTGTAACCTTTTTGTTAAAAACTATATCATCTGCTGACGTCTATCCTGACATTATGTGAAAATTGTTATATAAAAAATGTTGGCTATAGCTAACTTCAGGGTGTCGATTTTTCGTGACGGCGTGCGCGGACATCGTAAAAATTTACTCTCATCAATTTTCCCTAACGCGCCAAAAGTATAATTTTAAACAAATTACATTTACGCATAGCTTTTTTTTGATAAAATAGCACAAGTATTTGATGAGAAATTGTTAAAAGACTTACTTAACATAATTAGTATGAGCCCTCGAATATAACTTATATTAATATATAAAAATTATATAAAAAGATATTTTAGAACTTATTTTATTAAATAGATTAACAATTCACTTATTTAAAATAAATTGTTAAAGGACTTACTTAACATAATTAGTAGGAGCCCTCGAATATAAGTTGCTATATTTTAGTCCAATCTATACAAGATATACAGTTAAAGATATTTTAAAACTTATTTTATTAAATAGATTAACTATTCACTTATTTAAAATAAATTGTTAAAAGACTTACATAACATAATTAGTAGGAGCCCCCGAATATAACTTGCTATATTTTAGTCCAGTCTATACAAATATACAGTTAAAGATATTTTAAAACTTATTTTATTAAATAGATTAACAATTCACTTATTTAAAATAAATTGTTAAAAGACTTACTTAACATAATTAGTAGGAGCTTCCGAATATAACTTGCTATATTTTAGTTAAATCTATATAGATATACAGTTAAAGATATTTTAAAACTTATTTAAAAAAATAGATTAACAAATATACTTATTTAAAATAAATTGTTAAAAGACTTGCTTAACATAATTAGTAGGAGCTTCCGAATATAACTTGCTATATTTTAGCCCAATCTATACAGATATACAGTTAAAGATATTTTAAAACTTATTTTATCAAATAGATTTTCAATTTACTTATTTAAAAAAATATTATAAAATATTGTAAGAGGTAGTGCCAAGCTGCTTTGCAGTCGAATTGGGCCGGCACGACAGGGTGGTACCTCTTGCTCACATAACATTGGCGTCAAGAGACAGCTATGCTGTCCCGTTACGAGCGGTTTGTGAGTTGCCGATGGCCCATTGGGGGCATAGGAAAAAGAAGGGCAACGCATCCACATGACTTTTAGTTGTGCGGATGGATGTCTATGGGCGTTAGTAGGTACCTGCTACTTACTTACATTGTAAAAATTTACTCTCGTATAAATTAAAAATTAACACTTACATCAAAAAATTTTTAAACAAAAATTAAAACCGACTTCAAATAAAAAAAAAAAAAAAAGTAATAAAATTTTCCTTAATTTTTGTGCCTACAATTTATAATCAACTTGTTCTACTAATATACAATCTTTGCGTTTACCACGTCATTATTGTTACTTTTGGAGTCGGTGTCAGCCAAGGTAGGTAGGTTAGGAGGTAGGTACATCAACAAATAGGACACCGGCTTCAAAAGTAACAATAATGACGTGGTAAACGCAAAGATTGTATATTAGTAGAACAAGTTGATTATAAATTGTAGGCACAAAAATTAAGGAAATTATTTTATTACTTTTTAGTTTTTTTTTTATTTTGAAATCGGTTTTAATTTTTGTTTAAAAATTTTTTATTTCTTAATTTTTAGTGATTTCACAATTTGATAACTGATTTTATTTGTCTGAAATATGGGTAGAACTATTAAACGCGTTGCTCAGATTAAATAGCGCTGTATTAATGAGATGACCGTAGAAAGGGTTTAGGTAATTCATTACATAACAAATGAAAAAACCGAAATGAAATTGTGTAAAACTTTATATAGGTACATGTAATTGAAAGCAATCACCGCAGATTTGCTGCTATTCGGTAAATAATCCCATTATATATAGGTATAGAACATCACCAATATATAGATATAGAATGGATATTATGATGACCTTGAAAAACTATGATGCGCTTCCAAGCCACAGTTGTTTTTTGTTCATTTAACAACGACAAGTAATAAAATTACATGATTTTGGCATAATATTATTTACCGTATGAAGTAAGCCCAATTAAAGCTGTAAATCGTCGAGGATTCCCCTCGACTGTGTATGGTCTCCATCATCACACCTGTAATGGCGCTTATAACCCATATGGGTACAAAGTTCTCATCAATTTAAATTCATTAAGTCCAAACACAAGGTAGCTACTGTAAACTGTTGAGGAGTTCCCTTAACTGTCCTTTGTCTTCATCATCAGACCCCTAATGACGGTCACAACCCATCTAGGTGTAAAGTTCTCATTATTAAAAATTAATCAAGCCCAAACACAAGGTTACATGTAAATCGTTGAGGAGTTCCCTCGATTGTCTTTCGGCTCCAGCATCAGATCGACTCCAGACCTTCATTAAATTGTAGTCCTTCAACACACTTTATAAAAAAAATATCAAACGCACTAGTCGTCCCTACGATTTTCGAAAGTTCCCCTCGATTTCTCTGGGATGCCATCATCAGATCCTGGTTTCCTTATCATGGGACCATTTGGGAAGTACACCCTTTAGAACAAAAAAAAGAATTTTTCAAATCGGTCTAGCCATCTTCGAGTAATCAGGTAACATACATAAAAAAAAAAAGATTCCGACGAATTGATAACCTCCTCCTTTTTGAAGTCAAAAACACGCAAGCGATAATAATTAATTATCTAAGCAAGTAAAACACGTCTTGAAAACACACGTCACATAAACACAAATTAAAAACAATATCTTCTTCAGACGTCTATACTGTCATTATGTGAAAATTGTTCTATAGCTAACTTCATCATGTAGGTTTTTTTCGTGACGGTGTGCGCGCGCATTGTAAAAATTTACTCTCATAATTTTTCCCTAACGCGCCTAAATAAGTATAACTTCAAAAACGTATAGTATAAAAGTATTAAATATATTTCCGTTGTCTGGTACCGGTAACACAAGTTCTTCGAGAACTTACCACGGGACCAGATTGACGCGGTGTAAAAGCGTCCAGAATTCCATATAGATCTTATTATTATTATTATAACTTATAATCAACTAATTCTCTACGTTCTAAGTACAAAAAATTAAGAAACGCAATTATTTTCCCTTTTTTTGTACACAGTTTCAATCTTTTTTGTATAGTTAGCTGATGTACAGCATTCATCATCATCATCATCTCCATCATCAGCAGGCTCTATCCGTCCACTGCTGAACATAGGCCTCTTTCAATCCATATTCATTAATTCAAATCATTATTTAGATGCCACTTTTCATAGGGTAGGGTTTGAATTTTGCCAGAGATGGCAAAATTTTGGTTTTTTAATAAAACTTCACGTCTATATGAAGTTTGAGGATTTACAGTAACATATACAATTTGTTATATTATAACAAGTTCACTAGTTGGCCCTAGATGGCTGGTCATTTTGCCAGTATTGTACGCGAGCCGAGATGATACAAATTACTTTTGATGGTCCGTTTCCGTCGGTCATGGGTCTAGGGTCCGTCACAAATACAGTTGCTAAGGCTAAAACAAATACGTATACAAATAAAAAATCCTTGGAACGTGTGTTTGCGGATTTTATAGCGGTTTATTAAGATTTTTAGTTTGCTCGACGATTTCTACAGCAACTTTAAACTCATAATGAGTGAAATTCGCGCAAACATTGGAAAACAATATAATAAAATCTTCCTTCTTACTTAGGGTAAGTAAAACTTAGGTTAGTTTAAGTAAGTTTAAGTAAATTATAATGAAACAATTTTTACGGATTTTATCGCGGTTTATTAAGATTTTTACAAGCTGTTATATCTACTAAGTGACCTTACAATGGGGCATGCCATAAAGATCTGATTTTATATCTTCGTCTTCTTTACAAACAAACTAATCCTTTTCCTGCTCTGAACGTAATTCTCTACTGGTGGTAGGTACAACTTCTTCGCTCATTGTTAGGTCACTTAGTAGGTATAATAATAAACACAAAATAGTCAACAAAACAAAATTCGTATGAAATCAGAGAGATGCATGGCTCGACTTTTATTCGGCAGTATCCACTTTATTGACATTTCACTAGACTGAGTTTAGTGAAACGACATAATATCACTGATTTTATATTAGTACTCTATCATATCACTAGATTTGTTTACTAAGAAGACGTCGTAAATAAGAATATTCAACATCTACCGGGATTTCGTGGTATCCCTAGGAATTTCATGAAGTCTCTGATTTCCTCATTTCCCTGCGACATATACCGGGTGTATTTGGAACGCTTGCGAAAACGAAGAGGTATGATACTGTTGGCATAGCCTGACATGAGACAAGGGAAAAAAGCGCGTTTTCTTTTTTTTGGTTGCCTTTTTTTTTTGTATAATCCGGTTTAGTAAACATAATGTTACAGGAATTTGATGATAATGCTTTTTTGAAAAAATGGTTTTTTGAAAAAAAAACAGCAATGTAATAAACTTAACTTAAATAAACGGCTAGCGGACTGAAGCTGATAGCGTTCGCCGCATGCACGAGGTGAACAACTCCCGCACCGCGCGCGTCTTCAGTGCGCCCGCTAGTTGCGCGTCTCGCTGTTAGCATGATTGCATAGTGTGTATACATACATTGCGGGTTTGCAAAATACACAAGTCCTAAAATTTTCTTTAAAAAAGGTTTCTGAGATAAATGGTTATATGCATTATATAGTATACAAATAGTATATTATTAGGGTTTAATCTTCACAAGCGTTCCAAGTACACCCGGTATATTTTAACAGACTTCTAAAAAGGGAGGAGGTTCTCAATTCGGATGTTCGTATGTTTTCTTTCAACAAATTCAAATCAATGTCTGCAAGAATATTTTAAAATAATATTCTGAAAAGTGGGCGTGACATAGTGTGGACACATTGAGCTAGTTATGATCGCATAAAAAAATACTTCCAAGACTACTGCATCGTATAATTGGATACAGAAAGTGCATAATATGGTCACTTGTTTCCAGTTTGTATAGCAGGATCGCCTTGTATAATTGGATACAAAAAAAAAAAATGGCGCTTGGCCCTCTTTCGAATTTTATTGTCAAAGTGACTAAAGCCGGTTCCATACAATTGGTAAACAGCGAACACCAAACAACAAACACGAACATGTCGACGAGTATTTGATCTTTAAAAAAATAAGTCAACCCCAAACTAATAGCTGCCACAAGCTCGTCGTCAGCCATATTTGCCGATCCAAAATATATTGGCATGTTCGCCAAGGTTGAGGACGTTTGTTTGTGTTGGGTGTTTGTGTTTGGTATTCGGCATTCGCTGTTTGGCGTTTGCGATAAACACCAAGCATGTGAAACCGGCATAAAAATCAATAGTTGTATTTTTACAGACTTTTTTTTTCGCTTCGTCTAATAAGGTTTGATGCTGTATAATTTCGGTGACCCATCAGTACTTATACAATTTTGCTCAACTGGCCGTCTTCACCACAAAGTGGTCAACTTTGTTATTTCTTCTTAACTTTCTTTGTTGGAAACATTAGACTAGGTCTCTGCATTGATATCTCTGGACGAAGGATAATATTTAGGACAACAGAATTCTTTAATTTTAAAAGATATTGTTAGGAACCTTTTTGCCAAGAAGTTAAGTAAACACTTTATTGTTTGTTTGTTTGTCTGAAAACAAAAACATGAAATGCTATTTAATGTATTTCAATTGATTTTCATACTAATAAATAATAAAAAAATCATCAGCCACGCACAATGCGGTCTTGGATTGGAATCCCGTCAAGTTATTATATATATATATTAATAAACATCTGCACAAAAGATATCTGCACCGAGTAATGGGTGTATAATAGTGATATTTTTGTTAAAATGGTTAATCTATACTAATATATAAAGCTGAAGAGTTACTCTGATGACTGATTTTTCAAATCGGACTAATGGTCCGATTTGAAAAATTCTTTCAGTGTTAGACAGCTTATTTATCGAGGAAGGCTATAGGCTATAAAACATCACGCTGTGACTTATAGTTGAGTAACGCAGGCGAAGCTGCAGGCAACAGCTAGTGTTGTATAAAATACGATGGTTTGTGTGTGTGTAAGACTTTCACGTTTTTGTATTTCTGTCGTTTCAGGTTTACAACAACTGTGGTCACGGACATTAGAAGTCTATTGTTTTATTATGAGTACTTGTATTGATTATTAGCAGATACTCGATATTTACAAAATATTTACCATATTGTAATAATATAAACAGTCAAATATTTCTCTTGTGACTCACCGATGAGATAAGTTAGTTAATTGACATAATTAGAGGTACATTTCAATTGTATTCATAGTCGTACTTATCATTTATGGCGAAATAGAGAGGGTAGTGTAGGACGGTGTAGGACACTTTGTTCTGATTTCATAACTAAACTACAAAGAAAAAGTAATATTTTTTTATAGTTAGTCAAGAAAGTCAGAAAAATTATTTTTCTTAATTATAAAAGTATTTATAAATAAAAGCTTGTATAAAAATGTAAAGTAATCATAAATGTAAAGGATATAATTTTCTAATGTTTATCTTCGTTAACGGATTAAATTCAAAATACCTAATTAAATAATTTACGTCCTAAATATTTCAGAAACAATGCCTTTGTGATCGGGTTATAATATAGTCACTAAAAAATACCAATCGAATTGAGAACCTCCTCCTTTTTGTTGAAGTCGGTTAAAAAGTAGTTTTTTGTTTAAAATATTTTGTCTCATCATATCAGTATTATCTACTATCAAATATCTCAAAAAACAAATCAGTTTTTAAAAGATCTAAAGAGGATGTTGATAGGATACAATATTATCTTGTCATGCATTTTTATCTTTATCAAGTGCGAGAAATCTAGAGGAAAGAACATGCATTAAAGATGTAGATTAATGCCGATCAAATAATCATCTACTTGATACGCAAAAATGTCCTCATAAAACACTCGTGATTTTGATATAATATTGCTAGAAATAGGAGCAAATATTTTGTTTCTTGTAGCTTAAAAGTTAGAGGTAAAACGATTAAGATCCTCGCTCTCAGCGTAATAAGTCATGACTTTGACGCCCATCTCTTAGTTTGGGCACTTTGGGCTACTGCTCATTGCTCCGCGTTCATTGGGGCCTCACATGTAACTGGTCAGTGATTTGTCACTGACGTAATAGCAATTCAACCAACCAGTGTACATCCGATAATAGTTATATTATGCTCTATGGGGCTCCATAGTCACCCCACCATGGTTCAAGCCTTGACGTGGCGGTGGGGCTCAGTAGCCTAAGGTGAGACGCTGCACCTTGGGATAAGCTAATTGAGCCGAGGGAGTCCTTGTACCCCTCTTATAAAAAGAGGGGACAAAAGAGAAGGGGGCAAGGGGTGAGGATGGGAACCTCACCCTATTGTACTGTCCCAACGTTGGGAGGGGTTGTTCTGTGGTGCGGGACAACCACTCTGTGGAGGTGGCGTCGGTCCCATGGGGGACTGACTAGCCGTCGTGGTGCCCTGTTTGTTTACTAGATCCGGGCACCTCACCAAGGGCGGCATTGGTGGCACTCGCCGGATTTAAGTGGGTACCCGTCCACTTACCAGCTTTCGGGCGCAGCGATGCCCACATGCGTGGGGAGGCCGCATTTCCCGGCGTAAAGGTCTCCATAGTCAAAGTAATAAAAGTCAAAGACAGCATGTCACGAAAGGTACTTCGAATTGACTACACGTGTGAAATCCAAATTCTGTTTTCGGCCATAATCTGTCTCATTCCAAACACTCCAAACGTGTCCAATATAATTATAACTCGATTAGATATAGTTCGTACGACTCCCATAGTGTGATGATTATAAAAAACTAAAACTACGTGTTAACAGAGAGAGAAAGAGAAAATAATTCAGAATACCAAAAAGACCTGTTACAATAGGGAGCATTATACAGATTAAGTATATCGAGTTGGGCACTCACAATACCAAGCCACTTCAAACTAGACTGTTAGGTATTAAGAACAGAACAAATATTGATAAGGGTCTTTACATTCTTTGGGGTTTCAGCACAGACTCTTACTTTATTTTGTTCCTTCATACAATACAGACATATCTTGTCTGTTTTCAATAATGGCCTGTATTATTTCTACGATAACCTTTGGGGTTAAATGTGGTTTCTAAGATCAGGGCAGTTCTAAAGGATTGTTGTACATCAGCGCGCAATGAAACGTGCAGTGCTCCGTGTTACTTTCTAGCTTATTTTTTATTTTTTCTGTATGTTTCCTACTCTGCCAATTGTCATCTTCATCAACTAGTATCTCTCCTTTGCCGCCAATACGTCTGTTCTGAAAAAAATATATATTATTAGTAACATTAAGGCATTTCGCAGATTAGTATAGGTACTCTATATTATTATTTTGTAACGATAATTTGGATTGGTTTATGTGATGAAGTTTTAAAAAATTCAGTTCTAGAAATCAGTCCATTATTATATAATGTCTTTGCCACATTATAATAATAATAATTTATTTATTTCAAGAAATAATATATATCTTAAATATGTAATATAATAATATCAACCCATGTCTGACTGCTGGACACGGGGTCTCCTCCTCGAAACCAGGCGAGGAGGGTGTTGGCCCATAATTCACCGATGCACTGGCCGAATACGTGTTGGTGAATTTCACACACCAAAGACTTTTAATCTCATCATATTTTCTCACGATGTTTTTCTTCACCGGTGAGCAAGCGATGATCTCATGTTCAGGTGCACGTAGAAATTTAGAAAAACCCATTTCAAGACACCACAGGGATCAGTATCGAAAGCGGACCTCTCACTCAAGAGGCCGAGGCCATACCCACTGGACCATCATCGTTCACCTTACATACAACCGTGAAACAGCTGTGTGCTGTGTTTCGGAGAGAAGGGCAAGACAGGCAGTGTAATTACTGGCACCGAGACTTAACATCTTATGTCTCAGGATAGGCAACACATGATGAGTTGCCTGGGCTCGTTCCAGGTAAACTAGTTTATGTTCATGGGCGACGTCGACCACTTACCATCAGGTATCCAACTAACATAAAAAAAATACAACCAATGAAAGAGGGATGTTTAGCAGCAGACGGAGAAGGCTGATGAAGCGGAATGATGACGATGAAAATAATAAAGCCATTGTCAGAAATTTCAACATACATAATAAAACTCGATTCAGAAGCGGATTGACCATTACGGGCCTGCGTAGTACCAGCCACTCTGTTCTGAGATCAACATATAGCTTCAAAAACTTGTCAAATATCGCTTGCTCACCGGTAAAGGAAAACATATTGAGAAAAGATGCATGCTGATATGATTAAAAGTCTTTCTGGTTGTGCTAAGTTTGTTAACATTTTAGTTAAACGTACGTGCGAACTATCCCAGATCGCTGCCACGTCGTATCCCAGCAGTAGGACTTGTATGCCTAGGATAACTTATGCTATATAATATATATTATGTGCTCTGTTGCTATACATCAATTTAACAGGCCTCACGGCAGCCAATGTATTCAATCTTGTACAACAACATTCGTAATTAACATAAACATGTAATATAGATTAACATATTTCAGATAATTGTCAGAATACAAATTACTCTAATTTTATTTATAACATTGATAATGTCGTACCTAATATCTATAATGAGGCGAGGCCCGAATTATTATTTAGTGGCTGGGTATTGACTGGTGTAAGTATTCCCTATTTATATGTAATTGCCTTTCACTCATAGTTTACGTACTATAAGTACAAAACGGTATGGGTTTATATACGGTAGGTATTTTTTAGTTTTAGAACTCACTAGAAGCGGGGTGCTGTTAACTACAATAAATATGGGGCCTCATATAATAATTTTGTTACGAGTCACAGACCGCAAGCGACTGCCCCTAGCAAAAACTGAAATAAATAAAGTGGAATGTGAAATTTACAGTTACAGTGACTTAATCACTGATTATCTAGATTTAATAAATATTTTTAAGAAGCCTCTTGAAAAATTTAAATAAAAAAAATCTGCGAAAAGGACATTCGTTTTGCACGTGCACAATATGCAAAGCTAAATAAAAGATTGAGGAAGCGCGAGTTGGTGCTCAAATTGATATAATAGCGACACCCAACATCTTAAATTGTTTTAGTTATGGCTGACCTTCGGCGCGTCGCTGGCGTTCCTCATCATAGGTCTGGTGAGGGGATACTCGGCATCAGCACTGCCTTCGATAGAGTCATATGATCCGTACTTGATACTGAACAGTGAACAGAAATCATGGATAGGTAAGTGTTTCCATTTTCAGCACACATTTCAATTTTTTCCTACGGTGAAGACCTCGCCACGCCGGTGAAGGAACATTTACGAGATGTGAAGTTCGCAAATCCGCATTAGATCAGCGCATAGGCCCTTTTGACGGGAATTACGTAGACTCGTGTCCAGCTGTGGGACGTGCTCAGCGAAGAAAATGATCTTCAATGACGACCTCTGTGGCTCAGTGGTAAGTGCGTTGGCGCTCAAGCCGGAGGTTGCGGGTTCGAATCCCGCCAGGGAACAAAAATATTTTCTGTGTTCCTGGGTCATGGATGTGTATTAAATATGTGTATTATATAATAAAAATGTTAAATAAATGTATAGTATAAAAGTATTAAATATATTTCCGTTGTCTGGTACCCGTAACACAAGTTCTCCGAGAACTTACCACGGGACCAGATTGACGTGGTGTGAAAGCGTCCATAGATATTATTATTATTATTATTTAATGGTTGGTGTCTGACCGTTCGTCACTACCTTTTTTAAGGAACATATTTTTATCAGAATTAGTTTCAATAAAAAGGAATAAAAATAAAAGGTATGGTAACACGTAATAATATAGTGACATACACACGCACACAAGAATGTGTGCGTGTGTATGTCACTGAACTCCTCCTAGACGGCTGGACCGATTTTGATGAAATTTTTTGTGTGAGTTCAAGGGGATTCGAGGATGGTTTAGATTCACAAAAAAAAATTTTTGTACAGGACAACGTCTGTCGGTGCCACTAGTATATATTATGTTATTTTATGATAGATACGTGATATACGGTTTTTTTTCTTTAACGGACAGTACAATGGGGCGAGGTTCCCATCCTCGCCCCTTGCCCCCTGCTCTTTTGTCCCCTCTTCTTATAAGAGGGGTACAAAGAGCCCCCTCGGTTCAATTAGCTTCGCCCAAGGTGCTGGGCTCACCCTTGGCTACTGAGCCCCACAGCTACGTCAAGGCCTGAAATGGTTCAGGCTTTGACGTGGCGGCGGTGGGGCACGTGATATACGGTAAGATGGCAAAAATATTATTCTATAATTTCGTCATTTTCTGTACAACTTGGCTTACCACTAAAATTATAATTATGTACCATTTTGTATAATATGGCAACGTGTGTCGGGCTTAGCAGAAATATTCTAACCTTGAGATAGCTCTTCTCATGTTTGTAATAATAATATTGATGAATCAGCATTGCATTGGTTTTCATTCTGTCATTAGTTTTTGTAGTG
Source organism: Helleia helle (assembly GCA_963853865.1). Taxonomy (NCBI): domain Eukaryota; kingdom Metazoa; phylum Arthropoda; class Insecta; order Lepidoptera; family Lycaenidae; genus Helleia; species Helleia helle. The sequence goes on along the minus strand of OY971418.1, from coordinate 6,337,112 downwards.
ACCAGAAGATGGGCCAATAAGCTTTAAGAGTGGAGGCCGCATTTATGTGGTTATAATGTGGGATGCCAGTGGCGAGGGATCCGTCGTTTTTGAGGGAGGCCTATGTTCAGCAGTGGACAGATAGTGCTGATGATGATGATGAATCATAATTTACCAATTTCTACACGGGGAAGTATATTCTGGGGACTTATCAGATGTGGATACATCTCACCGTTCATCAATAACGGGAAAATGTTTTATTTGTGGATTTTCCTCTTGTGATAATCATGATCAATCTGTAATTGAAGGATTCATTTCTGCAACTAACGGAAGTTTGTCACAAAAAAATATGTAATTGAGCATCATTTTCCTATTAGACAATAGGTATTACAAATTATTGACATGTTTTTTAGGGTTCTGTAGACTGTACCCAAAGGGTAAAGAACCCTATTACTAAGATTTCACTGTCCTTCCGTCCGTCCGTCACCAGGGCTGTATGCCGGGCTCCCATATTATAACAAACGTGATTTTTTTGCCGTTTTTTTTTCGATATTAATAACGGCAACAGATAGACGCTTGAAATATTCACAGAATATTTATTTATACAATTAACTTTAGAAATGAATAATTATATTAAAATTAAATAAATATTTAAGAGGACCTCCCATACAATACCATACATGATGGTATAAGCGACACCTGCTGGTTTTAAATTAGAGAAATCGTAACCGAGCTAACAATCAATAAAATTTAATCATTACGTCACTATGGCGCTTTTTAAAGAATTTTACGTTAAGGCGGGCCTTTCCCGATAAACGGCATTTTGAATTCTGTTTTATTTAGAAACTAAGCCGATTTAAGTTTTGACAAAAATATATGTTATTTAACACTCCATCATCATAATATTTCGGTTGTTCGATACACGATTACTTATATTTGGCTGCATTAAAAAAAATTGCAAAGATAATTCAAAATTGAGATGTAAAACCAATTTTATTTGAGTAATATCAGGTTTTGTACAATAAAACTTATAAACCTTGTAGAAAATGTGATTAAAAACGGTCGTCATAAATTATTTTTTTATAAAATCCGTAAAAATTGTTTTATTATAATGAGTGAAATTCGCGTAAACATTAGAAAACAATATCCCTCCCTTCAATTAAAAAAATATGTGTTTTCACTCGCTGCCTAAGCGCTCGACGCGGTTTCGAGCTCCATACTAAATTCAGTTCTCGGACAGCCCCGCCTTAACAAAACCAACTATTTTTTGTTAAAGTGTCTAATGTTGTATATATACAACATTAGACACTTTTACTTTTTTTAGTGTAGGGCAAGGAACCCTTAGTGCGTGAGCCCGACTCGCACTTAGCCGGCTTTTTGATTGAGTCTACTTTTTTTCTAGTCACAAAATAAATTAGTGATCTGTACTCTTCACACAGACACTCGTATTTTTAGTATTCCGTACCTCAAAAGGTAAAAAAGGAATCCTCAGCAGGTCACTCTCCGGTCCGTCTGTCCGTGTGTCACCACCGATTTTCTCAGGAACGAGGGGACCTAGCAAGTTGAAATTTATACCAGATACTGAGTTTTATAGTCCTGGGTCAACACGATAAAGAGATGGACAACTTTTAAATTTCGCGAAAAGTTGTAAATACCAAAAATTACCAAAGGGTGTACACACGTACATACATAGTTGACGCCAATTAAGATAGTCCTCTGAGTTGTACAGCAAATAAGGTAAATAAATATGATTGTGCTATTGTGGGAAAGAAAATTAAAAGAAAATAATATTTTTTTTGTTAGTGTCTCTAATGTTGTATATATATATATAATGGAAGTATAATGGAACGGAACCCTTCGTATGCGAGTCCGACTCGGGCTTGGCCGGTTTTTGGTAAAATATTTACTTTTAGAAAGATAGTAGCAATAATTTAAAAAACTTGTGATCATCTATATAGAATAACATTTTTTGGGACTTTATTGTTATGAATTAAACGATTTTTTAATATTCGGGAACGAAGCGATATTTGAGAAATGTGTATCAAGTGTAAAATTTCAGAATTGTCGGAATGCGGCCCACAATGCTGTACAGCAATTTTACGTCAATATCCTCATTACGTCGGAAAATTGTTTTCTTATGTAATTACGCTTTTGACTAACAATAGTCTGAGTGGAATAATATTTATTATACGTACATTACACATCACAGAATAATATAAGAATTGATTATAATCATTCTATAGTTTGGTAGTTTGTTATAATTGTTTTACTAATGTAGCTATTTACTTTAAATAAGTCTTTGTTTAGATTTTAGAGCATTTACTGTTGTACTTATAACCCTTTGAAAAAAAAAAATTGTCGGTAATATAATTGTAACTATGACACACTATTGACATACATGCCTGAACGATTATTTATTATTATCGTACGTGGTTAAGTTATGTTTTCTCTTTGGCTTCGTATCGTAAAACTTTTTTCTGTTGACGCTGGGGAATGCTTTTACGCATACCATTGTGCCTGGGGGAGCCCGGGGCTTAAGTTGGACTCTCTACGCCCGAAGACTCTACTCACTAAACCCCAGCGGTGGTCTCCTCGTCATCTGGCTGGGCCCGGCGCGGGAACTAGGGCCGTCCGCACCGGGCCAGGACGTGCCTGCAGGCACTGTCCTCCCGAGGCAGGTCAGGGGTGGCGTCCTCCTACTGAGGAACCTTGAATATATAAGGGTGCCTTATACCGGGGCGGATCTCCCGATCGGCTGCGCATGGGTCCCTCACGGCGCGGGCGGTGCGACTGCCTGTCGCCACCGCGCTCTTCGGGAAGAGGCGCCAGTGCTCTACCTCTCCCGCTTCGCCTCCTTCTTCTGCGACATCACGTCCTGGCAGAAGGAGAGAACACCTGCCATGTGCTCTCACTGACGTTCATTGCTCGGATGACCGGGAGCGATAGGTTCGCGTCAACCTTCGCAATGAAGGGCGCCCTCGCCTTCGCCCAAGTTGGGCACTCCACCAGGGTCAGGGTAGTCAGCAGTGTCCTCATCACAGCTACAGTGATGACACCATGGCACCTGCCACCTTAAACAGATACCTTCCAAAGCAGCCGTGCCCTGTTAGGATCTGTGCAAGCTAGAAAGATATTTCGCCGTCAACCGCCGGTCAACCCACTGTTCCAGGATTGGCGACGGCCAACACCTTGCGGTGCTCCACACTTGGCTCTCTGAGCCGCTCACCCCGCTGGCTGAGCACCCGCCATTTCAGGCGGCTCTGCCAGGTCTCTCCATCAGAGACCTTCTCGTCCTCATCTCCCGTCGTCTCTTCCACTCACGCGCTAGGCCCGTAGAGGTCTCATGGCGCAGTACCTGCCAGTATATGCACGCAGTCTCGTACGAGGTCATGCGGTACGTACGGATACCTGACGGCCATGACCTATTGCGGACGTCGCAACAAGGCCACGTTCTTCGCCATCATCGTGTCCACTATCAGAGCCCTAGTATCCTTTCTTTGTCGTCTCACACTTTAACACTACACCTTTGAAAGTAAAACTTTTTTTAGCCTTTCATTCACTCCTGTTGAATCAGCAGGCTGCAACCTCATAGATTCCAACAATACCTAATTGAGTATGTTATGTTTAATAGTCATCTTATGAGTACACAGTTAAATAGTTCAAATTATATGATCATTTTAATGTAACTTTATTCATGTATTTTTCCCAGGTGCAATCCCGCCTTTGGGAGCATTTGTGGGAAGCATGTTCTCTGCGCCGTTGATGCAGCGTGCGGGCAGGAAGCGGAGTCTGCAGCTGACGGCACCTCTGTGGGCCGCCTCCTGGCTGGTGCTGGGCTTCGCGCCGACCTTCCCCCTCGTGTTGCTGGGTCGAATCATGACGGGACTCTGTGTCGGCTTTGTCCTAGCGCCGGTGCAAGTATATGTGAGTAGCATTTTGTGAATAAATTGTAAAGTAACAAGTCCATTAAGAGAGGCCTATCTCCAGCTGTGGACGGAAAAAAATAATGATGATGATGTAACATGTAACATGTGGATGGATGATAGTTGTTGTAGAAGGTGGTTTACTTATAGTATTTTTTAAATGTATTTTTTACTATAGTAGATTCAGTTTGCGTTCAATAATATACTCTGTACGAATGGTAAATAATAGTGAAGTGAAAAATGATTTAGCATAGTAATGCTGAATATATTTACCGATGGGAGGGAAGCGCTGTGCCGCGCTCCCGGCTGCCACCATCTTGCTTGTTTCTCCCGTGAAACAGCTTTGCTGTGTTTCGGAGAGAAGGGCAAGACAGGCAGTGTAATTACTGGCACCGAGACTTAACATCTTATGTCTCAGGATAGGCAACACATAGATGAGTTGCCTGGGCTCGTTCCAGGTAAACTAGTTTATGTTCATGGGCGACGTCGACCACTTACCATCAGGTGGTACGTTTGCCAGTTTGCCTATCCAACTACAAGAAAAAAAATTTTTTTTTTGATTGGCTAATTTAATTTAATTACACTCACATTTTCCTGTAAAATCTACATAAAATGATATAAATAACTAATAATAATAACGGAGTTATTTCATTTGATATCATCCTAATGTCGCTATAAAAATGACTACAATAGTGTGCACATACCTAGCACATACACTTTATGAAATAAATGCAACATAATTGGTCCTTAGTTTCAAACTGTTTGAAATGAGTTATTAAAATAACAAAAGGTATGTTTATGTAATCATAACCAGTCTACAGAATATGTTTTAAAATTATTATTTCTAATCTGTACTGGCGAACGTGTTGAACGATCCGCCATTAAAAAAATGTGTTTGACGAATCGAACATGCAAGTAGGTGATACTACTTCAATATTTCTTATGTAATATATATTTCTTATGCTGTTCTTCTAAAATATAAATATTGCCAAAATCAACTAGTACTACTCGACCAAAACAATTAGGCGTGTGTCAGGACTTGAGACGCAGGAACCGCATTCATCCCGCGCTTCTCCTAACGATTAGTATTTTTAATTTTTATATACATATTTTACATTTTAACCGGTGAGAGGGATGTGCTTGGGCCGTGCGCCGCGTTCTAAGTTCAAACTTCAAGTAGCTCATGTAATACTAGGATGATTATCATTATCCACTGGCCTTAGCACCTGAGCCCTGACGTATTAGGTTCAAGCATCGAGCATATAACCGGGTAGAGTAGTGTGAGTATGTGAGAGATAAAATTCCGAAACTTGTCAGTGATTTGTCACTGACGTAATAGGAATTCAAACAAGGCGGAATTTGTTTTCATACAAAACACATAAAATGACCGCTCTATTCCAGGGGGGTTAGCCAAGATGCCATTCTACAATCGTAAACGCTAGTAGAAAACTAATAAATGTATGGAAATGACATTTTACATCGATAAATCACGTGGTCTTAAATGTCAATTCCATACATTTATTAGTTTTCTACTAGTATGTTGACACTCTTTATTTATAGCTATAATAACTTTTTATTATTTTAATTAAAGGGAAAATATTGAGTCTAAGTTCATTATTATTATTTTCAACCTCCGACGAAAAACTCGTGTATTAAAATATGTTTGACCGCTAAACGCGTAGTGAATATACTACACGCTAAACGGGTGAAGTGATTTGGACGCGGCTTTTTTATTCGAAATCTGGTTTTAGCGATGGTGCTTAGACAGTTTAAAAAGTATTTTTAGACGTATTAAGGTCGCCAATTATCTCTTTTGTTATTGCGATAAGAGTTTTATAAAAACCTTTTATTATTTTTAAACTCTTGGTTTTGTTTTAGGTTGGCGAGTGTTGTGACCCTGAAATCCGTGGGCGGCTGGGGTCTCTGCCCACGCTGTCCATGTCGATGGGTATCCTCATATCATATGTAGCCGGCAGTTGGCTGTACTGGAGATACCTGGCTTTCCTCTCCGCCGTGTTTTGTGGTAAGAATTATTTAGTAAGCTTTGCACTTCTCTTATCTGAAATAGTGTAAATCAAGTGCTGCCACGACTGAATGTTAAAAGAATTATAGTCATGATCAGTCGCCAATATTATACCGATAAAAGTAATTTTGTATTTCGTTAATAGATTGCATTTTTGGACATGGGTCCAAGCCTTGTCGTGGCGGTTGGGTTTAGTAGCCTAAGGTGAGTCTAGCACTTTGAGCGAAGCAAAGGGAGCTGCTCTTTGTACCCCTCTTATAAGAAGAGGGAACAAAAGAGCAAGGGGGCAGCATAATGTCAAAATATTGAGATCCGCGAAGTAAAAGTCAAAAACGTACATATCCCGTTTTATATAATTTTAGTAATAAAAGCATGTTAAAATATCAATTTATATATTATTAAGTAACATGTTTCATTATTATTATGAATATCAATACATTGATATAAATCTGGTGGTTATCGTAAAACAAAGTACAACCAGAAAATGCTCAAGTATTTATTAAATAATTTCAATAAAAGTAAATCTAGTTGAAATGATGTTTAGGTGCCTTATTCGTGGTATTGTTTCCGCTCCCGGAGTCCCCCGTCTGGCTAGCGTCGAGGGGACTGGACAACACCAACGAAGTGAAGTGGCTGCACCTGTCCAAACACGCAGTAGCCATTGCCAGAGATGACGACGAGTAAGTAGAAGATCTGAAAACCTCAGCGCCATGTTTAATATAAGACCTATATCGAGTACTTTTCGCTTCTTTTAGTAACTTGCTAAAATCACAGATATATAATATAAGGCATTTCATTTTAATTTATATCACCACTTGGGCCTCAGATTCACAACCAAAGAGGTTAACACCAATTAGACATAGAAAACTTATTGTAGGGACTTACAAAATCATGATTTTGTATTTGATCACGAACGTAGAAATCTTCACTAACAAATTGAGTAGGTATCAAATTGACCCCACCATGGTTCAGGCCTTGAGGTGGCGGTGGGGCTCAGTAGCCTAGGGTGAGCCCAACTCCTTGGGCGAAGCTAATTGAGCCGAGGGGGCACTTTGTACTCCTCTTATAAGAAGAGGGGACAAAAGAGCAGGGGGCAAGAGGTGAGGATGGGAACCTCACCCCATTGTACTGTCCCGACGTTGGGAGGGGTTGTTCTGTGGTGCAGGATAACCCCTCTGTGGAGGTGGCGTCGGTCCCTTGCGGGACTGACTAGCCGTCGAGGTGCCCTGTCAGCTTAACAGATCCGGGGCACCTCACCAAGGCGGCACTGATGGCACTCGCCGGTTTTAGTGGGTAGAGCTGCGTCCATTTACCATCTTTCGGGCGCAGCGAGTCCCACATACCCACCTGGGGAGACCCACTCCCCAGGCGGGGAGCATTTCCCAGCGTAAAAAAAAGGGTATCAAATTGAATAGAATAGAATAGAAAAAGCTTTATTCAGTGATTAATACATGTCACCGCAGTACAGATAAGACGTATGAAACACAAAATGTAAAAGTAATAAAAAAAAAGTATATGTAAAAATCTGATACAAAATAAAATAATTTAAAAATCCCAGACAAATGAGATACAAACTAAACTATAAAAACTATAAAAACAACAAATTGCGGATACTTGAACAAATACATTTAGTTTTTATTAAACCAGAGAACTTTTAAAAGAAAATTTGTTCACAAAAAATCAACAAAATGTAAGCATATTGTTTTCATTCCAAAGAAGTGTCCATTTATTTTTGTTTTTGCTAATAATTCCGGAACTATGTAGGTATGTATATGTTTTCATAATTTAAAACTTTTCAGGAACGATAGTAATGCTACTTATCCAGCGAATTGGGAAAAATCATGTTATTTGCTTGCGTAGTTAATTTTATCTGATTTATTTTATATTTTCGGGGCTTGTTGCAATACGCCTTTGTGTTCATTAGCGGCGCCACTGTCTTCGTCTTTTTTATTTGCCTACGGAAGTAAATGAAGCTATCTCATTGAAACTGTGAACTCAATGGTAAAATAGGCGGAGCGAGCGTGAAAATTATTTTCGGGTGCCTCGTCTTAATTTAGTTTTAAGCATTTTATGCACTACTGATAAGTAATAATAAAAAAAAATAAAAAAAATCGCTAGTCCAAACCGATTAAGTTTAAAAGAGGTTCTCGGTTATTCATGGAGTGGTATGAACCGGCAAAGTACAAAATAGCCATTCGTCGAGTCGTACCACTGGGGTGAATCTACGAGTTCTACGACTTCAAAAATAGTCTTATGTTGATTCATACCATGGGATGAACAGCACGTGGTATGAATCGATGAAAGACCTGCTATTTACGCATTGCTGTATGCAGACGGGCGCATGACTCTCCCTGTTAATATTATATAATACCAATGGTATATACCGGCTGTATTTGGAACGCTTGCGAAGATTAAACTCTAATAATAAACTATTTATACCTATACTATATAATGCATATAACTATTTATCTCAGAAACGTTTTTAAAGAAAATTTTAGGACTTGTGTATTTTGCAAACCCGCAATGTATGTATACACGACGCGCGCGGTGCGGGAGTTCGTTCACCTCGTACATACGGCGAACGCTATCAGCTGATTCGGTCCACCAATTACATTGCTGTTTTTTTCAAAAAACCATTATTTTAAAGCATTATCATCAAATTCCTGTAACATTATGTTTACTAAACCGGATTATACAATAAAAAGGCAACCAAAAAAAAAAGAAAACGCGTTTTTTTCACTTGTATCATGTCAGGCTATGCCAACACTAATAATCATACCTCTTCGTTTTCGTAAGCGTTCCAAATACACCCGGTATATAATATTACGTATAAATATATAAAATGTTATTGATATTCTAATATATAAAATTTCCATGTCACAATGTTAGTTACCGTACTCCTCCGAAACGGCTTTACCGATTTTTACCAAATTTTATATGCGTATTCAGTAGGTCTGAGAATCGGTTACTATCTATTTTTCATACCCCTAAGTGATAAGGGTGATCAACCCCTCAAATTTTAAAAGTTAACGCGGGCGAAGCTGCGGGCAACAGCTAGTTTTATTATAAAAATGCATAAATTCATGAGACTCGTTATTATATATCTTATCATGAGTTGTTCATTGTTACAAAAAGTATTGTAGGTAGTTTAACTTTATAGCCGAAATATATATTCATATTATTTTACTTAGCAACAGGAGTAGTAAAATATAAACATATATACGAGTGTGTCTGCGCGGAATAAAACCATGCTATGTTTTTTATGATAATTTAAAAAGAGTCTCTTCTTTGGAGCTGTCATTAGACAGCGTAGTACCTAGGGAGCGACGTCAAGTTACATTAACTCATCGAAACACGTATTTTTTTATTAATCGTTGCACAAATATCCTGGTTTTAGGAGGAGGAGGTAGAAAGTAAACGTAATTCACACGAGTCTTGATGTTTCTTTATGGAAACAAAATGACGGGAACGCAAAAAATAATTAAATAGGTCATATAGCCTATAGCCGTAGACAGATGCATCGGTAGACGTCATCGGCAGACGCGTTCGCTGACGTGTAGATGGGGTGGTTTGCTCGTCTGTCGTAGGTATTCAACGTCAGCAGATGCATACGCCACAAATCCGTTTGTTGTCTGTTTTTGTGGCACCGATAAAAGGGTTTCAGCGAGAATGTTTGACGTCCGATTGACGTGTGGACGCACGTCGACAGATGCAGCAGACGTCGGCAGATGCACCTGTTGAAGAGTAGAGGGGCCGATAGAAATATTTATCGTATTATAATAATATTTTTTAAATAACGTTCCGGTGCTCTGTATCTTTTTTGTACTTGCTGTAAAATCTAAATCACATGTTCATAGTGAGGCATAGGGAACAATTTGTATCTATTTTTCTGTTTTTTGCTACGCTGTTATTCTTGTAATTGTTTTTGTACCGTTCTGCAAATAAATAAATACTACAAAAACACTTTACCGTATTACAGTAACTAAGAGACAAATCAGTATATCATACATATTCCTTTCAGGAAGGCAGAGAAAGCAGAAGAGCCGAAGAGTCTGTTCACTCGAGGTGTATTTTTCTCGTCGGTGGTGTACAAGCCTCTTATCGTGGGCTTCTCGCTGCTGTTCTTCCAGCAGTTCAGCGGAATTGACGCTGTCATATTCTTCACCGTGGAGATCTTTCAGAGTGCAGGTGAATACTACTTCATCTTTTTGGCGACGTGAAAATTGGTATATTAGGTATTTTTGGATGAAGAAGCGTTTTACACTTGATATGTCATGTGTATTATACAACGTAAAATTATTTTGATTTATACTGGTGTTTCGATACAAAATCCGCTAAATATTTTTACGCTACCGGCTTGGTTCATGCCAGGACGACGTCTATCGGGAGGAGGGGCCGGCTATTTATAAAATAAATAAATAATTAATAAATAAATTATAAGAACTCGAACAAAATAACCATTTTGCATAATATCGAATAAACGAAAATATAATATTCCATGTATGCTATATATTTATATTGTTATTATAGTTATACCTATTTTATGTGGCAGTCTGTGACAGATATGTTCTGACCGTCTACGATATTTTAAAAAAAAAAAAACAACAAATAAACATTTCAATAACAGAGCCATCTCGATAAAGGCAGGCATTGAAAAAATCCGATGGTCTATTAATTATCATCTTCACGTCTTTTATCAGCGGTTTTGGATATTAGTGTAAACGGTCATGACACACGATTATATATGCTCAGGAAGCTCGTTAGACGCGATGACCGCTACCATCGTGGTGGGCTCGGTGCAGCTGCTCAGCAACGCAGTAAGCACCATGCTGGTCGACCGCGCGGGCCGCCGGCCGCTGCTGCTGCTGTCAGCCGTCACCATGTGCCTCTCCATGCTGGCCATGGGAGCCGCCTTCTATTTCGAATTTGAACACGACTCACTTTTAGGGTAAGCCATAGACTTATATTCTACCGATAGACACGCACGTTCATATAAACATTTTGTTCAAATACTGGCAGTAGTTAGAACTAAAGTTCGCTGCAGTGCTAAAACGTTAGTTATTTCGTCTAATCAAACCATAAAAACATATAGCGCTAGATCGCTTATTTAGTACATTTTTCTACCCCTTAAAACGTCGTAAGTGCGCGTGAATTTCTTAACACTTACGCGTTTTGTTCAACGTTGTGTAACAACATGTCACCTCTATAGATTTAAAGCAGCTGGCAAAAGTGACACAGTTTTTGTGCGTACAAACTTGTCTTATTATTTAGATTTCTGTGGTACAAACCTTAATTAAAATTTATTCTCTATTTCAAAATTTTATAATCTCTTATTTATTATTGTATTAATAGTTAAATAAATAAATAGTAAAGTTCACACTTTGGCTTAAATTTTTGTACTACAACTAGGTACCCACGCGTGTTTCGATTGGGTGTGCACCTGCTTTTGTTAGTCTTTATACAGAATAGAGAAGCTACAATATAGACGCCTTTTATTTACCTAAACCCAATAGGTTATGGGCCCAGACACAAAAGCAGAAAAGAAGAGTAATAAAACCGGATGATTAATGATTTCTTTGATTCTATAGCGTGCTTGCAAGTGAAAGACGCCACAACAGAAGGTAAAGTTGCAACAGAATTAGCAATACAGTAGAAACACAGTAAAGAAAAGGAAAGTTTATAAAAAAGTAGAAGTACATAAAAGAAAAATGGAACGGGCAATTATATTAAACGAACAAAACTGGACAACATGGCGGTTCCAAGTATCCATTGTTTTAAAGTCGCGAGGTTTATACAATATGGTCACCGCAAAATGTACCAAAGAACAAAGCGATAAAGATCAGAAAGCCCAAAAGTTAATTGTAACGAGAGTAGAAGAGAATATTCTATCATTACTGACAAGTTGTGCAACGGCTTATGACATGTGGGAGAAACTGACTACTGCTACGAAGCAAAATCCAAGGTAGGAATCCATATACTACAACAGAAGTTCTACAATCTAAAATATGAAGGGCCTAAGGCTAAATTTATGGCACAGGTAGAGGAATTAATACACCAGTTAAAAACGCATGGGGAAGAAATATCAGAAAATATGACTATGACTAAGATATTATTAAGTCTACCACAAGTATATAAGCATTTCATCTCGGCATGGGAAAGTGTTCAGAGTTCGGAGCAGACCATGAAAAGTCTGACAGCTCGATTATTGGTTGAAGAAGAGAGACTGCAAATTAACGGTAACAGAGGGCAGACTACAGAAGCATTTGTGGCAAATAAATCTAGATACAGAAGAGAGTTTCCAAAGAAAGAGGACATTTTTTTATTTTATTTCGGGTCCGCATTTAAGTCCAATCTTTGTATAAGTAACAAAATAAATATCTCTTTATCAACATTGGACTCATAAATACGGATTCGATACTTACCTACCTAAAATTCATAAAAAATATTTAGTAGTAACCCCTGTTTCTACCCTGCATATTTTATCGATATCGATAAAAAGCTATTTGATAAGCGCTATCGGGTTTGATAGGTTGGCACTTCTGTTGTTTGACATCTTTGTGGCTTAAGTTGGTAATAGAATGCCATGTAAATTGATTCCATTGGCTAGTATGGGAGTCCCATATCTTAAACGTAGTGATTATATTCTCTTGGTGTTTCGATGTCGACTGTCAAAATCACACTAAAGTAAAGTGTACGGACTGCAGTACAGTACCTCTACCATGAGTTTTGTTACAAGCGTAAATGACATAACTATATTAGTTATGTAAAACGCAACACGAATAGAAAACTATATCATATCTTTGTTTTCTATTCGTGTTGCGTTTTGACGTTTACTACTTATATATACGTAACGTAACGTTAATGTAAAAACGCAACATGAATAGAAAACTATACCATACCTTAGTTTTCTATTCGTATTGCGTTTACGTAACTACTATAGTTATTCATTTACGCTTGTAACAAAACTCATGGTAGAGGTACAGTTCAGTTGACTGTTGAACAAAGTGAGTGTTCGGAATGCGTAATATATTTGTACGAGGGCGGCACTGAAAATTTCGGGAATCAAGGAAGTGACACAACATTACTATTTAAAAATGTATTTAATGCTTATCGAAGTATTCTCCGCGAAATTTGACATATTTTTCCATACGATGGAACCAATCATTGAAGCAACCATTCCATTTGGAAGTTGGGGTCTCCAAAATGGCCGTTTTGTAGGCGTCCACAGCTTCTTCAGGCGATGAAAATCTCTGACCACGCAATTTATTCTTTATTTTAGGGAAAGTATAGAAATCATTAGGGCTTAGGTCGGGGCTGTACGGCGGATGGTCTAATAATTCTATGTTTTCTTGCTCTAAAAACTCTTTTGTTCTGTGCGCGGTGTGAGAACTTGTCTTTTGAACTTGCGCATTGTCGTGATGGAGGATGATGCGGAGGTTGCAGTTCTCTTTACGGAGTTCAGAAACGACCTGTGGCAAACAAATGCTAGCATACCATTCTGCATTAACCGTTATTTGTCCCTCAAGATTAATAGGCGCAACATGGCCGGTTTTGGAGACAAACGTGGCCACCATTTTTTTTGCAACACTCTGTGAATTTTTTGTTGGCTTTCGTCATGACTGGTTTTTTGTTTCGGGTTCGTACGCGTATATTCAGGATTCGTCACCTGATACGATGTTGTATGCAGCATTTGAGGATCCTGCGTGGAATCTTTCGAGAGTTCTGACGCACCAAGTAACGCGAGCCGCTTGTTGCTCTTCACAGAGCAAACGCGGTATCCATCGGGAAAACAACTTTTTTACACCTAATTGTTCATGCAAGATTATTTGTCTTTGACTCATGCCAATGTCTAAAGTTGCCTGAATTTCGCGGTATGTCACATGTCGATCTTCCTCAATCAGCTTACGCAGAGCATCAACGTTTTTTTGGGTGACTGCAGTTTTTGGACGACCTTGACGGGGATCATCACTGAGCTTGACACGTCCACGTTGAAATTCAGCAAACCAGCGATAAATTGTGGTTTTGGATGGGGCTTCATCACCAAATGCAGAAATCATCCGGTCAACACACTGTTTTTGTGTTAAACCACTTCGAAAGTCATAATAAATCATCGCTCTAGAATTTTCTCGAGTCAATTCCATTTTCTCAACGACTAAACAAGTTAGACAAGACCTTGTGACAAGACCGAGAATCTTTTTTTAAATAAATAAATGGTGTTCGATTTTAAGACCAAGGAGTTTTCAATTAAAAAGATTTTAATATGACAGTGGAAATATTCCATTCCCGATACTTTTAGTGCAGCCTATGTAGTACGTAGTACATGAATATATCTATGGGGTAAGCATTATACTTTTTCTCTCTTCCTATATTATTCTATATCCATTATATATCTTCTCTATATCCATTAAGTAAGTTTTAGGACTTGTCCTTGGTCATACATGATATAGATTACATTTATTTTTAGATCAAATTTTATTGAAATTAGAAAGTAGAAATTAGCGTGAAAATGGACGAACAGAGTGTTATTTTCGCAATTATAATATTTGAACGAATAATGGATATGTAAATTCTCAAATTGCGTTATTTACGTGAAGAAACTCAGATTACCACACCGTATGTATTTATTTATCTTATTTGACGACCTTAACGATACTGGTTCTGGAACAGTCCGAACACGTTCAAGAAAGCGACAATAAATTTTTATTTGTACGAGAATTTGATCTTGGATGTGATAATTTTCGTAACATCGTGTTAATCGAGATTTATAGGAGAAAGTTATTAAATCATTTACTTAGCATAAATCAAATCAAATCAAGGTAAGGTAACAACTTGTACACTTGAAATACGTCAAAAAAGTAGGTAAAAAAAACTCGTTTGATATGCAGGCTTAAGAAAAACGAGAAAAAAAACTTAGGAGGTTACTCTTTTGTCAAAAAAAGCACATTTTCATGTAAGAATGAATGTCTTATATCCAGGGTGTGGTCTTCAATAAAACCTTTTATTTCATAATAGCATTTACCACACAAACGTCAGACTTTCGGGCTTATAGCTGATAGCCGGGACCAACGGCTTGACGTGCTTTCCGAGGAACGGAGGTGTCTCGGTATGTAAAGATGACCATCTTTACATACCGAGACCATCCACGGACCAACTCCGGCAAGCGTAGCTTAACCTAATGGATCTGTCCGTGTGGCTGTTATAACTTAGCCACAAGTTTTAATTTTAATTGATAGGCATAAAACCCCGTAGTTTCCGAGTCAGATTGTATGATGTCCATATCACGACCACTCAAAGCTTTAATTACTGTTTCAGATATTTGCCAATAGTGAGCCTGGTGGTGTTCATGCTGGGCTTCTCTCTCGGCTTCGGCGGCCTGCCATTCCTGTTGCTGGGCGAGCTGTTCCCCACCCACTACCGCTCCCAGCTCTCCGCCATGGCCAGCGCCGTTAATTTACTCTCCATGTTTAGTGTTATTAAGTCCTACCACGCGTTGGAGGTTAGTTAACAAATGTGGATACGAGTATAGTACGTTTTTGTTGGATGCGAGTGGCAAGAGATCGGCCGTCTTGACGTTCACTGAGGGAGGCCTATGTTCAGCAATGGCCGGATTAAGGCTGATGATGATTAATACAAATAAACTTTAAATTCGAATCATCTTTATCATCATTATCAGCTTTTCTCTCTCCACTTCTTGACATAGGCCTCTTCCACTAAAACCAAACTCGATTTCACGGCATATAATGCCTCGTACGACCACTATATGGAACCAGCAGCCACCTACGGATTTCCGAACCGATACGACTTAAGGACCTTCAAGAAAAGAGCATACCTACTTACTCTTATTTGAAAGGCCGGCAACGCACCTGCTAATGATGTAGCGGGTGTCTATGTATGTCGCTTATCGTTTACCACCAGGTGAAACGACTGTCCGTTTATTCATAACCACCTAATTTTAAAGGCTCTTCGTTGTCTATGATAGTCGAGAAGGACACAGTTTCATCTTTTAGTTATATATGGTTCTTGAAAATAGTGGCTCCAGGGATTTTCTTCTTTGGTTTGACTTAACAAAAGGTCAGATCAGCATCAATCCTATCATTGTTAACACTCCCTTCTTGGTCCGCTCCTAGAGAACTGTAACGATATAATGAATGTTTTTGTATCAGCACGTGCTCACGTCGGCTGGAACATTCTGGATGTACGCCTGCTTCTGCGCCGTGGCGTTTGTGTTCGTACTGGTGATGGTACCCGAGACCAAGGGCAAGTCGCTGGCGGAGATCGAACAGCAGTTCCGAGGGAAGAAGAAAAAAGACACGGTCAATCTAGACGATGTTCAAACTAAATTTTAAGACTTTGTGATAGCTTTGGTACCAGTCCGATATCATTGTCATCAATATATTAAAGCAATAAAATGCATGTACATAACAGTATGTACATGCCCTCTTCTTCAACAGCAACAAGCGTGAAAAGTATTAGATACAGATTATAGAAAATAATAGAATTGTAATCGTCAAAAATTCATGTATATATGTAGGTATTTAAAATAATCTGAATCGCGACATCGTCCTCGCGTAATAAGGCGTAGAAGATCTGATAATATTATTGTTACAATCAAGACGGCTTGTGTGGAGTGGCGGAGTGGCGGCTGCCACTGCTTCCGCCGGCGGAGTGGGCCCCAGTATCGCTGGCGCCTGGGGTATCACTCCACTCAACGGTGGCGTGGCATAGACCCGCCACAGAAACAACTCCGACGCCAGAATGCCGTATGGTCGAAGAACTCCACGGTTGGCGGGGGGCAACCCCCCATATATCGATCAATGGCTCGCCACCAAACCTATGTTTTAGGGACAATAGGACATTAGCATATACATTGCGAAAAACAAATGTTTTTATTACTTATTTCTTTAGAGTAAGAGTGAGCATTCCCTTTAGAACATTTGTTATGAATATGTCCAAAGTAACATACAAATAACTGTTACTTTACTATATTTATGTCAATTTTATCGGTGAAAGAAATCGGATTGGCAAGTGTATGACGTGCTATGACACTCATTGAATGACTGTGAGATTATTTATTATGTAGTGAAATGTGATAATTATTTTTACTATTAATAATAAATAGACAATTGTCGTCGTTTTCTCAATTCCACAAATTTAATTATTTTAATCACTGTTAATGCAATGCCACAAAGCTTTCCTTAAAATTTAAAATTCAATATTATTTTTATTCGTAGACAATTCGTTGCTTGTATTGTTGTATACAATTTTTAGAATCTTATCTATTTTATTTTGTAGTTTTTTTATTGACTTAGTTTTAGACTTAATAAAAAAGTCTAGATTGCTAACGAGACTTGTGATTGGTTTTAGCTTGGTAATAAGACGTTTAAACTACTACCGATGTCTTGGGCAGTTGTTAAGAGCCGCCATTTGAGGGCAGTAGCTGATGATGATGACGTTAAATATTTTAAACTGTGATAACCGTGTTATTTGATATTATTAATTCTAGCTTGAGATTTGATTTGTTATGCCATGCCTAATGATTAATAATCCTCTTATGTCTATATTTGGCATTAATTCTAACTAATGTTAGTGACTGTGCATTCATCTATTCTATTGTTATAGTTTAGTAGAGGTAATAAAATATTGAGAAGTATGGTGTATTTTTATTATCATTTTCCTTATATTATAAAGGTGAAAGTTTGTAAGTTTGGATGTTTGTTGATCTTTCACGGCAAAACAGCTGAACTGATTTGGCTGAAAGTTGAAATGGTGATGGCCTTAGATTAGGATATAAAATAATGATCATCAATCTGGATACGGTTGTCAATCTTTTTTTTTTTTTGGTTTCGCTGGGGAATGCGTTTAGGCATACGACCGGGTCCGGAGGGGCCCGGAGGTTATGTGGGACTCTCTGCGCCCTAGAAGATGGTAAGGTGGAAGCAGACTCTACCCACTAAACCCCAGCGGTGTTCTCCTCGTCGTCTAGGTGACCCGACGCGAGAGCTGTGGACGTCCGCACCGGGCCACAACGGTGTGCCATCTGGCACTCTTCACACTGCTGCCGCAGTGATGACACCCTGGCGAGTCCTCCGCCCCTGCCACCTTCCACAGATACCTTCCGAAGCAGCCATGCCCCGTCAGAATCTGTGCAATGTGGAAGGTTATGATGCCGTGCCGCCGGTCAATCCACTGCTCCAGGATTGGACCGACAGCCGACACGGTGCGGTGTCCCGCACTAGGCTCCTCCAGCCTCTCCTTCCACTGACGAAGCACACGCTATCGGAGGCGGCTCCGCCAGGACTCTTCTTCCTCAGAGGTCTCCTCTTCCTCTATACAGTTCTTCTATACAGTTGTTACAATGTTAATTTTAATGGTTATTTTATGATTTTTTATTATCGAGATTTTTTTTTCGAAAATGTGTTTTGAACAAAATAGTCCACCCATAAATATGATCAAGATTAACATATATTTTTTTTGATGCTCTCAGATGTAGCTATACAATTCAATATCCCATCACTACATTGTTTTGGATTTCGACAGCCTATTTTGACTATGCACAGGTTCTTTGAAATTTTACAAACTTTAAATAACAACAATCAGTGACCAACACCATAAGATCTATGCTTTGTTTTTGAAAGGGCTAGACTTTTTGGTCTGTTGGCCTTCAAGCTCAATCGGAACAGTAGGTTGACTCACCTAAGAAAGGAGATCTATGTACGACAATAGATGTTGTAACATTGGTAATGATCGTTAGTCTGTTCGTTCAGACCATGTTCCAGAACGTTAAGTAACGTAAAATCTTATTGAATAACTTAAGAAAATTTTTGTTGTAAATTACATTAATCATGATCATCATAATCATCAGCCCCTATCCGTCTACTGCTGAACATAAGCCTCAATGAACTCCAAGATGGCCGATCCCTTGCCACTCGCATCCAACACGGACCGGCCACTGCACGGAGATCGTCTTCCCACCTGGTTAATGGTCGACCAACACTTCTACCTAAACGCGGCCTCCACCTCTTGAACCTTATTGAATTACATTAAAATCTCAAAATTAAAATGAAATCTATTGACCAGTTTTGAATTAAGAAATAACGATCAGGTCAACCCAGCTTAAACTTTATGTAAGAGTCTTCTATCTAATCTACTTCGTCAAGATAAGTTTCAAATTAATTTTAAGGAACTATATGGGATATAAGCATATACATATTATATAATAAATACGTTCATGAAAAGTAAACCTTGCTGGGAATCTTATTCTTGAATTAATTAACAAAATAAGAAATTTATTTTTAACCCTTTCTAAATTATCTTTTAGGGCTCAAGCGTCTTCAAACGGGTAAAATTAAATAAATGTTTTATAAGCTGACGCCGTTGGATCTATTGTGGGTCTACTTATCTTTGTCAAAAAAATAAAAATCCACGATATAATAATTCTTCTATTTCTTATCTTATTAAAGACCCCTTGGTTGAGGTTTGAATGTTTTGAAGTTGAGATTTAATGTTATGGAGTTAACGTTGGAGAAGTACAAAATTGTCATTTATTTAGTTAATTACGCACTTTACATGATTGGGTAATAGTAACAGGATAATTTTTCTATAAATATTCTTAAAATTGATGATTTTACAACGAAGACACAGCAACATTCCTTACAAAGTTGAAATTAAAAAAGAATTATATATTTTTTAAATTCCTAACCAATATATTACAGTATTATATTTTCTAGTTCAGCGCCTAAGAAAAAACACAATGCAAAAATTAATTTGCGCGTTAGATAGTATTTGTTTTTCAGGAGCACTATATCCGATCAGAATTTTATTATTTTGTACCACGGATTCGTCTGCATTGCTCTCGATATCCGGTTTATTTCCTTTAGTTAATGGCAGCTAGACTAAAGACAGTGACATTGACCACTAACTATCAAGTGGCCCGCAATTTTATCAAATCAAATCAAAATCTTTTTTTTTAATTCAAAATAGTACCAACAGAGTATCTTTTGAACGCACTGAGAAGAACGGACGAAACAAACCCAGTGGAACTAATCTTTTCAAATATTTTATTACAAATTTTACATGTTGTTATCCTGAAATGCATGGGAGGAACGCCCTATTCCCAAGGTGTGGTATCTCCCATAAAATCTTTATAATCGTTATAGATAACAAACTAAGTATTAATAATAATGAAATGATAATAGATCTTTACCTATGAAATTGCCGTTCTGCAGTACTGGCCATTTCAAATAAAAATAATTTTTGTTTCGCTAAGAATTCTAATTTCAAATTAATTTTATTTTACAAACATGGAATTCTCTTTCCAAGAGTAGTCATTTGTTTATTGATTAGTGTTACATTTTCATCATGGATACGTTAAAAATTCGAGTAATTATGGAATATGAGTACCTACCTACCGTCGTGGCAGCAACGCGGCACAAGCGGCACGCAACATCAACGACGTTTACGGAGCTAACACTACAAACCAACGCACCACCTGTTATTGGTTTGCTCGCTTCCGTTCTGGAAATTTCGACCTGAAAAATGAACCTCGCGGTCGTCCGAAGACTGGTCGACAATGACGAGTTAAAGGCGATTGTGGAAGCTGATGATACACAGACTACGGCTGAATTAGCAGCAGCTTTCGACGTTAGCGTCAAAACAATATTGGTCCATTCGCGTCAAATTGGCAAGGTAAAAAAGCTTGACAAATGGATGCCCCACGAACTCAATGATTGCCAGCGCGAAGTACGTCTCGAGACGTGCCTTGCACTGTTCAACAGATACACAAATGAAGGAATTTTGAACCACATTGTTACCTGCGATGAAAAATGGATTCTGTTTGATAACCGCAAGCGTGACCTCATACTGCACAGCAGACGGTCTCCACGTTGCAAGAACTGTGGTTGGAAGCTCTCCATCATCCGCCCTACTCACCAGACCTTGCGCCTACAGACTACTACTTTGTTCAGAATTTGAATAACTTGGTGGGAAAAAAATTCAATACCCGGGAGGCAGTACAATATGCCTTTGAAGAATTTGTTGTCTCACGTCCAGCTGATTTCTTTAAGAAGGGCATTGACAATAAACTGCCACTGCGTTGGCAAAGATGCATTGATTGCATGGGTGATTATTATACTATTATTCGATTAATACAAATAAAAATACATGCAAAAAATTCATTCAAATTTTTAGACCTAATATAATAAGTGGTGTATGAATTTCATAAAGTTAGAACTTCATTAAATTCACCCACCGCTTTGTATCTTTATATAAATTATGTTTAACTACCGATTTAATAATATTATATCCAATTTAGACCCCAGCTATTATAGCGAGCTAATGATTTCCTTTAAATAATGTAAGCGTTAAAATTAAGTGAACTTACACAAATTAACACACTCATATATCATTAACTTTGACTTGAGATGTATAGTCGTATCCAGTCTGCTAATTATTTATTACTTCTAAAGCCACTCAATAATATACTAGTGATCGTTTTTACCGTTTAGATATTGTTATAGATTACCTTATATATCCAAATTTACAAACAGTACCTTTTTATTATATCATATAGAGAGAAATATTTAAAACGTTGCTGCTAATTTCTAAATCAATTACACACATGACTAGTAAAATCACTTGATATTGTATCATACAGAACTGTCGGCAAGCGAGTGTGGCTCGTGTTTGGAGTTTGGTAAGGATGTGCGATCAAGTGGCCCGATGGTTGAGACTGGAGGCGCTAATGAAGGCTTGCGACACTCACGAGGACGGCACAGATCAGCTCACGCCTGATACGTCACGATCACCCAACACGGGTAATGAATTCGGTGTCCTCACATAACTATACATATCCCGATTGTACGTCTGTGCTGAACAATATCTTTTGCGAAATATATAAGTTACCTTAACTTCTTAATTTGTATTTTTAATTTGAATTTCAGTTACTTTAATAACTACTTACTCCTTTCTACGGATTTTATCGCGGTTTATAAAGTTTTTTAAATTTCCGACATTCAAATCCGTGAAAAGTAGTTTTATTTTCATGTGTTTCACTTGGCGGTTGAGATCCAGGATGTTTTTTTAATCTATCGCAATTTAAGTATGAGTCATATGTTTCATCTACCATACATATAATATCACCAATAGTAAGTCTCACTTGGTGTATTTAGTTATAAATATTTACCTCGGAATAGCTAATATTCTTCTACCTCGAATCCAGCCTCAGAAACTGAATGTAATTGGATATCAAAACGTGATGTTCCTCAGATTAATGAGCAGCCTCAATATTTAGACTAAGAATGATATTGATCATGATAAATGATTGATTTGTATAATATAACTAGCTGTTGCCCGCAGCTTTGCCCCCGATAACTTAGATTTACAGCCGTATCCGGAGTGATGATGATTATTTTTGTAGCTTAACAACTCCTTATAACATCAGATATCTGCCAGTGAAAGTCCCGTAAAAATAGGCTCACCCGTTTTAGAGATTAGCCGGAACAGACAGACAGACTAAAATTGTAAAGGATGTTATTTTGGTATATGTACCGTGTTTACATCCATATGCATTTAATAAAAAGTGGTTATTTTAGTATTACAAACAGACATTCCAATTTTATTTATGTGTATAGACGATATAATAATGATTACATCGACTAGAGATGATCATGATGTTTAGCGGCTGTGTATACGAAATAGATGCGGCGATGGTCGTTTGGCCTGTCTTTCCTATTATATAGGTATAGTACCTACTTGTGTGCATTTTCAACGGGTATTTTATTGCAGTTTACTGAAGTTTTACTCACAATCTTTGGATTAGCCGAATTTCGGCAGCATGAGCCGAACTTCGACATTTGGCCGAATTTTGACTAAAATTAAAAAGTCTAAGTATCAAAAAATTTAAATAAAACAAAGTTTTTTGTACATTTATGGCCATTTATTTCCGCCGAAATTCGGCTGATTTTTTAATTTTCACCGGAAATTTGGCCGAAGTTCGAATTCACATTCGGCCCATCTCTAGATTAATAAATAAGACAGTTCTTTAGAGAATTCTAAAAAAAACGCCTATAATATAATCAATACACAAACCCGAGCTCGCAGTTAGTACAAGATCGGCTATCAGTAAAATAATTATAACAGGATATTTGATGCTACGCTACACTTGAAAATGCACGAAACTGGGCTCAAACGATGGGACGCGTGACGCTCGTCTGCAATACCATCACGCTCGGCGGTCCACCGCGGTATATATACTAGGGATACGCGATAACTATTTATTCCAAAGTCAGGACTCGAGCCGGTACTTCATACAATATATGAAAATACATGCTAAGTTACCAACAATGAATTTAGTAAGTCGAATTTCGAGCGAAAGTTTTTTTATTCTATATATATTTATGTGCTTGCTTGAAATGTTCTAAAACTTGTGATAAAAGAATACCTTTATATCCTTGGGAATATATTTACTCATGGATATAGAAAAGAAGAACAGAAGTAGTATAGAGAATATGAAGAGCTTACATTGCAAATGACGCTAGACGACTTTAATCGCGCTTTTACTTTCTCGTGCTCCTTTGAGTTATTTTCTGACATTTTCGAGCTTTATGTGCCATGTTGAATTGTATATAATATTTTTTTTTTTCAGTTGATATTCTGCCTGACGGCCCTTGTGTGGACTGCGATTAACTGCGAGCCACCAGTCAACAGCTATCTACCTCCATCATCAGGCTCGAGAGGCAGGCCCTCAGACCAGTATGGATCTCCTAACGCCGGCCAGGGAGGGTTCGGTCCAGGTTCGGGAGTAGGAAACCAACTTGGAGATGGATTTGGACAAGGTCCCAATTCTTTGTCCTCTGAGTACGGCCCACCAGGACGCGGATCCGGCAGAGGATCTCCACGTGGTCGTCAGGGCCAGGGGAACGTACCCAGCTCGCAGTACGGCAGTCCAAATGAAGGTGGCTTCCCTGGACAAGACGGGCAATCAGGATTTGATTCTGGACGTGGTTCATTGCAAACATCATATGGCACACCCAACCAAGGCGGCCGCGGAGGCAACAGTCCCTTCGGTGGACGAGGTTCTTCACAACCGGACGCTGCCTACGGGACTCCATCTGATGATTTCCAATCACCTCGCGGCTCGAATCGCGGTCCAAACCAAGGTTCCCGAAGGCCATCGTCATCTTACGGCACCCCTGACTTCGGTAATGATCAAAATAGTAGAAATTCGAATTATCGTGGATCAGGGGTAGACGAGTCTAATGTAAGTATTACGTTAACCCTTTTATTTATCTTAATTAAACCTTATCTACGCAGCAACACATATATCTTCAAACATTTTTTTGCGCGGGGATAGGATACTCCCCAATTGGGTATGTGGGACTCGCTGCGCCCAAAAGATGGTAAGGTGGATACAGCTCCACCCACTAAAACCCGGCGAGTGCCACCAATGCCACCTTTGGTGAGGTGCCCCAGATCTGTTGAGCAACAGTGCACTTCGATGGTTAGTCAGTCTCCAACGGACACGCGTCACCTCCAACCACCCCTCCTAACGTCGGGACAGTGCAATGGGGTGAGGTTTCCATCTTAGCCCCTTGTCCTTCTCTGCTCTTTTGTCCCCTTTTCTTATAAGATGGGTACACAAAGAGCAGCCCCCTCGATTCAATTGGCTTTGCCGAAGGTGCTAGGTGCATCTTAGGCTACTGAGCCCCACCCACTACGACAAGGCTTGAACCATTGTGGGGACCTATATTTTCAACCTACACCACCTAGTCATACCTAAACGTCTTTGATAATAACAAAGTTTTCTTGTTTCAGGAGCCTGCCAAGTATGAGTTTAGTTATCAGGTAGACGATGATGAGGAAGGTACTCATTTTGGGCACTCTGAGCAGCGGGACGGGGACGTGGCCACTGGGCAGTACAATGTGCTACTGCCGGACGGTAGGAAGCAGGTGGTGGAATACGAGGCCGACCAAGATGGCTACAAGCCACAGATTCGTTACGAGGGTTTGTTATGCGCGATAAGTGTCAGCGCTTTTATAGAGTATTTTGATCGGGATCTCTTCTTAATGACTAATCATCAGACTGCATTTCGTGAAATAACCTAAGGCTAAGGTTTCAAGGCTTCTGATACAAAGACAATACAATATTATTAATAATAATAATATCAACCCTTACATCCCACTGCTTTGCACGGGTCTCCTCCTCGAAATCAGGTGCGGAGGGTGTTGGGCCATAGTTCACCGATGCGCTGGCCCAGAATTTTAATCTCATCAGGTATGCAGGTTTCCTCACGATGTTTCCTTCACCGGTGAGCAAGCGATGGTCTCATGTTCAGGTGCACATATAAATTAAGAAAACCCATTTCAAGGCGACACTCGATCCCGGACCTCTTACTCAAGTGACTGAGCCAATTAAGCAATATTATTTTCGTAAAATTGATTCATTTCTATGAAGTTAAAGTCCGTTTCAGTTTTATGTCTATAGGCATGTTTTATGGCTATAATACAGAAGAGAAAATAAGCTATCGTAAAATTAGCTCATTGATTTTTGATAGTCGTAATCAAACAGACTTGCAGATAAATATCAAGGAGAACTTACATCTTTTAAGGGTTTCAATTCTGCGCATGATATACAGATATATAGATTTATAAAGATTCTCTTCATAATATGCTCTGAGCCATCTCGCGGGGGAGTGGGTGTCCCAGGCGGGTATGTGGAACTCGCTGCGCCCGAACGCTGGTAAGTGGACGCAGCTCTACCCACTAAAACCCGGCGAGTGCTACCAATGCCGCCTTTTGGCGAGGTGCCCCGGATTAAGCAAACAGGGCACCTCGACGGCTAGTCACTCCCTCAGGGGACCGACGCCACCTCCACAGAGGGTCTGTCCCGCACCCCAAAACAACCCCTCCCAACGTCTCGACAGTAGAATGGGGTGAGATTCCTGTCCTCGCCCCTTACCCCCTACTCTTCATAATGTACTTTTATGATAAGTATCTGACGTTAATATATATGTACCTATATTTTATATTTAATTATCCGATCTATAATGTATCCTCAGGTGGCGCAAGTGGTACAGGATCTGGTACCGGCTTTGGGCGTGGTAATTGTGTTTAGTTTTTCTTATTATAATATATTATTTGAATTCTTGAAACTTCAATTGTTTGAATTGTATCATATTCCTACCGAATTATATGAAATAAAACCTTTGCCCTTTTCTATAACAATCGTCTTACCTTAGTGTCCATCACATATCCGGTAAGATGTGGTATAATTATAATCAACCTAGTTTCGCCAGTTACAACTCTTTCCTAAAAATACTGTGTGGAAAAATATATGTAGGTACTAATATACAAGATTATTACTGAATCTTTCATTAATCCCGTCAAGGAGGTGGATCTGGAAGAAACCGTGGCTTCCCAGGAGTTGGGGCGGGCGCTGATGCTCAGGCGTTTGCTGGTGCGGGTGGTGATGGAGGCTATCCTCAAAGCGGAGGACCAGGCGGATACCAGCAACCAGGCTTCAATCAAGGGTCTGGATCATCCGGTTATCCCAGGGATAGCGATGGGCAGGGATACCCGTCCGGTGGACCGGAAGGCAGAGGTTTCGGCGGTGGTCGCGGGGGATTTGGAGGTTCGCAAGATGGTTATCCTGGTAGTTCTGGTGGTTTCCCAAATGGCGGGGATCAAGTGAGTGGATACCCTCGCGGTGGACCTCAATCAGGACGAGGCCAATCGGGATCAAGGGGAGGAAATAGAGGTCTTGGTGGTGCTGGTGGGGCGGGTGGTGACGAAGGTTATCCCAGCGGCGGTCCGAACGGCCCTAGGGGTTCCGGCTACTAATTAAGATATGATCACTTGTAAATACTAAGGTAAAATGACTCGGCGTGACAACGGCAAATGATTGTAAATAAAATATATGTGTATTTTTGATATTCGATGATTTTATTTCGCTCGTCCATACATTCGTATATTTAAAAGGCTGGTTATTACAAGTTATACGTATAATTTAATCTGTCGATGTAACATTCCTAATCTTGATCATCTTTACATTATACTTAATTTGATCATGTTTACTGCAAATATGCTAAAAACACTTTTAGAATAGATTTTAATTACAATTGATAAAATGTAAATAGTCTTTTTTTATTTAACACATTTTAATAATTTGATGCTATTTAAAAAACATACAAATAAGATATTTGTAACATTTTGAAATATTATGTACGAATCCATAAATCAGGCAAGAGCAAAATAATTAGTTTCAATAATACCTATAAAGTTAAATATTTTTAAAAGTACTTACAATTTATCTCGGCCAGACAAAAGTTGAGTGCGAATGACTTCGTAAACTGGTATTTTCTCTATGAAATGTTTTTATATGTAAACAACTCACAATTTCACATTTAACTTCAATATGTAACCCAAGACATAATATTTTGTTTTTGTTCATAGAAATTAAAGTAATAGTTTAAAGCATCAGCATCATCATCAGCCTCTATCCGTCCACTGCTGAACCCTATATTATGTTATGATCGGCCGTCTTCGCGTTCATTGAAGTAGGCCTATGCCTACCTCAATGAACGCGAAGATGGCCGATCCCTTGCCACTCGCATCCAACACGGACCGGCCGCTGCCACCGCACCGATCGCATAAACATCAACTAGGCTTAAATTATTTATAATTAAAAGTAATACAGACATCAAACAGACATAGAGATAACTTTACTTAACGTGATTATCGAATCGGGTATCACAAATAAAAGTAATTAATAATATGCCAAATGCAAGTTTAAGGCGGTGCAAGCAGTAGGTTAAAAGAATTAAAGAGAATTAAAAAAAAACCCTTAGTTTCATTTATACAGCATAACTTATGTATCACACGACCAGTTTAATCGTATTAAAGTAAAGTACATTTTGGTTTAAAGGGAAATGCAATAATTATATTGTGGTTATACTATGTATATAATATACAAACCATTTTTCTTATAAAAAATATATTATAAAAATAAATGCTGATTTAAATAAATGTATTATGCGTTTCAAATAAGAATAGGAACGTCAATGACCTCTATCTGTCAAATAGCACTTGAAAAGTACAGTTTGCACAAAAACTTATTTGCGTAATTTATAGTTTTAAATCGAATTTGAATAAAAACGTTAAATAGTCGTAAATTATTTAAAAAATTGAGGTCATAATTCGTTTTTAAAACCATACAATAACATTTTGTTATTTCATTGTTGCCGCAAAGGCCCTGGAGCCATGTCAAAATTATAAAATAAAATAAGGACGCTGGTGCCCATCTTGCCGTTGTTAGTGTGCTCCGTCGTGAGGACCTGAAGGAAATATAAGTTTGACTCGTGAAATGTACGCTACCATTTTGAAAACACTGCAAAATGCAAGTAAAGTGACCAAACGAGTTCATTTGGCTACGGGGATAAATAAAAACACGTTAACACGTATCCGACGCACACTCGGACAGAAATGCAGAGATGAGCGGAATTGAAGAGCTAGATTCTGATTGATTTTTTTCACTTAATCTCTGTAAATAAATTTAATTAAATGAAAACTTTTTTTCCCAGCATACCTAACTGGTTTGAATTGACAGCTATGGCGTCACAATATGGCGCTAAGTCCGTCCTGTTTTCATTTGAAACGCAATTTATTGTATAAAATTAAACGCATTTTTCAACGTATTTTTAAAATAATTATTGACAGGAACAGCATCCAAACCGACACCTTCAAGACTGTACTGTGATCTGTAAAAACAATTTATCTTTGTATTCGTTCCTTATGGGAATTAAAAAAATATGATGGTTGGATAGGCCAACTGGCAGACGTGCCACCAGATGGTAGGTAAGTGGTCGACGTCGCCCATGAACATAAACTAGTTTACCTGGCTCAGTCCTCCCATGACCATGGTTGCTGTAAAGTATCCGAAACGTCGGGCTTGTAAAAATCCGTAATAATTGTTTCATTATAACACATACTTAATAATACACTTCCATGACCCAGGAACACAGAAAGCTTTTTGTTACCTGGCGGGATTCGAACCCGCTACTTCCGGCTTGAGCGTCACTGCGATAATCATTGAGTCAAATAGGTCGTGTAGAATGCGTTTAACTTAGCTACGATAATTTCATATTACGGTAGTTTTAAGAGTGTAGTTCGTTATCATAATCTATCGGTCGGAGAGATGCACTGTGCCGCGCTCCCGGCTGCATGGGTACCACCATCTTGCTTGTTTCTCCCGTGAAACAGCTTCGCTGTGTTTCGGAGAAAAGGCAGGCAGTGTAATTACTGGCACCGAGACTTAACATCTTATGTCTCAGGATAGGCGACATATAAATAAGTTGCCTATTTTTTTATTTTATTTTTTTACGCTGGGAAATGCTCTGAGGCATCCCGCGGAGGAGTGGGTATGTGGAACTCGCTGCGCCCGAAAGCTGGTAAGTGGACGCAGCTCTACCCACTAAAACCCGGCGAGTGCCACCAATGCCGCCTTTGGTGAGGTGCCCCGAATCTAATAAATAAACAGGGCACCTCGACGGCTAGTCAGTCCCGCAAGGAACCGACACCACCTCCACATAGGGGTTGTCCCGCACCACAGAACAACCCCTCCCAACGTCGGGACAGTACAATGGGGTGGGGTAACCATCCTCGCCCCTTGCCCCCTGCTCTTTTGTCCCCTCTTCTTATAAGAGGGGTACAAAGAGCTTCCTCGACTCAATTAGCTTCGCCCAAGGTGCTGGGCTCACCCTAGGCTACTGAGCCCCACCGCCACGTCAAGGCCTGAACCATGGTGGGGATAAATAAGTTGCCTGGGCTGGTTTCAGGTAAACTAGGTTATGTCATGAGGGACGCTGACCATTTACCATCATGTGGCATCTGCCAGTTTGGCTATCCAACTAACATAAAAGCGTGATTTTGAAGAGACTCGTTAGTGACGTATGTAATCTTAACTCACCGTGAGCGACCATTTGCATCGTGTCATCGACTTCTTTACTGGACATCACAAATTTATTCTTATCAAGTTGAACATTGTTAAAATCCTCATTCGCGTCGATGGGAATATCCACTCGTTGTATTTGATGGATCACCTCGTTCTGATACAGCGGCGCGATTGAAGCCTGGCACTAGAAAAAAGGATCATATACTAGCTATAATAATGCTTGCATTAACTTATAAATTTTCTATACATAATAGGAAATTCGTAAATTTCTTTTGCAAAGTGTATATGTGATGAAATATCAGCTCGAATGATAATTTCCGTTTTGTTAACCCCCTTCGCAAAAACACAGGTGTAAAAAGTGTAAGCGAAAATTGTGTAACCTTAGTTCTCTAGCGGGTGAATAAATTTGGATGCATTTTTTATATTTGAAAGCCAATTTTTTAACGGTGATTCTCATTTCATGTTCCGGTTCCTCTATTTCAATATTATCGGGTCTTTTGTTATTGCGTTTTTTGTGAAGGCATAATATTATATTATATTATATTACGTTGTTTCATAATGCTGATTATGTATTCATTTTATTATGTTTATAGACCTTACTAGGAAAAAAGGTTACACATTAGATAGAATATCAAAAATGTAGATACACGCCCTCCCTTTGAAATGCTGTCACTTATCACTTAACAACTGTCTAAGTTCTAAAGCCTAACGAATAATACTGGCATTATTATCAGCGGTGTCTCAATGAGGGTCTGGGGTGTCTCACAGGGGGTTCCAAGTATTAAAAATATCTAAGAGCCCTGAGTCGCCGTTGCATCGTCGCATGGTCTCAACATTATGACTTTGAATGTCAGCTGTGGTATTGTACGCCTCGCGGCGCACGCTGAGGCTACGCACGTGTGTTTAAGTGTCAATTGCAAGAAAATGTCAATTAATGCGTAGTATGTCCGTGGGATTAGTAGAAACAATCACATACAATATGTTCTTGCAAAGCGAAACTTGACAAACATGCGTAGCCTGTCCCTGCGCCGCGGTGAAGCCGCGCCCTTATGCATTATCAAATAACAATTAGAATTGAGACATCGCACACTTTTACATTAGAATCACCATTCTCAAGAGTATAAATCTCCTTTTCATATTTTTTTTATTATAAATTTTAAATAATAATATGAGTGTAGCAGATAGCTACAAGTTTAGAAGGCAGTAAAATGAAAGCATGAAAGTTTACTAAAGAACAAAACTTACAAGAATATTACACTAATAATAAACATGCTATAAAAATGTTTTACGTCTATCATCATGATCATCATCATCATCAGCCTCTATCCGTCCACTAAACATAGGCCTCCCTCAATGAACGCCAAGACGACCGATCCCTCGCTACTCGCTGCTCGCATCCAACACGGACCGGCCACTGTACGGAGATCGTCTTACCACCTGGTCAATGGCCGACCAACACTTCGTCTACCTAAACGTGGCCTCCACTCTAGAACCTTATTGCCCCATCGGCCATCCGTTCTCCTGAGTGTGTGACCAGCCCACTGCCACTTCAATGAGCTTATTCTTGGCGTGTTATCGGTCTATATTATCTAGGATAAATTACTCGCACATATTAAATACCTGAAGTATTAACCCAGTTGCTTCAAAGTGTTCTGGTGCTAACACAAAACTTAGCTCTACAGTGGTGTCGTGGGCGTCAGAGCGTTCTCTTGACAGTCTTATCCAAGGACCCCGTATGTACTCTTTGGGGGCTGTTCTCCCGTTCACCAGCCAGCTGATCTGGGCCCTTGGTCGGGATCTTGATGATGTGCAATTGACGGCCAGAAGGTCACCGATTTGATACTCTGTTTGAAGACCAACTATCCTCGGTCCACTTCTTGGTAGCACTGGAATAAATTTGATTAATAAATTGAAATTATGCAAGTAATTATAAATTCAGTCTCAAATCTCTAAATCTATCACAGAGCTTTTGGCAGACAACAGAAACATCTTTTTACCATAAACATATAATATTATGACAATTTATTATAAGTCTATGTTTTTTACTGTGCCTTAAAAGTAAAAGTTGTTTCGTTATAAAGATACCAGCATTATACATATAGATAAAAATATGTGAATTCAAAATGTGACCAAGCATTTAATTTTCTCGTTTTCGTGCTAACGTAAAATTTGCATCTGATCTAGTGAAACTACAACAACAAACGAACAAGCCAATCTGCAGCGCCTTTGTTTTATATATCAAATACCTATTTGTTTGATAGATCTCGATGATGCCCCCCACCATGGTTCAGGCCTGGCGCCACGTGACGGTGAGGCTCAGTAGCCTAGGGTGAGCCCAGCACCTTGGACGAAGCTAATTGAGCCGAGCGGGCTCTTTGTACCCCTCTTATAAGAAGAGGGGACAAAAGAGCAGGGGGCAAGGGGCGAGGACGGGAACCTCACGCCATTGTACTGTCCTAACGTTGGGAGGGGTTGTTCTGTGGTGCGGGACAACTCCTCGGTGAAGGTGGCGTCGGTCCCCTTAGGGACTGACTAACTGTCGAGGTGACCCATGTCCGCGGACAACATAACATATGAATGAGAATATCAATAAAAGATGTTAATGAGAATATCAGAAGTAACTTACAATGTATACTGATAGGTTTTTCATCGTGTACAGTGACGAAGTACGGTGCCTCTCCGGACACCTCGCAGCGGTACAGGCCGGCAGACTCGCGTCCCAGCTTCTCCAGGGCTACCACCGTGCTCGATGAGCGGGACATCTGCAAGATAGTATAAAGGGTTTTATATATACGCCCCATGCTACCACAGTAAAGCACAGTAGAGCAGGGTTGACAGCACGCACAAAGGCGCCATTTTGTTTTTCATGTGTTTGCCAATTATAGTACATATTTTTAGAGACAGCCTGGTGATAGACGGACAGCGGAGGCTTAGTAAAAGGGTGGGACCCTTTGGCACCCTTTAGGTACGGAACCCTAAAAATGAACAGATTCTTTATTGAATTAAGGAATTAACACCAAGCAGAGCATTATATAAATCTGCAAAAGTACTGTATCCTTAATCTTTTTGGAAGTTATATAAAAGTTATTTAAAGTGCATAAGCCTCAAATATACATTGTGCAATGAAAAGTACGGCGCTTGAATAGTAATAGGTTGTGGTGGGGCGGAGTCACGTCCAAGATATAAACAACTCGCTAAAAATGCATTTTCTACTTATGTAGACGATGCCTTCCAAAATGAATTTTATATGACTACTTTAATAGTCTGAAAATCTGACTGCGACGATGATCTAAATTGGTATATCGGCTATATCGGATCGGCTGCGAAAGCAGACGTCTGGATTTGAACCGAACTAATAAAACCGGAACATTCGGTTTTTAAATTTCGTTAATTTGTCTTCTTCTAGTATAATATATCCGATCTTTGATACTGTACAACCAATGAATTAAGAAAGACTTTCACTTTTAGGTTTATGAACATCATATTGTGCCAATTTTTTATTGATAACCAGATGTGGTTATCTGGTTGGACTGTAGAATCGTATAGGTCAACACACACACATTTTGAGAATCTGATCCTCGGCCAGACTACTCATTTATTTAAAAACCAAAAATAAGAATATCAAAACAACGTTTTACCTACCGTGCTGGAAAACAGGATTTCAAATCTCTTAAGCAATATAAATTATGCTTATGCTAAAAAATTATTCACGAAATAGCAGAAGCTTAAAAACATTTTTAAAACAGTACATAAGATGTAATATAGCAGAAGTTCAATAACATCTTTAAAGCAGTAAATATATAACATAATGATATAGCAGAAGTTCAATAACATCTTTAAAGCAGTACATATATAAAATAATGATATAGCAGAAGTTGAATCTAATAAAGCAGTATAAGCAGTAAATATATAAAACAATATTGAAGGTGAGTCGCAGACGTCGATGATATCACATTTACTGGCAGCTTTACGACATTCAAGTTTGCATGACTGATTTAATATTTCGAAACTGTCAGAGCTATTCCAGTCATGACTCGTACGTTATTGCTTTATTAGTCTCCAGATGTTTTATTGTTCTGTATTAGCATTAATATGCTTTATCGTAGTTTTGCGACATAAAAATCGTAGACAACAGTTACTACTTAGTTGAGTTCACAAAGTTATAAATAGTTTGTCATGTAATACATTGTAAAATGATACATAAAAGTTGTTTTAATACACGATTGGTTGTTGAATTAAATGCTGCGTCGATCCAGGTAGTCAGTAGGAGTGGCTAATATCAAGTAATGTAAATTTCTTCTTAAATAAAAAATATCCATCAAGGAACGCCTGGTATATGTATAACATCTAAGTTGTTAGTGGAATTAATCATTAATAAAAATTCTATCTACAATGAAATTTGCAATAAAATATAGCATTATAGTATACGCTATTGAAAGTTAATATACGTATATATAACTTTTAAGTCCTACATAAGTACCTTTTTTCCTCTTAGGCATCCAAAGGGGGGACTTTCCAGGTGAGTATGTGGGTCTCGCTGCGCCCGAAAGATGGTAAAGTGGAGGCAGCTCTACCCACTAAAACCTGGCGAGTGCCACTAATGCCGCCTTTGGTGAGGTGCCCCGATTCTGCTGAGAAACAGGGCACCTCGATGGCTAGGTCTCCAAAAGACCAACGACACCTCTGTAGAGGTGGCAGTGCAATAGGGTGAGGTTCCCATCCTCGCCCCTTGTCCCGCCCTGCTCTTTTGTCCCCTCTTCTAATAAGAGGAGTGCAAGGAGCAGCTACTTCGGTTCAATTTACTTCGTCCAAGGTGCTGGGTTCACCTTAGGCTACTGAGCTCCACCGCCACGACAAGGACTGTACAACGATGGGGAAGGCTTCCTGATTGACTACATGCGACGAAATAGTATACGGCTAAGTTGGTTGGTCAATTCATTATAATATAAGCAAATTTATGCAGCTTAATATTTCAATTAATTATTATAAATCTATCCGCAAAGAAAGAAAAAAGAATGTCATTAAAAGTATGAAACTAGAACCATTTAATTTAATCTTTATCTCCGTTCCTAGCTAACTGCGGCTAGATTATTTACAAACTTACCATAGTACAACTACAACGCCACTTTAAACTCCACAAAGTCGCTGGACATTTTTAAATTACAGTACATGTTTCTATTACAGGGTCCAGTAAAAGTAAGTTAAACTATTTTATCATTATAGTGACTCGTAAAGTGTAATGTGATACAGTTTATAATGTTATGTAAAAGGTTCCTATTAATGTAACCAAATGTAACAAATGTACATGTTTATGGATATTTTTAATGAACCACAAAATTTACTTACTAAATAAAGTGTTGGTCGGCCATGAACCAGGTGGAAAGACTATCCCCACCAAGGTTCAAGCCTTGTCGTGGCGTTGGGGCTCGGTAGCCTTAGGTGAGTCCAGCACATTGAACCTAGGGAGCTGCTCTTTGTACCCCTCTTATAAGAAGAGGGGACAGGGGAGCCCTCTCGGCTCAATTAGCGTCGCCTAAGGTGCTGGGCTCACCCTAGGCTACTGAGCCCCACCGCCACGTCAAGGCCTGAACGATGGGATGGAGCGACGACGAAGGGATCAGCCGTCTTGGCTTACTTAATTTATGGATGACCACTTACCGAGTAATATTATAGGTATTATCGTAATAATCATGTTCAAGTGGAACTTTGATGTTTCATCATCATCCTTTATTCATCTACTGCTGAACATAAGCCTCCTTTAATGAACGCCAAGACAACCTATCTCTTGCCTCTCGCATCGAACACGGACCGGCCACTGCACGGTGATCGTTTTCCCACCTGGTCAATGGCCGACCAACACTTGATGCTTATGAAAATAAAATTTGACAAAACTACGCAAAATTTAAATCCTTCTTAAATATAAACGATGCTACCAGTAAATCTGGAGAGAGTCACTACATCTCAAGCGCTTGTGCTCCGAAAACGAGGGCACAAAATATTATAATAACATAAGAAAACCAATTTCAACTTCAGCATTTGAGTTTGAACATGTCTTATGATTTTGTATGTTATAACGAATAAAATCTTGAATTCCGGAGGGACACTAGCAGTCGTGTTTCAACCACCGACTTATCAACTTATCATGACTGAGATACATGTTAAAAGCCAGACCAGTCATAGGGATGTCGCGTTTGGTGGGTGGTAGGATCCCCGATGCGAACAGATAGAAGTAGGGTTCGAAGTAAGATGCTGTAGTGGCCTTATTTTAAAGCCGAATTTTTTTTTCAGCTGACCCACGTTCCGATAGCGTATTTGCACGATAGGGAAGGACACTGGCCTGACTGGTGACTCCTGGCCAAGATGGCTGGACACGGGGAGATCTCCACCGGTATTCAATGCCGGTAATTCAGAAACGCAATTCAGCCGGTAATTCAGCTGGTACTTCAGCCGTTGTGTTCTTCTTAGATTTAGATAGGTAGCCAAATTTAGTAAATTCCCAGCGGAATTCAAGACGTGTTTAATTTTCGAGGATTAGCCTCGAGAGTCAGCGGCGGTGTCCCTAGACTCCCGTTGGCAAGCCCGGCAGTTAAAAACCACAGAACCTCAACACATCCGGTCCATCGTTCAAATATCAACATCCTGTTCTACAGTTAAATGTCAAACTGACTTTAATATAATTAGTTAAGTTTTAATTTAGACATTTTGTTATTTTACTTTAAAGATTAGATTAAATTATTAGATTTAAGATTATTAATTATAACAGGTAAATTGATTTTATTTAAGGGAGATATCTATTACAAAACAATTATCGGATTTCATAGCGACATCTATTGAGCAAATCAGAAACACGACGTCAATAGGTCGATAAACAG
Organism: Helleia helle; assembly: GCA_963853865.1. NCBI lineage: Eukaryota > Metazoa > Arthropoda > Insecta > Lepidoptera > Lycaenidae > Helleia > Helleia helle. The sequence continues at coordinate 6,300,371 of OY971418.1, read as the reverse complement.
TCAATCGTTAACGTCAGTCAAGGATAGATGGCGCTTATTTATTGATAGTATTAAGTTTAAATCTTATTTATCACTTTAATATTTAATTATCAGCTTAAATTTAGGTAACGTGCAAGCGCAACGTTACAGGGACTACCGATAGAATTAAAAAATAATAATAATTTTGTAGCATTTTAGTCAAGTAAGAGGTAGTGACATGCTGCATTGCAGCCGAACTGACAGCTATACTGTCGCGTTTCGTGCGGTTTGTGAGTTTCCGGTGGCCCATTGGGGGGTTAGGGAAAAGGAGGGCGGTTGTACTTCAAAGTAATATCACAGTAATATTATATAGGTCGGATTTTATTAGGTCTTTACCTATGAAATTGTCGTTTTTTGGTACTGGCCATTCCAAATCAAAATAATTTTGGTTTGGCTAAGAATTCTAATTTCAAATTAATTTTATTTAAAAAACTTAGAATTCTTTTTCCAAAAGTAGGCATTTGTATATAGTTTTAAATCGGTTTCAACAGCGGTGATGTTTCAATTATGTGAAGTTACGCAGCGACAGTATATGTCTCACTCGGCGGTCCCGAGTTCACCCGATCGATCCTTTCACCTCCGAGCGTGACGACTCAGCCTCATTTATACCCTACCCTACCCTGGTGCGGTGCGCCAAAAGAAGTTTTCACTTCAAAAATTACTTTTTCACCAACTTCGTGAGATATGTAAAATGGTAAAAAATCACCGTATGTTTAATTTATATTGAATATTTTGCTACAGGTAGCCGTTACAAGCCTTTGCCTAGTCTCTCCTCCTCCTTATAAGTCCACTGTTAATAGTACCTTTACCGACGCAGAAAGGAAATGAGAAGAAGGTATCTGGGATTTTAAATTAACATGATTGTTTTCATGACCTCAAAATATCGAGCTCCCCGAATCAAATATTAAAAACTTGTTTAATAGTTTTAGTACATTTTTGTTTATTATTTTTAAATATGTATTGTGAATGAACCAGTAAAAAATCGGGTTGTGATATATTACAGATTAATTTATTATTGCAAATTCAAAAAATACTTAGCGTTATTCTAAGATTTCGCCATGAATAGCACAAAATGGCACTCACCCTTATCAATTCCTGTCAATCCTGTCTGCCTGTAACTCGCGAAAGATATAGGTAAGCGTGAGATATTAGTGATGGAAACGTTTGACTATGTCTTTTTTAGGGTACTATAACCCACGCTGTCTCAGAATTTTAGGCTTTGGAGCTATATACTGGTTATCTATAAAAATTAAGAGCGTTACATACACTGAAGACAACCGGTCATAGAAAACTCACAGAGGTCGCGGGTTCGTTAAATGTGCTTCTGTTATAAGTACGAATATAATTTGGATACAAACTATATCTGCGCGGGGTATGTTATGTGTGTGTGTGCGTGTGTGAGTGTGTGTGTGTGCGTGTGTGTGCGTGTGTGTGTGTGTGTATGTGTGTGTGTGTGTTTGTGTGTGTGTGTGTAAAACGTTTCGTATTATTACGAACTTTAGAACTATAATAGTACAAGAGAATAGGAGAAAGGCATGCACGTATCCTTGCCATATAAAAAAATAAAAATGAATGTGCGGGCGAAACGAGGGCTACCCCTACTATTGATACTGAGCTTTGCTGAAGAGCATTATTGATTTTTGGTAAATATAGAATGCAAACATTATTTAAAGGAAATGTGTATTATATAATGGCAGGAGTCTTATCTTATGACATAGAAGGACTTCTATAATTTGCTTGCGTACTTTGGCCCTGTTGGATCTCTTAACCATCCTGACGCTGGTTAAGTAAAGTATGTATATTTGTGTGTGTGTGTGTGTGTGTGTGTTCGCGTGCGTGCGTGCGTGTGCTTGTGCGTGCGTGCGTGCGTAGATATAATATACCTATTGTTAAACTAAGAAAAAAATTACTCACATCAACCATCACACCCGGCACAGGGAAATAGCTGCTCAGTTCATCATTAGAGGGTACATAGCGATAGAACTCCTTTTCGTCCTTATACCATTTCACTGAGTAGAGCTCTTCTCCCTCCAAATCGAATTGGCAGCCCAACAACGCAGAACCTCCTTCGGGAGCATGACCTGGTACTTGCAGGTCTACAATTCGTATGCTTCCAACTAAAAAAAACATAGTTTATCGGGTAGGTACCCGCAACTTATGTTAGTCACAGTGTGATGTTGTATAGCCTTATAGCCTTCCTCGATAAATGGGCTATCTAACACTGAAAGAATTTTTCAAATCAGACCAGTAGTTCCTGAGATTAGCGCGTTCAAACAAACAAACAAACTCTTCAGCTTTATAATATTAGTATAGATTGTTGTAACATTTTTTCTTTGTAAATTTAAAAACATAATATTTATTTTCTAATGTCAACGTTTTAAATAAAATAACTAGCTGCTACATCATAGTGGTAAGTTTTTTACGTTAAAAATAATTGTAGCTTTACTTTAACCTACTTTTAGTAATTTGCATTTTTTTTTCTATTCTCTATTTACTTATTAATAAAAAAGGCTGACCGCAGGGCCGGCCACAGAAAAATATTACTCATGGTGCCGGCTGCCAACACATAACAATACAGGCGTTGGTAACCTTAACCTTTTTACGCTGCTTTATATTGTCTTTGCTTTATTTGTAATTTCCTTTGACTTCTTGGTTTATAAGATTTTATTGCGAACTATCATCCAGGCCATAAAATATTAAAAAATAGAAAACTATCCTTAAAGCCGTATTAGTAAATCTAACCTTTTTATAATATAATAAAATATGAATACATTATAACGATTATAGTCAAATCAATATGATATAAATATTATATTTACATGAATATTGCCGGTCAAATCCATTTAATTATTTTCTATCATAAATAAACATCTTAATAGAAAACGGTTGTATATAAATGGTATTTAAATATATACCTTGATGCAATAATATTAAGGTGAATGTTACTACAGCGTACATCTTGTTCGAATTTTCACAGCTGTCAGTCAATTTAAATGCACAAACACACACAAACTATCCTCATTTCACTCACTATTAAAATCACACATAATTTTTGTCAATGTTCGATCAGGATAATACAATTTTATTGTATGAAGAACAATTTTATTCGAATCCCATGTTTGCCGTGGAACAGACATAAATAGGGCAGCAAAATTCCGGCGACGATTCTATATTTAAAACTTATTGCGACTGTCCAACGCATGCGCAATGTGTTCGCAAACTTTATATGAAATGATTTTTTAATTTATGCACCCAAATTTACTTTACTTGGAAATGCTAATGATAGTAAAAAATCCGCGTTGTTGACAAACAATAAGCATGGAAATAAATTTTCGTTTAGTCGAATCTAATTTATGTGGTTACTGGCTGATAAAATGGAACGGTTTTCAGTTCAAAACGAGGTGTCAAATGTTTAAAATTCGAATTCGTCGTCGTTTGTTAATGTTCCGTATGCTTTAAATTAGTTTTAAAGGAAAGTTTCGTGTAATTCAATAGCATAAGATAATGTTTTTGATTCAATGGGCAGAAATATTGCGTGAGGCGTGAATTAGCACGAAGTTGGCAAAGAGGGTGGTGTGCAATGAAGTTAATTTGATAACGACATATTGCGGTGACTCATATCCAAAATTTTTTTTTAACAAAGATAAGCTTTTATGACAAAGAAAAATATTATAGGTACATAGCTCTAAGTTTTGACGACCTCTGTGGCTCAGTGGTTAGCGCGTTGGTGCTCTAGCCGGAGGATGCGGGTTCAAATCCCGCCCGGAAACAAAAAAGTTTTCTGTGTTCCTGGGTCATGGATGTGTATTAAATATGTGTATTATATAATAAAAATCTTAAATATATTATGTATAGTATAAAAGCATCAAATATATTTCCGTTGTCTGGTACCCGTAACACAAGTTCTTCTAGAACTTACCACGGGACCAGATTGACGTGTTGTAAAAGCGTCCATAGATATTATTATTATTAAATTATGCCAGAAAATTTCAGGAAGATTTGACACGTCACGTCGTTAATAAAAATACAAAATTATCTTTCTAGTTAGATAGTTCCCTTTCTCCCTCTATCTTTCTTCATTTAATAGCTTATTTTTAACCAACTTCAAAAAAAAAGGAGGTTCTCAATTCGTCTGTATGTTTTTTTTTTTTTTTTTTTTTTTTTTTTTGTATGTATGTGACACGATATCTCCGCCGTTTGTGAATGGATTTCGATGGTTATTTTTTTGTTTGAAAGCTGGTGTTTCCAATTTGGTCCCATATTAATTTTATTAAGATCTGACAAGCCGTTTTTTAGTTATTCCCAATAATGCCTATTTGGTTGGTTTTGTTTATCTTGATGATATGATAATTTTATTACGTGTCGATGTAACTAACAATTGTATAGGATGCTTTGGTATGTCGTATGTCGCGGTCATCGTAATCATCATCATCATCACCATCATCATCATCATCATCATCATTTATCCATCCACTGCTGAACATGCCTCCTTCAATGAACGCCAAGACGACGAATTTCGGAATCACTAAAAATTAAGAAATAAAAACATTTTACAAATGTTTTTATTGTTATGTGTCGTATTTGTTGCTGTACATTACCTACCTACCTTGGCTGACACCGACTCCAAAAGTAACTATAATGACGTGGTAAACGCAAAGTTTGTACATTAGTAGAAGATTAAGTTGATTATATGTTGTAAGCACAAAAATTAAAGAAACTGTTATTTTATTACTTTTTAGTTTAGTATTTTTGAAGTCGGTTTTAATTTTTTGTAAAATGTTTTTATTTGTCTTGCATTTGCTTTTGTCGGCTAGGTCTAATTTGATATCTTATCTAATTGATGCATCATTTTCATTGAATTTTGATCTGGTTACACATATTATATACAAACATTCAATAATTTAATAAACTGAAGGTTTATTTTCAATTGTCTCCTGTTACATTCTCAGTCCTTTCAGTTTTTTAATGGATACATATTTATGATTTTATTAAAGCGATACCTCCTTCAATGGGCTAAAATATTTTTCCATTGTACATGCTAGTATATTATATGATTTTATTGAAAACCAAATGCTTTCAAAAGAAAGGAAAAAGTTTTATACAAATGTAAACAACGGCTGTCCTTAATTTTGTATGGATTCCAAAGCATTGTGGAATAATGAAAATATACGAGCCGATGAATCGGCAAAGGATTCAATTGTTTGTTATGATGTTTTTCTTTTTATCAATTGATGATATGAATTGGTTGCTTTCACCGGAACTTTCTGAAAGACTCCGGCAGGACTCGACCTTTATAAGGAAGAAATACAACACCACTTATGTACTATTGAACATGAATTGTAAAAGTAACTTGACCCTGGTACATCCCATTTTTAGTTCAAGGTCTCTAGTTGGATGTGGAAAAAAAGCTCATACTTTTATATCGTAGAGAATTTAGCGAATAGCGATTTAGCGAGTAGAGAAAATATTTGTCAGTTTTTTGAAATCTACAATTTACCGCTTTAAGATATAAAGTTGTACATGCACTTATTTTATTTTGATAACACATTACGTTCTAAGAATATTATTATGAAAATAATTGCGAACCACATTAGCCTAGACTAATATTATTATACCCCACTACGGTTCTAGCCTTGTCGTGGCGGTAGGGCTCAGTAACCTAAGGTGAACCCAGCACCTTGGGCAAAGCCACGAGAACCGAGGGGGTGCTCTTTGTACGCGTCTTATAAGAAGAGGGGACAAAAGAGAAAGGAGGGACAAGGGGCGAGGATGGAAACCTCACCCCATTGCACTGTCCCAATGTTGGGAGAAATTGTTCTGTGGTGTGGGACAACCCCTCTGTGGATCCTTTGGGAGACATACTAAACTTCGAGGTGTCCTGTTGCTCGACAGATCCGGGGCTCCTCACCAAAGGCGGCATTGGTGGCACTCAGCGGGTTTTTGTTGGTAGAGCTGTCTTACCATCACCTTACTATCTTTCGGGCGCAGCTAGTCCTACATACCCGTTTGGGGAGTCCCCCGCGGGATGCCTCAGAGCATTTCCCGGCACAAAGGTAAAAAAAACTCCGTCGAAAGCTCCACTCAAAGTTCGTTGATTGTTAAACAAAGGCTTCAATAAACGCCAGTGAACGAGGCCTATATATTATTTGATTTACAATAATATTAATATTATTGTTTTTTTTTAGTTGAAATACGATAATTTTTTTAATGCATACGCTAATTTCACTCATGGTGACCATGGGAGGTTGCTGTAAAATATTCCAAAACGTCTGGCATGAAAAAAAAACCGCGATAAAATCCATAAAACATGTTTGACTATAATAAAATACGATATTTTTGTGTTAGTCTGAAGATGCTTTTTCTGCTGACTGCTCACAGATTTTAGGCAATCGCCTAGTGAATGCTATTAAAATTACTTTCTTCTCATCCTCGAAAGAACTGAGTAGCTCCTCCAAATCTAATTTATAAGTTCGATTTCATTGCTTGATGCCTTTGTCTTTCGTAAATGCATTTGATTCACTCGGGAAAGTTGTGGATGAGTTTAAATCAAAGTTTACAGACTAGTCAAAAGATGTCGCTGTTAAGAAGTTCCGAGTTAAATGGCTTTTGAATAGAAGATTAAGTCTGAGAGGAGTTTAGACGATGTCCAGTTTGCCACGACCAATCAGTTTTATACTATGGATCAATAATATGTTCCGTTGGATCTTTGCACCACAATACCACAAAGGGTTTGTAAGAGTAAATGAGCAGTGATACCAGTATCTCTGTGAGATTTTTTTCTTTTTTTTATGTTAGTTGGATAGGCAAACTGGCAAACGTGCCACCTGGTGGTAAGTGGTCGACGTCGCCCATGAACATAAACTAGTTTACCTGGAACGAGCCCAGGCAACTCATCATGTGTTGCCTATCCTGAGACATAAGATGTTAAGTCTCGGTGCCAGTAATTACACTGGCTGTCTTGCCCTTCTCTCCGAAACACAGCAAAGCTGTTTCACGGGAGAAACAAGCAAGATGGTGGTACCCATGCAGCCAGTGCGTCGGTGAACTATGACCCAACACCTTCCTCGCCTGATTTGGAAGAGGAGACCCGTTCCCGGCAGTGGAACATATAAGAGTTGATATTTTAATTTATTATTATTATTATTATATTTGTCTATGGTTCTTACATTTGTAAAGGTATCTATCATTTATTGGTCACAAGTATTTAAATGCTATAATGAGTTTAAACTGCTATTTTTTCGTTGGCTGGCTGTCATGTAACGCTAGGCTTGTTTCTAGTTAACGAAGGTGTTGTTAATAATCATCATCATCAACAGCCGGATATGGCTGTAAATAAAGTCAACGCGGGCGAAGCGGCGGTTACATCTAATATTATATTCTAGATATCATAAAAATATAAAGTAAATTGATAAAAGACGGCTGTATTTCGGCGCCAGACAATGACAGCGTTGGTACGCGCGTTCTATATTATGAGATTTTTCTAAGGTATAAGCATAATTTCGGCATCCAACGAGAGGCCATTTGTATGAAAACTAGGATCGTCGAAGTTTCACACCAGATAATGAGAGTATTGGCACCCATTCTTAGAGCAGTCTTTTCAGATTGTTATAATTTTACCTAAAATACTCAGAAAACTTTTTCTTTATATAAACTAATGCTTTTGGGGGGCTTAGGGAAAAAGTGGGCAACGCATCAGCATAACTTTTGGTTGTGCGGATGTCTATGGGCGTTGGTAGTCACCATACGGTTCCGACTGCTCGGTTGCCTCCTTATGACATAAAAAAACTACAAGTAACGTTACATTATTAATTGTCTCTCGCTCGTGCGCTAGTAAAATATTTGTTGCGTTTCCGCGAACCTTGCCACAATAAAATATACACCAAATACGCACACTTCGATAAACGACTAATTGCTTTACTAATTACTGCGAATAATATTTTGGGATTCGCATTTCTAAATAAAATCGCAATAAAATCCGCTTATTCGTTAACAACCTCAGTTGATATAATTGGGGACGAATGCCAAATTGGTACTTTTGTAAATTATAAAATCGCTATTTCAAAGATTTGAGTTAAGCAAAAAGTCGAGTAAGGGTCAACGCAGACAGGAAGGCGACGAAAACTAATAACTATGAACCTTATTGTCCAGTGCATTAAGTCGAATTTTGTTGCACCATTCGTCGGATCTGGTAGACTCAGATGTAATTTTATACTAGCTGTTGCCCGCAGCTTCCCCCGCGTTAACTTTGATTACAGCCGTACGCGGATTGATGATGGTTATTTTTATAGACTGAGTTGCTCCCTATAACATCAGCTTCTTCCAGTGAAAATCCCGTCAAAATCGGCCCAGCCGTTTCAGAGATTAGCCGGAACAAACAGACAGACTGACAAAAATGGTAAAAAAGGCTATTTTGGTATATGTATCGTGTATAAATCCATATGCATTTAGTAAAAAAGCGGTTATTTTAATATTACAAACAGACACTCTAATTTAATTTACCCGTATAGATAAACCAATTTTTCAAATAGGGCTCACTGAAAGAGGCATATGAAACTAAATTTATCAAATTTATACTAAGATTACAATGATGTACCTTTTACCGGTTTTTTTATAGAAGAGGGGCAAAAGGACACTCGGTTCACCTGGTGATAAGACGTGATAAGCGACATCCATAGACACCCGCTACACATTAGCGGGTGCGTTGCCGCTATGCTTTCAAATATGAGTAAGTATGCTCTTTTCTTGAAGGGTTACGGTTAAAAAAAAGAAGTCCGTACTAGTATAGTAATAATACACGATTAACTTGGACAACCTCACATTTTTATATTTATAAGGTTAAAGGGTCACTTACTTAGTACAAAATAATCGAGCCATCTGGAAATAAAATGTTTTTGGCCGATATCTCGGAACCTATGCACTTTAGGTCAAAAGTTGTTGACACCATTATGTAAAAATAAAAAAAATAAAAAAAAACTCGATACTATGTGCCTTAACATAAATTTGTGCCGATTTCCGTTAACTCAAAAACAACAAAAAACTCTAAAATTACTGATTACTTGTTATAGTAATGATGATTAATTATTATTATAGTGCATATCTATCATTATGCATATTCATGTAGACTGCAGTGCGGCACAGCGCATCCCTCCTTGCAGTACAAGGAGTGCTTGTTTTGCTTAGTTTCGACTTTTATTATTTATTCTGTGGTTTCGGAGAGAAGGGCGGAACAGGCAGTGTAATTACTGGCACCGAGACTTGACATCTTATGTCTTAGGATAGCCAACACAGAAGGTAAGATAAGAATAGTGGGAAGGAAGCGCTACCGGTGGGAGGGAAGCGCTGTGCCGCGCTCCCGGCTGCATGGGTACCACCATCTTGCTTGTTTCTCCTGTGAAACAGCTTTGCTGTGTTTCGGAGAGAAGGGCAAGACAGGCAATGTAATTACTGGCACCGTGACTTACCATCTTATGTCTCAGGATAGGCAACACATAAATGAGTTGCCTGGGCTCGTTCCAGGTAAACTAGTTTATGTTCATGGGCGACGTCGACCACTTACCATCAGGTGGCACGTTTGCCAGTTTGCCTATCCAACAAACATTAAAAAAACAAATGCGTTGCCTGGGCAAGGTCCAGGTAAACTAGTTAATGTTAATGGGCGACGTTGAGCACTTGTCATCAGGTGGCACGTCTGTCAGTTTAATTATTCAACCAACATAAAAAATGACTGAAACCTTACAGAGCTGCATGAAGATAAGTTTTAATGTCATCGACTTTATTCTCTCCACTCGGAACGTTTGCATTGAGCTTTAAAAATCTCTACTCGATATTTTCAATAAGTATAATATAATAATAATAAATATTTTCAGTTAAGTAATGGCCTTTAACGAAGCACTTTTAATACCATATTTAATTATTTAAACTGATTTTCATTTAGGGATTGGATCCTTAAAGAATATTATGTTTCCATCGCGATTAAACTAAATATGCTAGCCGACGATAGTATCAGGGCAGAGGTCTTCCAACTTTGATGTAAGCCCAGATAAAAATAGAAGTGTACTTGTGTTTGTATGCGTAAAGTTCCTCCTGCAAATTAGTTAAAGTATTTCTTGACTTAGTTCTTGGATTTTTTATCCGTTTTGCTGCAATGAGTTTTTCTATTACTGGTATTAATTATGGAAAAAATAAAATAGAAAGGTGGTTCGTTACAAACTTATATCGTATAGTGAAACGTCCAGATTCGTGATTTATCAGGACTTTAAGTAAACTGGAAGGTGGGGATTTCTATTTTATCCGATCCGATTTTTAAAAATGTGAGTAAACCTGCAGTCTATAAGTAAGATTATCAAGTGGTATTGGATCAGCTTAAAGGCCAAAAAGGGATATTAGAATACTTTTGCATCAGATTTTGAATAAGAAACTAGAGTGCTTTAGCTGTTCCCTCCAATTTCACCGGCCTAAAACATTTTCAATAATAAAAATATTACCTTTCCTTTCTCGATACATCTATCAAATACATTTCTTGATATATGCTGATAGTTGTGCAGGTTAGGGTTTTAAAACTAACAAACTCTTCAGCTATCCTACTAATATTATTAATGTGAAAGTTAGTTTGTTTTCTACGCTTTCACGTGAAAACTACTTAACCGATCATCATGAAACTTTGTATACATATTTAGCTATATGATACTTTTTATGAAAAAAAATCTTATCGTACGCAGACGAAGTCACGGACTATATTCTAGCTGGTTAGTATTATATAAAGATATAATTAGAATTGCTTCATTACACACGTGTTTATTTACAAATGGACCAGAAAAAAGTGCAATAAATCCTAATGAACGTGCATGGTGGACTGAATGATTAAACGGAGTTGTTTGTTTGTTTTCACTTCGGCTCGGACAATCGTGTGCTAGTCTAAGGGAAAATTACGCCGCCCACGGGAACTCGCACCACTAAATCATTATTAGAGTCGCGCTCGCGGGCCGCGCCCCGTCTTTATAAAAGATTCAACTTAATACGAACCAGAGAAAAAATACGGTGACGAAGATAACATCCCACAGGAACTGATTCGCGTTAGAAATAAGATTAGGTTATATATAAAAAGTCATGCACGTCATATATTTCTTGATTTGAATGTCTTGTTCATGTTTCCAAAAATATCTTCTCTTTTTAGATCTGCGGCAAAACACCAATTTTAATGTTACTTTACCTTTAATGTTTATAAAAGTATATGCGTGTAGGATACAAGTAACTTTGGCAATCAGGTTCAAAATTTTATTTTAGAAGAATAAAATATGAAGTTCAATAACGCTACTTTAGCACTTTAGCATGATTCTTACATATCAATTCTTATAAATCCACCGTCTTCGTAAGCGTATGTGCTAAGTTGTATCTAAGTCATCAAGTTAATTAGTCACGAATAGATATGCTGCCAATAACGTACAACCAAATGCGTTTAATATTCAGGCCTATCTGTTACCAAGCGACAGATCCAATAATCCACTACAGCATCATGCTGCTCGGTGTTAGCTTCATCATCATATTGAAAATGTTCTTAACATTATTATGTAACTTATTAGCTGATTATAGCTGATTCTATATGTGGGTTACTATTGTTAGCTTTATGTTTCAATGTTGACTATTTCTATCTGTGAAAGTATTTTAGCTGTTGTTCCTCCTCAAATATAAATAAATAGATAAAAATAAATAACCATTGCATAATTGCTAAACGGAAAAGTAAACACAAAATAGCAGAACAGATCAGAAAAACAATCTAAGTCCTTTAATGTTATCGTAGTATTAGTAAAGCTTGTCTTTAAGGCCAATACTAAGATTAATTCGGATTATTTCTTATCCAATTAACATTATTCCTTACTTATATTTATAATCAATTTGTAGAGGACATTGACCTATGATAAACTTTTGAATGTTACAGGTTTATATTATAAATAGTAAAATAGGTTGACAAGTGTCGGACGATTCATGTAACAATGACAAACTAAATCAAGGACTCCCGGCGGTAGTTTAACTTGTAATAATTTAGTTTAGACAGCGTCACGCCACTTTGATTAACAAAACCTCACGCCCAGTCACAAATGCCGCTTTTAAAGTTATCAACTTTGTTAATAATATACCACTCATAAAACTTCTGGCACTTTCGTTGGTCACGCCCTATGCACGAGCCTATGTTAATTTGGAACAAAATTCTAAGCGGCTTAAAACTTTGAAACACTTTAAAGTTTAAACTTATTTTTTCGGTCATAAATATCCATGTTTATCTAGATTCTACAAGGTTCTAATAACGGCAAATTTTTCATAACAATTAATAACAATAAATTAAAGTTTATATTTTTTTGATCACACAGGGAAGCGCTGTGCCGCGCTCCCGGCTGCATGGGTACCACCATCCTGCTTGTTTCTCCCGTGAAACAGCTTTGCTGTGTTTCGGAGAGAAGGGCAAGACAGGCAGTGTAATTACTGGCACCGAGACTTAACATCTTATGTCTCAGGATAGGCAACACATAAATGAGTTGCCTGGGCTCGCTCCAGGTAAACTAGTTTATGTTCATGGGCGACGTCGACCACTTACCATCAGGTGGCACGTTTGCCAGTTTGCCTATCCAACTAACATAAAAAAAATGTAGCCAGGTTATCTCCGGTTGGACTTCTGGCCCCATAAAATATTTGACAACCTGTAACTTTGAAAACAGTTGCTTCTTAAATTAATTATTTTAATATTTCGGAAGCGATTTTTTTGTTTTTTTTTTTGTTTTTTTCAACAAAAAGGTTTTTTTATTGATCAGTGCATTATTTATTATAATGAAACAACAAAAAAAATAGAGATGGGGGTTCCACAGGGGTCCATTCTAGGTCCATTTCTTTTTCTTATTTACATTAATGATTTGCCGTATTTATTTAAAGATAATCAAGAGATAGTATTGTTTGCCGATGACACTTCACTTATTTTTAAAATAAAACGACAAGAAACTAATTATGACCATGGTTGTTGTAAAGTATCCGACACGTCGGGCTTGTAAAAATCTTAATAAACCGCGATAAAATCCGTAAAATTTGTTTCATTATAATGAGTGAAATTCGCGTAAACATTAGAAAATATTATTTTATTAACAAATATTTATGTTTGTAATAGCTATTGTTCTCAGAAACCACGAATACCATTGCACATTTAGTCCGGCTGTCAAATATGCTTGACAGCATTTATTCTAGCTACAAAAAAATTGACATAAACTTTATTTTCAAAATTATTTCTGCTTCATGTTACACAGTAAAACGTTTCAATTATTTAAACTGCAAACTGCATACTACTTTATTAATCTTGTCTTGTTAAAGTTTAATCTGTGCCTCCTTCGTACCCGAGATTTGAGTTTCAGCTTGTGATGCGAATTTTTATTAAACTGTCTTAAATCTTTTGAGAATTATGAATTAAGTAATGTAATTGTTTATTGAAAAAAAATTATATTACGGATTTTTTAAAATTATAATTAAGCTATTAACAATTTATATAATTTTACATCGGTTCTTGTTATTTATCCGTGTGCTTCGGTGGTGGTATAAAGATTCAATATTTTTCTTACCTATAATTAAATAAAAAATATATGAGAATCAATTATGAATAATTCTATAAATAAATTAATATTAATATTTTATCGATATATTGTTTCAGATCGCTATCTATAGTTCATTAAAAAATATAAGAGACTGTTGATTGTTTACAATCTTATTCAAAAGTACATTTTTTAGCGACTTAAGACTAAGACTTTACATAAGCGACTCACGCTCTGCCCTCGAGACAGTTGTTAATTCCCAATCCATGCACCCCTTAGCTGTGGAAAGCAGGAACAATATTTATGAGAGCAGACTCCAGAATGAGGAAGTATCCATGTTTTGGATTAAAGCACATGCTGGACTGACAGGGAACGAACGCGCTGACCATCTAGCGAAAGAGGCCGCCCTCAAACTGAAGAGGAAACCCGACTATGATCAGTGCCCGGTTTCATACGTCAAGAGGTGCATCCGAATGGAGTCCCTTGACGAGTGGAGCCGGCGCTATCAGTCGGGTGAGACAGCGGCCGTGACACGAATGTTCTTCCCCGATGTGATTAAAGCCCATAATATTGATCGAAAAATCAAACCAGCCGGTATAATCACCTAGGTTCTGACGGGGCATGGTGGTTTTTCAGGTTACCTGCACCGTTTTAAGTGTAAGGATACCCCATCGTGCATCTGCGAACCTGGAGTGGACGAAACTGTAGCACACATACTATTTGAATGTCCCGTGACAGCGGGAGTGCGATTTGACGCTGAGCAGGCTCTAGACTGCGTAATTAGTCAAGAAAATGTAGACAGACTAATAGCAGATAAGAAATTAAGACATGTTTTTATTAATTATTGTGTGAAGACTGCAAGCCAAGTTATAGCAAGGAACAGGCAGTGTTGAGTGTCTACTTTGTAAGTATACACCAGCAACACTGCAAGTTTGATTTTAAGAGTGTGCTTGCAGTCAAAATTTGTAACTATCATTTTGATTTAAAAGAAATATGTATTGTTTTTATTGTTAATATAAGAGAGCCTGCATTATGTAACCCGACATTGCATGATATTTTAGCTGGCAAATGAAACGTCCAGAAATCAGACGTCGTAATATGTTTTTACATTACGATATAATTATTATATACAATCAACTAGTTTTATTATTGTTTTATTTTAAATAAATTCTTAAAGATATTAAAACTCTGATTACGTCAGAGGCGACACGCGGGCCGGGCCAAGTAAGCGCCCGGACAAAAAAAAAAAAAAAACTTGTACAATTTAACCCCAACAAGACACAAGTTTGCGCGTGTACCGCTAAAAATCACCCTTCGTCGTTCCTCTACAATTTGAAGGCACTTCCCTAACCACCTCAGCCAGCATTGGGATACTTGGTGTCGATATATCGAGAGATGTGCAGTTTCGTGGTCATTTGGAAGGAAAGGCAAAACTAGCCTCGAAGAAACTCGGCGTGCTCAATAGGGCGAAGCAGTATTTCATGCCTTCACACCCCCTTCAATTATACAAGGCGCAGATCCGGCCTCACATGGAATACTGCTCTCACCTCTGGGCTGGAGCGCCCCAATATCAGCTCCTTCCATTTGACCGCATTCAACGCCGGGCGGCTCGAATCGTCGACAACAATGTTATCTCCAATCGGTCTGATTCTTTGGCGCTGCGTAGAGATGTCGGATCGCTCTGCATCTTCTACCACGGGGAGTGCTCTGAGGAATTGTTCGGACTAATACCGGCAGCAGAATTCCACCACTGGACATTGCGGAAAAACCCCAAATTTCACCCACACCATTTCGATGTCCGGAAATCCACAACAACTCGATTTTTACGGCATTTCCTGCTCGCACGACTAATATATGGAATCAGCTGCCTCCTACGGTGTTTCCGCACCGATACGACTTAGGGACCTTCAAGAAAAGAGCATACTCATATCTGAAAGGCTGGCAACGCACCTGTTAATCCACTGGTGTAGCGGGTGTCTGTGGATGTCGCTCTTCACCTACCATCAGGTGAACCGACTATGCGTTTGCCTCCTCTTCTATAAAAATAAATAAAAATGATGGCCTAGACTGGGTCGGAGAAATCTGAAAGAATGGACCGATGACGTGGGCAAAATACAGCTACAGGTAAGAGACAAAGGAAATTATCAGAAAAAAGGGAGGCTTATGCTCTCAGCAGTGAGCAATAACGGGTTGATGATGATCACGTCATTCGAATGGTCGGGAACGAAATAAAACTGACTTATTGTGTTACTCTGATAATCCAGAGAAACAACAATTGAAGTTTATTCACAGCTTTGTTGATTCCCTTTTACAAAATAAAATATTGAATTATAAATTTTTTTTTTTTTTATAATTCAATATAAGAAAATATATAAAAAAAAAATAATACAAATAAGATCTAATCTCTTTACATTTATATATAACTAAACTGTATTCCAGGTACTCTCAACTTCAACTCAATTTATGAGATTTCGGTCGTAAGTTCATTTGGAGTGTAAGTCGTGTAAAGTTGCATATGTTTTCCCTTCGTCGTTCGCCTGACAGGCTGACAGCGTAATTGAGATATAAGATGTTACTTGTTCGTGCATGGTTTTTGGCGTCGAGCGAATTTAATGATAATTTACTTACTCCACTTTGCCTTTATTATGTTAGCATTACCTGACATCGTCCGCCTAGATTTTGTTTAGAATAAATTATATTTCGGAATGTCTATTACTATTTTTATTAGTGTATTGGTCACTTGTTAAATTCCGTCTTGTTTGTCATTATTACTAATCATAATATTCTTTCTTTTTTATTCTCATTAAATAATATCAATTTCCATTTTATTACCTACTAAACTTATTTTAAAATAAATGATATTTTGAAAAATTGGTGTTACCCTGTTTGCGTTTAAATGTCCAATTTCCTCCTTGCTTATTTTTTAATCTTATTTAATATTAAATTTCTTTTATTGCCTGTTAGACCTTCGTTTTAGTCAAAGTCAATATAGCCATATCCTAGAACGCGAGGTAGTCATGAATATATATTGATTTACAATAACGACAGATATTTTCCTGTCATAGATTACTTTTATCATCATTATCATTATCATCGACCCCCCACATGTCCCATTGCTGGGTACGACGGGTCTCCTCTCTATTGGGTTTAAACCTTTCCTATCTCTAAGTTGAATAATCGATATAATAAAAACAAAATCTTTGATTTCAAAGAGCAAACAACAATCGACATTGAACGATTTTATATTTATTATATTAATCAATATTATTTATTGATGCACCATTTAGTGTAGAGCTCTTGTAAAACAAAGTTTTTGGTAATTTTATCTTAATTGTTAATTAATTACTGTTAGAAAAATTAAAATATTAAAAAAAACACATTTAAAAAGTATGTTACTTAAATTTTACACAACTAAAAGTTTGAGCATTATAACTTCGTCGGATTAAACCGGTACAAGACATTAATTGTCATACATTTATCTCTCAGATCATTAGAATCTAACAGAACAAGAATAGATAAGAAAGATAACTTTCTTATTGTTCATGAAATGGATAAGTGGTTGCCACACTAGTGAGTTTCGTATATTTTAGAGACATATTTTGTTGTTTTAAAATTGTTAAGCTTTTTTGTTTTTGTTTTGATAACAATGCATCTTGCCACCTGCGAGCGTCTTTAGCCGCTTTTTGAGGGTCCCGGATCTGCGGGCAACAGGGTTACCTAGCGACAGGCTGGACTCGGCGAAGGTCGGACTTCTTTTCGTAAGTGGGGACTGCCCGGTCGCAGTCTCCGCGACGTAGTGTCTACCTAGGCCAGGTTCCCATTATGAATCCGACACGTCACAGGGGCGTACTGGGTAGCGCCTTCTCACGAGGGGCATCGGCCAGGGCAGTGACTGCCGCTCACGATTCTGTACGGTACCGCCGAATCACTCATACCGCGATGACCCGCAGCGCCGAGTGCAGCTGGGCATTATTCCTCGCGGTAAGGTGGTAAGGTGACCTGGCCAAATGGTGCACCCATACGTCGCCATACTCCTTCACGACCTTCGGTCCCAACATTGAGAAATGTGGGCCGGAGGTCCACCCCCCGTCAAGGATGAGCCCCAGATACTTGAAACGGGGGCTCATCCAAATTAAAGTAGCAATGGTCTCTTATAACATTATAAAAATCTTTTATAAAATATGTAAATGACTCCCACATACAAGTGGTACAAGAAATTTTATCTCGAACTAGCGACTTTTGTGATTGCCAGCCCATTTACGATCATTGTTCTATGCACCGGTTTTCTTACCGATTATTCAAATATCGATTACGATAGTATTTGTATACGGTAAATCTACAAGACCACACCGCCAAATCGAGGACAGACCGTTTATCTATAACCACGGTGAGGGAAAATACTTTCAATTTAAATATCTAAATAACGTTCACTGATAACGTATTATCATATCAACTGGCCAAGCAACGTAATTTAACTAAATGTCAAAAGGTACCAGAAATTTGAAATCTTTATAATAGTTTTATATTAATTGGATTTTTTTAAAGTTAATTTAATATATTTCAAATAACCGCAAAAAAACATTCCACTCCTGTGGTCCACTCACTTTATGTACTGCTCCTATATGGTTTTTAAACGGATTATCTCCTTAATATTTCTGGCCTCACGAGCTATCAGAGGAAAGATATTTCTCCCGCACCCTGCAGATATAAAAGGTGGAGATTAGGCACCTCCAACCTGTTTCGATAACAATTATTAGATTATATTTTAATTTTTATATAAGTGTCTATTGCCGCAACATATTGGAACAAGGTTTATTGCATGTATTGTTATAAAAATATAATATTATTAAAAACCCATTACGAGGTTATGGATTTAATTATTCTACGGTAGACAATTAATAGCATATCACAACATGGCCGGGTATAAAAGAGGCAGTATTACATTGAAATTACATACAATTATCGACTATCTATACAATATTGTATTAATTACAGCACTTTTACAGCTATTGAATAATTGTGGACAGTAAGGTTGTTTTGAAACTAATTAACTTACCACCTCACCTATGGGAACCTCACTCCATTGAACTGTCCCAACGTTGAGAGGGGTAGTTCAGTGGTGCGGGACAATTCCTCTGTGGAGGTGGCGTCGGTCACTTGGGGGACTGACTAGCCATCGAGGTGCCTTGTTGCTCAACAGATTCGAGACACCTCACCATAGGCGGCCAGTGCAGCCTGTGATGTAGAGCTGCGTGGGTAGATCTGCGTCCACCTTGCGGGCACAGCGAGTCCTACGTACCCACCTGGGGAATCCCTCCTCTCCCGCGGAATGCCTAAGAGCAATTTCCGGGGCAAAACAAAAAAAGTCAATATATACGTTATACTACGAGTAACGGTGAACTTTATCTGACGCCTCAGATCAAGTAAAAAAAGGTAGATAGCGCACGTGGAACAAGAAAGTGAAGCCACTTTTTTAAGTATGTGTGAGTGAATGAAGGGTTACCATTTTTTTTAAATATCCCTTAAAATTGCATAATAATAAAAATAGGTAATAAGTGAATGCGACAGTGAATATTTTTATATAAAAACAATAATATTACGAATATGTAGGAGGCGTATAGGATCACTTTATAAACTGTCTCAATAGATATCTTATTGACACAATTTTGTTTTATTTATTTATTTATTCCCATGAATACATAGATGATATTAAAAAAAAATAAACAAGTTCTATACATTCTACCATAACATGGTGTGTGAAAATAAAACTTTACATAAATAAACAATTAATATAAATTAACAGGAAAAAATAGTTACAATTAAATAAACTTGATAAATAAAACATGTCATTAAAATCATTGTCAGAAAATATCTGTTTCAAAATAATTGATTATAATGGTAATTAGAAAGATACATTTTATCAATACACAATTTAAATTAAATACATAATATGTCGTTTTCCATAATAAAAAAAAAACATTTAAATTATAAAAACATTTCTCTGCAAGCCACGCTGTTACATTTTTTTTAATTTATTAAATGGTAAATCTTTAAATTTATAAATAATTAAATAGATAGTCCCGTTGTGGGTACGTGAGTCCCAAAAAAAATACAACATAGGTTATACGAGGTCATTTAGATTCACTCATATAGCGATCAAATAATAAAATAATAATTAATATGTCACCTCTGTACTTAATTATTTTGCTATAGCTTTGCATGCAATTGACTTACCCACTATTGGGCTATAAGAAATACTAACTTCTGGCAACACTCTCCCGATACGTCATTTCGGGGCAATAATATTATTTATGTTGATTAACCTCAAAATGGTGTTAAAATATCTTAAAAGAATATAGTCTTGTGTTTATTTATGTGTAAAACGATATTTCTTCAGACTCTTTGGTCACTTTTGTATTGTTTTTACACCATAAAATTACACTTAACTGTATTTTTTTGGCAAATTTACTGCACGGCGACTCATAATATACTACTACTCACACATACAAAAATGAGCTTAGTTTTGGTGCATGTGTGTGCGTGAGCGCGTGTATTTACATGAAAGGAGCTGAGTTTTGTGGCTTCAGTATTAGCAAAGGCCGTGCGTCATCTACCTTTTTTTACTTCATCTGAGTCTGACGCTTGTAACTACCGGTAAAATACGATACCTCAAAAAATGTGAAATTGAAGACTGGAATTACTTATTCCTCTTATCTAAGATGCAAAAAAGCCCCAACTAATCTATTAACAGGCACTCTTTTAGCATGCCTTCTGGCTCTATCAAGTCATTATTGGAATAGGAGGATGAAAATCACCAAAAAACCTTTTCGATTTTATTATTTTATAATATAATATAACACCACTAACTAAAAGGAGTTGTTCGCACGATGATATTATCGATCTACAGTTACTATGTAATGTATGTAATATTACTCGGGTTTACTTGCTATATAAATGTCCGCCAATTACACCGTGAAATAGCACCAATAAATTGATGGTTGATACTTCCAAGCGACAGGATGTTTTGATCGCACATAAAATAAATATCGAAGATAATTGATGTGAAGATATCGAACCCTCGCCATCAGCCCTCGGGGGTTTGGAGACAATGACTTGGGCCATTTCCAGCCATTTTCCATTTAAAATTCCCTCGTTTTTTCTTATCGGGGGTCGGCCATGCAAAGACACGCGCGGCTGCATTGGGGTAGGGGTCCGATGACTCAGCCATGACAATGTATCGGGAACGTTCCGCTGCCGCAGTGTTTGCTGTAATCAGTACAAAATAAATCCGCAATCTATTCTCTTACAAATGTTTGAGGAACGTTTTGCATTGCATTTTAAAATGGTGAAATCGGATACACATTTATCATAAGCGGAACGAAGCTTTTAACCGTTTGTGTATTAAAGTTAATCCCTTAAAGAATACTGTAAATATTAAATTAATATGTGAATTAACAAAACTTATAAATATTATTTATTGTTATAGTAGTTACAGGTATGACTCAAGTACTAAATGCCTAAGTAATTAGCTCGATGCTCTTATTATATAAATACTAGCAGCACCTCGCGGTTTCACCCACGTACTTCCCATTCCCGTGGGAGTACGGGGATAAATTGTAGCCTATATGTTATTCTGATGTATAACCTATGTTATTATAAAGTTTCATTAAAATCCATTCAGTAGTTTTTGCGTGAAAGAGTAGCAAACATACATCCATACATTCTTACAAACGTTTATAATATTAGTAGGACATCGCTGACACTAGTGTCAGTAATATGCCCCACCGTGGTTCAAGCCTTGTCGTAGCGCTGGGGCTAAGTAGCCTAGGGTGTACCTCTCTTATAAGAAGAGAGGGCAAAAGAGCACGGCGATAAGGGGCGAGGATGGGAACCTCACGCCATTGCACTGTCTCGACGTTGGGAGGGGTTGTTCTGTGGTGCGGAACAACCCCTCTGCGGAGGTGGCGTCGGTCACTTGAGGGACTGATTAGCCGTCGAGGTACCCTGCTTGTTCAATAGATCCAGGGCACCTCACCAAAGGCGGCGTTGGTGGCACTCGCCGGGTTTAAGTGGGTCGAGCTGCGTTCACCTTACCACCTTTCGGGCGCAGCGAGTCCCACATACCCGCCTGTGGAGACCACTCCCCAGCGGGATGCCTCAGAGCATTTTCCGGCATTAAAGAAAAAAAAAGTGTCAGTAATACGTAGTCCGGCGTGTCCTTCGTTGGAAAATTAAGGGGTTTCTGGTGTCCATGCATATTGATGTGTTCCCCACATCTTCTTCTCGGTGGTATCTTCATCTTCTCGTCGGTAGTTCATCGACTTTATATTAAGCTGTCATAACTGTTTATGCGACATTATATTGGAATTAATATAAATACGTATTTTATACTTAACACACGTTGTTACATGTAGGATATACATATGTTCGTATTATGTCTAGCTCAGCTTACGTAGCTGCCAAAATACGAGCTGACACTTCTTTATACTACTTGCAGTGGGCAAATTCGTAGCAGTTAGCACACTATAATTGAAAGGACGCGTGTTCAACAAAGAGATTTTAATGACAAAGCATGCCTCGTAAATACGATGTCCAAAAATACTTTTTTCACTTCTACTTTTTTCACATATTATATGTCTTATTTATTGTGTGATTAATTATTGTTGTATTTATAATTCGTCTTCATCAGCTTTGCTTTAATATGGAAAGAAAAGTATTTTTTTATTATTAGTTTACTTCTTTGATGTTGCCTTCAGAGATGACTCACGTGAGATTTTTTCGTGTTGATGCAGGTTGATGCTTTCGTATGATACAGGCTTAGGTAGGGACATAGGCCCAGGAGCCTTACTCGAGGTAAACCTGGCGAGTGGCGAGTGAATGCGAGTCCCTACTCGCACTTGGGAATGCACTACCCCACTAAACCACCTGCGAGCGCCTTCAGCCGCTTTTTTAATTTCATTGTATGTGACCCCGGCACGGGCTCAGGGGCGTTACTGGAGACGCATTGAGTAGCACTTTCTACGCACCCTCGTTCGTTGCCCGCGGGGGGAGTTCTCGTCGGCGGCATCGTCTCTCACCCGCTCGTTGCCCTCCGTCTGGGACATTACTGACTCGCAGAAGGAGATCATCGGCATCCAGGACTAACCGTCATCAGATCGCGACGGAGCGCCACCCATCTAGAACACACCTTGAGGGTGCGCTGGGCCAACTCCACCGCCGCGTCACAATCGTGATATACTTTCACCGGATCCCTGTGGGCCGACCTGCACAGGTACTCACCAAAGCAACCATGTCCGGTGAGCACCTGTGTCTGGTTACGCAGAGAGAGGTTACTGTGAAATGTGGATAGCTTACCTAGGTACTTTAGATACCACACGCAAGGTATTGGGAACGGTGGTACCCATAACAGATGTACGGACTGATTCATCAATATGTTAATTTCTGCTAACAGCACGACAATTAATAACAATGAATAATAATATGTTTATCATATATTATGAGAGTTTAATGCGATTGCGGTGTCGGGGAGTGTGGAGGTGTTAGGGAGGGGGGTGCGGTATACCTCTGGGCCATGCGATACAATTTGCAAAATGTACGAAACCAGCTAATGGCAGTATGACACGCGACAGATCAAAATTGTTTTTGTTTTTATGATGTTTGTAATTAAAACAGTCATAGGGGGTTGGACTGGACTTTTTGGGTGTTATTTTGCTAAAGGCCACTTCCGACTTAAAATAAATGGGGTTATGTAAAGGCCTTCAAATAGGTCTGCCTCTATTACGGAAAACTGTTGGTCTTTTTACGTAAATGGACACAACATCGACGGAAATAATTTGATCATTTTTTTATAGCATAGGATGGCAAACTAGCAGTCGAAGCCTTTTGGCGACTATCGACGCCCGTACACATCCACACAACAAGAGATTATGCAGATTCATTGCCCTCCTTTTTCCTATCCCCCCAATGGGCCACCAGGAACTCATAAACCGCAGGAACTTGCCAGTGCCAGTATAGCTGTCACTTGATGCCGGTGTTATTTGAGCGAGAGGTACCACCCCGGTCGTGACGGCCCATTTCGGCTACAAAGCAGCATGGCTACCCCTTACAAATTCATTGATACCATAGATATACAGTCGTCCAAAGGCATTCTATGGCGTAATTAATGATGTCGAAATGGTTTTCAAATCCAACCATCTAATCCAATTCTACTATTATAGATCTACGAAATCATACTAGTGTATAGAGTCTGTTCCATACATACTCCAGTACATATTATTTATTTATAAGAAGATTCCTCGTATATTATAACGATGTCAATCGAAAAAACGGTTGGTTACCACTTACCTGTTGGGACCGATAAAATTGTTAAAAGATACCTTTTTATTGGTTCCACCATTAAATATATTGATTGTTAAATATATACTAATCTATGTTTTTCTGATGGGAATAGGGTTATCTATGTACCTACGTATTATTTTTATTAAAAGTAAAAATACACTTATCTACCCCTAACCAAATAGGGTGATTTATCAAAGAATTACATTTAGTAAAGGCGTATGGACGCCAGTGGCAACAGGCTACACATTTGATAGTCAATTCTGATTACCAAATGATCGATTTCACCAATATCTTATCTTATGCTTGGGGACTATGTTGTTCGTATTGCGATATAACTGCATTGGACATCATCATCATCAGTCTCTATCCGTGCAGCGCTCAACATAGACCTCCTTCAAAGAACGCAAAGATCTCCGATCCCTTGCGACTTCCATCCAACACGGACCGGTCACTGCACAGAGATCGTCTTCCCACCTTCTCACATGGAATACTGATTTAACCTCTAGGATGGAGCGCCCCAATATCAACTCCTTGCATTTGACCGCGTTCAACGCCGGGCGGCTCGAATCGTCGATAACAAGTTTGATTCTTTGGTGCTACGTAGATAATATGGCGGATCGCTCTGCATATTCTACCGCATCTACCACGGGGAGTGTTCTGAGCTCATCGAAACTATGTGAAATGGCTAGAGCGTGCGTGGAAATTATTTTCTTATTTTCGGGTGCGTTGTCTGAAGTTTCTGTGCAGGTAATTACACTGGCTGTCCTGCCCTTCTCTCCGAAACACAGGAGAGCTGTTTCACGGGAGAAATAAGCAGGATGGTGGTAGTTGGTACCCATGCGCCGGGAGCGCGGCACAGCGCATCCTTCCCACCGGTCATTACTTCTGTCAAACACTTTTGCTGTGTTTTGCAAAGAAGGACAGGGCAAGCAGTATTATTACTGGTACCGATATTACCACCTTACGTACGCCTCAGGATAAGCAACGAATAAATGGGATGCCTGGGCTAGTCTCAGTTAGACTTGTTTATATCCACGTGCGAGGCTGTCTTTTCATAATGTGATTAGTCTGCCCGTATGCCTATCCAATACATAAACAGTGAAACCCAACACGAGGATATTGTGTATGGGACTTTTTAAAGAAATGCTGGTTATATATTTGTTCCAAAGAGCCTCCTTTATTAAAGCTTGAGAAATACAAATATTAAGATCGATATTGTGATTATATCCTTTGCACAAACTCTTGCCAATAGAATTAATTCCGGGAGTGTTCTCAGACAGTATCTCACCACAAATTTGTTATTAATTTAATTAAAAACTCCTGGAAGTCCCCGATCCTTATTAATCCTTTATATTTCGTCGTTGACACGCCCCTAAATTTTCTCAGCAACCACTAAGCAAAAATTTATTCACAAATATTTGAGTAATGCCCTTTTATTATATAAAAATATTTTCAATGCGAAATATGTATACACAATACAAGTAGGAATCATCATCAGTATTGGCCTTTTACCGCTGGAATAATTTCTTAACGAACTCTAAGGTTCTTTTAATGAACTCTAAGACTCTCTCAATCTTATCATCAACAGTCTGATGAGCTGATGACAAACGAACATTTTAAACCAGTAACAAAAAAGTAAAATAAGCAAACCCGAGAAATTACTTACAATTAGTGTAATTGTTTCCAAAAATTATTAAGGAAACTGACAGCAACAAAAGTAGTGTATGGAGGTTTTAAATAAAAGAATGTGTTCAATATATCTTTTATATTAATAGCGTAGTACATTTGTGATCCATACTTTGAGCTACATTATCAATACTATTTACATATTTTATAATATCCATAATATTTTAACAATAAGCAACAATCCAAATCTAAACTCTTTATCGTACATCCAATAAGATTGCTTACATCATTCAAAGTGATATGATATATTATAATATAACATTAATTCTCATACAATTGTCATGTACAGTACCTATAGCCTTGCAAAAATTTGGTATATTATAAAAAAGAACATTCCCTTGGGAAACGCATAATATGTGACAAATCTAAGCTTTTTTTCTTTCACGCATATGCGTATTTTATGTTAAGTTATTATAATTTAATATACAATTCATCTTTAGTATTATTGTAAAACGTTTACATACAATATGGCGCCATCTGCGCCATCTTTTTTTATACCTAATATCAGCCTAATATTTTGTGACAGATTTTATACTTCATTTTTATTTTATCTAGGGCTTTACGTGAAAGGTACATGGACCTTTTCTATTTAACTTAACATAAGTATATATTTTTTAATTATGCTTTACGCATGTTCATAATATTCATATAATATAGTGTAAATAAAAATAACTTTATATAGCGAGGGAGCGTCGGAAACTTTGGCAGCATAAAACTTTGAATAATATAGTGATAATTTGATAGGTTGGCAGAGGCCAAATGATTTTTCTCGAAATTAGGCGAGGAATATATTTGGGCCATTTATACTTCATTTATGCATCGGCTTGAATACAATTACTATTGTTATTTATGCAGGATATATCTCGATGCTTTTCTTCACCGCAGAGTAAGCGATATTGATGAAGTCACACATACACTTGCATGTGACACTAAAAAAATCCTTTGGTGCTGTTCAGTATAGAATTTCAACTCAAGACCCGATAACATTTTTATTGAATATGGCAGGAATATGATGAATTATTAATCAGTTTAGTTACTTGATGTATTTCAAATCAATTTACAAAGCAATCTCTTAAAATAATAATACTTCCGTAGAAAAATGGAATCTATTATTGTATCCGAACAAAGTATTACAAACATTTCATTTCCTGTCGATGCTTTTGTTCAAGTAAATTGTTCGCTGAAATTTATACATTTTGTTCGTAGCGATTAAATTAAAATTTGACGGGTATCGACCTACGCGATACAATTTCAGATAGTACGAATAACTTGACGGGATATTACTACGCGGCCATCTTGTTTAAATGACACGCCATTTCGTGTAGATTTGTGACTTGTGGGATCGAAGGCAATTGATAACGCTATAATTAAAAAGTGTTAGGGGCTATTTATTTGTAAGTAAGGTTAGTTTTGTTTTGAACTTTTGGGTCAAACAAGCCAAACTTGCGGAATTCAAGTATATTATAACTGAGCTCCCAACTATAAGCTTGAGTTCGACTAGGACGAAGACGTAGGTCACAGTATACCTGTGTTTTAGTGGCGTACTTCGCGATATCTAATTCAAAGCAGTTAATTGCACTGTTTCGCGTTTATTGTGGCGCTTGCATTTAAATTAAACTATAATGGCGTTATTTCGTTAGCAGTGAATGCATGGCGTCTGCATGCATTTCAATCTACGATTTACTTGCTCATTAGTTATTCAAATAGTTTTTAGTATATCATTATTATCAGTCTAAAGTCCATCATATTAATATACGACAAGATTCACACAATTTGGACATAATTGGATAGATACGATAATAAATATAAATCATCCATGATCCCACGACATGATGACCGCCTTATAGCCCCTCGACACGTAGACAGATGCATCGACAGACGCGTCCGCTGACGTCTAGATGACGGGATTTGCTCGTCTGTCGTAGGTATTCAACGTCAGCAGATGCATCCGACACAAATCCGTTTGTTGTCGGTTTTTGTGCGTTTCAGCACGAGCTTTGGCATCTAACAGACGTGTGGACGCACGTCGACAGTTGCATCGGCAGAGGTCGGTGAATGCATTTGCCGACGTCTCCGGATGCATCAGTCTACATGTAGAGGGGCCATTAGACAGAAATTGATTTTGTATTCGAAAGGAATGATTAAGAGTTAACCGAAGTGGATGAAGACTTATAATAACGTCAACTCGAAAATAATGAATATATAGGTACCACAACATTCACAATCACCCCAAAATGTTAATTTGTAAACAGGAAAAGTCGCCAAAATGCCATTTAATAAACTCCTAATGTAATGAAATAAACATGAATTTCTTAAATCGCCTAATGAAAGCATGAATATTTATTATTTTAACCATCACCGTACATTAGTACAGGGGCTAATCAGAGGGCCACGCTAAGAGGCCATTTGACTTTTAGAACAACAGGAAGTTAGTAGGAATGTTGTTTTGATTTTGTTTCAAATCATTAACGTTAATTAAAGTTGAATTTTAATTTAATCAAAAAGGTTATTCGACATCACAGGAGACCGAAGAGCTGGCAGCTACCTCGGACAAAGAATTAGTCTAGCAATTCAAAGGGGGAACGCTGCCAGTATCTTCGGGACCTTGCCTAAAGGGACTCCTTTTTATTAATATACTTAAGTTATTATATTATATTTTTTAAGGTTTTTAGTTTTAGGTTCTTTGTAATTCATAGCAAATATGTTTTATTTAATTATTTAATAAACGGTATTATTATAGTAATAACAAATGGAAATCATATAAAATTGATTTTGTAAAAAGTTATTAAACGAAATTCTGTATTTTAATTTGCACATTGTTAGAATGAACGAACTATTAAATTATGAATTTATCAACTTACTATACATTTGATGATAAATATTAACAAAAATACACAACTAATAAAATTGTAATTTTTTGATTGCTTCCAATTTGTATTATACGTCTTAAAATATTAATTTATACGCTACCAAAGTTTAAGTAATAGTAGCTTTGATAATCCTAGCACCACTTACATTTTTTATCCGTCTTATGAACTTCAAGCGTCATTTCTATAACTTAAGAGAATAAAGATTGATGCAAGTGAATAAGCGTAAAAGCACTTATATAATAAGGAGGAGAGATAAATTGCGAGGATAATAGAAAGGGACATGAAGCTGCGCGAATATATTGTATAGTGTGTAACAAACATTGATATACCGAACAATAAACCAATATTAATAAATGTATTGATAATAGTATTTCGGAACAGATTTGTTATGTTTTTATATTTGGGTTTTTATCTATACTAATAATATAAAGCTGAAGAGTTTGTTTGTTTGTTTGTTTGAACGCTAATCTCAGGAACTACTGGTCCGATTTGAAAAATTCTTTCATTGTTAGATAGACCATTTATCGAGGAAGGCTATAATAGGCTATTTAACATCACGCTGTGACTAACAGTAATTAAGTTGAGTAAGTTAAAGTGGGCGAAGCTGCGGGCAACAGGTAGTATTTAATATTTATGCTATTCGTTTGTATTGGGAAGGGTTACCATGTGCATGAAAAAAATTAACGACTGGGATATTTGCTGATCACTTGCATTGAATAGTTGTCATTATAAACTTATTATTACGAACACTAATACAAATACTGAAATAAAAAATAAGCATTATATTTCTATTTAGAACTTCGTTTTCGTTTCTTTTTTAATTACTCCTATTATCAATATACCAAAATGGTATAAAACCAAACGCCAGGTAACATGTAATGTATGACATTCAATGGCAAAGGAATTTTACCCAGCTCCTAAAAAATTAAAATAAACATGACTTTAGATTTATAATAAGAATCATTATATCAAAGAAGTATACCTAAGTCCGACGCGTGTAATTTTAACATAAACTTATAATTCACTTATTTATAAAATATACTTGACTAGGTCAATAAATATTTGGATGTTTTTACTCAAATATTATTTCAAGAAGGTTTTTCCTGTTCTATTTACAATACTTACAAATAAATTCTTAATGGAATTGAGTGTTTCGTCTATACCGTACTCACAAGCGAAGATTTCAATTTTCAAATACAAATATTTCAGTTAGATCATATTCAAATATTTGCAGCAAACTGACCGCTTTCATAATTTATTACGGTCATTTCAATAATTCTTACTTTTATTCCTTTCTTCATCCTTACATTTATTTCATAACATTTTAAAACTTATATTGTGTGATTTTAAATTAACATTGTCATATATTGTTTTCTAATGCTTACGCGAATTTCACTCAATATAATGAAACAATTTTTATGGGTTTTGGTTCTCCCGTGACCATGGTTGCTGTATAGTATCCGAAACGTCGGGCTTGTAATAATCTTAATAAACAGCGATAAAATCCGTAAAAGTTGTTTCATTATAATAACATGGTCATTTTCACTTCTAAAACTATTTAAAAATATATTTACCACGTTTTTTCCTTTTGTTCGCGGAGCTCGATATTAATTGGACTTTGTCTACGAATGTCTTGTTAACGAGCATTATGGGTAACGTAATATTTTTATTAAATACAAACAGATTTTGATTTGATGT
Organism: Helleia helle; assembly: GCA_963853865.1. Lineage (NCBI taxonomy): Eukaryota > Metazoa > Arthropoda > Insecta > Lepidoptera > Lycaenidae > Helleia > Helleia helle. The sequence continues at coordinate 6,270,196 of OY971418.1, read as the reverse complement.
AATTCGTTATCGGTAATGTATTATATTATTAATTCAAATATCAGGAATATGAACAAATTTATTGAGGCCGTCATATTATAATATGTATTTGGCAGCTATAATTTTCACTAGTTTTAATTAATAGACGTGTTATCGATCGGTTGCGGTCCTGAGCAATTCGAAACACTTGTAGGTATTTGCTAACATTTCTAAGCGTGTTTGTTATGTATGGGACTAATGTTTGTTATAATATATTATTTATGAGGCATTTCAGTGATAGATTTTGGAGTAGTGTGAAACGAAGTGTATGAAATTGACGACTTGGAGACTTAATCGATATATTTAAATTTTCAGTAACTGATTATTTGAAAAATTTAATAGGTACTAATATTTGTGGAATGTTTTTTATTATTTATTTCTATGTCTGTGTAGTAATTATTGCTTTACCGCTATATAAGATATTGCAGCGCCAAAACAACACTGTTTAGATTGACACGAGATATTTCATTACACTGCATTTCCTAAATTGTATTTGGTCTTTTAGATGTGTTTTGAAACCTACAAATATGTGTTTCAAAATAATTCAAACTAAAACTTGTCATATTTTCCGACTTTACGTGACCATGAAAGAGCCAACTCCATACATTCTAATATTTATTTCACTTATAACAAAATCGAGAATGTTCCCAGTATTTTTCCATCGATTTTTCCATTGATTCCTCTTGATTTTTTCCGTTTGGTAAGCATGAGTATCATGAACACTTAAATTAAGACATATTTCTATAATACGCTGCTAAATATGACTTTGGTTAATTAAATACTTTGGAACAAATTGAGGCATATGTTTCGTTAGTCATAAGTCACAAAAATAACCTATATCTATGACTTATCTTACGATATGGTACATGTCAAAGTCTTGCATATATCTAATTACACTTCCATTTTAAAGTTTCAAAACTCCTCAAAAAAATTATCCTCAAGTCATATATACAATGAGAATAGCATTGTGTATTAAGGCGTTTTCAAAGGGCAGTCAGTAGATACAGTTCTTCGTCATCAATATTATCATCTGCTGTCATCCATGTGACTGCTAGTTCCATATTCATACATTTTATACATTCAAGCATTTTGGTGTTGATTTTTTTCAAGTTTTTAATATTTGGTGGCTAGATTCATCTAAACCTCGGCATAAAGAAGGTGACGCGTGAGATTCGTAATTGATTTAATATGTAGAGATGACATGTTTAGTAGGTATATGGGTGACTTTTTATGTCCACGGGTAGCAATTAAAACAATTCTTTTATTTTATTAAAACAAATGTAGATGACTGTAGACTAATTTATATGTATATCATATAGTACCTAATACTCGTTTCAGAGAATCTTGCAAACATATTTAAGGACTAATCTAATATACAAATTAAATTCAATGTCCTCTCTCTTTGGAATTGAATTTAAGAAAGTCTCTATCTTCATTTAAATCGATGACTTCTCTGTCCAAGAACTTTATTTCACCACCATGTAATGGAATTTATAAATCAGTTTCAGTACAATTTATTAGTAAAAAATCGTGAATTCAAATACAGTTTCAGTAAATAAGTCTTAAAAACCAGCATTATAAAATGACGTACACGTGACGTCACAGGAAATTAAAAATGGCGGAAACAGACATGATATTTATGTGTAAAATCAACACCAATGGTCATAAATATTATTTTTATACATTGAATTGTATTCGTGTATACACATACATTTTATGCTAAACACCTCTCTCGTGGTAAGTAATTGTTCAATAGCTACATAAGTGAGCAAGAATTGCGAGTAGCAGGAGTGTTGTCGATGACAGAGACAAGGCAGGCCCTGATTTCCCCGCAGCTTGGACCCTGTCAGCTCGAGAGGTCCCTTCCACCAGCTCCCTGGAGCGGGCGTAACCTTTCAACCTCTCCCCTTGCACACTTTCTTCATTACTCCGCCAGTATACCGTGGCTATCGTGGCGAGGCACTGCAAAGATTTATACTTTAGTCATATGTATTAATAATCTTGTTAGCTGAAAAAATATTTTTTATAATTATGTATATGTAAAATGCAATGTAAATTGTAAATGCAATGACCCCACGGAACATAAAAGGCCCAAGCGAATGCTTTGCCAACAAGACGCCAGACTTGAGTGCTAATAAATACTGCCTATCCTGCCCTTCTTTGAAATAATTGACGGAATAAATATGCACTGTACAAAGGTATAACTTTCAGTACCTAGTAAAAGGAATATATTGTACTTAATAAAAGGAATGTAATAGTATGAACATACTTCGTAGTATTTGAGTTGTACAAAGACTTTCAAAAGCTAAGTGCATTGCGCGGCTTAATAGGATTCTGCTTTGTGGAATTGCAATATTAATATTTTACAGATCCGCCATATTTTAAATATGGCCACCACAAACGAAGGGATAGTTTAACGCTTACTTTTAATTTTAAATCTCCTTTTCTAAAATGTTTTGGCTTGACTTTGAAGTCTAAAGCGAGACTTGTGGTCTCTAGACCGTCTTCGTGTTGGTAATGTTCAGGAGTCAGGACCGCGGCAGAAGGCGCGGGTTCCCCATTGATGTACCAGGTGAGGCGAGTGGCCGGCCGCGACCTCCCGGAGGTGCAGTTCACTTGTACCCGGTCTCCAATCTGGTACCGCAACCGGGAACCAGTTATTATAGGTCCCGTCGCTGGTAAAGCTAAAAAATACAATTTTATAATAATAATACATTATACGTTATTTTATAATAATGATATAAAATTTGTCACAAAAGCAACACATTCATAATTGCTTTTATTATAATTAATGAGAGTAGCATTGTATAATTACTGTTATGGATAGTTTTAGAAAAAGTATCATTTTCATCAGAATCATTTAAATGTCATTTAATTAGTAGCAAAATGAAAAAGACATTTATTTATTTATATATCTACATCAGGAAAGGAATATAGAATTTTAACTAGAATTTTATGTCATGGTATGAGGCATTCAAAGGAAATAAAAAGGTACATTTCTATTTAAATTTCAATCCTACATTTGAGTGTACCGAGTGCTACACGCTAGCTGCTACATTTGGCAAGCGCGCCAGCCTTTGACGCCTCATTGACGCCTTTAAATTTTCCTTTTTTTCTGATTGTTACATAGCTAATAGTTAATTGTACCAATTAACTTGCATATCCAAAAGTCGGACTTGACAAATTATTATCGATCTATTGATTCTACAGATAAAGCATTTTGCAAAACTTCAGATTTTAGAATTATGTTATAATCATTAAAATCTGTCAAAGTTACAATTATTTATTTAACATATTAAGTAAACCCCGATCGGTAGTCCAAGCTCTTGCAGCTTGTACCTATGTAAAACTGTGTAACTACTCTAATGCGTATAAACAAACAATTTAACTTTCACGGAACACGAATTTTCAGCTCTCCTAAAAACTCTCCACTCGGAAAAGAAACATAGATAGTCGATATCTTTCATACTTGGTGTTTTATCGTTGTGAAAATTTTCACCCAATTTGTTCCTAAATTTTGTGGAAAATCATCTAAGTTGTTATCGCCGCCACAGTCCACTTGGTTCGAGGACCTTCCACCGGAGCGGCTCTTTTGAAACGTCCCTACGATACAAATTATTTTTAACGAAAGGAATATTTACGAAATGTACGATAAAATATGTTTAGTACAAGCTTTGTTTGGTAGAAATTTTTATATAAATAATGACATTACTTGACGTATCTAAATTATTTTGTCGAAGACTACATGAACTGGTGACTAGGATATCTTCATGGGCATGTAGGATATCTTCATGGTCATGTAGGATATCTTTATGGCCATATAGGACATCTTCATGCTCATGTAAGATATCTTCATGGTCATGTAGGACATCAATCAACGTGGCTTGGCGTACAATAACCGTTAAAGTATTTATAAATTCGGATATGCTGATTTCCTAATGTTTTCCTTCACCTAAATTATGTGGAGGAGCTTCAAATTTTGTTATTGAGTTTAGTATACGGGTAATTAAAAAAAAACTAAAATATATCAGGTACCCTAATCAGGTGTACTTAGGCCTTTAAGACCCGAGCCTACAGTAGCTGGAATAACATCACTAACAGATTTTCTGTAAAGTTGAAATATACCAACCAACTATGACCATGTCGGCGTGGTCCGACACTGTTGGGAAGAGTGGTCGCTCGCCGGAGACCTCACAGCGGTACCGACCCCCTGTCTCCAGGACTGCCGGGGAGATGGTCACGTTTGATCCATTGGGGCTTGAGTTCTGAAACAACGATAACATTTTCAAGTGTTAAAAAAGTCGGATGTCACGGCCGGCAGATGTGGATCAACCAGGCTAATAATAAAATTCATAATTAAGCATCTTCGACGGCCGGCTGGTCGAGTGGTTAGGCACTTCACGCAGCGGTCGCGGGTTCGAATCCTGCCAAGTGCAGATAATTTTTATGATGAATACAGCACCGGGTTGTGGACATGTATCTATGTATAGATATAAATTTCTCAAAATGTATGAAGCTTTTGTGTTTGTTTCGGTGCCTAGTATCTGTAACACAAGTTCTTATGAACTTAGCACGGGGCTAGGTTAGCGTGGTGTGATTGATGATTAGTATTTATATATTATAAATTCTATCTCTTATTATCTATTACATACAAAAGATGGAATAAAATAAAGAAATGACAGCGTTAAGGCGCGGATCCGCGGGCGCATGCGAGGTTACGCACGTCGTGTCGTGTACTATGTTAAAATGTCAATTGCAAGAAAATGGCAATTAATGCGTGTAATAGCGTGTCCGTGGGTTTCAGTGGAAACAATACATTTTCTTGTCAGACGAAGTTGACAAATGTTCGTAGCCTCTCCGTGCGCCACGGTGGTGCCGCGCCCTTATACCGTTTGCTGCCACGGTATTCGAGTTGGTTTGACTGCCACGACGCGCCCATAAATATTTCATATCGAAACATTTTATAATCTGCTGCTGGGAATATTGACAAAATGCTGAGTCAAACAGTAGGTATGTAAAATGTGACTGTAATTAAAAGTTACTATTTCTCTAATATTCAAACATATTTGTTTTGATACAAGAATTCTGTTAGTGAAAGAACTGATCAGGCCTAGTTAAAAACGCATAGCGACAAGTCTCGTTAATATTTATAAGTAAGAAGCACTTATCTTGAAAGAGGTCTAGAGTCCGGAAATAGTGATAATGATGATGATGATAAAAAAGAAGAAGAGAGAGAAGAAGAGAATAATAATGATGATGAAGCATTTATCATCAAATGCCTCGTCAGTTAGTTTGGATAAAACATCATCAAACATTTTTGTTTCAGTATGTTATTTTTACTTAAGTTTATATTTGAAATTATGCTGAAAAAAAATTAATAATAACCATCTAAATGAAAAAACTAACTGGGTTAAACTTCCATTGCTTGTATAAATAAAAACTACTTTATTAATATGAAAGTGTAACAAATTCCTGGTAGTTGAAGCGCTGGCAGCTAATAGAAGGAAAGTCCGTATGGCACTTGATGTGAGCGAGTTTGTTTACCTCTCGACGGTGTAATATCCGCTCCAGCTGTGTGCTGGTGAACACTCCAGAAGACCTAAGCAAACTATTCAACTTCGTACCATAATTTAATTACCTTTGAATTGTGCGATCTAAGCATTTTGTTGGCAGGGCTGAATTAAGCTTTTTGGAAGGTAAATGAAGCGTCATTTATTGTACCAGTTGTTCTCCGTGGTTTTAATATTTTATTATAGTTTTATTGGAATTTAGAGTAAATCTAGTCATTAAAAGTGAAGAGGCTGATATTGATAAAATCCGGTTATATATCCGGGTATGTATATATATATATATATATATATATATATATATATATATATATATATATAGGTAAGATGAATACTTGCATAAATTTCCACATAACATTACACTTATATTGAAAAATATTAATCCGCTTATCTTGTTTCACGCAAGGAATAACCTTAGAAGCCTATAACCATAATGGATTAAGGCAATAATCGCGTTATTAAACATATCACTTTGTCCCTATGTATTTAAGTACAACTTGTTCTTCGTGGTTTAACCCGTCCCAAAATTAAAAATAAATTAAATTGAAACAATTGAGTAAGGCCTTAACTCAATAATGAATTCGTATTTCCAAAGATTATCGCATACAAAAAATTGTTCCGTTCTGTTTTATAAATATAGATACAGACAACAACACCCTCTAGTAGATATGTTATATAGACAAATATATACTTGTATATACAAATATAGAATTTGTCAAGAAGAATATTTAGACACGAAGTTAGGTTTTTATCTCTTTAGGTAGACAACGAATTGATACTTAAGTCAAGAACAAGAAGTGTAAATCGTACACATATCAGTTGTTTATGTTGAATACCTAATGTAATTTTTTAAAGACTTGTTATTAAGTTGTAATCCTATATTGGCTCATTATACCTATAAAAAATGTTAACTATAAAAAGCAAAATTAAAAATTTTGAAAAAACCCACGACGGTTAAAACATAATTGAAAAATGATAAAATAATTAAAAAACCCCGACATTTAAACAACAGAGTATCAGTTTTCCTAGCACTTCCCTACGCACCTATTTGGTTCTCGGAGACGTAGATGTGGCAATAACATATTATTCAAGTCCCTATGAACTTAATATAAAACCCAATATAATCCGTTGGGGGCTGCCATTGAATGGACTAGATTTGTAGTTTTATAGTAACGTCAATAATTTGGAGATATTTTATTGCTATACTTATATTTCTTCAAATTTAAAACAGTGATGAAACCGCATCAAAATTTGACTAGTAGTTTTGGAGAGAAATGGGAATATTTTTTTACGTTTTTTATGTTTATTATCTCTAGTTGCATAAATTCTTTAAATCGAGGATTTTTTAATTATTTTATTCTTTTTCAATTACCTGCATTTTAACCATCGTGGGTTTTTAATGTGTAATTTTACTTTTTATATTTATGTTGAAGTTTAAAATAGTGATGGCAGCCCCCGACGGATTATATTGGGTTTTATATTAAGTTCATAGGGACTTGAATAATATGTTATTGCCACATCTACGTCTTCGAGAACCAAATAGGTGCGTAGGGAAGTGCTAGGAAAACTGATACTCTGTTGTGTAAATGTCGGAGTTTTTTAATTATTTTATCATTTTTCAATTATGTTTTAACCGTCGTGGGTTTTTTCAAAATTTTTAATTTTGCTTTTTATTTCACACTTTTTATAGAGTATGCTCTATAAAACTAATTAATATTAAATATATAGAAGCTAAAATTAAATATATTAATGACTGCAGCGCCTTCAAGTGATTTACCACCGTATCATCTGTTTAAAAACTTTTGCTGATCAATCACAAACCCTATAATGAATACCGCATGAAAATCGGAATAAATATTACTGCAGCGTCACCTAGTTTGTTGATACCGTAACACCTATTTAAGAATCTTCACTAATCAACCACCAACCCATTATTAAAAGCCGCATCCAAATCGGACTAGTAGTTTTGGTTTTGTAAAAACAATGTTTACTGCAGCGCCCCCCTAGTGAGGTGTCACCGTAACACATTTTTAAGAACATGCAACAACACAATTTAAACCGAACCTATAACCGGAAACCACATCCAAATCGGACTTAGTAGTAGTTGCAAAAACAAAATATTATGTTTTCAGCAGCGCCCCCTGTAGGGCAAGCATACGCGCACGACAAAATTGTATCTACCCCTTTTCTCGTTTTAACTAGGTGACGCTGCAGTAATATTTAGTCCGATTTTCATGCGGTATTCATTATAGGGTTTGTGATTGATCAGCAAAAGTTTTTAAACAGATGATACGGTGGTAAATCACTTGAAGGCGCTGCAGTCATTAATATATTTAATTTTAGCTTCTATATATTTAATATTAATTAGTTTTATAGAGCATACTCTATAAAAAGTGTGAAATAAAAAGCAAAATTAAAAATTTTGAAAAAACCCACGACGGTTAAAACATAATTGAAAAATGATAAAATAATTAAAAAACTCCGACATTTACACAACAGAGTATCAGTTTTCCTAGCACTTCCCTACGCACCTATTTGGTTCTCGAAGACGTAGATGTGGCAATAACATATTATTCAAGTCCCTATGAACTTAATATAAAACCCAATATAATCCGTCGGGGGCTGCCATCACTATTTTAAACTTCAACATAAATATAAAAAGTAAAATTACACATTAAAAACCCACGATGGTTAAAATGCAGGTAATTGAAAAAGAATAAAATAATTAAAAAATCCTCGATTTAAAGAATTTATGCAACTAGAGATAATAAACGTAAAAAACGTAAAAAAATATTCCCATTTCTCTCCAAAACTACTAGTCAAATTTTGATGCGGTTTCATCACTGTTTTAAATTTGAAGAAATATAAGTATAGCAATAAAATATCTCCAAATTATTGACGTTACTATAAAACTACAAATCTAGTCCATTCAATGGCAGCCCCCAACGGATTATATTGGGTTTTATATTAAGTTCATAGGGACTTGAATAATATGTTATTGCCACATCTACGTCTTCGAGAACCAAATAGGTGCGTAGGGAAGTGCTAGGAAAACTGATACTCTGTTGTTTAAATGTCGGGGTTTTTTAATTATTTTATCATTTTTCAATTATGTTTTAACCGTCGTGGGTTTTTTCAAAATTTTTAATTTTGCTTTTTATAGTTAACATTTTTTATAGGTATAATGAGCCAATATAGGATTACAACTTAATAACAAGTCTTTAAAAAATTACATTAGGTATTCAACATAAACAACTGATCTGTGTACGATTTACACTTCTTGTTCTTGACTTAAGTATCAATTCGTTGTCTACCTAAAGAGATAAAAACCTAACTTCGTGTCTAAATATTCTTCTTGACAAATTCTATATTTGTATATACAAGTATGTATTTGTCTATATAACATATCTACTAGAGGGTGTTGTTGTCTGTATCTATATTTATAAAACAGAACGGAACAATTTTTTGTTGTGTGTGTAACACCTATTTAAGAATCTTCACTAATCAACCACCAACCCATTATTAAAAGCCGCATCCAAATCGGACTAGTAGTTTTGGTTTTGTAAAAACAATGTTTACTGCAGCGCCCCCCTAGTGAGGTGTCACCGTAACACATTTTTAAGAACATGCAACACAATTTAAACCGAATCTATAACCGGAAACCACATCCAAATCGGACTTAGTAGTAGTTGCATAAACAAAATATTATGTTTTCAGCAGCGCCCCCTGTAGGGCTAGCATACGCGCACGACAAAATTGTATCTACCCCTTTTCTCGTTTTACTTATATGAAATAATACGAGAAAAGGCATAGACAAAATTTTGTCGTGCGCGCATGCTAGCCCTACTGGTGAATTTTCATCGTCATAAAAAATATATGAATATCCACCAATCAAACCAGAACCCACCACTGAATGAAAACCGCATCAAAACAACTATTTACTGCAGTGCCCCCTGGTAAGTCGTAATTGTAACACCTATCTGAGATAACATGCACCAATTAAATCCAAACCCATAATTGAAAACCGCATCAAAATCATACTAGTAGTTTTGGAGAAAAATTGCAGCATTAGTGTGTACAAATAAATGTTTACTGCAGCGCCCCCTGGTGAGTGGTCACCGTAACACATTTAAGAACACGTACCACAATTAAACCCGAACCTATCACCTAAAATCGCATCTAAAGCGGACTAGTAGTTTTGGTTTTCCACAAACAAACAATTACTTCAGCGCCCCCTGTTGAGTTTTCATCGTAACACATAATACAAGAACATGCACCAGTCTAACCAGAACCCATCACTGAATTAAAACCGCATCAAAACAAATGTTTACTGCAGCGCCCCCTGGTGGGTTGTAATTGTAACACCTATCTAAGAACATGCACCAATCAAACCGAAACCTACCATTGAAATTCGTATCAAAATTAAAATAGTAGTTTTGGAGAAAAATGGCAACATTGGATTGTACAAAAAACGTTTACTACGTGGGTAACACTGAAAATGTTTAGAACTGGCCAGTTAGAAACATTGAAAATGAAAACTTTTTTTGAATTTCAATTTTAGAAGTCTTTGGTAACCTAATGTAGTATATTGCATTCATTTGTCATTTGTTTTTGTGAATTGGCGGCAAATCTAAAACTCTTGTTACACGTGAAAATGAACATAACGCGAGAAAATTTTCGGTCAATGATTTATTATGACTTTCGTTGTGGGCTTACTCAACAACAAAGCTATGATAGGCTGCGATTAGTATTTTTTAATGAAGCCCCATCTCGTGCCACTATTTACAATTGGTTTAACGAGTTTAAGCGTGGACGTAGCAATCTCAGTGATGATCCGCGTGAGGGACGTCCTTTAACAGCGACTACTGAAGATAACATCAGTGCTGTGCGACGCATGATAGAGGAAGATAAGAGAGTGACCTATCAGCAGATACGGGCAAGCCTAGACATTGGTATGAGTCAAGTTCAAAAAATATTACACGAACATTTAGGCGTCAGGAAGCTTTGTACCAGATGGACTGGTGTCGCCAAATGTTAGATAAGTTCAACGGCGGTAACTCAAATGCTGTATTTGACATCATCACAGGTGATGAAAGCTGGATATATTGCTACGAACCCGAAACCATAAGACAATCAGTTCAGTGGGTGTTTCCTTTCGAGGATCGGCCAACTAAGGTAGAGAAAGGAAGAAGTCAAGGAAAAAAGATGATTGCCTCATTCTTTGGTCGGAAAGGTCATTTCGCGACATTTGTGCTAGAAGATGGAAGGACAGTTACTGCAGACTGGTATGTCAATCGCTGTTTGTCTGTTGTCTTGGAAAAAAATCGACAGCAGCGCCCTCGAAGCAGGATCTTCCTTCACCACGACAATGCTTCAGCGCACTCCGCAAAACGGACTGTTGAATATTTGACTATGGCAGGTGTCGAGATAATGTGTCATCCGCCTTACAGTCCTGGCCTGGCGCCCTGCGACTTTCATTTATTCCCAAGAACTAAAGATAAAATTCGAGGTATTCGAGTTCTTAATATATTGTTGATTCTGTCTTATATAATTATTATTTTAGCTTTTGTAATCTAATCCATTAAAGTTAAATGCTTATAGTTGATCCGAGATTCTGGAAATAGAAGTTAAGTACCTCGTATAGGAAATCTAGTATTCTCATTAAGAGCCTCAGACCGCTGAAATGGCGGCAAAGCGGAATACCGATAGCAAAATAAACACAACCTTAATTATTAGTTTTTACAGTTTTTATTTCACCAATGCCTTTGGTTATTTTTTTTTTAATTATTTGATAAGGTGTGGTGTTCGAGGCATCTGATGGGAATGATCACGATTGAATGAAAAAAGCCACCTAGAATCGTAAATGTGTTCACCTAGTACTAGCTCAAGCCACTCATCTGTATGTCGCCCTAAGACTTCAGAGGATATATCTATGTACTTGTAAGTATTTTGCTTCTCCTGTTTTTTTTTTTTTTTATGTTAGTTGGATAGGCAAACTGGCAAACGTACCACCTGATGTTAAGTGGTCGACGTCGCCCATGAACATAAACTAGTATACCTGGAACGGGCCCATCCTGAGACATAAGATGTTTAAAGTCTCGGTGCCAGTAGTTACACTGCCTGTCTTGCCCTTCTCTCCAAAACACAGCAAAGCTGTTTGACGGGAGAAATAAGCAAGAAGGTAAGGGAAGGTTATGAATATCTTACCTCAACATCAACTCCTGGAAGTAGAAACTTCCTCCTCGGCTCTATATCCCGAGGTACGTGCCTAAAGAACTCCTTCCCGTCTTTGTACCACTTGACGGAATACAGGACCTCGCTGGGCCCGAGCTGCCAGCGGCATGAGAGGGAGGCTCTGGTGCCAAGCGGCACGTGTGCGGGCACCCTTAGCTCTAGTAGCTCCAGACTTGTGACTGTGTATTCTGTAACAAAAAATATATATTTAGGCGATATTATGACGTCAAACTTAAGGGTAAAAATATATATTTAAGTGACATGATGACGTAAAACTTATGCGTAAAAAATATATTTAGTCGATAAAATGACGTAAAAATTTAGGGGAAAAAAATATATTTAGACGACATAATGACGTAAAAATTACAGGTGATATGTTACCATATTTTTTTTTTATAGAAGAGGGGGCAAACGGACAGTCGGTTCACCTGATGGTAAGTGAATAGCGACATCCACAGATACCCGCTATACCAGGAGATAATGATAATTGTTTAATGGGATACTTAAAAACTATTGAGACTAAATCCGGTCATTAAAAGTGGGGCGAAAAGAGGCTGATATTGATGAAATCCGGTTATAAGAATGGACTTTTCAGATGGCCCTGAGAAAATATTATTGTCATGATCATAAACTATAATAATCGCCAGCCAAAATATGGATCGACGTCAGTCAGATATAAGACGAATACGTGAATAAATTTCCACATAACATTACACTTATATTGAAAAACATTAATCTGCTTATCTTGTTTCACGCAAGGAATAACCTTAGAAGCCTATAACCATAATGGATTAAAGCAATAATCGCGTTATTAAACATAATACTATGCCCCTATTTATTTAAGTACTCTTCATATTTTTATTTGAATGTTGGTAGCGTGTTACGAAGACAAAAATCCATTAAATGGCACGTCAAATAATTTCCCATGTGACATTCGCTGGCGGCCCGTACAGGCACTATCGCCGGTATTGCCCGCGCCCAGTGGCAGTAATATTACTTTACGAGATGGGGCGGAGGGTGAGTGAATTGTCGAATAAAGACAACAACGTGACGATTGGTGATTATTAAATGGTGAACTTTATGAATTTACTTATGCCCGGTTCCTATATTTAAGAAACGATCCGTTTTAGTTACGAATAGTAGTTTAATATACGAGGCATAAGCTAACACGTTCCTATAAAAAACGGCTTCTTACAAACGGAACCGACGGTAAGCGTATTGTACGGAGATGACAGGCTAGGCGTTCCTATAAATATTTGAAACGTCAAAGACTATTGGTAATGTCACTTGGTTATCCCCCAATTTCGGTCGGTATCGGTAATGAGCAAGTTGTATATTTCACCGTTTTCGCTGGAATTTTGAAATGTCGAGTTCAGATAGTGATAGAGAAGTGATATTGTATCGAGTTCCAGTGATTCAGAAGAAGATAATAGGCCTGATAGAATATATAATACCCGCGGGGAAGCGGGTCTACCCAGGCGGGTATGTGGGACTCGCTGCGCCCGAAAGGTGGTGCATGCAGATCTACCCACTAAAATCCCGCGAGTGCCGCCAATGCCGCCTTTGGTGAGGTGCCCCGGAACTGTTGAGTTGAGTCCCCTCCACAGAGGGGTTGTCCTGCACTACAGAACAACCCCTCCCAATTTGTTCCTTAATATGCAAGCGGTATGCAATGCCAATCTGATTTTTATGAATGTGGTAGTTCGTTGACCTGGCCCCGCTCATGATTCGACTATTCAAAGTGGTAAAGATATACACATTAGTCATCTGTAAGTTCCTATATATTTGTTAATATGTAATACATAATGAAGCATTTTTGAAGAGGGCTCGGTATATAAATAACTGACGTCCGTCGACGTCACGTATAGAAAGTAAATTGTGGAACGGTACTTACGACTCGTCGTCGGTTCTAGAAAAACGGATAGTAACTTTTATACCATGACGTTTCGTTAAATATAGGAACCGGGCATAAGAGACTGAGGTTGGTTGGATCAAGCCCGGTTCGAATCTTGTGAAATACGAGTACAAGAAGTATGGGTATATGGATGTGCATCATGTATTTCATAATAATTGTTCATTGTAATAAATTTTAGTGTCTTACAAGCATACCACGGAACTAATATGGAGTAAGGGCGCGGATCCACCGTGGAGCATGAAGAGCTAAGCACGTTTGTCATGTTTCGCTTTGCAAGATAATGTATGTGATTGTTTCCACTGCAACCCACGGACACATTAAGCATTAATTGTGATTTTCTTCCAATTGACATTCTAACACGTGCGTAGTCTCCGCGTTCGGCGCGGTGGAGCCGCGCCTTAATAGTGCATAAATTAATTTTGTTTTGTCTGGGTGCACGCGTGGTTTCTGACGTTTAGTATTTAGGTCAACTTAGTACGGTAGATTACCCGATTTACAAAATAAGCGTGAAATGACTGCTTTTACTATAAAAAGTTAATTAGTTAAGGCTGTCTCTCTTATATTAATCAACCTAGTGAACTACGGTTGACCATTCACTACCAGAAAACTTATAGGCCGACCAGAAAAATAAAAACCCTCGCCATATTGCGGAAAACTTCGGAACTAATTTCTGTATGGACGATACTATGTGTTACCGTATAAAAGATACAGTGGCGATACCAAGCAGGGTTTATATATTTTTGATCAGGCTGTACATGAAAATATTCTGGACTAGTACAAGATCTTATAGGTTAAATGCTCACAGATGCATGCTACATAACATGTAATGTTATATTCGCATGCATGCAGGCGTCACTTCCAGCATGGATATTTAAGTGGTGGTCGTCGTAAACGCGCTCTGAGTATGGCTGTAAAAGTCACTTTAGCACTAGCAACACCAGCTACTACTGTCATAAACCCGTATTGGGCTGAACAAAGACCAGGTCAACCCACTAAATAGGTAGGGATCAAAAGAGAATCACCAGTTTTTAGAAGATATCTTCCATTTTAGTAGTATACCACTCAGCGTGTATATAACCGGATAGAGTAGTAATATGAGCCATGAAATTTCGAAGCTGGTCAGTGATTTGTCACTAACTTAATAGCAATTCAATCAACCAGTGATGTGTATGTACGTCCCGTCGCCTAATCATACATCAATGACCATCAGTTGGCCAATCAGAATGCAGAATTTGTTTTCATACAAAACACATAACATTACCGCTCTACCATATAGATACTACTATACCAACTTTCTGATGATGTCTTCGGTATCTTTTACATCATAAAGGAGGATATTCGATTCCTGTAGTGATGGTAAAATTTATCTTGGCGTTAGCTACATTTATAATTTTAAGTTTAGGAAAGCAAGGCATAATAAGCGTATTGGTAATTATGACTTTGATTGGTAATAGAGACTTTTTATAGAGGGGGCAAACGAACAGTCGTTTCACCTGGTGGTAAGTGAGTGATCCATAGACACCCGCTACATCATTAGCAGGTGCGTTGCCTTTCAAATATGAGTATGCTCTTTTTAAGAAAATAAGATGATGATGATGATAAGATATAATATAACAAACCTATGCATTCGTCATTTTAAACGATTAAATCTTGCAAGTAAGCACAAAGGGTAGGCCTTAGAGAAATATACATGGCGTACATAAATAATATAAGTAGTAAAAAGTATTCTCAAAAGTAATTACATAAAATCTGCAGCACTAGAGCATTGTGCTGCTACATATAAGTGACATTGTTCTGGGATTATGCCCTCTTGCGAAAAAAACATATATTTTTATTCATTTTATGAGACTATTGTGGACGCTCAGCCGCTACTGGGAATAAAAATGCTGTTTACTTCACACAAAAAGAAATAAACGCTATCCGTAGGTGTTAAAAGATTAGACACATTTCTGATTTCCTTATCTCCTTTTGTTATTACTATATTTTATGTTTCATGTAACTTTTATTAGTCGTAGGAAAAAGGTAATATAAAGAAACAAGGGTTATGAATCGTATTAGCAAATTTGTCATTTTAGGGTTCCTTACAAAAGTCGCAAAACCGACTCATGCATCTGAAGAAGCGTGATTTTTTGTAGACTCGAACTGAAAAACAAGTTATAATTGCAAAAGTGATGAATTAAGCAATTATTCGGTAAATGTTATTTACCAGATAGAAAATGGAATTGATTGATTGATTGTAACAATTTTAGCAGGCGAGGCCACTGAGTTTGTCGCGCCTGTTCTCCTCAGGCTACCTTTGAATTCGGTAGTATTTTTAACCGACTTCAACAAAAAGGAGGAGGTTCTCAACTCGGCCGGTATTTTTTTTTATGTATGTACACCGATTTCTCCGTCAATTGTGTTTTTGTTTGAAAGGGTATACTTGCCATTTGGTCCCATGATAAGGAAACCAGGATCTGATGATGGCATCCTAGAGAAATCGAGGGAAACTTTCGAAATTTGTAGGAATGACTAGTGTGCTTAATATTTTTTTTAAATAAGCATTTTAAAGCACTACAATTTAATGTCGAGAATTAAGAGTCGATCTGATGCTGGAGCTGGAATACAGTCGAGGGAACTCCTCGACGATTTACTTCAGTAACCTTGTGATTGGACTTAATTAATTTATACTGATGAGAACTTTGCACCTAGATGGGTTGATACTGTGATTGGGGTTATGATGATGGAATACGAAGCTCAGTTAAGGGAACTCCTCGATAGTTTAAAGTAGCTACCTTGTGATTGGACTTAATTAATTTATACTGATGAGAACTTTGCATCCTTATGGGTGATACGTGCCATTACCGTTATGATGATGAAGACTATAGACAGTCGAGGGAACTCCTCGACGATTTAGGTAAAAAGGAAAAGGTAGATAGGTAGGTACCTAGAGCAACAAATACGACAATGGTGACGTATTTGTTGCTGTAGGTACCTATTTAACTTAGCTGACACCGACTCCAAAAGTAACAATAATGACGTGGTAAACGCAAAGATTGTACACGCGATTATTTTATAACATTTTAGTTACTTTATTTTTTGAAGTCGGTTATAATTTTTATTTAATTTTAACCCACCACTCGTTCCCACCGCTACTACACCTGTATAGCCTGGATCGACAGCGGTAACCACTAAATGACCCTTTGATACGATCTCAGGGAGCCCGAGGGATACGTTAAAACTGCCTTGGGAGCCGCAACGAATTTAATCAGAAGTTCTGGAGGAGTAGGAAAAAAAACCAGTTTCCCTCCCCGGTTAAAGCGGGAGACAGTACAAGAATGCAATGACTAACAAAAGTCAAGAAAAGACAGCAGCCGGGGGAAGCCCAGCTGCAATGCACCACGGAGAATTTTTTATGTCTACGATTATCTGCATAGTATATTTAATATACATGTATATCAACTATGAGTTATTATGTATAACTTAGTGATTATCATGGTTGAAATAATAATTATTGTTTGAAAGTTGGTTTGTATTTTTAAGTCAACTAATATCTACATAGTGAAGTAATATACTAGTGTATATTAACTATGAGCTATTTATGAATTCGGTAGTACGTAGACTCAATTTGAGGTTCAATAATATTTTTTTAGTTGTAAGTTTTTTTCCCAGCTTCGACGACTTAGCTATACCGTAGCTATTATACAATTTGATATGTAATACTATTCGTATCTAGTATCCGAGATGGTAATTCGGGTTTCAATTCTATACAATATTAAAGTGGAACGCTTCCATTTCTCTCATAAATTCTAAGGAGATAAAAATTGCTTGAAGACATGTATAAATAAAAAAAAAATCAATTTCTTATATTTGCAACACCACAATTGCTATAATGGTGGCCTATGTCTAGCAGTGGACGGATAGAGGCTGATGGTGATTATGATGATTATGAATTGCTATAAAGTTTCGCAAAATTTGGAAAGTTAAAATTTAGAATAATAATTAACAAAGTAATTTGATACGATTGTATAAAAACGTGAAATCTTATTAAAAATAAGAAAGTTGCTAAGCAGTGTGAACGGTAAGTTTATTTTGAACATCACAATTTAAAGTAGTTCACAAAAAAAGTAGGTTCTAAGACAAGACAAAACCTAAGAGTCTAGCCATTACAATAAAAAAACCATTCAAATATTAAATCACTTTTTTATGTTATTTGGATAGGCAAATTGGCAAACGTGCCACTCATCTACGTGTTGCCTATCCTGGGACATAAGATGTTAAGTCTCGGTGCCAGTAATTACACTGCACAGCAAAGCTGTGTCACGGGAGAAACAAGCAAGATGGAAGCAGCCGGGAGCGCGGCATAGCGCTTCCCTCCCACCGGTCACTTGATAATTTTATCTAATTATTCTGAAGAGAAAAATACCTCTAAGAATAATAATATGAAATAAGTCTATTTAAAACTTTGCGTAAAAATTACAATCTAATACGCATAGGCTATGAATTAATTTCTTATTCTTTGTTTAAGCATAACAAACACAAGATAATTTCATTGAATTATGTAAACATCATTTTTGCCAAGATGAAGAGAAATTGCTGAAATAACTTGTTAGCCGTAGCCTCTGCTACCATCCTCCAGAGACCAAGTTAATACCGCCTTCGCAATCCTAGTCGGATGGTTTGTGCGACATACATGATACATTCATGTAAAAAGTTAATATTAATATCAAGCGAAAATGGGAGTGGGATCTTGTGGCGGTAAGATTATATTATGTTTACGTTTAGCAGTGTCGAAATAATGGGATGTGTAATTGGGTCGATCATATGAATAACGTTGTTGCTATACAGATGGAAGCCAAAACATTCCATCGTCATGGCCTCCAAAGCAGTGATTCCTAAAATGGGTTCCGCGGAACTAAGAGGTTCCGTAGAAAAGTTGCCAGGGTTCCGCATAACTTGTGAGTGGCTTTTAAATAATAACGTAATTAAAAGCGCATAATATCAACCCATACTAAAAAAAGATCAACTTAAAAATAATTCAAATATTTTTTGTTCCTATTAATTACACCATCTTGCTTATTTCTCCCGTGAAACAGCTTTGCTGTGTTTCGGAGAGAAGGGCAAGACAGGCAGTGTAATTACTGGCACCGAGACTTAACATCTTATGTCTCAGGATAGGCAACACATAAATGAGTTGCCTGGGCTTGTTCCAGGTATACTAGTTTATGTTCATGGGCGACGTCGACCACTTACCATCAGGTGGTACGTTTGCCAGTTTGCCTATCCAACTAACATAAAAAAATAAATAAAAATACAATGTCACGTTTTGTAATAATTTTATATGGGCTTCCTTACCGTTTATCAAATTAAGAGTAAAAGGTGTTCGGAGAGTGATCCGTTATCGTTAAAGTTTAGAAGGCCCTCTAGGACGCCACAGAGATTGGCGTTGACTTGTGGTAGATCGTTACTTATGAGTGCATAGTATGGCTGGTTAGTGTGTGGGTACAGTCGTCAACATTTGATATAACATTGGCACCATTACTGAAAGTGAAGATGTGATGAGCCAGAGATTTCAGGAAATCAGTGGTTGTTAAGTCAATTTGGGTTTGCCAAATACAATTTTGGAGATACTAACTATTAAAAATAACGTTCTCACAAAAAATATCAAAGATACCTAAAGATATTGTCTAAAGAATGTGCTAATTGGTTACACGATAAGATGTACTTTACTTGATCATAAAAAATCCTGAAAATATGCTAATATAAAACCATAAAACGAATAATTTACTAATAAAATATGTAAGTTTGCACATTATTTTTATGGAAATATTTAATTTTTAATACTATAGAGAACGTACTATATTCTTTATTAAAAAAAAATCCCAAAACCTGAATGCTATATTAGACGCAAAGCCCGCTACCCCGCCCGTCCCGGTGATTCGCCTTAAACATGGTAGATGATGAAAATAAATGAAAATAGATGAAAAGAAATCAATATGAAACCTTATTAATTGTAAAGAATGTTCTTTTATTCAAAGTACCCGGATGACCGAGCTTTGCTCGGTATTTTTTTTTATTTTTTTAAATAAAATGACATTTTCTAAAAATGATTCCTAGATAGATCGATTTATCGCCCCCGAAACCCCCTATATACTAAATTTCATGAAAATCGTTGGAGCCGATATATATATATATATTATATATATATATACAAGAATTGCTCATTTAAAGATATAAGATAAAATCCATCCATAATATTAACTAAATAAGACGTATTTTTCTTACCTTATTAAGATTCTTACCAAGAGTTATCAGATCGTGGAAGATAGAAGGACTCAATGATGTAACCCTTGACTAATTTCGTCGCAAAACTAATGTAAAAGGTTTTGATTTTCTTATAGAGTTGAATACACATTCCATATGTATGCAAAGTGAGGATCTGTAAGGAAATGTAGTAGGTGTCAGCAAAGTCTAGCGGCTCGAGTGCTGAGATAGAACGAAGTGCAGCCAAATCGTTTGAGCACTACTAGATATAGGTAATAACCGGTGTAACGGAAAAGTGGGAAGTTTTGATAACATGGTTCGTGTTTCAGTTTATACGTGTACTTATTGCTCTCTAATGATTTCAAGAATTTCAGATATTTTGCAGCAACCATACCACAATATGTTACAACATTCTTTGCATATAAAACCCAATATAATCCGTCGGGGTCTGCCATCACTATTTTAACTTCAACATAAATATAAAAAAGCAAAATAACACATATAAACCCTACGATGGTTATAATGCAGGTAATTGAAAAAGAATAAAATAATTAAAAAATCCTCAACTAGAGATAATAAACGTAAACGGCGTAACGGCAACTAGAGATAATAAACTTAAAAAAAGATTCCCATTTCTCTCAAAAACTACTAGTCAAATTTTGATGCGGTTTCATCACTGTTTTAAATTTGAAGAAATATAAGTATAGCAATAAAATATCTCCAAATTATTCACGTTTCTATAAAACTACAAATCTAGTCCATTCAATGGCAGCCCCCGACGGATTATATTAGGTTTTATATTAAGTTCATAGGGACTTGAATAATCCCGTGCGCAGATGCTGAACTCCCATCGGGCGCGTCCCCAGGTGGCGGATAGGTGATTTTGTCGAGATGATGTTTTTCCAAAGAGAAGTACATCATCTCGACAACGTGGACAAAAATCAGCAGAGGGGTTGCGAATAATAGAGGATGCTTACCACCTGCTCTATCTCCATGAGTGGTGTATGGTGCGCAACGGTTGTAATCGTAAGCCTGTCATGTAATTACAGTTATATTGTGACTTACAGTCAGGACCGATGGTCTTGCCTTAGCCGGCTGTACCACGAGGAGTAAACCTCTATAAAAAAACCTCAATTCTCGGCGTTGCGGCACGTGGCGTCGGGATGCTCGCAAGAGCGGCTGGGGAGTTCATCAGTCATTAACGGCCACCCCTGGGATACCGCCCGTCCTCCCAGTGGTACATAGGGTTACCTGGGTGCAGGGGGCACCACTCAGGTCGACGTTTTATTTCCCCCATACTCGTGGGATTCAAAATGAACTCATTAACAAACAAAAAAAAAACAAAGCAAGGTGGAAGAGAGTTCAAAAACCCAAGAAGAGAGAGGGGTAGATGAGCAGATTCATGCTGCGGAATCATGTGGGAAGGTTTCTCAGCAAGAGAGTGAGGGAGAAGAGACTGACGGCTCTGTGATATCGATGACCTCACAGGCTTCAACAGAGTCCGGTGCTCCTAGAAAAAGAAAGAGGAGAACTTGTGCGCCCGGAGGTACGGTTACATCGAAACGAAGGCCAGTTTTAGATAAGGATGGTTTCATCAAACCTTTAGCATCGCCTAAGTCAAAATTGAATGAGCCATTGCCACAGCCGGAGGAACTTTCAAAGCAGATGCGCGAACAGCCTACTACTAATCTTACAAGTAAAATCTTTGAAAGTCTTGCAACAGTAGAAAGTGTTGCGGAAAAATCAAAAAATATGAAGGGTGAATTTGTCCGCGCATTGCATGTAGCTATTAGGACAGCTCAGGCGGCCACTGAGGAACTAAGAGAGATGTCATCGAGCGATTGATTAGACTGCCTAGAACAGGAAAATGCCTCATTACGTAGAGAACTCGCTACTCTAAATAGTAAAACCGTTTTATGAACGAACCAACGGATCATAAACGTAGAGAGGTGGCAAATAATCAAGTTGAGCCTGGATCTTCCAGTTCTGACTACGTCACTGTACAGCAAGTTCAAGCCATAGTTGAAGGTAAACTATCATACTTCTTAGAGAAAATTACACCTGAAACGAGTACCCGACTTCCACTCGGCCAAAAAAGCAGTGGCGAAAAAAACTATTGCAGGCAATGACAAAGCATTACAAAAGAAGAACAATATTAAGAAAGGACGTAATAAAATCGCAACACAGGTCATCATATCATTAGCTCCGCCTGTAGAAGCTTCCCGGGATTTGACACAAGCTGATATTTCGTGTACGTCAAGTGGTACGGAAAGGGAAGAATAACAATAATAAAAAGGAAGCAATATCACAGCAGGGACGTTCTAAAATAGCAATTAAGCCTCCAAGGCTTCCTAAATCTGCAGCCATTGGTATTACCATCCCCGATGGAGCACATACAACGTATGCAGAAGTGATGACAGCCGCCAAGTCACGTATCAAGTTAACTGACTTGGGAATTTCTGTAGTTCGTCAAAAAAAAGCAATAAATGGAGGTTTGAAGTTATCGGACCAGATAATGCTGATAAAGCTGACAAACTAGCAGAAAAGCTAAGATCGGAATTGCTAGACCTCAAAGTAAATGTCTCACGACCTGTTAAAACTGCAGAGATACGAATAATGGACCTAGACGAATCCATTACACAACAGGATGTTGCTGAAGCTATTGCAAAGACAGGCAATATTAAACCTGAAGATGTAAAAGTCGGTCAAATCCACCACTCTTCCAAAAGACTTGGCGTAGTGTGGGTTCGTTGTCCCCTTGTAGCTATAAAAAACATTACATCAACCGCCAGAATACAAGTAGGATGGATTTCAGCCAGGTTTGAGCTGTTAGCAACAAGACCATTACAATGTTATCGTTGTCTAGAATTTGGCCATAGTCGACATCAATGCACCAGCCCCGTAGACAGAAGTAATGTTTGCTTTATATGTGGTGAGGAGGGTCACAAAGTTAACACTTGTGAGGCCCCAAAACCGAAATGCCCGATATGTTACAGTGCTGGGGTTCCTTCTGAACATAGAATGGGAAGTCAGAAGTGCATCTCTTCAAGGCAGAGCAAAAGTGTGGGAAACAAGTAGGCTCCCAATACACGTTCGTCTACCAGTAGAGAGGCTCAAGTTAGTCAAAGTTATGCTTTGGAGGAGGCCATGGATGTTTAAAATTCCAACCAATTTAAAAAGTTCTCCAGGGCAATCTCAATCACTGTCGCGCGGCGCAGGACCTGCTACTGCAATCCGTTGCTGAGTTATCTATTGCCCTGTCAGTGGTGGCCGAACCCTACTGCATTCCTGCCCATCCCCGATGGTTTGGAGACAGTACTGGATTAGTTATTGGGGTGGAAGTGAGGGTGATCCTCCATGCTTGAAATTAGAATCTGAGCCTGGTATAATTGTAATAAAATGGGGAACTTACTTTATTGTAGGCTGTTACATTTCTCCAAACTGCAGCCTTGCATTTTTTGAAGCCTACCTAGGTCGGGTTGATGTTATTATTCGCCGATATCTGCCCAACCCAATAATTATTTTGGGAGATTTTAATGCACATGCTAGAGCGTGGGGCAGCATTCGGGATAATGCTAGAGGGGAGACATTACTTGAATGGGCCGCTGCACTTGATCTACAACTTCTTAATCAGGGGTCAATTAGCACATGCGTGAGGTGGCAAGAAGAATCGGTTGTGGATTTAACGTGGGCGAATCCTTCTCTTGCTCCATTTGTATCGGTTTGGAAAGTGTTGGAAGAGACTATCACACTATCTGATCATAGATACATTACATTTAATGTTGATCATAGACTCTTAAACTCTATCACACTTCCACATTCAAGTCCGTGGCATCGTTGGGCACTTACAAAATTAAATCGTGACCACTTAATTGCTGCTGCTCATATCGCCGATTGGTCCGCATTCCCTGACCAAGATCTTGATGCTGAAAGAGAGGCTACCTTAATCAGAGAAGTTATGACATCCATGTGCGATGTCTCAATGCCTAGGATAAGACCAACTAAGAGAAAATCGGCATATTGGTGGTCAGAGCATATAGGACATTTGCGCAGGATCTGCCTTGCTTGCCGACGCAGATATCTTAGAGCTCGTAGACGTCGATCTGCTTCAGATCATGAAATAGCATTGGCATATGAGGAATACAAAAACTCATCTAAGGCGATGAAAAAAGCAATAAAAGATGCTAAAGCACAATGTTGGAGAGAGTTACTCGACAGTCTGGAAAGGGATCCATGGGGCCGGCCATATAAAATGGTAATGGGAAAACTGCGACCCTGGGTCCCTCCCTTAACTGAAACCCTGGATCCAAATTTTCTAGACGAAGTATTACACACTCTTTTTCCAACGAATATCTCTGAACCTTCTCCGCTTTCAACCCAAATAATGGAGTGGTCCGAAACTCTGGAAGTCATCGAGTCCGAAGTAGAGGTAGCAGTCAAACGTATGTCTATTAGGAATACTGCACCTGGTCCTGATGGTATTCCAGGGCGGGTGTGGGCGATAGTCCAAACAGTGCTAGGAGACCGACTTAAGCTATTATTTTCACGCTGTCTCTGCCAGGGCGTTTTTCCTAAGATCTGGAAAGAAGCGAAACTGATTCTTCTACATAAGCAAGGAAGGCCCATTGACATTCCATCTTCATATCGGCCTATTTGTTTATTGGATGAGTTAGGAAAGCTATTTGAACGGATTATTGCAGCTCGCATCAATAAACACTTACAGAACGATGGCCCTGATTTATCAGATGGGCAATATGGCTTCCGTTGTAAGCGGTCAACGGTAGATGCAATTAGTTACGTCCGACATCTATCAACACAGGCAATATCTCAGGGAAAGGTGGTACTTGCTGTAAGTATTGATATAATCAACGCATTTAACTCTCTTCCCTGGTCGACGATTGTAAGGGCTCTCGAATATCATCAGTTACCACTCTATCTGCAGCACATTGTTCGCGCCTACCTATCGGAGAGGAGTATATGTTACGTGGGACGCTATGGGACAATACATAGGAGAGAAGTTGTATGTGGGGTTCCACAGGGGTCGGTTTTGGGGCCTCTCCTGTGGAATCTTGCGTATGATGCAGTTTTACGTGTGGAACTTCCTAATGGCATTAATATTATTTGTTACGCCGATGACACACTGATATTGGCTGAAGAGGAGTCTTTTGAGGGAGCAATAGCCCTAGCGGAAGCTGGCTTAACTAGGATTGTTGCAAAAATTCGTGACCTAGGGCTTCCGATAGCCCCACAAAAAACCGAAGCGATATGGTTTCATACTCTACGCCGAAATGTACAGCCACCAAGTCTAACAATTCGAGTGAAAAATGTTGAAGTGCGCGTAGGCCATTGTATGAAATACTTAGGCATATATCTAGATAGTCGATGGTCTTTCGAAGAGCATTTTACTCGTTTAGTACCACGACTACAGAAGATTTCGGGTGCTTTACAAAGATTATTACCCAATATTGGAGGTCCTAGCGAGGAAGTCCGTAGTTTATACTCGAATATTATCAGATCCGTTACATTATACGGTGTCCAGTTTGGTATGATCGGTTATGCGGCGCCCGTCGCCGTGCAGCTAAAGTCCTTGCTGCTCAACGACGAATTGCAATAAGAGTTGCGCGTGGGTATCGTACCATCTCATATGAAGCAACCGGCATCCTCGCGCGGTTTCCACCACTGGATATCCTGGCAGAAATGGAGGCGCATATGTATAATGAAATTCGTGCTCTTCGCCGTGGAGATGGGATTGTACCTACTACATTGGTTACCGAAGTTAGACAGCGAGCTCGGGAAAGTGCATTTAGCGCATGGCAGACACGACTGCAAGAGCCGCGTAGCACAAGACAGCGTGTTGTTGAGGCTATCTTACCAAATTTCCAGGCGTGGTTGAGCCGAATTAATGGTGGTACCGTAACCTTCCGTTTAACTCAGATATTAACTGGACATGGCTGCTTTGGTGAATATCTCAAAAGGATAGGAAAGGAGCCCACGGCACATTGTCACCATTGTGGCCATGAACAGGACAGTGCACAGCACACGCTTGAGTTTTGCCCAGCGTGGCAATCGGAGCGACAGGTCCTGATTTCACATACTGGAGTAAACATTTCTCTGCCGGCGTTAATAGCGGCGATGTTGGATTCACGATCGACATGGGATGCTGTAGTAAATTTCAGCGAGAGTGTCATGCTCCAAAAGGAAGCTGCAGAACGTAGCCGAGAGCGGGCTAATCTGGATCGTAGGCGAAGTCGAAGAGGAGTCAGAACATCCCGATAGGGATAAATATGGTTGTAGGTAGGCACTATGGGGCTTTTGTCTAACCAAGATCAAACATCTATGCAACCCGCGGATGGCAACGAAATGGAGTGATCCCATTTCGCGATAATAACTGTCTAGCTAGACTGGGATGTGCTACGGCATCGCGTGGTGAGGATGTTGATGGTGGGAGTTCTGGCGTTGTTCTTACCGAGATCCCAGGACTCCCCATCAAGCGCTTAGGAAGATCACCGAGGAGGTTTTTAGTGGGTAAAAATCACCACATACCCCGACTCTGTGCCCCAGCGGAGTTCAGACTATTTTTTTGAATATTGTTTTCTAATGTTTGCGCGAATTTCACTCATTATAATGAAACAATTTTTTTTTTACGGATTTTATCGCGGTTTATTCCGTCGCTACACTAAGTCTGCAATCTGTGAACATAGTCTAGACAAAGCCCGCCATTATATTAGATTTGATAAACCACAGATACTCGCAAAAGAACACCGATTCCAACCAAGGATGATCCGCGAGGCTATTGAAATTAAAAAACATCCAAATTTCAATAGAGAAGATGGCTGGCTCTTACCACCTGCTTGGGATCCCATTATTAAAATAATTAAATCAAAAACCAAGCATAATATGCCACAGATTAAAGATGCAGTTAGCACTTTCTGCGTAGAGAGGACTAATTAAAATAATGATGTATCATAGGGTAGTTTCGAATAACTTTGTAACATTAGGACATCTGTCACCTCAGTCCTCCCGTGACCATGGTTGCTGTAAAGTATCCGAAACGTCGGGCTTGTAAAAATCTTAATAAACCGCGATAAAATCCGTAAAAAATTGTTTCATTATTTTTTTGAAGATTTTCCTCCTCGAAAAAAAAAAGAAAAAAAAAGGGACTTGAATAATATGTTATTGCCACATCTACGTCTTCGAGAATCAAATAGGTGCGTAGGGAAGGGCTATGAAAACTGATACTCTGTTGTTTAAATGTCGGGGTTTTTTAATTATTTTATCATTTTTCAATTATGTTTTAACCGTCGTGGGTTTTTTTCAAAATTTTTAATTTTTTGTCAATACGTACGTCAATTCTGTATCTGGTCTGATTTAAAAATAATTTTACACACTATTCGATATTGACCATGCTGTATACACAAAAATACACAAACATCTGATCTGTCATGTGTCTCTCCGAAACACAGCATAGTAGTTTGACGGGAGAAACAAGCGGGATGGTGGTACTCACGCAGGCGTGAGCGCAGCACAGCGCATCCCTCCTAATCGATAAGACCAAGAACCCCCAAGATATTCCTTCTCATACCGTAGCACCGAGATAGGGACGCTTTTCCAATTTTCCGCGATACGGATATTCCGCAATACATAAAACTAGTATATCGAAAATAGATAAATGCATTTTATTGATTATTTCAATATTTTGATATTATCGACGAGATAAAAAAACCGATTCATTAATAGGGCCATTAATCGTAAACGGTAAGTTTCACAAAAAAGTGTACAGGAAACAAAAGATGTGAAATTATATATAATACTAGCTGTTGCCCGCAGCCTCGCCCGCGTTAACTTTTAAAATTTGAGGGGTTGACCACCCTTATCACTTAGGGGTATGAAAAATAGATAGTAGCCGATTCTCAGACCTACTGAATACGCATATAAAATTTGGTAAAAATCGGTAAAGCCGTTTCGGAGGAGTACGGTAACTAACATTGTGACATGGAAATTTTATATATAAGATGTATTCAGTGAAATCTAGATTAATGGTCCGAATAACTTTTGCCCTTTGTTGCCCGCAGCTTCGCCCGCGTAAACTTAGGTTTACAGCCGTACCCGGATTGATGATGATTATTTTTGTAGCTTAAGTTACTCCTTATAACATCAGCTATCTGCCAGTGGAAGTCCCATCAAAATCGGTCGAGCTGTTTAAGAGATTAGCCGGAACAAACAGTCAAACAGACATACTGACAAAAATTGTAAAAAAAATTATTTTAGTATAAGTACCGTATACATACATCTGTGCATTCAATAAAAGCGGTTATTTTAATAATTCAAACAGGCACTCCAATTTTATTTATCTGTATAGATAATCGTTTGTACCAAACAAAAATGGCGTTTTATGGTGAGTTTTGTTCTATGATGGCTTTAAATTAAGTTCCACGTAATGTATTTGAGATGCGTGAAAATTGAACCGTACCAAATTGAACAAGCGAAAAATAAGGATTAAGGGGTTTGCCTTCAACGGAACTTTAAAAATATTTTAATTTTTTTGTACTTTCAATCTATATCTATACAGTTAAATAAAATTGGAGTGTCTGTTTGTAATATTAAAATAACCGCTTTTTATTGAATGCATACGGATGTATACACGCACCAAAATAGCATTTTTTACAATTTTTATCTGTCTGTCCGTCTGTCTGTGTGTCTGTCTGTCTGTTTGTTCCGGATAATCTCTGAAACGGCTGGGCCGACTTTGACGGGACTTTCACTGACAGATAGCTGATGTTCTAAGGAATAACTTAGGCTATAAAAATAATCATCATCAATCCGCGTACAGCTGTAAATCTAAGTTAACGCGGGCGAAGCTGCGGGGAACAGATGGTTTAAAATAAAATCTTTATTTTGTGCTTTACATACATATTATATGCTTTTCAGAATCAGTCGAAGAAATAGATTATTCTTGTAATATAGTACTTACTATTCATAAAATCGAATTAATAATAATAGAAAAGTTGATTAATTAGTAAGTAAGAATAATAATAAGTAAGCTTTATATTTATATGCTGAAGTTTTGTTTTCTAATGTTTACGCGAATTTCACTCTTTATAATGAAACAATTTTTACGGATTTTATTGCGGTTTATTAAGGTGAATAAACCGCGATAAAATCCATAAAAAATTGTTTCATTATAATGCTGAAGTTTGTTTAGTCGGTTCTTTATATCACGGGCAAGGGTTTGTGACTAGTATTATAATCTACTAGCTGTTGCCCGCAGCTTCGCCCATGTTAACTTAGGTTTACAGCCGTACTCGGATTGATGATGATTATATTTATAGCCTAAATTACTCCTTATAACATCAGCTATCAAACATTGAAAGTCCCATCAAAATAAGCCCAGCCGTTTCAGAGATTATCCGGAACAAACAGACAGACAAACAGAGAGACAGACAGACAAAATTGTAAAAAATGCTATATTGGTATATGTACCGTGTTTATATCCATATGGATTTAATAAAAAGCGATTAATTTATTATTACAAACAGATACTCCAATTTTA
The DNA here is from genome assembly GCA_963853865.1 of Helleia helle. Lineage (NCBI taxonomy): Eukaryota > Metazoa > Arthropoda > Insecta > Lepidoptera > Lycaenidae > Helleia > Helleia helle. Next base: position 6,240,669 of record OY971418.1, on the reverse strand, counting down.
ATTATCTGTATAGATGATGTATTTGTTTTCTAATGTTTACACGAATTTCTGTTATAATGAAACAATTTTTTACGGATTTTATCGCGGTTTATTATAATGTTTCATTTTGTTTCATTATAATGAGTGAAATTCGCGTAAATATTAGAAAACAATTTCTGTTATTATAATAAAACGACTTTCATGGATAAAATCACGGTTTACTAAGATTTTCATTTTCTGGCATTTTAGGTAAGTACCTTTTTTTAAAGTACCTAGTGTGTGACTGTAACCTTAATAAACCGCGATATAATCTGTAAGTTGTTTCATTTTAATGACGTGTCAAATGTTTTTCAGTAATTATCAACTCAATTATTATATTAGTAATATAATTATATTGCATATGCGATCTCAAATTATAACTAGTGTACTAACAAATTAATAGTTATCGAATACATAATAACAGCAATTTAAGCAATACTAGTTTTCGAGGGTTGTACGAGATATTATCGAACACATGTTAGGATTTGAGCTGATAATTAAGGTTTAAGTCGAAGCAACTGTTATACGATACACTCTCGGATCATGAGAGCTCCTGTCTATTAACGGCATGCATAGGGTATTTTAAGTTAGCATAGCTATAACGTCTATGATAACATTGTAAGGAGGTATATTTGCGAGTTTGGAAAAAGGTTTTTCTTTCAAAACTTAAGCTTTTGACGTGACAACGTCTAATAAATCGATGAACGCGGGCTGTATGCACGAAATGACGCGTCATTGTCCCGTTATAGTAGGAGAGCTGGCACCCATTTTTAGGTCGCAAGAGTACAATGAGCGATAGTAGGAGAGCTGGCACCAATTTTTGGGCGTTGCGTTTTGTTATGACGTTGTCACGTTAAACTAACGTCTGTAAACCAACTTTACAGACAGGCTTTTTTTTATCTGTGTTCCAGATTGTTTGTTTTTTATTTTGCTTAAATCTTCAAGTAAAATAAATAGCGTGATGGGAAGTTGTTGATGTTGACCATAATCGTAAGCGAGTATACCATCCATGCCTCACTGTAGGAATACGTAAGTAGAGATACGCGGGAAAGTGTGTGGTTCCAAGACCATATCTTTCATTAGTATAAAAATATTTTTAGGTTAACGGTTTCGGATATTATCGGGACTAAATTGTAAGCGCATCGCATCGCAAGCATCTTACGCATCGCACGCATCGCGTCAACGGATTGTAGTATTATTTCTATAAAAAGTGACACTTGAGTGCGATCCGTACGGTGCGGATCAGTGGACGCACTTGAAGGACTTTACAAAGAATACTAATGCGATGTGTGCAGTGTGCGATGTGTACGATGTTTAGTCTCGGTGCCAGTAATTACACTGCCTGTCTTGCCCTTCTCTCCGAAACAGAGCGAAGCTGTTTCACGGGAGAAACAAGCAAGATGGTGGTACCCATGCAGCCGGGAGCGCGCACAGCGCTTCCCTCCCACGGGGTGGGAACGTGGGCCCAGTATGGCACCACGTCGTGGGGACCGCTTAGTGGCGGCCGGACAGTCCCTCCTTACGAGGAGTCTGGCCTTCTCCGGGCCAGTCTGTCGCTGAGGTGATTCAGTTGCCTGCAGATCCGGTACCCTCAAAAAGCAGCTGAAGGCGCTCGCAGTGATTTTAGTTTAGGTAGGGTACTCCCAGGTGCGAGTCCCACATAGGGCAGGAAACTACCTGAGGATCCTGGCTACATGCTTAAATGCATTTCCCTGTATTATTAAAAAAAGTGCATATTTGGTGAGACTTTTGAAAGTCAAGAAACATACTATAGAAACTCGTGAAGGCGAATCTCAATGTTTTTAACAATAGAAGATTGTAAAACTTTTAACGATTTGCACTTTCACAAAGGCAGTCTCTTCCTAGAAACCCCTTCGAACCAACAAGATGGCTCCAGAGATACTTGTGGGGACATAAAATAGGTTTTTAAGCAAGAAATCGATATCTTTGAAATGCAATACTTTACTTTTATTACTTCTTCAAGACCAAAATACTCGACGTGATATTTGTACTATTTTCTTAATCATTATCCTTATCAACTTTTTTTCGTCCGCTGCTGGAGATTGGACTCTATCAATGAACGTCAAGCTGGTATAAAAAAGCCTACAAAAGTTCAAATTTTTACCTCTTAATTATAATGTTAGGCACGATGTTTGTATGTGTGTCACAAAACCAGGCTCGTCCTCACGCGTGACCAATTTGCACACAAAGCCGATATCACGAGAAACTAATAATCCATGACACGTATTGGATTTATTTGTAAAAAATGAGAAGTTTCTGGAACTTGAGTATTTTGTTTGGCCAAAAGATTTCTTAATTTTGTCATTAATTTCTGTTCCACGAAGAGTTCGGTTGTTAAAGAGCCGTTTCCCAAAAAACGTATCATTAATACCCATAATAATTTTACTTCCATAGTACAAAATATTTTCCCTTTTTAACCCCTGACGTAAAAAAGGGGTGTTATAAGTTTGACATTGATGTCTGCCTGTCTGTGTGTGTGTGTGTCTGTCTATGGCATCGTAGCTCTCAAACGGATGGACTGATTTGATGTTTTTTTCATTTGATAGCCAGTTTCATTTCGGTGGTTCTTAGCTATGTTTTTAAGTTTTATAAATACATCAAGACCTTTTAAGCGTATTTTTAGGAATTTTGTAACGAACTCGAAATTACTGTCTAGTGGATGTAGTTGTCTTGTAGTTATGTTATTTGTTAAATTATGAGAAAAACATTTAAAACCACATTATGTTAAACGTAGTCTCTCGGTAGATTCGTCTTACATATATGATATAATATATACTTACGTCTTTCGAAACAAAAGAAAATCTAAATATATTTCCATGTTAACTCCAAAAATAAACATCTATATTTGTCATACAAATTGCCCTTGGCGAAATTTGCACCAACGGCCTTTCAGAGCACTTTATAATGTAATTATATCTCCCATGAGGTTCGTAGCAAAAAATATGACTGTTATTTTGTTTCGCGAATCGCTCAATATACAGCCTATATGTCCATGGGCGTACCCGGAACAACCAATAGTTATGCAGATGCGTTGTCCTTCTTTTTCCTATCCCCTCATGGGCCACCGGTAACTCACAAACTGCACGAAACGCAACAGCATAGCTTTCACTTGACGCCGGTGTTATGTTAACGAGAGATACCACCCCAGTCATGCCGGCCCAATTCGGATGCAAAACAGCATGGCACTACCTCTTACAAAAGGTTATAAAGGATGTTTACAGCCAATTCGATAGTAACCACATATTGTATTAATACATTACAGATAACCTTTTATCCGCGAGCGCACCTGATGCTAGCGCCGTGTTCGGGACAAAAATCATACAATTTTACAATAGCATTATAACAGCCAAATGAAAACGCAAACATTCAACAAATTTAATTTTTCTCTGCAGTAATAAGTCTGTATTTAATTAGTTAAAAGCCTTTTGAAAATACCAAAATGAATTTGTTAATTAAATAGATTTTATGGTTGGTGCTTATCGGATGAAGGTTATGATTTAAAAGGTTCATATATTGTACTAGTAGATGCCCGCGTCTTCGGATGCGTAGCCTCTAAGATCGAAAGTTGACTAAATTGCAATATTCTCTTTTTTATACCGTCCAAGCTAAGCCCGGCAAACGTTATCCTGGATTTCCCCAAAAATATTTAGCGTCATCATAATGTTTCTTGTTTTCCTGACGATATCCAACACAATAAAAAAAGAATTACATAAATAATTTGATGCAGTGGTTCTGAAGTTATGTGCGTACACATTTCGGCAATTCAATTTTATTTATATAAAATAGATAGATTAGGGAAAAAGGAACATGATCATCTACATTTTTGAGTGATTTTGCTTTCAAAAAATACCTATTTGTCCATGCTCGTTTGCAACACTCAAAATGGCGCTTTTCAAATTAAATGTAATTTCCATCATTTTATTAATTTCAGATATAGTTTGAATTAATCAAACTGATGACGGTTTGACAGATAAGATTTTGGAATGGAGGAAGCTCATATAAGTAGTAAGAGATCAAAGACAAAGAAATGCTTTAACTTCGATTACAATTATTGTACATTACAGTTGTCCTGTACAAAATATTTTTCTTATGAGAATTTCAATGACACACACGCACTGAAGAATTAATTATATAAAGATGCATAATATTATTATGCGTGTAAGCGAGATTTGAATCATTAATGCAGTAATTGATCATTCAAGTAAAAACAGAAATAGTCAACATAGATAAGAAAAGAATAAATTTGCTCATAAAAATTGTTTGCTTTTGCGTAAATACACATTAAATTTTAAATTGATATTCATAGCCTACAAAAACTGCGCCAGGAAAGTTTATTTGTGCGTAAAATATTAGGGGGTTTATGGAAAAACGTGGGTTATCTATAAATCTGGTTCAATCTGAGATATGGAAATCGCCGGTATCTGCAATAAAAATATAAACGTTTGATTACAAGCGCATAAGAGATTATTGGACGCACGTGCCTGCGCCGCGCGCCGCCCGTCTCATGGGTACCACAATCATGCTTATTTCCTTCCGTGAAACAGCTTAGCAGTGTTTTCGAAAGAAGGGCAGGACAGTTTATTTTAGTCTATATATCTAGCATTATGTGATATGTTTTATCGCATACTGTTATGGGAAAATGCTGCCGATATAAACAACGTTTTTGTGCTGCAGAAGCGGGCTATCCGTGCAATTTAAAACTTGTCCCCCTATTCATCTTTGGGAGCAAAATTTACCTTCGGACTTTGGCATTTGGTATGACGGGATAAACATAAATAAATATTGTAAGAAAAGTAATATTCATAGTTGGGATCATGTATATATATACATATGTATATATGATCCCTACTATAATAGACACAGTGATTAGACTCACAAAAGTAAGCAATTGTTTTAAAGGCAACTGTACCTATATGCTTTCACAGATCCCCGAAAACGTTCAAAATCTATCTATTACCTAGACATTCAAAAAAGTTATTAAAGAGCGTTTGTGTGATAAAGGATATTTATTATAAAGTAAAAGATTTCATGGAAAATATCACACCATAGAAATAGGGCGTTCTTCCCATACATTTCAGGATAACATGTAACATTTGTTATAGAATAGGTACATATATGTATATTATTTGAAAAGATTAAAATAAATAAAATAAAAATAAAATGTTTATTTCAGAAACTTACATATTAAGTACAATAAAATCTATAATTACAATGCAATGTTACGTTTCTTAGGTATTTACAAATGTGTACTGACTGCCTGAACTAGGAAATCCTGTGTTTCAGGCTAAAAGGGCTAGTGTACCGCTTCACGAATCATATTTTATCATTTATATTAAACTATATATAACTTATAATATAAATATATAAATAGTTAAAGTCTAATCTATCCTAATTAACAAATTCTCTGTCTCTTCGTACGACATACTTTGTAGCGACAACTGGAGATTTTTTTTACATTTATGGTAAGTTAGTCGATAAATATCTAACAAAGCATTTACTCTGTTGTAGAGATAAGGGCCTAGGTATATATAAAATTTAGTTATAAAGGTATGTTTTATTGCAATTTTTTGGGAGCAAACTATATCTTTTCTTCTTTTTTTAGTAAGTTCAGTACAGTAGGCAAGAGCTGCGTGCTGTTTTAGTACTATGTTTAATATAAAAAGTTGTCTGACTGTTTGGACTTTACATGTTTTATAAATAAGGTTAGTAGGAAATAGGAAAGGGCGAAATGTAGCCGCCTTGAGAATTGCTCTCTGCGCTCTCTCGACGGATATCAGTAGCGTTTTCGCTGCACCACCCCATGTGCTGATACAATAAGTTATTATTGATTGACATAGCGTAAAGTAAGCTTGTCTAATTTGTGTTGTGTTAGCAATATAGCGCAGTTTTTTAAAAACAAATATCAGCTTCCTAATTCTATTACATAAAGCCCCGATATGATGTTTAAAAGTAAGATTTTCGTCTATTAATACACCTAGGTATTTAATTTTATCTGTAATTTTTATTGTTGGACATGCACATTCGTTATTATTAAGGTCTTTACAACAACGAGTGTGCATTTTTAAGTTCGGTTCGTGTGTATTTAGTTTACGCATTGAGAACTTTATAAAGCTAGTTTTATCCGGGTTCAATGTTAGTAAATGTTGCCGAAGCCAAATGTTAACAATATTGAATCCCTGTTGTGCGTGCTTATATAATTTTTCTTTTGAATCCGATGAGAAAAGAATGGCAGTGTCGACCGCATATAATAAGATTTAGCCGTTAACTAGCTTAAGATTACATTTACCGGTGGGAGGGAAGCGCTGTGCCGCGCTCCCAGCTGCATGGGTCCACCATCTTGCATGTTTCTCCCGTGAAACAGCTTTGCTGTGTTTCGGAGAGAAGGGCAAGAGAGGCAGTGTAATTACTGGCACCGAGACTTAACATCTTATGTCTCAGGATAGGCAACGCATAAATGAGTTGCCTGGGCTCGTTCCAGGCATACTAGTTTATGTTAATGGGCGACGTCGACCACTTACCATCAGTTGGTACGTTTGCCAGTTTGCCTATCCAACTAACATAAGAAAAAAGGTCATTTATATAAATCAAAAATAGAGTTGGTCCTATAACACTTCCTTGGGGAATACCGAAGGAAGTGTTTTCCTGTTCAGTACTAACAACACTACCTATCTTTACGCATTGGGTTCGTTCTTCTAGGTAACTGGTAAAAAGTTTTAACTGTTTGCCTCGTATGCCTATGTTTTCAAGCTTGTGCAATAAGATGGGGATGGAGACTGTATCAAAAGCCTTTGCAAGATCAAGAAAGATTCCTATTGTGTGGTTGCCTTTATCAAGTTCTTGTGCAAGATACTCCGTTAGATGATGTACGGCGTCAGATGTAGATAATTTAGGTCGAAATCCAAACTGTGTTTTCGATAGTATAGACTTTTCCTCCATCCACCAGTCTTTTATTTATAATTTTTTCTAATATTTTAGAAAACGAAGGCAATAAGGAGATAGGCCTATAATTAGTAACATCTACTTTACTTCCAGATTTATAGACAGGGATAACAACAGCTTTTTTAAGACACTTTGGAAAATGTCCTGTAGATAAACATTTTTGGAAAATATATGTTAGTGGAGGTATTAATATATATCTAAATTGTTTAATAATTTGGTTAGTTATATTTATCCCACCCTACTGCACATTGGTCCTTTAGACTCATAATAATGCTCTCTATCTCGGCTTCGTCAGTATCTAGTAGCACAAAAGACTTGGAAGTATTGCTCATAAGAGGTGTGTTTGCACTCTTAAAATATGGCTGACCCTGTACTTTAACTGCTAAACACTTACCGACATTGACAAAGAAGTTATTAGCGATATTAGCTGATGTCAATTTTGATGGGTGTGCCTGTAATAAACTCAATGATGGCTCATCACATTTTTCAGTATATGTTGCTTTTTTAATATATTTCCAGATCTTTTTATTATTGTTTCCAGCTTGTTCTAGGGACTGTTGTTCGTAGTTGATTTTCACTTTTTTTTATGAGTTCATTGCAGAAATTTCTGTATCTTTTGTACGATAATTGCAAAATTGAATTATGCGGCTGAGCTTTAGCTTTCATATGTAGTTTATCTCTATGTCTTATACATCGTATAAGACCCGGCGTAATCCAAGGTTTTATATTATAATTTTTGTTAGTCAAACGAATAAAAGTTGTATTTTTCTGAATTGCACATTGAAGTTGTTTGATCACATACATCATAGAAATCTGCGTATTGTTTATTAGCAGTATTGTAAACTGGAGCAAAGTCTCTACTACTACGTAAACATTCTTCGAGATTTTTTTTGTTTAATTTCGACACTGTGCGAGCATTAGTTGTTTTAGGTAAATTGCAATTAAAGGTAAGTAGTGCAGCGTCATGATCAGTTATTGACGAGTTAATAACAAGTGTGAGTGAGGGAAAATAAGATTTAAGCATGATGTGGTCTAAGCATGAGCCACTTTGATGAGTAGGTAATGTATGAGCAGGTAACAAACCATGAAAAGAACATAGGTTAAGGTATTCCTGAACGTCTGCATCAGTATTTTGTGGGAGAATATTGATGTTTATATCTCCTATTATAATGATGTTTTTAAAGGATGATATAGTCTGCAAGGTGTCATTCAGAGAGTCAATAAAATTCTTTATATTTCTAAAAGAGGGGGGCCTATACAAAGCTAATATAGCAGTTTGTGATGGTTACAGTCATGTATATCTGGTTCTTCGACAGAGATATTAAGGCCATTTCGAGCATAAACTATCACACCATCATTTTGATTATAATTTTTATTACTACTATAAGCCTTATACCCATTTATAAGCGGTATATTATATTGTCTGTTAAGCCAGCATTCGGTCAAAACAATGACATCACAATTTACGTTAAGTCTTTGTTGAAAAACGCTGAAATTATCAAAATTTTTATAAACACTACGTATATTTTGTGTTAGTATAATCAATGGTTTACTGTAAGAAGAGATATATTGTTTGCAATTTTCGACTTCACAAAGCTTTGCGTCCGATACAGAGAATATATCTAGTTCATTAATTAAGTTATTGAGCATACTAATCTATTCAATAAAACTAAAAACTTATAAAAATAAAGGAGGTAGCTAATAGGACTGATATACGACTTTATCGGCGCTCTTAGGCGCCTTCATAATCAATTGAGTTAATGTACCTCTTTTCGGCCATTATTTTTGCCGGACAGTCAGCAGCACCTGTAATATGATCGCTGGGCTTTTTGAAGCGGCAGCAGGTAGCGCATTTTCCAGCTACTTCTTTTTTAGGGCAGTCCTTTATAAAGTGACCTAGGTCACCACAATGGCCGCAGGTGTATGTTGACTCCCGACATGACTTGGCCGCATGTCCATACTGCTGACACTTGTAATAGCGTGTGACCAAAGTGAAGTCTCTTATTGGGCAAGACGACCGATTGATAAATATTCTTCCTTTTGAAATCAGGGGTCTTCGAATGGTGGCAGGAACTTCGACTACAAAGTTGCAGGTCTCGGCATCCCGTTTACCCGATCTATGGCTTAGCTTGATGGAGGACAAGAATGTTTCCAGAGTTGTTCCTTGAGAGTTGTCAGCTAAATTTTGGTGGTACAAGCAGTTAAAAACTTCTTTTTCTTGCATCGATGCAGGCACTCCAACAATCACAATTCTAGGCCTCCGTTTATGCGGCTCATCTTTATTATTATTCTTATTATAAGGCCAGAATTGGACAATTGCGTCTATTGTTTCAGCTTTTGGATGTCCTCTTTGGTGTCGGTGCTAATTATGACCCCACCATTTCTTGTCTTGCGTAGACCTCGTACATGTAACTTCAGCTGTTCAGGACTTATAATTTTTTGGACCAAAGATTTCGTCTCCTCGCTGGACTTTAGCTTATCATTTGGATATTGTGCAAGTGAGCTGATGTTTAATGCTGAATGAAGTCCTTACCATTCTTTTTTACCATGTCGGCAAAGGAAAAACTCTTAGTAAAAGTGGCTGGTTTCAATGACTCGTTGAGGCTTATTTTCAGGTCCTGTAACTGCTGGGCCATATCATCTTGGTCATTAATTTTCCGAGAGAGTGCATTGATGGTAGCGTGAGCCTGAACGGTTCTTACTTTCAGGGACTGATATTGCACTGCCATCTGTGAACTGCCATGAGCTACTTTACTGCATAAGCCTGCATTTATTCTAAGTTTTTGGTCTGAGTTTAATTTGCCCTCTGTTGCGATAGAGCACACTTCACTGAGACAATTCTCAATAGACGTCAACCAGTTCTGGATTTCGGGGATTGAAATCATTTCTATTAAATTATCTTCTTTTTTGGGAGCTTCGTCCTGATAACATTCAGATGGGGGCACCGGCGTCTGAGGCGGAGTGCGTGGGGTCCTGCCACTACGGTTGAAAGGACTGGCGTCCATCCTGATATTTATTAATTCAACTCACTTATTGTTAATTTTTATACAGTCATAATATGTATATTATCACATAGTGCTAACTTATCACTCACTCAGCAAAATTTATAAACAACAATTTATTTTTGTTAAATAATAAAATATGACCGAATTATCAATGAACTGCACGTTGCGCTTGCGCTTGTGCGACATCGTCGATGATTAGTTCCAATGAGTTTGTTTCGCCGGTTCTTCTCAGTGGGCTAGCCTTGGAACCGGTGCTAGATTCAATTGACGTTTAAAAAGATACTTTATTGGTACCATTTTGAATAACATGATTTTTTATTTTGATTTTGACATGCAATGTATTTCTGGCACCAAAAATTATCTTACGTCCGAGGACGGGCAACGCATTATATTAATACATTAATAAAGTAAAGAATAAAAAATAAAGTCTTACAAACATCAGTAATTCGGCTGTCAAATGCAATTGTGTACATTCAAATATGCCAGTTCCATTGTTATGTATTTTCAAACAATCAAACTCTTTAGTATATTATAATATTAGTATAGACCAAACTGAGTCATTGAGAGTATTCTTTGGTAGCTCTTAGTTCAATTTGAACCTGCTGCATAATAGCTGAAAATCTTCGCAAGGACACCTTTCTCAAGAATCTCCTGAAAATTTGGTTATAAAATATTTGCAAATATTTCAGGCCTCAGATATACAACTTTGGCATAAATAATCTGAATTCAAGTTTTGCCAAAGCATTGGTAACAGCTTAAAGGCGATGATTTTTGAATAAATTTAATTTCCCTCGAGAATTGAGTCCAACAGAAATAGAATCTCGCAATACCTAGGCGTATCCGGTTTGTTGGTTTATTAATATTAAAATATTTTTATGTTACTTTTACGTTCACAATAATAAACAACATATTTAATTGTAATCCATGATTTTGTAATCTTTAATACAGTTCTGTCATAAAACAGGAAATAAAATGGTTTTTAAATGATGAAAGAATTATATTAAGTTCGACATTATACAATGCGATGTCTTTTTTTTTCTTTAACGCAGGGATATGCTCTGAGGCATCCCGTGGGGGAGTGGGTCTCCCCAGATGGGTATGTGGGACTCGCTGCGCCCGAAAGATGGTACGTGGACGCTCATAACGCTCTGAGGCATCCCGCCTGGGGAGTGGGTCTCCACAGGCGGGATGCCTCAGAGCGTTTCCCGGCGTTAAAGAAAAAAAACGGCCAGTTATTTCTATATGTAGATATGTTTTGAATATTGTTTTTTCTGTTTCAGATGGTTGACAGTTACAAAAAAAAAATCGGCTAGTAGGACGAGGAAAGTATAAAGAAGATTAAGAAACATGAAAAATTGGGAAGAAACTAGGTTGTGAAAATTAATTTATTTAATTAAAAATAAATAATAAGTTCCTAAAAGAAGAAAAAAGTAAAAAAAAATAAAGGTTTTTTTTTGCCCCGATTCTCTATCATAAATTAATATAAAATAATCAATATTAAAGAAAAAAAAACAGGCAGCCTGGCCTCTGGTCTTAGCCTGTTTCAATAGAAGAAGAATGAAAGATACATAAACTTCAAACTCTATTTTGCCTGTCAGCGGGATGTCTGCGATCGTTGTTGGTGAGTGGTGCGTCTGAATACGTAGTATTCTCTTTAAAGTTTGTGATAAGATGTTAAGTCTCGGTGCCAGTAATTACACTGCCTCTCTTGCCCTTCTCTCCGAAACACAGCAAAGCTGTTTCACTACAATTATTGCCAGAATAAGTGACTTTATAAAATAGGTTTTAATAAAAATAAATAAAATGCATTCACGACAGGACTTTTATTAGTCTGTGGCACAGCAAAACAGTAATCTCCATTTTTAACTTTGTTTATTACTTTCAGTTACTAACTTTAATGTAAGTCGAAGTAATAGTTTTAAAGGTCAATTAAAATGTAAATATCTTCACTAAGAACTATTTATAACGGTATTATTTGTTAGGGAAAATATCCCCGTCCTGAAGAATAAAATAAGTCAACTTTCGATTACTTCGTATTCTTTAAACCTTTTCAGGTTATACCTACTTCCAAACAAGTAAAAAAATCAAAATGATTTTAGATAATAATATTTTGAAGTAAATACTTTACTTTTGGAATTTTGAGCTGGTGGAGATATAAGTTAGTGAAGATAGAAATAGAGAGAGTTACGTAACGTTCGTAACTAGGCTAAATGTTGTCGTTAGGGTAAATTCAGGTCTCCTGTGTCACTTTTTTTGTTGTTAAATGTTTTTAGGTGCGGTCCTGTGCGGTCAGAACATGATCAGAACATTTAAAAATCATAGCTAATAATAAAAATTCAATTCAATAATAACAATTTTGTTATCATTGAATTGAATAAGTTTTAATAACTTTTTAATCTATACTAATATTATAAAGCTGAAGAGTTTGTTTGTTTGTTTGAACGCGCTAATCTCAGGAACTACTGGTCCGATTTAAAAAATTATTTCAGTGTTAGACAGCCCATTTATCGAGGAAGGCTATAGGCTATATAACATCACGCTGTGACATATAGGAGTTGTGTAACGCGGGCGAAGCTGCAGGCAGCAGCTAGTGTCATAATATAAGTATTTATGTCATAAGGGGGCAAACGAGCAGGCTCCGCCTTATGGTACCGACGCCCATACACATACGCACAATCAGAGTTTATGCAGATGCGTTCCCCTCCTTCCTTTTCCCTATCCCCCCCAATAGGCCACCGGAAACTCACAAGCCGTACGAAACGCGACAGCATAGCTGTCACTAGAAGCCGGTGTTATGTGAGCGAGAGGTACCACCCCGGTCGTGCCAGCCCTGGTCGGCTGCAATTCAGCATGGCACTACCTCTTATTAAAGTTATTTCTATCGGCAGTCCCTCTGCCATTTTTTTAGGTACGTACCTATACATTTTATTTTTTGTGAAATTTAGAGGGTCGGGACAATTCATATAGGTAACGGGGATTTGCAGATGTTTTATATAGAATGCTCTTTAGCTACACAGTTAGATGTTGATATTTATTTTTATATATTTTACATTTTAAGATTTTTATTTGCTAAATAAGAAAACTTTGACCTTAAAAAAGTTTATAAGTAATAAGAACAATCAACTAACTAAAGTTTATTTTGGGATAAAGTTAGAAACTAGATCATAATTTAAATTAAAGAAACAAATTCGCTTCTTTATTCATCAGTTTTTTATGTCTTAAATTTCGTTAAATTAAATTATTTAAAAAATATATAAAAGAGATTGTATAAATCTATATTATTATCACATAATATATCTTATATTCTGAGAAATGTTCCGAATCGATGTTTTTTATGGGAGGTATGCGGTTAGTGCAGTAATCTCTCAATGTCAGCTTTAGCTTTTCTGTGTTCGTGTATGACTGGCATCGCCAACTTAACAGCAACGTTTGTAACTATTAGCTCTTTACCCGGGGGCTCCTATATGCTTGGTTATACGGCCCTTGTAAGCAGGTCCTAAAACATTCCCCACCATGGTTCAGGCCTTGACTCACTAGCCTAGGGTGAGCCCAGCACCTTGGGCGAAGCGAATTGAGCCGAGGAGGCTCTTTGTACCCCTCTTATAAGAATAGGGGACAAAAGAGCAGGGGTCAAGGGGCGATGACGGGAACCTCACCCCATCTTACTTTCCCGATGTTTAGAGGGGTTGTTGTATGGTGCGGAATAATGCGTGTGCCCTAGGTTTGCTCAACAGATCCAGGGCACCTTACCAAGGGCGGCATTGGTGGCACTCGCCGGGTTTTAGTAGGTAGAGCTGCGTCCACTTACGAGCTCCACTCCCCCGCATCCTCAGAGGATTTACCGGCGTTAAAGAAAAAAAATGGCCAATAAGCCAATAAATTTAGCTTGTTTATGTGTCAAACAGTATTTTTATGTGCCTATAATTTGATCATCCTAATCTTTGAATTATAAACACAATGCATTTAAATGAATAAAATGATTGACAAAAACAGAAAGAGTTAAATATGTATAACGATTGCGTCCGTCATAATATCACGGCTCAGAAAAACTGATCAGCATCTGTTTCGTGTCACTACAAGTATGTAGTCCGCACATGAGACTTAAATCGAACTTAGCCATATCGACTCTATATAATTTCTTTCAAGTACTTTAACATAGCAAAATAAAACTTTTAACTATATGTTTAGTATTCTATGTTTAAATCAATGTGCTTTTATGTCACGGCGCCCACATATATATATATATATATATATATATATATATATATATATATATATATATATATATATAAAATATGACCATAATTAACTACATGGATCCTAACCATTAACCTTGAGATAGTTGTAGATGCAGTGAAAGGTAGTGACATGCTCCTTTGCAGCCAAATTGGGCCGGCCCGACCGGGGTGGTACCTCTCGCTCACATAGCACTGGCGTCAATAAAGAGCTCTGCTGTCGCGTTTTGTGCGACTTGTGAGTTTCTGCTGGCCCATGGGGCAATAGGGAAAGGGAGGGTAACGCATCTGCATAATCTCTGGTTGTGCAGATGTGTATGTTGATAGTCGCCAAACGGCTTCGACTGCTCGTTTGCCTTCTTATGCTATAAAAAAATAATTGTGTTTTGTTAAGCTTCGAGCCCATTATCATTTGAAATAGTCTCATACATGAACAATGAAAGATCCAAATGACAAAAAAGTATACAACACGGAAACAATATATTTTTATGCACTTATGATGCCAAGTGTACTCCGCCCAATTCCGCACACCATAAATGTAAGATCTAAAAAGGTATTACGTGTTCTTGTTTCCGTAAGTCGTAGTTTATATCCTCTGGTGATCATATGAGTTATGACCATAAAGCATATTTAATATACTAGGGATGTAACTCTGAGAGATATATCTCTGTATAGTAGCTATATATAGCTACTCACTAATGCTAGAATCTAAACTAAATCATTCAATATCACGTGGGTACCAAAATAACTAATTTGCATTAAATCTGTGAAGGCTTCCTCGCCTGATCAGCGTAGGAATTTCTAGAAAATTTCAAAGAGTAAGTATCTAATTCCACTGGTCCTACTAATATTATAAATGCGAATGTTTATAAGAATGTATGGAGTGTGTTTGTTCCTCTTTTACGCAAAAACTACTGAATGGCATTTAATGAAACTTAGATACAATAACATAGATTATACATCATAATAACATATTATAGGTTATAATAATACAGAGAGTGCAGGGATAGCCCTGTACTCTCACGGGAGTAGGACGGACGCGGGTGCCCTGTTAGTTTAACAGATCCGGGGCACCTCACCAAGGCGGCACTGGTGGCACTCGCCGGGTTTTAGTAGGTAGAGCTGCGTCCACTTACCATCTCTCGAGCGCAGCGAGTCCCACATACCCGCGTGAGGAGACCCACCCCCCCGCGGTATGCCTCAGAGCATTTCCCGGCGTTAAAAAAAGGAGGCACTATTTGGCGTCGCAGTTATAACCAGCAGTGGATGACAGCGGCCTGATGATGACGATTACTAATACAATGACCTAACATTTACACCACAAATTGATTGCAATATAAATATTATTAACAGGTTATATTGTTAAAAACACAATTTCCTCAACGAGCCTCTATTAGCTATTTGTTAGGATTAATACTGTTTGTAAACGTTGAACATTTAATTAAAGCACTTAAGTACCCAGAATTATTGAAAGCAGGCTAAGGGTTCTTAAGCCCAAGAGCCGTTTCCATGCGACTGGCCTCATTGAATCTTAAGGTATTGAAACATTCGGTACTTATATATACGGTATTATATTTTCAAAAAAATATAAAGCCACATTTCCTAAGTGAATATTAAGGCGTATGAGAAATCAAAACAAGATCGTTTGAAGTTAGTCCTTTTACTTCATACTTTTTCAATTTATCTTTTCCATCTTTCGTGTGGGTCGGTTCAACTTTTCGTATTCATGTGAGCTTAACTTTTATCTGTTAATAGTGTTCGTTATGTATTTAAGTTTGCAGTGCTCCTTAAAAGTTCGCCTCCAAGGACGGTATTCAATTCGCGAAATTCTGTTAAACGAGGGATCTTTTTGGCGTTTCTGTAAACATGATAGCAGTCCACTCCTGATTCAGACAAAGTTAAATCACCGTCATCATTATCAGCCGGAGCCTTGTCTACAATGGGATTTAATTGATGGATTGACAATATCTTAATAGATATTGTTAATCAAGCAAAACACATTTAAGGGGGCTGATGAAATTCGCAGAATAAGCAGATGGTCTTGGTTATTAATGCAGTGTACGACTTCTGTGTTCAGATGTAAAATGATGCGGGTTCATCATTGAGCGTCCTAAAAGCTCATAATAAAATAATTACTTAATTATTGCCAAACTTTTCCGTCCATGACAAGATAGCTTATTCGCGAAAAGTTGTACACGAAATTCTTTCGCCAACAACTAGATCCCAAATTTTGAAAAAAAAATGTCAATGATGCGGTGGCGGTTTTTTTTAATAATGGAATGTTGAAATATTTTAATGTTGGAAAGTGTTGTCTCTAAATGTATTCCACATAACATATCCCGACACGATGGTCGATACCCTCCTTGGTTTTCGGGATGTCTTATCAAAATTATTAAAGAAAAGTTCAAAGTTCACAAAAAATGGAAAACATAATAATAATAATAATATTTATGGACGCTTTCGCACCACGTCAATCTGATCCTGTGGTAAGTTCTCGAAGAACTTGTGTTACGGGTACCAGACAACGTAAATATATTTAATACTTTTATACTATACATATATTTAAGATTTTTATTATATAATACACATATTTAATACACATCCATGACCCAGGAACACAGAAAATATTTTTGTTCCCTGGCGGGATTCGAACCCGCAACCTCCGGCTTGAGCGCCAACGCGCTTACCATTGAGCCACAGAAGTCGTCTGTGGCTCATTGGTAATATATAAAAATAACATTTATTTTGCTTCGCCATCACCAGAAGATTGTTCAGGCTTCTCGTTACTCTTATTATTTATGTAAAAGCGAAATTAATACATATATGTATGAACAGTAAAAACTTCTGGACATTCGTAAAGTCTAAAAATTCCTCTTCTGGTTTTTTTATAGCATAGGAGGGCAAACGAGCCGTATAGCCTTTGGTGACTGTCGACGCCCATACAAACAGAGATTAAGCAGATGAATTGCCCTATTTTTCCCTATCCCTCCAATAGGCCACCGGAAGCTCACAAGCCGCACGAAACGGAACAACATAGCCTGAAAATGTTTCTCCTAGTAACACAAATTATGTTTCAATGGTAGTTGGTACTTTTCGATTTTTCTGAGAGAACCGTTTTAGGGTACCTTAAGAGTCTTGGATATTTGTAAAGGATCGGGGCCTAATGGCATGCATTCTTTTTAAAATACTGCATGGAACAACTTACCTGTCAAATTAGTGTTCTTTTTATTATTTTGTTTTATTAGTTTATTGTCATGGCGACTCTTTAATGTTTTGTTTTATATATTTTGTAGTGGATACATCACTGGTTTCTTAAATATTACCTACCCACCTAAAAACCCACTTTTTTTTATGTTACTTGGATAAGCAAACTGGCAAACGTGCAACCTGATGGTAAGTGGTCAACGTCGCCCATGAACATAAACTAGTTTACCTGGAACGAGCCCAGGCAACTCATCTATGTGTTGCCTATCCTGAGACATAAGATGTTAAGTCTCGGTGCCAGTAATTACACTGGCCGTCTTGCCCTTCTCTCCGAAACACAGCAAAGCTGTTTCACTGGAGAAACAAGCAAGATGGTGGTACCCATGCAGCCGGGAGCGCGGCACAGCGCTTCCCTCCCACTTACAAACCATATAAAAGGTATCTCATATCAAATTGTACACAGAGAAAGGAATGGGCCATTTCACAATGAAATTTAATGTAAAATAAACCATTGTGATTTTAACGCTCCGTACAATGGCAGACTTACATCTGCAAGGGCCTGCACACTCATTCATTAGTCATCTGCTCATGTAATTCGGTCTGAGTCACCGCTCCACCCCCTTTTGGGCGAAATTATAACCGCAGTATACAATGTTCGTTTCAGAATTAGCCTTAAAATGTCAAACCTTTTTAGATTCTTTCATTTAATTAAATATTATCAACTTTGGTGAAGGAGTTCAAAGTTTGTGTTTGTTTATGTTACGATTTGAATGTTACAGTAACTCCGAGATATTGCATTACTAAAATTATTTAAAACGGGATATTTTATATTTCTCTGTCTCTCTCTTCTCTTCTCTCAGGCAGTCTCGTGAACAAGACATTCGTAGATGATGTCGAAATATCGAGCTCCGCGAGATAAAACGGAAAAACGTGGTAAATATCCCGTGTTAAATAATTTTAGTAATGAAAATAACCATGTTAACTTAAAATCTTACAGAATATATTCAATAAATGTTTAGTTTTAAATAAATAAAATATTTCTGGTCAATTTGAACTTGTATGTTCCACGCCATAATCTATTGATTATATTGTTATAAAATTCACAACCTCGACCAATATCCATAAAATTTCTGTGGGCAGAATCCTGTCTTCTTTATTCTGTATCTTTTTCAAGAATTCTAGTAAGACATTAGACTTTTTTTTCGGATGGATCTATGCTAAAGGCCCGAAGGCCCTAATGCTACATCGGATTAGTGTAAGCCCATTTGGCTCACTTTTGGTTTGTAAAAGTGGGGGGTTGCCCCACGCCAACCGTGCAGTCTGCGACCACACGGCCTTCTGGCGTCGGGTTGGAAGACATTAGACAGAAGGTTGAATCATGATTTAAGAATAAGAAGAAGAGAAAAATGATTGACAATCAATAACGTGAATGCTTCGATAGATCTTGTATACGACATGGGTGTTTTCTTATTCTGATCCCCAGATACCATGTGCTATATTCACAAACAGCAGGACTGCAATGAAACAGCGAGTTGATGTGTCAATAAAGTTTAGTGCTCGATAAGTGTCTCTGTGTGAACAGCCACTTGTGTTTTATGTGTAATTAAACGAGGCGCATTAGTGATGGGATCAGACGTTTTAGAGAATTCATAATTTATTTTTATGAAAAATTGTTACGAAAGGAAAAGAAAGACAGAAAGTCTTTCAATGTACTTTAATGACCTCTGAATCAAAATAATCATACTCGTCTGATAAGATTAAACCTGTGCCTTTAGCGAACTATAGACAAATATAGCTTTGACTACTAAAATTATAAATTGAACTTCATGTTAATCATTAACATACAACCTCTTTTTTATAAACTTATCGTTGAGCATTTGTAGGTGGTTGTTTTTATACCGAGTTACTACTGTGGGGATCTTGCATAGGTGTGCGAATGATGACGCGATAGTAAAATCATGTACTCACAAGCGCAGCAAGATTTTTCATCATCCACGTCGGCTTCTATGAAGAAAGAAGATCGTGATTCAGATGTAGCAACATTGTCGGTGGCGAGTAAAATTCCAGAATTTTGGCAAGACAATCCGCGACTTTGGTTTTACCAGGTTGAGGCTATTTTGACGCCGCAGAAAACGTCAGACCTGAACAAGTATTTTATGATCGTAGCCAAGCTCAACAAAGAGGTAATACAGCAGGTAGCAGATATTATATGTAGTCCGCCGGAAGTTAACAAATACGAAACCCTAAAAAAACGCCTTCTCCAAATATATGAAGAATCAGAGGCGAAACAAGTAAGAAAATTAATCACAGAAATTGAATTAGGCGATCAGAAGCCTAGCCAATTGCTAAGAAGAATGAAAGAACTGGCCAGAGGGAAAATAGAAGACGAAACCTTTAAAATATTGTGGCAAGGACACCTACCACAGTCTGTCCAGGCTGTGCTCACGGTGACATCCACCAGTAATCTAGAAGAGTTAGCACTCATAGCTGACAGGATAATGGATACTCACCAGCCCATACAAGTCAGCGAGGTAGCCCAACGTCAGTCACAATCGTCGACCAGCTACAATTAGCCACAATTATGGCAGAAATAGCAAAAATTAATTTAAAAATAAAGGAAATTGATACACGGAGCGGAAGACTAAGGGACAGAAGTAGGAACAGGTTCAGATATGACTCGCGTGACCGTTCCCTGTCGAGACCACGCCGAACGCCGGAAGATCCAGATTGGCTGTGTCCCTACCATTGGAAGTTCAGAGAACGTGCCCACAGATGCGTATCCCCGTGCAGCTGGAAGACCAAAGGTACGAAGTCGGAAAACTAGCAGAGCTGCAGCCAGTGGCGGGAGGTGATGCAGTCAAGGATTACCGCCTCATGGTAAGCGATAGAATATCTAATATTAAGTTCTTAGTAGACTCAGGAGCCTGTATTTCTGTGTTACCTAAAAGTTTTATTAAAAAAAAATCAATTAAATGTAAATTCTAATTATACACTTTACGCAGCAAATGGATCAAATATTAAGACGTATGGTTCAAAAATTCTTACTTTAGATTTAAAATTAAGAAGATCTTTTAAATGGTCTTTTATAGTGTGTGATGTCAAACAACCGATCTTGGGTGTAGATTTTTTAAACCACTTTAAGTTAATTTTAGATATTAATGGACGTTGTTTAGTAGATAAGATAACTAACCTGGCCGTACGTGGAACGAACGTAAACCATGTAGAACCAACGATTTCTACGCTACGGAGTGATCATCCAATTTTTAATATACTAAAAAAATACCCTGACATTCTTAAGCCATTGTCATTTAAAGAGGCGCCAAAACATTCTGTCTACCACTATTATATATTGATACCACGGGTCCGCCTGTCTTTTGTAAACCACGACCGTTGGCACCGCAGCGATATAAGATCGCAAAGGAAGAATTTAAAAACATGTTAGAAGCAGGTATATGTAGGCCATCGAAATCATCTTGGGCAAGCCCACTTCATTTAGTACCGAAAAAGGACGGTCAAGTTCGCCCTTGTGGTGAATAAAGAGCTTTAAATGCCGTAACCAAGCCTGACCGGTATCCTATTCCGCGTATCCAAGACTTTACATATTTACTGTCCGGAAAAACAATATTCTCTAAAATTGACATAAAAAAGGCATATCACAACATATTAATTAATCCCGATGATATTTGTAAGACCGCGATCACAACGCCATTTGGTTTATACGAATTTGAACGCATGACATTTAGTTTAAGAAACGCCGCACAAACCTTTCAGCGATTCATGATAAATAGTGTACTATCAGGGTTAGACTTTCTATACTGTTATTCTGATGATATATTAATAGGCTCGGAAAACAGCATTCAGCATGACGAACATCTAGAACAGGTATTTCAACGTTTGAGCGAGTATGGAATTACTATAAATTTAGAAAAAATTACTTTTAAGGCTACTAGCATAGAATTTCTAGGATATGAAGTCACTCCAATCGGCATCAAACGAATTAGACACGAAGGTACAAGCAATTGTTGATTATCCGAAACCACAAAATGTTAGTGAATTAAGAAAATTTTTAGGCATGGTAAATTTTTACCGTAGTCATTTACCTAAGGCAGTTGAGTATTTAGAAATATTAAATAAATACATACATAAGGCTAAAAAGAACGACAAAACAATAATACATTGGACACCGGATGCTGATAAAGCGTTCTTACAATGTAAGAACGGTCTCACGAACGCAGTCACGTTAGCATATCCTTCGGCCAACGCGCCATTTGCACCATTTGCAGACGCATCAAATAATTGTGTGGGAGCGGTATTACAACAGCATGTCGATGGCAAGTGGAATCCATTAGGTTATTTTTCTAGAAAGCTAACAGAAACATAACAAAATTATAGCACATATGAGCGAGAGTTACTTGCTATATTTTTAGGTGTAGAACATTTCAGAAGTTTATTTGAAGGTCGTAATTTAATTATTTTCACAGACCATAAACCACTGACATTTTCATTTTCAAAATTATGAAAAAAAATAAGAAAGAAAGCCCTAGACGCATAAGGCAACTAAGTTTTATAAGCGAGTTTACAACCGACATACGACATGTGTGTGGACAAGATAACGTTGTAGCAGACGCGTTATCACGCATACAGAGTATAGAATGCGTATCTAGTATAATAGACTATGAAAGATTAGCTTTAGAACAAAGTAAAGATTTAGAACTTAAAAAAATAGTTAGTAATCCTAAATATAATTTTAAGAAACTCGTAATACCTAACACGAGTCAGTCTATTTACTGTGAAATATCAAAGAGAAATGCAAGACCTTATTTAACAGAATCTTTTCGTAAATTAGCGTTTTGTGCCGTTCATAACCTTAGTCATCCGGGACTGCGTACATCGCGCCAGATGATTAAAGAAAAATTTTGGTGGCCAAATATGAACAGTGATATAAACTTATGGGCGAAAACGTGTATTAATTGTCAGAGGTCCACAGTAAATAGGCATACAATTTCTGGCTATGGTACATATCCGCAGGCTGACAGATTCGACCACATACACGTCGATCTGATTGGGCCACTTCCGATCACAGCAGGCGACTACAGGTACTGCTTAACGATCATGGACAGAGGTACAGGTTGGCCGGAAGCTTATCCATTGAAAGACATGTCGGCCGATACCGTAGCAAGTATCATATATAAAGAGTGGATATGTAGATTTGGCTGTCCTGTTAAACTAACAAGTGACCAGGGCAGACAATTTGAGAGTAATTTATTTGCTAAGTTAATGATTTATCTAGGTATACAAAAGATAAGAACGACACCGTATCATCCGCAGAGTAACGGAGCGATTGAACGTTGGCATAGGAGTATGAAGGCATCTTTAATGGCGAGACTTAATGGAAATAAAAATTGGGATCACGAACTCCCTAGCGTGATGTTAGGACTTCGTGCCGCCATCAAAACCGTAAAAGGCGTCAGCGCCGCGCAGATGGTTTACGGACGATCATTACGTTTGCCAGGCGAATTTTTTGTAGAAAGTAGTGAAAACTTAGATCCACATTCGGTAATATTAAATATTAGAGACAGTATTAGGCAATGTAAACCCACGAATGTAAAGAGTCATAGTTCTCAATCATTCTTTGTGCATCCAGATCTTAAAGATTGTTCTCATGTATTTTTAACGCAGGATAGAAGCAAAAAGTCTTTAGTATGTCCTTATGAAGGTCCATACAAAGTGTTGAGTAGGTCAAACAAAATATTCAAAATTCAATTAGAAGATAGAATAATTTCAGTAGCTATAGACAGAGTAAAACCAGCATATTTATTGGAAAAATTTGATACGATACCAAATACTTTAAAAAATTGTAAGGTCACAAAGTCTGGTAGAGTCGAAAAAAAACCCGTTAGATTCTTAGATAGTTAAATTGTAAATTAAGATATTATTTAAGTATAGAAAAATAAACCAACAGGCAAACCATGGAATTGCAGCCAGTTTATAGATTATGTTGACGCATCAGAAAGGTTAGTTGTCATAACATAATATTATGTAAGTCAAAGGATTAAATAACTAGACAGCAAAACGGATGATGTATTTTGATGTCGCAATAATGTAATTAGTTTTTGAATATAAATATGTAACCATTGTATTAATCATCATTATCCATAACATTAGCTACACAAAGTAATTACTTATATATTTCTTTTAACTTCTTTTTGTAACTAAATTATCAAAATGGGTAAATCGTATAGTGTAGAGAAGAAATCTGAAGAAGTCATTATTGCCCAGAATGGAGCGAATGGTGAATCCACTTCGCATTTTGAGCAAACCCTGGAAAAGTATGGTACAGTAGCCATGGTTATTATATTTTTGATTAGCGCATATGTAGTGTACGCTGTATATAAAAAATGTAAAGCAGATACCAGGAAAATACTGCAAAAGGAAATGGCAGTATGGCATAGTAGCACCTCGATTCAAATGCCACAGCAAGCGCCACCACGTCACAACATTGTGTAGACGTGTATACTATACCTATATGTCTTATAAAGTAAATAAGGGTGAAATTAAACAACAGAAATTATTGTATTGAAACAAATTTTAATATCATGTATTTAATATTTTGTGTGAAGAATCTAGAATGTTAAATAATTAATGTAGCCTGTTATCTATGATATAGATATTATGTCTATGTAGCTAAATGTGAAACTTGTGTAATGAAATATAAGTAATGTTAGAATAATATAACTTGCGTGTTGTACTAGCATGGAAAATATGAATATTTTTTTTTTCAAAAAAGGGGGGAATATTGTGGGGATCTTGCATAAGTGTGCGAATGATGACGCGTGCAAGATGTATTTGTGTGTGTGACGTATGTGTGATATAGTTTTAAGTTTAATACAATAAACAGTTGGCATCTAGCATCCAAGCGTTTCACTTGTGTCCCAACTCCTGCTACCTGCGAAGAGGCCAGTCATAAATAGTACTACATAGTACTCCACACTACAATCTTAGCGTGCTGAACTTATTCCTCTAAGAGATCTCAAGCAGACGTTTCATACCACACAGAGCTACGGAAATTAATACTAAAGTTCCATGTATAAATTTAAATAGGGCAAATCACTCTCACATATGTGAATGCGCACTTTTACCAATGATTAATATTAAGATTGATGATTTTCAATAGGAACGTTTCAAATTGCTATCAAACCTACTCATGTAACATATTATTAAAACAGATTTTCACAAAGGCTGCTTTGTCGACTAATTAGTAGTTAAAAATCGACAGGTTCAATGAACGGGAATGTCATAATTACTGACAAGTATACATTTTCGTTTGTTTCTACACGACCTAATTTGGTAATTCTATTGTTTGATTATATAGAATTTTAATATTAAAGAGAATAAACTGTTTTCGTTTTAGTACCTAATATATCTAAAATGCCGCAGTAAATACTATAAATACGTTCTGCTTGTTTCCTGTAAATACCAAATAGCTTTTCTGCTTAAAATTATTTTGATATATTTAAATTTATATTATAATTATTAATGTAAATCGTTCGATCTCGTGCATTAAATTGTAGAGCGTTAAAACACTTACTTAATTAAAACATATTGAACGCACTAGTCGCTCCTACGATTTTCGAATGCATCCCTCGACTTCACAAAAAATAATTTTGAAATTATGTGCACATATCGGTGTACATATATTAAAAAAATACCAATTGAATTGAGAACCTCCTCCTTTTTGTTGAAGTCGGTTAAGACAATGAAAAACAGTTGCCAATGCAATATTGTCTTAATGTAGGCAACATATGTCACACAAATCTAGCACAATAGAGACAAGTAATTAAAAAAATAGTGAACTGTCAATAATTATTTCTCTAAATTTATGACTGGCAGCTTCGCCCGCGTTAACTTACTCAACTTAATTACTGTTAGTCACAGCGTATATAGCCTATAGCCTTCCTTGATAAATGGATTATCTAACACTGAAATAATTTTTCAAATCGGACCAGTAGTTCCTGAGATTAGCGGGTTCAAACAAACAAACTCTTCAGCTTTATAATATAAGTACATATAGAAGAAAGCCAAGGCAACTTGATTAAATGCTCGTATATTATTACTAGTAATAATAAATAGAAAAAGCTTGTCTCCTCGTCTTCCCTATGTGCTCGGGTCATTACCCGAATGTATATAGCGTTAATATGTTACAATTTAATTGAGCAACACTGTTCGCTTGCAACTCCAGTGTAAATTTCAAGCTGAACGTTTTACACTAGCTCCGCAAAACATCAGTGGAACCTCACAATACCTTGAGCCTTCTCAAAAACTCATTGCATATTTAATTAAATATTTTTTTAATTACACCGGCAACTACATTGTGGTAAACGGCCACTTTTTGCCAACAAGTTTTAATTGAAGTATGTCTGAGTGGCTAACGTGACTAGCAGATATGCCCATAAATGATTTAAATTACAAATATTAATATTATCAAATATAAAATTAAAACTTTTAATTTAATCTGCGTCTGCTACAAGTTATAAAAATATGTAATATAATCTTTGTCTAAAATATTTAAAAATATGAAAACAATAAAAATTATCTACTGTGCTTATGTCCGCAGCCATCTCGAATACGCCAGTTCAATTTGGAATCCCTATTACGCAATGTATGACAAGAAAATAGAACAGATCCAAAAGCGTTTTACACGTTTCCTAACTTATAAATTTAACATTCCTAAACTTACCTACAATGAAAGATGCAGTAAGTTCCATTTATTGCCTCTTGCAGTTAGGCGTAATATCTCTGATGTTGTCTTCATACTAAAACTTATGAGAGGAATGATTGACTGTCCAGATCATCTGCTTAGCAAAGTAAGTTTAAATATACCAACGCGTTTATCTCGTACTTCGACCTATAAACCACTTCACGTTCCATTCTCACGTACTAATTACCGCTTGAATAGTATTCTTATAAGAGGCTCTAAAACGCTTAAAAATTATTTAGACTGCGACGATCTATTCAGCGGTAGCATTGGGGGTATCAGAAGGGCAATATCTAAAACCTTTTGGTCTGAATCGTGCGAGACTAGTTAATGAATAAAGTAATATTTAGTTTGATTTCTGTGGGCTGCTCAAACAATCTATCTCTCTCTTTTTTCTTTTTTTTCTTTTAATCATTATTGTACCTTTCTTTTTTAGTTTCATGTTGTTGTCTACATGTGGTAGCTTTTTAATGGCTCTTGGACATCTAAATTATCTTTATACTATCTATGTTATAACTGCTGTTAGCTATCCTAATAAAATAAAAATAAATAAAATAAATACATTTCGTTATACTTTTGTGTGCATCAAATCTGACTGGTCAATTCTGCGAGTCTATTACAATCTATAAACACAAAAAAAAAAAAATATAAAAACATAAAAAAAACTCGATTTCTTTCATGTTTTCAATAATCATATTAGGTCATCATACGCCCAATACTTGACGAGTAAGACCGATCTAGTTCTCAACAAATTTTCTTAAACTGGGACCAATATAAAGAACCCAATCAAAGAGCCTCACTCATGGTATACATACATACAACACGAATATGATCGTGCATGGTTCGTGTAAGTGCAAGATAAACATCAGTCCGAATCGCTCCTTCGGTTAATTAATAAGAATTTAGCGACGCGTTTGATGTTGCGTGTATGTTCAAGATTGTAAAGTTCATTACGGAATATTGCATCTCTGGACACCATTATATGACAACATCGCCTCTGGTAACCCCGTCTTAGATACAGGAAATAATTTATAAAGATTGTCTTAATGGTTACATTAATAAAAGGTCTTGCTGGAAGACCAGAACCTTAAAATTCGTTTATTAACATGATCGCGTATGCGTGTACAAAATATATGATATTGTGATGCTTCACTTGTTCAATTTTCGTTTATAATATTACACACGTAAATGAGGTATCATATGACAGCATCAATTTCTTTTGCTGTCCTAGTTTTTTGGCCAACGTGCGCCAATAGATGTGTCATATCGAAATATACTCAATGAATCAAAGTTTTGTTAATTACTTACTGTTTTGCCTAATGTTGAAGCGTATACGTTCCTATACGTCCATAAGTCGAACTTGCCCTTGGCCATCTGACCAAACTCATCGGGAAGGGTCCCTTTTTTATCGTAGAACCATATGGCGCTTGAGGTATCCCCTCATTGATAACAGTTTTTACGCACCTGGTTGCAACTGCCCAGGAGGTAAAAATGTGCATTTGAGTGATTAAGCATATTAAATTTTATTCAGTAATACTTTGACGGCACGTGATCTACTAATGTATTTATTTACATAATATTATTATTTAGAACGATGTTAAACTAACGTTACAGATTTCTGTATTAAATAAGATCTTCAAATTACTATGTATGTCTATATTCGTTTATTATTTACTATTTGTAAAACTTCATCATCATCAGCCTCTATCCGTCCACTGCTGAACATAGGCCTCCCTCAATGAACGCCAAGATGGCCGATCCCTTGCCACTTAGATGCCAATAAATGAACTCTTCTATAACTTAGGACTGTATTAAAATTAATAGCTCGTAGATTTACCGGTGGGAGGGATGCGCTGTGCAGCGCTCATGGCTGCATAGGTACCACCTTAATCTTTCTTGTTTCTCCCGTGACATTTTGTTTCGGAGAGAAGGGCGAGACAGGCAGTGTAATTACTGGCAGCGAGACTTATCAGGTAAACTAGGTTATGTTCATGAGCGACGTCGACCACTTACCATCAGGTGGCACGTCTGCCAGTTTGCCTATTCAACCAATGTTAAAAAGATGTAGTTTCAAAGATACCAAATAAAACATGGACATACAATTAAAACGCAAACGTTAAAGTCCAACAAAAAAATCGTGTGTGCATTTTGCTTTTAAAGAAAAAAGATATTGCTTTTAAAATATAAATTTGCCAAATCTAATGCTCGACACGAAAGGAACGAAGAGAATAAATTTTGATAAAAAATAAGACTGTTACAAATACGGCAGTTATGAACGATCGCAATGAAAATCGAGTGGCCGCATATATCTCCGTTTGAGAGGGCCCGATTATATAACTCGGGATACAGATGGGACTGTATATGCCATTGTTTTCGCATGAAAAGGTCACGTTACTTTTACATATTTGAGCAAGTAAGAGGAGGAAGACATATTTCAAGCTGTAGATACCTGCTTTGTAGGGTTTTATGTTGGAAGGCAATATTGTATACTAAGTACATGGGTAATGGGTACAATGGGTTACGTTACATTAAATTTTTATTAATAGGAATTTTTGTTTACATTAAATTTTTATTAATAGGAATTTTTGGCATCCAATAATTTTAAGAAAAGTTTCTAGGTATTTTTAAACAGCTAAAAGTGATTAACAGTTTATTTAGTTCCTCCACCATGGTTCAGGCCTTGTCGTGGCGGTGGGGCTCAGTAGCCTAGAGTGAGCCCAGTACCTTAGGCGAAGCGAATTGAGCCGAGGGGACTCTCTGTACCCCTCTTATAAGAAGAGCGGATAAAAGAGCCGGCGGCAAGAGGCAAGGACGGGAACCTCACCCCTTTGTACTATCCCGATGTTGGGAGGGGTTGTTCTGTGGTGCGGGTTAACCCCTCTGTGGAGGTGGCGTCGATCCCTTGCGGGACTGATTAGCCGACGAGATGCCCTGTTTGCTCAACAGTTTCGGGGCATCTCACCAAAACGAGTGCCAACTCGCTGGGTTTTAGTAGGTAGAGCTGCGTCCATTTACCAGCTTTTGAGTGCAGCGAGTCCCACATACCCCAATTGGGGAGACCCAATCCACCGCGAGATGCTTCAGAGCATTTCCCGGCGTTAAAAATAAAGGTAGTTAGTATAGAGATGTGATGTTTCGTAGGCTTTAGACGTAAGAATATAGGTACATTTTTTTAATATTATGATATTATGTACTGAAACTACGTAGGTATTTATTGTACCAATATTTGCGGTTACCCGTGTTGCAAGCATTAAATAATATTTAAAACAAAACATGTTTTATCAAAATAGGTCATCATCGTTTTAACGATGTATCGAATTACTCTCCCATCACTTGGCGATCCCCCGGGAGAATCTCACGTGCATTTTGAAATGTATTTCATATTTTCATTGTAGAATATTGTCAATAATATCTTAAAGATATCCCCGTCTCTGTTTAGTAATAAAGACATTTTATACTTATTAATTTTTACAACTATAATTTTATCATCATCATCAACCTTTATCTGTCCACTGCTGAACATAGGCCTCCTTCAATTAACGCCAAGATGCCTGATCCCCTACCACTAACATCCAACACGGACTGACTATACACAGAGTGGATTTTTGAGACGGGTCAGTAAGGACAGTACCTTAACCGTTATAGTTACAGGAAAACCTTCTTAGGAGACCATCCATGGTCTTTATGGACCTTAAGATGGCCTTAGAGTCTTTTGATCCCTATACGAAGTAGGATCGATAGGCATAAACTTTTTTTTTGGATTTTAGCAATTTTTTCGCTGGCCGTACATTTTCTCAATAATCTGTAAATGCAGTTCAGAATATCTTAAAAAGTTATGGATGATAATCCTAGGAACGTATTCCTGTAACTATATCAGTTAAGGTACCTGCCCTTACTGACCCATCTCAAAAATCCAGCCTGTATATTTTCTTTATTTTTAATTTTAGTTTAGTAGAAAAAAAAACAGATGTGCCACCTGATTGTAAATAATATAATAGTCACCGCCCATGAACATAAACTTGGGCTCATCCAAGCTTTCCTAGGAAGTCCACGTCAACTGTATCCCTATAACTAGTAGATATAAAAACGTTTTTAATAAATTGCCTAGATACATGCTAGTTTTTGCAAAACCGCTAGTATCTTTGAGAATAGAATACATCAACCAGAAGGTTCATATAAATGAAGTGAAACTCTATAGGCACATGGTTACTTAAAGTTATTAAGTAAAACAGACTCCAAGTTTAACTTCATTATTAATCAAGATAAACATCAAAAGTTAGTAAATAATGTTGCTTTATTTTTCTTAGCCAATTTCTTATCTTAAAGGATTTTTGTTTAACTGGAATATGAATGATATGGTTTGTGTAACGTCCTAACTTTTTAAGAAATCACCTTGCACAATAAGCTTACTGATATTATTAGAACACTTACTATATAGGAAAACCAAAATGAAACGTCTTTCAGAAATACTTTTTAGAAAAAAAATTAAATTAACTTTTATTTTAAAATACGCTGCCAAAACACAATTACAGTTTGGAAGAATAGAGATAAATTTTCTTGGAACTTACCACGCTTTTCAATAATGACATTTATATAGTCTTTTTGTGATAATTCGTAAAAAAAGAAAATTAATAGTCCGTATTCATAGTAATTCATTAGACTTTGTACCTAATACGTTTACGTATAACGTTAGTAAAAGTATTTTTAAACAACAGTGAAGTTGCATATTTACCTATTTTATAATATGGTATACGATGAGAAATATGTAAAACGTTTTGTCTAGTATTTTTTTATGAAAGCGTTAATTTGGCACATGTCGAGACAACTAACGTAGGACTAGAATTTTAAATAACGAGTATTTTGAACTAAATGTATTTTGGCGTACGTATTGTTTTATAGTATGTAAAAGTTAATTAATATATTTAAATTAATCATAAAATATCTATACACTAAATAAATTCATAAAATTTTGAAAAAGTCTGTTAATTAATTATTTATTTATATGACTGTAACAAGCTGAACCCGACAAACATCCTGCCCTTATCCAAATTTAATCACAGCCGACGCCAGGAGGCCGTGTGGTCACAGACTGCACGGTAGGCCGGTAGGTAGCCGAATGGGCTCACACTAATCCGATGAAGCATCAGGGCCTTCGGGCCATTAGCATAGATCCCTCCGAAAAAAAAAAAAAAAAAAAAAAAAAACAAATTTAATGCCCTTAATGACGGATTTTTTTATTGAAACCTTGTCCTGACGATAACCAACACAACAAATAAAAGAATTACATATCCAATTTGGTGCAGTGGTTCGAAACTTATGTGCGTACTGCGTACGTACCTACCTACATACATTTCGGCGATTAAATTTTATTTATATACAGATAGATATTTAACAACCACTTTTGTTAACTTATGATATCTTTTTAAAGTGTTGATAATTGGTTTTAATTATAATGTGAAATAAAAATGCGAATTAAATATGAACAAAATCAAAAAAATAAACCAATATTGTATATTTTCAAGGTTTTTAAATTCACATAAAGTATATTTGAGGGAAGGATTTAAGTATAAACTTTAACATAGGTTAAACCAGAAGAGGAAGCTTGTTTAAAAGATTAGGTCTTGAAGAAGTTTCTATTGCGAAAGTTTCAGACGAAGCTTGCACACAAGTATAACCTGTTGCTCTCTTTAGTATTTATTACAATGGACAATTCAAGTAACTTCAGTCAATTGGTACTGGCAGTACTCATAAGTCACACTCCTGTACAAATAAAAGCCTGTCAAGTTATGACAGGATTATACAGTGTTTTGTCTCTTTCATTCGTTTGCAAAATGAAAGAGATTAAGTGAAATTTGTAAATTACATAATTAACTTTTTGTTACTTTAAGTAGGTGTCTTTTAATTGTTTGTTGTTTTTTCCGTATGTAACTATGAGGCCGGCATAGTTACTAATTTGTATACTAAGGCCTCTTAAAAATTAGAATAAAAAAAATGAAAGAGATCTATAATTATAGCGGCTTTTTAACTATTACGGGTTTATTCAGTGTTTATTTGTAAGGGGGACAATGTATTATAATATGAAACATCTGTTGGCGCGCTTTCGCATTAAAACCAGCTCGGATGCCGCGATGGCAAAATGACAGTGTCAATTCTTTATTATAATCCATCTTTCGATACAATTTTTTATGAATTTAATTATTAGCATCATTCACATCTGCGGAGCGTGGCGGCTGTCTTTTTATGAATAATGATAGTTAAATAGGCAAATCATTAAATAAACTACTGATATTCTGTGTTCAACTTCTCCTAGAAACATAAATAGACAACTTGAACTTTTTCGGAACAAATTTATTGAAGAGCACGGCGGTAATATACTTACAGACGATGCATATTTACGACGTATAGCCTGAAAAATAAAATCAAAACTTACAATTTCGCGTTGTGATTTTCTATGGAATGAAATCACCTTTCAGGGCGTAATATGTATTGGCAAGCTATTACTACACGCTGCACTCGAGGTAGCGAGGCGTTATATAATTTTGAATCGAGGTATCAAACCAATACTTGAAATTGCGACACCGGGGAAGATGAGGAACGGTCACAATTTTTCACTTATTAAGGGATTTTTATGAGGGTATTTAAGCAGCGCTTCGCCCTCGAAAAATTATTATAGTAAAAACTGAAATATACCGTTTTTTAATTCTTCCGGGTCTTCATTAAAAGACGCCTGCAAAGGTCTGCGCTATAAACGAATGGTAGTAGGGATAATAATGATCTAGTCTAGTATAAGAATTGTTAATAAAATACGATCATTTTCACACACCCATAAACAATTTGGTACGCACAACACGCACGCCATATTATAAATGGATATAAAATAAAATATTCTTAAAATTTACGAAAGCTTGTCCCAAATATCTAAATTGTGAGGCTTAAGTTGGAGTTCCAAAGGTCAAACGCAACCTACTGTTCAGGAGGTTCACGCAGAATTAATCTTAGGGTCCAGACATACAATCAAAATTGAACTGGAGCAGAAAAATGTACAATGATTCCACTGCTTGAGTCATATTACGTTATATAAAAAGTACAAACGAATAATTTGAGTATTACGTTATTGTAGTTTCTATATTAAAGTTTTTCATCTAGCGATTAAATAACTCTCACTAAATCCGTTGCGCGAGTCCAGCTCACTAACAATTAACCTTTTTAGTGTTGCATTGGAAATAGAAAATAGTGTTCAAAATATTGTTATTCTTCTCTATTCTTAAATCACTGAAAAGAACTGGGAGAAGAACCGGCGAAACAAACTCAGTGGAACTAATCTTTTCAAATACTATAACTACATGTTGTTATCCTGAAATGCCTGGGAGGAACGCCCTATTCCCAAGATGTGGTATCGTCCATAAAATCTTTTACTTTATAACATCCTTTACCACACAAACGCTCTTTAATAACTTTTTTGATTTTTTTAATTGGGAGGTTTTGAACGTTTTCTGGGATACCACTGTAAAATCGTATGGAGTTGCCTTTAAGGGCCCCTTATCCCAAATTGTTGTTTCTAGATCGAGGTGTTTTCATAGAAGTCGTCATTTTAAAATAATAATAAAAAATAGGGTATAGATACATCTTTGATCTAGGGATTTTTTTGGATAAAAATACAAGATTTAACATTTTACATGATCAAAAAAAATTCTAAAGTAACGTCGATTTTAAAAGCAAATTGAGTACTATGAGACTTCGGGTAACTCAATTTTAATGAAACTTTTACGTTTAAATTGCTAAACGGGGATGACGTGGAAATGATTGGATAGATCTTTATTATGTCACTTCAAAATTTTTTGAAAAATAAAAAACGATAAAAATGACTCTCGCGCATCGCATCACGTCGCGCCAGTACCCAGCCGGGCGTCATCGAAGTAGGACCTGTGCCGCTTTTGCTCGTGACAACGTTGTTACCGCGCATTTCATATTATTACGTCTAAATAAATAAGACGACACAGTGTAAATAATATAGCTACTTAATACTTACTAACAATTGTTGTTCTTAGTTGTAATTAGTTTGCAATATAAAAACCTTTAATTAGTGTAAATAAATAGATACTTGAGTTTGTGTAGTACTTAGTTATTTAATTGAAATGGCGAATAAAAAAAGTTGTAAAAATCTTAATAAACCGCGATAAAATCCGTAAAAATGTTTCATTATAATAAAAAAAGTAAAATAAGGAAAAAGAATCTTAATACAGTTTTATCACAAACTAGCTGTTGCCCGCAGCTTCGCCCGAGTTAACTTAGATATACAATTATATACGCATTGATGATAATTATTTATCTATGGACAGGCATAGGACTTTATTTTATAATATGTAGTGATTAATACCGTATTTTTGTGAATAGCTTTTACATTACCGCTTTATAATTGGCAATTTTTAAAGTATTAAAATGGATATAGGTAGTATGTTATATTTAACTAATGTAGACATATTATGCCATCGCGGACTTTTCAGTATGCATATTTAGGATACACAATTCTACCATACATTGATACAATAATAATTAATTGGGAACCGGGCCCGGCTAAGGTGTATAATAATGTAGTACATTATTTTGATCTATCTGTTAGGGTTCATCAAGCGTTTGCAATGTAAGTGCAAAAAATGTGCTTATTTATGACATCACATCAGAAACTTCAAAAATGATGAGTGTTTATCTACTATATTATGCATGTACCTATTACCTTCCTCTTGAATCATTCTATCTATTAAAAAA
The DNA here is from genome assembly GCA_963853865.1 of Helleia helle. Classification (NCBI taxonomy): domain Eukaryota; kingdom Metazoa; phylum Arthropoda; class Insecta; order Lepidoptera; family Lycaenidae; genus Helleia; species Helleia helle. The sequence goes on along the minus strand of OY971418.1, from coordinate 6,205,726 downwards.
ACCGCATCAAAATCCGTTGTGTAGTTTTAAAGATGTAAGCATACATACAGTCAGACGCGGGAAGCGACTTTGCTTTATAGTTTATACTATGTAGTGATGTCTTCTTCCAGAAATTGTTAATACTTGAAGAATTCAAATTGTCCGACAATAAAGAAAATGAGGAACCTTCATCACAAAATATTTCTGATTTGCAATCATTTCCTAGCCCCCTACCCACAGGGCAGTGTCGTGAGGACTATGGCCTTGACCCTCTTCTCAGAGGAGACCCGTGTCTAACATTAATCGATGATGTATGGGTCGATGAAAATGAACCTGGACCTAGCATACGACAACTAAATTTTGTTGAATTTAAAAATAATTAAAACAATTAATATAGTATAAAAGAATATGTTTGTCTACAATTTTTTAATCTCCTACAAACATTCTTAGAATGATTGATTTTTTTTATAGCTTAGGCCTTAGGGGGACAAACGAGCATTCGGAGCCTTAGATGACTACCGACTCCCATAATAATAATAATATCTAAGGACGCTTTTTGCACCACGTCAATCTGGTCCCGATGTAAGTTCTCGAAGAACTTGTGTTACGAGTACCAGACAATGGAAATATGTTTAATATTTTATACTATACACATATTTAAGGTTTTTTATTTATAATACACATATTTAATACACATCCATGAACCAGGAACACAGAAAACTTTTTGTTCCCTGGCGGAATTCGAACCCGCAACCTCCGGCTTGAACGCTAACGCGCTAACCATTGAGCCACAGAGGTCGTCCTCGTAAACATTCACACAAGAGATAATGCAGATGCATTACCCTCATTTACCCCATCCCCTGCAATGGGACACCGGAAACTCATACACCGCAAGAAACGCGACAGCATAGGTGTCACTTGACGCCATTATCATGTGAACGAGAGGTACCCCTACGGTCGTGCCGGCCCAATTCGGCTGCAAGCAGCATGGCACTACCTTTTAGACCTATGTAGCTAATTCATCCTTCCTAATCCTTACTAATATTAAAAATGTGAAAGCATGGATGTTTGTTACGTTTTCACGCGAAAACTACTTAACCGATCATCATGAAACTTTGTACACATATTCTTGGAGGTATTAGAAGTAACATAGGATACTTTTTATAAAAAAAAACTAAAGAGAGGTGTCAAGGGACACCCGGATGGATCGAAGTTCCTTTCGATTAATTAGTGAAGAAATAAAACTATCTTATCCTGCGCAGACGAAGTCGCTGGCACCAGCTAGTATTTCTATAAATCCAAAACTAGATAACTATAACAACAACAAGATTTTGTTATGCATAATTATTAATTATCACATCTAAGAATAATTGGAGCATAGTCCAGTCTACTGCATATTCGTATACTGTGGCGTGCCTGCCGGTCGTGGTAGGTCACCGGAGTTCATATAAAGACATCTCCCGCGCAACGGAAGTGCAAACCGATTCGGTGCGTTAAATACCTATAGTTTTGGGAGAAGGGGCCCTTAAAAGAATTGCTTACTTTTGTGAGTCTAATTAATGGTACATCTACCCTGTGTCTATTACGTATGCATCCGTATTCCGAGATGCAATTTGTGTGACAAATATAGATGGTAGTATCATTGATGTGTTTATAGTTATTATGTATTAAATTTATTTTCCTTGCCTATAATAAAATTTCAAGATTATTATTGGCCTAGGACCTAGGTTAATCAAGTGTGAATATTTAAATTATTTTTTCTTTACTTAAGATATTGAAGAAAGAATAACGCGCAAATTAACATGTTCTAAATGTTTATAATATGTTTTTTCCTTTCTTAAGATAAAAGAGGGCAACGCAATGCGTCTAACACTATTAAGGTAATGGGCGTTTGTTGACGCCAGTTACCATATTATAAGCCACATGATCATTCACTACCTTAAAATCACAAAAATATTCCAAAATTAGACAAACATTTTCTAAAATATAAGTTATCAGCCGTTAACATTTGATGCGCCCCGCGTCATGAATATCTTATATTTCCAGATAGGTTTTCGACAATACTCTTATTCCAAGATTACCCTCGCTACCCCTTTCGTAACATTTTACGCAAAGATATAAGCCGAACGCCCATCCACACACATAGATAAAGTTTAACGCGTTTGAATGGCAATGGCTGACATTATCGTAAAAGTCGAAACTTTGTGTTAGAATAGCTCTACGAAACATAAGGGGCTCGCATACAATTGCTAAAGTTGCGAACGTACTATCTCATATGTTTTCATTGTATGCGTGATAAATGTCAGGCGACGTACATACGTAAATCAAAATTACTTTTGCGTAGCTTTTTATATTAGGATGGCTTAATACGATAACAGATGGACGGCGAAAGTTCTTGAATAGAGATCACGTTTAAAAGGGCGGAGTTTCGCTGACACTTCTTGGTTTGGCTGAATAAATTTGAATAGAAGTTTTATTGAATTTATAAAATTGAGGACAGATAGACATGAAGCTGAATGATCATGCGACGCTGTACATTACGTTGAAATAGGGATTTATCCTATTTCTTATATATCTAGCTGATGTTCTACAATATTAATTATTTCTTTATAATGACACCCTAATAACCTTGTGGTATGAAATATACTTAAAAATCTGTTCTAATACCTACCAAATATACATATAAAAAATCCGTCTAGTCTTTTCGGAGATGCGACCACAAACACCGTGACGATGACGTGGTAAAAAAATACATGTGTCCGAATAATTTGAACTTTCGCCAATCTTCAGTCACTCATCTGTATGTATACTAATTTCGTTAATTATGTCAGTTCACACGGAGACGCGACACGCAGTTGTTTAAACTAGTAAACCAACTGCTCATACCCTATTTGCTTTCGCGTTCGCACTGAAATATGTTTTGTTTGTGAAGTAAAAACGTTCTACATTGCTATTTTAAAAAGGTGGGTGGCATCTTCGTGTGAACTATAAGATACTAGAATTTCTTTATCAATATTGTTTTTCACGAAGGCGGCAATGACCCTGTTTTCGTCCAATGATTAAATGATCGGCAGAACGGTTCATAGGAATCCTTGGCGCTCATCAATCATTTTTCTTAGAATATAAGGCGAAGGACTCCTCAGAACTCCCAAACGTATTGAATATTAGAAGGTTTGAGCAAGCGATATGAGAACGAGCGAACACTTAGAGCATTAATTAGGTCTTATCCTTTGTCACACTCTTGACAGAGCGGTTGTGGTTGTTCGAAGTAAAATCTAGTTTCTATAATAAAACAATAATGTAACATAACCATTTCTCCATTCGTTCTGGAATATGGAGTGTAGGTCGACCTCCCACAGGACGAAGATCTTCGTGCAGTGGCTGGTCGTACTTGGATTCGAGTGCCGAGATCAGCCGTCTTAGCGTTAATTAAAAGAGACTTACATTCAGCTGTGTATGGATATGATGATGATCATGATGACATAAACATAACTGATTTCTTTATAAAGTCGGTCCCAAACAGTTCAGGTAGGCACTAAAGTACTGGACCATGCTATTACTTTATTGAGTGTCATTTATGATTACAGGCGCTTTGTGCTCGTACAAGGCTTTATTGGATCAAATTACGACATCAAGAAAAGCCTGCCTTTTGTTCTGCCAGCAGCTATCAACTATCGTTAAAGAAATTCTCGTTTGATATTTATATACATTATATATACACATTTTATACACCCACACAAGGTCTCGTGTATTTAATATTGTTTCTCGGTATTTCCGTTTTCTTGGTACAAAAAACATGTCAACTCAATCTATGAATGCGACATGTAAAAAGTACACACAGACAGACTTTCTTTTTTATTATATTGTATTAGTTAGATAAAGTATAATAATAATCAAAGAAATTTTAGCTTTTAAGATGAGCCCAATTTCTTGCAACAGGCACATGGGAATAGTAACGTTGCTGTTGTTTAATTAACAATTCTTGAAACGGAACGAAAAAAGTATTGAAGATAAGAAAGTAGAAATACATTTTTTTTCCTCTACACGTTTCATCTCAATTAAAATCTCAGAAAAGACGGGTGGATAGCCTGGTACTAGCCTGGTACTAGCCTGGTACTAACCTGGTACTAGCCTGGTACTAGCCTGGTACTAGCCTGGTACTAGCCTGGTACTAGCCTGGTACTAGCCTGGTACTAGCCTGGTACTAGCACACTAGGGGTTATTGCTGTGTTCTTCTATCTTTATCTTTGCCTACGCACATTAATTTTATTTGTAATCAGGACTATATATTACGCATTATATACCAATTTATTTATTACAAATTACAATTTCAAATAGGACACCAACAATATAAGCATTAATTAATACATTTACATGATATCATACATGTTTAACACAGATGCTTACATCTTTATAGGTGACACAGCATTTTTATATGTGTATAACAATCAGCAAATATACAAAAAAGAATTAAAAATAATAACTAATAATAGTTAGTGCTAATACAATTTATAAAAATAAAACTACAAATTAAGTATAAATTATTGAAAAAAAATATTAAACAATAAATTACATACTGCTAAGTCCAGAAATGATAAAATTTCCATTCTAACTTTACCCCCCTCCCCTCATTTTACCCCTTTCGGGGGGAATTTTGTACATTTCATCTAAACAGATAATTTTTAATTATAATCGAGGACTTAAGTATATACCTATTTTCATCCTTCATTTCTAATTCCAGAAATGATAAAATGTTAATAAAATCATCTCACCCCCTTAGAGATTCCTTGTCTAAATTCCTTTTTTAGTACTAATTTACATCATGAATGGAATCCTTGTACTAAACTGTATAAAATTATAGATATATGTTAATAATAAAACTAAGAAACTCATAGTTCCTACAAACCATTTGAGCTCTTAGTTACCGAGCATCGAAGACATTCTACTTGTGCGATTACCAACCAAGACTACACAACTAGATCAAACTAAGTGGATTACGAACCCGGGGCTGGTAATTATGTGTATGGTCATCATTACCAACCCGGGGCTGGTAATGATGACCAAACACAATGTAGTGCCCAGTCAGCGTGTAAATTAATGAAGATATCCGTTAATCCTGAAACAAAGTCGGCGCCGGCAGCCAGGCGGCCCCGTAGGTCTTCCTATCCGGTTACACAGGATCAAAATACAATTAACGAGTCCTTCGCTCTGAACACTTTTGTAGTTTTTTATATAAAAGTTCATTCACTTTGTAAATTACGAACAATTTTAATTTTCTATCGCTAAACTAAATGTTAGTTATGTTGTATCGCTAACAACTAACGGTAAGTGTTTGCTTTAAAAACTTAACACTTTTTGTTTAGTGGTACTATGGATATTTATTATTTTTTATTTATTTTTTATTTTACTACCAAATAAAAAATACAATACAGAAGACATTTAAGATTTTAGCAGCAAAAAACCACATAGGGTTAAAACAAGTGCTAAACTTTAGTGTACACCACTTTAAACTTAATTAATTAGTAATAACTTTTTTTTTTGATAGGTACGCGCTAAATGTTAAACTTATATTATATATATATATATATATATATATATATATATATATATATATATATATATATATAAATACGCTACATATTTTAATATAATATGAATAATAGCTTAAGTATCATAAAAGTTATAAAATATTGCTTTTATGTAAAAAATAATAATAATTGAATAATAAGTCTAGGTTCAATCGTGTGTTTGAATATTGTAAAATTTTAATTTGGTTTATAAACCTTTAATATTTTACAATATTCAAAATAAGAAAAAGGCCGAAAAATTTAGCTGAAAAAATGCACATTATCATCGTTCCGTGTAAAACACACTGGCCTGTGTACGCCAAGTAAGCCGTTTTCGAAGCCATACATAAGAACTGCTCTATTCTAAATGCGCCATTTTCTTAGTACTCAAATGGTGAGTAAATATAACAGTTCCTAGGAACTCTTATCCCACAGCAGTATATTATTATAAGGCGCCGTTATAGTCTTTGTTTTACTAATAAGGCTCGCTGTCTTGTTTTCTTGTTATGGTATTTGCATTAAGATATTGCAAGAATAATGTACTGTGAACATACATTGTTAAATACGTATGTTAATTTCACTAATACAAAGCCTACAGATCTTTGCCATATACTTAAAGTCTAGGAGCTATACTATTGTCTATCGTTATCACCAGTGGGAGGGAAGCGCTGTGCCGCGCTCCCGGCTATGTCTACCACCATCTTGCTTGTTTCTTCCGTGAAACAGCTTTGCTGTGTTTCGGAGAGAAGGGCAAGACAGGCAGTGTAATTACTGGCACCGAGACTTAACATTTTATGTCTCAGGATAGGCAACACATAAAAGAGTTGCCTGGGCTCGTTCCAGGTATACTAACTAGTTTATGTTCATGGGCGACGTCGACCACTTACCATCAGGTGGTAAGTTTGCCAGTTTGCCTATCCAACTAACATAAAAAAAAAACAATGACCGTCAAAACGGTTGATCCTGTTCCTGGCTATTCAAGTCTAATTTATTATTTATTTTTCTACGTATTACAACCATATTTCCCATCGCTTACATCAATTAGTCGTCGTTATTTAGGGCTATGTCTAAAGGAACATCTTAATTTAAGCCTATTCCTTAATAAAGACTAATTTAGTCACTTTTAAATTCACTACACTCAAATTGAATGAGAGAAATTTAAATAATGTTTAAATTTCTTACATAATTTAGACGAACCTCACCATCAGTATCAGTCTGTCTGTCTCAAAGTGCCGAGACGAGCTCTGTAAAATCTTAATTAAGGTCTAATTTTGAATACATCAGATCGCGGTGAAAACCTTTTGGTGTTTATTTAGAACCTACTCAAAGTTGGTACGGTACAATAACAAAGCTTGAGTTTTATCTTTGTTGCTTTGGATTTATTTATTCAGATAATACCAGGATATTTCATCTATAAAACAGCTGCCATTATGATCAATATTATAAAATCTGTACTTAAGATATTAGTTACTTACATATAACGGATACCTACGATATAAGCTCTCTCCATAGTTGAGAAATGTCATCTCACTTTTGAGCTAAAATAAATATCTCTATAGAGCAATAAAGAAAATTTGATAAAACAAAAAGTAAAAGACTATTCGTGTCATTGACAGGATATATCGAATTATCGGTGATAACCGAATGGTGGCCTAGACTGGGTTGGAGAAGTCCAGGACGGCCTATTGCTCGATGGACCAATGAAGTGGCAGCTGGTGGGTAAGATATGGATGTGACAGGCATGTGATAGAGGAGATTGATAGAAAAAAGGGAGGACTGTGCTCAGCAGTGGGCAAAAACGGGCTGATGATGAAGATGATGATATCGAATTACCACTAGGTGATTCGGTAACTCGAATAGATGCAGCGACCGCGGGTTCGAATCTCTAAGAGCAGAACGGACGTGTTTTCTTAAAATTTCCAATCCTTTTTTTTCTTTAACGGCGGGAAATGCCCTGAGGCATCCCGCGGGGGAATGGGTCTCCCAACGCTCGTATGTGGGACTCGCTGCGCCTGAAAGCTCGTAAGTGGACGCAGCTCTACCCACTAAAACCCGACGAGTACCACCAATGCCACTTTTGGTGAGGTTCCCCGGATCTGTTAAGTAAACAGGGCACCTCGACGGCTAGTCAGTCCCTCAAGGAACCAACGCAACCTCCACAGAGGGGGTGTCCGGTACCACAGAACAACCCCTCCCAACGACGGGATAGTAAGTAAGAGCAATGGGGTGAGGTTTCCTATACTCGCCCCTTGCCTTCCTGCTCTTTTGTCCCGTCTTTTTATAAGAGGTGACAAGGACCCTTGGCTCAATTTGCTTCGCCCAAGGTGCTGGGCTCACCTTAGGCTACTGAGCCCCACCACCACGACAAGGCTTAAAACATGGTGGGGAAGTCCTTACGCACTTATCACGTCATATATGTTAGGTTCCCGAAGTAGGACGAGATGGTTTACCTCCATAATGCATTACCAAACGAAAGGAACTACCCAATTAATTGAGCATAAGTTAGTTTAAAACTTTGAATAAACATTTAGGATCATTAAGCGCGTGAATCACTGATATTGCGCCACTAAAGCACCGCTACACATATTTGTGCGCTAATAAACTATTGGAAATTAAATTAGTGCCCATTAACATGTCATATCGGAAAACACCATTACATTGGGCGGTTATTATAATGTTGTGACGATAACGATGGTGATAGTGATCGTGGTAATCACTACATATTATAAAACAAAGTCCTTCGCCTGTCTGTCTGTCTGTACGCGATAAACTCAAAAACTTCTTGATGCATTTTCTTGCTATTTCCAACATGAGATACAGTAATTTCTGAGGTACGTATTTGTGTAAAGTGGTAAATAATATAAGGATAATCATTGCAAGAGTCGGGAAAATTGAAGCCGCTTGCGATCTTACATTGAAAACGCTACCTTATTTCCTTCAGAGACATAAAAAATAATATAGTGGAATATTCCTCTTTTAGAGATCTAAAAAAAGTAGAATAATGATCATCATCAGTTTGTATACGTTCCTAAAACTAAGTTAAGTCGAGCGAAGCCGCAGGCAACAGCTAAGTAATGATATAAGAAAGGGATGAAATTGTAAAATATTTTTTATTATCACACGCCGAAGAAAAGATCGCATGTGGCTCGCATCGAATAAAGTTTTGGAGTGGCGACCACGTCCCGAATAACGGAGGGTCGGCTTCCTCCAAGTGGATGAGACAATCATATCCTTGCAACGGTCGTCTTGACGTTTATTGATAGAGTCCTATGTCCAGCAGTGGACGGAAAAAGGTTGATAAAGACAATATAAATTGGGTTTGCCTAATCAAAAATCTTAGCTCGGTGGTTTCAAGTAAACTAGTATATTAATGGGCGATGTCCAGCACTTACCATCAGGTGTGTGTCTGCCAGTTTACCTATCCAACTAACATAAAAAAGTGAGTATGATTATTGGCAGAAGTGATTATTAGTTATTTTTTCATCATCATCATCATCATTATTATCATCATCATCATCATAATCATCAACCTCCGTCCATTGCTGAACATATTATGTTCATTTTTTATAATAAAAATATTTTAGTGATTGGTGGTTGATGGGATCTTATTTATATCCTGGTATATATTGTGCTTACCTAAATTACCATATTTCGGGCACAGCGAGTCCCACATACCCGCCTGGGGAGTCCCCTTCCCCCGCGGGATGCCTTAGAGCTTTTCCCGAAGCAAAAGAAAGCAAAAGGCTATTAGTATTTATACAGTCCCGTAAATCCCGTAAAGTTAAAAAATAAGAAAGAATTTTATTTTCTGATCAGAATAAAATCTTTGAAGGTTCTATGAAATGTTCGCAAACTGGCATTGGGCCGGTATATTGCCTACACGCTTTCTTGCCTGATTTTGACCCGTGCCCAGCAAAACATTTTACGTTAAAAAAATACAAAAATTACAGCCAAAACTCATTAATGAGAAAATATGTAAAATGAAATATTAAAATCAATATAAATGCAAATAAAACATCAATGACCTAGAAACGTGACTGCGAATGATTTTCCTATTGGAATATAATTACTAATTTAAATATTTGAATGGAATATGCAATGGCGTCCCACCGCTGCTACTCAGAAGCCAGGTTCGACAGAATCCCTTTTATCATCAAGAACCCAAAGGAATTCTAATATGCCTTGAGATCTACGTGGTTAATTAAAAGATTAGTCGAAATCACTTCAAATTGAATATCACATAATCTAATGACTTGTTCATAACCGATGACTGAATTATGTCAAGACTGGAGTGTATTAGGAACAGTTGAAAATCCTCGGATTGTTTGCATCGTTTGTTAACTTGGGAGTGACACTGTCGGATCATTTGATTTACAAGTAATACAATATAGTGCAGCAATACAATACAGTACAGTTATATACAATATAATACAATTGAATAGAATATAGGACACATGTAAAGTGCAATTGTATATAAGTAATCATAGCTTGAACACATAATAGGACGATAATTAAATTAAATATTATCAATACATTTATTAATAATAGTTGATTTCTTTTAAATTTATATTCATTATTTATCCTTTTTAAGTTTTATTTTATTTTTTTATAACATTTATTTAAAAAAAATATTTATTGAAAGTAGATATAATTTTTATTTGAAATAATTAGGACTTGTCCACATCAGCATGGCACGACGTTGTCATGGTCACAACTTACGGACTTACATGCCTTGGTGATGTGAACATGCTCCAAGACCACGGAATAAAACGGAAACTAACCCGAGACAATGAAACATGAACTGCGACGTGCGACGCGTCAATCCGCGGCGACGTTGCTGTACTGTGCATTGCACGGCACGGCACCGTGCCGTACCATTTCTTGGTGACGACATCCCGCCGTGGTGATTTGGACAAGCCCTCATTCATTTGAATGATTTGACAAAATTATTGTAATACAGTACAGTAAACCTTAAAAAGCTTGTTTAAAATGAATGTGTGCAAAGCAACTGTAAACCGTAACCTCGAGAGAAAAGAAAACAAACCATTAAGTAGGTGTTTACCGTAGCTATGGTCGCGTGTTACAAATACGCCCTGTCTCTAACTAATTGTTGATATTTAGCGGTACAATAAAAACAAAGCACGGTACAAAGCACTTCCCTCGTATAATTAATCGGTACACTTAGGAAGGGCTTCACTCAATTATTCGCAACCTGATGCGGCATCACGGTCGCTCCGCCCGCCCAGGACCCGCAAATCCACCGCATAGTAAAATTCCGCGCCGCAATTATGTGGGATACGCGACACTCACGATGGATTATGTGAAATTAAGCGCATCACGTGAACTGAGCATTATGTATAGCGTCATAGAGCAGTATAATACAAGATAAGACAACGCTTTTGTCAAAGCATGCACATTACGCTGGGAGTTTGCATACATTGTGAGAACTTAGAGCTGCTAATTAGGTACCTAATAAGACTAAATCCGTTTTATATTTATTCGGTACAGCTACTCAATTTTGTAAGATCTGTTTGAGATGTTATAATATTCCCTATGAAGTATTAAATAAGTATTGGGTAGTAGTATTTTTGTTATTTGGATGTGATGATTTTAACAATTTTTAACAATGCGTGTGAGATTGAATGTTCGGTGATCGGTCAAGTCGAAGCCCCGTTATTATCATTTCAGTTGTTGTACATGTACCTATAGCACCAAACTGGGAAACTTCGATAGCGCGATTCAGGATTGTGGCGCTAATTGATCCACCACATATGGTGGAAAGGATCCGCTTAGCTAAGCACCACTTTGCATGGGACCCATCATTCTACTTATTTCTCCCGTGAAACAGCTTTGCTGTGTTTCGGAGAGAAGGTCAGGACAGGCAGGGTAATTACTGGCACAGAGACTTAACATCTTATGTCTCAGGATAAGCAACACGTCCCCGCGGGCGACGAATGGGGGTGCGTAGGAGGCGCTACTTAATGCGCCTCCAGTAACACCCCTGTGCTTGTGTCGCGCTCAGGATGGGAACCTGTGCCCAGTATGACACAACATCGCGGGGACTGCTTAGTAGCGGTCGGGCAGTCCCCTCTTACGAGGAGTAGTCTGACCTTCGCCGGGGCCAGCCTGTCGCTGAGGTAATCCCGTAGAACACAGATCCCGGACCCTCAAAATGAGGCTGAAGGCGCTCGCAGTGGTTTTAGTTTATGGTTAGGGCACTCCCAGATGCGAGTCCCACATAGGGTCAGGATTCTACCCAAGATCCTGGCTACATGCGTAAAAAGCATTTCCCTGCGATAGCAAAAAAAAAAAGGATAAGCAACACGTGAATGAGTTGCCTGGGCTAGTTTCAGGTAAACTTGTTAATATATTGTTTTCTAATGTTTGCGCGAATTTCACTCATTATAATGAAACAATTTTTACGGTTTTTATCGCGGTTTATTAAGATTTTTACAAGCCCGACGTTTGGGATACTTAACAGCAACCATGGTCACGGGAGGACTGAGGTGACAGATGTCCTAATGTTACAAAGTTATTCGAAACTACCCTATGATACATCATTATTTTAATAAGTCCTCTCTACGCAGAAAGTGCTAACCGCATCTTTAATCTGTGGCATATTATGCTTGGTTTTTGATTTAATTATTTTAATAATTGGATCCCAAGCAGATGGTAAGAGCCAGCCATCTTCTCTATTGAAATTTGGATGTTTTTTAATTTCAATAGCCTCGCGGATCATCCTTGGTTGGAGTCGGTGTTCTTTTGCGAGTATCTGTGGTTTATCAAATCTAATATAATGGCGAGCTTTGTCTAGACTATGTTCACAGATTGCAGACTTAGTGTAGCGACGGTGTTTTAAGTCAGCTATATGTTCTTTAACGCGAGTTTTAATTGATCTTTTGGTTTGGCCTATATAAGAGAGGCCACATTCACAATCAAGCTTGTATACTCCTGCATCTTGTAAGGGTATATGACACTTGACAGATGGTAAGAATTGACCTATCTTTTTAGGCGGCTTGAAATAAGTTTTTATAGAAGCTCGCTTTAGGATGAAGCTAATCTTGTCAGTGACGCCTATCATAAACGGTAGCACAGCAGGTACTCGCTCGACGGTGGCTGGTTTCACACGTTCACTGTGACGGAGACGCGGTACCCGAAGCTTGTTGTCACGCAGTACTTGATTGACATGTTGAAGTTCGGTCTCCAGGTGCTGCTCATCACAGATCCCCTGTGCTCTCTGTAACAAAGATTTACCCACGGTAGCGAACTGTGTTGGATGGTGGTGTGATTCGCCGTTTAAATACCTATCCGTATGGGTATGTTTCCTATACACTGTGTGGCTTAAGGTGTTATTGGGATTACGGATAACTAATACATCTAAGAAAGCTAAAGAATTATTTGCCTCCAATTCCATTGTGAATTGAATTTTAGTATTGATGGAATTGAGATGGTTTAAGAATATGGTTACTTTATCAGATGGCAATATTGTGAAAGTATCATCTACATACCGCTTGTAGAACCTGGGTGTTATTGGTGAGGTATGCAGAGCAGTCTCCTCGAAGTCCTCCATGAATATGTCGGCAACAACGGGGGATACTGGTGAGCCCATCGCTACGCTATCTACTTGCTGGTAGAACTGGTTATTCCACAACATGTAGCCAGATGTAAGGCAATGTTTTAGAAGTTCAGCATATTCTATTGGCATGTCATTCTCTCTTAGCTTTCTTGAATACAATATTAATGCAATCTTCCACCGGTAAGCATGTAAAGCGTGATTGCACATCAAAACTAACCATAGTTTCATTGTTGCTGAGATGTAGGTGTTTGATCTCATTAACAAAGTGGTATGAATCCCGTGTATGTGCTCTGGTTTGTCCACGCAGCGGCGAAAGTACATGGGCAACATGTTTAGCCAGTCTGTAGGTTGGTGAGTCGATCTGGCTTACAATTGGACGTAGTGGAGCATTAGCCTTGTGTATTTTTGGCAGCCCATACAGTTTAGGTGGCTTTGGACAAGAAGAAAATCAAAATAAAAATGTGAAACGAAGCATTGAAGAAGGTTTTCTGTTTAGTTCATCGAATCTCGGCTTTATTTACGTAAATAAAAAATACTTTTTAATCAATAGTACACTACGGTGCACTCTGCCTAATTCAAGAGTTTTTCTTCGTATTTTAATAGCTTGAGTTCATTTATTCAAAAGTGTTTCAAATATAAATAGTTTTCTATTTCGCTTAAAGTGCTCGTATCTTTAAAAAGAAATCAATTGATTTGCGCTGCCTTAGGTTACTAATTGAAGTTCAATCGGGACTATAGATTAGGAATTAGTAATAAAATTGAGTGAGTTTGTGTGTTCAGATTCTCTAATTATTCGGCTATTCTATTTTCTATGAAGATTTCAAATACCAATTGCCTGCTTTGACAAGTTTGTTCTTTAAAGGTTCTTTGGATGAGAGGTTAGCAAGAGGTAGTGCCATGCTGTTTTGCAGCCGAATTGGGCCGCCACGACCCGGGTGGTACCTTTCGCTCACATAACACCGGCGTCAAGTGACAGCCATGCTGTCGCGTTTCGTGCGGTTTGTGTGTTTCCGGTGGCCCATTGGGGAGATAGGGAAAATGAGGGCAACGCATCTTTATAATCTCTAGTTGTGCGGGTGTGAATGGGCGTCGATAGTCGCTAAAAACTATGACTGCTCGTTTGCACTCCTATGCTATAAAAAAATATTGTATAGGCTCTTGATTCTCATTTACTTTTTTCAAACTGTACATCTTGTTTTTTTTTGGATATTATGGTTTGTTTTGAAAACAAAACTGAATTCTTATTTATTTATTTTTTATATAATTACTGCTACTCTAATGAAACTATTTATAAATACTTCCTTTAAACGTGTTCTTTAAAATCTACAAATAAATTTGTTTTAATATTAAATCGAATAAAACGTTTGCACTGGACATTTATCAAGTGACTGGAGTCAATTTACTGTAGACGAAAAAATAAGTTGATTATAAATAATGTCGATACTGCTGTTTTATCGACGTTTGTAGCTTTTTTGGAGCATCACTAGAATTTATGTCAAATGAAATAACCTCTTCCTTTTTCTATACTGTATCTTTTTTTAAATTAAAACTAAGACCCCTAACCTAATCAAGGACTAATAAAGCTCTTAAATAATAGCCTATCCTTAGTATTCATTTGTTTTTAGATTTTCTAAAGGAACCATTTATTCCGGATGATATACAAGTACATCGAAATACTTTCATTGAGATTCCTAATCTTACTTAAAGAATGCTAATATAATTATGATAATAATATAATATATTAATACTTTTATACTATACATATATTTAAGATTTTTACTATATAATACACATATTTAATACACATCCATGACCCAGGAACACAGAAAATATTGTTGTTCCCTGGCGGGATTAGAACCCGCAACCTCCGGCTTGAGCGCCAACGCGCTAACTATTGAGCCACAGAGGTCGTCGTCGTAATATAAACCTACCAAAGTATGTGTGAGCTACTCGACATAGTATATATAAGTCCATAGTGTATGACCTCACCTGAACGAGCGCTAAATGGATTCGATGGGGTTTTCTCTATTGTATTCACGTACAATGGAGATTTAGGCTTTAGAAAAATATCACATGATGCTTTATCGGTCTAGAATATTTTAGACTATAAATGACAAGCATACACAAATCCTCATTAGAAACCTTTTTCCGTCCCCAGATAGTCAGGCCTCTTTCAGTGAACGTCAAGATGGCCAATCACATATATGTATAAACATATTACCCATACACATTCGCACAACCAAAGATTATTCAGATACGTTGCTCTCCTTTTCCCTATATGCCCCCTCCCCCAAACAGGCCTACCGGAATTATGTGAGTGAGAGGTACCTCCGGTCGTGCCGGCCCAATTCGACTGCAAAGCAGCATGGTACTACCTCTTACTAAATAACTGTTATAACATTAAGTACATAGTTTATTATTAAAAAACGTACGATACACATATAACTTGTTTATTTATTTGTTCAGATCCACTGTAAATATATTAGAATCAGAATACAAAATTCGAAATAATAGCAGGCACCAGCAGTAAGGGACATGAAATAATAATGACATATTATTACCAAACCTCATATCGTTTATAGGCTCTATTATTCAAATAAACACACTTTGTACCTTCGCACTTTACAGCAAAAGAAATTATTCGCTATTGCAGTAACATAAAGTTTAATATCATCTGTAAGTGTAGCCTCCTCAGCTATAACATTGCGAGATTACATGGAGTCGTTACGATCCTCGTTTAGATACAGGACATGAAGAATTGGAGATCCTAAGACAAAGTTTGGCTCCTGAAGGTTGTATGACTTGGTAATCTTTTTTTTTACTTTTAACGGTAGCCTGATGAGGTTAAGCAATGCTACGCCTTTGGCTCAATTCACGGATTCGAAACGTGTGATGCAAACAAGTGTGGAATAGTTACAGGCAGGTTATTTAATTTTAATTTATATTATAATTATTTATTATTTAATTTATATGAAAATATCAGCTGTTTTCTTATATGTACGTAAACTGACTCCGATGGTTTTATTTTTTTAGTAAGATTTTTGCTAGGAAGTTAGATAATAATTGTTACGAGGTAATGATATTGTTATCTGGTCTTTCACCAAATTGTCATATAAAAATAATTTATTTTAATTATTTTTTATGAAAAACCTAAAATAAAATTAATCATTTCATTAGATCTTACTCCTAATTTCTCGTTAAAATCCTAAAAATGCTTAAATTAAAAACATTAAGACGAGATAAACGGTGGCGGATT
This sequence comes from Helleia helle, assembly GCA_963853865.1. NCBI lineage: Eukaryota > Metazoa > Arthropoda > Insecta > Lepidoptera > Lycaenidae > Helleia > Helleia helle. Next base: position 6,189,348 of record OY971418.1, on the reverse strand, counting down.
ATCTCTTATAATATAACAAAAATATGAAGCTGTGCCGAGCTATCTTTGATCTTTATTATTTAATAAACTTAGTTCATTTCGCTTCAGTAATGAATATTAATGCCTTTGTTTCGGATATAAACTTTATCAGGCGAAGGCGTTTTGCCGCCTTGCAGTCCACGGTAATAATTTACAAAGAATAAGCCCATCTTTGTTGACAATCATAATGTTTGTTGATTAACTGAACCTTATTATTTACAATAATTTATACCATTAAGTCTGATTCTGGATAGGACGAAACAATTTCGTCTGCGTTCTTCTAAAGTCGTTATATTTTATTAGAAAGAGTCTTATTTGTATTATTATGCGAAAAATAATTGTTATTGTTAAGTTAATCAATATATAATATATCTAAAATGTACCGCAAATATAAACATTTTCTCACAAATAAAGCTTGTTTATCAACTTAAAAGCCTGTTTGATGTTGGCAGGCTGTTTCGTCGGCGAGCTTTGTCTAATTCCCCGAGCCCATAGACACAGTTAGAGATAAAATATTCCGCTACCCGCGGGTACACGAGTGATTTACGGAGAATGCAAGCCATAAACAAGCGTAATCTCGTCCGCGCTCCGTTACGTTTGCTCAACAAACTACCCAAATGTTTGCGCAGACAATAGCTAAGTACAATAATTGCGCGTGAAGAGCCCAGACTCGTCTTGTTGGCATCCCTAAGCCCTTAACGTTTGGATATGGTAATTAGATGTTAATACGGTAACTGGATCAGCCGCATCCATCGGCGATCGGACGTCGCTGCACTCTTGAGTATTTACTGAAGCTTTCTGAATAAACAACAGCTCGAAGTTTGTTCGGAATTGGAATTTATCACGATTTAGTGAGCAAATACGAACCGTTTCCAGCTCGATGTCCGATAGGGCTGCCAACGTTTAGACTTTCACTAAGATTTATTCGCTGTAATTGAACATGCTGTTGTTTATCGACACGCCAATAGAACAATAGTTTTTACTGTTATCATGAACGCTCGTGATTGATTTAATTCAATGATAGTATATGCGGAAAACAGATGCAGGATAATGAAAAAATATTTTATACGTCCTAGCATTTCCAGTTTTAAATTTTCGCAACGAATTTTGCGATGCTGTCCGTGTCCATATACAAGTTTTTAACTTTTAATTTGCTTATCTTTACTACAAAATCAACTTACATGGTATGATAGCAAATACGTTTGTTTATTTTGAATCAAATATATTTGTTCCGAGAAAATGTTTTTACTGTATGTAGTTTCTTTAATATGTCGTTTCCAAACTCATACGGTCAATTGCTCCATCTCCCGGAGTTGGCTCCCATTCTAGAGCTTTATCGTCTCATCGACCACCTGATCTTTAGACTCCTAGCTAAATAAGTAATATAGGAAATATAATATATAACTAACTGTCCGTCTGTCCTTTGGTGTGTCCACTAAAGCCGCTAACGAACTACATGTTGCGAGCGATTAACAAAGGTGAGCCTGTAGCCTGTACACACGGGCTCACCGAGATCAACCGTTTTAGCTACCCTCATAGGCTACGTTAGTTTAATTGTCTACTAAGATGATGGATGTTCTATTTTTAAAAGTTTACATATTTATTGGTCATTTGTTTTTCATCATTATACAGACCGCGTCCATGAATATAGAACTCTGTACCAGATTTAAGATTATATTATATATGTATTAAAAATATATTACTTAAATCCTATAAGAGATCCATGCTGCTTTGCAGCCGAATTGGGCCGGCGTGACCGGGGTGGTACCTCTCGCTCACATAATACCGGTGTAAAGTGATACCTATGTTGTCGCTTTTCGTGCGGTTTGTGAGTTTCCGGTGGTCTATTGGGGGGATAGGGAAAAGGAGGGCAACGCATCTGCATAATCTCCGGTTGATGTGTATGGGCGTCGATAGTCGCTAAAAGGCTTCGACTGCTCGTTTGCCCTCCTATGCAATTTTTTTTAATAATTTTATTACTAGTTGTTTTACTGCGGTTAAGAAAGAATACAAATCTGATATACCTACTAATCGTTGGATACAACCAGCCTTAGTTACTTGTGGATTGCGGATAGTCAGCGCTTGGTCGTCATCGTCATCCCAATCGATGATCATCGTTCTCTGGTACGTGGCTTTCATAATAATTTGCTCTTATAAATGTGCAATAAAAATATAAAAGCTACAATCAGATAAAGTTCAATGAATAGATTCGTCACAGTAATTACAATACGTGTAGCGCGCATATTAATTCCTCCGCCCGCGCCAGTGTTAACTACAAAGTACAAACGCTGCGAGCAACATTTATATTCCTTTACCTCGCCTGTTAACCTTCAGTGTGATTACACATAAAAATAATAAAAACTGTTTCCGCCCTCATAAACAACAAATTACACCAGAAAGCTGGCCTGATAACAATACGTTTTCAAGAATAATTCATAGCCTGCATTCATATGAAAGGGGCACGTACCCAGTAACGTACGGCCCAATTTTGGCGCACAATTTACCTGCAGATGCAACAAACACAAAGAGGCTATATTTCCGAGGGGGCGGCGGTGGTGAGGCGGAGGAGGGGGGAGCGGGCAGCGTGTGCCGGGTCGGATTACGGCGGCCATCTGCTGCGACACCGAACAATCAGCCTAACGAGTCGCTCGCGCCGGGATTAAAGCCTAATGCCCGTGAACAATACGTCGTCGCCCTTTATCAGTTACGTTTAGACGCTAACAGATCGGCCGTGTCGCGACAATGCCCTCCTATTTATGGCTAATCCTAAGTGGATTACGACCTACTCCGTGACGTCCATCAATCGTTCCGTCCAATTAAAACGAGCGGTACTATTGTCCTCTATGACAATTCCATGGGAATTTCAAGTGAATTGTGATCAACAAGTTGTCTATTATTACATTTTGACTCTGTACATTTGACGAAGTTATCAGTGTATTGATATTTCATGAAGTAGCTATTCTATTGATATTTGATGAAGTTGTCCCAGCATACTGATACTATATTATTACCGTAAAGTTCTTCAGTTCGTTTGTTTAAATGCTCTACGAAACTACCAGTCGTAGGATCTGGAAAAATTGCATTTATTAGACCAATTATTGGAAAAGGTTGGGATTTACTTAATAGTTTTTTTTTTTTCAATTTTGTGACGAATAAAATCGTAGAATCCAGCTAGTTACTATATTGTTACGAGTCTTTTTGATATCATTAGTCTATTAAAATCATATTATGTACTCATATTATCAAGTCAATACTAAATTAAAGAATGAAATAAAGAAATACAGGTGTGTTAGCCAACAGGCGGAGAGATGCGGCAGCGACAAATTTGTCGCGCTGCAAGAGACCTGTGTGCGGCCGATCGGGGGATCCGCCGCGCACGCGAGAGGTCTGAGGTATAAGGCGCCCTTAGGTGTTCTGGGTGCCTTAACCGGAGAAAAGGCTCATAGGAGAGAGTGCTGATGGGCACAATGTCGTGGCCTGCGCGGAGAAATCCCACTTCCCGCGCCGGGAGACTAGCACGACGCGGAGGAACACGATGGGGTTTTAGTGCGGTGAGAGTCCCACATAACCATCCGGGCTCCCCCGGGCTCGGTGGTATCTATTAGATTTCCCCATCCAAAAAAAAAAAAAAAAAGGTGTGTTAGCCAAGATGTCATTCTACAATCGTAAACGCTAGTAGAAAACTAATAAATATATGGTAATGACATTTACGACCACGTGATTTATCGATGTAAAATGTCATTTCCATACATTTATTAGTTTTCTACTAGTTGTAGAATGTCATCTCTAACCCACGATGTTTTATTAGTAAAATATTTTTTATGGTGAAATAATTAATTATTACTTTTTACCGACTCATTGATATAATATTATGATGATGTACTTGTCATTACAAGTCTCTTTAAAATTCGTGGATATAAATAATTAATAAAAAAAATATAAAGACCAAGACACGAGCAAAATGTAGTATATAAGAATTTGATCGGCCTTATGTACCAATTGTTTGAGCACTTGGCTAAGGGTAAGTGGGTACAAGATATCCAATAGCTTACAACTTTATTAGTGGATACACTTATCCCTTACGAGTGGATGGCGTTCACGTCGGTAATTTTAATCAAGTTGGATCAAATGAACAACTGTGTTTATTGAGGCCTTTTGATAGTGGCAATGGAAATGACTTTGATGATAACGATCTTCTTACACTGGTAGCAGTCTAAAAACAAACGCTTAGGTTAACAAGATTGTTTCTTTGTGCACTTTTACTGTTTAATGTTTTCTGTTTTCGACGGCAATGTGTTCTTTTATTAACGGCTAAAAGAAGAGATTTCTCATTTCATACAATCTTTTTATCATGCGTTTACGACCGGAATAATGGATTCATATGTATTGATATTTAAAAATGTGCATTATAGAAATATTTTTAACTAAACTATAGGCTTATTCTTTCTGGTTTAGCAGAACTAGTGATTGAGTAATGGTCATTAGTCACTTTAATTTAACAAAACATAAATTAAGGGATATCTACTGACCAACGTATTTTGAGGCCTAGGAAAAAACTTATATGCAACAAGGAGAAAGAGCTTCTTCTTAATTTAAGAGTCTAGTGTAAATTAATACAGGCCTATATCTAACAGAGGATTTTTTGATGACGCAGGTTATGCTTTCACATGATCCTGGTGTACCTCGGGAAAGGCTCCTGGACCTATGTGGGGACTCGCACTTAGGAATGCACTACCCCACTAAATCACATGCGAGCGCCTTCAGCCGCTTTTTGAGGGTCTGCAGACACCTGACGTCTGCTGATTCGGATCACCTCAGCGATAGGCTGGCCCCGGCGAAGACAAGACTACTCTTCGTAAGGGGGGACTGCTCGGCCGCCACTAAGCAGTCCCCGCGACGTCGTGCCATACTGGGCCAGATTCCATCCTGACACTGGCGGTACTGAGGGCGCATTAAGTATAGCGCCTCCTAAGCACCCGTGTACGTCGCCTGCTGGGGGAGGCCTTGTCGGCCATCTTCTGGATCCAACAGAGGATAGAAATGGGTAAACATTGTAACGAAGAAGATGATGATGAAAATAACACGAGATAATTGATTTATAAAATAACACATTCGTAAAAGCAATTAAGTATAATTATGTTAATAAGATGTTTTAAAAGCAATTCCACTGATTCAGTTTGCCAATCAATTGTTATTAAAAGCAATTATTGTGGGCTTACGGATTAATGTGTATAGCACCTTAATCCAAAATATAAACGTGGATGAAGGCCTTATATCGATCAAAAATTAATTTATATGCATACTTCGTTCACCTTTTTAAGTGCAGTATCGAAGAGGGGACAAACGGACTGTCCGTTCATCTGGTGGTAAGTTATACCGACATCCATAGACACTCGCTACAGAGAAGGTTTTGCAGGCCTTGTCGGCCTTTTAAATGTTTATGTTCTTTTTATGAACCCCAGTATTGGTTCGAAAATACCGTAAGTGGCAGGTACCGTAGGGTTCCACCAAATCCCTACCATGGTTCAAGCCTTGTCGTAGCGGTGAGGCTCAGTAGCCTAAGGTGAACCCAGCACCTTGGGCGAAGCCAATTGAACCGAGGGAGCTGCTCTTTGTACCCCTCTTATAAGAAGAGGGGACAAAAGAGCAGGGGGGACAAGGGGCGAGGATGGGAACCTCACCCCATTGCACTGTCCAGACGTTGAGAGGGGTTGTTCTGTGGTGCAATAAAACGAGGTGGAGGTGGCTTCGGTCGCTAGCCGACTGCGACTGACTAGCGTCGAGATGCCCTGTTGCTCCACATATCCGGGGCACCTCACCAAAGCATTAGTGGCACTCACCGGGTTTTAGTGGGTAGAGCTGCGTCCACTTTACCATATTTGGGTAGGCGCAGCGAGTCCCACATACTCGCCTTAGAGCATTTCCCGGCGCATAAGAAAAAAAAAGGTTCCTAATGCGAGGCAGGAAGCTCCGCATAAATCGCACTGTTGTAGTATTGCGGACATCGAGATAGTGTGGGTGAAATTTCGAATTACTCGTTTCACGAATAACTATAATATAAGCAAATAACACATTTGTATAGGTCGACTAAGGGAGCACATTCGTAAGCTACAACTATCATCATCAGCCCGTGACAGTCCACTGCTGGACGGATCTGTAATTAACGACAAGACTATTTTATTTTACCGGTGGGAGGGAAGCGCTGTGCCGCGCTCCCGGCTGCATGGGTACCACCATCTTGCTTGTTTTTTCCGTGAAACAACTTTGCTGTGTTTCGGAGAGTAGGGCAAGACGGGCAGGGTAATTACTGGCACCGAGACTTAACATCTTATGTCTCAGGATAGGCAACACATAGATAAGTTACCTGGGCTCGTTCCAGGTACACTAGTTTCTGTTCATGGGCGACGTCAACTACTTACCATCAGGAGGCACGTTTGCCAGTTTGCTTATCCAAGTAACATAAAAAAAAAACTATGGACTATGTTTGCACATGTGAATTGGTGCCGTCAATTAAAAAATATATATCCAAATAGTATTTGAACCCGCGACGCCCATAAGGCATACTACATATTACGACCAGACAAGTCCTCGTTTGTTAGCTGCAGGTTCAACGAACTAATAAAACCTAATGTAACTTTTAAAATAAGCACAGCACAGGGATTCGTAATATGATGATATGTTTTTTAATGTTTTTTTTATGTGTTAGGGCCTAGGGGGGCAAACGAACAGTCGGAGCCTTATGGTACCGACGCCGATACCATACACATCCGCACAACCAGAATTTATGCAGATGCGTTGCCCTCCCTTTCCCCATCGCCCCAATGGGATACTGGAAACTCACAAACCGCACAAAACGCGACAGCACAGTTGTCACTTCACGCCGGTGTTATGTGAGCGAGAGTTACCACCCCGGTCGTGCCGTGCCAATTCGGTTGCGATGCAGCATGGCTACCTCTTACTTTTCTTTGGGGGGATAAGTTATTGATTGTTGTTGCATCTACTTTTTAACCGACTTCAAAAAAAAGGAGGTTCTCAATTCGTCTGTATGTTTCTTTTTTTTTTTTTTTGTATGTATGTGACACGATATCTCCGCCGTTTGTGAATGGATTTCGATGGTTATTTTTTTGTTTGAAAGCTGGTGTTTCCAATTTGGTCCCATATTCATTTTATTAAGATCTGACAAGCCGTTTTTTAGTTATTCCCAATAATGCCTATTTGGTTTGGTTTTGTTTACCTTGATGATATGATTATTTTATTATGTGTCGATGTAACAATTGTATAGGATGTTTTGGTAGCACACCATAGTATGTCGCGGTCATCGTAATCATCATCATCATCATCATCACCATCACCATCATCATCAGCATCCTTTATCCATCCACTGCTGAACATGCCTCCTTCAATGAACGCCAAGACGACGAATTTCGGAATCATTAAAAATTAAGAAATAAAAACATTTTACAAAAAATTAAAACCGACTTCAAAAATACTAAACTAAAAAGTAATAAAGTATCAGTTTCTTTAATGTTTGTGCTTACAACATATAATCAACTTAATCTTCTACTAATGTACAAAATTTGCGTTTACCACGTCATTATAGTTACTTTTGGAGTCGGTGTCGTATTTGTTGCTGTACATTACCTACCTACCTACCTTGGCTGACACCGACTCCAAAAGTAACTTTAATGACGTGGTAAACGCAAAGTTTGTACATTAGTAGAAGATTAAGTTGATTATATGTTGTAAGCTCAAACATTAAAGAAACTGTTATTTTATTTCTTTTTATTAGTTTAGTATTTTTGAAGTCGGTTTAAATTTTTTGTAAAATGTTTTTTAATTAAAACTTTTTAACACACTTTCGAACACATTCGGACTGGTGATAATGAATTTTTGGCCATAGACACATAATAAGCCTTAATTGTATGGTTCCACTGATACTTCACCAGTTGTATCACAAAATTATATTACTATTACTATTACTGGCAAACCGCGCGGTTTCTCTAAATCAAAATTTGACATGTAATCGTGCGGTTTCCACATGTCTGAACGAGCCCAAAATAAATATCTACATTTAAATTACCATGCGATACCTACACAATTCTGGAATCGCGCGGTTGTCGCCGTGTCTGAACAAGCCCTTACATTCTAAACACTATGTATAGGAAATAAAAAGCCTTATTGAAGATACTCAGAGCCCTCTATAGGTTTTATTGCATGTGTTACTCCTTTATTATGTTACTCCTTGTCATTTAGCCGTTGAAAAATTGTTTACATGAATTAATATTAAAGATTTTTTTAAGAATAATGAATTAGTTATATTCTATAACTGGCAATGTTTAAATTTATGAAAGTATATTTATATTGGATGCGAGTGGCGAGGGATCGGTCGTCTTGGCGTTCTTTGAGGGAGGCCTATATTCAGCAGTGGGCGGATAAGGGCTGACGATGATGATGATGATGATTTTTATATTTATAAACAACCATGTAAAGATACGTATTTGTAATATATTAGGTAAAATAATATAAATCCAAAATTTAACAAGGCACCGCAGATAAAACTGAAATATGTTACGTAATAAAGCAATTCCCGTAATTTGTGAGCACAAGCGCAACACGAAACTTGGAACTAAGTCCTCTTAAGAACGTGACCTTATATTATATCAATCCCGAGATTTATACGGGCTACGGTCTAAAATATGATATAAAATAAACATTGGCAGCCAGATGAAATACGACGCACCGGGTGATGTAAGAGGCGCTTTGAGATTTTTATTGGTCAATAAAATCAGCGCGCTGAAGCGTCGAGGATTTGACAAAACACACCATATATTCGATTCCTAGTTTCACAAGTTTTATGGAGTGTCAACACGACCCTTGGTGTTTGATTGATAGATGCTGATATTGGAGTATTTGTCATGTATTTTTCATATGTGATATATTCTAGTGGGGTGCGTTTTAGACCCTTTCGTTGTATTTTTCTAAATATATAATTATTTTGGATAGAATATTAGAGACAGTGAAATTCCCAGCATTGAGAACTTTGTATGTTACTTGGATAGTCAAATGGTCAGAACGACCCACCTGATTTCAAATGGCCAGGACGACCCACCTGATGTTTAATGGTCAGAACGACCCACCTGATGTTAAATAGCTAGGACGACCTACCTGATGTTAAGTGGTCAGAACGACCCACCTGATGTAAAATGGTCATCGTAGAGCATAACAATAACATAACATAACAGTTCATCTGAGACTAGCTCAGGCAACTTATTTATGTGATCAGGGGCTACCGTACGGTCTCCTGGGTGGCAGCCACTGCTTTGGCTGGAGATCCCCCATGGGAGCTCGTAGTGTTGGTGCTTGTCGAGATGCGCCTCTTCTGTTCACAGAGGAGGTCGCTTTTTGGCGAGTCACCGACGTGGGAGGAGCTCTCAAGCGCGCGGAGGCTGGGGCAACAGTGGTTGCTGCGAAAGTGGGGGGAAGTCCTGGCGCAGTCGCCGTACGGCCAACATATGGCCGAGGCACTGCGTCCGGTCCTGGCAGCGTGGATGCGCCGCCGGAAGAAACCCCTCACCTTCCGCTTGACGCAGATGCTCACACGGCTGTTTCGGTGAGTACCTATGTCGGGTTGCCAGGAGCCAACGCCAACCTGCCACGAGTGCGGTGCTGTGGAGGACTCGGCCCAGCACACCCTAGAGGTGTGCGATAGATGGTTCGCACTGCGTCACAATCTCGTGACGCTGAGAAGACGATGCTACGTCCATCCCGCTCCGTCGACGTAGGACGGGAGTGCGGAGGAGGCGCTATGCGCACCCCCTGCCTCCCGTCTACCGGGACTCGGGGTAAGGTTAGGTACCTGCCCCGTATTAATGAATACCTTTTCTTTTATTACATTTTTAAAAGTCCACCAGGATTAATGACTTGTAAGAAAAAGGTTTAAGGTTTTTATGAGACAATTTCTACGTCATTATATATTATGATCGTCACATAACATTGTAGTTTATAGACGTATGATGTAAAATGTATGAGGTCGAAGACGGATTATTTTCAGATACACTGCTTTATAAAGTGAGGCGAGTGAAGTTGATAACGAAGATATATAGCGAGCTTAACAACTACGTCACTCATGCAGTAAACGTTATTTTGTAAACTGCACTAAATTTGGGTGAGTATATTTTAAAATATGTATTTATTGTACTTGTATACATTATGTATGTAACGAATAAATTTGGGTTGTTTACAGGTATCAAAATTATTGGCTCCATACATATGGATTTTGCAATTGATTTAAGCACTTTTTGTTAGATTGTAATATATAACGTAAATTATTATAAACATACCGCGAGACTAGCACAGCCTGAAGAATGACTAGAAGAATACCTGCAAAAAATAGGCACTTTTATTTTATTTTATCAACGTCAAAGTATAAGTAATACTGTCAAAATAACTTTTAGCTGAAGCAAACTAGATGAAACTAAAATAGATACAAATAAAAGTATAGAAAATCTGTGGGAAGTGAATTTCGCACTCAAGCTGTCCACATTATTAATGGCAGTTATATCTTATAGTTATATATTATCTCTGCTTTCATTAACATTTAAATACGTGCTTCAAATGTTTGCGTATTCGTCGTTTTTATTGCTATCTTATAATATAATAATAATAATATAATAATATCAACCCACGTCCATGTCCCACTGCTGGGCACGGGTCTCCTCCTCAAAATCAGGCAAGGAGGGTTTTGGGCCATAGTTCACCGATGCGCTGGCCCAATGCGGGTTGGTGAACTTCACACACCTTCAAAGACTTTTAATCTCATCAGGTATGCAGGTTTCCTCACGATGTTTCCTTCACCGGTGAGCAAGCGGTGGTCAGGTGCAGGTAGAAATTTAGAAGAACCCATTTCTAGGCATCACAGAGGTGGGGGGCTCAGGATCGAACCCGGACCTCTCGGCTCTCACTCAAGAGGCCCACTAGGCCATCGTCGCTATCTTAAATATTATAAATCGAGAATGAGTTTGTTTGTCACGCTTTTATGTCTAAACCACTAATCGGATTTCGATTTAATTTAGCAAGGAGATAGATTAATTCGCGACGAAGTAAGTATCAAAATAATCATCATCCGTCCTCCTATTAATCATCTATGTTGACGCAGCCGGAGCTGCGACAAAACCCCTTTTTATAATTGACCCATATATTGTGTAAATGTCCTGCCAATTTTTATAGTACAAGGGTTCTTGCAATAATAATGTAGTAATTTAATAGTAAAAATAATAATGTAGCGTTGACGCAACAGTTTAAAAAAGGGTAAGTAATCAAAGGTGTCCGTAAAATCACAATAAAAAGTCAATGATGAACTTATAAAGGACTATGAATTGATGAACCTTTTGAGGTGTTCATCGAGGTGAGGAGGAATAGTCAAAGTTAAAACTAAGTTAATAAAGGGGTGTAGTGATTTTGGTAGGCACTTCAAGGGCGATCTTAAACAAAGCGAAACCATAAACGGGGACCACTAATTTTGGTAGACACTATAAGTGCAGCATAGTCAAAACTAAGTTCAGAAACTTATGATTCTGGTAGACACCCCAAGAGCATTTTTATAAATACCAAATGCAGTCATATGTCTAAGCTAAGAAGATCCTTTTTTTATTAATCATGTCAGTTTGGTACACCTCAAGTACAATCAGCTGATTAGGTTAAAAGGGGGGCTAGTGACTTAAATGAACACCCTATGTTCTAAGTTTAAAAAGTGGTGATTTCGATGGCTCAAGGCGAAAATATATATGCAAAATAGCAACCATAATGTTTTTTCCGCTTAATAGCGTTCGACCGTTACCTGCAGGTTCTGTCCAACACAATGCTTGCAGTAATTGAAATGTGTCGCGACAGGCCCGGCCCTAAACAATAATCCATTATGGATTTTTAACAAAAGTAATTTAGAAACAATGGCTGGCGTGATTTTGAATCCTCTCTTGCGAGGATAATAGCAGCAGATTTAATCCTGTATTTGCATTTCATTACATTGTTCCTTGTTAGCCCTGCGACCTTTTATTAGATTAGCGTCTTAGTTCGGTGTTTGGGATTTTGTGAAATAGAGCGTAGAATATGGTTTTAATGCTTTTTGTGTGTGTAACTATGTACGGTTATTATTTTAGACGGAGCTGGGCACTTAGGATCTTCCGTGTCTCTTGTTTATTTGTCTGCACCTCAAATATAAGATTCTAGTTATAAAATATTGAATTTATGAAATATGTATCTTCATTTTGTAAAATAATGTTTTCCTTATGTAACTGGTATGAAATTAAATAATGACGATAATATTGTATGTATATTATTCGTTTTTCGTTATTTATCGTTATTATTTAATTTCATATAGTGACATGCAAAATCTCGTTTAATGTCTATAAAACGATATTACTGCTTATCAAACAATGTTAATGATTGCGGAGGCTAATACAATTAACAATTATGGTTAACGAAGTATTTTCAAATGTATATGAATCAATCACGGCCTTTTGTTTGTGAGCTCGTTGGGCCTGTTTATCCCGCTCCTTTCATTAATGCTGCAAATTCTAAACACATTCATTCAACGCTCATTAATATTTTAACTGCTAATTCGAAATTAAATTAGTAGGGAATTTAAAATATTTCATAAATTCCACCCGTTGAATTCGTGTTGGCACAGGATTTAGGGACTTTTCTTTGGTTTTATTAGGCTCTTCGGGTTCGTATTTTTGCAATAACCGCCTACGGGTTTATTATCATTATTTAAATGAAATATTATTAATTTCGAAATGTAAAGTAAATAATATATATCGTATTAATGTAATTAGAAAGGATACCTACTGGTATATTCATCATCAGACCATAGTCATCCACTGCTGGATATGCTCTTATTGGACAACAGCGACGTAAATAAACGTTCATAATTAGGACAAACGCAGTCGCGGATACATTTAGTATGTAACTACAAAATCGTTTGACCGACTTATTAAATATTCAGAGTTCAGTACAAGCTCATTGGCATTATCAATAGAGAAGAGCAAATTGGTGCGTGTACCTCACTCTGATTGCCTATTACTATAATGAGCTAGTTGCAAATACAGGCCGTATGCAGCAAATATGTCATGTGGAACAAAGATGAATGAATGTTTAAAATTTAGTCTTTCAAATGGGTTGAAAATAGAGTAGAAAAATTGGTAGACGTGGCATACGATAGAGTGTAAAAGGAGAAACAAAGTAGAAGTGGCATATAAATTTTCTCATTCCAAGACTAAACATCGAAGTTGAGATCTAGAGAAAGGCAATAAAACTTGTTAACAAATGCTGTCAGCAGCAGTAATCCTACTCATGCCTGCTGCGAAACAGACACACTTCGAAAGTAAAAAAAATATAACCGACTTCAAAATAAAAAGTAATAAAAACATAATCGCGTTCGACTTATAGTAAGAGGTAGTGCAATGCTGCATTGCAGCCATTGGAGGGGGCGTCCCCCTTTCGAATATTTCTTAAGTGAGCCATCTGCTCACTTACTATACCGATTGAGCTTAAAGGCCATCAGGCCGAAAAGTCTAGCCCTTCAGAAAAAAAAAACCTAGAACGAGCCCAGGCAACTCATTTATGTGTTGCCTGTCCTGAGATATCAGATGGTAAGTCTTGGTGCCAGTAATTACATTGCCTTTCTTGCCCTTCTCCCCGAAACACAGCAAAGCTGTTTCACGGGAGAAACAAGCAAGATGGTGGTACCCATGCAGCCGGGAGCGCGGCACAGCGCTTCCCTTCCACCGGTAGGGTTATATATTAAATAACATTAAAAATGTACATTAGTTTATTACTATTCCAAGGAAAAAGTAATCGTATTTTTTTTTCAACTAATTCGGCATTCGCTTGGTTGTGACATCAAAGGAAGACAAATAAACAAACACATTTATAATTATTAAAGATATTCAAAGAAAATATTTATATACAGAAAACCCACAGCACGGAAACTACTATTGAATGTATCGCGTTCATTTCATATGAAAGTTCATATCAAATATTTGCTAACTATTAAGAATACATTTCAAAGCGCCGTTCTATTAGGGATCGTTTTGCGAAAGACGTTTTTTCTAAAAGCATTGTTTTCTGTTCGTGTACGATGACAAGTAATTTAAACGACAAATTATTTTCCGAGTCTGGTCGGGAACAAAGCGGACGGATATTACGATTGGCCGCGACAAACGACAAACATCTTCTAATTACCGAATTAATTGCTATTTAACCTCCAAACAATCAATGTTCATTGTAAGAGGCGTATTCAAAAGGGCTATTCAAAAACTTTTTGCGATAATCTACATCTCTAATGATTAAGAGATCGTTTGTAGAGATCCTATAATACTATGGTTTGGTGTTACAAAACTTGTAATTTAATAACTATTTTTTGCAATCACGGATTCGTTCCCGCTTTTGTACTCAAGCTAGTTTTTTAACCAACTTTAACAAAAAGGAGGATGTTATAGATAATACTTTTAGATCGAGCTTTTAAAGTCATTTGCAGGTCTGATGGATACTGAAAATAAATAAACTGAATTTGATTAATTATATTTATTCAGGCATTGGTGACAGTTTAGAATAGAACTTTGTGAACGCAAACGTTTTGACGGCCGGCTTGTCGAGTGGTCAGACTACACAGGGTTCGAATCTCATAACCAGTCAAAACCACTTTTGACTTTTTTTTCACAACTTCGATGTACCCTAAGATAAGTTAATGAGTCTAAACTGTTTTAACTGAAGGCATTGGTTAAAACCGGTTTTGCTTGATTTTTGCAGTCAGAAGTAGTTTTGACCGGTTATGAATTTTGGCTGTAACATGTACATAAAGCATATAATATATAATATGTTTATATAATATTTATGTTTATACTAGCGGACCGGACAGACTTTTCCTGTATAAAATATAAATATTCTCGAATCCATTAGAACACACACACAAAATTTCATTAAAATCAGTCCAGCCGTTTAGGAGAGGAGTCCAGTGACATATACTTTAACAAACCAATAGTGAGCCAAATGGGCTCACACTAATCCGACGAAACATTAGGGCCTTTGGGCCATTAGTATAGATCCCTCCGGAAAAAAAACCTACACGCACAGAAGAATTACTTATAAGTGTTGTATAAAAATATAATAAGACATGATATTAAGCATAAATACTGAATTTCTTTTATTTCTAAAAGTCATAATATTGTAATCGTAGGGTGTCATGGGTGGTTACTTTGAGGGGGTCTGGTCTGAGTCACCGTAAAACTTATTACATGGACTAACATGTCTGACGGTGTGCGGTGACTAAAGTAATCCATTATACATACATGCTTTATTATCAGCGTTTTAATTCTATAAAGTCAAGCCTGCCAACTGGCGGACAATTGTGGAACTAAAATCTGAATTATAGATACATAACCTTAAATGTTAAATCTTCCATCATTGCCATAAATATCGGAGTTGCCGGTGATTATGCGTTATTGTACTTCTTAGCTAGATTGGTGGCACTCAGAAGTCAGACGCGGCGTAAAGGTACGTACGCTACACAACTCACTTGTATGAATATCAAATATTGGATTTCTTAATTAGGTGTGAGCGACGATGGCCAATAAAAAAGGAAAACATATTAAGGAAACTTGCATAGCTGATGAGATTAAAAGTATTATGGTGTGGGTGTATGGGTGTGTACATGAAATAATATAAAAATATGAAATATAAAAATATATATATGAAATTCACGATCCTGTATTGTGCCAGCGCAATTTTCATTAGATCGATTCGAACGTCGATTAGTTAGGTTCTAATAATTCAAAGCGTTTAGATACAATGACTCGATTGAGAACATTTCATCCTGAATATTAATGCCGAGCCAATTTATATGTTATGCATAAATAATCAGGAAAATATGGAGTCGAGCCGGCGATAAACATTGACATCGGGTATGCGCCCCTACATTTTTGGGAGGACGAAGGCCGTAACGGGAAGACGCGACGTAACGTATTAAATTTCAATAATATAAGTGTTTTATATCTTATGGGCTACTTTATGATCAACGACTAGATATTAAAAGGTGATTTGCTATGTCGGCAACTTGGAATTACAATAAATGAAAATATTTAGATATTATTCTGTATCTACAATCCTATACAAAATCATTTAAGAAGTCTTGAAAGAACACATATTTCCGTGTGTATAAAATTTAGTTCGTAACAGAAAATCACTATCATCAACAGCGCATATTCTTTAGGTTATATATCGTCAAATTAACGTTGTTTTTGTGTATCTATTACTCCCGTATGTACGTACTAGGCGATTAACCGCGCGGTTTCTATACATAACAGTGCGGATAAGTGTGTGGTCTTTGACAAAGGAGGCCGCAGAGCCATAGTAAAGAAAAAGAACAGTATAACGTCTACATATAAACGGTAAGAACGCGAGTTATACCTACGTGCCACGAAGTCTCGGCATACTTCGGCAACCATCAGTCGCGAGTGTCGGGGCGTGACTCATGCGCATTTATTACGTACCCAGCTAATTATGTCACGACGACATATACAGTATTGATAAATTCATCTATATCGACATGACATTTTTTGCACACCTTATAAGGTGTGCAAGTGTTGAGAGTGCTCTACTCTCGACGTCTCAAAAAAGCACTTTTCCCGAAAATGAAATTGGTTTATTTTGTTATTTATATCGCACATAAAGGTTAATATTAGCGCACTTATATCAAATTAAAAATCTGTTAGGCACATATTCTAGTACCAATTATTTAGTTTAAATAACATTAAAAACCTATATAAATAATAACATTAAAATCATCTTTAGTGGACGTCCGTGTATCTGTCAAGAATGTCAAGAATTTGCTGCCACAAACAGGCATGTGGCAGCAAATTCTTGACAGGATACAGGAAAAAATATAACAACATGGCAAAACAAGACTTATATTTTATATTCTATTACCCGTGGTTAACAACTTCTAGAAAATCATAAATATTAGTAATTATAATAACTTTCGTAGTGAAGCAATTTCTTCCCGGCTGCTCTTTAGGTAGGGAAATTACTTGCTTCCTTAAGTTTCAAAAGTTTGCCTTCCTATTATGTTAGTTGAAAACTAAAGAATTTATAAATTTAGTTAATGCTTAATAGTTCTTATGATTCTCCTTTATCATCATCATCATCATCATCGTTATCCATAATATATCCATACATATGTGTAAATGTGAATGTTAAGGCTTATTGAGAACATTTACAAAATAGATGTTTGAAGAACTTTATTTCTAAGCAGCTTTTGCTTTATTTGGATATAATATAGTAATATTGGTAGCTGTAGATAGTGGTTACTTAGTATTTTATCAACAGGATCATATGTTTTCAAATATTAATATTGTCAATGTCTGTATAAAAACTAAATTCATGTTTTTCTATAGTTTATTGTATTTTGTTTTGTGTTGTGTGTATGATCTGCTTAGCACAACTATTGTTTGTCATAAGAATAAAGCGTCTGGGGAGATATTTGTTTCTTGACGCACAACTCTCGCGTACTTGGAATGTAAAAGTTACATTCATGTTGAAAAATCTTAACAATCATACTGACATTCTGAAGTATTCAAATCTCGTATTGTGTGATTATTAATAAATAATATAGTAAGAAAGATCGTAAAAAGTACTTTAATATATCAATAGATTTTATATTGGAAACAGATCTGACTGTATGTCTGTAAGGAGCGGTGTGGACAACTTCCATTGCCTGCGCTATAGCATAAAGCTTAACAGAAGTCAATTAAAATAAGTAATAGTATTGACTCCTATCCCGCAAACAATCAACGAGACCAGTCCAGTGTAGACCTATTGTTATTTTCCCACATTTACCACCATGTGGCTCGTCTGCCTCGAGGTAGTCGCAGGCATCTCTGGTGTAAGGCATGCGCTTGTGCCTCGCTCCTGCCTTCAGGGGTACCACGATCCTGCTTGTTCCTTTCAAAACAACCTTGCTGTGTTTAAGAGGAAGGGAGAGGATAGGCAGTGTAATTACAGGCACCGAGACTTTACATCTCAGGAGAGGCAAAACGTGAACGGGTTGCCTGGGCTAGTTTCAGGCTTACTTGACACGGGCAACGTTAACCGCTTACATTATGTGGATCATCTGCCGGATTGTCTATTCAATTAACAAAAAAACTTCATATAAAATATATGTACTAAACTCGTTTTTCTGTTTATATAGAAATAAGTTATGGGTATATGCAAATATATATTTGAGGATGATTTAGAGGCATTATAAACCTTTTAAGGGTTTCACCAACCAACCTTCCACTGATGTTGTCTTAGGATTGTTTGTTAAACATTATGCTGGCCTTTGTATATATTTATTATATTCTATTTGTGCTATCGGCTTTATATAATAGGCTATGCTTCAGTAACCTTGTGTGCTTGCTCGTGGGATGGTCAACCGCGCGCTACACACACACTTCTATTATATCTAGAAGTCTTTGGCTCTATGATCTATTATGAAATAACGATCTCTTTCTATTTAAGTAATGCTTTTGCTGTCTAAGCTTGCCTTATTACCCGATTAAAAGAGCTTAAAGCTCTGTTAAAGCTCTGAGCTCTGGATATAGCTTAGGAAAAGGCTGCTATCGAATTAAAATTAAAATTAGGTCCGAGCTTTGAGGCACCCTTATATGTTTAGGGTGCCTCAAGCGGAGTAGAAGGAGGGTACGCCCCCCCCTGCCTCCAGAGGAGAGTGCCTCTAGGCACACCGCCGCTGGTGCGGACGACCATAGTTCCCGCATGACGAGGAAAACACCGCCGGGTTTTAGTGGGTAGAGCTGCGCCTACCTTACCATCTTTCGGGCGCAGCGAGTCCCACATACCCGCCAGGGGAATCCCCCAGCCAATCCCCAGCGGGATGCCTGAGAGCATCTCCTGGCGAAAAAAGAAAGGCAAAGCGGTGGGAAGCAGCTAGTACATAAATAAAGGTTAGTTTCACTTTTTTCCGCTAGTTCTTTTCAGTGGTCTCGACTTGGAACCGGTGGTAGACACAATTGACGTTCATACTATAATATTATATTGCCAAAAAAAATGAATTTGAACTATGAAACCTTTAAAACTACATCGGTAACTAAGTAAAATATAACAACCCCATACACAATACATTTCACTTCAATAGGCTTTTACGCAGGCCATATAAAAGAAAAGGGACCACATGACACCATTACAGCCCCGTAATGTATATCTCCATTCTTCCCCGCCGTGAAAATTTTATTCATAAAGAGAAAATTGTTTCTTCGCACTCAAGGAGGAATCAAATTATAGGCGGGAATTATGAAATTGCCAGTATTTTTATAGGGTCATGAATGAAACAGATTAAGTGGAGTTGTGAGGGATCCGTTGTAACAAATTCTAAAATGTTCATATTATATGTATTTGTACGTAATACTAGATAATGGAAATTTAAACTGTTAGGACAGGTGTAATAACACCTCTCCACCATGGTCCAGGCCTTAACGTGGCGGTGGGGCTCAGTAGCCTAGGGTGAGCCCAGCACTTTGGGCGAAGCTAATTGAGCCGAGGGGGTTCTTGTACTCCTCTTATAAGAAGAGGGGACAATAAAGCAGGGGGCAAGGGGCGAGGATGGCAGCCTCATCCCATTGTACTGTTCCGACTGGGAGGGGTTATTCTGTGGTGCGGGACAACCCCTCTTTGGAGGTGGCGTCTTTTCAGTCGGGACTGACTAGCCGTCAAGGTGCCCTGTTTGTTTACTAGATCCGGGGCACCTCACCAAGGGCGGCATTGGTGGCACTCGCCGGGTTTTAGTGGGTAGAACTGCGTCCACTTGCCAGCTGTCGGGCGCAGCGAGTCCCTCATACCCGCATGAGGAGACTCACTCTCCCGTGGGATGCCTCAGAGCATTTCCCGGCGTTAAAAAAAAAGGTTACACACCTAGTAATAATTTCAGTTTTAAATCCCATTGGGAAAGCGGAGCGTGGATTGGTGAGTATATAGGGTGTCGATGTCTATAGTACATTAGGATAACTTCTAGTGGCGGAATATCAGCTCTGTCTTTACGTGTGTGGTCACATCGATGACATGATAACGGACATGGAATGGAAGCTTTTTGGCTACTATCGACGCCCATACACATCCGCACAACCAGAGATTATTCAGATGCGTTGTCCGCCTTTTCCCACTCCACATAATGGATCTCCGGAAACTCACAAAGTGCACGAAACGCGACAGCATAGCTGTCACTTGACGCCGGTGCTATGTGAGCGAGAAGTACCACCCCGGTCGTGCCAGCTAACCTCTAATACTCTTACAATACTTCTCACTATCTCTTACTTATACTTCATTGATTATTTGCGACAATATGTATGCAATATTATTTCATCTGCTGATATCAATAATAATGAATATAACTTCAGTAACTTATTGTTAATATGCAGAGTTTCAGACGGAGATAAATACGCTTTATTTCTTATAAATGATCTCTCATCTTTAATAAAGAGGTTATATCACATTACATAAATTACTTGAGACAGGGTTATAGGACCGGAGAGAATGATAATCCTATACTATAAAAGAGAAGGCTTTGTGTTTACTACCTTTTACCCCGGGATTTACTCGTATAATATACTATATTTAGGGGACTATACTTTATGTGAGGTTTCTTCTGTTTTATCCAATATTTGGGTTTGGTTTTGGAGGAATATGCCCTTGTGCATAGTTCTGCCGTGAAACAGCTTTCCTGTATTTTAGAAAGGGGAGCAGGACAGGGACTTGAAATCTTGCTTCTCAGGACAGGCAACTCCTTAATAGTTCCATAAGCTAGTCCCAGGTAAACCCGTCTTTTTTATGTTATAGTTCTTTATGCTAGTCTTTTTTTTTTTCATAAGGAGGCAACCTAGCAGTCGGAACCATGGTGACTACTGACGCTCATAGACATCTGTACAACGTGAGGTTATGCAGATGCGTTTCCCTCCTTTCCCCTATCCCCCCAATGGGCCACCGGAAACTCACAAACTGCACGAAACGCGACAGCGTAGCTGTCACTTGACGCCGGTGTTATGTGAGCGAGAGGTACCACCCCGGTCGTGACGGCCCAATTTGGCTGCAAAGCAACATGGCACTACCTCTTACAAAATCCATCTATGTTCATTGGTGGTGTTGACTGTTGACCATTTTACTCAGGTAAATTAACTGCAAGTTTGTCTATGCATTCAGCGTGAGGTTCTCAATATATAACAATCATCAATAATGAAAATCCATTCAAGATAAGTTAAGTGACTGAGAGATCGATTGACAGCCGCCTTTTGAAGTGGTTACAGGTTACAGGTGGTACGTAATAGTTGCAGGATATTAATTTTATGCCCATATGAGAAGCCTTCCAAGGGCAGCTCGAACAATTAACGTAAGCTGGTATCGGATCAAAGATGTCTAAACATGTATATATTTCTTACATTTATTCAACCAAATAGAATGCAGCAAAAATATTTTTAAATTTTGTATTGAACTTTGTTGAACCTTAAATTCTCCTACTATCGGTTCGCTAGCCTACTAAGAACCTGCAAAAAATATTTTACCTTACAAATATTTTTAATCTAGAGAATGTGAACCTTATAGCGAACATATTGTTCCTATAGTTTGGTATCATTAAAAATCATTTAAATGTCACCATCACAGACTAACGTAAGAAACGTTTCCAATTTATTTAGTATTTATCGTATTTCTTTAAAATAAATAAAACGTATTCCGTACTTGTGTAAAAAAGGAATTAATTCCATCGCTGTCAAGTATAAACATAATATACATTAAAATAGCGTCTTTAAAAAGTTTATATCGCAGTGAAGTCTCACAATCGTTTGAAGTCAAACAAACTGAGTCACAAATTGAAGCCCTAATACAGTCTCAGTACATGTCCTCGGGCTTTAATATTGTATTAAGCTCGCTTATTGTTTGCGTAAGGCTGCCTACACAACGGTAATCAGATGCACCCGCCAGCTTAGCTTTAAGTTATTGTGTAAAGATGACAATTTGTAATCATAACATTCATAAGTGTAGTAATAATTTTTTTGTAAAACCCAGATAAGCGTGATCCAGACTCGCACTGAGGGTTCCAAACGTAATTATTACGTTATAACAGTTATTTAGTAAGAGGTAGTGCCTTGCTGCATTGCAGCCGAACTGGGCCGGCACGGTACCTCTCGCTCACATAGCATCGGCATCAAGTGACAGCTACGCGGTCGCATTTCGTGCGGTTTGTGAGTTTCCAGTGGCCCATTGGGGGGATTGGCAAAAGAAGGGCAACGCGTCTGCATAATATCTGGTACGCATTTACATCACGTCTATCTGGTCCCGTGGTAAGTTCTCGAAGTACTTGTGTTTCGGGTACCATACAACGGAAATATATTTAATACTTTTATACTATATAATACATATACATATTTTAGATTTTTATTATATAAAATACACATATTTAATACACATTCATGACCCAGGAACACAGAAAACATTTTTTTTCCCTGGCGGGATTCGAACCCGCAACCTCCGGCTTGAGCGCTAACGCACTAACCATTGAGCCACAGAGGTCGTCAAATTTTTTATCTGAGACTATAAGAAAAACACCATTGAACCCGGTGTAGGTTCAAATTTCATGGTGTTTTTTATTAGCGATAAAGAACCTTAAAATTCTTTTGCTCTATTGTTGTCTTGGAAGTAATGATAATGTTTATTTAAAGATGAGCCTAGTCTTACTTTTCGACGTACTGACTACTGTAGTCCTAAATAATTCCACTAACACTTATATCCTCTTGAGATAGTACTCGTAAAACTCCGTATTACATGTTTTTTCTTAGTTTACTTTATTACTTAAACCGAGACAACTAATTCAGTTTTTCTTTGTTAATATTACTTAGTGGTTTAATAATAAATAAGATGAGATCTAAAATGTGTATTTGTATCCATTAACTTAATTTTAAAACGTAAGTCAAACTAAATTCAAAATATTATGTTGTTTGACCAATGATATTATATGTATAAAAGTGTTTGACAGTAACTTTATAAGAATGTTATCTTACTAATCTAATCTCTAATATATAAAATTTCCATGTCACAATGTTAGTTACCGTACTCCTCCGAAACGGCTTTACCGATTTTTACCAAATTTTACATGCGTATTCAGTAGGTCTGAGAATCGGCTACTATCTATTTTTCATACCCCTAAGTGATAAGGGTGGTCAACCCCTCAAATTTTAAAAGATAACGAGGGCGAAGCTGCGGGCAACAGCTACTTTATTATAAAATGCGAAAGTTTGGATTTTTATTCCTCATTCACGACAAAACTACTAAACGGATTTTGATCAAACTTGGCAGTGCTATTATATAGCTTATATACTAGAATAGCACATAATATTTTATTCCGTAAGAAAACCTACACAAACATTTTTTCGTGCATGCAGCCGGCGTTCATCAATTTATAAGATGGTATCACGTGAAAATTCAAAGTTCCTACGGGAATTTTATTTGCTTTTTCATTAATAGTAATTCATAATTACATACGTCAATTGAAATGTCAAAAAGGCGTCATTATTGTCAAACGCACAAAATGAATATGTACTGGCCGAACGCAACAAGTCTTTCAATATAGTATATAGAGATGTGTTACATAAAACACTCAACTAATTTATTGTTTTCTAATGTTTACGCGAATTTCACTCATTATAATAAAACAATTTTTTACGGATTTTATCGCGGTTTATTAAGATTTTTACAAGCCCGACGTTTCGGATACTTTACACAAGTCCTCGCAAAAGAACACAGATTCCAACCAAGGATGATCCGTGAGGCTATTGAAATTAAAAAACATCCTAATTTCAATAGAGAAGATGGCTGGCTTCTACCACCTGCTTGGGATCCCATTATTAAAATTATCAAATCAAAATCTAAGCATAATATGTCACAGATTAAAGATACAGTTAGCACTTTCTGCGTAGATAGGACTGACCAAAATATTGATGTATCATAGGGTAGTTTCGAATAACTTTGTAATAATAGGACGTATGACACCTCAGTCCTCCCGTGACCATGGTTGCTGTAAAGTATCCGAAACGTCGGGCTTGTAAAAATCTTAATAAACCGCGATAAAATCCGTAAAAAATTGTTTTATTATAACTCAACTAATTTGTTTGTTTTTATTTTATCTCATTTTACCAAGGAAATACATAAGCTACTTTTCCGAACTACACGCGGGCGCAGCTGCCACCAGTTAACTATATAATAATGTACCTCTCCATATTTTACTGACACATAAATCCCATTTGGCTACGACTCCTTTATAGTGTTGATTAATATGAAGCTAAAATACAGATGCTGGAGTGGCTTAGAGCTCAAGAGCTCAAAGGATTCAGCTCTGACTGATATGTATAGAAGCTATGTAACGAGCTCTTACAATCTACTTCAAAACGAAACATATACCCTATAGGCTCAAACTGAGGCTATCTATACATCTTCAAGACATCAGATCATACTATTCCTGAATATCACCAAGCAGAAGTCACTTAATATTTTTGAATATGAAATGAAAATGAAATGAAATATATTTTAGAAAGCCGCATTGTTTTCAGTTAGTAATAAAGATTGGAAGAAGAGAGATTTTTCATCAAAAAGCATTAAATAAAAACAAAACTCAATTTAAATTGTGTTTTATATAAGAAGGAGTAATAGAAGAGATAAAAGGCGTGCATATAATTAAACGAACCGATACGACTTAGGGACCTTCAAGAAGAGAGCATACTCATATTTGAAAGGCCGACTACTCATCTGCTAATGATGTAGCGGGTGTCTATGGATGTCGCTTATCACTTACCATCAGGTGAAACGACTGTCCGTTTGCCCCCTCTTTTATAAAAAATAAAAGGGCTCGTCTGCCTTACTTCTATTAAGAAAAAAACATACAAACATCCGAATTGAGAACCTCCTCCTTTTTTAGAAGTCGGATAATAAAAAAATAACTGTATTAAAACACGCCATATTCTAAAATGAAACAGGTCAGGATAGGCTGATAAAGATGATGATATTTATAAAACCAATTACTCGGTGTGCAGCCATTTTTACGACTGCAATCCGAGGAACGTCGCTAAATTATTCCAAAACAAATACAGCGAAATAAATAGAGCCAGGTAATATTTTGTGGAAATCGGCCAAGACGATTTTAATTATGAGAACAACATTGGTTTTTTGTTATTTCTGTTTGTAGACAATCACGGCTGTAGACTGGCTGGTTAGAGCTCTGAATACCGATGACGGGGGCACGGGCCGTTTCAATCTCTACTCTATGCATAAGTAATGCGAAAAGTATGGATACCGCTTGAAACACTGTGTATTTGTCGAACTTCCGATATTTGTTCTTTTCTTTTTTATCTTACAAATTATCGTTTTGAATAAGTTTTATATGATACTATCAAAATCAGAAATTTAAAAATGGCCTTAGTTGAATCGTGATTTGGGTTTTGGAACACAAAGATGTTATTTTCAAGTATACATAGTATATATTACATTAATTTGTTAATTTTTTATGCTTTTGTTAAAAAAGGACGTTGCGCCGAATAAAAAACACCGATATCAATGATACATCCAAAGAAGATCATATTCTGATATATTATTACTTGTTAACACAAATTGGTTTTGACAATCGCATACTCGACCTACGACCAATTATTTGGAAATTGATGTTTGCTGCGCCATCTTTTTCTTGTTCAACGATCACTTATATACTAACATCCATTCTACGCTGTATAAGATATCTTAATAGAGAATAACAATCTTTAACCAAAATGAAAATAAATGTATCTTCCCGCTTCTCGAGAATCAACAAACCACTTTTTGGCGTGGCGGTGACGTAAAAAGAAAGAGCGAGTATAAAAAACCGTTTCACTTATCGTCGTATGTTTTAGCTTCCATATTTTTATATGCCAAGATAAAATACTACACAAATATAAAAAGCACTATCCCCACTATGGTTCAAGCCTTGACGTAGCGGTGGGGCTCAGTAGCCTAAGGTGAACTCAGCACCTTGGGTGAAGAAAATTAAGCCGAGGGCACTGCTCTTTGTACCCTTCTTATAAGAATAGGGGACAAATGAGCAGGAGCGATAAGGGGCGAGGATGGGAACCACACCCCGTTGCACTGTCCCGACGTTGGGCGGGGTTGTTCTGTGGTGCGAGGCGAACCCTCTGTGGAGGTGGTGTCGACAAGGAGGTGTGTGACTGACAAGCCGTCGATATGCCGTTTGCTTAATACATCCTGGGCACCTCACCAAAGGCGGCATTGGTGGCACTTGCCGGGTTTTAGTGGTTAGAGCTGCGTCCATCTTACCATTTTTCGGGCGCAGCGAGTCTCACACCGCCTGGCTTCAGAGCATTTCCCGGCGTAAAAGAAAAAAAATGTACTGTCACTATCATATTCTGCGTGTAAGTATTATCATTTATCATATTATATATAAAATAACTTCACCTACCTACACATTATATTTTTAACAAAACAAATCATAGCCCTCTAATGTACCTACATTATTACACTAATGTTAAAATCAGTAAAAGTAGTTTTACTACGAAACAAATGATATCAAATTGACGTAAGTTTGAATTCTAAATACATTCAAAACGAATTTGTTACAAATTTAAAATTTAATACGGTAAATGCGTTCCGAAATAACTGAATATGTAGAGTACAATTTGCAATTCACTTTAAATTCGTTTCATGAAAGGAAGCGTCAGTGGCCCGTCACACTCCAGTATAATTTTATATGCCTTAATGCTATCAAAATAAGACTCCAGGAGGGTATATAGGACCTCACCACATGAGCTATATTTCACGATGTAAATAAACGAGCAGTTGGCGTGGGTAGTCTCTATTCGGCTGTAGCAATAACTATGCGATTATCCTATTTGAAGACGAGGAACGGGCGTGACTGGGTTGGCATTTTTCATATTTCATATTAGGTAACTTTGGACATATTACGCTAATAAAAATGGTAAAATGTATATCTTCGTCAGATGGAAATGCTACATTTTATGGTAAGATGTTTGAATATTTCGTACCTTTAAAGATACATGTAGTTTTCTTTAGTTTAACGGTGGGAGGGAAGCGCTGTGCCGCTCTCCCGGCTGCATGGGTACCACCATCTTGCTTTTTTCTCCCGTGAAACATTCGGAGAAAAGGGCAAGACAGGCAGTGTAATTACTGGCACCGAGAATTAACACCGTTTTGAACACGGCCTGTGTTCAGCAGTGGATGGATAAAGACTGATGATGATGATGTAAGACCCCGCCCCTCCATGTCAATGTGTGAAACAAATAACAAATGCACAGTACGTGAGTAATTTCCTTGAATCCATAATGTCTACATTACACTATATATTCAGTATAGTGAGATGACTTATAGAGCGAAAGGTACCCCCCGGTCGTGCCGGCCCAATTCGGCTCCAAAGCAGCATGGCATTTTGGCATGGCATCTGGTCCCGTGGTAATTTCTCGAAGAACTTGTGTTACGGGTACCAGACAACGGAAATATACCTATTTAATATTTTTACATCACACATATATGTATTTAAGATTTTTATTATATAATACACAAATTTAATAAACATCCATGGCCCAGTAACACAGAAAATATTTTTTGTTCCCTGGAGGGATTCGAACCCGCAACCTCCGGCTTGAGCGCCAACGCGCTTACCACTGAGCCACAGAGGTCGTCAAGTCAAAATCATCTCATTGAATTTTTCAGTAAAAAAATCGAGCTATGCGGCTTCTTCCGAGATCAGAAATTTGCCTGCGACGAATATAATATGTATATTAAAATCTCTTTGGTATTTCTCATAGTTTCATATTACATTGGTTTTGGAACGTCATACTTGACTTTAGATCTGGAATTCTTAGGGGAATGTACTGATAATACTGCTGTCTATAAGTGTAGTGTATAATGTGTAGTGTTATGACGTATAGCATGCGATTTCATAGCAAGCTTAGATCTGTGAATGTAATTTGTGGCTACTTTTTGAAGCATTATTATAACTAGTTATTCACGAACTTTCTTAACGAGATTTGATCTAGTATATTCACCGTATTTTTTTAGAATACTGAAACTATCTTTAAAATCCAACTAAACGGAAATAAAAATGTGTTTTATTCGCATAAAATAAAAACGACATGATTGCACCGCAGTTTACTCTGTGGAAGTATATACTTATCAAATTTTCCACACACAGACTGCAGTTCAACAACTAGCCACTTATTGTTGGAAGCTGGACTTCAACTAACTTCCATAATAATGTCACGCAAGAGAATTTTCCGACGCGATATATATTTTTCTCTTCAACATTCAAAACTTCCACTTGTTTTATGTATAATACCACATTTTAAATTGAATGAATTACATCATTTGAGTGTTGTTGAGAACCTATAATATATTCTTATCTTATATATAAATTTCCATGTCACAATGTTAGTTACCGTACTCCTCCGAAACGGCTTTACCGATTTTTACCAAATTTTATATGCGTATTCAGTAGGTCTGAGAATCGGCTACTATCTATTTTTCATACCCCTAAGTGATAAGGGTGGTCAATCCCTCAAATTTTAAAAGTTAACGCGGTTGAAGCTGCGGGCAACAGCTAGTAATAATAAAATACTAACTGCATGAATATGTAGACCCATAAAAAACATTTTTTTTAATTTTGTTTCTATTATGTTTGTTTTTTATTACTAATTAATTTCTGTAAAAATAACTCAATTATGCCCGTATGTTTTTTTAACCGACTTAAAAAAGAGGAGATTTTCAATTAGTCTGTATATCATTTTTTTATATAAAGTTCAATAAATTTGTGTCATAGACAAATTCTAATCTATCAATTAAATAATTCACATTAATACAATACAATTTCTTTAATTATCACAAATCCACAGCTTACCCCTGCTTAAAACGACCATATTTATACCTTTATTTTTGCGAAGCATCTACGGCTTTTTTATTGAAATTAGATTCTCGTCGCGGAGAAGGAATTAAAATCGCATTAGGAAATCCGTCGTCTAACTTCGCCAGTCTGGGGTGTATCGGAATAAATAGCTCCAACTTTATTTATATAGATGTTGAATATTTATGTATTTTTAACAAATTTCACATTCAGTTAGGAACTGTTTTTTGTAAGATTTACGTTTACAACTGTATTTGTAATTGGTAATTCTGGGAGACCAATTTCGGGTTCTGATACCGAGGACCAGGCAAGACTGAATTACGCTGTTTGTCCCATTTTTAAACGGAATTTATTTTAGTACTTTATTTGGTGAATTTTTTTTTTTCTTTCTTTCTTTTTTTCATTCTTACTCATGTCGTAGATTTAAGAAATATATTATAATTTCCACGTTACGTTGTTCTTCTTCTAACGGTAAATGGTTGATCTGTTTATATAATAAAAATATTTATTTAATTTGATTAAAGCTTTGAATATTTATTGAATATCAGATTTTTATTAATTCACTTGTAACAAGAGCTGTAAAATAGCCGTTCGCAGATCTTGGCCGTTTATAAAATATCTATAATGATATTTATCACGTTTAATATAGTAATCATCATCACTTAGGCCTGTAGTAATAATACAATGTCCAAAAGTTGACTCTTGAAAAACAATCTAACGTAAAAAATATTGACTAAATTCTCCCATAACTTTGGTTTGCATCAGAATGGATTTATAATTGTTATATAACTCTTTTATCATATTATGTCATGTGCATGATGCGAGGGGTGAGGGATCGGCCGTCTTGGCGTTCATTGAAAGCCCCTTATGTTCGGCAGTTGAATATTAAGAGACGATACCATTAAGGTGAAACAGTCATAAAGGGAAAAAGGGAAAAGGAGAAATGCACCGGCCGTGATGGGCCGGTGCATTTCTCCGATTCTCCTACTTCCGTAATCATTTATATCGGAACGAACAATAACATTAGTCCCGTATTCTCCAATCAATATGCGAAATGATCTTAGACGCCGATATCCATAATGCAATACGTGTTTTAGCATATAGTTATAAGCTTCGATCATTACTTGTCCGGTTGTTAGAATAAATTTTTTTATTGAGTTAATATATTGCAGTAGACTAGAATATATTGTATGAATTCATACTGTAATGTACCAATTGATTTATGGAGTGGAAGATACATTTAAGATGAGGGAAGATCGACTTCCAACCCCACCATGGTTCAGGCCTTCTCGTGGCGGTGGGGCTCAGTAGCCTAGGGTGAGCACAGCACCTTGGGCGAAGCGAATTGAGCCGAGGAGGCCCTTTTGGAGGTGGCGTCGGTCCTCTGAGGGACAGTGGGTAGGGCTGCGTCCACTTACCAGCTTTGAAAACCAGCGAGTCCCACATACCCACCTGGGGAGACTCACTCACCTCCGGGCCTCAGAGCATTTACCGGTGTTAAAAAAATGGTTGCCTGTAAAGTCGGTTTTACGGGCGAAGATTTTACGTGACATCGTTTCGGTGACTCATCGTAACGTTACCGAGCGTTACACTTTTTCATAAGTGACTCCCAGCCGCAACCTAATTTAAGACGTTGTCACGTCAAAATTAGGTCGACTTCCAACCCATCCCATGTTGGTAACATGGGGCCACTTTCTTTGTGAAGTTGCCAGTCCTAGTTGGATGCAAGTGGTAAGGATCCATTATAAGAGCTCTATGACCAGAAGTGGATGAAAGAAAGATGAAGGATTTAAGCAAGCATCATTAAGATGATGCTTAAATACAAAGGATGATTAAATTGAAATCGGAACAAACATATAATATGTACCATAGCTGAGTAAAAAAATATTTATTTACTCCCATACCATCCCTATCTCTCTATCTAAAAGTAACGTAACGTAAGTATTAAAAGACATAGGATCAGTCGTAAAACGATAAGTGTTATTCTTCTAACACGCTTCAAGGGAGATAGAACTAATTTGGCTTTGTAACTGTTCGATCATATTAGAAAACGCCAAGTGTAATTCTCGATCTTATTAGAAATTCTCAAGTATTACTGTTACTTATTCCTCTCATGATATTAAATATTAGGTTCATCTAAATTCTAGATGCGTGGTAAGCTATTTAGAGCTGGTGTTAATTATCTAAAAGTATAAGTTTTAGATATTAAACCAAACACATTTATGACCTTGATAAATATGTCATTTCACATACTTCTAGAATAATACTCGTTTACCACACTGTAATCAAATGTTTAAAATGTCCCAAAATGAGTGCTTGAACAAAGGCGCTGGACAATTAAGTCTGTCACGCGACGTGCAGTCGTGCAAAGGGCTCACTTTGTGCCATGACAGCGTGACGTCGCCGTGACAGATTCAATTCTCGAGTCAAATGTTTGTCTGTGCAAACGTTTGCCAGGTCCACCAACGGTTATTGCCGACCTCAATCCCGTGCATACGTGCTATACAAATGAAGGACGTTTCGTATTTTGTTTCTATGTACATTATGCGCCTATGTAAACATGCTTAAATTGCGAACTTCTTGGATTTGCAATGATTTTGTATTAATAGATTCTAGGTCTATAAGTAAGTAACTAAGAGGAAAGTTTATTTTAATTTTACGCCGGGTGAAATCGCATGGTACAATTTTGCGACAAACCATGTCGTGGCGGTGGGGCTCAGTATCTTAAGGTGAACCCAGCACCTTGGGAAAAGTAAATTGAACCGAGGGAGCTGCTCTTTGTATCCCTCTTGTAAGAAGAGGGGACAAGGGGCGAGGATGGGAACCTCACCCCATTGCACTGTGCCGACGTTGTTCGGTAGTACGGGACGACCCCTCTGTGGAGGTGGTGTAGGTCCCTTGAAGGGCTGACTAGCCATTGAGGTGCCTTGTTTGCTCAATAGATCCGGGCCACCTCACCAAAGGCGGCATTGGTGGCAGAGCTGCGTCCAACTTACCATCTTTCGGGCGCAGAGAGTCCCACAAACCCGCCTTGGGAGTCCCCCCCTCCCCAGTGGGATGCCTCAGAGCATTTCTCGGCGT
Source organism: Helleia helle (assembly GCA_963853865.1). Taxonomy (NCBI): domain Eukaryota; kingdom Metazoa; phylum Arthropoda; class Insecta; order Lepidoptera; family Lycaenidae; genus Helleia; species Helleia helle. The sequence continues at coordinate 6,157,262 of OY971418.1, read as the reverse complement.
AAAAGAAAAAAAAAGATCAACCTAACTATTCTACTTTCATGGATTTTATCACCGTTTAACATCTCATGTTTGATGATCAGGTGAGGACTGATATGTCAAACAGAAGTTTAATATTTTAAAGAAATGATCACGCTACTAGTGCTGTCGATGGTTATATTAAATCTTGTAGTAGGTGCAACATCAGAATCTTCAATCCTTGGGTACATTAATACTAGCTCTGAGCCCAGGGGGAAATAAAGCTTTCACACATTCTAGCACATTTAACAAGAAGAGTAACCATAGATAGTAAGAGTAAGATAGATTCGTACGTGGCGAACTAAAAGACCTGAACTTAGGTCATCGGTCGTGTCATTTACGGTGCACTTTGAGCCTTGAATACAAGCAGTCTCATTGTATATTTACTTACACAAAGACCGACCGTCTTGCGTCTCAGGGTTGGCAAAAACGATAAGGGATTTTTTTGTTCCGTAGAGTAATTAATGCATTTACGTATATTACGTATATGACCAGCACTAGATGGATAACATGTCTGACGAACCGACCCTCACTCCCGCCGCCGGTATACCGCACTAAAACTATTGCGAGTTGCCTTCAGCCGCTTCAAGGGGAGTGTTCCGGATCTGACTAATACAGGACAACCCCGCGATCGGCCGATTCCCTCAAAAGGGCTTACCAGGCTAACCCCTCCTAGTATGGGAGAATTCCGAAACCTGGAGCACCTCCGCCGACGCCGGAAATTTTCATACCACCTCCTCCGCACTCTCTTCCTACGCCGGCGGTCGGCGGAACGGGGCGGAGGTAGCGTCGTCCTCTCTGTCCGGCTCGGCGATCTCTTTCTGCGAAATGGCAGTTTCGCAGAAAGTGACCGCCGCCTGCCAGGCCTCATCGCTCTCGAGCATGCAACGCAACCCACTTGACAGCAAGAGGTCCCTTCCAAGGAATCACTTGGGTCTGGCGTAATAAAAACTAACCCTGGGCAACCTCAGTCACAAGTTACAAAGAAGTATAAATCGTGTGATAAAACTATCATTTGAAGAGCCTATTTGATAAATTTTACGTCAACTAGGGCTGGGTTTTATGTAATTTTTTATGCTTCCACCATATACATAGAAATCTACATTAAAATAGAAGTATATATAGCGAATTTAATAATAAGAAACAACCTTGTGCCTGAGAGACAGATGCGATCCGTCCGCCTTGATCGAAGTAATATTTATTAATCTCTGTCTTAACGCTCATTGGCTCGGTAGCTGGAGATTAATATACAGCGCGTTGAATATAACACCCGCTTTGGAAATGAATAAAGAATTAGGTTAGAAACATCTTTGACAACAATATTTTTTATTACAATTTTAGTAGTGAGAGGGTGACACATTGCCGCGCTTCCTTCTGCTTGAGTACCACCATCCTGCTTGTTTCTCTCGTAAAACGTTTGCTCTGTTTCGGAGAGAAAGGCAGTAAAATTACTGACGCAGACTTTACAGCGTATGTCTCAGGATAGGCATCATATGAATGAATTGCCGGGGCTAGTTTCAGATAAACTAGTTTATGTTCATGGGCGACGCTAACAGTTTACCATCATGTGGCAACGTCTTTGCCTATCCAAGTGCCATAGAAAATGATAAGTATATAATTATAATAGATATACCATTGGATACATGACGCAATATTGTAATACAATATATATTTGTTGAGTCTTTATAGAGTACACAATATAGAAACATATAGGTATAGATAGACAACAGTTTCGAGTGACGAAGATCCTAAATATATCTACCCCATGCGATCAAATCGGTTTCAACAGCAGTTTCAATAATTGTGAAGTTACGCAGCGACAGTGTCTCGCTCGGACACACTCGGCGGTCCCGAGTTCACCCGATCGAGGCTTTCACTTCCTAGCGTGACGGCTTAGCCCCATTCATAGAAATTTTAAGAACAGAACTTATTTCAAATATCTGTGGCCCCATTTATACCCCGCAAAAATATATGTGCGGTGCGCCAAAAGAATTTTTCACTTCAATAATGATTTTATATCTGGGGATGGCTCACATCTCAATAAAGCTAACCAGTCTCCAAAGACTTGCATCACATTCGTACGTATCACATTTCCTTGACAACTATGAATATTCTTACCTTTAGATAGAAGCATCGCTGTAAGGAGAAGCAGACGAGCGTGCCAGAGGGACCCCATCCCTCTGTCTGACCACCACCGGTCCGGACTCGGACCTCCGGACCATCGACTCATCTCACACGTTGCTCTGAAACAGCAGAAAATACGTTGTGATACCAGTGCCGCGTGCCGGTGTATGAGTAACACCAAACCTTATTTCTTTCTTGAAACAGTTTTACGGTGTGGAGTGCAGTATTTTAAGAAATAAGAGCAGCACAGGTGGTGTATTTACTGGCACCGACTCCCATTCTAACGTCTTAAGATGAGCAACGTAGCAAGCAGTTGCTGGGATAGTTGAGATAGTTCCGGGTGAACCTGTTTATGGTTAAGGATGACTTTAATGTAGTAGCTGGTCACGTCAACAGATGCATCGGCAGACGTCGGCGGATGCATATTCTGTGTAGAGGGGATATAATAGTAATTCACTCGTATCTGGACTAGACAAGATCTTTCAGAACAGTTGTTCGAGGGCCTCTCAATTTATGAGGTACAATTAAATATCATATAACATCTTAAAACAATTATTAACTTTGTCAACTTAATTAACACTTTCTGTAGCGCCATCTGAAGCAACTTGGGACAAAGGTCAAAGTGAATACTATAAAAACTTACAATACATTTAATAATAATAATATTTATGGACGCTTTACACCACGTCAATCTGGTCCCGTGGTAAGTTCTGAGAACTTGTGTTACGGGTACCAGACAACGGAAATATATTTAATACTTTTATACTATACATATATTTAAATTTTTTATTATATATAATACACATATTTAATACACATCCATGACCCAGGAACACAGAAAATATTTTTGTTCCCTGGCGGGATTCGAACCCGCAACCTCCGGGCTTGAGCGCCAACGCGCTTACCACTGAGCCACAGAGGTCGTCCAATGTGCCAACTTCATGGTTGGTCAATAGATAACGGAGTTTGTCATGTCATAAATATAGAGATAACGTATATTCAATCTGTATTTAGAATTAAGTATACCTAAAGTACATAATATGTACACTAACTACTGTTCAACTATAAAGTAGAACCTATATTAGTCCCCACTCCCCACCATGGTTCAAGCCTTGTCGTGGCGGTGGGGCTCAACAGCCTATGGTGAATCCAGCATCTTGGGCGAAGCGAGCTGCTCTTTGTACCCCTCTTACAAGAAGATCGGACAAAAGAGCAGGGGGACAAGGGGCGACGATGGGAACCTTACCCCATTGCACTGTCCTGACGTTGGGAGAGATTGTTCTGTGGTGCGTGAAAACCCCTCTGTGGAGGTGGCGTCGGTCCCTTGGGAGGACTAGCCGTCGAGGTACCCTATTGCTCATCCGGACTACCTCATCAAAGGTGGCATTGGTGGCAAATCAAAATCAAATCAATGACATATAAAAACCTAGCCTTCACCCCATGTAAACTGATTCGTAGACGAGAGCGTGTGCAATGTCAAACCGATTGATTCGATGTCGTTTCACACAGAAATTCGGTTAGCTATGTATTCCTGATAGTTTCAGTATCTAGTAAAAACTATTTTGAGCTTTAATTGAATACCAATAGTTGTTGAAAGAAAAATTAAAAAGCGATATTTTTTGTTTACACACACAACACTGAGCTTTCATTCATAAAAATATTATCTTTTTGACACATACATTACAACTTAGAAACTATCATTTTATATTATTTCTTAGTGTTTTATTTCTTTTTGATAACCTACCGGTGGGAGGGAAGCGCTGTGCCGCGTTCCCGGCTGCATGGGTACCACCATCTTGCTTGTTTCCCGTGAAACAGCTTTGCTGTGTTTCGGAGAGAAGGGCAAGACAGGCAGTGCAATTACTGGCACCGAGACTTAACATCTTATGTCTCAGGATAGACAACACATAAATAAGTTGCCTGGGCTCGTTCCAGGTATACTAGTTTATGTTCATGGGCGACGTCGATCACTTAACATCAGGTGGTACGTTTGCCAGTTTGCCTATCCAACTAACATAATAAAACCTAAATGTTATTTAACTTAAAAAATACACCTAGTGCCGGTATGCAAGAATTTTATTTATATAAAAACTTTGGCGACACTTGTTTCTAATCATAATATTCTTATTAAATGAAAAACTCTCATATTATATAAGATTCTGAATAAAGAAAAATGGGAAGAATTTTCAAACATTGAGCTTCTAGGAACTTTAAAATGAAATTGATATTAACCTCATACATAACCAGTTTAAACCCAGGGTCGAAATTAGGTCAGTAACTTTAGGTGTCAGAATTAGAACTTGTCGATCTCTAAATATATTACTTAACCATTCTAAAATCCATTCTACAGATTTATAATAATATTTATATGGCATAAGCTCTTTACGTTCTTTTGCCTTTTCTCCTGTTAAAGGAAAGAGAACGTAACGTAACGAGGAAAGGAAAGAGAAGTCAGCTGTCAACCGTCAACCTTCAAAGACTTTAAATCTAATCTGATATGAAGATAATAATAATAATATTTTGGGACAACTCACACACGGCCATCTGATCCCAAACTAGGCAGAGCCTGTTCTTATGGTAACCAGACAACTGATATATACTTATCTATTTTTAATACACACATATTCTAGATAAACTAAACCCAGACACAGAACAAACGATCATGCTCATCACACAAACATTTGTCCTGGGTGGGAATCGACCCACAACCTTCTGGTTTAGCAGTCAACCACTAGGCCAACATGCCAGTCTGATATCCCTAGTATATGGTTTTCCGCTATTCAAGCGAAGCTGTCCTTGTAAGGCATAATATACAAATTAATAAAAAATACCCATTCTTCGAGGTGTATTGGTAAACCTCGATTTTAGACTAGAGGTCATTTAAAGACCAAGCCATACTATTATTATTAAATAAAGTGCCATATATAATAAGCCATAGTATTAAATAAAGTGATAATATTCGTATGGTTTTCTATGTGTAAACAAATTTTGGACGGCCGATGGGCCAATAATGTTCAAGAGTGGAGGCCGCGTTTAGGTAGTCGAAGTATTGGTCGGCCATTAACCAGGTGGGAAGACGATTTCCATGCAGTTGCTGGTCTGTGTTGGGTGTGAGTGGCAAGGGATCGTCCGTCTTGGCGTTCAATGAGGGAGGCCTATCAGCAGTGGACGGATAAAGACTGATAACGATGATGAAGCAAATTTCATTCATCACCGTTATCAGTCATTATCCGTCTTTATCAAATTTCACTCAGTGTAATGAAATATCTATACTAATATTATAAACACGAAAGATCTGATTGTTTTTTTGTATTTACATTGAATAGGCTCCGAAACTATATCCTAGTTTCGGAGCATATTCAGACTGGACAGATTTGAAAAAATATTTTATCAATGGAAAGCCACATTAACAGCGAGTAACATAAAATGTTTTGCCGTGCGAAGCCGGGACGGACCGCTAGTGTTTAATAAAATCTTAATCAACTGCGATAGGATCTCTAAAAATGTTTTCATGTTAATGATAATATTCTTATAAGAAACCCAATGTCTATGTAAAATGGTTTCTTTGTCCTTTACCTCAGTCATAATTAACACTTAAGCATGCCCTTGGGTCGGATAGAGTTTCGATTCGGGGTACCTCAAGCTACGTCTTACAATAATAATATATTATATACTAAAATAAAGTACCGTAGATGTACATAATATATACGACTGTTGTATTTAGTTTCATTGTTGACCCCCCCCCCCCCATGCAAAAAGAGACGTGTGGTAAATTTGATCGTTATGTGTGTCTGACAGAGCTCTTACTCACCGTAGCGGTGAATCAATTTCAGTATCTTTGGTTTTTTATACAACTAATTTATTGAAATATTTTAAGTCTACTCTCAATATCTACCAACACTTGTCGCTGTACTGATTTAATCGTTCTTTGTGGATCCTTATATAATTTTATAACAAAAGCGCGGTTTGCCACATAAACATTATTATCAAAAATCATACGGATGAAATAGAAAAATCAAAATTTCCAATAGAAAATTAAAAAAAAAAGTTTACGGAATAAATTAATTGCCTTATTCCGGTTTAGTATACGTCGTGAATTGAATTGAAGTGGTTTTATTTCCTTGAATCTCAAGGAAAGTAATTTCATGCAGTAAATTTTTGCCCAAGAGATTTCCCCGCGAATGCACAACCGCTCTCTCTCAGAGCATTAGCTGGAGCCATAAAGATTTTATGTAAAGGCAATATTTTATGTGCTTACTAAAATTTCATTAATATACGAATATACTTTACGAGTTTCTTTATATTTATTTATATCAAAACACATGTTAATGGTAACAATGAATTTACTTTTACGATCTCGTTAGAAACTGCGAACGGTGGCTGAGCATCCCCTTCGCTTTATTTAGTGGAAACACATCAAATTTGTGAATTCAACTGCATTACTGTTGTTTTTTTTTAAATAGTCAAAGCAGCAGAATACACCAGACCCCACCATGGTTCAGGCCTTGACGTGGCGGTGGGGCTCAGTAGCCTAGGGTGAACCCAGCACCTTGGGCGAAGCTAATTGAGTCGAGGGGGCTCTTTGTACCCCTCTTATAAGAAGAGGGGACAAAAGAGCAGGGGGCAAGGGGTGAGGATGGGAACCTCACCCCATTTTACTGTCCCGACGGTGGGACAACCCCTTGTTCTGAGGTGCGGGACAACCCCTTTGTGGAGGTAGCGTCAGTCCCTTGGGGGACTGACTAGCCGTCGAGGTGCCCTGTTAGCTTAACAGATCCGGGGCACCTCACCAAGGCGGCACTGGTGGCACTCGCCGGGTTTTAGTGAGTAGAGCTGCGTCCATTTACCATCTTATTTCTCTTCTATATCTTATACCCACCTGGGGAGACCCACTCCCCAGGCGTGATGCCTCAGAGCATTTCCCGGCATAAAAGAAAAAAAAAGGATAACACCAGAATGTAAGTTACGCCGTCGCCGCCGCCGCCTATTTTTCATTCTACAATTTATTTATATATTTTGTTTTGGACAAACAGTAGTTGCTGCATTAATCGCATAAAAAACTATAATAAAAAGAGCTTTAATGCACAACATTTTAAGTTGTAACCGCATGAACAAAAAGAAATGTAACACTAGTATATTAAAAAGATTATAATATAAATAAAAATACAGATGAAAATAATTAAATAAATATAGTTATTTATAGGTAAAATAATAAATAAATCCAAAAAGCAAAAACAAATAAAAGCAAAATCATTGTATATTTGAGCCCATTGTTTTGTTCCCGCTGGGGAATGCTCTTATGTGGGACTCTCTGCGCCCGAAAAGATGGTAAAGTAGGCGCAGACTCTACCTACTAAACCCCAGCGGTGTTCTTCTAATCGTGCTGGCCCGGTGCGGGAACTATGGTATGGTCCGCACCGGCGACGGTGTGCCTGGAGGCACTCTCCTCTGAAGGCAGGGGATGGCGTTCCCTCCTCCTACTCTACTTAAGGCATCCCGAACACTGAAGGGTGCCTTATAGCACTTAAGGCATGCACGCGCGGTAGGTCGGCCACGCACAGGTCCCTGCTGCTACAGTGATGACACACTGGCGATTCCTCCGAGCCTGCCACCTTGCACAGATAACTCTCGCAGCATCCGTGCCCCGTCAAGATCTGCGCAAGGTTTTTTTTTTATGTTAGTTGGATAGGCAAACTGGCAAACGTGCCACCTGATGCTAAGTGGTCGACGCCGCCCATGAACATACACTAATTTACCTGGAACGAAGCCCAGGCAAGTCATCTATGTGTTGCCTATCCTGAGACATAAGATGTTAAGTCTCGGTGCCAGTAATTACACTGCCTGTCTTGCCCTTCTCTCCGAAACACAGCAAAACTGTTTCACGGGAGAAACAAGCAAGACGTGGTACCCATGCAGCCGGGAGCGCGGCACAGCGCTTCCCTCCCACTGGTAAAAAAGGTGAAAGGTAATAACGCCATGCCGCCGGCCAACCCACTGCTCCAGGATTGGTCGGACGGCTGACACCGTGGGATGGTCAGCACTCGGCTCCTCTAGCCGTTCCTTCCATTTTCGGAGGATTCGTCGTTTAAGACGTCTCCGCCAGCTCTCCTCGTCAACTTCTTCGGTCTCGTCCGGGACTCCCTTCTGGTTCTCTCCACGTCTCCTCCGCCAAGAACGCGCGAGGGCACCTGCCACCGGGTCCCACGGTGCAGAGCCAGCCAGTACGCACGCAGCCTCGTATGAGGTAGTGCGATACGCACGGACGGCCCTGATTGCCATGACTCTATGCGGACGTCGCAAGAGAGCCACGTTTTGTCCCGATAAAGCAGCCGCTCACATCGGCGCGCCGTACAGCCAGCGCTCGGCCCTCCCATGTTAGGGAGAACACAAGAAATTAAATCATTTATAAACAAATTAAATAGCCAGGGGTCTAAATGTGATCCTTGTGGAACTCCAGATATAGCTGAATATGTCTTAAATTGCATGCTCTTAACCACGAAATATTGCGTTCTATGTGATAAATAAATTGGAATCATTTTGGTTAAGTACCTAACCCAAATACCATATAATTCTAACTTTGTCAGCAACAATGTGACAAGCTCCGTGGAATGCCTTGGCAAAGTCCATGTAGTTTATGTAATAAGTTAATTATTAAGAGGTTTCAGTCGTACACAAATACATAACTAAAAACAAGAAGTTGCAAGATGGATCATTCCACTTCTACATAAACAAGTTATGTAAATGAGGAAGTTTTTTTAAAAAAATAACCCATAATTAAAAAAATCAGCACCACCAGTTAAACCTTCGAACGGGTGGTTAAGTATTTTAAAACACTAAGCTTTCTATTTTCTGACTTGAAAATAACTCTATTTTCTTGTGTTGACGTTATAATAACCGAGAACGAACTAGTTCTTTCTTATATTTACGTTTACTCATTTTCTATGGAAAATGTAAGTTGTTTAAAACTTTATAACATGCATTATATTATAATACCATATTACAAATAGAATATGTTGCATGTTAAATATTACATCCATACTACGAGTGCTATATAATTATCAAGACTGTCTGTTTCTTTTTATATTCTTTTATAACTCACTAATGGACTAAACAGATTGTTTGTATATTATTCAAAACGTCTTTAAAAAATCGTATTCAGAATTTAATTTTATTCAATTTACTGTTTCCAGAATATCTCAACGAGCATCAAAGTGGTATGCGTTTGTTGTTGGATATTATAAAACTGTCGTTAGGAAAACTGCACCAGCAAAATTATAAAGTCATCATTGGAGTTTTATGGAGGGAATTGTGCAAGGTTACAGTCTATGAATAAATTAAAACCTTGTAACAATGTGATGAAATTAGTAAATATCATATTGTTATGTTAAAACAAGTACGTTAATCCTTACAAAACAAAATATAGTCCCCACTCCCCTATTATTATCATCATTGATTGTATAGTCTATAATAATATCAACCTTTATAATATATCCCCTTGTTGGGCATGGGTCTCCTCCTCGAAATTAGGCGAGGAAGGGCATAGTTCACCAATGCGCTGGCCCAATGCGGGTTGGTGAACTTTAGACACCTTCAAAGACTTTTAAACTTATCGCGTGAAGGATTTTTCACGATGTTTTTCTTCACCATTGAGCAAGCGATGATCTCATTTTTAGGTGCACGTAGAAATTTAGAAAAACCCATTTCAAGGCGTCATAGTGGTCAGGACCCAGGCCTCTAAATGAGGCCGAGCCTATACCCTCTAGACGATCGTCATCATCATTATCACCTTGTTTCCGTCCACTGCTGAACATAACTTTTAATGAACGCCAAAACGGCAGATACCTCGCCACTCGCATAAAACTAGGATCGGGCATTGGACGAGGCTTGTCGTCCGATCTAATTGGTGTAATAGGAAAACATTATTTAATATGCAATAGAGGTTAAAGCAATCGTAAAAATGGTGATAATCAATTGTAGTGAAACCACTTTACGGATATCTCGGATTATGAAGATTTTTACATGGGTCCTCCTGTGACCATGGTTGCTGTAAAGTATCTGTAATGTCGGGCTTGTGAAAATAAACCGCGATAAAATCCGTAAAACCTGTTTCATTATAATGAGTGAAATTCGCGTAAACATTAGAAAACAATGATGATATTTTTTTTTTAAATAAATATACAAGCTTCTACATTGAGTTATAATAACATGGTATATACTATTGTTAAAACATAATAAATTTATCTAAATTTGTCGATTCATTCGTACTAAACAGCTGTTATACGGGCAAAGTTAAAATGTAGTTAAAATGTTCTTCTTAATTGGGGTTTTTACAAACATTAATCAAGTAGTACGACGGAGGGTGATTTTTTACGGACGAAACGGTCGCTTGACGAATTACTGATCGCGAGCTTGTGCGTCAGCCGATTTTATTTGTAACAAATTAAGATAAACTATCTCAATCGGTGATGTGTAATGTATATTGACGGTCTAGTGGTCACAGGCGGTCGCAGGTTCGAATCCCGCTAAGTGCATATAAGTGATATATAATTGTTTTATTATGTTTATTCGAATATCATATTACAGAACCAACTATTTTCAAATCTAGACGATCGTAATTTGTTTCTTGTAGAAAAATTCTATACTATAACAAATAAAACATTGATCTATTTATCAGATAAATAAAATTGGAGCGTCTGTTTGTAATATTAAAATAACCGCATTTTACTAAATGCATATGGATGTTTACATATTGCATATTCCAAAATAGCATTTTTTTACTATTTTTGTCTGTCTGTCTGTTTGTCCCAGCTAATATTTGAAACGGCTAGGCCGATATTGACGAGACTTTCACTGACAGATAGCTGATGTTGTAACTTAGGCTATAAAAATAATCTTCATCAATCCGCATACGGCTGTAAATCTAAGTTAACGAGGGCGAAGCTGCGGGCAACAGCTAGTATGAAATAAAAATATGTATCCCTTAGTAATGTGGGAGTAAAACTTAGACAACTGTTTCTTTTTTATAGTTCGACGATCCAGTCTATTTTTAAGACACCAGCTCGATGTAGTATGAAGGGCAGAATAGTATTTGGACGTAAAGTGTAGTTGGGTGGGGTGAAAAGGGTTTTCTTTGATGTCGGACTTACCGGCTACTGGATTTTGTGTGGGCCTAAGTATCGTATTACTTTGTACAAACTTCCTTTATAGATTTATTTAGAAACTATTTTAAGGATTTTGGTGGTATTTTAAGGATTTAGTACTTTATTCACCCATATTAAGTCGCGATGTTAGCGGCGATGGCCTAATGGGTATTTACATACCTATTATAAAACCCTTGAGGGCGAAGTCCGGGTTCGATCCTGATCCCTAGTGTGCTTTGAAATGGGTTTGTCTAAATTTCTACGTGTACCTGAACATGAGAACATCGCTTGCTCAACGGTGAAAGAAAACATCGCGAGGAAGCATGTGTGACCTTCACACACCTACAAATACTTTTAATCTCATCAGACTGACAGCCTCCTCGCCTGATTTCGAGGAAGAGACCCGAGCCTAGCAGTAGGACATGGGTTCATATTATTAATATATTTTATTATGATATATTTCATATATATTTAGTACAGACTTTTTGTCTCAGGTCAGGTATTTCACCACGCCTATCAAAAAATCGTTATCCAAGTCTGTGAAAATTGCATTAAAATCCGTTGAGTATTTTAAAAGATCTAGCGAACGAGAACTGTAAAGATTGCGTAAATTGTCCAGACAAAATAATCCTGTGCAGACAAAGTCGCAGACACAAGCTAGTAACATCTATAATCATTAAAAATATATATATATTTGCTATTTCCAAAGTGTAAACTTTGTCACGGATTAAAAAGGAAACGAATCAAAGATTGTGTTTGACGGGCAGAAACTTACTGCAGCTTTGATCCAAAAGGCTTTTAACCAAGCTTAAGAATCGTAAAATAAATTTCTAGTTGTTAAAATTAAAGTAGTACCTACTAAAGTAAGAACGGAAAATCTTCAACAAAATATTAAATAATGTGTATTATGTTTGAAGTGCAACTTCTTTACGCACATGAGGGATTTTTTTTACGGATGAAACGTCGCGAAAATGTGCAACGTTTTTGTCCAAGAAGAGGGAGAGAGTGATTGAGACCGATTGAGAAAGAGTGAGAAAGGGCGAACATAGCATGAAGCACGTAGCCATGGAGTGAGAAGTAGGTAGCAAGCGAGTGAGAAAGCTCGAGAGAGAGATACTTAATCTCACACTAAGCGAACTGCATCGCAAGTTTTTTCCGAAGGAAATTTTCGGAAAGCTTTAGATTAGTATAAATATAAACGAGATTTAAAAATTAGTTCGCCAAATAAGTTTCACTTCTGACATGTGTAAGTACTTTGTACGCACGCACTTTTATGCATACAATTTGGTTTTAAGATCGATGCATCGATTTTATGCATCCATTTTGCCAGATATATTTTTAGTTACTAATAAGTTTTAATTTAGAAGCTTTTTTACATGTCAAAACTGGATACGTATAATGTTACAGCACTTACACTGAGATAATTATCAACAGACAGACGAAAGGACACCTCTCACGTCAGAGTAAAATACTGTCTATCTTTCGGATTTTCTTTATATAAACTTGGTCGGAACAGCATCATAGAACAAACGTGCTCCGCCTTTTTTTTATGTTACTTGGATAGGCAAACTGGCTAACATGCCACCTGATGGTAAGTGGTCTACGTCGCCCATGAACATAAACCAGTTTACCTGGAACGAGCCCGGGCAACTCATTTATGTGTTGCCTATCCTGAGACATAAGATGTTAAGTCTCGGTGCCAGTAATTACACTGCCTGTCTTGCCCTTTTCTCCGAAACACAGCAAAGCTGTTTCACGGGAAAAACAAGCAAGATGGTGGTACCCATGCAGCCGGGAGCGCGGCACAGCGCTTCCCTCCCACCGGTAAATTTTTGAATTCATGATCTCAGGCACGATAAATGTTTCATTTGTAAGTGTGCTCAGATTATTGTCAATTCATGAACTCAGGCGCGATAAAATATGCTGCAATAATGAGTTCGGGTGGTCTGTCCCAACTGAACGGTGTAAAAATAATAATAACAGCCGGCGTTTACGTGTTGCGGTTTGCTAAGGTAAACACTGCATCCGTGATATGTGTCGACTTCCGACCATCAAATGTATATTTAACACCAACACCCGTATTACAATACACAGAGGGATCAGAGTACAGATTCATCTTCCAAGTATAGAACGGATCGTATTCAGTAAGTGTCTCGAGGATATGTGTCAGCACGATGACTTACTGATAATTTGTTGAGTGATTCGTAAGGTTATACGATACGTGAAGTGTCTTCATCATCAGCATCATCAACGACCATCAGAATTATTCTTCAATAAATGACAGAGTAGTAACAATAAAGTAAGTGCAAACAACCAAAATATAATCCGCCTAAGTGCGAGTCAGACTAGCGCATGAAGGGTTCCCTACAATATTATACAGTTTAACAAAAAAACCCAACCATTCACAGGGACTGTCGATAGAAGTGAAAACAAAACAATTAAATTCAAATACCTATATTACAGGCTGTAATAGATTATTGGCAACCTATACAATTTAAACGGCGCACAAAATGGACGCATGACATAGAAGCAACACAATTTGCAATACAAATATTGCATAATCTTATATAAGTAAATCAAACGTCAAACTGTGTCTCCAGCGTTTCGCGTGCGGTGTCGCGAGTTCAGAGATTTTATCTCATCTAAAAATATGCGTACCGCGCTAAAAGAAGTTTACTCTTCAAAAAAATAGTTGGTTTTGTTAAAATAAATTAATATACGAGCTATTGATATTTTAATAATAAAAGCGCCATATAATGACGTAATGATTCAACTATTATTGATTGTTAGCTCGGTTACGATTTCTCTGACTTAATACTATTGCAATAGGTCGCTTAGGTATACCATAATTATATTATGATTTTTGTATGGCAGCCCTTCTCAAGCGTCTACCTGTTGTCGATGTTAATATCGAGCAAAAACTGCAAAAATGACGTTTGTTGTATGTTAGCCCCCCTCCCCCGTTAAGTATTGATTTTATTCTTTTTTTAGTATATGTTGTTGTTATAGCGGCAACAGAAAAATCATCTGTGAAAATTTTAACTGCCTAACTATCACGCTTCATGAAATATAGGGTTCCCGTTTTACGATTTGGGTACGGAACCCTAAAAATGGTCCTAACGAAATGCCTGAAGTTGTGAATTATCTACGTCAATTTTGAAGTTCAGGAGTTCCTACTAAAAATCTATACAGAAAGATATAATAAAAATGTGCCCCGGATTTGTTGAGCAAACAGGGCACCTCGACGGCTAGTCAGTCCCTGGAGTGACCGATGCCACCTCCACAAAGGGGCTGTCCCGCACCACAGAACAACCCCTCCCTACGTTGGGATATAGTACAATGGGGTGAGATTCCAATTCTCGCCCTTTGTCCTCCTGCTCTTTTGTCCCCTCTTCTTATAAGAGGGGTACAAAGAGCAGGTCCCTTGGCTCAATGTGCTTCACCCACGGTGCTGGGCTCACCTTAGGCTACTGAGCCCCACCGCGACGACAAGGCTTGAAACATGGTGGGGAATTATCATAACATATAATATATAGTATGTTCTAAGTTCTAGTTCAGCAAATAGATATAATATTTGCATAACCAAATCCGTTTAACGATTTACGTGAGTTCCAAACAAACAACCTTATAAACTCTCATATTACTAGGACGAGATTAATATTTCGCTTGATATTAAATACAATAAACAAAATAGTATGCAATTTAGTTCCTACATGTAATTAAAATTATTTGAGCTTGTTTGTATCTCAGAAAACTAATAGAAAGAAAGAAAGAAAAATATTTTATTCAAACCCTTAAAAATCTTATTATATATACAAAAACACATACATATACGCAAAAATCCAACATCAAAAACAACAAATAAAAAATTGATTCAATATAGTCACAAGGAATTACACTCACTAATGATCAAGTGAAAAAAAATGTAAAATTATAAGCTGTGACGGCCAGCATTAATTTTAATAAAGACGATACCCAGCGGCCGTACCACAATAATATATTAGGACAAATGTTATTACAAGCTTGACTCGTGTTATTTTTGGGCGCTCCCCCGACTTACGAATTCAAGGCAAATAGTGTGCGGCTGCTATACTCTATCCTTAAACTATTTTAGACTAGAAGGGTTTTAATGGGAGTGAGTTTTATTTTAGTTTAGTTGTGATTAGAAAAGATTGATGTGGTTTTGATTTCTATTATTTTATAATAGTAGTTCTAAACATGAATTTGTAACTTTAGTA
Source organism: Helleia helle (assembly GCA_963853865.1). NCBI lineage: Eukaryota > Metazoa > Arthropoda > Insecta > Lepidoptera > Lycaenidae > Helleia > Helleia helle. The sequence continues at coordinate 6,141,745 of OY971418.1, read as the reverse complement.
TAAGGTAAGTCAGAGAAAATAAACTTTTTAAACTTGACTCAGGATAAAGTTCATGTTCAAAAAATTTATGTTTTGGAATATTAATATAATAGAAATCAAAATCACGTGAATTTTTTGATTATAACAATGAAACTAAAATAAAATTGACTGTAATTCACTAATGAAATGTCCCTAATATGAATATTTAATATAATTCACTACGAAACGAGAAGGACTTGAGGCTGTAATCGTATTGAATGTGCGATAAGACAATAAACTAAATAATAGTCAGTTTAACATACTAGAACTAAGCGCTAAGCAGATTTATAATACTTTAGTATGTAAATGTACCTCGAACAACTTATATTGACAAGAATAAAAAAAAATACTCACTGAATTGAGAACCTCCTCCTTGTTGTTGAAATCGGTTAAAAATGACGTCGTCAATAGTCGTTAATGACACTATTCATAGCAATTATTCCCATTTCACGAATCTATATAATAATATATTTTATACATTATACCATAGGTTTTGTTTTGTAGCATAGGAGTATATCACATACACATCCACACAACCAAAGATGTTGCAGATGCGTTGCCCTCTTTTTCCGATCCCCCCAATGGGCTACCGGAAACTTACTAACCACACGAAAAACGACAGCATAGCTGTCACTTTACGCCAGTATTATGTGAGCCAGAGGTCCACCCCTGTTGTGGCGGCCCAATTCAGCTGCAAAGCAGCATGGCACTACTTCTTACTACATATATACCATTATAGGTGTGGGCGAAAAACATGTATGATAATAATATGTTCAAATAACCGACGCAAGGAGTATGCGATCATAGGTTAATTTTATGAATAAATTTGTTTGAATGAGTGCAAAAAGCCAGTTGGCTGAAACTAACATACACTATTAACATCAAATACATCAAATTATGTAAAAAAAAAAAAACAATTTTCGTGGAATAATACTTACATGTAAGTATTGTAATTATTTTCAAATTTTGGTATGCAAAAAGTAAGCAAGGATTGAAATAGCACTGAACCAATCAAAAACTTCAAACCTCCCCGAGTAGAAATACACAAGTCAAAATAAGCTCTATAATATTACATTGACGTAATACTTCATTAATTAACGACAGGTATTTAATGGTTAATTTGAGGCTTCATGTATCATGTGACTCTAAATTAATTGAAGTTCCATTAAATTTCATTATAATATTAAAAGTGTGGGCGTGCAATAGACACGTTATCAAAGGTTGTATATTAGTTCGTCCCTTTTTAATTTAATATGTTGTGTATCAATGTAATATTCAATAAGTTATGGTGTGTACTATACATATGAATGAAGTAAAATATACATACATCAAGGTTTATACCTTGATTAGTAACTCTTATAAGTTCCACTGTTATAATACACCTCCCTAAAATTTGGCGTAAAGGATTTAACAATTCGTCTGTACTCTGGCCAACGTGGGTTGATAAGGTATCTTTAAATCTATACTAATATTATAAAGCTGAAGAGTTTGTTTGTTTGTTTGAACGCGCTAATCTCAGGAACTACTGGTCCGATTTGAAAAATTATTTCAGTATTAGATAGCCCATTTATCGAGGAAGGCTATAGGCTATATAAAATCACGCTGTGACATATAGGAGTTGAGTAACGCGGGCGAAGCTACAGGCAACAGCTAGTATATTATATGAAAAACCCTTAAAGGAAAAGTTTTCATATATCTTATTTTTTTTATAAAAATGTATTAATGATAATTACTGCTAACTATGCCAACTCGTTATATAAGATCATGCTTCTTTAAGACAGGCAGATATAAAAAAGAAATCAGGGATTTATTATTTCGTCATCACGTCATAAGCAAAATTAGGCGATGTAGTTTTAAATTAATGTATTTTAAACATGTTTTATAATAACAACTTAACCAAATGCTATACCTAACCACTCAGTCTTGTTTATTTATTTATGGTTATAAAATAATATTTGTCGTTTCCCACAGTAAGTGAAAATAAAATAACTCAATAATTAAATAAACAATTAAATGTATGAATAAGTCATTTGATTTATTACTTTTTTTAATTGTATTAATGTTTGGGCGTGATGAAAAAATTACATGGCATGGTAAGGTCGTTACTTTTAGGGCGAAGTTAATGGGGCGATGACATGTGGTCGCGATCGGGTCCGAGAGCTAAATATATCGGGGCCGGACAATATGTTAAAGATATCTGATTTGAGGGTGTAAATTGTAATACTGACATATAAAGTTTATTTAGAATTACTTATTTATATTTCACTAGTGGAACCGACAGACGACAGACGTTGTTCTATAGAAAAAAATATTGTAGTGAATTGTAAATCTATACTATTCTCGGATCCCGTTGATCATACGAATACTCGTACAAAAAAATCATCAAATTGATCGAGAAGGAGAAGACTTCACTTAGAAGGAGTTCAGTCACATACTAATTAAATACTTAAATATAAACTTGAAAGTATTTGTATCACAACTGATGATAGTATTCATAGATCTGTGGGATGCAGCCGGGAGGCTGCATGGACATCACCATACCGCCTATGTCTTCCGCGACAAGACTTTACTGTGTTTCGGAAAGAAAAGTATGACTGACACAAAGAGATACATGAGCTACCTGGGGCAGGTTCCAGGTAAACTCGTTTATGTAAACTATGTATATAACCAATTAACTAGAGTAGCTCTGATTAGTATAATAAAACCATATATTTATCAGAGTATCCTTATGCTAGCAACCCGATCGTACAGAAAACCTGAATAAAGGGTACTAAGTTGGAACGGTATTTGGGGTCAATTACGAAGGAAAAATAAAAAAAAAAATATTCCGTAAGATTTTGGAGAGGACTTTGACATTGGCGTAAGGTGCCTAACACAATGTGAGTCCGTTATTTGATCGTTTTCAGTGCTATGAGGACTGTTTGAAAATCTTCAATTTGAGTGTTCGGGGTCAGAAGCAATATATCCAACATTAGAACCAGAAAATCAACGTTCAATATTTATTATCATGTTTTTCTTAAATCGTTTTGGGATTTGTCGGCCCGGGTGGATTGTGGAATTAATTTTAAACTAGTTTACTTTTTAGGTAACTAGTTATAAAAACATGGAACATTCAATATTTTAGTAAGTGATACTTGTTCTTCAAATAATATAAATTGGATTCCAGTATTCCAGTATTATGTACCTTACTTAATATAGTAATTTACTGTTACTACATAAACATTCTCTATTTACATAACAGTATTGTTGATATTTGCTTCGACAAAAGGCATTAAACACATAATTCGTACATTAATAATCTCAAGTGCAATATTTATGTACAAATTATGCTCTATGATTTTATTCATCATTATTATTTTATAAAAAAATATAAAAAATAATAATGATGCCAGCTACATGTGAAAGACGGCAATATTCTATATTTTTTTAATAAATGAACACACGCGAGGCTTACGTCGATCGTAACATCTGGGGCTCGTTAAAAATAATAAAATCGTAAGCTGTAAAAATTGAAAAAATGTCTATTAGTCAAATTTACGCAAAATTCAAGCTTCAGTTTTAATTTTAACGATTTGAATTGAATTGGAGACATTTTGATATTACTTTATGATCATCATTATCATTTCAAATCTATAACCATTCACTGCTTGACATAGGCCCCTTTCAATAAACGACAAGGACTATAAGAATTATAATGACCTATTTTTATATTATATGGATCTATGTTTATATTATAAGGATCTAGGTTTATATTATATGGATCTAGGTTTATATTATAAGGATATATGTTTATATTATAAGGATCTAGGTTTATATTATAAGGATCTAGGTTTATATTATATGGATTTAGGTTTATATTATAAGGATATATGTTTATATTATAATGATCTAGGTTTATATTATAAGGATCTAGGTTTATGTTATAAGGATCTAGGTTTATATTATAAGAATCTGTTTCTCAAAACTGAAAATCAAATTCTGGAAAAAGTAGTAGTCTGTAGGCGCAAGGTATGGTGAGTAAGGCGGATGACGGAGAGCTTCCAACCCCAGTTCTTGCAACTTGGAGACCGTCTGCTGTGCAGTATGAGGTCACGCGTTGTCGTGCAGGAGCAACGGAGACGAGCGATTCACCAATGCTGGTTGGAGATGTGCCAGCTTCTCAATAATTGTGTTTAGTTCTTCACAGTACACATCTGCAGTAATGCTCACCCCGTTTGGTAAGAAGCTGTGATGAATCACACCGGCGCTAGACCACCAAACAGTGACCATCACTTTTCTAGGGGTAAGTTTTCGTTTAGGGCATTGTTTAGGTGCTGAACCAGGATCCAACCAACTTGCCAATTTGACGTAAATGGACCAATATTGTTTTGACGCTAACGTCGAAAGCTGCTGCTAATTCAGCCGTAGATTGTGTATCATCAGCTTCCACAATCGCCTTAAATTCGTCATTGTCGACCAAAGTCTTCGGACGACCGCGAGGTTCATTTGTCAGGTCAAAATTTCCAGAACGGAAGCGAGCAAACCAAAAACAGGTGGTGCGTTGGTTTGTAGTGTTAGCTTCGTAAACTTCGTTGATGTTGTGTTCGTGCCGCCTGTGCCGCGTTCCTGCCACAACGGTACTCATACTCCATAATTACTCGAATTTTTAACGTATCCATGATGACGAAAAAGATTGAAATGCGATGAAAATGTAACACTAATCAATAAACGAATGACTACTTTTGGAAAAAGAATTCCATGTTTTTAAAATAAAATTAATTTGAAATTAGAATTCTTAGCCAAACAAAAATTATTTTGATTTGAAATGGCCAGAACGGCAATTTCATAGGTCTTTGACCTATTATTATGATTTTTGTATGGCAGCCCTTCTCAAGCTACCTGTTGTCGATGTTAATATCGAGCAAAAAACGGCAAAAATCACGTTTACTGTATGGGAGCCCCCCGTTAAGTATTGATTTTATTCTGTTTTCAGTGTTTGTTATTATAGCGGCAACAGAAAAATCATCTGTGAAAATTTTAACTGCCGTTAGGCACGTTTCATTAAATATAGGGTTCCCGTTTTATATATATTATTATACACATATAACGAACCAAAACTCTTCACAAAATTTGGTTGCGAGTACGTGTCAGTTCCGATGTTCATTAGGGCCTATATCTGTTAATATACGTATCTCAATTGGCTGGACATTGACTGCTGGTGAGGACTATTTATATTTTTATTGCATTTAAAAAAATCAAGTTTAATATTCAAGCTACACAAATATGTATAATTTTGATATTGATTGATAAAAAAATTTGGCTGCGGATTTTTATTCGTTTATCAATACTGTGTCTGTATATTTGTACTTCTCGTCTGTGTATTTCTTACTTATCATCTGTGTGTTTGTATTTGAAACAATTTTTACGGATTTTATCGCGGTTTATTAAGATTTTTACAAGCCCGACGTTTCGGATACTTTAAAGCAACCATGGTCACGGGAGGACTGAGGTGACAGATGTCCTAATGTTACAAAGTTATTCGAACTACCCTATGATACATCATTATTTTAATAAGTCCTCTCTACGCATAAAGTGCTAACTGCATCTTTAATCTGTGGTATATTATGCTTGGTTCCATAATCTTAATAAACCGCGATAAAATCCGTAAAAATTGTTTCATTATAATGAGTGAAATTCGCGCAAACATTAAAATTTTAATATTCATCTTATTTGAAAAATATATCTTATTGAAGTGTTTGAAGGACCATTTTAGGACGTCTATTCAACTCTTGGTAAAAATTATAAATATTTGTCCTAAAGTTCCGGGTCGAAATTTGTTTAGAACATTTTATTCTCTTTTGGAATATTTTTTTCAGATTTGAAATACCTCAAATAGTTTTTGAGAGATAAGCAAAAAACCAAACCCCTTTTTCAGTTATTGGTTTATAACTTTTGAAATTTTTGCGAGTGCATCTTCATTTTTTTTTAACTACTACTACTACTTTACATGCGAATCTGATTAGAATTCCATGTTTTTCTTTATTTGTCTATATTTTTCAGAGATGAAGAAAAAGAGACCTAAAATGCGCTTTTTGACTAGACTATTAACACCTACAGTTGCTTCTGTTTCCAAAAAGAACAATTCAGAATATGTTCCAAATATGTATGATTTATTTTCTTTTTTTCCCCGCTCTTATGCAGTTGTTTGTGGTCTCAAGGGAAATGGGTACTCTTCTTCCATCTATCTTAATCGCCTGTCATTTATTTAGTATCCATATTTACTATAATCGTCTTTCACACGTCACTTTTTTCTTCAATTCCCTTGCCATTTTTTAAATATCATATGCATATTATTAAAAAGCTAACCTAAAACACCAGATTCTTAATCCTGAATAAACCTTTCGATCAGTTGACGCGATCCATTTTCCGAAGCCAATTAAACAATATGGCGGGCCGAGCCAAACAACGTGCAATAAAGCCTGTGTCGTCGTGTCACGATCACTTTGATCAGGCGGATGTCACGCTGGACGGTTTGGCCAACAACAGTTTAAATTTAAATTTATCTGACTAGGTAGCTGAAATCTTTTAGTTACCTAGTGGAAATAACTTATAAAGATTACTTATATTACAAGACTTACGTCTAAATATTTTGAACTAAATTAAAACAAGATAGATTCTCTATTTTAACGATTTATGGTCTACAAAAGCGACGTTATGAAACTTTTCTTAATTAGATTTTTTTTTTGATACAGCCAATGGGATACACGTATACATGCTTATATAAATAAAGGTTTCCCACGATCTTACATTGTCGCGATATTGTTTAACGTTTGCTTTACTTTCGTCTGCCGAACTCGACATGCCATCTTATGTTTCGAACGTTTTTATATCATTAACCGTCTTTCAGTCTGTACTCATTTTGTGATGTAAAATAATTTTTGGTCATGAACATAATAATAAATCGTGATCTTAGTATGCTATTGCCACTATATAGGTGATTTTTGATTAACAAAATAGAATTACACTTTCAATCCTTTTCACACGCGCCAGTTGCCGGGTAGTCGGTGCCGGGGATCCGGTAGCGTAGTGTATGGGCATGTATGGCAGCTTTCACACGTACCGGCGTAATTTGCATACACTTTGCTACCGTATACCCGGCGCCGGCTACCCGGCAAGCGGAACGTGTGAAAAGGCACTTAGGGTTAATAGTATAGTCGTTAGTTAATGACATGCTCATTTTTAGGAATTATTAATCTTCAGAATCGAATCGGAACTTCTAGATACGAATAGCTTGTACATTTTGATTATCGCTGATTGAACATAACAACGTTCATATACGTTGTTACACATTGAACATAACAACGTATGTAATGTTTACGTAGCTTAATATTATAGTCAATGACCCATCTTAAATCTCGGTATAAACTTCTAAAATAAAAGACCAGCTTAGTGCCACAAGTTACTTAAGTTAGTCGTACATCCAGACAAGCTAAGTTAATTAATAGACGTGTAACTTATGGTCTCTATAAAGTTACTTAATCTAGAAACATGTATCCAGGTTTTAGGAAATTTCCTTAGAGCAATTCTCATATAAAAGATAGATAACAAATTGAATATAAGTAAAATGTGTAGTTCGGAAAAACAATCTCTTAATAGCCCGGTAAGGCTTTTTAAGGTTATTTTGGCTTACAATATAATAATAATAAGAATAATATAATAATAATACTTCATGGATGTAGAATCACATAAGTGACTTGTTTATACCACCTATATGAACTACTACTACTCTTTTTGTTACCTCGAAGCAAAATTCTTAAGATGCCGGTGTCAAAATATATTATTTTCATTTTTTTTATTTGTCTTTTAATACCTATTTATATATTTTATACACAAAAATGCTGTCACTGTTTTCGTTTCCTTCCCTCGCGCCGTCTGGATGTCACAGAATATCGGTGTTGGAAAATATTCATATTATGAGTTTTCCCAAATTAGGCCGAGTGACACTCCTTTTCAGTGCCAATTGTACTTTGTTTTTTTTTTTTTAATAATATTTTATGGCCTGGTTATTGTACATTGTCGTTATTGTTTGTTTTTTTTTTAAATCTTTATTTTGTATTATTTAGTTTTTAGTAAGTACATGTTATTGTTTTTATCTGTATACTTTTTTTTGTTTAGTTGTTATTGTAAAAACTATGATGTTATGTGTGTGTAACCTTTTTTAAGCACTGAATAAAGCATTTTCTATTCCATTCTATTCTAGTCTATTCTAAAAAATATGCCACGGCATGCAAAATACCATTAAACGGTCATCCAAATGCGGAAATCATTGTAAGAAGTCTGTCTCTCAATTATTATTACTGATAACAATGCTATTTCATGTCATTCATTATCCAACTTTATTTTACTTGTAATTAGTCAAATTATTGATATCACGCGAAGAATAAGCTCATAGAAGTTGAGCTGGTTTTGTGGGCTAGGCCAATAAGCTTCAAGACCGCGTTTAGATGGACAAAGCCATTAACCAGGTGAGAGGACGACCTCCGTGCAGTGGCTGTTCCTTGTTAGATGCGAATGGCATGGGATCGGTCATGTTGGCGTTCTTTGAAGGAGGAGGGATTCAGCAGTGGACGGATAAAGGCTGATGATGATGACGATAGTAAAATTTTAAATCACTTCAATTTTCCGCCATGGAAGTCATACAAAAGTAACTATAGGTTAATAAAAGCTTATTTAATGTTAAAATGCAGCGTCTTAAATTCAGTCTAGACCGGAGTTTGTACGCTGGAAGTTGGCAAGCGCCCGGGCCCGGTCCACTCCGAGCCTTTGGACCGTAAACAACCGTTCCAAATGTTTTATTCAGCCTCACAACTTCATACAGACAATCTAATTCGCAAGTTATTGCAAAAATTTAATATGATATTTCCGAATTTTAAAATATTTTATATTTTAAGGTCTGGATTACTTAAGATACATACCCAAGGGTTATGATCGTGTTCATTTACTCTTGACATCAACTGAAATTTGCAACTAAACTTACTTCCTTCATTGGCAAGATTTTTTAGAATATAATTTTAATTTATATACCTAATGTTTTATAATGTTTATGCGAATTTCACTCATTATAATGAAACATGCTGACTTTGACCTTTTGAAACATTGCCTTTCACCTGGCTGTATGTTATGGAATGGTTATTTCTACAAGCAAGTAGATGGAGTGGCCATTAGCTCACCAGTATCCCCTGTTGTTGCCGACTTATTTATGGAGGAATTCGATCCGTAAAAATTGTTTCGTTATAATATAATTTATAGTTTACCGGTGGGAGGGAAGCGCTGTGCCGCGCTACCGGCTGCATGGGTACCACCATCTTGCTTATTTCTCCCGTGAAACAGCTTTGCTGTGTTTCGGAGAGAAGGGCAAGACAGGCAGTGTAATTACTGGCATCGAGACTTAACATCTTATGTCTCAGGATAGGCAACACATAAATGAGTTGCCTGGGCTCGTTCCAGGTAAACTAGTTTTTGTTCATGGGCGACGTCGACCACTTAACACCAGGTGGTACGTTTGCCAGTTTTCCTATCCAACTAACATAAAAAAGTCCTTTTTAGTTGGATATACAAATGAGCGGACGAGTCACCTGATGGTAAGTGGCCAGAGTTGCCCATGAACATGAACAAGAAAATATGAAACTATCCCAGTCAACTTATTCACGTGTTCCCTATCCTGAGACGTAAGATGGTAAGTTTCAGTGCCAGTAGTTACGCTGCCTGACCTCCCCGTCTTGCCGAAACAGCGCAAAGCTGTTTCACGAAAGAAACGAGATACTGGTACCATGCAGACGACAACGCGGCCTCACCGGTAAAACTCCTCACCGGTAAAGTCTTGTGATGTGTCATAATAATATTTACAGCTTGACAAAAAAGAATATGACATGTGACAAGTGGAAGACAACTAAATATCTACTAAATGGAAACCTTTGAAGTTGAAATACTTTGTCGACAAATACTAGATTTTGAGTAAAGTCTAGTGTTTCACATTTATTATTAACGATTTGATTAAATTATCTTACTAATTTCCCATATTATGATGAGACCTAAGTGAAAGTGGCCCCCTCAGTTTTTCCAAACTCTTTTTTGCCCAGCTGTACACGATGCACAAAAAATTAAAAACTCTTTTTACGTTATCGCTTTTTATAGCATAAGAGGGAAAACGAGCAGTCGAAGCCTTTTGGCAACAATGTAGCCCATACATCCGCACAACCAGAGATTATGCAGATGCGTTGCCCTCCTTTTCTTCATCCCCCACAATGGGCCACCGGAAGCTCATGAACCGCACGAAACGCGACAGCATAGCGGTCGCTTGACGCCCGTATTATGTAAGCGAGAAGTACTCCGGTCGTGCCGGCCCTTCCAAGAAACTTAAAAAATATGTCAATGCAAACAATCCCTTTAAGTTTTTTTAAACGACCGGTTCTCGCTTTCCTTCAGAGTTAGTATTGATCACCACAATTTATTTCTGGACACGGGACTGCCTTCCTTAATTACAACTAAATTGAGTAATAGACGTATCATTATCATCATCAGCCAATGAACACCAACCGAAATGTACCGACGAACACAAGGAATTAGAAGCCTATGCTTTTTTGTGAAATAATTAGTATTGAATGAGTATTTATGTTGATGCCAACAAGCTGACTGATAGGTAATTAAAGAAAAGTCATAGAAGACTAATCATCAAATCTTTTATTAATTAACAATAATTCATAATTATTATTATCTATTAATTTATTATAGTCTCTTATTTATTTATTACTAGCTGGTGCCCGCGACTTCGTCTGCGCAGGATAAGATTTTAGTTTTTTTTTTATAAAAAGTATCCTATGTTACTTCTAATACCTCCAAGAATATGTGTACAAAGTTTCATGATGATCGGTTAAGTAGTTATCGCGTGAAAGCGTAACAAACATCCACGCTTTCACATTTATAATATTACTAGTACTAGTATACTAGTACTATTTCTAGTACTACTAAGGATTAGTAAGGATATTTTACTCATATTTGAAAGGCCGGCAACGCATCTATGGAAGACGCTTATCACTTACCACCAGGTAATGGTGTATGTATGCCCCCTTTATAAGATCTGCCTGAGGCTGTCTATATGTTTGACTGAGACGAACCCGGCACAAAGTCGAAGTGCCTTTGTCCCTTGAAGTCCCTTATCACGCAACTAATATAGCTATATTATTTATACTAATATAGCTATATAATATAACTATATATACTGTAACAGCTTATTAGCCTCCACCTGTACCTGTATGTGTTTACATTTTAGATATTTAAAGAAATTCTTTACGTTTTAATCATCATAAAATTGTCGCGACAAAATACGAAAAGACATGCATATTGTATTTTAGGCTCGGCGCAAACGGGTGACCGACAGCCACCGCTGGTCCGTAACGGTCACTGAACACACTTTTTCATATATTTTGTACAGATGCGTCACGACAATGGCCAGTAGCGTCCACTCGCTACAGCAGTGATATGTATGAAAAGTGGCTGTCGCTGGCGGTGGCTGTCGTCGGTCGCCCGTTTGCGCCGAGCCTTAACCTCCAGATAAATATGAAAGGGCACTCAGATTGTTTGATGGAATACACTGGCGGCTGTCGAGTTCGATAGCCTAAATACAACAGATGTGGCCGGCGCGAGTTCGCGACAACCATCGCCGCCATTGACGACTGATTGCTTAATTGGTTCGTTTAATCAATTGACTTGAGAAACCAGCCATGTTTAGACGCAACGGAATTACTGGTAAGCCCTCGGGTCAATAAATCCTTTGTTTAGACCACTTCGGAGAACTGTCTGAAATCTGAATGAAAATGTTTGTTTCGATGACCTAAGTAAACTGTGTTTATAAATGTTATGTTATTGAGTAGGTACACCCACGTGATGTGGGTTGTTACGTGTTTACTGGACCGTGTTTTGAAATTTACTGAGTGTTATAATATAATAATATTTTTCTAATTAAACCTTACCATATTAGAAGGTTAGTGACCACAAAATATTTATCTTCCGATAGCTCTTGATAAAAATACCAGTTTAACGATCCAGCTAAAGTTCTCGAACCATCTTTAGTTTATTTTTATTTATCTTTTTTTTTCCTCTCTTTTCAAACTGTTAATAAATGCACTCAGTAGTAATTGTTAATTGTAAAAACTTCTAAATGGCTATTTGCTTTTCAATAATATTTCTAATTCGTTATATATAGATAGCTGCAAGTTTTTCCGAATAAATAAAATAAAATATAGCGTTTTATTTAGATCTCGTGGAAATTAAAACTGAATTTAAACTTACAAAGAAAAAAACTAAAACTAGACTTTTAAATTAAATAAAGTATTTAAACTTATATTTGTTGCTAAGTTATCATTCCTAGATCTGTTTGCCAGTCGGCAAAGGCCTTTTTTTTTTTTTTTTTTTTTTTTTTTTGTTCTGCAGCGGAAATTTGCAGACCAAACCATAACTAGGACCGGGGTGAGTTTTAAACCTAGCCGTGTGTGGGGTTCGCACTTGGAGATGCGTTACCCACTAAAACCGCTGCAAGTGCCCTCAGCCGCCTTTTATGAGAGTCCCGGATCATGCAGGCAACGCAGGACCCTCGGCGACAGGCTGGCCCCGGCGAAAAGGCCAGTCTCCTCCTCTAATGGGGGACTGCTCGGCTGTTCGTTTGATTCGATACTTTTAGCAGTCCCCGACGACGTCGTGTTTAGCTGGACCCAGTTAAAACCCCATCCTGGGCCCGACACGAGCACAGGGGCGTTACTGGAGGCGCATTAGGTAGCGCCTCCTACGCACCCCCGTTCGTCGCCCGCGGTGGGAGGCCTCGTCGGCGGCCTCCTCTCTCACCCGCTCATCGGCCTCCTTCTGGGACATTACTGCCTCGCAGAAGGAGACCATCGCCGTCCAGGACTCGTCGTCGCCGAGCATCGCGGGGATGACACTCGGCAGAGACAAGTCCCCTCCGATGACCGATGTCAGATCATGACGCAGCGCCGCCCATCTCGGGCACACCTCGAGGGTGTGCTGGGCCGAGTCCACCGCCGCGCCACAATCGTGACACACAGTTACCGGCTCCCTTTGGGCCGTCCTGCACAGATACTCACCGAAGCACCCATGCCCGGTGAGCACCTGTGTTAGACGGAAGGTGAGGGGTTTGCGTTTACGACGCATCCACCGCTCAAGGACCGGGCGCAGGGCAACCGTTAAGCCTTTGCCATACGGCTGCCGCGCCAAGTCCTCCCCCCACCTTCGCATTAGTGCCTCCTGCCCTAGTCGGCGGACCCGTAGGATCCTGTCCGGCGTCACGTCCTCTCCGAGGGACCTCCTATCCGAGACATAGGAGTATACCTCGGCGAGAACTTCCGCCACGAGTTCCCACGGGGGGTCGCCGGCTAAGGCAGTAGCTGCAGCCCATGATATCGTACGATACCCCCGGACCACTCTTACCGCGATCACCCGCTGCGCCGAGCGCAGCTGGGCCCTACTCCGCGCGGTAAGGCGATCCGTCCAAATCGGAGCACCGTACGTCGCCATACTCCGGCAGACACCGGAGTATAGCTCTCCTCCTCCGAGGTTCGGGAGGAGTCTGCCCAGCGCACTCGCCGCCTTCACGACCTTCGGACCCAATTGTTCGAAATGTGGGCCGAAGGTCCATCCACCGTCAAGGGTGAGCCCCAGATATTTAATGTGAGGGCTCATCCTGACCCTCACCCCTCCGATCTGGAGGGCAGCCCCCGGTGGGGGTCCTTTCCTCCCGGTCCCGCGGAAGAGGAGGGCTTCGGTCTTGTCGACTCTGACCCGAAGCCCTAACCTCTCAATGCGGCCGATCACGAGGTCGAGCCCGACCTCGGCCAGCCGCGCCGCCTCCTTATAGTCTCGTCCCCGGGCGTAGACGAAGGTGTCATCAGCGTAACAGATGACACCCATCCCGGGGAGGAGACGACCTCGCAGGACCCAGTCGTACCCGATGTCCCACAGGATCGGACCAAGTACCGAACCCTGCGGGACACCGCAGCCGACTCGCCACCACTCTACGGACCCACACCGGTTCTCGCAGGCTACCCTCCTGTCGGAGAGGTACGCCTCCAACAGCCTCCTGAGATAGGGAGGCACACCAAAGAAGTTCAGTGCCTCCCGTATCACACTGTGCGGGAGGCTGTTGAAGGCGTTCGCGATGTCCAGGGACACCGCGACCACCACCTCCCCTCTGCGTTCCGCCTCACCCGTCACCGCCCTCAGGCGTTTGAGGGCGTCGATGGTCGACCGGCGCGCCCGGAACCCAAATTGGGACTCTGAGAGTCCCGGTCCCGGGCCCTCCTCCAGGTGCCGAACTAGCCGGGAAGCCACGACTCTCTCCAGAGCCTTCCCAGCCTCGTTCAGCAGCACCACCGGTCGCACCGACGCGGCCGAGTCCGGGGGTCGCCCTGCCTTCGGAAGCAGGCAAAGCCGACCCTCCTTCCATGCCCTCGGGAACTGTCCGGACCGCAGGCAGCGATCGAACAGCTCCCGAAGGCTGTCGCCGAGGTGCTCGAGGGAAAGGGCCAGAACCTTCCCGTGCACCCCGTCTGGACCCGGCGCCCTCTTCTTACTCTGGAGGCGGACCAGAACCGCCTCCATTTCAGCCTCCGTGACGGGTGGCGGAACACCCTCCTCGTCCGACGTCTGCCGAGCCATCCTGGGGGGCGTGAAGCCCCCAGGTGTGTCGGGGAAGAGTTCCCCGACAATCCTCCTCAGTTGGCCCGGCTGGAGCGTCTCGGTGATAGGGGCCGACTGGGCGCGGAGCTTGTTCCGCGCCCATTTATACGGTCGGCCCCAGGGGTCCCTCTCGAGACCCTCAACGAGCTCCAGCCAGGCCTCCTCCTTGGCTCGGCAGATGGCCTGTTTTAGGGTCTTGACTTTGTCAATGTAGACCCTGTACAGGCCGTCGTCCCGGTCGACATCCTGGGGGCGCCGCCGCCTGCTCCGGGCATATTGCCTCCTTGCCCGTTGACAGGCGGCCCGAAGGTCGGCTAGTTCGGCCGACCACCAGTAGAGCGCCCGCCGCGGGGGCGGACGTTTCGCGCGCGGCATGGCCGCTCTGCTGACCGCGGTGAACGCGTCGCAGAGTCGGTCAGCCGCTTCGTCCACCCCAAGCTCCGACAGCGGCGGGAGGCTCCACCGGCAGACTATAGCCGCCTCCTCTGCCAGTTCCCGGTCGAGCTTCGTGAGCGCCCAACGCGGAAACTGGCTTCGCCCCCTAGATGTCGACGACGACGACGCCGGACGGACGGGAGTCGGAGACACCTCGAACCTTATGTAACGGTGGTCCGAGAGAGTCTCCACTCCCGTCTCCTACCCTCCACCCCTCCACTCTGCGTGCGATGGCCGGCGTGGCGAAAGTGACGTCCACCACGGAACCTCCCGACCAACGCACGCACGTCTGGACTGCCCCTCTGTTGAGCAGGGACAGTCCGGCAGCTAGCGCCCACTCTTCCACCTCCCTCCCTTTCGTGTTCGTGACCGGATTGCCCCAAGCCGTGGACTTGGCGTTGAGGTCCCCGGCCACGAACACCTGTAGGGGAGCTAGCTGCCCCACCAGCGGCCCCAGAACGTCGAGAAACCGTTCCAGGGCCGCCAAATCGCGGTTCGGAGAGAAGTATACCCCGACGAAGGCAACCTCTCCCCGAACCGCCGCCACGTACCCGCGGCCCCTCGCTTTGACTGCGAGGGGGGCCGGCTCCAGGCCTCACCACGATCGCTACCGAGCCATCGGTGTCTCCCGCCCAGTGTGGACTAGTGGGAGGCACAGCGTATGGCTCGGCAACGATCGCGACGTCAACGCTCCACTCCGCCATGGACTGCAGAAGAAGATCCTGAGCCCCGGCGCAGTGGTTGACGTTCGCCTGGAGAACGCTGAGATGCCTGGACATTATTCGGCCATCTCAGCGTCCGCCGACTCCACTCGGTTACCCCCCTTAGGTTGGGAGGGGAACTTCCCGCGAGTTGATGGGGGCTTGCACGCCATGCCCCCCATCACGTGGCCCGCCGGCCTTCCAGCGTCCGCGCACACCGCACAATGTGCGGCGGCCGAACATCCGGCGGCCTTGTGACCAGGCTGACCGCAGCGGTAACAAAGATTACTACGGTCAGTCCCACATTGGCACGTGTTGGCTACGTGCCCCACTCCTAGGCACCGAAAGCAGTGCCTGGGGCGCGCCTGCAGGAGGTGGAGGCTTGCGCG
Source organism: Helleia helle (assembly GCA_963853865.1). Classification (NCBI taxonomy): domain Eukaryota; kingdom Metazoa; phylum Arthropoda; class Insecta; order Lepidoptera; family Lycaenidae; genus Helleia; species Helleia helle. The sequence continues at coordinate 6,125,478 of OY971418.1, read as the reverse complement.
GCTCCAGCCCACCGCTATGCTCCCTTGTTGCAGTAGCTTCTTTGCCGCTGCAACTGGAAGCTCTATGTGGGCTGTACCCAGGCCTATTTGCCCCGTGCGAATATTTCTGACGAAGACTTGCCCGGGGTTAATGCCCCCATCCTCAGCCACAGCGGCTCTTAGGCGATCCACCGTGACTGCATCACTCAGGCCCGTGACCCTTAATTCAGCCTTCTTTTCAGGCCTGAGTACCTCCACCTCTTCAGTCGGCAAAGGCCTCCTCCAACCTTTTCCATTCTTTTCGGTCATGGGCCACTCAGATCCCCATGACTCCAGCGACTTGTCTAATGTCACCCACCTTTTCTGCGGTCTACCTCTCTTCCTCTTGCCTTCTCGGGGGTACCACTGTGACACTCTTTTACTCCATTTATAAGAGGACATGACAAAAGGACCGAGTGTCATATAATATATAATAAATATTAAGCAATAGCCAAACCACGTCAACCTGGCTAGTGTTGAGTTCATCGCTAATGTGATCCTGTTGCCTGCTTGCCTTGATTTTGAACCCTCAAAAAGCGGATAAAGGTGTTGGCAGGTGCTTTAGTGAAGTAGTACATTCCCAAGTGCGAGTCCCCACATTGGTCCAAGAGCCTTTCCCGAGGTAAAACTGGATCACGCGAAAGCATTAACCTGCGTCATCAAAAAAAGTGTAGAGTTCGTAAGATGTTGTGTTTCGGGTACTAAGAACGTTTTTTATAGCGTAGGAGGGCAAACGAGCAGTCGAAGCTTTAGACTACCGACGCCCATACACATCTGCACGACCAGAGATTATGAAGACGTGTTGCCCTCCTTTTCTCTATCCCACCAATGGGCCACCGGGAACTCACAAACCGCACGAAACGTGACAGCATAGCTGTCACCTGACGCCGGTGTTATGTGCCGACCCAAGTTGGCTGTATAGCAGCATGGCACTACCTCTTACATAATATACACATACTTATATACATATATAGGTACTCTTGATGCTATCATTATGTTTACCATAAAAATTATTTATATGCATTTGCTGGCATGGAACCTGCGACCGCTGCGTGTAGTGTCCTATCACCTGACCACTCGACCAGCCGGCTATTAAATATAGAATTAGATATCGTGACAAACCGAGATTTAAATTCCTTCATTCGACCTTATGCAGTTTTGTTCCTCCCCAGGCAACGCAAAATAGGTCAATATACTCTGGTTTTATGCGGGTTTGTGATCTTCCATCAAAGACTTTTATCTTATCAGTGAAGAAGATTTCCTTATGATACTTTTAAATGCAGAACAATTTTTTCCAAGAACAAGTGTATGTAAATTTTTTGACGTGATAACTTCTTATAAATCGATGAACGCCGGTTGCACGCACGTAAACGTGTCACGTTCTACGTGGGGTGATCGTGCAAACGAGAGCGCGGAACAAGCGATAGAGAGGCGCGATTGGCCCAAGCCTTCGGCTTGTGTCGCATTATCACGTAAATTATCGACTTTACAGACTACAGGTAGATTATTTACAGTATCGCACAGGTCGTATTCGAACTTGGATCACTTTGAGCCAGTCTCACTCAATGGTATTTAAGAACAATTTAATTAAAAAAATCGGTTGTCTGTAAACTCGGTTTACTGACGATAGTTGAACGTGACAACGTCATAAGAAAATGGAACGCCTCAGAGCGAGGTAACGCCGCATGTGTCATGTTTTTTCGTTCTTGCAGCCGGCTCCATCGAATTATAAGACGTTGTCACGTCAAAAAAAACTCTGAAAAAAACAATTTAATTTGAAAACCTCATCGCAACTCGTAAGATACTATGAAATTATGAATCTTGTGTGATACACTTTTAGACGGAGACAATATACTAAATTTAATTACTACGCAGGCGACACGGTATACCTGTGGATCTGATTTTATCGTTACATAATAGCTTGAAAGAAGCATCAAAATAATTTTAACGTTTTCCGTACACCTAAAAACAACCTTAAATTGTTTGTAAATTTTCCATAAAAGTCACGTATTTGCGGGTTTAATGGTTCATTATGGTATTATAGAACCGCTCTTCGGGCTGGGGTTTTAAAGCTTAGTCATCGTATCGGACATATGTGATCATATTATGTAAGTCAATATTCTGTGTGTGGCGTTTTAGACTCTTTGCTCGCATTTTTCTATTGAAGAGGGGCAAACGGACAGTCGTTTTACCTGTGTGATATGTATCCCATGTGATAGACACCCGCTATATTATTAGCAGGTGCGTTGCCGGCCTTTCAAATAATATAATAATAATATAATATGTTGTAATAATATAATATGTTGGGACAACTCACACACGGCCACCTGATCCCAAACTAGGCAAAGCCTGTTCTAATGGTAACCAGACAACTGATATAAGTATATATCTCTAATGTACATTTCTAAATATGTACCTAAATATTATAGATAAATATGAGTATGCTCTTTTCTTTTGAAGGTCCCTGTCATATCAGTTCGGAAATACCGAACTTTGCCCAGCTACACTTGTAAACGCCTACAATCATATATAATATATATGAGAAAGTTTGTCTGAATATTTAAATACAATCAGCCAAGTGTATTATATATTCTAGAATATATACACCTGGCTGAGTGCATCTGTCTGTACACATTTTGTAGAGAGCCTAAAACTTGGGGTTTTGCTTTCTACAGCTGATTTAATTTATACAGCTATTTAGTAGCAATATCGCAGCAGAAATATATCAAGAGCGGTATATTTGTCCAATTGGGCTATATCGGATTTAAAAAGAGGCCCCAAAAATAACACATTAGTTCCATAACATATAAACATAATAAATTTATTATTTAATCAACTTAATATTCTACTAAAAACATATTGGATATAAATTACAAAGAAAAAATTATAATAAATTACATGGGATATATCAAATCTATAAACCATGACTAGTATTAGACTTACAAATAAAGTCCTATATTTTTACTAACACAATGAAATTGATTAATTGTGCGTGAAACTGTGGTGTAACATGCTGCACAACAACAACATTTAGCTGTTCGCCGACCAAGTATACTTGACAATTAAAACATTTCTTTCTTCTCAGTTTTTGGATGTGTGATGTGGCGTAATTGATATTAAATGTATCGTTATGTTCCACTTTTTTCAGTCGGATGACTGCTTGGCGAAAGAAATAAAGAAATATCGTATGTTACTTGAGACAAAAAAAAAACACAATATGGTCATCACCTAGAATCTAGATGGAAGTGTTAATTTCAATGTTAATCGTGTTCACCTAGGTACTAGGTGAATGAACCTCATGGGTGTTACCTAAAACATAATATAATAGCACCACAGTCTATGAAACAATAAATAGTTTCGGTGCCAGTAATTGCACAGTCTGCTCTCTGTTCTTTTAGGGTTCCGTACCATAAAAGGTAAACAAGAAATCCTCATAAGATCACTCCCTTCTCTGTCTGTCTATCCGTGTGTCACCACCGATTTTCTCAGGAACGGGTTGACCTAGCAGTTTAAAATTAATACCAGATAATTAGGTATATAATTCCTATTAGGTGTATAAAAATGAAGGTCCTGAGTCAATACAGTAAAAAGATATGCTAATTAAAATTAAAAAGATATGCAAATTAAAATTTTCGCGAAAAGTTGTGAGCACCAAAATGTACCTCATTTTTTTCGGAATGTTTCCTTTACTGGTTCTATGATACCTTGCTTTCAACAAAAATTGTCAATTTTAGTTCAAGCGGAAGTCGGTACCCTATTATATTCCTACCCTTTTTTTTTTTTTTTTTTTTCTTTTACGCCGGGAAATGCTCTGAGGCATCCCGCCTGGGGAGTGGGTCTCCCCAGGTGGGTATGTGGGACTCGCTGCGCCCGAAAGATGGTAAATGGACGCAGCTCTACCCACTAAAACCCGGCGAGTGCCACCAATGCCGCCTTGGTGAGGTGCCCCGGATCTTTTAAGCTAACAGGGCACCTCGACGGCTAGTCAGTCCCGCAAGGGACCGACGCCACCTCCACAGAGGGGTTGCCCCGCACCACAGAACAACCCCTCCCAACGTCGGGACAGTACAATGGGGTGAGGTTCCCATCCTCACCCCTTGCCCCCTGCTCTTTTGTCCCCTCTTCTTATAAGAGGGGTACAAAGAGCCCCCTCGGCTCAATTAGCTTCGCCTAAGGTGCTGGGCTCATCCTAGGCTACTGAGCCCCACCGCCACGACAAGGCTTGAACCGTGGTGGGGATTATATTCCTACCCTAGTTATAATAGGTTTTGGGTCGAAAACCTATATGGTAGTTCTGTTGACCTAGAATCACGAAATTTGGCAAAAAACAATGTCTTACTGCACAAATAAAGGAGGAATTCCAAAAACAAGTTGATAATTAAAGGATATCCCCATACATACATAGTTGACGCCAATCAATTCCTCTGAGTTATAATGGGCGCTCATCGGTATAGAGGTCTTATGACTATAACCTCAAATAAGGTAAACAAATAAAATTGTGCAATTGTGTGTAAGAAGATAAAAGATATTATTTATTTTTGTTCAAGTGTATAATATAGTATACTAGCTTTTCCCGCAGTTCCTGTTGTTAAGTGGAAAAGAAATCCTTTAAAGTGAAAAGTATGTGTTCTCAGTAATTTGACTATCTTAATATCAATTTTTCAAATCTTCCTTGTAGTTTCCGAGATTAGCACGATCAAACAAACTCTACCGATTTATTATCTTATCATTCATACATATTTATATATAACTGATTGATTGTACTGGTGGTTGGTGGTGGAAATTCATGATACATAATAATACTAAAACTCTTTTTTTCACTTTTTTCACTTTTCCACTTTTATATTATACTAGTGGCACCGACAGACGTTGTCCTGTACAATTTTTTTTTTGTGAATCTAAACCATCCTCGAATCCCCTTGAACTCACACAAAAAATTTCATCAAAATCGGTCCAGCTGTCTAGGAGGAGTTCAGTGACATACACACGCAAACAAGAAATATATATATATATATATATATATAAAGATTAAATCGAACCTCAGTCAGACTCGTACTTGGCCGGGTTATTTTTACAATTCACGGATAATAAACGACGGTGGCATCAAGTTGCTAGCTTTTTCATTTTTTTTTTATAGTAGAGGGGGCAAACGGACAGTCGGTTCACCTGATGGTAAGTGAATAGCGACATCCACAGACACCCGCTATACCAGGAGATCAGCAGGTGCGTTGCCGGCCTTTTAGATGTGAGTATGCTCTTTTCTTGAAGGTCCCTAAGTCGTATCGGTATAGCTTACTAGATTTACTTACACGTTCCTATTTGGAGGAGATATTTAATATTGTCACACTGCACACACAACACAAGTTACTTCACTCACCTGTGTTCAAGTTACTGCCTAGCTCTACTCTACATCTGTTCTGCTCAGACATGGAGATTGGAGTAGTTTAAAGTTACACCTAACTAAGAGATATCTTACATAGCAAGTAAGTTTAAGTTAAAGTCACTGAAATTATTTTACCATTTACAAACAATTCAATTATGACATTTTAATTCTAATATTATTTTGTGACCCATCAAAGTCTGTAATAATCTGAGTATTTGTGGATAAGAACTGATGTTTAATAGCTATTTAATTAAACAATTTATTTGTACAAGTACATAAGAACTGAATGAAACTGATCAGAATATTATGTTTTATGAAACTACAACGCGGATAAGCTCACAGATATGAATATAGTATAGATATATGATAGTCATTGGTAATGATTATTTAACCTTTGATCTTCGTGTTCCATTTCCATTGGTAAGAGGATATACATATTATATATAACATTGTATGCAGTCTTGTTACCAATACAATAACTTCGTCAGTTATTGTATTATTCAATATTGTCAAATGCAGAACATTATTAATATCTGGTGCGCGTAATATTCCGGCTTCCTCGAAGTAATTAGTTGTTATTCATATTCTATCATCATCAACAATCTTCACTGCTGAATATAGGTCTCTTTCAATGAACGCCAAGACGGCCGATAGCCCCCCCACTCACACCCCAACACCCGTCATTATACACACATACATTGCTAATTATATATTACGTAGGAATTCCTAAGATTCGATAGTATATTATCGGCCGATGGAGATTAACTGTTGGAAGCAGATTCCCCTAATGAATGTCCAATAATCCCGGTTCACCCGTATAAACCGTACTAGACGTCTTTCCTACTAGTACATCGAGCATATAACTGGATAGAATAGTCATGTGAGCTGATAATATAAATATAATATAATATTCCGAAACTGGTCAGTGATTTATCACTGACGGAATAGGAATTCTAATAACCAGTGATCTGCATGTACGGCTCATCGGCCAATAATCCATCAATGGCCATCAGTCGGCCAATCAGAGTACAGAAACGGCGCAGTGTCGCAGCTCAAATTCGAGATTCGCCCCTCGTACTTCCCATTCCCATGGGAGGACCGAGATAAATGTGTCGCTCTGATCTATAAGCTATTGTAAAGTTTCATTAAAATCCATTGAGTTTATTTGCGTGAATGAGTCACAAAACTCCATACAAAGCTTATATAATAAATACATTAATCGTGGTTAAAAATAAACTAAGTCATGATTACAATAACAGACACACACATAGGTCACGGGTTCGAATACAACTAAGGGCTATCAATTTGTATGATGAATTCAGATGCCTATATTGTAAATAGCTCCCAGATATGTAAACGGAATCACTTTTAATAAAAAATGTAAAAACTTTAAAGTTTTTACATTTTAAACTTGTAATGTTTAAAAGTTTGGTTAATCATTGAATCTAAACACAAAGTAACAAACTCATGGTTTATCATTGTGGCGGAGGTTAATTACATGAAGTTTGAACTGGGGATTTCTTTTTTTAACAGTTTTTGGAAAAGGGGAAGTTGCCAGTTGAAACGTAGAAAGATGAGGGGTAACCTTTCAGCGTTGTGTGGTTTATACGAATAGGGAAAAGTAATTTAGAGTCAAATACGAAACTATTACAACTGAGCTTTAAGGTACGTTTTTATAAGAATTCCGGTGAAATAAAGGTACTTATATCCAGCAGTGATCGGGCGTAGATTGATTGTGATGACGTGTAAAGATAAGAGACGCGATAAGATTTGCTGCCTATTTACCGTAGTTAAGGTTTTATGTATTACTAGCTATTGCCCGCAGCTTCACCCACCCTTCTTACTTAACTTAGCTCGTATTAGTCACAGCGTGATGTTATATAGCCTTCCTCAATAAATGGCCTAACTAACATTGAAAGAATTTTCCAAATAGGATCAGTAGTTTCTGAGATTAGCGCGATCAAACAAACAAACTCTTCAGCTTTATATTATTATTATAGATTAAGCTGTATTTCGTCATTATTTAACACACATCTCATAAAGAAAGTATGGCCTTTCATAATCAAACCACCAAACCCATGGAAGATAGTATTGGTCACGCTCATATATTGCCCTATCATGTCTGATGTCACCACTACTTCATTGGTTTTGCTTCCTTCGAACTAACTCCTCTATTTACAAGTGTTTGTCTGAGTATTGATGACGTAACTTTGAGACGCGTTGTCCATGGTGTAGGTTTGAGAATAACGTGAAAGTTAAATGGGATCTTTTTGGCGACTTATAAGAAAGTTTTGGTTGCCGAGCGGATGGTAAAGAATTAAACGAATATTCATAAAAACAAACCTGGCACCTCGTTTCCAAAATCTAATATTAAGCTTTTAAAATTAAAAAAGAATCATAACATAAATAAGTTTACAAAATATTAAAAAATGCAGGTTAATGATGAAAATGATGTTGATGATGCTAAAGAAATTGTATTAATTTATTTTTGTTATATATATTTATGTAATTCACTACTACTACTTTCTGCCTTGTTGTTTGAATCCGTGTCTGGACAAGGCCCTGTAGCAGAAGACTTGGAAAACAAATCAAAATCGTATCTATCTATTATTTAGACGCGCGTAGAACAGTCACATACATAAACATTTGTGTATCCATAAACAAATATTTGTGTTAGCATGTAACATTTTTGCAGGCCAGTACAAACGAATAATTCACCAAAATTTTCAGCACAAACAGTGAAGACAAATTGGACAAGTTTATTCGCAAACGAAACGTGTCGTCGTCGCGTGCTGTAAAAGTACTCATTTTATTGTGTTGCAGCAGCGTTAATTCCTAGTTGTAAAACTATTACGACTATCATATAGCACATTAGCGTAACACAAAGCTTACGTTTCTTCGAGTATATTTCTTTTCTTTTACGCCGGGAAATGCTCTGAGGCATCCCGAGGGGGAGTGGGTCTCCCAAGGCGAGTATGTGGGACTCGCTGCACCTGAAAGGTGGAAAAATGGACGCAGCTCTACCCACTAAAACCCGGCGAGTATGCCACCAATGCCACCTTTGGTGAGGTGCCCCGGATCTGTTCAGCAAACAGGGCACCTCGGCGGCTAGTCAAGGGACCGATAAAGAAGATTACGAGTTTATTTATTGTTTTTACAAAATGTATGGAAGATGTTTTTGGCAATTTCTGACATTTCTATTTTCTATTTCACCTTAAATGGTTTCATAGAGTCTTTTGATCCCTATACGAAGTAGGATCGATAGGCATAAAATATTTTATTTTGGATTTTAGCATTTTTTTCGCTGCACGTCCATTTTTTCAAAGCTCTGTAAATGCAGCAGAATATCTTAAAATGTTATGGATGGTCTCCTAGGAACGTTTTCCAGTAACTATATCAGTTAAGGTACTTGCCCTTACTGACCCGTCTCATAAATCCAACCTGTATACTGATAATCATCAAAACATAAATAACATAATCAGCGGTGTCGCCGACGTCGGGCAAGACATAATAATTATCAAAACCTATGTGTTGAAGATCCGAACCAGTGTCAAACTATTTATTATGAATATATTATTTTTGTAGTTGTGCCACTGTCTCGCTAGATGGCGATGCTAACAAAGATAGATCGCGCTATAGGTTCATTTACACGTTTTAGCTAAGACAGATGAAATTTTGTATTAAAATGAGTCACAACTGACGCCAGGAGGCCGTGTGGTCGCAGACTGCACGGTAGGCGGGGGCTCACACTAATCCGATGAAGCATTAGGGCCTTCGGGCCATTAGCATAGATCCATCCGAAAAAAAAAAGAGTTTTCCTTGTGTGTACATATAATTTGGTGAATATAGTAGTGTGTGAGTAAAAAGTAGTTTAAACTTTTCGGATGTCCCCCCGCGAATCGAAATTATACACTATGTTTTATTTTCGTGTGCTTAAACTAAAGATCTTAACGTCAGCATCATATTACAGCACTATATACTATATACATACACATACACTATATACATACACATTACATAGCAGAATCTGGATCAATACCTATTGGATTATAATGATTTACGAGGGTGGTTTCTGACGTCTGCCTTCCACTCTAAGAAGTCCGTGTTTAGTATTGATGGGTACGTTGACAACGGTTCATCTTTCGATTTAGCTCTCTGTAAATTTTGACTATTGTACAATCATATTAGACCATATCAGATTATTTACTACATGGAGGAGAGATGCGCTCCCGGCTGCATGGGTACCACCATATTGCCTGTTTCTCCCGTCAAACAGCTTTGCTATGTTTCGGGGAGAAGGGCAAGACACTGAAGACAAGCAATTACTAGCATAGAGACTTAACATCTTATGTCTCAGGATAGGCAACACATGAATGAGTTGCCTATAGTTACAGGTTTACCTTTACATGGGCAACACTGACTTACCATCATGTAGCTCTGCTCGTTTGCCTATCTAACATAAAAGATAGGTTGTTTCGCCTTACTTAAAATACCCTAACTGTTCCATCCAGTTGGAAGCCATCATTATTCTTGCCGAGCCTTCCCAGAGTTAATTATAATCATTACGCCCACCTCACGCCTACGGTTCAGGATCGATATAATTACCCGGAAACCACATCCGAGTACATCTCGTGTGTTTCATGATCATTTACATCATTCTGAACGTGACAAAAGTTTTCAAATACATATGTACTTTGAATTCAATTTTAGAGTTCTACCTTTTAGATATCATTTCCAAAAATTCTATCTAGGGAATTTGAAATCAGTTATGGTAATTTTTGTAAGCAACGATGGTCTAGTGGATATGGGCTCGGTCTCTTGACTGAGAGCCGAGAGGTGCGGGTTCGATCCTGACCCCTGTGATGCACCTGAATATGTGATCATCGCTTGCTCACCGGTGAAGGAAAACATCGTGAGTAAACCTGCATGTGTGATGGGATTAAAAGTTTTTGAAGGTGTGTGAAGTTTATCAACCGCGTCAAAAAAAGTCCCAATGACAGCGCGCCAATACCCTTCTCGCCTGATTTCGAGGATGAGAGCCATGCCCAGCAGTGGGACATGTAAGGGTTGATATTATTATATATTACGTGGGTAATACTGAAAATGTTTAGAACTGGCCAGTTAGAAACATTGAAAATGAAAACTTTTATTGAATTTCAATTTTAGAACTCTTTGGTAACCTAATGTAGTATATTGCATTCATTTGTCATTTGTTTTTGTGAACTGGCGGCAAATCTAAAACTCTTGTTACACGTGAAAATGAACATAACGCGAGAAAATTTTTGGTCAATGATTTATTATGACTTTCGTGGGCTTACTCAACAACAAAGCTATGATAGGCTGCGATTAGCATTTTTTAATGAAGCCCCATCTCGTGCCACTATTTACAATTGGTTTTACGAGTTTAAGCGTGGATGTAGCAATCTCAGTGATGATCCGCGTGAGGGACGTCCTTTAACAGCGACTACTGAAGATAACATCAGTGCTGTGCGACGCATGATAGAGGATGATAAAAGAGTGACCTATCAGCAGATACGGGCAAGCCTAGGCATTGGTATGAGTCACGTTCAAAAAATATTACACGAACATTTAGGCGTCAGGAAGCTTAGTACCAGATGGATTCCCCATACTTTAACCGACGACCAGAAACGCCTCCGCATGGACTGGTGTCGCCAAATGTTAGATAAGTTCAACGGCGGTAACTCAAATGCTGTATTTAACATCATCACAGGTGATGAAAGCTGGATATATTGCTACGAACCCGAAACCAAAAGACTCAGAGCTCAGTGGGTGCTTCCTTTCGAGGATCGGCCAACTAAGGTAAAGAAAGGAAGAAGTCAAGGAAAAAGGACGATTGCCTCATTCTTTGGTCGGAAAGGTTACTGCAGACTGGTATGTCAATCGCTGTTTGTCTGTTATCTTGGAAAAAAATCGACAGCAGCGCCCACGAAGTAGGATCCTCCTTCACCACGACAATGCTTCAGTGCACTCCGCAAAACGGACTGTTGAATATTTGACTATGGCAGGTGTCGAGATAATGAGTCATCCGCCTTACAGTCCTGACCTGGCGCCCTGCGACTTTCATTTATTCCCAAGAACTAAAGATAAAATTCGAGATATTCGCTTTACGAGCCCTGAAGATGCGGAACGCGCTAATCTCAAAAACTACTGGTCCGATTTGAAAAAATATTTCAGTGTTAGATAGCCCATTTATCGAGGAAGTCTATAGGCTATATAACATCACGCTGTGACTAACAGTAATTAAGTTGAGTAAGTTAACGCAGGCGAAGCTGCGGGCAACAGCTAGTTAGTCATAAAATGCTATATACAACGTATCAGGTTGCTTTATTGAGTACTTAATTGCCTGTACGTTGCCTTTTCCAGCGATACGCATAATATGCATCGTTGCATTCAAATACAACCCTAATTACATCTTAGTGAATAATAAAATAAAATGTATAAGTACATTTAATAAATTGTATCTAACTAAAATGTTAACACTTGTTATGTAGGAGGTGGTAAGTAAAAATCTCTCAACTATTTTTAAACAAATATGAATGCCTTTTCCAACGGTGCCAGTAATTGCCTGTCCTGCCCTTCTTTCTAAAATACAGCGAAACAGTTTTACGAAAGAAAATAAGCACGATTGTTGTACCAAGGCACGCGACCATATACGCGGTCCCGCATATACCTCGCATCGATAAATTCTAAATTATGTGATTATATTCTAAAATCAATAAAACAATAGACTTCCTGAAAATACAAACACGCACGTCAGAACTTAGAATATTTGTCAAACTGACTGTTTTTACGAGGAGGTTCACGTAACACTATCTGTAGGTACCTTTATTTAGGCCTGCAGGTTTCTGGCAAAAAATTCAAACTCTAAGAATAATGAATATAAAAACCATGAAGTGTGTTTTTCAGTACTCAGCTGTACATTCACGACTGATAGTTTAGTTGGTGGTACCTAGACAGCAAGGGTAACGCATAAATCAGTGGCCTGAGTCCCAGGTCGTCTACTATTTTGCCTATTCAACTATATAAACTCAAAAAAATAGTTTATAATTGTTTACGTAAATTACTCTTCCTGTCATAAAATTACTTTCATCATCACCATCACCATCATCATCATCATCAGCTCCTATCCGTTCACTGCTAAACATAGGCCTACTTCAGTGAACGCCAAGACGATTAAAATTATAAAATTACTTTATTATGATTTAGTCACCTGTCATCAATAGACCATAATTTGGCTAATGATGATGCTAACAATGACATGAATTTGAATGGCGTCCATAAACAACAAAACAGGTGCTAGCGCAGATTGTTGCTTAGATTTCATAATTAGTGTCACATTTAATTGATATTGTCAACATGCTGGTTTAGCAGGTGTCTAAGAAGGACCAATTAGAATGTCATACATTACCATAATTCGGTCATTTAGGGCCTTTTAAATAACGGGACGGGAATGAGCGACGATGGTCCAATGGGTATGGTCTCGGCCCCTAGAGTGAGAGGTCTGGGTTCAATCCTGACCCTTTGGAGCCTTGGAATAGGTCTTTCTAAATTTTTACATGCGCATGAACAAGAGACCATCGCTTGCCGGTGAAGGAAACATCGTGACTAAAGCTGCATGCCTGATGAGATTAAAAGTATTTGAAGGTGTGTGAAGTTCACCAACCCGCATTGGGCCAGCGTATCGGTGAACTATGGCCCAACACCCTTCTCGCCTGTTTTAACGAGATGGAGACCCGTGCCCAGACGTGGGCCATATAAGAGTTGATATATATTATTATTTATTAAATAGCGGGACTGTTACGTAGAAAACTAAATCCGCCATCCTAATTGAGAGTCTTCTTAACAATCCCTTCCTAGGTACTTGAAGTTGAATTTTTGAACTTGAAAAAAATTATGTATATTTAAAATTATAATCATACATCTACAACAATTTTTAAATCCCATGTACCAAATTTATTTTAAAATACTTTTTGTCTGTATCGATAAAAAGTTTAATCTTTGAAGTAAAACAACAAATAATAAACGAAATCGAAGATAAGTGACAATGAATGCAACTTTAATAAAAATTTGGTCAGAAAGGGTACGCATAGCACGGAACCCTCACAAGGCGTAGAATTGTCTGTCTGTTTGTTGTCTTGTCAACTGAAATCGCACTTGGCCGTTTTAAAATCAAATTTCCTATAACCAAAACCATAAAGATAGTGAATTATATCGTTTACACAGCTGTCATCAAGTTATTAAGATTTAGTTTTATTTATTCTACTGTTAATTGATATGGTAATCAAATTGATCTATACATACGCATTAATTCGGGGTCAGATAATATCTAAGCAAGTGATGATTTAAACATTTCAGTTTTATACCTGCCCCAATAAATACAGCATCGTAGAGCGACCAGCGACCTTCTTTCTACGAATCAAATATCTCACATGATGTTTTCTGCGAAGTGGCTTTGACTGGTTTCGATAATAAGGGCAAATAGTGTAATTGCTGGCATCATACTTGTAATTTTTCGTCTCAGGATAGAGACCTCTGTGGACGTGGCGTCGGTCCCTTAGGGGACTGACTAGCCGTCAAGGTTTAACAGATCCGGGGCACCTCACCAAAGGCGGTATTGATGGCACTCTCCGGGTTTTAGTGTGTAGAGTTGCGTCCACTTTACCATCTTTCGGGTACAGCGAGTCCCACGTACCCGCTTGGGGAGTCCTACCTCCCCCGCGGGATGCCTAAGAGCATTTCCCGGCGCAAAAGAAAAAGAAGGTAAGTACAACAACAAATACGACACCGACTCCAAAAGTAACAATGATGACGTGGTGAACGCAAAAATTCAACATTAGGAGAAGAATAAGTTATTATTTTATGTTGTAAGCACAAAAATTGAAGAATCGCAATCATTTTATTACTTTTTAGTTTTTTTTTTTAAGTTGGTTTTAATTTTTCTTTATCTATATTAAATTCGTTACGGTCAAAGGTAGATTAACGTATCCCTCGGGCTCCCTGAGATCATATACAAAATTATTTGGTGGTTACAGCTGTCGATCCTGGCTACATAGAAGTAACAGGTGGGAACGAATAGGGGGTCTTTAAAAAGAGCTAGATCCACTGAACTATTTTATATTCATAAGCACATTATTATATTATATAGTAGGGCTATGTTCAGCAGTGGACGGATAGAGGCTGATGATGATGATGAAGTAACATGGCTCACTCACCATCGGGTTTACTGTCTATCTTTAATTAATAAATATAAAAAGACGTAATTAATATACGCCTATAATAATTATAATAAAACAATTTGTTTACGGATTTTATCGCGGTTTATTAAGATTTTTACAAACATAATATGTTACAGATTAAAGATACAGTTAGCACTTTCTGCGTAGATACGACTAACCAAAATATTGATGTATGATAGGGTAGTTTCGAATAACTTTGTAACATTAGGACGTATGACACCTCAGTCCTCCCGTGACCATGGTTGCTGTAAAGTATCCGAAACGTCGAGTTTGTAAACATCTTAATAAACCACATTAAAATCCGTAAAAATTGTTTCATTATAATGAGTGAAATCGCGTAAACATTAAAAAACAATACGCCTATGATAATATTAAATTATTATTAATGTGTTATTCTAGACCCAACTCTCTCTTTGTTTCATAATAATATTTTAACTAACTTTATACTTCTTAATTAAATAAAGGAAGGTTGTAGAATTCGTCCGTAGGTAAGTAGAGTTATATCGCTGGACCAAAGTTCTATATCCTACAAAATAATATGTAAAAACTTTTAGGTTCATTATGTAAACAAATTATGGATGAATATTTATTAACTTTTATTATTTATCAAATACCTAAAACTTAATGCAAACTAATTGTATAAATTTATAAATTAGAATATAATTATATCCTACTTTAGATTTATATCCCTATACTGGACAGGTGCTGTGGCGCTCGGCTCAGGTTACAGTAATAATAGAGGTCGTAGGTTTGAACCCAGCCAAGGACAGGCAGTGTATTGTTAATACCTATGAAAAAAATATTTCTATTACACAATAAATAACACAAGTGGGGATTTTTCATAAATGCTCAGTTATAACAAATAAATAAAATTGAAGTGTCTGTTTTTAATATCAAATTTACAGCTTTTCGCTATGCGTATGCATAGGAAAATATATATACGATACTTACAACGAAGACTCATTTTTTTAATTTTTTGTCTGCATGTTCCAGCTCTCTGAAACGGCAGGACCAATTTTGACGGGACTTTAACTGGCAGATAGCTGATATTGTAAGGAGTAACTTGGGCTACAAAAAGAATCATCATAAATCCGGAGAAGCTGCGGGCAACAGCTAGTTAATAATAATTTGGAACATCAATAACCTTTAATTATTGTTATTATTAATACAAGTGCTTGATTGAACATTCTGATAGTAGACTCATAGGTCAAGATGCATATAAAATACTCGTTGTTGCCGCGGTTTCACCGGTCCTAATCTAAAAGAAATTAGTTTTCGCCAAAATCCTTGTAATCATTCTCAATAAATGGGCTAACAAGCACGAATGGATTTTTTAAACCTGACTAGAGGTCGAACTGCGGTCATAAAGTTGCATAGATCAGCGACTTTAAACAAACTACTGTAACTTGATAATTTTGGAACAGATATAACATTATCAATCTTAGCTAATTAGCGCCTAGGTACGCATAATAAGTCCCTATACCAAGATGTCCCAGTTTTTGTTGGTATTCGTGTGATATAGATTTTCAATAATTACAAGCGAATTTGTAGCCGAATATCTAGGTATATTCGACCACACGTATGTTAACCAAAAATTTATAAATTATTATATTACTTTGATATTAATTAGAGACAGATAGAGGGAAGAGAATATTTTGGCTAGTCCTATCTATGTAGGAAAGTTTTTTTTGAAGTGAAACTTCTTTGCGCGTACGAGACGGATCGGACGGATTTACGGATCGAACGTCACGAAAATGTGCAACATTTTTGTCCAAAAAAGAGGGAGAGAGTAATTCAAACCGATTGAGAGAAAGTGAAAAAGGGCGAACGTAGAATGCACATAACCATGGAGGGTGCAAGCGAGTGAGAAAGATCGAAATAGAGAGTAAGATAGATCATCGCAAGTCTCGGAAATTTTAAGCATTAGATTATTATAAATACATATAAACGAGATTTAAAAATGAGTTTGCCAAATAAGTTTGACTTCTGACACGTGTACTTTGTACGCACTTTTTTATAGCAAAGGAGGGTAAACGAGCAGTCGAAACCTTTTGGCGTCTGGCGTTTGAAGCCTTAACCTCTCTATGTGGCTGATCACTAGGTCGAGCCCGATCTCGGCCAGCCGCGCCACCTCCTTACAGCCCCGTCCCCGGGCGTAAACGAGAGTGGGGGAGGAGGGGAACCCATCCCGGGGAGGAGGCGGCCTCGCAGGACCCAGTCATAGCCGATGCCCCACAGGATCGGGCCCAAAACGGATCCCTGTGGCACACCTCACCCGACTCACCACCACTCAATGGACCCAAATCGATTCTCGCAGGCTACCCTCCTCTTGGAGAGGTACGCCTCCAACAGCCCCTTAGATATGGGGGGACACCGAAGTAATTCAGCGCCTCCCGTATCACACTGTGAGGGAGGCTGTTGAAGGCGTTCGCGATGTCCAAGGACACCGCGACCACCACCTTCCCTCTGTGTATAACAAAAATAATGTCCCAATGGTGATTATAATAATATGTTACGGGTACCAAATAACGGAAACATATTTAATACTTTTATACTATACATAATACATATTATATTAAATATTTTTAAAATGTTATACACATATTTAATACACGTCTATGATCCAGGAATACAGAAAACTTTTCCCTGGCAGGATTCGAAGCCGCTACCTCCGGCTTGACGCGCTAACCGCCACAGAGATCGCCAAAATATTTCCATTACATCTAGAGTTCATAAAAACCCCGCTACACTAGGATATCTTTTATCCCTGTGGTATCTACAATACGCCAATGCCTTGACAGAAGAACAATAAGCAGCGCATAACTGATGATGATGTGAGTCTGAGACGATGTATAAACACAATCGCATGTATCCACAGATTACAACGATGAAACTAATTGCACTCGCCCATTGAGAAGTCCTTTTGCGGTCAAGTTATCGTGCTAGCAATCATTTTAATCAAAAGCTATGTTTGTGTAATAAAAGTCAACGAACGTATAAAGCTAAAGTATGACATACAAATAAATAGAAAAATTCTGAAAATGTCTGTATGCATGTCAGTTTGACGTTGCAAACATGGATAATATGATTTTTGTCTCACTTATTAAGAATCGATGTCTAAATGCGATTAGTGGTCTCCATGTCAAACCAGCAGCCACCCACGTTATTTCCGAACCGATACGATAGGGACATTCTTTTTTTTTTTTTTTTTTTTCGAATGGATCTATGCTGGGGGTCCGAAGACCTTAAAGCTTCATCGGTTTAGTAAGTGAGCAGATGGCTACACCTAAATAATACAAACGGGAGGGTTACCTCCGCCGACCGAGATGTCTTTGACCTCACGGCCTCCGGCGTCGGATTGTTACATACGGTGGGACGGCACGCGCCGGCGACGACAGGAGTGCGGCCCAGGCGGACTACCCCCACCAGGTTGTATCACGAATGATGGCCCGGCAGAAAGCGCCAGCAATACTGGACAACACCCCTTCGGCGAGAGCCGCGACGTCCACCGCATGAAACATGGCGGTTTGTCATTGACATCGAAAAGGGGGAGGACCCCACCAGCCACGCCACCCGGTGGGCGAGGCCATCCGCGCGCGCTGCTATACGTGCAGGATTTAAACTATGGAATCCATGATGGTCGACTTGTTTTACAAAAACGAATTTAATAAAGTTACAACGAGGGCCGCCCCTCGTGTTAACAATATTTGAACGGTCGCGCGCGATACCACAAAATTAATTGATAGCTTCGTGCCATCTATAAATAAAATCGCGGTTGATATTGATGTCGACTCATGACGGATTCAAACCTACGCTATTCGCGGTCGATCCGGATCGATTTATACGTGTGAGGTGTGTGACGTCACTCCGATCCCGGGATCCGAGTGGTGTTCATGTACCTAGTCCCGACTGTATTGTAAGTTAATGTGATGTGTGGGCGCGTCGCGCGTTACGTCGCGCTTTAATCAGCTGTTGATGTTGTAACAGCTGTGTCGAGTTAAAGCGATTTTATACCTATGTAGGTTATAAATTTAAACTTTGGGAGTGAAGCTCCTGATCTTTTCGATCAGTGCGGAATGGTCGGCTAGTGCCTGGAGGCGTTCCGTAAGGGAACCGCGCAGTTTGACTGCTAGTATTTGCAGTTCGACTGGGTCGATACTGCCTACAAACTCTGACACGAATGCCAGATCTGCAGCGAAGCTAGACGGGGGAGCAGGGCGGGGGGCTGCGGGCATCGAGATGCCGGCAGGTGGACCCGCTGGTCTGCTGTAATTGACGGGGGCCCTTGGTGGGGCCCGGGCGGGTTCAGCGGTGACCGGGGCCGGCTTCGGGGCCGGTTTGGACCACGCGTTGGTAGTCGGGGGTGGGGCGGGAACGAACTTCCTATCTTGGCGGGGACGAGCTTGCGGTGAAGCCGCCTTTGGTTTAGCTACCCTACGGATCTTTTTGGGAGCTTTGGGACACCCTCGATAGTTGGCGGGATGGCCTATGCTGCCGCAGAGAACACAGCTCGGCGGCCCGGCGGAAGTGGACACATTGCGGGGACAGTCCGCAGTCCCATGGTCGCCCAAGCACTTGACGCACCTGGGGTGAGCGTGACAGTTGCGGGCGGAGTGCCCGTACAACTGACAGCGGTGGCATTGCCCTACTGCTCCCTTTTTTCGCGGGGGCTCGACGGTGAGGCCGGTAATGTGGCACACGGCCTTGACGTTAAAAATGGCCTTGCCTGCCGATGTTAGTGGCAGGATTACCAGGACCATTTTGTAAAGGTGCTTTGTCCTTGGATGGTACATGCGGTGTACCTCCATGACCGGGTAGCCCTGATGGACAAGGTCGGCTTTGATGTCGGCCGTGTCCATGTTCGTGGGCAGTCCTATCATAACGACCCGGAGGAGCCGCTCGTCCTCCAGGGCGTATGTATGATAACCTATTTTTTTCTCCGTAAGGAATGATGTAAGCTTACGGTGGTCATTAATTGTGTCGACTTGGACACGGACTCCTTCAGCGCATGCGCGGGCAGCTTTGAAGGCGAGCTGATTGCCATGGATGGCTTTAGAAATGGTAGCCCATGACCCGGTGTCGTGGACTATGATAGGGGGCGGGGGGCGGCACTTCGGTGGTGCGACGTCCATGTCCTCGTCTTGGGATGCGGAAGCGAGTTGATCGCGCCGCGAAATTTCTGGCTCCGGTGATGTCGGGGAGCTGGATGCCTTGGGCTTGCCCTTGGCTTTGGGTTTGTCCTGAGGGGACTTGGGGGACCCTACTTTGGGTGTCTTAGCCGGGGGAGACGCCGGGGATTCCGGTTCCGGGCGATGCCTCCTTTTCTTATAACGGACTTCTTGGAAGCCGTCATCCTCATAATAGTCGTCATCCTCCGTGGAGCTGCCCTGGTAGGACATCTCCTCGTCTGACGGATTGTGCCAGGAGGTGGTAGGGGCATTGCGCCATGAGATCTGGGGGGACGCGTCTTTAATAGACGGTGAAGCGGGGGACGCGTCTTTAATAGACGGTGAAACGGGGGAGGACAATGCAGCGATGTGCTCGCGACGGTTTGCGCGGAAAAGCTCTAAATTCTCACTGAGATCATCGTATTTAGTGCCTAGGAAGGCCATGAGGGATTTCATGCACTCGAAATCAATAGGGTCTGCCATTTTAAGGAATCTAATAAAGTGACTAATCCCCCCACCTGTGTGGGAGGGTGAGTAAACGCGCGACGGCTACCAGGGGTAGCAGAATGAATTTAACTTTCCGTATAACTAACACTATACCAAAGCTAAACTAATCTAATTCGCGCCTAAAATTCGCGCGGGAAAAATAACGGTCGCGACTATGCGGCGCCGATCGCCACTGAACGGGCCCGCCTACTTTACGCGCGAAAAAACGTTATAACACTTTCCGGAATAAACTATTAAACGAATAAACGAACGGAGAGCCGCGGGACTCTAAGAAACGCACTAATCTGCACTATCCGACACTCTACTCACAGTGATAGGGACATTCAAGAAATGAGCTTACTTATATATGAAAGGCCGGCGCCTGGCAACGCACCTGCTAATCCTTTGATGTAGCGGGTGTCTATGGATGTCGCCGATCACTTACCACTAGATGAAATGACTGTCCGTTTGGCCTCTCATAATTAAAAAAGTCTGGCAGTCATAGGCACTGACGATAGAAGTGAAAACTTATTACTTAGAATTATTTTTATACCTAAATTTTGAAATTGTATAATGACGTCATTATATGACACATTTGGAAGCGTTCGGTGACGAGATGATGATGTTGCGAGATCCATGAGATCCATTTTTGTACTTTTTTATGATAGTTGGATTGGCAAACGGGCAGACGAGGCACTCGGTTAGTGGTCAGCGTCGCCCATGACATAGACAAGCTAATCTCAGATTAGCCCAGGCCATTCATGTTGCCTATCCTAAGACAAGTTGTTAAGTCTCTGTGCCAGTAATAACACTTCCTGTCTGGCCCTTCTCTCTGAAACACAAAAAAGCTGTTTTACGGGAGAAATAAGCAGGATGGTGGTACCCAAGAAGCCAAGAGCGCGGCACAGCGTAACCCTCCTGCCGGTAAAAAGTGCTCAACGCGCCTAAAAAGTTTTCACTTCAAAAAGCCAGTACCAAGACATATACGATGATAAACATGAATACAAAATATGATTTCATATTAAATTTCCATACGAGCGTGGAACCACGATACTCATATATTTTCACGTAATTAACGTGTCGTCACGTCCTGTCCCGCTCCTGGAACTAAATCCGCTCATCAACGGGAGATGTGATAATTTAAAGCCTAAATCCCCTTGTACGAAATCATAGGGCTTATCTAATATAATGTAATAATATCACCCACTGTTCCTTATTTCAATAAAGTATTATATATATTTTCTTTAATAATAATAATATCTATGGACGCTTTCACACCATGTCAATCTGGTCCCGTGGTAAGTTCTGGAAGAACTTGTGTTACGGGTACCAGACAACGGAAATATATTTAATACTTTTATACTATACATATATTTAAGATTTTTATTATATAATACAAATATTTAATACACACCCATGACCCAGGAACACAGAAAACTTTTTGTCCCCTGGCGGTATTCGACCCCGCCACCTCTGGCTTGAGCGCCAACCTTTGAGCCACAGAGGTCGTCAAATTATTCTTGTTATAATTAATGTTTATAATTGTTAAAATTATCATTAAGTTACTTTTGGCTACGGCTTGGATTCGAAATGAGCGCTAGTGGAATTATTGTAATGCTTGTGACTTTCACACACAAAAAACAGATGGTGCGAGAAATTAAAAACATTTTTCGTATCGTATTTTTCTAATATCCTATAAATACCAAGAGAAATGCACTTGTGCCACGCGATTGTATGGATCTTACTTATTTGTTCCGTCAAATGATGGCAGTGGTATAACTTTTACCTTTACGGCAGCAATTTTTTTTATCATTAGGAGTTAACCGAGCAGTCGGAGCCTTATGGTGACTACCGACGCCCATAGATATACGCACAACCAAAATTTGTGCAGATGCGTTGCCCTCCCTATCCCTATCCCCCCAATGGGCCACCAGAAACTCACAAACCGCACGAAAAGCGACAGCATAACTGTCACTTGATGCCGGCGTTATGAGAGAGGTTCCACGCCGGTCGTGCCGGCCCAATTCGGCTGAAAAGCAGCTTCACACTACCTCTTGCAACAACTATGGTCACGGGGAGTCCTCCCGAACCTAAAGTATGCGATCTGTTGGGCATGTAAAAATCTTAATAAGCTTTATAAATATATATTTGTTCTGTTCCTTCCCGACCGAATCGCCATGATTAGAACATTACCGAAATATCGGGACCTCAATAAAACTATCGGTAGATAGTATAACGATAGTTATAAAATCCGTGAAAAGTTGTTCCATTATACATAAGTATATCGTATATCTCGTAATAAGTGTAATTTGCGTAACCCGACGCCAGTAGGGCTAGCATGCGCAACAAAAAACAAAATTTTGTCGACCCATTTTCTCTTATTATTTCATACAGTTAATACGAGAAAAGGTGTAGACAGGAGGAGAAAGGAGGCCGTGCGGTCGAAGACTTGACGGTTTGCGGGGAGCAACCCCCACTAATAATAATAAACCATAAGTGAGCCAAATCGGCTCACGTCTAACCGACGAAGCATTAGGACCTTATGACCGTTATCATAGAACCATCCAACAAAATTGGGTAAATATTAGAAAACTAGAAAAACCTAAAAACTAAACAAACAATTTTAAGTCGTTATTAGCTTGTCGGAACTTTATTGCGCTAAGTTCGGACTCGTTTCTCGTTTGCTAATACTACCGATTATTATATTTAACCCCTATACAAACATTTATATGTACACAACTCGCTGTGCAATTAAAGATATATCGCAAATACCTTATCAGTCACTACAGTCCTTGATAAGATTAAGAATTATTATGTACTAGCTGGTGCCCGCGACTTCGTCTGCGCAGGATAAGATTTTAGTTTTTTTATAAAAAGTATCCTATGTTACTTCTAATACCTCCAAGTATATGTGTACAAAGTTTCATGATGAACGGTTAAGTAGTTTTTGCGTGAAAGCGTAACAAACAAACTTACTTTCACATATATAACATTAGTAGGATATGCCAAACAGTGGCACGGGACCTAAAATCTATCTCAGGCATTAACCCAAGTGAAATATATCTAAGGGTATTAAACTATACCACCAATATCTCAAAAAACTTACGCCATATCAAAAAAAAATATCGTATAAAAAGAAGGGAACAAAAATTAAACATAGTCTCATTTCTTTTTTCTTTTTGAAGTGAAACTTATTTATCGGGGTTGGAAAAAAAATTAGTGTAACATTTTTTCGTTACGCGTCACATTCTTCCGTTACGCGCCATCTTTTTGAAGTGAAACTTATTTATCGGGGTTGGAAAAAAAATTAGTGTAACATTTTTTCGTTACGCGTCACATTCTTCCGTTACGCGCCATCTTTTTCTTATCCCTACCACGCGTGATTTGAAAAATAACGTCATAAAGAAGTTTCACTTCTTACGAGTGTACGCTAGTACACACACACTTTTTTTTTCTAGCAGCCTAAAGCTTGCCCGTAACTTAGATTAATAGGTGTATTCGGACTAATAGCTATTACGATAAGCCTATACCCTCCTTATGATAAAATCTATTTTTTAGCCAAGTTTTATCGAAATTCGATAAGTTTACGTGAACACATAAACAAACTCATTTTTGCATTCATAATAATGTGATAAAAATATATTAAACATACATAAAAAATAAAAATACATACGTCCAACGTTATATTAATTTGTCTATAAAATAATTTATATGAATACGGCGTTATATGAAAAATATGTTCCGCCACAGATAATAAGAGTTAGATATTATAGAAAACCACAATGAGTTGAGATAGCAGTTTAAGATAGGCACTCATTAAAAATCGGTTGTCTGTAAAGTCGGTTTACTGACGATAATTGAACGTGACAACGTCATAAGAAAATGGAACGCCTCAGCGCGAGGTAACGCCGCATACGTCATGTTTTTACGTTCTTGCAGCCGGCTCCATCGAATTATAAAACGTTGTCACGTCAAAAACATTAAAGCAATATAAAAGATATTATGTAACTACATAAAGTAATATTATTCGAATAAAAATCGATAAAAACAATACTATATATTTACAGAACACATGTCACACAGACATCTGAATAAATCATGAACTGATACAAAAATACTTACGTACTATTTATTATTACACTACATAAGAATCTGACCTTCATATATAGCATCAATCGATCTAAATGGAAAACTGTTAAAAACTTAATTGAGCAATTAAAGGGTATTAACAAATTACATTAAAACAGTTATATTCATACAAACAATTTGCTTGGAATTCATAAACTGTTCGGTAACTACGCGAAACCTCTATCAATTAAATTGCTTGCATTTTTTTATTAAAATTCAAACGAAATTGTTATCTTATCAAAAAAAGGAAATATATAAGATGTAATGAATATTGTAACAAAACTGTTTTATATGGATTTTGTCGCGGTTTATAATTATGGTATTTTAAAACGATTAAAAAGGTTTCATTTTAATAGTACACCTTCACGGATTCACGGATATGAAAAAAATATATAATTACGAAATAAAAATCCTTACCCATAATTCACTCAGAATCCGTATAATTATTGCACAGTTTGTAACTAGATTCACTCGAATATTCATTCACAGTACACAAATTGCACAAATCCAATCCATTCAACAGCGAGCTTTATTCGAAAAGTTCGTAAAGTTTACGCCGAGCTCGAGTCACGGTACAGTCGTGCGAGAAACGCGGCCGTCAGCGCGGGAATGAAAAGCTTAGTCGTTCCGGAACCGAGACCGCCCTCCTGTTGCTGGAAACTAATATTTACGCCCCATTACTTATCCAAACTGAAATTTCTAAACGTTATTTATTGGCTCGACTGTACTCATTTGTCAAATTTGGAATGATCAAAACAAAAATATGATATACTTTTCTCTCGTAATAAATAAAAGTTTGTGGGTTTTTGTGATTTATGTTGATTATCGTGAGTAGATCAGGGGCAGTGTGTAAAGATACAATGTACCGATAACAATAATAGTCGCGGCTTCAAAGCATGTCGCTTTAACATGGAGTAGTTGTTCTTCTGCTTCTTCCGTGGACTTAGCTCCAAATTGGAATTGCCATTGTAGTTGTTCTTAATAAATGTATGTATTTCAAAACAAAATCATGCCAATCTCCAGCATAACCAATATCTCTTTGGAATAGTAAATAAATATAGGTATATTACAAATAAAATAAAAAATATTATCTTACTAATAATATTATAAAGGTATGGATGTATGTTTGTTACCCTTTCTCACAAAAACTAATGAATGGATTTTAATGAAACTGTACAATAACATCGCTTATACATCAGAATAACGTATAGACTCCCACGGGAATGGGAAGTACGTGGGTGAAACCGCAGTGCGCTGCTAGTCCAATAAAAATGTTACGGTTTCTTTGAAGCCTAAATCAAAACTTGACTAATTTTAAAGCTGTCGATTTCAAATGTGCACAGCTTATAAAGTGAAAACCACTGACCCCTCATTACAGCCTGAACGTCCGATGTACCCCAATAAAACATCCCCCGCATGTCCTCACCATTTATTAGGCAAATAAAACTTTTAGGTAGTTTGTTAATGGAATAAAATGTAACATGAAATTAGTATGCACGTACGTGGTTTTGGTTCTGTATCGGGTTCGGTTGACAGTTCGCTTTCAAGGCACTTATTTGTATGCTCGTAGTACCTTTACCTTAGTTAAATAATTAATTGTAGGTACGACGGTGATTTTATTTCTGTTGAATTTACCTTAAATGGACTTCGAGGTTTCGCGATTTTGAACCTTGTCAATGATACATGACTAATATGAATGTTTGAGGTATAAGGGCTTGTCCGCACAGCGAGATTTTTTTCGAAATTCTGTAACACATTGAATTACTTAGAACTTAGCCGCACTGGCGGGAAAAAATCGCGCGAAAAACATTTGATGCAAATTAAACCCGAAGCCGTGCGATTTATTTCCGCGCGAATAAGAATCTGGTGGTGAAACGTCGCAGTGCGGACAGGTCCTAAGTAAGTTGTATGTCGTATGTAAGAAAATAATCTCGTTCCTTTACTTTATCATAATATATAAGGGCATTGTCATTGCCATGCCATTCTGTTTATCCCTTCCGTGAAACAGCTTTGCTGTATCTCGGGAAGGACAACAGCAGTATAATAATATAAAATAATATATTACGTCTCAGAATAGTAAAAATAATAACGATTATATAACTATGGTATATACATATTATATGGTATATACATACATATGGTATATACATGTATACATATTATAAGTATATATAAATATAATACTTATAATATGTTCCACTGCTGGGCACGGGTCTCCTCCCTGAAATCAGGCGATCAGGGTGTTGGACCATAGTTCACCGATGCGCTGGCCCAATGCGTGTAGGCTAACTTCACACACTTTCAAAGACTTTTAATCTCATCAGGCATGCAGGTTTCCTCACAATGTTTTTTTTCACCGACCAGCAAGCGATGGTCTCATGTTTAGATGTGTGTAGAAATTTTAAAACCCATTTCAAGACACCACGGTGTCAGGATCGATCCCGGACCTCCCGCTCAAGAGGCCGAGCCCATACGATGCCCAAGATGTAGACAACATTTTTATGTTGACATCTTGGGCATCGTATCTACATCTGGATACTTCTATCTTTTGACAAACGTAAAGTAACTTTTATTCCGTTCCGTCTTGTTTTAAATAAAATATCTAATGCTACATCGCTCTGAAACATTATTCGGGCCTTGTAGAGCGGAAAATCGATACATGTCGAGCTATTTAGGAACGGGCCACTTTAATATGGTTGCGGAGTTATGCATTTTTATTAACTATTTACATACCAATGCAGCGCAACGACAGCGCTATTGTTTTGATATCTTGATTGAGAATGTCTATTTTAAGTGCACTGTTGTTGATGAGCTATTTCTATATAATATTAAAAGCATATGTTGGATTATGTTGTGTAGGAATTTAAGACGTTGCGTTCGCGGGTTCGAAGCACGCCAAGAGATTTGTCAAATCAATTGTGACCTTACCGGGGAGAGAAATTCCCTTATATGGATTTTCAAAGGGTTTTCTTATGAAGTAGTAGTATTTTTTATGTTAGTTAGATAGGCAAACTGGCAAACGTGCCACCTGATGATAAGTGGTCGACGTCGCCCATGAACATAAACCAGTTTACCTGGAACGAGCCCAGGCAACTCATTTATGTGTTGCCTATCCTGAGACATAAGATGTTAAGTCTCGGTGCCAGTAATTACACTGCCTGTCTTGCCCTTCTCTCCAAAACACAGCAAAGCTGTTTCACGGGAGAAACAAGCAAGATTGTGGTACCCATGCAGCCGGGAGCGCGGCACAGCGCGTTGGCGCTCAAGCCGGAGGTAGGGGGTTCGAATCCCGCCAGGGAACAAAAAGTTTTCTGTCTTCCTGGGCCATGGATCAAACATATTGTGTATAATGTAATAAAATTCTTAAATATATGCATAATATAAAAGTATTAAATATATTTCCGTCGTCTGGTACCCGTAACACAAGTTCTTCGAGAACTTACCACGGGACCAGATTGACGTGGTGTAAAAGCGTCCATAGATATTATTATATCGCCGCTCTATTCAAGTATCTCTATGATTAAGAACTGTTGCCATGGTAGCTGTAATGTGTCGCTGAGGTGATCCTATTGCCTGCAGATCGCAGTGATTTTAGTTTGGGTAGTGCACCCCCAAGTGCGAGTCCCACATAGAGTCAGGAAACCACTCGGGGTGACTCCCCGCGCGGGTATATGGGACTCGCTGCGCCCGACAGCTAGTAAATGGACGCAGCTCTACCCACTAAAACCCGGCGAGTGCCACCAATGCCGCCTTTGGTGAGGTGCCTCGGATCTAGAAAACAAATAGGGCACCTCGACGGCTAGTCAGTCCCGCAAGGGACCGACGCCACCTCCACAGAGGGGTTGTCCCGCACCACAGAACAACCCCTCCCAACGTCTGGACAGTACAATGGGGTGAGGTTCCCATCCTCACCCCTTGCCCCCTACTCTTCTGTCCCCTCTTCTTATAAGAGGGGTACAAAGAGCCCCCTCGGCCCAATTAGCTTCGCCCAAGGTGCACCGCTCACCCTAGGTTACTGAGCCCCACCGCCACGACAAGGCCTGAACCATGGTGGGGATGTTTTAGACTGCCTGCTTAAACCTATCCTACAAGCTATATCCTCCAATATAAAAATATCATTATGGAGACATGTAAGGTCACGGACAGACAACAATAGTTTGATTGTGATATAAAGATAGACTACTACAAATATTATATGTAGGCTAGGTCAGACAAAACTGAAAATCAATACTGGAACGGCTGCAAACTCCTATGGTCAGAAGTTTGAATTAAGAAACATTAAATACAATAATGATTTAAAATATCGATAAAATAGCATTGTAATATTAAGAAATAAATATACCCAAAAGAGTCAACGTCGATAGTACTTGCATTATACACACAGACCCCACCATAGTTCAAGCCTTGTCGTAGCGGTGGGGCTCAGTAGCCTAGGGTGAGCCCATCACCTTGGACGAAGCAAATTGAACCTAGGGGCTCTTATAAGAAGAGGGGATAAAAGAGCAGGGAACAAGGGGCGCGGATGGAAACCTCATCACATTGTTCTGTACCGATGTTGGGAGGGATTGTTTTGTGGTGTGGGACAACCATTCTGTGGAGGTGGCGTCAGTCTCTTGAGGGACTGCATAGCCGTCGAGGTGCCCTTTATGCTCATCATATCCGAGGCACCTCACCAAAAGCGGCATTGGTGGCACTCGCCGGGTTTTAGTGGGTAGAGCTGCGTCCACTTTACCACCTTTCTCGCGCAGTGAGTCCCACATACCCACCTAGGAAGTCCCACTCCCCCGCGGGATGCCTCAGAGCATTTCCCGGCGTAAAAGAAAAAAAACATACACACAGAAGTCGTGGGTTAGAATCCGTCATGGGCAGACAAGTTCTTTAAATAATGTCTAAGAACAATTTCTATAAGGGATTTATGAATAAGTGTCATCAGCCAGTTACCGCATCGAATGGACTTAGGACTCTCTCAACGAACACAAAGATGACCGAACCGATCCGAATGTGGGTTTATAAAATTTCCAAAAAGAGGCCACCGCGGGACTGGGTTACACAATGTTGTGGATCATAAAAAAAACTATTTTTAATAAAAAAATATAATTCGTATATAACAACAATATTGCAAGATGAAGTTAGTTTGTTTTAGTTTGAAACCCTTGTGATTGCAGTTTGTTTGAAGTGGACGCCGTTTTATTATTACCTGTGAAAGTTGAAAGGAGACCAACTTTAATACGGCCACTTTTGACAGATGCGGCCGCGATCATTATCTTAAGGGGAATTAGCATCTTTATGGGATCATTCGTAACTGTTTATTTTAGTATAAACAAGCTGAGATATTTATGTGACAACTAACTTTTGAAGCAATGTGGCGGACCAAACGCCACATTCCTGAATCACGCTATCGAAGTTCCACAGCTCGTCGCTATATATAATAATATAATATAATAATATCAACCCTTTTATGTCCCACTGCTGGGCACGGGTCTCCTCCTCGAAATCAGGCGAGGAGGGTTTTGGGCCATAGTTCACCGATGCGCTGGCCCAATGCGGGTTGGTGAACTTCACACACCTTCAAAGACTTTTAATCTTATCAGGCATGCAGGTTTCCTCACGATGTGTCCTTCACCGGTATACAACACCTCGTCGCTATACAACACCTAAATTGATAGGAAGTGGGCTTCGGCCTGGCCGAGCATATATCTCGCTCGGTTGGAGATCTCCCTTTGGAGCTTCCACCTATGTCCCACAGCAATTCTGTCATATCTAACATGCCTACCTAATTATTCCAAGTATACTTGATATAAAAAGATAATTCGACTCAAGTAACACGAGTTGAATTATCTGCAAAAAAACGCAGGGCTTAACTAGATATTTCGGATACATATCTTTATTATTTAGCTATAACTTTAAAATCTGATACTAATGAAATCCACACATTCAGCTTCCACGTCTAAGACTACCGACCACTCACTTCATACTAGAGCCGGTCACTACACGAAGATCTCCATACGATATGGTTAATAATTCACTGAATTAATGACAGATGTCTGATCTATGTTAATATTAGAAATCTTAATTAATAAAATAAAATATAAAAAACAACAATACAAAGGAAATACAACGCATGTATGCAAACGATATATTATGTACATGTTGTGCTTTAGTCAAATAAGAAAACATAATATCGTCATTCCGTTTGCCGTCGCGGCATTCCAGTCGATTTACTGGCGCGCCAACTGATGCTTAAAAAATGCTTAATACTAAATCCTTGTACATACATCAGAAGGGTCATTTTTCGCAATACACAATCAATACTTTATTTGTTCCCAAAAATTGGATGCAATTAGCGTCCCATGCGTGACATAATAACATTAAATCAAATAAAATCCTGTCGAATAAAATACATAAACTCATTTCCGTGCCCTCGTCCGCGATCACATTTTATCACAATATAATTTCCATCAAAATGCACGCTTTTTTGGGCACCCACCATAAATTGATACACATTTTGTTTACCGGTCACACTAGCGATCAACCATTAAATTGACTTTTTAATTATTATGTACACTGCTCATATTGTACTGATGTTTTGTATTAACTTTATTACGAGTATTGACATCCATAAAGATTTACTTCACAAAATGTATACAGATACAGTTTTAAAAACCGTAGTTGAGATGCTATTGAGAAGGTTGAATAGAAGACTTGGTTTGGAATTAATTACAAAAGATATCCATGTTGGATGCAAGTAACAAAGAATCGGCCATCTTGAGGTTCATCAAAGAAGGTCTCTGATGGATACACGCTGGCTGATAATGATGATCATGATAATATCAATCCTTTTTTTTTTCTTTTACGCCGGGAAATTCTCAGAGGCATCCCGCGGGGGAGTGGGTCTTCCCAGGCAGGTATGTAGGGCTCGCTGCGCCCGAAAGCTGGTAAGTGGACGCAGCTCTGCCCACTAGAACCCGGTGGGTGCCATCAATGTCGCCTTTAATGAGGTGTCCCGGATCTAATGAGCAAACAGGGCACCTCTTCAGCTAGACCGACGCCACCTCCACAGAGGGGTTGTCCCGCACCACAGAACAACCGCTCCCAACGTCAGGACAGTACAATGGGGTGAGGTTCTCGTCCTCGCCCCTTGCCCTCTCCTCTTTAGTCCCCTCTTCTTATAAGAGGGGTACAAAGAGCCCCCTTGGCTCAATTCACTTGGCCCAAGTTGTTGGGCTCACCCTAGGCTACTGAACCCCACCGCCACGTCAAGGCCTGAACCATGGTGGGGCATATCAACCCTAGACAGCTACAAGCTAATTATTGTAATGTCATTATCAAGTCTCATATAACAGCTGGATATTATTTTTATCATTTTTTATAACCTGTATTTGAAAAGCATATGTAATTATAGTAGTGGGGCACCGGTTGTCTTGGTGTTCATTGAAGGAGGCCTATCTAAGTTCAGCAGAGGACGGATAGAGACTGGTGACAATATTAATATGTTGGGACAGCTCACACATGGCCATCCGATCGAAAACTCCAGACAACTGAAACATACTTATATATTTCTAAATACATACATATTATAGATAAATTACACCCTGACACAATAAATGATCATGCTCATCACACAAACATTTGTCCTGAATCGAACCCGCGACCTTCTGATTTAGTTAGGGTCACTAACCACTAGACCAGCAGGCCAGTTAAAACGATGATGATGATGATGATGGTGGTGGTGATGATGATGATGATGTAATTATATTTACAGCTATATTTTTTATAACTAACCAATAATTATTATTCATTGTTTCCTTAAGGCTTAAGTAATAAACTAATATCGACAAAAAAGCAAGCGTTAAACGCTGATATCGGGGCACAATCAGACCAGGGTCAAAACATTATGTCCCCTCTGGACATTCATCTTACCGTACTTAGCTCCATATAATGTGGAACGTCCGAGTTGGGCGGGTAATTGTAGGTTCTCTGAGTAATATATAAGTATACTATTAGTACCTATTGTATATCTTAGCATTAAGTTTTTTTGAATAATAATAATTTGGAATTTATTAAAAGTTGTTAAGTTTTAAAGTTAATTTATTATGAATGTATGATGTTTAATTATAAAATACTTAATATTATGAATAATAATTGAATAAAACTTGCACTAAGTTATTTCATAAATATACCATTCTATATTATTTGTTGCTAATTAATATGACATAAGTATAGGTACTTGTGGGAAGACCATCTCCGTGTAGTGGCCGGTCCGTGTTGGATGCGAGTGACAAGGGATCGGCCGTCTTGGCGTTAATTGAAGGAGGCCTATATTCAGCAGTGGACGGATAAATGCTGTTGATGATGATGACGATGAAGTATTATACTTATATTTTACTTTTTCAAATTGATTTTACATCAATGGTGAAACAGAGTAAGTATACAAAATAACCAGAAAAATAATTTTACAATTTACTATAATCAACATAATATGTTGTACATACCAAAATAGAGTACCATACCGTAAAAATATATATCAAATAATCGCCAACACTAACATCAAAATTATTTGGCAGGTAACCCTAAAACGTGCAATAACAATACGGGCGTGAACGCGTGCCCACGCCAGGTGAGGCGATAACATCTGCCGGACAGGCTTGGGCCCATGGCGGTGCCTTGCGGGGCCTTGTGGGGCCTACCGCGGGGCTATTGCGGGGCCTACATACGTCATAATGGACGTCGAACATATGCTCGAGTTATCAATTCGAAAGCGTTTTATGTTAAAATGATAATTTTAACATCTTTATAGTGATAAACGCTCACCTGGTGCAAACAACTGCCGTATATTCGCATCTGTTTTGATTAGAGGACATCTGATTTTGATTTAGTATTTAGATAACAACAATTTCAAGTCAAAAAATAGTTGATACGATCTCAAATATGAAAGCCAATTTTATATAATGTTGCCATTAAATCAACTAAGATTGACAAGTATACCGGAAACTATACTTCCTCTCCTGGGATTTCTCCAGATACAAAAACTCTTTGTGTATGTGTCCTAATGGACCTAAAATCTGGATTAAATAACCGCATGGACTCGACATGTCCATGCGGTTATTTAATCCAGATTTTAGGAAAAGGAAATTTCAACACCGTGGTACCAATCAAAGAAATAATATGTGCCTTTTTTCAATGTAAAATTAAATGGGTGATATTTAATTTTATTATAGTTTTAATTATTAAATTAAGATCGTCATTACAATTATTACCACTCGACAGTTCACACTTTACGCAGCGGTAGCAGATTCGAATCCTGCCAAGTGCAGATAATTTTTGTATTATGAATGATGTCTGCTCCGGGTCATGAAGGTATTTATATACATTTCTTAAATTTATTTTCGTTCCTAGTACCTGTAACAAGTTCTAACGAGCTTACTGCGGGGCTAGATTAACGTGGTGTTATTGTTGACTACTAATAATTATTATTATTTATTAATAACAAGGTTAATCATATATTAAACTGTAAATGATTTGAAGTAATTGCTGTACTTACACATTATACCTACATGATATTTATCAATAGTAACCACTAATAATCACCAAGCTAGCCTAAATTTATAATATTCTTATTGAGATATGCCTTAAATAATTGTTTAATCTATTCTCAACTGTAACGTAAAGCTGATGAATCAAATTTGAACTATTGGGAAAGTCAAACATGCGATTTGTACTTTAACAAGTCAAAGTTTATCTTAGTAATTTCGCGTTAGATGCTAAATCTAACGCGGCCTGAGAAAAATCAATAGTCATCATCTACATTTCTACCACCAGTGTCTGTTCTCCTACATTTGATAAAAATGTCATCTTACTTGAAGATGACATTTTTATCGTCCCTCCAAACAATATTCTAATTCCTTTTTTTACTCATTTTAAATATTGGTGCGAAATATGCACTGTGCTGTGTGTCTGCATGCGTACCACCATTCTGTTTATTCTTCCGTGACTCAGCTTTTTAACCGACTTCAAAAAAAGAGGAGGTTCTCAATTCGTCTGTATGTTTTTTTTTTTTTGTATGTTTGTGACACGATATCTCCGCCGTTTGTGAATGGATTTCGATAGTTATTTTTTTATTTGAAAGCTGGTGCTTCCAATTTGGTCCCATATTAATTTAATTAAGATCTGACAAGCCGTTTTTTAGTTATTCGCAATAACGCCTATTTGGATGGTTTCTTTTACCTCGACGATATGCTCATTTTATTACTTGTCAATGTAACAATTGTATATGATGCTTTGGTAGCACAGCATAGTATGTCGCGGTCATCGTAATCATCATCATCATCATCATCATCGTCGTCGTCCTTTATCCGTCCACTGCTGAACATAGGCCTCCTTCAATGATCGCCAAGATGACGAATTTCGGAATCACTAAAAATTAAGAAATAAAGTCATTTTACAAAAAATTAAAACCGACTTCAAAAATACTAAACTAAAAAGTAATAAAACCATTGTGTTTCTTTAATTTACATAATAATAAGTACATTGGTATCAAGTAAATTTATGACTTTCTTCGTATGGAGTTGGATTTGAATTATTCTTAAGAAAACAATAAAGAAAGTAATACATCTAAAGTTTGGAATTTTTTTTTATTCTGAAGGCATGGTAGTATTCAACTATAACTTAATAAATTTAGGGTAAATAATAATGAATCATATATTGGACAAGAACAAAAAATATTAAATTTTTTAATTACATATTTGAGCTTATTATTACATGATTTACTAATAAGCAAATATAATAATTTACTTTAATTTAATTGTTGATTTGAACTGCCGGTCAAGTTGCATGTTGCGCCATCTGATATCTAACTTTCCCTTTTACACTCTAAACATATAAACAGGAGGAATAACAGGAACGCATGCTCTATGTTAATTTTGAAAATCAAAATAACATTTAAAAAAATATGACGATGTTGCATTGGTCAGTCACAAGCGTCATTTAAAGTAAAAGTATTGTAATAGTACTAACCTCTTTTATTATTAAATTATTTGAGAAAATTTATGAATAAAAATTTTGATGAATTACTCAAGAAGTTTAAGTTGAAAATTTTAAAGTATTTGAAATGAATTACTCAGGAAGTATAAATATTTAAAATATTTGAAATGTAATTATGTTAATTAATATATGCTTTTACAAAAAAAAGAGATATCCCACAAAAAACAGTTTCACTGTAAAAAGTCGCGCCAAGTACACGTCTAACTATATACACGTATAGCAAAAATAAAAAAATAAACTAATCTTTACAAAAAATATGAAATAAAAAAACCAAGTACACAAAACCTCTCGGATTAAAAGAAACACTCATTAAAAACTCTTTGGAAAAAACAATTGGTGTAGTAAGTACGTTTAAAAAATTGTTTTCAATTGTAAAATTTGCCACAAAAATTTTGCAATTATTGAAAATCAGAAACACAGTTATTTTATTACTTTTTAGTTTAGTATTTTTGAAGTCGGTTTTAATTTTTTGTAAAATGATTTTATTTCTTAATTTTTAGCTTTCGAAAAGGCATGAAAGGCAGTGTAATACATACATATTATACATGTAATAACAGGTGAACTCATACAATTATGGGTGACGCTGACCACTTATAATTAGATGGCAAAATTATGAAAAAGTTCGATTCACCCTAAATCATCGTTTCATATGATAGATTTCCATTTTTCAAGAATTAATCTGACCACCAGCTAATCATTATAGATAGTAATAATATTAATCCTTAGATGTCCCTACTGCTGGGCACGGGGCTCCTATGGGTGTTGTGAGGACCCAACACCCATAGTTCACCGATGCCCTGGCACAATGCGGGTTGGTGAACTTCACACACCTTCAAAGACCTCACGATGTTTTAGCTCATTTCAAGGCATCACGGGGGTGAGGATCGAAGCCAGACCAGTCTCATTCAAGACGCCGGCTCATATCCACTAAATCATCGTCATCACGGCTTTTTTCGTTATTTAATTACTCTACTGCTGGGCACGGGGCTCCTATGGGTGTTGTGAGGACCCAACACCCATAGTTCACCGATGCCCTGGCACAATGCGGGTTGGTGAACTTCACACACCTTCAAAGACCTCACGATGTTTTAGCTCATTTCAAGGCATCACGGGGGTGAGGATCGAAGCCAGACCAGTCTCATTCAAGACGCCGGCTCATATCCACTAAATCATCGTCATCACGGCTTTTTTCGTTATTTAATTACGTAATTTGCAATAACGTGCGGCCGTTTCGTTTTAGTGCTATAGTTTATTGACGATGTACATTTGAGCGCGCGGTCAGTGGCTTCATATCCGATTCTAGATGATTAATCTTTAATAAAAACAGCTCTGATGACTATCGTACCAACGTCTGTTAATAATTTATATCGATTTTATCGATAAAAAGGTTGTACTTAAAAAACCAACGTAATAACAAACGAGCTTATGGTCCTGCCATAACTTTGAGCCGATTTTGATAAAATAATATGTATAAGCACTACCGCTTGAAACCTGCTTTCAAATAACCTCATCTCAATCGATTCACCCGAGCTATAGTGCCATAAACAGACACACGTAGCGGTCAAAGTTATAATACTTTTTATGTTCATATTCAAAACCGACGTTTTATAGAAATTGTACTAGCACCCAAGAAATGCTTAAATATGATTTTCCTTTGAGATGGCATACCCGGCTCGAGTTTTTCAATGAAACTACAAAGCACCGTACTCTTAACTTAATTATAGACAAACTGGTCGTTTTAATTGTGTTAGTACCAATTTACTAAATGTAGGAGCGTGCAGGGTAGGCTTCTGCTTCAATCTTATTTATTGTTGTACAGTTACTATCTCCTTTATATAAATTGGTGATTAAATTTAAATGCAACTATTTTTTACCTATCATTAACGTTAACCTACCACGTGGCAAGTTCCTAAGAACTTTTGTTACGGGTACTAGATAGATACTAGGAAAGAAAAGAAATGTATCCAAATGTATTAGCACATCCAAAAAAAATTGACACTTGGATGAACCCGCGGCCACTTCGTGTATTGTTCAGTAGCCTAAAAGTCCTGAAACTGGTGAAAATAAAGACCGGTTTTTAATGTGTGTGATTTCTCTCTTTCCTTATATTTATTAAATAATAGCGGAACACTGTACTAATCTTAATTTTTTTTTAACTTTGCAACGCACGGGAAAAGCAGAAACGAAACATTGAGTTATCGTGTACTACGTACGGTCATCGGGATTTCTAATTCATAGACAATGTGGGCTTGTTCGCTTATCTTTACTGTATATTTAAAAAAATTACCGCCCATTTAATTTAGTCCTAACCGTAACTATTTTAATCATCCCTTTTTCTTAAATTCCCAACGCACAAAACAATTTTAAATTACATTAAACAAAAGGTCGTGTACTAAATAAACTATTTTTTTAATTCTAGAAGCCTAGGTAATAATAATAATATCTATGGACGCTTTTTACACCACGTCACCTGGTCCCGTGGTGAGTTCTCGAAGAACTTGTGTTGCGAGTACCAGACAACGGAAATATATTTAATACTTTTATACTATTGTAGTATATATTAAAGATTTTTATTATATAATACACATATTTAATGTATGGTTTCCATAATAATTGCCAGCCATCGCATTTTGACGCAAAAATACACAATAGCTATTTCTAATTAGATATGTTAAACATAAGCCTACCAAAAATTCTGGAAGGAAAATGTACGAAGGAAAATCGGGGAAGCACACGTCTTTTAAGAGTCATTAAAAAAACCAATTTGCATATTTCTCTTATTTTTTCACAGTAAAAATAAATCTCCTGTAATTGATTCAGCTTTGGTTCAATTTGTCTTCGTTAAAACACAATTTCGTAGTTCATTTGTGAATAATAAATTACGGTGGTATTCCTGCGATGGGTTCGCACATGATTCGGGAAAAACAATTGAAACTGACGCGGAACAAGTCAATTTACATTACGATAAACTTAATTTGGGACGGTCGCACTCGAGGAGAGCTGCGCTGTTTTTCTAATGTTAAAGCAATGTTCCAAAAGCACCATTTATCGTTGTAAGCAAGATGGACTCGTAACACAAAATAATATAATAATAACATCCCGAAGAAATTGGGTACCAGACAACTAAGTATACATATATATAAGATTATTATTATATAATACACATACTTAATACACATCCATGACCCAGGAACACATATATAAAATGTGCGCTATTAGGAAAAACATTTAGTCATAAAGCCCTTCATTATCATTGGGAAATAGAGTTCTTTATTTGAAGAGCTGTCACAATTCCTTTTCTAACGGGATTGAAATTTTCGTTCTCAGATTTCTCGTCCAATTAATTTTCACTGATATAAACTTCAAGTCCAACTGAACCTGAGGTAAAAGTGTCTTTCGAGTATTACATTACGTTTTATACATTTAATGATTGAAAATCATTTTGTGATTAATGGTCAGAGATAAATACAGTAGAACCAGACATTTGTGTGATAAATAGAAATATCTGTCGCGGAGACATATATTGTATGTGTAATTATATACATGTAAATATATAAGAAGGATCTCTTACGGCCCCTCTACACAGAGGATGCATCCGCCGACGTCTGCCAATGCATCAGTCGACGTGCGTCCACACGTCTATCGGGCGCCAAATATTCGCACTGAAACCCTTAGATCCGTGTCACAAAACCGACAGCGAACGGATTTGTGGTGGACGGATCTGCCAACGTGGAATACTTACGATAGACGAGGAAATCATCCCATCAATAAGTCAGCGAACACGTCTGCCGATGCATCTGTCTACGTGTAGAGGTGCTATTAGTTATGTTAGTTAACGTAAAAAAGTTAAGTTACAGAAACCTGTTCCTTGCTCCTTTTTATTCCTTTTCCTTCATCTAAAATTGCTCTTAGGCATCCCGGGGGGGGGGGGGGGGATTGGTGCTCGCTGCGCCCGAAAGATGGTAAGGTGGACGCAGCTCTACCTACTAAAACTCAGCGAGTGGCACTAGACTTAATGGTTAATATTGTAAAACCATAAATATGACAAAATATATGCACTATTATATATATTCAATCAGAAGAAAAATAGAAAAAGTTCTAAGCAACGTCACTACAACGTTACTGTTGTACAATCATACGAAACGAATCTGAGGGTTAATGAATTCCATTACAGTCCTGCGCTTTGTTACTCATCATTTCCAAACACATATAGACCTGGGCCACACTCGAATAAGTCCATTGTTAACATTCCACTCCATGACTATCGTAATCGTCGATTACTCACTAGTTTTGGATTTGAAAAACCTATTGTTTTCTAATGTTTACACGAATTTTACTCATTGACAGACCATGGTTGCTGTAAAGAATCCGAAAAGTCGGGCTTGTAATAATAAATTCCGTATAAATTGTTTCATTATAATGTGTGAAAATCCTATTGGCATCCACGGTATTCTTAAACACAAGGGCGTCCAGTGATCTGCACCGTACGGATTTCACTCAAGTATCACTTTCTCTACAAAGAAACTACAATCCGTTTGTCGCGATGCGTACGATGCGGACATGTGGACGCTTGCCTTTAGCAGTAAAATCGACTCAAATGGCGCGCGGCAAACGGAATGACGCTATCATTTTATTCCACTCCTTGATGAAATCTTATATTAACATCAAGTTTAACATCTGCCGGGCGTCCGGTAACGGACAACTTTTTTTATTTTACTTCTTAAAGATTTGCCATAAGACGACAAATAATTACATGGCTTAGCCCCAAAGTTCTATCAGCCAGTCTTACTTTTTATATGGGGGTAAAGTAATATTTAATGGCATATCCTTTTTTGTATTGCAGGTAAATCCTTTAAGGAGTAGCCAGGATCTTCGGGTAGATCCTGAATCTATATGGGACTTGCACCTGGGAGTGCCCTATCCTAAACTAAAACCCCTTCTAGCGCCTTCAACCGCTTTTTGAGGGTCGCGGATCTGCGGGAAACAGGATCACCTCAGCGACAGGCTGGCCTACTTTCTCGTAACGGGAGACTTCTCGACCACTATAATGGAATAACCTATCCTGTCCCTATTTCCTTTACTATTACTGTATTAAAACACAGCTAATTCACAGGAATTTCTTTTTTCCATCACGACCAGGTCAGCTCCAGTCTATGGACACCTTTAGGTAGCTCATCTGCTAATTACTCACTATATAAAAGTGATGATATTGCTGATTCCAGTCCCCCATAAGTCTCAGCAAGGGTCTTCACGTCCAAGACATAAATATAAACATTATTGTCAAATATCAATATAAGGATCCCATTTGACCGCACATGTTATCAGGACATCGCGGTTCGAAGGGTACCCTTATCTGTACTAACAAGCATCTTGCTATTCCAATACGAAATCCAACTGAGTACAATGACAGGACGTATAATTTATAACTTGATATGGAATTGTATCTTATGGGTCACGAGCGAGGAAATCCTAGAATTTCCTCATAACTTTTCCTCCATTTTGAATTTTGACTATTATCGCCTCGCTGTTCTTCATAGACAAACTGTAGTATTTTGCGTGTAATTACTGGCACCGAGACTTAACATCTTATGTCTCAGGATGGGCTCGTTCCAGGTATACTAGTTTATGTTCATGGGCGACGTCGACCACTTAACGTACGTTTGCCAGTTTGCCTATCCAACTAACATAATATAACTAAAATAATAGTTAGCAACAGAAGAAGCGCAGCAATAAAAAAACCCAACCAGTCACAGGGACAGCCGATAGAAGTGAAAACAAAACAATTAAATTCAAATACCTATCATACAGGCTGTTAAAGATTATGACAACCATACAATTTAAACGGCGCACAAAATGGCCGCAAGGCATAATTTAGAAGCAACACAATTTGCAAAAGAAATATTGCATGATCTTATATAAATATATCAAACGTCAAACTGTGTCTCCAGCGTTTCGTGTGTGGTGTCGCGAGTTCAGAGATTTTATCTCGTCTAAAAATATGCGTACCGCGCTAAAAGAAGTTTACACTTCAAAAAGTGACAAATTTTTAATTTACTAAAGGTGTGTGGTCAAAATATTACGGAGGAAGAATGGAAGAAAGAAATCCGCGAAAACAACATCTGATGATCTGTATGTACCATCATCATGGTACTACAAAGAAATAGATTTTTTACAAGATCAAAATATGGAAGAATGAAATTGAATCTACGAGGCACTACAAATATTTGTTTGATCATTTACACTATTGTTTGAAGACAATGTGAAGTTTGACAAATTATGAAGTCTTAATAAATTTGAAATTTAACAGGGCGCTTTAGACGTTTATTTTACAAATAATCAATTTTACTGTGGAAAATGAGGCTTTTGGATTTTCCAAACTATCTTGTTTTCTTATCAAAAACAAAAATTGCGTAACCATTGTCTTTATATATAATATGCATATTGTATGGCTGTCTTTTTTTGTTTTATCCTTAATCTAGTCCCGAAGGTTCATAAGATTCTGTGTACTGATGCTCAGTAACGAACATAAATTTATATAAATACAACCATGACCCGACACGGACATTCATTTTCATTATTAGCTGTTGTCCGCTTGGCCGCGCGGACCGCAGACTTAAATATTAAATAAGTTTTGTTTAAATTGGCTTAATAACAACAGTAATACAAATACTGATTTCAGGCTTACATGCTTATTCAAATTAGACAATATGAAAAAAGACGAAAATGTCAAGTTGTTTCTTTTTTAAACGACTTCAAAAAGGAGGAGGTTCTATGTTCGTCTGTATATTTCTATTCATTTTTTATTTATCAGTTGTTGATCCGCATAGTTTGTGAACATTTCATGTACCATGGTTAAAAATTTGCGAAGAATATTCGATCATAAACTAAAAATAATTTACAAATAACAACTAAGTTAGATTTTCTTTAGAGTCAATTTAATAGAAATACCAAAAACCGGCCTCAAAATTCCAAGAGTTTAATGAATATTCAAGAACGAGCCTGGAATATTGCATTTTCGTTTAAAATTGACAAACTAATGTACAGGGTATTTCGTTAATAACTAGTCTCGTAGCGAATCACAATTACTTAGCTGAGCGTCACGCGTGGACTTAACGCGTCTAATTTGAAAAGTCTAACCGCGTCTTGGTTTTAATGAGTTTTCGTGTAATGCCTTCCTCGCTGAACAAATTTATGTCATGAATAATAATAGAAGCCAACCGAGGCGCGTTTAAATCCCGAACAGACACGTCCACAGATAATCCAGCAAGGAAACGTCTTAATAAACACTGTTTTAACGAGTTGATAAAGTGACGTACCTTGCTAATAAAAACCGCCACGATCAATTAAAACTGACTTTGATGTTAACATGATGAGAATCATATTAAATTCTTTACTTATAATAATTAGGATGTAAAAGCTATTTAAAATGGGATATTTGCGATGTTTATAAAATATAAATTCATAATGCTTTTGATATGCACGAATGGGCACGAATGGGGTGGTACCTCTCGCTCACATAAAACCGGCGTCAAGTGACAGCTATGCTATCGCGTTTCGTACGGTTTGTGAGTTTTCGGTATAGGGAAAAGGAGGGCAACGCATCTGCAAAATCTCTGGATGTGCGGATTTGTATAGGCGTCGATAGTCGCCAAAAAGCTTCGGCTGCCCTCCTAGAGCAAACAAGAAGCCGAAATGCTATGAAAAAATGCTATAAAAATGATGCGCAATATCAAGTTCTGCGAAATACAAAAAAAAACATGGTAATAGTTTAATTATAAATAATATAATAATATCAACCCTTATATGTCCCACTGCTGTGCACGGGTTTCCTCCTCGAAATCAGGCGAGGGGGAAACCCGAGGAAACCGCCGGCCCAATGCGGGTTGGTGAACTTCACACACCTTCAAAGACTTTTAATGTCATCTGGTATGCAGGTTTCCTCACGATGTTTCCTTACCGGTGAGCAAGCAATGGTCAGGTGCAGGTAGAAATTTAGAAAAACCCATTTCTAGGCATCACAGGGGCATGCAGCCGGCTCCATCGAATTATAAGACGTTGTCACGTCAAAAAAAAAGGTATCAACTATAGATGTATATATTGTCTTGGGATTTAAAGAGTGTTGCGATATAAATAGACCATCCCTATTTACTTTGAGATACAAATTAGCATATCATTGGGTTTCCTCGTGAGAGCTGCTTGAATTCCAAAACACTATCCCATGTCAGCAGAAAGAGTGTATTGACGTAGGTAGAGATATATTTGTCCTTCTTTTAAACTGATATTTAAATGCACTTAACAGTGTATCACTAAAATTTATTTCACTTTTAACATGTGGCGAAGGAAAGTGGAAACACAGCGGGGAAATATAAAACTGCCAAAACCTTTTCTACTAACTCACATTGCGCCCGTGCTTAGGTCTGCTACAATATGCTAATTTCGAGAAAACCTCTATTACTACTAATAGTAAGGAAGCGGGAAGGATATATTAGGACGAACAAGTAGTAAATTTATTATTTATATTTATTCCAGATAGGATCATCTTGTCTATGTCCAGAAGTGAGCAAATGCATTGCTGATTATAAATATGATATAAATAGCATCTATATCACCCATTGTGAATTGTGAGTGGCAAGTGATTGGCCGTTTTGGAGTTCATTGAAGGATGTCAATGTTCAATAAAGGACGGATAGAAGCTGATGATGATGATGGTGGTGAAATAGTATCCTTACAAGGCAATACCAGGTCACTCAGAAAGTTTTGAAAAACTAAAAAAAAAACTATAGATGGATAAAATAATTTTATTTTATCTTTTCAAAGTACTCTCCACCAGCCTCAGGCTGTCGTTTCACCTGGTGGTAAGTGATAAGCGACATCTATAGTCACCCGCAGTCATTAGCAGGTGCGTTGCCAGCCTTTCAAATTTAATTTATTTTCTTTCTCATGCGTCTAAACCAGTTTTCGACACACTATTTCTGGTCTACCGCATACCTCTTCTATGACCTTCTCGAACGCTGTTATTGCATCTTCCGGCGACGAAAACTGAATCCTTTCAGTTTTTTTTATTTTTATTTTAGTTAATAAGATAAAAAGAAAACATAAAAACATCCGACCGGTGGGAGGGAAGCGACGCACTGTGCCGCGCTCCCGGCTGCATGGGTACCACCATCTTGCTTGTTTCTCCTGTGTTTCGGAGAGAA
This sequence comes from Helleia helle, assembly GCA_963853865.1. Classification (NCBI taxonomy): domain Eukaryota; kingdom Metazoa; phylum Arthropoda; class Insecta; order Lepidoptera; family Lycaenidae; genus Helleia; species Helleia helle. Next base: position 6,080,801 of record OY971418.1, on the reverse strand, counting down.
GGGCAAGACAGGCAGTGTAATTACTGGCACCGAGACTTAACATCTTATGTCTCAGGTTAGGCAACACATAAATAAGTTACCTGGGCTACTTCCAGGTATACTAGTTTATGTTCATGGGCGACGTCGACCACTTACCATCAGGTGGCACGTTTGCCGGTTTGCCTATCCAACTAACATAAAAAAATATATAAAAAAACCGAATTGAGAACCTCCTCCTTTTTTAGAAGTTGGTTAAACAAAATACGGTTCATCTAATGTTTAAAGGAGACAACGGAACGGAGATTCGAGATTACAATCTTTTGATATTAGGATTATAATTTTGAGACTAATTGGGAGAGAAACAGGATAAAAGTAATCGGATTCCGACCAGGAAATGGGATGCGACGTCTTCTTGCACTGAAACGTATTTTTCCCATCTATACTAATATTATAAAGCTGAAGAGTTTGTTTGTTTGTTTGAACGCGCTAATCTCACGAACTACTGGTCCGATTTGAAAAATTCAGTGTTAGATAGCCCATTTATCGAGGAAGGTATAGGCTATATAACATCACGCTGTGACTAACAGTAATTAAGTTGAGTAAGTTAAAGCGGGTGAAGCTGCGGACAACAGCTAGTTAGTTTATAAAAGGTACCTCTTATTTCAACTATTACAATCTATTCAAGATAATCTAACCCAAAATTAACTTCATAGAAGCATGCTTCATGTCTCTTTGCTCTATTAGATATGGACACAATAAGTAAGCAGTATTGTTGTTGATGGTGTCTGACTGTTTGCTTCCCCAAGAACCTTTTGCGTGATCTGAAAAGAAGCAGAACAGTTAAGCTGTGAGATTTTCTTTTTGATAGGCAAGAAATGGATTCATATATATAGGACATAGCCGAAGACTTTGATCAGGTTTATGCATCGACCATGTAACCGGATAGAATAGTAAAGTGAGCCATAAAGTTACGAAACTGGTCAGTGATTTGTCACTGACGTAATAGCAAAGTCAACCAACCAGTGATCTGTATGTACGTCCCATCGGTCAATCATCCACGAATGGCTATGAGTCGGCCAATCAGAACGCAGAACCGGCGTAGCGTTGCAGCACAAATTTTTCATACAAAACACATAACATTACCGCTCTGTTCCGGTTATATGCTCGATGGGTTTATGTTATGTGCGATAGTCACATGTCTATCAAATAATGAGCCACTAACATGAACCACTGATATTGTTGAATGATACTCATAACATTGACATATGAGTTAATTCGCATTGAAATTAAATTGCGAACATTATTAGCTGTCCTTTCATCACAGAAAGCAATAAGTCGCAAAACAATAGGCTTGTATCGAATCACAATATACGAGGATAATGTAGGTCCGGATCATAACTGCGGTTTTACTTCAATATCCAGCGTATACCGGCGAATGTAAAACGAAAAATTACATTGTAGTTTGCTTATGAAGTATATTGGTTTACGTTCATTAAACATGATATTTTTCTTATTATTTGGACTGTGTATGATTGTATTTTATGCCGTACATTTCGCTTTTTATAATAAATCAATTTTTTCCGAAATTTTAGCATCATAATAAGACTTTCACAATGCTAACGCTTCGGCTTCAAGCAGGGTAAGTCCGCCGCGCCGTGACTGTCAAAATAAACCACGACAAAATCTGTTAAAGGTTGTTTAATTGTAATTAACATAACAATATAGTAGGTCTTAGGAGGGAGACTAAATCTCATTACCCGAAGCCGATCAGGGCGGGCCCGTGTGCGCATACATCTCCGTTATATTGAAACTGCCTTGAAATAGCGTATGCTGTTTTTCGGCAAGCCCATGGGATATTAGCCCAGCCCCCGACGGATTATATTGGGTTTTATATTAAGTTCATAGGGACTTGAATAATATGTTATTGCCACATCTACGTCTTCGAAAACCAAATAGGTGCGTAGGGAAGTGCTATGAAAACTAATACTCTGTTGTTTAAATGTCGGGGTTTTTTAATAATTTTATCATTTTTCGAGTATGTTTTAACCGTCGTGGGTTTTTTCAAAATTTTTAATTTTGCTTTTATGTTCATATTTTATTTGTCATTTTTTGTGAATTTTAGTTTTTTATTTTATTTAATAATCCGCTCGTTTTACTTAAATAAAATACAAAACGAAATAGTAAAGCAGTCGAAGCGTTAGACTACCGACGCCTATACACATCTGCACAACCAGAGATTATACGGATGTGCTGCCTTCCTTTTCCCTATCCCCCAATGGGCCACAAGAAACTCACAAACCGCACGAAACGCGACAGCATAGCTGTCTTTTGACGCCGGTGTTATGTGAGCCACAGCCCCGGTCGTGCAGGCCTAAGTAAGCTGCATAGCAGCATGGCACTCTTAAAACATTTAACTTTTTCATCAACAAATAATAATAAACAAATAATAATAATAATAGAAAAAATCACCAAGGCAACACAACTATGCATTACCTATCCTGAGACGGAAGATGATAAGTCTCGATGCGAGTAATTCCACAACGCAATAAATCTGTTCCCCGGGAGAAACAAGGATGATGGTACCCAAGCAGATGGGAGCGCGGCACAGCGCAATCCTTCCACCGCTAAATTTCGCAATCACTTTTAATTTTTTATAAAGATTTCTATTTAATTAATACCGTTTAGTTATTAGTTTTGTATCGTCAATTGTGTAGTATGTGGTACATCACGATACTGTTGGTATTTAGCTATTTAATTAGCCGATAACATTACACCCACGTACATGTATTGTACTTCTAGCATTGTCTTGATAGTGCGTGTTGCCAAGGTTGCCATAGTATACCATAGAGATAGTGATGATAGCCATAGAGAGGATATTCTCATATCATCATCATCAGCCGTTACCATCCCCAGACATCTCTATCAATAAACGCCAAAATCCCACTCGCATTTATGACGTTTAACTATATACATATTAGTAAAATGTTCATTTACAACATAAATCTAAGAAATATAATAACACGTTAAATTCTAGTAATATTTTTATGGAACAAAATAAAATTAATAAAAATGATGCTTCCAGTCTGAAAACATTAAGAATCCATAAAATTAATGAAGCGTTTTTCTTCGAAATACAATATGAAAACAATGAGATGAAGATGAGTTTTAGATGAAATATGAACTTATGTTTGAATATATGTTTAAATATATCATTGTTTTATGATACAACATAGTTTATATCATACGTGGATGATAGTATCACAATCGTGATAGGAAAATGACATGCATGAGTCCACTAATTCTTATCATCGCCGTAGGACATTGTTTATTTTTTCTCTCGAGTGATCATATACGTAACGCAAACGTTTTAATGAAAATGCGTATATCTTAATACTTTTAAGTAAAATATTTTAATCGTACTCTCACTAAATTAGTTGTAAAGGATCTCAAAAATCTGTTCAAGATTCAGCAATAATCAGTTATAATCATTCGTGGCCCGAAAACTATTATTTGTGATCTGAAGCTCAGCTATATTATTACGCACGACGAATGTATGGAATCAGCTGCCACTTACGGTGTTTCCGAACCGTTACGACTTAGGGACCTTCAAGAAAAAAGCACACTCCCATTTGAAAGGCCGGCAACGCACCTGCTAACCCTCTGGTGTAGCGGGTGTCAGTGGATGTCGCTATCACTTACCATCAGGTGAACCGACTGTCCGTTTGCCCCCCTCTTCTATAAAAAAATAATAATTAGATAGTTTGCCCATGAAAATCATTCATATTTGGATTAAGAAAAATCTTATTAATGAAGAATTTTAAATAAGTTTCGTTTAATCATTAATGCAAATCATTAATACTAAGCCCACCATGGTTCAAGCCTTGTCGTGTCGGGCTCAGTAGCATAGGGGAGCCGAGCACCTTGGGCGAAGAGAGGGCTCTTTATAAGAAGAGGGGACAAAAGAGCGGGGGGGACAAGAAGCGAGGATGGTAACCTCACCCCATGGCACTGTCCCGACGTTAAGGGGTTGTTCTGCGGTGTGGGACAATCCCCCTGTGAAGAGGTGGCGTCGGTCCCTTGGCGGACTGATTAGCCATCAAGGTACCCTGTTTGCTCAACAGATCCAGGGCACCTCACCAAAGGTGACATTGGTGGCACTCGCCGGGTTCTAGTGGGTAGAGCTGCGTCCACTTACCAGCTTTCGGGCGCAGCGAGTCCCACATACCCGCGTGGGGAGACTTAGGTACTCCCCGCGGGATGCCTCAGAGCATTTCCTGGCGTTAAAGAAAAAAAACTCTTATTCAAGGACAAAAACCTTAACCATATAATGTTATAATGTATAATGTTGTTTCCATAATAGCGTTTATTGGTTGTAAAGCTATGATAATACATCATTTGTTTCTAAACAACAATATTCGGAATTTATCCCACAATAAATAATCCGACTTCGCTTTTAAACTATCTAGACTCTCTTTTGAGCTGTAAATTTACATTTTGCTGTATTTATCCTCGCATGTTTATGTGCTTCCATAACTCAAGGCAATTGCTAAATTAACACAATGAAGCTACTTCTCTAGATAATATAAGGTTCTTGAGTTTTGGCGTTTCGTATAAATAAATCTCTATTTCTCTGTGGCGTAAGCTGCATCATTTTTCTTCATTCGTGTGTGGGCTTACAAATTCGATGTCAACATAAGAACACGTTTTAGTTGAAACAATGCAATTATAAGTCCCTTTTCACACGTGCCGGTTGCCGGGTAGCCGGCTCCGGGTATCCGGTAGTGAAATGTAAGCAAATCACGCCGCTACGTGTGAAAGATGCCATACACGCCCATACACTTAGCTACTGGATACCCGGCGTCGGCTACCCGGCAACCGGCGCGTGTGAAATGGGACTTAGTGTTTGCTGTTGAGATTGTTGAAATCAAAACTTGTATTATTTTTAGAACATAGATTTATTATAAGTTCGTTGACGTTACAAATTGAGTGACTTGTAAAAAAATATAACATTAACAATTACATAAAAACAGGTAGATAGAAATAAAAATTCAAAGTAACAGATAATATGACAATGTTGCCGTTCTAAAATAATACGCGCTTCAACAATAATAACATTTCTTTTCTAATATTTACGCGCTGCACTCTTATAATGAAAAACCTTTTTAAGGATTTTATCGCGGTTTATAAATTTTTTTACAAGTCCGACGTTTTGGATACTTTACACTTTACAGCAACCATGGTCACTTCTTTACGGATGGATCTATGCTAACGGCCCGAAGGCCCTACTCGGATTAATGCTACATCGGATTAGTGTGACCTCATTTTTGGTTTGTAAAAGTGGGGGGTTGCCCTCCGCCGGCGTCGGGTTGAATATCTTAGAGGGTAAATGCCCGTGTTCAATAGTAAAATAAGCCAGTTAAAAATAAGTTCATCAGCCCTCCTATTTTCGGAATACAGCTTAGATTTTTTTCTTTTTTTCAAGCTACGATAAACTAGAAAGACTTTTGGCGACTATAGGCGCCCATACACCACCGCATAATCACAGATTATGCAAAATGCGTTGCCCTCCTTGGGGCCCCTATCCCCCAATGGATAGGGATGTGATAAACGGCTTTTTATTTTCAACACGCTTAAGCGTTTGGCTTTTATTTTTCAGCGCGCTTAAAAAAGCCGGCCGAGCTTTTTATTGAAACGCATTATGCAGGCAACAGACAGGATCACCTCAGCGACAGGCTGGCCCCGGCGAAGGCCAGATACTCTTTGTAGGGGGGGAATGCCCGGCTGCTACTAAGCAGTCCCCACGACGTCGTGCCATAAAGACCCAGGTTCCCATCCTGAGCCCGACACGAGCACAGGGGCGTTACTGTAGGCGCATTAAATAGCGCCTCCTACACCCGCGGGAGAAGGCTTCGTCGGCGGCCTCCTCTCTCACCCGCTCGTCAACCTCCTTCTGGGACATTACTGCCTCACAGAAGGAGACCATCACCGTCCAGGACTCGTCGTCACCAAGCATCGCGGTGATGACGCTCGGCAGAGACAAGTCCTCTCCGATGACTGTTGTCATGATTGGGATTGATTTTTTAAATTTCTCTGAATAAATAATTCATTCAACATGATGATGATGATGAATATAATATATACTTTTAAAATTATTACGTTGGGATATCCCACACAGGACCATCTGATCCCAAACTAGGCAGATCCTGTTCTTATGGAAACCAGACAACTGATGTATACTTATATTATATTTCTAAATACATACATGATATAGATAAAACTACACCCAGACACAGAAAAAATGATCATGCTCATCACACAAACATTCATCCTGGGTGGGAATCGAACCCACGACCTTCCGGTTTAGTAGACAGGGCCACGAACCACTAGATCAATAGGCCAGTCCAAGACAAAAGGCAAGTGCTTTAATAACCTTCACCACTAGACCTACATGCATTGTTAGAATTATTAGTATTTTCCTCACCATTTTCTCCACTAGTCCAACCACCACCGCCATTATTCTCGTAACCCTGCCGTTGAGAAGAAGTCGGCCGTGATAAGTCACGCGAAAGTAAATCATTGAAAACACCCAAATGTTTCAGTTTCAAATATTGTTTCAAATTACTTATAGTTGTTCTATAAGATATTTGTTTTTGACATGTATTACACACAGCAACTATCGGTCTGTTTTTTTTTTAAAGTAGTCCCAGATTAAAACGCCGCTCGACATTTTGACTACACTAATAATTATTAATTATTCACAACACTTACACCCTATAACTAATGTAATATATAATAACAACACAAAAATCATAACGTGCAGACTAGGCTGTATGGACTTTATTATTTAATCTAAGTATTTTCGCTTTCCCTATTGGGTTTATAAATAATAAATATTATTTATAACAACAACAAAAAAAATCACAACACTAATGTACTTATTTATAACTATAATATACTTAATTCCTAATAAAAATATCAGTTTACTATTTACAATTATTATTTACATTCACCATTATCAAATAAAACATTTAAGTCACTCAATTCACACTAATTCAAATAACGGCTACGCGCACGCAAAGTAAAAATTAGCATCTAAGCTCATCGACATTGACAAGCGTACTGAGTTTAAAAAATTAAAATCAGTTAAAAATTAAAATCAAAAATCATAATAAAAGTTCCTAAGCTGTAAAAAGTTTGTAACCAACCAAAAACGGAGCGTTGTCAGTCTGATAGAAATGTTATGTAAACAGGCAGAATGTATTTTAGCCGTTTAATACGTAACCAATTGAATCTAATATTGATTCTTAAAGGATAAGGTTTTAATCCAATAAAATGAAAAAAAAACTTTATATTGCGTCATATCACCCACAGCGTATAGAAGTAAGGTTCCTTATTCACATTATATTTTGCATTTTAAACGTATCGGAATAAGGTTACTTTCCTTTAATCATGATAATATAGTATTGCATTTTTTTAAATTTTAACCTTGACGATTAATCAAAATCAGCTTGATTTTATTAACGCGCTTAAATGATTTTTTCAAAAAGCGGAATTTTTACAGCTCTAATTGATTAAGCGCCCATCTTTACCAATGGACCACCGAAAACTCACAAAAAGGCATGAAACGCGACAGATTAGCTGTCATTTTACTCCACTTATGTGAGCGAGAGGTATCACCCAGGTCGTGCCGGCCCAATTCGACTGCAAAGCAATATAGCACTACCTCTTAACATAGACTATATTTTTACATGTTTAGTGGAAGATGGATCTTTATTCTTCACAAAAACAGAGATTTCATTATTACTAATGAAATGTAATGAAATCTAATATAATAAGAACTACATGCAGTACATGTGTAAGATAAAACCTAGGTTTATATCTAAGCAGTCGCTAAATCTTATCACCTGAGTTAAGATCCGTGAAATTGTCTCCTCGTAAAGTTTCTAGTTCGTGGCTTCTTACTCGCCTTATATTAAAAGTAAAATTTGTCTAGGAATAGAGTATTGTGATGTAAACAAACATTTCGGTAAAAAATCCTTATTATAGAGTCATATTTATCATACATTATATAGCAAATAATAATTTAATTAAAGTTTATACAACTAGAAAACACGCTTTGATAATTGATAGCATATATCGAACTAAAATTAGAAAATAATTTTTAACACAAGAATTAATTAGATTAACAAAATGATTTATATTATTTTAAAAGCGTGCTGAGCTCGATATTCATTATTATAAATATTTCGTCGTCGCTATTTCTAAAAGATTTTATAACTGAATGTTTAAGTTAGTATAAAAATGTAATACAAAGCACCCCACGCTTTTTAACCGACTTCAAAAAGGAGGAGGTTCTCAATACGTCGGAATATTTTTTTTATACAATAATATCAACGTTTTTATCAGTCCGTTTAATTTTTATACCTATTAAAATTATTTTATATTTTTTAGTTCGGTTTGCTAATAAAGCGTGTTTTTTTAGTTTCTTAAACTATAATTTATCTGTCAATTTTTATTTTCGATGTTTTAAAATAAATTCTATTTCGATTTTAATCCCTTGCCACTCAACTTATAGCAAATACTTGAGAATGAGACTAAAAACCACACGAGTAATGTAGGTAATTTGCTCGCCTTAGCCTTCCTTGCATGTGCTATCCTTTTTTTTCTTTAACGTCGGGAAATGCTCTGAGGCATCCCGCGGAGGAGTGGGTCTCTCCACGCGGGTACGTAGGACTCGCTGCGTCCGAAAGCTGGTAAGTGGACGCAGCTCTACCCCCCGAGGTGCCCCGGATCTGTTGAGCAAACAGTAAATTCTATTTCGATTTTAATCCTTTGCCACTCAACTTATGGCAAATACTTGAGAATGAGACTAAAAACCACATGAGTAATGTAGGTAATTTGCTCGCCTTAGCCTTCCTTGCATGTGCTATCCTTTTTTTTCTTTAACGTCGGGAAATGCTCTGAGGTATCCCGCGGAGGAGTGGGTCTCTCCACGCGGGTACGTAGGACTCGCTGCGTCCGAAAGCTGGTAAGTGGACGCAGCTCTACCCCCCGAGGTGCCCTGGATCTGTTGAGTAAACAGGGCACCTCGACGACTAGTCAGTCCGTCAAGGGACCGACGCCACCTCCACAGAGGGGTTGTTCCGTACCACAGAATAACTCCTCCCAACGTCGGACCAGTACAATGTGGTGACGTTCTCATCCTCGCCCCTTGCCCCCTGCTCTTTTGTCCTCTCTTCTTATAGGTAAGAGGGGTACCAAGAGCCCCCTCGGCTCAATTAGCTTCGCCCAAGGTGCTGGGCTCACCCTAGGCTACTGAGCCCCACCGCCACGACAGACTTGAACCATGGTGGAGTGCATGTGCTCTCCTGATTATCCTGATCAGGATTTTGTAACAAACTTATCAAATTATTGTACTTTCATCGGTCCTTGAGAAGTGCAACGTCTGACGTCTTAAAGTGGGTAAGAATAACTCTTAAAGATTCCCTTACATAGATTAAAAGAGGTGAAGTAATAAAAGCGTGTTAAAAAGCGTGTTAACAAAAGAAAGTGTAATTTGTAATATTTTGCATGTTAAAAGGATATATACAAACAAATTAAATACATTTTGAACTTGTGCGAATCCCTCAATTCCTACAAACCCTACCCGACTCTATGCTCTATAATAGAGCAACAAAATCTGGTAATATTAAATTTAATCGCGTTATTCCCTCACGAAACCTATTTAAATAACCGATTTGGCATACATTGAGGTTATATGCATACAACCACAGTGAAAAATTCTTATCAAATTTGCATTTATATTTGCATATTTATCTAACGTTGAATATAGGGTTGTTAATTTTCATGTAAAAGGACTTTTTCGTGTGAAATCCCTTTAAACGTAAATAAGTGTATCGGAGGCTTTTAATGTGACATCATCAACGAATTTTTCTCATGCAATTCGATTTTTAAATCCCCGACGCAAAAATATACTATATGTATATAAGTTTGACCTGTATGTGTGTCTGTCGGTGGCACTGAAGCTCTTACTTTTGTCAATCGATTTAGATACATTTTTTTATTTGTAAGTAGGCATTCAAGGCGGTGTTTCTTAAACATATTTATCAAAATCTTTCCAAAGACATCAGCTCTTTTATTATTGCGTTGGAGGTTTACAAACCATTATGACAATGTCATTTCCAAACCAAATGTCATTTCGGACACGCAAGCGCGTAACGAGTATAGTAATATTGTTTCTACAAAGTGTCAGGTGTCGCTTTTGAAAATCTTATATTTATCCGTAGCTACCGGTACACAATGGTAGATTATCGGAACTATATTAATATATATGTAGTAGTGTATGACGGTATCAGTTTTCTTTATACCGCATGTCAGGGATAGTGTTACTAGAATATACACAAATACTCAACACTTTAGGTACAGGATTTTTTTTCACTTTCATAAACTTTACGCATACTGTGGATGTACATAGATGTGACGTCTTCGTTACGATTACGAGTATGAAAACTGCGGCTTAAGGTTGAGCTAGTCGATGGCCCGAACTCCAACAAAATGATTGCTATCTCACCTGACATAGTGCGCGAACATGTGTGCTAGAATGAAATGCACAATGATTCATTCTGAAAATGTCCTTTCAACAAAACAGTTATTATAGAAAAACTAATAAGTGTATCTTTTCAAAATAAATTTATTTTATCTTTTGAATAACTAAACTATATCTGTACGGGCTTTATTTTTGAGCTTTCGTGCTCGGTTAAAATCAGTGTTGAAATACGAAAGTTTAGAAGCTTGTATTTTTTAAATGTATATTTTTTTTACTATTTTGGGTACATACACACATAGATAACGACGAGATCAATTTATATTATACTTAATTTTTCGTGGTCAACGTCAAACATTGTAGTAATTACTGTTCTGCGTTTGTATGGAAAGATGAGAGACTTGTGTAACCTTAAGCCTAGTTCGCACTATGCTAGTATTTTATTTAGTAGTAAGTTATTTAGTAGCTAAACATGTATGAACACCAAAAATTTAGTTGAGTAGGTTAGTAAGTAATTGAGTCGAGTAGATCCATTTTATTATTTTTCTCGAGTGAGCAGCACCTCCTATCACGAGCATTGCTCACTAGTTCACCGGCTAAATAAGTCAAATCAGTTAAGTTCATTAGTTACCACAGCGTTGTCAAACTATCGAAGTATTCTTTAGGATTTCCAATGAAATACTAAAATACTAGCATAGTGCGTTCTAGGCTTCACTGTCAGTTTAGCGAATGATAAATCTTAAATGGTATTACATTTTTAACGATTATTTTGCTATTAACTTTGTTTGGAAAATAACCTTTTTTGTTCTTAATAATATATAAATAATATATTATTTTGTGTATATTCTGGTAATACTGATAGCGTTACTAGAATATACACACGTGGTATAAAGAAAACTGATACCATCATACACATCCTGTAGATACTTGATGACTTGACTGTATAATATTTACAAAAACAACGACAGCAGCACTCTTTTTAAGAATATATGTTATGGATTATGCACCTTTTAAATTGGCTAGACGCCTAGACCATGGTATTCTAAATTATAATGTCATCCGTAGTTATACCTGTACTGATCTGTAAATATTGGACCACTTTCTCATAGGATTTGATTCCTGAATCATTTCCAAGAATTAATTAGTTATAGTAGAATTCTGTCGCAAAAGACAGAAGCTATGTCAAGCGGGTGTTATCATCAAGTTTTATGTAATCCAAATATTTATTTTAAAACACGTGCAAATTATCCTACATCGATTTCGATATATAAAACCCTGGAAATCGAAGTAGAATTTAAATGTCCAATTAAAACATCCGCGATTCCAAAAAGTATTAAACAAGCGAAACGATATTTTAAAAATAAAATGTTAAAAGTATTGTGCTCGGTGTTTGTGTTTGTAGCGACGTCTAGTACATAAGACGAGGAAAACCTCCGAGATTTGTGATATAAAGCCTGCCGTCACCCGAAAACAACGGATATATGAGATAGCGTACCGCACATACTTACAAACGTGGCCTAGTTATGAATCCTTCTGTTTACTTGCTGGATAAAATGTAGGTTATTTTTAACATGACTGCTCATAAAAGAATATATTACGGAATGAATTCCACTACAAATGTTTTATATTTTGAGTTCCACTATCATAATCAGTCGCATGTCTGTACCCTTCTATAGTCAAGAGCAATACGATTGATACATTATTGTTTGAATTTTAATCGACCAGTGTATCTGTGACACAGAAATTTTCACCCGGAGTGTCCCGGAGGCGAAGGATGACTAACGCTCCTTCGATTTTCTTCTTCGATTACTTGTACCGTGTGTATTAGGAACGCTTGCGAAGATTAAACCCTGATAATATACTATTTATATACTATAATATAATGCAAATAACCATTTATCTCAGAAACGTTTTTTAAAGAAAATTTTAGGACTTGTGTATTTTGCAATTTTGTCAGGCTATGCCAACACTATCATACCTCTTCGTTTTCGCTAGCGTTCCAAATACATCCGGTATAATATACTATATACTATCAATGATTCTATGTTCAACTGGTCCATGATATTGTGTTGATGTCATGTCAGTTTTTTTTTCATTTATCAACTAAACTTTAGTTTTGCTTAATATTTTTTTGTACTTGATTTGTAATAAATTAACAATTTGGCAAGAAATAACCGCGTGAACGCACATTTTATATTTCTTAAATTTTTTGTACGAATGTTCTACAGAGTGATATAATATATTTATAAAAAAATTGTCACAAACAATTGTGTCCTTTTTTTGAATGTTGGGATAAAAAGCTTCTTGTGTCTTTTCTGGTTCTCCAATTACCTGCAAGATAATATCAAACGGTTACCCGGTTATTTAACAAAGGAGTACGTTCTCCTTCTCAATTCATTAAATTGAAAGTATTCATGAATTTACGGTTTTACGGAAATACGCGAATTTAAACGTTTATGAACATACTTTTCAGTACAATATATATATATATATATATATATATATATATATATATATATATATATATATATATATATATATGTATGTATGTATGTATTTAATGTACGTTTCATGTGTCACATGTTTCAGTCTAAATCTACTCGATTTAAACCATAAGCTTGAGGTACAGAACCCGAAAAATAAACAAGTAAATAATGGACAATGGAAGCTAGTTAGTTAAATTCGCTCAACATTCTTATCTGTACATTTCGAGGACAATAATTTAACTGAGGATTTATTTTTCACTCTTGACAGCAAGTTTTAATGCCTTCACAAATAAAATTACGCCACACTCACTGCGTTCGCTTTATTCGTTAGGCTGTATCTACATCTACAAGTTGGGCTGTTCCTACTTAAATTGACAAAGTGCAATGACGTAACAGGGTTGCCGAATCTGAAAAAGTTTATCCCCGAAAGGCAAGGAAATAAAATTGTCTTAAAATCGTCTAAAGTAGTAAGTATTCGTACAAAATTACGAAATATCATGCTCTGCGAATTTTGTCAATTTAAATTTGCAAATGTTATTTATTAGTCATAATTTATAATAATAATATCAACCCTTATGTGTCCCACTGCTAGGCACGGGTCTCCTCCTCGAAATCAGGTGAGAAGAATGTTGGGCCATAGTTCACCGATGCGCTGGCCCAATGCGGGTTGGTGGACTTCCCACACCTTCAAAGACTCAAAGACTTTTAATCTCATCAGGCATGCAGGTTTCCTCACGATGTTTCCTTCACCGGTGAGCAAGCGATGGTTTCATCATGTTCAGGTGCACGTGTAAATTAAAAAAAAACTCATTTCTAGGCATCACAGGGGGGTCAGGATTGAACGCGGACCTCTCGGCTCTCACTCAAGAGGCCAAGCCCATACCCGCCAGGCAATTGTCGCTCACTCATAATTTATTTCCCTTATATAACATAGTAAGGATTAGTTCTAAGGTATTTAACAAGGCGCAGTAATTGTTACGAGCAGTTCAGAAGTTGTGATCATGTTAAAGAAGTTGGTTAATTAATGGTGCCCCATGTACGACATGGTCCCGTCCGTGATCCAATTTAACGTCCTCGCCGTGATACTCAGCGTTTTGTTCAATTACTTTGGTAATAATGATTGCCTCCATTTTTTTAATTATATACCAACCAAAATACTAGATATTTCTACATAAAGATTATTTGGAGGTTTTAAGAAATAAGAATGACTAAACCTCAATAATATTATTCACTCACAACTAAAATGTTCTTTCATCCCATATTATTGTTGTGTTTTATATTTTATTAAATAACTAGCTGCCTGCACAGACTTCGTTCTATAAAAAATCCGTTCTATTCGAAGATAGATAATCTATACATATAATAAAACTGTAGAGGTCTAATTCTTGTACAATCAAAAAAATGCTAAAAACCGAGTCAGGGGGATGTAAGAAATGAAATAGAACTAATCTGGATTTTTTTCGATTTTTTTGTTTCTCTGTTTGTCTGTCTGTTTGTAATGGCTAATCTGCGAAACGACTGGACCGATTTAAATTAAATTTTGTATGGTGGTAGCTTATACCCCTGGTCAACATATAGGATACTTTTGATCCCGGTAAATTAAAGACTTATTATTAACTTATTAATTTAATTTGCTGATACCTCATGTTGTCGTTGTTTTCAAACAATGTATTCTCATAAAAGTGCCGAATTCCCACGGGAAAGTAAAACATTACAAAAACAGTGTCAAGCATACTATTCAACTAGATGACGCTAATTCTATGGAATGTTTCCTGTGACAGTATATTATAAGTCAAAATAATATTATATCGATTTCAATTCTTACCTGTTAAATAAATTCGTACTAAATAAAGTAGATGGCGTTGACAACATTTCACATCGCGATGGGTTGTTGTGTGAGGGTTGTCGTTTCGTTCGTGGTCCAGTCTTAATTTATTTTGTATATAATATAATGGAAAGAAAGTTTCAAAAATTGCCTTTAGCCTTTATTTCTGCTTAGAGATTTATTTTTAAATTCTAATATTGGTCAAGTGTTGGTTGAAGATTAATTTGTACACAATGCCTAGATAAATGTCGAAACTCTCTCAATACAATAAAAGAAGCTAAAATATTAAGGACTAGCTTTTACCCGCGGCTTCGCTCGCGTTTATGTAGATTAATAAATAGATCAAGTCTTTTCGCTGTAGCGAAATGGTGGCGGATAGAACATTTTAAAGACATTTATATTAACGCCCTTCATTAGATTGGTTCAGCATCCAAAACATGACGGAATTAAGTCTGCTTCTCAGATTCTTGGATTCTAGCAGCCTTAGCTATATTGTAATTAATCCTGTGAGGCACTATATTATGTCTTTTAGGTATTTACCTACCTGCCTGTGAATGAGAACCTTACTTAATAATACATTTATGAAAAATAAATATAATAATATACCTATCCCAAAGATTAATAAATGAACTCCACGACTAAATAAGTAAAAACAAAAAAAAACTAAACAAAAAATAGTTTATTTTAATAATAGGCTAGGAAAAGATGATTAAATTATCCCCAACTAGCTGTTACCCGCAGCTTCGCCCACGTTATTTTATATTTATGGGCGTATCCGTACCGATGATGATCATTTTTCTACTTTTTTGTTATATCTCTTAGAGAATAAGGTAGCATTTTTAAAGTAAGCTCTCAAGCGGCTTAAATTTTTCCGACTTTTATAATAATTATCTAACTATTTATCAATTTATACAATCTTGGTAAATTATATACTTTAACCTGCCTCAGGAATTACTCTATTTCATATTGAAAACAGCATGAAAATCAATTTAGTTAGTTAGTAGTTTTTGAGTTAATCGCGTACAGACAGACGGACGCGAGGAAAACTTTGTTGTCTATTATGTAATGATGATAAGCATTAATACCGTATTTATGTAGCTTTTACGTTACCGCTTCAATATTATCAATTTTTTTAAGTATTCAATTGGATATATTTGATATTGGATATATTGGTATTAAAATGGATAGGTACATATAGTCAGTATGTTATCTTTGACATATATACATAAAATGCTATCGAGGACTTTTCTGTAGGCATATTTAGAATACCTGGTGCCCACGAATTCGTCTGCGCAGAATTGGATTTTGGACAATTCACACAAAATCTCTATATATAAAAGGCAGAGCTGATTGTTGACTGATGTATCAACGCACAGGCCAAAACTTTATTCCCCTTATGTCATAGGCATCCACTAAGTTAAGTAGTAAGAGTTTTTTAATTCAACGTTTTCTATAATTCAATCCCTAAGAGGGTAAAATAAAAGTTTTAAATAAACCCCAAAATTTATTGACTAAATAATCAACGTACAGGCTAGAAAATTTAAATTTCGCACAAGTATTCCTGTTATGACGTAGGCGTCCACTAAGGAAGGATGTGAAATTATAGGGGATCAAAGTTTGTGTGAAACTTTGTTTTCCTTGGACATATCAGTTGCATGAAATTTAGTGTGAATTGAGTACGGTAAAAATAATGAGTTACAATATTTCAGCGTTTTCTAAAATTCTACCCCTAAGAGGATAAAATAAGGAAAGAAAATTTGATATAAACACACAGACCAAACCCTTACCCACGTGTACAAGATTGTGCTAATTTCAAATTAACTTAGTTACAGCCAGTTCGAGCTGAGCCGATTTTTAAATAGAACTAAAGATATTTTGAAATCTCCAGACAAGAATAATTAATTACTTATAGATTTCAGCGTTTTAATAATATATTTCGTATGAAATTTCGTATGAATTGAGTTAACTCTTAAGGCTAGAAACTTAAAATTTCGCCTCTTATGACATAGATATCCACTAAGAAAGAAATTTTCAAAATTCAAAGGGGATATAAGTTTATATGGAACTTTATATTCCGTTAAAAGATTCACAGATACATTATTTTTATTTAACCTCAAGCTTTTAAGTACTTTGTTTTTTTGTTTGCACGTTTATACTTAGTCGTAAGGCTTAGGTTTCTCTCAAACGTATTTTTTTAAATTAATTGAAGTTGGAATATAATTAAATTACATCTTAGCTGTTGTGGTTGGGGTTCATATATTTATATAGAGTTCCCGCAGACTGACTGACTCAGAGTCTAATAATGAGACTGCTGATGGTGATTAGTTGTCGGATTCATTTATTTACTAGGGATAATCTAATCATCTTTTTCTGGTCTATTATTAAAATTAAAAAAATAAACTATTTCCTGTTTAGATTTTCTTTTGTTTTTACTTATTTAGTCGTGGGGTTCATTTATTAATCTTTGGGATAGGTATATTATTATATTTCTTTTTCATAAATGTATTATTAAATAAGGTTCTCATTCACAGGCAGGTAGTAATTATTATTTACCGAAAAGATATAATATAATGCCTCACAGGATTAATTCTAATATAGCTAAGGCTGCTAGAATCCAAGAATCTGAGAAGCAGACTTAATTCTGTCATGTTTTGGATGCTGAACCAATCTAATGAAGGGCGTTAATATAAATGTCTTAAAAATGTTCTATCCGTCACCTAGGATCACCGAAAAGACTTGATCTATTTCTTAATCTACACAAACGCGAGCGAAGCCGCGGGTAAAAGCTAGTATTACAATAAAATATGAGGATCACTTGACAGCTTTTTTATTGAAAGGGGTCAAACGGACAGTCGTTTCACCTGGTGGTAAGTGATAAGCGACATCCATAGACACGCGCTTCATCACTAGCAGGTGCATTGCTGGCGTTTCAAAGCTTGTAGTTTTTCTAAATTAAACGTAGTACAGTTTATGTGATTGATGGGAAAATCAATATAATATCCAAACGATACGTAATCTTTCGAAGGGTTTGTATCTGAGACCTCCAAGACCCCGACAGACACATTAAAAAATATATGAATGTTGGCCCATGGCCCAGGTGGTAAAGAAAAAAAATTCCCATGTTCAGCAGTGGACGGATAGAGGCTGATGATGATTATGATGATGATCATGATGATCATGATGTACGGGTCGTGTATAGACAAAAAAACCATGACTTTTTTTATCATAATCACGTTATTATAAGCCTGTTCTGTACATAGGGCCCTATCGATGCTTAGACCGCAACCCCACTACTCACATTTATGATGTAAAATTGTGAATTTCCTGTACCTAGCTACCTATTTGTCTTTTTTTACTCTACTACTTATTCTTATTTATATTATTTATCATTTAACACTTCATTATGGTTTCATAAGCACATTTCCTTTGTGATAATAAATCTAAGACAACATCTTTTTCGTTGTTTATGTTGTTTGATAATTTCATAACTTTAATTGCCTTGTTTTAAACGTTTCACAAAAAGGCTCCAAGACTTGGCTCGCTTTGTCCTATTTATGCTGAGAACTCTAGCCATTCAAAAGTAGATCTCGCTGCGAAATCTAAAGCTAATTAAAGCTGGCAGAAGTCTTTGCTTCATTTTTCATGATTACATACACCACAACTGAAATCAAAAGAAACGCAAATAATAATTTGATTATTATTTTCTGAATAAGAATAAATATTCTATTAATTTTATGAAAAAACTTTTAAAGAGCGACAAAGGTGACTAATATTAGGTACATATTTTATAGTACTTGTCGTTCAGTGATACGGACTCAAACAGGTCAACGATATTTTTCATATGATGTTCATAGAAAATTACGTATTAATACAATATTTATGTCATTTATTTATTTATTTATTTAATATACACCAACAGCAATTAATATAATGCAATTACAGTAACTTACTACATAATATATAGTCTTATATTAGTGAACATGCCAATTACAGGCGTTAACAACATTTAGTATTAACTTATTGCTAAGACGCGTTCTGTAATCTGTAACAAATTAATTGATGATCCGCCCATTATACCGACGGACATTTTTATGAAAATCCGTACTGGTGATCAGTACGGATTTTCATAAAAATGTCAAATCATCAAAAAAAAATCATCATCATCATTATCATCACCAGCCCCTTATTGCCCACTACTAAACTTTTTTTCTGCCAATCTTCTCTTTTTTTTTCTTTAACGCCGGGAAATGCTCTGAGGCATCCCGCGGGGGAGTGGGTCTCCCCACGCGGGTATGTGGGACTCGCTACGCCCGACAGCTGGTAAGTGGATGCAGCTCTACCCACTAAAACCCGGCGAGTGCCACCAATGCCGCCTTTGGTGAGGTGCCCCGGATCTAGTACACAAACAGGGCACCTCGACGGCTAGTCAGTCCCGCAAGGGACTGACGCCACCTCCACAGAGGGGTTGTCCCGCACCACAGAACAACCCCTCCCAACCAACCAACCACCAATGGGGTGAGGTTCCCAGCCTCGCCCCTTGCCCCTTGCTCTTTTGTCCCCTCTTCTTATAAGAGGGGTACAAAGAGTCCCCTCGGCCCAATTCACTTCGCCCAAGGTGCAGCGGCTCACCCTAGGTTACTGAGCCCCACCGCCACGACAAGGCCTGAACCATGGTGGGGCTGCCTCTGTCCTGATCTGTCTCATTTCATTTATTGCCCACCTGCCTTCCCTCATCATCGGTCCATCGAGCTATAGGGCGTCCTGGTCCTCTCCTGAACCCAGTCTAGGTCACCATTCGGTTACCGCCGTGGACCACCTTCCATCCCCACGTCTATTCCGCTATCAATTCCGCTACCCTATCTCCGACGTCTTTGACCTTCGTACGACGTCGGATCTCATCATCAACGGTCTTACTATTTAATGATTGATTGATTTGATATTTGCTCGCTCCACGTCCCTTTGTGCGACTCGTTATTTTGTATACAGCCTTCTGTGTGAACGTCCATGTCTCGACACCGTAACTCATAGTAGGGATAACATATTACTTACCGGTGGAGGGAAGCGCTGTGCCGCGCTCCCGGCTGCATAGGTAACACCATCTTGCTTGTTTCCCCCGTGAAACAGCTTTGCTGTGTTTCGGAGAGAAGGGCAAGACAGGCAGTGCAATTACTGGCACCGAGACTTAACACCTTATGTCTCAGGATAGGCAACACATAGATGAGTGTCCTGGGCTCGTTTCAGGTAAACTAGCTTATATTCATGGGCGACGTCGACCACTTACCATCAGGTGGTACGTTTGCCAGTTTGCATATCCAACTAACATAAAAAAACTTAGAGACGAGTTTTCAGGCTGTGTGGTATTGTTTTGGACTGAAGAATGTCCTCTATTTTTCAAAAACTGCCTACCATAATTTAATGCTCCTACTAATCTCCTTACATTGTTGTTTCTTACCGAATGATAGAACACGCCCAAGATACACGTAATTATCAACTACCTCCAGCCCCTCGTTTTCAATCGTAATTCCTGGATCCTTTGTTTTGGACATGTTCATCCTTAGACCCTGATATATTAATAAATATATAATATAATTAATTATTTTTGATTCCATAAAGTTTTATACCCTAGTCGGTTTTGAACATCATATTTTGATTGCTGCCACTAGGCGTAGTTTATTTCTCGAGTAATAAATAACCTAGCACGTAAGCTGACAGCTACTAAACTACCGTTTGGTTCGATGTGTGGATTATTAAATGAGCCAAAGAAGAAGAAAAAGAACAAGAAGACTATAAATTAATATTTTATTAATATTACAATAGAATACCTTATGTTTAAAAATATGCTATTTTGTTGTGAACAAGACATTCGTAGGTAATATCGAAGAGTCGAGCTCGAAACAGTGAAAGACATGATAAATATCCCGTTTTAAAGAGTTTAGAATACCTTAATTCCCTAACACGTGTAATCTGTATCGCTCCACCAAAGCCGATCGTTACTCGTGGCCTGCCCTTCGTCCGTACGTACGAAAATATTTATTTTGCATCCTCCCCGTAAGCGGTGCCCAGGTGCGTCTGGCGCCAACTCAAATAAAAGGTACCCCATTTAAATAAGACACTGCTTGTTAGGCTGAACAAACGTTGGATTACTATCTATTACTGTATATGTATTGTTGCTAATTTGTTATCATTTTGGAGCTAGTATGGTTATACATGTAGGTATATCGGTGAAGCGGCTGTCGACCTTTAACAAGACGTCCTCCGTTTAATCGACCTTAAATGTAGGGCGGTAATTGTCCAAGCATAAATACGCCTTTTTTTTTCGCAGGAAAATCCTTATGGGTGCAGCCAGTATCTTCGGGTAGATCCTGACCCAATGTGGGACTCGCACCTGGGAGTGCCCACCCTAACTAAAACCACTGCGAGCGCCTTCAGCCGCTTTTTGAGGGTTCCGGATATGCAGGCAACGGACAGGATCACCTCAGCGACAGGCTGGCCCCGGCGAAGGCCAGACTACTCCTCGTAGGGGGGGACTGCCCGGCCGCTACTAAGCAGTCTCCACGACGTCGTGCCATACAGACCCAGGTTCCCATCCTGGGCCCGACACGAACACAGGGGCGTTACTGGAGGCGCATTAAATAGCGGCTCCTACGCACCCCCGTTCGTCGCCCGCGGGAGGAGGCCTCGTCGGCGGCCTCCTCTCTCATCCGCTCGTCGACCTCCTTCTGGGACATTACTGCCTCACAGAAGGAGACCATTGCCGTCCAGGACTCGTTGTCACCGAGCATCGCGGTGATGACGCTCGGCAGAGACAAGTCCCCTCCGATGACTGATGTCAGACCGTGACGCAGCGCCGCCCATCTCGGGCACACCTCGAGTGTGTGCTGGGCTGAGTCCACCGCCGCGCCACAATCATGACACACTGTCAACGGCTCCCTGCGGGCCGTCCGGCACAGGTACTCACCAAAACAACCATGCCTGTGAGCACCTGTGTCAGACGAAAGGTGAGAGGTTTGCGCTTACGGCGCATCCACCGCTCAAGGACCGGACGCAGAGCAACCGTCAGGTTTTTGCCATACGGCTGCTGCGCCAGGTCCTCCCTCCACCTCCGCATTAACCCGCAGGATCCCGTCCAGCGTAAGGCTCTCACCCAGACACCTCCTATCAGAGGCATAGGAGTGCATCTCGGCAAGAACCTCCGCCACGAGCTCCCACGGGGGGTCACCGGCTAGGGCAGTGGCTGCTGCCCACGAAACCGTACGGTACCCCCGGATCACTCTTACCGCGATGACCCGCTGCGCCGACCGCAGCCGGGCCTTATTCCTCCCGGTAAGGTGATCCGCCCAAATGGGTGCACCGTACGTCGCCATACTACGGGAGACTCCGGAGTATAGCTGCCTGCAGGCGGCGCTGGGTCCTCCGAGGTTCGGGAGGAGTCTGCCCAGTGCACAGGACCTTCGGTCCCAAGCATAAATACGCCTGCGTTAACTTAGATTTACAGCTGTACCCGGATTGATGATGATTATTTTTGTAGCCTAAGTCACTCCTTATAATATCGGTTATATGCAAGTGAAAGTCCTGCCAAAATTGGTCCAGCCGTTCTAGAGATTAGCCGAAACAAACAGACAGACAGAGACAAAAAAATTAAAAATTGTTTTTTGATGCGAGTCCTGTAGATATAAGTATTTTCATATGCGTTTTGTGAAATGTTGTTAATTTGAAATTACAAACAATTTTTATTTATTTTTATAGATAATAAGGCTTAGACAAACAGTAAGACTTTTTGTTTTGCTTTTTACACATGCCATGATTTCTAGAATGTTCATTGCTGAGTAAAATCCTTAGCTCTTCCCCAACGCAAATCCCGTAATTTATATCTATAACCTAAACGGTCGTAACCAAAAACTCTAAAAATCTTCACTGGAAAAAAGCCATATCTGTCGCATTTTCGCAAGTAAAGCTGATATTAAATGTTCGTTATTAAGTTCTTTCTACATATTTTCTTAGAGTTTATTCTTACGTAAAAGTATCAACATTTGTATGTGGTTACTCAATTGATTGAAAATAATGGAACGACAGATATACACAAAATGCCTAACCATATAAACGTGTTTAATTACATCTGACATTTAGAACAATCTGGAAAATAGAAAAAAAATCTCTAATTAAGTCACGCCCGTCACTCCGTACTTCGACGGCCATTCTTCGACTCAGGTAATCATGATTGGGCGACAATAATTCTACCCCCTCCTTCAATAGGATTGCTGACAGCTCCACTTGAGCACGAATTAACAAGGATTCTTATAATAAACGTGAGAATCTGTAAAATGTCCTTCTACTTGATGGGATTTATACGCAACGTTGCCAGCCCAATATTTTTTGTCAATCATTCAAATGTATTTAAATCATTAATTAAAAATGACACGCTGATAATGACAATATGCTGTGAAATCGTCAGCGTTATTTCTTTTAAAAAAAGAATTGATAATTGTCTTTAAAATATGAGAAACCTTACTAGTTTTCTTTTTTAACTCTATCATTTACTTTACATGTTTTTTTTTATAAAAGATGCACACGGCTAGTATTTCTTTTCCATAAACTAGACGCGCTGTATGTTCGGTCTAAAATTTATTTGATTCACTCAAGTCCTTTATAAAATACTAGCTGTTGCCTGCAGCTTCGCCCGCATTACTCAATTCCTATATGTTGCTATATAACATCACGCTGTGGTGATGTTATATAGCATAAAGCCTTCCTCGATAAATGGGCTGTCTAACACTAAAAGAATTTTTCAAATTGGACCAGTAGTTCCTGAGATTAGCGCGTTCAAACAAACAAACAAACTCTTCAGCTTTATAATATTAGTATAGATAATACGTCTAAATAAATAAGAATGATGGCGATATTCACGTTATTATTTTATATTTGAATACTGGTAAATATAAATAATGATTTTAAGAACTCATAAAAGCGTTTTTATGAAAGCAATTTGCTCCTACGGCAAAATTTTCAAATACAAGATTTCAACTTTAAGGAAACTATATTAATTGCCTGCCTTGTATTTACAATTACAAAAACTTTCATCCACTGCTAAAGTGGCAGTAATTATGCAAAAATTTTACTTAATAAAACAACCAAACATGTTTACATCAGTTTCGTTTTAAAGTGCATTCGTATTTTAAGCATATTTTCCCTTTGACTCATTACTTTGTTAAACCGTTTAGTTTTTGAACTGACTGTAGGTTTTAGAGTTCTCTAGTCAAATATAAGATAGCTAAGCGACCCTTGTATGTCTCTCAGATGGACGTAAATGTCAATAATATGCGAGGAGCGTATTAGCCATTAGACCAAAGACCATCTCGACGTTGGTCTAATGTATTGTCAAAACTTTATAATAATCGCAAAGACTTTTTATATGATCGGCCAGTCACAGGAAAATTTGGCAAAAAAAATCTTGAACACTTTCTCTCTGAAAGTTCCCTTGTCGAGAACTTACAACTAGACCATACTCGACAAGCCGACTATAGTAACAAAGCAACTCTTGATTTGCACTTGTAAATTCGTTATGTCCGAACGTCCAACCATACACTCGGACAAAATTGGGTTTACCAGACTCAAATTTAGTAGTATAAACTGCACGTGTACCGTAAATATCTAAATATTCTGTAGTTTTTTTTATGTCATAGGGAGGCAACCGAGCAGCCGGAGCCTTATGGTGACTCCCGACGCCCATAGACATCCTCACACCCAAAAGTTATGCAGATGCGTTGCCCTCCTTTCCTAGACCCCCCCCCCCAATGGGAAACCGGAAACTCACAAGCCCCACGAAACGTGACATAGCTGCCACTTCGTCGGGTCGTGCCGGGCCAATTAGGCTGCAAAGCAGCCGTGCTCTGTGCATGAAACTATAAAATATCGTGCATGGTATTAAATAATGTTTATAAGAAAAACCAAAATTCCACGTCGATGTTTCTGACGACTTTTCTAGAGGGAGTCAAATTCTCAATTTAAACTTTATTGTGTATAAATTTCATAAACGGTTATGATACAACAAAAGGATACGATTTTTTATAATTTACATAGAGTATAATTTGTCCAATATTTGGAAACGTTTCTCTGAAATACACACTTGGCCGGTTTTTCTTAACACGAGTCTAACGAGTATGTGATGTTAACAAAAAAGGCCCGAACAATATGTTACGACAGCTTGTGTTTCTAGTAACCCCAGTTTTGTGCTTGTCACGGTTGGTGTATGCGCTCAGCATAAAACTTCTACGCAACTTTACAGCTGATAAAATTGTTCGCAAAAACAACATTTTCGAATATTTTCAATGAGATCATAATAAAAGATAATCATATTGTAATAGTTGAAGTGGCAGACGAGTTAAAGTTCTATGTACCTATGTAATTAATATATAAGACAATCCTCAAATCCACCATGAGAAGGAAGCGCTTGTGCGGCAAACCCGTTTTCATAAAACCCTTTTATTTCTTTTGCGCCGGGAAATGCTTCCAGGTATCCCGTGGGGGAGGGGGAACTCAGGTGGGTATGTGGAACTTGCTGCGCCCGAAAGATGGTAAGGTGGGTGCAGCTCTACCCACTAAAACCCGACGAGTGCCACCAATGCCGCCTTTGGTGAGATGCCCCGGATCTGTTGGGCAACAAGGCACCTCGACGGTTAGTCAGACCCACAAAGGTCTGACGCCACCTCCAGAGAGAAGTTGTCCCGCACCACAGAATAACCTCTCCCAACATCGGAACAGTGCGATGGAATGAAGTGCCCTCGCCTCTTGTCCTCCCCTGCTCTTATGTTCCACCTTCTTAAAAAGCAGCCCCCTCGGTTCAATTAGCTTCGCCCAAGGTGCTGGGTTCACCTTACGCTACTAAGGCCCACCGCCACGACAAGGCTTGAATCATGGTGGGGTTCATGAGTAGGTACCCCTACCCCAGTTATTTCTTCCAGAAAACAGTTTTACCAGGAGCGTAGCTACCACTGTATCAATCGGATAAATGAAACGGGAAAATTCTTATAACTATCCAGAATTCCATTTTTTTTTCTTCCCCGGCATATCGATAGGGCTCTAAATAGGTTCAAATACGCAATTCATAACTATATTGCCCAACATGCAAAGGGAATAGTATATATTTTTTGGATAAGCGTATCTGAGTAGTTTCAGTAAGCAAAGATTTTTTTAACATAATTACGGACATTGTTTTTTGCACATAAAATGATGACCCCGGAACTCATTAATCCTTGTTTATTTTACGGACCATTCGATAGAATTTCCTTGACCATTTCAAATAACAGATGAAGTAAGCACATGTTCTTGAATTCTGAAGTTGCGCGTGTAGGTGACCATATCGTGAAAATTGCAATGATGCACCAATTCAATGCAGGACACCATTTTTACATAAAATATTATAATTATGTACAAATATGCTCAGATATTAATAAGTAAACTATAATTAGATTAATAAGTTGATATAATTAACGCAAAAAATTTATAGTATAAAATTCTTCTGTGCTTTTGTACATATTATGTGAACTCCTCTTACTCTGGAGCAATTTTAATGATATTTTGTGTGCGTCCAAGTGGATTCAAGAATGGTTTATACCTAGGTAACACTGAAAATGTTTAGAAAATGAAAAACGGATTAATGTAGAAAGTTGCCAATACTTTTATTGTTTTTTGAAGTAATCTCCGTTTCTTTCTACACATCGTCGCATTCGATGGAACCACTGAGAAAAGCAGTGGGCCCATTCTTCCTTAGGAGTCTCTTCTATGGCATTTTCGTACGCTTTCACCGCATCTTCAGGGCTCGTAAAGCAAATATCCCGAATTTTATCTTTAGTTCTTGGGAATAAATGAAAGTCACAGGGCGCCAGGTCAGGACTGTAAGGCGGATGACTCATTATCTCGACACCTGCCATAGTCAAATATTCAACAGTCCGTTTTGCGGAGTGCGCTGAAGTATTGTCGTGATGAAGGAGGATCCTGCTTCGAGGGCGCTGCTGTCGATTTTTTTCCAAGACAACAGACAAACAGCGATTGACATAAGAGTCTGCAGTAACTGTCCTTCCATCTTCTAGCACAACTGTCGCGAACTGACCTTTCCGACCAAAGAATGAGGCAATCATCTTTTTCCCTTGACTTCTTCCTTTCTTTACCTTAGTTGGCCGATCCTCGAAAGGAAACACCCACTGAGCTGATTGTCTTTTGGTTTCGGGTTCGTAGCAATATATCCAGCTTTCATCACCTGTGATGATGTCAAATACAGCATTTGAGTTACCGCCGTTGAACTTATCTTACATTTGGCGACACTAGTCCATGCGGAGGCGTTTCTGGTCGTCGGTTAAAGTATGGGGAATCCATCTGGTACAAAGCTTCCTGACGCCTAAATGTTCGTGTAATATTTTTTGAACTTGACTCATACCAATGCCTAATATTTGTAAACATAAGACACTAGTGACTAGAGGGAGATGGTATCGCGCCAAAGAATTATAAGGCATATCGCGCATTTTATGAGCGAAAGTTGGTTTTATTCAGTATTTGGACTTTAATTTTCCCCCGATTTATTGTGTCCTATAAATTCCCCTTGCGTCAAACGCCTTGCTATTTCGCGAGAGCTGTAGCGGACATCAATACCTAATATCATAAGCTGCAAATTTATGGTTCTTTATAAATTAATTTGTAATCGGTACTTTCAGTTAAAGGCCTCGTAGACCCATCATCAGAACTTTATCGTCTGCTATAGAACGAGGTTCGAACTGACTTATTACTAATACATAAACTGATATCTATACTATTGTTATAAAGCTGAAGAGTTTGTTTGTTTGAACGCGCTAATCTCAGAAAATATTGGTCCGATTTGAAAAATTCTTTCAGTGTTAGATAGCCCATTTATCGAGGAAGGCTATAGGCTATATAACATGACGCTGTGACAAATAGGGGTTAAGTAAGTTAACGCGGGTGAAGCTGCGTCCAACAGCTAGTATTGTATATAATTATTACGAATGAATAGATAATGTCTTTTTTTAATCATAAAGGCACAAAGTGACAGATTGATACTTGAGTTTAGACATGTACAAAAGCGTAATTTTCCCTGACTTTTCCTGTATACCTTACGTTGTCAACATGCGAGAAATCCTACATGCCTAGTGAGATGTCAAAGTCCTTATATTGTGTAGATATAACCCCCCCTGATTTCAACGAGGAGACCTCAGACCCGTGCCTAATGGACTTACAAGAATAGCTTATGCTATGCTTAATTAACTAGGACATCTTTAATTATGTTTGATTCCGATGATATGCCATCTTTGAGACTCGTTAATATTTCGTCTGTCTGATTGGCAATTAACATTGCGTGTTGATACTTGATGAGCTGCGTTCATTAATGGACAATGTATCATGTTAGGTACACATGATACATTGTCCATTGATTTATAATTATTTAGTGAAACCTTCTTGAGCTACGTCTGGAGAGCAAGTCATTTAGTGTGCTGTTACGGCCGATGTCCAATTATGAGTGTCTGCGCAACCATTTTTTATTTGTATCTAGTTGATCGCGTAGCTAAGTTAATTCGATCGTTCAATACAATGTGTTTTTGTTCAAAATGTTTTGATTCTAGTGAGTGGTTCTCCAATATCTTGGGCTGCAAGAAAATATTAATTCATACATGCTATCCGACAATATGTTATGCATTAAACGTAATCACATAAAAATAAACCTCTTTATCATAGAAAACGAAATTTATAGCTATGAAAATAGAAAAGTAAACTTTTGCCTTTATTATACAAAACAGACAATACCTACAATCTTCATATTATTATTACAATGTTAGGGTTGTAAAACTGACAAATAATATCAAAAATTGGTACTTGATAGGCTTGCTATTTCGAGATGGAGGGCCTTAAGTGGGTTTCTAACAAAGATCCCGTATAGGAAGGCCTAGGGTAAATTACCTTGGTGTCGATGGAAAATGGCTTGTATCACGATTCACTTAGAGTAGACGATTTGGTGAGATCGGCGTGTGTGCGATATAGATACTGATGCATTTGAGGGGTTCGAAAGAGCTCTTGGGCGGGCGGCGCCCTGCACGGGCTTACCTCTCGACCCAATGAAACACTGAATCTACCTTGACAGTATATAGAGATTGATACTTAGGAATAAATATGACCTTATAATGGAAATTTCATGTTGAAATAGTTAGGTACGCAGCAAGACTTACCTAATAATAAATATATATAACTAGCTGACCCGGCGAACTCTGTTCCGATTTAATGGTACATCATTAAGTAATGCAACTCTCATGTTTGTTGTCAGCTGCAGTTTCTTCACATAGCGCCATAGATTCGACGATTTGAGTCGTTGAGCGTTTATTTCGTCGGCAGCCGTAGATCTTGGAATTACTGGCAGTGTTTGGCGGAAATCACCAGACAGTAAAATCATTGCTCCTCCAAAACATCTCGAGTCATTGCGTAAATCTTTCAATGTTCGGTTAAGTGCTTCTAATGCACGTTTATGCGCCATTGTGCATTCGTCCCATATCGTGATATCTGGAACTGACACGAATTTGATGTAAAATATCTTCTGACATATTATCCTTGTGTGTGCCACAGGGTTTGATGGAAAGCATGTCGAAATTATGATAGCGAATAATGTGCGTATCTGACTTTGAGATGCAGAGATAATGGCTTCAGCGATTGTCGTATCCCAATGGGTATCGTTTTTTAATAAGTTCAGTTCTTCACATGCAGCACGATATGTTGGGAATATTACACCATTCACAGTCCATAGTGTCTCAAATGACGTTGGCCCACGCACATTTACCAGCAACAACTGCAAATAGAAACATTCATCATTCTTTGGATGAACTGTACACATACGACCAAAAGCATCAGTAGAACGTACATCCAGATACCCAGGAACCGCATCGCCTTGCTTCCGTCGTTGAAAATTCTTCGATGAAGCATTCCAAGTATAATAACGTGGCATCTCCGAGTAATGCAAAGTTCGTGCAAACGGATCGCTTTTGCAGATCGCAAAGAAACTGGTCAATGTAGTTGCTGGAGGTGTTTCAGCACGTTGCATAGCCATCGAGCCGTGAAATATACTCGTTGACCATTCTCCAGATGCACTGCCAAGTACACACTTGATACTTTGATAGCCTGAAATTTCATCGTTGGTATTTGAGGAATGC
This sequence comes from Helleia helle, assembly GCA_963853865.1. NCBI lineage: Eukaryota > Metazoa > Arthropoda > Insecta > Lepidoptera > Lycaenidae > Helleia > Helleia helle. The sequence goes on along the minus strand of OY971418.1, from coordinate 6,050,771 downwards.
AATCCAAAAACCGCCACATCGCTGCCTTTCGTGACATATTTGCAAATATATTTTATGGACTTAACTGAATTGCAGTACTCAACGTTGCAATGTGTCTTGAAAGTTTTAGAAATATTAAGTGGCGAATATGGGACACTCCAACTGTTGTTGACAACGAAATCCATTCTTTTCACTTTTCTTGTGACAGTTCGACCGTTGTCATCTGGTTATCGACGCCAATACAGCGGATAACCATCGTTGCCAGTGACGGCCTCCGTCGTAAATTTCCGTGGATATCGTTTAGAGCACTTTCCATCGACCATGCAAGGTGATTGGGGATTGATGGCGCCACACGGTCCATGAATCATATTTGTAATAACAACATCATGTAGGTCTGGATCGGCTACATGATCAGGAATCTCGGCACATATGATATCATCTATTTGGTCAGGCTGAATTCTTTCCGCTAACCAAATAAGAATGTGTGTGTGTGGCAGACCTCGCTTTTGCCATTCGATAGAATACTTCCAGCATCGAGTATGCCTGAATTTTTGCCTGAATATACGTGCTGTGATGTCGTGTCTATCACTTGATGTTTGTCCGGGAAGCAGTAATTGAATAATTTCTATCCATTTTGGATTACAGGTAAAAGTAATAAAGAGATCTGGCCGACCGTTCTGACGAACATATGTCATTGCATCTTGCGCATATAAAAAAAAAAGTGCGTTCGTGTGTTCCAGATGATCGTTTACATATATCTGCTTTGATGACAACTTTATAGTCATCATTTGGCATGCGCTCTAAAGCACTCTTAAACAACCTGACCAACGCATGATGTTCATGAAGCAGTTGCTGCAAGCCTTGAAGAATTGCTCGCTTCATTCCTGCATTGATCTCTCGACGTCGATGAAGTTGTTCTTCCATCTTTATTTAATAGAAATATTTTAATATTGATTTCTTACAAAAATCAAATTGTCATCCATACGTCCATTACATAGCTGTCATTTGCGTTTTGTTATTCCAAGTCTGCTTCTTTTTTGTTATACCACGTTTTATAGTGACTGACGTTTTATGTCAAGTCACACAGAAACGCTGTTGAATGGGATAAAAAGTATCCTATGTCCGTCTCCTGGCTCTAAGCTACCTACCCACCAATTTTTAGCCAGATCGGTACAGCCGTTCTTGAGTTATAAATAGTGTAACTAACACAACTTTCTTTTATATATATATAGATAAATATAAATAATAATATCTAACACTGAAATATTTTTTAAATCGGACCAATAGTTCCTGAGATTAGCGCGTTCAAACAAACTCTTCAGCTATTAGTATGTTAGTATAGATATCTGTTACGTGCACACCAAGTACACCAATTTCTTTTTATATTTTTGAACGTATTTTTTTTAATTTCGATTTAATTCAGGTAAGTACTTGGTAATTTTTTCAGGATTTCAGTATTTTTTGTAAAGAATCAAAATCATTTTTTATTTATAATAAATTTTGAATGTGTAGGTACTTGGCGCGATGATTTACAGTGAAACTGTTTTTTGTGGGATATTGAGTACGTGCTGCGACAATCAATTGTTTACATGTCTCCTATCATAAATATTCATATCGGTTATAATGTTCAGCTTTGAGTAGGTATAATTGGGTTCCTAAGAACTGAAGCGAAAAAAACTGGGTTTTTACCATGTTTTTACCGTCTCAAGACAATAAAAACGTCATTTGATCCGTTAAACGAAGTAGCATATGTCATCTTGATAGAAGAGGAGGGAGATATAAATAGGGATTCTTCATATTTTCGGGCGTCAATCGAGTTATTAACGCGCCCGAATCCGCACATATTTTTTAAGAACTTTTATACATTCTAAGTGACGTTTAAAAATGAGTTCTTATAACATGCAAACCCTGCATTGCGATGAATTAGCAACAAGAATTGAAGAAATGGAAGGATCTTTCAACGCCTTTATATCTGCTGGAGACCTCGGAAATGGTCGATATGAAACAGAAGAACTATGCTTCAAAGACAGGTGTGTAGTTCTTTCGGAAGAAAGGGAATCCCATGATTGGATCTACGTTGATGGCTTCGAGCAACCTAAAGCATATATTGTAACAAAAACTCCTGATTCAGAAGCAATAGTTCATAACTTTTGGAAGATGATCTGGGAACAACAAACTGAGATGATTGTCATGCTGAATAAGCCTGACCAAAACGAGTAGGGTCTTATTTATTGGAACTCGGAAGTAGGATCTACGGTCTGTTGTGGAAAGCTGAGGATTAAAACAATTATAGTTCAACCGAAATATCATAGTTTCGAACAAACGAAGCCACTCTTGACACACGAAGATGGAGGCTCCTTGTTCGTCGACCACTTCTTATTCACAAGCTGGTCAAAGGTCGATTTCTTGCCCTCAAGCGCTGAATTTTATGACTTAATCAGCATAACAAGATTGTACAATCGATATGCCGTAACGAATAAGCTTCCTAATGGCTGTAAGAATGCAATAGTAGTCCATTGCAGCGATGGTCTAAGTCGTCCAAGGGTGTTATTTGATGTCGATATAGCGATATCTCGAACTCAGAAAACTAATGAAGTAAATTTTTCTTCTATCAAGTCGAAACTCGAACACGAAATTTTTAATACTCGCAAAATGCAAGGTAGGTACTATTGTTTTTGTTATTTAGTACTTCGTTTCCATTTAACTCGTCCTGCTTAAGAATAATAATCGTTGCTCTCTATCTTATAATCAATGTCACATAGTTTGTTATCATGCATGTTAGCAATACGTAGCTTTAATTTAATTCTAATTAGCTTCTAGTCATAGATAAGTTTAAAAAAAATAATCTAGAAGTAGATATAGAAATGTATGGTTGTGAAATGAACATGTAAAACTTTTGTTAAATATTTAATAAAAGAAAGGATTAAATATGCAACTTTTTTTAATTGTCATTTTTTTAAATATTATTTGTTACAAAACATTCATACCAGTAATTAATATATTCAGTCTCAAAAGTGTTAGAAAATATCTCCTAATTACTCCCTAACAAGTCTACTTAATTAGAAAAAAAAGTTTAAAATATTCAGAAGTATTGAAAAGAATTAAAATTATGTTATTACCAATGCTCTCTAATTCATTTTTTTAATCAGGGAAATGTTGTTTAAAAAAATTTATTATTTTACGTAAAAATATTTATTTATTACATTACATTAACATTATATTATTTGACTTCGACTTGTGGGTGGTTATTCACAGATGGTTTTTCCCCAAAAAACATTTTAATATTATAACATTATTAATATTATATTCCCCTCCTGACAACTAATAAATAAGGATACTATAAAAAAATGTTTTTTTTTAATATAGACACTTCTAGTGTTTCAACCAGTGACGTTACCCGAGTGGTCAGAGGCGCACGGCCTATAAAACACTCGGACTAACTCACTGGCCAGGCGTGGGTTCGAACCCCAAGCTGGTCTTAGGAACCAACTTGGTTAAGATTCAACCCTTGTTGCGTAAAAATCTTCACAACCCAAAAAGACCCCAATGTACACACGTCACCTCCATGAGTGTAACAGCCTACATAACTTTATCTATAGCAATACAAAAACCCAAATTTGTGCGCTAAGGACAGAACATCAGAGCTTCAGGACGGCTCGGCCAATCACAAAACATAATTCGCTTACACTTTCTATTTTTAGATTTATTACCCTGTCTGTTCAATCGTGTTTTATTGTTTAGACAATAGACTTTGTATTTTGTTCAAACTTTTGTCCGTCGGCTGTAGCTCAGTTGACAAATATTATTGAACTAAGATACACGCGCGCCATTTATTAAGTATTAAATTTAAAAAGTTCATGTTATCAGTTATATTATTTATAATCATTGCAACGCGTGTAAATTGTTTATGAGCTATGACACCACCATTGTCACAACAGCGACAGCTGATAGTGGTGTTGAGAGAAGGTGGACACACCATGGACACCATTTCTGAGATCAGTAGAAGAACGAGAATATCGGTGAGTGAGACTTTAAATAAGATATTTATACATTTAAATTACTACGAAAACTATGTAATACAAAGTAAAATATTATTGTTCATCAAATATAGTAATATCATTGTAAAGTAGGCCTCTTACACAATGATATTATCAAAGGGTTATAATATTATAATACGGAGGATATTATATTAAAGGATAATACATCATTGCTCTTACATTTGAGTCATCAATAAAAATAAATAAATATTATTATGGTAAAATGTTTCTGGCGCGAATGTTAAAGTATAATTATAATTTATTTGTTTATTGTTTAAGGGGAAAACAATAAACTTTTGGTTGCGACGCAACGAGGAGACTGGAGGAGACTTATCGGCCCGTCCCCGGCAGCTCCACCGGCGCGCTACCACCGCAGACCGCTGAACAAGATGCTGCCATTGTGAAAGCGATCCATTTAGGATTACTGCAACTCAACATAGCGTAAGTAGACTTTCAAAAGATACATAGGGAGTAAAAAATAGCTTTTACAGCAATCTTTCAACAGAAAAATGTTCACAAATAAGTTTTAACTTCAATTAACCCACGATTTTATTGTAATGACTACTATGAATACTTATTAGGCAGTAAAAAATATTGACCACTAGCTTTTGCCCGTGTTTGCGCTTCTCTCACGTTAAAGTAGATTAAGAAATACATCAAGTCTGTTCGCTGTTCCTTGGCAACAGATAGAGTATTTCTATGACACTTATATCTTCGCTCTTCAAAAATAAACTTATCTTAATAATAGGTCATGAAAACACAATTAAAAAATGCCTAATAAGTAAATCAATCCAACAACTAAGTGTATACAGTAATGTATTTATTATTCATTATAGAATATATAATATTTAGAGAAACATAAACCTTACTATTGCCACCTGATGGTAAGTGGTAGACGTCGCCCATATAAACATAAATTAGTTTACCTGGAACTAGCCCAGGCAATTCCAAAGGCGATCCGTGTTGGATGCGAGTGGCAAGGGATCGGTTGCCATGGCGTTCATTGAAGGAGGGCTGTGTTCAGAAGAGGAGGGATAGAAACTGATGGTTATTATGATGAAACGCTAATAATTACCTCTGGGTCACGCGAATTTCACTCATTATAATAAAACAATAATTTATTATGATTTTTACAAGCCCGACGTTTCGGATACTTACTTTACAGCAACCATGGGAGTCCTCCCGTGACCATGGTTGCTGTTAAGTATCCGAAACGTCGGGCTTGTAAAAATCTTAATAAACCGCGATGAAATCCGTAAAAATTGTTTCATTATAACTTTGGGTCAATTTACCTAATTAAACTAAGTGTATTGTTTTTGTATCTTTCGTATTATTGGTTCGGCCATCGTAAATCATAGGATTTAAGGAATTTGTGAAAGCATGATTGTGTGCAGATGTTTTGACCGTTGGGTTGTATAATTACAAACTTTGGAATTTTTATTGTAAATGTCTGGGAACGTTGCGAGTTGGTTGTTTTGCCGTATGAGTGTCATAAATGTATTGTTTTATAGTATGACCGAGCAGGGTGAGAGATCCAAATATAAGTAATAGCTTGTTTTTAAAGATAATCAAAATATGTTCACTGTTGTTTCAGGTATCAACCGACACAATAAGGCGTCGTTAAAAAGCCGTTGGCCTCACGACTCGGACCCCGGCAAAAGAAATGTCTTTAATTGACAACGATGCCCAAGAAAGAGCTTAAAATTTAAAAGTTTTAATACCTGTGTTAGCTTAATAAATTAAATATATGATTACTGATTGTTTTACTTATAATGTTTACCTACGTGAATTTCACTCTCCTTATAATGAAAAACCTTTTACGGTTCCGGAAAAGTTGTTATAATAATGTAATATAAAATTTGTTATAATATAAATTGTTTTATACCTAAATAAAGAGTTTTTACTTTTTTGTGTCTATCTAAGAACCTACCCCACTTTAACCTACCCTACGTTGTTTTAGGGTTTAGCAAATCTATGAAATATAAAGCTTTGGCTCAATCTTTCATGTTGAGCCGTCGCATACACATCTTTTTTTTTTTTTTGTTTTCGCAGGGAAATGCTTTTTACGCATGTAGCCAGGATCTCGGGTAGATCCTGGCCCTATGTGGGACTCGCACCTGGGAGTGCCCTACCCGTAAACTAAAACCACTGCGAGCGCCTTCAGCCGCTTTAATTTGAGGGTCCCGGATAGGCATTCGACAGGATCACCTCAGCGACAGGCTGGCCCCGGCGAAGGCCAGACTACTCCTCTTAAGGGGGGCTGCCCGGCTGCTTGGGCAGTCCCGCGACGTCGTGTCATACTGGGCCCAGGTTCCCATCCTGAACCCGACACGAGCACAGGGGCGCTACTGGAGGCGCATTAAGTAGCGCCTCCTGCGCACCCCCGTTCGTCGCCCACGGGGGGAGGCCTCGTCGGCGGCCTCCTCTCTCACCCGCTCGTCGGCCTCCTTCTGGGACATTACTGCCTCGCAGAAAGAAACCATCGCCGTCCAGGACTCGTCGTCACCGAGCATCGCGATGATGACATCCGGCAGAGACAAGTCCCCTCCGATGACTGATGTCAGATCATGACGCAGCGCCGCCCATCTCGGGCACACCTCGAGGGTGTGCTGGGCCGAGTCCACCGCCGCGCCACAACCGTGACACACTGTCAACGGCTCCTTGCGGGCCGTCCGGCACAGGTACTCACCAAAGCAACCATGCCCGGTAAGCACCTGTGTCAGACGGAAGGTGAGGGGTTTGCGCTTACGGCGCATCCACCGCTCAAGGACCGGACGCAGAGCAACCGTTAGGCTTTTGCCGTACGGCTGTTGCGCCAGGTCCTCCCCCCACCTTCGCATTAACGCCTCTTGCCCTAGTCGGCGAACCCGAAGGATCCCGTCTAGCGTAAGGCTCTCGCCAAGAGACCTCCTATCCGAGACATAGGAGTGCGTCTCGGCAAGAACCTCAGCCACGAGTTCCCACGGGGGGTCACCGGCTAGGGCAGTGGCTGCCGCCCACGATACTGTACGGTACCCCCGGATCACTCTTACCGCGATGACCCGCTGTGCCGAGCGCAGCTGGGCCTTATTTCTCGTGGTAAGGTGACCCGCCCAGATGGGCGCACCGTAGGTTGCCATACTCCGGCAGACTCCAGAGTATAGCTGCCTGCAGGCGGCGCTGGGTCCACCGAGGTTCGGGAGGAGTCTGCCCAGCGCACTTGCCGCCTTCACGACCTTCGGTCCCAACATTGAGAAATGTGGGCCGAAGGTCCACCCACCGTCAAGGATGAGCCCCAGATATTTGATATGGGGGCTCATCCTGACCCTCACCCCTCCGACCTGGAGGGCAGCCCCCGGTGGGGGTCCTTTCCACCCGGTCCCGCGGAAGAGAAGGGCTTCGGTCTTCTAAGGTCTGACCCGAAGCCCTAACCTCTCTATGCAGCTGATCACGAGGTCGAGCCCGACCTCGGCCAGCCGCGCCGCCTCCTTATAACTTCGTCCCCGGGCATACACGAGGGTGTCATCCGCGTAGCATATGACACCCATCCCGGAGAGGAGGCGGCCTCGCAGGACCCAGTCGTATCCTATGTCCCACAGGATCGGACCCAAAACTGATCCCTGTGGGACACCGGAGCCGACTCGCCGCCACTCAATGGACCCCGACCGATTCTCGTAGGCTACCCTCCTCTCGGAGAGGTACGCCTCCAGCAGCCTCCTCAGATACGGGAGCACACCGAAGAAATACAGTGCCTCCCGTATCACATTGGATTGTGGGGGAGGCTGTTGAAGGCGTTCGCGATGTCCAACGACACCGCGACCACCACCTCCCCTCTGCGTTCCGCCTCATCCGTCACCGCCCGAAGGCGTTTGAGGGCGTCGATGGTCGACCGGCGTGCCCGGAACCCAAATTGGGACTCTGAGAGTCCCGGTCCCGGGCCTTCCTCCAGGTGCTGAGCGAGACGGGAGGCCACTATTCTCTGTCGCATACACATCTTATCTTATATAATATTATTATTATTAATTAAATGGGCAGATATTAATTATACCTTTGTCATTTCTAGTGACATAAACATACCACATAATATGTAATAAACCTAATCGTTTGCCTAATATGTAATAAATTATACAGACACACAAAACTTCACCTACTGTATGTAGAGGTTGCAACAAGTAGGTATTGCATTAAAATTATTGAAATGATATAAATTAATACCTTATAACGATTAAATTGTATATAACTACACTAATATAATAGTGACAAAAGATATTACTATAGTTCAATACACTAGAAAATATAATATATAGGGCTACTTCATTAAGCGACAGACAATTTACTTAAAACTTAAAGATGACATCAACGTGTATCGCGCGATATAGCTGTAAACCTAATAGCATAGTATTTTAAATTCATTCATACACAACAGCGCCTGTTGACCAATGCCAATGAAATTTAGATTCGTTAACAAAAACCAGTATACTAGTTCCTGCATATTGACTGACTCTGTATCTACCATCATATACATTGTGGAATGCATTGATTTCATATCCCGCTACTTCAAGAATTTGTAAATGGCCTTAATACGTATTAATAAAAATAAAATAAATAATTATTAGAAACAAAGTAAGCAAGTATTTGAAGTTTTGCAATAATTGGATGATCAGTGAGTTGAAGACAGCGAAATAAGTATTTGTCTGATAAGTATTGACGGCGTAAATACAAAGGCGGGTCACAGCATTCAACCTGTAAAGCATTAATAGGGCTAGATTTCATGGCCCCACAGATAATCCTAAGGCATTTATTTTGAATTTTGTCCAATGCATTAAATCCCGACTTACACCCGGGTACTAGCAAAAAGGTGCCATATTCTAATATGCTACGTATTAAAGCATTATATATCAATTTTAAGTAAAAAGGATGGGCACCCCACCATACACCTGCTAGACATCTCATCATATTTATATTTCTTTCACATCTATTAACAATAAAATCAAAATGAGGAATCCCTGAAAGCTTTTCGTCTAAAATAATACCTAAAAATTTATGTTGATTTTTTTGTGGTATAATAGTATTGTCATATATTACGTGAACTAATGGAGCTCTACGCATTCGATGAAAAAGAACGATGGAGCTTTTTGATGGTGATAAAGCGAGACCATTATTATCTAACCATCGCTTAAGATAATAAAGAGATTATGTTAATTTTGCAGATGCATTATCAGCATTATTTCCTTTTACGTACAAAAGTAAATCATCCGCATATTGCAAAACGTCAACATTCTCGTCAATTGCCAATTCTAAATCGTAGGTATATAAATTGTATAACAAGGGACTCAAAACTGACCCTTGTGGTAAACCTTTGGAAAGTATTCTGAAATATTTTTGGTTATTATTATAGAAAATTATTGACCTATCAGTAAGCATATTTATTATAAATGAAATAATTTTTATAGGGATTTTTAGACTCAATAATTTTTGTCTTAGTATGGAAACAATGACGTTATCATAAGCGTTCGACAGATCAAGGAAGGCTGAAAGCACGAATTATTTATAGAAAAAGCTAATCTTATGTCCGTAGTTATAATACCTATATTGTCATATGTGCTTTAATTTCGCCGAAAACCAAACTGGGACGAGGAAAGAAGAGAGTTATGTTCTACGAACCACTCAAGGCGATTTTTAACTAGGTGTTCAATTATTTTTAAAAGGACTGATGAAAGAGCTATAGGTCGATACGAAGATGGGAGGAGAGGATCCTTGTTTGGTTTTAATATGGGAATAATAAGTTGACATTTCCATTTTAATGGTATATTACCAGACTGAAAAATAAAGTTGATTATTTTTAAGTAAATTGTCAAACTATTGTCGCTAAGATGAGAAATAAATGAATAATATATACCATCCACCATCCAGGGGCAGAGTCTGAGACATAGGATAATACATTTTTCAATTCTGTTTTGCAAAATGAAGAATTTAATTCTGAAGATTCATCATGTTCGTCTACTGTGCTATTGTTGTCTATTATATTAGCATTAATGTTAACTATTGGAGGAGCAAGTTTATCTAGAAAATCATTTGCGGTAATACTGGGAAGTGATACAGAGTGGGAAGTGTTATATGCTGACTTGAATCTTTTAATCTTTTTCCATACATATGACGGAGGAGTATTAGGGGATAGCGATGAGCAAAAGTTTCGCCAGCTATCACATTTTTTCCGTTTAAAAAGTAATTTGGTACTGTTTACAATATTTTTTAATGTCCAATAGTTTTCTAAACACATATTGTTATTATAATTTTTTTCAGCCTGTTTTCTCTTTTTTATAGCTTCAGTACAATCTTTATCCCACCAAGGTGGACTTGGAATATGAGATGATTCATTTTTCACTGGGAAGACTTCATTAGCACTCTCAATCAAGATATCCGTAAAAACAAGAGCATCAATAAATGTATTTTGATTAGACAATAATTGTAACAGTTTTGCATCTACTTTATTACTAAATTGCTCCCATGTTTCTGATGTAACATTATTGAGATTATATCTAGGAAACAATCTAATGTTCTGTTTTGGTACTTTTACATTGTAAAAAGGACAAGAAGTGATTACAGGAAAATGATCACTTCCATAAGTTGAACTTAATACAGAACAGGTTAATTGTGACGCAAACTGTGGTGAGCAAATTGTTAGGTCAACCACGCTTTTGCCTTCCAGAGGAAGAGTGCGCCTTGTAGGCTCTCCAGAATTAATAATACACAAATTATTTACATCAAGAATATCTAAAAGCTTATTACCATAGCTGGTACTTACTGAACTACCCCAGCATTGATGCTGGCAATTAAAATCCCCTGTTATTATTAATGGCTTTGGAAGTGATGCAAAAATATTACTTATTTCATTTAAAATATTATTGGAAATATGAGAGATATATACAGACACAAAACATATGTTATGTACACTTATAGCTAAAATAGAAAGTGCAGGACTATGTACAGAAATATTAATTAAATTAAAAGGAAAGTTTTTCTCAATGAGAAAGGCTACTCCGCCAAAACCATCTAACCTATCTTCTCTGATGGTATTATAATTTCTAAATCTAAAACTATTATTTGGCCTAAGCCAAGTTTCAGAAATAGAAAATAAAAAGGGTTTATAATTATTTAACAAATAAATTATATCATTTTTTTTATTAATTACACTTCTAGCGTTCCACTGGATTATCTGGGAACTGTCCATTTTGGATTATATTTGCTATACATTGTATTAAAGGGGCAACGATGGACGGTAAACTTTTGTTGTTTTGTAAACAACTCTGTAATAATGAGAGTACATCTGAAATTTTGGTAAAATCATTTTTTGAGTTAATATTATCTATTGGAGTTGAACTTTTTTCTAATTCATTAAATGAAAATTCGTTAATTATATTTTTGTGAGCAATTTTATCATAACCTATACTAGGCTTAACAGGATCCCGAGGTCTAGATAAAACTGTTTTTTTGTATGATTTTTTAGAAGTTTGGCTAACATTTACTTTTTTACTAATTTCTGAGTATGATTTATATGTAGATGGGATCTCTTTGTTGGCCTCTGCATAAGATACACATTTTTCAGCCATATGTAATTTGATAGAATTTTGTCTATTGATTTCGGGGCATGCTTTACTATTCGCCATATGGTGGCCGGAACATTGACAGCAAAAATAATCTTCCTCATCATGGACATCACACGATTCCATAGTGTGCTCCTGACCACACTTTACACACCTTGGCTTCGATCGACACTGTATTTTTGTATGCCCATAACGGCAACAATTATAACATTGTATTGTGGGAAAGATATAAAGCTCGACTGGAAGTGAATTATAACATATAAAGATTCTTTTAGGCAGGACCCTGCCGTCAAAATAAATGACTACTGATTGTGTGGGTTTCCAGACAATAGTGCCTTCCACAACAGTTTTATAATTTAAGCGTCTAACCTTTACAACTTTCCCACAACCAATTGGTGTAGAAACATTTTTAATTATTTCTTCTGGAGACCATACTACTGGCACACCTAACGATACCTATTCTAATAATATTAAAGGATGGTATAAAAGCATTATAACTATTTTCATGAAGCAGGCCATTGTCTAAGAATGCGTTTGCATCTTTAAAATTATTAAATGCTACCGAAATTCTATTTCGCCCTATCTTTTTCAAATAAAAATTTTTAGATAAGGGATTTTTAGTAACTATATTATCAGATTTGACTATGTTTTCAGGTTGATGTTGTGATTGTGGAAGCGAAACTGGGGCATCTTTATTATTTTCTTCCGATTTTTCAGACTCGGAACAATGGCAACCAATTTTTTGGTTTCCCGCGTTTTTCCGAACCTTCTTATTACATTGTTTGCAGATTTTATGGAGCCGAGATCTTTTATGTGGCTTTTTATTATTTTTAGAGTGGTCTGTTTCCATACTCGATTCATCGTAATCTATAGTAATGTAATTGCTAGGTTGCGGAATAATTATAGATGGTATATTAATATTCCCGCCTCCGGGGTCCGGAGGCTCGTTCATTGTAGAACGTAAAGTTTAGAGAACTTACCAAAAATAGAAGAAAAACAAACTAGATATAAAACTAAAACTAAATAAGGCAGTTGCGCGCGAGCGGTCGTATTAGACTCACGTCTCTGTATCGGTTCGCAAGAGCGTAAATTTCTACCTGCGGATATTATTTTTCAACTACCCCCATGTTCATTACTGTGAAAGATAATGGATAGTTTTGTTAGATCATTAAGTTTTAACTCTAATCAATCCGATATGAGAGAAACGTGTGTACAAGAAGAAAATAGTGTGCAGGAAATTGAGGAAGTGTTATATGAAACCCAAAAGGGTCCGGAAAAGAGAACAAGACAGGAAAGTGAGGAAGAAATAGAAGATAATGTGGAATTTATAACTGTTAATAGAAGATCCAAACGTTTGTTGCGAAGTGACTCTGATAACAACAATCAGAGAAATACTACTGTAGAAGTAGGTGTGGAGAAATCAGGCTTTGTTGTAAGGTTGTCTTCTAAACAAATACTCCCTAAACAATTTGGTATGGCAAAGCTTTTGATCAAAGAAAACATTGAAAATATAATTGCTATTAAATACAGAAGCCCATTCAAAGTTAACATCAAGTTTAAAACCAAGGAAGACGCAAATAAACTATTAAATTGTAAGAAATTTAATGAATCTGAGTATATTTGTCAAAGTGTGGACGAAGTAACTCTTTCTTATGGTATAGTAAGGGATGTAGACTTAGACATAGAAGAGAAAGAAATACTCGCACAATTTAAATGTGAATATGATATTGTAGCCATGAAAAGACTAAGGCGTTTAACTGATAATGGTAATTGGGTTGATAGCACTGTGATCCGATTAGCATTCAAAAGTTCCTCTTTACCCTCGTATATATTTGGATACGGGTGTCGGTTTAAAGTGGAACCATACGTGTTTCCCGTAACACAATGCTCAGGATGTTGGAGATTTGGACACACAAGGAAATTTTGTCCAATTAAAAGGATAAAATGCCCAAAGTGTGGTCAAGATCATGAGAATTGTGAAACAAATACATTCGTATGTATTAATTGTAAAGGAAGACATATGGCATTAGATAAAAGTTGTCCAGTGTTTATAAAAGAAAAGAGGGTTAAAAAATTAATGAGTGATAATAATTGCACTTATAAAAGAGCTTTATTGATCTACAATATTAGTGATACTCAGGCCAAAAGAATTACTCTGTCTCAACCTAATCCAGACACAAACGGAAAACAAGGATCCTGTAATTATACATATAGAGATATATTACTAGGAGAAAATAAGGAAAATGGGACTGAAACAGAAAAAGAAATAAATTGCGAAAATAATGAGTCTGCTAAACAAGTAGCGAATAAAAGTAAAAAACGACAAAATAGCCCAAAAAATAAATATTCAACAAGTTCAAATATTGAAGAAATAAGACAGGACAATGAAATAGAGGAAGATGGAGAGAAAGAGAAAGAAGAAGACATGCTTGAGAGATGCGAGACAAGTTCATCAGGGGAAACAAAAAAGAAAAATAAAAAGGGGTTATTTGCAAGGATAAGAATTATTGTCTTAAAAGTAAAGGAGATATTAGTGACAGACAGATCATTTGAAGAAAAAGTTTGTCTATGTATACAATACGTCTTTAAAGAAATCATGTCATATTTAAGTGAGAACTTTATGGTTGGAGATATAATGAATTTTTTATTCAAGAATAATGGCTAGACACAATTTTAATATAAATATACTTCAGTGGAATGCACAAAGTTTAAAGCCGAAAATATCTAATTTTGAAATTCTACTTAATAGGGAAAAAATACATCTAGCTGTAGTTAGCGAAACGTGGCTGGAACCAAACTCTTATATAAATCTGTCGATACAAAGTATATAGACAAGATAGGTCAGACGGTTATGGTGGCGTCGCTATCATTTGTCATAATTCTTTGCAAACGTTTAAAATTCCTTGTCCTGTTAGTAATTCTGGCATAGAGATTATTGCTATTAAAATTTTAAATTGTAAGCTTTTACATAATATCGTCTCCATATATTGTCCATCGCCTGTTCGTACTGTGCAATCAGATTGGGATGGAATATTTTCACAGTTTTCAACAAACACCTTGATAACAGGTGATTTTAACGCACACCATCATAATTGGTCAAACAGAAATGATACCCGCGGTAATCAATTATTTGATAGTTCTTTGGATAATAACTACTTTACGCTAAATACTGGAAAAGCTACCAGAGTTAAGTTTGTAAATAATACGCTTCAAGAAACATCTCCAGACATTTCGTTTTGTTCCGCAGACATTGCAGTTAATACTGAGTGGGACGTCACCAACGAAAGCTTGGGCAGTGACCACCTAATTATTAAGCTTTGTATAAGATATAAAGACTATTTACAATTTACTATGAAAAGAAATTTCAAATTAGCCAATTGGTCAAAATATAAAGACACTGTCGAAAATGTATTTACTCAATGTACTGGGTCTTTTGGTAGTGTCCAGGAGATGTATGATTGTTTTATAAAAAACATTAATCAAGCAGTTGACCAAAGCATCCCTTTCAATAAGATCTGTAATGATCCTTCTCGTAATTTTATCCCTAAAAATTATTGGAGTCCTGAATTATCAAGGATTATAGGCCAACGACGACTAGCACTTAAGTGCTTTAGAAGAAATCCAACGCCACAAAATCTATCATGCTTGAATTTATTAATCTCCAAGGCTGAACGTTTGATAAGACAAGCTAAGTCCCGGAGCTTTCAAAAATTTTGTGATAGTATTAATGAATCTACCACCTTATCGGACATGTGGCGTAAAATGAGATGGATTAAGGGGTTTCGGCAAGCAAAATCATTTACGTCTGACTTGGCCAAAGAAGAACTTCTGTTTTCCTTAACTCCCGATTTTGTGGCTGACCCTTCAAGGACATTTTCTTCAAGCAACCCGAAGCTTGATACAGATTTCACATTACATGAAATGGAAAACTGTTTTAAACGCAATGATACTTCTCCTGGACAAGACGAAATATATTACTCTATGTTATATAACCTTCCAGACTCAGGTAAACAGTTTTTATTGAATTTGTACAACTTTATATATAGATCTGGCTGTGTTCCTACTCAATGGAGAAAAATACAAATTGGACCAATATATAAACATAATAGTGGTCCAAATTCTAAACTAAGACCTATAGCATTAATTTCCTGTTTATGTAAAATTTTTCATTTATTACTGGCTAAACGTTTGGAGTGGTTTATTGAATATCACAAAATGTTGTCAGCAAGCACAGTGGGATTTAGGAGAGGTCAATCTTGTCTCGACTGTTTGGTTCGCCTGGTTTCGAGTGTCCAACTCGGTTTCTCACAAAATATTCCAACCATAGCTTGCTTTTTAGACATAGAGGGAGCTTATAATAACGTGTCAATTGTAAAAGTTATATCTATTTTAGACGAATTAAAGGTAGGAAAGAAAATGTGTTCGTATCTATGGGAATATTTAAAAGAGAGGCATCTTCAAATTAAGTGTGAAGAGAGCAATAACGTTTTGACTAGATGGACTAACAAGGGACTATCCCAGGGCGATCCCTTATCACCTTTACTCTTTAACATTGTCACTATCGAGATTTGTCAACAGATAAACCAAGTTTATATAAGTCAATACGCAGATGACTTTGTTATTTTTGCCAAACACAATAATATCGAGGACAGTGTCTCAAGCTTACAAAGAGCGATTAATTGTTTAATTAAAATATTAGAACAGCTTGGACTAGAACTTTCTGCTCATAAATGTAAATACGTTGTTTTTAGCAGGGCTCGCAGAAGTCCACAAGTACAAATTTATGTTAAGGAATCATTACTAAATTCAACCGATAATATAAAATATTTGGGTTTTTGGTTAGACAGATCTCTGAGATGGTCTAAACATATAAATGAAATGTATGAAAAGTCCTGTAAATTTTTAAATTTGTTGAAAGTTTTGGTAGGGTCTAATTGGGGTACACACCCTTTACATATTCGTAGAATTTACATTGCTCTTGTGAGAAGCCGGTTGGACTATGGAAGCTACCTCTATGACAATGCAGCCAATTGCCACGTGTCTAAACTAGACAAAATACAAAACCAGGCTCTTAGAGTAATAGGAGGTTTTATAAAGTCCACTCCAATACACATTATGGAAAGTGAAATATGCATTCCACCTTTGAGGACAAGGAGATTATATTTGTGCTATAAATATTGTCTAAAAGTTAAGTCTTTCTCGAATAGTATGAATACTCACCTATTTGATAAACTTTATAGTTTTCTTAGTAATACATTTTGGTTACATAAAAAGAAGCCATTGCCAGCAGTGTGTTATAATGAAATCAAACAATATATTATGTCTTCATCATATCCGCTTGAAATGTTTACTTTGGATACGTGGGTCTCCAACATTAAAAAAGCCATAATTCATAGTACATTGGATAGTTTAACAGGATCTAAATCGCAGAACCCGAACCGTCTTACCTTAAAATGTGAAGTTATTCAAGAATTACATCGTAAATATACTGGGTATCACGTCATTTATACTGATGCATCTAAAACAACACTTGGTCTCGGTACTGCGTATTATGATCCAACATATAAAAATTGTAAGTTACACAAAATAAAAAGTAAAAATGTATCTATCATGACTGCTGAACTCTTTGCTATATCACGGGCGTTATGCTATGCTTCTAGTTTAGATGTCCGTAAAATAGTAATCCTTACTGATAGTAAAAGTGCTCTTCTACATATTGTTCGGTGCGTCTTTGGATATAGAGGAATGTCTACTGCATACAATATACTTAATGAACTAAATAAAGCCTGTAGTAAAAATGTAACTATTGTGCTCCAATGGGTTCCATCTCACATCGGTCTTTCCGGGAACGAAGAGGCTGACAAATTAGCTAAAAAAGCTGTATTAGAAGGGGACGAAGCGAATATCCTACCAAGATATTTAGAGGTATTAACTAAATATAAGAGAAAATGCTATGATATATTTAAAGCATCTGATGCAGCTAGAACTATGTTTAACATGTTTAAATATACAAATTAGTTTTAGAATTAGAGGTAATAAAATATGTATAATATTTAAATGTATTAGAATAAGGTACAATGGGATTGGCATTGTCATTCTATGTACAAAAATCCCTTATTAAATAAAGAAAAAAAAAAAAAAAAAAAAAAAAAACTAAATAACTAAATATATACTTTACACCTGTTCTGAACTATAAATATAATATATTTTTTTTGAAAACAAGAAAAAACACAACCGCGCGCGTTCTAGTTTCCCGCTCGTCCTATAGCAAAATAGTTTGAAGTTTATTTATCGTTCCTTCTTCTTCTTTTGGAACAGGCTAAGACCAGAGCCCATGCTGCCTGTTATTATTTTTTTTCCGAAATTGCTCTTTAATATTTTTATTTTAAATTAATTTATGATAGAGAATTGAGGCAAAAAAAACAACATTATTTTTTTAGGAACTTATTATTTATTTTTAATTAAATAAATTAATTTCACACTTGTGTGATGAGGTTGTTTCAACTCAAGCTTTCAATCTTCTGAACTGTACATAGTTTCTTCTCAATTTTTCGTTTTTTTTTTTGTTCTTCTTTATATTTTCTTCGTCGTACATTGCCTGTTGATCTTTCTTTGTTACTGCTAACCTTCTGAAATAGAAAAAAAAGAAATTTTAAAAGAAAAATATATAATCAACATGTAGAAATTATTGAAAGTTTTTCATAAATACTGGATTCTATTTAAAAATATCATATTTATATTAATAATATTCTAATACTACACTATTCAAGACAAAGAATCTCATTCATAAACAAGCTGCCTGAGACTAGTCCAGGCAACTCATTCATTTGTTGCTTATACTGAAACGTAAGATTTTAAGTCTCTATGCCAGTAATTACACTGCCTGTCCTGCCTTTCTTTCCGAAACACAGCAAAAATGTTTCACGGAAGAAAGAAACAGGATGGCGATGCAGTCGGGAGCGCAGCAGAGCGCATCCAGGTAATACCTTTAGGTCAATTTCTCTGTTGCTTTTGCATTGAGGGCCATATATAACTACATATTTATAATTTATAAAGTAGCATTCTGTACAGAGAAAGTAAATTATTATTAAGCTATTGCATAGCTTTTATCAAGAAATTCCGTAACGAAAATAAACCCAACACCCGACGAGAGAATAAAATAAAAAAAATTATAATTGCATAAGTTGTTAAAATATGTTATGCAATAGCTTTACCCGGGCAGTCCATGGTTTTTTCTCTGACCATCTTTAATTCATCTGTTGTAGCATTAGAGATTCTGTATTTTAGGCAGGGCATCAGGAGGTCGTAATATTCAACAAAATCGTTCTCCATCGCGTCAGCAACTGAAGTAATCGCAGTCACAATTTGTTCCATCACTAGTTTCGTGCCTCGTTCCACCAACTAATAAATAAGAGATCAAATATATTTAAATAGTTAAATACAAATTTATCTAAATTCTTACCTAAACTATTTATCATGTATGTGAACTTAGATCCCTAAATACATAGGAGAAGCAAAAAGGGAGCAAACGCCACATGATTTTCCAATATTATGGAAGTAATAACACTACTTGTAAAGTAAGACTACTAACGAACATTGGATATTAATCTATACTAATAATATAAAGCTGAAGAGTTTGTTTGTTTGAACGCTCTAATCTCAGGAACTACTGGTCCGATTTTAACAATTCTTTCACTGTTAGATAGCCCATTTATCGAGGAAGGCTATGGGCTATATAACATCACGCTGCGAGTAACATAAATTTAGTTAAGTAAGTTAACGCGGGCGAAGCTGCGGACAACAGCTAGTAAGTAATAAGGAAGAATAAGAATAGATGTTTAAAAAAAAGAGTGAAAAATAATATAATATAATACCTCTTTAAATTTGGCAGTCAGAATAGCTTCCAGTTTCCCCATCAATGATCCCAAATAATGAGTTAGAATTGGTTTGGGACAGTCTTCACTGACGTTTACCAAGGCTGCAGCTGCCTAAGGCTCATCTAAACAAGTAGAAATGGATGATAAGACTTCAATGTATCATTGAAAAATAATTCTAAATGTTTTGGAAATAATAGGGAAATAACTTTACCTGTACTTGTGGATTGGCAAATATGTACAGGTGCAAAATCAGTTAACATTTTTGTCCAATAGCATCACATGCAGCATAGAGGACACGTGGATGTTTGAAAATAAATGAGGACATTAATTTAAAAAATGTTATTATTATTTGTAAGTACAAGCACAATAAGGCAGGCAGGCATTTAGTAAATAAGGAATTCTCATAATGAAATTATTTTTTTTGAAAAAGGTTATGATACACCATCATTTTTGAAGTAAAACTTCTTTAGGCGCGACTAGGGAGTAACTCAGATTTTTTTCTGACGGAAGTAACGCTCAGTATTCTTTATTCAAAAATCACCTGTCACCTGATCATCAGGTTATGCATTCATGAGAGTCATACCACGGGTCTACGGCGACATACCGAGCATGTTGACACTAGGTTGACACATTATTCTTTAGAGGGCTTTATTCTAGTTAACTTGTGTCAAACTTACTAATATTTTTCTTTGAATACCTTTATTCATAATTTAGTATCGCTTCCTGCCAGAATGCGTGATGTGTGCTATTGGCTGTAACAGCTGAACGAAGTAGTTTACCACTCTTTTTCCGGTTGAATACAGCAGCTCCATTGACACTGTCAAATAAGTCGTCAAAGAACAACACTACTTCACAGCTGCTGTTGACTGGTCTTCCATCTGAGTAGTGAGTGAGTAATAAAGAAAATTATTTTGAATACTAATATTTGTTATAATGAAACAATTTTTACAATCCCGACATTTCGGATATTTTACAGCAATAATAAGCTTGGATTTTCATTTGATAATATTAATAATGGGATCCCAAGCAGGTGGTAAGAGCCGGGTTACCATGGTTCAGGCCTTGACGTGGCGGTGGGGCTCAGTATCCTAGGGTGAGCCGCTGCACTTGGGCGAAGAGGGGCTCTTTGTACCCTTCTTATAAAAGTGGACAAAAGAGCAGGGGGCAAGGGGCGAGGACGGGAACTTCACCCCATTGTACTGTCCCAACATTGGGAGGGGTTGTTCTGTGGTGCGGGACAATGCGGGAGGACAAATGTTCGCGTAAACATTAGAAAACAATGTACTAATATTTGATTTTTTTATAGTGTTGATACTCTTACAATTTATTACTTACAGAATTCTGAAGTATAATTTAGAGCACTAGCCATGGTTTTGCTGAATACTCGCACACAATTCTTCACCTGAAATTCATCCAATATTTTGATTTAAATACACATTTTGTTTATAGCATAAGGGGACAAACAAACAGTCTAGACTCAAAAGCCTTACTATTGACTACCGACGCCACACCACAATCAGACGTTATGCATGAGCCTTGTCCTACTCCTACTCTGTCCCACATACAATGGGCTAAACAAAAACACATGATAACATAGCCTTCACTTGACATCAATATTATACGAGCGAGAGGTACCATAAGACAGAGGTAGCTGCAATGCAACAATGGCACTCTTACTAAAACATAATAGTGACTTAGGTACCATATTCTCATTTATTTTCTTCAATTCATGAGCATTTGACTTTGATGAAACTTGATTCAGAAAACATATTGCATAATGATATTGCAAGCATACCTTAATTTTTTTTATCTTTTCAGGAATAACATGTTCATCATTTAATTTGTGGAGTATCCTTGATTGAGTATGCTGGCAGTCAGTTTTATACACGTCGACTATGTCTTTCGTCGTTTAGCAATTTTATTGTCAAAATATATATTTTTGACGACAAAATTATTTCGAAGTCCAGCTAATTGAATTGTATCATCTGTAAATATATAAATTAAAGAAAATTGACAGGAATGATACACTAAAACCCGGCGAGTGCCACCAGTGCAGCCTTGGTGAGGTGCCCCGGATTTGTTAAGCTACCCGCACCACAGAACAACCCCTCCCAACCTCAGGACAGTACAATGGGGTGAGTTTCCCATCCTCGCCTCTTGCTCTTATGTCCCCTCTTCTTATAAGATGGGTACAAAGAGCCCCCTCGGCTAAATCAGCTTCGCCCAATGTGCTGGGCTCACCCTAGGCTACTGAGCCCCACCGCCACGTCAAGGCCTGAACCATGGTGGGGGAAATGACTGGCCTGTTGGTCTAGTGGTTAGTGACCCTGACTGCTTAACCAGAAGGTCGTGGGTTCAATTCCCACCCAGGACAAACAATCAAATGAAATGTGATGAGCATGATCATTTGTTCTGTGTCTAGGTGTAGTTTATCTATAATATGTATGTATTTAGAAATATATAAGTATGTATCAGTTGTCTGGTTACCATAAGAACAGGCTCTGCCTAGTTTGGGATGAGATGGCCCAACATATTTAAAAAAAATATTTTTTTTTTTAAATTATTGAAAGTTTTTCATAGATACTGGACTCTATGTAAAATATCATATTTGTATTAATAATATTATTCTAGTGCAAGGACTACACTATGTTAGATAAAGAATCTCCTTCACTTTCTAAATACAAATTCAGTAGAATTAGAAACCGTTGTATTGAAGCATTCACATATTATGAAAATGTTGTTTCAATTTCAGGTCTATTTCTCAGTTACATTTACGTTGGGGCCCATATACTAACTATAACTTATTTAAAATTTATAAAGTAGCATTCTATACAGAAAATAAATGATTATTAATATTCACTTAAATCCATTAATAACTTACCAATAAGACTGACACACTAAATGGTTTTTCCTCTGAGCATCTTTAATTTGTCTGTCTCAACATTAGATATTCTATATTTTAAGCATCAGGCGGTTGTTATATTATTACCAAAATGTTCTCCACTGTAACGGCAACTGAAACAATTGTACTCACAATTTATTCCAACACTAGTTTCGTGCCTCGTTGCACCAACTAATAAATAAGAGATCTAATATATTTTAGACAAATATAAATACCAATTTAATTAAATTCTAACAAAAACTAGGTAAATATTTTTCATATGTTATGTGAACGGAGATCCCTAAACGCATAAGAGAAGCAAAAAGGCAAATGCTACAAATGATTTTCCAATGTTATGGAAGTAATAACACTACTAGTAGACGTCTGAGTACTAACAAACATTGGATATTAATAAGTAATAAGGATTCCTTTTTAAATTTGCCAGTCTCAAAACTCCGCCGTTGACGGTCCCAAGCCCGTATGTGAAAGGAGGAGGGTTGGTTGAGGACAGACCAAACCAACCGTAAAAGGTCAACGTCGAGCATCGGGCGACGGTCAATTAACCCGACACAGCCGGCCTAATAAGCCAGCACACAGCAGAGGTAGGAAATGACCACTGCAACCCGCAACTTAGTTATTAAATAGACGACATCGGGGACCTTGGCTTAGCCGCCCGGGTCATGAGGTAGAAAGCCTCCATAAAAATTAACCCCAATCCTACGGTGGGAGACGCGCCAATAGGATGAATGACTGATGGGAGATCAGCCTCAAGCGCCAACCTCAATGGACCTGGCTCACATTGTTGTAAGGTGCCTTCACACAGGAATGGGCGTCACCCTGTGTGTGAGCTGTTTAAATCGACCCTACTCGTGGGACACAGCATGAATGATTCAGAAAAATTAAAATTAACAAAACTTCACCAAGAAAAACCACAAAACAAAGTATTATCACAACAAATATTTCATCCTTTCTTTTTCAATCGGTCAAGAACTCAATCATTGAGTAATCTTGACAACCTTCAGCAAACCTATACAGAACCAATTTCAACGGATACCTACCAATGGACTGAAGTACCTGCAAGAAAAAGGCAACGTGAAAGTCCAGACAATAACAAAACTCAAAAACAAAAAAAACTGGATAATTACTGGTTTTTTTTTTTTTTTTTTTGGTTTCGATGGGGAATGCGTTTAGGCATACCACCGGGTCCGGGGGGGGCCGGCGGTTATGTGGGACTCTCTGCGCCCGAGAAGATGGTAAGGTGGACGCAGACTCTACCCACTAAACCCCAGCGGTGTTCTCCTCGTCGTCTGGGTGGCCCGGCGAGGGAGCTGTGGACGTCCGCTTCGGGTCACAACGATGTGCCATGCGGCACTCTTCTCTGGAGGCGGGGGTGGCGTCCCCCCCTCCCTCTCCGCTTAAGGCAAACTGAACACATAAGAGTGCCTTATAGCCGGACCTTACGCGCGCGCGGCAGATCCCCCGATCGGCCGCGCACAGGTCCCTCACGACGGTGCGACCACCGGTCGCCGCCGCGCTCTCCTGCGGGAAGAGGCGCCAGTGCGCTCCCTCTCCCGCTCCGCCTCCTCCTCCTGCGACATCACGACCTCACAGAAGGAGAGGACCACCTGCCATGTGCTCTCACTGACGGTCATCGCTCGGATGACCGTAGGGAGCGACAGGTCCGCGCCAACCTCAGTGATGAGGGACGCCCTTTCCTCCGCCCAAGCTGGGCACTCCGCCAGGGTGTGGTCTGCAGTGTCTTCACTGCAGTCGCAGTGATGACACCCTGGTGAGTCCTCCGCCCCTGCCACCTTCCACAGATACCTCCCGAAGCACCCGTGCCCCGTCAGGATCTGCGCAAGGTGGAAGGTGATGATGCCATGCCGCCGGTCAATCCACTGCTCCAGGACTGGACCGACGGCTGACACGGTGCGATGTCCCGCACTAGGCTCCTCAAGCCTCTCCTGCCACTGACGGAGCACTCGCCTTCGCAGGCGGCTCCGCCAGGATTCCATTTCTTCGGAGATCTTCTCCTCCTCCTCCACTCCTCTTCGTCTCCTCCATGCCTGCGCCAGGGCCCTTGCCACCAGGTCCCACGGCGCTGAGCCCGCCAGTACGCACGCAGCCTCGTATGAGGTCGTACGGTACGCACGGACGGCCCTGACGGCCATGACTCTCTGCGGACGTCGCAGCAGAGCCACGTTTTCCGTCTTCAAGGCGCTCGCCCATATCGGCGCGCCGTACAGCCCCATGGACTGCAAGACGCCCGTATATAGGCGGCGGCAACCAACGCTGGGTCCACCCACGTTGGGGAGGAGGCGACTCAACGCGCGTGCAGTTCCAAGCAGCCTCGGGACGAGGCGCCGGAAGTGCTCTCGGAAGTTCCATCTACTGTCGAGGACGAGGCCCAAGTACCTCATGGTCGACTCGACAGCGCCATCGCTGTCGAGTCGACCATGAGGTACTTGGGTTGGGGGAACTTCCATAAGTTCCCCCCACTATAAGGCGAGATCCGGGTGGAGGGGCTCGCCGGGGTCCGTGGAAGCATATAGCTCCGCACTTCTCCAAGGCCACTTCGAGCCAAAGACGCCGGATTCTCGCCACCACCTGGGCAACTCCAGCTACCGCAAGAATGCGTGCCTCCGAAAAGGTGCCTCCGCGCGCGGTGACGACGGTGTCGTCGGCGTAGCACGTAACGTCGACGCCCGTCAAGTTCGCGCCCCGGAGCACCCAATCGTAGCCGATGTTCCACAGGAGTGGGCCCAAGACAGAGCCCTGTGGAACACCGCACGCCACTCTCCTCGTCACCCAGCCACCGGCCGTGGGGTACGCGACGCACCTACCAGACAGCTAGTCTCCTACCAGTCTGCGCAGGTACGTCGGCACGCCGTGGAACCTCAGCGCCTCCAGGATTGTGTCGAAGGGTAGGGTGTTGAAGGCGTTGGCGATGTCAATAGACACCGCCAAAAGCACCCCTCTCCCCTCGACTGCCTCATCGGCAAGGGCCCTCGCCCTGGTCAGAGCGTCCAAGGTGGACCTGCCCCGCCGGAAGCCGAACTGGTAGGCATTAAGGTTCGGGCCTATCTCCTCCAGGTGGTCAACGATACGGGCAGCTGCGATCCGCTCCAGCAGCTTGCCCGCCTCGTCGAGCAGTACAATTGGTCGGTCGACCCTTTTTCCGGATCAGGGTCAACTTCCCCTTCTTCCACGCCGTGGGAAACTGACCCTGCGCCAGACACGCGCTAAAAAGGCGCTTCGCCTGTGTCCGGAGCGGGCCAAGGGCCAGAACCAAGGCCTTCCCAGGAACACCATCCGGACCCGGAGCGGTATTGCGAGCCCTCATGCGCGCTAACGCGGCGTCCAACTCCGTCTCCGATACCTCCGGAGCCTCGTTGCTCGCTGGCTCATCGCCTGATGGAGCCATAGACGGGGCGCATGCTCTCCCTGGCTGGGGAACAGGGCCGGAACTATTCGGGCCACGAGGTCAGGCTGGAGACTCTCCGTCAGGGGAGGGGCACAGGGGCGCAGTTTGTTGCGAACCATCCTGTACGGCCTCCCCCACGGGTCTCGGTCCAGAGACTCCAGCATTCCCTTGTGGGCAGCCTCCTTGGCTCGGCCTATGGCCGTCCTCAGCTCCCCAGCGGCGGCTCTGTATATTTCATACAGCCGACCCTCCTCCACCTCGTCACGGCGCCTCCGCCTGTGACTTCGGGTGTACTGGCGTCTCGCCGCAACGCAACTCCTACGAAGCTCGGTGAGGATAATTACTGGCTTAGCCAACCTACACCAACTTCAAATAGTTTCTCCGAATTAGATAATGATCCACAAACAACACAGGATAAAGATGCCACTGAAAAGCCAACTAAAGCTCCTCCTCTATATGTAGATAAGGTTGGCAATATACAACCTTTGCTAAAGATGTTAGACGAAATAGCCGATGGCAATTATGTAGTAAAAGTTCTAAGTAATGAACAAGTAAGAATACAACCTACAACAACGGAGCTATATACAAAAATTGTTAAAGGCTTACAAGAGAAAAATACAGAATTTTATACACACAGGCCAAAGCAAGATCGTCCCTTTAAAGTGGTCCTCAAAAATCTTCATCCATCCACAGACCTTGACGAAATCAAAATGGAAATAGAAACACATGGACATAAAGTCACCAACATATGGAATGTTAATCAAAGATCCACCAAGAAGCCTCTTCCAATATACTTCGTGGAAATAGAAGCCAACACTAATAACAAACTTATCTACGATATTAAAACTCTTCTACAATGTAGAATCACCATTGAACCGCCAAGACCCAAAAGAGAGATCCCGCAATGTGGTAATTGCCAACAATACGGACACACAAAAAAATATTGTTTTAGGCAGCCTAAATGCATTAAGTGCGCTGGTGATCATGCATCAATCAATTGCGAACGCATAGGGAGGTCTGACTCAGTCAAATGTGTACTATGTGAAGGTAACCACCCTGCAAATTATAAAGGCTGCTCTATATACAAGGAACTCCAGAAAATCAAATATCCCTCACAACCGGTTAAGCGCAAACTAATGTCACACCCAGAACACCAAAGAGGAATAGCAAATACCAATCGATAACACACTGGACTATCATATAGAGACATACTCCAATCCAACAAACTATCGCACCAATCTGCAAGTAAAGCAAGCCCAAATGAATCCCCACCATCTAGTAATAGTGATATGAAAGAACTTATGAACTCTATGACAAAACTAATGCAACAATTAACATCAGTTACAAACCTCTTAATAGAAGTCATGACCAAATTTACAAATTCCGTTCATTAAAAATAGCTCTTTGGAACGCCAATGGGCTCTCACACCACGTCCTAGAAGTTAGGACGTTCTTAATAATAAACAAAATCGATATCCTACTGTTATCCGAAACACATTTTACGAAAAAACATCACATTAATATACCAAATTATATGTTCTACCAAACAATGCATCCCGATGGCACGGCCCATGGAGGCTCAGCAATTTTCATACGGAACAATATTAAACACCATGAGGCGGAGTCATATAAAACCCAGGAGATACAAGCCACAAGTATCGTCATTGAGGATTGGCAGAGTCAACTTGTTATTACTACATTGTATTCTCCCCCAAAACATGCAATCAAAAAGGAAGATTATATCAAGTTCTTCAAAACATTGGGAACTAGGTTTATAGCTGGTGGAAACTATAACTCTAAAAACACCCTATGGGGCTCTCGACTAACATCTCCTAAAGGACGACAACTACAAGCAGCTATAAATGATTTACACCTCCATACAATCTCGAGTGGTGAACCGTCCTACTGGCCCACGGATACCAAGAAAATCCCAGACTTAGTAGATTTTTTTGTCACAAAGGGGACTCCGACAGATTATATCAAATGCACTTCATCACAAGACCTCTCATCTGACCATAGCGTTATACTGTTAGAGGTTTCACAGAAGTTCATACACGTGAAACCAACAGCATGGTTACATAGTCGCAGAACTGACTGGGACAGGTTTCGCTCACTAGTAGAGACCACAATCAACACAGATATGCCATTGAAAACGGAAATGGAGATTATGTTAGCGGTTGAACATTTCAATGAGAGTGTGCAAAACGCAGCATGGAACAGCACCCCTACCACAAAAGATTCCCTTAATTCTGACTGCTCGAAGTCAGTTCGAGAACTTGTAGTAGAAAAAAGACAAGCTCGCAAATTGTGGCAAACTACCAGATTTCCCAGGGACAAAACACGATTGAACTATCTAACAGCTAAGCTTAAAAGACTGCTAAGAACTGAAGAAAACGATATGATACAAAACCACTTGCGCAACTTGGATACTTCTGCAGCTAGCGACTATTCCTTATGGAAAGTAACAAAAAACCTCCAATCCTCCGATACGCAGACGGGATGGCTCTTGGGCTAAAAGCAACCTAGAGAAAGGTGAAGCTTTTGCTTCCCATTTAGATAATGTCTTCACACCAAACATAATGGATAACATATCAAGTCCCCTTAGTGAAGATATCCTCAAGCGCCTGGATGAGCCTTTACAACTTGATCCCCCGTTAAGAAAAATAAAGAAACAGGAAGTAATTGAAATTATTAGAAATCTCAATAAAAAGAAAGCACCTGGGTATGATCTGATTACCGCAAAACTTCTCTGTGAAATACCAGAAGTAGCTATCACATTTTTGACATACTTGTTCAATGCTATACTCCTCAGAGGCATTTTTCCACCTCAATGGAAGGTAGCTCAAATCAAAATGATCCTCAAACCTGGCAAAGCTCCTGAAGACGTATCATCCTACCGGCCGATCAGCCTACTGCCCATATTGTCAAAGGTAATGGAAATCCTCTTCCTTAACCGATTGAACCCCGTCATAGCCGAAAATAATATAATTCCTGACCATCAGTTTGGATTTAGAAAAAAGCATGGTACTATAGAACAAGTCCACAGACTAGTAGAAGAAATTCATAAAGCCTTCGAAAATAAGAAATACTGTTGTGCAGCGTTTTTCGATAATTCACAGGCGTTTGACCGAGTTTGGCACGAAGGCTTGCTTTACAAAATAAAGACACTACTCCCAACCAATTATTACATATTTCTTAAATCATATTTAGCTGAGAGATATTTCTATGTAAAGCTAGGAGAAGACATAACAAAACTCCATAGGATATATGCTGGAGTGCCCCAAGGTAGCGTGCTCGGCCCAACTCTGTATCTTATTTTTTCATCAGATCTACCTATGACCGACGTAGTTCTGATAGGTGCGAACGACACAGCAGCTCTAACAGTCCACGACAAACCGACGGAAGCCAGTAACACACTCCAACGATGCCTTAACAATATCACAGATTGGTTGCGTGCCTGGCGGATAAAGGCCAACGAAACTAAATCGGTACAGGTAACCTTCACCACGAGACGAGAAACGTGCCCTCCCGTACCATTTAATGGAGTTCAAATAGCCCAAGCAAATGAAGCCAGATACCTTGGAGTCTATTTAGATCGTCGTCTTACCTGGAGAAATCATATATTTACAAAACGAAAAGCCCTTGGTATACAGCTCAGGAAAATGTACTGGCTGTTCAACAGAAAATCACAACTGTCTCTGGAAAATAAGTTACTACTATACAAGTGTATACTCAAACCCGTTTGGACTTACGGGATTCAACTTTGGGGGACCGCATCCAACTCAAATATTGAAATCCTACAGCGCTTCCAATCAAAAATGCTTAGGATAATCACTAATTCTCCCTGGTTCATTACGAACCAACAATTACACCACGACCTTCGAATCAGAACAGTTCAAGAAGAGACCAAATACCTAATGCGTTCTTATAAGACCAGACTGGACAAACATCCGAATATACTAGCGACGAGCTTGATGAATATCGATACGACTTTCAAACGACTAAAAAGGAAATCACCAAACGATCTCATAACTCCTGAATAAGACAAAACTTTATAAAAACCACCTTTAATAAAGGGGATATGTCACTGGACTGACTGCCCTCCAAGACGAGAAACATTTATAACCGTTTGCTGAATGTTAAAGGGAAAACAGATTGCAATAATACATTAAAAAAAAAAAAATTACCAGTCAGAAAATAAATATATTATTAAAGTTAGTAAATTCTATATTGGATTCTTATAATAAATCAAAATTTTTGAAAAAGTTACGAAACCATAATTTCCTTTAAATTTTATTGTACTGTATATTTACATATTATTATATTCATACTTACAGGATCAGTTAAATAGTTAAGAACTGTAGATACAACTTGGTCAAGCATTTGCTCCATCTGTTTGTGACAGCCTTCTCCAGCTGATAATTTATTATATTACATGTAGGATCCAACAATTTGCAATGATCATTGTACATAATATGTTAATGTATATAAATTCTCTTGCAATTTAAACATGATCAAAGAGTGGCACAGATTCTGTAACATAAAAATATATTTTTGGGTACATTAATAATTAATATGTACCTATGTAGTAGTAGTAGTTTATGGATTATTAGTAGATTATATTATACTGTATGATAAGCGAAAAAAATTGGGGGTTATCATGACATCAAAAATTTTCGTAAATTTTCTAAGTCGCCGCCCATAGCACCCCTAAGGCTACACCTCAACCGATTATTGGTTCGTAATATAAAAATATATAACTTGACTTCGATATGAATCTTTCATAACGAAGACAAGTTCACATTCACTCACCAGAAGTCACACGAAGAGAATTTGTTGAAGACTGGAGTCCCGGTATTTCGGATTGCAGGAACAAAGTGGGACAACCAGTAATACGTGTCTTTCCTGTGTTTGTGGTATAAACTCAGCCATTTTCGAAGTCTTTTCTCACAATTGGGCATTTTGTGTAAGAAAATTCCCCCCGCTTACTAAGACATTAGGTTAACAACTCAAAAGTTTTAGTTTTTAACTGATATATGGACCGAAAATGTATGGAAATCACTTTCGCATGTAAGTTCAACACAAAAATAGTAAACCAAAGAGTATGTATAAATATTAAATAGGTATATGTAGTAATTGGACGTTTCAAACCATAACCAGTTTCAATAACTATCTATCAGCGCAATAACGAAAACTATCTATTGACGTTTCAGAAACTATTTATCGAGCAAAACTATCTATTGGTGCGACGCGCGCGACGTCACACATAATACGGTATCGCTATTCGCCCGTCGCCGTTTCGGTATCGAGAAATACCGAATAACCGACCGAACCGAAGTACTTAATACGAACGCGACAGAGATAGTGCTATACGTAAGAGCGAGAATCCGCTTATAAACTGACTTCCCAGTTCCGCGCCATTTCTGTGCGCTCTCGCTCAAGACACAAAATAAATATTTATTGTAAATATTACATATGTAATATTAATTATGTAATATTTATTTTGTACTCAAGATGAGCTATGATTTGAAAAATTGACACCCGTTTCTTTAACAATAAATGCAATTATTGGATTTATTGGTAAAATGAAATTGGGTTACTCGGTGCGTTCAAGGTCATGCACTTGCTTTTGCTAGCAAATTTTTATTACAATTTATTTGAATTACTACAGTTTAATAGTTTAAATTTAATATAATTACTCTTAGAAGTCAGTTGTGTAAATTGAGCTACTTGTCTAAATATAATATTACGTGTACATATTGTAATGTTGGATTATAAATGCTTCGTGTAAATAATAAACCTACCTAATACTTGTCTGTGTACAGAAATAAATAAAAAAAAAATTAGAAATAAATATGTTCGCAATACATAAGAGTAGTAATAACTAATATTTAACGTAAAATATATTACGACAAAATTTTAACTCGATCTGTTAATATAAATAAATAATAATAGAAATGGCCCAAAAACCGTATTGCACGAAAATTAGCACTAGGCAGGTATCAGAACAGCTAGCCAAAGCCGCTATTCTGTAATAGATAGTTTCCAAAATAAATAGTTTCAGAAACCGTTATCGCGCTGCGATAGATAGTTTCGTTTTGATACGGCAAAATCGCGAAACGACCCACAAACTATATAGAGAATATGAAACGACCCACCCGTAGTAGTAAACACAAACAAGTTTACTAAATTTTTATTATTATTATTTTCATTTAAAGGCATTAGCTACTACGCTATTAGCCATACAAAATACAATATTCGGTCTGTAATACGGAAAAATGGCGGGAAACCCCAAGGAGCGCGGCTTCGCCCCTCTAGCCCCCATCAATCAACTATCATTCCCCATTCCATCCCAAACAAGGCAGTCCACCACAATATTCGCCAAACAATCACATTCACAATATTATATATTACAGAGATTAAGTTTTTAAAACAAACACTATAGAAAACCGCCAGAACAGCCCTACTAGGAAAACCACTCCAGAACGGTAATCCATAAGATTCGCCAACCAATCACAATATATAAAGATCAAGTTTTTAAAACAAACACTATAGAAAACAACTCTGAATGGACAAAACACAAAATAACAATTAATTAACGGGAAACCAAAAAAAAACACAACCGCGCGTCCCGATGTTTCCCGCCATTCCCGCAAGTTTACTAAATACAAATATAATTTATTATTTCTTTCATTTAAAGGCATTAGCTACTAGGCTATTAGCCTTACAAAATACAATTATTTGGTCTGTAATACGGAGAAATGGCGGGAAACCCCAAGGAGCGCGGCTTAGCCCCTCTAGCCCCCATCAATCAACTATCATTCCCCATACCATCCACACAAGGCAGTCCACCACAATATTCGTCAAACAATCACATTATATATTACACAGATTAAGTTTTTAAAACAAACACTATAGAAAACCGCCAGAACAGCCTTACTAAGAAAACCACTCCAGAACGGTACTCCATAAGATTCGCCAACCAATCACAATATATGTACCGTTATCAACTAGGAACAAGTATAATATGGAATTGACATTCGCGTATACCCGAAAGGGACAGGCATATTTTACAGGGATACCACATTCATAATAACAAGTCTACATAGTTTCTTGAAACAAGTGAATTAAAAATAATAAAAAACTGGTAAAGGTTGATAGTATGTATGTATGTATGATCTATAGTACATAGCCTTTAAGAATAGCAATAAACATATTTGTTTTTATTGTGTTTATTTCGAAAATTCCAGTCACCCTTTTAAAATAATACCACATTCTTGGGTAATCTGCTTATAACAAAACTGGTATCACCATACCTACATAAGCCGACCAAATTAAAAAGTAGTACAAAATGGCGGCATATTTGACAAACTGTTCGCGAGTGAGAATGTTTGTATGGCATTCAAATTTAGTCGATAATTTTTTGTTGGGCACATCCTTGTTGTGCCCAACAAACAAAGGGTGATATTCTGACAAAGACAAAAGAAAGTGTCTATGTCTCTGTCACTCTTGGATTTTTCGTATGTTGTTATCTCGTTCCAATACGGTATTATTATTAGCTTGTCAAATCTATTGATATTCTTGTCAAATCTAATGATCTTAGGTTATCAACGTTAATTCTAAAAAATTTTAATTTTCCGCGCGCTCAACAATTCCTCCAATACAATGTCAAAACGCAGTCGCAAATGGTGCACCTTTGTGTATTGGACCAATGAGAGCGCCCGAATCACCGGCGCGCATGCGCAAACGAGCCTTGCGAAGACAGCAGCGCCCGCGGCGGCAATACACAACAACGTCTATCTTCTAACGGCACGCGTCGCAATTGTGGCCGTTGAAACCGAGAATAAAACCTGAATTTGTGTTAAACATGCTCTTTTTTGAGTAAAGCTTCTGTGTGGCGTGATTAGTGGACTATATACATAAAACGTGGCCGGCCGGCACATAACATCCTGAAAGTCGCAACAACATCAAGAACCACTCCGTCTTCCGTTCCTGCAAGGTGAGTTGTGCATGATACTCATCATTCTTTTATGCAAGTCGTGTACCGTTTATTTACCGGCGAGTATATACTCATGCTCGATCCAGACTGTATGCAGATTTGACATTGTATTACATTAAAACAACCGAGTCCGTTTGCGTACATCTTTTTGGTGCCGAAACCCGGGACTTCAGGTAAATTCGGTCAGCCTAAATACCAAATTTAATTCGTATTTGTAACGTAAATAACAGCATAAACATAATATCATAACGCATAATATCTAACAATTACGAAGCAATTCTTTGTTCCATTTTGTCCGCTAACCGCCGCGCTGAGGGTACCTACACAATAAACCTACCGTTCACTTACCTACCGTTCCAACCGATCGCGACCTATCTAGAACCTTCTAGAACATCTAATCGTTTATTATTGGTTGACACAATATTATTTACCGTTTTTACCATTTGCAATAAACAATATTGCAAATTATATCGTACCATAATTTGTGTATCAATTTGAATATAACACGATTGGTTAGGTACGTCGATCGCTCAACATACCGTATTTATTATATAACATTATTCATTAACTGCATTTAACTTTAACGTTTTTTAAGCGAAATATCTTGTCGCATCCATATTTCTATGGTAAATTATTATTTTAGTTTTGATTTGTTTAACCTTTAACACATGTTTATTAACGATATTTACTTAAACGTATAAAGTAATATATTTTTTATGCACTGTAAACTATAGCAAACCGTTCTGCGTTCAAATAATCAACATATTTTAATAATCAACATAGTGTTATTATATTCGTTTATTATATACCTTTTTATTCATATTAATTCATAATAATTTAATATTATCATCGCTTAGTTTTAGTAAACAGCGTTTTAGTTTTTGGTGAATATTGTTTAATCGTTAATGATGTCTTACCTAGCCCGACGTAAATCTAAATCTGGATTAAAAAGGTGTAGCGAAACGAACTACACTGTTACTAATTTGCTTAGTTTGCGACGTAAACGAACTATCGCGTATAATCGTATTACGAAGGCCCTCGAAGTGGGGAGTTCAATCGAAACCGATGCATCACAGACAGAGTTATTTCTTTCATATTGTCAGGAGATAAAAAACATCTCGGATAGTTTTCAAAAGGCACACTTCATCATTTTGGATCTTTTAAAAGAGGAGGCTGATGATGTGGATACCGAGATTCAGAAGAATTTCGATGAAGTGTACTTTCAAGTCGTTGCACTTCAACGTAAATATCAACAGTGTTCGTCGGAACAATCAAATAACGCGAGGCGTGATTCGTTCATGGGTGCGCAGAGCAATATGCGTTTACCAAAAATTTCACTTCCTGTCTTTTCGGGCGCTATCAAGGAATGGCCCGAGTTTATCGCGACTTATAATGCGTTGATTCATGAATCGATCATTTTAAGTGATATCGAGAAATTTCATTATTTTGTGTCGGTGTTGCGTGGTGATGCGTTATCGTTAATTAGAACGTTCCCGGTCACACGTGAACATTATTTAAGTGCATATGATGCTCTCAAGTCTCGGTATGAGGACAAACTTGAATTAGCGTTTACGTGCTGGCGCGATATTTTGGATGTCAGTTTCAAAACTACACACGCTCAGGATTTTCGACATGCGTTAAATACGATCGCGGCTAAGCGACTCGGGCTAAAGCCTAGAGTCGCTTGTGCCCCTGTACATGGCTTGGGGGGCGCTCCTGCCTCAGTCAATGGCATCGTTACATGTGACGTCGGCACTAACGGCAACGTTAAATTTCATCTCGAGATGCTCGTCTTACCGAACATCTGCGGAGATCAACCGATCGCAAGACTCAATACGGATGGATGGAATGATGTCAAGACATTACCGTTAGCAGATCCTGGTTTTGACATCCCTGGTCCGATCGACGTCTCGTTAAATGCCGACGTTTTCGCGGAATCGTTGCTCGAACAGCGTTTAAGGGGTAATGCGCCTCGACCACAAGCCCTGAATTAAATTTTTGGATGGCTTCTCCTAGGGAAGACGCGACTCGCGTCCTCTTCTTCATGTTTAGCATGGATGAGAGCTTAAATAAAATCGTTCAACGTTTCTGGGAAATCGATAACGTTCCACAATCTTCTCGATTAACCCCAGATGAGCAAGTTTGTGAAAATAGTTTCACTCACTACCACTACCGTGACGAGACCGGAAGGTATAACGTCGTTCTTCCTTTCAAGAACAACGCGGAGCCCATCTTTGAAGGCTCACGAGCGATAGCCTTACGGCGCTTCCATGCCATTGAGAAGCGGTTGTCTCGTGATCAAGCGTTAAAACAACAGTCCATCGATTTCATGACTGACTACATCGAAAGTGGTCACATAACACTAGTACCTGCTAAGCATATGGGTCTAGGCAAGTACTACATACCACACCACTGCGTCTTGCGTCCCGACAGCTCCACGACAAAACTACGCGTGGTGTTTGATGCCTCGGCTAAGGACGCGAACTCCAAATCGCTCAACGATTCGCAACTTATAGGTCCGAAGTTGCAATCCAACATCGTGGAGATTCTTCTCCATTACCGGGAACATGAAGTCGTCTTTATGGCGGATGTGCGTCAAATGTACCGTCAAATTAGCGTAGCTCCTCAACACCGTGAGTACCAGCGCATATTCTGGCGAGCACACCCAGATGAGCCTCTCCAAGAATATGTCTTAAATACCGTCACCTACGGAGTATCTTCTTCTCCGTTTTTGGCATGTCGCACCATCCAGCAGCTGGCCAATGACGAGGGTCATCATTACCCTAAGGCCAAAACCGTCTTAACCGACATTTATATCGATGATATCGTAACCGGAAGCTCAACGCTGAAAGATGCCCGCGATATCAAATCGCAAGTCATCGCTCTTCTTAGCCGTGGATGTTTTGAGCTACGCAAATGGATGAGCAATCGACCTGAGCTTTTAAGCGACCTTCCCTCAGAAGCGTGTTTATCAGAAGCTATCACTTTTACCGACACCGAAGACACAACTGTGAAGGTTATTGGCCTGAAATGGGAGCCTGCCTCGGACTCTTTCGTTTTTAACGTCCTACCGTCAAATCAACCGTGTAACAAGCGAACGATTCTGAGCGAGGTAGCCAGGGTCTTCGATCCTTTGGGGTTTCTGTCGCCTCTAATTATTCAAGCCAAATGCTTGATCCAAAAGCTTTGGATCCTCGGCGTTTCGTGGTATGATCCGCCCCCACCGGAAATTGTTGCACAATGGAACAATTTTTCTCAACAACTTCCGCAAATCAGGGAACTTAAGGTTCCACGCAAGTTCGTTATCGAAGGCGCTCGATCATATCAACTGCATGGGTTCTGTGACAGCTCTGAACTTGCGTACGGCGCCGTCATTTATTTACGAGTCACCGAGTCTGACGGTTCCATTCGCCTCTTCCTTGTTTGTGCACGAGCTCGCGTCGCGCCTTTGAAGAGGCAGTCGCTGCCACGTCTGGAGCTGTGTGCAGCGGTTCTACTAGCCGACCTCACGAAATTCGTCAAGGAGACATTGCGGATTCCCCTCCATGATATCTATCTGTGGAGCGATTCCACCGTCACGTTAGCGTGGCTGCGATCACCATCTTCGCGCTGGGTAACTTTTGTCGCAAACCGTGTCAGTCATATCCAGGACACAGTTCCTACAGTTCCTACCGAATGTTGGAGGCATGTGCCCTCTGCGACCAATCCGGCTGACATTTGCTCCCGAGGACAGTTGCCAGTGGAATTATTAACCAACGCACTATGGTGGGCGGGCCCCGAGTGGCTCTCTCAACCGCAGTCTGAGTGGCCACCAGACATATCTAAATATCAGACGAAGGAGGACGTCGTGATTCCCGAGCAGCGTAGTACCGTTCTCATCGCTGATCAAACCGAGACCACTCCGAAAACATCCATAATCGATCAGCTGTTCGAGAAGTATTCATCCCTAGATAAAATTTGTCGGATCTTAGCGTATATCCATCGATTTCGCGTTAACTCGTGTGGTGCTGGTCCCCGACCTGAGAGTCTTGTCGTGACGGACGTTGAAAGTCATCGTGCTCTCCTGATGATCGTCAAACATTTCCAGGACCGTTTTTTCTTTGATGTCATATCAAAGCTGAGGTTGCGAAAACAGCTGCCCCGCAACCTCCGTAAGCTAAATCCTTTCCTGAATGACCAAGGTATTCTCAGGGTGGGCGGACGGCTGGCTCGCTCTGGTCTCGAGTTCGAACACAGGCACCCGGCATTGCTGCCTAGTAAATGTGTGCTCACAACAGCGGTAATCGAATCCATTCATCGAAAGAATCTACATTCCCGTTTGAACACCACGCATTACCTGATCTTGCAGCAATTCTGGATTCTGGCGGCGAAGCGTGCCGTGCGTCAGCACCTTTCGAAGTGTATACGATGCTATCGTCTCCATCCTCAACCATTACAACCGTTTATGAGCGACCTTCCCGCCTTCCGCGTTAACCAGGCAAAAGCGTTCTCTCAAGTTGGAGTGGATTTCGCGGGTCCCTTCCGGATCAAACTGGGTATCCATCGCGGTGCGAAAATCGATAAGGCTTACTTATGTTTATTCGTCTGTCTGAGCACGAAAGCTGTACACCTTGAAGTGGTGTCCACTTTATCAACTGACGGCTTCATCGCTGCGTTGCGTCGCTTCGTCTCCCGTCGGGGCCGCTGTAACGTCATACATTCAGATTGCGGCACAAACTTCGTCGGTGCAGCTTCGCAACTCGCATCATGCATGGAGCAAGCAGCGAACTCAGAACGGATTGCATTTAAGCGTAACCCCCCATCTTCTCCACATTTCGGTGGAGTATGGGAAATTCAAGTAAAGGCCGCGAAAAGTCATCTATATCGGATTGTTGGCGATCAAACTCTAACCTTCGAAGAGCTTACCACGCTCTTCACCCAAATCGAATCGATTCTAAACTCTAGACCTCTGTGTCCATTAAGCTCCAACCCTAACGACTTGAACGTTCTCACACCTGGTCATTTCTTGACGCTGGAACCTCTCACGGCGGTCCCCGATTCAGATTACTCTAACGTTAATCTCAATCGTCTTAACCGATGGCAGCTGATCCAATCATTCCAACAGCAATTTTGGAAACGTTGGAAATATGAATATCTGCACGCATTAACTCAGCGGGCAAAATGGACCAAAGACTCAACATTATTAAATGTAAATTCGATCGTGCTTATTAAGGACGATAATCGACCTCCACTCCAATGGGCACTAGGACGAGTAGTCTCTTTACACCCTGGGCCTGATGGAGTGATTCGAGTGGCTACTGTAAATACTAGAGATCACCTAATTAAGAGGCCTTTAGTTAAATTGTGCCCTCTGCCAACCGAATAACCGTCTTTTTTAACAAACGTAGTTTAGTTCCTTAATTTTAAAATTAGTATCGTAAGTTCATCGTAATTTAATTTATCAGCGTTTCTCAATCTTATTTCGGGAAAATTCCTCCAATACAAAGTCAAAACGCAGTCGCAAATGGTGCACCCTTGTGTATTGGACCAATGAGAGCGCCCGAATCACCGGCGCGCATGCGCAAACGAGCCTTGCGAAGACAGCAGCGCCCGTGGCGGCAATACACAACAACGTCTATCTTCTAACGGCACGCGTCGCTTTGTGGCCGTTGAAACCGAGAATAAAACCTGAATTTGTGTTAAACATGCTCTTTTTTGAGTAAAGCTTCTGTGTGGCATGATTAGTGGACTATATACATAAAACGTGGCCGGCCGGCACATAACATCCTGAAAGTCGCAACAACATCAAGAACCACTCCGTCTTCCGTTCCTGCAAGGTGAGTTGTGCATGATACTCATCATTCTTTTATGCAAGTCATGTACCGTTTATTTACCGGCGAGTATATACTCATGCTCGATCCAGACTGTATGCAGATTTGACATTGTATTACATTAAAACAACCGAGTCCGTTTGCGTACAATATATAAAGATCAAGTTTTTAAAACAAACACTATAGAAAACCACTCTGAATCACAGACATATAAGAGAAGCAGACCGAACATGACAGCTACAAAAACGTGGCAACTACACCACATAGACCACTTACACACGCATAAACAATGGCATGGGCCGTATTCAGTACTTGATAATTATAAAATTACAAGACCGATTATCTTATTTTAAAAATTGATAGCAATTCCAATATCTGCTAGAACTCGAGAACGGCTGGACGGATTTGACTAATTTTAGTCTTAAAATAATCGTATCAGTACTAGAAAGTTGATGAGAAATTTCGGAAAATATTAACACTCAAAAGGTGAGAAATATTGGAAAACGTGTATGTAGGTGTAGGTTGTAAGACTTGGTGTAGATTTAGTTGTAGTTATTTATTTATTTCAGGTCATAGTTAGGACAGATCTATATAACTAATACTAATATAAAGCCGAAAATAATATATAAGTTTGGACATGCCAACCTTGTTGTTATTTTACGGCTAAACTAATTTGCCTGAAAGTTAAAATGCTTATATCTCGAATTAGGACATAGGCTATAAAAAGAATCATAATCATTCCGGATACGGTTGTGAAATTAAGTTAACGCAGAATAAGCTGCGGGCACCAGTTAGTTTATAAATACGGAGATTGGAGTTGGAAATTAAATAAAACCAATAATAATTTACGAATCATTTATTTTTAAAAGATAGGTATATTTTTTTTTTATAATTTCGTTCACTTAGGTTAGTTTTATGTGCATCGTTTTTACACCTTAAATCTACGTAAAACTTAATAACTAATTAATAAATGCAAGTGATTATAATCATGATCTTTATTTTTCGAATCAAATGTCATAATAACGTCGACCACTTACCATTAGGTGGCACGTTTGCCAGTTTGCCTATCCAACTAACATAAAAAACATAATTAATTAATTAAGCTTCTGTTTTTTTTAAATCAAATACCTTTATTTCCTTAGTTTTAAGCTTAATTATTATGCTTAGCAGTTGTCGCTAAGGCAGGTTTGCTTTCGTCTATCTGCAAATATGCATGTAGATAAGTAGTAAGGCCAGTAAAAAAATAATAACCACCTATTATGTAACCTTCAATTGCCATTCTCAAAATCATCAATATGATGTAAAATTTTGACATACAGAGTACATAGCCATCATGTCGAATCAAAGTGAGAACTTTCCAAATAAAATTTCATGATACCATAATGAGAACGGCAATTGCATCTCTGATTCATCCTATTCTGCTGAGCCTGGACCTCCTCTTGGTTCTTCCCCTCTTCTCAACTCAGTACAATTTCCACACACAAATAAAAATAGGAGCACAATAATGGTAAATACCAACTTCCAGAGTAACTAAAAAAATGTTATGAATATTATCTACAGATAGGTGAAGGTAATAATAAGACTTTATTAATGTACATTTTTATATCAATATCTCTTTCATTGATCTTTTACTTAAATCCTATATTGTGATTGAAATGTTGTCACTTTGCTTTTGAAGTAGATGGTGGTGGTTCTATTTTGTACACTCCTTTTTCTTGCTGATAGAGGGTTTTGGTAAATTTTCTTTATTCAATCACAGATGTCTACTACCATTTACCAACTATTATACTTAAAATATTAACTACCCAAGCCATATAGTACACCTACCCTAAGACGTCCAATGAAGTTTTTCAATTCATGTCTTTGGAATAGTACATTTTTCGACAAATACAAAATTAAATGCCTGTAGGTAGAATATTATGCGATATTCAGTACCCTACTTGAGACCACTTTATACTTGCAACCCGACGCCAGGACGCCGTGCGGTTGCAGACCACACGGTTAATTGGCGGGGGGAAACCCCCCACTTTTACAAACCAAAAGTGAGCTAAATGGGCTCACACTAATCCGATGTAGCATTAGGGCCTTCGGGCCGTTAGCATAGATCCATCCGGAAAAAAAAACTCCATACTTTTTATAAAGTTTTTAATATGGTAAATACACATGGCAACCATATAAAATTAAAATCTTACCTCTTGCAACAGTAAATCAAATATTGTCGCAATCGTTCCATTAAAGCCACTTTTATCTATATTACGACTGTCAAAATGTTTTGAACATAAGACAAGATTTGTGGGCTGCCAATTTGTCACGTTCATTTTTGCCAACCAGGAATATCTCAAAATTAAATAAGTGCACATCATTTGGAAACCTGAAAAGAAGTAAATGTATCATTCAAGAATGTTTGTGTACGTATTATGAGTTTATACAAGTACTTATCTATATTAAAAATAAATTAGGCAACCTTAATACATTGAAAGTTACCCTTTCTCGAATAACCGAAAGTCTAAACTATTAAAATAAAATAAATCTAATAAAATATATAAAGTAAATCTAAATCCGGCCCCTGTAAATAACTAAAGTACCAAAACTGTCAAACAGGATTTCAGGGAAGTAAAATGTTGTATTATTTAATTAAACTTAGTCAAATTTGCTGGGTATCATGCGTATTCCTAAAATATACACGTAAAACCAACGCTTAATGTTTATATTTAGCTAAATTAAGTATAAATAGTAACATAATAAACAAAACAATTTTTACGATGTTATTTTGCTTCACAATACTTACTTAGGAAATATTATGTCAGGTGTTTTATTATATGTAGCACTACTACACCGAGGGGCACTGCACATTACCATATTTATCCCGTCTTATTTTTACAATTCACATATTAATATTTAATATTTTTAAGAAACAAAAACACTTGAGCGAATTTGTTATGACGCCATTTGTCATCTATCGTCATCTATCAATATGGCGGATGGCTTCACTTTCTGTTTTGTCTATGTATGTGTCTGTGTTACTACATTGAAAGACAAAGAAAGGTGTATTTGGAGTTCAGACGCATGAGAACGAGATGGAGATATTGCTTATTACTGTCTATGTGTTTGTGTTAAAAGTGTTCGGTCTGCTTCTATTATATGTCTGTGCTCTGAATGGACAGAACACAAAATAACAATTAATTAACGGGAAACCAAAAATAAAACAACCGCGCGTCCCGATGCTTCCCGCCATACTCATACAAATATAACAATATTTTATATAATATTATCTTTAAGCCGTAGACACTAGACAGTAGTAGGATTCAATACAAATAGGGATGTTGACAGTATTCATATAAAAATATAATTTGGATGTTAATTGGTAGTTTATATGATAGAATTCTAAAAAAAATACAATATTTTCCCTTATTTTTATATGATTAAATTAATATTTTATAAATAAAATGTAACAAACTTTAAAATAGGTCACGTGATAATAAACGGAAATGACGTCACCAGTTCCTATTTAGCGGAAGCGGAAGAGTGTTGACGTACTTTTATACACCATTTTCCGTACGCAGTATATATTGTAAAAACTATTTTTCGGGCGTTTTGACAGTGTACACACACATAGGCACCGTATAAAACTTAGAAGCCATTTTTTATTAACGACAACTAGAATCATTTTATCACTTTTACGATGTTTAACAACATACGACGTAACGTGACAAGTGTTAGCGTTTTGGAACGAAATTTAAAATGCATTATAAAATGCAAGATTTTATAGGCATTAGACGTATTTAAGCAAAAGTTGATGATATTTAGGCCTTCATTAGATATTTATAAATGATTTAAAAACATTTCTGAAAAATGTCAACATCCCTATTCAATGTCTACGCCCTACGGGTGTAGACTGTAGTGTGTCACTTACCTATTTAATATTTATACTCTTTGGTGTGTCACTGTCAGTGTCTGGTGTCTGGTGGTAATGTCAAAAAAGCATAAATAAGGTTTTACTTGCTCGAACGAATTAAATAAATCTCTCAAAATGTCATCCAATCTTTCCGCTATCGAACTGCTGAAATTAGGAAATGAAGATAGACAAATACCATTGTTAAATGTATACTGGCCTTACATTTTGGGTATTGGTTTTGGTGTTGGAACTGGTTGTATTATAAACTTTGGCACAAGACGACCAATCTTTAGCGGTAATACATTACATAACAACAATAACAAAGTAGTTTATATGAATTATTATTGAATATTATTATTTAAAAAAAAAACTGTTTTTAGGAATACAAAAGCATATACTTGGTGTTGCTGGTTGGACAAGCATTTTAACGTATGTACAAAATAAACGAGATGCATACTTAGCAGAAAAGGATGCAGTCCTTAGACACTATATAGAATTACACCCTGAAGATTTCCCCACTCCTGGCAAGTACTTTGTCTATCTATGATGATGTGATATATTTGTTATTTTATTTTGATTAAAAGACAGTCTATTTGCAAATTGTCAAGAAAAGGTAGAAA
This sequence comes from Helleia helle, assembly GCA_963853865.1. Taxonomy (NCBI): domain Eukaryota; kingdom Metazoa; phylum Arthropoda; class Insecta; order Lepidoptera; family Lycaenidae; genus Helleia; species Helleia helle. The sequence goes on along the minus strand of OY971418.1, from coordinate 6,006,666 downwards.
ATCTTTGTATCCACATGACACTACACTAAAAGTGTTGTAGTACTTTATTGAACGGGGAATGAGCATTCATATTATATAATTTTGGAAAACATATTCAACTAATCATCATTAATTCGAGTAAATATGTATCTATATTTTTGTTGTACTAATTGGATAATCGAGTGCAGATGCACTTCATGGTGATCAACTTGCAACTACTGCACATAACACCTGCGTCAAGTTCACGTTTCATGTGGTTTGTGAGTTTTCTGTGGCTCATTGGGGGGATAGGAAAAAGGACAGCAATCACAGTATGGAAACTAGAAACAAAATTTATATTGTATAAAGCGACATCTAGCCGTCGGATTTTTGGAGTTTACTCCTTAAGAAACGATTTGATTTATACGGCCCGGTACGTAAATTTTATGAGGAGTAAAATCAAGTGTAACACAAAAGTTGAGGCGTTACGTAGAAAGAGACAAACATATAAATCTGTATGATTGAACGTGTAAAAGAATGAGATAGAATACATTACACAGCGTATCTTAAAACAATGCCGCCAACACCATCTAACACGATAATACAGCACTAAAAGTCAATCACACGACTATTATATATGCAATATTATAAGATATTTCAACAATTTTAGCTAATGATGAAAAAATATGGGAATAATACTTAATTCCGTTGCAATGATTTGCAAGACAAATAAGTATCCCTATAGCTAAAATTGATGTGATGTTATTATGTAGGATTTTAAATAAAACAATGTGTAGTAGGTAAATAATTATTATTTTATTTTTTTGTCTATTATTAAAATATTGACTAGGTAAATTTTTACTGTATCACTATCACTGTGTCTTCTGCGTCCACTTCATATATTATTTATATCTTTGCACCACTAATGTATGTGAAAAAATTACTAACCAAATTGCATATGAAATCACAATTTTGATTTTTTTGTAATTGGCATTGTATTAATGATTCCGTATTGAAAACTGTCTTCATGTAATTTCTTACGGTATCATAGTCACAACTCACAATGGTTTTTTAAAACATGAGTGGATAAGAAAATAAAACAACTAGAGCACATTCAAGATTGAATAATTAAAAACACAAACTAGGGAATACTACGTAACTTAGCTACGTAATAACAAAAATGAATTCAAAATTGAGAAATGTTAGCACAGACTAAAAAAAAGTCATTACGTTCCAATATTCGCGGCGATTTTAAAATTATTTTAAATTTCAGCCCAGAAAAGTCTAGTAATTTTAATATATATTTATTCTTTTCAAATATTCTTTTTCATATTTTCAAAATCATATTTATAATTTGCAATTTATTTCTAACAATAATACAATAAATTGAAACTCTTCAATTTGATAATTAACCAATCAGAAACTTAAAAATATTAATTTTTCAAATATTCTTTTTCATATTTTCAAAATCATATTTATAATTTGCAATTTATTTCTAACAATAATACAGTAAATTGAAACTCTTCAATTTGATAATTAACCAATCAGAAACTTAAAAATATTAATATTGCCTCCTTAAATATATTATTTGGTGTGACCATTGAACACTTGGTTCAAGTTTAATTGTACAAACTTGTCAAGTAAAGAATTTAATTTCGATTAAGTATTAAATAGGTACCTATAATTGTTAAAAAATAAATGACATATATTTTATATAAGAATAACTAGTCTTCAACATAAAACATGTAAAAATTTCATAGACATTAAAAAAAAACTAAAATAGCGCCATCTAACGCAATATAACGACTTTCTAATCTCATACAAAAAACCAAATGTACTAAGTGAAATGCCCCTGATCCTTCCTGATCTTATTCTCGGGGCCTCCTCTTTGTTATTATTATTATTTTGTAACATACTTTATGTAATATTTTATGTAATTATGGTGTAGCGGGTGTCTGTGGATGTCGCTCTTCACTTACCATCAGGTGAACCGACTATCCGTTTGCCCCCTCTTCTATAAAATAAAAATAAATAAATAATACGTTTTATTGAAGTAATATAAATAATTCGAATAATTACAGATATATGTTTGTTTTTCTTATCATTTTAGCAGATGCGTTTATTTACCCTTTTTTTCTACTCGATATATATCATAATTAGCGTTCGTAAGGAGTAAACTCCAATCGTGCGTCGGAGCTGACACACACACTTTTTTTATTAAATTCAGTGTTTTTTTTTTCGGATGGATCTATGATAACGGCCCGAAGGCCCTTATGCTACATCGGATTTGTGTGAGCCCATTTGGCTCACTTTTGGTTTGTAAAAGTGGGGGGTTGCCCCCCGCCAACCGTGCAGTCTGCGACCACACTGCCTCCCGGCGTCGGGTTGGAATTCAGAGTGTTGCTGTGTTAAAAATATTAACAAGGAATATTTGATAATTTGGAAAAATGATTTAGTCAAATAATTAAATATACGTTTATTTTCATAATTAATAAATAATCCAACATTATTTTATTTATATTGTAACGTATTTTAAGTGCCGTTAATACCTTTAATCGTATTAATCATAATTAGTTTCATTTGTAGTATGGTAGGATTTAGAATTTCTAATATAGTGGCCGCTGTTGTAATAATTTAAAGTTTTGGAAGTTCGAACTCATGCACATTATGTATTTGCAATTTCAAGGTTCTGTTGCATCTCGTGCATAACTACCAAGTTATGCACGAGATGCACGCGCACAAGATGAATGCAGATGCGGCATGTGTTATTTTTGTGTAAAAAAATTCCTCCTAAAAATTATCTCATACCTATCAAATTAATTAGTTATATGTAATAGGTAATGAGACAATTCTTTAAACAAAAATATCACAGGTAACTGCAGATAATAACATAATAATTAACAGAAATTATAAACCTTTTTATTTATTTTGGACACCAGCAAGGCCAGACGGGTGATCAGTCCTCATTAATGGGACCATTTCACCCAAAAATTATATAGGGTTTATAATAAATTATAAACCTTATATATATACATACTACTTATATACATATATTTATTTGATTAGAGTTTCCAGTCTATCTCTGGTTATAAAATAGTAGTCTTTGAGGGCAATGCATCTGCATAACTTTTGGTTGTCAGATGTCATGGGGTCTATGGGTGTCGGTAGTCACCAAAAGGCTCCGACTGCTCGGTTGCCTCCTTATGGCAAAAAAAGAACCTATTACTATATCAAAGTCTAAAAAGTGATTGCTGCTTCATGTGTGCAAAAAACCTAATTTTTATACATATTTTTTTTTTCAGAGAGAAAGAAGATTGCTGATCTTTTGGAGGACTGGATTCCTATTCGTTAGTTTGTTATAATTATCATGTATAAAATTTAGAGCAATTAAAATACCATAATACATGTGAGTTTATTTATTATCCTGTTGAATAAATACTTACAACTATGTACATCATAAGATTGTTTTATAAATAAAAAAGTGTATATTAATTTACTATATTATAGCTTAATGTACATTTTATATTTCTAAAACTAAGCTATAAATATTCAGTCTTATAATTTACATAACCTGAAATAAGATAGTGGGTTAAGAGTTACTATGTATATTAAAATTATTAAGGAATTTTTTTTTACATGTCTGGAACCATAATTCATACATACTAACAAATGAAAAGTGAATTTCGTAATTCATAAAAAATAATATCACTTGATGTGATATCACATGTTCTATTAGAATTATACAGACAAGAAGTTTCCGAAACTCATTACTGCATGGTATAGATTTTAATTTTTTAATGATGTGTCTTATGTTGATATAAACAGTGCTGAGCTAGAGCAGCCAAATAATTAAACTCTTCTCCACAAATCGTACAAATATGTTGATCAAATGTTGGAATTCTATCACTTTTGGTGAACGTTTCCTTTTCATTTTTGGGATGATACAATGAATGACTTTCTGTTATTAATGTTTTATGTTCCTTTTCATTATGTAAGAAATTACTGACAGCTGCAACAGAAGAGTCAATTTCCTTTACAGGCAGTGTTATATTTCCATCATCAACACCTATTATATCTATGTAATTGCTCTTGTAAGCCTCATTTTGTATTTTAGGTTCCTGAATAAGTTGGTGTTTTTTCATTTTGTGTAATTTCTGAAATATTATTATTTAATTAGTACTTAAAATAAATGAGCACACACATTACAGGTAAGTTGATCATGGTTAGGTTTAGCTTGAGATGATTTTGCTATTTTATAATTTGTAAGCAATGTCTTTTAAACAATACAAAACACAGAGGAATTAATGAATAAACAACACTTACAAGGTCTCTTTTATGAGCATATTTAGACTCACATAAATCACATTTAAATTTCTTCACGCCACTATGTTTGCTCATATGTCTGGTTAACTCACTTGTTGTTATAAAGGGTTTAGAGCAAATCGAACAAACCTGTCAAATAATTTTGAAACATTAATTATGTGGAATCGAAATCATGATCATTTACTATCATTCATGGTTAGTCTACTCATCTCACTCACTAGGAGTTTAAGAATGAAGTTTAATACTGAAATATTTAAACATTTTTCTTACACACAATAACGGCGGCAACCACCTGCTAATGATGTAGTAGGTGTCTATGGATGTTGCTTATCACTTAACACCAGATGAAACAACTGTCCGTTTGCCCTCTCTTCTTTCTAGAAGAGAAATATCTCTTCTATGAAGAATATACTATGTTTATTCAAGAAGCTCATTTATGCCTTTGTGGCAGAGCTTTGAAGTATAGGAAGTATATTACTTACATGGTCTTTTTGGCCTGTATGTATTTTAACATGTGCATTTAAATTGCCTTGTGCTGAAAATGTTTTGCTGAAAAATAGAAGGATTATATTAATAATACTCCAAAGACAGTTTCAGTATATTGTGCATTTTTTTTATGTTAGTTGGATAGGCAAACTGGCAAAATATGTACCACCTGATGGTAAGTGGTTGACGTCGCCCATGAACATAAACTAGTATACCTGGAACGAGCCCAGGCAATTAATTTATGTGTTGCCAATCCTAACACATAAGATGTTAAGTCTCGGTGCCAGTAATTGCACTGCCTGTCTTGCCCTTCTCTCCGAAACACAGCTAAGCTGTTTCACGGGAGAAACAAGCAAGATGTTGGTACCCATGCAGCTGGGAGCGCGGCACAGCGCTTCCCTCCCACCGGTAAACATTGTGAGATATATCACTGACTTTTCAATTTTATCTTGGAAATACTTAATATTAAAGTATATTTTTCAATTATCACATTTTCTACATATTAAACAAATCAATTTGAAATACAACTAATAATATTCTCTCTAACCACTAGAACTTCTCTCCCCCTCTCCTCCCTCCCTCTCTCCCTCTAATAAATTTTACAGAAATCCTTATTACCAAATGTGTATATAACACACCAAATGTATATTAAAAATGACTAACCCCCAAATACTCAAACGAATCTCAAATTTAAGATGTACTTAAACTCATGCTACGACGTGTCAGATTCAAAGAAAAAAAGAGGGACAACACAAGTTTAAGTACCTACGTCTTAAATTTGAGATGCGTTTGAGTATTTCGGGGTTGACATAATAGAAAAAATTATACTGTTTTATTTTTCTACCAAAATGTGTTATATTTATATTTACCTACACACATCGCATTTGAAAGGTTTCTCACCAGTGTGTACTCGCAAATGAATTGTCAAATTGTGTTTTTGAGTAAACTGCTTCTGACAGTACATACATCTATAGGGCTTATCTCCAGTGTGTGTTCTAAAAGAAAAATAATAATTTGTGAGATGTAAATTAGATTTAGATAATATAGAGAGGGCATGAAGCAACTTAAGTCACCACCTTTAATACGCACTGAGTTCGCCGTGTGGCACATTCAGGTCGACTTTAATATGAAACCGAATGCAGCGTAAATTCCGCGACTAATTTTAGGCGACTCACAGCTCAAAAATTACGCGCGTTTGGCTCGCTCTTATATTATCTCTCCAATGTCCACCTGTCGGTTTGTCAAACCAAAACCTATGGGGTATTTCTCATTGACATAGAATTATGAATGTTGGTAAAGTAAGCTACGTTTCAAAACATAAGAAAAGGAAAATCTAGAAACCACATTTTTGGAATCCTCAGTGTACAACTCAGACTCGCACTTGTCTGAATTTGTTTAAACTACAAGTTATATATTATTATTACAAACATACTATGATAAGGCATTCAGTAATTTACCTCATGTGTGTATCCAGTTGCGCTGGACATTTAAACTCTTTATCACATTGGTAGCACGCATTAATCTTTTTTGGTTTTGGTTTAGGGCCCCTTTTTAGTTTTTCAGACTCTGGTTTTCTTCTACTTCTCCTTTTCAGCTGTGATGGCTTACATTTACTATAAGAAAGGAGATTTTTCTTTAATGTTCATAGTTAAATATAATATGCTACTTGCTACAATGCAATCTAAATTGTCTATATATTATTGGGGTGTTAAAAAAAATATCATCTTTATGAGGCCATTACCATCAACTACTCTATATAGGCCTCTCATTCAGATCTCCTAAGTTACTGCCAGCTACTTTGCAGATTTCTATGATCCATCTCTTCATCTAAGAATGTCTTGCATTACATAATATGCCGAGGCCTTTACTCAAGAACATATGGACCCAAGCAGAGTTCTGTGGCTAGCTGCCACACATAATTCACACTTATATTTCTGTTAACTCTAAAAAACTACAACTACAGTGATGCCTTGAGCATAAACGAAAACTTACCACTTCTTAATGATCGTTCTATATGTTGGAGCCTGAGCAGAAAGTATTTTAATTAAAATAAATTACTTATTCAATTGTATAGTTATTTACACAAATAAATATTATTATCTACTCACAATTGGATCTGTCATAACCGATGCATCAGTGGTCCTGAAAAAATAATAATATGCAAAATCTAGAAATCAACAAAATGCATTTTCTTCAGATATAGTCTTTATATGCTTACTATACTAAATGTAAGTAATCAGTGCAGTTACTAGAATAAAATATTGTTATTCATATTGAGGGTAGGTCAGTCCCGCATTAAAAGTATTATCTAGCAACAGGTCTTTTCTTTGGCTCCCAATTTGAGATTAAAATAAGTACCTTATATATCAAATATTTATCATTGGCGACGAGTAGGACTTACGGGTGTTATATTTGAGTTATAATAAAATAATGTCGATCGGCAAAATTGAACCGTTTAAAATGTCACAGGACAATTGGACTTAGTACGTCGAGAGGTTAGAACAATATTTCATGGTGAATAATGTGAAATCCGAACTAAAAGTGGCTACTTTAATAACTGTGATGGGAAGCGAAACGTATGAATTAATGGTAAATCTCTGTACACCCGAAAAACCAGCGAATAAATCTTTTACGGAGTTAGTCACAATTATGCAAAGTCATTTACAACCTAAACCAAGCATATTGGCAGAAAGATACAAATTTAAGCAAAGAGTACAAAAACAAGGGGAATCTATAGCGGAGTACATGGCGGAACTCAAGAAATTGTCCAAGACTTGCATATTCACCTCGTGCTGTATGAGTACGAGTATAAGGGACCAATTTGTCTGTGGTCTGGGCAGCGAGACAATTATGCAGCGACTGTTTGCTGAAGAAGATAACACGAAGCTAGAGAAATTGTACAAGTTGGCAATTTCAATGGAGGCGGCGGAGACAAATGCAGCATACGTGGAAAAGGACAGAGTAGCGAGTAGCAGCAGTGGGATGACAGCGGCGGAGGCTCCGTGCAAGTCGGTGACGGCCAGAAGAGGGTACCGGCTGACGACACGCGGCGGCGGCGGCCGCGCTCCCTCCTATGGGTGGGCTGGGGGTGCTCCGCGTAGACCACCGCTGACAAGGGCTACTCAGTGTAATGTATGTGGTTCTCGGCACGATACAAAAACGTGCAAATACCAAAATTACGTATGCAGTGTTTACGTGTTTTACGGCAGGACATTTAAAGAAGATGTGTCCACGATTACGTAACAATAAAACGGAAAACATGTTTAACGGAGAAGTACAGGTGATTAATTCAGACGAGGATCAGGATTCTGAGGAGGTAAATTTTAATGTTTTTATGGTAAAAAGCGTCAATACTTACGAACCGTTCATGATAACGATACTAGTAGATACCACAACAACGGCAACAATAAGAGTCTTGAGGGAAATTTTTGCGCGATTTGGATTACCCCAAGAGATTGTTTCAGATAATGGAACGGTTTTTACCAGCGCGGAGATGAGTAAATTTTTGATGCAGAACGGTATAACACATACTCTTACACCGGCTTATCATCATTCTTCGAATGGCGCGGCGGAAGGGGCCGTAAAGTTGTGTAAGCGCGCTATAAAGAAAGCGGAACGAGATGGCTGCGACGTGGAGGTAGCTCTGCAAGCATATTTGATGGCATATAGGAACACAGCACATTGTACTACGGGAGAATCGCCAGCAATGTTACTGCAAAGGCGTAACCTGCGATCGCGCCTAGACTTGCTACGGGAAGGTGGCGCCCGCCGTGCGGCGGAAAGTGTACGCCACCAGCAACAGAGGCTCGTAAAGCAGGCCGCTGGCACGGAGAGAGCGTTCGCGGTAGGACAGACGGTATGGGCAAGGAACTTCGGTATAGGGGAGCGATGGGTAAAAGGAACAATCACTAGTTTAGATGGATCACGGACAGTAATAGTGGAGGGAGAAAATGGTGTACGTATGAAAAGGCATTTAGATCAAATAAAAAAATATACTGGTATATCGGGCTTGCCGTATCCTAGTCTGAGCGAGCATGACTTGGTCCAGCAAGAGCAGGGACGGGCCGCGGCTCAGAGCCGACGACAGCCCGCCACGCCGCCCCCGCCAGGGTATCGTACTCGTTCTGGTAGGTTAGTTAAGCCGATAGTCCGTTTAAATGTTTAATAATATTTTGATTATAATATATTATGTGTAATAAATAAAATAAGTTGTTAAAATAAGGAAAATATATTTAAATTTATTATTTGTTTTTACTAGTATCGTAAGTAGTAAATAAGGGTGGAGGTGATATATATGTAAGTAATCAGTGCAGTTACTAGAATAAAATATTGTTATTCATATTGAGGGTAGGTCAGTCCCGCATTAAAAGTGTTATCTAGCAACAGGTATTTTCTTTGGCTCCCTATTTGAGATTAAAATAAGTACCTTATATATCAAATATTTATCAGTTATAGAACCAGGAAACTAAAATATGTATATCTTATCATCATATATTACCGTCTAGACTGTATCTGAAGAATATATTATTTTTTATTTTATTTAAAAGGTACAGAAACAGGCTAGATAGAGAATTACATAAAATAATATTGAACAAAATATGTACAGTAAACAAAATCTGACGCCCAATTACATCTATACACAACATTTACAAATTATAAAGCTTAAATGCGCGCAAGGAACAAAAATACAAAATATATATACCGGGCTACGAATAAATAATAAGTCAGTATAACTCAGAACAAATGACACATAAAAAGTGGGCCTACTTTAAACCAAAACGACGTATGATTTAAAATACCAATCACTTTCGAGGTTACAAATAGACGTCATTGGTGATTTGTTTAATTTCTGAATAAATGCAGGTATTGGTCGGCGCGCATGCTGCAATGTCACCTATGATAGTCGAGTGATAGCTGCGTGGACGATGTCATGTAATAAGTGAACCAAGTCAATAATAAAACAATATTATTTAATATTTTACAACGATTTCTTTCGGCTGAGTCCACCGACGCGCCACAATCGTAATATGCTGTTACGGACGGGCCGTCCGGCACAGGTACTCACCAAAGCAACCATGCCTGGTGAGCACCTGTGTCAGACGGATGGTGAGGGGGTTTGAGCTTATGGCGAATCCAACGCTCGAGGACTGAATGCAAAGCAACCGTTAGGCTTTTGTCATACGACTGCCGTGCCGGGTCCTCCCCCCACCTCCGTATTAACGCTCCTGTCCTAGTCGGCGGGAGCCCTCCTAACCGAGACATATGAATGCGTCTCGGCAAGAACCTCCGCCACAAATTCCCACGGGGGGTCACCGGCTAGGTCAGTGGCTGTCACCCACGATACTGTACGGTACCAGCTGGGCCTTATCCCTCGCGGTAAGGTGACCCGCCCAAATGGATGCACCATACATCGCCATACTCCGGAGTATAGCTGCCTGCAGGCGGCGCTGGTTCCTTCGAGGTTCGGGAGGAGTCTGCCCAGCGCACTTGCCACCTTCACAACCTTCAATCCCAATATTGAAAAATGTGGGCCGAAGGTCCACCCTCCGTCTCCGTCCCTTGATCTGGGGGCTCATCCTGACCCTCCCCCCTCGGATCTGGAGAGAGCTCCCGGAGGGTGTTCTTTACGGCCGGTCCCGCGGAAGAGAAGGACTTTGGTCTTCTCAACTCTGACCCGAAGCCCTAACCTCTCTATGCGGCTGATCACGAGGTCGAGCCTGACTTTGGCCAGCCGCACCGCCTCCTTATAGGCTCTTCCCCGGGATACTCTTGTCTTTCAAGCTTAATTGCAGCTATAACTAATTATTTTGCGGAATTGGATCGGCTGGGATACTAGAAGAAAACAAAGCAAGCAAAATGCACAATCATTTTTAAAATACCTCAATTATATCGATATACATTTAAATAATGATAAAAATATAAACATATTAGTTATATTATAATATATGTATAAATACATTTCTTGAAGAATAAATTAAATAGAAGGTATTTACATTGGTTCAAACATTGACTGACTTCATTTTGCATAGTATTGACCATCTCGGTTTGCTTATTACATTAACGTACTTGAATATAATATATTTTTACTACTATTTACTAGTGAGAAGTAATCCCTGGAGGTTTTGATTTTGTATGGCTCCTGCACCACTTCATTACAAATGATGGCATGATGATTAACAGCTGCAATTCATAATGAAAAAACGAAAACGTATGCGTAAGTTTGACGTGTGTTCGCTTGTAAGAAAAGTGTCCGACTGATGACGCGCTGGACACGACTTTTAAGCCCCGCCTACTTGGACACAACTTTTGTTGGGACATTTTTATAACGCAGTTACATTTCCTGACTTATTAATTTTATTCGTAGATACCGGGTGTATTTGGAACGCTTGCGAAGATTAAACCCTAATAATATATTATTTATATACTTTAAAATGCATATAACCATTTTTTTTTCTTCTTTTTTTTTTTTAATACTCTGCAGACCATTGGTCCGCACCATTGTTAAGACTGGTTTTGATGTACTTCTGTTGCTCCGCAAAATTGAATTTCGTTAGGAGGTTAGTTGATGATGATTGATTGATTAGCTTAAGAGGAGCCGCTGGGGTGGAAGAGGGAGAGAGGATGTTACCACCGGTTCAAACCCTAGCACTTTCCTGAGAAGAACCGGCAAGAAACTCAGTGGGCAGCGTCCCTATACTTGACACTTATAGATGGTAAAGTGTTTGCACGGTGTTTAGTGGTCACGCGCGCTCAAGTTGGTGGTTAAGGGCTCCTCTTATTTTGTCACCGTTATTAGTATATACTATACACAACATTTACAAATTATAAAGCTTAAATGCGCGCAAGGAACAAAAATACAAAATATATATACCGGGTGTATTTGGAACGCTTGCGAAGATTAAACCCTAATAATATATTATTTATATACTTTAAAATGCATATAACCATTTTTTTTTCTTTTTTTTTTTAAATACTCTGCAGACCATTGGTCCGCACCATTGTTAGACTGGTTTTGATGTACTTCTGTTGCTCCGCAAAATTGAAGTTCGTTAGGAGGTTAGTTGATGATGATTGATTGATTAGCTTAAGAGGAGCCGCTGGGGTGGAAGAGGGAGAGAGGATATTACCACCGGTTCAAACCCTAGCCCTTTCCTGAGAAGAACCGGCAAGAAACTCAGTGGGCAGCGTCCCTATACTTGACACTTATAGATGGTAAAGTGTTTGCACGGTGTTTAGTGGTCACGCGCGCTCAAGTTGGTGGTTAAGGGCTCCTCTTATTTTGTCACCGTTATTAGTATGTTAGTTGTGTCACGGGGTGTGGATCCTAGTGATTCACTCCCTGCGCTCATAGTTGGTCATGAGTGTTAGTTCGGTTTGACTGCGCTAGATGGTGTGGCGCGCCCCATTGTCCTCAAGTCCTGGTCAGTTGTTTGGCTCGGCTGCGCTGGATTCTGTGGCGCGCCCCTTTGTCTTCAGTTTCTGGTTAAAAATTTTCTTATGATGGCGTGGTCTCTGTTCTTAATTGCAATTTTTTAGTTGTAGTTGTTTATTTCTTGGTCAGGGATTGCTGCGACTTTTATCAGCTTGCCCAATGCGTCATCACTGTCACAGGTGTAGTATGTGAAATGTTTGGTAAGACGCGAGAGGGCTACAACTGCGTGAGACGCGCTGTCGTGTAGTTTTATCCTTGATTTAGTCTTTACTATGTACACCGTTTCGTAGCAGAGTCCCTTGGCCTCATGGATAGTTAGGACTTTGGACTCTTCCCCCTTCCCATACCCTTGGTCTATTAGGGTCTGCTTTTCTTCTTGGGTGTATGTCAAGAAAAGCGTTTTGGGTTCATCTTTCTTGTTATTGACCTCCAGTGTGGATTGGATGTTTAGTGATTTGATTACCTGACTACGGAGGAATACATGCCCTTGTGGATGTCTTTCAGGGCATATGCTACATCTTGTGGGCAACGGTGGGTACATAGTAAGTCCTCTGTTATTGGTTTTAGTACGTTGGGACGATGGTAATGGATCGGGAATAGATTTTCGCGTCGATATATGGTAGTTGATTAATATCTCCTATTAGGAGCAGTTCTCTGGCTTTAACAATCTTAAGTATCATCACAATGGAACCGAAGTGATTCATGAGTGCTTCATCCACGATGTGACGCTCGCACTCGATTTTTTCGAATCCCCTCGCCCCATTGGCGAGTACTGAGGCCTCCTGCGCGGTTTGCGATCCTTTCCCTTAACTCCTTCCTCGTCTCTACGGTCGCAGTCACGACGACGTCCTTAGTTTTGTCAAAATGGGCTATAATGCAGGTGGTCTTCCCGCATCCTGGCACCCCGTTGACCCATCTTGTGTTCGGCAGTTCCCATGTATCAGGAGGATCATTTTCCTCCAGGATCTTGGCTTGTTCTGAGATTCTGTCGTCCAACCAGATCTCCGTACCTTTGGTGTTTACTAAAATTTCCTCTTAGTTTGTACTTCGTCTAGCTAGGGGAACGATGCCCGCTGTGGCGTTGTATGCGGCCATGTGTTGCTTTATCTGTTTCCCCTTTATCGTTTTCCTGGTCAAGTTATTGTAAATCGTTGCCTCTGCCTCCTCCATTCTTATGATTAGCAGGCCCTCTTTTTGGCGTTGGTAGGCCTCTAGTATTCGTCTGCATTCTCTGATCTTGACGATTTTGGTGGCAGATGTTAGAGCCACATATTCCGTGAAGGCATTGACAAGATGGTCCACTAACCTGACTACTTCCTTTAGAAGAGGTTCCTGGACTATACCCATTTGTGCTTTAGTCTTCGTCTCTCTTCGTTGTTGTTGCTGTTGTTGTTTTGTTGTTACTTTTTTCCTCACAAATTTTTCTATGGCAGCCGCTTGGGCCTCTGGATAACCTTGGGGGATCAACGCCGTGGATATTGGTTCTGGAGTTTCCTCCGCGGCGTTGCAACTGATGTCTACCCTCTTCTTGGGTGGTCGTTTTGTCAAGGTTAAGGTGTATTTGTCTATCGACCACCTTCAGTGTTTGGTTGACATCTTTAGCCCTTTGGTGCTGTCTAAGGGCTTGCTCTTCTTCTCCCCTTCTGATTTCCGCTTGTCTGCTAGCCTATTGTTCCGCGCTGGATGACTGTTGCTGCGTTTGTATTGGAATTTGTGAGGTCGTCAGTTTTTCCCTTTCCGTGTGTGGTGATGTCGACAACCATCGACGGGCGGTTGTTAAAGTTCCATATAACCATTTATCTCAGAAACCTTTTTTAAAGAAAATTTTAGGACTTGTGTATTTTGCAAACCCGCAATGTATGTATACACACTATGCACTCATGCTAACCGCAAGACGCGCAACTAGCGGGCGGTGCGGGAGTTCGTTCACCTCGTGCATGCGGCGAACGCTATCAGCTGATTCCGTCCGCTAGCCGTTTATTTAAGTTAAGTTTATTTCATTGCTGCTTTTCTCAAAAAACCATTATTTTAAAGCATTATCATCAAATTCCTGTAACATTATGTTTACTAAACCGTATTATACAAAAAAGGCAACCAAAAAAGAAAACACGTTTTTTTCTCTTGTTGTCAGGTTATGCCAACACTATCATACCTCTTCGTTTTTGCAAGCGTTCCAAATACACCCAGTATATACAGAGAAAGAATCAACAAAGTTATTAGTGATATTATGGTTAATTACAATACTCTTACTATGACATTAATTATTAGAACATTACATATTACAATTTACATCATTTATTTAATACAATCATCTGAACTAGAAGTTTTTTGAAAGTCGTTAAACTATTATGAAATATGTTGACTTGTGAGCAAATGGAGTTATAATCGCTACACATTTGTCAGAGCGGATTATTTTGGGACACATTATTATTACGAAAAGGTATTAAAAACAGTTGTGGATTATGCACAGATCGTGTTATACAAAAAGATAACATTAAAATCAAGTGTCATAAGTCAGCCAAAAAGTATGTGTGAAATAAATGGATGCAATCACAGGCCTACTCGATATCAGTGGATGCAACCACACTGTAACCCACCCCTCATGTAAAAAATTGTAACCTTTAACTTATGCAATATGCCAGTCCTCCCGTAACTTAAGTTGCTGTAAAGTATGTGAAGCATTGGACACATAAAATATTAAATAAATCGCAAATAAATCATTATAATAAGGTAGTATGGTTAATAGGTAGGATAATGAAAAATATTTTTTTATACTTTTTAAAAGTAAGTATGTAGTAAGTATTTACTTGTTTATTAACTGAAGTCCTAAGTTTTGTCGTAACCGAATATCTGCGCTTTCAAAAGACTGTTTAAAATGGTATGCTATTCCCAATTTGTACACACAATCACTACATATTTGTTCTGGTAGACCTTCATTTCTACTAATCTGGAATAATTTTCAAAATTAATAATTATCCTTTAATAATTTTCAAAAGATTTAAGATGTTTATACAACAATATTTATAAATAATAAATACCTTAGTACCACTGCAATACTCTATCATGTCGCACAGAGAAATAGTTGAATTTTTAGTAAATATTGGCGATAATATGCCTTCTTCAAGGCATATCCTGCATAGTTTATTCATTTTCGTCAAATTATTTACATTCAATCATTAATTTACGACAACAATGTGCACCAGTGTACATATTATTATTATATTTGTAATATTTTGATTAAAATTGAAATTGAAAGTCGATTGACATTTTGATACAGATTTGATTGATTATTATTTTCATTTAAAGGCATTAGCTACTAGGCTATTCGCCATACAAAATACAATATTCGGTCTGTAATACGGAGAAATGGCGGGAAACCCCAAAGGAGCGCGGCTTCGCTCCTCTAGCCCCCATCAATCAATTACTATCATTCCCCATTCCATCCACAGAAGGCAGTCCACCACAATATTCGTCAAACAATCACATTATATAAGGTTTAGTAAAATCAATTACGGAAACTTTGGGCACGTGATCTACTGATTGTGTAAAGACGTTTAGGCAAAAAAAATTGAAATTCGAAAAAATAAAAAAAAGATAAAAAATTACAAGAAATGAAATCTATTGCATTAAATCGTCCGCCCGCAATTCATAAACACAAGAAAGGTATATAAAATTAAATTATATTACAAGAAATTCAATCTATTGCATTAAATCGCCAGCGCGCAATAAATAAACAAAAGAAAGGTCATCGTGTTCATGTCTCGACAGCTGATTCGATTGACGTAACGGGGTTTTAACCATGTTTTAACGATTTCATACCATAAATGAATTAAAACCATATTTTTTTTTATTTTTTATTTTTTTTTCTAATTTCATTTTTTTTGCCTAAACGTCTTTACACAATCAGTAGATCATGTGCCCAAAGTTTCCGTAATTGATTTTACCAAACCTTATATATACCACGGATTAGGTTTTTAAAACAAACACTATTAATAGAAGACCGCCAGAACAGTCCTACTAAGAAAACCACTCCAGAACGGTCCTCCACAAGATTCGCCCACCAATCACAATATACAAAGATCAAGTTTTTAAAACAAACACTATAGAAAATCACTCTTAATGGACAAAACACAAAATAACAATTAATTAACGGGAAACCAATAGAAACAAAACCGCGCGCCCCGATGCTTCCCGCCATTTTCTTTTGAGGAATTATTATTATTATTACTATTAGCCATACAAAATACAATTATTCGGTCTGTAATACGGAGAAATGGCGGGAAACCCAAAGGAGCGCGGCTTCGCCACTCTAGCACCCATCAATTAACTATCATTCCCCATTCCATCCACACAAGGCAGTCCACCACAATATTCGCCAAAAAATCACATTATATATTACACAGACTAAGTTTTTAAAACAAACACTATAGAAAGCCGCCAGAACAGCCCTACTAAGAAAACCACTCCAGAACGGTACTCCATAAGATTCGCCAACCAATCACAATATATTATAAAGATCAAGTTTTTAAAACAAACACTATAGAAAACCACTCCGAATGGACAAAACACAAAATAACAATTAATTAACGGGAAACCAAAAAAAACACAACCGCGCGTCCCGATGCTTCCCGCCATTCCTTTGAGGAATTAGGGAGGAATTTCATATTTTTATTTACGCCTTCTTCTTCTTTTACTATGGCTCCCAAAAGGATTTGCCAATCAGTAATTTAGCAATAATTAGCGAATACACCATATCATATACAGTCCGTTCACAGTTATTCTACCTCTGACAGATATCATAGTATGTTATCTTTAAGTTGGCATTATTGCCGAGTCGTCCAATTCAGCGTTTTTTTTAAGTATTTGTGATTATAACATCTGATATCATGCCAAAAAGAATTCAAAGTAGTGGAAGAAATATTATATTATCAGTGCGAGATTTTTGTGAAAGAGAAAAAGACAACAATGCGCCTCTAATTCCATTTGGAAATGTTCGTCAGCGAGTGGCTGCCATGACAGGTATGTAAAATAGGGTTACATGTATATTACATTTTACCCAATTTTAGTGGAAACTAGAATATCCAATTGTAACCACCATGAATACTTAATTCTTTCACGTCATGTACGCCACAGTCAAAACTATCAAGTAAACAACATCCCTTTTGACTAGCATTAATCAAAATTAGTTTTGACCAATGTTAGGTTGGTAGCCATTACAGCACTTGCTTGCTAAAACCTTTACTAGTTTACACACGGATGCACGCTACACGTCAACCTATAGAAGACTGTGAAATTTATTTGATAGATTTTCAAATTTTTTTTTTGTTAGTGTTGCAAAAAAATAAGGTCCATATTTAATTGGGAAAATTTGTCAGTGTTGTATGGGTTGAGGTGTAGCCGTGTGTACTCAAAACTACTTAAAACATATTTTGCCAGTCAAAAGTATTTTTGACCGGTTAAGAGTTTTGAGTGTACATATAAGTACAGTACAGTAAGGCACTTTATCTTTAGAAGCTAATGATAAGCAACTAAATGAAAAATAATTAATTAACTGTGAAGTGATTATTATTGTGATGAATTAATAAACCTAGGGTATCATTTAACGCTTAATTTTCTTGTTTTAGGCGTATCTGAAAAGACTGTCAGCACCGTCACCAAAGAAGGCGAAGTGGCTGCGTCCACTTCCCAAAAAGTTTCTACGCCACGAAAAAAACGCAAGCAAGAAAAAAAAATTATACTAGATGATTTTGATCTTTGTGCTGTCAGAAATAAAATACATGAAATGTATACCGTCAGAAAGGAGGTACCGACTTTGGAAAAACTCTTAGCTGAATTGAAAAATGATATAAATTTTCGTGGAGGTCGTACTACATTGTGGAAAATTGTTCGACAAATAGGGTTTCGATTTAAAAAATGTAGGTCCAACCGGAAGTTGCTCGTGGAAAGGCACGACATTGTAGCCTGGAGATACAGGTACTTAACCATTTTAAAGCTAAATCGTGACGAAGGGAGACCTGTTGTCTTTCTGGACGAGACTTATATTCATGCATCCTATACAGTCAATAAATGCTGGCAAACAGAAAGTGAAGAAGGTGTTCTTAAAAAGGATTCTATTGGTGCACGATGGATAATTGTTCATGCGGGTGGTGAAATGGGTTTTATACCCAACGCTTTGCTAATATTTAAATCGCAATCAAAATCGGGTGACTACCACGACGATATGAATAAAACAAATTTCATGAAATGGATACAGGAAAAATTAATTCCTAATATCCCTCCAAATAGTCTAGTAGTTATGGACAATGCCCCTTATCATACGGTAACGATAAACAAAGCACCAACATTAAGCTCTACCAAAACAGAAATGCAAAACTGGATTACAAATAAGGGGTTATCTTACCTGCCTACCATGGTAAAAGCTCAACTATTCGAAATTATAAAAGAGCATAAAGAAGCTCCAATATATGAAGCTCATCAAATGCTCGAAGCTCATGGTCACAAGGTAGCTAGATTATATACCGCCATACCACTGCGAACTAAACGCTATTGAATTTATGTGGAGTCTCGTCAAAAGGCGAGTAGCCAGCAAAAATGTAGGACAAGAGGCAAATAACATGATGAATTTAATTAATGAAGCTTTTCAGTCTATCACAGCAGAAGACTGGCAAAAACAGTGCGAACATGTGCGCCATATTGAAGACAAGCTCTGTGAAAGAGATAGGTGTATAGATGCAGAAATGGACAGGTTCATAATACAATTGAATTATGAGTCTGATACAGAATCTGACAGCAGCTACGAAGATTCAAGTGCATCTGATTGTGATAATTCATCATTGGCGATCCGCATAGATAATTCTTATTCAAAATAAATACTTATGAAAATACAGATTGCATTTTTTATTCTGTATGAAAGGCTGTTTTAAAAAATATTGTAGTTATTATTATTTGTATTTAATAATACTGGTCAGCAATACTTACAGCTTGGCAAAAAAGAGTATGACGCGGTGACAGGTGGAACTAAATATTTTACTAAATGGAAACCTAAGATGTTGAAAATACTTGGCCGACAAATACTAGAATTTGAGTAAAGCTTAGTGTTTCATATTTATTTTTAACGATTTGATTAAATTATCTTACTGATTTTCCATATTATGATAAGACCTAAGTGAAAGTGGCGCCCTCATTTTTTCCATACTCTTTTTTGGCAAGCTATACCTAAACTGATAACCAAATCATAATTGAGCAATTTTAGTTGATCGGATCCAGTTTTTGTGTTACAGCAGTTCAATTTAATCGTGATTTTTAATCAGGATCTTTTGTTTTCTATTAAACTGTGTCTGTGTCTCGTGTTTTCTGAGTAGAGTACTAGATGGGCTAATAGATCTCGGTGTTTCGGAATCCCTATAGGTAATAACGATATCGACAGTTTACCAATGACTATTAAAGGTCAACTTTGGTACAACTGAACAGATGTGGTATTGAAATAAAATGCATTCAGTATAGTACTTTTAAATATAATATAATATAATATAAAAGTATTATAATTAACTAATTAGTCTTAATACCTTCAGTCCTACGTACAACTTAAGTGACATTAGTAATACCGTAAAGGAGTCGCAGAATCTAAGTATGACAACACAATGGTCAGTTTGACCAACCTAACAGCAGGAGGTAAAATAACTGTGAACGGACTGTAATATAACCGTAGACAGAGAATCTTTTTTTTTTTTGATATCGCAGGGAAATGCTTTTTACGCATGTAGCCAGGATCTCGGGTAGATCCTGACCCTATGTGGGACTCGCACCTGGGAGTGCCCTACCCGTAAACTAAAACCACTGCGAGTGCCTTCAGCCGCATTATGAGGGTCCCGGATAGGCATTCAACAGGATCACCTCAGCGACAGGCTGGCCCCGGCGAAGGCCAGACTACTCCTCTTAAGGGGGGGACTACCCGGCTTCTTAGGCAGTCCCCGCGACGTCGTGTCATACTGGGCCCAGGTTCCCATCCTGAACCCGACACGAGCACAGGGGCGTTACTGGCGGCGCATTAAGTAGCGCCTCCTGCGCACCCCCGTTCGTCACCCACGGGGGGAGGCCTCGTCGGCAGCCTCCTCTCTCACCCGTTCGTCGGCCTCCTTCTGGGACATTACTGCCTCGCAGAAGGAAACCATCACCGTCCAGGACTCGTCGTCACCGAGCATCGCGGTGATGACACTCGGCAGAGACAAGTCCCCTCCGATGACCGATGTCAGATCATGACGCAGCGCCGCCCATCTCGGGCACACCTCGAGGGTGTGCTGGGCCGAGTCCACCGCCGCGCCACAATCGTGACACACTGTCAACGGCTCCCTGCGGGCCGTCCGGCACAGGTACTCACCATAGCAACCATGCCCAGTGAGCACCTGTGTCAGACGGAAGGTGAGGGGTTTGCGCTTACGGCGCATCCACCACTCAAGGACCGGACGCAGAGCAACCGTTAGGCTTTTGCCGTACGGCTGTTGCGCCAGGTCCTCCCCCCACCTTCGCATTAACGCCTCTTGCCCTAGTCGGCGAACCCGAAGGATCCCGTCCAAAGACAGAGAATCCTAGTTTTACTCCGTCTACTAGTATATACTGTTATATAGTATATAACAGTATATTCTAAGTCTATGGAATACACATAATATGACTACTGTTTTTTTTATTTGCTCGCCGCACTAAGTGCAGTCCACTTAGTGCATTGCCAATGACGAGCGAATGCTGATCAACTTTCTTGAGAAAGAGGGCTCTTTTTAATGGATTAAACGTTCAAGGACTTTTGAAAGAAAAGGTAATATAGAAAAATGACGATAACAGGGGCGTAGCTCCCGCCGTATCTGCCGTATCAATTATACGGGGCCCCCGGGCCATGGGGGCCCCCAACGTGCGTAAGCAAAAATTAATAAAAACTTGTTACTATTCCATTATAATAGGTCTTTACCTATGAAATTGCCGTTCTGCAGTACTGGCCATTTCAAATCAAAATAATTTTTGTTTGGCTAAGAATTCTAATTTGAAATTAATTTTATTTAAAAAATGGAATTCTTTTTCCAAAAGTAGTCATTTTGTTTATTGATTAGTGTTACATTTCTTTGACTTTGATCTTTGGTCGACATTGACGAATTAAAGGCGATTGTGGAAGCTGATGATACACAATCTACAGCTGAATTAGCAGCAGCTTTCGAAGTTAGCGTCAAAACAATATTGGTTTATTTACGTCAAATTGGCAAGGTAAAAAAGCTTGACAAATGGGTGCCCCACGAACTCAATTCAATTTAAGTCAATTGTCCATAGAGTCAGAAACTTAGAAAAACTAAAGTCATCATCAGCTATAAATGATTTAATAAATCAGTTTGCCGAAAAAAGGCAAGGAGTGTGTAGTATATATTTTAATTTGAATTGTTTGTAAAATTTTTGACAATCTGACAGTATATTATTGTATAATTATGATGCATAAATATTTCTTTTAATTTTATGCAAACATTTTTTTTGTATCTTTGTGATGTATCTTTCTCGTTGCTCATCAGAGTTACATTTTTTGTATTTAGATTTGGCTTTATGTTTAATATTAATATAAGCTTTAATTTCATCAGTCAGCCAGAGAGCAGGAAGATGCTTCATTTTGATTGGTCGTATGGGTGCATGTTTATCAAATATTTAATATTTCAATTTTGTCTTCAATATTATTAGCTACACATATTAAAGACGAATATTGTGGTGGACTATTCTGGGTGGAAGGAATAGGAAGAGATAATTGATTGATGGGGACTAGAAGGGCTAAGCCGCGTTCCTTGGGGTTTCCCGCCGTTTCTCCGTATTACTGACCAAATATTGTATTTTGTATGGCTAATAGCTTAGTTGCTAATACCTTTGAAAGAAAAAAAATCACATTTCACAGATTATAAAATGTCAGGGAATGGCGGGAAACATCGGGACGCGCGGTTGTGTTTTTTTTTGTTTCCCGTTAATTAATTGTTATTTTGTGTTTTGTCCATTCAGAGTGGTTTTCTATAGTGTTTGTTTTAAAAACTTGATCTTTATATATTGTGATTGGTTGGCGAATATTGTGGTGGACTGCCTTGGGTGGATGGAATGGAGAATGATAGTTGATTGATGGGGGCTAGAGGGGCGAAGCCGCGCTCCTTGGGGTTTCCCGCCATTTCTCCGTATTACAGGACCGAATATTGTATTTTGTATGGCTAATAGCGTAGTAGCTAATGCCTTTAAATGAAAATATTTTGTCTCTTATAAAATGTCAGATTACTCCTGTAAATAATAGTATTGATTCTGCAATGAAGTTGTGTTTATTTGATTTTCCTGAGGAAATTTAAATTATCTTATGAGCTACCATTAAAGAAATGATTACCATGGATAAATTTACAGTAAATAATTGAAATAATGTGCTAGTATTTTGCTTCACCTTCAAAAACTGTCACAATTACCATTGTATTTAAGTTTTGCTATCTTTGGAATTATGGTGGAAAACGGTGCTTCTAGTGGTGGAAGTGAAAGTCCAAATGCAACTTGCGTCAGGTCAGGTTTGTTGGAAACTCTAGTGCGTGGAGTTTGGTACCGAGTGCATTGCTCATTAGAGGATGACTACTTGAGCGTCTGTCTTGATGATGGGTACGACGCAACTACCACACTAAATGGCACTCTAAACAACAACAATGTGGAAACCCCGAACAGCGATTTCACGGAAGTCCCAGAAGCTATAGCTAACCAAAAACGTGTAGTACAAGTGGTTAAATCTGACAATAATGGGCTGGGTATATCAATAAAAGGTGGCATTGAAAATAATATGCCTATTCTTATTTCAAAAATATTCAAAGGCATGGCTGCTGATCTCACTGAACAACTATATGTGGGTGATGCTATACTTTCTGTTAATGGAGAAGATTTGAAGGATGCTACACATGAGGAAGCTGTTAAGGCACTTAAAAGAGCTGGAAAAATGGTTCAGCTAGAAGGTAATATCTCTAAATTCCTTTTTTGCAAATATACATATTTTTCTGAGTGCCCTATAAAAGCAGGCGGACAAACACCTTTATTAGTAGTACTTAGTAATCAATATTACCACTGAACATAAAGAAGTTGTCCTGGTTCTAGCTTCTTGTGCCCAACCTAGGTCTTTGTGTCAATCATCTATAAGATGTCATTTTCTTAAGATTATGCTGTATAATTTGCCATTGTTTCCGACTTGGGCATTGAAATGGTCTGGGATTGCCTGCACTTGCACCAAAAGGTTCTTCTAAATTTCCCTGTGCACTTGAACATAAGCAGGTACTTTATAACTTGCTCACCACTAAAGAAAATATTGTGCCTGTTGAGATTGTCTTTGAGAGTGAAGTTCACTTTACCGCATTAGGTCATGGATGAACAATGGAATATCACCCTCCTCACTTGGTTTCCCAAACGTAGAAGACCCATGTCTGGAAGTAGGCTCGTAGGCTGATGATAATGATGAAGAATATCTTGTCATATTAGAAAATTGGATCATAGTAAGTTATAGGAGTCGTTTTGTAAAGCTTCTAACAAATCTAATTAAAATGACCTACAAATTATAGGCAATTAAATGTACTACTTTTGATGTATGACTAATATTACCTTGTTAACTATTTGGGAGTTAATTTGGATTATTTAAGTATCATTATCATCAGCCTTTATCCATCCACATTTCAGTATATTATGTAAGACTAATTTTCTGCCAAATAATCTTTACTCTATTAAATGCAATATGTAAAGTAAAATATTAACTGTCAATTTACTTTTTTGTACTGGTTTCTTGTATATAATACAAGAAATAATAATATTATTATATTATTATTTCTATTTATTTATAAATTAATAATATAATAATAATATTATTATTTCTTGTATTAAGTTACAGCAGAAACTAGAGATGCCATGAATATTCGGCTATTATTCGGCATTTGTCTGAATACTGCATGCTATTTGGCCAAATACCAAATTTGGTATTATTGTCATGAAAAAAATGCACATAACATTATTAAAACACGCTGTATTTATTTCAATCAGAAATAATTATTGTAATACTTAAAATCTATTTATTAGTAGTAAGTTGTGATGTTTGAAATGTTTTGTTGATGGCAAACAATTACGCTTTTCTTGCACATCTCGAATATTCGGTATTCAGCTAAATCACTATTTGTGGCATCTTGAGCAGCAATGTGTTTTGACAGAAAACCAAAGTCTTTCCATATTTTTTATCATCAATGTTTAAACTTTTTAGAATGTAATCCAACTGTGAAATATTTGATAATAATGTTTCAGTAAAATATTTGCGAGAGGTGACACCATATTTCCGTAAGGCGTCAATTATAAGTGAAGTGGGATGGGAGCTGCAACGGGGATATATGGTGGAGGCACCTCCTTCGCCACCCTCGCCTCGACGTCGCCGTGCAGATACTAGATATGTGCCGCTACTCATGGCTTGTGTAGCCAAGAATTTACGACATCAGGATCCAGGTAAGAAGTGGTCTTTATATGTTTATATTTTCAATCTCCATGAATGCTTTGTTTAACAGTTATTTTGGTTGTTTAGTGGTCATTACATGAAGGAGCTTGTAAATGCTATGAGAAATGCCTTTCCATGATGTCATGGAATGGTAATCCCTTCAAAGTTTAATTTGTCGTTCTTAAAATTACTTTTCAAATATGCTATAACATTAAGAGATTACCCATTCATCACGTGAGCCTCGTATGGTGGGAGGGGGTTCAGAATAAAACACAAAACATCACCAGTGAGATATCTTTATCACTAGATTTTTTTTTCTATGAACATCACAATTTTTAAAAACAACATATTAAATATCTTCAGGCACTAAGAATATGTTATTAGTACAGCCTGAACATATTAATTTGTAATATACGAATTTGAAAATCTTTTGTGTATTTTTTGTACTAAAAAAAGTACAAGTGATTTAATTAGGGGTCAGTCATAAATCTCACTACATCTCACTAGGGGGAGGGACGGTTCAAAATGTCGCTAAAAACCCTCATATGATTACTAGACATCCCCAAAGATATTTCAGTCAGTTTTTAATTTAGATCTGAATGTCTCTTAAATAAATTAAAATCATGGGCAGGCTATTTA
Source organism: Helleia helle (assembly GCA_963853865.1). Classification (NCBI taxonomy): domain Eukaryota; kingdom Metazoa; phylum Arthropoda; class Insecta; order Lepidoptera; family Lycaenidae; genus Helleia; species Helleia helle. The sequence goes on along the minus strand of OY971418.1, from coordinate 5,981,332 downwards.
GAACTTTCTAGGAAAATACTTTCACACATATTATTTCTGGCACACCAAGTATTTTAAATAATCTGAAATCATAATTTCAGAGGAGCGTACCATTGAGATATACTCCCCTGATGGGGTGCACGCGTTGACGCTCCGCGCTTCGTGCAGCAGCACCGCCGCGGGCTGGCACCGAGCGCTGCATGCTGCTGCGCGGCGCGCGGCACGCGCGGCTTTGGCCCGAGCCAGGCCACGCCTCAGGCCCATCGTGGGGGATGTGAGATACGCGGGCTGGCTGGCGAGACGGCCGCCTCAAGAGCATGTGAGATTATTTTAATATATTATACTATATAATTATTAGACATAGTTATCGGATTGCAAAAAAATAACATCTATTTTATAGAACACATTTTAGATAAGACTGTCCTCGCACGATTTATTGTTTTATTTTAATTCATTGTACAATTAATACTTTTAACAATAAATTTAATTTACTTACATACTTTGCACATTAAATACATAATATGATATTTTATCATTCAAGTCAAGTCGGTCAAGCAAATTCAAGGTGATAATGTTAATTATAGATGGGAGCATCTGGCGGGTCAGACGAGTCGGACGAAGCGGAGGGCTGGCAGCCAACGTTCGTCGCTATCACGGATCGCGAATTAAGGTGCATACTATATGAGCTCATCTATTTTTTCCATTTTTATATTGTGCCAAAAAAACCAAACCAGTAGTAACCAAACACCACTCAGTCTAGGATACAGATGAAATTTCAGTTTTTTATTTTCTGTCTGGATGTGTGAGAATCTATGTTAATGAATGTAAAGCCGAGGGCCCCACACAGTTCTTTGTACCTCTCTTATAAAGCTGCGTCCACTTACCAGCTTTAAACCCGAGTTCAAAAGCTATTTTGATAAAAATTTTGATTGTGTCTCTTATACCCCGCATAGGCTATACGAGGCGGCGCCGTGGTCTGCAGAGGCGTGGTGCGCGCCCACCGAGAACTTCGGTCTGGCGGCGACGCGGCTGGCGTGGTGGCGGCGTGGCGGGGGCGGTGCGGCGAGCGCTGCGCTGGGCGTACGCGCGGGCACGCCGGCCGGCCTGTGCGTGCGCGCTCTGCGGGCAGACACGCCCCACGATCTCGCCGCGGTCGCCGGCGCGCTTGTAGATGGCGCGCATCATGCTGTTGCCTCACAGCCGGAGTTCACGTTCCGTGAGTATTTCAAAAGCGCCAGCAAAGCTATCTGATTTATTTTATGGAATATTATTTAAACAGTACATTGTCAACCTCCTGTGAGAGAACCATTTTACATTAAAAAAAATATTAAAGTAAATTACTACGTCTTGTATTATTTTTTGTTATTTTACTGCAACTTAGTTAATATTTGTATCTTTCTCATAGTGTAGTCCACAGATTAAATTATTTTTGCCGTTATGTGTTAGGGTGTCGCTACCGTGGCGCGAGCGCGCGTCTGTCGCTGGGCGCGGGCGGCGTATGCGTGTGGGAGGCGTGCGGTTCGCTGGGGCGTGGCGGCGCGCGCGCGTTGTACCGCCGCCCGCTACACGCCCTGCGCGCGTCCGCCGACGACGACCGCGCCGCGCTACTGTTACATTTTGCGGATGATGACACGCTGGTAAGAACGCTTAGTGAGCGACATTGAAAAAAGAGAAAGTACAGATCATAAAATTATACTATTGGTCGGTCATGGTTTTTTTATGTCATAAGGGGGCAAACGAACAGTGTGAGCCTTATAGTACCGACGCTCATACACATCCTCACAACTTGAGGTTATGCAGATGCGTTGCCCTCCTTTTCCCAATCCCCCCAATGGACCACCGGAAACTCACAAACCGCACGAAACACGACAGCATAGCTGTCACTTGACGCCGGTGTTATGTGAGCAAGAGGTATTACTCCGGTCGTGCCGGCCCAGTTCGGCTGCAATGCAGCAAGGCACTAACCTCTTCTTAAAGTTGTAAATGTTAAAGTCATATTTTTATTCTTCATAACGGTAGTATGGTAATTGTCATGACTAAAATCTAATGAATACCACTAAATCTAAAACTAAATTGGAAGTATCGGCGTTGAACAACTACAAAATATATGTTATTTTTTTAATAAAGATAAGCCATTAATAATTGTATTCTTTGACTGTACAGGAGCTAGACATGGAGGGCAGTCCGAAGCCAGCGGTGTTCATACTCCACAACTTGCTGTCAGCGCGAGTCCACTCGCTGCCCAACGAAGCGGCGACCCACCCTCTATAACCCCACGACGCATTGTAGCTTATGGTATAACGCCAGTACCTCACCCTAAATGAGAAATGACCCTGAAACGGTTGCAAGCTTCGAACGGCACAAAACTGGTAAAGTTCCATTAGTCGAGTAGTATTAGCTAATACCTATATCGTATTTAACTTTTGTTTATGTATTAACTCGTGTAATCAAATTGCAATGTACCTATAATTATGTGGTAATCAGAGTGGAACCTCGAATGCTTTGTGTAACAAGAGAAAGTTGAAGGTCGAAGAAAGAACTACCGGCTTAAAAACTTCCTTCAGATATAACCATAGGAACACTATGACATTACCAGTTGATGGTGTTTAAATTTTTCATATCAAAAGATAAGAATACATACAATATTAAATAATGTTTTATTTTGCGAGTTATTTTTCGACTTTAGGATTATTCTATACAGAATTAGTTTTGACTAATGATGTGTGGTGGTCTGTGTAGTGGTCAGATATGATATGATATGATCATACTAGATCATATCATATCATATCCAGACCACATGCATAGTTTCTGGAGGTATTCCCCAATATTGATACAAAAGGGGAATTTTTAATTTTTAATCTTATTACAATTTTGTATGAAAGTTTCAATATCCATGAATAAAAGTGGGGTCAGTAAAATATTTTAGTGACGAAATGTCATAAATGTTAAGTCGCTATAATGGTGAACACACACTTATTGAGCCAAATATTGGAAGCGTCGGGCTCGGATAAGTGTGTATTCACCTTTAGACGGTAAAGTCAATTTTTAATGGACTCTTAGTTGTTAAGTGCAATATTAATAAATCCAATAAGAAAAATTGCAAATAAGAAGTGTTCCCACATAATACTTTACAACTTATTTTATATAGATTCTGTCTAAATAGGATTTTATTGTGCGCTTTTTGCTATGGTTTACTTAATTTGTATGAAGAAACATGAGCCAAATTATTCATAAAGTCAGGAACAAAATATTTACATTCCAATGGTATTTTAAGAAAACCAAAATGTTACCATGTATTCTTTTTTGTATGCTTTTAAATATTTGATTACACTTAAACTCTTTTGCGACAAACAAATACTAATTATGTGAGGCGGCCTTTGTTTACAGAATGGATTTTATAATATTATCATGTATAGCCTGACCAGAAATATATAAAATATAAACCATCACGCATGGTGTCGCCACTGTATCTTTTTACGTCAACACAATATATTATCGTCCATACAAAATTAGTTCCGAAATTTTCGCAATATGGCGAAGGTTTTTATTTTTCTGGTCAGGCTATACTGTTTTGACAATTTATACAAGAAGTGTATAATTTTTCATGATGTGTCAAACATTACAAATAATAAACTAATGATATTATGGGTATATATACATTGCTCACAAATCAACCAAAAAAACGTGTTCCGAGATCGTATCGTATCTGCAACACATCCTGCACACACATCAATCTTTGTTTCACTACATTGATAAATCCATAACCAGTGTGTGTGTGTGTGTGTGTGTGTGTGTGTGTGTGTGTGACCAGTATCACTATCCTTTTAGTATAATTTGAAATATTTGATAATTTCACGATTATTTGCTGAATTTATTGGATAAAAAAAATGAAAATCGGTCCACAATTGACGGAGAAATCGGTGAACATACATTAAAAAAAATATACCGGGTGTATTTGGAGCGCTTGCGAAGATTAAACCCTAATAATAATATACTATTTACATACTATATAATGCATATAACCATTTATCTCAGAAACGTTTTTTAAAGAAAATTTTCGGACTTGTGTATTTTGCAAACCCGCAATGTATGTATACACACTATGCACTCATGCTAACCGCTAGCCGCGCGCGACTAGCGGGCGCACTGAAGACGCGCGCGGTGCGGGAGTTCGATCACCTCGTGCATGCGGCGAACGCTATCAGCTGATTCAGTCCGCTAGCCGGCGTGAACCAAAAACCAATTACATTGCTGTTTTTTTCGAAAAAAACATTATTTTAAAGCATTATCATCAAATTCCTGTAATGCCTGCAATACATGTTGGCCGAGTGTTGACGAGTGAAGGCCAATACCAACGTATAGACAATATATTTGCATTGTCTTCCCATCGCTCGGTGTCGCTCGTCTAGTTGGCCGAGTAAAGGCAAGCACCAACGTGTATAGGACTCATTTGGCGTAGCTTGTCACAACTCGAAGCCGCTCGGGACCACTCGACTCGCCTCACTTCAAAGCCGTGTCGGTTTTTCTGAACAAATCAAAGGAGCTCGCGCGCGCTTGGCCAATGGTGTTTACATGTTTGTACGCGCGCCATACAATTCAACAAAATTGCACCAAAAAAATGAAGATTGGTACTAGGTATTATCTAATATTTTCATATTTTTTACATGACACTATATATAACTTGTCCTGTTTCTGTGAATACTCAACATCCACCACCTTCTTTTTAACTGACTTCAACAAAAAGGAGGAGGTTCTCAATTCGATCGGTATTTTTTAAGTATGTACACATATTTCTCCGTCAATAATTATGGACCAGTTTTTAAAAAATATTTTTTTGTATGAAAGTATACTTGCCAAATGGTCCCACGATAAGGTAACCAGGGTCTGAGATGGCATCCCAGAGAAAACGAGATCTTTCGAAAATCGTAGGAGCGACTAATGGGCTTATTTTTTTTTTAATTAAGCATTTTAAACCACCTACAATGTAAAGTAGGTCTAGAGCCGTTCTGATGGTGGAGTTGAAAGACAGTCGAGAAAACTCCTTGACGATTTACAGCTATTGTTGGGCTTACTTCATACGGTTCAATATGCCAAAATGCCTATCTTTGTCCGTTTTCTTTAATTAAGCACTAAAAATTAAGAAACAAAAATTTTAAACATAAATTAAAACCTACTTCAAAAAATAAATTAACTAAAATGTTATAAAATAATCGCATTTCTTTCATTTTTGTGTCTACAACTAATAATCATCTTGGATTTCTACTAATGTACATTTTTTGCATGTACCATGTCATTATTTTTCTCTCTAAACAGCAGCTGCTGCAATAACTTCTACGACGTCCATATTATTTCAATGCATAATACAAACTGATAGCATCCAACGTGAGGGCATCACTCAAAACTTGACTCAAAACTTGTCTATGTTGGCCATTTGCATTGGTTTGCCAAACGTCTAGGCAGTAGCGCTTGCCTTGTATTAATTTTCCTACGCTCGCATTGGCCTAAGCTCGACCAACATGTATTGCAGGTATAACATTATGTTTACTAAACCGGATTATACAAAAAAAAAAGGCAACAAAAAAGGGGAAAAAAAAGAAAACGCGTTTTGTTTACTTGTATCATGTCAGGCTATGTTAACACTATCATACCTCTTCGTTTTCGCAAGCGTTCCAAATACACCCGGTATACATACGAACATAGAACCTCCTCCTTTTTTGAAGACGTTTAAAAACGTAAAATATTAGGTTTTTCTATGTTCTTACATACCTTTATACCTTAGTTTTTGCAATTTCGGAACATAACTTGGCATTTTGAGAAAGAAGAAAATTTTAAAACTTAATATAGGTAATAAAATCCATTCTGTATAAATCTTGTTAAAATTCATTCCGGTATCATTGATTTTGATACTATACGTCGAGTAGCCCTTCCAAAGAACGAATCTCTGCTAGGTTATGTTGTAAGCGGTAGTTGTTAGTGTGTTACTGATTAATATATTTTTATAATTTATTCAATGTGTATAATAGATGTAGTGGTTTTTTAATACATTCCCAGAATGTAGAATAGATTTGCTTTAATATTATTAGGTGATATAATATGTAATGTAAGTCGCTAACCATTTAGTACCTATGGAAATTGTCGATGACTTTTCTGTGGCTTTAAGATATTGTGCATATATGAAGGAATATGCAGTATTATTTCTTGGCTATGAATTGTAACGGATAACTCGTGTTAAAGGCGTATTGAAGCCACGATGATATGTTTTTACGACAATAATGTTTCATTTTACTTAAATGAAAATAATAATTTAACTTTAAGTTTCTTAACCTTTGAACAGTAGCAATAATAAGTTCATAGTTTGCATAATAAAAAAATAATATTTTTCATTATTACATTTTTTTAATATACATATTTATTCAAAATTGGGATATTATTGTGGGGTTGCTATATAAAAAAATGTATCAAATTATGCTAGAATTGTTGCTAGCTACAATTATTAAAATATTTGAAAGCTAAACGTTAGTGATGTGACATAATCTGTGTTCGTAATTTAAACGCTAGAATACGTTGTACGGTTTTACTATGGAGATTAAAACAGGATGATTATATGTCATAAGTTCTGTTTTAATATCTATGAATTTACTGACAACTGTTTTTTATGACTACTAGTCAAAAACATCAAATTTAAAAGCTTCTTGTTTCATGTGAAGTATAGCAATGCCGGATGAGAAACGGTTGAATAGATCACATATTTTAAAGGCCGATCGATTATATAACTTAGTTACCGTGTATATACTTCATTATCGCTGAAATGCTTGTGAACGTGGTACAACTGAAATCTATGAAGCTATTTACTTTGGCAAACAAACAATACTTTCGCATGTGAATAAAAAAATAGACTCAGCCTGTGAAAATGCCGAAAATCACTAAATCCTTTTCTGTGCTAAGTTTTAAGAATGATACTCCAAAATTTTCACTTTAGTTTAATGTGCCTAGCCTGCGGTGGCCTTTCGGCCTTAAAACTGATCGACAATATTGAGTACCTTATATCGTACATTTTTATACATAGTAGGAGAGAGTTCAATTTGTTAAACAACACATCAAGTTAATTTTAAAGGTAAATAATGCTAGCTCGCTTCATTGTTTTCAGTTGAATCGAATATGTTATCTAAGACATAATTATCTAATGGCGTATTTAATTAGACTTATTTACATTGTAATCTCTTAGAATTTCTATCGATACAATTAACATTCCTGTATACTATTTAATGATACTATTTTGTACTACGCGTAGTATTCGACTTCAATATTCTTCATAGATCATTTACAGTAAAGTGTAGTGACTTTTAGTTGGGTATATACGATTTGACTAATCCAATATGACATATCAATAGGCAACTTTTTGAGATATGTATAAAACTTTTTAACGATATAATCTGTGACAATATTTTCTATTTCGAACGTATAGAAGTCATTAGTACGTAAACTCATTTGTTTTTAATGTTTTTTTTTAAATTTTAATTGTTATAAAAATATTATGTACGATTTTAGTTTTTCAATTATTTTAAACATTGTTATTTGTCGTTGGGGAAAATTTTATGCGTGTACAAAAACAAGTATTTTTTGTAATTTATCAATAAATTATATTTTTGTATTCATATATTTAAATTTTATTATGGTATTCATGTAAGTAATAATTTATTTATCTTCGATTTATTTTCGATTTTAGTTTCGTCCAGATTTGAAACAAATTGTTATGATTGAACCAAGCACAACTATTGTAAAACTAACCTTTTTATAAGCTATAAAGGTTGGCCTTGTTTTTTCTTTCGACACCAATGGTTATTTATAATTTTTAAGTTATTATGTTATTAAAAGTTACAAAAATGGTTACTATTCGTACCTAATTTTTTATTGCTTTCGTTTATTGGGAAATTATATAATTTTAAATAAAGTTAATTAACATTAGTTTTCGTAACCTCGTAAGTTTTTTTTTTACAAAAAATACTTGATTTTGTACGGAATCTAAAATGCTTATATATCAACTTACTAATTTGACTAACTCTGTACATCGAGATATTTGTATGCGATGTTCCGTCACTTTTTTCTTCTTCAGATTGTGAGTTGATATATAGGTAAAATTATTTGTTACATCGGATTTAAAAACTTGTGTTGTCATTTAATGTTATCAATTGATATGGTATCATCTGTAATTAGATCTGACATTATTCATTAAAAACAACGAAGGAATTTGTGTTTTTTTATCCACACTATCTTGATTTCCGCCTTAACTGTATTTGTAATTACTACCCCGTACAATACTACCTGTAGAATTTGCTGCGACAGACCAAAATAGCGTAGGGATCTTTAATTAATAATTTAAATTACTTAATCCTTTAAGACCTATACCTACTTGTCTATAAGTTTCCATGCTTGTTTTTATAAAAATACAATTTTGTTCCCCATATACGAATAATAAATACGAATTGTATTTCACGTTATTGTTTTCCTGTCGTTATTTTTATAGGCTGGCCTACTAGAAAACTGTTTTGGTTCGTATTAGAAATAATATTTATTATCCGAAAAATAACTTAATAATCGTCATAAAAATGTCACATATAATAGTTTTTTATAATATAGACGGGTTTTTTTTGAAAAAAAAAAATATAACGAAACAACTGTAAATACATTTATTAATAAAATATAAACGAGTATAAGGCAGTTGACAGTAATAAGAATAATTGAAGATTTTTACTATGGTAACAAAATATACACAATTGCAAAATATCAGTCATACTGACCAAAATATAATACATATAAGATTAGATAATATTTACGGACATAGAAACATTGATCACGTGATGAACGCGAATCAGAGCTCGCGACGTCATAGTTTTCAATACAAACAATAGTATTCTAGCGTTGTCAGTAAATAAATTTAGATTTCGTAATTTTCCTGTGAAATAATCCTTGACTTGACTGACTACAATGGAAAAGTGTTTCATAAAAGCAAACAGCAATAACAAAGGTAGGTACCCAAGATCGATGTTGTTATGTTGAGTGTATTTTTCGCTTCTAGCTTTTATTATTTTTCTTTATATTTAGAATCCATTTTATTTGATAATTGACAGAACTATTAATTTACTAATCCAACCAATGTTTGTTGTTGACGTCACGCGCGACGCCAAGACAGTTGGCCGCGTGGTATAGCGAAAGAGTCAAAAAGTTTTTCAAAATGTAAAACTATTTTATAAAATAGAATGCTGCTTTTTTACAATGCAATGAAATATACTGAATACATATTTCGGTTAAATTAAGACCGAAGGAATATATTAAAATACTTTTCCAAAAATTTTCAACATCCCTATTGACATTATAAAACACACTCAGATGAAGTAAAAAAAGGTAGATGACGCACGGCCTTTGCTAATACTGAAGCCACAAAACTAAGCTCCTTCATGTAAATACACGCGCTCACGCACACAGATACACCAAAACTAAGCTCATTTCTGTTAGTATCTTACGAGTCGTCGTGCAGTAAGTTTGCCAAAAAAATACCGTTCTGTGTAATTAAATGGTGTAAAAACAATACAAAAGTGACCAAAGAGTCTAAAGAAATATCGTTTCACACATAAATAAACACAAGACTATATTCTTTTAAGATATTTTAACACTATTTTGAGGTTAATCAACATAAATAATATTATTGCCCCGAAATGAATCGGAAGAGTGTTGCCAGAAGTTAGTATTTCTAATAGCCCAATAGTGGGTAAGTCAATTGCAGGCAAAGCCAAGCAAAATAATTAAGTACAGAGGTGACATAATTATTATTTTATTATTTGATCGCTATATGACTGAATCGAAATGACCTCGTATAACCTATGTTGTATTTTTTTTGGGACTCACGTACCCACAGCAGGACTATGTATTTAATTATTTATAAATTCAAAGATTTAACATTTAATAAATTTAAAAAAATGTAACAGTGTGGCTTGCAGAGAAATGTTTTTATAATTTAAATGTTTTTTAATGGAAAACGACATATTATGTATTTATTTAATTTAAATTGTGTATTGATAAAATGTGACTTTCTAATTACTATTATAATCAATTATTTCGAAACTGTTATTCTCTGACAATGATTTTAAGGACATGTTGTATTTATCAAGTTTATTTAATTGTAACTATTTTTTCCTGTTAATTTATATTAATTGTTTATTTATGTAAAGTTTTACTTTCACACACCATGTTATGGTAGAATGTATAAAACTTGTTTTTTTTTTAATATCACCTATGTATTTACTACATTCATGGGAATAAATAAATAAATAATACAATTGTGTCAATAAGATATCTATTGAGACAGTTTATAAAGTGATCCTACACGCCTCCTACATATTCGTAATATTATTGTATTTTATAAAAATATTCACTGTCGCATTCACTTATTACCTATTTTTATTAATATACAATTTTAAGGGATATTTTAAAAAATGGCAACCCTTCATTCACTCACACATACTTAAAAAAGTGGCTTCACTTTCTTGTTCCAAGTGCGCTATCTACCTTTTTTTACTTCATCTGAGAAAACACATAATAATATTATGTAAATCATCAGAATATAAATGAATAAATGTCAAAAATTAATAAAATATACGGCTCTGTTATATGGCAACATTGGATACTTAAACATTTGCTACAGCCGGGATTAATTTCTCGTAGATTTCAATGCCCTTCAGGAAGATGTCCGCTCTGAGATATTCGTTGTGGTCATGGAGTAATACAGGGGTGTGGTTCATGGGCGAGAAGCCGAAGGCGGGGATACCGACCTGGCGGACGTATCTGCTGTCCGTAGCGGCGGGGAAAATCCTGATGTCCAGTTTGAGTTTCCTGAAAGATATATATTTCATGTAGGTACATACCACACCTTTATGTAATTCATCAAAGATATTTTAAGTCCGTAATCAGTAAACGATCACACATATTTAATACTAGCTGTTGCCCGCAGCTTCGCCCGCGTTAACTTAGATTTCCGGCCGTACGCGGATTGATGATGATTATTTTTTTAGCCTACTCTAGTTACTCCTTATAACATCAGCTATCTGCTAGTGAAAGTTCCATCAAAATCGGCCAGCCATTTCAGCGATTAGCCGGAACAAACAGACAGACAGACAAAAATTGTAAAAAAGGCTATTTGGGTATATGTACCGTGTATACATCCATATGCATTCCATAAAAAGCAGTTATTTTAATATTACAATCAGACACTCCAATTTTATTTATTTATATAGAAAAATATGAATATTAGCCATTTAAAAATTAATCCAATAATTACCTAGTAATTAATAAAATTGTATTATTATTATTAATTATTGTAAGTTAGATTACTTATTTGAACGTTTATGCCAGTTTTTATTATTTCTCGTGATTCGTGAAGAATACAGCTGACTCGAGCGGCGGTTCAACAACCCCAGAGTTACGCAACTTTGGGGTTATTGACTCTACGTATTTGTAGTATTTTACTTTTGTGGCTATTTCCAAAAGCTCATAACTTTGTCGAAAACGATTATTTTTAAATCTGATTGCGCACATAAGAATTCTATACATTGACTTATTATACCTGCCATTCCAGACTTTGTATACTTTAACTTATCAGTGTATATCCAATTTGTCGTTTTTTTTAAGATATTTAGGCCATTTCTTCATTTCTAATAGAAATATGGAATTTGATATGATCAGTAAAAATATTGAAATAAATAGGCATAATTTTTGTCAGAAGCTTCTGTCTGGGGTAGGTACCTAACCTACCTATAGGAGGTGATCACAAATATTCTTGTATGCTTAGGTTTATAAATATTACTATATTAATAAACAAAATAATTATTAACGATGTAATGATCTCAAGTCTCACATTGCATCAGCAGCCGACTTGAATGCGACCCAGAAGGGGTTTGAGTCGTCAGTCTTGGTGCACTCCACTGGGTCGTTCCTTTGCTCGAACGTATACGTAACCCCCTCTCCAGCTTCCTTGCACCATTGCTTCACCTGGGAACAACGGATGTTATGACGTAAATTAGGACTGTATGTAATAAAATAGGATTACGGATGAAAATTTAAGAGACCCTTCACAAATAAAGGTACTTAATTAAAAGCGGTTTGACGTTGGTTGGTTGATGGTTCTAACTTCTAAGGTATTCTTTTGATATTCTAATTTAGATTGGATTGAAATAGTTTTTTTTATTCATTCTTAAATGTAACGTTACTTTCATGGTTTTCTTTGTGATTTATATGTTTTTTTTTCCTTTTACGCCGGGAAATACTCTTGAGGCATCCCGCTGGGGAGGGGGGACTCCCCAGGCGGGTATGTGGGACTCACTGCGCCCGAAAGATGGTAAGGTGGACGCACCTCTACCCACTAAATCCCGGCGAGTGCCACCATTGCCACTTTTGGTGAGATCCGGGTCTATTGAGCAAACAGGGTACCTCGACGGCTTCTCAGTCCCTCAAGGGAATGACACCACCTCCACAGAGGGGTCGTCCCGCACCACAGAACAACCCTTCCCAACGTCAGGACAGTGCAATAGGGTGAGTTTCCCATCCTCACCCCTTGTCCCCCCTGCTCTTTTGTCCCCTGTTCTTATAAGAGGGGTACAAAGAGCAGCTCCGTCGGTTCAATTTGCTTGAAAGGTGCCGGGTTCACCTTGAGCCCCACCGCCACGACAAGGCTTGAACCATGGTGGGGTGATTTTTATGTTTGCTTTAATTACAAATATATTAACTTACCATGTTTTCGAACTGTACGTGGTCAACGGTCACCGCTAAACGACAGTCGAACACCACAGTGAGTTTCTCAGGTACCACGTTAGATTGTACACCGCCCTTTAAACAATAATTATACATATACAAACAATAAATCTAGTAAATATTTAATAAACATTTACGAATTAATTTACGTAGATTAACAAGACGAGAGTAACGCAAGATAGGAAGAAAGCTACACAACTTGAAGGTTATCACGATGAAAGTAGTCCATTGGTAAGATCGTAAGAATTTACTGATAAGGGAATCAAATTTTTAGGGAAAAATATAAATAATTAGCATGGGAGAGAAATTTTTCCAAATCTAATTTTCTGCCTATCTGCGGGATTCAAATCCGATATCCCAATATAGAATTATAAAGCAGGCTCGTTAAATGATATAGAATATTAAATGTGCAAATGGTGTAAAAACTTACCAAATAATGAACTTTAGTGCAGCATGAAAAAATATAGGTAAAATAAACTCTTCGGAATTAATCTTAACATAGTACGTATATACCTATAGTAAGGATAGTATTAGTACGTATACAAGTATTAATAAATTAGAGTCGCTTTTTGGGTTGGTCTGTCTGTTTGTGCATCAATATTTTCTAAACTACTCAACGGATTTTGATACGGTTTTTACTGTCGGCTTTGTTAGGAACTAGGGTATGCTCCTAAGTACGATACATCAATATTTTATCATACCTAGGTAGAGGAGGTAGAGAATGGTTTGTCTGTTTGTAATTAACTCAAAAACTACTTAACCGATTTTAAAAATTCTTTCACCGTTAGAATAGGATATAAAATAATCATCATCAATCAGGAGACGGCTGTAAATCAGAGTTAACGCGGGTTAAGCTGCGGGCAACAACTAGTGATTATTAGATTGCACACTAAACCAAAGTGACTTTATGCTAAATTCAACTTGTAAAATGAATTGTTGTGACCAGCCTGCTTATTTCCATCTTCAAACTATCTATCTTCTTTCTAATTGAATCATTTCTATAAATCTGATAGCTTAGACGTAAATTAACAAGAAAGGTGACAGAACTTGTAAAGAGGTAGTTGCATGCTGCATTGCAGCCGAACTGGGCCGGCACGACCGGTGTGGTAGCTCTCGCTCACATAACACTGGCGTCAAGTGACAGCCACGCTGTCGCGTTTTGTGCGGTTTGTGAGTTTCCGGTAGCTCATTGGGGAGGACAGAGAAAAGGAGGGCAACGCATCTGCATAAACTCTGGTTGTGCAGATGTGTATAATGGGCGTCGGTGCCATAAGGCTTCGACAGTTCTTTTGACTTTTATGACATAAAAAAAAAAAAAAAAAAAGAATTACGTTTGTACTGATTGTATTTGAGTGATGCTTTACTGAGACATGACAATTCAATATGATGGTAACTTACATAGACTTGAGTCATGTTGATCGTCGTGACATCTCCGATCGTCAGCTTGGGGTTGCTCTCCAAAATCTTCTTCTGTTCTTCTCTCATAGTCATAAACTTGTTTATTATGATCCTGAGCTGTAAAATTATTTATTCTAATAAGGTTCAAATATTTTTGTTGCTTAGATTCTTTTATCTATACTATTAGTAATTAGTTCGTGAGGTTGTAGGGTCTCTGGTTCAACTAAAACGATTTTGAAAATTCTTTTATCAATAGCAAGCCACATTATTTGTGAGTCACTGGCTATAAAAAACATCAGTCCTATGTAGTACGGCTGTATTTCTATGTTAACGCAGGCGAAGCTGCCCCACTATGGTTCAGGCCTTGTTGTGGCGGTGGGGCTCAGTAGCCTAGGGTGAGCCCAGCACCTTGGGCGAAGCGAATTGAACCGAGGGAGCTCTTTGACCTTTGTACCCCTCTTATAAGTAAGACAAAAGAGCCGAGGACGGGAACCTCACCCCATGGTACTGTCCCGACGTGGGGATGATTATTTTGTGTTATGTTATATCTACTAAGTGACCTTACAATGGGGCAGGCCCATAAAGGTCTGATTTTATATCTTCGTCTTCTTTACAAACAAACTAATCCTTTTCCTACTCTGAACGTGATTCTCTACTGGTGGCAGGTACAACTTCTTCGCTCAATCATTCCTTTCTTTTGTTATCGCAGGGAAATGCTTTTTACGCATGTAGCCAGGATCTCGAATAAATCCGCACTCTATGAGGGACTTATAGTCTGGGAGTGGCCTACCCGTAAACTAAAACCACTGCGAGCGCCTTCAGTCGCTTTTTGAGCGACTAAAAGGCAACAGGATCACCTTAGCGACAGGCTGACCCCGGTAAAGGCCAGACTACTCGTCGTAAGACCGCTACTAAGCAATCCGCGCGACGTCGTGCTATACTGGGCCCAGGTTCCCAATTCCCATCCTGAAGCTCAACACAGCTGGGCGTTAGTAGCACCTCCTGGCTCCTACGCACCCCCATTCGTCGCCTGTGGGGGGAGGCCTTGTCATCGGCCTTTCCTAATCCTTTAGTCGTTTTAAAAATTTCCTTTATTAATGTTTTTTATAAAAGTGTATCAAACCTTTTCGCCTGCGGTGTTAGGAAGCAGTAGCGATCCATGTCCTGGCTGACCGGGACACATTATGTGCATCTCTAAAAAGTTTAAGGTTTTATGTAAAGTATATTCAAAATAAATTTAGTCCTATTGAAATGAAACAATTAAAGCCGAATGTGTTAAACACTTACGCCAAATACTCCTCTCGCCATTAAAAATAATAAATTCTTCGCTAGGATTCGCCATACCCTCGTCTAACGCAAAACCCACGTTCAGAGCTTTGAAGGAATCTGTTAGCACGAACTTTTGCATACCATCGTGACCCCCAATCTCCTCATCTACGAAAAGGGAATTACAAATCTTTTAGATTGTTTTGTAATAAGTAAAAATATGCATCGTACAGATCGTAAGGCTTCTTTTTAAGCACAAATGAATATTAGGTTCGAATCCGATACGAGCAGACGCCAACTCAGACCGCGCAAACAGCGGTAGCACTACGCTACCGTTAGATCGTACGCTGTGATCGTACGGGTAGCACACGTGACCCGCCTCCCTCTCCTGAGGGTGTGAAGAGGGCCGACCCTCATGATGATAAAGTAAATTCAACCAAAAAATATCCGTCAACCGTATCAGATTTGACTAATCGAAATCCTACTCTCCCGAGTAGCGCGCGCGATGAGCCGCGAACGCGGAGCGCGGCGGGGGGCGACCCCCTTTCGAATAATTCTTAGGTGAGCCACTACTGTTTCGATTGAGTTTAAAGGCCGTCAGGCCAAAACGTTTAGCCCTTCCGAAAAAAACCAAATGAAAAGTCAGTTCAGTTAAAAGTTTTAACACCTTCTTCTAATCCAAATTATTTAAGAAGAACGCACTTATTTTAATAAGCGCATTCTTTCTAGGGATCTATAGATGAGAAATTTCGCAACGAGTTTAGATCATTGGACCAAATCGAATTTCAAAGTTATGAGTTCAGTTTAAGAAATCATTAACTGGTAACATACCTGGTACAAAACTTAAGTGGAGCGTTCTTTTTAGTTTAATTCCATCGGTCTTTAACCGTCTGACAGCTTCCAAATATTGCATCCCCACACATTTCATGTCTTGTGATCCGCGAGCAAAGATCTTGCCTTCTTCGTCAATGTGTGCACTGAATGGCGGGTAGGTCCAACTATCCTGGAAAAATACAATTATAATGATATTCTTTTTAATTTTATAATGTTTGGTGATAGAGAAGTATCAACGGAAAAGCTGGAAAAGTAGTTATTAGCAGCCTGTTTAAATAATTATGTTTATTATTCTAGAATCACATTATCAATGTCTTCTTCGAAAAGCGAATTCTATATAGAAACCGTAACATTATTTAATTGCGGCTCTACACTCTCGGTCGAGAGCGCTCGCTGACTCGCCCGAGGCCTCTCCGTTAATATATAAAAATTAAAAAAACGGACCTTGTATAAATAACAGGACGAGTCGGGTGAATGCTACAATCTACACTCTCGGCCTGCCTCGTACTATCTTGGGGAGAGTGTAGAGCCACAATAAGAATATAGATAGCGAGTCATCAAAGGTATTTTTTAAAGATTTCATAAATAAATAAATATTACTCAATAATCACACCACGTGAACATAGCTCCATGAAAAGCTCGTTAGAACTTGTGTTACGGGTACTAGGAACGAAAATAAATTTAAGAAAATTACATAGGTACATATAGACGTCCATATTCATTATACAAATTATTTGCACTTGGCTGAATTCGAACCCGCTTGCGTAAAATGTCGAGTAGCCTGACCATAGGACCAGCCGGCCGTCATCTCAGGCATCTCAGTCAGCGTTTGAATAACGTCGTTTAAAAGATTTTCTAACTGCGTAAAAAAGTTGTTTGCTGGCTTGTAAAAACGCTCGACAGATCCGAAAAGGTGTAATGGGGGAATAATAGTGTTGATTTTACTGCCCTGTATGCCATAATGTTACACATCTATAATAAAATAGCTTACTTCGAAAACTGGCACGACGTCCATATGAGAGTTCAGAAGGATGGACGAGAGAGTGGGGTTCTGACCGGGCCATGTCAGGATTACGATCGGTTTCTTTGGCACCACTTCGTACACTTTGAAGCCAAGTCCGATGTCAGTGGCTTGCTTCCTAAAGAAATTCACACAAGCATCTGGAACAAAAGTGTATACATTTGAGAACTTTTGTTAGTTATTAAAATGGTTTAAAATGGGATATTTAATAAGTTTTTTACTTCTATTTCGTAAAACCTTATAATTTAGCTTTATAACCGAATGTCATGTTTACGAATACGGATTACAGAGTCTTGGTAATATTTGTATACAAAGGCAGTGCCATGCTTTGCAGCCGAATTGGGCCAGCACGAACGGGGTGGTTTGCGAGTTTTAGAGTGGAGTGCAATGCATCTGCATACCGGCTATGGCTATGGCTGTGCAGATGTCTATGGGCGTCGGTAGTCACCATAGGGCTCCGACTGCTCGATTGCCTCTAGACATAAAACAGCCAAAGAACATATAATAATAATAATAATAATATCTATGGACGCTTTCACACCACGTCAATCTGGTCCCGTGGTAAGTTCTCGAAGAACTTGTGTTACGGGTACCTGACAACGGAAATATATTTAATATTTTTATACTATACATATATTTAAGATTTTTATTAAATAATACACATCCATGACCCAGGAACACTGAAAATATTTTTGTTCCCTGGCGGGATTCGAACCCGCAACCTCCGGCTTGAGCGCCAAGGCGCTTACAACTGAGCCACAGAGGTCGTCAAAGCCACAGAGGTCGTCCATATAACATATCGCTTAACCATTTTGTTAGTTATGTTTAAATACGATTGCTTGTACTAGAGGAAAAGTTCTTTCTAGGATATAACTTTTGGGTAGAGTAGAGAGACACTGCATGGGTGACAAAGCCCATTATAGTTCCCTTACACAGTACTCGCATATTTACTTTGTATGGAATCCAAATCAACAAAACTCAATAAATTAATTTCACTAGTAGGTAATCATATTAAGTATAATAAATATTTTTTCTTTTATTTTATTATTGTTATATATTATATATATATTATTAACAAAGTTCTGGGTAAACAGATCAGTATATATATAGCCTACATACCCTATATGTTTTATGACACTGATATATTACGGTGTGGCGCGTAATAGACGCATTATTCAATTTATTGTATTGAGAGCTGTGTAATTTGCCACAAAGTACCGCGACAAATAACAGACATCCGCCATGTCGCGGATTGTTCAGCAATTGCCTCAATACACTAATTAACTCAATACACTAACCAACCTGGTTAAGACAATGATTTAGCTTTCAGCACATCGGCGCTATTTATCTTGACTGAACCTACGAATAAATAATAAGTCTTATTATTTATTATATATAATCTTAATATATATATTTCTTGAGTGCGTGTGTATGTCACTGAACTCCTCCTAGACAGCTGGACCGATTTTGATGAAATTTTTTGTGTGAGTTCAAGGGGATTCGAGGATGGTTTAGAATTTAGATTCACAAAAAAAATATTTTGTACAGGACAACATCTGTCGGTGCCACTAGTATTATATATATAATAAGACTTATTATTTATTCGTAGGACTGACCTGAAGTTCTAAGCGACATCGTAAACTTCATTTTTTTTAGCATAGGAGGGCAAACTTTAGACTACCGACGCCCAAGCACATACGCACAACCAGAGATTATGCAAATGTGTTGCCCTCCTTTTCTCTATCCGCCAATGGGCCACCGGAGACTCACAAACCGCACGAAACGCGACAACATAGCTATCACTTGACGCCGGTGTTATGTGTGCGAGAGGTACCACCCCGGTCGTGCCGGGCCGATTCGGCTGCAAAGTAGCATGGCACTACCACTTATTAGCATGGCACTACCACTTATTAGCATGGCACTACCTCTTACTAAATTATAACTAAGTAATTCTAGTTTTTGGATACAAAATGCGCGCATACGTTAAACTCTATAAAACTAGATAAAGACTGGCTTAGCTTATTAAAGCACATGTGAATATTAAAAGTATATTTCTATTTGTTTATAGTACATGACCACAAGATATATATTTTCACATGAACTTTTATCGTATTCAATTTTATCGTGGTCTAGCGATAACTACTGCCAGTATAATATTGTAGTCTTTGGATAACTATCGAAGAATGACCCATATAGGTGGGTACGTCTCGGTGGGAAACGTGGGGCATTATCAATATGGGCATGCTATCAATATAGAGAAAGCCACAATAATAGACCACATTTGATAATGCTTTTTATATTACTAATAATACTAATAATGATGAATAATAAAACTAATAATGAAGTTTCCTATTCTAGTGAAACAACTTTATGGATCTACTCGGGGTTTATTAAGGTTTTTACATACCTGACGTTTAGAACAAGTCTCTCGTGAACCCCACAATGGTTCAGGCCTTGTCGTGGCGGTGGGGCTCAGTAACCTAGGCCCTAGGGTGAGCCGCTGCACCTTGGGCGAAGCGAATTGGGCCGAGGGGGCTCTTTGTACCCCTATAAGATGGAAGTACGTATCTTATCTCTATCTTTTGGTTTTACAGACATAGATGGACAACAAAGTGAGTTTTGCATTGACATCACAGAAATCTAGAAAATAATTTATTTAGATTTCTGTGCCTATCCTGAATCTGAGACATAAGACCGAGAGACTTACCAAAGATTTTTTTACGCATGGCAACCGGTTGCCCGTGGTACGTAAGAAATATCGACCTGCACAGGGACTTCAGATTAGAGTACATTAGGGGCCACTTCAAAATGACGTCAGAACGTCACTTTGAAAAGGCACTCCTCCACCCAAACCCGCTCATCGTGAGCGCGGCAAACTATTCCCCAGTTAGCCCAGTTCCAATTCGGAATAGGTAGCATGTTTTAACTTTTAACAGATCCAGCTGACTAAATCTCTGCTACTAATGCGCGACGCAAAAGCGCGACGCTTGGGCCTCGGGGTCGTAAGCGACGTCGACCCCTACACATGGAAACCACATGGATCCGGATCGATCGCGAAAGCTTAGGTTCGAATCCGATACGAGTAGACACAAACCCAGACCGGATTTGACTAGTCCAAATCCTGCTCTCCCGAGCAGCGCGCGATGAACCGCGCCCCCTGCGGGTCGCGGAGGGCGGCGTCCACCTTTCGAATATTTCTTAAGTGAGCCATCTGCTCACTTACTGTACTGATTAGGCTTAAAGGCCATTAGGCCGAAAAGTCTAGCCCTTCCGAAAAAAAAAATCGGTGCCAGTAATTACAATACTTGTCCTAGATTTCTTTTCGAAATAGAGCACCGGGGGGATTGGGGGGATAGGGAAAAGGAGGGCAACGCACCTGCATAATCTTTGGTTGTGGGAATGTGTATGGGCGTCGATAGTCGCTTAAGGGCTTCGACTGCTCGTTTGCCCTCCTATGCTATAAAAATAGACGGCAGGGACAGCGCAACCCCCCCACCGGTAATACATAATATAATTAATATATTGGTACATAATATACAGTTCTATATCAAAACCCTCAAAAGAACTCCGGGACAGGTTACTGATGTGATAAGATAAGATAAAAGATAAAATTTACTCTTGTAGGTTCAAGGTGGCTTATGACAGGAGATATAAGTTCTAGTGAATACAAAGTATTGTGTTCTTTCTTTATCTTAAGAAATTTAAAAAAAGAAGCAGATTTTCTAAACTCCACCTAATTCCAAAAGTCAAAGAAGTTTACGCTTCTTAGTTGAACGTGTGCAGTTGATACTTCTTAGATATATAAAATATAATTACTTGCATGCATTTGCCATTAAATTGGTTAATTATATATCACTGCAACACAATACACATATATTATGTATAGACGTAAAGCATTTATTGTCTTTTTTATTTTATATAGAATCAACTTATCAAAATTGTTTATAACCAGAAAAGAATATCTTCTTTCTGTAATTAAACTTTTTCTTCACATTTTATAGCAGTAATACAAAACGTGATAAAATCTGTAGGTCTTTGAGTTGTATTTTTATATTCAGATTTTACACTGCAGTGCTTGTTTTTTTATTTATTTATAGAAGAGGGGGCCAACGGTCAGTCGTTTCACCTGGTGGTAAGTGATAAGCGACATCCATAGACACCCGCTACATCATTAGCAGGTGCGTTGGCGGCTTTTTAAATATGAGTATTTATGTTCTTTTCTTGGATGTCTCTAAGTCGTATCGGTTAGGAAATACCGTAAGTGGAATCTAGTTTCATATAGTGGTCGTGCGAGGCAGGAAATGCTGTAAAAATCGAGTTGTGGATTTCTGGACATCGAGGTGTGGGTGAAATTTTACGCGATGTCCCTTGGTGGAATTCTGTTGCAGGGTTAGTCCTAACAATTGCCCAGAACACTCTGGTAGATGCGGTAGAAGATGCACAGCGATCCAACATCTCTACGCAGCGCATCTCCATCTCTATGCCCCTTCCTAGTGATCTGTTCACCTTCTCTCTTCGTCCATATTATCTTACAGCCATGAGCCATATATGGACTAAGCAATATTAATCATTTTTATAACTCCTAGTCTTCTTAGTTCTTGCCAAATAAATTAGATGGATGAGGATATAGAGGTGCTACTTTAAATGAAATCTTATTTGCAACTTCTTAGGCTTTTTTGTTATTGTTCGAAACCCTAATTATATTTCCATAAATTATATTATACGCAAAATCAACGAACAATTCAATTACTAGTTTTTATTATGAAAATTACAACGAAAATTTAAAATAAACATTTATGTTTTGTTTTTATTAGATTTTTTCTCACGACCTTTTTTAATTTGAATATAATATAACCATGAAGACATACTTTCGTTATTTAATTTAAAAAATGCCTTTTTTCACTTATTAATAAAAATTCACGAAATTTTGAAAAAAAAAACCATGTCTGCAATTCACACGTGGTAGAAGTGAAACCTTCAAAAATCATGAACATAAGAAACACTGTATACCTACAGTGTTTCTTGCTTCCTATCTCATTTTCTGTCACGTTCCTTATAAATTTATTTTATGTGTCTGTCTGTTTTTACTGTCGCTTTTTCGTTTCATCGACTTTCAAATCACAACGGTGCTAAAGAAGTTTTCACTTCAAAAAAACGGGAATTTTTTGCGTCACGGAACGTTCTTTCGGAATAACGGAGCAGGATACCGTAAAACGGGACGTCTCGTACAACATACGTTGTACATGGTAACTTACTTCGTAGTACGTCTACTATCTACTCGTAAAAATACCGGCAAAATCGTTTCAGCGGTTTCTGATATTAAAGTCCTCTCTATAATTAGTATCTTATTACTTTCGTATACATTAGGTAAAAGCTAGGTAAAAGTTATTATTTTGAAGATATTCACACTTAATTTTACTTATATTATGTAGAAATAGATTAGTTTTATTCATGGCAACACTCATCTTAAGTCTGCCAACGTGAATGTTTGTTAATTGTTATGATGTTGCTGCGGAAAACATTTCGATACGAAGGAGGGAGTAGCCGGTTTCTATATTATGAACGCGCTACTAAAATTAAACCATGCCTGAGGTCAATATACTAGATAATATTAATAAAGTACTGTAACACTTAGATCACAATACAATCCTAATAAAACCCAAGACAAATTCAAATGCATATAAAATTATCCTTATAATATTATATACCGGGTGTCAAAATATTATACCTACTTTATTAAACGTTTTTTTTTTTATATATTCAAGAGTACTTACCATAGTTCACATTAGGCTGTACGCTGGGGATTTTTAGGTATTCGACGAAATTTGCGATGGCGGGATTCTTTGCGTATTCCGACATTTTGTTTTTTGTGTTTTAGCAACTTAGCGAGCGTACTGTGCGGCCGGTGAGTGAATGCAAACTGCGTGATAGCGTTGGTAAATGATAATATCACAATTCATTAAGTAACTACTGTATACTAGCGAGTGATACGGAGAGTAAATAAAAGCATCTTGTTTATTTAAAGTTTGTTTAATAACTGAAAATTGTTTCACTCTACTCTTATTCATATTTATCGAGCATCTGGCAACAAACAATATTGTAAAATAACAAATTAAAATTTTAAGAAACATGTTAATAACTATTTAATTGTAGAACCGATCCTTGCAACACAAGGTTTAATTTTAGAAAAAAAATCGGTCGGTTTACTGACGATAGTTGAAAGTTACAACGTCATAATAAAATGGAACGCCTCAGAGCGAGGTAAAGCCGCATGCGTCATGTTCTTTCGTTCTTGCAGCCGGCTCCATCGAAATATAAGACGTTGTCACGTCAATATACGTTTAAAGGTAGGTACTTACGTAGGTACAAATTCAATGTTCATATTTGGCATAACATGAATATGCGATTTGTAAGTATTCGTAGAATAAGAGGGGGTTTTGCATTCGAATCTATTTTGAGCTTCTTGTGATACGCTCGAGTGTGACCTGAAAACGCTCGATGGGTGCAAAAAAGCTCCAATGGGATAAGATTTTAGGTACCTACGTAGTTGTAGGTACGTAAGTTTACATTACATATGTAAATGCGTATTTATATTATATGTAATTTTTTTCTCCTTCCCTTCTCTTCTGGACAAACATACAGAATGTTTATGGTGTTACACCAAAGAGTTAGAATAAACCTTTTTTTTTTCTTTTACGCCGGGAAATGCTCTGAGGCATCCCGCCTGGGGAGTGGGTCTCCCCAGGTGGGACTTGCTGCGCCCGAAAGATGGTAAATGGACGCAGCTCTAACCACTAAAACCCGGCAAGTGCCACCAGTGCCGCCTTAGTGAGGTGCCCCGGATCTGTTAAGCTAACAGGGCACCTCGACGGCTAGTCAGTCCCGCAAGGGATCGGTCCCTTGCGGGACTGACTAGCCGTCGAGGAGCCGATCGGGGCCCCTATCGCCACCTCCACAGAGGGGCTGTCCCGCACCCCTTGCCCCCTGCTCTTTTGTCTCCTCTTCTTATAAGAGGGGTACAAAATTAGCTTCGCCCAAGGTGCCGGGCTCACCCTGGGCTACTAAGCCCCATCGCCACGTCAAGGTCTGAACCATGGTGGGGGTTAGAATAAACCCTGTGTGTTTATTATAATTCTTTGGTTTTAACGTAGACGTAGCGTTCTAAGGGTGATAGATTTTTTCAATCGGTCGAGTAGTTTTTAGGTTAAATTGTAATAAGCAAACAAACAAAAAATCAAATCTTTATAATATCCGTATACACTGGTCAACTATTTATACGAAGTTAATAAGTGTGCTCATGAAAAGCACACTTATACAGCTTGAATTTCACTACATATTTATGTAGTGAAATTCAAGCTTGCTTTCTTTAAATTATTTAAAAATAAAAGTTAGTTTACTTATGCAAGAATATACTGAATTTAAATTACATTAAAAAATCAAAACATGACAGATTTTATTTAGGAAATGTAGCACGATATAAATTGTGACAGAAAGGTCACTCTCACAGTGCATTGAACTTCGTCAAACACGAATTTCACTACACGTCCATTCATCTTTGGATTTAGACTAGTAAGAAGGGAACCTATATTTAAAATTGATTGTTTTGTGACTTAGTTTGGTACAGGTTGAAATTAATTTTGACATAATAAGGTAATCTAAATATTTTATGAATGGATATTATTTTTTCTATTTAGTTCATCTTCTAAAATAAAATCTATCGCCGGAAGGTATGTAGGTACGCATATAAGTAGGTAACTTCAGAATCACCGCAAGTAGATAATTCTTTTTTCTTGGTTAGTTATCGTCAGGCATCGAGCATATAACCGGATAGAGTAGGTAGTAATGTGAGCCATGAAATTCCGAAACTGGTCAGTGACTTTTCACTGAAGTAATAGAAATTCAACGAACCAGTGATCTGTATGTAAATACGTCCCATCGGCCAATCATCCATCAACGGCCGCCACTCATCAGTACCGCTCTATTTTGATTATAGGTCGCCAGAAGAAGATTTGTATATTATACAAAAATATGATGATGCTAAACGTTGTTGGATAAGGTTCAGGTTGTATATTATAAATTTATTCATCACAACCATTTTTATTATATTAAGATTATGAAATAATGAATAATTGAAAATTATAACACCTATTATGTTTTGTTCTTACATATATATATATATATATATATATATATATATATATATATATATATATATACGTTGTTATTAACTTCAGTATAAATACAAATACTATAATGCTAATTATTGTGGTAGGTACGTAGGTATTTTAGAGTCAAATTTTTTTACCATAATATCATCAATTTACACGAGAATCTGTGAATGACAGACTTAAATCTGTTAATAAAAAAATTAACCTTGGGCTAGTTATCAAGTAAATATGAAATTAATATATGTGTTCTCTCTCTTTATATATTTAAGAGGCTTGCTCTTGTTGGTGTAGCATTCGCCAATCAGTCCTTCTTTTCATTCCATACTCCATAATATAGGGCGCTTGGAACGGTGCTTGCCCCACTGGCCTTCTGTTCCGCAGTACAATGATCAATTTCTTGCTCGTTCATTTCTAATCCAGAGCCCTACCGGAATCCATTTCCTCGGCCTCTAGCCAATACTGGTACCGCTGCGGCCCGGTATTAGGGTGAGGGGAAGAGCTTTATAGTAGCGGCGCTTGCTCGTTACGTCACAAGATCTTCATAGAATCTATGTAGCATTTTATAGGCTAGTCCATCCTACTGGACTACCCACTACATCCTGGTAATCTTGTCGCTGCTAAATGATAAATAATATATTTGTTACCTATCAATATATAAGTAAGTGAGTATAATTATTTTTAATCCCATATAATAATGATATGAGAAGTATGAGAAGAACTTAAGTATGTGTGGGTGTGTGTGATAATCAGATCAGATGTAAAGAATCAGATTACAGCAAAATCGGTAATTTAATACGTTTGTGACTTGTGAGTCTTGTGACACACTCTAATCCCCATACGTATAACACCTTATACGTCGCGCGCGCCGTTTTATTGTTAGTTTTGATAAGACGTAGGTACTTATATCAAAACTATTTACGATCCGTTAAATGCACCTGCTTCTTCATTATCAAGGCGCTTGCAATAGTAGATACCTATATATAATACTATAATATATCGAATACCACCTGCTTGGAATCCCATTAGTAAAATTATCTAATCAAAATCTAAGCATAATGTGCCACAGATTAAAAATACAGTAAGCACTTTCTGCGTAGATAGGACTAACCAAAATATTGAAGTATCGGTAGTTTCGAATAACTTTGTAACGTCAGTAAAAATTGTTTCTTTATAATTTATTAGCTGTTGCCCGCAGCTTCGCCCGCGTTAACTTAGATGTACAACCATACACGGATTGATGATGATTATTTATCTATGGACGGGCGTAGGACTTTATTTTATAATATGAAGTGATTAATACCGTATTTTTGTAAAATAGCTTTTACATTACCGCTTTATAATTGCCAATTTTTAAAGTATTAAAATGGATATAGGTAGTATGTTATATTTAACTAATATAGACATATTATGCCATCGCGGACTTTTCAGTAGGCATATGTAGCATCCGGTGAGGACGTCCACAGCTCCCTCGCCGGGTCACCCACACGAAGAGGAGAACACCGCTGGGGTTTAGTGGGTAGAGTCTGCGCTCACTTTACCATATTTTCGGGCGCAGAGAGTCCCACATAACCCCCGGGCTCCCCCGGGCCCGGGTATGCTTAAGAGCATTCCCCAGCGGGAACAAAAAAAAAGGCATATTTAGGATACACAATTCTACCAGATTACATTGTTACAATAATAATTATTATCATAACTTTCGGAACCGGGGCCGGGCCTGGCTCGGGCGCGAAGCGCGGCATCACGGAGCGCCCGGATCGCGCGGCTCGGTCGAAATCACGGTGTTGCATTATTTTGATTTTGCTATATCTTCTAAGATATGCATTTCATTTGCACGGTGTAAACGGGAAAAACATACTTCATGAAATGCTCAAGCTAACTAAAAATATTTAAAATGATAAGGATTAATACCACATTTGTGTAAATAGCTTTCCAACTATCGTTTTATAATTGCCCATTTTTTAACTATTAAAATGGATATAGTATGTTACCCTTAAGAGATACACATATGCCATCGCGACTTTTTTGTAGATCTTTCTAAGGTGTACAATAATGTGGTACATTATATCTGTGATCTATCTGTTAGTGTTCATCTAGCGTTTGCAATGTAAGTGCAAAAAATGTGTTTATTTACAACATCACATTAGAAACCTCAAAAATAACAGTATTTCTCCACTATTTAATGGATATTATTATACATATAAACCTTCCTCTTGAATCACTCTATCTATTAAAAAAACCGCATCAAAATCCGTTGCGTAGTTTTAAAGATTTAAGCATACAAAGGGACATAGGGACAGAGAAAGCGACTTTGTTTTATACTAAGTATGTAGTGATTATGTTGAGCGTGAATAAATATTTCAATTTAATATTAATTTCTTATTGCTTTTTATTTCCAAATATTAAAATATCTGTTGCATAATATCATTCATTACATGAATCGGACCTACTCAAGAAATAGTTTCCAGGTGCCGACAACTAAAAAGGTGGCATCATGATAACATTTTACAAAATCTTCACGGCAATTAGATAATGGGCTAACGGCCGGTAGGTATTTGTAAAAGACAATGTTCAATAATAATTATCAATAGTGGAAGCTGTTAAATCTCTGAACGCTGTTGATCACGTGATCAAAGCACTGAGCAGTGCTTTGATCACAGTTTACCGGTGGGAGGGAAGCGCTGTGCCGCGCTCCCGGCTGCATGGGTACCACCATCTTGCTTGTTTCTCCCGTGAAACAGCTTTGCTGTGTTTCGGAAAGAAGGGCAAGACAGGCAGTGTAATTACTGGCACCGAGACTTAACATCTTATGTCTCAGGATAGGTAACACATAGATGAGTTGCCTGGGCTCGTTCCAGGTAAACTAGTTTATGTTCATGGGTTGCACGTTTGCCAGTTTGCTTATCCAAGTAACATAAAAAAAAAACACATATGGAGGGCAGATACCAGGAGAAGCGAAAGTTTAAAAATAGCCCGCTCTGAATAATGGAATAACTACGATATGAATATAGTTGTTGTAATGTAACGTAATCTAAAATGTTTTAATAAATATAACCAAAATACTGCAAACAGAAAGTGTAATTTTATTAGTGTGAATTTTTGAAAATAATATAATTAGTGATTTTATTGTGTATTTATTTTCAGTACCTACCTACTACAACAGCGATAGCGCTGGCGTCTGAATAACGGCAAAAATTACGATATGAGCATATAGTTGTTATATTGACTTGAGTAGTTTATACGGGCAATTTTTACACAGAGATGGTCCTCCTTGTCTATAGCCTCCACATGGCGTACCTATGAGATTATTCGAGGTAATGTGTTCTTTCATACAGCTGGACACTTTACTATAAATAACAGTTCAAAAACCGTCTACAATGGTGCTGGTGTAGTAAAAGGTGTTTGTATACATGAATGTGCGAATTTTTTGAAGCAAACACGTTCAAAAATTTAGCCTGATGCAAATGTGTTTAATGCACTTCAACTGAAATATTTCATATTATGTACATAGATGATACCCCTTGGCCCTTAGCTCTACCACAGTCTCTATACTCGAAACCACTAGTGCTGTACCTACCTAAATAATATTATATACTATACCTAAGGTTAAAGGTTAAGGTTTAATAAATCATTGTATGATACTGATACTGCGACTGTATACTGTCAGTCTCGGTCCTCGGAACGAATTTCTCCAAGTAAAGGTTAGACCACACTATGTAGCACTGCTCTGCAGCGGCACGACACGGCTCAGTGCAACATGTTTAGGCACTAGAACTGCATTGCAGCGACAGATTGCAGCTAATTTTGTCTGCCAGTCGTTCGACAATTCTGAGGAACATGTAATAAACTGATTTAAATGTTGTATTTTTCTAATGAAATTATTGGACCCTTACATAATGAAATTTTTAGATAATATTGAACAATATTTTTTTTGTTTTTTTCGGGCTAGGCCCACCACTCGTTCCCACCACTGCTACTCCTGTATAGCCAGGATCGACAGCGGTAACCACTAAATGACCCTTTGATACGATCTCAGGGAGCCCGAGGGATACGTTAAAAATTGAACAATATTTAACAATTATAGTCCGTTGCCTTTCCATGTTAAGGATAAATTTTCAAAAAAATCTCATCTCAGATTAGGGGGAACGGCGGGAAATATCGGGGGCGTGCGATTGTGGATTTTGGTTTCCCGTTAATCGATTGTTATTAATTTGTAACTTGTTCATTCGGATTTCGGCGGTTATAGTTTTTTTTAATATACTGTGATTGGTTGGCAAATATTGTGGTGGACTTGTCTTAGTGGGTGGAGTGGGAAGTGATAGTTGATTGATGGGGACTAGAGGGGCGAAGCTGCGCTCCTTGGGGTTTGCCGTCGTTTCTCCATATTATAGACTAAATATTGCACTTTGTATGGCTAATACCTTAGTAGCTAATGCCTTTGAAAAAAAAAAATCAGTTTGAGGTTAGTTCATAGTTGTGTTTGTTTTCTTTATTTAATGAATAGCATATTTCAATAAAGTAAATAAGTCGAAATATAAAATGAGTGCAATATTATTAAATGCCATCAAAAGATTGCATATATCCACTATTGCCCAAATAAGGACAATTACAACAGAGTCTACAGTTGCTTTACAAAACGCGAACAATTCGATTAGTGTACATAAAAATGATTGGCTATATCCACCACAGTATACAAAACCGCGAGAGGTGTGGATTGAAAATTTAGATACAGTGGAAGAGAAGAAGCTCGGGCTCTTCGAATTACATCCATTAGTATATGCTGTCACACCGCGTATTGATATAATTCATAGGAATGTAACTTGGCAGCAGAAATATAGATGGATATCTTGGGCGCACACTAAAACTAGAGCCGAAGTTCGTGGTGGTGGACGGAAGCCGTGGCCTCAAAAAGGATTAGGTCGAGCTCGTCACGGATCTATCAGGTCTCCTTTATGGAGAGGAGGTGGCATTGCTCATGGACCTCGCTCGGGAAAAACTCATTTCTTCATGTTGCCTTTTCACTTGAGAATTCATGGTCTCACCTCAACACTGTCTGCAAAGTTGGCTCAAGATGACTTACATGTTGTTAAAGATCTAGAGTTGCCTACAGACGAATCAGGTTATCTTGCACAACTAATAGAGAATAGAAACTGGGGACCATCTGTGCTAATAGTCGATGAGTAAGTTTTATATATTATTCACCTGTATTGAATTAGATTTACAGCTGTTCTGGGGAAAAATGACTATCTACCTATATAGCCAAAATGTGCTTCCTTATTGTAGTTTATTTTCAGATTGGTAAATTTTATATGAATTTGATTGGTATTAGTATAAGTATCAGTAATAAATATAATATTATTCCACAATCACACCACATTAACCTAGCCCCGTGGTAAGTTCGTAAGAACTTGTGTTACGGATACTAGGAACGAATAAATTCATGACCCGGTGCAGACATCTATATTCGTCATACAAATTATCTACACGCGACTTATATTAAGAAACGTCTTAATTTTGTTTAATTTATTTGTGTAGATAAGAATAAGTGTAGGATATTTGATTCCTTCTGTAGCTCAGTTATAGTAATGTGAAAAATATTTAGTGTATTTTTCTCTAAAATAACATTGGAATAATTTTTCTTTGATATATTTGTGTTTTCAATTAACCTTGATACAATGATTTTCTTTTTAAGCATAAAAAATTATAGAATACTCATACTTTTAAAAAAATCTGAAATATTTGTATGGTGTATTCTTATCCATTTAAGTTATATGGTACATTTAACTATATTTATTAATTTCTTTCTTCCAGTTAGTATATTTTTGAACTGATTACAGAAATTGTTATCTGACAAAAAGAAATTGTGCTACATATAGTTTTAGAAAATAATGCATCTATTTTTCTGAAATCATTATTTTATTTTTAGCAATGATATAGTACCAAGAAATATATCTATAGCTACAGATGATTTGCCACATGTGAATATAATGCCTGTGTATGGATTAAATGTGTATTCAATGTTAAAACATGATACACTAATTCTGACTAAAGCAGCGGCAGAGAAGATTGAGGAAAGAATCCTACATCATCTATACAGCAATACAATGACACAACAAGCAAAGTTTAAGTTGAATCAAGTGTAAGATTAATGTGAATAAATAATATAGTCAGTCATTTATTTTTATTTACACAATATATTATGTATGTATGTCTTATTAAATTAAACAAACTGCATGTGGTTGTTATGCATTTGTCTTCCGAGGCTTTTGATTTTCTTTGTCAGTTACCTGTAAGAATAATAGGAAGTTAGAATTATATCCTTGCAGTTTATATTGTAGACTTATAATAATTGAATAACTCTAAATAGTTATCATATAAAATATATAAATATCATATGATATTTATATATTTAATAAATAATTAAAAAATAAAATATATAAAGCAAAGAATTCATATGAATTCTTTGCTTTTTCTCAGCAAGAAGCATTAAATAAGCATTTTATAAATTGCAAGCTCTAGAGCCTTAATAAATAAAAATACTTATAAGTAATTAGTCATTACAGTCCAAAAAATAAATAAAACTAAAACTACTGTCCTAACTGATTTACTGTTGGGCACGGGTGTTAAAATCAATTGAAGAAGTAACATGTTTAGTTATCTGATGTAAATGTTGTATTCTCTATAAATTTCATAATGATTAAGTTTAATAAAATATAAATTCAAAATGTTAATGTTAAAATAAATAGTTAGCCACATCTACCATTCAAAAGGTGTCCTCGATATCAGGCAAGGTGGGTCATAGTTCACTGATGTGATGGCCCAATAATGGGTTGGTGAACTTCATACACCTAAGACTTAATCTCATCAGGCATGAAGGTTTCCGATGTTTTCTTTCACCGGCAATATAGTTCTCTATATAATACAAATTATGTTACTGTAGTAAACACAATGTGGTGTATTATGACCACATTGTATTAATTTGAGTCGGAAATTTGCTCTTTTTTATATTAATTGAATGATGATTCAATTTAAATAGGATAAATAAATATAGTATTGTTATACTACATATGGTTGTCACATGACAGTGTCATGCAATTTGCCGTAACAGCATTTTATTCTTAGGAGTACCAATTGACGATTCACACCAAAATGCAATATTTAATAAAACCTTATTAAGTTAATAACTTACTTTTTTTATTTGTTCTATAGTATTTCCAACCATTTTCTGTCTTATGTTCCATCTCAACTGTCCCCAATCATTTTCTCCTGGTACATTAGGTTTATATTTTGCCCATTGAGATATATAGTAGTGATATAAAGACACTGGGTCACATTTCTTTTTTAATTGTTGTTTCGGTACCTTTATTACTGAAATGAATGTGTATTAATTTATTAGAATGAAATAAGTATACACTTTGTTCATTTGTGTTATTAAAGTAATGGAATGTAATGGCAGGAGACGCAAATAGCAACCTTAGATCTCTGTGAATCTGAGGACTTCTGACCTAGTTCAGTCACCATCTTAAGTTGGTACAAAAAATATTTTCCGGAAAACGGGAACAGTCCTGTCCCATTGTCCCGAATAAAAGCTCATGATTATTAATCATTTTTAGAACAAAAACAAGAACCCATTTGTCATTGACTAATGACTAAAAAAAGGTGGTAAAGAAAACCATAAAAACGAACAAAAATATCTGTGATGCCAACTATCCTCTTTTAAATTTTTATTACAATTTTCGAAATAAAAATTAGAAAGTTAATTCTTTACTGAAATATGTTTATTCCATTTCGACTCCAGTAAATGGTCACATTATGTATCATTAATGTAATGACAGCACAGGCATATCATTAAAAACCTTAATATTATATTATCATAATATACATACAGTTATTGCTTAAAGTAGTCGAAGACTTTGGTATATCTTTTGGGGTTTCTGATTTTTTTTCAACACGCACACACGAACATGCCCTTCTTGGCAGTTTGTCCTCAAACTTCTGTTCGCCTAAATTAGGTGCAGATCGAATATTTCTGGTAGTCACAGGCTTCCATTCTCTTAGACATTCTCTACTACATTTACCAAACTGTGCGTCCTGATTTCTGGATCTTAATCTTGAAGAAAATGTACTTGCACTGTGTAGCCTCTCTGGACCGGGAACGGTATCTTTGTTTTTATTATCTAGCTCTCCATTCCTTTGCGCTAAGTCATACTTTATCAACTTTTTTAGATCTGTAAATTGAAGTTATTTGTTTTTTTTACTCTTTTGTTTATATGTGAATTGTAAAAATGTTTAATAAACATCTTGTATATATAATAAAATATATTTATAATGTACCTGTGATAAAAAGTTTTAAAACTTCTCCATTTATGTTATGGATGCCCAATTGATTCAGATATCTCAAAATTTCTCTCGCGTCCAAATGTGAAGTTAGTTCAAAGTAGTCTTCATTCTCCATATTATAAGCTTGTAATTAACTAGGTTTGTTTTATAGGTTTTCCAAAAATATTACGAAACTAATTGTCTTTAAATAAAAACTAACACAATAAAACAACAGAACGGAGAAACCGGAGAAACTCAAAAGTAACGTTTTCTCATATGAGTTACTAGTTGACAGACGACAGTTGTCGTCTGACGAGTGACGTCTCTAGTCTCTACTCTATGCTTATTGCTTATTGCTTATGGCCGCATTCCGATATATGAGCATTTTTGTTTTAAATGGCGCAGGTTATAAAAACAGCTTTTAAAAATTCATTATTGATTTAGGACTTAAAAACTTTGTATTATTGTTGAAAAAGTTATATTTCATGAGTTATATATAAAAGTAACGAGCTGATATGTATATTTTATTTCTAAAATCATTTTTTCTTAGTAGATTAGGAAAAAAATGTCTTGTTAGTAATAAAAATCAAACCCCGATAAAAATTCAACTGTTGGAAATAAAACGATAAAAATACTCCAAATGAGCTTTCACTTTACCAATTAATGAAACTAAATATTAATACTTGGACATAATAAATTTATTTTCGATAAAAATACACCAATTTGGTCAGTATCGTAACATTTCGTCCAAATGCAAGTTTTATTTTTCGTATTAATATTTTAATTAGTCAAGCAATAGTATGACTGAAATAAAATATTAATTGTTGTTTATTTTTCTTTATTTATAACATATAAATATTAATACTTAGCTTAAATAATTTACAGATTTATAAAGAAATATAACAATAATATTTTGAGACAATCACTAAATGGACATATGACGTGACGCAACAGACATATTAAGAATAGGATACACTGTGAGGTTAAAATCGTACAGTATAATATTGATTATAACATTGTTTGATTGTTACTAACACTCTATGGGCATTTGTTAATCCCGAAATAAATGATTTTATTTTATTTTTATTGATCTAATGAGATCTCTTCTCTTGATTCATTTCGGATACCTTCTTTCTGTTGGCTTTAATTTGCGCTAACTGTTTTTATCTAATTTCTTCAGCCTTCCCAGGGTTGTTTTTTACTTTATCTAGATACCGCTTAATGGGTCTTTCAGCAGATGTTAACGCTATTATTATCTAAAAATATTGGAACGAATAATTAGTACATTATTGTTTATGTAAAGATTAAGTAAATAGGTACAAGTATCTACTAAGCTATAGCCTTAACACTACAGCAGCTGATTATCAGACAAAAATTAATGAATGCAACTGCTCTTACGTCGAATTATGACCTAAACTCTTCAAAATGAATTCATTTATTATAATATTTTTTTATGGAATCCTTTATTTAAATTCCGTTTAGTTGAAATGAGTACTAAGCTTTACACGTCTGTTTCGTAACATCTTTGTCCGTCCTATAGTAACGGTTGCTAACAGGACGTGACGAATAATGTAGATCAATTCAGATAGGTATCAGATTAAAATACTCAAAAAAATAATTAGAAGCCCCAAAATCTAAGTATATGCTTTCAGCAGGCTTTAAGCTATATGCAGCGCAAGAAAAAATAAAGACAAACTTAATATTCATAAGAAAAAAACGTTACTAACGTCAGTAGATTTTTCTTAACCAAAATTTTTGCGACGAGAATATGCTGTACCTGCTGGATACCTTTAATCACATATTTCAAAATGACGTTTCATACTTTGACATTTGTACTTGGGGCTGCCATAAAAACAAAATTTTGCCCGTACATGGGTATTTTAGTAATAAAAAACGCGTGACTATGAAGACATGTCCGGTAGTCGCGAATTCGTAGGACAAGGTTTTTTTTAATTTATTGAATTAATTTGTTTACTAACTGAACTAAAATACTTAGTTTAAATGTATAAATAAACTATTGACAATAAAAGTAAATGGTCGTTACTTTAGCCGCGTACAATAAAACATCCGAAAAATGAAGTGTAAGGAGGCAAACTGTCGTTGGGACAGCATAATTTTTCACATTTTTGAATCGTTTTTAATTAAAATAAAATTGAAAATATATTATTTCAGGAGATATAAATCAAATTCATATAGATTTATAGTCATACCTTTAGTGTAATAAGATTTTGCTTAAAAAATATGTGTCCAAATATTGTTTTCATCTGTTCGTTGCCATGGGACAGCCAAAAAACAGCCTGCGCCATTTAAAGCGAAAATACCCATATACTGGACCACTGTAAGGTGTGACGTCATTGCAGTATACTGAGAAGGCGTTCCTTTATAGTGAGCTATACTGGTTTCCGTCTTTATCGGAACGCTGTTCAGTATACTGTGAACTGTCATCTACGTTTTTTGGTGTTGCAATATCAATATAATATAATATTATACTCTATATATTTTGTGGGGTTGTTTTTACGTGAAAATATATAAAATTGTATTATTGTATAGTTATTAAATATTTCAAAATTAAAATATTGTTTTTCAAGCAATTTAATGTATAATAACTTAATAACCGAATGATTGAAATTAGGGAAGGTCAAAGTGATGAACTTATTTTTTAAAATAATTAGGTATTTATTATCTAACTGGAAAATAGCTAATGGAATACGCAATAATTGCAACTGCAATTGCTGGTGCAGTCCAAAATTCATTGGAATCTTCTTTTGAAATAGAGTGGGACAATAACTGTTTTCTGAATGACTGATAGCGAGTTTAAAAGTCACTTCCTGTTAGGAATGCATTGTTATTCGATAAAGTTATTCATACCTATTATAACTATCGAAATCGGAATATTTACCACGTTTTTAATTACATATCGAAAGCTAAGCTTTTGATATGTAAGTAGGTATATCAAAACTATTTACGTTCATTTTAATACCTGTTTCTTCATTAGCGTCGTGATCAAGGCATTTGCATCCGAACCTAAATATCGAGAATTGAAAAAAGGTTCAAAATTACCTAAAATAAAATTATTACGTGGTAAAAATTCCAGTTTTAAGCAAATTCTAGTGTTGGTGACCATGATATATTAAAATCTTAATTCTTATATCAGATAATTTCATAAAAAATAATATTTTTATTTATCAAGTTACCTTGATCATTGTTAATGTTTTTTATTTCCAATTATAAAAAAAGTATCTTTGATAAGGTCAGAAATCATTCATCACATGAACGCAAGCCGTTCGTTATCGGACTCCTACTGAAGAAATAGTTTCTAAGTGTCTGACATAAATTTTCAATATAATATTATTAATTTTCACATAACATAACAGTCACAAGTAGATACAACCGATAAGAAGTAAAAACAAAATTAATTATTGCGTGTCTTAGAAAAGGGTTTCTATTTGTGTCAATAGATGTCACTGTAACGTAATTAAATCGCGCTATCGGTTGTACTTCAATGTAATTTAAGTGTCGGATTATAGTCCCTTTTGAAGGTTTGGTAAATTGCAACTTACAACATCAGTCAGCAGTGATGTTGCAATTACAGTGCTGGTACGCACTACGCAGCGACAGTAGCTCTATCGCTTTATAAGAATGAATAACAATTAACAAATAATGTCAAATAGTAGCGGCGAACAAAGTTAAAAGTAGTTAAAATAAAAATTACAGCTAAAGATACAAATTTTAATAATAAAAAAATGAACATCGAACAAACTATATTTTTACGTGACTGCGCATAATAAATCGATGAACACCGGCTGCATGCATGAAAATGACCCGTAATACTTATTGTCCCGTTACGCTCATTTTACGCTTGCGTTTTGTTATGACGTTGTTATTTGATTTATCTATCGTCGGTAAACCACTTTATAGACAACTATTTTTTTTTCTCGTCAATCACTGAAAGTCGGCAAATAAACAAATTAGCACAGAAAAAAAATCGGTTGTCTGTAAAGTCGATTTACTGACGATAGTTGAACGTGACAACGTCATAAGAAAATGGAACGCCTCAGAGCGAGGTAACGCCGCATGCATCATGTTTTAGCCGGCTCCATCGAATTTTAAGACGTTGTCACGTCAAAAACAAAATGTTGTTTTGTCTCCGTCAGGCGCCAACTTCAGTTAGCCAATTAGCCAATCACTGAGCGCATCGTGCATGCACCCTACCTCGAAACCACCAGTACTCACAGTAGAAAAATGCCGACGATGTATGACGTCATATTTTGCGACGTCATACTGCAACTGTATAATGTCAGTATAAACGGAACGAATTTCTCCCAGTAAGAGCACTGTACAGTGCTCGCAGTGCAAAAATGGCGTCGGTTCATGACGTCATATATTGCCTAGAGCTCTGCGACAGTATACTGTCAGTCTATAACGGAACAAATTTCTCCCAGTAAGAGCACTGTACAGAGCTCTCAGTGTAAATCGGAACACGGCCTATGACTCTCTGTGCTTGTGACAGATGTCAATTGTCAGTCATTGGGATTACGATTTCAATTTTCAACGCCCGGGAGTCAAGTGGAACGGAAAATCCGCGGTCGTGAGCGGGGTCATCAAAGAGTATGTGGTCATCGTGAACGCCAAGTGGAACGCGCTCATTGTCAACAATTTTGGCCATAGACGAAAGATTTCGACAGACAAGCATTAAGCGTTTCATAAGCAAATTCAAACTTTAATCTGATGTGAATTATATTGGCGCGCTTTGGTAGTAAAATATTGTAACTAAATATTATATACAAGTTTGATAAAAGCGAGAGGCATTAAATTAAACTACATATACTACACATGCTTACGGTTAATTTGAAACTATAAAAAAATAGTTTGAGAGCAATAAAAAAAAAGTTTTTCAAAGAACTTAAATACGTGAATAGTCAAAGTAAAACGTAAAAACTCTTTGTAAACCTTTGTAAAATGTCCTTCGAATCTAAAAGGCAACGTCGCACAGCACGTTGCGTCTCACCGGGTCGAACAAACCGGAGCGGCTTTAAAGCTCTCGCTTTTATCAACCTTGTATAATACACGACCTCTGTGGCTCAGTGGTAAGCGCGTTGGTGCTCAAGCCAGAGGTTGCGCGTTCGAATCCCGCTAGGGAACAAAAATATTTTCTGTGTTCCTGGGTCATGGATGAGTATTAAATATGTGTATTATATAATAAAAATCTTAAATATATGTATAGTATAAAAGTATAAAATATATTTCCGTTGTCTGGTACCCCTAACACAAGTTCTTCGAGAACTTACCACAGGACCAGATTGACGTGGTGTGAAAGCGTCCATAGATATTATTGTTATTAAATAATAAAATGGATGTTTCACATCTCACCCTTTAGTAATTATAAAAATAAGTGCATCTCCGTCCGAATAAAACATTAAAGCGTAGTATCACTCGTTATTTTTCAAGTAAGATAACGTATTTAATATTCTGACGATGGAAAAATGCTGCAAGATATTCTTTGTATTTGACATGACATATTTTGTAGGGGGGACTCCCCAGGCGGGTATGTAGGACCCGCTGCGTCCTACTCACTTAAACTCGGCCAGTGCCACCAATGCCGCCTTTGGTGAGGTGCCCCCACAGAAATCTAAATAATATGTTATTTAGATTTCTGTGGGTGTCCCGGATCTGTTGAGCAAACAGAGCACCTCAACAGCTAGTCAGTCCCTCAAGGAAGCGACGCCACCTCCACAAAGGGGTCGTGCCGCACCACAGAACAACCCCTCCCAACGTCGGGATTTGTATCATCATCATCAGCCCCTATCCGTCCTCTGCTAATCATAGGCCTCCCTCAAAGAACGCCAAGACAACCAGCTATTGCACGGAGATAGTCTTTCCACCTGGTTAATGGCCGACCAACACTTCGTCTACTTAAGCTCGTTGAAGTGGCAGTGGGCTGGTCACACACTCAGTAGAACGGATGGCCAATGGGCCAATAAGGTTCAAGAGTAGAGGCCGCATTCGGGTAGAGGAAGTGTTGGTGGGCCATAACTATATAAAAAAATCGAACTACTAATTACACTCCCACGGTATAATAGATATAAATAAGTATGTACTCATTTAAGTACTGATGTATAAAGGGTGGGAGGGAAGCGCTGTGCCGCGCTCCCGGCTGCATGGGTACTACCATCTTGCTTGTTTCTCCTGTGAAACAGCTTTGCTGTGTTTCGGAGAGAAGGGCAAGACAGGCAGTGTAATTACTGGCACCGAGACTTAAAATCTTATCTGGGCTCGTTCCAGGTATACTAGTTTATGTTCATGGGCGACGTCGACCACTTAACACCAGGTGGTACGTTTGCCAGTTTGCCTATCCAACTAACATAAAAAATAAATAAATAATAAAGACATAAAATATTTATAAACACAAAGTTTGCATCAAAATGATCTTTTGTGAAGCTAATTTAACTATACTATTGGCCCAATCCTTAATGTACTTTACAACTCTATCTCCATGTGTTAATCTGATGTTCATAATATGTTCACATGTTGTTGATTCATAGCGTCCATTCTTTATATATTAATTATTTTTTAATCATTGCTGCCTTGTGGAATGGGCTCTAACGCAGCTTTGGAATTCTGGAGTATTGATTTATTTGATGCAGGATGTTTTCAGTTCTGATATACCCACACCATTAAGCTGAGGAAAATGGCGATTCCTAATATTGTGCTTTTCAGTGTAATCAGACACAAAATAAATTTGAAGAAATCTAGGCTCATTATCATATAACATAATATATCTGGCAATAATGATCTGATGAGATCGTAAACTTGACCTTGCACTTTGAAGGTTGGCATGAGCCAAAGTGCAATTCCGTTAATATGGACCCTCCATTATTTGTTTTGCCCCAAAGGAATAAGAATGCCATTTGGAAAGTGCTATTATAGGAACGGATAAATTAACTAAATTCTAAAAAGTGTTATTCGTTCCCACCGCGATTCAGAAAATAACATCACATACACAGCGCCATCTATTACATTTAGAGGTTCATCTCTAGGTTCATACACTGAAAATTTCTTAGAGATAGATTAATATCACAAAAAAAAGCCGCGAGCGACGAACGGTGCGTAGGAGGCGCTACTTAATGCGCCTCTAGTAACGCCCCTGTGCTCGTGTCGGGCTTCAGGATGGGAACCTGGGCTCAGTATGACACGACGTCGCAGTGACTGCTTGCGCCAGGCAGTCTTTACAAGGAGTAGTCTGGCCCTCGCCGGGGCCAGTCTGTCGCTGAGGTGATCCTGTTGCCTACAGATCGGGGACCCTCAAAAAGCGGCTGAAGGCGCACGTAGTGGTTTTAGTTTAGGGTTGGGCACTCCTAGGTGTGAGTCCCACAAATAGGTACTCAAGGGCGAAAAATAAATTGATATAATTATCATTATGCGCTACCCACTCATCTTTATTTTGAAGTTGGTTGGTGGAGAATGGCCGGACAATTAGAGTACACTATGAACAAGTTTAGGCGGAAATAAAATATAAACGTAAAAAAGTAGGTACTGTCGGTTTATTCCAAAGTTAACGCATATATTGTGGAAGATACAACTTCCAGGGGGGGGGGGCAGCCATGCTGCATTGCACCCGAACTGGGTCGGCACGACCGGGGTGGTACCTCTCGCTCACATAATACCGGCGTCAAGTGACAGCTGTCGCGTTTCGTGCGGTTTGTGAGTTTCCGGTGGCCCATTGAGGGGGATAGGGAAAAGGAGGGCAGCGCATCTGCATGGGGTTGGTTGTGCGGATGTGTATGGGCGTCGGCGCCGTGAGGCTCCGACTGCTCGTTTGACCCCTGATGACATAAAAAAAAAAATAGGAAAGTATAAGTTACTAGCCACATGATGGTAAGTAGTCAAAGTCACCCATGAACATCAACTAGTTTACCTAGAACGAGCCTAGGCAGCTCATTTATGTTCGCCTGTCCAGAGACGATGTTAAGTCGCGGTGCCAGTAATTACACAGCCTGTCCTGCCCTAACCTCTGAAACACAGTAAAGCTGTTTTACGGGAGGAACAAGCAAGATAGTGGTTCCCATGGTACCGGTAGCCCGGCTATCACTCACAAATTTATAATAATATATAATATTAAATATATAATAATAATCTATATATATATATATATATATATATATATATATATATATATATATATATATATATATATATATATATATATATATATATATATAATCAATGCCACTTTTCGTTGTAATTTTATAACTCAAGAACGGGCTCACCAATCCCAACCAAATGTTTAGGCTTTGTTCGGACTATTTAGTAGATGGTTTGTGTGAAGTTTGCACAAAATCGGTCGAGCGGTTCTTCATATATCACATTTTTTTAAATTCAATAAATGGCGGATCATTTTGCTAATGGAGATTTTGCTGTCAAATTGAAACTTTTTCAGCTGGGGTCATATTGAAACTTTTTTCAGTGTTAACAGTAAAACATTAAGTTTTAAAATAGCTCTAGCAATTAATAATATATTTTTTTGTTTCAATAATTTTTTTTGTTTTTATTTTTTTAACTTTATACGTAGCGAAGCGTACCGGGCCGCTAGTAAAATATAATATTAGGTCTTTACCTATGAAATTGCCGTTTTGTATGAAAAAATTTAAACGAATTTTTTTCATGTATTTTTTATTTGTATTAATCGAAGTAATCACCCATGCAATCAATGCATCTTTGTCAACGCAGTGGCAGTTTACTGATGCCCTTCTTAAAGAAATCAGCTGGACGGGAGGCAACAAATTCTTCAAAGGCATTTTGTACTGCCTGTCGGGTATTGATTTTTTTCCCGCCAAGAAGTTATCCAAATTCTGGAAAAAGTAGTAGTCTATAGGCGCAAGGTCTGCTGAGTAGGGCGGATGACGGATAGCTTCCAATCCCAGTTCCTGCAACTTGGAGACCGTCTGCTGTGCAGTATGAGGTCGCGCGTTGTCGTGCAGAAGCAGCAGACGAGCGATTGACCAATGCTGGTTGGAGATGTGCCAGCTTCTTCATCATTGTGTTCAGTTCTTCACAGTACACATCTGCAGTAATGCTCACCCCGTTTGGTAAGAAGCTGTGATGAATCACACCGGCGCTAGATCACCAAATAGTGACCATCACTTTTCTAGGGGTAAGTCTTGTTTAGGGCATTGTTTAGAATTTAGGTGCTGAACCAGGATCCAACCAACTTGTTGAGCGCTTGCGGTTATCAAACAGAATCCATTTTTCATCGCAGGTAACAATGCGGTTTAAAATTCCTTCATGTGTGTGTCTGTTGAGCAGTGCAAGGCACGTCTCGACGCGTACTTCGCGCTGGCGATCATTGAGTTGGTGGGGCACCTTTTTTACCTTGCCAATTTGACGCAAATGGACCAATATTGTTTTGACGCTAACATTGAAAGCTGCTGCTAATTCAGGCGTAGATTGTGTATCATCAGCTTCCACAATCGCCTTTAATTCGTCATTGTCGATCAAAGTCTTCGGACGACCGCGGGGTTCATTTTTCAGATCGAAATTTCCAGAATGGGAGCGAGCAAACCAATAACAGGTGGTGCGTTGGTTTGTAGTGTTAGCTCCGTAAACGTCGTTTATGTTGCGTGCCGCTTGTGCCGCGTTGCTGCCACGACGGTACTCATATTCCATAATTACTCGAATTTTTAACGTATCCATGATGAAGAAAAAGATTGAAATGCGATGAACATGTAACATTAATCAATAAACAAATTACTACTTTTGGAAAAAGAATTCCATGTTTTTAAAATAAAATTAATTTGAAATAAGAATTCTTAGCCAATCAAAAATTATTTTGATTTGAAATGGCCAGTACTGCAGAACGGCAATTTCATAGGTAAAAGACCTATTGAATTTTATTTACGCAACGAAATGTAGCCTATGTTCGTCTTCAAAGATCCGTCTATCTCTGTGCCACAACAAATGTGAAAGCAAGACAATATTATTTCACTTTGCCACTGACATTTGACAATCAATTATAACCTACGAAATTATAACCAAATAAATTATAGTTTAAAAAAACTAAAAAACACGCATTAATAGCAAACCCAACAAAAATTTGAAAATATTTTTTAATGGATGAAATAAATGGGTTAGCAAAATTACTTATTGTAAAAAAGCGTGGTGCTTGTAAATAAGTTTTGATATTAACTTCACTTTTAAGAATTAGATACCGATGAAATATAGGTCTAAAAAAATGGCGATGTAAAATCAGCGGAATTGAAAAAAAAACACTGGAATTTGTTGCTTTTTTGTTGCTAATTAGTTATAATAGTCCTCCCGTGACCATGGTTGCTGTAAAGTATCCGAAACGTCGGGCTTGTAAAAATCTTAATAAACCGCGATAAAATCCGTAAAAAAGTGTTTCATTATAATGAGTGAAATTCGCGTAAACATTAGAAAACAATATGCTAATTAGTTGCTAAAAAAATAATTTTGTTGCTCCAACCGATCGCAAAAAAATGGGCAATAGCGCTAACTTTTCATTAAGATAGCGTGGAAATCACTGGATGTGGACTTATCGATCAAGCGAATAGGGGTCAATTTGTTGCTTTTTTGTTGCTAATTAGTTGCTAAAAAATTAATTTTTTTGCTCCAACCGATCGCAAAAAAATCGGCAATAGCGCTAACTTTTCATTAAGATAGCGTGGATATCACTGGAGGTGGACTTATCGATCAAGCGAATAGGGGTCAATTTGTTGCTAATTTGTTGCTAAAAGATGCTAAGAAGAAAAAAAATGTAAAAAATAAAATTTGATTTTTATTTAATTATAATAAATAATGTCCACGCCAGTTTAACTCTCGAGATTTCCGTGGAAAAACTATAGTAAAAATTTGTTGCTGCTCATACTGCAGCTTGTTTTAGCAGAGAGAGTCAGCAACAAAATAAAAACCGGAAGTCAAGACAAGTTTGAGATTGGTTTACAAAAACTCTGGCCACGCTAGTTCAACTAACGATTTTTCCGTGGAAAAACTATAGTACAAATTTGTTGCTGCTCATACTGCAGCTTGT
The DNA here is from genome assembly GCA_963853865.1 of Helleia helle. Lineage (NCBI taxonomy): Eukaryota > Metazoa > Arthropoda > Insecta > Lepidoptera > Lycaenidae > Helleia > Helleia helle. The sequence continues at coordinate 5,936,505 of OY971418.1, read as the reverse complement.
TTTAGCAGGGAGAGTCAGCAACAAAATAAAAACCGGAAGTCAAGACAAGTTGGAGATCGGTGTATAAAAAAACCGGTCACGCTAGCTTAACTCTTAGACTTTTCCGTAGAAAAACTATAGTAAAAATTTGTTGCTGCTCATACTGAAGCTTTTTTTAGCAGAGAGAGTCAGCAACAAAATAAAAACCGGAAGTCAAGACAAGTTGGAGATCGGTTATTTTTTTTATTTTATTATTATTTCATAATTAAATGAGTGTTATGAGTCGTGCACTTTTGGATTTTCAAAACTTTTTTGAAATAACGAATTGAAAAGAAAAAACATAAACACTGATTAAATTTAGTTGAATTTTAAGTATTATTAAATGGTACGTGTAGCAGGACAACCATTTTGGACCGACATAGACTTAGTTGCAGAACGGTTTTGATGCTAGAAAACCAATATAACAGATAAAATATTTTGATGAGTTATAATGTATAATGTTTTCAATTTCCGTCATATTTCCATTATAATAACACGAATATTTTTCCAACTGTTTCGATGTTTTGATTGTTTCTATTTCCGATAATTATTTTTTTAAGATTATAGAATTAACTTCCATTCGATTATCTTGACAAAAGAAAATTCGTGTTGATACCATAATCTACAGTTTGATACTGGAAAATGAGGTAGAAAAAGAAAAGTTTTTTTTTAGAGTATAATTGGATACCTAATACTTTGCAGAATGAGTCATACAAAGAAACATAAGAATATAAAATTAAGTTTCTAAAAATTAATTTACATTTATGTTTAACAGAAAATGCCATTATTTTTGAAGCGTTCGACAGAGGAACGAACGAGAAAATGAAGTTAAACTCTTTGCCACGGAGTTTCTAAAATCCTGGGAACATGAAAGAAATTTACAAGCTCGTTGGAGCAGTAGATTTCATGCCCCCTGCAGTCAGCCTTCGATCTTCGTCGGATGTAAGGTTAGGACACTTTACGGCGATGTGCCTACGGGGTACTCAATGAATAGAATATGACGATCGATACGAAAAAGCAATAATCCGAAAAAATACACATTCAATTAGTCCCCGAATAGTGTTGTATGCTAAAATCGACTAACACAAATTTTGAGCAATAAAAATAAATTAATAAATATTATAACTTATGTTTTTAATGGTTTTGGTCACTTTATATGCATGCCGATCTCCAACTTGTCTTGACTTCCGGTTTTTATTTTGTTGCTGACTCTCTCTGTTAAAAAAATCTTCAGTATGAGCAGCAACAAATTTTTACTATAGTTTTTCCACGGAAAAGTCTAAGAGTTAAGCTAGCGTGACCGGTTTTTTGTACACCGATCTCCAACATGTCTTGACTTCCGGTTTTTATTTTGTTGCTGACTTTCTCTGCTAAAATAAGCTTTAGTATGAGCAGCAACAAATTTTCACTTAGTTTTTCCGCGGAAGAATCGTTAGTTAAGCTAGCGTGGCCAGATTTTTTGTAAACCGATCTCCAACTTGTCTTGACTTCCGGTTTTTATTTTGTTGCTGACTCTCTCTGCTAAAAAAAGCTTCAGTATGAGCAGCAACAAATTTTTACTATAGTTTTTCCACGGAAAAGTCTAAGAGTTAAGCTAGCGTGACCGGTTTTTTTGTACACCGATCTCCGACTTGTCTTGACTTCCGGTTTTTATTTTGTTGCTGACTCTCTCTGCTAAAACAAGCTGTAGTATGAGCAGCAACAAATTTTTACTATAGTTTTTCCACGGAAAAGTCTAAGAGTTAAGCTAGCGTGACCGGTTTTTTTTGTACACCGATCTCCAACTTGTCTTGACTTCCGTTTTTTATTTTGTTGCTGACTCTCTCTGCTAAAACAAGCTGTAGTATGAGCAGCAACAAATTTTCACTTAGTTTTTCCGCGGAAGAATCGTTAGTTAAGCTAGTGTGGCCGGTTTTTTTGTAAAACGATTTCCAACTTCTCTTGACTACCGGTTTTTATTTTGTTGCTGACTCTCCCTGCCAAAACAAGCTGCAGTATGAGCAACAAATTTGTACTATAGTTTTTCCACGGAAAAATCGTTAGTTAAACTAGCGTGGCCAGATTTTTTGTAAACCGATCTCCAACTTTTCTTGACTTCCGGTTTTTATTTTGTTGCTGACTCTCTCTGCTAAAACAAGCCGCAGCACGAGCAGCAACAAATTTTCACTTTATTTTTTCCGCGAAAAACACGTTAGTTAAGCTAGCGTGGCCGGCTTTTTTGGAAACCGATCTCCAACTTCTCTTGACTTCTGGTTTTTATTTTGTTGCTGACTCTCTCTGCTAAAACAAGCTGCAGTATGAGCAGCAACAAATTTTTACTATAGTTTTTCCACGGAAATCTCGAGAGTTAAGCTGGCGTGGACATTATTTATTATAATTTAAAAAAAAAACAATTTTTTTTTAAAAATTTTTTTCTTCTTAGCATCTTTTAGCAACAAATTAGCAACAAATTGACCCCTATTCGCTTGATCGATAAGTCCACCTCCAGTGATTTCCACGCTATCTTAATGAAAAGTTAGCGCTATTGCCGATTTTTTGCGATCGGTTGGAGCAAAAAAAATAATTTTTTAGCAACTAATTAGCAACAAAAAAGCAACAAATTGACCCCTATTCGCTTGATCGATAAGTCCACATCCAGTGATTTCCACGCTATCTTAATGAAAAGTTAGCGCTATTGCCGATTTTTTGCGATCGGTTGGAGCAACAAAATTATTTTTTTAGCAACTAATTAGCAACAAAAAAGCAACAAATTTCTGTGTTTTTTTTTTCAATTCCGCTGATTTTACATCGCCATCTTTTTAGTCCTATGAAATATTTTTAATAATGAATATTGAGCACCTCACATTTTTTTACAATAAGTAATTTTGTTTAATTTAATTCATCCATTAAAAATTATTTTCGAATTTTTTGTTGGGTATTGCTATTAATGCGTGTTTTTTAGGTTTTTTTTAACTATAATTTATTTTTTACTTTTTAGTGTCGATTTTTTAAATTAAAGATTTTATAAATTTAAAGTACTCAACTAATAACAATCATTTAAGAAATGAGTGAGAGACTAAAAACAACACAAGTGATGTAGGTAACTTGCGCGCCTTACGCATTACTAGGATGTGCTTTTTTTTTTTTTTTTCTTTAGCGCCGGGAAATGCTGTGAGGCATCCCGCGGGGGAGAGGGTCTCCCCACGCGGATATGTGGGACTCGCTGCGCCCGACAGCTGGTAAATGGACGCAGCTCTACCCACTAAAACCCTGCGAGTGCCACCAATGCCGCCTTTGGTAAGGTGCCCCGGATCTAGAAAACAAACAGGGCACCTCGACGGCTAGTCAGTCCCGCAAGGGACCGACGCCACCTCCACAGAGGGGTTGTCTCGCACCACAGAACAACCCCTCCCAACGTCGGGACAGTACAATGGGGTGAGGTTCCCATCCTCACCTCTTGCCCCCTGCTCTTCTGTCCCCTCTTCTTATAAGAGGGGTACAAAGAGCCCCCTCGGCCCGATTAGCTTCGCCCAAGGTGCAGCGGCTCACCCTAGGTTACTGAGCCCCACCGCCACGACAAGGCCTGAACCATGGTGGGGTTCCTAGCATGTGCTATCCTGATTATCCTGATCAGGATATTGGAATAATTTTATCAAATTATTTTCGTCGTTAGAAGTGAGTCAAAATCAAGTCTAAAGGAGTCGGTTACAAACATACAAACATATAAAAATACAGGTGAAGCTATTATAAAGCGTGTAACAAAAATCGGAACCTCTTTAGAATATTGTATGAATCTGATAAGTGTCCGTGATTTGAATCGAAAGTCATCGTCTAAATCAAAATTTTGGCGAAAAACAAATAGAATTTCGTTATTGTTGATTTTTACGCGAATCTTGTATGGAAGGTGACCAAACCTTTACGACGGGTCTGTAAGTTAGCCGTAGCTCAACCTGCAATGGAGCGTGCTATGCTGGGTGTTTCTTTGGCAGATAGGATTAGAAACGAAGACTAAAGTTACTGATATTATCACGCGAAGAATGCGCTCGTTGAAGTGGAAGTGGACTGGTCACACACTCAGGAGAACGGACGACCGATGGGCCAATAAGGCTCAAGAGTGGAGGCCGCATTCGGGTAGAGGTAGACGAAGTGTTGGTCGGCCATTGATCAGGGGGAAATTGTTGGATCCGAGTGGCGAGGGATCGGACGTCTTGGCGATCATTGAGGGAGGAAGGAGGAACCCAGCAGCTTGAGCGAAGCCAAGTGAACCGAAAGGGCTGCTCTTTGTACCCCTCTTATAACAAGAGGAGACAAAATAGTAGGGGGGAGAAGGGGGAGGATTGGAACTTCATACCATTGCACTGTCCCGACAATGTGGAAGTAGGGTTGGTCCCTTGGGGGAGTAACTAGCCGTCGAGGTGCCCTGCTGCTCAACAGATTCAGGGCACCTCACCAAAGCCGGCATTGGTGGCACTCGCCGGGTTTTAGTGGGTAGAACTGCTTCCACTTACCAGCTTTCGGGTGCAGCGAGAGCATTTTCCGGCGAAAAAGAAAAAATAAAGAGTATTCTCAATGCTTTGCTTATGAGGAGTACAATTATTGCATTTTTTATACAAACCTTTTCGGTTTTTCGCTGCAATTATTAATCAACAATGCAAATTGGCAATTTTTTACTCTGCATTCCGAGTTATTTCAAGCTCGTAGTAACAAAAGGCTTTGAGTGCTAACGTTATTTCAAATGCCATGAATGTTGAATTTAATGATGTAATGATAAAATGTAGTGATAATGAAAAATACACATATATCCTTAAACCAGTTCGTGGTGGTTTCGAAAAAAATAAGCATTCGATAGCGGTAACATGTACCTATTTAGACATTTAAATATATGCAATTATTCAAAACCCTGTAACAGATAACCAACAGAACCTACGATGTCTTAGATACGTTTGCTTTTTCATCAAATCAAAGAAAATATTTATCAAATAATAAGAGTTGGAATGAGATCCAATACAACTAGCTCTGTAATACATTTCTCCAAAATTGACATTATCTTTTTTATTACCTTTCTATTTTTAGACGCTTCCAGGCCGTTTCTTGAGATGTTTCTTTTTAAGAGTAATTTTATCCGCCTCAAAATAGAAGAAAATCTTAATCTGAAAAATAGCTTATCACCTACTCAAATAATGAAGCTAAAATATTTATTACAATTAAACTCGTAGTTTTGGAGATTAGAACATTGAAAGAAATAAACACTACAGCTTATATTATTACAGAGTCATTGAAAATGTATTTCTTATTTCCCATAATATTGCCACAATGAGCAAACAGACAATCTTGAAACTAAGTGAATCGCATAATCACCAAGATAAAGCTCGTTACAGATGAGGAGATTTTCAATTTAAATGTCTATGGAGGTGGAAATTCTGCGTTCCAAGGGGTTTGATTTTCCCATCACGCTTAAAGGTGCGAATACCGTGGTTCAAATATATAGTGAATATTATCTCAGACCGGACGATAGTGAGATATTTTGTTACAAGTGTAATCGAAATTAAAATATTTCATACAAAGATGGTTCTCCCAGCGGCAGAAAAGTCCACAGTCTTCATTCACCACCCAAGTAATATTACAATTTATTCTAGCTATGTAATTATTATTTATAATAATTTAAAGAAACAAAAAAAAAAAATTGTACAAATTCTATTAGTTGTTGAAGTAGGTATATTGCTGATGTTGTTGGTTCCACGGAAATATTTTTATTTTGGCTACTCTAGACTGGGTTAAATTAAAAAAAAAATATGTTTTGTAATGTTATATATTGTGTCATGTGTGTGTGTGTGTGTGTGTGTGTTAATATTATGTCTTATTTAAACAAATTAAATTTATATCAAACTATAGTAGTTCTTAGTAAGTATAGTATAAATAAATCAAGGGGGCCCTTTGTACCCCTCTTATAAGAAGAGGGGACAAAAGAGCAGGGAGCAAGGGGTGAGGATGGGAACCTCACTCCATTGTACTGACCCGACGTTGGGAGGGGTTGTTCTGTGGTGCGGGACAACCTCTCTGTGGAGGTGGCGTCGGTCCCTTGCGGGACTGACTAGCCGTCGAGGTGCCCTGTTTGTTTACTAGATCCAGGGCACCTCACCAAAGGCGGCATTGGTGGCACTCGCCGGATTTTAGTGGGTAGAGCTGCGTCCATTTACCAGCTGTCGGGCGCAGCGAGTCTCACATACCCGCGTGGGGAGACCCACTCCCCCGCGGGATGCCTCAGAGCATTTCCCGGTGTTAAAGAAAAAAGAAGTATAAATAAGTCATTAATGTTAAATGTAATAGCCCTCTCTACACGTAGACTGATGCATCGCAGACGTCATTTGCAGACGCGTCCGCTGACTTGTAGATGGGGTGATTTGCTCGACGCGTAGGAATTCAACGTCGGCAGATGCATCTCCATCTGCAATCGTCGACAGAAATCCGTTTGGTGTTGGTTTTTGACACGGATCAAAGGGAAACAGCGCGAACGTTTGAAATCTGATAGACGTGTGGATGCATGTCGACAGATGCATCGGCAGACGTCGGCGGATAGTACCTGTTGATGCATCTATCTACATGTAGAGTAGCTATAGGAATAAATGGATTGATAAGGCAGCGAAGCCTAGCTAATTTTAGCATAGTTTTTATAGATAGATAATCTCCTGTTGCTGGCACCGCCACCGAATAGACATATCTCATAATATATTTTATAAGTAAAACAGCTTTATATTGTATGATATATAAAGTTTTCCATCACAATAAAATGTCCAAAGAGACGGACGAAGCATGTCAAGCAGAATATATATTAAATATCTCTATGATATTACTGTATAGTTCACATTTTTATCCCAGTTTCATTGTCACGAGCAATAAACCACAATTGCCGCATCAAGGAGAGCAGCAATGAACCCTGGTAGGGCTGTCTCAGATTTAAATCAGCTTGTGGATATTTTTTAAGCAATTGCTGTACAAGATGGTGGATTATTAAAGCTGTGTTCTATATTTTAGTAAAATATTTGGATTTTAATGTGTTATGTTTTTAATTTTATAAAGAAGAGGGGGCCAACTGACAGTCTGTAAATGATCACCAACATCTATACCGTTACGAAGGGCTTACAGGTGCGTTCCTAACCTTTCAAATTTGAGTATGCTCTTTTCTTGAAGATCTAATTCGTATATATTCGGAAATACCGTGGGTAGGTAGCTGGCTTCACAATGTACTATGTAGTAGTGCGAACTGTGAAGTAGGAAGTGAGTGAAATTTTAATTTTTTACGCGATATACATTTGTGAAATTCTGTCGCATACATTATTACTGTCTGAACAATTTCTCAGTACACCCCCCACAATAGATTCGATAAAAGTTAGATCACTCTGCATCAGTGATCCACGCAGTAAAAAATTTGCTCATCTCTACGCAGAGCAAAAGATCTAGCCGATTGGAAAGCCGATTAGTTGCTGCAGCCCAAATGGGAGGAGCAGTAGTAATTCCATGTGGGGCTGGATCTTGCCTCGCCTTGTATGTGGTGGGGTGGCATAAAATACTGCTTCGCTTCGAAATTTGCAAATCGCAGAATTCAAAACATTATATTATGGGTCAAAAAAAAATGGTTTACTATGATGTCAACACAAGATTTGTCATAATAAATAGAAGGTAATAGGCCTTTTATTCATTCCAACTTAGCTACTGACAACCCTAAGCAATAAGTAAGTAGATCTGTGCCAGCGACAACACGACGCGCCCGACGCCGCGGCGCCACTACCCTTCATCTGGCTCCACATCCAGCGCTGCAGCGCTGTATCGACCAGGTCGGGGAATATCTATGTCGATTTACAATTGACTATCTGATTCTGGAGGGCCAATCAATGGATCGACTATGAGGTTTTAGAGAGGGTTTAGTTAAGCGATAAAAAAGACAACACTAAGGGTTTAATACTTTTTTTTTGTTTGTCAGTATAAAAAACTATCAGAAACGGTTAGTCTGAGTCTGGCCTGGATTAAAAGTTTCAAAAATATTAAGAGGTGATAAGTAATAACATAATATGTAGGTCTATTTTACATATAATAATAATAATATCTATGGACGCTTTTTACACAAATCTGGTCTCGTGGTAAGTTCTTGAAGAACTTGTGTTACGGGTACCAGACAACGGAACTATATTTATTACTTTTATACTATACATATATTTAAGATTTTTATTATATAATACACATATTTAATAGACATCCATGACCCAGGAACACAGAAAATATTTTTGTTCCCTGGCGGGATTCGAACCCGCAACCTCCAGCTTGAGCGCCAACGCGCTAACCATTGAGCCACGGAGGTCGTCAACATATGGTTTATTATATAGGTTTAAGTATAATATTAAATAAAAAATATTTTGTATTAATCGACGTATATGAAGTAAATTACTAATAACTAACTAATAGTCGGTCGGTCTACTAGATGGTGTCTCCGTGGTGCAGCCGGTCCAAATCCATCTTAGGACAGATACAAAATAAAATAAAATATTTTTATTCAATATTGTACATCAAAGTATCTTATTGAACGTCAAATGACTCTACTACCGGATCCAAAACTACTGAGAAGAACCGGCGAAACAAACTCAGAGAAACTAAGCTTTTAAATATTTATAAAAAGTCTATTTATACGTGTAAAAAATTATATTTTTAATCCTTTTCATGTTTTTATAAAAAACAACAAAAATTAATTGTAACAATTTTTCTAGTGCGCGACTATTTTTAAAATATAAATAAAATCTACAGAACCTTGTTTACATTTCATAAATGATTGATTCTATTAAACGGTCGTTATCAAAGGGTTTTATGTAAATAGTTTAGCTCAATATTAACTTGTCAATATTAATAAGATATCTGGAACAACTCCGCCCGAAGCACGTTTGTGTACGTTTAGCAATGCAAAACACATGACATGTGTATTTGCATATTGCATCTTGGCATCCTAAAAGCGTCTGCTCACCTTACTAAAGAAGTGGACTATATAGAGTAGTATGGAAAACTCCCCTCACTTCAGGTCGTCGGTCGTCGACGCGTCCATTGAAAGAGACCTACAGTGGATGGATAAAGCTGGCTAATCATAATGATGATGGGGAAATCGATCATAAAATAAGGCTTCTTTTCTTTTGGTCCCTCCAGACAGTGGTATATTGCGTGTGGAAAAGTTGATAATAGAATCAGGTCTTATGCATTGATCACAAGAGGCCATAGCCCTGAAACTGAATTCCTCTATCATTTGTGGCGGGCCAATCAGCGCCGCAATACTGAATCGCGCTATCAAAGTTCCACAGCTCGTCGCTATACATACAACGGCTGAATTGATACCAAGTGGGCTTCGGCCTGACCGAGCATACCATCTCGCTCGGTCGGAGATCTCCCTTTACGCCTTCCACCTACATTCCCACACATTCTAATACCTTTCATGATAAACCCTTATATATCCCACTGTTGGGCACAGTGTCTTCCTCGAAATCAGGCGAGGAGGGTGTTGGACCGTAGTTCATCCATACGCTGGTCCAATGCGGGCTGGTGAACATCCACACATATGGCATGCAGATTTCCTACGATGTTTGCCTTCCCCGGTAAGCAAGCGATGTTCTCATGTTTAGGTCCACGGAGAAATTTATGAAAACCCATTTTATGATCAAGATCCAACCCAGACCTCTCACTCAATAGGCCAACCCCGTACCAAACTAGTCCATCGTCTCCCACTTTCTAGTCATCACCAAAGCACTTACATATTATGTATATTATGGCCTATTATTCTACAGTATCCTGAATAGAACCAAAGTATGAGAAACGAATTATCTTGGATTGACGGACGTCGGGCGTAGCAGACAATATGTAGAGTATATCCTTCTATTTAAAACACTGACGACTATAGACAGTTGTGTAGGCGCCTTTAGATAATTGTTGTAACAGGACATGATACATTTATAGATTCGTATATGTTATACCGAGTCGATTGAGTTGGACTTGCGTTATTTGTTTATACTGAATCATCTGCCCAAGAATATATTATATCGAAATGTGTATGAACAATCCCAATATTTTCTTTTACTCGAAAGAGAGAGAGAGAGAGAGAAATAAAGCGTGCGTGTTTCTCCTTTCTCAGAGAACTTTTAATTTACGCCCCTTTTTTAAACGTTTAAATACGACCGTTAGAAATAAGTACCAAGAAAATATAATTTTATTTTCTTCGACGTACATATAGCTTTCATTTAATTTGAAATACATTATATTACGCTGCTGCAATCTACGGGATACTTTCAACATAATATTTAACGCCATCTACCGTCCAGACGACGAAGTGGATTATATTAAAAAATCAAAAAGTTATTAATGAGCGTTTGTGTTGTAAAGGAGGATAACGTAAAAGTTTTCATGGAGGATAGAGGACATGGGTCCTCCATGTCCTCTATCCTCAATCATCATATCCTCAATATCATGTTCAAAAATATACTTTCTTGGTACTATTTTCATTTTTTTTTTATTTTGATAGAACACACTGTATTGTAATTCAATTAGATTTTTTCGCAGGCTAAATCTTATTTTATGAGTGTCTCTTTTGGTGTCGCTTTTTCGTTTCATCGAATTTTCAAATTTTGTCTAAAGAAGTTTCACTTTAATAAGCTAGAACATGAGTTACAGTTATAAAATAAAAAGTTATAAAAAAAGTATTGACGGTGCATGGGTTATGTAAGTATCGCGACCCTCACATGCAATCGCATGGCATGTCACACATACGCAGCCAAACAGAAAGCGGCTGATCAAATAATCCTGCACGAGTCATTTAGATTTTTTCTTGTTTAAGCTCTGTCGTAAAAATAGAGGATATAGTTGGAAACATGAAATACTAATGTAAGAAATCATAAAAACTAGATAAGTGTTAGTCTGACACGCGATATCACACATATAAAAACATATTTTATATAAAAATATGGTACAACAACAACAAACGGCGATTAATGATTCGTTTGTTAAAATATAAAACAATAAAAAGGTTGATTTCATAAGTAAACAATAGCTAATCAATGTTTACTAGTAAACAAAAGTTAATCAAATGATTTATAGCTTAAGAGTTGTCTAATTAAGAGGTGGCTGAGTATTAGTTTACGAGATATTTATAAGTAAGACCGTAAGACATAAAACTTGTCAGGTGATAACCAATGGCTTGTGTTCCTTAGCTTAGACATTTGTTTATCTCATCCAATTTGATATAATCCTCAAGTTATTTGCGTTATAAAATTATGAAACTAGGAAAAAAAATTCAGCCACGCTGTATCATAATTCCTCTAAACTACTCAGACTAATGATTCCCATTCATCGTCGGGCAGCCATTTTTTTGCTTTACATGCTCATCCTTATCACGTTTTATAGTCCGCCATCTTAGTTTTACAACATAGCTAAGCGTTGAACACCTAAAGAAGACACGCACCTTTCACCCTGGGGGCATTTGAGACGATGCGTCAAGTGCACAAACATCATCCCGGCCTTACAAGACTTAATAGGTGTATCTGCTGGTAATGTCTGGTATCTTTTACAAAAAATATTTGAGCTTTACTTTTACACCAAGCGATTATAGAGCACTGCATTTGTTTAGGCGCAGCTGGAACTATTTCTCCGCTACTAACAAATATATACCAGGCTTCAAAGTTTATGAGACATACTATTTTTATTTTATTTATTCGTAACTCAGATATCAAAGATCCATATATAAAAAAAAAAGCTATTACTTTTTTGTTACTTTTAAAGGCAATGGAAGACAGCTGTAAGAAAGTTTATAGCTGTGCGTGCCTGGTCGTCTTGGCGTTCATTGATACATATGAATAAAATAATAAATAATAATAAAAATATTTTTATTCAATGTCAAAGTAGCTTATTGAACGTCAAATGACTCTACTACCGGTTCCAAAACTAGTCCACTGAGAAGAACCGACGAAACAAACTCAGTGAAACTAATCTTTTCAATATTATACAATATAGGTACATAATATGATATAATTATACATAGAAGCCATGTAGGAAACGCCTTATTCCCAAGGTGTGGTATCTTCAATAAATTCTTTTATTTTGTAGTATCCTTTACCACACAAACGTTCTTTAACAGTTTTTTTAAATTTATTTATCGATAGGTTTTGAACGTTTTCTGGGATCCTATTGTAGAAACGTATACATTGACCCATAAAAGAATTACTGACTTATAGATTTTAATTACTTAATTACTTTAATTACTTACAGATTAATATGTTCGGTAGTAATCGGGAAAAGTAAGATAATGTTTTTTTTTTTAATAATAATAATACTTTACTAACATTATTATGATAATGATACCATCCCATTAACTATAGGTAATAAGAGACCATATACTTTCAAGCTTTGCCATTGTTTGGTACTCTACTTGCGTTAATATAAATAGTCTTTCTTGTCACAAACGTATACTATAAGGTAAATTATGTGACCTTAATTAAACAGCCATTATAATGCTATTATGCTACCAAGCACTCTCGCCTTTATTATGCATTCTGGAAATTGAGTACTTACTGTGAATATTGAATGAACGAAATAGACATTTCGGAAAATAATTTCAACAATGATACTGTATAATTATTATAAAGCAATTAATAATATCTAGCAAGTTAATTATTCTTAAGAAACAAATTTTCTAAGAATTACTAAGAATGTACAGTGAAGGAATAATTATTTAAAGCGTAAAATGATAAAGAGGAATCTATCCAGCTACTAATTTAAATCTTATCGTCAACAATTTTCACTCCTAAATTTGTGTGTGTGTGTGAAAATTGAGAAACATCAGCGTGGGATTGAATTTGGACTACTTAGTAACTTTGTCTCATTTAAGATTCTAATCGGCCCATAGAAGTTATTAATATTTTTTATTTTAATAAGAGTTAATAATTTGCATAGTTTAATTGCCTTAAGACAAATCAATATCTAAAAATATAACATAATAATTAATATCTATGGACGCTTTCACACCACGTCAATCTGGTCCCGTGGTAAGTTCTCGAAGAACTTGTGTAACGGGTACCAGACAACGGAAATATAATTATTTAATACTTTTATATATTTAAGATTTTTATTACATAATACACACATAGTAAAATAAAGTAAAGAGGTCAGATAGATTGTCCCGCTCTGTTGAGATTGTTTAACTTTCGAGTTCCTTCTCATTTACCTCGACGTCCCTTAGGTCTACTAAGAGCTCCTGCTGCTAAAACTAACTTAAAACAAAATTATACTGTATCAAGATTGTGTAAAAATTTTAATGTTTTAAGTGCCTTTGTGGATATATTTAACGACAGTCTCAATGTTTTCAAAAATGCCTTCAAAAAATTAACCAGGTTTCTAATATTAAGTAGTCTCATTTTACAATATTGTAATATTAATTTACCATAGTTTATAACTAGCTTGTATAAGTCAATAGTTAATATTTTTTTTAGTTGTTAATTGTCATTTTGCGAATGCTGTGGCACCTATATGTAGTGCAATTATGTCATGCTTTCAGTAATATTTTCATATTATGGGGTATCGTAATGGGTACCACCATCTTGCTTGTTCCTCCCGTGAAACAGCTTTGCTGTTTCAAGTATTTATTGTAACTACAACTGGTTCTCCTTAATAAATAAATAAATAAATAAATAAATAAATAAATACATAAATAAATAAATACAAATAAATACAAATAAATACAAATAAATACATAAATAAATAATTACATAAATAAATAAATAAATAAATAAATAAATAAAATATGCATAATAATACACTGACTTCGATCAAGACAGTTTCCTTCACAATGGACTTATCTCACGTTCGTTCTATCAAGTGCAGCGCTGGAAACGCTTTCCTCTCATATTTGTTCTGTATTGTTTGTCCGCTGAATAGGTCGTCGCCCCGGGCAAATAGAGGGGAACTCGAGGCCGAGACTTTTTCAATCTACGTTCAGATTAATCCCAATCTTGCAGTGAGTCTGCCAATTCCGTTATGTTGATTTTTGGCAACATATGAAAAAAGTTATTTAATATTCAGCTCATGTGGCCAAAATAGAATGTAGTTCTAGTTTCACTCAAAGTTTGATTATTATAATATTTAACTCTAGATGTAAGCCCAGATGAAAATTCAAAAAATGTTTTGTGTGGGACTAACAAGGCTTGGTCCGTCTGTATGAAATTAAAACTTTAAATTTGGAACTCCCACTCAGTTTATGTTACAAAATCTAGAATTTTGTAACATAAACTGAGTGGGAAATTTCAATTAGCCAACCTAGTAAATAACCAAATATTAGTAATTAGGGACCTTCAAGAAAAGAGCATACTGCATACTCATATCTAAAAGGCCGGCAACGCACCGGCTGATCCTCTGGTATAGCGGGTGTCTGTAGATGTCGCTATTCACTTACCATCAGGTGAACCGACTGTCCATTTGCCCTCTCTTCTATAAAAAAAATCACACTATCTATTATATTCTATAAAAAACAAAAGAGCAAGGGAGACAAGGGGCGAGGATGGGAATCTCAGCCCATTGCACTATCCCGACGTTGGGAGGGGTTGTTTTGTGGTGTGGTCCTCTTGGGGAACTGACTAGTAGACGAGGTGCCTTGTCGTTCAAGAGATCCGGGGCACCTCACCAAAGGCGGTATTGGTGGCACTCGCCGGGTTTTGGTGGGTAGAGATGTGTCCACCGTACCATCTTACCATCTTTCGGGCGCAGCGAGTCCCATATACCCGCCTGAGGAATCCCCCTCCCCGCGGGACGCTCAAAAGTATTTCCCGGCGTAAAAAAAAGGTCATTTGAACCTTATCTAACTTTTTTTTGTTGACGCAAGGAAATGCATTTACGCATGTATCCAAATTACCTCGGGTAAGGCTCTTAGACCTATGTGAAACTCACATTTGGGCAGTGTACTACCCAACTAAAACCACTGCGAGCGCCTTCAGCCGCTTTTTGAGGGTCCCGTATCTGCAGGCAACAGGAGCGAACCTTATCTAACTGTGAGACTTATATTATAACATAATTAATGTTTTTAAAGAAAACAAATTCGATGTAATTTTCAGACCGTGTTCATGTTTGAATGTAGGCTAATTTTACGACCTGTGTCTAATGGATTGATGCTTAAGTAATTCCCCATACATTTAAACAACATTTTCAGCTTTTAGTATAATCCAAAAATAGCTTTGTTTTAATAGAAAATGTACCAATTTGTCTGAGCTGAAATTAAAATTAATATTTGTGAATATTAACATCTAAATATTTTAACGTTAGTGCTTCGAACTCACTTCTATACTATGTCTAGGTCTATACAAAACAAAACTACATTTGCTACTTCTCAGATAAGATCTTGTTACGTTCCCCTCCCGACCCCCCTTGGTAGCATCCAAACTTTCGCACCGGGGACAACTCATTAGCATGCGTCATGTCACCTAATGCCTACAGATTTTGGATTGAGTGTTAACCTTAGAGTATACATACCTATTAGTTATATAGAGCGCACGTCACTAAGTATGAACTGTAAGCACAGGTATGAACATAGACCATTATCTTGGAAACGTTCAATCAGTATCGATGTATGTTTGTTTTTATGTTAAAATGTGAAGTGCTAATTTGTAAGAATGATTCCCGGAAGCAAAATAAAAGAAGCAATAACATTAATTCTTGGCGTTCATTCAGACCTCTCATAGGCACCCGCCTATGTTCAGCAGTGGATGGACAGAGGCTCTATATATTACTCTAAGGTGTTGACATTGTAAGACATAAGACAATCTCCGTACAGTGGCCGGTCCGTGTTGGATGCGAGTGTCAAAGGATCGGCATGTTCAGCAGTGAACGGATAAAGGCTGATGATGATGATGACATTTGTAAGACAATATACTGGCTGTCAGTTTGACATTCGGAAAACAAAATTGCAGTTAATGGGCTAGGCTGACAGGATAGGAACGAGGCTATATAACAGGAACGGACTCCTTTATCTTTTTTAACAAGAAAAAAAATCGGTTATCTGTAAAGTCGCCTCAAAGTGAGGTAACGCCGCATGCGTCATGTTTTTTCGTTCTTGCAGCCGGCTCCATCGAATTATAAGACGTTGTCACGTCAAAAAAAATTACCTTGGTAATAAATAAAAATAAATTACCATAAAAGGAAAAAAAAAAAAAAATTATATTTCAATTTTCTGACGTTTAGTTCAGTGTAAATTTTTTGAAGTAAAACTTCTTTAGGCAATTTCTAGGGTAACTCCTGGGTAACTCAGATTTTCATGAAGTTTTACTCCAAAAGCGCGTAAAGATAATACGAACAGACTCATTTTTATTATGTATAATAGGCAGTGTAATTACTGGCACCGAGACTTAACATCTTATGTCTCAGGATAGACAACACATAAATGAGTTGCCCGGGCTCGATCCAGGTAAACTAGTTTATGTTCATGGGCGATGTCGACCACTAACCATCGGGTTGCCAGGTAGGTTTGCCAGTTTGCCTATCCAACTAACATAAAAAATGTATCAGTGCCCTGGTAAACACACTCTAGGCTGTTCTAGGCAGTGAAATGTAATGGTCAAAAATGAGGTTTTATATAATATAATTCGGAGCCCGCCTGGCGAGGTTTGTCTTTATCGTTGAGACATGTTGATATGTCTCAGAAGACTGTGCATATTGCAATACGTAGTATTCACTATATAGTTTGTGACTTTGTGCTTAAATGTGGATGAACTGTGGAACCTGACACACGCGCGGCTTTGCTAGCACAATTTATAACGTGCTATTAGACGAGAAATGTTATGAGGGTTATTCGCACGGTTATCTTAAAATACAAGCGCTCTGTCAAAAATGAAGCACTAAATCGATTCAATGTTGCTAGTAGTGGTGAAGTTTTCCAGAAAACGGGAAATGATTCGGCCGCTGATTGATATCAGCGGCCGAATCATTTCCCGTTTTCTTTCTTTCTTGTTATAGCAATAATATTTAATACATAAATAGCTAGGTGGGCATATCTATTTATGTATTAATTTATAACAACTTTACATAACCATGTATACACAAGCTACATTATTATTTATTATGTATAATTGTTATATTACAATTACAAGAATGTTTATTTATATGAAACGAAGAAAATATAACAGTAATTAGTAAAATATACATTTTTATACTTAATTTTTATTGGCATGAAACACAGTAGTAATGTAAAGTTGTTATACATATTAATATTTAAACTTGTAACTTGATGTAATAAAAACGCGAAAGTTTGTATGTATGGACGTATGAATGTTTTTTACTGTTTCACTGTTTGTATTTGATATCGTTAAATCACACAAACACATTAATTCGAGAACGAGTCACGTACCTACGCAAATATTAGTAGCAACTGTTTTAAATTTAATCATAATCAGTAAAAATATTTTCACAATCGGGCAACACTGAGCATTTAAAAAAAATGTTTTTATTTAAACCTAATTAATTACAAGATACTACGAAATATTGAAATATTTCCTGTGAAAAGTGATGTGATTACATTAATTATTTTGTTATTCAGATGTATTGTGATACAATTTAACTGCACAAATCGTCATAATATATTTTTTTCGTGAGACACGTTGGACTTACTTTGACATTGAAGACTACGGAGCGGGCCGGCGTTTGGAGCCATTATTGGCTCCATCAAATGTGCTTCAAAATGGGCGCGCGGACTTGGTTTCTATAGTGTTATTATTCTAAGAAAAAGACCTATATTTTTCGTGGCATAGAGTGTGTGTTCCGCAAACTTTTTGTGTTCAAGGTACATCTAGGAAAATGAAAATTATTATTGGATGTACACCATAAATGAAAAATCAGTTTTTATGTATTTTTTATTAATCAACAAAGAAATTTAATAGAGATGAAGTAAACAAAACGCCTCGCTCGTGAGTTTCCGTGATTTACATCTGTGTATTTTTCTGCCGTTCATTTAGCTTGAGATAACCTAATTTTTCATGGCACACCGACTAGTGACCACGGTACACCAGTATGCTGCGGCACACACTTTGCGTAAGACTGGTGTTTTCATCTTTATTTTTTCAAATAAAACTCTTTATTCTCCACAAGCAATAGATTAATTTATTCATATGTTTATCACCTCAAGAGCAGACATCTTTTTATTGCGTTCACACACGCGGCACGCTCCACCGTCCCCTCCAGCGACACCACGCATCCGCCCCGTACGAATCGATATTCGAAGCGGTACCACGAGAGGTCGCTAGATGGCACTAGTGGTAACAACTGGCATAGAGGGATTTTATATTATGTTAGGTTATAACATATCTGGTTATGTTAGACTTTATCATGCTACCTGTGCTACGCGGATTTATAACTTCCCCTTGAATTCAGCTGTAATTTTTTATTCTATAGAATTCTGGCATTAGAAAGTTTTGATACTAAAAAAGCTCTCCACCGAAAAAGGGAAAAATTTGACCCATTTGACGGAAATAAAAAATATTTTTAACGTTTTACCTAGAAAAAGATAAATCTAAATAATTACTTACTTAAGTGAACTAATACAAAAATAAAAAATATTGAAATACTATTATTATTATTATCACGAACAATATTATATAGAATGAACTTTTATTACTTTATTTTATTCTTTAGCTGGCATCACTCCCCACTAATTCAGGTTTATCATGGGTTTATCACCTGTCAGATAGCTGTCAGAATTCTACGGAATAAACATCAGAGTTTAGAAGATTCCTCAAAAAATTGGCTATGAAGTTTAAAAATTTTTTTTCAAAACCACCTACTAGTTCTATTTATTAACGCGTTCGAAAAAAATAAACAAAGTAGCTTTTCTATTAGTATGAAGTATGTATTGGTTTCATGGAACAAGGTATACTTAAAGTTGAACAACGCTTAGTAATGAATGTAAATGTTTTATTCGTCAATAATTTTATAATGAGTCCCTTAAGAGTTGCTGCA